>CM071838.1:54956820-57456820 GCA_036507285.1 Trichosanthes cucumerina
TCACAGTGTTTGTATCAAATACAAAGTGGGCCACATCCATAGTTTAACCAGGGTAAGGTACCCAAGCCTTATCCCCTAACTATAGATCCTTTAGGTTGTATCTTGAACCGAGATCATTTTTATGTACATTACATTCAGTTAAAGATTCATTTAACAGCCTTGGATGTTTAGTTTATTGGATTTATGGTTTAAATAAAAGCAAACTCGTAGATAAGGAACAATAACACTTTATTGAAATAATAACACTTTATTACATTAATTAGAACATAATTACAAACTACGAGTTTTAGGGCACAAATCCCAACAAACTCCCATTTGCACTAAAACTCTAGTGGGGTACAACATAATCTAAAACAGTGGTTACAGAGATATAAATACAATAAACTAGGGCATCCATATACCCCATTACATATCTCCCACTTGCCCTAGATTAGCCCATGTAAATATCCCGTAGACCCAGACTTTCCAGATGACCCTCAAACACTTTAGCCGTGAGAGTCTTTGTAAACGGATCAGCAATATTGTACTCCAAAGCGATCTTCGTGACTGTCACATCTCCTCGTTGCACTATTTCTCGTATCAGGTGATACTTCCTCTTGATGTGCTTTCCTCGCTTATGGTTGTGAGGTTCCTTCGAATTGGCTACCGCACCACTGTTGTCACAGTATAAGGTGATGGGAGATTCCACATTTGGAACAACTTCCAAATCAGTAAGGAATTTCCTTAGCCAAACAACCTCTTTACCTGCTTAACAAGCAACGACATACTCAGCCTCCATTGTGGAGTCAGCGTTGCATCCTTGCTTGATGCTTCGCCATACTATAGCTCCCCCGTTAAGGGTGAAAACTGATCCCGATGTGGATTTCCGAGAATCCTCATCAGTCTGAAAATCAGAATCAGTGTATCCAGTAAGGATCAGATCCTTAGACCCATAAACAAGCATATAGTCCCTCGTTCTCCTTAGATACTTGAGGATATTTTTAACTGTTGTCCAGTGGTCTAACCTTGGATTGGACTGGTACCTACTGACTATTCCCACTGCATAACAAATGTCCGGAGTTGTGCATAGCATAACATACATTAAGCTACCTACTGCAGATGAATAGGGAATATGTCTCATATCCTCAACTTGTTGAGGTGTCTTGGGACACTGTTCCCCAGACAGATGAACTCCGTGCCTAAAGGGTAATAAGCCCCTCTTGGAATTCTGCATCGAATATCTGGACAACATTTTGTCGATATAAGACGCTTGAGACAGTGCTAGCGTTCTGTTCTTGCCATTCCTAAAGATCTGAATCCCAAGAACATACTGAACCTCTCCCAAATCTTTCATTTGAAATTGGGTCGCCAGCCAATTCTTTATGTCAGTTAGGTATCCTACATCATTCCCAATGAGTAGAATATCATCCACATAAAGTATCAACAAAGCTACTTTGTCGTTGACGATCCTCTCGTAAACACAAGGCTCATCAACGTTTTGGTCAAAACCGTAAGATTTGATCGCAGTATCAAATCTTATATTCCAAGATCTTGGCGCTTTTTTCAATCCATAAATGGATCGATTAAGCTTGCAAACTTTTTGCTCCTAACCTTGGGCTATGAACCCTTCTGGCTGAGACATATAGATGCTCTCGTCAAGATTACCATTCAAAAAGGCATTCTTGACGTCCATCTGCCAAATTTCATAATCATAAAACGCGGCTATGGACAAGAATATCCTTATAGACTTCAGCATAGCAACAGGGGAACAAGTTTTTTCATAGTCAACTCCTTCCCTTTGGGTAAAACCCTTTGCTACAAGCCTAGCCTTAAAGGTCTGTACCTTTCCGGTTGCATCTCTATTTCTCTTATAGATCCATTTACACTCTATGGCTCTAACCCTTTCAGGTTGGTCTACAAGTTCCCATACTGAATTGAAGTCCATTGACTCCATTTCAAGGTCCATGGCTTTGATCCATTGGTCCTTGTCTACGTCATTCATTGGTTTGTTTATAAGACAATGGATCTTCTACACCGTCATCGGTATGACAACTTGAGTTTCAAATTAAACCCAAGTAGCGGTCGGGTTGAAAACAACCCTCCCACTGCATCGAGGCATTCCCAACGATTGAGAAGGAGGAGACTGACTTGAGGTGCTGGCTCTTCCATCAACTCTTGATGAAGGTCCAGCTTGATTACAAACTCTTGTTGGTTCATGTGTAGCTTCATTTAGTACTAATTTACTACGTGGTTTGTGGTTCCTCATGTGATATTCCTCCAAGAACGTGGCGTTTGTCGATACAATCACCTTATTTTCTTGTGGGTCGTAGAAAAGACCACCTCTCGTTCCTTTGGGATAGCCAACAAATTGGCACAATCTTGAACGAGGTTCCTGATTCTTTGGGTTTGTCACGAGCACGTGTGCCGGACAACCCAAAATCCTGAAGCGTTGTAAACTAGGTTTACGCCCCTTCCAAAGTTCAAAAGGTGTTTTTCAAACACTTTTTGATGGAACACTGTTCAAGATTTGAATTGCAGTCTCTACTGCGTATCCCCAAAACGAGGCAGACAATTGAGCATAGCTCATCATAGAACGAACCATGTCTAACAAGGTTCTATTACTCCTTTCTGACACACCATTTTTTTGTGGTGTATTTGGTGCTGAGAGTTGAGATTTGATTTCATGTTATATCATAGAGTCCTGAAATCTCAAATCCATATACTCTCCACCTCGATCGGATCGAAGTGTTTTAATGGTTTTTCCTAATGCATTCTCTACTTACGCCTTATATCTTTGAAACTTTTCAAGAGCTTGGACTTGTGATGCATTAGGTATAGATAACCATACCTCGAATAATCATCTATGAAAGAGATGAAATATTCGTACCCTCCTCGAGCTTTGACATTCACTGGACCACAAAGATCCGAATACACAAGTTCTAGGGGCTCTACAACTCTGTAACCTTTTCCAGTAAAAGGTCGCTTGGTCATTTTACCTTCCAAGCACGATTCGCAAGGCGATAAAGAATCATCTTCTAACTTGTTTAGAAGTCCATTCTGAGAGAGTTTCTCAATCCGGTTGAGAGTAATATGACCAAGCCTAAGATGCCATAGAGAGGTATTATTATTTGGAGAAATTCTTTACCTTTTATTTTGAGTGTTAGCATTTTTAAACATGTCATGATTTAAAATTGCTTTGGTTTTGTTTTGTTTCAATACATACAAGCCATTTTTCAATTTAGCAGAACAAATATTGACACCTTCTTTCAAAATGAACGCTTCATTAATTGAAAAACAAATACAATATCCAAGTTCTATTGAACAAGAGAAAGAAATTAAGTTCCTTTTAACCTTAGGAACTATATACAGATTTTTCAATAAAAAAAATCTATCTTCGAAAAATAACTTGGCATCTCCCACTGCACGAGTTGAGACGACGTCTCCCATTCCGACCCTAAGAGTCATCTTACCATCTTCGAGCTTCTTGAAGGAACTAATTTCCTGAAATGAAGAGCAAACGTGATTAGTGGCTCCTGAAACAAGTATCCAGGTAAAATCATTATTTTCCACTAAACATGTTTCAAGAACAAGTAAATCTAATTTACCTTTCTTCTCTTTGAGCTCAACAAGGTATTTTGGGCAGTTTCGCTTCCAATGCCCATCCACGTTGCAGTGGAAACATTTTCCTTTATCTGCAACATTGGCTTTCCCCTTGCCTTTGTCAGCAGCAGGTGCCTTCCCTTTCCCTCCTATTTTCTTCTTTTGGGTCTTCTTACGCCTAGAAGATGAGCTACAGGACTTAGTCCAAGAGGATGAACCCTTCTAGAACCTTCTGGAATGGGCAAACAAATTTGCATCTCCATCAGCCTGTCCCTTATTCTTCATAAGAGACTGGAAAGTCTGTAGTTCATTAAGGAGAGTAGTCAGGTTATACTCTATCTGGTTCATCACCGCATTGCTGCGAAATTGCCGGACACTCTTCGGAAGAGATTCCAGGATGAATGATACCTGACTTTGCTCGTCAATGACCGCTCCGTTCATCTCAAATTTCGTTGAAGTGGACCATCGGATCAAGAACGTGTTCTCTCACCGATGACCCCCTCCTTCATACGGGAGTTATAAACGTATTTGAGAGATTCGTGTCGAATGTGTCCGCATTTGTTGTCCAAACATTTCCTGCAGCGAACTCATGATCTCACGAGTTGAGACCATGCCCTCGTGCTTTTTTGCCAGAACTTCAGAAACACTAGCCAAAATGTAGACCTTGGCCTTATCGTTGGCCTTGATTCAGCAATCGTACGCCTCCTTAACAGATTGAGGAGCGTTACAAGCAGGGATTTGAGGACATTCCTCAGAGAGTACAAACCGTAGGTCGTCAACAACGAGAATCATATTCAAGTTGGATTTTCACGTAGTAAAATTCTCACCAGTTAAACAGTCGCTTTTAAGTAAGGCTATTATTGAGGACGACATGCTGAAAATCCAAAAAAGTTCTAATTAGTTATGTCTTTTTAACCCATTGTCAAAAAAGAATCTAATTTAGAAAAATTATTAAAGAACCCTAGTGTTTAAACTAAACCAACTGTTTAAGTTAAACCTTTAATTTTGCAACGATACTTCAAGGGTTTAGAACAAAAGCCTCCGTCGGGCGGTCAGTCATTCCTCCTTTGAACAAAAGAGTTATATTAATTTATGGACAACATTGACATGCATTATATTTCATGAGATGATTATACTATCTATATCTTATTATTCATGAGATGAATGATCAAGCACTATAACATAGTATGCATGTCACCTAGGGCTAATTATTAGTTTTAAAATGTTTAGAACTTGGGAATAATAGACCTTAGGTTATCTATTTCTAATTAGATTAGAATTAGGAACCAAGTAATTTATAAATAATGATTAAAAGAGGAACTCTGTCTAAGGAAGGTTCTGTCTAGGCTGGGGTATTTAAGCTGATGGAAACGGAACACCCCTACCTGGGGACTGAACTGGGAGTGAAATTTAACCAGAATGTTTATAAATTATAGTAGCGTCAGCGGGTTTATTAAGGGGTTAATAAACTAGAAATCCTAGGCTTAATATAAAGAGTTATATTAGCAAACTTAGGATAAAATCAATATAAGAGTTATATTGATAATCGATATAAGAGTTATATTGATAATTTTAGGTAAAACCATTAGCCGGGTTTAGCCTAAGTAATAATCCTATAGATTTAATGTATCTAGTGGGAGGAAAAGTGTATATGATACATATTTTTCCACCTACGTATCTCTGGGAAGTTCACACCGTGATACTCATACTTGGCCTCGTAGCGCAAACTGGAGCGTCCCCCTTCGGATGGTGTTTGTATGAGTCAATATCAAGGTGAATGGAGAGGGTACTTATAGTGAGTGGGAGAGGTTTAGTGAAAACAAAACCTATGGTCTCTTCAATCGGTTTTCACCGTAAGATCACTATGGGCAGCCTGCTAGTTTGGCCTTGACCAGACAATCCCTTCGGAGGGCTTGATCATAGGGGATCGAACACAGTAGACACCTGGAAGGGATAAAGATTTCCCTTGTCTTTTTTTCAATCTAGTCCTCCCTTCGACGAATTTTATTGGATGGGGAATCTAGGATCTAAAGACAGAGGGTTACACTCACAAGGTATATAAGATGTGTATGTATCCTGACAGAAAAATGGTAACTAAACCCTATAGGAATAAGAGTTATTCTGGCATTAGGTTTTGGTCAAGAGTGTCTTGATCCAAAGGAGGAGTGTTTTTTATTACCCTTCGGTATCATGCATTCTAAACCTTTGGAGTATCATTACAAATGATAAATGACTTAGGAATCATTTGGTAATTAGCTAAAACATGATTGGATTAGAAAATTGTAGCAAGAAGCTTATACAAGTTTTATTTGTAAATTTTCAGCATAATGCCTAGCTTAATTATTTCCTTACTAGGTGTGGAAAAATTAACCGAAGAAAACATAATGACTTGGAGAAATACACTCAACATTGTCTTGGTTGCACATGATCTTAAGTTCGTTCTCAATGAGGAGCGTCCTCAATTCACTGCTCAAAACACACTGCAATCTGTTGAGGATGCATATGACCGTTGAATCAATGCCAATGAAAAGGCAAAAGCCTATATCCTGGCTAGCATACCTGATGTTTTAGCAAAGAGGCTGAAGGGCAAGGACTCAGCTCGAGAGATCATGGATTTTGTGCTAAATTTATCTAGACAACCGTCCAAATAAATACGGCATGAAGCCTAAAATACGTTTACAACGCGCATATAGAGGAGGGAACGTCAGTAAGAGAACATGTTCTCAATCTGATAGGTCACTTCAACATAGCGGAATTAAACGGGGCGGTCATAGATGAGAAAAGTCAGGTTTCGTTCATCCTAGAATCTCTCGAAGAGTTTTAGCTGCGATTCAATGCGACAATGCGTGATGAACAACATAGAGTATGATCTAACTTCTCTGCTAAATGAGCTGCAGAACTATCAGTTTCTTATGGATGATAAGAGACAACAATATGGAGAGGCAAATCTGTTTGCTCATTCCAAAAGTTCTAAGAAGGGTTCACCCTCTGGAACTAAGAACTGCAGTCATACATCTGAACTTAAGAAGATACAGAAGAAAAGGAAAATGAGCAAATAAAGAGCAATTATCTGACAAGAAAGACTATTATTTGATAACATGTATGTACTTACAGGGTTTATTCGAAACCTTATTTCCATTTCTTGCCTTAGCGAACATTGTACTTCAATTTCTTTTCAATTGAATAACGTATTTTTTTTTTTGAAAAGTATTGAACTATATGTGTTGCTCTTCTTGAGAATTATTTGCAAGATGTTAATTTAGTTAAAATAGTTTTAAACACTGAATTATAGCAAATACACGAACTAATTTCTCCTAAAGAAAATGCTCATCTTTGGCATCTTAGATTGGGTCACATTAATCTCAATAGTATTGAGAGATTGGTAAAGAATTGACTTCTAAATGAGTTAGAAGAAAATGTTTTACCTTTATGTGAATCCTACTTAGAAGGCAAAATGACTAAGAGACCTTTTAGTTGAAAAGGTTATAGAGCCAAAAAACCTCTTGAGCTTATACATTCAGACCTTTGTGGTCCAATGAGTGTTAAAGCAAGGGGAGGTTATTAATATTTCATCTCATTTATAGATGATTATTCAAGATTTGGGCATATTTACCTAATACAACATAAGTCTGAAGCACTTGAAAAGTTCAAGGAATTCAAGAATGACATTGAAAACCAATTAGGTAAAAGAATTAAAACACTTCGATCAGATCGAGGTGGAGAGTACATGGATTTAAAATTCTAAAACTATATGATAGAACATGGAATTACATCCCAACTCTAGCTCCCATGCGCCACAACAAAAACTAGTGTATCGAAAAGGAGAAATAGAACCTTGTTGGACATGGTTCGATCAATGATGAGTTATGCTCATCTCCCTAGTTCATTTTGAGGTTACGCAGTAAAGACTGCGTTATACATTTTGAACAATGTGCCCTCAAAAAGTGTTTCTGAAACACCTTTTGAACTCTGAAAAGGACGAAAAGGTAGTTTATGTCATTTCAGAATTTGGGGTTGTCCAACACATGTGCTTGTGACAAATCAAAAGAAGTTGGATTTACGTTCAAAATTGTGCCTATTCGTAGGATACCCAAGAGAAACAAGAGGTGGTTTATTCTACCATCCTAAGGAAGATAAGGTTTTTGTGTCGTCAAATGCCACTGTCTTAGAGGAGGACCACATAAGAGACCACAAACCAAGAAGTAAAATTGTGTTGAGTGAGTTAGAAGAAACAATAGCAAAGGTTGCTAATAAAACTAGTCCGTCAACAAAAGTTGTTGATACTAGCTTGTCTAGTCAAGAGAGTCCATCTCAAGAATTTAGTGTGCCTCGACGTAGTGGGAGGGTTATAACACAACCTGACCGTTACATGGGTTTATCTGAAACCCATGTTCTTATACCAGATTACAACTGCGAGGATCCATCGACTTATAATCAAGCGATGGTTGACAAAGACAAAGACAAATGGGTCATAGCCATGGACAAGGAAATGGAGTCTATGAACTTCAATTCTTTTGGGGATCTTGTAGATAAATCTGATGGGGTAAAATCTATAGGTTGTAAGTGGATCTACAAGAGAAAGTGTGGTGTAGATGGGAAGGTGCAAACCTTAAAAGCTAGACTAGTAGCAAAGTGTTATACCAAGGTTGAAGGGGTTGACTATGAGTAAACCGTTTCACCTGTTGCTATCGTAAAGTCTATCTGTATCCTACTTGTCATTGTCGCATATTATGACTATGAGGTATGGCCAATGGATGTCAAGAAAGCATTTTTTAATGGTCATCTTGAGGAAAACATCTACATGGACCAACCCAAAAGGTTCATTGAACCAGGACAAGAGCAAAAGGTTTGCAGGCTTAAAAAGTCAATTTATGGACTAAAACAAGCCTCTATGTCCTGGAATATAAAATTTGATGAAACAATCAAATCTTATGGTTTTGACCAGAATGATGATGAACCTTGTGTCTACAAGAAAAACATCAATAGTTCTGTCGCATTCCTAGTTCTATATGTGGATGATATCCTACTCATTGGGAATTATTTAGGACATCTTATTGACATTAAGAATAGGCTAGCTACGCAATTTCAAATGAAAGTTTTGGGTGAAGCACAGTTTGTTCTTGGGATCCAGATTGCCTGGAATCGCAAGAATAAAACACTAGCCTTGTCTCAAAAATCTTACATAGACAAAATGTTGTCGAGGTTTAAGATGCAAGACTCCAAAAAGGGTTTATTGCCTTTTAGACATGGAGTCCATTTGTGTATGGAACAGTGTCCTAAGACACCTTAAGGACTTGAGGACATGAGACGGATTCCTTATGCATCAGTTGTTGGGAGCCTTATGTACGCCATGTTGTGTACAAGGCCATACATCTGTTTTGCAGTTGGAATGGTCAGTAGGTATCAATCCAATCCAGGAATTGAACACTGGACAACGGTTAAAACAATCTTTAAGTATCTACGGAGAACAAGGAACTAAATGCTTGTGTGTGGGGCTAAGGATTTGATCCTTACAGGATACACGGATTCTGACTTTCAGACTGATAAAGATTCTCGAAAATCTATATTAGGGTCAGTATTAACTCTTAACGGAGGAGCTGTAGTATGGCGAAGCGTCAAGCAGGGATGCATCGCTGATTCCACCATGGTGGCCGAATATGTAGCAGCTTGTGAAGTAGCTAAAGAGGCTGTTTGTTTATGGAATCATGCTAAATTTGGAAGTTGTTCCAAATATGACTTTGCCCATCACGCTGTATTGCGATAACAGTGGTGCAGTGACAAATTCAATGGAACCCCGAAGGGCACAAGAGGGGAAAGCACATTGAGCGAAAATATCATCTCATCCGGGAGATCGTGCATCGAGGAGACGTGATTGTCACGAAGATAGCCTCAGAGCACAACGTTGCTGATCCTTTTACGAAGGCTCTCACGGCTAAAGTATTTGAGAGTCACCTAGAAGGTCTAGGTTTACAATTCATCCCCAACTAGGGCAAGTGGGAGTATTCTATACAAAGGGTTTAAATGCCCTACTTTATTGTATTTACATTACTGTAATGTTTTCAGTACTCCACAAGCTTTAGATCAAGTGGGAGATTGTTGGGATATATGCCGTAAATTTGTGTAATTTTGATCAAATAAATAAAGAGTTATTGTTTTGATAAAATTATTTTCTTGCTTTATAAATCCAATAAACTAAGCTCCAAGGTTAAAATGTATCTTGAACATCAGTGTAGTGGACACTCTTTAGATTATGTTCAAGAGTATAACCTAAATGGTCTATGGTATAAAAATAAGGTTAGAAACCTTATTCTGGCAACACCATGGATGCGACCCACTTTGTAATTACTACAAATAATGTAATCCAACTGATTCATGTAGTTGACATGCGAGTTGGGGCATCCTGAATGAAGTGTTCATACAAGACCGGACTGCTAATTATTAGTCTAACCAGTATAACGACGTTAACAGGGTAAGACTGATAATTTATAAATGGTCATTAGTGACTCGACCTGAATTTGGAGCAAGTTAAGAACTCCTGCTTATAGGGGTTTGTCATTAGACTAGTAGTGGCCTGTAGCCGACTCAATAAGCCTACCTTCTCAGCGATAGAACCTCGTAGGTAGCTGGGGACTTAACTGTGCAAGATTTAATTCACGCATTCCTACACTAAGGAATTAGATAGGTTGTTCCCTTAAGAACTGACTCCAGGTCTTGAACACCGAGGCCCCCCCTCTATGAGGGTATGAGTCTATGGTAGGACCATAGACTAGTTGTTCATTAGAGGATCAGTGGTGCTTAAGGAACAAAGAGGCAATCACAGGGGTAAAACGGTAATTTGACCCAGCCGTGATTACGAATAACCTATGAAGGGTCGACTCATGGGTAATGATTATATCAGTTGACACAATATAATATACAGTGAGGAGAATGCAACTACAAGTCTATAGTGGAGTGACTTATAGTAAATAAATATTGATTAACTAGATCAAAGAGTTTGATCGGTTAATCTCACATCATTGGAGCTCATGAACTGTAGGTCCATTAGGTCCCTCCGTTGGCTCTACTTTGTAATATTGAGGGTATAAAGTTAGGAATGAAATTGAAGTGTTCAATTTCATATACGAGGTATTCTATCAGTTATATATGATATAAGTGATATAATATATGGTGTTAATGTGAGTTAGTTTCATGTATAAACTATATACTAATGAGAGAATGAAGGAAGGATAGGATGGTAATTTCCATCCTATTTCCTTATAAAAGGTTGCATGAGATGCAATTCTAAGGTGAAGGTTCTTGAGAAACTCTAGAGGATCATATATTTGTTGGAAAGGTTCCACAAACACATTCTCTCACAACCTCCACATCTCACCCTAAAAGGAACCCACCTTCCCCCTCACCTAGAGAAGAATAGAGAAGATCCGGTTGTAGTGTCCCTGATCCCTTGGGTTCTTGTTGCTGAGATCGTGATCGTGGGAGAAGGAGCGCTTGAAGAAAAGTTCTTCAAAGGTATTATTCTTGTTGTCCATCTTGTTCTTATATTCTTAACTTAGATAGAATTGTTCTTGACTTTAATCCATATAACCAAATTAAGAACGCGTGATTTACAATCGCTTCCGCGGCGGGATTCGATTCCCTTCATGTTCAAGTCCCGGAGACACCACTTAAGGGAACATTCCTCTACTTACCCTAGTAGGCAGGAAGGAGTGAATTTCATCTTGCTAAGTTAAGTTCCCAGCCGCTCACTCGGTCTTGTCCCCAAAGGTAGGCATATTGAGTAGGCGAATCTGGCCACTCTCACCCATACTAGTCAAAGGACAATCCCTCGCGAACAGGAGTTCGTAACCTGCTCTAGATTGAGATCAAGTTTCCTAGGTCATCCTAGTGAAATAGAAACCTAACTAGTAAACGGAGTTACAGCTAGAGGTTACTATTTCGTAGTCCGATCTTTTGTAATGTCATTACATATGATATCCCCACTCACATGTCATCTACACGAACACGTTAGGATCACTGTGTTTGTATCGTATACAAAGTGGGTCACATCCATAGTTTTACCAAGGTAAGGTATCCAAACCTTATCCCCTAACTATAGACCCTTTAGGTTGTATCTCGAACCGAGATCTTTTATATGTACACTACATTCAGTTAAATATACATTTAACAACCTTGGATGTTTAGTTTATTGGATTTAGGGTTTAAACAAAAGCAATATCATAGTTAATGAACAATAACTGTTTATTGAAATAATAACACATTATTACAATAATTAGAACATAAGTACAAACTAGGAATTTTAGGGTACAAACCCCAACATTTTAGTTATTGTTGTGTTGCTATACAATTTGGAAAAGAAAGGTGTTGTTGGGAAATCTACTTCAAAGGTAATCTCGATTTTCCTTTAGTTTAGTTATTGTACAAAACATGTTTGCATAATTTGTTCCATGTCCAATTAGATTAGTAATTGAATGCTTGTCTGTGTTGTTTTTCCCCAATGTACTGGAATTTTTGTTTAACCAAAATAAACATGCAATTACGATTTCAAATCACGTTTCCGCTGCTCAAGGAGATCGGATCTCAATCAAACAGGAGTGTTCCCCTTTGAATGGTATTTGTATGAGTCAATATCAAGGTGAATGGAGAGGGTACTTATAGTGAGTGGGAGCAGTGAAAACAAAACCTATTGTCTCTTCTATCGGTTCACACCGTAAGATCACTACGGTGAACCTGCTAGTTTGGCCAATCCCTTCGGAGGGCTTGATCATAGGGGAACGAACACAGTGGGCACCCAAAAGGGATAAAGATTTCCTTAGTATGTTTCAACCTTGTCCTCCCTTCGAGAATTTTGTTGGGTGGGGACTCTGGGGTCTAAAGACAGAGAGTTACACTCACAAGGTACATAAGACGTGTATGTATCCTGACCAAATAATGGTAACTAAAGCCTATAGGAATAAGAGTTATTCTGGCATTAGGTTTTGGTCAAGAATGTCTTCATCCAGAGGAGGAGTGTTTCTTATTACGCTTCGGTGTCATACATTCTAAACCTTTGGAGTATCATTGAAAATTATTAATGACTTATGAATAATTAGATAATTAGCTAAAATATGTTTGGATTACACAGTTATAGCGAGAAAGATATACAAGTTTTTTTTGTAAGTTTGAGCAAAATATGTAGCTCTCTTATTTCCTAGCTCGGTGCAGAAAAATTAACCGGAGAGAACATGATGACTTGGAAAAACAAACTTAACACTATTTTGATAGTAGATGATCTAAAGTTTGTGCTAACTGAGGAGTGTCCACAGGTGTCAGGCTCGAATGCTACACGAAATGTTCGTGATGCATATGATCAATGGATCGAGGCCAATGATAAGGCCAAGGTCTATATGCTGGCAGGTATGTTTGACATATTAGCCAAGAAGAACGAGGTTATGATGACCGCTAAGGAAATCATGGATTTAGTGCAGGGTATGTTTGGACAACAGTCTACACAGGCCCGACACAATGCCCTCAAGTATATATTCAACTCGAGGATGGAAGTGAAGGGAATCGAAGTCACCGCAGCGGAAGCGATTGCGAATCGCGCGCTCTTGATTTAGTTACAACGGAAAATTCAAGAACGTAAACATGGATTAAGCATATAATAAGAGTATGGACAGCAAGTATATACCTTTGAAGAACCTTTCTTCATGTGCTCCTCTCTCCACGGTCACGATCTTGGCAACAAGAACTCGTACGAACACCGACACCACCACCGGATCTTCTCCGTTGTTGTCTAGGTGAGGGAGGAAGGTGGGTTCCCTTTAGGAGTAGTGAGGTATTTTGAGAGAGAGGTTTGTGTTTTGGAACTCTTCCAACAACACAACAAGGAGGCTAGGAATACACTTAGAAGTTTTAACCTAGTTGCATCTCATGCAACTATATATATAGAGGAATGGGATAGAAATGACCATTCTACCCGTCCTTTAATCTCTCACTACAAGAAAGATGGGCTTTTATAGCTTTTTATCATAGCCTTTTAAGAAATAAGCTATGAAAGGAAAAGGAAAAAAAAGAGGCGGAAAAAGGTTAAAAATGAATTTGGTTTGGGCGCTCGAAATTTTTGAACCATGTGCGTGAAACCCATTAACGCATCGTCACTCCTCTTTGACGCGAACCCCATTTGTTTCTTCTTTCCAATTTTTTCTTTCTTTCCTTCCCCCATCTCATGCCAAACCTTCACCGTTGCTGGAATTTTTTTTGATTCTTTCTTATTCAATGTCGCATTCCAATCATGAATGTCAGCGAGTCCGACCCCAAGCTCGACAATGA
This sequence comes from Trichosanthes cucumerina, assembly GCA_036507285.1. Taxonomy (NCBI): domain Eukaryota; kingdom Viridiplantae; phylum Streptophyta; class Magnoliopsida; order Cucurbitales; family Cucurbitaceae; genus Trichosanthes; species Trichosanthes cucumerina. The sequence goes on from CM071838.1 coordinate 54,970,708, forward strand.
CTCCGATTCCTAGGTTTTGGTTCTTAGCGTCTTGAATTCGAGGCTCATCTGGAGCCTTTTAATGAAGCACAAGCCGCAGCTTCTTTTTTTCTCTTAATCTTGTTTGTCGTACCACTTGCACTCTTTCCATGTCAATTTCTCTGGTAGGATAGGATTGGATTTTACTTTTATGTCGTTTTTTTTTCTTTGCTTATGAGACTATTAGATTTTTAATCAATTTCAACTCTAGAGTTAAATATATGTATCAAGTAATAATGGCCATCATCTATTAAGTTATAGAAGGTTTAATTGAACTATGTTAATGAAAAAATGAGGATTTAATGGCACGAATGATTCAATAACATGGTTTTATTTCAATCTGGATAGTTTCATGGTTTTTTTTAGGTAGATTTTTTAGGCTACTTATAGGTGCAAAACTTGAATCTTTGTAAAGGATGCTGAGTACGGTTGAAATTTTGTATGCATTGGAGCCAATATTGACCATACCCTCAATATTACCATATATATACTTTAGTATATAGTTTATATATGAATTTAATTCACATTAAAACTATATATTATTTCAATTACATCATATATAATTGATATAACTCCTCATGTATGAAATTGAACACTTCAATTTCACTCCTAACTTTATACCCTCAATATTACCATGTTGAGCCAACGGAGGGATCTAATAGACCTACAGATCATGAGCTCCACTGATGTAAGATTAACTGATCAAACACTTTGATCCAGTTAATCAATATTCATTAACTACAAGTAACTCCACTATAGACTTGTAGCTGCACTCTCCTCACTGTAGATATTATTGTGTCCATTGATATAGTCATTATCCATGAGTCGACCCTTCACAGGTTGTTCGAAACGAGTTGGGCCAGCAGCCTACAAACTGGAGTTGCCAGCAGAACTATCTCGAGTACATGATGTTTTTCATGTGTCCATGTTGAGGAAGTATATTCCAGATCCGACACATGTGTTGCAAGCACAACGAGTTGAGTTGAAAGAAGACATGAGTTACGTAGAGGACGCAGTTCAAATCCTCAACAGGAAAGAACAAGTTTTGAGAAACAAGACGATCTCACTCGTGAAGGTTCGTTGGAGACATCACGAAGTGGAGGAGGCAACCTGGGAGTTAGAGGACCTAATGAGGAGGAAGTACCCGACGATATTCACTTTAAGACTACTCAATTTCACCCGATCTCTTTGGAACTTTCTTACTAAAAAAACAACAAAAGGAAAGAAGAAATGAAGTGAAAGACAAAAGGAAAACAAGGAAGGAAAGTTTAAACCATTTTGGTTTAGTTTGCTTTAAAAGATAAAAGAAGAAAAGAAAATGAAAGAAAAGTTAAATATATTATGTTTTGTTTTGTAAAGAAAATAAAAGAAATGAAAGAAAGGGATAAAGGAAAGGAAAAAGAAAAGGAAAAAAGAAAAGGAAAAGAAAAGTAAAAAGCAAAAAGGGAAAAGGGAAAAAGACAAAAAACATACATTTTCCACCGTTTGCCTTTTTAAAGCCTTATCTCTCCATTTTCTTCTTCATTTACCAAAAGGAAGCTGTAAGCTTTGTGAGCTGAAGTTCAAGGGAGAAGAAGAAGGAGAAAACCTCTGATTTTGGATCTGGAATTGCAGAAGAAAGGAGAAGAACTCAAGGGAATTATTATAGCAGCAAGGTGAATCCTTCCGCCATTGTCTGATGTTTTGATCTTCTAGAGCTCTACAAGAAGAGGTAAGTGTTGAAGTTTGCTTTTCCTGAAAGCTAACTAATTTTTAAACAAAGTTCATGAAGGACGCTCGAGCAAATTCTTATGTTAAGTTACTATTTTGTTAAGAGGAAGGCAGAAGACAGAAGTTTGCTGTCAAATCCGAAAAGTCTCTGGTGTTTGGGTTGTCCTGATCTGTTAAGTTGGAGTTAGAAGCTCTAAAAGGTATGGTTCGAAAGCTTATTGAATTTCCTACAACCTTCGTGAAGGAATCGTGAGAAGAAAATGTTTGGAAGATGTTGTAATCATCAGGTTAAGTTTCGGGCTGCAGCAGGAAATTAAATCTGGAACAGCAGCAGGGTCATTTTAGGGTTTAAGCTATTGAGGTATTTTCGAACAAATATGTTAGGAATCTCAATTTCATGTCTTCATATGACTTTTAGAGGGTTCAAAAGGAAGAGTTTGGTATAAATTACATTATTTTTGGATATGTAATGAAGAAGTTATGGTCATCTGAAAATAGAGGCGAAAAAATCAAAAATGCCGGAAAATATGAAAGTGTGTTTTCTTGTAATTTTAAGGTTAAAAAGCATGAGCTCGAGGTTCTAATGGTTGAATTTGGTTTGTTTGGCAGAACAAGAGCAAATAGGTCGAGTGTACGGGCCAAGGTTCTAGTTTTAATACTGTGAGTGACAAAACGAACTTAAAAAATGTTCTATATGCTTGAATTATGTTTTAAGAAATACAAGTTTGCTTGAATGAAAGGGTTTAGATGTTTATTGTTTTCCTTGAACACTTGTTGAGCATTCATGATCTCTTAGAAATGTTTTAAAGTGTTCATGATGAGCCTGAATGTCTTGATGAAATTTATACACGAGCATATGTTTATTGAATTTTCCGAAGTTTACGGAAATGTTATGATTTCGAGCAGGTATGTTCTAGCAAGTATGTTTTTAATCATTTCCAATTTTATGAACAAGCTAAGTAAGCTTGAGTTTTATGATAGAAAAGAAAAGCAGGCATGTTCAAATGTTTTCATGTGATCTTCTGAGATATTGAACCCGAGGCTTTATGGTACCGTGTGCACACAGGTCATTTCTGTTGTCGACGTTGAGTGTACTCCGTGACAACAGCGCTGTCGTGAGTGTTGGGCGGGCTCCACTACGACAAAGACGATGGGAGTGTTGGGCGGGCCCCACTACATCGTAGAGTAAACGTTGGTTGTACTGGGCGTGCCCTACACAACGTGGATTGTGACATGTTTTAAAAAGTGTTTATATCATTTACATGTCTTACAAGATTTTAACGATATACTTGTTGGTTTTTCTGAAAAGCTATTATGATTACATGTTTATATTTTACGCTTGATTACAGATGCATATGCTCATTAGTTTTCAGATGACATGTTTTACAAGTTATAGATTTTAAACACAGTCACTCACTAAGCTTTTTAGCTCATTCTTTCAATGTTTTCAAACTTTTCAGGTAGATATCGAGCTCCTGGTACCTGACATCCTGCCATAGTCTGCTGAAGCTTCATAAGTTTAATATTTTGTACGTGGCTGGTGTTGTATAGCAAGTCCTTATGTGTTATAGTTTATTTTGAGAGGACTATGTAGTTATAAATTTGTTTGTACATTAGTGGTTGTATAAACAAATGGGTTGTTATGTTTTAAGTTGTGATGCTCTTGCTCGTTTAAGATTTCAAGAGAGACTTAAGAAGAGTTTCTCCTTATGCATTTTTAGTAGTTATAAGGTTTCCGTTGTGGTGTGATTAAAGTGTTCCATATGCAAACATAGCATGTATATCAGGTAGAACAGGGTCAACAGGTATTGTTAAGAGGTAAACAATGCCTGTTGGCTTCATGCCATCTTCCAGGCTAAGTTAGCAGGTTGTTCGGGAGGGGGTGTGAATGGACCAGCAAATGGAGTCAATGTACTTCAATTCTATCAGGGAGCTTATGGATCAACCGTATGGGGTAAAACCTATAGTTGTAAATGGATCTACAAGCGTAAACGTGACGTAGATTAGAAGGTGCAGGCTTTCAAAGCCCGACTAGTGGCAAAGGATCTTACCCAGGTTGAGGGGGTTGACTATGAGGAAACCTTTTCTCCTATTGATATGGTAAAGTCGATCAGGATCCTTTTGGCCATTGCCGCATATTATGACTATCAGGTATGGAAGATGGATGTCAAAAAAATCTTTCTCAATGACAAACTTGATGAGACCATCTACATGGACCAACCCAAAAGGTTCATTACCCAAGGAGAAGAGCAAAAGGTTTGTCAGCTTCATAGGTCGATTTATGGACAGAAACAAGCCTCGAGGTCTTTGAATATAAGGTTTGAAGAGGTGATCAAATCTTATGGCTTTGATCAAAATGTTGACGAGCCTTGTGTCTACAAGAAAATCGTCAGCTACATTGTTGCATTTCTGATATTATATGTGGATGATATCCTACTGATTGGGAATAAGGTAAGATTTCTTACTGACGTTAAAAAATAGTTGGCTTCGAGATTCCAAATGAAAGATTTGGGAGAAGCACAATATCTTCGAGGTATCCTGATTGACTGGAATCGGAAGAACAGAACGCTAGCCATATCTTAGGCATTTTATATTTACAAGATGTTATCTTCATATAAGATGCATAACACCAAGAAAGGTTTGTTGTCTTTCCGGCATGGGGTTCACCTGTCTAAGGGAGCCTCATGTATGCTATGTTGTGTACTAGGTCCGACATATCTTATGCACTTGGGATTATTAGTAGTGAAGGGAATGAAAATCCCGCGCAGCGAACGGACGATCGAATCATCGTGGAATCGTTGTGAAATTCGCTTTTCGTAAAATTAAACTATCATATAGAATTAGGCTAAACGTGCTAAAAAGAAGGAAAAACAAGCAAACAACACTTACTTTTTGTAGAACCTTTCTTCACGATTACCTCCTCCTTTGATCACGAACTCTTCGTGTTGTTCTCAACGATCTCGAACTCCTTGTACGAACTAACGAACCGACACCTCCACTTGGTTTCTCAATTGTTCTACTTTTGCTAGAATGAGAATGGTGGGATTCTCTTCTTTTTTGTAGGGAGGAGAGATTAAGAGAGAGTTGTTTGAGAGAAAATTGCCAATGCTCTTGTTGAGAAATCCAAAAATGAGAAAGAATTCTTCCCACCCCTTCTTGCAAAGGGGTTTATATAATGGTGATAGGTGGAGTTGAAATCTCCACCTATTTACCATTTTACCACAACCATAGGTTATGAAAATCATATTTGCATACTCACATATAATAAGATATCTCATATCTCATTATGCAAATCACATTTATATAATTGTGGATTTTTTAAAATTGAATCACATTCTATATAATTTCTCTCAATCCAATTTCTCCCAATTAGCCCTAATTCAACAATTAGGCTAATCTATAGTTTATTATGAATCTCATTCACATTAAACTATATAATATGTCAATCATATCTCATATAAACAACATAATTGGCCTTTAGTGTAGTTGAACACTTCAAATTCACACCAAAAATATAAACCTTCTATTAATCCAGTTTGAGCCAACCGAGAGACCTAATGGACCTACAGTGACAAGCTCCAATGATCCGAGATTAACCTGTAAAACTCTTTGACCCGCTTAAGAAACATTCATTAGCTACGGTAACACTTCACTAAAGCCCGTTGTTGCACTCTCGTCAGTGTAAGACAAGTTGTGTCCACTGATATAACAAATGCCCATGTGTCAACCCTTCACAGGTTGTTCATAGACAGTATTGGGTCAAATTACCGTTTTACCCCTGTGTCGACTTCTTGCTCCTTAAGTCCCCACTGCTCTTCTAATGAACAACAACGTTGTAATGATCCAACCATACACAACATCCCTATCGGGCCTGTAAGAGGGTGGGTGCCCGTTGTCCAAGCCCTAGAGACAGCACTTAAGGAAACAACCCCTCTAGTTTTCCTAAAGACGGGAACGAGTGAATTTCATCTCGCGTAGTTAAGTTCCCAGCTCCCTACTTGGTCCTGCCCCTAAGAAGATGGACATATTGGGCGAGTAACTATGACCATCCTCACCCGTACTAGCCAAAGGACAGACCCCCGCAGACAAGAGTCCGTAACACACTCAGGATTCAGATCGACTCACTAATGGTCATCTACGTAGTAGTTATTAGTCCATACTGTTAACTGTGTTACATCAGTAAGTCTAATAATTCACGGTTCGGTCTTGTACAATCTCATTTTACAAGATGCCCCCACTAGCATGTCAACCACATGAACAAGTTAGATCACATCATTTGTATCTTAATACAAAGCGGGCCGCATCCACAGCGTATCTAGGATTAGGTCTCCAACCCCATCCATATACTGCAGAACGTTTGGGTCATTTACTCGAGTGTGATCCTCCCTTTGTATCCCCCACACAGCATTGAAGTTCTAGTTCTCTCATATATTCAATGACCTTGAAGCTTAGTTTATTGTACAAAGTTTGTAATAAATGTGAGATACAAAATGATGAAATAAATAACTTTTATTAATTTCAAATGTAAATTTACAAACAGACCGAGATTAGGAAAAACATCCCAACAAAGGATGCATCGCTGACTCCACAATGGAGGTTGGCTATGTCGCTGATTGTGAAGTAGCTAAAGAGGTTACTAGGGTAAGTAGATGAATGTTCCCTTAAATGGTGTCTCCCGGACTTGAACAAAGGGCACGACCCTCTCATTGGCCCGAGAAGGACTTCTGTTTGTTGGTAGGACCACAAACAAATTGTTTATTGGAGCAGCACTGGTACTTAAGGTACAAGATTTAACCTAGGGGTAAAATGGTAATTTGACCCAGCTGGCATTACGAACATTCATGAAGGATTGACTTGCTTTTATTGGTCAATATCCATGGACATAGAAATATATCTGAAGTGAGAAGAGTGCAACTGCGGGACTTTAGTGGAGCGTTCCTGCAGTTAACGAATGTCGATTAGAAGGTCAATGAGATTAACCGAGTAATCTCGTATCGTAGGAGTTTCTGATCTGTAGGTCCATTAAGTCCACCTTATAGCTCGTAAAGGGTTCTTAGATCATTTTGAAATTGAAATGTTCAAATTCATTAGCGAATAAATGTAATCTATACAGATATGATATAATATAAAGTTTTGGAACTTTATATTATACATTTAAAGTGAATATGATTCATATTAAATTATTTGAGAGAATTGAATATTTGAAAGAGTTTAAATATTAATTTGAATGTGAATATGATTCATATTTGAAACCGATAGGTTAAAATTTAATATACATGAGGTGTACATTAAACTACAAGATTAAGGGTAAAATGATTAAATCTTATTTAATCATTTAATTAAATCATTTATTTATATTAATATGATATTTAATTTAAATATGATTTAGTTTAATTTAATTAATTAATAGTTAAGTAATTATTTTTTATTAATTAATTGAGAACGTGTCAAGATAACACGTTCCCACCACTCCCCAATTCCCTCCCGATAGGAAGTGGGGAGTTACCCAGAGAGCTCTTCTTCTCCTGGTGAGAAGAGGATGAACGATTAAGTTGTAATTCTGGAAATTGCTCTCTCTAAAAGAAAAAAAAATCTCTCTCAACTTTTCCCATTTTCTATTCCAAAGGTTGGAATCCTTCCCGCAAAGGATTGGATCTAAGTTTCTCAGAGGATAGAAGGTTTATCCTGTTGGTAGTGTCCATCTTGGAATATAACATAGGAATTTTAGTTGTTGTTGTGTTGGTCTGCAATTATAAAGCAAGGAGTTGTTGAATTAACTTAATCTACAAAGGTAATCTTGTTTTTCCTTTAGAGTAATTGTTGTACAGAGCATGTTTGCATGATTACTTCCATGCCTAATTAGATTAGGAAATGTATGCTTATTCTCTGTATTTTTCTCCAATGTACTGGTATTTGTGTTTAACCAAAATAAATAAGCAATTACGATTTCAAATCACGTTTCTGGTGCTCAAGGAGATCCGATCTACATCATACAAGTCTTCCCGATCTAGGGGAAGTGGGAGTATATTGTACACAAGGTTTGAACGCCCTAGTGAATTGTATTTTACATTATTGTAATGTTTAAATTATGTACTCCACAAGTTTTAGGTCAAGTGGGAGATTGTTGGGATATGTGCCCTACAACTTATGTAATTTTCATCAAATAAATAAAGAGTTATTTATTTTGATAAAATTATATTCTCGCTTTATTAATTCAAAAGAGTAAGCTCCAAGGTTATAATATATCTTGAACGTTAGTGTAGTAGACACTATTTTGATTGTGTTCAAGAGTATAACCTAAATGGTCTATGGTATAAGAATAAGGTTGGAAACCTTATTCTGGTAACATCATGGATGCGACCCACTTTGTAATTAGTACAAATGAGGTAATCCAACTCATTCATGTGGATGACATGCGAGTGGGGGCATCTTGTATGAAGAGTTTATACAAGACCGGACTGCAAATTATTAGTTTGACCAGTATAACGTCGTTAACAGGATAAGACTGATAATTTATTGATTGTCATTAGTGACTTGACCTGAATCCTGAGTAAGTTAAGAACTCCTGCTTATAGGGGTTTGTCCTTACACTAGAATGGGTGAGAGTGGCCTGTAGCCGATTCAATAAGCCTACCTTCTCAAGGATAGAATCTCGTAGGTAGCTGGGGACATAACTATGCAAGATGGAATTCACTCATTCCTACACTAAGGGGTTAGATAGGTGCTTCCTGTTATGATGTATGTCCTAATCTCGTACTTGTTTGTAATATTACCTATGAAAATAAATAAGAGTTATTTTTTTCATCTCTTTCTGTCTCGCATATTTACAAACTTTGCCAAACTAAGCTCCAGGGTCATAGAATTATGAGAGAACTAGAACTTGAACGGTGTGTAGAGGACAAAAAATGAGAATCGCATTCGAGTTAATTGCCCAAACGATCTACAGTATATGGATAGGGTTGGATACCTAATCTAGATACGCTGTGGATGCGACCATCTTTGTATAAGATACAAACGAGGTGATCCAACTCGTTCATGTGGTTGACATGAGAGTGGGGGCATCTTGTGCAATAAGATTGTACAAGACCAAACCGTGAATTATTTGACCTACTTATGTAACACCGTTTGCATTATAGGACTAATAACTTCGTAGATGACCAATAATAGTGACTTGACCTCAATCCTAAGTGTGTTACGGACTCCTATCTGCGGGGGTCTGTCCTTTGACTAGTGCAAGTGAGGGTGGTCATAGTTACTCGCCCAATATGTCGATCTTCTAAGGGACAGAACCAAGTATAGAGCTGGGAACATAACTACGCGAGATGGAATTCACTCGTTCCCGCCTTTAGGGAAACTAGAGGGGTTGTTCCCTTAAGTACTGTCTCCGGACAAAAGGCGCCCACTCTCTCACTGGCCCGAGAGGGGTGTTGCGTATGGTTGGACCATACAACGTTGTTAATCATTAGAGGAACAGTGGGGACTTAAGGAGTGAGAAGTAGACAGAGGGGTAAAATAGTAATTTGACACAACAGTGTCTACGAACAACTTGTGAAGTATCGACTCACTGGCATTGGTTATATTAATAGACACAACTTGTCTTACACTGATGGGAGTGCAGCTACGGGTTATAGTGGAGTGTTACCGTAGCTAATGAATATTGATTAACCCGGTCAAAGAGTTTGACAAGCTAATCTCGGATTATTGGAGCTATAGGTCCATTTGGTCCCTCGGTTGGCTCAAACTTGATACAAAGAGGGTTTACAGTTTGGTGTGGATTTGGAGTGTTCAAATTCATTAAAAGGGAAGTTATGTCATTTATATGAGATATGATTGACATATTATATAGTTTAATGTGAATGAGATTTATAATAAAGTATAGGTTAGCCTAATTGTTTAATTAGGGCTAATTTAGAGAAATTGAATTATGAGAGAAATTAAATTGAATGTGATTCAATTTAAAATCCACAATTATACAAATGTGATTTTTAATAAAATGTATGAGATATCTTAATATATGTGGTTATGCAAATATGATTTGCATAACCTATGGTTGTGGTAAAATGGTGAATAGATGGATATTTCAACTCCACCTATCACCATTACTTAAAGCCTTTGTGAGAATGCTTTTGTGATCTAACATTTCTTTTTTTGGATTTCCATCAAGATCACTCTCTCTAAACTCTCTCAATCTTCTCTAAAAATTTGTCTTCTCCCTAAATTAAACCAAAGGAGTCCCACCACTCTCCATTTACCAAAGGAGAACAACCGAAAAGTCCTTTCGGAGGTGTTTGATTGTTCGATTATTCGAAGGGATCGTGATCGTGGAGATCGAGAACACGAAGAGTTCGTGACCAGAGAAGGAAATCGTGAAGAAAGGTTCTTCAACAAGTAAGTACATCTTCTTATTGAATTATCCTTTCCATTTATGCATGTTTAGCCTAATTTCTATAGGATAGATTTAATTTTAAGAATTATTTTCACAACGAAACTACGACGATTCAAAGTCGTTTTTTTCACTGCGGGAGTTTCATTCCCTTTAATTGGTATCAGAGCCAAACGTTGGCTTCTTCGTTGTTGAAATTAATTTTCTTAAAATTAGGTGGGTTAAGCTTTAATTCATGTGATGAATTGTGGTTTTGGAAAATGGATCTTGCAGTTTTGACACTAGTTTTAGATTTATTTTCTGTTGATGAGATCAATCTAAAGGCCTATGTTTTTGGGCAAATTAGAAAATAAATCGAGTCTCTAAGTCCATGTCTTGAAGGACAAGAGTTGTTGTGAAGAATTCAGAGCGAAATCGGGCGAGAAACGATGAAGAACAACAAAGGTATTTGCTCTCTTCAGCGTGTCAACGCTGTCCGTGTGGTACCGGGCTTAGCTGCAGGTTAGCGTTGCAACGCTGGGTGTAGTTGTTGCAACGCAAAAGCATAGGACAACGTTGCACGCTGCAGCGTTGCAACGCTGGCCACGACGTTGCAACGCTGCGAGCGTAGAGGGCCAGTTCACGAGGCAGTTTCACGCGATAGTGGCGTTGAGGCAACAATTGGCTTAGTGGGACGTTAATTTGTTTTTAATTATTTATTTATTTTTATTTAATTTGTAAAATGTAATTTATTAAATTAATTTTATTAATTATTATTAATATAAAAGTTATATTAATGTTAATTAATTCAATTAATGTCCCTAAGTGCCAAAACCGGTCCAATTTATGCTATTTATTTATTTTAAGCATGAGATGTATGAAATTAATTATTCGATGTGCATAATGTATGTCATATATATTAAAATCCCACCTTAGGTTAAACATTTCATGCATCATATTTATATTATAAGAGTTATAATATATAGTATGCATGATAGGTTTATATTGTAATAGTTATAATATAAGGTTTGCATGTTTTAATTTATTTAATATAAGTGTTATATTTCTTAGATTAAAAGCATGCAGATGCATTTAATTCATATGATGAATGTATGTTATAGTATATTATTATTCATGTGATGAATGATCAAGCACTATAACATAGAAATGCATGTAACATAAGTTAATTATTAGTTTTAAAATATTTAGAACTTGAATAATTAGACTTAGGTTTTCGAGTTATAATAAGATTAGAATTAAGAAATGAAATATGATTTATGAATGGTGACTAATAAATAACTCTGTCTAAGGAATGTTCTGTCTAAGGCTGGGGTATTTAAGCAGACGCTTTTAGGAACACCCCTACCTGGGAACCGACGTGGGAGTGAAATTGGTTTGGAGATTCATACGTTATATTATTGTGAGTGTCGTTAATTAAAAATCGATGAATTTACTCACATAGACCTAAGTTAATAATGTGATTATAGTCTTATGCTAATTCAATATAAGAGTTATATTGGTAGACTTAGATAAATATTACCCGATTTATCTAGGTCAATCCCGATTAATTTAAAGTGCTGAGTGGGAGAAAATAAAGTGTATAAGATACATTTGAATTTCCGACCACAAATCTCCGTAAAGTTCAAACCTTGAGATCCATACTCGGCCTCGTGGCGCAAATGAGAGCGTCCCCCTTCGGATGGTATTTGTATGTGTCAATATCAACGTGGGTGGATAGAGTACTTATAGTGAATGGGAATGGGACATGTGAAAACGGGACCCACGGTCTCTTCTTTCGATTCACACGGTGAGACGCTATTGATTCGTCTCCTAGATTGTCCTAAACGAGACAATCCCTTCGGAGGGCCTTGATCATAGTAGTTGGAACACCATGAATTCCCAAAAGGGATACAATTTCCTTGTTGGTTTTCCTTCTTGGTTCACCATTCAGTGACTATTGTTTGGACGAATACTTGGAAATTCAAAGATTGAGGGTGACACTCACGGGATTCATTAAGAGTTAATGGATTCATACCGAAAAATGGTAACTGGAAACCTAATGGATTAAGAGTTATTCTGGTATTACGGTCTGGTCGAGAAAGTCTCATCCAAGAGGAGTGTTTCTGTTCAACCTTCGGTGGCAGTCATTCTAATCCTTTGGGGTATCATTGCAAATTTTAATGACTTAGGGATCATAGGATAAAATTTTGCTAAAATTTATTAGGTTCTTAAAAGTTTTTCCGAGACTAACACAAAGTTTTTCTGGAAAAAATGTCTAGTTCAATTATAACTCTATTAGCTTCCAACAAACTAGTGGGAGATAATTTCCAAACGTGGAAAAATAATATCAACACAATTCTAGTAACTGACGACCTAAAGTTCGTGCTCGCTGAGGAGTATCCTCAGGTATCGGGCTCGACCGCGTAACGAAGTGTTCGTGATGCGTACGATCGATGGATCAGGGCCAATGAAAAGGTCAAAGTCTATTTCATTGCCAGCTTATCTGAAGTCTTGACAAAGAAGCATGAGTTGATGATCACCGCCAAGGAGATCATGGAATCCTTGCTGGAAATGTTTCGACAACTATCCTTTCAGGTCCGACATGATTCACTCAAACACGTCTTCAACGTGCAGATGAAAGAAGGGACGTGCGTCCGTGAACATGTTCAGGACACGATGACCCACTTTAATCTAGCTGAGATGAATGAGACTTCGATCGATGAGTCGAGCCAGGTCAACTTTATTCTGTAGACTCTTCCGAAGAGTTTCCTTCAATTTCGTAGCAATGTTGTTATGAACAAAATTAGCTACACACTGACAACCCTTCTAAACGAACTACAGAACTTTCAGTCCTTGATGAGGATTAGGACACCGAATGTTGAGGCAAACGTTGCCTTCAGGTCCTTTCACAGGGGTTCGACCTCTGACACTAAATCTGCAGGCTCTTTAGGCCCGAAAGGGAAGAAGAAGAAGATGAAGAAGGGTAAAGTTGACCGTGCTGCCGTCCAAAAGGGCAAGAAGGTCAAGGAAGTTGTAGATAAAGAAAGTGTTTCCACTGTAATGGGGACAAACACTGGGAGCGTAACTGTCCCATGTTCTTTAGCGACAGGAAGAAAGAAGGTAAATGTGATTTACTGGTTACAGAAACCTGTTTAGTGGAGAGTAATGACTCTGCCTGGATATTGGATTCGAGCGTCACTAACCATGTTTGTTCGTCTTTTCAGGGAATTAGTTCCTGGCAGCAGCTGTGAGAGGGTGAGATAACACTACGGGTTGGATCCGGGGAGGTTGTCTGTGCTGCAGCAATCGGTACAATGAAGCTCTATTTTGGAAGGAACTACATTTTATTAGATAATTTGTATATAGTTCCAGGGTTTACTAGAAACCTAGTTTCTATTTCCTGCTTTATTCAACATTGTATCTATGTTTCTTTTGAATTAAATAAAGCGTTTATTTCGTTCAAAGGCAACTTGTTATGTTCAGCTTTGCTTGAGAATAATTTGTATGTTTTGAAACCTAATTCGATCAAAAGTATTTTGAATACTGAATTAATTAAAACGACTGAAACACGAAGTAAGAGATTGAAAGTTTCTCCTAAACAAAATGTCCATCTTTGGCATTAAAGGTTAGACCACATTAATCTCAATAGGATTGCAAGGCTAGTGAAGAGTGGACTTCTAAGCGAGTTGGAAGAAAACTCTTTACCGGTATGTGAGTCATGCCTTGAAGGCAAAATGACCAAACGTCCTTTTAGTGAAAAAGGAAATAGAGCCAAAGAGCCCCTTGAGCTTATACATTCTGACCTCTGTGATCCAATGAGTATTAAAGCGCGAGGTGGTTACGAATACTTTGTATCTTTTATAGATGACTATTCAAGGTGTGAGTATATTTACCTAATGCATAGAAAGTCTGAAACTCTTGAAAAGTTCAAGGAGTACAAGACTGAGGTTGAGAACCTGTTAGGTAAAACAATTAAAACACTTCGATCGGATCGAGGTGGAGAGTATATGGACAATGAATTCTAGGACTATATGATTGAAAATCGAATTACATCCCAACTCTCAGCACCTAGTATGCCACAGCAGAATGGTGTATCGTAGAGGAGACACAAAACCTTGTTGGAGATGGTTCGGTCAATGATGAGCTATGCTCGTCTACCTGATTCTTTTTGGGGTTACGCAGTGGAGACTGCGGTATATATTTTGAACAACGTTCCGTCGAATAGTGTTTGTGAAACACCATTCGAACTCTGGAATGGATGTAAAGACAATTTACACCATTTCAGAATTTGGGGATGCCTGACCCATGTGTTGGTGCCAAACTTGAAAAAGTTGGAACCCCGTTCAAAATTGTGCCTATTTGTAGGTTACCCAAAAGAGACTAGGGGTAGTATATTTTACGATCCTAAGGAAAATAAAGTGCTTGTGTCGACAAACGCCACATTAATCTCAGGGATCATTTACCTAGGAGTAAAATTGTGTTAAACGAAATGGTCAGTACATCAGCAAGTGTTACTGATAGGGCTAGTACATCAACAAGTGTTGTTGATCCTAGCACATCTAGTTAAGTCCGTTCTCAATAATTGAGAATGCCTCGACGTAGTGGGAGGGTTGTGAGACAGCCTGAACATTATATGGGTTTAGCTGAAACCCAAGTCACCACCCCTGATGATGACTGCGAGGATCCATTGACCTATGATCAGGAAATGGCAGACGTTGACAAAGACGTATGGATTAAAGCTATGGACCAGGAATTGGAGTCGATGTACTTCAATTATGTCTGGGAGCTCGTGGATCAATCGGATGGGGTAAAACCAATTAGTTGTAAATGGATCTACAAGCGTAAACGTGGCATAGATGGGAAGGTGCAGGCCTTCAAAGCCCGACTAGTGGCAAAGGGTTTTACCCAGGTTTAGGGGGTTGACTATGAGGAAACCTTTTCTCCTATTGATATGGTAAAGTCGATCAGGATCCTTCTGGCCATTGTCGCATATTATGACTATGAGGTATGGTAGATGGATGTCAAGACAACCTTTCTGAATGACAAACTTGATGAGACCATCTACATGGACCAGCCCAAAAGGTTCATTACCCAAGCACAAGAGCAAAAGGTTTGTCAGCTTCATATGTCTATTAATGGACAGAAATAAGCCTCGAGGTCTTGGAATATAAGGTTTGATGAGGCGATCAAATCTTATGGCTTTGATCAAAATGTTGACGAGCCTTGTGTCTATAAGAAAATCGCCAACTACATTGTTGCATTTCTGATATTATATATGGATGATATCCTGCTGATTAGGAATAAGGTAAGATTTCTTGCTGACGTTAAAACATCGTTGGCTTCGCAATTCCAAATGAAAGATTTGGGAGAAGCATAGTATGTTCTAGGTATCGAGATTATCTGAAATCGGAAGAACAAAACGCTAGCCATGTCTTAGGCTTCTTATATTGACAAGATGTTGTCTAGATATAAGATGCAGAACTCCAAGAAGGGTTTGTTGTCTTTCACCTTTCTAAGGATCAATGTCCCAAGACTCTTCAAGAGGTTGAGAATATGAGACGAATCCTTTATGCTTCAGCTGTAGGGAGCCTCATGTATGCCATGCTGTGTACTAGGCTCAACATCTGTTATGCACTTGGGATTGTCAGTAGAGAAGGGAATGAAAATCTTGCGCAGCGGATTGACGATCGAATCGTCATGGTATCGTTGTGAAATTCGTTTTTCTTAAAATTAAAATATCATATAGAATTAGGCTAACGTGCCTAAAAGAAATAAAAACCAGCAAACAACACTTACTTGTTGTAGAACCTTTATTCACGATTTCCTCCTCCTTTGATCACGAACTCTTCGTGTTGTTCTCAACGATCTTGAACTCCTCGTACGAACCAATGAATCGGACACCTCCACTTGGTTTCTCAGTTGTTCTACTTTTAATAGAAGGAGAATGGTGGGATTCTCTTCTTTGGTATAGAGAGGAGAGATTGAGAGAGAGTTGTTTGAGAGAAAATTGCCAATGCTCTTGGTGAGAAATCCAAAAATGAGCAAGAAGCCTTACCACCCCTTCTTGCAAAGGGGTTTATATAATGGTGATAGGTGGAGTTGAAATCTCCATCTATTTACCATTTTACCACAACCATAGGTTATGCAAATCATATTTGCATACCCACATATAATAAGATATCTCATAAATCATTATGCAAGTCACATTTGTATAATTGTGGATTTTTTTAAATTGAATCACATTCATGATGGAACACGAGACATACGCAGCGGAATAAGGATCTAATGACACTCTAATTGCATCTAACTTAATAGAAATTAACATGCCAACAAACAAAAAAACGGTAAACTAAAAAAGGGAAGAATATACAACCTTTGTAGCTCAATTTCTTCTCTCCTCCTTACCAAAGCAAAAACCGAACACAACCGGACTACCACTAGAGCTTCCTCGCTATCCTCTAGATTCAGAACCGGGTTGTGGGACCCGGTGAATGAAGGATTGAAGAGGAAGAATGGGAGGTTCAAAGTATTAAGTGAGAAAAGGAGAAGATGTAAACCCGAGATCTTTCTTTGGAACTTCCTTATTAACAAACAACAAAAAGAAAGAAGAAATGAATGTTTAAAACTTGGTTTTCCATGTTTTAAAAAGAAAACAAATGAAGTGAAAGACAAAAGGAAAACAAGGAAAGAAAGTTTAAACCATTTTGGTTTGGTTTGCTTTTAAAGACAAGAAGAAAAGGAAATGAAACAAATGTTCTATATATTAAGTTATTTTGTTTTGTTAAGAAAAGAAAAGAAAAGAAAAGAAAAGAAAAGAAAGAAGATAAAGGAAAGAAAAGAAAAGGAAAAACAAATGGAAAATGAAAAAGTAAAAAGGTGCAAAAGGACAAACCCTCCACCATTTGATTTTTTTTAAAAGAAGTTCTCTCCATTTTCTTCGCTTTCATCACAAACTAAGGCTGAAGCTTCGTGGTTAAAGGAGAAAGGAAGAAGAAGGAGGCCATTTTTTGGTGATTTTGAAGCTGTAGTTGCAGAAGAAAAGAGGAGAACTCAAGGAAGCCATTATTATAGCAAGGAAATCAACTCAGACAAGCTCTGATTTTCTGTTCATCTCGAGCTCCACAAGAAGAGGTAAGTGTTTAGCTTTTGTTTCATGAAAGTTAACTCATATTTGAACAAAATTCGTGAAGGAAGCTCAAGCCAATTCTGATTTTAAGTTTTTGTTTTGTTAAGAGGAAGGCAGAAGACATAATTTTGCTGCCAAATCCGAGAGGTCTCTGATGTTTTGGTTCTTCTGATCTGTATACTTGCAGTTAGAAGCTCTAATTGGTATGGTTCGAAAGCTTATTAAATTTCCTACAAGTTTCGTGAAGGAATCGTGAGAAGAAAATTATGGGAAGATGTTGTAATCATCAGGTTAAGTTTCGGGTTGCAGCAGGAAGTGAAATCTGGAACAGCAGCAGGATCATTTTAGGGGTTATGCTACTGAGTTATTTTCTAACCAATACGTTAGGAATCTCACTTTCATGTCTTCATAAGAGTTTTCGAGGGTTCAAAGAGGAAGAGTTTGGTATAAAGTACATTTTTTTTGGATAAGTAATGAAGAAGTTATGGCTGTCTGAAAACAGGGCAGAAAATCTAAAAATGCTGGAATTTTTTAAAGTGTGTTTTCTTGTAGTTTTAATGTTAAAAACCATGAGCTCGAGGTTCTAATACATGAATTTGGTTTGTTTGACAGGCCAAGAGCAAATAGGTCAAGTGTACGGGCTAAGATTCTAGTTCAAACACTGTGAGTGATAAAAGGAACTTCGAAAGTGTATATATGTTTGAATTATGTTCAAGAAATGCAAGTTTTGCTAGAATAAAAGTTTTCAATGCATTATGCTTTCTTTTGAACACATGTTTATGAGTATTCATGTTTTCCTAGAAATGTTTCAAGTGTTCATTGAGACCCTAAAAGTCTTTATAAAGTTTATACATGAGCATATGTCCAATGGTTGCCAAAATTTATGGAAATGTTATGATTTCAAGCAAGCATGTACTAGCAAGTATGTTTTAAAGATTTCCAATTTTCTGAGATGTTGTGAGTGTTGGGCGGGCCCCACTACATCGTAGAGTAAACGTTGGTTGTACTGGGCGTGCCCTACACAACGTGGATTGTGCCATGTTTTTAAAAGAGTTTATCTCATTTACATGCCTTACGAGATTTTGATGATATACTTGTTGGTTTTCTGAAAGTGTATTATGATTCTACGTTTACTTTCAATGCTTGAATACAAATGCATATGCTCATAGTTTTCAGGTCACATGTTTTACAAGTTATAGATATTAAACACGATCACTCACCGAGCTTCATAGCTCATTCTTTCTATGTTTTCATACTTTTCGTGTAGAGATCGAGCTCCTGCACCCGAAAGTTCTTGCCATAGTCTGTTTGAAGCTTCACAAGTTAAATACTTTGTACGTGGTTGGTTTTGTCTAGCAAGTCTCTATGTTTGTAAATTATTTTGAGAGAACTTTGGTGTTATAGTTGTTTGTACATTAGAGGTTGTATAAACACCGGGTTTGTCTTGTGTTGTTTCGATCACAATGAGACTTTTAGTTTCCAAGAGAGACTTGTGAAGGGTTTCTCCTTGTATATGTTTAATAGTTGTCCAGCTTCCGCTATGTCATGTTTAAGTGTTCCATTTTCGAACATAGTATGTTTATCGTGTGAATCGGGTCAGCAGTATTGTTAAGAGATGAACAATGTCTCATAGCTTCTTCACGCCGCCTTCGAGTGAAAGTTAGCAGGTAGTTCGGGAGGGGGTGTGACAGAAGAAATAGGTTTTGGTGAGATTTTCTTTTGAAAAAACTCAAAAATAAGCAAAAGGATCCTTTGTTTTGAAAACAAACCTATTTATAAAGAAATTAAATGCATCAAATGCATGCCAAGGCTCACCAAAATTCAACACCTCACAAAACACTAACTAAAGTGGGCTATGTGTCAATCTATAATGTTTACACATAATCCACTTAAGTTAGTGGGATTGTCCAAGAAAAACTTGGATAATTCCACTAACTCTAGTCATAGGTAAAAAAGTCTTTTCCATTTGGTCAAAGCCAAACTTTGACTTTTCCCGAGCCAAAAAGTCAACCCTTTGACTTTTTACGATTTTGACCCTCTTGACTAATTTTGACCTCCCGAACATGAATCTGCATTCATATTTTTGAAATTCAAATCACATTTGAATATATTGTATCATAAAAAACTGATAGCTATATCACATATACTTGTCGGTTTAAAACTCCTTTCCTAATTCGAACAATTCGAATTAATCCATCATACTGTTCTATGTTTAATCAATATGAGCTAGCAGGGGGACCTAATGGACCTACAGATCATGGGCTCCAACAATCGAGATTAATCGGTCAAACTCTTTAACCTAATTAATCAACATTTGTTAACTAACGGGTCATTCCACTAAAGTCCCGTAGTTGCACTCCCCTCATCTTTGTAGATATATTTACGCCCACACCGATATAACCGTAGTAACAAGTAAGTCAATCCTTCACAGGTTGTTCATGGTCTCGGCTGGGTCAAAATATCGTTTTACCCCCGAGAACACTTCTTGTTCCTCAAGTCCCACTGAACCTCTACAGAACAATTGATTTGTGGTCCAACCAACAAATCTAGTCTCTCTCAGCCTAGTGAGAGGGTGGGGCCCCTTGCTCTAGTTCCAAAGTCAGCACTTAAGGGAACAACCTATCTACTATCCCTTGAGTTGGGTAGGAGTGAATTCCGTCTTGCACCCTATGTCCCCAACTATCTACCCAGTCTTACCCCTGAAATGGGAGGCTTTTTGAGCCAGCGCTGTTCAGCTGCTCTCACCCATGCAGATCTAAGGATAATCCCGAATAAACAGGAGTTCATAGTTAGCTCAGGATTGAGATCGAGTTACCTAGGTCATCAAAATTGAATTAGTCAGTTTTATACAGTAAACGGTGTTATAAAGCAAAAGTGACTAAGTCGTGCTCCATTCTTATACAAACTCATTGCATAGGATGCCCCCACTTACATATCTCAATATGAACGATTCTGGATCACATCGTTTTTTACTAACTACAAAGTAGGCCGCATCCATAGTGTCCCTAGAATAAGGCGCCCAACCTTATCCCTATACTATAGACAATTTTAGGCTATATACTCGAACTTGATCCATGTTTTATGTCATCACATAAAGATCAAGTCTACATTAAATAGCCTCGGGACCTTAGTTTATTGGATTCAAGATTATGGTATACTAATTCAATAACAATTTTATCGAAGAAGAAACACGGAAAACGTTTTATCAATTACAAACTACGAGTTTTAGGACATAAAATCCAACAATTCAATTTAATTTCTCTCAATCCAATTTCTCCAAATTAGCCCAAATTCAACAATTAGGCTAACCTATAGTTTATTATGAATCTCATTCATACTAAATTATATACTATGTCAATCATATCTCATATAAATAACATAATTGCCCTTTAGTGAACTTGAACACTTCAAATTCATACCAAAAATATAAACCTTCTATTAATCCAGTTTGAGCCAACCGAGGGACCTAATGGACCTACAGTGACGAGCTCCAATGATCCGAGATTAACGTATAAAACTCTTTGATCCGCTTAAACAACATTCATTAGCTACGGTAACACTTCACTAAAGCCCGTTGTTGCACCCCCGTCAGTGTAAGACATGTTGTGTCCACTGATATAACCAATGCCCATGAGTCAACCCTTCACAAGTTGTTTATAGACACTGCTGGGTCAAATTATCGTTTTACCCCTGTGTCTACTTCCTGCTCCTTAAGTCCCCATTGCTCTTTCAATGAACAACAACGTTGTAATGGTCCAACCATACACAACACCCTTCTCAGGCCAGTGAGAGGGTGGGCGCCCGTTGTCCAAACCCTAGAGATAACACTTAAGGAACAACCCCTCTAGTTTGCCTAAAGGCGGGAACGAGTGAATTCCATCTCGCGTAGTTAAGTTCCCAACTCCCTACTTGGTCCTGTTCCTGAGAAGATAGGAATATTGGGCGAGTAACTGTGATCACTCTCACCCGTACTAGTCAAAGGACAGACCCCTGAAGACAGGAGCCCGTAACATGCTCAGGATTCAGGTCGAGTCACTAATGGTCATCTACGAAGTTATTAGTCCATACTGTTCACGATGTTACATCAGTAGGTCTAATAATTCACAGTTCTGCCTTGTACAATCTCATTGCACAGTATGCCCACACTAAACGAGATTAGGACATACATCCCAACAAACTACCACTTGGACTAAGCTAGTGGAGCAAATACATTTCTCAAATGTACAATAGATTACAATAAAGTAATACAATAAACTAGGGCATTGAGTACCCTTTTACAGTACTCCCACTTGCCCTAGTCAGGAAGCACTTGAAGACCTAGACTCTCTAGATGACCCTCAAACACCTTAGTCGCGAGGGCCTTTGTAAATGGATCAGCAACGTTGTGCTCCGACGCAATTTATGTGACTGTCACGTTGCCACGGTGCACAATCTCCCGTATCTGGTGATACTTCCGCTCAATGTGTTTGTCTCTCTTATGGCTCCGAGTCTCTCTGGAGTTGGCTACACCACCACTGTTGTCACAAAACAGTGTGATCGACAAGTTCATATTTTGAACAACTTCCAAATCGGTAATGAACTTCCTAAGCCAAACAACTTCCTTTGCAGCTTCACAAGCCGCAACGTACTCAGCTTCGATAGTAGAATCATGGATGCCTCCCTGCTTGATGCTTCGCAAAACTACAACTCCTCCATTCAAAATGAAAGCTGACCCCGAAGTGGATTTTGTAGAATCCTTATCGGTCTGAAAATCAGAGTCTGTGTATCCCGTAAGGATCAAATCCCCACTACCATACACTAAGTTGTAGTTCCTCGTTCTCCTAAGATACTTGAGGATTGCCTTTACGGTTAGTGATCTAATCCTGGATTGGATAGTTACCTACTGACAATCCCTACTCCATAACAGATGTCGAGCCTAGTACACAGCATGTCATACATCAAGCTCCCTACAGCTGAAGCATAGGGGATCCGTCTCATATCCTCAACCTCTATAGGAGTCTTAGGACATTGATCCTTAGACAGGTGAACCTCATGCCTGAAAGGCAACAAGCCCTTCTTGGAGTTCTGCATCTTATATCTAGACAAAATCTTGTCTATATAAGACGCTTGAGACATGGCCAACGTTCTGTTCTTCCGGTTCCAGACTAAATAGATACCTACAACATATTATGCTTCTCCCAAATCTTTCATTTGGAATTGCGAAGCTAGCCATTTCTTTACGTCAGTAAGAAATCCTACCTCATTCCCAATGAGAAGGATATCATCCACATACAATACCAGAAATGCGACAATCTTGTCAATGATTTTCTTGTAAACACAAGGCTCGTCAACATTTTGATCAAAGCCATAAGATTTGATCGCCTCATAAAACCTTATATTCCAAGACCTCGAGGTTTGTTTCAGTCCATAAATGGACCTATGAAGCCGGCAAACCTTTTGCTCTTGGCCTTGGGTTATGAACCCCTTGGGCTGGTCCATGGAGATAGCTTCGTCAAGGTTGTCGTTCAGAAAGGCGGTCTTGACATCCATCTTGAAGAGATTTTGAATTCCCTCAGCGGAAGACGTTGTGAAACGTCGTTGATCCGTTGTGTAATTCCTATCTTAAAATTGAATCTATCTCATAGACCCTAGGCTAAACATGCAAAAAGGAGAAGAAAACAGTAAGGAAAAATGACACTTACTTGTTGAAGAACACTTCTTCAATCCTCATCTCCTTCGGTCACGATCTCTCTCGATCCAACGAACTCCTCGAACATGAACCTCAATCCGAACACGGAGACACCTCCAAAATGTCTTCTCGGTAGTTCTCGGGAGGTTGAGGGAGAGTGAGTGGGACTCCCTTTGGTTTTGGGTGAGGAGAAATGTTAGAGAGATGAGAGAATTCTAGAGAGAATTGCTTTGCTCTCTTTGGATGGAAATCCAAAAAATGGCAAATGGCATACCAAAGGGTTCCTGCAAAGCATTTAAATACTATTGTGTGATGGAGTTAACAGCTTCACCAAATCACAATTTTACCACAACCATATAATATACAAATCACATTTGCATATTATATAATATAAGGTATCTCATACCTTATTATACAAATCTCATTTGCATAAATGTGGAATTATAAATTGAATCACATTCAATTTAATTTCTCTCAATTCAATTTCTCCAAATAGCACTAATTAATCAATTAGGCTATACTATAGTCTATTATGAATCTCATTCACATTAAACTATATATTATGTCATTTATATCTCATATGAATGACATAAATGCCCAAATAATGAATTTGAACACTACAAATTCACACCAAACTGTAAACCCTCAATTTGTCCAATTTGAGGCAACCAAGGGACCTAATGGACCTACACGTGACGAGTTCCAATGATCCGAGACTAACCTGTCAAACTCTTTGACCCAGTTATTCAACATTCATTAGCTACAGTAACACTCTACTAAATCCTGTAGCTGCACTCTCATCACTGTAGGACAAGTTGTGTCCATCGATATAACCAATACCCATGAGTCGACCCTTCACATGTTGTTCGTAGTCACAGCTGGGTCAAATTACCATTTTATCTCTGTGTCTACTTCTTGCTCCTTAAGTCCCACTGCTCCTCTAATGAACAACTACGTTGCATGGTCCAACCATAAACAACACCTTTCTCGGGCCAGTGAGAAGGTGGGCGCCTATTGTCCAAGCCCTAGAGATAGCACTTAAGGGACACCCCCTCTAGTTTCCCTAATGGCGGGAACGAGTGAATTCCATCTCGCGTAGTTAAGTTCCCAGCTCCCTACTTGGTTTTGTCCCTAAGAAGATAGGCATATTGTGCGAGTAACAGTGACCACCCTCACCCGCACTAGTCAAAGGACAGACCCGTCCGTAACACGCTCAGGATTCAGGTCGAGTCACTGATGGTCATCTACGAAGTTATTAGTCCTTACTGTCAATGGTGTTACATCAGTAGGTCTAATAATTCACGGTCCTGGTCTTGTACAATCTCATTGCACAGATGCCCCCACTCGCATGTCAACCACATGAACGAGTCGATCACCTCGTTTGTTTCTAATACAAAGCGCTACCTGCATCCACGGTGTATCCGTGGATAGGTCTCCAACCCTATCCATATCATCATCAGACCGTTCGGGTCATTAACTCGAACGTGATCCTCCCTATGTGTCCACTACACACCGTTCAAGTTCTAGTTCTCTCATAAATTCAATCACCCTGGAGCTTAGTTGATTGGAAAAATTTATAAATATTGCGAGACACAAAGTGATTAAATGAATAACTCTTATTAATTTCAAACAATATATTACAAACACGAGATTAGGACAAAAATCCCAACAAACTCCCACTTGGACTAAGCTAGTGGAGAAAATACATTTCTGAAATGTACATAAATTACAATGAAGTAATACAATAAACTAGGGCATTGAATACCCGTTTACACATCTCCCACTTGCCCTAGTCACGAAGATCTCGAAGACCTAAACTCTCTAGGTGACCCTCAAACACCTTAGTCGTGAGGGGCTTTGTAAATGAATCAGCTACGTTGTGCTCCGACGCTATCTGCGTGACTGTCACGTCTCCGCGGTGCACAATCTCCCGTATCAGATGATACTTGCGCTTAATGTATTTGCCTCTCTTATGGCTCCGAGGCTCACGTGAGTTGGCTACTGCACCACTGTTATCACAGAACAGTGTGATCGGCAAGTTCATATTTGGAACAACTTCCAAATCTGTCATGAACTTCCTTAGCCAAACAGCTTCCTTTGCAGCTTCACAAGCCGCAACATACTCCGCTTCCATAGTGGGATAAGCGATGCATCCCTGCTTCATGCTTCGCCATACTACAGCTCCTCCATTCAGAATGAAGGCTGACCCCGAAGTGGATTTCCTAGAATCCTTATCGGTCTGAAAATCAGAATCCTTGTATCCCGTAAGGATCAAATCCCCACTACCATACACTAAGCTGTAGTTCCTCGTTCTCGTAAGATACTTGAGGATTGTCTTTACTACCGCCCAATGATCTAATCTCGATTGGGTGATGTCTCCGACAATTCCTCTTAATGTATGTCGGGCCTAGTACACAACATGGCATACATCGGGCTCCCTACAAATGAAGCATATGGAATCCGTCTCATATCCTCAACATCTTGAGGAGTCTTAGGACACTGATCCTTAGACAAGTGAACCCCATGCCTGAAAGGCAGCAACCCCTTTTTGGAGTTCTGCATCTTATATCTAGACAACATCTATTCAATGTAAGACGCCTGAGACAAGGCTAGCGTTCTGTTCTTCCGGTTCTGGACAATCTGGATACCTAGAAATACGGAGCTTCTCGCAAATCTTTCATTTGGAAATTGCGAAGCTAGCCACTTCTTAACGTTAGTAAGAAATTCTACCTCATTCTCAATGAGAAGAATATCGTCCACATACAACACCAAAAATGCGACAGTTTTGTTAACGATTTTCTTGTAAACACAAGGCTCGTCAACATTTTGATCAAAGCCATAAGATTTGATCGCCTCATGAAACTTTATATTCCAAGACCTCGAAGAATGTTTCAGCCCATAAATGGACCTATGAAGCCGACAAACCTTTTGCTCTTGGCCTTGGGCAATGAACCCTGTGGGCTGGTCCATGTAGATGGTCTCATCAAGCTTGCCATTCAGAAAGGTTGTCTTGACGTCCATCTGTCATACCTCGTAGTCATAATACGCGACAATGGCCATAAGGATCCTGATCGACTTTACCATGGCAACAGGTGAAAAGGCCTCCTCATAGTCAACCCCTTCAACCTGGGTAAAATCCTTTGCCACTAGTCGAGCTTTCAAGGTCTGGACCTTCCCATCTACGCCACGTTTACGCTTGTAGATCCATTTGCAACCAATAGGTTTTACCCCATCCGGTTGATCCACAAGCTCCCATAAAGAATTGAAGTACATAGACTCCATTTCCTGGTCCATAGCTTTAATCAACTCGTCTTTGTCAACATCAACCATTGCCTGATCATAGCTCAATGGATCCTCATAGTCATGATCAGGAGCAACAACTGAGGTTTCAGCTAAACCCATGTAGCGATCAGGCTGTCTCACAGTCCTCCCACTACGTCGCGGCATTCCCAACTCTTGGGAATGGATTTGACTAGACGTGCTAGGATCAACAACACTTGTTGACGTACTAGGCCCATCAGTAACTCTTGCTGATGTACTGTCAATTTCATTCAACACAATTTTACTCCTTGGTAAATGATCCCTGACGTGGTCTTCCTCTAGGAAAGTGGCGTTTGTCGACACAAGCACCCTATTTTCCTTAGGATCGTAAAACAGACCACCCCTGGTCTCTTTAGGGTAACCTACGAATAGGCACAATTTCGAACGGGGTTCCAACTTTTTCGGGTTTGACACCAACACGTGGGTCGGGCATCCACAAATCTTGAAGTGATGTAAACTGCCTTTACGTCCACTCCAGGGCTCGAAAGATGTTTCACAAACACTCTTCGACGGAACGTTGTTCAAAATATAAACTGCAGTCTCCACTGCGTACCCCCAAAAAGAATCAGGGAGACGAGCATAGCTCATCATCGACCGAACCATGTCCATTCTGCTGTGGCATACCAAGTTCTGTTTCTCCTCTCCGATACACCATTCTGCTGTGGCATACCAAGTGCTGAGAGTTGGGATGTAATTTCGTGTTCTATCATATAGTCCTGGAATTTAGTGTCCATGTACTCTCCACCTCGATCCGATCAAAGTGTTTTAAGTGATTTACCTAAGAGGTTCTCAACCTTAGTCTTGTACTTCTTGAACTTTTCAAGAGTTTCAGACTTCCTGTGCATTAGGTAAATATACCCACATCTGGAGTAATCGCCTATGAAAGACACGAAATACTCATAACCGCCCCGAGTTTTAACATTCATCGGACCACAGAGGTCATAATGTACTAACTCAAAAGGCTCTTTGGCTCTATATCCTTTTCCACTAAAAGGATGTTTGGTCATCTTGCCCTCAAGGCACGACTCACACACCGTCAAAGAGTTTTCTTCCAACTCGTTTAGAAGTCCACTCTTCACTAGTTTCTCAATCCCATTGTGATTAATGTGGCCTAACCGTAGATGCCAAAGATGGGCATTTTCTTTAGGAGAAACTTTTGCTTTCTTAGTTCGCGTTTCAGCTGTTTTAAACAATTCGGTGTTCAAAACACTTTTGACCGAATTTGGGTTCAAAACATATAGATTGCTCTCAAGCGAAGCAGAACAAATCAAATTTCCATTTCGAGAAATAAACGCTTTATTACTCTTGAATGAAACAGAAATATTTTGTTCTAATAGGCAGGAAATAGAAACTAGGTTTCTCGTAAACCCAGGAACTATATACATTTTATCCAATAATAAGTACTTTTCGCCAAAGAACAGCTTCACTGTGCCTAATGCTGCAACTGAGACAACTTTTCCGGATCCAACCCTGAGTGTTATCTCACCCTCTTGCAGCGGCTACCAGGAACTTAATCCTTTAAAAGAAGAGCAAACATGGTTAGTGGCGCCTGAATCCAATATCCAAGCAGAGTCATTACTCTCCACTAAACAAGTTTCCGTGACAAGTAAATCACATTTATCTATCATCTTCTTTTCATCAAGGAATTTGGGACAACTCCTTTTCAATCATCCGTCCCTGTTGCTGTAGAATTACTTTCTGGCAACATCCTTGATTTCTTTGCCTTTTACGGCAGCAGCGCGATCAACCTTAACTCCCTTCAACTTCTCCTTCTTCCCTTTAGGGCTTGAAGAGTCTACAAACTTTGTCCCAGAGGTCATACCCCTATGAAAAGGTCTTAAGGCAACACTTGCCTCAGCTTCCTGTCTCCTAGTTTGCACCAAGGACTGGAAGGTTTGTAGATCGTTGAATAGGATTGTTTGAACCGTGCACCAGAGGCCTTCCTTAGTGAGCGCGAACTCTTGGTCGTCATTTACCAAAATCGTGTTTATGTTATTTTTCCAACTTTGGAAATTATCTCCCACTAACTTATCGGATGCGAGTAATGCTATTATTGCGCTAGACATTTGTAGGTGAAAAAATAAGATAACTTTGTTTTAGTCTCGCAAAAAACTTTTTGAAATCCAATCAAGTTTTAGCAAAATTGATTCATGATCCCTAGGTCATTCAAAATTTTGCAATGATACCCTAAAGGTTTAGAATGACCGCCACCGAAGGGTGAGCAGAACACTCCCCCTCTAGGACGAGACTTTCTCGATCAGACCCTAATCCCAGAGTAACTCTTATTCCATTAGGCGTCCAATTACCATTGTTCAGTCAAATTCATTAACACTTAACGAATTTTGTGAGTGTCACCCTCAATCTTTAAGTTTCCAAGCATCCGTCCAAACAATAGCCACCGAAGGGTGAACCAAGAAGGAAAACCAACCAGGAAACTGTATCCCTTTCGGGAATTCATGGTGTTCCGACTCCCATGATCAACCCCTCCGAATGGATTGTCTGGTCCAGGCCAAACTAGCAGGCAG
This sequence comes from Trichosanthes cucumerina, assembly GCA_036507285.1. Classification (NCBI taxonomy): domain Eukaryota; kingdom Viridiplantae; phylum Streptophyta; class Magnoliopsida; order Cucurbitales; family Cucurbitaceae; genus Trichosanthes; species Trichosanthes cucumerina. The sequence goes on from CM071838.1 coordinate 54,999,438, forward strand.
ATCATAGGCGTCTCACGGTGTGAATCGAAAGAAGAGGTCGTGGGTCTCGTTTTCACAAGTCCCGCTCCAACTCACTATAAGTACTCTCTCCATCAACGATGATATTGACCTATACAAATGCCACCCGAAGGGGGACGCTCCCATTTGCGCCACGAGGCCGAGCATAGATCTCACGGTGCGGACTTAACGGAGATTTGTGGTTGGAAATTCAAATGTATCTCATACACTATATTTCCTCCCACTCAGCACTTTAATTTTGATAGGGATTGACCTAGATAAACCGGCTAAAATTTACCTAAGTCTACCAATATAGTAGGTCTATGTGAGTAAATTAATTAACACTTAATTAACCGCACTCACGAGAATATAACCTAAGAAGCTCCTGACCGAATTCACTCCCAAGTCGGTTTCTTGGTAGGGGTGTTCCGCAAGCGTCAACTTAAATATCCCAGTCTTAGACAAAACCTTCCTCAGACAGAGTTACTTATCAGTCTCCATTCAAAGGTCATATTTGATTTCCTAATTCTAATCTTATTAGAACTAGAAAACCTAAGTCTAATTATTCAAGTTCTAAACAATTTAAAACTAATAATTAACTTAGGTTACATGCATTTCTATGTTATAGTGCTTGATCATTCATCACATGAATAATACTATACTATAACATACATTCATCACATGAATTAAATGCATGAGCATGCTTTTAATTTAAAAATATAACAGTTATATTAAATAAATTAAATCATGCAAACATTATATTATAACTCTTATAATATAATCCTATCATGCATACTATATATTATAACTCTTATAGTATAAATATGATGCATGAAATGTTTAACCTAAGGTGGGATTTTAAATCTATATGGCATACTTTATGCACATAGAAATAATTAAATCATACATCTCATGCATAAAATAATAAAATAACATTATTGGACCGATTTGTTGCACCCTAAGGACATAAAATTAAATTAATTAACATTAATATAACATTTATATTAATATTAATTAAAATAATTAAATAAAATACATTTATAAAACCATTTTTACAAAGAAATAAATAAATAAAAACGACAGTTGCACCAGCAAGGAATCGAACGATCGTCCACGATCACGTCCACGAAATTTCCACGCACCACTACGCAAGGCGTTGCAATGTTGTTATTTCATTGCAACGCTATAATGTATAGCGTCGCGCCCAGCGTTCTCAACGCTGTGGCGTTGAAACGCTACCGCTAGCGTTGCAACGCTGCACTGCAACAGCCTCCAGCAGCATGGATGGCGTCGCAATGCTGATGATCTTCCAGCAACACCACTTTTGCTGTTTTTCACCGAAATCACCCGTTTTTGCTCCGTTTTCTTCACGAAAACTCTTGCCACGAACGACGCAGACTTACAGACTCGATTTACATTAAAAAATGCCCAAAACAATGGGCCCTTACATTTATCGCATCAACATTAATGTAAATCCAAAAAAAGTGCCAAAAACCGAAAACATCCAAAATTGCAAACCATTAACATTCATTTCATGAAAATTAATGCTACCCACCTAATTTTAAGAAATCACAGAATACACAACGAAGAGCAACGATTGGCTCTGATACCAATTGAAGGGATTTTAAATTCCCGCAACGGAAGATGTTGTGAAACGTCGTTGATCAGTTGTGTAATTCCTATCTTAAAATTCAATCTATCTCATAGATCCTAGGCTAAACATGCAAAAAGGAGAAGAAAACAGTAAGGAAAAATGGTACTTACTTGTTGAAGAACACTTCTTCAATCCTCTTCTCCTCCAGTCACGATCTCTCTCGATCCAACGAACTCCTCGAACATGAACCTAAATCCGAACACGGAGACACCTCCAAAATGTCTTCTCGGTTGTTTTCGGGAGGTTGAGGGAGAGTGAGTGGGACTCCCTTTGGATTTGGGTGAGGAGAAATGTTAGAGAGATGAGAGAATTCTAGAGAGAATTGCTTTGCTCTCTTTGGATGGAAATCCAAAAAATGGCAAATGGCATACCAAAGGCTTCTTGCAAAGCCTTTAAATACTATTGTGTGATGGAGTTAAAACCTACACCAAATCACAATTTTACCACAACCATATAATATACAAATCACATTTGCATATTATATAATATAAGGTATCTCATACCTTATTATACAAATCTCATTTGCATAAATGTGGAATTATAAATTGAATCACATTCAATTTAATTTCTCTCAATTCAATTTCTCCAAATAGCACCAATTAATCAATTAGGCTATACTATAGTTTATTATGAATCTCATTCACATCAAACTATATATTATGTCATCTATATCTCATATAAATGACATAAATACCCAAATAATGAATTTGAACACTTCAAATTCACACCAAACTGTAAACCCTCAATTTGTCCAATTTGAGGCAACCGAGGGACCTAATGGACCTACATGTGACGAGCTCCAATGATCCGAGACCAACCTGTCAAACTCTTTGAACCAGTTATTCAACATTCATTATCTACGGTAACACTCCACTAAAACCCGTAGCTGCACTCTCCTCAATGTAGGACAAGTTGTGTCCATCGATATAACCAATACCCATGAATCGACCCTTCACATGTTGTTCGTAGTCACAGCTGGGTCAAATTACCGTTTTCCCCTGTGTCTACTTCTTGCTCCTTAAGTGTCACTGCTCCACTAATGAACAACTACGTTTCATGGTTCAACCATAAACAACACCCTTCTCGGGCTAGTGAGAAGGTGGACGCCCGTTGTCCAAGCCATGGAGACAGTACTTAAGGGAACAACCCCTCTAGTTTTCCTAATGGTGGGAACGAGTGAATTCCATCTCGCGTAGTTAAGTTCCCAGCTCCCTACTTGGTTCTGTCCCTGAGAAGATAGACATTTTGGGCGAGTAATAGTGACCACCTCACCCGTACTAGTCAAAGGGACAGGTCCTCATGAGACAGAGTCCATAACACGCTCGAGATTCGTGTCGAGTCACTAATGGTCATCTACAAAGTTATTAGTCCTTACTTTGTCAGCGGTGTTACATCAGTAGGTCTAATAATTCACGGTCCGGTCTTGTACAATCTCATTGCACAGGATGCCCCCACTCGCATGTTGATGCGAAAATATCGAGTGCCCTAAACTAATGCAAATTAGAATGAGACTCAGACACTTTTACGACGTGCAAGTATACACGGTCGAGTGCAGCAAGTGATAAGATAAGAGTATCGATCCCACGAGGACTAGTTAGACCTAAATTAGTGAGTGTTCTAGCAAATTTTCCTTATTTTAGTGCAATGCATGAGTGTGCAAATTATTGTTGTAAATAAATAAATTGATAAGTACGAAAGAAAAGATAAGACAAAAGAAAATAACTTAATTTAAAGCGGGGAGAGGAGAATGCAAACAAGAAGACAGAGATAAGAGAGTAGATTTGTAATGAAAAATAAGCTCGTGTTAGGTTAGAGTTCTAATGTTCAATTGGAATAAATTTTGAGTGATGGCTTGAATTTACATGCATTCAAATGATTCTTTCCAAAATCACTAAGTTTTAAAACCTACAATTTCCCAATTGTGATCTAAATTATGCCCATGATTTTAGTTTCTAGGTGGGTTAATTATCCCTAATCAACTCAATGATCCTAGAATGAAATTTTAGTTTTCTAATTCATTAGCTTTCCCAAGTTTATGAATTATAGAGAAGTTAAAAAGGCCAATTTTAATTCTCATGCAACGTTATATTTAATAAAATTTCATAAATTCAATCAATGACATCAACCATAAATTTAATCCAAAATTACATTAAAACAACCTAACCCTTGCCCAAGACAATTTAGTTCATGATTAAAATCGAGTCACATATCTCTAGTTTAAGCATGCTTTTATTGATCGAGGAGTTCAATAAAAGCAACCAACAATGTTCACTAAATTAGTCTAAATCAACCACAATTCTAGCCTAAAACAGTCACGAGTTATGCCTAAAACAGTGAGCAAAAGTAGTCTAAATTAGTACGTAAACAGCCCACAATTTCATAATTAAATTGGTGGTTGACAACAAGCAATAACACTTAGAGATAGGGAAAACGTTACACAGCAGGTGGCCTTATTTTTCAAGTTCAGTTTGATAGCAATATCTCATCACAGGAATCTCGAAACAACGATCCAACCGTTCAAAACGAAGCTCTATGAGTCTCGAACAAGCTGTCCAAATTTCAGGAAAATCCAACGGTTGAAACTCCAGGAATCAACAACTTTGTGAGCGCCGCCGGTGAAAAACCGAACTGCTCTGATCTCCTAATCCGACAGAAATATCTGGTACACCAATGCTCAGAACGACGATCCAACCGTTCAAAATAAAGCCCTATGAGTCTCAAACAATCTGTCAAAATTGCAGCACTATCCAACGGTTTAAACTCCAGAAAACGATAACTTTGTGACTGTCGTCTGTGAAAAACCGAGTTGCACGATTTTTGCTACAACAATGGCACCTTCAAGCTTTGATTTTTTCCTCAATCGCACGATTGCTACAACAATGGCACCTTCATGATTCTTCTCTTCAACGCACACCTTTTGTTGTAGCAATCGCCCCTTCTCTCTCGCTCTCTTCCCCTTTTGTGGCAACTCCCCCTCTCCCTTGGCACTTGTGAACCCTAGCCTCCTTATATAAGATGGTGTTGCCCTAACTCCACAAATTACAAACCCTTAAGAGTAAAAAGACCATATAACCCTTTGGGTAAAATGTCTAAAATGCCCTTAGGGACTCTTGTAATTTTTAAACATCTCCTACACAGAAAAATCTCAAATAAATTTATGAAGTCAATTATAAATCAAACTAAATACACGAGGATTTTTGGAGTTAAGAAAAATCTCAAATTTCGGTCTTTAATTAACCGTTAGCTTATTTTCCTAAATTCTTGAATTAAAACACAAAAACATCAAAATTAATTCTTTTTGCACCTAATGCTTAAATTCAAGATATTAAAGCTAACACACATAATTTAGGGATAAAATAACATGAGGATAACTAAATTAAATGCAATTCAAGTGGATTAAACACTAAAATTCTAGTAAAATAACTCACTTATGGTGAGTTATCACATGTCAACCACATGAACGAGTCAGATCACCTCGTTTGTATCTGATACAAAGAGGGTCGCATCCACAGTGTATCCAGGATTAGGTCTCCAACCCTATCCATATACTGTAGACCGGTTGGGTCATTAACTCGAACATGATCCTACCTGTGTGTCCACTACACACCGTTCAAGTTCTAGTTCTCTCATAAATTCAATGACCCTGGAGCTTAGTTTATTGGAAAAGTTTATAAAATTGCGAGACACAAAGTGATGAAGTGAATAACTCTTATTAATTTCAAACAATATATTACAAACACGAGATTAGGACAAAAATCTCAACACATCTGCCATACCTCATAGTCATAATATGCCGCAATTCTTAGAAGGATCCTGGTCGACTTTACCATGGCAACAGGTGAAAAGGTTTCCTCATAGTCAACCCCTTCAACCTGGGTAAACCTTTTACAACTAGTCGTGCTTTGAAGGTCATTACCTTCCCATCTACGCCACGTTTACACTTGTAGATCCATTTGCAACCAATAGGTTTTACCCCATCTGTTTGATCCAAAAGGTGACAGACGGAATTGAAGTACACGACTCCATTTCCTGGTCCATAGCTTTAATCCATTCGTCCTTGTCAACATCAGCCATTGGCTGATCTGTTGGGATGTTTGTCCTAATCTCGTTCTGTTAGTAAATTACAATTTAAAATTAATAAAGAGTTATTTATTTCATCATTTTGTGTCTCGCATTTATTACAAACTTTGTCCAATAAACTAAGCTCAACGGTCATTGAATACATGAGAGAACTAGAACTTGAACAGTGTGTAGTGGACACAAAGGGAGGATCACGTTCGAGTTAATGACTCGAACGGTCATCAGTATATGGATGAGGTTGGAGACCTAATCTTGGATACACTATGGATGCGACCCGCTTTGGATTAAGATACAAACGAGGTGATCTGACTCGTTCATGTGGTTGATATGCGAGTGGGGGCATCATGTACAATGAGATTGTACAAGAGCAAACCGTGAATTATTAGACCTATTGATGTAACTGATGGAGATCTGATCTCCTTGAGCAGCGGAAACGTGTTTGGGATCGTAATATGCAAGATTGTTTTGCTTAAAACAAAAACCCATACATTGACAAAAACGGAACAAGCATGGAAATTCTAATCCTATTAGACATGGATTATAGCATACACTACTACAAAACTGGTCTTTATTGACAGCTAAATCTAAGCGTCAATGAAAGCGGTGTCAATAAATCTAAGCGTCAAGTTTAAGTTGATAGTTGACCGTCGTTAAACGTCAACGATTATGTCTTTATTGACACTTATTTACTGTCAACATAGGGTATAGTTGATGATTTTTAACCGTCAATATTTAAGTGAAAGCGTCAACAAAAACCTCTTTATTGACACTTATGTGCCATCAACATAGGGTATAGTCGATGGTTTTTAGCTGTCAATATTTAGGTCAAAGCGTCAACAATAACTACTTTATTGACATTTGTGAGTCGTCAACATCATGTATAGTTGATATTTTTTAACCGTTAACATTTTTAGCCAACCGTGAATAATACCCCTTTTATTGACACTTGTTGTCTGTCAATATAAATATATCTTGACGTATTTTAACTGTCATCTATAACTATACTTGACGTTTTGCATTGTTAACTATGACATATATGTTAACAGTTTTGAACCGTCAATAGTGTCGATTTTAATGTCGTTTTTTAGTCATCAACTATAATTATGTATAAAAAATAAAAATAAAAAATTGGATATTATTCACCCATCCTCTATCACTTGCATCTATTTGAACAACTCTATCAATTCACAAATTTCTCATTAAAGTAGTCATTATCAACATGTAATTCACATAGGTAACAATGTAATTGGAGACTCAACGATTGCCAACCTATATAAGTACAAATTTTATCAAAATAAAACATAATTGCAAATGAACCAAGCAAACTTCCACTGACTAACTAATAAGTTAAAATTACATATTGTTCTAAACAAACTGTTAAAACATAACACTAACTCCTGAAAATCACATAAATGAGGTATGATAACAAAGATGTTCATAATTAGTACCGAGATACAAATTCACATAACTGTACTCTCATCTCGTCCAACTCATCTTGGGTGTACTTATGTTTTCTAGTCAACTGCCTATAAAAATCACATAAGCTTGGTTTTTTGGTGTTTCTGGTTTCAACATTAGTGTTGATTTTAGCATAACTTTGTTGGTGTTGGTTTTGGTTTGTTTCTGATATTGCTTCTGGTTTTTGTTTAATTTTGGTTACTTTGCTTCTTGTTTTAAAATCATCACAGGTAGCTTGCCTATAAATATATCCATGTTATCTTGATTTAAACGATCATTGTCAACATATTGATCTTTTCCCGTTTTAAATTTGTCACTTTTGACTAACCTTTGAGTATACACCTATTACATTACAAGCAATTTACTTGTCGCACCACCCCAGAACTTTGGCTTATAAATATATCCAACACCACATTAGGCATTTATTCAACAAACTTAGGGTCCATAAGTCATAAAAAAAAAATACTAGCAATTTAATAGGTACAAAGGATAAGTAAAAGGTAAGAAGACAGTAAAAACTAAACAGAAATTTCAATTACCTCTACATAAATATTCATTTTCATCCTTGATGATTAAGTCGTGTTCTGAAGCCAAGCACGTCTAGGAAGCATGTTATATTCTTTTCCACTTGCTGCACCACCCCAGAACTTTGGCTTATCAAGGTTTACCTTACCAAACTTCACTGAAGCATATCTCCATTCCACATCTCCTTTCTTCAAGGGGTCATACCCTGACTGAACTACAATCTCACTAAAGTGATCAAAGGCCTTCTGAAGACCACTTTTTATGAAGTCATTATACGAGTTAATTTGGTGATTGATAAGGTCGTACTCATTAAAAAATGTCATTGATGACTTCATACAGAAATCCTTTAAAAGTTAAACCGCTAGCCAGTACGCTAGTTCACATATACGCGACATTCACTGAACTCCACAAATGAAGAGGAAAAAAACTCCTACACTACGATTTAATAATTCATTTCAAAATGAATTTGGGTCTTTTATTGACAGTTCTTTTTATCCAAACGTCAACAATTTGAAAAAGGAACTCGTCAATAAAGGCCTAATTTGTAGTAGTGATACATGCAAACATACAAAAGTTTAACAATTAAACTAAAGGGAAGAAGAAGAATACCTTTGTAGTTTCTAATTCTCCAGCAACACCTAGCTCCTACCTTTTCAACAATACAACAAAACTTCTCTATTTTTCTCCAAGAAAGACACTACCAACAGGAGAACCTCCTATGTCACTGAGTTCTACTTAGATGTACCTTTGTTGAAAGGTAATCCAACTCTTGGAAGGTTTTGGGAATGAGAGTGAGAGAGAGAATTCTTCTTGCAGAGAGAACCCTTCACAAAGTTGCAGATCGATCAAACTCCTCTCCTCCATTGGAGAGGAATAAAACGAGGGATTACCTCCCCACTCCCTATCGATGGGGAGGGAGGTGGGGAACGTGTCCTTCTGATACGTTCCCATTAATTTAATATTAAATTAAATTAAACATTAATTAAATCATATTTAATTAATCAAATTAAATATCTTATATTTAATTAAGATTAAATCATATTTAATCATATCCTTCCCTCTAACCTATAGTTTTAATGCACATCTAATGCACATTGAATTTTAACCTATAGTTTTCAAATGTGAATCACATTCACATTTAATATAATATTTGAACTCTTTCAAATATTCAATTCTCTCATATAATTTAATATGAATCATATTCACATTAAATTTATAATATATAGTTCCAAAACTATATATTATGTCGTATCTAAATACATTAAATATATTCCCTAATGAATTGGAACATTTCAAATTCAAATGATCTAAGAACCCTTCGAGCTAGAAGGTGGACTTAATGGACCTACAAATCAGAAGCTCCAACGATACGAGATTGCTCGGTTAATCTCATTAACCTCCCAATCAACATTCGTTAACTGCGGAACACTCCACTAAAATCCCACAACTGCACTCTTCTCAATGCAGATATATTTCTGTGCCCATGGAAATTGACCAATAATAGCAAGTCAATCCTTCACGAATGTTCATAACACCAGTTGGTTCAAAATACCGTTTTACCCCTGGGTTACATCTTGTGCCTTAAGTACAAATGCTCCTCTAATGAACAATTTGTTTGTGGTCCTACCAACAAACATAGTCCCTCTCTGGCCAATGAGAGGGTCGGGCCCTTTGTTCAAGTCCCGGAGACACAACATAAGAGAACATTCCTCTACTTACCCTAGTAGGCGGGAATGAGTGAATTCCGTCTTGCTAAGTTATGTTCCCAACTGCTCACTCGGTCTTGTCTCCAAGAAGGTAGGCATATTGAGTCGGTGAATCTGGTCACTCTCATCCATACTAGTCAAATGACAATCCCTCGCGAACAGTAGTTCGTAACCTGCTTTAGGATTGAGATCAAGTTGCCTAGGTCATCCTAGTGAAATAGAAACCTAACTAGTCAACGGAGTTACAGCTAGAGATTACTATTTCGTGGTCCGGTCATATGTAATCTCATTACATAGGATATCCCCACTCACATGTAATCTAGACGAAGATGTTAGGATCACAGTGTTTGTATCAAATACAAAGTGGGCCACATCCATAGTTTAACCAGAGTAAGGTACCCAAACCTTATCCCCTAAATATAGACCCTTTAGGCTGTATCTCGAACCGAGACCCTTTTTATGTGCATTACATTCAGTTAAAGATTCAATTAACAGCCTTGGATATTTAGTTTATTGGATTTAGGGTTTAAATAAAGGCAAACTCGTAGATAACGAACAATAACACTTTATTTAAATAATAACACTTTATTACATTAATTAGAACATAATTACAAACTACGAGTTTTGGGCACAAATCCCAACAAACTCCCACTTGAACTAAAACTCTAGTGGGGTACATCATAATCTAAAACAGTGGTTACAAGAGATAGAAATACAATAAACTAGGGCATCAATATACCCCATTACATATCTCCCACTTTCCCTAGATTAGCCTATGTACATATCTCGTAGACCCAGACTTTCCAGATGACCCTCGAACTCTAGTGAGAGTCTTTGTAAACGGATCAACAATATTGTGCTCAAGCGATCTTCGTGGATCATCACATCTCCTCGTTGCACTATTTCTTTCTCGTGTCGGTGATACCTCCTCTCGATGTGTTTACCTCGCTTATGGTTGCGAGGTTCCTTCGAATTGGCTACCGCACCACTGTTGTCACAGTATAAGGTGATGGGAGATTCCATATTTGGAACAACTTCAAAATCAGTAAGGAATTTCCTTAGCGAAACTGCTTCTTTAGCTGCTTCACAAGCAGCGACATACTCAGCCTCCATTGTAGAGTCAGCGATGCATCGTTGCTTGATGCTTCACCATATTATAGCTCCCTTGTTAAGGGTGAAAATCGATCCCGATGTAGATTTCTGAGAATCCTTATCGGTCTGAAAATCAGAATCAGTGTATCCAGTAAGGATCAAATCCTTACACCCATACACAAGCGTATAGTCCTCGTTCTCCTTAGATACTTGAGGATATTTTTAATCGTTGTCCAAAGGGTCTAACCTGGAATGGACTGGTACCTACTGACTATTCCCATTGCATAACAAATGTCCGACCTCGTGCATAGCATAACATACATTAAGCTACCTACTGCAGAGGCATAGGGAATATATCTCATATCCTCAACTTCTTAAGGTGTCTTGGGACATTGTTCCCTAGACAGATGAACTCCATGCCTGAAGGGTAATAAGCCCCTCTTGGAATTCTGCATCGAATATCTGGACAACATTTTGTCGATATAAGACGCTTGAGACAGTGCTAGCATTCTGTTCTTGCGATTCCTGAAGATTTGAATCCCAAGAACATATTGTGCCTCTCCCAAATCTTTCATTTGGAATTGGTTCACCAGCCAATTCTTTATGTCAGTAAGGTATCCTACATCATTTCCAATGAGTAGGATATCATCCACATAAAGTACCAATAAAGTTACTTTGTCGTTGATGATCATCTTGTAAACACAAGGTTCATCAACGTTTCGGTCAAAGCCGTAAGACTTGATCGCAGTATCAAATCTTATATTCCAAGATCTTAAGGCTTGTTTCAACCCATAAATGGATCGATTGAGCTTGCTTTTTGCTCCTGACCTTGGGCTACGAACCCTTCGGGATGAGACATATAGATTCTCTCGTCAAAATTACCATTCAATAAGGCAGTCTTGACGTCCATTTGCCAAATTTCATAATCATAAAATGTGGCTATGGACAAGAGTATCCTTATAGACTTCAGCATAGCAAGAGGGAAAAAAGTTTCTTCATAGTCAACTCCTTCGCTTTGGGTAAAACTCTTTGCTACAAGTCTAGCCTTAAAGGTCTGTACTTTTCCAGTTGCATCTCTCTTTCTCTTATAGATCCATTTACACCCTATGGGTGTAACCCCTTCAGGTTAGGCTACAAGTTCCCATACTGAATTGAAGTCCATTGACTCCATTTCAAGGTCCATGACTTTGATCCATTGGTCCTTGTCTACGTCATTCATTGCCTGTTTATAAGACAATGGATCTTCTACGTCGTCATCAAGTATGAAAACTTGAGTTTCAGCTAAACCCAAGTAGCGGTCAGGTTGGGAAACAACCCTCCCACTGCGTCGAGGCATTCCCAACGATTGAGAAAGACGAGACTGACTTGAGGTGTTAGCTCTTCCATCAACTCTTGATGAAGGTCCAGCTTGATCAACAACTCTTGTTGGTTCATGAGTAGCTTCACTTAGTACTAATTTACTACGCGGTTTGTGGTTCCTCATGTGATCTTCCTCCAAGAACGTGGCGTTTGTCGATACAATCACCTTATTTTCTTGTGGGTCGTAGAAAAGACCACCTCTCGTTTCTTTGGGATAGACAACGAATTGGCACAATCTTGAACGAGGTTCCAATTTCTTTGGGTTCGTCACGAGCACGTGTGTCGAACAACCCAAGATCCTGAAGTATTGTAAACTAGGTTTACGCCCCTTCCATAGTTCAAAAGGTGTTTCTGAAACACTCTTTGATGGAGCAGTGTTAAAGATTTGAAATGCAGTCTCTACTGCGTATCCCCAAAACGAGGCAGGCAACTGAGCATAGCTCATCATAGAACGAACCATGTCTAACAAGGTTCTATTTCTCCTTTCCGACACACCATTTTGTTGTGGTGTATTAGGGGCTGAGAGTTGAGATTTAATTCCATGTTCTATCATAGAATCTTGGAAACTCAAATCCATATACTCTCCACCTCGATCGGATCGAAGTGTTTTAATGGTTTTCCCTAATGCATTCTCTACTTACGCCTTATACTCTTTGAACTTTTCAAGAGCCTCAGACTTGTGATGCATTAGATATAGATAACCATACCTCGAATAATCATCTACGAAAGAGATGAAATATTCGTACCCTCCTCGAGCTTTGACATTCACTGGACCACAAAGATCCGAATGCACAAGTTCTAGGGGCTCTACGGCTCTGTAACCTTTCCAGTAAAAGGTCGCTTGGTCATTTTACCTTCCAAGCAAGATTCACAAGGAGGTAAAGAATCATCTTCTAACTTGTTTAGAAGTTCATTCTTAGAGAGTCTCTCAATCCGGTTGAGATTAATATGACCAAGTCTAAAATGCCATAGATAGGTATTATTATTTGGAGAAATTCTTTGCCTTTTATTTTGAGTGTTAGCATTCTTAAACATCTCACGATTTAAAATTGCTTTGGTTTTATTCGGTTTCAGTACGTACAAGCCATTTTTCAATTTAGCAGAACAAATATTGACACCCTCTTTCAAAATGAACGCTTCATTAATTGAAAAAGAAATACAATAACCAAGTTCTATTAAACAAGAGATAGAAATTAAGTTCCTTTTAAGCTTAGGAACTATATACAGATGTTTTAATAAAAGAAATCTATCTCCGAAAAACAGCATGGCATCTCCCACTGCACGAGCAGAGATGACGTCTCCCGTTCCGACCCTGAGCGTCATCTCACCCTCTTCGAGCTGTTTGAAGGAACTAGTTTCCTGAAATGAAGAGGAAACATGATTAGTGGCTCCTGAATCAAGTATCCATGTCAAATCATCATTTTCCACTAAACAAGTTTGAAGAACAAGTAAATCTGATTTACCTTTCTTCTCTTTGAGCTCAGCAAGGTATTTTGGGCAGTTTCGCTTCCAGTGTCCATCCATGTTGCAGTTGAAACATTTTCCTTTATCTGCAACCTTGGCTTTTCCCTTGCCTTTGTCAGCAGTAGGTGCATTCTCTTTCCCTCCTATTTTCTTCTTTTGGGTCTTCTTAAGCCCAGAAGATGAGCTACAGGACTTAGTCCCAGAGGATGAGCTACAGGACTTAATCAAATTTAATCATATCCTTCCCTCTAACCTATAGTTTTAATGCACATCTAATGAACATTAAATTTTAACCTATAGTTTTCAAATGTGAATCACATTCACATTTAATATAATATTTGAACTCTTTCAAATATTCAATTCTCTTATATAATTTAATATGAATCATATTCACATTAAATTTATAATTTATAGTTCCAAAACTATATATTATATCGTATCTAAATACATTAAATATATTCCCTAATGAATTTGAACATTTCAAATTCAAATGATCTAAGAACCCTTTACGAGCTAGAAGGTGGACCTAATGGACCTACAGATCAAAAGCTCCAACGATACGAGATTGCTCGGTTAATCTCATTAACCTCCTAATCAACATTCGTTAACTGTGGAACACTCCACTAAAGTCCCACAACTGCACTCTTCTCACTGCATATATATTTCTGTGCCCATGGATATTGACCAATAACAACAAGTCAATCCTTCACGAATGTTCCTAACACCAGCTGGGTCACAATACCGTTTTACCCCTAGGTTACATCTTGTGCCTTAAGTACCAGTGCTCCTATAATGAACAATTTGTTTGTGGTCCTACCAACAAACATAGTCCCTCTCGGGCCAATGAGAGGGTCGGGCCCTTTGTTCAAGTCCCGGAGACACCACTTAAGGGAACATTCCTCTACTTACCCTAGTAGGCGGGAAGCAGTGAATTCCATCTTGCTAAGTTAAGTTCCTAGCCACTCACTCGGTCTTGTCCCCAAGAAGGTAGGCATATTGAGTCGGCGAATCTAGTCACTCTCACCCATACTAGTCAAAGGAAAATCCCTCGCGAACTGGAGTTCGTAACCTGCTTCAGGATTGAGATCAAGTTGCCTAGGTCATCCTAGTGAAATAGAAACCTAACTAGTCAACGAAGTTACAACTAAGGATTACTATTTCGTGGTCCGGTCTTATGTAATCTCATTACATAGGGTATCCCCACTCACATGTCATCTACACGAACACGTTAGGATCACAGTGTTTGTATCAAATACAAAGCGGGCCACATCCATAGTTTAACCAGAGTAAGGTACCCAAACCTTATCCCCTAACTATAGACCCTTTAGGTTGTATCTCGAACCGAGATCCTTTTTATGTACATTACATTCAGTTAACGATTCATTTAACAGCCTTGGATGTTTAGTGTATTGGATTTAGAGTTTAAATAAAGGCAAACTCGTAGATAACGAACAATAACACTTTATTGAAATAATAACACTTTATTACATTAATTAGAACATAATTACAAACTACGAGTTTTAGCACAAATCCCAACAGTAACACTGTTGACAGTAAAGACTAATAACTTTGTAGATGACCATTAGTGACTCGACATGAATCCTGAGCGTGTTACAGACTCCTGTCTGCGGGGGACTTTCCTTTGACTAGTACGGGTGAGGGTGGTCACAGTTACTCGCCCAATATGCCGATCTTCTCAGGGGTAGCACAAAGTAGGGAGCTGGGAACTTAACTACGCGAGATGGAATTCACTCGTACCCGCCTTTAGGAAAACTAGAGGGGTTGTTCCCTTAAATGTTGTCTCTAAGGCTTGGACAACGGGCGCCCACCCTCTCACTGGCACGAGAGGGGTTGTTGTATATGGTTTGACCATTACAACGTTGTTGTTCATTAGATGAGCAGTGGGGACTTAAGGAGTAAGAAGTAGACACAAGGGTAAAACGGTAATTTGACCCAGTAGTGTCTACGAACAACCTGTGAAGGGTCGACTCATGGGCATTGGTTATATCAGTGGACACGTAATATCTTGCACTGATAGGAGTGCAGCTACGGACTTTCGTGGAGTGTTACCGTAGCTAATGAAGGTTGATTAACCGGGTCAAAGAGTTTGATAGGTTAATCTCGGATCATTGGAGCTCGTCACTGTAGGTCCATTAGATCTCTCAGTTGGCTCAATCTTGATTAAAAGAAGGGTTACTGTTTTGGTGTGAATTGAAGTGTTCAATTTCACTAAATGGCATTTATGTCATTTATATGAGATATGAATGATATAATATATAGTTTAATGTGAATGAAATTCATAATAAACTATAGGTTAGCCTAATTGTTGAATTATGGCTAACTTGGAGAAATTAGATTAAGATATATTAAATTTGATGTGATTCAATTTAATAAGTCCACAACATTGCAAATGTGATTTCTAAAATAAGATATGAGATATCTTATAATATATGGTTATGCAAATATGATTTGCATAACCTATAGTTGTGGTAAAATGGTAAATATGTTGAGATTTCAACTCCACCTATCTCCATTATTTAAACCGCTTTGCAAGAAGGGTTGATGATGCATTTTCTCATTTTTTGGAAATCTCACCAAAAAGAAGAGAACTCCTTCTCTCAAATTGTCTCTCAAGCATTCTCCTCGCAAAACTAAAACACAGAATCCCACCATTTTCCTTCTTTCAAAAGAAGAACAATCGAGAAGCCAAGTGGTGGTGTTCGGTCTTCGTTCGACAGAAGAGTTCAAGTAGTTCGAGATCGTTGGGAGAACACGAAGAGTTCGTGATCGAAAAAGAAAATTTGAAGTACGTCTTCAACAAGTACTTGTTGTATTTTCTTTCCATTTTATGCATGCTTAACCTAGTTCTAAGAGTTAGATTGATTTTAACGAATAATAGTTGCACAACTTCACCACGACGATTCGATCGTCTTCCGCTGCGTGGGAGTTTCATTTCCTTCAATTGGTATCAGAGCCACTCGTTTGTCCGATGTTGTGCATTGTTTTTCGTTAAAATTTAGGTGGGTATTTCCTTAATTCATGAGATGAATGTTGGTTTGCAATTATGGATGTTTTCGTTTTTGGCATTAGAATAGATTTACAATTATATGTTGATATGATCAATGTAAGAATCCGTTGTTTTTTTGGCATTTTGTTGTAAATTGAGTCTGTAATTCCGAGTCATTCGTGGCAAGAGTTGTTGTGAAAAAATCGGAGCGAAAACGGGTGAGAATCGACGAATAACAGCAAGAGGAGCTTGTTGTTATGTCGACAACGTTGAGACGATGTTCATTGGCGTCTCAACGCTGCGCATGCGGTCGGAGGCCTTGGTGTAGAGTAGCGTTGCAACGCGGAGGCGTGGAGCACGCGGGGCGTGACGCTTGAGGCTGCAACGTTGCAACGCTGCCCACAGCTTTGCAACGCTACAACGTAGTGGACAGTTAGGCGAGGCGTGCGCGCGAGAAGTGGGATGATGGCATAGTGGGCCAGTTTTTTCAACGTGAATTTTGTATTTTTCATTTACTAAATGTATTTTTGTTATTTATTTAATTTATTTTATTCAATAATATTAATATAAAAGTTATATTAATATTATTTAACTAAATAATTTCCCTAAGTGCCAAAACTTGTCCATTTTTGCTATTTAATTATTTTATGCATGTGATGTATGATTTAATTAGTTTCTATGTGCATATTGTATGTCATATAGATTTAAAATCCCACCTTAGGTTAAACCTATTCATGGCATCATTTATATTATGTGTTATAATATATAGTTTGCATGATAGGTTATATTAGAGGTGTTATAATATAATTAAATGCATGTGTTAATTTAATTAATATAAGTGTTATATTTTTTTAGATTAAGTATGCTCATGCATTTTAATTTCATGTGATGAATTATTATGTTATAGTATATAGTTGTTCATGTGATGAATGATCAAGCACTATAACATAGAAATGCATGTAACCTAAGTTAATTATTAGTTTTAAAGTGTTTAGAACTTGAATAATTAGACTTAGGTTTTCTAGTTCTAATATGATTAGAATTAGGAAATCAAAATGTAATCTTTGGATGGTGACTGATTAGTAACTCTGTCTAAGGAAGGTTTTGTCTAAGACTGGGGTATTTAAGTTGACGCTTGCGGAACACCCCTACCTGGAAACCGGCCTGGGAGTGAATTCGATCTGGAGATTCTTAGATTATATTTTTCGTGAGTGTCGTTAATTTAAAGTTGATTAATTTACTCACATAGACCTAAGTAATAATGTGATTATAAACTTAGGCTAAATACCATATAAGAGTTATATTGGTAGACTTAGGTAAATTTTAGCCAGTTTATCTAGGTCAATCCCGAAAATTATAAAGTGCTGAGTGGGAGGAAATAAAGTGTATAAGATACATTTAATTTCCGTCCACAAATCTCCGTTAAGTCCACACTGTGAGATCCATACTCGACCTCGTGGAGCAAATGGGAGCGTCCCCCCTCGGATGGTATTCGTATGGGTCAATATCAAAGTGAATGGAGAGAGTACTTATAGTGAGTTGGAGCGGAACCTGTAAAAATGGGACCTACGGTCTCCTCTTTCGATTCACACCGTGAGACCCCTATGATCCGACTGCTAGTTTGGCCTGGACCAGACAATCCCTTCAGAGGGCCTTGATCATGGGAGTCGGAACACCGTGAATTCCCGAAAGGGATACGGTTTACTAGTTGGTTTTCCTTCGTGGTTCACCCTTCGGTGCCTATTCTTTGGACGGATACTTGGAAACTTAAAGATTGAGGGTGGCACTCCGAGAATTCGTTAAGTGATAATGAATTCGACAAAATAATGGTAACTGAACGCCTAATGGAATAAAAGTTATTCTTCGATTAGGGTCTGGTCGAGAAAGTCTCATCCTAGAGGAGGATTGTTTATGTTCACCCTTCGGTGGCGGTAATTCTAAACCTTTAGGATATCATTGCAATTGTTTAAATGACCTAGGGATCATAGGATTAAACTTTGCTAAAACTTGATTGGTTTTCAAAAAGTTTATGCGAGACTGACACAATTTTTTTTTATTTTTTCAGCTAAAAATATGTCTAGGTCAATAATCGCTTTACTTTCATCCAACAAACTAGTGGGAGATAACTTTAAAATGTAGAAGAACAACATAAACACGGTTTTAGTAACTGACGACCTGAAGTTCGTGCTTACTGAGGAGTGTCCATGGTTGTCGAGCTCGACTGCATCACGAAGTGTTCGTGATGCATACGATCGATGGATCAGGGCCAATGAAAAAGCCAAGGTCTACAACATTGCCAGCTTATCTGAAGTTTTGGCAAAGAAGCATGAGTTGATGGTCACTGCTAAGGAGATCATAGATTCGTTGCAGGCATGTTTGGACAGCAGACCTTTCTGGTCAGGCACGATTCGCTCAAACACGTCTTCAACGCCCGAATGATAGAAGGGACGTCTGTCTGAGAACACGTTCTAGACATGATCGCCCACTTTAATTTGGCGGAGATGAACGGGGCTTCGATCGACGAGTCGAGTCAGGTCAGCTTTATTTTTTAGACTCTTCCGAAGAGTTTCCTTCAGTTTCGTAGCAATGCTGTTATAAACAAAATTAGCTACACTCTGACCACCTTTCTGAACGAGCTACAGAATTTCCAGTCCTTGATGAGGATCAAGACACCGGAAGCTGAGGCAAATTTTGCCTACAGGTCTTATCACAGGGGTTCCACCTTTGGGACTAAACCTGTTGCTCCTTATCGCTCGAAAGGGAAGAAGAAAATGAAGAAGGGTAAAGCTGACCGAGCTGCTACCCAAAAGGGCAAGTAGGTCAAGGAAGTTGCAGAGAAAGGAGAGTGTTTACACTACAATAGGGACGACCACTGGAAGGGAAACTGTCCAAAGTTCCTTGTCGAGAGGAGGAATCAAGGTAAATATGATTTACTGGTGACTGAAACTTGCTTAGTGGAGAGTAGTGACTCTGCCTAGATTTTGGATTCGGGCGCCACTAACCATGTTTTTTCTTATTTTCAGGGAATTGATTTCTAGCAGCAGCAGCGAGAGGGTGAGGTGACTCTACGGGTTGGATCCGGGTAGATAGTCTCTGCTGCAGCGATCGACAAAATGAAACTCTACTTTGGCAGGAATTACTTATTATTAGACAATTTGTACATAGTCTCAGGGTTTACTAGAACCTTGTTTCTATTTCATGTCTTATTGAACAATGTATTTCCATTTCCTTTGATGGTAATAAAGCGTTTATTTCCAGAAATGGAAATCTTAATTGTTCTGCTTCACTTAAGTCTAATTTGTATGTTTTGAAACGAAATTTAGTCAAAAGTGTTTTGAATACTGAATTATTTACAACTGCACAAACACAAACTAAGAGAGTTAAAGTTTCTCCAAAAGAAAATGCCCATCTTTTGCATCTAAGGTTAGGCCACATTAATCTCAATAGGATTGAGAGACTAGTAAAGAGTGGACTTCTAAGTCAGTTGGAAGAAAACTCTTTACCGGTGTGTGAGTCATGCCTTGAAGGCAAAATAACCAAACGTCCTTTTAGTGGAAAATGATATAGAGCCAAGGAGCCCCTTGAGCTTATATATTCTAACCTCTGTGGTCCGATGAGTGTTAAAGCACGAGGTGGTTATGAATACTTCGTATCTTTCAAAGATGATTATTCGAGGTATGGGTATATTAACCTAATGCATAATATGTCTGAAACTCTTGAAAAGTTCAAGGAGTACAAGACTGAGGTTGAGAACCTGTTAGGTAAAACGATAAAAACACTTCGATCAGATCGAGGTGGAGAGTCAATGGACACAGAATTCTAGGACTATATGATAGAACACGAAATTACGTCACAACTCTCAACACCTGGTATGCCATAGTAGAATGGTGTATTAGAGAGGAGAAACAAAACCCTCTTGGACATGGTTCGGTCGATGATGAGCTACGCTCGTCTCCCTGATTCTTATTTAGGTTACGCAGTGGAGACTACAGTGTATATTTTGAACAACGTTCCGTCGAATAGTGTTTGTGAAACACCTTTCGAACTCTGGACTGGACGTAAAGGTAGTTTACACCATTTCAGAATTTGGGGATGCCCGACCCACGTGTTGGTGTCAAACCTGAAGAAATTAGCACCTCGTTCAAAATTGTGCGTATTCGTAGGTTACCCAAAAGAGACCAGAGGTGGTCTATTTTACGATCCTAAGGAAAATAGGGTGTTTGTGTCGACAAACGCCACTTTCCTTGAGGAAGACCACATCATGGATCATTTGCCTAGAAGCAAAATCGTGTTGAATGAAATGGACAGTACGTCGGCAAGAGTTGTTGATGGGGCTAATACGTCAACAAGTGTTGTTGATCCTAGCACGTCAAGTCAAGTCCGTTCCCAAGAGTTGGGAATGACTCGACGTAGTGGGAGGGCTGCGAGACAGCATGAACGTTACATGGGTTTAGCTGAAACCCAAGTCGTCAATCCTGATGATGACTGCGATGATCCATTGACCTATGATCAGGAAATGACTGACGTTGACAAGGACGAATGGATTAAAGCTATGGACTAGGAAATGGAGTCGATGTACTTCAATTCTGTCTGAGAGCTTGTGGATCAACCGAATGGGGTAAAACCTATTGGTTGCAAATGGATCTACAAGCGTAAAGGTGGCGTAGATGGGAAGGTGCAGACCTTCAAAGCACGACTAGTGGCAAAGGGTTTTACCCAGGTCGAAGGGCTTGAATATGAGGAATCCTTTTCACCTGTTGCCATGGTAAAGTCGATCAAGATCCTTCTGGCCATTGTCGCGTATTATGACTACGAGGTACGGCAGATGGATGTCAAGACCGCCTTTATGAATGGCAACCTTGACGAAACCATCTACATGGACCAGCCCAAGGGGTTCATAACCCAAGGCCAAGAGCAAAAGGTTTGCCGGCTTCATAGGTCTACTTATGGACTAAAACAAGCCTCAAGGTCTTGGAATATAAGGTTTGATGAGGCAATCAAATCTTATGGCTTTGATCAAAATGTTGACGAACCTTGTGTTTACAAGAAAATCGTTGATAAAACTGTCGCATTTCTTATATTATACGCAGATGATATCCTTCTCATTGGGAATGAGGTAGGATTTCTTACTGACGTAAAGAAATGGCTAGCTTCACAATTCCAAATGAAAAATTTTGGAGAAGCTCAGTATGTTCTAGGTATCCAGATTGTCCGGAACAAGAAGAACAGAACGATGGTCATGTCTCAAGCGTCTTATATTGACAAGATGTTGTCTAGATATAAGATGCAGAACTCCAGGTAGGGCTTGCTGCCTTTCAGGCACGGGGTTCACTTGTCTAAGGATAAGTGTCCTAAGACTACTCAAGAGGTTCAGGATATGAGACGGATCCCCTATGCTTCAGTGTAGGGAGCCTGATGTATGTCATGTTGTATACTAGGCGCGACATCTGTTATGCAGTAGGGATAGTCAGTAGGTATCAATCCAATCCAGGATTAGATCATTGGACAGCCGTAAAGGAAATCCTCAAGTATCTTAGGAGAACGAGGAACTACAACTTAGTGTATGGCGGTGGGGATTTGATCCTTATGGGATACACATATTCTGACTTTCAGACCGATAAGGATTCTAGGAAATCCATTTCGGGATCAACCTTCATTCATAATGGAGGTGTTGTAGTATGGCGAAGCATCAAGCAGGGATGCATCGCTGATTCCACTATGGAAGCGGAGTACGTTGCGACTTATGAAGCTACAAAGGAACCGGTTTGGCTTAGGAAGTTCATGACAGATTTGAGAGTTGTTAAAAATATGAACTTGTCGATCACCCTGTTTTGTGACAACAGTGGTGTTGTAGCCAACTATAGAGAGCCTTGGAGCCATAAGAGAGGCAAACATGAGCGAAAGTATCACCTGATACGAGAGATTGTGCACCGCGACGATGTGACAGTCACGCAGATAGCGTCGAAGCACAACGTACCTGATCCATTTACAAAGCCCCTCACGGCTAAGGTGTTTGAGGGTCACCTAGAGAGTTTAGGTCATCGAGTACTTCCTTACTAGGGCAAGTGGGAGATATGTAAACGGGTATTCAATGCCCTAGTTTATTGTATTATTTTAGTGTAAATTTATGTACATTTCAGAAATGTATTTGCTCCACTAGCTTAGTCCAAGTGAGAGTTTGTTGCGATGTTTGTCCTAATCTCGTTCTGTTTGTAAATTACTATTTGAAATTAATAAAGAGTTATCTAAAACATCATTTTGTGTCTCGCATTTATTACAAATTTTGTCCAATAAACTAAGCTCCAGGGTCATTAAATACATGACAGAACTAGAACAAGAACTTGATTTTAACGAATAATAGTTGCAAAACTTTACCATGACGATTCGATCGTGTTCCGCTGCGTGGGAGTTTCATTCCCTTCATGATCATAGGTCAATAGATCCTCGCAGTCATTGTCAGGGGTGACAACTTGGGTTTCAGCTAAACCCATGTAACGTTCAAGCTGTCTCACAACCCTCCCACTACGTCGAGGCATTCTCAACTCTTGGGAACGAACTTGACTTGACGTGCTAGGATCAACAACACTTGTTGACGTACTATCCCTATCAGCAACTCTTGTTGATGTATTGTCCATCTCATTTAACACGATTTTGCTCCTAGGCAAACGATCCTTGATGTGGTCTTCCTCAAGGAAAGTGGCGTTTGTCGACACAAGCACCCTATTTTACTTAGGATCGAAAAATAGACCACCCCTAGTCTCTTTTGGAGAACCTACGAAATAGGCACAATTTTGAACGGGGTTTCAACTTTTTCGGATTTGACACCAACACGTGGGACGGGCATCCCGAAATTTTGAAATGGTGTAAACTGCCTTTATGTCTATTCCAGAGTTTGAAAGGTGTTTCACAAACACTCTTCGACGGAACATTGTTCAAAACATAGACCGAAGTCTCCACTTCGTAACCCCAAAAAGAATCAGGAAGACGATCATAGCTCATCATCGACCAAACCATGTCCAACAAGGTTTTATTTCAAGAGATTTAGACTTCTTGTGCATTAGGTAAATATACCCATACCTTGAATAGTCATCTATGAAAGATACATAGTATTTGTAACCTTCTCATTCTTTAACACTCATTGGACCACAGAGGTCAGAATGTAAAAGCTCAAAGGGCTCTTTGGCTCGATATTCTTTTCCACTAAAAGGACGTTTGGTCATTTTACCTTCGAGGCATGACTCACACATCGGTAAAGAGTTTTCTTCCAACTTGTTTAGATGTCCATTCTTCACTAGTCTCTCAATCCTTTTGAGATTAATGTTGCCTAAGCGTAGATGTCAAAGATGAATATTTTCTTTTAGATAAACTTTTACTCGTTTTGTTCGTGTTTCTGCTGTTTTAAATAATTCAGTGTTCAAAACGCTTGATCGAATTTGGTTTCAAAACATATAGATTATTATCAAGTGCAGCAGAACAAATCAAATTGCCTTTGAAAGAAATAAACGTTTTATTACATTCAAAGGAAATCGAAATACATTGTTCAATAGGACAGGAAATAGATACAAGGTTTCTAGTAAAGCGTGAGGCTATATACAAATTGTCTAATAATAAGTAGTTTCTACCGAAATAGAGCTTCACTTTTCCGATCGCTCCAGCAGAGACTATCTCCCCAGATGCAACCCGTAGAGTCACCTCACCCTCTAGCAGCTGCTGCCATGAACTAATTCCCTAAAAAGAAGAACAAACGTGGTTAGCAGCACCCGAATCTATTATCTAGGTAGAGTCATTACTCTCCACTAAACAAGTTTCAGTCACTAGGAAATCACATTTACCTGTATTCTTCTTCTCGGCAAGGAACTTGGGACAGTTTCGCTTCAAGTGGTCATCCCCATTGCAGTGGAAACACTTTCCTTTCTTTGCAACTTCTTGACCTTTTTGCCCTTTTGGGCGGCAGCTCGGTCAGCTTTGCCCTTCTTTATCTTCTTCTTCTTCCCTTTCTGGTGAGAAGGAGCTACAGGTTTAGTCCTAGAGGTCGAACCCCTGTGATAGAACCGGAAGGCAACATTTTCCTCAGCTTCTGGTGTCCTGATCCTCATAAAAGACTGGACGTTTTGTAGCTTATTGAGAAGGGTGGTCAGTGTGTAACTAATCTTGTTCATAACAGCGTTGCTACGAAACTGAAGGAAACTCTTCGGAAGAGTCTCCAAAATGAAGGTGACCTGGCTCGACTCATCGATCGAAGCCCCATTCATCTTCGCCAGATTAAAGTTGATCATCATGTCTAGAACATGTTCAGGACAAACGTCCCTTCTTTCATCCGGGCGTTGAAGACGTGTTTGAGCGAGTCATGCGTGACCTGAAAGGACTATTGTCCAAACATGTCCTGCAATGACTCCATGATCTCCTTAATGGTGACCATCAACTCATACTTCTTTGCATGTACTTTATACAAGCTGTCAATTATGTAGACCTTGACTTTTTCATTGGCCCCGATCCACCGATCGTATGCATCACGAACACTTCGTGATGCAGTCAAGCTCGGTAAATGAGGACACTCCTTAGTAATAACGAACTTAAGGTCATCGATTACAAGTATCGTGCTAATATTGTTCTCCATATTTGGAAGATATCTCCCACTAATTTGTCGGAAGCTAGTAATGCAATTATCGAGCTAGACATTCTGCTGAAAAAATCAAATTAAAACTTTGTGTCAGTCTCGAAAAAAACTTTTTGAAATCCAATCAAGTTTTAGGAAAATTTAATCGTATGATCCCTAGGTCATTTAAAATTTGCAATGATATCCTACAAGTTTAGAATGACCGCCACCGAAGGGGGAACAAAAACACTCCTTCTCTAGGACGAGACTATCTCGACCAGACCCTAATCCCAGAATAACTCTTATTCAATTAGGCGTCCATTTACCATTTTTGGGTCGAATCCATTAACTCTTAATGAATCCCATGAGTCTCACGCCCAATCTTTAAGTTTCTAAGTATCCGTCCAAACTATATCCACCGAAGGGTGAACCAAGAAGGAAAACCAACAAGGAAACTGTATCCCTTTCGGTGATTCACGGTGTTCCGACTCCCATGATCAAGACCCTCCGAAGGGATTGTCTAGTCTAGGAAAAACTAGCAGGCGTATCATAGGGGTCTCACGGTGTGAATCGAAGAAAGAGACCGTGGGTCCCATTTTCACAGGTCCCGCTCTCACTCACTATAATTACTCTCTTTATCAACTATTATATTGATCCATACAAATACGGTCCGAAGGGGGGATGCTCCCATTTGTGCCACGAGGCCGAGTGTGGATCTCACGGTGCAGACTTAACGGAGATTTGTGGTCGGAATATCAAATGTATCTTATACACTTTATTTCCTCCCACTCAGCACTTTATATTATTCGGGATTGACTTAGATTAATCGGCTAAAATGTACCTAAGTCTACCAATATAAAACTTATATTTAGCCTAAGTTTATAATCACATTATTAACTTACGTTTATGGGAGTAAATTAATCAATTTTTAATTAACGACACTCACGATAATATAACCTAAGAATCTTCGGACTAAATTTACTCCC
This sequence comes from Trichosanthes cucumerina, assembly GCA_036507285.1. NCBI lineage: Eukaryota > Viridiplantae > Streptophyta > Magnoliopsida > Cucurbitales > Cucurbitaceae > Trichosanthes > Trichosanthes cucumerina. Next base: position 55,025,362 of record CM071838.1, read on the forward strand.
AGGCCAGTTTTCAAGTAGGGGTGTTCCGCAAGCGTCAACTTAAATACCCCAGCCTTAGACAAAACCTTCCTTAGACAGAGTTACTAATCAGTCACCATTCAAAGGTCATATTTTGATATCCTAATTCTAATCTTATTAGAACTAGAAAACCTAAGTCTAATTATTCAAGTTCTAAACATTTTAGAACTAATAATTAACTAAGGTTACATGCATTCTATGTTATAGTGTTTGATCATTCATCACATGAATAACTATACTATAACAATATTCATCACATGAAATTAAATGCATGAGCATGCTTCTACTCTACAAAATATAACTCTTATATTAAATAAATTAAAATATGCTATAAATTATATTATAACACTTACAATATGTTATAACACTTATAATATGAATGATGCATGAAATATTTAACCTCATGTGAGATTTTAAATCTATATGACATAGATTATGCACATAGAAATAATTAAATCATACATCACATGCATAAAATAATTAAATACCAAAAATGGACCAGTTTTGGCACTTAGGGGCATTAAATAAATTAATTAACATTAATATAACAATTATATTAATATTAATTAAAATAAAATAAAATACATTTTACATTTGAAAATAATTAAAGAAAACAAAAGAAAACCACCCACGTTTGAGAAACTATCTCCATGTGATGCTGCACGCAACGTTGCAATGCCGTGGGCAGCATTGTAACGCTACAACACTCAGCGTCGCACGCCGTGTGCTCCACGCCAGGGTGTTGCAACGCTGATCTGCAACCAGGCCATCCTCCGCGCGGACAACGTTGAGACGCCGAAGAACAGCGTCTCAACACTGTCGACAGAACAACAAGCTCCTCTTGCTGTTCTTCGTCGTTTCTCGCCCGTTTCCGCTCCGATTTCTTCACAGCAACTCTTGCTGCCAAAGACACGGACTTACAGACTCGATTTATTTTTTAATTTTCCCAAAAGCACGGGCCTTTACAATTTGATCTCATCAAACAGAAAATAAATCTAAACTAGTGTCAAAACTGAAAACGTCAAATCATGCAAACCACAATTCACCACATAAATTGAAGCAATTACCCACCTAATTTTAAGAAAACAGATGCACATCGAGAAGCCAACGATTAGCTCTGATACAAATTGAAGGGAATGTAATTCTGTGCAGCGGAAGGGTGATTGAATCACCGTGGTATCTTTGCAAAAATTGTTTTCTTAAAATCGTTTCTATCACATAAAAACTAGGCTAAACATTAAAATAAGAGGAAAAAAACCAAGCAACACTTACTTGTTGAAGAACCGTCTTCAAGCTTTCCTTCTCCTATTCACGAACTTTTCGTGATCACGATCTCAACGTGCTCGATCACCTCGAACAGTGAGTAACCGGACACTTCCACACGGTTTCTCAGTTTTTCTACGTTTGATAGAATGAGAGTGGTGGAACTCCTTTTGGTGAGGGAAGGAGAGTTTGAGAAAGGATTTTGAGAGAGTTTTTTATTGTTGTTTTTGGTGAGAATCCAAAACTGAACAACAAGCCTATCAAACCGTTCTTGCAAAGGGTTTATATAATGGTGATAGGTGGAGTTGAAATCATATTTGCATAACCACATATAATAAGATATCTCATATTTCATTATACAAATCACATTTGTATAATTGTGGATTTTTAAATTGAATCACATTCAATTTAATTTCTCTCAATCTAATTTTTCCAAATTAGCCCTAATTAGACAATTAGGCTAACCTATAGTTTATTATGAATCTCATTCATATTAAACTATATAATATGTCATTCATATCTCATATAAATGACATAATTACCCTTTGGTGAGCTCTATTCCCTAAACTTGAACTACTCATTGTCCTCAATGAGTTCTATTCCCTAAAGAGATTAAAGATCTTTAAAGACAGAAATCATTTGGGTTAATTAAACAAGGATTGACTACTTATGCGCTAAGCTACAAATCACCATTCATTCCATGCTATCAAAGTGGCGCACCCAAGGTTTCCTAGCTACACTTATGCATCAATAACCAAGAGCAAGCCAACTAGGATTCAACTCCTACCCTCAAGCTCAACCACTAGAATCCTAATCATTCAATTCAAGCAAATCATAATTATTGATAAGTCACACTCCAAAACTTGCATCACTACAATTTAAGGATCATTCCTTTTTATTTTATTTAATTATTATTTTTTTTAAGAAACAAATATGTATGTTATTCCCCTCCATTTCCATAAACTCAGTACTTAGGGCTAGGTTTTTTTTTTTCTTATTACCATTTTTTAATCTTCTAGACTCTCCCTTAGTTCTTAGAATGGCACACGTGATTAGCGCAGCGCACCTAAGCAATGGAGTTCTCCTGTAGGTCTTAGAATGGCACACGTGGTTAGCGCAACACACCTAAGCAATTGGTACAGGTTACTTGCTTGATACCTTCGCTCCAAGAGGCCAGCATGGTTAGTGCCCAGACCCCCTAACATCGAGCACCAAGTTGCATGAACTGACTTTAAATAACGATATAAATAACATATATTTTTCTCCAGCCTAATGGAGTTTTAGGGAAATGAAAGGTTTTCACACTCTTTTTTTCTTTCCTTTTTTTCACTTCTTTTTTTTTGTTTTTCTCCTTAAAAAATAGAAGAATTTACCTTCCCCCCAAACATAGAGAACTCAATGTCCTCGTTGAGTTCGGTAGACCGGGTAAATATCCCAAACTTGAAATGATCACAAATTTGGAGTTTACTAATTTTGGAGGACTCTAAAAAATGTATGAGTTACCAAACTTGTCATGGCTTCTAGCTTTCTAACTTTTTGGCCTAGGAGTTGAATCCTAACTAGTTTTATTTCCACACTAACCATAAGCGCACTAAAGAACCCTAATGACAAGCTTAAGTTTGAGAAACACCAAATAAGATAGCACACTCTTGCCTCAAACACAAACCACAACCCTTATTTTCATTAAACTTAAGATTTGACCTTAACTTTGTATTTTCAATGAGATGTGTAACAAGTTTCTACCAAAGACAACAAACAATTAAAAACATGTAGAAACTTAATTTTTAAACAAGGGACAACAACCATCTTTCCTATTTTTACATGCTTAAACATAATAAATCAACTACCTACATCATGCATATCATAGACCATGAAAATCAACAACTAAACATGGAATCCGGTAGTCAAATTAGATCATATTGAAGTCCTAAAGCAAGTAAATAACTTTATAAACACAAAGGCTTGCAACACCCTATAAACTCTAGCAGCACACAGTCTCATCAATAGAAAAATTTCAATTAAGCCCAAAATCAGATTCATAATAACACATTTCCCCCTCATGGTTAAATTATACATTGCGCTTAATGTATAAACTATTCACTTAAGCATGCTTAAGGACAACTAGAAAAAAAAAGAAACAAAATGGAGGGGAGAACAATACTGCCCTGAATTCAGGAGACCCCACTGCAGCGCATATTAATCATCAATCCCTAGGGGAGTTGTAAAATAAGCAAGGGTTACTTATTAAGCTAAAAAAAAAAATGACTAAAAAAATGAAACAAAAGAAATAATTCTTGGGTTGCCTCCCAAGAAGCGCTTGTTTAAACGTCATTAGCTTGGCAGAGTACACTTGGGCTTGTCAAGGTACATAAAAATTCTTCTATTTCTTCGGGCCTCTCTTTCTTGAATCTAAAAAAAAAAAAAAATCAGATCTAGCAAGAATACTCGCTTCTCGTGAGAGCCCGAGTCAGATATGTTTTTTGATTTTTTTATATAAAAAAAGAATAGAAGAAAAACAACAAAGTAAATATTTTTTGGTTTTTATTTGATAAAAGAAAAGAAGGAAGAATAGAAAAATGAACAGACTAACAAAAAGACACTAACTCGAGAGCATAGAAAGAAAAACACTCACCAATAAGAGAAAAATCAGAAGATAGAATTGACTTAGACTCAACAGCCACACACTCTACCTCCTGGCCTAACTCAACAGGCTTGACTTATTCCAAGCTCTCACTAACTCTATCCTGGTAAGTGCTAAAATGTTCTAGTTCTTTTACATCTAAAGCACAATCCTCTAAATGCCCATATTCCAAAAAATGTGAAGGACTAAGATCCTGAAGGTTTATCAGTCGGTCAGTGATCAAGTGACTCACCGAACTATCTAATGGAGTGGGTCCTCCTTCACTATCTTCCCTAGGGTGCTCAACCACAGATGAGTCTAAATACATTTGTTCTCTAAGGGAGGCAAGTGTAACCGTTAGGCGTTGAATTGACTCCCCAATTTGCCTATTCCTCTCATCTCATGTTCTTATATATTCTAATAACAATGTTTTAAGTGAAGATTCGTCTTCTACCTGAGTTTCTTGAATATAGGAAGGATATGACTCAAAACCCCAAAAATATAGTTCATACGCCCAATTGCTTTGATTTTTGTCATTCATATGGTTCCCATAACTCATAGGGTTAGTATGATAGTTATTAGGCATTTGGTAACCATAAGATTCATACCCCCCACTAGAAGACTATAAATTGGCATAGGGATAATTATAAGAAAAAAATAATATTGTGGTTGCTCATTGGGCACAGAAGACCACGAAAGTTATCAAAAGCCATAATAAAGTAATGAACCAATTATAACAGGCTCAACAAACACAATATGCACCAACACAACCAGAAAGAATAACCAAGACTCAACACAGATAAAAATACGAAACAAAGATAACAAGACACACCCAACAAGAAAAACAAGGATAAAATGCTAAAATCAACTCAAACAAAATAAGAATCAAAACTAGTCCCCGACAACGACGCCAAAAACTTGGTGCGAAAATATTGGGTAATACAAATTAGAACGAGACTCTGATACTTATACGACGTGCAAGTATACACGGTCGAGAGCAACAAGTGATAAGTTAAAGTATCGATCCCACGAGTACTAGCTAGACCTAAATGAATGAGTGTCCTAGCAAATTTTCCTTATTTTAGTGCAATGAATGAGTGTGCAAATTACTGTAGTAGATAAATAAACTGATTTGATAAATGAGAAAAGAGAAGACAAGTTGCAAGAAAATAACTAAATTTAAATGCGAGGAGAGGAGAATGAAAACAAGAGGGTAGACGCAAGAGATGAGATTTGTAATGAAAAATATGCTCGGGTTAGGTTAGAGTTCTAATGTTTAATTGGATTAAATTTTTAGTGATGCCTTGAATTTACCTACACATGCATTGAAATGATTCTTTCCAAAATCACTAAATTTTAAACCTATAATTTCCCAATTGTGATCTAAATTATGCCCATGATTTTGAGTTCTAGGTAGGTTAATTATCCCTAATAAACTCAATAATCCTAGAATGAAATTTTAGTTTTTAATTCATTAGCTTTCCCAAGTTCATGTATTATAGAGAAGTTAAAAAGGCCAATTTTAATTCTCATGCAACGTTAAATTCAATAAAATTTCATAAATTCAATCAATGACATCAACCATGAATATAATCTAAAATTACATTAAAATAACCTAACCCTTGCCTAAGACAAATTAGTTCATGATGGAAATTGAGTCACATATCTCTAGTTTAAGCATGCTTTTATTGATCAAGGAGTTCATGCAAAACAACCAACAATGTTCACTAAATTAGCCTAAATGAACCACGATTCTAGCCTAAAACAGTCACGAGTTATGCCTAAAATAGTGAGTAGAAGTAGTCTAAATCAGTACGTAAACAACCCAAAAATTTAGTATTAAATTGGTGGTTGACATCAAGCAATAACACTTAGAGATAGGGAAAACATTACACAACAGGTGGCCTTGTTTTTCTAGTTCAGTTCGATAACAATATTTGATTACCCAAAGCTCCAAACGACAATCTAACTGTTCAAAACAAAGCCCGGTGAGCCCGAAACAAGCTGACAAAATTTCAGCTAAATCCAACGGTGGAAATTCTAGAAAACGACAACTTTGTGAGCCTCATCTGTGAAAAACTGAACTGCACAGATGCTTTCGGGTTTTGCTACAGCGATGGCATCTTGATGTCTCGGTTTTGCTACAGCAACGGCACACCGATGCTTCTGGTTTTGCTACAGCAATGGTAGCTCTCGATAGAAGCAAGGACAACCCCCCAATTTTGCTCCAGCAAACAGCAAGCAAGATTGCAACAACTTCTTACTCTCTTAATTGTTTCAACGAACAACAAATGAACAACCCTTCCTCTCTCACTATATTGCTTCAGAAAATGCAAGATGAAAGCAACAGATGGGTAGCCCTGCACTCCATGGTTTGCTTCAGCAAATGCCTATACAACAACAACCCCTCGGTTGAGCACAACAATAATTGCTTCAACAATTGCCTACCCTTTTTCGACTGCCTCCTATGTGTTTTGCGATTGCCTCAGCAAAGGGTTGTAGATTTTTTTCCTTCCAACGCAAGCCCTTTTGCTTCAGCAATCTCAGGGTTTCCTCTTCTCCCTCTCGGTCTCTTCCTCTTGTGACAACTCGAACTCCACCTTCTCACTTGTAAACCCTAACCTCCTTATACAAGATGATGTTGCCCTAACTCCACAAATTACAAAAAAACCCATAAGTGTAAAAGTCCATTTTACCTTCGGGTAAAATGCCCTTAGGGACTCTTGTAATTTTTAAGCATCTCCTGCACACAGAAAAATCCAATATAAATTTATGAAGTCAATTATAAATCAAACTAAATATGCAAGGATTTTTGGAGTTAAGAAAAATCTTAAAGTTCGGTCTTTAATTAACTGTTACCTTATTTTCCTAAATTTCTTAAATTAAATCACAAAAACATCAAAATTAATTCTTTTTTAACCCAATGGTTAAATTCAACATTTTAAAGCTAACACACACAATTTAGGGATAAAAGAATATGAGGATCACTAAATTAAATGCAATTCAAGTGGATTAAACACTAAAATTCTAGTAAAATAACTCTCTTATGGCGAGTTATCAACCCTCGCAGACAGGAGTGCGTAATACGCTCAGGATTTAGGTCGACTCACTAATTGTCAGCTACGAAGTTATTAGTCCCGTACTGTTAACGGTGTTACATCAGTAGGTCTAATAATTCACGGTCCGGTCTTGTAAAATCTCATTGCAGAGGATATAACCTCGTTTGTATCTAATACAAAGCGGACCACATCCACAGTGTATCCAGGATTAGGCCTCCAACCCTATCCATATACTGCAGACCGTTCGGGTCATTAACTCGAACGTGATCCTCCCTGTGTGTCCACTACACACCGTTCAAGTTCTAGTTCTCTCGTATATTAAATGACCCTAGAGCTTAGTTTATTGGACAAAGTTTATGAAATTTGCGAGACACGAAGTAATGAAATAAATACCTCTTATTAATTTCAAATGGTAAAATTACAAACAAAACGAGAATAGGACATACATCCCAACAGGGAGTGAAACTACGAGCTTTAGTGGAGTGTTACCGTAGCTAATGAATGTTGATTGATCGGGTCAAAGAGTTTGAGAGGTTAGTCTTGGGTCATTGGAGCTCGTCATCTGTCGGTCCATTATGTCACTCGGTTGGCTCAAATTGCTAAAACTTGTTGCGTAAATTTTGCAATACCGCAAGTGTACGGGTCAAGGTTTAATATAGTGAATTTGAGTATGAGTATCGTCCACAGGATTGGGTATTTAATTCAATTAATTCCTATAAATAACACCACTCAATTTTATCTAGAAAATTAGACTTAAAGTGAGGTGAAACACAAAATCAAAGAGTGAAAATTGAGAACAATCAGGAGATACGAATATCTTAGGGACTAGATTTCACCAATTAATTAACTATTTTATTGAGATCATGCTAATGGGTTATTGCACTGCTTTTATAAACCAATAAACTAATATAACAAATAACCTCTCTCGGGGCAAGTGAATCTCATGCAAGACATAGAATTAAACATCTCTGTTCAACCTAAAAATCAAACATGGCACTAAGTTCAATTCAATCATTCTCGAGTCAAAGTAACTATCAGTCATGTAATTGATATCAGATCTAAAATATCTTTCACAAGAATCAATTCAGACCTAACAACAAATAAACTGTGATCAAGAGTCTATAAGCATTAAGGATGCAATTGCATGAATAAAAGCATTACAATAAACCAAAAGCAGTCAATTCAACAAAATAACATAATTAAAAGGCTACATCTATCCCTAAGATAACAAGTTTAGCTACTCATGTCCACAATAAATCCTACTAAACTTGAATACAAAACAATAGTTCAACAATCAAAGTGAAAAGAACGAAGAAAGAACTCTCGTGGCGTGAATGGCAACGATCTCGACACCTATCACGAACCACGAGCTCCAAAAAAGTCTTCTCCTTGAAATCTCTCCAAAGTCTTCTCACAATCCCTCACAATGTTTGTTTAGACAATGGTGTTAAAATCTCTCCAAAAAGGTTCCCCCTTTCCAAGATGCATCTTTTTCTTTTTATATCAACAACACAACGTTGCAACGCCGGGCATGACGTTGCAACGCCGTGCCCTAAGCGAATTTATTAAAAAAAGAAAATATCTGGCAGCGTTGCAACGCTGAGGGAAGCATTGCAACGCTGCTACCCTCGCGCGCGTTTGCTTATCGAAGTAGCGTTGCAATGCTGAGAACAGCGTTGCAGCGCTACTACCCTGGCACCTTCTGCTTATCGAAGTAGCGTTGCGACGCTACAAGGCAGTGTTGCAACGCCATCGCCACAAATCTTCAAGGCGTAGTTGTTGCGTGTTGGGCGTTGCAACGCTGCAAAGCAGCGTTGCAATGCCATCGGCGTGGATTCTTATGGTTGAGTAGTTGCACACAGGGCGTTGCAATGCCCTGAATGGCGTTGCAACGCCATCTCCACAGATTTGATGGCTTGGTTTGGCCTTCCTTCTTCCATTTAATGTCAATTTTAGCTCCCTTAGGCAATCTTTGGCTCCTTTTTCACCCACAATTCTCCATCCATCCTTATATTGCTCTTTAACCTTAAATTCAACAAATTAATCACGTGAAAGCCCTGAGATTATCACAAAACTAACATAATTTAAGCCTAAGGATAACACATTTTATGTGCTATCAAACACCCCTAAAATAAGAAAAAGAAGGATCATATCAGAGTAGCTTTCATACTACAGACTCAAACCTCAGGAATTGTATGAGTCGAAGAATAAACTCATAAAAAAGGTAACATAGATTAAAAACTACATAATAAGATTTTAAAATTAAATCAAATTATTCCTTGAGTGAGTATGTGCTAGCCTTTTCCAGTTTAGTCTTTATAAGCCCAAGGTAACCTTATTGAGTCCTCTGTTCATTTTCCCTCTACACTGGCCCTAGGCTCCAAATCTTAAGCTCATTTACATAATCAGAAAATTTTTACCTTTTATTGTTGTTTTTCTTTAACCCCCAAACTGAAACTTTATTTCACTAACAACATATTTATTATTTTTATTGGAGGGAATCCTTCAGTCGTCTATGCCTTCGCTCCAACATATTAACACTTTGTGGTGAAAATAGCTGACTACGAGCACAGATACCATACAGATTGTCAAAGACTACTCACATCCTAAGTTTAACCCTTCAAAAGACAAGTATTGGTCACAATACTTAGGATGTTGGAGTACCCTCTTGTTTATCAATTTTTTTTTTGAGTGGAAAAACTTTAAAAAGGTACAATTTTCAATCAAACAAACTTGCTCTTTCATTAGCTCCTAAGCCTATCGAGGTGACAATGATCTTCTGGACAAAATAAACTTGCCCTAAGCATTCAGGACCTTTCCGGTATTGGCTAAGTGCAGAAACAAGTTCAAAGAATTTTCTAATCAATTTTAAACATCCTAAAATTAGAATGTAATCAAGTTCTCTTACCTGATGAACGTTATTCATAATTATCAATTAAATTTCATCAGTGGTTATCATAGTAAAACTAGGAAAGACTTACAATGAGCAATCCATTCCATTAACCTGAAATCGATCAAATGCACCAAAAACACACAACAGGAAAGAATATGATAGAATATGAAATTGAGTCAGATAAATCTCATGCAGTAAACAGTAATTAAAAGTCATACAATCACCTCAATATTTGAGAACAACATTGTCCTTAATGTGCAAATACAGATAAAAAAATACAGACAAATCAACTAGAGAAACACTGGGGGAGAGAAAAGAACTGTAGTGCCCTGAGCGCGAAAAAGTCTCATTCCTCATCGGAAGAGGCGTAAGGAGGCATACGGCCTGGGAATGAAGGATCTGAGCCATGAATGTGCCGGAGACAGTCATAAAGATGGCGGTGAGAGGCCTTACTGTACTGCATATGTCTCATGATCCGACGCTCCTCCCGACGACTCTGAGTCTCGTCTTTGGTCGAAAACTTATGCTCTAGTCGGCCATGGCTTTGAACCGAGATCCCCGTACTCACGTAGGCGGCGAGCGCCGTGGTGACTCATCTTTCCCCTCCTCTACCATCACACCCTCATTGCGCGTCGGAAAAATTACGCTCGTCTGCTTGCATCCTCGCAATTACTCCTTGATCATGATCCTGAAGTCCCATGATGTAGTTTTTATCCATCACCCCATTGGGGTGAATCAGCTCCTCCTCGGATATCCACGTGACTCCGGCAAGACGACAGAGGGCAGTGATGAGAGAAGGATGGCCTAGTCTGCCCGTGGTCGTACCTCGCCCCACGTGCCTGATGTATCGACTGATGACTTTGCCTACATCAATCGTCTTTCCAGTGACAATGGCGTACAAGAGGATGACACGATCCTTCGTCACGTCACTCATGTGTGCAACCAGCTGGAATCTAGCACAGATAAAACTGTGCCACACTCTGCTGGACACGGTGAGTTCCGTTGTCCGGAGTTTGGAGTTTAGAGACCTCGCCTCTCCTTGTTGCCCATTGGGCCTCGGGCTGTGCTAGCGTAGGAAGTACCTGTGCAGGGTTGAACTGTGTCATGGCATAGATAGTGTACTCATCAGTCTCATAATCAGGTAAGTGAAAATACCTGTTAATGGACACATCGTCAAACGGGATGCATTTCCCTCGCACGGTTGTATGGTAAGCATCCAGAGGCATGTTGGCGTAAAATTCCCGCACAAAGGGAACCACGCCTGCCTCGGGTTGTTGCACCAACAACTCCCAATGTCGCTGTTGAATGGTAATGTAGATGTTCTAGTGGTGGGAGTCATCAGGAGCAATGCCCCACTCAGGAACCAGAGCGCGATGCACTGCATAACTCTGGTAGCGACTCACAGCTTCAGCATCCACGAACCGTTGTCCATCATATTCGGAACTAGAGCCGGCTGTTGTCTTTGCCATATTTGGTGCCATATGGGAACAGTGAAAAAGAACGAACTAGACAAGGGCAAGTAACAAAGTTAGTGAAAAGTAAAAGGGAAAACAAGGAGATGCCCTATGGATGGTGCATGAAGTATAAATGAAAATAAATTTTGAAGTTCTCTACCCAAGAATGATGTAAATGGGGGAGAAAGATAAGAACCCAATGACTCTCGCCACCTATCAATCATGAACAAAAAGTGGAAGTACAACACAAGAGGGCCATATATAAAAGTGGACCACTTCATCATAGGCATACTAGGAGCAAGGGAAAAATAGGCATAAACCCAAAGACAATCCAAGCAAAACAATTATACATGCCCCATCTAACAATAAGAATAAGTTCTCAATTAGCAAGTGAAGACATCCAAAGGACCAAATTGACATACTAATTCAACTACAAGGTCAATCAACTCATCACATGCTCATGTAGGAAGAGTAGTCCAAAGAGAAAGCACAAACACAACTAAAGAGCAAGGACGTGTCTTACGAAAATCAAAATGGACCTAATGAGCAAGGACTTGTCTTACCAAAATTAATGAGCAAAAATACAACCACACAACTAAATCATGTATCCATCAAAACGCATAACTACTAAGAAGGGACTTATGTTACCAGAATAAATGATTTCAACACCCCAAACTTAAGATTCAAGCCTTAAAGAGTAATAATGCCTAGAGATGAGAAAAAAATGGAAACTACGTCAATACAACATGAAAACTCATCTAAGAACACAAGTGTGCACTTCCATCAAACTACCCAAATCCTCTATTATCAACAATATGCTATGAAAGTTTATCTAAAGCCAAGATTCATTCTATTAAACAATAATATAGCCAAAAAAACAACAAATCCTAAGCCTAATCAAAGAAACACAACAAAAGATGGAAGGAAAAGGGTAGAGAAAGAGTTACCCACGGTTGGTCTTCAAATGGGTATAAAAGTTGCCCCAAAATGTCCAATCTAGCACAAATTAGGAAGAAAAGTGAGTGGGAGAGGGTTAAAGTGAACAATCTTGGGGAAATATTGAGAGAGATTGAAAGAAAGAAGAGAGAAAAGAGAGGAGAAGAATGAAATTTGGACAAAAATAAGCCCTAATCGCGAAATCTGGAATTTTAAAATTTCAGATTTCGCGGCAGTGTTGCAACGTTGTCCTCACGGGTCGCGTGACTGGTAGAGCGCGCAGCGTTGCAACGCCAGCGCAAGGGTTACAACGCTTGGTTAAGCGTTGCGACGCCGTTTCGAGACTTCCCCTCTTTTTTTTTTAACCTAAAAACAGAAAAAAAAAATGTCAACCAACTAATAAAAAACTAAAATAAAGTAAAATAAAATAACATAATGAAATAAAATAAAAAATAAAATTGAGATAACTGAATTAAAATACAATTGGTTGCCTCCCGTTCAACGCTTTCTTTAACGTCTTTTAGCTAGACAACGTATAGTTGGGTCACGTGACATTTCCATCAGTAAGGACAATGTTCTCCAGATGTCGCTCCTCGTCACCGCAAAATGTTTCACACGTTGCCCATTGACTTTGAACAATGCTTCATCCTTGCCTTGCAACTCAATTGCCCCATAAGGAAATACTTCTTTCACAATGAATGGACCCGACCACCTTGATTTCAATTTCCCTGGAAACAAACGTAAATGAGAGTTAAAAAGGAGAACTTACTGACCAGGAGAAAATGTTCTATTTTTTATTTGTTGATCATTCCAACGAGTTATTCTCTCTTTATATAACTTTGCATTCTCGTAGGCTTGATTTCTGAACTCCTCTATCTCATTGATTTGCAACAATCTTTGCTCGCCCGCCTTCAGAAGGTCAAAGTTAAGAGTTCTAATGGCCCAGTAGGCCTTATGTTCAAGCTCCACAGGTAGGTGGCACGCCTTGTCAAACACCAATCGGTACGGTGATGCACCTATCCGTATTTTGAAGGTCGTGCGATATGCCCATAGTGCCTCATCCAATTTGTGGGTCCAATCTTTCCTGTTTGTCTTGACTGTTTTCTCCAGAATGAGTTTAATCTCCCTATTTGAGAACTCATCTTGGCCATTTGTTTGAGGATGATATGCTAATGAAACCTTATGCCTAACTCAATACCTGGCTACCATAGAATCAAACAATTTATTGCAAAAGTGAGTGCCCTCATCACTAATAATAGCTCGAGGGGTGCCAAATCTCGTGAAAACTTTTTTGTGTAAAAACTTAATCACAACACGAGCATCGTTTTTCTTAGTGGCAATGGCCTCTACCCACTTAGAAACATAATCTACTGCAACCAGGATATACAGATAACCATGTGAAGATGGAAAAGGCCCCATAAAATCTATTCCCCAGACATCAAATAATTCAACTTCAAGAATAGGGGTAAGAGGAAGTTCATGCTAACATGAAATATTACCTGTGCGTTAGCATCGATCACAAGTTCGTACAAAAGTATAACAATCTTTAAACAAAGTAGGCCAATAAAAACCTGATTGTAATACTTTAGCAGCTGTTCGAGTGGACCCAAAATGTCCTCCATGAGGGGATGCATGACAGTCATGTATGATTTTGCCACTTCCTCTCGATGGACACACTTTCTGATAAGTTGATCTGCACAAACCTTAAAGAGTAGTGGATCATCCCATAGATAGGACTTCTCATCATGTAAGAATTTCTTCTTTTGCTGAGAAGTCAGATCTGGTGGCATTACTCCTCCTGCAAGATGATTCACATAATCAGCAAACCATGGTAAATTATTCTGTACCTGATAAAGTCTTTCATCAGGGAAGTCTTCTGTGATAGGGAGAGGAGGTGAATTTTCCTCCTTTTCTATCCTGGATAGGTGGTCAGCTACCACATTTTCACATCTTTTCCTATCTCTGATATCAAAGTCAAACTCCTTTAACAGAAGAATCCATCTTACCAGGCGAGGTTTAGCATCTTTCTTATCAAATAAATATCTAAGTGCAGCATGATCAGTGTGTACAATTACTCTAGTCCCTAACAATTATGTCCTAAATTTATGAAAAGAAAACATAACAGCAAGCATCTCTTTTTCAGTGGTAGTGTAATTTTGTTGTGCACTGTCTAAAGTTTTGCTTGCATAATAAATGGCCCTGAAAATCTTTTTCCGACGTAGGCCCAACACTGCGCCTACAGCATAGTAACTAGCATCACGCATGATCTCAAAGGGTTGACTCCAATCTGGCACCACAATAATAGGAGCAGAAGTTAGTTTTTTGTTCAAAAGATTAAAAGAAACTAAATAGTCATCACTGAATACAAAAGAAGAATCTTTTTCTAGCAAGTTATATAGGGGTTTCATAATTTTTGAAAAATCTTGTATGAAACGTCTATAAAACCCTGCATGTCCTAAGAAACTGCGTACTCCCTTAACATTAATTCGAGGTGGTAGTTGTTCAATTGGTGAAATCTTTGCTCTATCCACCTCTACTCCCTTTTCAGAGACTTTGTGCCCTAGGACTATACCTTCCTTGACCATAAAATGGCATTTTTCCCAATACAAAACAAGGTTAGTTTCCTGGCACCTCTGCAAAACACGAGCGAGATTATGCAAACAAATATCAAATGAACAACCAAAGACAGAAAAATCATCCATAAAAACCTCTATTATCTCCTCAATCATGTCATGGAATATTGCCATCATGCAACGCTGGAAAGTGGCAGGTGCATTGCACAATCCAAATGGCATTCTCCTGAAAGTATATGTTCCATAAGGGCATGTGAAAGTAGTCTTCTCTTGGTCCTCAGGAGCAATAGCGATCTGGTTATAAGTTGAATAGCCATCAAGAAAACAATAGTAAGGATAACCAGCAAGTCTATCAAGCATCTGATTAATAAAAGGAAGGGGAAAGCGATCTTTTGGTGTAGCCTTATTCAACTTCCTCAGAATCGATCTGAACACGTCATCCAGTGGATCGCCCACGGTGGATATGAACTTATTATTGTCATTTTTTATGACAGTCATCCCCCCTTTCTTTGGAACAACCTGCACAGGGCTCACCCAAGAACTGTCAGATATAGCATAAATAATTCCTGCATTTAACAGTTTGAGTACCTTAGTTTTAACTACCTCATTCATTGCTGGGTTAAACCTCCTTTGGTGTTCGACTGATGGATTAAAGGTATCTTCCATTAAGATTTTATGCATGACTACAGATGGACTGATACCCTTAATATCACTAATTGACCACCCTAAAGCAGACTTATGACTTCTCGGGATTCTCAACAACTTTTCTTCCTCTTCTTTATTCAGATCAGCAGAAACAATCACAGGATAAGTAGATGAATCTCCTAAGAAAGCATAACCAAGGTGTGATGGTAATTGTTTCAATTCTAGAACAGAAGGTTTTATTTCTTCAACATTATTGACATGCAATTGTGAGAATTGTTCATATTAGAGTGTAGGCAATTGATTCAGTGATTTATTACAGTAAGTAACTTCATGGTCCAATTTCCCTAACTGATCTAACATTGAATTTGTCATGCAAGTTTCTAAGGGATCAACAGATAAAACCAATTCTCTAAATGAATCAACAACAACATCAAAAATATCAATCATGTGGCAGGTACTTACCTCATTAAGGTACTTCAAGGATCGAAATATGTCAAATACAACCTTGTCCTCACCAACCCTCAAAGTTAACTAACCATCCTGCACATCTATCAATGTTATTTCAGTGGCCAGGAAAGGTCATCCCAAAATAATTGGGACCTCATAATCTTCCTTCATGTCCATGACCACAAAATCTGCAGGGAAAATGAATTGTTCAACCTTTACCAACACATCCTCTACAATACCTCTGGGGTATTTGATAGAACAGTCCGCCAACTACAGTGAGATGGTTGTAGGTTGCACCTCTCCAAGACCTAGTTTCCTGTAAACAGATAAAGGCATCAAATTAATACTAGCCCCTCGATCACATAATGCTCTATCAACAAAAATACTACCAATATTGCAAGGAATAGTAAAACCCCCTGGATTTTTTAATTTTTGTGGTAGTTTCCTCTGGAGTACAACACTGCATTCTTCAGTGAGATTGGCTGTCTCATATTTGTCAAACTTCTTCTTTCTGGACAAGACATCCTTTATGAATTTTGCATATTTAGGCATTTGTTCCAAGGCGTCTGCAAAAGGAATGTTAATGTGCAGTTTCTTAAACATATCAAGAAATTTAGCAAAGTCAGAGTCAGTCTTTTTCTTTTGAAAGCGGTGAGGATAAGGAATAGAGTTAGGAACAATAGGAATAGAGAAATCAGAAATCATCTCTATTTGTTTCGATGTACTTGTTTCCTCAACCACTTCCTCTGTATCCTCCTTGGCATCAGAATTGAGCCGCTCTTCATAATTTACCTTTTTAGTGTCATCAAGCTCCTTACCACTCCTTAAGGTCACAACCTTGCACTGTTCCCTAGGATTCACCTCAGTGTCACTAGGAAACTTACCTTTCTGCAGCGTGTTTAGGGTGGTTGCTATCTGACTGATTTGTACCTCTATGTTCTTAATGGGTTGCTCCATGTGAATTCACTGTGCTACTCAAACTTAGCACTACATTTTCCAACTGGTTGGTTCGATTCCTGGATTCAGTGATGAATGAACTCATCATGTACTCCAGAGATGTTTTACCCTCAGCTGTAGATGTAGATGCATATCCTGGAGGAGGCTGCAAAACATTCTTCTTATTAGCATAAGAAAAATTTTCATGATTACGGAAACCTGGATGATAATGAGTGGGCAACTAATTTTGATTCTGATTTCCACGGTACCCATAACCTCTGTTGTTCACATATTGAGCCTGCTCAAGTTCCAGATATTCAACACCTGCAAGTTTGTTAGCAACTGCAACTGTAGCTATTGATTCTGTCACACCCCCTCCCGAACTACCTGCTAACTCAGCTCGAAAGGCGGCGTGAAGCCAACAGACATTGTTTATCTCTTAACAATACCTGTTGACCCTGATAAACCTGATAAACATACTATGTTCGAAAATGGAACACTTAAACATGACATAGCGGAAAATGGAAAACTATTAAACATATACAAGGAGAAACCATTCACAAGTCTCTCTTGGAAACTAAAAGTCTAGTGCATCAGAAACAACACAAGACAACCAGTGTTTATACAACCTCTAATGTACAAACAACTATAACACCCAAGTCCTCACAAATAATTTACAAACATAGAGACTTGCTAGACAAAACCAGCCACGTACAAAGTATTTAACTTATGAAGGTTCAAGGGAGACTATGGCGTAACTTTCAAAGCAGGGAGCTCGATCTCTACCTGAAAGGTTTGAAAACATAGAAGGAATGAGCTATGAAGCAAAGTGAGTGACTGTGTTAAATATCTGTAACTTGTAAAACATGTGACCTGAAAACTATGAGCATATGCATTTGTATTCAAGCATTGAAAGTAAACGTGGAATCATAATAGACTTTCAGAAAACCAACAAGTATATCATCAAAATCTCGTAAGGCATGTAAATGAGATAAACTCTTTTAAAAACATTTCACAATCCACGTTGTGTAGGGCACGCCCAATACAACCAACGTTTACTCTACGATGTAGTGGGGCCCGCCCAGCACTCCCATCGTCTTTGTCGTAGTGGGGCCCGCCCAACACTCACGACAGCAATACTGTTATCCACGAGTACACTCAACGTTGACAACGAGAATAAGACCTGTGTGCACACGGTACCATAAAGCCTCGGGCTCAATATCTCAGAAAATCACATGAAACATTTGAACATGCCTGCTTATCTTTTCTTTCATTAAACTCAAGCTTACTCGGCTTGTTCATAAAACTGGAAATCTTTAAAACATACTTGCTAGTACATGCTTGCTTGAAATCATAACATTACCATAAATTTTGCAACCATTGGACATATGCTCATGTATAAACTTTATAAAGACTTTTAGGGTCACAATGAACACTTGAAACATTTCTAGGAAAACATGAATACTCAAAAGAAAGCATAATGCATTGAAAACTTTGTTCTAGCAAAACTTGCATTTCTTGAATATAATTCAAACATATATACACTTTTGAAGTTCGTTTTATCACTCACGATTACTTGAACTAGAATCTTAGCCCGTACACACTCGACCTATTTGCTCTTGGCCTCAAAACAAACCAAATTCATGTATTAGAACCTCAAGCTCATGGTTTTAACCCTAAAACTACATGAAAACACACTTTCAAAAATTCCAGCATTTTTGATTTTCTCCTTTTGTTTTCAGATAGCCATAACTTCTTCATTACCTATCCAAAAAGAATGTACTTTATACAAAACTCTTCCTTGTTGAACCCTCTAAAACCCTTATGAAGACATGAAAATGAGATTCCTAACGTATTGGTTAGAAATTACCTCAGTAGCTTAACCCCTAAATTGATCCTGCACTCTTTGTTCCAGTTTCACTTCCTACGCAACCCAAACTTAACTTTGATTATTACAACATCTTCCAATCATTTTGCTTCTCACAATGCCTTCACAAAACTTGTAGGAAATTGAATAAGCTTTCGAACCATACCAATTAGAGCTTGTAACTCCAAGTATAGAGATCAGAACAACCAAAACATCGAGAGACCTCTCGGTTTGACACAAAATTTCTGTCTTACTGCCTTCCTCTTAACAAAACAGCAACTTAACATCAGAATTGGCTCGAGCTTCCTTCACAAATTTTGTTCAAATATGCGTTAACTTTCATGAAACAAAAGCTCAACTCTTACCTCTTCTTGTGGAGCTCGAGATGAACAGAAAATCAGAGCTTATCTGAGTTGATTTCCTTCTTTGTAAAATGAATTCCCTTGAGTTTTCCTCTTTCCTTCGCGCAACTCCAGCCCAAAATCACCAAAAATGGTCTCCTTC
Source organism: Trichosanthes cucumerina (assembly GCA_036507285.1). NCBI lineage: Eukaryota > Viridiplantae > Streptophyta > Magnoliopsida > Cucurbitales > Cucurbitaceae > Trichosanthes > Trichosanthes cucumerina. The sequence goes on from CM071838.1 coordinate 55,044,577, forward strand.
TTCTTCCTTTCTCCTTCAACCACGAAGCTTCAGCCTTAGATTGTGATGAAAGAGAAGAAAATGGAGAGAAACCCTTTTTAAAAAAAATCAAACGGTGGAAGAGGTATTCCTTGTCTTTTTGCTCTTTTGCTTTTCATTTTCCATTTCTTTTTCCTTTTCTTTTCTTTCCTTTATCTTCTTTCTTTCTTTTCTTTTCTTTTCTTTTCTTTTTTTCTTAACAAAACCAAAATAACTTAATATAAAACATTTGTTTCATTTCCTTTTCTTCTTTTTTGTGTTTAAAAGCAAACCAAACCAAAATGGTTAAACTTTTTCTTCCTTGTTTTCCTTTTGTCTTTCACTTCATTACTTTTCTTTTTAAAACATGGGGAACCAAGTTTTAAACATTCATTTCTTCTTTCTTTTTGTTGTTTGATAATAAGAAAGTTCCAAAGAAAGATCTCGGGTTTACAACTTACCTCCCCCTTAAGAAATTTCGTCCTCGAAATTGAGTAGTCTTTAAGTGAAAATCATTGGGTACTTCATCCTCATTAGATCCTCTAACTCCCAGGTTGCCTCCACCACTCCGTGATGTCTCCAACGAACCTTCCCGAGTGGGATTGTCTTGTTCCTCAAAACTTGTTCTTTCCTGTCGAGGATTTGAACTGCATCCTCTACGTAACTCATGTCTTCTTTCAAATTCAATCAGGTTGTGCTTGCAAAACATGTGTCGGATCCGGAATATACTTCCTTAACATTGACACATGAAAAACATCATGTACTCGAGATAGTTCTGCACTGGCAACTCCAATCAGTAGGCACGCCCAACTCGTCCCGTTACTGGATAAGGACCAATATATCTAGGGCTTAGTTTACCCTTCTTACCAAAACGAAGGACACCTCTCCATGGAGATAACTTCAAGAAAACTTGATCTCCAACTTGGAATTCTAAGTCCTTTCGTCGCTTATCAAAGATAACTCTTCTCCGACGGTCGGTCTTGTGCTACCTTCAAATTTTCTCTGATTACCTTAATATTGTCTCAGTAGTAACTTGTACAAACTCGGGGCGATTAGCTTTCGCTCTCCAACTTCATTCCAACATACACAGGCGTTCTACATGGTCTTCCATACAGAGCCTCAAATGGTGCCATACCAAAACTCGACTGGTAGTTGTTATTGTAAGCAAATTCCATAAGCGATAGGTGAGTATCCCAACTCCCTTTAAACTGAAGGACACATGCTCTCAACATGTCCTCTAAGGTCTGGATGGTCCTCTCTGACTGCCCATCTGTCTGAGGATGGAATGCTGTACTAAACTTCAGCTTTGTTCCCATAGCTTTCTGTAAACTAGGCCAAAACTTAGAAGTAAATCTTGGATCTCTATCTGAAACGATAGACACTGGCACTCCGTATTGACTCACAATTTTATCGACGTATAGCTTAGCAAGCTGATCAAACGTAGACGTCGCTTTAATCGGTACAAACCGTGCTGTTTTAGTGAGTCTATCCACTATTACCCAAATACCATCATGTCCATTTGAAGTACGTGGTAATCTAAACAGAAAAACCATAGTAATACGCTCCCATTTCCATTCCGACACTAGCAATGGGTTAAGGAGTCCTTTTTGCTTCTGTCTAACTGGTTTAACTTGCTGACAGATTAAACATCTATCACATAATCAACTATCTCCCGCTTCATCCCAGGCCACCAATAAGTCTCATTCAAGGTTTTACACATCTTGGTGCTTCCTGGATGCATAGCGTAGCTGAACTGTGAGCTTCTTCTAGAATAGCATTCTTAAGCTCACTAACACTCGGAACGCATAGTCTTCCCTGTTTCTCTATGGCTCCGTCTGATCTCATTTTAAATTTTGCTTCTTGGCCCTATTTGGACTTTCTAAACATCTTTTGCAAGTTACTATTCTTTGATTGTCTTCTCACAATCTCTATTATGAGTGAAGGCACGATCTCAAATTAAACTAAAAGACCCTCTCAATTATCTGCAGATTACAAGCGCCTTAGAATCCTTAGAGTACTTAAAAATGTTGCTCAAAAACCACACAAGGTGTCCTTAGGAAGTCTTCACTTCTGCTCAATGCAATCTGCTACCACATTCACCTTACCAGATGGTATTCTATGGTACAATCATAATCTTTAATCAGTTCTAACCATCGTCTCTGTCTCATATTCAACTCCCTTTGATCAAAGATATACTTCAGACTCTTATGATCTGTGTAAATGTGACACCTTTCACCAAACAAGTAATGTTTCCGGATCTTGAGTGCTAAAATAACTCACCGCTAACTCAAGATCATGGGTAGGGTAATTACATTCGTGCTTTTTCAATTGCCTTAACGCATAAGTTATTACTTTTCCTTCTTGCATCAAGACACACCCTAAATCTTTCCTTGAGGCATCACAATGAAACCACATACTCTTTTCCCGTTATAGGAAGTGTGTCGAATAGGTGTTGTAACTAATCTCTTTTTCACTCCTCAAAAACTCGCTCACACTTATCCGACTAGTCAATCTTAGCATTCTTTCTTATTAAAACTGTTAAGGGTAATACTAATCGGAGAAGTTCTCAACAAATCATCTGCAGTATCCCCGCCAAGTTAGGAAACTACGTGCCTCTGTCGCTTTTAGCCGGGTCTCACTAAGTTGACCATAACTTTTACTTTATGTGGACCCATACCAACTCCATTTGTTGAAACAACTTACCTCAATCACTACAGATTCAATCAAAACTCACCTTTGGTGAATTTAGCGTAAAAATGTTTATCTCGTAGTGTTTGTAGAATAATACTCATGCGTTCCTCGTGGGCTTTCCTGTCAACCGAATAAACTAGTATATCATCAATAATGACTATTACAAAGTTATCCAAATACTGGGGGAAAACCTGCCCATGAGGTCCATGGAAACTGCTAGTACCTTGTTAAACCGAATGGCATTACTAAACACTCATAATGCTCGTACCTCATTATGAATAACGTCTTAGGAATGTCTGATTCCCTTACCTTTAACTGATGGTATCCTGATCTTAAATCAATCTTAGAAAACACTAATGCTCCTCGTAACTGGTCAAACAAGTCATCTATACGGCGTAAAGGATACATATTACGTATCGTGACTTTGTTTGACTATCTATAATCAATGCATAATCTACGGATACCATCTTTCTTTTCACAGATAACACTGGAGCTCTCCAAGGCGATACACTAGGTCTGATGTATCCCTTATCTACTAGTCCTTATAACTGCATCTTTAGCTCCCTGATCTCACTTGGAGCCAATCTATACGGCGCTTGCGATACAAAGGTTGTTTTTGGTAGCAATTTAATAACGAACTCAACTTCCCTATCAGATGGCAACCCTGACAGTTCTACTGGAAAAACATCAAGAAGTTCGTTCATAACAAGAACATTATCCGGTTTTAGCTTTTCCTCCCGCACTCTACTACATGTGCAAAACGTCATGCAACCTTTCCTCAATAACTTTTAAGGTTTTAATGCTGAAATCAAACTCGTAGGGATAATCTTTCTTTCATCCCATAAAACCACTTCAGCTAATCCAGGTTTCTTGAAAACAACTTCCTTTATATGGCAATCTCTGCAAGCATAATCAGTGAATAAGAAATCCATTCCTAGGATTGCATCTAACACTGCAACTCTAGTGGAAGAAGATCCACTAACATATTGAGACCTTCTACTAAGACCTCACAATTACAGTATCACTTTGAATTGACTAGTAACACATCATCAGAGAGTGTATATAACTAACCTTTTACATAAAGGTTCTAGCTTCCCATTCAACTTAGTCAAGAACATACTAAAACAAAGAAATGTGTAGCACCTTGTTCTATTAAAACAGGTGCAAGTACATTTCAAATAGTAATCGTACCAATAATCATATCTGGTGCATCCTCAGCTTCTTGCTGAGTCATAACCTAGACCTTTCCGTGTTGCCTAGGCCTCCCTACAACTCTCTTTAGTCTAACCCCACTGGTGCCCTCTCTTGCACTCATCAAACTCTCGATTGCTCAACTAATCGGGACTCAACTCCCTAGTCCTCTCATGCGGTGTCCCATAGTGTGGACAATCTCTCTTGACATGTCCTGGTTGTCAGCACTGGTAGCATGTACCAACACTCACAAGACAATGACCTTGATGATTCTTGCAACAGATCACACATGGAGTTTTCCTTGCTATACTGGCAATAGACTCTTGCCCTCTTTGCAGTCTTGCTGCTAATCAAACAAACTAATTAGGTTCTTTTTAACTCTGCCTCTGATAGGCACTACCCACAATCATCTGCCTCGATGCCTGGCTACTTGGCTACTAGCTTGCTCCTTTAAGTCATATTGACTTAGAAACATTTACTCCAAGTGTGAATCTCCGCTGCTCAGGACCTTGGAAACTGCTTTTTGTCGAAGCCTCCACAACTAGGCTTCACTACTGACTGCGCCTCTGCTATACTCTGCTCAACACGTAGAGCAGTCTCTACCAGCTGAGAGAAGTCAGTCCACTTAGCAATGGTTGTAACTGGGGTACGTATCTCAGGTCGTAACCCTCTTTCAAATCGTCGACACCTGTCGCTCTTAGATGCCACAATCACATCAACATACCGCGACAACTCGGTATATCTTCTCTCATACTCAGCCACTAAAAGTGTATTTTGTTTTAGTTCTAAAAAATTCATCCCTCTCTGCCTCTCGGTACGTGCTAGGGTAATATTTATTTTCAAATATACTTCTGAAAGTTTGCCAGTGTGAAGTACGTGCATCACTCCGCCTGGCTAAAATTGACTTCCACCATCCCTCTGCTTCTTTCTCTAGCAGGAATGTGGCTAGCTTGACTTTACGCTCTTGAGCACTCATCACATCAAAACATTTCTCAAGTTTATTCACCACACCTCGGCGTCACCGGATCTTTGGAACCCTCAAACACTTGTGGCTCCCAATTTCTTCAGGCGTTCTATTCCATACGCCTTTTCTGGATCACTTGGCCCTGCTCTCTCTCGCCACCTACCTCCTGTGAGGAAATGGCATGTTGTTGATCTCTGGCCTCAGTTTGGACTCTCGGGGCACTAGATCCCTCTCGATTGGCCTTGGGTAGGATCCTGCGTCTGCCCTCGATCCTCGCATGCGTCGTCGCTAGTACGTGGTGGCATGACTCCTATAACATATCAACATATTAGACATACTATGGATACTTAACTCAAATACACAATACTAAACTTCTATTCATATTTTAGCCCCATTGGACTTGCTCTTACCCTTACTTAAACCATACTCCACTAGTTCGATCCGAACTAACTCAATAACATGCTATGACTTTTACTTTATTCTCGTGAGCTAACTTGCCTGTCTCATTCCCATGGAGCTAATCGCTCACGATGATGCAAGTTGTCACACCCTCCCGAACTACCCGCTAACTCACTTCGAAGGCGGCGTGAAGCCAACAGACATTGTTTATCTCTTAACAATACCATGACCCCGATACACTGATAAACATACTATGTTCAAAATGGAACACTTAAACATGACATAGCGGAAATCTGGACAACTATTAAACATATACAAGGAGAAACCATTCACAAGTCTCTCTTGAAACTAAAAGTCTAGTGCATCGAAACAACACAAGACAACCAATGTTTATACAACCTCTAATGTACAAACAACTATAACACCCAAGTCCTCACAAATAATTTACAAACATAGAGACTTGCTAGACAAAACCAAACACGTACAAAGTATTTAACTTATGAAGCTTCAAAGACTATATGGCGAGAACTCAAAGCCGTGGGCTCGATCTCTACGAAAGGTTTGAAAACATAGAAGGAATGAGCTATGAAGCTCGGTGAGTGATCGTGTTAAATATCTCAGAACTTGTAAAACATGTGACTCAAAACTATGAGCATATGCATTTGTATTCAAGCATTGAAAGTAAACGTGGAATCATAATAGACTTTGAAAAACCAACAAGTATATCATCAAAATCTCGTAAGGCATGTAAATGAGATAAACTCTTTTAAAAACATTTCACAATCCACGTTGTGTAGGGCACGCCAAAGTACAACTAACGTTTACTCTCGATGTAGTGGGCCCGCCCGAAGAATCCCATCGTCTTTGTCGTAGTGGGGCCCGCCTAGCACTCACGACAGCGCTGTTGTCACGAGTACACTCAACGTTGACAACAGAATAAGACCTGTGTGCACACGGTACCATTAAGCCTCGGGCTCAATATCTCAGAAAATCACATGAAACATTTGAACATGCCTGCTTATCTTTTCTTTCATTAAACTCAAGCTTACTCGGCTTGTTCATAAAACTGGAAATCTTTAAAACATACTTGCTAGTACATGCTTGCTTGAAATCATAACATTACCATAAATTTTGCAACCATTGGACATATGCTCATGTATAAACTTTATAAAGACTTTTAGGGTCACAATGAACACTTGAAACATTTCTAGGAAAACATGAATACTCAAAAGAAAGCATAATGCATTGAAAACTTTATTCTAGCAAAACTTGCATTTCTTGAATATAATTCAAACATATATACACTTTTGAAGTTCGTTTTATCACTCACAGTGCTTGAACTAGAATCTTAGCCCGTACACTCGACCTATTTTCTCTTGGCCTGTCAAACAAACCAAATTCATGTATTAGAACCTCAAGCTCATGGTTTTTAACCCTAAAACTACAAGAAAACACACTTTCAAAAATTCCAGCATTTTCAGATTTTCTGCCCTATTTTCAGACAGCCATAACTTCTTCATTACTTATCCAAAAAGAATGTACTTTATACCAAACTCTTCCTTTTTGAACCCTCTAAAACGCTTATGAAGACATGAAAATGAGATTCCTAACGTATTGGTTAGAAATTACCTCAGTAGCTTAACCCCTAAATTGATCCTGCTGCTGTTCCAGATTTCACTTCCTGCTGCAACCCGAAACTTAACCTGATGATTACAACATCTTCCAATCATTTTTTTCTCACGATTCCTTCACAAAACTTGTAGGAAATTGAATAAGATTTCGAACCATACAAATTAGAGCTTGTAACTCCAAGTATAGAGATGCGAACAACTAAAACATCAGAGACCTCTCTCGGATTTGACAGCAAATTTACGTCTTCTTCCGCCTTCCTCTTAACAAAACAGCAACTTAACATCGAATTGGCTCGAGCTTCCTTCACGAATTTTGTTCACATATGAGTTAACTTTCATGAAACAAACGCTCAACTCTTACCTCTTCTTGTGGAGCTCGAGATGAACAGAAAATCAGAGCTTATCTGAGTTGATTTCCTTGCTGTAAAAATGAATTCCCTTGAGTTTTCCTCTTTCCTTCTGCAACTCCAGCCCAAAATCACCAAAAATGGCCTCCTTCTTCTTCCTTTCTCCTTCAACCACGAAGCTTCAGCCTTAGATTGTGATGAAAGAGAAGAAAATGGAGAGAAACCCTTTTTAAAAAAAATCAAACGGTGGAAGAGGTATTCCTTGTCTTTTTGCTCTTTTGCTTTTCATTTTCCATTTCTTTTTCCTTTTCTTTTCTTTCCTTTATCTTCTTTCTTTCTTTCTTTTCTTTTCTTTTCTTTTCTTTTCTTAACAAAACCAAAATAACTTAATATAAAACATTTGTTTCATTTCCTTTTCTTCTTTTGTGTTTAAAAGCAAACCAAACCAAAATGGTTAAACTTTTTCTTCCTTGTTTTCCTTTTGTCTTTCACTTCATTACTTTTCTTTTTAAAACATGGGGAACCAAGTTTTAAACATTCATTTCTTCTTTCTTTTTGTTGTTTGATAATAAGAAAGTTCCAAAGAAAGATCTCGAGTTTACAGATTCACTGTTACTTGTACCTGCAAGTTTATTCAACGCACTAGTTAGGGAAACCATATGGAACTTGATGGAACTTACCTCATCTATCTCGTACATCCCTGCCACAGGTTTGGCAGTTGATCTTTCAGAATGCCAATTATAACTAGTGGCAGCCATCTCCTCAAGCAAACTACGAGCATCCTTTGCAGACTTGGAATATATTGATCCCCCAGCAGCTGCATCCAAAAGATATTTATTATTTTCAGATAATCCATTATAGAATAATTGAATTTGCAACGAGTCAGGATAACCATGTTGTGGGCATTTTCTAAATAAATCTTTGTATCTTTCCCAAGCCTCAAACATTTGTTCTCCATCCTGGTGTCTGAAAGTACCAATCTTAGTGCGCAGCCTCGTAGTCTTCGCATGTGGGAAGTATTTAGCCAAGAATGCCTGAGCTAATTCCTCCTAAGTACTAATACTACCTGTGGGCAATGACTCCAACCAGAATTTTGCCTTATCATGCAGAGAAAAAGGAAACAGTCGCAAGCGAATAGCATCAGGAGATACACCATTAATTTTTACCGTGCCATAAATTTCAGCAAAGGATCTCAGATGCAGATTGGGATCCTCAGTGGCATGTCCTCTGAAGGCATTTCCTCGAACCATCTAGATGAGACCCGTCTTTATCTCAAAACTATTAGCCTGAATTTGAGCTTAAATAATTCCAGATTGGTTTCCAGCAAAAGTGGGCTAGAAATGCTCCCTAATGGGCTTATTCTCTCCCTGTTGCTCCTCCATGATTCTGACCTTGTCCTTAGTCTCCTTAAGCTTCCTTCTGAAAGTTCTGTCAACTTCATGATCAAAAGGAACTAGATCCGTTTATGAGTTACTTCGCATGCAGCACACAACACAGAAAAACAAAAAATTTAAAACTAACAAAAAAAAACACAAAACTAAAAGAAACACAGAACTCAACATAAAATGAAAAGAAATAAAAAAAGAAAAAACAACAAACACAAAAAGAAAACAAACTCTAGATTAAGACCAAGTGACTTTTTAATAGTATCAAAAGAAGTAAATAAACGTCAATCTCCGGCAACGGCGCCAAAAACTTATTGCATAAATTTTGCAATACTGCAAGTGTACGGGTCAAGTTTCAATATAGTGAATTTGAGTACGAGTATCGTCCACAGGATTGGATATTTAATTAAATTAATTCCTATCAATAACACCACTCAATTTTATCTAGAAAATTAGACTTAAAGTGAGGTGAAACACAAAATCAAAGAGTGAAAATTGAGAACAATCAGGAGAGACGAATATCTTAGGGACTATATTTCACCAATTAATTAACTATTTTATTGAGATCATGCTAATGGGTTATTGCACTACTTTTATAAACCAAGAAACTAATATAACAAATAACCTCTCTCGAGGCAAGTGAATCACATGCAAGACAAAGAATTAAACATCCCTGTTCAACCTAAAAATCAAACATGGCACTAAGTTCAATTCTTATGGGTTTCTACTAGCACTTTAATCATTCTCATGTCAAAGTAACTATCAGTCATGCAATTGAGATCAGATCTAAAATATCTTTCACAAGAATCAATTCAGACCTAACAACAAATAAACTGTGATCAAGAGTCTATAAGCATTAAGGATGCAATTGCATGGATAAAAGCATTAAAATAAACCAAAAGCAGTCAATTCAACAAAATAACATAATTAAAAGGCTACATCTATCCCTAAGATAACAAGTTTAGCTACTCATGTCCACTATAAATCCTACTAAACTTGAATACAAAACCATAGTTCAACAATCAAAGTGAAAAGAACGAAGAAAGAACTCTCGTGGCGTGAACGGCAACGATCCCGACACCTATCACGAACCCCGAGCTCCAAAAAAGTCTTCTCCTTGAAATCTCTCCAAAGTCTTCTTACAATCTCTCACAATGTTGTTTAGACAATGGTATGAAAATCTCTCCAAAAAGGTTCCCCCTTTTCAAGATGCATCTTTTCCTTTTTATATCAACAGCACGGCGTTGCAACGCTGGGCATGGCGTTGCAACGCCGTGCCCTAAACGAATTTATTAAAAAAGAAAAATATCTGGCAGCGTTGTAATGCTGCAACGCGGCTACCCTCGCGCGCGTTTGCTTAGTGAAGTAGTGTTGCAACGCTGAGAACAGCGTTGCAACGTTGCTACCCTGGTGCCTTCTACTTATCGAAGTAGCGTTGCAACGCTACAAGGCAGTGTTGCAATGCCATCGCCACGGATCTTCAAGACGTAGTTGTTGCGTGTTGGGCGTTGCAACGTTGCAAAGAAGCGCTGCAACGCCATCGGCGTGGATTCTTATGGTTGAGTAGCTGCACACAGGGCGTTGCAACGCCCTGAATGGCGTTGCGACGCCATCTCCACGGATTCGATGGCTTGGTTTGGCCTTCCTTCTTCCATTTAATGTCAATTTTAGCTCCCTTAGGCAATCTTTGGCTCCTTTTTCACCCACAATTCTCCATCCATCCTTATATTGCTCTTTAACCTGAAATTCAACAAATTAATTACGTGAAAGCCTTGAAATTATCACAAAACTAACATAATTTAAGCCTAAGGATAGCACATTTTGTGTGCTATCAAATACATAGAGGGTTTACAGTTTGGTGTGGATTGAAGTGTTCAAATTCATTAAAAGGGTATTTTTGTCATTTATATGAGATATGATTGACATATTATATAGTTTAATGTGAATGAGATTCATAATAAACTATAGGTTAGCCTAATTATTTAATTAGGGCTAATTTAGAGAAATTGAATTATGAGAGAAATTGAATTGAATGTGATTCAATTTAAAATCTACAATTATACAAATGTTATTTGTATTATAAGGTATGAGATATCTTATTATATGTTGTTATGCAAATATGATTTGCATAACCTATGGTTGTGGTAAGATGGTAAATAGGTGGAGATTTCAACTCCACCTATCACCATTATTTAAAGCCTTTGTCAGAAGGCTTTTGTGATCTAACATTTCTTTTTTTAGATTTCAATCAAGATCACTCTCTCTAAACTCTCTCAATCTTCTCTCAAAATTTCTCTCCTGCCTAAACCAAAGGAGTCCCACCACTCTTCCTTTACCAAAGGAGAACAACCGAGAAGTCCTTTCGGAGGTGTTCGATTGTTCGATTGTTCAGAGGATTTGTGTTCGCGGAGATCGAGAACACGAAGAGTTCGTGACCGGAGAAGGAAATCGTGAAGAAAGGTTCTTCAACAAGTAAGTACATCTTCTTACTGAATTTCCTTTCCATTTATCCATGTTTAGCCTAATTTCTATAGGATAGATATAATTTTAAGAATTATTTTCACAAAAAACCACTACGATTCAAAGTCGTTTTTCCGCTACGGGAGTTTCATCCCCTTCAGTTCCCTTAAAAATTGAGTCCAGGTCTTGATCAACGGGGCCTCACCCTCTAAACTGGCTTAAGAGGGTATGAGTTTATGGTAGAACCATAGACTTGTTGTTTATTAGATGATCAATGGTTCTTAAGGAACAAAGAGGTAATCACAGGGGTAAAACGGTAATTTGACCCAACTGTGATTACGAACAACCTGTGAAGGGTCGACCCATGGGTAATGATTATATCAATGGACACAATATAATCTACAGTGAGGAGAGTGCAACTACAAGTCTATAGTGGAGTGATTTGTAGTTAATGAATATTGATTAACTGGATCAAAGAGTTTGATCAGTTAATTTCACATCATTGGAGCTCATGAACTGTAGGTCCATTAGGTCCCTCCGTTTGCTCAACATGGTAATATTGAGGGTATAAAGTTAGGAATGAGATTGAAGTGTTCAATTTCATATATGAGGTGTTATATCAATTATATGTGATATAATTGATATAATATATAGTTTTAATGTGAATTAGATTCACATATTAACTATGTACTAATGAGAGAATGAAGGAGGGATAGGATGGTAATTTTCATCCAATTTCCCTATAAATAGTTGCATGAGATGCAACTTTGGGTTTAGGGCTTTACACACAACCCTAGAGTTCCATTTTGTGTTGGAAAGAGTTCCAAACAAAAACCTCTCTCAAACCTCCACATCTCATCCTAAAGGAACCCACATTCCTCCCTCACCTAGAGAACAACGGAGAAGATCTAGTGGTGAATCTTGATATGTTTGGGTTCGTGTTGTTGAGATCGTGATCGTGGGAGAAGGAGCTCGTGAAGAAAGTATTCTTCAAAGGTATATTTCTTGTTGTCCTATCTTGAAAAGCATGCTTAATCTTAGATTTAGTTCTTAAATTTTATATCTATGTAACAAAATCATGAACACGCGATTCACTATCGCTTCCGCTGCGGGATTCGATCCCTTCAGTATCTATATACATTAATGTTTATTTCCTAATTGAATTTGAACATTTCAAATTCAAACAATCTACGAACCCTTTACGAGCTAGAAAGTGGACCTAATGGACCTACAAATCAGAAGCTCCAACGATACGAGATGATTCGGTTAATCTCATTAACCTCTTAATCAACGTTCGTTAACTGCGGAAACACTGAACTAAAATCCCGCAGCTGCACTCTTCTCACTGCAGATATATTTTTGTGTGCAGATATTGACCAATAACAGCAAGTCAATCCTTCACGAATGTTCGTAACACCAGTTGGGTAAAATTATCATTTTACCCCGGGTTACATCATTTACCTTAAGTGTCAATGCTCCTCTAATGAGGACCAACAAACAAAAGTCCATGTCAGGCCAATGAGAGGGTCGAACCCTTTGTTTAAATCCCAGACACACCAATTCAGGGAACATTCATGTACGTACCCTAATAAGCGGGAAAAAGTGAATTCCATCTTGCTAAGTTAAGTCCCCAGCTGCTCGCTTGGTCTTGTCTCCAAGAAGGTAGGCTGATTGAGTCGACGAATCTGGTCACTCTCACCCATACTAGTCAAAGGACAATTCTCTCGCAAACAGGAGTTCGTACCCTGCTCAGGATTGAGATCAAGTTGCCTAGGGCATCCTAGTGAAATAGAAACCTAACTAATCAACGCAGTTACACCTAGTGGTTACTATTTCGTGGTCCGATCTTATGCGATCTCATCACATAGAATATCTCTACTCACATGTCGTATACACGAACACGTTAGGATCACTGTGTTTTTATCGTATACAAAATGAGCCCATATCCATTGTATTACCAAGGTAAGGTACCCAATCCTTATCCCCTTACTATAAACCCTTTCTGCTGTATCTCGAACTTATATCCTTTATATGTACACTACATTCAGTTCAATAGACATGTTACAACCTTTGATGTTAGTTTATTGCATTTAGGGCTAATAAAAGGGCAATATTGTAAATAATGAACAATAATTCTTTATTGAGGATAATAACTCTTTATTACAATAATTAGAACTAAAACTCTAGTGGGGTACATTACAATCTAAAACAGTGGTTACAGAGATACAAAACACAATAAACTAGGGCATCCATATACCCATTACATATCTCCCACTTGATTGAGATCTGATCTCCTTGAGCAGCGGAAATGTGTTTGGGATCGTTAATGGGCTTGATTCTTTTAATTGAAAAACAAAAATCAGTACATTGACAAATATACAAAACAAGCATATAATTAACTCTAATCTAATTAGGCATGGATTAATTACATACAAACATACTAAGTTTAACGATTAAACTAAAGAGAAAAAAGAAAAGAAATTACCTTTGTAGTTTTCAATTCTCCAGCACAGCAACTCCTTGCTCCAAGCTTTTCAACAATACAACATAACTCCTCTGTTTTTCTCCAAGAAAGACACCACCACTTGGATCACTTCCTATATCTCTGAGTTCTACTTAGATCCTCCTTGGTGGGAAGGATTCCAACTTTTTGGAAGAGCTTTGGGAATGAGAGAGTGAGAGAGAGAGAGCAATTCTACAATTGCAAATCGATCGATTGAATCAACAAGAGCAACCCTCTTCTCCCTGTTAAACTGTCGATAGGGAGAAGGAGAAGGGTAGTGGGGAATGTGTCTAGATGACACGTTCCCTTATTTTATTATTAAAATAATAATAATAATAATAATAATAATAATAATATAATTAAATCAAATTTAATTATTTATTTAAATCATATTTAAATAATACAAATTAAATATCATAGATTTAATTTAGATTAAATCTCATTTAATCATATTACCCCTTTAACCTATAGTTTTAATGTACATCCAGTGCACATTAAATTTTAACCTATAGTTTTCAAAATGTGAATCACATTCACATTTAATATAATATTTGAACTCTTTCAAATATTCAATTCTCTCATATAATTTAATATGAATCATATTCACATTAAATTTATAATATATAGTTCCAAAACTATATATTATATCGTATCTAAATACATTAAATATATTCCCTAATGAATTTTAACATTTCAAATTCAAATGATCTAAGAACCCTTTACGAGCTAGAAGGTGGACTAATGGACCTACAGATCACAAGCTCCAACGATACGAGATTGCTCGGTTAATCTAATTAACCACCCAATAAACATTCATTAACTGCGGGAACACTCCACTAAAGTCCCACAGCTGCACTCTTCTCACTGCAGATATATTTCTGTGTCCATGGATATTGACCAATAACAGCAAGTCAATCCTTCACGAATCTTCGTAACACCAGCTGGTTCAAATTACCATTTTACCCCTGGATTACATCTTGTACCTTAAATACCAGTGCTCCTCTAATGAATAATTTCTTTGTGGTCCTACCAACAAACATAGTCCCTCTCGGGCCAATGAGAGGGTCGGGCCCTTTGTTCAAGTCCCGAAGACACCACTTAAGGGAACATTCCTCTACTTACCCTAGTAGGCGAGAAGAAGTGAATTCCATCTTGCAAAGTTAAGTTCCCAGCCGCTCACTCGGTCTTGTCCCCAAGAAGGTAGGCATAGTGAGTCGGCCAATCTGGCCACTCTCACCCATACTAGTCAAAGGACAATCCCTTGCGAACAGGAGTTCGTAACCTACTCAGTATTGAGATCAAGTTGCCTAGGTCATTCTAGTGAAATAGAAACCTAACTAGTCAATGGAGTTACAGCTTAAGGTTACAATTTCATGGTCCGGTCTTATGTAATCTCATTACATAGGATATCCCCACTCACATGTCATCTACACGAACACGTTAGGATCACTATGTTTGCATCAAATACAAAGTTGGCCACATCCATAGTTTAACCAGGCTAAGGTACCCAAACCTTATCCCCTAACTATAGACCCTTTAGGCTGTATTTCAAATCGAGATCCTTTTTATGTACATTACATTCAATTAGAGATTCATTTAACAACCTTGGATGTTTAGTTTATTGGATTTAGGGTATAACTAAAGGCAAGCTCGTGGATAACGAACAATAACACTTTATTGCAATAATAACACTTTATTACAATAATTAGAACATAATTACAAACTACGAGTTTTAGGCACAAATCCCAACAAACTCCCAGTTGCACTAAAACTCTAGTGGGGTACAACATATTCTAAAACAGTGGTTACAGAGATATAAATAAAATAAACTAGGGCATCCATATACCCCATTACATATCTCCCACTTGCCCTAGATCAGCATATGTACATATCTCGTACACCAAGACTTTCCACATGACCCTCGAACACTTTAGCCTGAGAGTCTTTGTAAACGGATCAACAATATTGTGCTCCAAAGCGATCTTCGTGACTGTCACATCTCCTCGTATCAGGTGATACTTCCTCTCGATGTGCTTACCTCGCTTATGGCTGCGAGGTTCCTTCGAATTGGCTCCGCACCACTGTTGTCACAGTATAAGGTGATGGGAGATTCCATATTTGGAACAACTTCCAAATCAGTAAGGAATTTCCTTAGCCAAACAGCCTCTTTAGCTGCTTCACAAGCAGCGACATACTCAGCCTCCATTGTGGAGTCAGTGATGCATCTTTGCTTGATGCTTCGCCATACTATAGCTCCCCCGTTAAGGGTGAAAACTAATTCCCATGTGGATTTTCGAGAATCCTTATCGGTCTGAAAATCAGAATCAGTGTATCCATTAAGGATCAAATCCTTAGACCCGTCCACAAGCGTATAGTCCCTCGTTCTCCATAGATACTAGAGGATATTTTTAACTGTTGTCCAGTGGTCTAACCCTTGATTGGATTGATACCTACTGACTATTCCCACTGCATAACAAATGTCTAGCCTCGTGCACAACATAACATACATTAAGCTACCTACTGCAGAGGTATAGAGAATATGTCTCATATCCTCAACTTCTTTAGGTGTCTTGGGACACTGTTCCCTAGACAGATGAACTCCATGCCTGAAGGGTAACAAGCCCCTCTTGGAGTTCTGCATCGAATATCTTGACAACATTTTGTCGATATAAGACGCTTGAGACAGTGCTAGCGTTCTATTCTTGCGATTCCTGAGGATCTGAATCCGAAGAACATATTGTGCCTCTCCCAAATCATTCATTTGGAATTTGGTCGCCAACCAAGTCTTTATGTCAGTAAGGTATCCTACATCATTCCCAATGAGTAGGATATCATCCACCTAAAGTACTAACAAAGCTACTTTGTCGTTGATGATCCTCTTGTAAACACAAGGCTCATCAACATTTTTGTCAAAGCCGTAAGACTTGATCGCAGTATCAAATCTTATATTCCAAGATCTTGACGCTTGTTTCAACCCATAAATGGATCGATTTAGCTTGCAAACTTTTTGCTCCTGACCTTGGGCTATGAACCCTTCGGGCTGAGACATATAGATGCTCTCGTCAAGATTACCGTTCAAAAAGGCAGTCTTGGCGTCCATTTGCCAAATTTCATAATGATAAAATGCGACTATGGACAAGAGTATCCTTATAGACTCCAGCATAGCAACAGGGGAAAAAGTTTCTTCATAGCCAACTCATTCCCTTTGGGTAAAACCCTTTGCTACAAGTCTAGCCTTAAAGGTCTGTACTTTTCCGGCTACATCTTACCTTTCCGGCTGCATCTCTCTTTCTCTTATAGATCCATTTACACCCTATGGGTCTAACCCCTTCAGGTTGGTCTACAAGTTCCCATATTGAATTGATGTCCATTGACTCCATTTCAAGGTCATGGCTTTGATCCATTGGTCCTTGTCTACGTCATTCATTGTCTGTTTATAAGACAATGGATCTTCTACGCCGTCATCAGGTATGACAACTTGAGTTTCAGCTAAACCCAAGTAGCGGTCAGGTTGGGAAACAACCGTCCCACTGCGTCGTGGCATTCCCAACGATTGAGAAGGATGAGACTGACTTAAGGTGCTGACTCCTCTATCAACTCTTGATGAAGGTCCAACTTGATCAACAACTCTTGTTGGTTCATGAGTAGCTTCATTTAGCACTAATTTACTACGCGGTACGTGGTTCCTCATGTGATCTTCCTCCAAGAACGTGGCGTTTGTCGACACAATCACCTTGTTTTCTTGTGGGTCGTAGAAAAGACCACCTCCCGTTTCTTTGGGATAGCCAACAAATTGGCACAATCTTGAACGAGGTTCCAGTTTCTTCGGGTTTGTCACTAGCACGTGTGCCGGACAACCCCAAATCTTGAAGTGTTGTAAACTAGGTTTATGCCCCTTCCAAAGTTCAAAAGGTGTTTCTGAAACACTTTTTGATGGAACACTGTTCAAGCTTTGAACTGCAGTCTCTACTGCGTATTCCCAAAACGAGGCAGGCAACTGAGCATAACTCATCATAGAACGAACCATGTCCAACAAGGTTCTATTTCTCCTTTCTGACACACCATTTTGTTGTGGTGTATTAGTATTGAGAGTTGAGATTTAATTCCATGTTCTATCATATAGTCCTGGAATCTCAAATCTATATACTCGCCACCTCGATCGGATCGAAGTGTTTTATTGGCTTTCCCTAATGCATTCTCTACTTCAGCCTTATACTCTTTAAACTTTTCAAGAGCTTCAGACTTGTGATGCATTAGGTATAGATAACCATACCTCGAATAATCATTTATGAAAGAGATGAAATATTCGTACCCTCCTCGAGCATTAACATTCACCGGACCACAAAGATCCGAATGTACATGTTCTAAGGGTTCTATGGCTCTGTAACCTTTTCCTGTAAAAGGTCGATTGGTCATTTTACCTTCCAAGCAAGATTCGCAAGGAGGTAAAGAATCATCTTCAAACTTATTTAGAAGTCCATTCTTAGAGAGTCTCTCAATCCGGTTGAGATTAATATGACCAAGTTTAAGATGCCATAGATAGGTATTATTGTTTGGAGAAATTCTTTGCCTTTTATTTTGAGTGTTAGCATTCTTAAACATTTCATGATTTAAATTTCTTTCATTTTGTTCGGTTTCAGTACATACAAGCCATTTTTCAATTTAGCAGAACAAATATTGACACCCTCTTTCAAAATGAACGTTTCATTAATCGAAAAAAAATACAATATCCAAGTTCTATTAAACAAGAGATAGAAATTAAGTTCCTTTTAAGCTTAGGAACTATATACAGATGTTTTAATAAAAGAAATCTATCTCCGAAAAATAACTTTGCATCTCCCACTGCACGAGCTGAGATGACGTCTCCTGTTCCGACCCTGAGCGTCATCTCACCCTCTTCCTCTTTGAGCTCCTTGAAGGATCTAGTTTCTTGAAATGAAGAGAAAACGTGATTAGGGGCGCCTGAATCAAGTATCCAGGTAAAATCATCATTTTCCACTAAACAAGTTTCAAGAACAAGAAAATTTGATTTACCTTTCTTCTCTTTGAGCTCAGCAAGGTATTTTGGGCAGTTTCGCTTTCAATGCCCATCCACGTTGCAGTGGAAACATTCTCCTTTATCTGCAACCTTGGTTTTTCCCTTGACTTTGTCAGCAACAGTTGCCTTCCCTTTCCCCCCTATTTTCTTCTTTTGGATCTTCTTAAGCCCAGAAGATGAGGTATACGACTTAGTCCCAGAGGATGAACCCTTCTAGATCCTTCTGGAATGAGCAAACACATTTGCCTCTCCATCAGCCTGCCCATTTATTCTTCATAAGAGACTGGAAAGTTTGTAGTTCATTTAGGAGAGTAGTCAAGTTATACTCTATCTTGTTCATCACCGCATTGCTACGGAATTGCAGGAAACTCTTCGGAAGAGATTCCAAGATGAACGATACCTGACTTTGCTGGTCAATGACCGCTTCGTTCATCTCAGCCACGTTGCAGTGGATCATCAGATCCAGAACGTGTTCTCTCACGGATGATCCCTCCTTCATACGAGAGTTATAAACTTATTTGAGGGATTCGTGCCGAATCTGTCCAGACGGTTGTCCAAACATTTCCTGCAGCAAACTCATGATCTCACGAGCTGAGACCATGCCCTCGTGCTTTTTGGCCAGAACTTCTGAAACACTAGCCAAAATGTAGACCTTGGCCTTATCATTGGCCTTGATCCAGCGGTCGTATGCTTCCTTAACAGATTGAGGAGCGTTACGAGTAGGGACCTGAGGACATTCCTCAGACAGTATAAACCGTAGGTCACCAACAACCAGAATCGTATTCAGGTTGGATTTCCATGTAGTAAAATTCTCACCAGTTAAACGATCGCTTTTATGTAAGGCTATTATAGAGAACGACATGCTGAAAATCTAAAATAGTTCTAATTAGTTATGCTTTTTAACCCATTATAAAACCAATCATATTTAGCAAAATTATTAAAGAACCCTAGTGTTTAAACTAAACCCAATGTTTAAATTAAACCTTTAATTTTGCAACGATACTTCAAGGGTTTAGAACAAAAGCCTCCGTCGGGCGGTCAGTCATTCCTCCCTTGAATTGAGACTTTCTCAGTCAATTCCCACTCAGAACATCTCATGCCTCAATGGTCCTTAGCTACCGTTTTTTTGGTCAAGGACTTGTTAACTAGTTGAACTCATCCCGTAAATGTGACCCTAAAATTTTCAGATCCAATAGGCCCGAGCCAACAAGCTACCATTAAGAAAGATAACTGATGGCAAGCAACCTAAGAGACCCTATCTATTTTCAGAGTTCGCGGTGTTCCGATCCCTATAGTCAGGCTCTCCGTAGGCTTTGGAGGAGATCGTAGGATACGTTGACACGCGTCCTGCTCCCATTTACTATGGATACTTCCCTCATTCACCTTGGTATTGAACCATGCAAACACATACCGTAGGGGGGCGCCCTATTGACGCCACGTAGCCGAGCATGGAACTCACGGTGTGAACTCTTGTTTTCTCCCACTGAAGTTCCTAAGATTAGGGTATAGGTTTAACTTAGTCGGATTCTTGCTAAAAGAATCTATCTAAGTCTATGCATATTATAACTATTATAACTAGGTCTTAAAACCTTATGTCTAGGTGAATCAACATTTTAATTACCTAGAGATAAAATAGAACTAAGGTTAATTTAACTAAAGCTCCGGGTCACTTCCCAGGTAGGAGGTGTTCCGTTAATCGTCAGCTTAAGTACCCACAGCCTTAGACAGAACTTCACCGGTAGAGTTCCCTTATAACCAAAGTTCTAATGTCCTACTAGATTTTAAACTATTTAAAAATACTACGTAAGACCAATTTCTAATCCTATGAGAAATTAAAACTTAGGTCTAAATTAATTTTAAACGATTTAAAACTAATTTAAATTTTAACCCAAGTTCCTATGTTTGCATGCATTTCTTTATTATAGGTTATGGTTTCTAATACCCCTTTAATTTATAACTTTTATAAATTTTAATAATTAACCTATGATAAAGAAACTATATTATAAATCCAACAATCATTATTCAAATTTGAATTATAAAAGAAATTCAACTAATTGAATTATAAAATTACTTAAACAAAATAACATTTATTTTAAACTAAGTAATTTCATGCTCCATGCAATTTATTTTCCATATAATCTAATCATAACAATTATAATTAATTACTCATGAAATATGAATTAATCATGCATTATGCCATATTCATATAACATTAAATCATAAATAAAATGCATGATCATGCTTATCCTAAGGTGGGAATAATCTAAATGACATTCATAAAGACAAAAAGCTGTAAAACCGAAATAATTTGGCCCCTAAAGTGCAAAAAATAAAAATATATTAATTTTCTTTCATGAAACCGGTCCAAAAACACCCTGACCCGGCCTTGAACCGCTAGAACTGTTGGGTTTAATGTCCTAAAACTCGTGGTTTTGTAAACTGAATGTATATTCTATTTTGCAATAAAGTTGTTATTGATATTTATTCAGTAAAAGTGTTATTGAATGTTGTGTATTATGTAACCTTAATCCAATAAAGAACCTATGGCTATGGGATGAATACTTAAACTTTATGTGTGACATAAAAGTGGATCAAGTTCAAGTTATAGCCAGAACAGTCTATAGTATAAGGATACGGCTGGGTACCTTATCCTGGGGACACTATGGACGCGGCCCACTTTGTAGAGTACAAACGATGTGATCCTAAATCGTTCATGTGGAGACATGTGAGTGGGGGCGTCCTATGCAATGAGTTTGCATAAGACTGGATCGCGAAATAGTCACTTAGATTTTTAACTCCGTTTCTTCGTCTTAATCGACTATATTCATACGAGACCTAGGTAACTCGATCTTAATCTCGAGCGTTCTATGGACTCATCGCTTTTCTTGGATTATCCTTAGATTTGCATGGGTGAGAGTGGCTCGAGACTGCCCGACTCAATAAGCCTCCCATTTCGGGATAAAATGGATAGATAGGCGGGAACATAGTTCAAAGAAGATGGAATTCATTCCTACCCGCTTTAGGGATTAGTAAAGAGGTTGTTCCCTTAAATCGACTCGGGTCTTGAACAATGGGCCCACCCCTCTCATTGCCCCGAGAGGGATTCGGTTTGCTGGTTGGACCACAAACCAATTGTTCATTAGAGGATCAGTGGGACTTAAGGAACAAGAGGTAATTACAGGGGTAAAACGATAATTTTGACTCAATTTGTAATTACGAACGACTGTGAAGGATCGACTTACTAATCATGGTTATATCGAGTGGGCGAAAATAAATCTACAGTGAGGAGAATGCACCACTTTGGGCTTTAGTGGAGTGTCCTTGGTTAACGAATGTTGATTAGCTAGGCTAAAGAGTTTTGCCGGTTAATCTCGTATCGTTGGAGCTCATGATCTGTAGGTCCATTAGGTCCTCCTTACTAGCTCGGACTTAGCCTTATAACATTTTGAGAGAAAAGAATTTGAATTGTTCAGATTCGGGTTTGGAAGAAACCGTTAATTATATGTGATATATTGAACGAATCATAGCTTAATTAAACTATGATTCATAAGTGGTGGATATATTTAAATATGATTTAAATATCGGATCGGTTTATAGCATGAATAAGGATTCATGTTCGAAAAATCGATCGAGATCGGGCAATTTATTTAATTTAATATTTGATATTAAATTAAATTAAAAAAATTAATTTTGAATTATTTAATTAATTATATTAATTTTAATTAAAAATCAATTTAATATTGATTTTTGAATTAAAATTAATTGTAAAATGAGGGATTTTCATGATTTTCAAGTTGACAACTTGCCCAATCTTACTCATCTTCAAAATTCACCAAAATTGGACACCTCCATCTCAAAGCATCCTCATCATCCTTGAGTTGTCACTCCATTGAAGCTTTTTGATGCTTTATACAATGGTGATTTGAGGTGTTTTGAGAGAATTACATAGAAAATTCAATATTCCCGAATTAGTGACCTTTGAGGTATTTTCTTCCAAATTCTCTCAACCTAGGATCCCACAATCCATCCACCAGGTGAAGAGAATTTGATCTTCAAAGTTGAGTTTTTTATCCCTCTGTTTTTCCAGCTTTGAGCATGTTTTTTATTTTACAAAATTGATCAACTTAGAGTGTTCAAGATCCAAAATTGCTTCCGTTTTCTTAATCTACACTCTTTCAAGAACAAGACCAAAACCAACGAACCAGCTTGAACCGGCCTGCTACTGCTTGAATTGCCTCACGGAAGCAATTTCGGTCTCAGCGCGCGCGAGTGAGAGAGAGAGAGCAATTCTACAATTACAAAACGATCAATCGAATCAACAAGAGCAACCCCCTTCTCCCTGTTAAACTGTCGATAGGGAGAAGGAGAGGGGTAGTGGGGAACGTATCTGGATAACACGTTTCCTTATTTTATTATTAAAATAATAATAATAATAATATAATCAAATTTAATTATTTTTTAAATCATATTTAAATAATACAAATTAAATATCATTTAATCATATTACCCCTTTAACCTATAGTTTTAATGTACATCCAGTGCACATTAAATTTTAACCTATAGTTTTCAAAATGTGAATCACATTCCCATTTAATATAATATTTGAACTCTTTCAAATATTCAATTCTCTCATATAATTTAATATGAATCATATTCACATTAAATTTATAATATATAGTTCCAAAACTATATATTATATCGTATCTAAATACATTAAATATATTTGAACATTTAAAATTCAAATGATCAAAGAACCCTTTACGAGCTAGAAGGTGGACCTAATGGACCTATAGATCAGAAGCTCCAATGATACGAGATTGCTCGGTTAATCTAATTAACCTCCCAATCAACATTCGTTAACTGCGGGAACACTCCACTAAAGTCCCACAAACTTCACTCTTCTCACTGCAGATATATTTCTGTGTCCATGGATATTGACCTATAACAGCAAGTCAATCCTTCACGAATGTTGGTAACACCAGCTGGGTCAAATTACCGTTTTATCCCTGGGTTACATCTTGTACCTTAAGTACCAGTGCTTCTCTAATGAACAATTTGTTTGTGGTCCTACCAACAAACATCGTCCCTCTCGGGCAATTGATATTGTCGGGCCCTTTGTTGAAGTCCCGGATTTTGGGATTTATGCCCTAAACTTGTGTAATCTTGATCAATTAAATAGAGTATTATTTGTTTTGATAAGATTACAGTCTTGCTTTTATAAATCCAATAAACTAAGCTCCCAGGTTTTAACACTTATCTTGAAATCAGTGTAGTGGACACTATTTAGGTTTAGTTCAAGATTATAACCAAAATAGTCTATGGTATAAGAATAAGGTTGGAAACCACATTCTGGTAACACCATAGATGCGGCCCACTTCGTAATTAGTACCAATGAGGTAATCCAACTCATTCATGTAGTTGACATGCGAGTGGGGGCATCCTGTATGAAGAGTTCATACAAGACTGGATCGCAAATTATTAGTCTAACAAGTATAACACCGTTAATAGGATGAGACTAGTAATTTATAGATGGTCATTAGTGACTCGACCTGAATCCTGAGCAAGTTAACAACTCCTGCTTATAGGGGTTTGTCCTTAGACTAGTATGGGTGAGAGTGGCCTGTAGCCGACTCAATAAGCCTACCTTGTCAAGGACAGAACCTCGTAGGTAGTTGGGAACTTAACTGTGCAAGATGGAATTCACTCATTCCTCTACTGAGGAATTAGATAGGTGGTTCCCTTAAGAACCGACTCCAGGTCTTGAACAACGGAGCCCCACCCTCTGTGAGGGTATGAGTCTAAGGTGGGACCTTAGACTTGTTGTTCATTAGAGGATCAGTGGTGCTTAAGGAGCAAAGAGGTAATCACAGGGGTAAAATGGTAATTGGACCCAGCTATGATGATGAACAACCTGTGAAGGGTCCACTCATGGGTAATGACTATATCAGTGGACACAATAATATCTACAGTGAGGAGAGTGTAGCTACAAGTCTATAGTGGAGTGACTTGTAGTTAATGAATATTGATTAAGTGGATCAAAGAGTTTGATCAGTTAATTTCACATCATTGGAGCTTATGATCTGTAAGTCCATTAGATCCCTCCATTGGCTAAACATGGTAATATAGAGGGTATAAAGTTAGGAGTGAAATTGAAGTGTTCAATTTCATACATGAGGAGTTATATCAATTATATATGATATAATTGATATAATATATAGTTTTAATGTGATTCAGACTATATACTAAAGAGAGATTAAAGGAGGGGTAGGATGGTCATTTCCATCCCAATTCTCTATATATATGGTTGCATGAGATGCAACTAGGTTAAGTGTTTTTTCATAGAATCACTAGCCTCCTTGTTGTGTTGTTGGAAGGGTTCCAAAACACACATCTCTCTCAAAATACCTCACATCTACTAAAGGGAACCCACCTTCCTCCCTCACCTAGAGAACAATGGAGAAGATCCGGTGGTCGTGTCTTCGCACGTTGAAATTCTTGTTCCTGAGATTGTGACCGTGGAGAGAGAAGTACTTGAAGAAACGTTCTTCAAGGTAAACTCTTGCTGTCCAAACTCTTATTTTATGCTTAATCCATGTTTTACATTCTTCAAATTTCAATTGAAACTAAATCAAGAGCACGCGATTCGCAATCGCTTCCACTGCGGCGACTTCGATTCCCTTCAATTTGTATCAGAGACCAATTGCGTTCTTGATTTATGTTTTGGATTTTTGAAGAACAAGGTGGGATTTACTGTTTTGGGCATGAGATGTATGAACGGTTTTTGCGAAATTAGATGTTTTCAATTTTGGCACTTAGATTTACAATTTCATTGAAATGTTCAATGTAAGGGCCTGGTTGTTTTGGGCAAATTTAATTGTAAATCGAGTCTGTAAGTCCGTGTTGATCGAGGCAAAGCGGTTGCTGAGAAGATCGGAGCAAAAACGAGCAAGGAATGGAGATTCCTATGGTTGTTCTGTGAATGACGTTGCAACGCTGCCTTCGGCATTCCAACGCTGCCTTCGGCGTTGCAACGCCACTGTTGCAGGCGCGCGGCTGGAGAAGAC
Organism: Trichosanthes cucumerina; assembly: GCA_036507285.1. Classification (NCBI taxonomy): domain Eukaryota; kingdom Viridiplantae; phylum Streptophyta; class Magnoliopsida; order Cucurbitales; family Cucurbitaceae; genus Trichosanthes; species Trichosanthes cucumerina. Next base: position 55,070,247 of record CM071838.1, read on the forward strand.
GACAGCATTCAGCGTTGCAACGCTCGGCAGAAAACGACAAAAGCAGCGTTGCAATGCTGCCATCAGCGTTGCAACGCCGAAGATGTTTCACGCGAGGAGCAACCGACATAAACCAAAATTTTATTATTTATATTAATTATAAAAACGTTTTATTTTAATATATTTAATAATTTTAATTTTAATTAATATAATTAGATTATATTAATTAAAATTATTTCTAGGGTGCCAAAATTGATCTAATTTTTGCTATTTTAATTATGCAATTGTTGTGTAATTATTGCCATGCATAGTGTATGCTTGTATTTTAGAAATCCCACCTTAGGTTAAGAATTTTCATACATCATTTATAATATAAGGAGTTATATTATATAGTTTGCATGATTAATTAATATAATGTTGTTATATTAATTTTTGGACAGCATTGACATGCATTATATTTCATGAGATGAATATGCTATGAATGTTTTATTATTCATGTGATGAATGATCAAACACTATAACATAGTATGCATGTCACCTAAGGTTAATTATTAGTTTTAAAGTGTTTAGAACTTGGAAATAATAGACCTTAGGTTATCTAGTTCTAATTAGATTAGAATTAGGAACCAAGTAATTTATAAGCTATGATTAAAAGAGGAACTCTGTCTAAGGAAAGTTCTGTCTAGGTTGGGTATTTAAGTCGATGGAAAACTTGAACACCCCTACCCGGGAACCGACTGGGGAGTTTTTAATCGAGAGAGTCTTATAAATTACAAGATGGCGTCAATGGTTTATTAAGGGTTAATAAACTAGAAATCCTAGGTTTAATATAAGGAGTTATATTAACAAACTTAGGATAAAATCAATATAAGAGTTATATTGATTATCAATATAAGAGTTTTGTTGAGAGAGCTAGGTAAAACCATTAGCCGGGTTTTAGCCTAAGAAAAATTCCTATAGACTTAAAGTATTCAGTGGGAGGAAAAAGTGTATGAGATACATATTTTTGCACCTATGCTATCTCCTGAAGTTCACACCGTGAGCCTCATGCTTGGCCTCGTGGCGCAAACGGAGCGTCCCCTTCTGGATGGTGTTTGTATGAGTCAATATCAAGGTGAATGGAGAGGGTACTTATAGTGAGTGGGAGCAGGTTTACTAAAAACAAAACTTACGGTCTCTTTTGTCGGTTTACATCGTTAGACCACTATGGTAAGCCTGCTAGTTTGGCCTGGACCAGACAATCCCTTCGGAGGGCTTGATCATAGGGGATCTAACACAGTAGACACCCGAAAGGGATAAAGATTTTCTTAGACTATTTTCCAATCTAGTCCTCCCTTCAACGGGTTTTATTGGATCAAGACTTTGGGATCTAAAGACAAAGGGTTACACTCACGGGGTACATAATTTGTGTATGTATTCAGACCGAAAAATGGTAACTAAAACCTATAGGAATAAAAGTTATTCTGGTGTTAGGTTTTGGTCAAGAGTGTCTTGATCCAGAGGAGGAGTGTTTTTGATTACCCTTCGGTGTCATACATTCTAAACCTTTGGAGTACCATTGCAAATTATAAATGGCCTAGGAATCATTTAATAATTAGCTAAAACATGATTGGATTAGAGTTATAACAAGAAACTCATACAAGTTTGTTTGTAAATATTTCAGCAATAATGTCTAGCTCTATGATTTCCTTATTAGGTGCGAACTAATTTGCAAATGGTTTAATTCAGTTAGTTTTAACAAGTGAATTGCAAGTACACGAACTAATTTCTCCTAAAATGCTCATCTTTGGCGTCTAAGATTGGGTCACATTAATCTCAATAGGATTGAGAGATTGGTAAAGAACGGACTTCTAAACAAGTTAGAAGAAAATTCCTTACAAATATGTGAATCCTGCCTAGAAGGCAAAATGACTAAAAGACCTTTTAGTGGAAAAGGTTATAGAGCCAAATATCCTCTAGAGCTTATACATTCAGACCTTTGTGGTTCGATGAATGTTAAAGCCAGAGCAGGATATGAATATTTCATCTCTTTTATAGATGATTATTCCAGATATGAGCATACCTAATGCACCACAAGTCTGAAGCACTTGAAAAGTTCAAGGAATTCAAGGCTGAGGTTGAAAATCAATTAGGTAAAAGAGTTAAAACACTTCGATCGAATCGAGGTGGAGAGTACATCGATTTAAAATTCCAGAACTGTATGATAGAACATGGAATTACATCCCAACTCTCAGCTCCCGGCACACCACAACAAAACGGTGTATCAGAAAGGAGAAATAGAACCTTGTTGGACATGGTTCGATCAATGATGAGTTATGCTCATCTCCCTAGTTCCTTTTGGGGTTATGCAGTGGAGACTGCAGTATACATATCGAATAGTTTGCCCTCCAAAAGTGTTTCTCAAACACCTTTTGAACTCTGGAAAGGACGTAAAGGTAGTTTATGTCAGTTCAGAATATGGGGTTGTCCAGCACATGTGCTTGTGACAAATTCAAAGAAGTTGGATTCACGTTCAAAGTTGTGCCTATTCGTAGGATACCCAAAAGAAACAAGAGGTGGTTTATTCTATGATCCTAAGTAAGATAAGGTCTTTGTGTCGACAAATGCCACTTTCTTGGAGGAGGACCACATAATGGACCACAAACCAAAAAGTAAGGTAGTGTTGAGTGAGTTAGACGGAACAATAGCAAAGGTTGCTGATAAGAACACTAGTACGTCAACAAGAGTTGTTGATACTAGTTTGTCTAGTCAAGAGGTTCCATCTCAAGAGTTGAGTATGCCTCGACGTAGTGGGAGGGTTGTGATACAGCCTGACCGTTACATGGGTTTAGTTGAAACCCAAGTTGTTGTACCAGATGACAACTGCGAGGATCCATTGACTTATAATCAAGCAATGGTTGATATTGACAAAGACAAATGGGTCATAGCCATGGACCAAGAAATGAAGTCTATGGACTTCAATTCTATTTGGGATCTTGTAGATAAGCCTGATGGGGTAAAACCTATAGCTTGTAAGTGGATCTACAAGAGAAAACGTGGTGTAGATGGGAAGGTGCAAATCTTTAAAGCTAGACTAGTAGCAAAGGGTTATACCCAGGTTGAAGGGGTTGACTTTGAGGAAACCTTTTCACCTGTTGCTATGGTAAAGTCTATCCGTATCCATATGGCAAATGGATGTCAAGACAACCTTTTTCAATGACAATCTTGAGGAAACCATCTACACGGACAAACCCAAAGGGTTCATTGAACTAAGACAAGTGCAAAAGGTTTGCAGGCTTAAAAGGTCAATTTATGGACTGAAACAAGCTTCTAGGTCCTAGAATATAAGATTTGATGAGGCTATCAGATCTTATGTTTTTTACCAGAATGATGATGAACTTTGTGTCTACAAGAAAATCATCAATAGTTCTGTCGCTTTCCTAATTCTCTATGTGGATGATATCCTACTCATTGGGAATGATGTAGGTTATCTTACTGACATCAAGGAATGGCTAGCAACGCAATTAAAAATGAAAGATTTGGGTGATGCGCAGTTTGTTCTTGGGATCCAGATTGTCTGGAATCGCAAGAATAGAACACTAGCCTTGTCTCAATCATCATACATAGACAAAGTGTTGTCAAGGTTTAAGATGCAAGATTCCAAAAAGGGCTTGTTGCCTTTTAGACATGGAATCCATTTGTCTAAGGAACAGTGTTCTAAGACACCTCAAGGAGTTGAGGATATGAGACAGATTCCTTACGCATCAGCTGTTGAACTACAATAATATCTTGAAATCACTCATGGGTAATGACTATATCAGTGGACACAATAATATCTACAGTGAGGAGAGTGTAGCTACATGTCTATAGTGGAGTGACTTGTAGTTAATGAATCTTGATTAACTGGATCAAAGAGTTTGATCAGTTAATTTCACATTATTGGAGCTCATGATCTGTAGGTCCATTAGATCCATCTGTTGGCTAAACATGGTAATATAGAGGGTATAAAGTTAGGAGTGAAATTGAAGTGTTCAATTTCATACATGAGGAGTTATATCAATTATATATGATATAATTGATATAATATATAGTTTTAATGTGATTTAGACTATATACTAAAAAGAGATTAAAGGAGGGGTAGGATGGTCATTTCCATCCCAATCCTCTATATATATGGTTGCATGAGATGCAACTAGGTTAAGTGGTTTTTCATAGAATCACTAGCCTCCTTGTTGTGTTGTTGGAAGGGTTCGAAAACAAACATCTCTCTCAAAATACCTCACATCTACTAAAGGGAACCCACCTTCCTCCCTCACCTAGAGAACAACGGAGAAGATCCGGTGGTCGTGTCTTCGCACGTTGGAGTTCTTGTTGCTGAGATCGTGACCGTGGAGAGAGGAGCACTTGAAGAAACGTTCTTTAAAGGTAAACTTTTGTTGTCCAAACTCTTATTTTATGCTTAATCCATGTTTTACATTCTTGAAATTTCCATTGTAACTAAATCAAGAGCGCGCGATTCGCAATCGCTTCCACTGCGGGGACTTCGATTCCCTTCACCGGAGACACCACTTAAGGGAACATTCCTCTACATACCCAAGTAGGCAGGAAGGAGTGAATTCCATCTTGCTAAGTTAAGTTTCCAGCCGCTTACTCGGTCTTGCCCCAAGAAGGTAGGCATATTGAGTCGGCGAATCTGGCCACTCTCACCCATACTAGTCAAAGGACAATCCCTTGTGAACAGGAGTTCGTAACCTGCTCAGGATTGAGATCAAGTTGCCTAGGTCATCCTAGTGAAATAGAAACCTAACTAGTCAACGGAGTTACAACTAGAGGTTACTATTTCGTATTCCGGTCTTATGTAATCTCATTACATAGGATATCCCCACTCACATTTCATCTACATGAACTCGTTAGGATCACTGTGTTTACATCAAATACAAAGTGGGCCACATCCATAGTTTAACCAAGATAAGGTACCCAAACCTTATCCCTTAACTATAGACCCTATAGGCTGTATCTCGAACCGAGATCCTTTTTATGTACATTACATTCAGTTAGAGATTCATTTAACAGCCTTGGATATTTAGTTTATTGGATTTAGGGTTTAAATAAAGGCAAACTCGTAGATAACGAACAATAACACTTTATTGAAATAATAACACTTTCTTACAATAATAAGAACATAATTACAAACTACAAGTTTTAGGGCACAAATCCCAACACCACTTGCCCTAGATTATCCTATGTACATGGCTCGTAGACATAGACTCTCCAAATGACCCTCGTACAGTTTAGTTGTGAGAGTCTTTTTAAACGGATCAACAATGTTGTGCTACGAAGTGATCTTCGTGACTGTCACATCTCCTCGTTGCCCTAAATCCCATATGAGGTGATACTTCCTCTCGATGTGCTTTCCTCGCTTATGGTTGCGAGGTTCCTTTGAATTGGCTACCGCACCGCTGTTGTCAAAGTATAAGGTGATGAGAAATTCCATATTTGGAACAACTTCCGAATCAGTAAGGAATTTCCTTTGCCAAACAACCTCTTTAGTTGCTTCACAAGCAACGACATACTCTGCCTCCATCGTGGAGTCACCGATGCATCCCTGCTTGATGCTTCGTCACACTATAGCTCCCCCGTTAAGGGTTAAAACTGATCTCAATATTCATTTCCTAGAATCCTTATCGGTCTGAAAATCAGAATCGGTGTATCTAGTAAGGATCAAATCCTTAGACCCATACACAAGCGTATAGTCCCTTGTTCTCCTAAGATACTTGAGGATATTTTTAACTACGGTCAAGTGGTCTAACCCTTGATTGGATTGGTACCTACTGATTATTCCCACTGCATAACAAATGTCTGACCTCGTGCATAACATAACATACATTAACCTACCTACTGTAGAGGCATTGGGAATACGTCTCATATCCTCAACTTCTTGAGGTGTCTTAGGACACTGTTCCTTAGACAGATGAATTCCATGCTTGAAGAGTAATAAAGTCCTCTTAGAATTCTGCATCCAATATCGGGTCAACATTTTGTCGATATAAGACGGTTGAGACAGAGCTAGCGTTCTATTCTTGCAATTCCTGAAAATTTGAATCCCAAGAACATACTGTGTCTCTCCCAAATCTTTCATTTGGAACTGGGTTGCTAGCCAATTCTTTATGTCACTTAGATATCCTACATCATTCCCAATGAGTAGGATATTGGGATTTATGCCCTAAACAAATGTAGTTTTGTTTCAAATAAATAAAGATGTTATTTATTATATTCTCGCATATAAATCTAAATCTAATAAACTAAGTTCCAAGGTTATTATAATAATAGAACTTGAACATTTATGTAGTAGACATAAGTTGGATTAACTTGTTCAAGTATAACCTAAAAGGTCTATGGTATATGCATAGGGTTGGGAATCCTATACTGGTAACACCGTGGATGCGATCCGTTTTGAATTTGGTACAAACGAGGTAATCAAACTCGTTCATGTGGTAGACATGCAAGTGAGAGCATCCTGTATAATGAGATTATACAAGACCGGACTGCGAATTCTTAACCTACTAGTGAACACCTTTATGAAGATAGGTAGAATAGTTCATAGATGATCATTATTGACTTGACCTGAATCCTAAGCATGCTACGGACTCCTGCTTGTGAGGTTTTTCCTTAGAATAGTATGGGTGAGAGTGGCCTGTAGCCGACTGAATAAGCCTACCTTCTAAGGGACATAACTTTGTATGTAGTTGGGAACTTAACTATGCAAGATGGAATTCACTCATTCCTGAATTAGGTAATCAGATTGGTTTTTCTCTTAAGAACTGAATTCGAGTCTTGAACAATGGGCCCCGCCTTCTGACTGACCTAAGAAGGATCAAGTTTATGGTAGGACCATAGACTGATGGTTCATTAGAGGATCAGTAGAGCTTAAGGAACAAGATGTATTCACAGGGGTAAAATGGTAATTTGGCCCAACTGTGATTACGAATAACCTGTGAAGTGTCGACTCACAAGTATTGATTATATTAGTGGATACGACATAGTCTACAGTGAGGAGAGTGAAACTATGAGTCTATAGTGGAATGACTTATAGTTAATGAATGTTGATTAATTGAATCAAAGAGTTTGATCGATTAATCTTGTATCATTGGAGCTCATGATCTATAGATCCATTAGGTCCATCCGTTGGCTCAACATGGAATAAAAAGGGTTTATAGTTTGGAGTCAAATTGAAATGTTCAATTTTATATTTAAATGGTATATCAATCATATATGATATAATTGATATAACATAATTGATATAACATATGGTTTAACCCATGGAAAATATATCATTAAAGCACTATAAGGGTAGGATGGTCATTTCCATCCTATTTCCCTATAAATATGTGTTCATGAGATGCACATGTTTTAACAAAAATTCAAAAGGGGAAACAAAGTGCTTCATTTTGATAAGTGTTTTGTTGGAAGAGTTCCAAAAACACTTGTGTTTCTCAAAATCCCTCCCAACTCCAAAGGAGGTTCCACCACCTTCCCTCTCATAGAGATACAATGGAGAAGATCTAGCGGGTGGATCAAAACTACTTCGTAGTTTAGTGAGATCATTGAGATTGTTGAGATTGTGAGAACGAGAGGATCAAAACGAGCATGTGTTGTTTTTGTCTTCAAATGTAATATACTTGTTGTCCATATGATCTAATATCCATGCTTGATCGTTTTATATACATTTTGATTTGTTTTACGTAACACATTACAAGAACACGCGATTAAAATCACTTCCGCTACGCTATTCGATCACATCAATTGGTATCAAAGCCCAATTGTGTTCTTGTTTTTGTTCTAGATCTGTCAAAAATATATATGGGAATGCATGAAATTCATGAGATGAAGGAACAATTTGCAAATTAGATGGTTTCATTTTTTGCACCATAGATTTACATAATTTTCGTTGAATTGTTCAATGTAAAGGGCATATTTTTTTGGGCATTTTATATGAAAATCGAGCCTGTAAGTCGGTGTCGATCGAGGCAAAGTTGTTGCTGAGAAGAATAGAGCACAAACGAGCAAGAACAATGAAGAAACCTTGTTGTTCTACGAATGGCGTTGCAACGCTGTTCATTGGCGTTGCAACGACACTTCGGTAGGCGCGCGACTGAGAAGATGACAGCGTTGTAACGCTAATGCGGAGGCACGCTTCAACAGTCAGAAATGGACAAAGGACAGCGTTGCAACGCCGCAAGCATTTCAAGGAAGGCAGCAATGGGCAGAATTGTTTTTTATTCAATATTATTTAATATATAAAACGTTTTTATATTAATTAATTTTAATTTTATTTATTTGAATTAATATAATTAGATTATAATAATTACAATTGATGTTAGGGTGCCAAAAATGGTATAATTTTGCTATTTATTTTTATGAAATTGTTGTATAATTATATCCATGCATAATGTATGCTATGTAGAAAATCTCACCTTAGGTTAAGCATTTTCATGCATCATTTATAATATAAAGTGTTATATTATATAGTTTGCATGAATTATTAATATAAGATGTTATATTAATTTTTGGATACCATTGACATGCATTATGATTCATGAGATGAATATGCTATGTGTGTTTATTATTCTTGTGATGGATGATCAAGTAAATATAACATAGTATGCATGTCACCTAAGGTTAATTATTAGTTGTAAATGTTTAGAACTTGGAATTAATAGACCTTAGGTTATCTAGTTCTAATTAGATTAGAATTAAGAACCATGTAGTTTATGAACAATGATTAAACGAGGAACTCTGTCTAAGGAAGGTTCTGTCTAGGCTGGGGTATTTAACCTGACGGAAACGAAACACCCCTACGTGAGAACTTACTTGGGAGTGAATTTTAATAAGAGGGTTTATAAATGATAGTAGCGTCAGCGGGTTTGTTAAAGGGTTAATAAACTAGAAATCCTAGGTTTAATATAAAAGTTATATTAGCAAACTTATGATAAAAGTAAATATAAGTGTTATATTGATTATTAGTATAAGTGTTATATTGATAAGTTTAGGTAAAACCATTAGCCAGGTTTAGCCTAGGTAAATTTCCTACAGTGTTAAAGTATCTAGTGGGAGGAAGTAGGGGTATATGATACATCAAGTATTCCACCTACATATCTCCGGGAAGATCACACCATGAGATCCATACTTGGCCTCGTGGCGCAAACGGGAGCGTCCCTCTTCGGATGGTGTTTGTATGGATCAATAGCAAGGTGAATGGAGAGGATACTTATAGTGAGTGGGAACAGGTTTAGTGAAAACAAAACCTATGGTCTCTTTTATCGGTTCACACTGTGAGATTACTATGATCAGCCTGCTAGTTTGGCCTGAACGAGACAATCCCTTCAAAGGGCTTTGATCATAGAGATCGGAACATAGTGAACACATGAAAAAGGATAAAGATTACCTTAGTTTATTTTCCAACCTAGTCCTCCCTTCGACGGATTTTGTTGGATCGGGACGCTGGAAGCCAAAGATAGAGGGTTACACTCACAGGATACATTAGTTGTAATTATAACAAGACCAAATAATGGTAACTAAAGCCTATAGGAATAAGAGTTATTCTGGCATTAGGTTTTGGTAAAGAATGTCTTGATCCACGCGAATGAGTGTTTTTTATTACCCTTCGGTGTCATACATTCTAAACCTTTGGAGTATCATTGCGAATTATTAATGACTTAGGAATCATTAGATAATTAGCTAAAAATGATTGATTAATTAAAGGTTTAGCGAGAAACTCATACAAGTATTTTGTATTTCAACAATATGAATAGCTCAATCCTTTCCTTATTGGCTACTGAGAAATTAACTGGAGAAAATATGATGACCTGGAAAAACAATCTTACTTTTATCTTTGTTGCGGACAATCTAAAGTTTATGCTTATTGAGGAGTGTCCTCTGGTGCCAAGCTCGTATGCGTCACGAAATGTTCTTGATGCATATGATAGATGGATTAAGACCAATGACAAGGCCAAGGTCTACATCTGGGCAAGTATGTCAGACATACTAGCCAAGAAGCACGAGGGCATGATGACCGCCAAGGAAATCATGGATTCGTTGCAGGGCATGTTCGGACAACAGTTTGTTCAGGTCAGGCACAATGCCCTCAAGTACATCTTCAACGCTAGAATGGTAGAGAAATCATCTGTTCGGGATCATGTTCTCGATATGGTGGTTCACTTCAACACGGTGGTAGTGTTGGACAGTTTTCAATCGAGGGACATTATTTTGTTTTATTTAATTATTATTTCTTTTGTAAAATGTAATTTCATGTTAATTTAATTAATTAATATTAATATAAATGTTATATTAATGTTAATTAATTTAATTAATGTCCCTAGGGTGCCAAAACCGGTCCAATTATGCTATTTAATTTATTTTATGCATGAGATGTATGAAATTTATTATTTCTATGTGCATAATGTATGACATATAGATTAAAATCCCCACCTTAGGTTAAACATTTCATGCATCATATTTATATTATAAGAGTTATAATATATAGTATGCATGATAGGTTTATATTATAAGAGTTATAATATATAGTATGCATGTTAGGATTATATCATAAGAGTTATAATATAATGTATGCATGTTTTAATTTAATTAATATAAGAGTTATATTTCTATGTTATCAAGCACTAGAACATAGAAAAGCATGTAACCTAAGTTAATTATTAGTTTTAAATTGTTTAGAACTTGAATAATTAGACTTAGGTTTTCTAATTCTAATAAGATTAGAATTAGGAAATCAATATGACTTATGAATGGTGACTAATTAGTAACTCTGTCTGAGGAAGGTTCATCTACTAAGGTTTGGTATTTAAGTCACGCTTTAAAAACACAAGTACTTGAGAACCGACCTGGGAGTGAAGATTCATAGGTTATATTGTCGTGAGTGTCCTTAATTAAAAGTTAATTAATTTACTCACATGGACCTAAGTTAATAATGTGATTATAGACTTAGGCTCATCCAATATAAGAGTTATATATATTAGCCGATTTATCAGGTCAATCCTGATTAACTTAAAGTGTTTAGTGGGAAGAAATAAAGCGCATGAGATATATTTAATTATCCAACCACAAATCACCGTTAAGTTTACACCGTGAGATCCAAACTCGGCCTCGTGACGCAAATGGGAGCGTCTCCCTTCGGATGGTATTTGTATGGGTAAATATCAACGTGAATGGAGAGAGTACTTATAGTGAGTGGGAGCGAGACCTGTGAAAACGGGACGCACAGTCTCCTTTCGATTCACACCGTGAGACGCCTATGATCTTCCTGCTAGTTTGGCCTTGACCGGTCAATCGCTTTGGAGGGCGTTGATCATGGAAGTCAGAACACCGTGAATTCCCGAAAGGGATACAATTTCCTTGTTGATTTTCCTTCGTGGTTCACCCTTCGGTGGCTATTGTTTGGAGGAATACTTTGAAATTTAAAGATAGAGGATGACACTCACGGGATTCATTAAGAGTTAATGGATTCAAACCGAAAAATGTTAACTGGATGCCTAATGGAATAAGAGTTATTCTGGTATTAAGGTTTGGTCGAGAAAGTCTCGTCCCAGAGGAGCAGTGTTTCTGTTCATCCTTCGGTGGCGGTCATTCAAAACCTTTGGGGTATCATTGCAAATTTTAATGACATAGGGATCATAGGATAAAATTTTTCTAAAATTTGATTGGTTTTTAAATGTTTTTGTGAGACTAATACAAAGTTTTACTTGTTTTCAGTAAAAAGTGTCTAGCTCAATCGTTGCGCAATTAGCTTGAGATAAACTCGTGGGAGATAATTACCAAATGTGGAAAAATAATATCAACACAATACTCGTAACTGACGACCTAAAGTTCGTGTTCACTGAGGAGTGTCAGGTACCGGGCTCGACCGCATCACGAAGTGTTCATGATGCGTACGATCGATGGATCAGGGCCAATGAAAAGGCCAAGGTCTATATCATTGCCAGCTTATCTGAAGAATTGACAAAGAAGCATGAGGTGAAGATCACTGCCAAAGACATCATGGAATCTCTACAGGAAATCTTTAGACAACAGTCCTTTCATGTCCTGCACGATTCCCTCAAACACGTCTTCAATGCGCGGATGAAAGAAGGGGCGTCTGTTCGTGAACATGTTTTGGACATGATGACCCACTTTAATCTGACAGAGATGAACAGGGCTTCGACCGACGAGTCGAGCCAGGTCAGCTTTATTTTGGAGACTCTTCTGAAGAGTTTCCTTCAGTTTCGTAGCAATGTTGTTATGAACAAAATTAGCTACACTCTAACTACCCTTCTCAACGAACTACAGAACTTCTAGTCCTCGATGAGGATCAGGACACCGAAAGCTGAGGCAAACGTTGCCTTCAGGTTCTTTCACAGGGGGTTCGACTTCTGAGACAAAATATGTAGGTTCTTCAGGCCCGAAAGGGAAGAAGAAGAAGTTGAATAAGGGAAAAACTGATCGTGCTACCGCCCAAAAGGGCAAAAAGGTCAAGGAAGTTGTAGAGAAAGGAAAGTGTTTCCACTGCAATGGGGATGGTCACTAGAAGAGAAATTGTCCCAAGTTCCTTGCCAATAGGAGGAAAGAAGGTAAATGTGATTTACTAGTAATTGAAACTTGTTTATTGGAGAGTAATGACTCTTCTTGGATACTGGATTCAGGCGCCACTAACCATGTTTGTTCTTATTTTCAGGGAATTAGTTCCTGGCAGCAGCTGCGAGAGGATGAGATAACGATACGGGTTGGATCCAGAGAGGTTGTCTCTAGTGCAACGGTCGACACGGTGAAGCTCTATTTTGGCGGGAAATACATTTTATTGGATAATATGTATATAGTGCCAGTGTTTACTAGAAACCTTGTTTCCATTTCCTGCCTACTTGAACACTGTGTTTCTGTTAATTTTTCTAGTAATAAAGCGTTTATTTCTTGAAATGGAAACTTGTTGTGTTCTGCTTCACTTGAGAATAATCTATATGTTTTGAAACCTAATTCTGTCAAAAGTGTTTTGAATACTGAATTTTTTAAAACGGTTGAAACACGAACTAAAAGAATGAAAGTTTCTCATAAAGAAAATGCCCATCTTTGGCATCTAAGGTTAGGCCACATTAATCTCAGTAGAATTGAGAGACTAGTGAAGAGTGGACTTCGAAGCGAGTTGGAAGAAAACTCTTTATCGGTATGTGAGTCATGCATTGAAGGCAAAATGACCAAACATTCTTTTAGTGGAAAAGGATATAGAGCCAAAGAGCCTCTCGAGCTTATACATTCTGACCTTTGTAGTCCGATGCATGAGTGTTAAAGCACGAGGAGGTTACGAATACTTTGTATCTTTTATAGATGGCTATTCAAGGTATGGGTATAGTTACCTAATGCATAGGAAGTCTGCAACTCTTGAAAAGTTCATGAAGTACATGACTGAGGTAGAGAACCTGTTAGGTAAAACTATAAAAACACTTCGATCGGATCGAGGTGGAGAGTATATGGACACTCAATTCCAGGACTATATGATAGAACATGGAATTACGTCCCAACTCTCAGCACCTTGTATGTTACAGTAGAATGGTGTATCGGAGACGGGAAACAGAACCCTTTTGGACATGATTCGGTCGATGATGAGCTATGCTTGTCTCCCTGATTCTTTTTGGAGTTACACAGTGTAGATTGCCGTTTATATTTTGAACAACATTCCGTCGAAGAGTGCTTGTGAAATACCTTTCGAACTTTGGAATGGACATAAAGGCAGTTTACACCATTTCACAATTTGGGGATGCCCGACCCATGTCTTGGTGTCAAACCCGAGAAAATTGGAACGCCGTTCAAAATTATGCCTCTTTGTAGGTTACCCAAAAGAGACTAGGGGTGGTCTGTCTTACGATCCTAAGGAAAATAGGGTGCTTGTGTTGACAAACGCCACTTGACTTGAGGAAGGCCACATCAGGGATCATTTACCTTGGAGTAAAATTGTGCTAAACGAAATGGACAGTACATCAGCAAGAGATGCTGATGGGGCTAGTACGTCAACAAGTGTTGTTGATCCTAGCTCGTCTAATCAAGTCCGTTCTCAAGAGTTGAGAATGCCTGGACGTAGTGTGAGGGCTGTGAGACAGCCTGGATGTAGTGTGAGGGTTGTGAGACAGCCTGAACGTTACATGGGTTTAGCTGAATCCCAAGTCGTCACCCCTGATGATGACTGCGAGGATCCGTTGTCCTATGATCTAGCAATGGCAGACGTTGACAAAGACGAATGAATTAAAGCAATGGAATAGGAAATGGAGTCGATGTACTTCAATTATGTCTGGGAGCTTGTGGATCAACCGGATGGGGTAAAACCTATAGGTCGCAAATGGATCTACAAGCGTAAACGTGGCGTAGATGGGAAGGTGCAAACCTTCAATGCACGACTAGTGGCAAAGGGTTTTACCCAGGTTGAAGGGGTTGGCTATGAGGAAACCTTTTCTCCTATTGCCATTGTAAAGTCGATCAGGATCATTCTGACCATTGCCGCATATTATGACTATGAGGTATGGCAGATGAATGTCAAGACAGCCTTTCTAAATGGCAATCTTGATGAAACCATCTACATGGACCAGCAAAAAGGGTTCATTGCCCAAGGCCAAGAGCAAAAGGTTTATCGGCTTCATGGGTCTATTTATGGACTGAAACAAGCCTCGAGGTCTTAGAATATAAGGTTTGATGAAGCGATCAAATCTTATGGCTTTGATCATAATGTTGACAAGCCTTGTGTCTACAAGCAAATCGTCAACAAAAATGTCGCATTTCTAATATTATATGTTGATGATATCTTTCTCATTGGGAATGAGGTAGGATTTCTTACTAACACTAAGAGATGGTTGGCTTCGCAATTCAAAATGAAAGACTTGGGAGAGACTCAGTATGTTCTAGGTATCTAGATAATCCGGAACCGGAAGAACATAACGCTGGCTATGTCTCAGGCGTCTTATTTTGACAAGATTTTGTCTAGATATAAGATGCAGAACTCCAAGGGCTTATTACCTTTTAGGCATGGGGTTCACCTGTCTAAGGATATGAGACAAATCCCCTATGCTTCAGCTGTAGGGAGCCTCATGTATGCCATGCTGTGTACTATGCCCGACATCTGTTATGTAGTTGGGATTGTCAGTAGGTATCAATTCAATCTAGGATTAGATCACTGGACACACGTAAAGACAATCCTCATGTATCTTAGGAAAATGAGGAACTACAACTTTGTGTATGGGAGTGGGGATTTGATCCTTCTGGGATACACAGATTCTGACTTTCAGACCGATAAGGATTTTAGGAAATCTACATCGGGGTCAGCCTTCATTCTGAATGGGGGAGCTATAGTGTGGTGAAGCATCAAGCAGGGATGCATCGCTGATTCTACGATGGAAGCCGAGTATGTTGCGGCTTTTGAAGCTGCAAAGGAAGCTGTTTGGCTTTGGAAGTTCATGATGGATTTGGAAGTTGTTCCAAATATGAACTTGCCAATTACCTTGTTTTGTGACAACAGTGGTGCAATAGCAAACTTGAGAGAACTTCTGAGTCATAAGAGAGGCAAACACATTGAGCGGAAGTATCACCTAATACGAGAGATTGTGCACGAAGGAGACGTGACAGTCAAGCAGATAGCGTCGGAGCACAACGTTGCTGATCCATTAACAAAGACCCTTATGACTAAGGTATTTGAGGGTCACCTAGAGAGTTTAGGTCTACGAGTGCTTCCTTACTAGACAAGTGGAAGTATTGTAAAGGGTATTCAATGCCCTAGTTTATTGTAATCTTACTGTACATTTGAGAAATGTATTTTGTACTCCACTAGCTTGGTCCAAGTGGGAGTTCGTTGGCATGTTTGTCCTAATCTCGTACATGTTTGTATTATTACTTATTGAAATAAATAAGAGTTATATTTTCATCACTTTGTGTCTCGCATATTTACAAACTTTATCCAATAAACTAAGCTTTAGGGTCATTGAATTATGAGAGAACTAGAACTTGAACGGTTTGTAGTGGACACTTAGGGAGGATCACGTTCGAGTTAATGACCCGAACAGTCTACAGTATTCGGATAGGGTTAGAAACCTAATCTTGGATACGCTGTGGATACGACCCGCTTTGTATTAGATACCAACGAGGTCATCCAACTCGTTCATGTGGTTGACATGCGAGTAGGGGCATCCTGTGCAATGAGATTGTACAAGACCGGACCGTGAATTATTAAACCTACTGATGTAACATCGTTAGCAGTATAGGACTAACAACTTCGTGACTCGACCTTAATCCTGAGCGTTTTACAGACTTTTGTGTGCGGGGGTCTGTCCTTTGACTAGTATGGGTGAGGGTGGTCACAGTTACTCACCAAATATGCCTATCTTCTTAGGGGCAGGACCACGTGGGGAGCTGGGAACTTGACTACGCGAGATGGAATTCACTCATTCTCGACTTAGGGAAACTAGAGGGGTTGTTCCATTACCTGTTGTCTCTAGGGCATGGACAACGGACACCCACCCTTTTACTGGCCTGAGAGGGGTGTTGTTTATGGGTTCACCATACAACGTAGTTGTTCATTATAGGAGTAGTGGGGACCTAAGGGGCAAGAGGTATACATATGGGTAAAATAGTAATTTGACCCAGCAGTGTCTATGAACAACCTGTGAAGGGTCGACTCACGGGCATTGGTTATATCAATGGACACAACTTGTCCTACAGTGATTGGGGTGCAACTACAGACGTTAATGGAGTGTTACCGAAGCTAATGAATGTCGAATAACCGAGTCAAAGAGTTTGACAGGTTTGCCTCGGATCATTGGAGCTCATCATCTATAGGTTCATTAGGTCCCTCGGCTGGTTCAAACTGGATAGATAGAGGTTTTACAGTTTAGTGTGGATTTGAAGTGTTCAAATTCATTAAAAGGGTATTTATGTCATTTATATGAGATATGATTGACATAATATATAGTTTAATGTGAATGAGATTCATCATAAACTATAGGTTAGCCTAATTGATTAGTTAGTGCTAATTTAGAGAAATTGCATTGATAGAAATTAAATTGAATGTGATACAATTTTAAAATCCTCAATTATACAAATGTGATTTGTATAATAAGGTATTGTTGGGATTTGTGCCCTAAAACTCATAGTTTGTAATTATGTTCCAATTAATGTAATTGTTGCGCAAATTTTTGCAATACCGCAAATGTACGGGTCAAGTTTTAATATAGTGAATTTGAGTACGACTATCGTCTGCAGGATTGGGTATTTAATTCAATTAATTCCTATCAATAACACCACTCAATTTTATCTAGAAAATTAGACTTTAAAGTGAGGTGAAAACACAAAATCAAAGAGGGAAAGTTGAGAACAATCAGGAGAGACGAATATCTTAGGGACTAGATTTCACCAATTAATTAACTATTTTATTGAGATCATGCTAATGGGTTATTGCACTGCTTTTGTAAACCAAGAAACTAAGATAAAAAATAACCTCTCTCGAGGCAAGTGAATCTCATGCAAGACATAGAATTAAACATCTCTCTTCAACCTAAAAATCAAACATGGCAATAAGTTCAATTCTTATGGGTTTCTAATAGCACTTCAATCATTCTCATGTCAAAGTAACTATCAGTCATGTAAAAGAGATCGGATCTAAAGTATCTTTCTCAAGAATAGATTCAGACCTAAGAACAAATAAACCGTGATCAAGAGTCTATAAGCATTAAGCCTGCAATTGCATGAATAAACGCATTACAATAAATCCAAGGCAGTCAATTCAATAAAATAACATAATTAAAAGGCTACATTTATCCCTAAGATAACAAGTTTAGCCACTCATGTCCTCTATAAATCCTACTAAACTCAAATACAAAACCATAGTTCAATAGTAAAAGTGAAAAGAACGAAGAAATAACTCTTGTGGCGTGAATGGCAACGATCCCGACACCTATCACGAACCCCGAGCTCCAAAAAGTCTTCTTGAAATCTCTCAAAAATCCTCTTACAATCTCTCACAATAGTGTTTAAACAATGGTGTCAAAAACTCTCCAACAAGGCCTCCTCATCCAAGATGCATCTTTTCCGTTTTATATCAATAGGACGGTGTTGCAACGCCATGCCCTAGCGAATAATTCATAAATGGAAAATATCATGCAGCGTTGCAACGCTGAGGGAAGGGTTGCAACGCTGAGGGAAGGGTTGCAACGCTGCTACCCTCGCGCGCGTTTAGCTATCGAAGTGGCGTTGCAACGCTGAGGACAGTGTTACAAAAGCCGCTACCCTCGCGCGCCTTTAGTTATCGAAGTAGCGTTGCAACGCTGCAAGGCAGCGTTGCAACGCCATCATCACGGATCTTTAAGACGACGCTGTTGCGTGTTGGGCGTTGCAACGCTATCGACATGGATTCCTATGGTTGAATATCTGCACACAGAGCGTTGCAACGCCCTGAATGGCGTTGCAACGCCATCTCCTCGGATATTATGGCTTGTTTTGGCCTTGCTTCTTCTATTTAATGTCAATTTTGGCTCATTTTTCACCCATAATTCTCCATCCATTCTCATATTGCTCTTTAACCTGAATTTCAACAAATTAAATACGTTAAAGCCCTGAAATTATCATAAAACTAACACAATTTAAGCCTAAGGATAACACATTTTGTGTGCTATCAAACACCCCTAAACTTAAACAATTTCTAGTCCTCGAGCAAAAATAAGAAAGAGACGGATCATATCCGAGTAAGTTTCATGCTACAGACTCAAACCTCAGGAATTGTATGAATCGAAGAATAAATTCATCAAAAGGGTAACATTGATTAAACACTACATAATAAGATTTTAAAATTAAATCAAATCATTCCTTGAGTGGGTGTGTGATAGCCTTTTCCAGTTTAGTCCTTATAAGCCCAAGATAACCTTATTGAGTCCTCTATTCATTTTCCCTCTACAATAGCCCTAGGCTCCAAATCTTCAGCTCATTTACATAATCAGAAAATTTTTACCTTTTATCACTGTTTTTCTTTCACCCCTAAACTTTAACTTTATTATTAATAATTTTTTTTTGAGGGAATCCTTCAGTCGTCTATGCCCTCGCTCCAACATATTAACACTTTGTTGTGAAAATAGCTGACTACGAGCACAGATACCATACAGATTGTGATAGACTACTTGCATCCTAAGTTTAATCCTTCAAAAGACAAGTATTGGGTCACAATACTTAGGATGTTGGAGTACCCTCTTATTTAACACTTTTTTTTTTTAGTGGAAAAACTTTTAAAAAAGTATAATTTTCAATTAAGCAAACTTGCTCTTTCATTAGTTCCTAAGCCTATCGAGGTGACAACGGTTTTCTGGACAAAATAAACTTGCCCTAAGCATTCAGGACCTTTCCGGGATTGGCTAAGTGCAATTAGGTTCAAGGAATTCTCTAATCAATTTTAAACATCCTAAAATTGGAATTTAATCAAGTTCTCTAGGCTGATGAACATTATTCACAATTCTCAATTAAATTTCATCAGTGGTTATCATAGTCAAAAGTAGGAAAAACTTACAAAGGGTAGTCCATTCCATTAACCTGAAATGGATCAAATGCACCAAAAACACACAACAGAAAAGAATATGATAGAAATGGAATGGAGTCAGATAAATCTCATGCAGTAAACAGTGATTAAAAGTCATACAATCGCCCCCAAACTTGAGAACAACAATGTCCTCAATGTGCAAATACGGATAAGAAAATAACATCCAAATCAGCTAAAAAAACAACGAGGGAGAGAAAAGAACTGTACTGCCCTGAACATGAAAAAGTCTCATTCCTCATCAGAAGAGGCGTAAGGAGACATAGGGCCTGGGAATGAAGGATCTGCGCCATGAATGTGCCAGAGACAGTCATAAAGGTGGCGGTGAGAGACCTCATTGTACTACAGATGTCTCATGATCCGACGCTCCTCCCTACGACTCTCAGTCACATGCTGGTCGAACCGCTGCTCGAGTCTAGCCATGGCCTGAACCAGATCCTGGTATTCCTGTGGGGCAGGGTGCTGTGGTGACTCATTCTACTCCTCCTCTCCCATCACACCCTCGACTGCGTCAAGAAAAAATTTTGACTCGTCTGCTTGCATCCCTGCAAGTGCTGCTTGATCATGATCCCGAAGTCCCATGATGTAGTTTTTATCCATCACCCCCTTGGGGTGAATCAGCTCCTCCTCGGATGTCCAGGTGACTCCGGCAAGACGGCAGAGGTCGGTGATGAGAGAGGGATGGCCTAGTCCACCCGTGGTCGTGCCTCGCCGCACGTGCCTGATATATCGACTAATGACTTTGCCTACATCAATGGTCTTGCCAGTGACAATGGCGTACAAGAGGATGGCGCGCTCCTTCGTCACGTCACTTATGCGTGCAACCGGTTGGAATCTAGCACAGATAAAAATGTGCCACACTCTGTTGGTCACGGTGAGGTCCGCTGTCCGGAGTTTCGAGACCTCGCCTCTCCTTGTTACCCATTGAACCCCAGGTCGTGCTAGCGTAGCAAGTACCTGTGCAGAGTCGAACTGTGTCCTGGCATAGATAGTGTACTCATCAGTCTCATAGTGTGGTAAGTGAAAATACATGTTAATGGACACAGCGTCGAACGGGATGCGTTTCCCTCGCACAGTGGTATGGTAAGCCTCCAAAGGCATGTTAGCGTAAAATTCCCGTACAAGCGGGACCACTCCTGCTTCGGGTTGTTGCACCAACAACTCCCAATGTCGCTGCTGAATGATAGTGTAGATGTCCTAGTGATGGGAGTCATCAGGAAAAATGCCCCACTGAGGAACCAGAGCGCGATGCACCACATAACTCTGGTAGCGACTCACAGCTTTAGCATCCACGAATCGTTGTACATCATATCTGGAACTAGAACCGGGTGTTGTCTTTGCCCTTTTTGGTGCCATATGTGATCAGTGTAAAAGAAAGAACTAGACAAGGGCAAGTAACAGGGAAAAGAAGGAGATACCCTATGGATGGTGCATGAAGTATAAATGAAAATGAACTTTGAAGTTCTCTACCTAAGGATGATGTAAATGGGTGAGAAAGATATGAACCCAATGATTCTCGCCACCTATCAATCATGAACAAGAAGTGGAAATACAACACAAGAAGGCCATATATAAAAGTGGACCACTTCATCATATGCATACTAGGGGCACGGGAAAAATAAGCATAAGCCCAAAGACAATCCAAGCAAAACAATTATCCATGCCCCATCCAACAATAAGAAAAAGTTTCCAATTAGTAAGTGAAGACGTCCAAATGCCCAAATTGACATACTAATTCAACTACAAGGTCAATCAACTCATCTCATGCTCATGTAGGAAGAGTAGTCCAAAGAGAAAACACAAACACAACTAAAGAGCGAGGAAGTGTCTTACCAAGATCAAAATACGCCTAATGATCAAGAACTTGTCTTACCAAAATTAATGAGCAAAGATATAACCACACAACCAAATCATGTATTTATCAAAATGCACAACTAAGGAAAAGGGACTTATGTTACCAAAATCAATGATTTCAATACCCCAAACTTAAGATTCAAGCCTTAAGGAGTAATAATGCCCAAAGATGGAAAAAATTGAAAACCAACATCAATTTACCATGAAAACACATCTAGGGCACTTCCATTAAACTACCTAAATCTAATCTCAACAATATGCTATGAAAAT
The DNA here is from genome assembly GCA_036507285.1 of Trichosanthes cucumerina. NCBI lineage: Eukaryota > Viridiplantae > Streptophyta > Magnoliopsida > Cucurbitales > Cucurbitaceae > Trichosanthes > Trichosanthes cucumerina. The sequence goes on from CM071838.1 coordinate 55,091,929, forward strand.
TCATCTAGGCCCAAGATTCATCACACTAAACAATAATATAGAAAAACACACAATAAATCTTAGGCCTAATGAAAGAAACAACACAAAAATCGGAAAGAGAATGGTAGAGAAATAGTTACCCACGATTTGCCTTCAAATGGGTATGAATCTTGCCCCAAAATGCCCAATCTAGCACAAAATAGGAAGAAAAGTGAGTGGGAAAGGGTTAAAGTGAACAATCTTGGGGAAATATTGAGAGAGATTGAAAGAAAAAGGAGAGAAAAGAGAGGAGAAGATGAAATTTGGGGTTGTTTTGGCGAAATCTGGAATTTTAAAATCCCAAATTTCGCCACAGCGTTGCAACGCTGTCCTCATGGGTCGCGTGGCTGGTAGAGCGCGCAGCGTTGCAACGCCAGCGCAAGGGTTGCAACTCTTGGTTAAGCGTTGCGACGCCATTTCAAACTTTTTTTTTTTTACCTTAAAACAGAAAACAAAAAAATGTCAACCAACTAATAAATGAAATAAGATAAGATAAAGTAACATAATGAAATAAAACAAAAAAAACTCAATTAAAATACGACGGGTTGCCTTCCGTTCAGCGTTTTGTTTAACGTCTTTCAACTAGACCACCTATAGTTGGGTCACGTGGCATTTCCATCAGTAAGGACAATGTTCTCCAGATGTCGCTCCTCGTCACCACAATAATGTTTCACACGTTGCCCATTGACTTTGAACAATGCTCCATCCTTGCCTTGCAACTCAATTGCCCCATAAGGAAATACTTCATTCACAGTGAATGGACCCGACCACCTTGATTTCAATTTACCTGGAAACAGGCGTAAACAGGAATTAAAAAGGAGAACTTGCTAACCAGGAGAAAATGTTCTATTTTTGATCTGTCGATCATGCCAACGAGTTGTTCTCTCTTTATATAACTTGGCGTTCTCATAGGCTTGATTCCTGAACTCCTTCATCTCATGGATTTGCAACAATCTTTGCTCGCCCGCCTTCCGAAGGTCAAAGTTAAGAGTTCTGATGGCCAGTAGGCTTTATGTTCCAGCTCCATAGGTAAATGGCACGCCTTGCCAAACACCAATCGGTACGGTGATGCACCTATCGGCGTGCGATATGCCATAGTGCCTCATCCAACTTGTGGGCCCAATCCTTCCTGTTGGTCTTGACTGTTTTCTCCAGAATGAGTTTAATCTCCCTATTTGAGATTTCAGCTTGGCTATTTGTCTGAGGATGGTATGCTAATGAGACTTTATGCCTAACTCCATACCTGGCTAACATAGAATCAAACAGTTTATTGCAAAAATGAGTGTCCGCATCCCTAATAATAGCTCGAGGGGTGCCAAATCTCGTGAAAATATTTTTGTGTAAAAACTTAATGACAACACGAGCATCATTTTTCTTAGCGGCAATGGCCTCTACCCACTTAGAAACATAATCTACTGCAACCAGGATATACAGATAACCATGTGAAGATGGAAAAGGCCCCATAAAATCTATTCCCCAGACATCAAATTATTCAACTTCAAGAATAGGGGTAAGAGGATGTTCATGCTCACGTGAAATATTACCTGTGTGTTGGCATCGATCACAAGTTCGTACAAAAGTATAACAATCTTTAAAAAGAGTAGGCCAATAAAAACCTGATTGTAATACTTTAACAGCTGTTCGAGTGGGCCCAAAATGTCCTCCTTAAGGGGAGGCATGACAGTCATGTATGATTTTGCCCACTTCATCTCGATGCACACACCTTCTGATAAGTTGATCTACACCAACCTTGAAGAGTAGTGGATCATCCCATAGATAGGACTTCACATCATGTAAGAATTTCTTCTTTTGCTGAGAAGTCAGATATGGCGGCATTACTCCTCCTGCAAGATAATTCACATAATCAGCAACCATGGTAAATTATCCTGTACCTGATAAAGTCTTTCATCAGGGAAATCTTCTGTGATAGGGAGTGAAGGTGAATTGCCCTCCTTTTCTATTCTGGATAGGTGGTCAGCTACTACATTTTCACATCCTTTCCTATCTCTGATATCAAAGTCAAACTCCTGCAACAAAAGAATCCATCTAATCAGTCGAGGTTTAGCATCTTTCTTATCAAATAAATATCTAAGTGCAACATGATCAGTGTGTACAATTACTCTAGTCCCTAACATATAAGGCCTAAATTTATCAAAAGAAAACACAAAAGCAAGCATCTCTTTTTCAGTGGTAGTGTAATGTTGTTGTGCACTATCTAAAGTTTTTCTTGCATAATAAATGGCCCTGAAAATCTTTTTCCGACGTTGGCCTAGAACTGCGCCTACAGCGTAGTCACTAGCATCACACATTATCTCAAAGGGTTGACTCAAATCTGGCACAACAATAATGGGAGCAGAAGTTAGCTTTTTCTTCAAAAGATCAAAAGCAACTAAACAGTCATCACTAAAAACAAAAGGAGAATCTTTTTCTAGCAAGTTACCTAGGGGTTTCACAATTTTTGAAAAATCTTTTATGAACCGTCTATAAAACCCTGCATGTCCTAAGAAACTGCGTACTCCCTTAACATTAATTGGAGGTGGTAGTTGTTCAATGGCTGAAATCTTAGCTCTATCCACCTCTAGACCCTTTTCAGAGACTTTGTGCCCTAGGACTATACCTTCCTTGACCATAAAATGAAATTTTTTCCAATTAAAAACAAGGTTAGTTTCCTCGCACCTCTGTAAAACACGAGCGAGATTATGCAAACAGATATCAAATGAACAACCAAAGACAGAAAAATCATCCAGAAAAACCTCCATTATCTCCTCAATCATGTCATGAATATTGCCATCATGCAACGCTGGAATGTGGCAGGTGCATTGCACAATCCAAATGGCATTCTCCTGAAAGGATATGTTCCATAAGGGCATGTGAAAGTAGTCTTTTCTTGGTCCTCAAGAGTAATAGCAATCTGGATATAACCTGAATAACCATCAAGAAAACAATAGTAAGGATAACCAGCAAGTCTATCAAGCATCTGATCAATAAAAGGAAGGGGAAAGTGATCTTTTCGTGTAGCCTTATTCAACTTCCTAGTCAATACTGAGACACGCCATCCAGTGGATATCTGGTGGATATGAACTCGTTCTTGTCATTTTTTATGACAGTCATCCCCCCTTTCTTTGGAACCACCTGCACAGGGCTCACCCAAGAACTGTCAAATATAGCATAAATAATTCCTGCATTCAACAGTTTGAGTACCTCAGCTTTAACAACCTCCTTCATTGTTGGGTTAAGCCTCCTTTGGTGTTCAACTGATGGATTAAAGGTATCTTCCATTAAGATTTTATGCATGACTACAGATGGACTGATAACCTTAATATCACTAATTGACTACCCTAAAGCAGACTTATGACTTCTCAGGATTCTCAACAACTTTTCTTCCTCTTCTTTATTCAGATCAGCAGAAATAATCACAGGATAAGTAGATGAATCTCCTAAGAAAGCATAACGAAGGTGTGCAGGTAATTGTTTCAATTCAAGAACAGGAGGTTTTATTTCTTCCACATTATTGACATGCAATTGTGAGAATTGTTCATATTGGAGTGTAGGCAATTGATTCAGTAATTTATTATAGTAAGTAATTTCATGGTCCAATGTCCCTAACTGATCTAACATTGAATTTGTCATGCAAGTTTCTAAGGGATCAACAGATAAAACTAACTCCTTAAATGAATCAACAGCAGCATCCAAAATATTGATCATGTGACAGGTACTTACCTCATTACGGTACTTCAAGGATAGAAATATGTCAAATACAACCTTGTCCTCACCGACCCTTAGAGTTAACTTACCATCCTGCACATCTATCAATGCTCTTCCAGTTGCTAGGAAAGGTCGTCCCAAAATAATTGGGACCTCAGAATCTTCCTCCATGTCCAGGACTACAAAATCTGTAGGAAAAATAAATTGTTCAACTTTTACCTACACATCTTCTACAATACCTCTAGGATATTTGATAGAACGACCAGCCAACTGTAGTGAGATGGTTGTAGGTTGAACTTCTCCAAGACCTAGTTTCCTGTAAACAGATAAAGGCATCAAATTAATACTCGCCCCTAGATCACATAAAGCACTATCAACAAAAATACTACCAATATTGCAAGGAATAGTAAAACTCCCTGGATCTTTCAGTTTTTGTGGTAGTTTCCTCTTGTGTACAACACTGCATTCTTTACTGAGATTGACTGTCTCATATTTGTCAAACTTCTTCTTTATGGACAGGACTTCCTTCATGAACTTTGCATATTTGGGCATTTGTTCCAAGGCATCTGCAAAAGGAATATTAATATGCAGTTTCTTAAACATATAAAGAAATTTAGCAAATCAGAGTCAGTCTTTTTCTTTTGAAAGCGTTGAGGATAAGGAATAGAGTTAAGAACAATAGGAATAGAGAAATCAGAAATCTTCTCTGTTTGTTTCGATGTGCTCGCTTCCTCTACCACTTCCTCTGTATCCTCCTTGGCATCAGAATTGAGCTGCTCTTTAGAATTTATCTTTTCAGTTTCAGCAAGCTCCTTACCACATTTTAAGGTCACAACTTTGCACTGTTCCCTAGGATTCACCTCAGTGTCACTAGGAAACTTACCTTTCTGCAATGTGTTTAAGGTGGTTGTCATCTGACTGATCTGTACCTCTATGTTCTTAATGGATGCTCCATGTGAGTTCACTGTGCTACTCAAACTTAGCACTACATTTTCCAACTGGTTGGTTCGATTCCTAGATTAAGTGATGAATGAACTCATCATGTCTTCCAGGGATGGGTTACCCTCAGCTGTAGATGTAGATGCGTAACCTGAAGAAGGATACAAAACATTCTTCTTATTAACATAAGAAAAATTTTCATGATTACGCAAACCTGGATGATAATGAGTGGGCAACTGATTTTGATTATGATTTCCACGGTACCCATAACCTCTGTTGTTCACATATTGAGTCTGCTTAGGTTCCAGATCTTCACCACATGCAAGTTTGTTAGCAGCTGCAACTGCAACTATGGATTCACTGTTACCTGTACCTGCAAGTTTATTCAACGCACTAGTTAGGGAAGCCATATGGAACTTGATGGAACTTACCTCATCTATCTCGTACATCCCAACCACAGGTTTGGCAGTTGACCTTTCAGAATGCCAATTATAACTTGTGGCAGCCATCTACTCAAGCAAAGTACGAGCATCCTCTGCAGACTTAGAAAATATTTATCCCCCAGCAGCTGCATCCAAAAAAGATTTATTATTTCCTGATAATCCATTATAAAATAATTGAATTTGCAACCAGTCAGGATAACCATGTTGTGGGCATTTTCTAAGTAAATCTTTGTATCTTTCCCAAGCCTCAAACATCTGTTCTCCATCATACTGTCTAAAAGTGCCAATCTTAGTGTGCAGCCTCGTAGTCTTGGCAGGTGGGAAGTATTTAGCCAAGAATGCCTGGGCTAATTTCATAAGTGCTAATACTACCAGGGGGTAAGGACTCCAACCAGAATTTTGCCTTATTCTGCATAGAAAAAGGAAACAATCGTAAGCGAATAGCATCAGGAGATACACCATTAATTTTTACCGTGCCACAAATTTCAGCAAAGGATCTCAGATGCAGATTGGGATCCTCAGTGGCATGTCCTCTGAAGGCATTTTGTCGAACCATCTGGATGAGACCTGTCTTTATCTCAAAATTATTAGCCTGAATTGGAGCATAAATAATTCCAGATTGGTTTCCAGCAAAAGTGGGTTGGAAGTGCTCCCTAATGGGCTTATACACTCTCTGTTGCTCCTCCATGATTCAGACCTTGTCCTTAGCCTCCTTCAGCTTCCTTCTGAAAGTTCTGTCAATTTTAGGATCACAAGGGACTAGATAAGTTTCTGAGTTACTTCGCATGCAACACACAACACAGAAAAACAGAAAATTTAAAATAAAAAGAGAAATACAAAAATAAAAGAAACACAAAACTCAACACAAAATCAAAGGAAACAAAAAAAAAAACAAAAACCACAAACAAAAAGAAAACAAACTCTAGATTAAGACCAAGTGACTTCTTAATAGTATCAAAAGAATTTAATAAACGCCAAATCCCTGGCAACGGCGCCAAAAACTTGTTGCGTAAATTTTGCAATACCGCAAGTATACGAGTAAAGTTTTAATATAGTGAATTTGAGTACGAGTATCGTCCACAGGATTGGGTACTTAATTCAATTAATTCCTATCAATAACACCACTCAATTTTATCTAGAAAATTAGACTTTAAAGTGAGGTGAAAACACAAAATCAAAGAGTGAAAGTTGAGGACAATTAGGAGAGACGAATATCTTAGGGACTAGATTTCACCAATTAATTAACTAGTTTATTGAGATCATGCTAATGGGTTATTGCACTGTTTTTATAAACCAAGAAACTAAGATAACAAATAACCTCTCTCGAGGCAAGTGAATCTCATGCAAGACATAGAATTAAACATCTCTCTTCAACCTAAAAATCAAACATGGCACTAAGTTCAATTCTTATGGGTTTCTGATAGCACTTCAATCATTCTCATGTCAAAGTAACTATCAGTCATGCAAAAGAGATCAGATCTAAAGTATCTTTCTCAAGAATAGATTCAGACCTAAGAACAAATAAACCGTGATCAAGAGTCTATAAGCATTAAGGATGCAATTGCATGAATAAACGCATTACAATAAACCCAAGGCAGTCAATTCAACAAAATAACATAATTAAAAGGCTACATTATCCCTAAGATAACATGTTTAGCTACTCACGTCCACTATAAATCCTACTAAACTCAAATACAAAACCATAGTTCAACAGTAAAAGTGAAAAGAACGAAGAAAGAACTCTCGTGGCGTGAATGGCAACGATCCCGGCATCTATCACGAACCCCGAGCTCCAAAAAGTCTTCTTCTTGAAATCTCTCAAAAATCCTCTTACAATCTCTCACAATAGTGTTTAAACAATGGTGTCAAAATCTCTCCAAAAAGGCCTCCTCATCCAAGATGCATCTTTTCCTTTTTTATAACAATAGGACGGCGTTGCAACGTCGTGCCCTACCGAATAATTCATAAATGGAAAATATCATGCAGCGTTGTAACGCTGTGGGAAGCGTTGCAACGCTGCTACCCTCTCGCGCGTTTAGTTATCGAAGTGGCGTTGCAACGCTGAGGACAACGTTGCAACGCCGCTACCCTCGCGTGCCTTTAGTTATCGAAGTAGCGTTGCAACACTGCAAGGCAGCATTGCAACGCCATCGTCACGGATCTTCAAGTCGTAGTTGTTGCGTGCTGGGCGTTGCAACGCTATCGACATGGATTCCTATGGTTGAATATCTACACACAAAGCGTTGCAACGCCATTTTGCAACGCCCTGAATGGCGTTGCAACGCTATCTCCTCGGATTTGATGGCTTATTTTGGCCGTGCTTTTTCCATTTAATGTCAATTTTGGCTCCTTTTTCACCCATAATTCTCCATCCATTCTCATATTGATCTTTAACCAGAATTTCAACAAATTAAATACGTTAAAGTTCTGAAATTATCATAAAACTAACACAATTTAAGCCTAAGGATAAAACATTTTGTGTGATATCAGTAATAAAGTGTTATTATTTCAATAAAAAGTTATTGTTCGTTATCTACGAGTTTCCTTTATTTAAACCCTAAATCCAATAAACTAAACATCCAAGGTTGTTATATGAATCTTTAACTGAATGTAGTGTACAGATAAAGGATCTCGGTTCAAGATACAGCCTAAAGGGTCTAAAGTTAGGGGATAAGGTTTGGGTACCTTACCCTTGTAAAACTATGGATGTGGCCCACTTTGTATTTGATGCAAACACTGTGATCCTAACTTGTTCGTGTAGATGACATGTGAGTGGGGATATCCTATGCAATGAGATTACATAAGACCAGACCACGAAATAGCAACCTCTAGCTATAACTTCGTTGAGTAGTTAGGTTTCTATTTCACTAGGATGACCTAGGCAACTTGATCTCAATCCTATGCAGATTACGAACTCTTGTTCGCGAGGAATTGTCCTTTGACAAGTATGGGTGAGAGTGGCCAGTTTCACCGACTCAATATGCCTACCTTCTTGGGGACAAGACCGAGTGAGCGACTGGGAACTTAACTTAGCAAGACGGAATTCACTCATTCCCGCCTACTAGGGTAAGTAGAGGAATGTTCCCTTAAGTGGTGTCTCCAATACTTGAACAAAGGGCCCAACCCTCTCATTGGCCCGAGAGGGACTCTGTTTGTTGGTAGGACCACAAAATAATTGTTCATTAGAGAAGCACTGGTACTTAAGGCACAAGATGTAACCCAAGGGTAAAACGTTAATTTGACCCAGCTGGTGTTACGAACATTCGAGAAGGATTCACTTGCTGTTATTGGTCAATATCCGTGGACACAGAAATATATCTGCAGTGAGAAGTGTACAGTTGTGGGACTTTAGTGGAGTGTTCCTCTGATTGATTTAATGTTGATTGGGAGGTTAATGAGATTAACAGAGCAATCTCAATATCGTTGGAGCTTACGATCCAGAGGTCCATTAGGTCCACCTTCTAGCTCGTAAAGGGTTCTTAGATCATTTGAATTTGAAATGTTCAAATTCATTAGGGAATATATTAAATGTATTTAGATACAATATAATATATAGTTTTGGAACCATATATTATAAATTTAATGTGAATACGATTCATATTAAATTATATGTTAGAATTTAATATTTAAAAGAGTTCAAATATTATATTAAATGTGAATGTGATTCACATTTGAAAACTATAGGTTAAAATTTTAATGTGCACTGGATGTACATTTAAACTATAAGTTAAAGGGGTAATATGATTAAATGAGATTTAATCCAAATTAAATATATGATATTTACTTTGTATTATTTAAATTAATAATTAAATTTGATTTAATTATTATTATTATTTTAATAATAAAATAAGGGAACGTGTCATCCAGACACGTTCCCACTACCCTCCTTCTTCTCCCTATCGACAGTTTAACAGGGAGAAGAGGGTTGATGTTCAATCAATCATTTTTCTTGTTGTTTTTGCAATTGGAGAATTGCTGTGAAAATTCTCTCTCACTCTCACATTCCCAAACTTCTTCCAAAAGTTGGAATCCTTCCCACCAAGGAGGATCTAAGCATTCAGAGGATAGAGGGTTTACTCTATTGGTTGTGTTCCTGTTGGTGAAAAACAGAGAAGTTTCTTGGGTATTGTTGTGTCGTTGAACACTGGAGCAAGGAGTTGCTGTACTGGAGTTTGGAAACTACAAAGGTAATAATTCCTTTCTCTCCTTAATTTAATAGTTAAATATAGGTATGTTTGCATGTATATCTCCATGTTTTAATTAGATTAAAAGTACGCTTGTTCTGTATTTTTGTCAATGTATCGATTTTTTATTCAACCTAAACAATCAAGCAAATTTCGATCCCAAACAACGTTTCTGCTGCTCAAGGAGATCAGATCTCCATCATTTGGTATCAGAGCAATGTTTGATTTGTTTTTGTTGAAACAAAATTGCATTGATTAGGTGGGAATTTCATTGGTTTGTTGTAAAACTGTTTGGGAGTGTTTGGCCTTAGTTTACTTCTTTTGATTTGAACAATTTGTATGTAAAGGCCCCTACGTTTTAGGGCAAAAAGTGCATTATTGAATCTATAATTGAGTTACGAGTCGTTCGGGACCAATTTAAAGCAATTCGATTGAGAATCGAAGGAGATATTGAAGAAGGAAGTTGTTGTGTTCGAAGAAGAAAGTTGTTGTCGAAGCAGCAGCGTTGAAACGCCGTTCATCAGCGTTGCAACGCTGAAGAACGACGTCGCAACGCCAGCGTCCCCTATCAACGCGTGCGCTCAAGGGGTCAGCGGCGTTGCAACGCTGCCCCTCAGCGTTGCAACGCCATCCCGACAGTAGGCGCGCATAGGACAGAGCGGGCGTTGGAACACTAGCATCGACGTTACAACGTCGTGAGGCAATTCCAGCAGTAGCAGGCCGGTTCAAGCTGGTTCGTTGGTTTTAGTCCGGTTCGAGTTGTTGAAGGCCGGTTCAGGGTGTTTTTAGACCAGTTTCATGAAATAAAATTAATGTAATTTTATTTTTTGCACTTTAGGGGTCAAATCATTCCGGTTTTACAGCTATATATCTTCATGAATGTCATTTAGTTTTTTTTTCCACCTTAGGATAAGCATGTTCATGCCTTTTATTTGTATAAATGTTATATGAATATGGTTAGATGCATGATTAATTTATTTTTCATGAGTAATTTATTATAAGTGTTATAATTAGATTATATGGAAAATAAATTGCATGGAGCATGAAATTACTTAGTTTAAAATAAATGTTATTTTATTTAAGTATTTTTATTATTCAATTAGTTGAATCTTTTATAATTCCAATTTGAATAATGATGGTTGGATTTCTAATAAAGTTTTTTTTTTAGCATAGGCTAATTATTAAATTTATAAAAGTTATAAAATTAAAGGCGGTTTTAGAAACCATAACCTATAATAAAGAAATGCATGCAAACATAGGAACTTGGGTTAAAATTTAAATTAGTTTTAAATCGTTTAAAATTAATTCAGACCTAAGTTTTATTTTCTAATAGGATTAGAAATTAGTCTTACGTAGTATTTTAAATTGTTTAAAATCTAGTAGGACGTTAGAACTTTGGTTATAAGGGAACTCTACCGGTGAAGTTCTGTCTAAGGCTTGGGGTACTTAAGTTGATGATGAACAGAAACACCTCCTACACAGAGGCCCACCCGGAGCCTGAGTTGAATTAACCTTAGTTCTATTTTATCTCTAGGTAATTAAAAATATTTATTCACCTAGACATAAGGTTAAAAGACCTAGTTATAATAGTTATAATAGGCATAGACTTAGATAGATTCTTTTAGCCGCAATGCTACTAAGTTAAACCTATACCCTAATTTTAGTTGCTTCAGTGGGAGAAAACGAGATGTTCGCATCGAGTTTACTCTCACGTCCTCAAGAGTTCACACTGTGAGTTCCATGCTCGGCTACATGGCGTTAATAGGGCGTCCCCCTACGGTATGTGTTTGCATGGTCCAATACCAAGGTGAATGAGGGAAGTATCCATAGTAAATGGGAGCAGGACGCGTGTCAACGTATCCTACTGTCTCCTCCATTTTGTCGCTCTATGAGATTTCTATAGTCCGCTTGCTAGGTTGTCCTGGATTAGCCAAACCCTACTGAGGGTCTGACTATAGGGATCAGAACACCGCGAACTCCATAAATGAATAGGGTCTCTTAGGTAATTTGCCAACAGTAGTCTTTCTTAATAGTAGCCAGTTGGCTCGGACCTATTGGATCTGAAAATGGGAGGGTCACATTTACGGGACTAGTTAAGCTAGTTAACAAGTCCTTGACCAAACAAACGGTAGCCTGGGACCATTGGGACATGAGATGTTCTAGTAGTGAGAATTGGCTAAGAAAGTCTCAATTCAAGGGAGGAATGACTGACCGCCCAACGGTGGCTTTTGTTCTAAGCCCTTAAAGTATCGTTGCAAAATTAAAGGTTTAATTTAAACATTAGGTTTAGTTTAAACACTAGGGTTCTTTAATAATTTTGCTAAATATGATTGGTTTTATGATGGGTTAAAAGGCATAACTAATTAGAACTATTTTAGATTTTCAGCATGTCGTCCTCAATAATAGCCTTACTTAAAAGCGATCGTTTAACTGGTGAGAATTTTATTACGTGGAAGTCCAACTTGAATACGATTCTTGTTGTTGACGACCTACGATTTGTACTAACTGAGGAATGTCCTCAAGTCCCTGCTCGTAATGCTCCTCAATTTGTTAAGGAGGCGTACGACCCCTGGATCACGGCCAATGATAAGGCCAAGGTCTACATTTTTGCTAGTGTTTCTCAAGTTCTGGCCAAAAACCACGAGGGCATGGTCTCAGCTCGTGAGATCATGAGTTCGCTGGAAGAAATGTTTGGACAACCGTCTGGACAGATTCGACACGAATCCCTCAAATACGTTTATAACTCCCGTATGAAGGAAGGGTCATCGATGAGAGAACACGTTCTCGATCTGATGGTCCACTTCAACGTGCCTGAGATGAACGGAGCGGTCATTGACGAGCAAAGTCAGGTATCATCATCTTGGAATCTCTTCCGAAGAGTTTTCTGCAATTTCGCGACAATGCGGTGATGAACAAGATAGAGTATAACCTTACTACTCTCCTTAATGTACTACAAACTTTTCAGTCTCTTATGAAGAATAAGGGACAGGCTGATGGAGAGGAAAATCTGTTTGCCCATTCTAGAAGGTTCCAGAAGGGTTCATCCTTTGGGACTAAGTCCTATGGTTCATCTTCTCGGTTTAAGAAGACCCAAAAGAAGAAGATAGGAGGGAAAGGGAAGACACTTGCTGCTGACAAAGGCAAGGGAAAAGGCAAGGTTGCAGATAAAGGAAATTTTTTTCACTACAACATGGATGAGCACTGGAAGCGAAACTGCCCAAAATACCTTGTTGAGCTCTAAGTGAAGAAAGGTAAATTAGATTTACTTATTCTTCAAACTTGTTTAGTGGAAAATGATTATATGACCTGGATACTTGATTCAGGAGCCACTAATCACGTTTGCTCTTCGTTTCAGGAAACTAGTTCCTTCAAGGAGCTCGAAGAGGGTGAGATGACGCTCAGGGTCGGAACGGAAGATGTCGTCTCAGCTCGTGCAGTGGGAGATGCCAAGCTGTTTTTTAGAGATAGATTTTTATTTTTAGAAAATCTGTATTTAGTTCCTAAAATTAAGAGGAACTTAATTTCTATCTCTTGTTTATTGATCTTGGCTACTGTATTACCGTTTCATTTGATGAAGCGTTCATTTCTAAGAAAGGTGTGAATATTTGTTGTGCTAAGTTAGAAAACGGCTTGTATGTACTGAAACCGAATAAAACCAAAGCAATTTTAAATCATGAGATGTTTAAGAATGCTTACACTCAAAGTAAAAGGCAAAGAATTTCTCCAAATAATAATACCTATCTATGGCATCTTAGACTTGGTCATATTAATCTCAACCGAATTGAGAGACTCTCTAAGAATGGACTTCTAAATTAGTTAAAAGATGATTCTTTACCCCCTTGCGAGTCTTGCTTGGAAGGTAAAATGACCAAGCGACCTTTTACTGGAAAAGGTTACAGAGCCATAGAGCCCTTAGAACTTGTACATTCGGATCTTTGTGGTCCGGTGAATGTTAAAGCTCGAGGAGGGTACGAATATTTCATCTCTTTCATAGATGATTATTCGAGGTATGGTTATCTATATCTAATGCATCACAAGTCTAAGGCTCTTGAAAAGTTCAAAGAGTATAATGTTGAAGTATAGAATGCATTAGGGAAAACCATTAAAACACTTCGATCCGATCGAGGTGGAGAGTATATGGATTTGAGATTCAAGGACTATATGATAGAACATGGAATTAAATCTCAACTCTCAACACCTAATATACAACAACAAAATGGTGTGTCAGAAAGGGGAAATAAAACCTTGTTGGACATGGTTCGTTCTATGATGAGCTATGCTCAACTGCCTGCCTCGTTTTGGGGATACGCAGGAGAGACTGCAGTTCAAATCTTGAACACTGTTCCATAAAAAAGTGTTTCAGAAACACCTTTTGAGCTGTGGAAGGGGCGTAAACGTAGTTTACAACACTTCAGGATTTGGGGTTGTCCGGCACACGTGCTCGTGACAAACCCAAAGAAACTGGAACCTCGTTCAAGATTGTGCCAATTTGTTGGTTATCCCAAAGAAATGAGAGGTGGTCTTTTCTACGACCCACAAGACAACAAGGTGATTGTATCGACAAACGCCACGTTCTTGGAGGAAGATCACATGAGCAACCACAAACCGCATAGTAAATTAGTACTAAATGAAGCTACAGTTGAACCAACAAGAGTTGTTGATCAAGCTGGACTTTCATCAAGAGTTGATGGAGGAGCCAACACTTCAAGTCAGTCTCGTCCTTCTCAATCGTTGGGAATGCCTCGACGCAGTGGGAGGGTTGTTTCCTAACCTGACCGCTACTTGCGTTTAGCTGAAACTCAAGTTGTCATACCTGATGACAGCGTAGAAGATCCATTGTCTTATAAACAGGCGATGAATGACGTAGACAAGGACCAATGAATCAAAGCCATGGACCTTGAAATGGAGTCAATGGACTTAAATACAGTATGGGAACTTGTAGACCAACCTGAAGGGGTTAGACCCATAGGGTGTAAATGGATCTATAAGAGAAAGAGAGATGCAGCCGGAAAGGTACAGACCTTTAAGGCTAGACTTGTAGCAAAGGGTTTTACCCAAAGGGAAGGAGTTGACTATGAAGAAACTTTTTCCCCTGTTGCTATGCTAAAGTCTATAAGAATACTCTTGCCCATAGCCGCATTTTATTGAAGAGAATCGAAGTCCCTGCAGCGGATGCGATTGCGAATCGCGCGCTCTTGATTTAGTTACAACGATTAATTCAAGAACACAAATAACAAGATTAAGCATAAAATAGAATGGACAACAAGAATGTTACCTTTGAAGAACGTTTCTTCAAGTGCTCCTCCTCTCTCACGATCAAGATCACTGCAACACGAAGTCGTACGAACACCGACACTACCACCGGATCTTCTCCGTTGTTCTCTAGGTGAGGGAGGAAGGTGGGTTCCCTTTAGGAAAAATGTGGTGTTTTTGTGAGTGAGATGTTTGTTGTCTTAGAACCTTTCCAACAACAACAAAAAGCAAGGAATTGATTAGAATGTCTTAACCTAGTTGCATCTCATGCAACCATATATATAGGGGAATGGGATGAAAATGACCATCCTACCCCTCCTTTATTCTCTCTTTAGTATATAGTTTATATATGAATCTAATTCACATTAAAACTATATATTATATCAATTATATCATATATAATAGATATAACACCTCATGTATGAAATTGAACACTTCAATTTCGCTCCTAATTTTATACCCTCAATATTACCATATTGAGCCAACTGAGGGATCTAATGAACCTACATATCATGAACTCCAATGATGTGAGATTAACTGATCAAACTCTTTGATCCAGTTAATCAATATTCATTAACTACAAGTCACTCCACTATAGACTTGTAGCTGCACTCTCCTCACTGTAGATATTATTGTGTCCACTGATAGAGTCATTACCCATGAGTCGACCCTTCACAGGTTGTTTGTAATCACAGTTGGGTCAAATTACCGTTCTACCCATGTGATTACCTCTTTGTTCCTTCAGCACCACTAATCCTCTAATGAACAACAAGTCTAAGGTCCTACCTTAGACTAATACCTTCATAGAGGGTGGGGCCCCATTGTTGAAGACTTGGAGTCAGTTCTTAAGAGAACAACCTATCTAATTCCTTAGTAGAGGAATGAGGGAATTCCATTTTGCACAGTTAAGTTCCCAGCTACCTACGAAGTTTTGTCCCTGAGAAGGTAGGCTTATTGAGTCGGCTACAGGCCCCTCTCAACCATACTAGTCTAAGAACAAACCCCTATAAGCAGGAGTTCTTAACTTGCTCAGGATTCAGGTCGAGTCACTAATGACCATCTATAAATTACTAGTCTTATCCTGTTAACGGTATTAAACTGGTTAGACTAATAATTTGCGATCCAGTCTTGTATGAACTCTTCATACAGGATGCCCCCACTCGCATGTCAACTACATGAATGAGTTGGATTACCTCATTTGTACTAATTACAAAGTGGGTCGCATCCATGGTGTTACCAGATTGAGGTTTCCAACCTTATTCTTATACCATAGACTATTTAGGTTATAATCTTGAACTCAACACAAATAGTGTTCACTACACTGATTTCAAGATAAACGTTATAACCTTGGAGCTTAGTTTAGTGGATTTATAAAAGCAAGACTGTAATCTTATCAAAATAAATAACACTTTATTTAATTGATCAAAATTACACAAGTTTAGGGCATAAATCCCAACATTTATGACTATGAAATCTGACAAATGAACGTCAAGACTGCCTTTTTGAATGGTAATCTTGACGAGAGCATCAATATGTCTCAGCCTGAAGGGTTCATAGCCCAAGGACAGGAGCAAAAGGTTTGCAAACTCAATCGATCCATTTATGGGTTGAAACAAGCGTCCAAATCTTGGAATATAAGATTTGATACTGCGATCACGTCCTATGGTTTTGACCAAAACGTTGATGAGCCTTGTGTTTACAAGTGGATTATCAACAATAAAGTAGCTTTTTTAGTACTTTATGTGGATGATATCCTACTCATTGGGAATGATGTAGGATACCTAACTGTCATAAAGAATTGGCTGGCGACCTAATTCCAAATGAAAGATTTGGGAGAGGCGCAATATGTTCTTGGGATTCAGATCTTCAGGAGTCGCAAGAACAAAAGGCTAGCACTGAATCAAGCATCTTATATCGACAAAATGTTGTCTCGACATTCGATGCAGAATTCCATGACGGGCTTATTACCCTTCCGGCATGGAGTTCATCTGTCTAAGGAACAGTGTCCCAAGACACCTCAAGAAGTTGAGGATATGAGACATATTCCCTATGCCTCTGCAGTAGGTAGCTTAATGTATGCTATGTTATGCACGAGGTCGGGCATTTGTTATGCAGTGGGAATAGTTAGTAGGTACTAGTCCAATCCATGGTTAGACAACTGGACAACAGTTAAAAATATCCTCAAATATCTTAGGAGAACGAGGAACTATACCCTTGTGTATGGGTCTAAGGATTTGATCTTTACTGGATACACTGATTCTGATTTTCAGACCGATAAGGATTCTCGATAATCCATATTGGGATCAGTTTTCACCCTTAATGGGGGAGCTATAGTATGGCGAAGCATCAAGCAAGGATGCATCGCCGACTCCACGATGGAGGCTGAGTATGTCGCTGCTTGTGAAGCAGTTAAATAGGTTGTTTGGATAAGGAAATTCCATACTGATTTGGAAGTTGTTCCAAATATGGAATCTCTCATCACCTTATATTGTGACAACAGTGGTGCGGTAGCCAATTCGGAGGAACCTCGCAGCTATAAGCGAGGTAAGCACATCGAGGGGAAGTATCACCTGATACGAGAAATAGTGCAACGAGGAGATGTGACAGTCACGAAGATCGCTTCGGAGCACAATATTGCTGATCCGTTTACAAAGACTCTCACGGCTAAAGTGTTCGAGGGTCATCTTGAAAGTCTGGGCCTACGAGATATGTACATAGGCTAATCTAGGGCAAGTGGTGAAGGGAATCGAAGTCCCTGCAGCGGAAGCGATTGCGAATCGCGCGCTCTTGATTTAGTTACAATGGAAATTTCTAGAATGTAAAACATGGATTAAGCATTAAATAAGAGTTTGGACAGCAAGAAGTTACCTTTAAAGAACCTTTCTTCAAGTGCTCCTCTCTCCACAGTCACGATCTCAGCAACAAGAACTCCAAAGTGAGAAGACACGACCACCGAATCTTCTCCGTTGTTCTCTAGGTGAGGGAGGAAGGTGAGTTTCCTTTATGAGTGGTGAGGTATTTTGTGAGAGAGATTTGTGTTTTGGGACTCTTCCAACAACACAACAAGGAGGATAGGAATTCTATGAAAAAACCCTTAACCTAGTTGCATCTCATGCAACCATATATAGAGAGAATTGGGATGGAAATGACCATCCTACCCCTCCTTTAATCTCTCTTTAGTAAATAGTCTAAATCACATTAAAACTATAGTACCCCCGCTATAGTGAACAACAAGTCTAAGGTCCCACCTTGGACTCATACACTCATAGAGGGCGGGGCCCCGTTATTCAAGACCTGGAGTCAGTTCTTATGGGAAAAACCTATCTAATTCCTCAGTAGAGGAATGAGTGAATTCCATCTTGCACAGTTAAGTTTCCAACTACCTACGAGGTTCTGTCCTTGAGAATGTAGGTTTATTGAGTCGGCTACAGACCACTCTCACACATACTAGTCTAAGGACAAACCCCTATAAGCAGGAGTTCTTAACTTGCTCAGGATTCAGGTCGAGTCACTAATGACCATCTATAAATTACTAGTCTTATCCTATTAACGGTATTACACTGGTTAGACAAATAATTTGCGATCCAGTCTTGTATGAACTCTTGATACAGGATGCCCCCACTCGCATGTCAACTACATGAATGAGTTGGATTACCTCATTTTTACTAATTACAAAGTGGGTCGCATCCATGGTGTTACCAGAATGAGGTTTCCAACCTTATTCTCATACCATAGACTATTTAGGTTATAATCTTGAACTCAACCCAAATAGTGTCCACTACACTGATTTCAAGATAAACGTTATAACCTTGGAGCTTAGTTTAGTGGATTTATAAATGTAAGACTGTAATCTTATCAAAACAAATAACACTTTATTTAATTGATCAAAATTACACAAGTTTAGGGCATACATCCCAACATTTATGACTATGAAATCTGACAAATGAACGTCAAGACTGCCTTTTTGAATGGTAATCTTGACGAGAGCATCTATATGTCTCAGCCCGAAGGGTTCATAGCCCAAGGTCAGGAGCAAAAGGTTTGCAAGCTCAATCGATCCATTTATGGGTTGAAACAAGCGTCCAAATCTTGGAATATAAGATTTGATACTGCGATCAAGTCCTATGGTTTTGACCAAAACGTTGATGAGCCTTGTGTTTACAAGTGGATTATCAACGATAAAGTTCCTTTTTTAGTACTTTATGTGGATGATATCCTACTCATTGGGAATGATGTAGGATACCTAACTGACATAAAGAATTGGCTGGCGACCTAATTCCAAATGAAAGATTTGGGAGAGGCGCAATATGTTCTTGGGATTCAGATCTTCAGAAGTCGCAAGAATAAAACGCTAGCACTGTCTCAAGCGTTTTATATCGACAAAATGTTGTCTCGATATTCGATGCAGAATTCCAAGATGGGTTTATTACCCTTCAGGCATGGAGTTCATCTGTCTAAGGAACAGTGTCCCAAGCGCCTCAAGAAGTTGAGGATATGAGACATATTCCCTATGCCTCTACAGTAGGTAGCTTAATGTATGCTATGCTATGCACGAGGTCAGACATTTGTTATGCAGTGGGAATAGTTAGTAGGTACTAGTCCAATCCATGGTTAGACAACTGGACAACAGTTAAAAATATCCTCAAATATCTTAGGAGAACGAGGAACTATACCCTTGTGTATGGGTCTAAGGATTTGATCTTTACTGGATACACTGATTCTGATTTTCAGACCGATAAGGATTCTCGGAAATCCATATTGGGATCAGTTTTCACCCTCAACGGGGGAGCTATAGTATGGCGAAGTATCAAGCAAGGATGCATCGCTGACTCCACGATGGAGGCTGAGTATGTCGCTGCTTGTGAAGCAGTTAAATAGGCTATTTGGCTAAGGAAATTCCTCACTGATTTGTAAGTTGTTCCAAATATGGAATCTCCCATCACCTTATACTGTGACAACAGTGGTGCGGTAGCCAATTCGAAGGAACCTCGCAGCTATAAGCGAGGTAAGCACATCGAGGAGATGTATCACCTGATACGAGAAATAGTGGAACGAGGAGATGTGACAGTCACGAAGATCGCTTCGGAGCACAATATTGTTGATCCGTTTACAAAGACTCTCACGACTAAAGTGTTCTAGGGTCATCTTGAAAGTCTGGGCCTACGAGATATGTACATAGGCTAATATAGGGCAAGTGGTGAAGGGAATCGAAGTCCCCGCAGCGGAAGCGATTGCGAATCGCGCGCTCTTGATTTAGTTACAATGGAAATTTCAAGAATGTAAAACATGGATTAAGCATAAAATAAGAGTTTGGACAGCAAGAAGTTACCTTTGAAGAACCTTTCTTCAAGTGCTCCTCTCTCCACAGTCACGATCTCAGTAACAAGAACTCCAACGTGCGAAGACACGACCACCGAATCTTCTCCGTTGTTCTCTGAAGGGAATGAAAATCCCATGTTGCGGAAAACGATTGAATCGTCGATGTATCAATTACGCAAATCGTCTTTGTTAAAATTTATCTAATACATAGATCTAGGCTAAACATGCAATTAAGAAGAAGAAAAACAGTAAAAAATGATTTTACTTATTTGTTGAAGACTTTCTTCACAATATCTTCTTCAAATCCACGAACCCTTCGTGCTCCTCGAACACAACGATTTCCTCCAACGAATGTGAGTCAAACACTACCAAGAAGCCTTCTCGGTTATTCTCTTTTGGAGAAAGGAGGCTTGTGGGAACCTTTTTGGTTTTGGAGAGGGAGGAGAATTTCAGAGAGAATAGAGAGAGTTTCTCTTCTCTTTTTTGTGTAAAACTAAAAAATGAGAGAGTTAAGTGCCATCCTTCTTGAAAGAAGGGTTTATATAGTGGATTAGTGGAGTTAAAGTGTCCACATATTTACCACTTTTTATTAATCATAGGTTATGCAAATCTCATTTGCATAACCACATAATATAAGATATCTCATATCTCATATTGCAAATCTCATTTGCAATAGTTGTGATTTATTAAATTGAATCACATCCAATTTAATTTCTCTCAATCAAATTCTCCAATTAGCCCTAATTCAACAATTAGGCTAACCTATAGTTTATTATGAATCTCATTCACATTAAACTATATATTATATCATTCATATCTCATATAAATGACATAAATGCCCTTTAAGGTGAAATTGAACACTTCAATTTCATACCAAAACTTTATCCTTTGTTAAATCCAGATTGAGCCAACCGAGGGACCTAATGGACCTACAAAGTGACGGCTCTCAATGATCCGAGATTAACTCGCCAAAGTCTTTGACCCTGTTAACCAACATTCATTAGTTACGGTAATATTCCACTATAGCCCGTAGTCAGTACTCCGTCGGTCACGAGAATATTACGTGTCCACCGATATAACCAATACCCATGAGTCGACCCTTCACGGGTTGTTGTTCGTGACACACTGGTGGGTCAAATTACCGCTTTACCCCGTGTCTACCTCTTGTTCCTTAAGTCCCCACTTTGCTCCTCTAACGAACAACATATTGTGATGGTCCAACCATACACAACACTCTTCTCTGGGCGGTGAGAAGGTGGGCGCCGTTGTCCAAGCCCCCGAGACAACACTTAAGGGAACAACCCCTCTAGTTTCCCTACAAAGTGAACGAGTGAATTCCATCTCGCGTAGTTAAGTTTCCAGCTCCCTACTTGGTTCTGCCCCTGAGAAGATAGGCATATTCGGCGAGTAACTGTGACCACCCTCACCCGTACTAGTAAAAGAAAAGGACACTCGCATGGCGGGAGTCCGTAACACGCTCAGGATTCAGGTCGAGTCACTAATGGTCATCTACGAAATTATTAGTCCTCACTGTCAACGGTGTTACATTAGTAGGTCTAATAATTCACGGTCCGGTCTTGTACAATCTCATTGCACAGGATACCCCCACTCGCATGTCAATTACATGAACGAGTCAGATCACCTCGTCTGTATCTAATACAAAGCGGGCCACATCCAAAGTGTATCCAGGATTAGGTCTCCAACCCTATCCATATACTGTAGACCATTCGGGTCATTAACTCGAACGTGATCTTCCCTATGTGTCCACTACACACCGTTCAAGTTCTAGTTCTCTCATAAATTCAATGACCCTGGAGCTTAGTTTATTGGAAAAAATTTATAAATATTGCGAGACACAAAGTGATGAAATAAATAACACTTATTAATTTCAATCAATATATTACAAACACGAGATTAGGAAAAAAATCCTAACAAACTCCCACTTGGACTAAGCTAGTGGAGAAAATACATTTCAGAAATGTACATAAATTACAACGAAGTAATACAATAAACTAGGGCATTGAATACCCGTTTACACATCTCCCACTTGCCCTAGTCAGGAAGCTCTCGAAGACCTAGACTCTCTAGGTGACCCTCAAACACCTTAGCCGTGAGGGGCTTTGTAAATGGATCAGCTACGTTGTGCTCCGACGCTATCTGCGCGTGGATCGCCACGTCTCATGGTGCACAATCTCCCGTGTCGAGATGATACTTGCGCTCAATGTGTTTGCCTCTCTTATGGCTCCGAGGCTCACGTGAGTTGGCTACTGCACCACTGTTATCAAAAAACAGTGTGATCGGCAAGTTCATGTTAGGAACAACTTCCAAATCTGTCATGAACTTCCTAAGCCAAACAGCTTCCTTTGCAGCTTCACAAGCCGCAACATTCTCCGCTTCAATAGTGGAATCAGCGATGCATCCCTGCTTGATGCTTCACCATACTACAACTCCTCCATTCAGAATTAAGGCTGACCCCGAGGTGGATTTCCTAGAATCCTTATCGGTCTAAAAATCAGAATCTTTGTATCCCGTAAGGATCAAATCCCCACTCCCATACGCTAAGTTGTAGTTCCTCGTTCTCCTAAAATACTTGAGGATTGCCTTTACGGCTGTCCAGTGATCTAATCCTGGATTGGATTGATATCTACTGACAATTCCTACTGCACAACAGATGTCGGGCCTAGTACATAGCATGGCATACATCAGACTCCCTACAGCTGAAGCATATGGAATCCGTCTCATATCCTCAACATCTTGAGGAGTCTTAGGACATTGATCCTTAGACAAGTGAACCCCATGCCTAAAAGGCAGTAAGCCCTTCTTGGAGTTCTGCATCTTATATCTAGACAATATCTTGTCAATATAAGACGCATGAGACAAGGCTAGCGTTCTGTTCTTCCGGTTCCTGACTATCTGGATACCTAGAACATACTGAGCTTCTTCCAAATCTTTCATTTGGAATTGCGAAGCTAGCCACTTCTTAACGTCAGTAAAAAATTCTACCTCATTCCCAATGAGAAGAATATCGTCCACATACAACACCAAAAATGCGACAATTTTGTCAACGATTTTCTTGTAGACACAAGGCTCGTCGACATTTTGATCAAAGACATAAGATTTGATTGCCTCATCAAACCTTATATTCCAAGACCTCGGTTCGCTTTCACCCATAAATGGACCTATGAAGTCGGCAAACTTTTTGCTCTTGGCCTTGGGCAATGAACCCTTTGGGCTGGTCCATGTACATGGTCTCATCAAGTTTGCCATTCAGAAAGGCTGTCTTGACATCCATCTGCCATACCTCGTAGTCATAATACGCGGCAATGGCCAGAAGGATCCTGATCGACTTTACCATGGCAACAGGCGAAAAAGTCTCCTCATAGTCAACCCCTTCAACCTGGGTAAAACCCTTTGCCACTAGTCGGGCTTTGAAGGTTCGCACCTTCCCATCTACGCCACGTTTACGCTTGTAGATCCATTTGCAGCCAATAGGTTTTACCCCATCCGGTTGATCCACAAGCTCCCATACAGAATTGAAGTACATAGACTCCATTTCTTGGTCCATAGCTTTAATCCACTCGTCTTTGTCAACATCAACCATTGCCTGATCATAGAAAATGGATCCTCAAAGTCATCATCAGGAGCGACAACTGAGGTTTCCGCTAAACCCATGTAGCGATCAGGCTGTCTCACAGCCCTCCCACTACGTCGAGGCATTCCCAACTCTTGAGAACGAATTTGACTAGACGTGCTAGGATCAACAACACTTGTTGACGTACTAGCCCCATCAGCAACTCTTGCTGATGAACTGTCCATTTCATTCAATACAATCTTACTCCTTGGTACATGATCCCTGACGTGGTCTTCCTCTAGGAAAGTGGCGTTTGTCGACACAAGCACCCTATTTTCCCTAGGATCATAAAAATGGACCACCTCTAGTCTCTTTAGGGTAACCTACGAATAGGCACAATTTCGAACGGGGTTCCAACTTTTTCGGGTTTGACACCAACACATGGGTCGGGCATCCCCAAATCCTGAAGTGATGTAAACTGCCTTTACGTCCACTCCAGAGCTCGAAAGGTGTTTCACAAACACTCTTCGAGTGAACGTTGTTCAAAATATAAACCGCAGCCTCCACTGCATACCCCAAAAAGAATCGGGAGACGACGAGCATAGCTCATCATCGACCGAACCATGTCCAACAAGGTTCTGCTTTCTCCTCTCGATACACCATTCTCATTGTGGCATACCAGTCTTTGAGTTGGGACGTAATTCCGTGTTCTATCATATAGTCCTCGAATTCGGTGTCCATGTACTCTCCACCCCGATCCAATCGAAGTGTTTTAAGCGATTTACCTAAGAGGTTCTCAACCTCAGTCTTGTACTCCTTGAACTTTTCAAGAGTTTCAGACTTCTTATGCATTAGGTAAATGTACCCATATCTAGTGTAGTCGTCTATGAAAGACACAAAGTACTCATAACCGCCCCGAGCTTTAACATTCATCGGACCACAGAGGTCATAATGCACTAACTCAAGAGGCTCTTTGGCTCTATATCCTTTTCCACTAAAAGGACGTTTGGTCATTTTGCCCTCAAGGCATGACTCACACACCGGTAAAGAGTTTTCTTCCAACTCGTTTAGAAGTCCACTCCTCACTAGTTTCTCAATCTTATTAAGATTAATGTGGCCTAACCGAAGATGCCAATGGTGGGCATTTTAATTTGGAGAAACTTTCGCTTTCTTAGTTCGTGTTTCTGCAGTTTTAAATAATTCAGTATTCAAAACACTTTTGACCGAATTAGGTTTCAAAACATACAGATTATTTTCAAGTGAAGCTGAACAGATCACATTCCCTTTGAAAGAAATAAACGCTTTATTCGATTCATAGGAAACTGAAATACATTGTCCAATAAGGCAGGAAATTGAAACAAGGTTTCTAGTAAACCCTGGAACTATGTACAAATTGTCCAACAATAAGTACTTCCCGCCAAAGCTTAGCTTCACTGCACTGATCGTCATTGCGAGAGAGACTAGCTCCCTGATCCAACCCGTAGAGTCACCTCACCCTCTCGCAAATGGTGCGCAGAATCAATCACGAAAAGAAGAACAAACGTGGTTAGTGGCGCCCGAATCCAATATCCAGGCAGAGTCACTACTCTCCACTAAACATGTTTCAGTCACAAGTAAATCACATTTACCTTGATTCTTCTTCTCGGCAAGGAATTTGGGACAGTTTCTCTTTCAGTGACCGCCCCCATTGCAGTGGAAACACTTTCCTTTCTCTACAACCTCCTTGACCTTCTTGCCCTTGTGGGCGGCAACACGATCAGTTTTACCCCTCTTCATCCTCTTCTTCCTTTTTGCGCGTGAAGGAGCAATAGCGATTTTCGTCCCAGAGGTCGAACCCCGTGATAAGACACAGAGGCAACGCTTGCCTCGCATTCCCGACCCTATGCAAGGATTGAAAATTCAGCTCATTGAGGAGGGTTGTCGGTGTGTAGCTAATTTTGTTCATAACAATATTGCTACGAAACTGAAGGAAACTCTTCGGAAGAGTCTCCAAAATAAAATCGACTGCTCGACTCATCGATCGAAGCCCCGTTCATCTCGGCGGATGGAAGTGGGTCATCATGTATAGAAACGTGTTCGCGGACGACGCACGACCCTTCTTTCATCCGCGCGTTGAAAACGTATTTGAGCGAGTCATCTTAGGACTGAAAGGATCGTTGTCCAAACATTTCTCGCAGATACTCCATGATCTCCTTAGCGGAATCCATCAGCTCGTGCTTCTTTGCCAAGACATCAGACATGCTGGCAATAATATAGACCTTGGCCTTTTCATTGGCCCTTATCCATCGATCGTATGCATCGCGAACACTTCGCGATTGCCGAGCTTGACATCGAGGACACTCCTCAGATAACACGAACTTTATGTCGCTTGTACCAAAATTGTATTTATGTTGTTTTTTCAACTTTGATAGTTATCTCCCACTAATTTGTCCGAAGCGAGTAAAGCTATTATTGCGCTAGACATTTTTAGTTTGAAAAATCAAGAAAACCTTTGTATTAGTCTCTTAAAAAAACTTTTGAAATCCAATAAAGTTTTAGCAAAAATTGTTTCATGATCCCTAGGTCAATCAAGATTTTGCAATGATACCCTAAAGGTTTAGAATGACCGCCACCGAAGGGTGAATAGAACACTCCTCCTCTAGGACGAGACTTTCTCGATCAGACCCTAATCCCAGAATAACTCTTATTCCATTAGGCGTCCAATTACCATTGTTCGGTCGAATTCATTAACACTTAACGAGTGCGTGAGTGTCACCTCAATCTTTAAGTTTCCAAGCATCCGTCCAAACAACAACGACCACCGAAGGGTGAACCAAGAAGGAAAACCAACCAGAAATCAGATCCCTTTCGGGAATTCACGGTGTTCCGACTCCCATGATCAAGCCCTTCAAGGGATTGTCCGTCCAGCAAAACTAGCGAGCGGATCATAGGCGTCTCACGGTGTGAATCGAAAGAGAGACCGTGGGTCTCTCGCTTTCACAAGTCCCGCTCCCACTCACTATAAGTACTATCTCCATCCACGATGATATTGACCTATACAAATGCCATCCGAAGGGGGACGCTCCCATTTGCACCACGAGGCCGAGTATAGATCTCACTGTGCGGACTTTAAAGGAGATTTGTGGTTGGAAATTCAAATGTATCTCATACACTTTATTTCCTCCCACTCAAAGACTTTAATTTTTATTAGGGATTGACCTAGATAAACCGCTAAAATTTACCTAAGTCTACCAATATAACTCTTATATGGTATTAACCTAAGTTTATAATCACATTATTAACTTAGGTCTATGGGAGTAAATTAATTAACACTTAATTAATTGGCACTCACGAGAATATAACCTAAGAATCTCCGGACCGAATTCAATCCCAAGTCGGTTTTTCGGTGTAGGGGTGTTCATGGCGTCAACTTAAATACCCCACCTTTAGACAAAACCTTCCTTAGACAAAGTTACTTATCACTCACCATTCATAGGTTATATTTGATTTCCTAAATTTCTCATCTCATTAGAAAATTAGAAAACCTAAGTCATTATTGAAGTTCTAAACACTTTAAAACTAATAATTAACTTAGGTTGCATGCATTTCTATGTTATAGTGCTTGATCATCCATCACATGAATAATACTATATACTATAACATAATATAATTCATCACATGAATTTAAATGCATGAGCATGCTTTTAATTTAAAATATAACACTTATATTTAAATAAATTAAAACATGCATACATTATATTATAACTCTTATAATATAATCCTATCATGCATACTATATATTATAACTCTTATAATATAAATATGATGCATGAAATGTTTAACCTAAGGTGGGATTTTAAATCTATATGACATACAATATGCACACAAAATTAAATAAAATATACATCTCATGCATAAAATAATTAAATAGCAAAAATGGACCGATTTTTGGCACCTAGGGGCAATTATTTAATTAAATAACATTAATATAACATTTATATTAATATTATTTAATAAAATAATTAAATTAAAAAATATTAAAATACATTTTATGAAAATAAATAAATAAAACGTGTGAAAACCGCCCAAGTGGAGGCTTGAACCCACGTCCTCGCAGAATCGCCATGCGAATCGTTCTCAACGCGTCATACGTTTACTGTAACGCCGTGGCGCGTTGCAACGCTTTGCTGCTCTCCAGCGTCGACCCGCGTTCTCAATGCCAGCGGCGTTGCAACGCTACGCCCAACGTTGCAACGCTGTTCTGCTGCAGGGCCTCCATCCGCGAGGATAGCGTTGAGACGCCATTGGGCAGCATCTCAACGCCATCGGCGAACAACAAACTCCTTTGTCGTTTTTCGCCGATTTATGCTGTTTTCGCTCGATTTCTTCACAAAGAACACTTGCCACGAAACGACACGGACTTACAGACTCGATTTATTTTCTAAAATGCCCAAAAAAAAACACGGGCCCTTTACATTTGATCTCATCAAACAGAAAATAAATCTAAAAGTGCCAAAAACCGAAAACATCCATTATGCAAACCAAGACATTATCTCATGAATTATGGTAAAATACCCACCAAATTTTAACAAAACAGTGCATAATTAAGAAACCATCGAAATGGCTCAGGTACCAATTGAAAGGAATGAAAATCCCATGCAGCGGAAGACGATTGAATCGTCGATGTATCAATTACGCAAACCGTCTTTGTTAAAATTGATCTAATACATAGATCTAGGCTAAACATGCAATTAAGAAGAAGAAAAACAGTAAAAAGGGATTTTACTTACTTGTTGAAGACTTTCTTCACAATATCTTCTTCAAATCCACGAACACTTCGTGCTCCTCGTACACAACGATTTCCTCCAACGAATGTGAGTCAAACACTACCAAGAAGCCTTCTCGGTTGTTCTCTTTTGAAGAAAGGAGGCTTGTCGGAACCTTTTGGTTTTGGAGAGGAGGAGAATTGAGAGAGAGAATAGAGAGAGTTTCTCTTCTCTTTTTGTGTAAAACTAAAAAATGAGAGAGTTAAGTGCCATCCTTCTTGAAAGAAGGGTTTATATAGTGGATTAGTGGAGTTAAAATGTCCACATATTTACCACTTTACGACAATCATAGGTTATGCAAATCTCATTTGCATAACCACATAATATAAGATATCTCATATCTCATATTGCAAATCTCATTTGCAATAGTTGTGGATTTATTAAATTGAATCACATCCAATTTAATTTCTCTCAATCAAATTCTCCAATTAGCCCTAATTCAACAATTAGGCTAACCTATAGTTTATTATGAATCTCATTCACATTAAACTATATATTATATCATTCATATCTCATATAAATGACATAAATGCCCTTTAAGGTGAAATTGAACACTTCAATTTCATACCAAAACTTTATCCTTTCTTAAATCCAGTTTGAGCCAACCGAGGGACCTAATAGACCTCAAAGGCGGGCTCCAATGATCCGAGATTAACTCGCCAAACTCTTTGACCCTTGTTAACCAACATTCATTAGCTACGGTAACACTCCACTGTAGCCCGTAGCTATACTCCCGTCAGTGCAGAATATTACGTGTCCATTGATTTAACCAATACCCATGAGTCGACCCTTCACAGGTTGTTCGTGAGACACTACTGGTCAAATTCATCGCTTTAGCCCTGTGTCTACCTCTTGTTCCTTAAGTCCCCACTGCTCCTCTAACGAACAACATATTGTGATGGTCCAACCATACACAACACCCTTCTCGGGCGGTGAGAAGGTGGGCGCCCGTTGTCCAAGCCCCGTGAGATGTGACTTAAGGGAACAACCCCTCTAGTTTCCCTAAAGGCGGGGAACGAGTGAATTCCATCTCGCGTAGTTAAGTTCCCAGCTCCTACTTGGTTCTGTCCCGAGAAGATAGGCATATTGGGCGAGTAATCGTGACCACCCTCACCCGTACTAGTCAAAGAACAGGCCCTCGCATACAGGAGTCCGTAATACGCTCAGGATTCAGGTCGAGTCACTAATGGTCATCTACGAAATTATTAGTCCTCACTGTCAACGGTGTTACATCAATAGGTCTAATAATTCACGGTCTGGTCTTGTACAATCTCATTGCACAGGATGCCCCCACTCGCATGTCAATTACATGAACGAGTCGGATCACCTCGCCTCAGTATCTAATACAAAGCGGGCCTCATCCACGTGTGTATCCGTGGATTAGGTCTCCAACCCTATCCATATATCAGAGACCATTCGGTCATTAACTCGAACGTGATCTTCCCTGTGTGTCCACTACACACCGTTCAAGTTCTAGTTCTCTCATAAATTCAATGACCCTGGAGCTTAGTTTATTGGAAAAAGTTTATAAATATTGCGAGACACAAAGGGATGAAATCAATAACACTTATTAATTTCAATCAATATATTACAAACACGAGATTAGGACAAAAATCCCAACATTCTCTAGGTGAGGGACGAAGGTGGGTTCCCTTTAGGAGTGGTGAGGTATTTTGTGAGAGAGATTTGTGTTTTGGGACTCTTCCAACCACACAACAAGGAGGCTAGGAATTCTATGAAAGTACCCTTAACCTAGTTGCATCTCATGCAACCATATATAGAGAGAATTGGGATGGAAATGACCATCCTACCCCTCCTTTAATCTCTCTTTATTATATTGTCTAAATCACATTAAAACTATATATTATATCAATTATATCATATATAATTGATATAAGTCCTCATGTATGAAATTGAACACTTCAATTTCACTCCTAACTTGATATACTCTATATTACCATGTTGAGCCAACAGAGGGATCTAATAGACCTACAGATCATGAGCTCCAATGATGTGAAATTAACTGATCAAACTCTTCGATCCAGTTAATCAATATTCATTAACTACAAGTCACTCCACTATCGAATTGTAGCTGCACTCTCCTCACTGTAGATATTATTGTGTCCACTGATACAGTTATTGCCCATGAGTCGACCCTTCACATGTTGTTCGTAATCACAGCTGGGTCAAATTATCATTTTACCCCTGTGATTACCTCTTTGCTCCTTAAGCACCACTGATCCTCTAATGAACAACAAGTCTAAGGTTCCATCTTGGACTCATACACTCATAGAGGGCAGGGCCCCGTTATTCAAGACCTGGAGTCAGTTCTTAAGGGAACAACCTATCTAATTCCTCAGTAAAGGAATGAGTGAATTCCATCTTGCACAGTTACGTTCCCAGATACCTACGAGGTTCTGTCCCTGAGAAGGTAGGCTAATTGAGTCGGCTACAGGCCACTCTCACCCATACTAGTCTAAGGACAAACCCCAATAAGCAGGAGTTCTTAACTTGCTCAGGATTCAGTCGAGTCACGAATGACCATCTATAAATTACTAGTCTTATCCTGTTAACGGTGTTATACTGGTTAGACTAATAATTTGCGATCCTGTCTTGTATGAACTCTTCATACAGGATGCCCCCACTCAGATGTCAACTTTATGAATGATTTGGATTAGCTCATTTGTACTAATTACAAACTGGGCCACATCGATGATGTTACCAGAATGAGGTTTCCAACCTTATTCTTATACCATAGACTATTTAGGTTATAATCTTGAACTCAACCCAAATAGTGTCAACTACATTGATTTCAAGTTAAGCGTTATAACCTTGGAACTTAGTTTATTGGATTTATAAAAGCAAGACTGTAATCTTATCAAAACAAATAACACTTTATTTAATTGATCAAGATTACACAAGTTTAGGGCATAAATCCCAACAATCTCCCACTTGACCTAAAGCTTGTGGAGTACTAAACATTACATTAATGTAAATACAATAAACTAGGGCATTTAAACCCTTTGTACAAAATACTCCCACTTGCCCTAGTTGGGGATGACTTGTAAACCTAGACCTTCTAGGTGACTCTCAAATACTTTAGCCGTGAGAGCCTTTGTAAAAGGATCAGCAATGTTGTGCTCTGAGGCTATCTTCGTGACAATCACGTCTTCTCTATGCACGATCTCCCGGATGAGATGATTCTTCCGCTCTATATGCTTTCCCCTCCTGTGACTTCGGGGTTCTCTTGAATTTGCCACTGCACCACTGTTATCGCAATACAGTGTGATGGGAAAAGTCATATTTGGAACAACTTCCAAATTTAGCATAAATTTCCTTAACCAAACGGCCTCCTTAGCTGCTTCACAAGCTGCTACATATTCGGCCTCCATGGTGGAATCAGTGATGCATCCTTGCTTGACGCTTCGCCATACTACAGCTCCTCTGTTAAGAGTTAAAACTAACCCTGATGTAGATTTCCGAGAATCTTTATCAGTCTGAAAGTCAGAATCTGTGTATCCTGTAAGGATCAAATCCTTAGCCCCATACACAAGCATGTAGTTCCTTGTTCTCCGAACATACTTAAGGATCGTTTAAACCGATGTCCAGTGTTTAAGTCCTGGATTGGATTGATACCTACTGACCATCCCAACTGCAAAACAGATGTCAGGCCTAGTACACAACATGGCGTACATCAGGCTCCCAACAGCTGATGCGTAAGGAATCCGTCTCATATCCTCAACTCCTTGAGGTCTCTTAGGACACTGTTCCTTAGACAAATGGATTCCATGTCTAAAAGGCAACAAGCCCTTTT
This sequence comes from Trichosanthes cucumerina, assembly GCA_036507285.1. Taxonomy (NCBI): domain Eukaryota; kingdom Viridiplantae; phylum Streptophyta; class Magnoliopsida; order Cucurbitales; family Cucurbitaceae; genus Trichosanthes; species Trichosanthes cucumerina. The sequence goes on from CM071838.1 coordinate 55,123,980, forward strand.
TGGAATCTTGCATCTTAAACCTTGACAACACTTTGTCTATGTATGATGCTTGAGACAAGGCTAGTGTTCTATTCTTGCGGTTCCGGACAATCTGGATCCCAAGAACAAACTGCGCATCAACCAAATCTTTCACTTGGAATTGCGTTGCTAGTCATTCCTTGATGTCAGTAAGATAACCTACATCATTCCCAATGAGTAGGATATCATCCACATAGAGAATTAGGAAAGCGACAGAACTATTGATGATTTTCTTGTAGATACAAGGTTCATCATCATTCTGGTCAAAACCATAAGATCTGATAGCCTCATCAAATCTTATATTCCAGGACCTAGAGGCTTGTTTCAGTCCATAAATTGACCTTTTAAACCTGCAAACCTTTTTCTCTTGTCCTGGTTCAATGAACCCTTTGGGTTGGTCCATGTAGATGGTTTCCTCAAGATTGCCATTCAAAAAGTCTGTCTTGACATCCATTTGTCACACCTCATAGTCATAATATGTGGCAATGGCAAGAAGCATACAGATAGACTTTACCATAGCAACAGGTGAAAAGGTTTCCTCAAAGTCAACCCATTCAACCTGGGTATAACCCTTTGCTACTAGTCTACCTTTAAAGGTTTGCACCTTCCCATCTACACCATGTTTTCTCTTGTAGATCCACTTACAACCTATAGGTTTTATCCCATCAGGCTTATCTACAAGATCCCAAACAGAATTGAAGTACATAGACTCCATTTCTTGGTCCATGGCTATGACCCATTTGTCTTTGTCAATATCAACCATTGCTTGATTATAAGTCAATGGATCCTCGCAGTTGTCATCTAGTACAACAACTTGGGTTTCAACTAAACCCATGTAACGGTCAGGCTGTATCACAACCCTCCCGCTACGTCGAGGCATACTCAACTCTTGAGATGGAACCTCTTGACTAGACAAACTAGTATCAACAACTCTTGTTGACGTAGTAGTGTTCTTATCAGCAACCTTTGTTATTGTTCCGTCTAACTCACTCAACACTACCTTACTTTTTAATTTGTGGTCCCTAATGTGGTCCTCCTCCAAGAAAGTGACATTTGTCGACACAAAGACCTTATCTTCCTTAGGATCATAGAATAAACCACCTCTTGTTTTTTTTGGGTATCCTACGAATAGGCACAACTTTGAACGTGAATCCAACTTCTTTGGATTTGTCACAAGCACATGTGTTGGACAGCCCCATATTCTGAAGTGACATAAACTACCTTTACGTCCTTTCCAGAGTTCAAAAGGTGTTTCAGAAACACTTTTGGAGGGCACACTAATCAAAATGTATATCTGCAGGTCTCCACCGCATAACCCCAAAAAGAACTAGGGAGATGAGCATAACTCATCATTGATCGAACCATGTCCAACAAGGTTCTATTTCTCCTTTCCGATACACCGTTTTGTTGTGGTGTGTCGGGAGCTAAAGTTGGGATGTAATTCCATGTTCTATCATATAGTTCTGGAATTTTAAATCCATGTACTCTCCACCTCGATCCGATCGACGTGTTTTAACTCTTTTACCTAATTGATTTTCAACCTCAGCCTTGAATTCCTTGAACTTTTCAAGTGCTTCAGACTTGTGGTGCATTAGGTAAATATGCCCATATCTGGAAGAATCATCTATAAAAGAGATGAAATATTCATATCCTCCCCTGGCTTTAACATTCATCGGGTAACATAGGTCTGAATGTATAAGCTCTAGAGGATCTTTGGCTCCATACCCTTTTCCACTAAAAGGTCTTTTAGTCATTTTGCCTTCTAGGCAGGATTCACATACTGTTAAGGAATTTTCTTCTAACTCATTTAGAAGTTCGTTTTTTACCAATCTCTCAATCCTATTGAGATTAATGTGACCCAATCTTAGATGCCAAAGATGAGCATTTTCTTTAGGAGAAATTTTACGTTTCTTAGTTTGTGCGTTTGCAGTTTTAAATAATTCAGTGTTCAAAACCATTTTATCTGAATTAGGCCTTAAAACATACAATCCATTTTCTAATGAAGCTGGACATATTTCTAAACCTTTCTTTAAAATAAACACTTTATTCATAGAATAGGAAACAAAAATACATTGTTCAATTAGGCTAGAAATGGAAATAAGGTTTCTAGTAAACTCTTGTATCACTCATATATTGTCCAACAATACATATTTCTTGCCAAAATAAAGTTTCATTGTGCCTACTGCTATAGCTGAGATGACTTCTCCATTTCCAACCCGGAGCGTTATCTCTCCTTGTTGTAGCTGCTGCCAGGAATCAATTCCCTGAAAAGAAGAACAAACATGATTAGTGGCCTGAATCAATTATCCAAGTTGTTTTATCATTATCCACTAAACAAGCTTCTAGGCAAAGTAAATCATATTTACCTTCCTTCTTCTTTTCTGCAATGTACTTCGGACAGTTCTGTTTCCAATGTCCCTCTTCGTTGTAGTGGAAACACTTTCCTTTGTCAGCAACGTCTTGGACTTTGTTGCCCTTTTAGACGGCAGCTTTGTCAGCTTGTTTCCCTTTACCAACCTTCTTCATGTTCTTCTTCTTACCTCTCAGGTTAGAAGAAGATGAAGCCACTGTTTTTGTCCCAGAGGTCAAACCTCTGTGATAACTCCTACTGGCAACATTTGCCTCACCTTTCGATCCCTGTATTTTCATCAAAGATTGAAAGGTCTAGAGTGAAGGGAATCGAAGTCCCCGTAGCGGAAGCGATTGTGAATCGCGCGCTCTTGATTTAGTTACAACGGAAAATGCAAGAACGTAAAACATAGATTAAGCATAAAATACAGAAATGGAGAACAAGTATATTACCTTTGAAGAACCTTTCTTCAAGTGCTCCCCTCTCCACGGTCACGATCTCAGCAACAAGAACTCGTACGAACACCGACACCACCACCAGATCTTCTTCGTTGTTCTCTAGGTGAGGGAGGAAGGTGGGTTCCCTTTAGGAGTGGTGAGGTATTTTGTGAGAGAGAATTGTGTTTTGGAACACTTCCAACAAGACAACAAGGAGGCTTGTAAAGACATTCTCAAAGTCTTGACCAAAGTCTTGACCTAGTTGCATCTCATGCAACTATATATAGGAGAATGGTATGGAAATGACCATTCTACCCCTCATTTCATCTCTCTTTAGTATATAGTTTATATATGAATCAAATGCACATTAAAACTATATATTATATCAATTACATCATATATAATTGATATAACTCCTCATGTATGAAATTGAACACTTCAATTTCACTCCTAACTTTATACCCTCAATATTACCATATTGAGCCAACGGAGGGATCTAATGGACCTACAGATCATGAGCTCCAATGATGTGAGATTAACTGATCAAACTATTTGATCCAGTTAATCAATATTCATTAACTACAAGTCACTCAAATATAGACTTGTAGCTGCACTCTCCTCACTGTAGATATTATTGTGTCCACTGATATAGTCATTACCCATGAGTCGACCATTCATAGGTTGTTCGTAATCACAATTGGGTCAAATTACCGTTTTACCCCTGTGATTACCTCTTTGCTCCTTAAGCACCACTGATCCTCTAATGAACAACAAGTCTAAGGTCCTACCTTAGACTCATACCCTCATAGAGGGCGAGCCCCGTTGTTCAAGACATGGAGTCAGTTCTTAAGGGAACAACCTATCTGATTCCTCAGTAGAGGAATGAATGAATGAATTCCATCTTGCACAGTTAAGTTCCCAGCTACCTACGAGGTTCTGTCCCTGCGAAGGTAGGCTTATTGAGTTGGCTACAGGTCACTCTCACCCATACTAGTCTAAGGAAAAAACCCTATAAGCAGGAGATCTTAACATGCTCAGGATTCAGTTCAAGTCACTAATGACCATCTATAACTTACTAGTCTTATCCTGTTAACGGTGTTATACTGGTTAGACTAATAATTTGTGATCCAGTCTTGTATGAACTCTTCATACAGGATGCCCCCACTCTCATGTCAACTACATGAATGAGATGAATTACCTCATTTTTACTAATTACAAAGTGGGTCGCATCCATGGTGTTACCAGAATGAGGTTTCCAACCTTATTCTTATACCATAGACTGTTTAGGCTATAATCTTGAAGTCAACCCAAATAGTGTCGCCTACACTGATTTCAAGATAAACGTTATAACCTTGGAGCTTAGTTTATTGGATTTCTAACAGCAAGACTGTAATCTTATCAAAACAAATAACACTTTATTTAATTGATCAAAATTACACAATTATAGGGCATAAATCTCAACAATCTCCCACTTGACCTAAAGCTTGTGGAGTACTAAACATTACAATAATGTAAATACAATAAACTAGGGCATTTAAACCCCTTTGTACAAAATACTCCCACTTGCCCTAGTTGGGGAAGACTTGTAAACCTAGACCTTCTAGGTGACTCTCAAATACTTTAGTCGTGAGAGCCTTTGTAAAAGGATCAGCAATGTTGTGCTCTGAGGCTATCTCATGACAATCACATCTCCTCTATGCACGATCTCCGGGATGAGATGATACTTCCGCTCTATATGCTTTCCCCTCTTGTGACTTCGGGGATCCTTTGAATTTGCCACTACACCACTGTTATCGCAATACAACATAATGGGCAAATTCATATTTGGAACAACTTCCAAATTTAGCATAAATTTCTTTAACCAAACGGCCTCCTTAGCTGCTTCACAAGCTACTACATATTCGGCCTCTATGGTGGAATCATCGATGCATCCTTGCTTGACGCTTGGCCATACTACAGCTCCTCCGTTAAGAGTGAAAACTGACCCTGATGTAGATTTCCGAGAATCTTTATCAGTCTGAAAGTCAGAATCTGTGTATCTTGTAAGGATCAGATCCTTAGCCCCATACACAAACATGTAGTTCTTGTTCTCCGAAGATACTTAAGGACTGTTTTAACCGCTGTCCAATGTTCAAGTCTTGGATTGGATTGATACTTACTGACCATCCCAACTGCAAAACAGATGTCAGGCCTAGTACACAACATGGCGTACATCAGGCTCCCAACAGCTGATGCTTAAGGAATTCGTCTCATATCCTCAACTCCTTGAGGTATCTTAGGACACTGTTCCTAAGACAAATGGATTCCATGTCTAGAAGGCAACAAGCCCTTTTTGGAATCTTGCATCTTAAACCTTGACAGCACTTTGTCTATGTATGATGCTTGAGACAAGGCTAGTGTTTTATTCTTGCGGTTCCGGACAATCTGGATCCCGAGAACAAACTGCGCATCGCCCAAATCTTTCATTTGGAATTGCGTTGCTAGCCATTTCTTGATGTCAATAAGATAACCTACATCATTCCCAATGAGTAGGATTTCATCCACATAGAGAATTAGGAAAGCGACAGAACTATTGATGATTTTCTTGTAGACACAAGGTTCATCATCATTCTGGTCAAAACCATAAGATCTGATAGCCTCATCAAATCTTATATTCCAGGACCTAGAGCTTGTTTCAGTCCATAAATCGACCTTTTAAGGCTGCAAACCTTTTGCTCTTGTCCTGGATCAATGAACCCTTTGGGTTGGTCCATGTAGATGGGTTCCTCAAGATTGCCATTCAAAAAGGTTGTCTTGACATCCATTTGCCATACCTCATAGTCATAATATGTGGCAAAGGCAAGAAGGATACAGATAGATTTTACCATAGCAATAGTTGAAAAGGTTTCCTCAAAGTCAACCCCTTCAACCTGGGTATAACCCTTTGCTACTAGTCTACCTTTAAAGGTTTGCACCTTCCCATCTACACCACGTTTCTCTTGTACATCCACTTACAACCTATACGTTTTACCCTATCAGGCTTATCTTCAAGATCCCAAACAGAATTGAAGTACATAGACTCCATTTCTTGGTCCATGGCTATGACCCATTTGTCTTTGTCAATGTCAACCATTGCTTGATTATAAGTCAATGGATCCTCACAGTTGTCATCTGGAATAACAACTATGGTTTCAGCTAAAGTTATGTAACGGTCAGGCTGTATCACAACCCTCCCACTACGTCGAGGCATACTCAACTCTTGAGATGGACCCTCTTGACTAGACAAACTAGTATCAATAACTCTTGTTGATGTAGTAGTGTTCTTATTAGCAACCTTTGCTACTGTTCCGTCTAACTCACTCAATACTACCTTACTTTTTGGTTTGTGGTCCCTTATGTGGTCCTCCTCCAAGAAAGTGACATTTGTCATCACAATGACCTTATCTTCCCTAGGGTCATAGAATAAACCACCTCTTGTTTCTTTTGGGTATCCTACGAATAGGCACAACTTTGAACGTGAATCCAACTTCTTTGGATTTGTCACAAGCACATGTGTTGGACAACCCCATATTCTGAAGTGACATAAACTACCTTTACGTCCTTTCCAGAGTTAAAACGGTGTTTCAGAAACACATTTGCAGGGCACACTATTAAAAATGTATACTGCAGTCTCCACTGCATAACCCCAAAAGTAACTAGGGAGATGAGCATAACTCATCACTGATCGAACCATGTCCAACAAGGTTCTATTTCTCCTTTCCGATACACCGTTTTGTTGTGGTGTACCGGGAGCTGAGAGTTGGGATGTAATTCCATGTTCTATCATATAGTTCTTGAATTTTAAATCCATGTACTCTCCACCTCGATCCGATCGAAGTGTTTTAACTCTTTTACTTAATTGATTTTCAACCTCAGCCTTGAATTCCTTAAACTTTTCAAGTGCTTCAGACTTGTGGTGCATTAGGTAAATATGCCCATATCTAGAATAATCATCTATAAAAGAGATGAAATATTCATATCCTCCCCTGGCTTTAACATTCATCGGACCACATAGGTCTGAATGTATAAGCTCTAGAGGATCTTTGGCTCTATAACCTTTTCCACTAAAAGGTCTTTTAGTCATTTTGCCTTCTAGGCAGGATTCACATACTAGTAAGGAATTTTCTTCTAACTCATTTAGAAGTTCGTTCTTTACCAATCTCTCAATCCTATTGAGATTAATGTGACCCAATCTTAGATGCCAAAGATGAGCATTTTCTTTAGGAGAAATTTTACGTTTCTTAGTTTGTGTGTTGGCTGTTTTAAATAATTCAGTGTTCAAAACCATTTTGTCTGAATTAGGCCTTAAAACATACAATCCATTTTCTAATGAAGCTGGACATATTTCTAAACCTTTCTTTAAAATAAACACTTTATTCATAGAAAAGGAAACCAAAATACATTGTTCAAGTAGGCAAGAAATGGAAATAAGGTTTCTAGTAAACCCTGGTATTACTCATATATTGTCCAACAATACATATTTCTTCCCAAAATAAAGCTTCATTGTGCCTACTGCTACAGTTGAGACGACTTCTCCATTTCCAACCCGGGCGTTATCTCTCCTCCTTAGTGAGTTCTTTGCCGAGAATCAATTCCCTGAAAAGAAGAACAAACATGATTAGTGGCGCCTGAATCAAGTATCCAAGCTGTTTTATCATTATCCACTAAACAAGCTTCTAGGCAAAGTAAATCATATTTACCTTCCTTCTTCTTTTTTGCAATGTACTTCGGACAGTTTCGTTTCCAATGCCCGTCTTTGTTGTAGTGGAAACACTTTCCTTTGTGAGCAACGTCTTTGACTTTCTTACCCTTTTGGGCGCGACTTTGTCGACTTGTTTCCTTTTACCAACCTTCTTCATGTTCTTCTTCTTACCTCTCGGGTTAGAAGAAGATGAAGCCATTGCTTTTGTCCTAGAGAGGTCGAACCTCGTGATAACTCCTCACGGCAACATTTGCCTCACCTTTTGATCCCCGAATTTTCATCAAAGATTGAAAAGTCCGGAGTTCATTCGAAGGAGGTAAGATTAAAAGTAAGCTTGTTCATAACAACATTACTTCTAAATCATGCGGAAACTATCCGGAAGGGTTTCGAATGAAGTGACTTGGCTCGACTCATCGATGGAAGCACCATTCGACTCACGATGTTAAAGTGTACCATCATATCCGGGACATGATCCCGAAACGGATGTACCCTCCGGCATCCTCGAGTTGAATATGTACTTTAGGGCATTATGTCGGGCTTGTGTGGATCGTTGTCCAAACATACCTGCCTGAATGTAATCCATGATTTCCTTAGCGGTAATCATGCCCTCATGCTTCTTGGCTAATATGTCAAACATACTTGCCAGCATGTAGACCTTGGCCTTATCATTGGCCTTGATCCATCGATCATATGCATCACGAACATTTCGTGAAACATTCGAGCCTGACACCTGAGGACAATCCTCATTTAGCAGAAACTTCAGATCATCCACTACCAAAATAGTGTTGAGTTTGTTTTTCCATGTCATCATATTCTCTCCGGTTAACTTTTATGCACCCAATAAGGAAATTATAGAGTTAGACATTTTTGCTCAAAAATTTACAAACAAACTTGTATGAGTTTCTTGCTATAACTCTAATCCAATCATGTTTTAGCTAATTATCAAATGATTCCTAGGCATTTATAATTTGCAATGATACTCCAGAGGTTTAGAATGTATGGCACCGAAGGGTAATAAAAAACACTCCTTCTCTGGATCAAGACATTCTTGACCAAAACCTAACACCAGAATAGCTCTTATTCCCATAGGTTTTAGTTACCATTTTTCGGTCTGAATACATACACCACTTATGTATCCCGTGAGTGTAACCCTTTGTCTTTAGATTCTAGAGTCTCGATCCAATAAAATCCGCCAAAGGGAGGACTATATTGGAAAATAGTCTAAGGAAATCTTTATCCCTTTTGGGTGTCTACTGTGTTAGATCCCCTATGATCAAACCCTCCGAAGGGATTGTCTGGTCCAGGCCAAACTAGCAGGCTGACCATAGCGGTCCAACGGTGTAAACCGACAAAAGAGAGACCGTGAGTTTCTTTTCACTAAACCTCAACTCCCACTCACTATAAGTACCCTCTCCATTCACCTTGGTATTGACTCATCCAAACACCATCGGAAGGGGGCGCGCTCCGTTTGCCACGAGGCCAAGTATGAGTCTCACGGTGTGAACTTCCCGGAGATAGCGTAGGTGGAAAAATATGTATCTCATACACTTTTTCCTCCCACTGAATACTTTAAGTCTATAGGAATCTTTCTTAGGCTAAAACCCGGCTATCTTATATTGATAATCAATATAACTCTTATATTGATTTTATCCTAAGTTTGTTAATATAACTCCTTATATTAAACCTAGCATTTCTAGTTTATTAACCCCTTAATAAACTCACTTACGCCATCTTGTAATTTATAAGACTCCTTGATTAAATTTCACTCCCATGTCAGTTCCCAGGTAGGGGTGTTAGCTTTAGTCAACTTAAATACCTGACCTAAAAACAGAACTTTCCTTAGACAAAGTTCTTTTTTTAATCATAGCTTATAAATTACTTGGTTTCTAATTCTAATCTAATTAGAACTAGATAACCTAAGGTCTATTATTTCCAAGTTCTAAACACTTTAAAACTAATAATTAACCTTAGGTGACATGCATACTATGTTATAGTGCTTGATCATTCATCACATGAATAATAAAACATACATAGCATATTCATCTCATGAAATATAATGCATGTCAATGCTGCCCAAAAATTAATATAACAACCTTATATTAATTAATCATGCAAACTATATAATATAACTCCTTATATTATAAATGATGCATGAAAATGCTTAACCTAAGGTGGGATTTCTAAAATACAAGCATACACTTTCCATGGCAATAATTACACAAGAATTGCATAATTAAAATAGCAAAACATAGACCAATTTTGGCACCCTAAAATTAATTTTAAACAATATAATCTAATTATATTAATTAACATTAATTAATTAAATATAAATTAAATACAAAACATTTTTATATTTAATATATATTAAAAATAACGTTTCTTCCCGTTGCTGCCTTCCGTGAAACGTCTTCGGCGTTGCAATGCTGATAGCAGCGTTGCGATGCTGGCTTTGTCGTTTTCTGCCGAGCATTGCGCAACGCCACAACGTTGCAACGCTAGAGGCTGCGTTTCAACGCTGCCTCCTGCGCGCGCCTTCTCCCGCAAGCGCGGCGTTGCAACGCTGCACACAGACAACAATGTGAATCCACTATTCTTTGCTCGTTTTTGTTCCGTTCTTCTCAGCAACCGCCTTGCCTCGATCGACACGGAATTACAGACTCGATTTACAATAAAATTTGCCCAAAACACCGGGCCCTTACATTGAACATTTCAATGAAAAATTATAAATCTATGTGCCAAAATCGAAAACATCTAATTTTGCAAAAACCGTTCATACATCTCATGCACAAAACAGTAAATCCCACCTTGTTCTTGAAAAATCTAGAACATAAATGAAGAACGCATTTGGGCTCTGATACCAATTGAAGGGAATCGAAGTCCCCGCAGCGGAAGCGATTGTGAATCGCGCGCTCTTGATTAAGTTACAACGGAAAATGCACTAACGTAAAACATAGATTAAGCATAAAATACAGAAATGGACAGCAAGTATATTACCTTTGAAAAACCTTTCATCAAGTGCTCCCCTCTCCACGGTCACGATCTCAGCAACAAGAACTCGTACGAACACCGAAACCACCAACGGATCTTCTCCGTTGTTCTCTAGGTGAGGGAGGAAGGTGGGTTCCCTTTAGGAGTGGTGAGGTATTTTGTGAGAGATATTTGTGTTTTGGAACACTTCCAACAACACAACAAGGAGGCTTGTAAAAACTTTCTCAAAGTCTTGATCAAGTTGCATCTTATGCAACTATATATAGGGGAATGGTATGGAAATGACCATTCTACCCCTCATTTAATCTCTCTTTCGTATATAGTTTTTATATGAACCTAATTCACATTAAAACTATATATTATATCAATTACATCATATATAATTGATATAACTGCTCATGTATGAAATTGAACACTTCAATTTCACTCCTAACTTTATACCCTCAATATTACCATGTTGAGCCAACGGAGGGATCTAATGGACCTACAGATCATGAGCTCCAATGATGTGAGATTAACTGATCAAACTCTTTTATCCAGTTAATCAATATTCATTAACTACAAGTCACTCCACTATAGACTTGTAGCCGCACTCTCCTCACTTTGTAAATATTATTGTGTCCACTGATATAGTCATTACCCATGAGTCGACCCTTCACAAAGTTGTTCGTTATCACAGTTGGGTCAAATTATTGTTTTACCCCTGTGATTACCTCTTTGCTCCTTAAGCACCACTGATCCTCTAATGAACAACAAGTCTAAGGTCTTACCTTAGACTCATACCCTCATATAGGGCGGGGCCCCGTTGTTCAAGACATGGAGTCGATTCTTGGGAACAACCTATCTAATTCCTCGAGAGAGAATGAGTGAATTCCATCTTGCACAGCTTAAGTTCCTAGCTACCTCTGAGGTTACTCACCCGAGAAGGTAGGCTTATTGAGTCGGCTACAGGCCACTCTCACCAATACTAGTCTAAGGACAAACCCCAATAAGCAGGAGTTCTTAACTTGCTCAGGATTCAGGTCAAGTCACTAATGACCATCTATAAATTACTAGTTTGTCCAGTCTTGTATGAACTCTTCATACAGGATGCCCCCACTCGCATGTAAACTACATGAATGAGTTGGATTACCTAATTTGTACTAATTACAAAGTGGGCCGCATCCATGGTGTTACCAGAATGAGGTTTCCAACCTTATTCTTATACCATAGACTTTTTAAGTTATAATCTTGAAGTCAACCCAAATAGTGTCCATTACACTGATTTCAAGATAAACGTTATAACCTTAGAGCTTAGTTTATTGGATTTATGAAAGCAAGACTGTAATCTTATCAAAACAAATAACACTTTATTTAATCGATCAAAATTACACAAGTATAGGGTGCAAATCCCAACATGGAGTTCATTCAGAAGGGAGGTAAGATTAAAAGTAAGCTTGTTCATAACAGCATTACTTCTAAACAGAAGGAAACTATCTGGAAAGGTTTTCAGAATGAAGCTGACCTGGCTCGACTCGTCGATGGAAGCACCATTCGACCTCGCGATGTTAAAGTGTACCATCATATCCAGGACATGATCCCGAATAGATGTATCCTCTGGCATCCTCGAGTTGAATATGTACTTTAGGACATTATGTCGGGCTTGTGTGGACTGTTGTCCAAACATACCCTACACAGAGTCCATGATTTCCTTGGCGGTAATCATGCCCTCAAGCTTCTTGGCTAATATGTCAGGCATACTTGCCAGCATGTAGACCTTGGTCTTATCATTGGCCTTGATCCATCGATCATATGCATCACGATCATTTCGTGACGCATTCGAGCCTGGCACCTGAGGACACTCCTCAGATAGCACAAACTTCAGATCATCCACTACCAAAATAGTGTTGAGTTTGTTTTTCCATGTCATCATATTCTCTTTGGTTAATTTTTCCGCACCCAATAAGGAAATTATAGCGCTAGACATTTTTTTTTTCCTGAAAATTTATAAACAAACTTGTATGAGTTTCTTGCTATAACTCTAATCCAATCATGTTTTAGCTAATTATCAAATGATTCCTAGGCCATTTATAATTTACAATGATACTCCAAAGGTTTAGAATGTATGACACCGAAGGGTAATAAAAACACTCCTCCTCCGGATCAAGACACTCTTGACCAAAACCTAACACCGAAATAACTCTTATTCCTATAGGTTTTAGTTACCATTTTTCTGATGCGGATACATACACAACTTATGTACCCAGTGAGTGTACCCTTTTGTCTTTAGATCCCAGAGTCTCGATCCAATAAAATCCGCCGAAGGGAGGACTAGATTGGAAAATAGTCTAAGGAAATCTTTATCCCTTTCGGGTGTCTACTGTGTTAGACCCTCTATGATCAAGCCCTCTGAAGGGATTGTCTTGTCCAGGCAAAACTAACAGGCTGACAATAGTGGTCTAACAGTGTAAACCGACAAAAGAGACCGTAGGTTTTGTTTTCACTAAACCTGCTCCCACTCGCTATAAGTACCCTTTCCATTCACCTTGGTATATATTGACTCATACAAACACCATCCGAGGCAAAGTATGAGTCTCACGATGTGAACTTCCCAGAGATAGCGTAGGTGGAAAAATATGTATCTCCTACACTTCTTCCTCCCACTAAATACTTTAAGTCTATAGGAATCTCTCTTAGGCTAAACCCCGATTAATGATTTTACCTAACTCTATCAACATAACTCTTATATTGATAATCAATATAACTCTTATATTGATTTTATCCTAAGTTTGTTAATATAACTCCTTATATTAAACCTAGGATTTCTAGTTTATTAACCCCTTAATAAACCCGCTTATGCTACTGTAATTTTTAAGACTCTCTGATTAAATTTCACTCCCATGTCAGTTCCCATGTACGGATGCTCTGTTTCCGTCAGTTTAAATACCCCAGCCTAGATAGAACTTTCCTTAGACAGAGTTCCTCTTTTAATCATAGCTTATAAATTACTTGTTTCCTAATTCTAATCTAATTAGAACTAGAAAACCTAAGGTCTATTATTTCCAAGTCTAAACACTTTAAAACTAATAATTAACCATAGGTGACATGCATACTATGTTACAGTGCTTGATCATTCATCACATGAATAATAAAACATTCATAGCATATTCATCTCGTGAAATATAATCCATGTCAATGCTGTCGAAAAATTAAAATAACAACCTTATATTAATTAATCATGCAAACTATATAATATAACTCCTTATATTATAAATGATGCATGAAAATGCTTAACCTAAGGTAGGATTTCTAAAATACAAGCATACACTATGCATGACAATAATTACACAACAATTGCATAATTAAAATAGCAAAAATTAGACCAATTTTGGCACCCTAGAAATAATTTTAATTAATATAATCTAATTATATTAATTAAAATTAAAATTATTAAATATATTAAAATAAAACGTTTTTATAATTAATATAAATAATAAAATTTCGAGCCGCCCGTTGCTCTCGCGTGAAAACGTCTTGGCGTTACAACTCGATAAGCGGCGTTGCATCATTTCGCTTTTTGTCGTTTTCTTCCGAGCGTTGCAACGCTGAGGGCAGCGTTGTAACGTTGTCGTCTTCTCCAGTCGCGCGCCTGCCGCTTTGGCGTTGCAACGCCGAAGGCAGCGTTGCAACGCCATTCACATAACAGCCATAGGAATCTTCATTCCTTTCTCGTTTTTGCTCCGATCTTCTCAGCAACCGCTTTGCCTCAATCGACATGGACTTACAGACTCGATTTACAATTAAATTCGCCCAAAACACCAGGTCCTTACATTGAACATTTCAATGAAATTGTAAATCTAAGTGCCAGAATTAAAAACATTTAATTTCACAAAAAAACCGTTCATACATCTCCTGCACAAAACAGTAAATCTCACCTTGTTCTTGAAAAATCCAGAACATAAATCAAGAACGCAAATGGGCTCTGATACCAATTGAAGGGAATCGAACTCCCCCAGCGGAAGCGATTGCGAATCACGCGCTCTTGATTTAGTTACAATGGAAATTTCAAGAATGTAAAACATGGATTAAGCATAAAATAAGAGTTTGGACAGCAAGAAGTTACCTTTGAAGAAGCTTTCTTCAAGTGCTCCTCTCTCCACAGTCACGATCTCAGCAACAAGAACTTCAACGTGCGAAGACACGACCACCGGATCTTCTCCGTTGTTCTCTAGGTGAGGGAGGAAGGTGGGTTCCCTTTAGGAGTGGTGAGGTATTTTGTGAGAGAGATTTGTGTTTTGGAACTCTTCCAACAACACAACAAGGAGGCTAGGAATTCTATGAAAAAACCCATAACCTAGTTGCATCTCATGCAACCGTATATATAGAGAATTGGGATGGAAATGACCATCCTACCCCTCCTTTAATCTCTCTTTAGTATATAGTCTAAATCACATTAAAACTATATATTATATCAATTATATCATATATAATTGATATAACTCCTCATGTATGAAATTGAACACTTTAATTTCACTCCTAACATTATACCCTCTATATTACCATGTTGAGCCAACGGAGGGATCTAATGGACCTACAGATCATGAGCTCCAATGATGTGAAATTAACTGATCAAACTCTTTGATCCAGTTAATCAATATTCATTAACTACAAGTCACTCCACTATAGACTCGTAGCTGCACTCTCCTCACTGTAGATATTATTGTGTCCACTGATATAGTCATTACCCATGAGTCGACCCTTCACAGGTTATTCGTAATCACAGTTGGGTCAAATTACCGTTTTACCCCTGTGATTACCTCTTTGTGTTGGGATGTATGTCTTCATCTCGTGTAGTTTGTAATATTCGAAGTTGTAAATGAATAAGAGTTATTTATTTCAACATTGTGTAATAAATAAGAGTTATTTACTTAAACTTTGTGTCTCGCATATTTCATAAACTTAATCCATTAAACTAAGCTCCAGCGTCATTGTATTAATGAGAGAACTAAGAACTTGAACAGTGTGTAGTGGACACACAGGGAGCATCACCTTCGAGTTAATGACCCGAACGGTCTACAGTATATGGATAGGGTTGGAGACCTAATCGTGGATACACTGTGGATGCGACCCGCTTTGTATTAGATATGAACGAGGTGATCTGACTCGTTCATGTGGTTGACATGCGACCGTGACTTATTAGACTTACTGATGTAACACCGTTAACAGTATAGAGCTAATAAATTCATAGATGACCATTAGTGACTCGACCTTAATCCTGAGCGTGTCACGGACTCCTGTCTATGGGGGTCTGTCCTTTGACTAGTACGGGTGAGGGTGGCAAATGTTGCACGCCCAATATGCCTATCTTCTCAGGGGCAGGACCACGTGGGGAGCTTGGAACTTGACTACCCAAGAAGGAATTCACTCATTCCCGACTTAGGAAAATTAGAGGGGTTGTTCCCTTAAGTGCTGTCTCTAGGGCTTGAAAAACGGGGCCCCACTGTCTCATTGGCCTGAGAGGGTTGTTGTTTATGGTTGGACCATGCAACGTAGTTGTTCATTAGAGGAGCAGTGGGACATAAGGAGCAAGAGGTAGACACAAGGGTAAAACGATAATTTGACCCAGCTGTGACTACGAACAACCTGTGAAGGGTCGACTCATGGGTATTGGTTATATCGATGGACACAACTTGTCCTACAGTGATGAGAGTGCAGCTACGGGATTTAGTGGAGTGTTACCGTAGCTAATGAATGTTGAATAACCGGGTCAAAGAGTTTGACAGGTTAGTCTCGGATCATTGGAGCTCGTCACGTGTAGGTCCATTAGGTCCCTCGGTTGGCTCAAATTGGACAAATTGAGGGTTTACAGTTTGGTGTGAATTTGAAGTGTTCAAATTCATTATTTGGATATTTATGTCATGTATATGAGATATAGATGACATAATATATAGTTTCATGTGAATGAGATTCGTAATAAACTATAGTATAGCCTAATTATTTAATTAGTGCTATTTGGAGAAATTGAATTGAGAGAATTTAAATTGAATGTGATTCAATTTATAATTCCACATTTATGCAAATGAGATTTGTATAATAAGGTATGAGATACCTTATATTATATAATATGCAAATGTGATTTGTATATTATATGGTTGTGGTAAAATTGTGATTTGGTGGAGGTTTTAACTCCATCACACAATAGTATTTAAAGGCTTTGCAAGAAGCCTTTGGTATGTCATTTGCCATTTTTTGGATTTCCATCCAAATAGAGCAAAGGAATTCTCTCTAGAATTCTCTCATCTCTCTAACATTTCTCCTCACCCAAAACCAAAGGGAGTCCCACTCACTCTTCCTCAACCTCCCGAGAACAACCGAGAAGACCTTTTGGAGGTGTCTCCCTGTTCGGATCGAGGATCAAGTTTGAAGAGTTCGTTGGTAAAGGGAGATCGTGACCGGAGAAGGAGAAAACGTTGCAGAAGTGTTCTTCAAGAGGTTAGTATCCATTATACTTACTGTTTTCTCTATTATTTTGCATGTTTAGCTTAGGATCTATGAGATAGATTCAATTTTAAGACACGTTTTACACAACGGATCAACGACGTTTCACAACGTCTTCCGCTGCGGGAATTCAAAATCCCTTCATTTTGTTCCTAAAGCACCACTGATCCTCTAATGAACAACAAGTCTAAGGTCCCACCTTAGACTCATAACCTCATAGAGGGCGGGGCCCCGTTATTCAAGACCTGGAGTCAGTTCTTAAGGGAACAACCTATCTAATTCCTCAGTAGAGGAATGAGTGAATTCCATCTTGCACAGTTAAGTTCCCAGCTACCTACGAGGTTCTGTCCCTGAGAAGGTAAGCTTATTGAGTCGGCTACAGGCCACTCTCACCCATACTAGTCTAAGGACAAACCCCAATAAGCAGGAGTTCTTAACTTGCTCAGGATTCAGGTCGAGTCATTAATGACCATCTATAAATTACTAGTCTTATCTTGTTAACGGTGTTATACTGGTTAGACTAATAATTTGCGATCCAGTTTTGTATGAACTCTTCATAAAGGATGCCCTCACTCGCATGTCAACTACATGAATGAGTTGGATTACCTCATTTGTACTAATTACAAAGTGGGCTGCATCCATGGTGTTACCAGAATGAGGTTTCCAACCTTATTCTTATACCATAGACTATTTAGGTTATAATCTTGGACTCAACCCAAATAGTGTCCACTACACTGATTTCAAGATAAGTGTTATAACCTTGGAGCTTAGTTTATTGGATTTATAAAAGCAAGACTGTAATCTTATAAAAACAAATAATACTTTATTTAATTGATCAAGATTAAACAAGTTTAGGGCATAAATCCCAACAAGTGTGAGATATGTAATGGGGTATATGGAGGCCTTAGTTTATTGTATTTTTATCTCTTGTAACCACTGTCTTAGATTATGATGTACTCCACTAGAGTTTTAGTTCAAATGGGAGTTTGTTGGAATTTGTGCCCTAAAACTCGTACTTTGTAATTATGTTTTAATTAATGTAATAAAGTGTTATTATTTCAATAAAAAGTTATTGTTCGTTATCTACGAGTTTGCCTTTATTTAAACCCTAAATCTAATAAACTAAACATCCAAGACCGTTATATGAATCTTTAACTGAATGTAGTGTACAGATAAAGGATCTCGGTTCAAGATACAACCTAAAGGGTCTATAGTTAGGGGATAAGGTTTGGGTACCTTACCCTTGTAAAACTATGGATGTGGCCCACTTTGTATTTGATGCAAACATTGTGATCCTAACGTGTTCGTGTAGATGACATGTGAGTGAGGATATCTTATGTAATGAGATTACATAAGACCGGACCACGAAATAGCAACCTCTAGCTATAACTCCGTTGACTAGCTAGGTTTCTATTTAACTAGGATGACCTAGGCAACTTGATCTCAATCCTGAGCAGGTTACGAACTCCTGTTCGCGAGGGATTGTCCTTTGACAACTATGGGTGAGAGTGGCCAAATTCGCCGACTCAATATGCCTACCTTCTTAGGGACAAGACTAAGTGAGCGGCTGGGAACTTAACTTAGCAAGATGGATTTCACTCCTTCCCGCCTACTAGGGTAAGTAGAGGAATGTTCCTTTAAGTGGTATCTCCGAGACTTGAACAAATGGCCCGACCCTCTCATTGGCCTGAGAGAGACTCTGTTTGTTGGTAGGACCACAAACAAATTGTTCATTAGAGGAGCACTGGTACTTAAGGCACAAGATGTAACCTAGGGGTAAAACGGTAATTTGACCCAGCTGGTGTTACGAACATTCGTGAAGGGTTGACTTGCTGTTATTGGTCAATATCCGTGGACACAGAAATATATTTGCAGTGAGAAGAGTACAGCTGTGGGACTTTAGTGGAGTGTTCCTGTAGTTGACGAATGTTGATTGAGAGGTTAATGAGATTAACAGAGCAATCTCGTATCTTTTGAGCTTCTGATATGTAGGTCCATTAGGTCGACCTTCTAGCTCGTAAAAGGTTCTTAGATCATTTGAATTTGGAATGTTCAAATTCATTAGGGAATATATTTAATGTATTTAGATATAATATAATATATAGTTTTGGAACCATATATTATAAATTTAATGTGAATATGATTCATATTAAATTATATGAGAGAATTGAATATTTGAAAGAGTTCAAATATTATTTTTAAATGTGAATGTGATTCACATTTGAAAACTATAGGTTAAAATTTTAATGTGCAATGGATGTATATTTAAACTATAGGTTAAAGGGGTAATATGATTAAATGAGATTTAATCAAAATTAAATATATGATATTTAATTTGTATTATTTTAAATATGATTTAAATTAATAATTAAATATGATTTAATTATTATTTAATTATTATTATTATTTTAATAATAAAATGAGGGAACGTGTCATCTAGACACGTTCCCACTACCCCATTTCTTCTCCCTATCGACGGTTTAACAGGGAGAAGAGAGTTGATGTTCAATCGATCATTTTTCTTGTTGTTTTTGCAATTGGAGAATTGCTGTGAAAATTCTCTCTCACTCTCACATTCCCAAACTTCTTCCAAAAGTTGGAATCCTTCCCACCAAGGAGGATCTAAGTATTCAGAGGACAAAGGGTTTACTCTATTGGTTGTGTTCCTGTTGGTGAAAAACAGAGAAGTTTCTTGGGTTTTGTTGTGTCGCTAAACTCTAGAGCAAGGAGTTGCTGTACTGGAGAATTGAAAACTACAAAGGTAATAATTTTTTTCTCTCCTTAATTTAATAGTTAAATTTAGGTATGTTTGCATGTATATCTCCATGTTTTAATTAGATTAAAAGCATGCTTGTCCTGTATTTTTGTCAATGTATCGGTTTTTTATTCAACCTAAACAATCAAGCAAATTTCGATCCCAAACCACGTTTCCGCTGCTCAAGGAGATCAGATCTCCATCAGGTATGAGATATCTTATTATATGTGTTATGCAAATATGATTTGCATAACCTAAGGTTGTGGTAAAATGGTAAATAGGTGGCGATTTCAACTCCACCTATTACCATTATAAAAGCACCTTTGCAAAAAGGATTGCTTATGCATTTGTCATTTTTTGGATTTCCATCCAAGAGAAACTCTCTCATCTCTCAAGTCTCTCTAGAATTTCTCTCTGCACTAAACCAAAGGGAGTTTCACCCCTCTCCCTCTATCGACCGAGAACAACCGAGAAGATCAATTAGAGGTGTCCAATTTATTCGTTGTTCGAGAGTTCGTGACGATAGAGATTGAGATCGGAGAAGGAATTCTTGAAGAAGCCTTCTTCAATAAGTAAGTACATTTATCTTACTGTTTTTCCTTCCTTTATGACATGTTTAGCCTAGGATCTATTAGATAGGTTCGGTTTTAAGAAAAAGTTTTTCACAACGAACACCACGACGTTCAAAGTCGTTTTCACTGCAGGAGTTTTATTCCCTTCAATATGGAAATAAGAAGGGTTTATAGTTTTGAGTGAAATTGAAATGTTCAATTTCATGTTTGAATAGTATATCAATCATATATGATATAATTGATATAACAGATGGTTTAATCCATGGAAAATATATCATAAAAGAACTATAAGGGTAGGATACTCATTTCCATCCTATTTCCCTATAAATATATGTGCATGAGATACTCATGTTTTAACAAAAATTCAAAAAGGCAAACAAAGTGCTTCATTTTGATAAATGTTTTGTTGGAATAGTTCCAAAATTACTTATTTTCCTCAAAATCCCTCCCAACTCCAAAAGAGGTTCCACCACCTTCCCTCTCCTAGAGATACAAAGGAGAAGATCTAGCGGGCGGATCAAAACTACTTCGTAGTTTGGTGAGATCGTTGAGATTGTTGAGATCGTGAGAACGAGAGGATAAAAAGGAGCACGTGTTGTTTTTGTATTCAAAGGTAATATACTTGTTGTCCATATGATCTAATATGCAGGCTTAATCGTTTTAAGTACGTTTTAATTTGATCTACGTAACACATTACCAGAACACGCGATTAAAATCACTTCCGCTACGGGATCCGATCCCATCATAGCTTATCATCCACATAAAGTATTAAGAAAGCTACTTTGTCATTGATGATCCTCTTGTAAACACAAGGCTCATCAACATTTTGGTCAAGACCATAAGACTTGATCGCAGTATCAAATTTTATGTTCCAAGATCTGGATGCTTGTTTCAACCCATAAATTGATCGATTGAGCTTGCAAACTTTTTTCTCTTGACCTTGGGCTATGAACCCTTCGGGTTGAGCCATATAGATGCTCTCGTTAAGATTACCATTCAAAAAGGCAGTGTTGACGTCTATTTGCTAGATCTCATAGACATAAAATGCGGCTATAGACAATAGTATCCTAATTGTCTTAAGCATAGCAACAGGGGAAAAAGTTTTCGCATAGACGTAAAACCCTTTGCTACAAGTCTAGCCTTAAAGGTTTGTACCTTTCTGGCTGCATCTTTCTTTCTCTTATAAATCCATTTGCACCCTATGGGTCTTACCCCTTCAGGCTGGTCAACAAGTTCCCGAACTAAATTGAAGTACATTGACTCCATTTCAAGGTCCATGGCTTTGATCCATTGGTCCTTATCCACGTCATTCATTGCTTGTTTATAAGACAATGGATCCTCTACACCGTCATCAAGTTTTACAACTAGAGTTTCAACTAAACCCAAGTAGCGGTAAGGTTGGGAAACAACCCTACCACTGCGTCGAGGCATTCCCAACGATTGAGAAGGACAAGACTAACTCGATGTGCCGTCTTGTTCATCAACTATTGATGAAGGTCCAGCTTGATCAACAACTCTTGTTGACTCATCTGTAGCTTCATTTAATACCAACTTACTATGCGGTTTATGGTCCCTCATGTGATCTTCCTCCAAGAAAGTGGCGATTGTCGATAAAATCACCTTGTTTTCTTGTGGGTCGTAGAAAAGATCACCTATCGTTTCTTTAGGATAACCAACAAATTTTCATAATCTTGAACGAGGTTCTAATTTCTTTGAGGTTGTCACCAGCACGTGTGCCGGACCACCCAAAATCCTGAAGTGTTGTAAACTAGGTTTACGCCCCTTCCATAACTCAAAAGGTATTTCTAAAACACTCTTGGATGGAACAGTGTTCAAGATTTGAACCAAAGTCTCTACTACGTAACCCCAAAACGAGGCAGGCAATTGAGCATAGCTCATCATAGAACGAACCATGTCTAATAAGGTTCTTTTTCTCCTTTCTCATACACCATTCTGGTGTGGCATATTAGGTGTCAAGAATTGAGAATGGATTCCATGTCCTATCAAATAGTCTTGGAATCTCAAATCCATTTACTCTCCACCTCGATCAGATCGAAGTGACTTAATGGTTTTCCCTAATGCATTTTCTACCTTAGCCTTACACTCTTTGAACTTTTCAATTGCCTCAGACTTATGATGCATTAGGTATAAATAATCATACCTCGAATAATCATCTATGAAGGAAATGAAATATTCTTACCCTCCTCGAGCTTGAACATTCATCGGACCACAAAGATCCGAATGTATAAGCTCTAAGGGCTTTTTGGCTCTATAACCTTTTCCAGTAAAATGTCGCTTACTCATTTTACCTTCCAAGCATGATTCGCAAGGAGGTATAGAATCATCGTCTAACTTATTTCAAAGTCCATTCTTAGATAATCTCCCAATCCGGTTGAGATTTATATTACCAAGTCTATGATGCCAAAGATAGGTATTATTATTAGGAGAAATTCTTTGCCTTTTACTTTGAGTATTCACAGTTTTAAACATCTCATGATTTAAAATTTCTTTAGTTTTGTTCGGTTTAAGTACGTACAAGTCGTTTTATAACTTAGCTGAACAAACATTGACACCCTCTTTTCGTAATGAATACTTCATCTGCAGAAAAAGTAATACAATACCCATGTTCAATTAAGTAAGAGAGAGAAATTAAGTTCCTCTTTATTCTCAGAACTATGTACAAATTTTATAAAATTACAAATCTATCTCTAAAAAACAGCTTGGCATCTCCCATTTCACGAGTTGAGATGACGTCTCCCCGTTCTTACCCTGAGCGTCATCTCACCCTCTTCGAACTCCTGGAAGGAACTAGTTTCCTGTAAAGAAGAGCAAACGTGGTTAGTGGCCCGTGAATCAAGTATCCATGTAAAGTCATTACTTTCCACTAAAAAAATTTCAAGAACAAGTAAATCGCATTTACCTTTCTTCTCTTTGAGCTCAGCAAGGTACTTTGGGCAGTTTCGATTCCAGTGCCCGTCCATGTTGCAGTGGAAATATTTTCGTTTGTCTACAACTTTGGTTTTTCCCATGCCTTTGTCTGCAGCGGCGGGTGCCTTCCCATTCCCTGATTTCAACTTATTTTAGGTCTTCTTAATCCCAGAAGATGGACCGCATGACTTAGTCTCAGAGGATGAACCCTTCTGAAACCTTCTGGAATGAGCAAACAGATTTGCCTCTCCATCAACCTGCCCCTTATTCTTCATAAGAGTCTGGAAAGTCTGCAGTTCATTGAGGAGAGTAGTCAGGTTGTACTCTATCTTGTTCATCACCGCATTGTTGTGGAATTGCAAGAAACTCTACGGAAGAGACTCTAGGATGAAGGACACCTGACTTTGCTCGTCGAAGACCGCACCGTTCATTTCTGCCACGTTAAAATGGACCATCAAATCGAGAACATATTCTCTCACCGAAGACCCCTCCTTCATACGGGAGATATAAACGTACTTGAGGGATTCGTGTCGAAGCTGTCCTGACGGTTGTCCAAACATATTATGCAACAAACTCATGATCTCACGAGTCGTGACCATGCCCTCGTGCTTTTTGGCTAGAACTTCAGAAACACTAGCCAAAATGTAGGCCTTGGCCTTGTCATTGGCCTTCGGCCTGCGCTCATACGCATCCTTAACAATTTGAGGAGCGTTTCGAGCAGGGACTTGAGGACATTCCTCAGTTAGTACAAACTGTAGGTCATCAACAACAAGAATCGTATTAAGGTTGGACTTCCACGTAGTATAGTTTTTGCCAGTTAAATGTTCACTTTTGAGTAAGGCTATTATTGAGGACGACATGCTGAAATTACAAAAATAGTTCTAATTACTTATGCCTTTAACCCATTACAAACCAATCAATTTTAGCAAAAAATATTCAAGAACTGTAGTGTTTAAATTAAACATTTAATTTTAGCAACGATACTTCAAGGGTTTAGAATAAAAGCCACCGTCGGGTGGTCAGTCACTCCTCCTTTGAATTTAGACTATCTAAGCTAATTTTCACTACCAAGACATCTCATGTCCCAATGATTCTTAGCTATCGTTTGTTTGGTCAATGACTTGCTAACTAGCTTAACTTATCACGTAAATGTGACCCTACCATTTTTAGATCCATTAGGTCTGAGCCAACAGGCTACTATTAAGAAAGACAACTGTTGGTAAATTACCTAAGAGACCCTATCAATTTATGGAGTTTGTGGTGTTTCGATCCCTATAGTCAGGCCCTCTATAGGGTTTGGCTGCTCCAGGATAACCTAGCAAGCGGACTATAGAAATCTCGCGGTGCGACCTAATAGAGGAGAAAGTAGGACATGTTGACACGCATCCTGCTCCTATTAACTATGGATACTTCCCTCATTCACCTTGGTATTGAACCATGCAAACACTTACCGTAGGGGGACGCCCTATTGACATCACTTAGTCGAGCATGGAACTCACGGTGTGTACTCTTGAGGAAGTGAGAGTAAACTGGATGCCAACATCTTGTTTTCACCCACTGAAACTCCTAAGGTTAGGGTATAGGTTTAACTTAGTCAGATTCAAGCTAAAAGAATCTATCTAAGTCTATGTCGATTATAACTATTATAACTAGGTCTTTCAACCTTATGTCTAGGTGAGTAAATATTTTAATTACCTAGATATAATACAGGATTAAGGTTAATTCAACTCAAGCTCCAGTCGGTTCCTGTAAGAGGTGTTACTCATTACCAGCTTGCTTTAAGTACCATGAACCTTAGACAGAACATCACCGATAGAGTTCCCTTATAACCAATGTCCTATTGCCCTACTATATTTTGAACTATTTAAAATACTATATAAGACTAACTTCTTATCCTATTAGAAATTAAACTTAGGTCTAAATTAATTTTAAGCAATTTAAAACTAATTTAATTTAACCCAAGCCCCTATGTTTGCATGTAGTTAGTTGTTATAGGTTATGGTTTCTAAAACCCCTTTATAACTTTTCTAAATTTTAATTAATTAACCTATGACAAAGAACTATATGATAACTCCAACAAACGATTTCTAATTGGAATTACATTCAACAATTTGAATCGTGCAAATTAGTTGAAAAAATAACACTTTATTTTAAACCAAGTAATTTCATGCTCCATGTTTTTCATTTTTCATATAATTAAATTATAACACTTAAAACTTATTACTTATGAAAAATTGACATGTTGATTTATCAATCTCATATAACAATTATACTCATAAAATGCATGAACATGCTTATCCTAAGGTGGAAAATATTTTAAATGACATTCATAAAGAAAATAGGCGTTAAACTGGAAAAAATTGGCCCCTAAAGTGCAAAAAATAATAAAATTACACTAATTTGATTACAAAAACCAGTCTAAAACCCATTGAAACATAGTCAAACCGCTCGAACCAGACCGTCCACGACCCAAACCTCTCGAACCGCCTCTGAACGAGTCTGCTTCATCCAGTTTCTGCCATGGTGTTGCAACGCTGAAGGGAGCGTTGCAACGCCGCCTCCATTCGCGCTCATTTCAGGCATAAGGGAATCGTTGCAATGCAATGAGACGGTGTTGCAACGTTGCTGACCCCTCAGATTCCTTATCGGTAGGGGGTTCTGGCGTTGTGACGCCGTTCTCCAGCGTTGCAACGCTGATGAATGGCGTTACAACGCCGCTAGGGTCGCAACGCTACTGCTTCTTCCAGTAGCTACTTCTTCAAAAAAACAGCAGCTTCCAATAGTTATTACTCACCCGATACTCATTCGAATGGCTTGAAACTTGTCACGAACGACTCATAACACTATTACAGACTCGATTATGCACATAATTTCTGAAAACACAGGGCCTTTACATTTAATTTGATCAAATCACAATTAAAACTAACGCCAAAACGTTTCTAAACAGTTTTACAGCAAACCAAATGCAATTCTCACCTAAGCAATCCAAATTTGTTTTAACCAAAACAAAACAAGCATTGCTGTAATACCAATAGAAGGGAATCTAAGCCCCGTGAGCAGCAGAAACGTGGTTTAAATTGTAATTGCTCGTTTATTTTATGTTTACTCTAAAAAGTACATTGGCAATTAACAGAGAATAAGCAATAAACTAATCTAAGCATGAATTAATGCATAAAATAAAAGCTTGTCGTACAAATTCTAGAACTAAAAGGAAAGAAGTTTACCTTTGTTGTTTCTCAATCCAACAACTCCATGCAATTCCAAGTGGTACAACACAACAGCACAGCAAGTCGAATGAAAATTTCTCTGTTTTTCCATTAAGACATTGCCACTCAAAAAACCTACTATTCTCTGAGTTCTGTTGAACAAACCTTGGTGGGAAGATTTCCAACTTTTGGAGAGTAAAGAGATATGTGTGAGAGAGTGAATTGGGAGGAAAAACAAGTTTTTCCACAATCACCGAAAGATCGATTAGTTCAACATTGATCTCCTCTCCCTGTTTATCTGTCCATAGGGAGAGGAAGAGGGGTAGTGGGAATGTGTTACAATGACACATTCACTTAATTAATTTAATTAATAAATAAAAAATTATTTATTAAATTAATTTAATTAATAATTAAATCAGATTTAACTATATATTAATATTAATTTCAATTCAATAACATTTAACCAAAATAAAATTAAATATGATATATTTAATTATGATTAAATCGTATTTAATCAATTTTCCCTCTAACCTATTGTTTTAATTAACATCTTATGCACATTAAATTTTTTAACCTATAGTTTTTAATATGAATCTCATTCACATTTGAATTAATATTTGAACTCTTTCAAATATTTAATTCTCTCATACAATTTTATATGAATCATATACCCATTAAATTTATAATATAAAGTTCCAAAACTTTATATTATAATGTATCTATATACATTAATGTTTATTTCCTAATTGAATTTGAACATTTTAAATTCAAGCAATCTAAGAACCCTTTACGAGCTAGAAGGTTGACCTAATGGACCTACAGATTAGAAGCTCCAACGATACGAGATTATTCGGTTAATCTCATTAACCTCCTAATCAACGTTCGTTAACTGCGGAAACACTTCACTAAAGTCCCGCAGATGCACTCTTCTCACTGCAAATATATTTTTGTGTCCACGGATATTGACCAATATCAGCAAGTCAATACTTCACGAATGTTCGTAACACCAGCTGGGTCAAATTATCGTTCCCCCTTTGGCTACATCTCTCACCTTAAGTCCCAATGCTCCTCTAATGAACAATTTGTTTGTGGTCCTACCAACATGTTGGGATGTATGTCCTAATCTCGTGTAAGTTTGTAATATTCCAATTTTAAATAAATAAGTGTTATTTTTTCAATGCTTTGTGTCTCGCATATTTCATAAACATAATCCAATAAACTAAGCTCCATGGTCATTGTATTATGAGAGAACTAATACTTGAATGGTGTGTAGTGGACACACGGGGAGGATCACGATTGAGTTAATGACCCTAATGGTCTACAGTATACGGATAGGGTTGGAGACCTAATCCTGGATACGTTGTGAATGCGACCCGCTTTGTATTAGATACAAACTGAAGGGGATTTGGAATTCCCGCAGCAGAAGTCGTTGATCCGTTGTGTAATTCTTTCTTAAAATGGTATTAAACATCTTTAATTCTAGGCTAAACATGCAAAAAGGTGAAGAAAACAGTAAGGAAAACGATACTTACTAGTTGAAGAACACTTCTTCAATCCTCTTCTCGTCCGGTCACGATCTCTCTCGAAGCAACAAACTCCTCGAACACAAACCTCGATCCGAACAGGGAGACACCTCCAAAGGGTTTTCTCGGTTGTTTTCGGGAGGTTGAGGGAGAGTGAGTGGGACTGCCTTTGATTTTGGGTGAGGAGAGCTTTTGAGAATTCAGAGAGTTCTAGAGAGAAATCACTTGCTCTCTTTGGATGGAAATCCAAAAAAAGGAAATAAGAGATTTGAGATGCCTTTGATTGCATCCTTTTATAATGGTGTGTGGTGGAGTTAAAATCTCCACCAATTCACCATTTTACAACAACTTTATGTTATACAAATCATATTTGCATATCCCATATTATAAGGTATCTCATACCTTATTATACAAATCTCATTTGCATAAATGTGGAATTTTAAATTGAATCACATTCAATTTAATTTCTCTCAATTCAATATCTCCAAATAGCACTAATTAATCAATTAGGCTATACTATAGTTTATTAGGAATCTCCTTCACATTAAACTATATATTATGTCATCTATATCTCATATAAACAACATAAACACCCAAATAATGAATTTAAACACTTCAAATTCACACCAAACTGTAAACCCTCAATTTGTCCAATTTGAGCCAGTCGAGTGACCTAATGGACCTACACGTGACGAGCTCCAATGATCCGAGAGTAACCTGTCAAACTCTTTGACCCGGTTATTCAACATTCATTAGCTACGGTAACACTCCAATAAAGCCCGTAGTTGCACTCTCATCACAATAGGACAAGTTGTGTCCATCGATAGAACCAATACCCATGAGTCGACCCTTCACAGGTTGTTCGTAGACACTACTGGGTTAAATTACCGTTTTACCCCTATGTCTACCTCTTGATCCTTAAGTCCCACTGCTCCTCCAATGAACAACTACGTTGCATGGTCCAACCATAAACAACAACCTTCTCAGGGCAATGAGAGAGTGGGGCCCCGTTGTTCAAGCCCTAGAGACGGCACTTAAGAGAACAATCCCTCTAGTTTTCCTAAAGTCGGGAACGAGTGAATTCCTTCTTGCGTAGTCAAGTTCCCAGCTCCCCACGTGGTCCTGTCCCTGAGAAGATAGGCATATTGGGCGAACAACAGTGGCCACCCTCACCCGTACTAGTCAAAGGACAGACCCCCCACAGATAGGAGTCCATAACACGCTCAGGATTAAGGTCGAGTCACTAATGGTCATCTACGAAATTATTAGCCCAATACTGTTAACGGTGTTACATCAGTAAGTCTAATAATTCACGGTCCGGTCTTGTACAATCTCATTGCACAGGATGCCTCCACTCGCATGTCGACCACATGAACGAGTCAGATCACCTCGTTTGTATCTAATACAAAGAGGGTTGCATCTAGAATGTATCCAGGATTAGGTCTCCAACCGTATCCATATACTGTAGACCATTCGGGTCATTAACTCAAACGTGATCCTCCCTGTGTGTCCACTACACGCCGTTCAAGTTCTTAGTTCTCTCATAATACAATGACCTTGGAGCTTAGTTTATTAGATTAAGTTTATGAAAAAATGTGAGACATAAAGTTTAAATAAATAACTCTTATTTATCACACATAGTTCAAATAAATAACTCTTATTTATTTACAACTTGAAATATTACAAACTACACGAGATGAGGACATACATCCCTACACAAACAAGGTGATCCAACTAGTTCATGTGGTTGACATGCAAGTGGGGGCATCCTGTGCAATGAGATTGTACAAGAGCGGACTGTGAATTATTAGACTTAATGATGTAACACTGTTGACAGTATAGGACTAATAAATTCGTAGATGACCATTAATGACTCGACCTTTATCCTAGCGTGTTACGGACTCCTGTCTATGGGGGTATGTCCTTTGACTAATACAAGTGAGGGTGGCCACAGTTGCTCGCCCAATATGCCTATCTTCTCAGGGAGAGGACCACGTGGGAAGCTGGGAACTTGACTATGCGTGATGGAATTCCCTCATTCTCGAATTAGGGAAATTAGAGGGGTTGTTCCCTTAAGTACAGATCCAAGACTTGAACAACGGGGCCCCACCCTCTCACCGACCCGAGAGGGTTGTTGTTTATGGTTGGGCCATGCAACATAGTTGTTCATTAGAGAAGTAGTGGGACTTAAGGAGGAAGATGTAGACACAGGGGTAAAAAGATAATTTGACCCAGCTGTGGCTACGAACTACCTGTGAAGGGTTGACTCATGGGCATTAGTTATATCGATGGACACAACTTGTCCTACAGTGATGGGAGTGCAACTACGGGCTTCAGTGAAGTGTTAGCGTAGCTAATGAGTGTTGAATAACCCGGTCAAAGAGTTTAACAAGTTAATCTCGGATCATTGGAGCTCGTCATCTATAGGTCCATTAGGTCCCTTTGTTTGCTCAAATTGGACAAATTGAGGGTTTACAGTTTGGTGTGAATTTGAAGTGTTCAAATTCATTATTTGGTTATTTATATCATTTATATGTGATATAGATAACATAATATATAGTTTTATGTGAATGAGATTCATAATAAACGATAGTATAGCCTAATTGATTAATTAGTGCTAATTGAAGAAATTGAATTAAGAGAAATTAAATTGAATGTGATTCAATTTAAAATTCCACAATTATGCAAATGAGATTTGTATAATAAGGTATGAGATACCTTATATTATGTGATATGGAAATATGATTGGCATATTATATGGTTGTGGTAGAATGGTGATTTTGTGGAGATTTTAACTCCACCACACACTAATATTTAAAGGGCCTGCAAGAAGCTTTTGGGGAGACTTTTGCCATTTTTTGGATTTTCATTCAAAGAGAGCAAGTCCAATTCTCTCAATCTCTCTCAATTCTCTCTACCTCTTCTCCATACCCAAAACAAAAAGGAGTCTCACAAACTTTTCCTCAACCTCCCGAGAACAACTAAGAAGACCCTTCGAAAGTGTCTTGTTGTTCGGTTCGAGAAGCGAGTTTGTAGAGATCGTTGGTTCGTGAGGGATCGAGATCGAGAAGGAAAAAACGTTGAAGAACAGTTCTTCAAGAGGTTAGTATAAACTTTACCTATTGTTTTCTCTTGTTATTATGCATTTTTAGCCTAGAATTAAATTAGTTTAATTCAATTTTAAGAATTGAAATGCACAACGAAACAATGACGTTTCACGACGTCTTCCGCTGCGGGAATTCCAATCCCTTCAATACAAACAGAAGTCCCTCTCGACCAACACAAACCCCAAAAAACTCTCACTTGAACTAAAACTCTAGTGGGGTACATTACAATCTAAAACAGTGGTTACAAAGATACAAAATACAATAAACTAGGGCATCCATATACACATTACATATCTCCCACTTTCCCTAGATTATCCTATGTACATGTCTCATAGACCTAGACTCTCTAGATGACCCTCGAACACTTTAGTTGTGAGAGTCTTTGTAAACGGATCAACAATGTTGTGCTCCGTTGCACTATATCTCGTATCAGGTGATACTTCCTCTCGATGTGCTTGCCTCGCTTATGGTTGTGAGGTTCCTTTGAATTGGCTATCACACCGTTGTTGTCAAGTATAAGGTGATGGGAAATTCCATATTTGGCACAACTTCCAAATCAGTAAGGAATTTCCTTAGCCAAACAACCTCTATAGTTGCTTCACAAGAAACGACATACTCTGCCTCACTCGTGGAGTCAGCAATGCATCCCTGCTTGATACTTCACCACACTATACCTCCCCCGTTAAGGGTAAAAACTGATCCCGATGCGGATTTCCTAGAATCCTTATCAGTCTCAAAATCAGAATTAATATATCTAGTAAGGATCAAATCCTTAGAACCATACACAAGCGCATAGTCCCTTGTTTTCCTAAGATACTTGAGGATATTTTTAAATGCGGTCTAGTGGTCTAACCTAGGATTGCACTGGTACCTACTGACTATTCCCACTGCATAACAAATGTCTTGCCTCGTGCATACTATAACATATATTAAGCTACCTACTGTAGAGGCATAGGGAATACGTCTCATATCCTCAACTTCTTGAGGTGTCTTAGGACACTGTTCCTTAGACAGATGAATTCCATGTCTGACGGGTAATAAACCCCTCTTGGAATTCTACATCGAATATCGGGTCAACATTTTGTCGATATAAGACGGTTGAGACAGAGCTAGCGTTCTATTCTGCCGATTCCTAAAAATTTGAATCCGAAGAACATACTGCGCCTCTCCCAAATCTTTAATTTGGAATTGGGTCGCTAGCCAATTCTTTATGTCAGTTAGGTATCCTACATCATTCCCAACGAGTAGAAAATCATCCACATAAAGTATTAAGAAAGCTACTTTGTCGTTGATGATCCTCTTGTAAACACAAGGCTCATCAACCTTTTAGTCAAGGCCATAAGACTTGATTGGAGTATCAAATCTTATGTTCCAAGATCTGGATGCTTGTTTCAACCCCTAAATGGATCGATTGAGCTTGCAAACTTTTTGTTCTTGACCTTTGGCTATGAACCCTTCGGTTTGAGACATATAGATGCTCTTGTCAAGATTACCATTCAAAAAGGCAGTGTTGACGCCCATTTTGAAGGGAATGAGAATCCTCGCGCAGCGGAAGACGATCGAATTGTCGAGGTATCGTTACGCTACTAGAATTTCATTAAAACAATTTAACACTTAAATCTAGGCTAAGCATAAAAAATGGAAAGGAAAAAACAGTAAGTTAAGTAAACTTACTTGTTGAAGATCTTCTTTAAGAACTCCTTTCCAGCAATTCACGAACTCTTCGTGCAACCTCGATCTCTACGAAATCTTCTCTCGAACTTTTCCCACGAACAAGAATGAACACAACCACTTGGAGTCTCGGTTGTTCTTCTTTTGGAAAGAAGGAAGTGGTTGGACTTTTGCTTTGGAGAAGGGAGGAGAGTAGAGAGATTTTAGAGAGAAAAGCTTCTCTTCTTTTTGGTGAGAATCCAAAAAATTAGAGAATAGCCTATGTTCCTTCTTGCAAGAAGGGTTTAAATAGTGGAAATGGATGGAGTTAAAATCTCCACGTTATTACCACTTTACAAACACTATAGGTTATGCAAATCATATTTCCATAACCATATATTATAAGATATCTCAGATCTAATATTACAAATCACATTTTCAATAATTGTGGATTTATTAAATTGAATCACATCCAATTTAATTTCTCTCAATTAATATCTCCAATTAGCCCTAATTCAACAATTAGGCTAACCTATAGTTTATTATGAATCTCATTCACATTAAACTATATATTATATCATTCATATCTCATATAAATGACATAAATGCGCTTTAAGTGAAATTAAACACTTTAATTTCATACCAAAATATTAACCCATCTTTTAACCCAGATTGAGCCAAGCGAGGGACCTAATGGACCTACAGTGACGAGCTCCAATGATCCGAGATTAACCTATCAAACTCTTTG
Organism: Trichosanthes cucumerina; assembly: GCA_036507285.1. Lineage (NCBI taxonomy): Eukaryota > Viridiplantae > Streptophyta > Magnoliopsida > Cucurbitales > Cucurbitaceae > Trichosanthes > Trichosanthes cucumerina. The sequence goes on from CM071838.1 coordinate 55,157,459, forward strand.
ACCCGATTAATCAACATTCATTAGCTACGGTAACATTCCACTATAGCCCGTAGCTCCACTCCAGTCAGTGTAGAATATTACATGTCCACTGATATAACCAATGCCTATGAGTCTACCCTTCACAGGTTGTTCGTAGACACGGCTAGGTCAAATTACTGTTTTACCCCTGTGTCTACCTCTTGTTCCTGATGTCCCCATTGCTCCTCTAATGAACAACATATCGTGATGATCCAACCATTCACAAAACCCTTCTCGGGCCAGTGAGAAGGTGGGCGCCCGTTGTCCAAGCCCTGGAGACAACAATTAAGGGAACAACCCCTCTAGTTTCCCTAAAGGCGGGAACGAGTGAATTCGATCTCGCGTAGTTAAGTTCCCAGCTCCCTACTTGGTCCTGTCCCTTAGAAGATAGGCATATTGGGCGAGTAACTGTGACTACCCTCACCCGTACTAGTCAAAGGACATACCCCGCAGACAGGAGTCCGTAGCACGCTCAAGATTCAGGTGTTACATCAGTAGGTCTAATAATTCACGGCCTGATCTTGTACAATCTCATTGCACAGGATGCCCCTGATGGAGATCTGATCTCCTTGAGCAGCAGAAACCTGTTTGGAATCGTAATATGCAAGATTGTTTTGCTTAAAAAACAAAAACCCATACATTGACAAATATACAGAACACACATATAATAAACTCTAATCTAATTAGGCATGGATTAATTGCATACAAACGTACTAAAGTTTAACAATTAAACTAAAGGGAAGAAGAAGAATAACCTTTGTAGTTTCAACTTGCAGCAACTCCTTGCTCCAAACAGTACAACAACACAGGAACTTCCAAGAAACTTCTTTGTTTTCTTCAGTTGGACAACACCACGAGGAAAACCTTCTACCCTCTGAGATTCAACTTGGAACAAAATCCTTTGTGGGAAGAATTCCAACTTTTGGATAATTTTGGGAATTCTGGAGAGTGAGAGAGAGAGAATTTTTCTTTCTATCAAATGGAAAATGATCAATCCATCTCAAAATGAGCAACCCCCTTCTCCCTGTTAAACTGTCGATAGGGAGAACGAGAGGGGTAGTGGGGAACGTGTCTGGATGACACGTTCCCTTATTTTATTATTAAAATAATAATAATAATAATAATATTTGAATAATAATTAAATCTAATTTAATTGTTAATTTGAATCATATTTAAATAATACAAATTTAATATCATTTATTTAATTTAGATTAAATCTCATTTAATCATATTACCCCTTTAACCTATAGTTTTAATGTACATCCAGTGCACATTAAATTTTAACCTATAGTTATCAAAATGTGAATCACATTCACATATAATATTTGAACTCTTTCAAATATTCAATTATCTCATATAATTTAATATGAATCATATTCACATTAAATTTATAATATATAGTTCCAAAACTATATATTATATTGTATCAATATATACTAAGTTTATTCCCTAATGAATTTGAACATTTCAAATTCAAATGATCTAAGAACCCTTTACGAGCTAGAAGGTGGACCTAATGGACCTAAAGATCAGAAGCTCCAACGAAACTAGATTGCTCGGTTAATCTCATTAACCTCCCAATCAACATTCGTTAACTGCGAGAACACTCCAATAAAGTCCCACAACTGCACTCTTCTCACTGCAGATATATTTCTGTGACCATTGATATTGACCAATAACAGCAAGTCAATCCTTCACGAATGTTCGTAACACAAGCTGGGTCAAATTACCGTTTTACCCCTGGGTTACATCTTGTGCCTTAAGTACAAGTGCTCCTTTAATGAACAATTTGTGTGTGGTCCTACCAAGAAACAGAGTCCCTCTCGGGCCAATTAGAGGGTCGGGCCCTTTGTTCAAGTCTCGGAGACACCACTTAAGGGAACACTTACCCTAGTAGGCGGGAAGGAGTGAATTCCATCTTGCTAAGTTAAGTTCCCAGCCGCTCACAAGGTCTTGTCCGCAAGAAGGTAGGCATATTTAGTCGGCGAATCTGGCCACTCACACCCATACTAGTCAAAGGACAATCCCTCGCGAACAAGAGTTCGTAACCTGCTCAGGATTGAGATCAAGTTGCCTAGGTCATCCTAGTGATATAGAAACGTAACTAGTCAACGGAGTTACAGCTAGAGATTACTATTTCGTGGTCTGGCCTTATATAATCTCATTACATAGGATATCCCCACTCACATGTCATCCACACGAACACGTTAGGATCACAGTGTTTGTATCAAATACATAGTGGGCCACATCCATAGTTTATCCAGAGTAAGGTACCCAAACCTTATCCCCTAACTATAGACTCTTTGGGCTGTATCTCGAACTGAGATCCTTTTTATGTACATTACATTCAGTTAAAGATTCATTTAACAACCTTGGATGTTTAGTTTATTGGATTTAGGATTTAAATAAAGGCAAACTCGTAGATAACGAACAATAACACTTTATTGAAATAATAACACTTTATTGCATTAATTAGAACATAATTACAAACTACGAGTTTTAGGGCACAAATCCCAACAGCCCCCACTCACATGTCAATCACATGAACGAGTAAGATCATCTCGTTTGTATCTAATACAAAGCGGTTCGCATCCACAGTGTATCTAGGATTAGGTCTCCAACCCTATCCATATACTGTAGACCGTTCGGGTCATTAACTCGAACGTGATCCTCCCTGTGTGTCCACTACACACCGTTCAAGTTCTAGTTCTCTCATAAATTCAATGACCCTGGAGCTTAGTTTATTTGAAAAGTTTGTAAAATTTGCGAGACACAAAGTAATGAAATAAATAACTGTTATTAATTTCAAATAGTAATTTACAAACACGAGATTAGGACAAAAATCCCAACACATTTGCTAGATCTCATAGTCATAAAATGTGGTTATGGACAAGAGTATTCGAATTGACTTAAGCATAGCAACAGGGGAAAAAGTTTCCTCATAGTCAACTTCTTCCCTTTGGGTAAAACCCTTTACTACAAGTCTAGCCTTAAAGGTCTGTACCTTTCCGGTTGCATCTCTCTGAAGGGAATGAAAATCCCACGCAGCGGAAGGACAATTGAATCGTCGTGGTATCATTGTGAAAAACGTTTTCTCGAAATCAAATTTATCGCATAAATCCTAGGTTAAACATACTTTTAGAAAGAAAACAACAAGAGAATTATGCTACTTACTTGTTGAAGAACTCTTCTTCACGTTTTCCTTCTCCAATCACGAACTCTTCGTGTTCACGATCTCAAAGAACTAGATCTCCTCGAACAAACAAACGAACCAGACACATAAAAAAAGGGCTTCTCGGTTGTTCTCTTTTAGGTAGAAGGAGAGTAGGTGGGACTCCTTTTGGTGGAAGGGGATGGGAGGATTTGAGAGATAAGAGTTGAGAGAGAATCACAAGTTTCTTTTGGTGAGAAATCCAAAAAAATAAAACTAATCCTTCTTGTAAAGTGTTTATATAATGGTGATAGGTGGAGTTGATCAAATCTCCACCTATTTACCATTTAACCACAACCATAGATTATGCAAATCATATTTGCATAACCACATATAATAAGATATTCCATATCTCATTATACAAAACACATTTGTATAATTGTGGATTTTAAATTGAATCACATTCAATTTAATTTCTCTCAATCCAATTTCTCCAAATTAGCCTTAATTAAACAATTAGACTAACCTACAGTTTATTATGAATCTCATTCACATTAAACTATATAATATGTCAATCATAGCTCATATAAAAGACATAATTACCCTTTTATGAATTAGAATACTTCAAATCCACACAAAACTGTAAACCCTCTATTTATCCAGTTTGAACCAACCAAGGGACCTAATGGACCTACAAGTGACGAGCTCCATGATCCGAGACTAACCTGTTGATAGCACAGAAAATGTGCTATCATTAGGCTTAAATTATGTTAGTTTTGTGATAATTTCAGTGCTTTCACGTAATTAATTTATTGAATTTCAGGCTGAAGAGCAATATAAGGATGGACGGAGAATTATGGGTGAAAAAGGAGCCAAAGATTGCTAAAGGGAGCCAAAATTGACATTAAATGGAAGAAGGAAGGCCAAACCAAGCCATCAAATCCATGGAGATAGCATTGCAACACCATTCAGGGCATTGCAACGCCCTGTGTGCAGCCACTCAACCATAAGAGCCTTTGTCGGTGGCGTTGCAACGCTGCTTTACAGCGTTGCAATGCCAAGCAAGCAGCAATTGCGCGATGAAGACCCGCAGCACGGCGTTGCGACGCTGCCTTTGCAGCGTTGCAATGCTACTTCGATAAGCAAAAGTGCGCGAGGGTAGCAGCGGTGCAACGCTGTCCTGAGCGTTGCAACGCTACTTCGATATGCAAATACGCGCGAGGGTAGCAGCATTGCAATGCTGCCCTCAGCATTGCAATGCTGCTAGATATTTTCCTTTTCTAATTATTCGCTTAGGGCACGACGTTGCGACGTCGTCCCAATGTTATAAAAAGGAAAGTTTGCTTCTTGTTTTGGGGGACCTTTTTTTAGAGATTTTCACACCATTGTCTAAACATCATTGTGAGAGATTGTAAGACGACTTTGGAGAGATTTCAAGGAGAAGACTTTTTGGAGCTCGGGGTTCGTGATAGGTGTCGGGATCGTTGTCGTTCACGCAACGAGAGTTCTTTCTTCGTTCTTTTCACTTTGATTGTTGAACTATGGTTTTGTATTTGACTTTAGTAGGATTTATAGTAGGCATGAGTAGCTAAACTTGTTATCTTAGGGATAGATGTAACCTTTTAATTGTGTTATTTTGTTGAATAGACAGCTTTTGGATTATTGTAATGCTTTTATTCATGCAATTGCATCCTTAATGCTTATAGACTCTTGATCACGGTTTATTTGTTGTTAGGTCTGAATTTATTCTTGTGAAAGATATTTTAGATCTGATCTCAATTGCATGACTGATAGTTACTTTGACATGAGAATGATTGAAGTGCTATTAGAAACCCATAAGAATTGAACTTAGTGCCATGTTTGATTTTTATGATGAACAGAGATGTTTAATTCTATGTAGATTCACTTGCCTCGAGAGAGGTTATTTGTTATATTAGTTTCTTTGTTTATAAAAGAAGTGCAATAACCCATTAGCATGATCTCAATAAAATAGTTAAATAATTGGTGAAATCTAGTCCCTAAGATATTCGTCTCTCCTGATTGTTCTCAATTTTCACTCTTTGATTTTGTGTTTCACCTCACTTTAAGTCTAATTTTCTAGATAAAATTGAGTGGTGTTATTGATAGGAATTAATTGATTTAAATACCAAATCATGTGGACGATACTCGTACTCAAATTCACTACATTAAAACTTGACCCGTACACTTTGCGGTCTTGCAAAATTTATGCAACAAGTTTTGGCACCGTTGTCGGGGATTGGCGTTTATTTAATTCTTTTGATACTATTAAGAAGTCACTTGGTCTTAATCTAGAGTTTGTTTTCTTTTTGTGTTTGTAGTTTTTGTTTCATTTGATTTTGTGTTTTCTGTTAGTTTTAAATTTTCTGTTTTTCTATGTTGTGTGTTGCATGCGAAGTAACTTAGAAACTCATCTAGTTCCTTTTGATCCTGAAGTTGACAGAACTTTCAGAAGGAAGCTTAAGGAGACTAAGGACAAGGTCAGAATCATGGTGGAGCAACAGGGAGAGTATAAGCCTATTCCGAGCACTTCCATCCCACTTTTGCTGGAAACCAATCTGGAATTATTTATGCTCTAATTCAGGCTAATAATTTTGAGATAAAGACGGGTCTCATCTAGATGGTTCGAGAAAATGCCTTCAGAGGACATGCCACTGAGGATCCCAATTTGCAGATGAGATCTTTTGCTAAAATTTGTGGCACGGTAAAAATTAATGGTGTATCTCCTGATGCTATTCGCTTACGACTGTTTCCTTTTTCTCTGCAGGATAAGGCAAAATTCTGGTTGGAGTCCTTGCCCACAGGTAATATTAGTACTTGGGAGGAATTAGCTCATGCATTCTTGGCTAAATACTTCCCATCTGCCAAGACTACGGGTTGCACACTTAGATTGACACTTTCAGACAGCAGGATGGAGAACAAATGTTTGAGGCTTGGGAAAGATACAAAGATTTACTTAGAAAATGCCCACAACATGGTTATCCTGACTGGTTGCAAATTCAATTATTTTATAATGGATTATCTGAAAACAATAAATCTCTTTCGGATTCAGCTGCTGGGGGTCAATATTTTCCAAGTCTGCAGAGGATGCTCGTACTTTACTTGAGGAGATGGTTGCCACAAGTTATAATTGGCATTCTGAAGATCAACTGCCAAACCTGTGGCAGGGATGTACGAGATAGATGAGGTAAGTTCCATCAAGTTCCATATGGCTTCCCTAACTAGTGCTTTGAATAAACATGCGGGTACAGGTAATAGTGAATCCATAGCTCCAGTTGCAGCTGCTAACAAACATGCAGGTGTTGAAGATCTGGAACCTGAGCAGGCTCAATATGTGAACAACAAAGGTTAGGGGTACCGTGGAAATCAGAATAAAAATCAGTTGCCCACTTATTATCATCCAGGTTTGCGTAATCATGAAAATTTGTCTTGTGCTAATAAGAAGAATGTTTTGCAGTCTCCCCCAGGTTATGCATCTACATCTACAGCTGAGGGTAAACCATCCCTGGAAGACATGATGAGTTCATTCATCACTAAATCCAGGAATCAAACCAACCAGTTGGAAAATGTAGTGCTAAGTCTAAGTAGCACAGTGAACTCACATGGAGCATGAAGGGAATCGAAGTCCCCGCAGTGGAAGCGATTGCGAATCGCGCGCTCTTGATTTAGTTACAACGGAAAATTCAAGAACGTAAAACATGGATTAAGCATAAAATAAGAGTTTGGACAACAAGTATTTACCTTTGAAGAACCATACTTCAAGTGCTCCTCCTATCATCACGATCAAGATCAACGCAACACGAACTCGTACGAACACCGACACCACCACCGGATCTTCTCCGTTGTTCTCTAGGTGAGGAAGGAAGGTGGGTTCCCTATTGGAGTGGTGAGGTATTTTTTGAGAGAGATTTGTGTTTTGGACCTCTTCCAACAACACAACAAGGAGGCTAGGAATAACTTAGAATGATTTCCAAAATCACTTCTCAAAATGACCTAACCTAGTTGCATCTCATGCAACCATATATAGAGAGAGATATGATGGAAATGACCATCCTACCTCTGCTTTAATCTCTCTTTAGTATATAGTTTATATACGAATTTAATTCACATTAAAACTATATATTATATCAATTATATCATATATAATTGATATAACACCTCATGTATGAAATTGAACACTTCAATTTCACTCCTAACTTTATACCCTCAATATTACCATGTTGAGCCAACCGAGGGATCTAATGGACCTACAGTTCATGAGCTCCAATGATGTGAGATTAACTGATCAAACTCTTTGATCCAGTTAATCAATATTCATTAACTACAAGTCACTTCACTATAGACTTGTAGCTGCACTCTCCTCACTATAGATATCATTGTGTCCACTGATATAGTCATTACCCATGAGTCGACCATTCACAGGTTGTTCGTAATCACATCTGGGTCAAATTACCGTTTTACCCCTGTGATTACCTCATTGCTCCTTAAGCACCACTGATCCTCTAATGAACAACAAGTCTAAGGTCCTACCTTAGACTCATACCCTCATAGAGGGCGGGGCCCCGTTGTTCAAGACCTGGATTCAGTCCTTAAGGGAACAACCTATCTAATTCCTCAGTAGAGGAATGAGTGAATTTCATCTTGCACAGTTAAGTTTCCAGCTACCTACGAGATTCTGTCCCTGCGAAGGTAGGCTTATTGAGTCGGCTACAGGCCACTCTCACCCATACTAGTCTTAGGACAAACCCCTATAAGCAGGAGTTCTTAACTTGCTCAGGATTCAGGTCAAGTCACTAATGACCATCTATAAATTACTAGTCTTATCCGATTAACGGTGTTATCTTTGGTTAGACTAATAATTTGTGATCGATCTTATCGAACTCTTCATACAGGATGCCCCCACTCGCATGTCAACTACATGAATGAGTTGGATTACCTCATTTGTACTAATTATAAAGTGGGTCGCATCCATGTTGTCACCAGAATGAGGTTTCCAACCTTATTCTTATACCATAGACTATTTAGGTTATAATCTTGAATTCAATCCAATTAGTGTCCATTACACTGATTTCAAGATAAACGTTATAACCTTGGAGCTTAGTTTATTGGATTTAAAAAAGCAAGACTGTAATCTTATCAAAACAAATAACACTTTATTTAATTGATCAAAATTACACAAGTTTGGGCATAAATCCCAACAATCTCCCACTTGACCTAAAGCTTGTGGAGTACTAAACATTACATTAATGTAAATACAATAAGCTAGGGCATTTAAATCCCTTTGTACAAAATACTCCCACTTGGCCTTGTTGGAGAAGACTTGTCACACCCCCTCCTGGACTACTTGCTAACTTAGCCTGAAAGACGGCATGAAGCCAACAGACATTGTTTACCTCTTAACAATACCTGTTGACCCTGTTTTACCTGATAACCGTACTATGCTCGCATATGGAACGCTTTAAACATAACACAACGGAAACTTGATAACTAATAAACATACATAGGGAGAAACATTCCTTAAGTCTCTTTTGAAAACTTAAACGAGCAAGTGCATCACAACCTAAAACATGCCAAACCACTGTTTATACAATCTCCAATGTACAAACAACTATAACTACATAGTTCTCTCAAAATAATTTACAAAACATATGGACTTGCTATACAACACCAGCCACGTACAAATTATCAAACTTATGAAGCTTCAGCAGACTATGGCAGGATGCCAGGTATCAGGAGCTCGATCTCTACCTGAAAAGGTTTGAAAACATTGAAAGAATGAGCTATGAAGCTCAATGAGTGACTGAGTATAAAATCTTTAGCTTGTAAAACATGTCACTTGAAAACTAATGAGCATATGCATTTGTATTCAAATGTTAAAATAAACGTGGAATCATAATAGATTTTCAAAAGAACCAACAAGTATATCGTTAAAATCTCGTAAGGCATGTAAATGATATAAACTATTTTGATAACATGTCACAATCCACGTTGTGTAGGGCACGCTCAGTACAACCAATGTTTATTCTACGATGTAGTGGGGCCCGCCCAGCACTCCCATCGTATTTGTCGTAGTGGGGCCCGCCAGCACTCACGACAGCATTGTTGTCACGGAGTACACTCAACGTCGACAACAAAATATGACCTGTGTGCACACGGTACCATAAACCCTCGGGCTCAATATCTCAGAAAACTTCATAAAAATATTTGAACATGCCTGCTTATCTTTTCTTTCATAAAACTCATGCTTACTCAGCTTGTTTATAAAACTGGAAATCTTTAAATCATACATGCTAGTACATACTTGCTCGAAATCATAACATTTTCATACATTTCGGCAAACAATAAACATATGCTCATGAATAAGTTCATCGGGAAATCTAGGCTCACATCGAGCACTTGAGAACATTTCTAGGAAAACACGAATGCTCATAAACATGTGTTCAAAAAGAAAACATAAAACATTGAAACCCTTTCATTCTAGCAAAGCTTGCATTTCTTAAGGTATAATTCAATATAACGATCATTTTGGAAGTTCGTTTTGTCACTCACAGTGTTTAAACTAGAACCTTGGCCCGTAAACTTGACCTATTTCCTCTTGGCCTGTCAAACAAACCAAATTCAAGCATTAGAACTTCGAGCTCATGGTTTTTAACCTTAAAAATACAAGAAAACACACCATTAAAATTTTCAGCATTCCACAGATTTTACACCCTGTCTTCAAAAAGTCATAACTTCTTCATTACTAATCCAAAAAGGACGTACTTTATACCAAATTCTTACTTTTTGAACCCTCTAAAAATCTCATGAAGACATAAAATTGAGATTCCCAATAGATGGGCTCAAAAATACCTCAAAAAGGACGTACTTTATACCAAATTCTTACTTCCTGCTGTTCCAGGTTTGATTTCCTGCTGCAACCCGAAACTTGACCTGATACTTACAACATCTTCGAATCATTTTCTACTCACGATTTCTTCACGAAAGTTGTACGAAATTCAATAAGCTTTCGAAGCATACCTATTAGAGCTTCTGATTCCAACAATAATGATTAGTACAACCAAAACACCAGAGGCTTCAAGGATTTGACAGCAAATTCTGTCTTCTGCCTTCCTCTTCACAAAACAGTAGCTTAAGATTAGAATTGGCTCGAGTTTGCTTCATGAACTTTGTTCAAAAATAAATTAACTTTCAAGAAACAAAATCTCAACTCTTACCGCTTTTAGTTGAGCTCGAAATGATCAGAATATCAGAATAGGGTTGAGTTGATCACTTGCTGCCATGGAACTTGTGTAACCCTTCTCCCTTCTTCTTCAACCTCAAAACCTAAATACTTCCCCTCTTCTTCTTCCTTTCTATTCCTCCCTCGAAGTCCCTCTTCTCTTTGATGAAAATAAAAGCGAAATGGGATGTAAATGGATTAAAATTGCTTTAAAAATAGTCCAAACGGTGGAGGAGTTCCCACCACCACTTTCTTTTTTTTTTTAATTCTTCTTTGTATTTTTCCCTTTTTCTTTTCTTTTCTTTTTCTTTTATTTTTAAAACAAAACCAAAACCAAACATTTCTTCGTTTTCTTTATTTCTTTTGTTTTATTTTGTTTGTTTTTAAGAAATTCCAAAGAAAGATCTCGGGTTTACAAGCCTTGTAAACCTAGACCTTCTAGGTGACTCTTAAATACTTTAGTCGTGAGAGCTTTTGTAAAAGGATCAGCAATGTTGTGCTCTGAGGCTATCTTCGTGACAATCACGTCTCCTCTATGCACGATCTCCTGGATGAGATGATACTTCCGCTCTATGTGCTTTCAGCTCTTGTGACTTGGGGTTCCTCTCGAATTTGCCACTTTACTGCCTTTATTATTGCAATACAGATGTGACGGGCAAAGTCATATTTGGAACAACTTCCAAATTTAGCATAAATTTCCTTAACCAAACGACCTCCTTAGCTGCTTCACAAGCTGCTACATATTCGCCTCCATAGTGGAATCGATGCATCCTTGCGCTTGACGCTTCGCCATACTACAACTCCTCCGTTAAGAGTGGCCGACACGATGTAGATTTTCGATAATCTTTATCAGTCTGAAAATCAGAATCCGTGTATCCCGTAAGGATCAAATCCTTAGCCCCATATAAAGCATGTAGTTCCTTGTTCTCCAGAAGATACTTAAGGATTGTTTTAACTTGTTTGTCCGGTGTTCAAGTCACGATTGGATTGATACCTCTCCGACCATCCCAACTGCAAAACCGATGTTAGGCCTAGTAAACAACATGGCGTACATCAGGCTTCCAACAGCTGATGCGTAAGGAATCCGTCTCATATCCTCAACTCCTTGTCTAAAAGGCAACAAGCCCTTTTTGGAATCTTGCATCTTAAACCTTGACAACACTTTGTCTATGTATGATGCTTGAGACAAGGCTAGTGTTTTATTCTTGCGGTTCCGGATAATCTGGATCCCAAGAACAAACTGCGCATCACCCAAATCCTTCATTTGGAATTGCGTTGCTAGCCATTCCTTGATGTCAGTAAGATAACCTACATCATTCCCAATGATTAGGATATCATCCACATAGAGAATTAGGAATGTGACAGAACTATTGATGATTTTCTTGTATACACAAGGTTCATCATCATTCTGGTCAAAACCATAAGATCTGATAGCCTCATCAAATCTTATATTCCAAGACCTAGAGGCTTGTTTCAGTCCATATATCGACCTTTTAAACCTGCAAACCTTTTGCTCTTGTCCTTCTTTAATGAACCCTTTGGGTTGGTCCATATAGATGGTTTCCTCAAGATTGCCATTCAAAAAGGCTGTCTTGACATCCATTTTCCATACCTCATAGTCATAATATGCGGCAATGGCAAGAAGGATACGGATAGACTTTACCATAACAACAGGTGAAAAGGTTTCCTCAAAGTCAACACATTCAACCTGGGTATAACCCTTTGATACTAGTCTAGCTTTAAAGGTTTGCACCTTCCCATCTACACCACGTTTTCTCTTGTAGATCCACTTACAACCTATAGGTTTTACCCCATCAGGCTTATGTACAAGATCTCAAACAGAATTGAAGTGCATAGACTCCATTTCTTGGTCCATGGTTATGACCCATTTGTCTTTGTCAATGTCAACCATTGCTTGATTATAAGTCAATGGATCCTCATGATTTGTCATCCGGTATAACAACTTGGGTTTCAAATTTAAACCCATGTAACGGTCAAGTCGTATCACAACCCTCCCACTACGTCGAGGCATACTCAACTCTTGAGATGGACCCTCTTGACTAGACAAACTAGTATCAACAACTCTTGTTGACGTACTAGTGTTCTTATTATCAACCTTTGCTATTGTTCCGTCTAATTCACTCAACACTACCTTACTTTTTGGTTTGTGGTCCCTTATGTGGTCCTCCTCCAAAAAGTGGCATTTGTCGACACAAAGACCTTATCTTCCTTAGGATCATAGAATAAACCACCTCTTGTTTCTTTTGGGTATCCCTACGAATAGGCACAACTTTGAACATGAATCCAACTTCTTGGGATTTGTCACAAGCACATGTCTTTGGATGTTCCCCATATTCCAGAAGTGACATAAACTACCTTTACGTCCTTTCCAGAGTTCAAAAGGTGTTTTAGAAACACTTTTGGAGGGCACACTATTCAAAATGTATATTGCAGTCTCTACTACATAACCCCAAAAGGAACTAGGGAGATGAGCATAACTCATCATTGATCGAACCATGTCTAACAAGGTTCTATTTCTCCTTTTCGATACATCATTTTGTTGTGGTGTGCCGGGAGCTGAGAGTTGGGATGTAATTCCATGTTCTATCATATAGTTCTGGAATTTTAAATCCATGTACTCTCCACCACGATCCGATCGAAGTGTTTTAACTCTTTTACCTAATTGATTTTCAATCTCAGCCTTGAATTCCTTGAACTTTTCAAGTGCTTCAGACTTGTGGTGTATTAGGTAAATATGCCCATATCTGGAATAATCATCTATAAAAGAGATGAAATATTCATATCCTCCCCTGGCTTTAACATTCATCGGACCACAAAGGTCTGAATGTATAAGCTCTAGAGGATCTTTGGCTCTATAACCTTTTCCACTAAAAGGTCTTTTAGTCATCTTGCCTTCTAGGAAGGATTCACATACTGGCAAGGAATTTTCTTCTAACTCGTTTAGAAGTCCATTCTTTACCAATCTCTCAATCGTATTGAGATTAATGTGACCGAATCTTAGATGCTAAAGATGAGCATTTTAGGAGAAATTAGTTCGTGTACTTGCAATTTTGTAAAATTCACTTGTTAAAACTATTTTAATTGAATTAGACCATTTGCAAATAATTCTCAAGAAGAGCAACACAAAGTACAATACTTTTCCAATGAAATAACAACTTTATTCAATGGAAAAGACAGAGAAGTACAATGTTCGCTAAGGCAAGAAATGAGGTTACTAATAAACCCTTAAGCTACATGTTATCAAATAACAGTTTTTCTTTGCCAGACGATTGCTCTTTATTCGCTCCTTTTCCTCTTCTTCTATATCTTCTTAAGTCAAGAAGTATGGCTGCAGTTCTTTTTCCCAGAGGATGAATCCTCCTGAGAACTTTTGGAATGAGCAAACAAATTTTCCTCTCCATTTTGTTGTCTCTTATCATCCATAAGAAACTGATAATTCTGCATCTCATGTAGCTGAGAAGTCAGATCATACTCTATGTTGTTCATCGCTGCATTGCTACGGAATCACTAAAAACTCTTCGGATGAGATTCTAGGATAAACAAAATCTGACATTTCTCATCTATGACCGCTCCGTTTAATTCCGCTATATTGAAGTGGGCAATCAGATTGAGAACATGTTCTCTCACCGATGTTCCTTCCTTCATACGTGCGTTATAAACGAACTTTATGGCTTCATGCCGAATTTGTTTGGACGGTTGTCTAGACAAATTTAGCACAAAATCCATGATCTCTCAAGCTGAGACCTTGCCCTCCAACCTCCTGGATAAAGCATCAGGTATGCTAGCAAGGATATAGGTTTTCGCCTTCTCGTTGGCATTAATTCAGCGGTCATATGCATCCTCAACAGCTTGAGATGCATTTTGAGCAGGAAATTGAGGACACTCCTGATTGAGAATGAACTTAAGATCATGTGTAACCAAGATTATGTTGAGTCCATCCTTCCAAGCCACTATGTTCTCTCCGGTTAACTTTTTTCGCACCCAATAAGGAAATAATAGAGCTAGACATATTGTTGAAAATTTTACAAACAAGCTTGTATGAGCTTCTTGCTATAACTCTAATCCAATCATGTTTTAGCTAATTATCAAATGATTTATAGGCCATTTATAATTTGCAATGATACTCCGAAGGTTTAGAATGTATGACACCGAAGGGTAATCAAAACACTCCTCCTCTAGATCAAGACACTCTTGACCAAAACCTAATATCAGAATAACTCTTATTCCTATAGGTTGTAGTTACCATTTTTCGGTCTGAATACATACACAACTTATGTACCCCGTGAGTGTAACCCTTTGTCTTTAGTTCCCAGAGTCTCGATCCAATAAAATCCGCCAAAGGGAGGACTAGATTGGAAAATAGTCTAAGGAAATTTTATCCCTTTCGGGTGTCTACTGTGTTAGATCCTCTATGATCAAGCCCTCCGAAGGTATTGTCTGGTCCAAGCCAAACTAGCAGGCTGACCATAGTGGTCTAACGGTGTAAACCAACAAAAGAGACCGTAGGTTTTGTTTTGACTAAACTTGCTCCCACTCGCTATAAGTACCCTCTCCATTCACCTTGATATTGACTCATACAAACACCATCCGAAAGAGGACGCTCCCATTTGCGCCACGAGGCCAAGTATGAGTCTCACGGTGTGAACTTCCCGGAGATAGCGTAGGTGGAAAAATATGTATCTCATACACTTTTTCTTCACACTGAATACTTTAAATCTATATGAATTTTTCTTAGGCTAAAACCCAACTAATGGTTTTACCTAACTCTATCAACATAACTCTTATATTGATGATCATTATAACTCTTATATTGATTTTATCCTAAGTTTGTTAATATAACTCCTTATATTAAACCTTGGATTTCTAGTTTATTAACCCCTTAATAAACCCGTTGGCGCTACTGTAATTTATAAGACTCTCTGATTAAATTTCACTCCCAGGTCAGTTCTCAGGTAGGGGTATTCCGTTTCCGTCAGCTTAAATACCCCAACCTAGACAGAACTTTCCTTAGACAGAGTTCCTCTTTTAATCATAACTTATAAATTACTTGGTTCCTAATTCTAATCTAATTAGAACTAGATAACCTAAGGTCTATTATTTCCATGTTCTAAACACTTTAAAACTAATGATTAACCTTAGGTGGCATGCATACTATGTTATAGTGCTTGATCATTCATCACATGAATAATAAGACATTCATAGCATACTCATCTCATGAAAAATAATGCATGTCAATGTTGTCCAAAAATTAATTTAACAACCTTATATTAATTAATCATGCAACTATATAATATAACTCCTTATATTATAAATGATGCATGAAAATGCTTAACCTAAGTTGGGATTTCTAAAATACAAGCATACACTATGCATGGCAATAATTACACAACAATTGCATAATGAAAAATATTGCATAATATAAATCAAGAACGTAATTGGGCTCTGATACCAATTGAAGGGAATCGAAATCCCCACAGCAGAAGCGATTGCGAATCACACGCTCTTGATTTAGTAACAACGGAACATTCAAGAACGTAAAACATAGATTAAGCATAAAATAAGAGTTTGGACAACAAGTATTTACCTTTGAAGAACCTTTCTTCAAGTGCTCCTCATCTCTTCATGATCAAGATCAACGCAACACGAACTCGTACGAACACCGACACCACCACCGGATCTTCTCCGTTGTTCTCTAAGTGAGGGAGGAAGGTGGGTTCCCTTTAGGAGTGGTGAGGTATTTTGTGAGAGAGATGTGTGTTTTGGAACTCTTCCAACAACACAACAAAGAGGCTAGGAATAACTTAGAATGATTTCCAAAATCACTTCTCAAAATGACCTAACCTAGTTGCATCTCATGCAACCATATATATAGGGAAATAGGATGGAAATGACCATCCTACCCCTCCTTTTATCTCTCTTTAGTATATAGTTTATATATGAATCTAATTCACATTAAAACTATATAATATATCAATTATATCATATATAATTGATATAATTCCTCATGTATAAAATTGAACACTTCAATTTATCTCCTAACTTTATACCCTCAATATTACCATGTTGAGCCAACGGAGGGATCTAATGGACCTACAGCTCATGAGCTCCAATGATGTGAAATTAACTGATCAAACTCTTTGATTTAGTTAATCAATATTCATTAACTACAAGTCACTCCACTATAGACTTGTAGCTGCACTCTCCTCACTGTAGATATTATTGTGTCCATTGAAATAGTCATTACCCATGAGTCGACCCTTCACAGGTTGTTCGTAATCACAGCTGGGTGAAATTATCGTTTTACCCCTGTGATTCCCTCTTTTCTCCTTAAGCACCACTGATCCTCTAATGAACAACAAGTCTAAGGTCCTACCTTAGACTCATACCCTCATAGAGGGCGGGGCCCCGTTGTTCAAGACCTGGAGTCAGTTCTTAAGGGAACAACCTATCTAATTCCTCAGTAGAGGAATGAGTGAATTCCATCTTGCACAGTTAAGTTCCCTGCTACCTACGAGATTACGTCCCCGAGAAGGTAGGCTTATTGAGTCGACTCACAGCCACTCTCACCCATACTAGTCTAAGGACAAACCCCATAAGGGGAGTTCTTAACTTGCTTATGATTCAGTCAAGTCACTAATGACCATCTATAAATTACTAGTCTTATCACATTAACGGTTGTTATCTTTGGTTAGACTAATAATTTCATGATCTAGTCTTGTATGAACTCTTCATACAGGATGCCCCCATTCGCATGTCAACTACATGAATGAGTTGGATTACCTCATTTGTACTAATTACAAAGTGGGTCGCATCCATGGTGTTACCAGAATGAGGTTTCAAACCTTATTCTTATACCATAGACTATTTAGGTTATAATCTTGAATTCAACCCAATTAGTGTCCACTACACTGATTTCAAGATAAACGTTATAACCTTGGAGCTTAGTTTATTGGATTTATAAAAGCAAGATTGTAATCTTATCAAAACAAATAACACTTTATTTAATGGATCCAAATTACACAAGTTTGGGGCATAAATCCCAACAGAGCATCCATTAAGAACATAGAGGTACAGATCAATCAGATGGCAATCGTATAATTACCACTTTACCACAACCATAGGTTCTGCAAATCTCATTTGCATAACCACATAATATAAGATATCTCGTATCTCATATTGCAAATCACTTTTGCAATAATTGTGGATTAATTAAATTGAATCACATCCAATTTAATTTCTCTCAATTAATTTCTCCAATTAGGCTAACCTATAGTTTATTATGAATCTCATTCACATTAAACTATATATTATATCATTCATATCTCATATAAATGACATAAATGCCTTTAAAGTGAAATTGAACACTTCAATTTCATACAAAAACATTAACCCTTCTTTTAACCCAGATTGAGCCAACCGAGGGACCTAATGGACTTACAGTGACGGGCTCCAATGATTCGAGATTAACCTGTCAAACTCTTTGACCCGGTTAACCAATATTCATTAGCTACGGTAACACTCCACTATAGCTCGTAGCTGCACTCCCGTCGGTCGCGGAATTATTACGTGTCAACTGATATAACCAATGCCTATGAGTCGACCCTTCACAGGTTGTTCGTAGACACGGCTAGGTCAAATTACCGTTTTACCCCTGTGTCTACCTCTTGTTCCTTAAGTCCCCACTGCTCGTCTAATGAACAACATATTGTGATGGTCCAACCATACACAACACCCTTCTTGGGCCAGTGAGAAGGTGGGTGCCCATTGTCCAAGCCCTGGAGACAACACTTAAGGGAACAACCCCTCTAGTTTCCCTAAAGGCGGGAACGAGTGAATTCCATCTCGCGTAGTTAAGTTCACAGCTCCCTACTTGGTCCTGTCCCTGAGAAGATAGGCATATTGGGCGAGTCACTAGAAGAAAATAAGGCTACAATGACGGACGAAAAAATTAAGGGGCGAGATACAATGACGGACGGGAAGAAGGCGCGGAGGGAAATTTTCGCCGGACATACAATGACGGGCATTGCCCGTCATTGTAAATTCTTTTTAATGACGGGCTTTGCCCGTCATTATATGTATATTAAAAAAAATAAATTTGGACACCTCAACCCGACAGCTCTCTCTCTCTCCACGTTCCCTCCCAGCTCGAATATCACTTTCCCCTTTCCCTCGATCTCTCCTCCATCAGTTTCCCTCCCAGCTCGCTTCACACCTCGTCGCCGGCCGTTCGGGAGTCGAAACCGCCGTCCATCTACAGCCGGCCGTTCGGGAGTCGAAACCGCCGTCCATCTCATCGTCGCCCGCCTCGTCGGTCTTAACCCTAATCGCTTTGTCGCGCGCCGACCGTCTGTCGTCGCCGACTCTCTCTCTTCTTCATCAACCGCCGTCCACCGTCCACCGTCGATCGTTTGGGGAGTCACCGCCGGCCACGAAGCACCAAACCGCCGTCCTCCTTGACGCTCAATCACCGCCGACCGCTTCGCCACCGTCCCCTCACCGTCTTTCTTCTCCGGCCGGCCAGATCTGAAGCTTGAGGTCCAGATCTACACCCTCATTTGTAGATCTGCTTCATTGAGGTCCAAATCTGTCCCTTTAGCTTGTTTTTATGTGAGTTTAGCTTGTTTTTTTTGTTAGTTATCTTGAAATGCTCTTGAAATGATGAAGCTCTTGAAATGTTGAAGAGCACAAAGTTGAAATGGAAGTCACATTTGATGGATTATGCAATTTTTAGGTTGAGGTTGAGGTTGGATAGAACCATATATCAATTTGAAGGTTGAGGTTGGATTATGCAATTTTTAGGTTGAGGTTGATGGATTATGCAATTTTTAGCTTGTTTTTATATCAATTTTAGAAAAGATTTTTGAACCATATAATTAGCCTCCTTCACATTTGATGGATTATATCTTGTAGACCTACCTAGGACAAACCAATACCTAGGTCTGCATTTAGCCTCCAATTTTACTCGCACAAAGATGTGCCCTTGCACATTATAAAACATTCCATAACACACATTGAAAAAAAAGGACAAGCTAAATGAAATATCAGATGACCCTTACAATGCTTGACAACTCTAAACATAGTTCACTCCACTTTTTAGATTACTTTCACTTTTTCCTTAAAAACTTAAATATATATATAATATAGGTTGAGGTTGTAAGAAAATGCGTTCAAAGCTACTTGTTATGCATTTTTTCTTTCAAGTGAAAATGTGTTCAATTTCTACCTAATTTAAGTCTAGTTTAATTAATTGCTTTAGAAACAAATGGATCGAAGGTAATTGGCATTAGAAATTATTAAAAATGTGATGCAAGTGTTGTTGATATTAATTGACATTAGAAAATTGGAGTTGACCCCATCTTTAGGTAGTTGAAAAAGTCTCAAAAGCCTCAATATTGTGGAAGCTACCCAAGAAACATATGAAGGAACTTCTCTCATGACTTTAAAAGTTCATTCTTGATTACTACTATCAAGTTCAAATTTTCATTTTTCTACCCAATTTAAAATTTGAATCTCAAACTTAACTCATTTTAATTAGTTAAAACTTATGGCATTGATTTTTGGTTTTCATAATCGGATGTCTCATTTTAATTTATTTGCTTTGATTATGCTTTATGAAAATAGATAAATTTACTTTTATATTGGGGATGGATTGAAGGAGGTTAATAACCTTGTATTACATTGTTGAGGAAAAAGTGTGAATTTCCTAAATTTTTCTTAATTATAATTCTTTGTTTGTGTTAACCTCTATGAGTTTATATTTCATATGTTTAATTTTATTAATATTAATAGTGATTGAGGAATGATTGAGATCTTTTGTTTAGCGTGTTTGGTTAGAATAATCATATGTTTAATTTTCTTAATAATAGTAGTGGGGTTGTGGATTAGAGGAAATGGTATTAGTCAAAAATATCATGATGTTGGTTTTGAATCAACATCGTGAAATTGAAATGTGATGAACTTCTTGATAGTTTTTTTTTGTTCTTCGTTGATTTCCTAAAGAAATAGTAAGTACATAAGTTTAAGTAACTATTATTCTTCTTGTAGATTAAACTTTCAGAATATCGTTATGGATAAGTCGTGGATGTCAAAGAATAGAATGTCATCGAAATATCGTTTAGGAGTTGAGACGTTTATCCAAAATGGTATCGACATTCAAATAGGTCGGATGTCATTTGTTGTCCATGCTTGAAATGTGTGAATGCAAAGTCTCAAAATGCGAATGTCGTAAGAGACCATTTATATATTAATGGCATTGATGAAAGCTATAGAACATGGATTTGGCATGGTGAGTCACTCTATGAGATGAGAGAAAGAGGAAGTTGAAGTTGGGGACGAAGATGTTGACGACACAATAGGAATGTTTGAGGCTGCACATAACTATTTCAATGACAAGTCTCCAATATTTGAAGAAGTGTTAGATGATGCCAAGAAACCATTGTACTTAAATTGTAACAATTTTACCAAAATATCTCTGCATTGATAAAGTTATATAATTTGAAAGCAAAGTTTGGATGGAGCGATAAGAGTTTCAACGAGTTGTTAGCATTGGTTCGTGACATCTTACCAAGTCCAAATGAACTTCCTAGCTCTACATATCAAGCCAAAAAAATCTTGTGTACTCTTGGAATGAAGTATGAAAAGATTCATGCATGTAGTAATGATTGTTGTTTGTTTAGAAAAGAGCTTGCAGATGTAGAAGTATGCCCTACATGCGGAACATCAAGATGGAAGCTTTGTAAAAATTCGAAGGATGTGATGAAGAACATTCCGGCGAAAGTCATGTGGTATTTCTCTCCTATCCCAAGATTTGAAAGAATGTTTCGCAGTAAAGAAATATCGAGTTTGTTGACTTGGCATGCTAATGAACGAGTAATTGATGGGTACATACGACATCCTGCGGATACACTATCGTGGAAGCAAGTAGACAATTTGTGGCCAGAGTTTGGTTTAGAACCTAGAAATCTCCGTCTTGCTCTTTCTACTGATGGAGTGAATCCACACGGTGATCTTAGTAGTAGATATAGTTGTTGGCCAGTTATGTTGGTGACATACAATTTACCTCCATGGTTATGCATGAAGCGAAAATTTTTGATGTTAAATGCATTAATATCTGGGCCTAAACAACCAGGGAATGACATAGATGTTTATTTAGCTCCATTAGTTGATGATCTGAAAAAACTTTGGAATGATGGAGTTCAGTGTTACGATGTACATCACGAACAATCTTTCATACTTAAAGCTATTTTATTGTGGACTATTAATGATTTTCCTGCATATGGCAATTTGTGTGGTTGTACAGTAAAAGGATATCATGCGTGCCCAATATGTGGGGAAAAACTTCATCCACTTATTTGCCAAAAGGGAAAAAAATGGCATATCTTGGACATCGAAAACATTTACCCCGTAATCATCCATATAGAAGACAAAAGAAAGCTTTTAATGGTGAACAAGAATTGGAATTCGCTCCTGAACCGTTAAGTGGAGAGGAAATTCTTGCGAAAGTTAGTAGACTTCAATATTCGTTTGGAAAGAAGCCAAGAAAGGAAAAAATAAAGGAGATCCTTCAAGCACTTATTGGAAGAAGAAGTCTATTTTCTTTGAGTTAGAATCATCGGAAAACATTTTGACGTGCGACATTGTTTAGATGTGATGCATATTGAGAAGAATGTGTGTGCAAATATTATTGGCACGTTACTTGATATTCCCAAGCAAGACAAAAGATGGATTAAAAACTCGTCTTGATTTGGTTGAATTGAACATTAGATCGAGTTGGCCCCTCAATTAGGAGAGAAAGAATCTTCTTACCTCCAAGATGTTATACACTATCGCGGATGGAGAAATTGAATTTGTGTAAGACACTATCGTAAATTAAAGTACACAGAAGGTTATTCTTCCAATATACAAAGTTTAGTGTCGCTCATAGATTTGAAGCTTTATGGGCTTAAATCGCATGACCACCATGTTCTTATGCAACAATTATTACCTGTGGCTATACGTGGTATTTTACCAAAGTATGTTAGATATGCAATTATTAAATGCTGTGTTTCTTTTTCAATGCCATATGTAGTAAGACGATCGATTCATCAAAGTTAAAAGGCTTGCAAGAGGATGTAGTGATTACTTTGTGTTTGTTAGAGAAATATTTTCCACCAAATTCTTCACGATAATGGTACATCTTGTGGTCCATCTTGTAAGAGAGATAGAATATTGTGGACCAGTGTATTTGAGGTGGATGTATCCTTTTGAACGATATATGAAAGTTCTAAAAGGTTATGTGCGAAATAGAAACCGACCAGAAGGATGCATTGGAGAAAATTATATCGTGGAGGAGGTCATTGAATTTTGTTCTAATTTCTATCTGGGTTGAGTCTATTGGGCTACGTTCAACGACAAGGAAAGAGAAATCGATTTTGATAGACCATTGTCCATTGCTCACTATATCAAACCCAATAAGGAACAATTGGATCAAGCTCATCTTTACGTTCTTCAAAATGTGAATGACGTGCTTCCATACATAGGGTACGTAAATCTCAACACATAACTTTCGAACTATGGAATGATGTACTAATTTTCATGTGTTCTATGAATTTAGGCAACACATGGAAACTCTATCTAGACTCAATCCTAGTAGATCCAAAAATAAAAAGTGGCTTCAAGATGAACATAATCGCACATTTAGCGAGATGGTTGCGTGATCGGGTAATCTTGAGTGAAACTTTGTAATGAGTGGGGTTAATGTTTATTCCTACTTAATTTACAATGTATATTTTTCAGTTCAACTTGCTCTCGAGGTGCCAAACAACTCCATATCACCTTCTTTAAGATGGATAGCTCATGGGCCTTGTCCGGATGTAGCCACATTTAGTGGTTATGTGGTTAATGGTACTCATTATCATACGAAGAAACGTGATGATATTAGGAATACCCAAAATAGTGGAATTCTTATAACAAAGAACACAATGCAAGTTTCCTGCTAAGGATAAAAATCTGTTATGTCCGACATGACCTTTTATGGTGTAATACACAGAGATTTGGGAGATTGATTACTGAAAATTAACATTTATTTTGTTAAAATGTGACCGGGTTGAGAATAATAATGGAGTTAAAGTAGATGACCTTGGATTTACAATCACAACCTTAATCGCATTGGGCATAGATCGAGACTCATTTATTTTAGCATCTCAAGCCAAACAAATATTTTATGTAAAAGACCCTCTTGATCCTCGATGGTCGGTGGTTTTAACCCCTCCTCAAAGAATAGTTGAAGAAGAATATTCGAGGTTGATGTTGATACCGCTTCAAGATTGTGGATATGGTGTCCTAGAAAGAATGCCTAATATTGACGTGACCCATGAAATCGATGACATGTCATCCACATATCTTAGAAATGATTGTGAGGGTCTATGGATCGATAAATAATGTATTAAATATGGTATGCATTTGTTTAGTTATTTCAATTTTTATGAGTTCAATATATATATGTTATTATAACTTATATTTTTATGGTATATTTTTTTGGGCGATTTTGTTACAATGAGTGGATCAAGTGACGAGGAAGTGAATGTATCGATCCAAATGGAGGCTAAACATACTAATCGGCGTGGTCTCACTACTATGCGTGGTCCGCACGCGTAAGGACTCTGAGGGGCGGCTTGGTCATCCAATACAACAATCAAGGCCAAAGTATTGGTGATAATGCAAACCAAATGCAAAGTTACATAGGAGTTTGCGTTAGGCAACAAATTCCATTAAGTTACAAGACTTGGAAAGAGGTTCCCAAGAATTGAAAGATAAAATTTTTGATTCTGTAGAGGTAAGAATAATAGTATTTTTCCGTACAAACTTCTTAATATATAGAGTTATTTAGCCATTTATTATGTGTTTCCTATGTAGATGTCATTTGTGATCGACCCTAGGTCCAAAAATGCTATTCTTCAATCGTGCAAATAAATTTCTCGAACATTTCGATACACGTTGTATCAAAAACACATACTTCCATTTAAGGATGAGCCGTCCCTTGTTGAAGCATCCTCCACAAAAGTATTCACACATTGATCAAAACCAATGGGAAGCATTTGTGAATGCTAGATTATCGGAAGAATGGGAGGTAAGTACATTATACTTGTTGCTTTTAAAAGTTAGTAAAAAAGGTACATTATACTTGTTTCTTTTAAATTGATTCTATTATGTGATACAGGCACAAAGTCGTGTACAAAAGGAAAGGAGAGAGAAATGTAAATATAATCATCACATCTCTCGTAAAGGATATGCCAACTTAGCTGAAGAACTAGTGAGTACCATTATTTCTTATAATTTTCCATAAATGAGATTTAATAACTTGTGTGTTTATATAGGAATTGGCGGACGATCCTTCCACTCGTGCCACCTTATGGATACAAGCACGAAAAGGAAAAAATAATGAATACTACGATGATGAAACCAAACAATGCGCTAGTCGAATCGTAAGTTAATATGTTTTATTTTAACATGATGCAAAAATGATTCGTAGTTTAAATATCTTATGGTTAGTTTCAATGTTAATCTAAATGGTTGTGACAGGACGAACTAGCTATGAAGAATAAAGGTAAAGACATATTGACCGAAGCATTAGGCACGCCAGAACACGAGGGGCGTGTTAGAGGATTAGGTATGTCATCAAACCATCAACATACTTTAACAATCCTCGAGCGAAGTCAAAATCAAGCAAAGAGTCCGCAAAAAAAAAATGTCGTGTTCACCTTCCAAAAAGTGCGCAAGCATAGGCGTAATCATCCAAAAGACAAGGAGGTCATTGACGAGGAGGAAGAAATTTTAGAGGTAATTACGATTTTGTGGAAATTTTTGATCATATATGATACATTTTCCTCACATTCCTTTTTAATTTTTGAAGGAACTCCATGCCATCTAGCAATAGGATCAAAGGATAATGTGGTTCTTTGTAGGCACAATGTACACGTCGGACGCTCAATTTCCCACCGTCCATGGAGTTCCCTTAGGAGATGAAAATGTTAGAGTGGTAGTGGACATGATCGTAGGTGAAGATGCTCCACTACCAATTCCTATACTGAGGAGAAGTAGAGTCCACTGAGTCAATCTATGGGAAATTTTGTGGCATGGCCTCGTGACCTTGTCATTTTTAATAAGGGGAAAAGGTATGAAATTATTCAACTCAATGTTAAAAATTACTAAATTCTTTGTTTACAAATTTAAATGTTGTTTTCTTGTGATAGGTGGCTTCTCCAAAAAACATAAGTCGGATGTTTCGTACATGTGCCTACTTCACATTCTACAAAGTACACACGATGCTCACGTGACTATTAAACTTCTCAATCGTTATGCAATGTTATCGATGTAAGAAGATGATACGATTCAAGTCACGTTGAGTGAGCACATGTTCGGGGTGGAAAAGTTAATTTATTTACATCGCGATGATATCCTCGTGCATTCATCGTGGGATGGTGGAGATAGGTACTCTGCATAGTCGCATACATTGCGTAAGTATACAACATCTTCCATTTACAACTATATTGACTACGCTTTTGAATGTTTTATTAAAATGACTTTACTTTTGTTTTAGGTATCTTTAGACTGTATGTGACTATGAAATAATCGCCAAGTTCTTGTTAGTTGATCAAATAACCATTTCTAATTTTATTAAAAGTCAAGAAACACGTTGTATAAATCTGGCTAACAGGTTAGAAATGGTTAATTTGGACTTGGATCAACAAGGTTTTATCCCATATAATCTTTGGGTAAGTTTAAATTACTTCAATTTATTTATATGTTTTTGTTCATAAAATGATATTAGAATACTCCTAACTTTAATAGATATCATTGGATGTTGATCGTTATCCATCCGAGGGCAAACACCGTTTATGTCTTAAACTCGTTGAGGAGTAAGATCGAAGAAAGTTTTCAAGGAACAATAAATACGTAAGTGTTTCAAACCTTTAGAATGAATTACTTTCTATTAATTTTTCTAATGTTTCAAACACTTTAGATCCTTGAGAATGTGGCAAGCCAAGCACTCACTTCCACAATATCGTTCTTCCATCACTTGGAAACTTGTAAAGGTAAACATAATTTTAATATATTCGAATGTTTTGTTCAACGTTGGAACAATATTTAACTCAAATATGCTATTTTTAAATTATTTTGCATATAGTGCCCCCGTCAACCAAGTTCTGTGGAGTGCGGGTACTATGTACAGAAGTATATACGAGAAATCGTATATAATTCTAGTATTCCTATAATGAACCTCGTAAGTACTCTTATTTTATCTGGTTTGTGATTCAAAACATAATTTAGTCTAATGTTATATTATTTTTCTTTATAGTTCAACACAAAAACTGCATACAAACAAGAAGAAATCGACGAGGTTCGAGTAGAATGGGCGGATTTTGTTGGCAGATTTGTGTAAGCCATTTGTGAATACCTGAATTTTGTGAAATTTTTACTACATTTCGTTAGGGTGTACAATATACTTGTTTATAATGTATATAGTAGAAGTGTATTAGTAGTTTGTGTTTTTAGATGTATATACTTTGTTTGTTGGATGTGGAGAGGCGGGTGGCCTCATTCTTCTGAATCTGGGATTGGAGTTTGTTGGGTGTTTTGTATGAATGAATGTGTTTTTAGATTACTTGTTTGTTGGATGTGGAGAGGCGGGTGGCCTCATTCTTTCCGAATCTGGGATTGGAGTTTGTTGGATGTTTTGTATGAATGAATGTGTTTTTAGATGTATATACTTGTTTGTTGGATGTGGAGAGGCGGGTGGCCTCATTCTTACGAATACTGGATTGGAGTTTGTTGGATGTTTTTGTATGAATGAATGTGTTTTTAGATGTATATACTTGTTTGTTGGATGTGGAGAGGCGGGTGGTCTCATTTTTCCGAATCTGGATATATAGAAGTGTTCTGCAATGTTTGAGTTATGGTTAGTTGATGTTCAGTAGAGGTCATGCCAAATTTTTACTTATTGGCTTGATATTTAGTGTTAGTTTTAGAGTTTCATCGAATTTTGTGATAGAGGTGTTAAGGTTTGTGATGTAGGAGTTATGGTTTCAGTGTTATGATATAGGAGTCTATGATTTTAGAGTTATGGTTAAGGTTTATGATATACTAGTTTATGGTTAATTAAGGTTTGTGATGGTTTTAGAGTTATGGTTAAGGTTTGTGATATATGAGTTTATGGTTTTAAAGTTATGGTTAAAGTTTGTGATATATAAGTTTATGGTTTTAGAGTTATGGTTAAGGTTTAATTTTGATATATGAGTTATGGTTAAGATTTGTGATATAGGAGTTTATGGTTTGTAATATTAGTAGTTTATGGTTTTGGATATAAAAGTTTTCTATGTGCATTGTTTTGGTTGAAACAGACTTTGTTGGATGTTGTTATGGGTGATTTGATGTATGTTTTTGGATATAAAGTGTTTTTGTTTCATGTTTGTAAATTTGTATAGTGATTTCATGTGTGGTTTCAATATAGAAGTTAATATATTTGCAATATTTCGTAATTAGTTATTAAAAAAATTGTTGGTGCCATCGGGCTATTAACGACGTTTTTTTTTATTAAAATTATGCTAAAAACGATGACGGGCATTGCCCGTCATAATAAAAAATTATGATGACAGATATAATGACGGACAATAGGTTTATTTAAAAAAAAAAATTCCAAGAGTTTTAATGACGGGCAATGCCCGTCATTAAAAGCTGGTTTCCAAGCCATGTTACAATGATTTGCCGACTTTTAATGACGGGCATTGCCCGTCATTAAAAATCGCCCGTCATTGTATGTTACAATGACACTCGCATAGATGACGGGCGCGCGCCCGTCATCAAAACCCTTTAATGACGGGCAATGCCCGTCATTAAAACCCAAATTTCTACTAGTGAGTAACTGTGACCACCCTCACCCGCACTAGTCAAAGAACAAACCCTCGCAGACAGGAGTTCATAATACGCTCAGGATTCAGGTCGAGTCACTAATGGTCATCTACGAAGTTATTAGTCCTTACTGACAATGGTGATATATTAGTAGGTCTAATAATTCACGATCCGGTCTTGTACAATCTCATTGCACAGGATGCCCCCACTCACATGTCAACCACATGAATGAGTCAGATCACCTCGTTTGTATCTAATACAAAGCAGGCCGCATCCACAATGTATCCAGGATTAGGTCTTCCTATCCATATACTGTAGACCTTTCGGGTCATTAACTCGAACGTTGCAACGCCAGCATCGGCGTTGCAACGCCATCCCAATAGCAGGCGCGCGCGAGGATGAAGCAGGCGTTGCAACGCTAGCATCGGCGTTGCAACGCCGTGAGGCGGTTCAAGCAGTAGCAGACCGGTTCGAGCTGGTTCATTGGTTTTGGTCCGGTTCGAGCGGTTCAAGGCCGGTTCAAGGTGTTTTTGGACCGATTTCATGAAATAAATTAATGTAATTTATTTTTTTGCACTTTAGGGGTCAAATTATTCCGGTTTTACAGTTTTTTATCTATATGAATGTTAATTAGATTATTCACACCTTAGGATAAGCATGTTCATGCATTTTATTTATATAAATGTTATATGAATATGGTTGGATGCATGACTAATTTATTTTTTCATGAGTAATTAATTGTAAGTGTTATAATTAGATTATATGGAGAATAAATTTCATGGAGCATGAAATTACTTAGTTTAAAATAAATGTTATTTTATTTAAGTAGTTTTATAATTCAAATAGTTGAATTTCTTTTATAATTCCAATTTGAATTTTGATTGTTGGATTTATAATATAGTTTCTTTATCATAGGTTAATTATTAAAATTTATAAAAGTTATAAATTAAAGGGGTTTTAGAAACCATAACCTATAATAAAGAAATGCATGCAAACATAGGAACTTGGGTTAAATATAATTAGTTTTAAATTGTTTAAAATTAATTTAGACCTAAGTTTCAAATTTCTAATAGGATTAGAAATAAGTCTTACATAATATTTTAAATAGTTTAAAATATAGTAGGACTTTAGGACTTTTGTTATAAGGGAACTCTACCGGTGAAGTTCTGTCTAAGGCTGGGGGTATTTAAGCTGATGGTTAACGGAACACCTCCTACCTGGGAACTTGAAGCGAATAAGAATCCCGCGCAGCGGAAGACGATTGAATCGTCGAGGTATCATTATGCAACTAGTGTTTATTAAAATTGATCTAACACTTAGATCTAGGCTAAACATGCTTAAAGAAGAAGAAATTTACAGCAAATAGAGTTTACTTACTTGTTGAAAACTTTCTTCAAAGTTTCTTCTTCAAATAACGAACTCTTCGTGCTCCTCGAACTCAACGAACACTTCCCACGAATGGAACCCGAACACAACCAAATGGCCTTCTCGGCTGTTCTCTTTTGGAGAAGGGAAGATGGTGGGATCATGTAAGAGTTTTGGGGAGGGAGGAGAATTGAGAGAGAATTGAGAGAATTCTTCTTCTCTTCTTTTGTGAAAATAAAAAAAATGAGACAATGAGATGCATTCCTTCTTGTAAGAAGGGTTTATATAGTGGAATTGATGGAGTTAAAATCTCCACATAATTACCACTTTACCACAACCATAGGTTATGCAAATCTCATTTGCATAACCACGTAATATAAGATATCTCATATCTCATATTGCAAATCTCATTTGCAATAATTGTGGATTAATTAAATTGACTCACATCCAATTTAATTTCTCTCAATTAATTTCTCCAATTAGCCCTAATTCAACAATTAGGCTAACCTATAGTTTATTATGAATCTCATTCACATTAAACTATATATTATATCATTCATATCTCATATAAATGACATAAATGCCCTTAAAGTGAAATTGAACACTTCAATTTCATACCAAAACATTAACCCTTCTTTTAACCCAGGTGGAGCCAACCGAGGGACCTAATGGACCTACAGTGACGGGCTCCAATGATCCGAGATTAACCTGCCAAACTCTTTGACCCGGTTAACCAACATTCATTAGCTACAGTAACACTCTACTATAGCCCGTGAGTCGCACTCCCATCGGTCACGAGAATATTACGTGTCTCTTGATATAACCAATACCCATGAGTCGACCCTTCACAGGTTGTTCGTAGACACGGCTGGATCAAATTACCGTTTTACCCCTGTGTCTACCTCTTGTTCCTTAAGTCCCCACTGCTCCTCTAATGAACAACATATTGTGATGGTCCAACCATACACAACACCCTTCTCGGGCCAGTGAGAAGGTGGGCGCCCGTTGTCCAAGCCCTGGAGACAGCACTTAAGGGAACAACCCCTCTAGTTTCCCTAAAGGCGGGAACGAGTGAATTCCATTTCGCGTAGTTAAGTTCCCAGCTCCCTACTTGGTTTTGTCCCTGAGAAGATAGGCATATTGGGCGAGTAACTGCGACCACCCTCACCCGTACTAGCGAAAGTTTCTCCAAAAGAAAATGCCCACCTTTGGCATCTTCGGTTAGGCCACATTAATCTCAATAGGATTGAGAAACTAGTGAGGAGTGGACTTCTAAACGAGTTGGAAGAAAACTCTTTACCGGTGTGTGAGTCATGCCTTGAGGGCAAAATGACCAAACGTCCTTTTAGTGGAAAAGGATATAGAGCCAAAGAGCCTCTTGATTTAGTGCATTCTGACCTCTGTGGACCGATGAATGTTAAAGCTCGGGGCGGTTATGAGTACTTTGCGTCTTTCATGACGACTACTCTAGATATGGGTACATTTACCTAATGCATAAGAAGTCTGAAACTCTCGAAAAGTTCAAGGAGTACAAGACTGAGGTTGAGAACCTCTTAGGTAAATCGCTTAAAACACTTCGATCGGATCGGGGTGGAGAGTACATGGACACCGAATTCCTGACTATATGATAGAACACTGAATTACGTCCCCAACTCTCAAGACTGGTATGCCACAACGAGAATGGTGTATCGGAGAGGAGAAATGAGAACCTTGTTGGACATGGTTCGATCGATGATGAGCTATGCTCGTCTCCCGATTCTTTTTGAAGTGCGCAGTGGAGATCATGCGGTTTATATTTTGAACAACGTTCTCTCGAAGAGTGTTTGTGAAACACCTTTCGAGCTCTGGAGTGGACGTAAAGGCAGTTTACATCACTTTAGGATTTGGGGATGCCCGACCCATGTGTTGGTGTCAAACCCGAAAAAGTTGGAACCTCGTTCGAAATTGTGCCTATTCGTAGGTTACCCTAAAGAGACTAGAGGTGGTCATGCTTTTATGATCCTAGGGAAAATAGGGTGCTTGTGTGGACAAAACGCCACTTTCCTAGAGGAAGACCACGTCGTGGGATCATGTACCAAGGAGTAAGATTGTATTGAATGAAATGGACAATTCATCAGCAAGAGTTGCTGATGGGGCTAGTACGTCAACAAGTGTTGTTGATCCTAGCACGTCTAGTCAAATCCGTTCTCAAGAGTTAAGAATGCCTCGACGTAGTGGGAGGGTTGTGACACAGCCTGATCGCTACATGGGTTTAGCTGAAACCTCAGTTGTCGCTCCTGATGATGACTGTGAGGATCCATTGTCCTATGATCAGGCAATGGTTGATGTTGACAAAGACGAGTGGATTAAAGCTATGGACCAAGAAATGGAGTCTATGTACTTCAATTCTGTATGGGAGCTTGTGGATCAACCGGATGGGGTAAAACCTATTGGTTGCAAATGAATCTACAAGCGTAAACGTGGCATAGATGGGAAGGTGCAAACCTTCAAAGCCCGACTAGTGGCAAAGGGTTTTACCCAGGTTGAAGAGGTTGACTATGAGGAGACCTTTTCGCCTGTTGCCATGGTAAAGTCGATCAGGATCCTTCTGGCCATTGCCACGTATTATGACTACGAGGTATGGCAGATGGATGTCAAGACAGCCTTTCTGAATGGCAAACTTGATGAGACCATCTACATGGACCAGCCCAAAGGGTTCATTGCTCAAGGCCAAAAGCAAAAAGTTTGTCGGCTTCATTGGTCCATTTATGGACTGAAACAGGCTTCGAGGTCTTGGAATATAAGGTTTGATGAGGCAATCAAATCTTATGGCTTTGATCAAAATGTCGACGAGCCTTGTGTCTACAAGAAAATCGTTGACAAAACAGTCGCATTTTTGGTGTTGTATGTGGACGATATTCTTCTCATTGGGAATGAGGTAGAATTTCTTACTGACGTTAAGAAGTGGCTAGCTTCGCAATTCCAAATGAAAGATTTGGGAGAAGCTCAGTATGTTCTAGGTATCCAGATAGTCCGGAACCAGAAGAACATAACGCTAGCCTTGTCTCAGGCGTCTGATATTGACAAGATGTTGTCTAGATATATGATGCAGAACTCCAAGAAGGGCTTACTGCCTTTCAGGCATGGGGTTCACTTGTCTAAGGATCAATGTCCTAAGACTCCTCAAGATGTTGAGGATATGAGACGGATTCCATATGTTTCAGCTGTAGGGAGCCTGATGTATGCCATGTTGTGTACTAGGCCCGACATCTGTTATGCAGTAGGAATTGTCAGTAGATATCAGTCCAATCCAGGATAAAATCACTGGAAAGCCGTAAAGGCAATCCTCAAGTATCTTAGGAGAACGAGGAACTACAACTTAGTGTATGGGAATGGGGATTTGATCCTTACAGGATACACAGATTCTGATTTTCAGACCGATAAGGATTCTAGGAAATCCACCTCGGGGTCAGCCTTCATTCTGAATGGAGGAGCTGTAGTATGGCGAATCATCAAGCAGGGATGCATCGCTGATTCCAATATGGAAGCGGAGTATGTTACGGCTTGTGAAGCTGTAAAGGAAGTTGTTTGGCTTAGGAAGTTCATGACAGATTTGGAAGTTGTTCCTAACATGAACTTGTCGATCACACTGTTCTGTGATAACAGTGGTGCAGTAGCCAACTCACGTGAGCCTCGGAGCCATAAGAGAGGCAAACACATTGAGCACAAGTATGATCTCGATACGGGAGATTGTGCACCGCGAGACGTGATGATCCACGCGGATAGCGTCGAGCACAACGTAGTGATCCATTTACAAAGCCCCTCACGGCTAAGGTGTTTGAGGTCACCTAGAGAGTCTAGGTCTTGAGAGCTTCCCGACTAGGGCAAGTGGGAGATGTGTAAACGGGTATTCAATGCCCTAGTTTATTGTATTACTTCGTTGTAATTTATGTACATTTCTGAAATGTATTTTCTCCACTCGCTTAGTCCAAGTGGGAGTTTGTTGGGATTTTTGTCCTAATCTCGTGTTTGTAATATATTGATTGAAATTAATAAGTGTTATTTATTTCATCACTTTGTGTCTCGCAATATTTATAAACTTTTTCCAATAAACTAAGCTCCAGGGTCATTGAATTTATGAGAGAACTAGAACTTGAACGGTGTGTAGTGGACACACAGGGAAGATCACGTTCGAGTTAATGACCCAAATGGTCTACAGTATATGGATAGGGTTGAAGACCTAATCCTGGATACACTCGCTGATGCGGCCCGCTTGTATTAGAAATGAGCGAGGTGATCGACTCGTTCATGTAATTGACATGCCAGTGGAGGCATCCTGTGCAATGAGATTGTACAAGACCGGACCGTGAATTATTAGACCTACTGATGTAACACCGTTGACAGTGAGGACTAATAATTTCGTAAATGACCATTAGTGACTCGACCTAAATCCTGAGCGTGTTACGGACTCCTATCTGCGAGGGTCTGTTCTTTGACTAGTACGGGTGAGGGTGGTCACAGTTACTCGCCCAATATGCCTATCTTCTCAGGGACAGAACCAAGTAGGGAGCTGGGAACTTAACTACGCGAGATGGAATTCACTTGTTCCCGCCTTTAGGGAAACTAGAGGGGTTGTTCCCTTAAGTGTTGTCTCCGGGGCTTGGACAACGGGCGCCCACCTTCTCACTGGCCCGAGAAGGGTGTTGTGTATGGTTGGACCATCACAATATGTTGTTCATTAGAGGAGCAGTGGGGACTTAAGGAACAAGGGGTAAAACGGTAATTTGACTCAGCCGTGTCTACGAACAACCTGTGAAGGGTCGACTCATGGGTATTGGTTATATCGGTGGACACGTAATATTCTCGCAGACCGACGGAGTACACACTACGGGCTATAGTGGAGTGTTACCGTAGCTAATGAATGTTGGTTAACCGGGTCAAAGACTTTGGCAGGTTAATCTCGGATCATTGGAGCCCGTCACTGTAGGTCCATTAGGTCCCTCGGTTGGCTCAATCTGGATTTAAGAAAGGATAAAGTTTTGGTATGAAATTGAAGTGTTCAATTTCACCTTAAAGGGCATTTATGTCATTTAAATGAGATATGAATGATATAATATATAGTTTAATGTGAATGAGATTCATAATAAACTATAGGTTAGCCTAATTGTTGAATTAGGGCTAATTGGAGAATTTGATTGAGAGAAATTAAATTGGATGTGATTCAATTTAATAAATCCACAACTATTGCAAATGAGATTTGCAATATGAGATATGAGATATCTTATATTATGTGGTTATGCAAATGAGATTTGCATAACCTATGATTGTGGTAAAGTGGTAAATATGTGGACATTTTAACTCCACTAATCCACTATATAAACCCTTCTTTCAAGAAGGATGGCACTTAACTCTCTCATTTTTTAGTTTTACACAAAAAAGAGAAGAGAAACTCTCTCTATTCTCTCTCAAATTCTCCTCCCTCTCCAAAACCAAAAAGGTTCCCACAAGCCTCCGTTCTCCAAAAGAGAACAACCGAGAAGGCTTCTTGGTAGTGTTTGACTCACATTCGTTGGAGGAAATCGTTGTGTACGAGGAGCACGAAGAGTTCGTGGATTTGAAGAAGATATTGTGAACAAAGTCTTCAACAAGTAAGTAAAATCCTTTTTTACTGTTTTTCTTCTTCTTAATTGCATGTTTAGCCTAGATCTATGTATTAGATCAATTTTAACAAAGACGGTTTGCGTAATTGATACATCGACGATTCAATCGTCTTCGGCTGCATGGGATTTTCATTCCCTTCAATTGGTATCAGAGCCATTTCGATGGTTTCTTAATTATGCACTGTTTTGTTAAAATTTGGTGGGTATTTTACCATAATTCATGAGATGAATGTCTTGGATTGCATAATGGATGTTTTCGGTTTTTGGCACTTTTAGATTTATTTTCTGTTTGATGAGATCAAATGTAAAGGGCCCGTATTTTTTTTTTGGGCATTTTAGAAAATAAATCGAGTCTGTAAGTCCGTGTCATTCGTGGCAAGTGTTTCTGTGAAGAAATCGGAGCGAAAGCAAGTGAAATCGGCGAAGAAACGACAAAAGGAGTTTGTTGTTCTGTCGATGGCGTTGAGACGCTGCCGAATGGCGTCTCAACGCTATCCTCGCGGATGGAGGCCCTGCAGCAGAACGGCGTTGCAACGTTGGGCGTAGCGTTGCAACCCCGCTAGCGTTGAGAACGCGGGTCGACGCTGAGACGCGACAACGCGTTACCGCGCGCCACGCGCAGCGTTACAACGCCTGCACGCGCGTTGAAGAGCGATTCATGGCGATTCTGCTGAGGACGTGGGTTCAAGCCTCCACTTGGGCGGTTTTCACACGTTTTATTTATTTATTTTCATAAAATGTATTTTAATATTTTTTTAATTTAATTATTTTATTAAATAATATTAATATAAATGTTATATTAATGTTATTTAATTTAATAATTGCCCCTAGGTGCCAAAAAATCAGTCCATTTTTGCTATTTAATTATTTTATGCATGAGATGTATATTTTAATTAATTTCTATGTGCATATTGTATGTCATATAGATTTAAAATCCCACCTTAGGTTAAACATTTCATGCATCATATTTATATTATAAGAGTTATAATATATAGTATGCATGATAGGATTATATTATAAGAGTTATAATATAATGTATGCATGTTTTAATTTATTTAAATATAAGTGTTATATTTTAAATTAAAAGCATGCTCATGCATTTAAATTCATGTGATGAATTATATTATGTTATAGTATATAGTATTATTCATGTGATGGATGATCAAGCACTATAACATAGAAATGCATGCAACCTAAGTTAATTATTAGTTTTAAAGAGTTTAGAACTTGAATAATTAAACTTACGTTTTATAATTTTCTAATGAGATTAGAAATTTAGGAAATCAAATATAACCTATGAATGGTGACTGATAAGTAACTCTGTCTAAGGAAGGTTTTGTCTAAGGCTGGGGTATTTAAGTTGACGCTTGCGGAACACCCCTACCTGAAAACCGACTTGGGATTGAATTCGGTCCGGAGATTCTTAGGTTATATTCTCGTGAGTGCCGTTAATTAAGTGTTAATTAATTTACTCCCATAGACCTAAGTTAATAATGTGATTATAAACTTAGGTTAATACCATATAAGAGTTATATTGGTAGACTTAGGTAAATTTTAGCCGGTTTATCTAGGTCAATCCCTAATAAAAAATTAAAGTACTGAGTGGGAGGAAATAAAGTGTATGACATACATTTGAATTTCCAACCACAAATCTCCTTTAAAGTCCGCACCGTGAGATCTATACTCGGCCTCGTGGCGCAAATGGGAGCGTCCCCTTTCGGATGGCATTTGTATAGGTCAATATCATCGTGGATGGAGAGAGTACTTATAGTGAGTGGGAGCGGGACTTGTGAAAACGAGCCCCACGGTCTCTTCTTTCGATTCACACCGTGAGACGCCTATGATCTGCCTGCTAGTTTGGCCTGGACCAGACAATCCCTTCGGAGGGCTTGATCATGGGAGTCGGAACACCGTGAATTCCCGAAAGGGATACAGTTTCCTTGTTGGTTTTCTTTCTTGGTTCACCCTTCAGTTGCTATTGTTTGGACGGATGCTTGGAAGCTTAAAGATTGAGGTGACACTCACAGAATTCGTTAAGTGTTAATGAATTCGACCGAACAATGATAATTGGGCGCCTAATGGAATAAGAGTTATTCTGGGATTAGGGTCTGATCGAGAAACTCTCGTCCTAGAGGAGGAGTGTTCTGTTCACCCTTCGGTGGCGGTCATTCTAAACCTTTAGGGTATCATTGCAAAATTTTGATTGACCTAGGGATCATGAAACAAATTTTGCTAAAACTTGATTGGATTTCAAAAGTTTTTTGCGAGACTAATACAAAGGTTTTCTTGATTTTTCAGCTAAAAATGTATAGCGCAATAATAGCTTTACTCATTTCGGACAAATTAGTGGGAGATAACTATCAAAGTTGGAAAAACAACATAAATACAATTTTGGTACAAGACGACATAAAGTTCGTGTTATCTGAGGAGTGTCCTCAGATGTCGGGCTCGACAGCGTCGCGAAGTGTTCGCGATGCATACGATCGATGGATTAGGGCCAATTAAAAGGCCAAGGTCTATATTATTGCCAGCATGTCTTATGTCTTGGCAAAGAAGCACGAGCTGATGGTTTCCGCTAAGGAGATCATGGAGTCTCTGCAGGAAATGTTTGGACAGCAGTCCTTTCAGATTCGGCATGACTCGCTCAAATACGTTTTCAACGCAAGGATGAAAGAAGGGTCGTCTATCCGTGAACACGATCTAGACATGATGACCCAAAAAGGATGTACATTATACCAAACTCTTCCTTTTCGAACCCTCTAAAACTCATGTGAAGGAAAGAAATTTAAATTCCCAACGGATTTGTTCAAAAATACCTCGAACCCTTCCTCCCAAAAATCAAACTTCTGCTATTTCCAGATTCGTTTCCCTGCTGCACCACAAATTTGACCTGACATTTAAAATATCTTTCAGCCATTTTCTACTCATGATTTCTTCATGAAAGTTGTAGAAAATTGAATAAGCTTTCCAAAATACCTATTACAGCTTCTGGTTTGAATCATACTGATCAGCACGACCAAAAAGCCAGAGGTTTCTCGGATTTGATAGCAAATTCTCTTCTCTGCATTTCTCTTCACAAATCAATAACATAGATTAAGAATTTATTCGAGCTTCCTTCACGGATTTTGTTCAAATATGAGTTAACTTTGCAGAAAATCAAACTTCAACTCTTACCTCTTCCTGTGGAGCTCGAAATAATTTATATATCATAACTGGTCTGAATTGATCGAAGAATTTCCATGGAAGTTGAATGACCCTTCTCTCTTCTTCTTCAATCCCAAAACCAGAACCCTCTTTCCCTCTTCTTCCTTCAGTTCTCTCCCGAAGCCCTCTTCTTTTACTTGATAAAATGAGAAGGAAAATGGAGAGAAATGATTTAAATAAAACATAGGCGGTGGAGTTTGTTTTTTCGTCTTTTACCCATTTTAACTTTCCTTTTGTCCTTTTCTTTTCCTTTCTTTTCTTTTCTTTTCTTTTCTTTTCTTTTTAAAACAAAACCAAACATTTAAACATTTCCTTTCTTCTTTTCTTTTTGTTTTTGTCAGGAAAATTTCAATGAGAGATCTCGGGTTTACAAAAGGTTTCCTCATAGTCAACCACTTCAACCTGGGTATAACCCTTTGCTACTAGTCTAGCTTTAAAGGTTTGCACCTTCCCATCTACACCATGCTTTCTCTTGTAGATCCCCTTACAACCTATAGGTTTTACCCCATCAGGTTTATCTACAAGATCCCAAACAGAATTGAAGTACATAGACTCCATTTCTTGGTCCATGGCTATGACCCATTTGTCTTTGTCTTTGTCAACCATCGCTTGATTATAAGTCGATAGATCTGTTGGGATGTTTGTCCTAATCTCGTTCAGTTTGTAAATTACTAATTGAAATTAATAAAGAGTTATTTATTTCATCTTTTGTGTCTCGCATTTATATACAAACTTTGACCAATAAACTAAGCTTCAGGGTCATTGAATATATGAGAGAACTAGAACTTGAACAGTGTGTAGTGGACACACAGGGAGGATCACGTTCGAGTAAATGACCTGAACGGTAGTATATGGATGGGGTTGGAAACCTAATCCTGGATAGGTTGTGGATGCGGCCCGCTTCGTATTAAGATACAAACGAGGTGATCTGACTCGTTCATGTGGTTGACATGAGAGTGGGGGCATCCTGTACAATGAGTTTGTACAAGACCGGACCGTGAATTATTAGACCTTCTGATGTAATACCGTTGACAATAAGGACTAATAACTTCATAGATGACCATTAGTGACTCGACCTGAATCCTGAGCGTGTTACGGACTCCTCTCTGCGGGGGTCTGTCCTTTGACTAGTACGGGTGAGGGTGGTCACAGTTACTCGCCCAATATACCTATCTTCTTAGGGACATGACCAAGTAGGGAGCTGAGAACTTAACTACGCGAGATGGAATTCACTTGTTCCCACCTTTAGGGAAACTAGAGGAGTTTTTCCCTTAAGTGTTGTCTCCAAGGGCTTGGATAATGGGCGCCCACCCTCTCACTGGCACGAGAGGGTTGTTGTGTATGGTTGGACCATTACAACGTTGTTGTTCATAAGAGGAGAAGTGGGGACTTAAGGAGCAAGAAGTAGACACAGGGGTAAAACGATAATTTGAACTAGTAGTGTCTACGAACAACCTGTGAAGGGTCGACTCATGGGCATTGGTTATATCAGTGGACATGTAATATCTTTCACTGACGGGAGTGCAGCTACGGGCTTTAGTGGAGTGTTACCGTAGCTAATGAATGTTGATTAACCAGGTCAAAGAGTTTGATAGGTTAATCTCCGATCATTGGAGCTCGTCACTGTAGGTTCATTAGGTCCCTCGGTTGGCTCAAACTGGGTTAAAAGAAGCGTTTACTGTTTTGGTGTGAATTGAAGTGTTCAAGTTCACTAAAGGGTATTTATGTCATTTATATGAGATATGAATGATATAATATATAGTTTAATGTGAATGAGATTCATAATAAACTATAGGTTAGCCTAATTGTTGAATTAGGGCTAATTTGGAGAAATTCGGTTGAGAGATATTAAATTGGATGTGATTCAATTTAATAAATCCACAATTATACAAATGTGATTTCTAAAATGAGATATGAGATATATTATATTATGTGGTCTATAGTTGTGGCAAAATGGTAAATAGGTGGAGATTTCAACTCCACCTATCGCCATTATTTAAACCCCTTTGCAATAAGGGTTGGAGAATGACTCTCTCATATTTTTGGAAATCTCACAAAAAGGAAGAGATCTCTCTCTCACAAATTCTCTCTACTTTTCTCCTCTCAAAACCAAAACACAAAGATCCCACTATCTTCCTTCTTCCAAAAGAAGAACAACCGAGAAGCCAAGTGGTGGTGTTCGGTCTTCGTTCGAGTGAAGAGTTCGAAGAGTTCGAGATCGTTGGGAGAACACAAAGAGTTCGTGATCTGAAAGGAAAATTTGAAGCACGTCGTTGAACAAGTACTTGCTGTATTTTCTTTCCAATTTATGCATGTTTAACCAAGATCTAAGTGTTAGATTGATTTTAACGAAATTCAATTGCACAACTTCACCGCGACGATTCGATCGTCTTCCACTGCTTGGGAGTTTCATTCCCTTCAATTGGTATCATAGTCACTCGTTGGTTCGATGTTGTTCACTGTTTTTCGTTTAAATTAGGTGGGTATTGCCTTAATTTATGTGATAAATTGTGGTTTGCATGATAGATGTTTCCGGTTTTGGAACTTTAAAGTTTAGATTTACAATTTTATGTTGATATGATCAATGTAAGGGCTCGTTGTTTTGGGCAATTTGTTGTAAATCGAGTCTGTAAGTCTGAGTCGTTCGTGGCAAGAGTTGCTGTGAAGAAATCGGAGCGGAAACGGGCGATAATCGACGAAGAACAACAAGAGGAGCTTTTTGTTCAGTCGACAGCGTTGAGATGTTGTTCATCGGCATCTCAACGTTGCGTATGCGGTCGAAGGCCATGTTGCAGAGCAGCGTTGCAACGCTGAGGCATAGAGCACTGATGCGGAAAATATCGAGTGCCCTAAACTAATGCAAATTAGAATGAGACTCAGACACTTTTACGACGTGCAAGTATACACGGTCGAGTGCAGCAAGTGATAAGATAAAAGTATCGATCCCACGAGGACTAGTTAGACCTAAATTAGTGAGTGTTCTAGCAAATTTTCCTTATTTTAGTGCAATGCATGAGTGTGCAAATTATTGTTGTAAATAAATAAATTGATAAGTACGAAAGAAAAGATAAGACAAAAGAAAATAACTTAATTTAAAGCGGGGAGAGGAGAATGCAAACAAGAAGGCAGAGATAAGAGAGTAGATTTGTAATGAAAAATAAGCTCGTGTTAGGTTAGAGTTCTAATGTTCAATTGGAATAAATTTTGAGTGATGCCTTGAATTTACCTACACATGCATTCAAATGATTCTTTCCAAAATCACTAAGTTTTAAAACCTACAATTTCCCAATTGTGATCTAAATTATGCCCATGATTTTAGGTTCTAGGTGGGTTAATTATCCCTAATCAACTCAATGATCCTAGAATGAAATTTTAGTTTTCTAATTCATTAGCTTTCCCAAGTTTATGAATTATAGAGAAGTTAAAAAGGCCAATTTTAATTCTCATGCAACGTTAAATTTAATAAAATTTCATAAATTCAATCAATGACATCAACCATAAATTTAATCCAAAATTACATTAAAACAACCTAACCCTTGCCCAAGACAATTTAGTTCATGATTAAAATCGAGTCACATATCTCTAGTTTAAGCATGCTTTTATTGATCGAGGAGTTCAATAAAAGCAACCAACAATGTTCACTAAATTAGTCTAAATCAACCACAATTCTAGCCTAAAACAGTCACGAG
This sequence comes from Trichosanthes cucumerina, assembly GCA_036507285.1. Taxonomy (NCBI): domain Eukaryota; kingdom Viridiplantae; phylum Streptophyta; class Magnoliopsida; order Cucurbitales; family Cucurbitaceae; genus Trichosanthes; species Trichosanthes cucumerina. Next base: position 55,199,669 of record CM071838.1, read on the forward strand.
TTATGCCTAAAACAGTGAGCAAAAGTAGTCTAAATTAGTACGTAAACAGCCAAAAATTTCATAATTAAATTGGTGGTTGACAACAAGCCATAACACTTAGAGATAGGGAAAACGTTACACAGCAGGTGGCCTTATTTTTTCAAGTTCCGTTTGATAGCAATATCTCATCAACGAAAGCTCAAAACAACGATCCAACCGTTCAAAACGAAGCTCTATGAGTCTCGAACAAGCTGTCAAAATTTCAAGACAATCCAACGGTTGAAACTTCGGGAATCGACAACTTTGTGAGCGCCGCCGGTGAAAAACCGAACTGCTCTGATCTCCTAATCCGACAGAAGTATCTGGTACACCAAAGCTCAAAACAACAATCCAACCGTTCAAAATAAAGCCCTATGAGTCTCGAACAATCTGTCAAAATATCAGCACAATCCAACGGTTCAAACTCCAGAAAACGACAACTTTGTGACTGTCGTCTGTGAAAAACCGAGTTGCACGATTTTTGCTACAACAATGGCACCTTCAAGTTTTGATTTTTTCCTCAATCGCACGATTGCTACAACAATGGCACCTTCATGATTCTTCTCTTCAACGCACACCTTTGTTGTAGCAATCGTCCATTCTCTCTCGCTCTCTTCCCCTTTTGTGGCAACTCCCACTCTCCCCTTTTGCACTTGAACCTCAGCCTCCTTATATAAGATGATGTTGCCTTAATTCCACAAATTACAAAAATGCCTCTAGGGTAGAAAGACCATCTTACCCTTCGGGTAAGATATCTAAAATGCCCTTAGGGACTCTTGTAATTTTTATAATCTCTCGCATTGCACGAAAAATCCCAAATAAATATATGAAGTCAATTATAAATCAAAACACGCAAGGATTTTTGGAGTTAAGAAAAATCTCAAATTTTGGTCTTCAATTAATCATTAGCTTATTTTCCTAAATTCTTGAATTAAAACACAAAAACATCAAAATTAATTCTTTTTGCACCTAATGCTTAAATTCAAGATATTAAAGCTAACACACATAATTTAGGGATAAAATAACATGAGGATAACTAAATTAAATGCAATTCAAGTGGATTAAACACTAAAATTCTAGTAAAATAACTCACTTATGGTGAGTTATCAAACCCCAAACTTGAACTACTCATTGTCCTCAATGAGTTCTATTCCCAAAGACTTAAAAGACCTTTAAAGACTCGGATCATTTGGGTAACTAAACAAGAATTGAATATTTATGTTCTAAGCTACAAGTCACCATTTAATCAATGCTCTCTAAGTGGCTCACCTAGGGTTTTTAGCTACACTTATGCATCAATAACCAAGAGCAAATCAACTAGGATTCAACATCTACCCTCAAGCTCAACCACTAGAATCCTAATCATTCAAATCAAGCAACCCATAGTTAAAAATAAGTCATACTCCAAAACTCGCATGACTACAATTTAATGATCATTCCTTTTTATTTTTATATATATATATTTTTTTAAAAAAATAGATATGTGCATTATTCCCCTCAATTTCCTAAAACTCACTACTTAGGGCTAGTTTTTTTTTTTTTTTTTTTATTTATTTTTGACTCTCCAGTAGTTCTTAGAATGGCACACGTGTTTAGCGCAAAGACACCTAAGCAATGGGACTTCCCGTAGTTCTTAGAATGGCACACGTGGTTAGCGCAGTGCGCACCTAAGCAATGGGAATAGGGTTCTTGCTTGATACCTTCGCTCCAAGAGGCCAACATGGTTAGTGCCTGACTTCCGACATCGAGCACCAAGTTGCTCGAATCGACTCTAAATAACAAAATAAATAGCATATTTTTCTAGCCCAATGGAGTTTTAGGAAAATGAAAGGTTTGCATACTCTTTCTTTATTTTTTCTTAAAAATAAACACGAAGAATTTACCTTTCCCCCAAACTTAGAGTACTCAATGTCCTCATTGAGTTAGGAGAGGTCTGGTAACTCCCCAAACTTGAAATGATCACAAATTTGAAGTTTACTAATTTTGGAGCGTTCTAAAAAAATGTATGGGTTACCTAACTTGTCATGGCTTCTAGTTTTCGAAATTTTTGGCCTAGAAGTTGAATCCTAACTATTTTGATTGACACACTAACCATAAGCGCACTAAAAAAACCGAATGACAAGCTTGACCTTGAGAAACACCAAACAAGATAGGATACTCTTGTCTCAAACACAAGCAACAACTTTTATTTTCATTAACCCTGAGATTTGACCTTAACTTTTTATTTTCATGGAGATGCATACCAAGTTTCTACAAAAGACATCACACTTTTACCATAAAAACACATGAGAAACTTAATTTTTAAACAAGGGACAACAACCATTTTTCTATTTTTTTACTTGCTTAAACATAATGAATCAACTACCTACATCATGCATATCAAAGACCATGAAACCAACAACTAACATGGAATCCAGTAGTCAAAATAGATCATTTTGAAGCCCTAAAGCAAGTAAATAACTTCAGAAACACGAAGGCATGCAACACCCTATAAACACTAACAACACATAGTCTCATCAACAGAAAAATTTTCAATTAAGCCAAAAATAAAATTCGAACAAACACATCTCCCCTCATGCTTAAAGCACACATTGCCCTTAATGTATAAACTACTCACTTAAGCATGTTTAAGGACAACTAATAAAGATAGAAGGGAGAACAATACTGCCCTGAATTGAGAAGACCTCCAATAAAGCACATATCAATCATCAAACCCTAAGGGAGCTGCAAAATAGGCAAGGGTTATTTATTTAAAAACAAAAACAACTAAAAACGAAAAAAAAAAAAAAAAACAAAAAACAAATTAAAAACGAAACAAACGAAATAAACTTTGGGTTGCCTCCCAAGAAGCGCTTATTTAACGTCATTAGCTTGACGTAGTATACGTGGGCTCGTTAAGGTACGTAAAAATTCTCCCACTTCTTCGGGCCTCCCTTTCTTGAATCTACAAAACAAATCAGAGCTAGCAAGAATACTAGCTTCTCGTGAGAGCCCGAAACAGATATATTTTTTGATTTTTTATATATTAAAAGAAAAGAAGGAAAAACAACAAAGTAAACATTTTTTAGTTTTTTGTTTGATAAAAGAAAAGAAGGAAAAACAGGAAAATGAACAGACTCACAAAAAGACACTGACTCGAGAGAATAGAAAGAAAAACACTCACCAATAAGAGAAAAATCAGAAGATAGAACTGACATAGACTCAAAAGCCTCACACTCTACCTCCTGGCCTAACTCAACAGGCTCGACTTCTTCCACACTCTCACTAACTCTATCCTGGTGTGTGCTAAGAGGTTCTAGTTCTTTTACATCTAAAGCACAATTCTCTAAATGCCTATACTCAGAAACATGTGAAGGACTAAGATCCTGAGTGTCTATCAGTGGGTCAGTGATCAAGTGACTCACCGAACTATCTAAGGGTGTGGGTCCTCCTTCACTACCTTCCCTAGGGTGTTCAACCTCAGATGAGTCTAAATACATTTGTTCTCTAAGGGAGACAAGTGTATCCGTTAGGCGTTGAATTGACTCCCCTATTTGAATATTCATCTCTTCTATTTGAATATTCATCTCTTCTATTTGCCTATTCCTCTCTTCTGTGGTTCTCATATATTCTAATAACAATATTTTAAGGGAAGATTCGTCTTCTACCTGGGTTTCTTGAATATAGGAAGGATATGGCTTAAAACCCCTAGGATATGGTTCATAGGCCCAATTGCTATGATTATTATCATACATGTGGTTCCCATAAGTCATAGGGTTAGTATGATAGTAATTAGGCATTTGGTAGCCATAAGATTCATACCCCTCACTAGAAGACGCTATATTGGCATAGGAATAATCATAAGAAAAGGAACTATATTGTGGTTGCTCATTAGGCACAGAAGACCACCCAAAGTTATCATAAGCCATAATAAAATAATGAATCAATTATAACAGGCTCAACAAACACAATATGCACCAACACAACCAGAAAGAATAACAAAGACTCAACAAAGATAAAAATACGAAACAAAGATAACAAGACACACCCAACAAGAAAAACAAGGATACAATGCTAAAATCAACTCAAACAAAATAAGAATCTAAACTAGTCCCCGGCAACGGCGCCAAAAACTTGATGCGAAAATATCGAGTGCCCTAAACTAATGCAAATTAGAATGAGACTCAGACACTTTTACGACGTGCAAGTATACACGGTCGAGTGCAGCAAGTGATAAGATAAAAGTATCGATCCCACGAGGACTAGTTAGACCTAAATTAGTGAGTGTTCTAGCAAATTTTCCTTATTTTAGTGCAATGCATGAGTGTGCAAATTATTGTTGTAAATAAATAAATTGATAAGTACGAAAGGAAAAGATAAGACAAAGAAAATAACTTAATTTAAAAGCGGGAGAGGAGAATGCAAACAAGAAGGCAGAGATAAGAGAGTAGATTTGTAATGAAAAATAAGCTCGTGTTAGGTTAGAGTTCTAATGTTCAATTGGAATAAATTTTGAGTGATGCCTTGAATTTACCTACACATGCATTCAAATGATTCTTTCCAAAATCACTAAGTTTTAAAACCTACAATTTCCCAATTGTGATCTAAATTATGCCCATGATTTTAGGTTCTAGGTGGGTTAATTATCCCTAATCAACTCAATGATCCTAAAATGAAATTTTAGTTTTCTAATTCATTAGCTTTCCCAAGTTTATGAATTATAGAGAATTAAAATTATGCAACGTTAAATTTAATAAAATTTCATAAATTCAATCAATGACATCAACCATAAATTTAATCCAAAATTACATTAAAACAACCTAACCCTTGCCCAAGACAATTTAGTTCATGATTAAAATCGAGTCACATATCTCTAGTTTAAGCATGCTTTTATTGATCGAGGAGTTCAATAAAAGCAACCAACAATGTTCACTAAATTAGTCTAAATCAACCACAATTCTAGCCTAAAACAGTCACGAGTTATGCCTAAAACAGTGAGCAAAAGTAGTCTAAATTAGTACGTAAACAGCCCAAAATTTCATAATTAAATTGGTGGTTGACAACAAGCAATAACACTTAGAGATAGGGAAAACGTTACACAGCAGGTGGCCTTATTTTTTCAAGTTCAGTTTGATAGCAATATCTCATCAACGAAAGCTCAAAACAACGATCCAACCGTTCAAAACGAAGCTCTATGAGTCTCGAACAAGCTGTCAAAATTTCAAGACAATCCAACGGTTGAAACTTCGGGAATCGACAACTTTGTGAGCGCCGCCGGTGAAAAACCGAACTGCTCTGATCTCCTAATCCGACAGAAGTATCTGGTACACCAAAGCTCAAAACAACAATCCAACCGTTCAAAATAAAGCCCTATGAGTCTCGAACAATCTGTCAAAATATCAGCACAATCCAACGGTTCAAACTCCAGAAAACGACAACTTTGTGACTGTCATCTGTGAAAAACCGAGTTGCACGATTTTTGCTACAACAATGGCACCTTCAAGTTTTGATTTTTTCCTCAATCGCACGATTGCTACAACAATGGCACCTTCATGATTCTTCTCTTCAACGCACACCTTTGTTGTAGCAATCGCCCCTTCTCTCTCGCTCTCTTCCCCTTTTGTGGCAACTCCCACTCTCCCCCTTTTTGCACTTGAACCCTAGCCTCCTTATATAAGATGATGTTGCCCTAATTCCACAAATTACAAAAATGCCCTTAGGGTAGAAAGACCATCTTACCCTTCGGTAAGATATCTAAAATGCCCTTAGGGACTCTTGTAATTTTTATAATCTCCTCGCATTACGAAAAATCCCAAATAAATATATGAAGTCAATTATAAATCAAAACACGCAAGGATTTTTGGAGTTAAGAAAAATCTCAAATTTTGGTCTTCAATTAATCATTAGCTTATTTTCCTAAATTCTTGAATTAAAACACAAAAACATCAAAATTAATTCTTTTTGCACCTAATGCTTAAATTCAAGATATTAAAGCTAACACACATAATTTAGGGATAAAATAACATGAGGATAACTAAATTAAATGCAATTCAAGTGGATTAAACACTAAAATTCTAGTAAAATAACTCACTTATGGTGAGTTATCAAGCACGCGGGGCGTGACGCTGGAGGTTGCAGCGTTGCAACACTGCCCACGGCGTTGCAACACTACAGCGTAGTGGGCAGTTGGCCGAGGCTCGCGCGTGAGAAGTTGGGGTAGTGCTTCGTGGGGTAGTTTTGAACGTGTTTTTTTTTATTTTATTATTTTCAAAATGTATTTTGTTATTTAATTTATTTTTTTATTAAATAATATTAATATAAATGTTATATTAATGTTATTTAATTAAATAAATGTCCCTAAGTGCCAAAACCGATCCATTTTTGCTATTTAATTATTTTATGCATTTTATGTATGATTTAATTAATTTCTATGTACATAATGTATGTCATATAGATTTAAAATCTCACCTGAAGTTAAACATTTTCATGCATCATTTATATTATAAGTGTTATAATATATAGTTTGCATGATAGGTTATATTATAAGAGTTATAATATAATTAAATGCATGTTTTAATTTAATTAATATAAGTGTTATACTTTTTAGATTAAAGTATGTTCATGCATTTAATTTCCATGTGATGAATATTTATGTTATAGTATATAGTTATTCATGTGATGAATGATCAAGCACTATAACATAGAAATACATGCAACCTAAGTTAATTATTAGTTTCAAAGTGTTTACTACTTGAATAATTAGACTTAGATTTTCTAGTTCTAATAAGATTAGAATTAGGAAATGAAAGTATACTCTTTGAATGGTGACTGATTAGTAACTCTATCTAAGGAAGGTTTTGTCTAAGGCTGGGGTATTTAAGTTGATGCTAGCGGAACACCCCTACCTGGAAACCGACCTGGGAGTGAATTCGGTCCGGAGATTCTTAGATTATATTTATCGTGAGTGTCGTTAATTAAAAGTTGATTAATTTACTCACATACACCTAAGTAATAATGTGATTATAAACTTAGGTTAAATTCAATATAAGAGTTATATTGATAGACATAGGTAAATTTTAGTCGGTTTATCTAGGTCAATTCCGAAAATTATAAAGTGCTGAGTGGGAGGAAATATAGTGTATAAGATACATTTAATTTCCGACCACAAATCTCTGTTAAGTCCGCACTGTGAGATCCATACTCGGCCTCGTGGCGCAAATGGGAGCGTCCCCCTTCGGATGGTCTTTGTATGTATCAAAGTGGTTGGAGAGAGTACTTATAGTGAGTGGGAGCGGGACCTGTGAAAACTGGACCCACGGTCTCTTCTTTCGATTCACACCGTGAGACCCCTATGATCCGACTGCTAGTTTAGTCGGGACCAGACAATCCCTTTAGAGGGCCTTGATCATGGGAGTCGGAACACCGTGAATTCCCGAAAGGGATACAGTTTCCTTGTTGGTTTTCCTTCGTGGTTCACCCTTCGGTGGCTATTGTTTGGATGGATACTTGGAAACTTAAAGATTGAGGGTGACACTCCCGGGATTCGTTGAGTGTTAATGAATTCGACCAAATAATGGTAATTGGACGCCTAATGGAATAAGAGTTATTCTGGGATTAGGGTCTGGTCGAGAAAGTCTCGTCCTAGAGGAGGAGTGTTTCTGTTCACCCTTCGATGACGGTCATTCTAAACCGTTAGGATATCATTGCAAATTTTAAATGACCTAGGGATCATAGGATTAATTTTTACTAAAACCTGATTGGACTCAAAAATTTTGCGAGACTGACACAAAATTATTTGATTTTTTCAGCTAAAAATATGTCTAGCACAATAATCGCTTTACTCGCTTCCGACAAGTTAGTGGGAGATAACTTCCAAACGTGGAAAAACAACATAAACACGATTTTAGTAACTGACGACCTGAAGTTCATGCTTACTGAGGAGTGTCCTCAATTGTCGAGCTCGACTGCATCACGAAGTGTTCGTGATGCATACGATCGATGGATCAGGGCCAATGAAAAGGCCAAGGTCTACATCATTGCCATCTTATCTGAACTTTTGGCAAAGAAGCATGAATTGATGCTCACCGCTAAGGAGATCATGGATTCGTTGCAGGACATGTTTGGACAATAGTCCTTTCAGGTCAGGTACGATTCACTCCAACACGTCTTCAACGCCCGAATGAAATAAGGGACGTCTATCCATGAACATGTTTTGGACATGATGACCCACTTTAATTTGGCGGAGATGAATGGGGCTTCGATTGACGAGTCGAGCCAGGTCAGCTTTATTTTGGAGACTCTTTCGAATAGTTTCCTTCAGTTTCGTAGCAATGTTGTTATGAACAAAATTAGCTACACTCTGACCACCCTTCTAAACGAGCTACCGAACTTCCAGTCCTTGATGAGGATAAGGACATCAGAAGCTTAGGCAAATGTTGCCTACAGGTCTTATCACAGGGGTTCGACCTCTGAGACTAAACCTGTTGCTCCCTCTCGCCCGAAAGGGAAGACGATGATGAAGAAGGGTAAAGCTGACCGAGCTGTCACCCAAAAGGCAAGAAGGACAAGGAAGTTGGAGAGAAAGGAAAGTCTTTCAACTGCAATGGGGATGGTCACTGGAAGAGAAACTATCCCAAGTTCCTTGCCGAGAGGAAGAATCAAGGTAAATACGATTTACTGGTAACTGAAACTTGCTTAGTGGAGAGTAATGACTCTGCCTGGATATTGGATTTGGCCGCCACTAACCATATTTGTTCTTCTTTTCAGGGAATTGATTCCTGGCAGCAGCTGCGAGAGGGTGAGGTGACTCTACAGGTTGGATCCAGGAAGATAGTCTCTATTGCAGCGATCGGCAAAGTGAAGCTCTATTTCGGCAGGAATTACTTATTGTTAGACAATTTGTACATAGTCCCAGGGTTTACTAGAAACCTTGTTTCTATTTCCTGTCTTATTGAACAGTTTATTTAAATTTCATTTGATTATAATAAAGCGTTTATTTCTTTCAAAGGCAATTTGATTTGTTCAGCTTCACTTGAGTCTAACTTGTATGTTTTAAAACAAAATTCAATCAAAAGCGTTTTGAACACTTAACTATTTAAAACTGCAGAAACGTGAACTAAGAGAGTTAAGGTTTCTCCAAAAGAAAATGCCCATCTTTGGCATCTAAGCTTAGGCCACATTAATCTCAATAGGATTGAGAGACTAGTGAAGAGTGGACTTCTATGTCAGTTGGAAGAAAACTTTTTACCGGTGTGTGAGTCATGCCTCGAAGGCAAAATGACCAAACGTCCTTTTAGTGAAAAAGGATATAGAGCCAAGGAGCTCCTTGAGCTTATACATTCTGACCTTTGTGGTACGATGAGTGTTAAAACACGAGGTGGTTATGAATACTTCGTATCTTTCATTGATGATTTTTCGAGGTATGGGTATCTTTACCTAATGCATAAAAAGTCTGAAACACTTGAAAAGTTCAAGGAGTACAAGACTGATGTTGAGAACCTGTTAGGTAAAACCATGAAAACACTTCGATCGGATCGAGGTGGAGAGTATATGGACATAGAATTCTAGGACTATATGATAGAACACAGAATTACGTCCTAACTCTCAGCACCTGGTATGCCACAGCAGAATGGCGTATCGGAGAGGAGAAATAGAACTCTGTTGGACATGGTTCGGTCAATGATGAGCTACGCTCGTCATGCTGGTTCTTTTTGGGGTTACGTAGTGGAGATTGCGGTGTATATTTTGAACAACGTTCCGTCGAAAAGTGTTTATGAAACACCTTTCGAACTCTGGACTGGACGTAAAGGTAGTTTACACCATTTCAGAATTTGGGGATGCCCGACCCATGTGTTGGTTGTTGAGATTTATGCCCTAAACTTGTGTAATTTTGATCAAATAAATAAAGAGTTATTTGTTTTGATAAAATTATAGTCTTGCTTTATAAATCCAATAAACTAAGCTCCAAGGTTATAATGTAATTTTGAACATTAGTGTAGTAGACACTATTTGGATTATGTTCAAGAATATAACCTAAGGGGTCGTTTGGATTGAGGAGTTGGAGGGATTAGGAGTAAAGAAGACTGTGGGGCCCACAAAAAGAAGTTAAAAAATTTGTGGGGCCCATAAAAAGAGTTGAAGAAAGAGTTAATAAAGTTGTGGGGCCTACAAGAAGAAGTTAATAACTCCTTGGGCCAAACAAGGACTTGGGGGGAGTTATTAACTCCTCCCAACCCCACTTCCCCCAACTCCTCAATCCAAACGCCCCCTAAATGGTCTATGGTATAAGAATAAGGTTGGAAACCTCATTCTGGTAACACCATGGATGCGGCCCACTTTGTAATTAGTACAAATGAGGTAATCCAACTCATTCATGTGGTTGACATGCGAGTGGGGGCATCTTGTATGAAGAGTTCATACAACACCGGACTGCAAATTATTAGTCTGACCAATATAACACCGTTAACAGGATAAGACTGATAATTTATAGATGGTCATTAGTGACTCGACCTGAATCCTGAGCAAGTTAAAAACTCCTGCTTATAGGGGTTTGTCCTTAGACTAGTATGGGTGAGAGTGGCCTGTAGCCGACTCAATAAGCCTACCTTCTCAGGGACAGAACCTCGTAGGTAGCTTGGAACTTAACTATGCAAGATGGAATTCACTCATTCCTACACTAAGGAATTAGATAGGTTGTTCCCTTAAGAACTGACTCCAGGTCTTGAACACTGGGGCCTCACCCTCTATGAGGGTATGAGTCTATGGTAGGACCTTAGACTTGTTGTCATTAGAGGATCAGTGGTGCTTAAGGAACAAAGAGGTAATCACAGGGGTAAAACGATAATTTGACCCAGCTATGATTACGAACAACCTGTGAAGGGTCGACTCATGGGTAATGATTATATCAATGGACACAATATAATCTACAGTGAGGAGAGTGCAGCTACAAGTCTATAGTGGAGTGACTTGTAGTTAATGAATATTGATTAATTGGATCAAAGAGTTTGATCAGTTAATTTCACATCATTGGAGCTCATGAACTGTAGGTCCATTAGGTCCCACTGTTGGCTCCACATGGTTATATTGAGGGTATAAAGTTAGGAATGAAAATGAAGTGTTCAATTTCATATATGAGATGTCATGTCAGTTATATGTGATATAATTGATATAATATATAGTTTTAATGTGAATTAGATTCACATTTTAACTATATACTAAAGAGAGAATGAAAGAGGGATATGATTGTAATTTCCACCTTATTTCCTTATATATATAGTTGCATGAGATGCAACTTTAACCTAAGAATTGAAAAACCCTAGTGTGCCATTTTGTTGTTGGAAAGGTTCCAAAAACAAAATACACAACCTCTCACAAACATCTCATCTCACCTAAAGGGAACCCATCTTCCTCCCTCACCTAGAGAATAACGGAGAAGATCTGGTGGTAGTGTTCTTGATCTCTTGGGTTCGTGTTGCTGAGATCGTGATCGTGGGAGAAGGAGCATTCAAAGGTAATATCTTGTTGTCCATCTTGTTTGTATATGCCTAATCTAGATAGATTAGTTCTCGAATGTAATCCATGTAATGAAATTAAGAACGCGCGATTCACAATCGCTTCCGCTGCGGGATTCGATTCCCTTCATTGGTGTCAAACCCGAAGAAACTGGAATCCCGTTCAAAATTGTGCCTATTCGTAAGTTACCCAAAAGAGACCAGCGATGGTCTATTTTTCGATCCTAAGGAAAATAGGGTGCTTGTGTCTACAGTATATGGATGGGGTTGGATCACGTTCGAGTAAATGACCCGAACGGTCTACAGTATATGGATGGGGTTGGATACCTAATCCTTGATACGCTGTGGATGCGGTCCTCTTTGTATTAAGATACAAACGAGTTGATCTGACTCGTTCATGTGGTTGACATGCCAGTGGGGGCATCCTGTACAATGAGATTGTACATGACCGGACCGTGAATTATTAGACCTACTGATGTAACACCGTTGCCAGTAAGGACTAATAACTTCGTAGATGACCATTAGTGACTCGACCTGAATCCTGAGCGTGTTATGGACTCCTGTCTGCGGGGTTCTGTCCTTTGAATAGTACGGGTGAGGGTGGTCACAGTTACTCGCCCAATATACCTATCTTCTCAAGGACAAGACCAAGTAGGGAGCTGGGAACTTAACCACGCGAGATGGAATTCACTCGTTCCCGCCTCTAGGGAAACGAGAGGGGTTGTTCCCTTAAGTGCTGTCTCTGGGGCCTGGACAACGGGCGCCCACCCTCTCACTGGCACGAGAGGGTTGTTGTGTATGGTTGGACCATTACAACGTTGTTGTTCATTAGAGGAGCAGTGGGGACTTAAGGAGCAAGAAGTAGACACAGGGGTAAAACGGTAATTTGAACTAGTAGTGTCTACGAACAACCTGTGAAGGGTCGACTCATGGGCATTGGTTATATCAGTGGACACGTAATATCTTGCACTGATGGGAGTGCAATTACGGGCGTTAGTGGAGTGTACCGTAGCTAATGAATGTTGTTTAACCGGGTCAAAGAGTTTGATAGGTTAATCTCGAATCATTGGAGGTCGTCACTGTAGGTCCATTAGGTCCCTCGGTTGGCTCAAACTAGGTTAAAAGAAAGGTTTATTTTTTTGGTGTGACTTGAAGTGTTCAAGTTCACTAAAGGGTATTTATGTCATTTATATGAGATATGAATGATATAATATATAGTTTAATGTGAATGAGATTCATAATAAACTGTAGGATAGCCTAATTGTTGAATTAGGGCTAATTTGGAGAAATTAGCTTGAAAGATATTAAATTAGATGTGATTCAATTTAATAAATCCACAATTATACAAATGTAATTTGTAAAATGAGATATGAGATATCTTATATTATGTGGTTATGCAAATATGATTTGCATAACCTATAGTTGTGGCAAAATGGTAAATAGGTGGAGATTTCAACTCCATCTATCTCTATTATTTAAACCCCTTTGCAAGTAGGGTTGGGGAATGACACTCTCATATTTTTGGAAATCTCACCAAAAGGAAGAGATCTCTCTCTCACAAATTCTCTCTACTTTTCTCCTCTCAAAACCAAAACACAAAGATCCCACTATCTTCCTTCTTCCAAACAAAGAACAACCGAGAAGCCAAGTGGTGGTGTTCGGTCTTCGTTCGAGTGAAGAGTTCGAGTAGTTCGAGATCGTTGGGAGAACACGAAGAGTTCGTGATCGAAAAGGAAAATTTGAAGCACGTCTTCAACAAGTAAGTACTTGTTGTATTTTCTTTCCAATTTATGCATGTTTAACCAAGATCTAAGTGTTAGATTGATTTTAACGAAATTCAATTGCACAACTTCACCGCGACGATTCGATCGTCTTCCGCTGCGTGGGAGTTTCATTCCCTTAAGGATCCTCACAGTCGTCATTTGGTATAACAACTTGGGTTTCAGATAAACCCATGTAACGGTCAGGTTGTGTTATAACCCTCCCACTACATCGAGGCATACTCAACTCTTGAGATGGACTCTCTTGACTAGACAAGCTAGTATCAACAACTTTTGTTGACGTACTAGTTTTATTAGCAACCTTTGCTATTGTTCCGTCTAACTCACTTAACACAATTTTACTTTTTGGTTTGTGGTCCTCCTCTATGAAAGTGGTATTTATCGACACAAAAACCTTATCTTCCTTAGGATCATAGAATAAACCACCTCTTGTTTCTTTTAGGTAGCCTACGAATAGGAACAATTTTGAAAGTGAGTCCAACTTCTTTGGATTTGTCACAAGCACATGTGTTGGATAGCCCCAAATTCTGAAATGACATAAACTACCTTTACGTCCTTTCCAGAGTTCAAAAGGTGTTTTAGAAACACTTTTTGATGGCACATTGTTCAAAATGTATCCCACAGTCTCTACAGCGTAACCCCAAAAAGAATTAGGGAGATGAGCATAACTCATCATTGATCGAACCATGTCTAACAAGGTTCTATTTCTCCTTTCCGATACACCATTTTGTTGTGGCGTACCGGGAGCCAAGAGTTGGGATGTAATTCCATGTTCTATCATATAGTTCTGGAATTTTAAATCCATGTACTCTCCACCTCGATCTGATTGAAGTGTTTAATTGTTTTACCTCATTGATTTTCAACTCAGTCTTGAATTCCTTGAACTTTTGAAGTGCTTCAGACTTATGATGCAATAGGTAAATGTGCCCAAATCTAGAATAATCATCTATAAAGGAGATGAAATATCCATAACCTTCTCTGGCTTTAACACTCATCGGACAACAAAGGTGTGAATGTATAAGCTCAAGAGGTTTTTTGGCTCTTTAACCTTTTCCACTAAAAGGTCTTTTAGTCATTTTACCTTCCAGGCAGGATTCACATACAGGTAAACCATTTTCTTCTAACTCATTTAGAAGTGTATTCTTTACCAATCTCTCAATCCTATTGAGGTTAATGTGACCCAATCTATGATGCCAAAGATGAGCATTTTCTTTAGGAGAAATTAGTTCGTGTACTTCCTATTTTGAATAATTCAGTGTTTAAAACTATTTTTACTGAATTAAACAATTGCAAATAATTCTAAAGAACAACAACACATAGTTCAATACTTTTCCAAAGAAATAAACTCTTTATTCAATTGAAAAGAAATTGAAGTACAATGTTTATTAAGGCAAGAAATAGAAATAAGGTTTCCAATAAACCCTACATACATGTTATCAAATAACAACTTTTCCTTGCCAGACGATTGCTCTTTAATTGCTCATTTTCTTTTTCTCCTCTATCTTCTTAAGTTCAGAAGTATGACTGCAGTTCTTAGTTCCAGACGGGGAACCCTTCTGAGAACTTTTGGAATGGGCAAACAAATTTGCCTCTCCATTTTGTTGTCTCTTATCATCCATGAGAAACTGATAACTCTGCAGCTCATTTAGTAGAGATGTCAGATCATACTCTATGTTATTCATCGCTGCATTGCTAGGGAATTACAGAAAACTCTTCGGAAGAGATTCTAGGATGAACGAAACCTGACTTTTCTCATCTATGACCGCCCCGTTTAATTCCGCCATGTTGAAGTGAGCCATCAGATTGAGAACATGTTCTCTTACTGACGTTCCCTCCTCCATGTGTGCGTTGTAAACGTACTTTAGGACTTCATGCCGAATTTGTTTGGACGGTTGTCTAGACAAATTTAGCACAAAATCTACGATCTCACGAGCTGAGACCTTGTCCTTTAGCCTCCTGGCTAAAACATCAGGTATGCTAGCCAGGATATAGGCTTTTGCCTTTTCATTGGCATTGATCCAGTGGTCATACGCATCCTCAACAGATTGAGGTGTGTTTTGAGCATGGAATTGAGGACACTCCTCATTGAGAATGAACTTAAGATCATGTGCAACCAAGACTATGTTGAGTTTATTCCTCCAAGTCATTATATTCTCTCCGGTTAATTTTTCCGCACCCAGTAAGGAAATAATTGAGTCAGACATTTTGCTAAAAAATAAAAGAAAAGGTGTATAAGCTTTTTGCTATAATTGTCTAATCCAATCATGTTTTAGCTAATTATTAAATGATTCCTAGGTCATTTATAATTTGCAATGGTACTCCAAAGGTTTATAATGAATGGCACCGAAGGATAATAAAAAACACTCCTCCTCTGGATCAAGACACTCTTGACCAAAACCTAATGTCAGAATAACTTTTATTCCTATAGGCTTTAGTTACCATTATTCGGTCAGAATACATACACTTCTTATGTATCTTGTGAGTGTAACCCTCTATCTTTAAACCCTAGAGTCCTCATCCAATAAAATCCACCAAAGGGAGGACTAGATTGAAAAACAGACTAAGGAAATCTTTATCCCTTTTGGGTGTCTACTGTGTTCGATCCCCTATGATCAACCCCTCCAAAGGGATTGTCTGGTCCAGGCCAAACTAGCAGGTTGACCATAGTGATCTTACGGTGTAAACTAACAGAAGAGACCATAGGTTTTATTTTCACTAAACCTGCTCCCACTCACTATAAGTACCCTCTCCATTCTTCTTGATATTGACTCATACAAACACCATCCGAAGGGGGACGCTCCCGTTTGCACCACAAGGCCAAGTATGAGTCTCACGGTGTGAACTTCCCGAAGATTCGTAGGTGGAAAAATATGTATCATTTACACTTTTCCTCCCACTCAATACTTTAAATCTATAGGAAATTTACTTAGGCTGAAAACTTAGCTAATGGTTTTACCTAAACTTATCAATATAACTCTTATATTGATAATCAATATAACTCTTATATTGACTTTATCCTAAGTTTGCTAATATAAATCTTTATATTATGCCTAGGATTTCTAGTTTATTAACCCCTTAATAAACCCACTGATGCTACTATAATTTATAAACTCTCTGATTAAAATTCACTTCCAGGTCAGTTCCTAGGTAGGGGTGTTCCGTTTCCGTCAGCTTAAATACCTCAACCTAGACAGAACCATCCTTAGACAGAGTTCCTCTTTTAATCATTGTTTATAAATTACTTGGTTCCTAATTCTAATCTAATTAGAACTAGATAACCTAAGGTCTATTAATTCCAAGTTCTAAACATTTTAAAACTAATAATTAACCTTAGGTGACATGCATACTATGTTATAGTGCTTGGTCATTCATCTCATGAATAATAAAACATATATAGCATAATCATCTCATGTATTATAATGCATGTCAATGTTGTCCATACATAAATATAAAACCTTATATATATTATTCATGCAAACTATATAATATAACACTTTATATTATAAATGATGCATGGAAATGCTTAACCGAAGGTGGGATATCTATAATAAAAGCATACATTATGCATAGCAATGATTACACAACAATTGCATAATTTAAATAGCAAAATTAGACCAATTTTGGCACCCTAAAATTAATTTTAATTTATATAATCTAATTATATTAATTAAAATTAAATAAATAAATATAAATTAAATATAAAACGTTTTTATATTTAATATACAATAAAATATACGTTTTTCGCCCGTTTGAAAGTTGTTGAAACGTTTTCGGCGTCTGCATTGCAATGCTGCAATTTTTTCATTTCGTACCGTTGAAGCGCGTTATGTAACGCCCTCGGCGTTGCAACGTTGCCTCTGATGCGTGTCTTCTCCCGCATGCGTGACGTTGCAACGCCAATGAACAGCGTTGCAACGCTACACGCAGACAACAATCTCTCCTCCACCAATTTGCCTCGTTCTTACTCTGTTCTTCTCAGCAACCACTTTTCCTCGATCGACACGGACTTACAGACTCAATTTACAACTAAGATTGCCTAAAACACTGGGCCCTTACATTGAACCCTTCAATAAAAAATTGTAAATCTAAGTGCCAAAATCGAAAACATCTAATTTGCAAACCGTTCATTCATCACATGAAAACAGTAAATCCCGCCTATAATCTTAATCAATACAGAACAAAATCAAGAACACAATTGGCTCTGACACCAATTGAAGGGATCGAATCCTGCAGCGGAAGCGATTGTGAATCGCGTGTTCATAATTTTGTCTCACATATTACAATCAAGGTCATACAAGTAAGATTAAGCATGTTATATGTGACATAGGACAAGAAGAAATTACCTTTGAAGAACTCTTTCTTCAAGTGCTCCTCCTCCCACAGTCACGATCTCTGCAACTAGAACCCGAACGTGTATGAAGTTTCTTCCACTAGATCTTCTCCGTTGTTCTCTCGGAGAGGGAGGAAGGTGGGTTCCTTTAGGATATGGTGTGCGGTTGTGAGAGAGATTGTGTTTTGTGGAACTTTTCCAGCAACACAAATACTTGATAATCTAGGTTTTCCAAGATTTTTTGCTTTGCCACAAAGTTGCATCTTATGCAACTATTTATGGGGAAATAGGATTAAAATTACCATCCTATCCCTCCTTCATTTTCTCATTAGTATATAGTTTATATATGAATCTAATTCACATTAAAACCATACATTATATCAATTATATCACATACAACTGATATAACACCTCATATATGAAATTGAACACTTCAATTTCATTCCTAACTTTATACCCTCAATATTACCATGTTGAGCCAACGAAGGGACCTAATGGACCTACAGTTCATGAGCTCCAATGATGTGAGATTAACTGATCAAACTCTTTGATCCAATTAATCAATATTCATTAACTACAAGTCACTCCAATATAGACTTGTAGCTGCACTCTCCTCACTGTAGATTATATTGTGTCCATTGATATAATCATTACCCATGAGTCGACCCTTCACACAGTTGTTCAGAATCACGGTTGGGTCAAATTACCATTTTACCCTGTGATTACCTCTTTGTTCCTTAAGCACCACTGATCCTCTAATGAACAACAAGTCTAAGGTCCTACCATAGACTCATACCCTCTTAAGAAAGTTTAGAGGGCGGTGTCCCGTTGTTCAAGACCTGGACCCAGTTCTTAAGGGAACAACCTATCTAATTCCTTTGGTATAGGAATGACTGAATTCCATCTTGCATAGTTAAGTCTCCAGCTACCTACGAGGTTC
Source organism: Trichosanthes cucumerina (assembly GCA_036507285.1). NCBI lineage: Eukaryota > Viridiplantae > Streptophyta > Magnoliopsida > Cucurbitales > Cucurbitaceae > Trichosanthes > Trichosanthes cucumerina. Next base: position 55,218,227 of record CM071838.1, read on the forward strand.
TATCCCTAAGAAAGTAGGCTTATTGAGTCAGCTACAGGTCACTCTCACCCATACTAGTCTAAGGACAAACCCCTAAAAGCAGTAGTTCTTAACTTGCTCAGGATTCAGGTCGAGTCATTAATGACAATCTATGAATTATAAGTCTTATCCTGTTAACGACGTTATACTGGTTAGACTTATAATTTGTAGTTCGGTCTTGTATGAACTCTTCATACAGGATGCCCCCACTCGCATGTCAATCGACATGAATGAGTTAGATTACCTCATTTGTACTAATTACAAAGTGGGTCGCATCCATGGTGTTACCAAAATAAGGTTTCCAACCTTATTCTTATACCATAGACCCTTTAGGCTATATTCTAGAACACAATCCAAATAGTATCTACTACATTGATGTTCAAGATACATTTATAACCTTGGAGCTTAGTTTATTGGATTTATAGAGCAAGAATATAATTTTATCAAAACAAATAACTCTTTATTTATTTGATCAAAATTACATAAGTTTGGGGCACAAATCCCAACAGTAACACCGTTAACAGTATGGACTAATAACTTCGTAGATCACCATTAGTGACTCAACCTGAATACTGAGCGTGTTATGAACTCCTGTATGCGGGGGTCTGTCCTTTGACTAGTGCGGGTGAGGGTGGTCACAGTTACTCGCTCAATATGTCTATCTTCTCAGGGACAGGACCAAATAGGGAGTTGGGAACTTAACTACACGAGATGGAATTCACTTGTTCCCGCCTTTAGGGAAACTAGAGAGGTCGTTCCCTTAAGTGTTGTCTCCAGGGCTTGAACAACGGGCGTCCACCCTCTCACTGGCCCGAGAAGGGTGTTGTGTATGGTTGGACCATTACAACGTTGTTGTTCATTAGAGAAGCAGTGGGGACTTAAGGAGCAAGAAGTAGACACAAGAATAAAATGGTAATTTGACCCACCAGTGTCTACGAACAACCTGTGAAGGGTCGACTCATGGGCATTGGTTATATCAGTGGACACATCTTGTCTTACACTGACGGAAGTGCAGCTACGGGCTTAAGTGGAGTGTTACCGTAGCTAATGAATGTTGATTAACCGGGTTAAAGAGTTTGACGGGTTAGTCTCGGATCATTGAAGCTCGCCACTGTAGGTCCATAAGGCGCCTCGGTTGGCTCAAACTGGATTAATAGAAGGTTTACATTTTTTGTATGAATTTGAAGTGCTCAAGTTCACTTGAAGGGTAATTATGTCATTTATATGAGATATAAATGATATATTATATAGTTTAATGTGAATGAGATTCATAATAAACTACAAGTTACCCTAATTGTTGAATTAGGGCTAACTTGGAGAAATTAGATTGAGAGAAATTAAATTGAATGTGATTCAATTTAAAAATCCACAATAATACAAAAGTGATTTGTAAAATGAGATATGAGATATCTTATTATATGTGGTTATGCAAATATGATTTGCATAACCTATGGTTGTAGTAAAATGGTAAATAGGTGGAGATTTCAACTCCACCTATCACCATTATATAAACCCCTTTACAAGAAGGGTTCATGAGGCATTTTGCTCATTTTTGGAATTCTCACCAAAAGAAGCAATAGAATTTCTCTCTCAAAGTTCTTTCACAAACTCTCTTCCCTAAAACCAAAAGTAGAATCCCACCATTCTCCTTCTACCTAAGGTAGAACAACTGAGTAACCAAGTGGAGGTGTCCAGTTCGTTTTTCATGTGAGGAGATCGAGATCGTTGAGAAGAACACGAAGAGTTCGTGATCATCGGAAGAAGGAAATTTGAAGACGGTCTTCAACAAGTAAGTAGCATTATCCTTACTGTTTTTTCTTCTATTTTAGCATGTTTAACCTTATACTATTAGATAGTTTAATTTTAAGAAATCAAATTGCATAACGATACCACGACGATTTGATCGTCTTCCGTTGCGCGGGATTCTCATTCCCATCACATTCAGACTTTAGAGGACATGTTGAGAACATGTGTCCTTCAATTTAAGGGAAGTTGGGATACACACTTATAACTTATGGAGTTCGCTTATAATAACAGCTATCAGTCGAGTATTGGCATGGCACCATTTGAGGCTCTGTATGGAAGACCGTGTAGAACGCCCGTGTGTTGGAACGAAGTAGGAGAGCGGAAGCTAATCGGTCCTGAGTTGGTGCAAGTTACGACGGACAATATTAAGGTAATCAGGGAGAATTTGAAGGTAGCTCAAGAGCGTCAGAAGAGTTACACAAATAAGCGACGAAAGGACTTAGAATTCCAGGTCGGAGATCAAGTTTTCTTGAAGTTATCTCCTTCGCTTTGGAAAGAGAGGTAACCTGAGTCCTAGGTATATTGGTCCTTATGAGATAATGGAACGAGTTGGGCCAGTAGCCTACACACTTGAGTTGTCAGCAGAACTATCTCGAGTACATGATGTTATTCATGTGTCCATGTTGAGGAAGTATATAACAGATCCGACACATGTGTTGCAAGCACAACCAGTTGAGCTGAAAGAAGACATGAGTTACATAGAGGATGTAGTTCAAATCCTCGATAGGAAAGAACAAGTTTTAAGAAACAAGACGATCCCACTCGTGAAGGTTCGTTGGAGACATCACGAAGTTGACGAGGCAACATGGGAGTTAGAGGACTAAATGAGGAAGAATTATTTGACGCTTTTCACCTAAGGACTACTAAATTTCGAGAACGAAATTTCTTAAGGGGGAGGTAAGTTGTAAACTAGAGATCTCTCTTTGGAGTTTCCTTACAAAAAAAAAAAAAAAGGAAAAGGAAAAGGGTTGGTATGGTTTGTTTTGGATATGCATATTAAAAAATAGAAAATAGAAGGAATTTTTTATTTAAAATAAAAAGGGGAAAAAGGAAAGTGGGAGGTGGGACTTCACCACCGCCTATGTTATTATTTAACTTGTTTTCTTTCCATTTTCTTCTCATTTTATCAAAATAAAGCAGAGGGTTTCGTGGGAGAAGGATTAAGGAAGAGGAAGAAAGAGATTTCTGGAGTTGAAGTTGTAGAAGAAAGGGAGAGAACTCAAAGCAAGTTTGTATGACAACAAGAGGAAGGCATAGGAAAGATTTTGCTGTCAAATCTAAGAAACCTCTGGTTTTTGGTCGTGCTGATCAGTAGGATTCGAACCAGAAGTTGTAATAGGTCAAGTTCTGGGTGCAACAGGAGAACGAATCAGGAATTAGCAGAAGTTTATTTTTAAGGAGGCAACATTCGAGGCCAAGAGGAAATAGGTCGAGTGTACGGGCCAGGGTTCTAGTTCTAACGTTGTGAGTGTCAAAACGAACTTCGAGAACGATTTAATATGTTTGTATGATGCTTATGAAAATACAAGATTTTGCTAAAATGAAATGGTTTCAATGCATATTGTTTTCCTTTAAACACATATTTATGAGCATTCACGTTTTCCTTGAAATGATTTCAAGTGCTTGTTGTGAACCTAGATTTTCCCAATGAAATTTACATGTGAGCATATGTTTATTGATTTACTGAGATTTAGTGGAAATATTATGATTTGAAGCAAACAGGTACTAGCAAGTATTATTTAAAGATTTCCAGTTTTCACGAATAAGCAGAGTAAGCTTGAGTTTTACGAATGAACTGATAAACAAGCATGTTAAAGTATTTTCATGTGTTTTTTTTTAGACTCGAATGAGTACATGACCGAGATATTGAGCCCGAGGTTGTATAGTACCGTGTGCGCACAGGTCATTCTCTGTTGTCGACGTTGAGTGTACTCCGTGACAACAATGTTGTCGTGAGTGTTGGGCGAGCCCCACTACGACAAAGACGATAGGAGTGTTGGGCGAGCCCCACTACATCGTAGAGTAAACGTTAGTTGTAGTGGGCATACCGTACACGACGTGGATTGTTATATGTTTTATAAGGGTTAATATTATTTATATGTCTTACGAGATTTTCATGACATACTTGCTGGTTTTCTGAAAAAGCTATTATGATTACATGTTTATATTTAACGCTTGATTACAGATGCATATGCTCATAGATTGTCAGGTGATATGCTACGAGTTAATAGTTTTTAAACTCAGTCACTCACTGAGCTTCATAGCTCATTCTTTCAGTGTTTTCCAACTTTTCAGGTAGAGATCGAGCTCCCAGTGCCTGACATCCTGCCATTGTCTGCTGGAAGCTACACAAGTTTGATATTTTGTACGTGGGGGGAGTTGTATAACAAGTCTATATGTGTTGTAGTTAATTTTGAGGAAACTATGTAGTTATAGTTGTGTGTGCATTAGAAGTTGTGGTTGTGTAAACAAGAGTTGACATGTTTTTAGTTGTGATGCTTTGCCCGTTTTAGTTTTCAAGAGAGACTTAAGAAAAGTTTCTCCTTACGTATGTTTAGTAGTTGTCAATGTTCCGTTGTGTTATGTTTAAAGTGTTTTGTATGCAAGTATAGTATGTTTATCAGGCAAAACAAGGTCAACCGGTATTGTTAAGAGGTAAACAATGTTTGTTGGCTTCACGCCATCTTCCGGGCTAAGTAGTGAGTAGTTTGGGAGGGGTTGTGACAAACATTCTAATAATAAATGTGAATCTGATTAAACAGATATACCAAATGTACAAAATGCTTTTACTTAATTGAAAGAAAACAAGGCTTAAACATTAAAGTCAAATCCAACGAAATCTTAAATTCTAAAATCCTAAAGACAAAATAATTCCTTCATAATTATGGCAGAATGCTAGACCTCAACCACTTCAGGACTATGACTTTCTTCTTCATCTAAAAACATTTTAAAAACAAAAAAAAAATGAGTACAAAAAAAATTCAATAAGCAATCTCCACATCAAGTTCAGAAATTTCTATGGTCAAAACAAACATGAAAAATCAATCTAACAAAACAAAACTATCAATTGATTAACACCTTAAATTCATACAATATTTTCAATCAAACATAATTTTCTATTTGTTAATATTTTCAAATATCAGAGTGAGAAGATGCATTATTTGAGAAGCCTTTAGAACAATTATGATGGTTACCCGTCGGTAATACCAATCAATCAAAGTTGTCGATAAAAGTCGACTAGAACATTTTAATACAATTACTTAAGTGTGAGGCCATGTGAGTGAAAACACACATAAATCTTCATTCCAAAGGAATGTCAAACCACAAATTGTGAGGCCACATGAGTGAATAACACAAACATGAATTTTCATTCCAAAAGAATACCAAACAACAATTGTGTTTTTCCACAAATGTATTTTCTCACAAATAAACCAGAACAATTCAATCAATTCCAATTTAGACTATTGCTGCAAATAAGCAAAACATTCCCAAAACAAAAAAAAATTGGCATATCTAAATAACCTTTATGGAATCGATAAAAATATTTCATAAACATTCAAACCAAAACGTGTGGTTTCAAATAACAATTTCAATAAAGATTCATCAAATCAACCATTCAAACTCAAAACCCAAACAAACTTACTTTCAATTTGAAAGCACCAAACAAACTTACTTTCAATTTGAAACCAATAAAAATCCATTTACTTCACATTATCCAAAAGGGTAAACATAGTTTCAAATAGCAAAACACTTTTAAGCCTACAAACAATTTTGATCACTTTCAAATCATACAAACATACTTTCAAACATTTGTCAAATAAATGATATTCAAAACATAATAGTATCAAAATTACTATTTTCCATGTGAGGTAGAAAATTGCTTACCTCGATCAAAAATCCTACCGTCCTCCATCTCAATTTTCCACAATTTAAATTCCTTAAACTAAGGTCAATCTTCTAGAAGCCTAAATATATCCCATACTTCATATTCACAAACTAAATTCTACCTTTTAAAACTTATCTAAGCATACACAATCTTATCTCCCCAAATTGTCAATTAAAAAAAAAAAAATCTACATAAAAAGTTAAAAAAGATAGAGTTTCTTGGGTTCCAAAAACAGATCTGAAACTGTATTTTAAAACATCTTAAGGGCATGTTTGGGAGTGATTTTGGAGTGACCAAAGTCACTTTTGACATGTTTAAAATCACTTTCCTACCCAAAGTGTGATGTTTGACAATATTAAGCAAGTGATTTTGGAAAAATCCAAAATCATTTGAAGTGATTCTCTTTCAATCACTAGGGAGATGATTCTCAAGTGTGTCAAGTGATTGTAATTTAAAATGACTATTATTCATTTTTGAAAATAGTATACTTTTAATGACGAGTAAAAACCGTAATCTTTTGTCAAAATTCATAAATTTCTATAAAAAAAATGAATTTTTCAAAACCAAAATCACTGTTAAAAGTATAGAACCAAACATGAACATGATTATATGAAAATCACTTTTAATAAATCAATTATAGAGAAATCAGTTACACTAAAATCAATATTTATAAAATCATTCCCAAACATGCACTAAAACTCACTAAAATTAACCAAAACACAGTAAAACCAACACTTTTTTAATATATAATAAAATATCAAACAAATTTTCAATTTTATAACTTTTAAAAATCCTTCAAAACTGGCATAAATTAATTAGGAAAAATAAAACCAGAAAAATTTATGCTTTACTAGTTTTAACACTAAAAGAATCAAAATTTGCCACTTTTTACCTAACAAATCAAATCTAAAATGTTTAATAAAACTATTGTAAAAATCATAAATATACTATTTTCATATAGAAATCAAAACTACACGCTCTGAATTTTTGGAAAAAATTTCATTATCAAGCCTTCAGTTTAATCCAAAAAATCCTAAAAGGAAAACCTTTCATGAAAATTTCAGCAAATTAAAAACTTAGAAAAAACTTTGTATGGCTAAAAATTTCAAGAATCTTTTCATTCTAATAATAAAGAATAAAACTAAAAAGAAATACAAAACCTTTCAAGAAAACTTCAATGGTCGTGAAAAGAAAAGAGATCAGAAAGAGCAATAAAAAAAAAAAAAAACTTATTGTCTCCCTTGTTGGAGAGGAAGGTGTAAAGCATTTCTTCTTTTCTCTCTTTTATTTTTTTTTAAACTTCAAAACTTTTGATAAAAAAAAAAAAAAAAAACCTAATTAGAGCCCTTAAAAGATTATTTAAAAAAAACATGAAAAAAGAATAATAAAAATTTATTTCCTAATTTAAAAAGCAGATAAAACTCCAATTTAATTTTTTTTTAGAAATTAATAAAATAGAAAAAGTAAATAATAATAATAAATCTATTTATGGTTGTTACATCAACTTCAACCAAATTTGCCTTTTTTTTTCCTTTTCTTTTTTTTTTAGGTTTTGGAGGTCGTTAAAACATTGATGATGAAACAAAACACAAAAAATGGACTTTAATTCTCTGTATGGTCGCAAGTTGCATGAGAATTGGAAGGACCGTCCTGCATTTTAAAAGAGACAGGAATCGAAGAAAATAGATGAGTTTTTGGAATCTCGCGACTGTGAAAAGTTGCTTGAGCTAGACCATTCAAGAGAAACCCGAGAAAATTGACGTGATTTTCTTCTCAATACTTTAAAATTGTTTTACAAAGATTTGATTTGAATTCGAAGATAAATCTTTAAAAGGAGGATAGGATGATATAGACTATAAAGAACATCAAATTATTATTCATATTTTATTTAATAATTTTGATGACTAACTTTTATTATTTTTCAATTTTATCCTACATTAGGAGTATTTTTTTCATTTTGTTATGATTAAGGATGTGGCATGCATTTAGAGTTTTCTTTCAAGTTTAGTCAATAGCGCTTCTTGACTCATTTTACAATAGTTTGATGTTTCTTTGAGTTGCAAGAACATTCAACTAGGATTGACAACCTATCTCATAGAGTGTTTCGAAAGAAACTTATTCTTTGTTTGAAGAGCATTTTATCTTAAGGCATTCCATGCAGTCCAAATCCTTAGGTTTGAAATCAAATCGTTTTGGGATTTTAGAGTTTGAGAATTAGGGATCACATATCCAAAGAATTCCTAAATTCCGACCAATTTTATGGCATTCAGAAGAAAGAATTTTTCTTCTAATGTTAAAGTTTTTGTTTGAAATCTTCTCACTGCCATACAATTAAAAAACTGTGTAGTATTCTTGATTATGTTCAGTTAATTAAAAAAAAAAAGTCAAATACTATTTTTGTCCCTAACTCGGTTAAAGAAATTTAGTACTTGTGTTTTCAATATAAATATTAAAACTAACTCATCTTGAATTTAATTTTCATTTAACTCGGTAAAAGAAAATTAATAATATACAATATTCCAGAAAAGACCCAATGTATTTATGTGTATCAAATTTCTAAACAAAAGGCTTATAGAAAAAAAATGTTAACCATATAAAATTCATTGAAAGTGCAGGGGAGTAAATGATGTTTTAACTAATTTAGCTGTTATAACATTTAAATAATAAATTGGTCCTAAGATACAATTTATAAAAAAAAAAAAAAAAAAAAAACCGTACCTTTTACTCTTGTATTTAATCTCTCTCTCTCTCTCTCGTTAAGCTCTATTTAAGACTAAAGTTATCAAAATTGAGTAACAGTGCTAAATAAACAGTAAGAATGTACTATTATGCAAGATCTCACCGATTATCATAGCACTCTTTATTTCAAGGGTCTAGTTTGCGTTGGAGTACTAGACAAGCCCAAAAAGTCTCCTAATTTGGAAAGAGGACTCAAAATATGGTGAAGCTTCATTAGTAATGACAAAAAAAAAAAAAAAAAAAAAAAATAAAAAATCAAAATTTCTGGTTGATATATAAGTGGGCAGCAGATATACTTGGGTGCTACAAGTACTGCCCTTGTAATTTATTGGTAAAAAAGATTTTATAATAACTCTTGATATGGTGTTGCTTATTGTCAGAAAACTCTCAAAAAAAATCCTCAACTCAATTGATCAATCTCTCCTCTAAATAGTGAATGAGAAGTATTTTCTTGTTCATAGATCTATTTCTAAATTTCCCCGGAGATAGAAAAAATACAGAAAAATGGAAATGAAAGAAGAGAAACTTTTATTGAGAGATTTGGTAAATTGCAGTAACAAAGACTTAACATCCTATTGTATTCTATTTTTCTCTTCTTTCTTTATTCAAAACACCACTATAAGACCTAAAAATGGTTGTAATCACGTCAAGTCGAATCAAACCCAACTCAACTCACAACTCAACTAAAAGCATTAAGCACCGACTTAAAAATTATACTTTAAAGCTCAAGGACGACATAGTAGAACAACAAATCCTAGAAATTATACTTGCCTTCAAAACTCTGGCCGAACTGCCAAGAGCTCGGCATAACATCATCAAACTCAATCGTCCTCCGATCGCTAGTAGTGACTTGAAAAGACAAGGTCTGGCCGACAAGGACCGTATCTACAACCCAATTCTGGCCCCAATTCCTGGACATTTGGAGCCAGTGGGCAGTTCCAGTAGAGCCTTTAATCTTAACATCAACAACATCACCAGCGCCGGCAACATTGTACAACAAAACCAAGAGCCAATAGGGGTTCCCGTTGAGCTGGAACCTGAGGCCGCCGAGTTTGTGGCAGAGTGTCCTACGGTAGCGGACTGGGATGACGCCAGCCCTATAAGGAGCCATTTTGGTGAACATGTAGAGGGACAAGTCGAAGTGACGCTGGGGTGGGTTGCACCAAATGTCCTTTGTTTTAGTATAGTTTGGTGGGCAAAAGTTTGTTGCTGTTACTTTGATTGTCCCTGCGTTTGGTATGCACCATTGTTGTTGTCTGTCGTTCATGCACATTATCTCGTAGCATGCTCCGCACGCTCCACCGTTCTCAAACAACGTTGTGCTTAATGCTGCTGTCGCTAGCCCATACCCTTGCTCGAATAGGTTTCCGTACCCGCATGCTCCCTCTGTTTTAAAGAATAATTTATTTTTTAAAAATGAATCTCAATTATAATACGGATAATTTTCAGTTTTATTACGGTATCTAAATGACCAAGTTGATCAAGTGTGTCATGAAATTAACATGTAATAATAATATTATCAACATAAATAAACAAATATCTTGTTTTATAGAAAAAAAAATAAAAAATTCAATATCTTTTTTACGCATTCATTTTTTTATTCAACAATACTTGAAATTAAAATCCATATATATACATGTACATGTCAGTTATTATTATATTGCTCATTTTGGCATTTTTAAAATACGCCTAATGATTACAAATAAATAAATTATGGTAATTATATCATTCACTAGTTTATTACAAATAAATAAATTATGGTAATTATATCATTCAGTAGTCTGTTAATTTAGCAGTATAAAGCTTCAACTACAAAGAATGTATTATTTAAATAGATATAATTTTAGTGATTCACCAAGCAAAATCATCAATTAAAATAGAGTGATGTGGTTATAATAGTATAGGTTGAATGAATACCATATCATATTCTAGAATAAGAAAAAATTTAGTTAGTTTATACTTTGTAGTACCATCTCATTTATGAAAGAAAAAAAAGACAGAGAAAAGAAATACAGTGAAAAGAGACGACTAAATGACAAATATTGATGATTTTTTATTTTGACTTAAATATTGATGATTCAATAATATATATATCATCAAAGAACCAAGTAGATATATGTGTTTTTTAAAGGAGAAAACATGCATGCATAACACACAACAAATCTATAGACATAGTATTCTCAATTTTCAAAGTACGAAGGGAGACTAATAAAAAAAAACGAGTCCAAAGCAAAAAAAAAATTCAGTACAGGAAAAAGAAAATAAAAAAGAAAGAATATAATATATTTGATCCTTACTCATGGTTTCGCCACCCGTCATGTCGCCATAGAAGGTGGCACGTGCATCGTACCATGTAGTATCGACTAACCCAGAGGCCCTGCCTTGGACAAAAATAATGGCCAAAAAAGACAACAAAAGAAGCAAATTCTTCAATGAATTCACCATTTTTTTAATTTTTTTTTTTAAATTTTGTTTTTGTGTTGGACAAACTAATGATTGACTGATTGTGATGGAATGTGTGCAAGAACTCTAGCGTGGAAGTGATGATTTTATAGTGAAGAGAATGAAGTTAAAAATGGGACATGAAATTAATTTTATTAATTAGTATATAATCAATGTGGTAAACAAACAAAAAAAAAAAAAAAAAAAAAAAAGGAAGGGAGAGAGAGATCCCATGCTATTAAACGGAAAATGTACACCAACGTTAAGTAACGTCCATTCAGTGGGTGGTTACCGTTTAAAATATATAATAAGTAGTTTACTTACACTCTTGCATGATTGTAGTATAAATAATTATTCTTTCTACAGATTTAAGTTGACATTTTTTTTTGGTGTGTCTTTTCAAAATTTTTCTTGGGGGTTTCCTTTTAAAATTTGTTTGAGAATATTCAATGTTGTTACTTGTTATTAAGAATGACCGTTTTCAAGTTAAGTATTTTGTTAAAAAAAAATTAATAATAATTATTATTTAAAGTAATTTTAAGCGGTTATCAAACTTTTAAAATTATTTTGTTATAATTTAGATAATCATTATGAATGTTTTCCATTGATAGTAAGTTTGCGGTTTTTTTTAAGAAAACGTACATGATATAAGTTTACATATATTTTAGTCTAAATATTTTGTTTTTGGATCGATTAGGTACTTTACATTACCTCTATTTTTGTGTCTAATAATTTCTTAACATTATCTCTATTGTACTAAAAAAAAAAAACATTATCTCTATGAATTTCATATTTTATGTGTGTCATTAACTATAATTATTTACAAATTATGTGACACATGCTAAGAATTAAAACATATCAAATTGACTAAGATTAGACAAGATTTGTTGGTAACTCATTTCTACATCAAATACTTCAAATTTAGATCGCCTAAGAGACTTAAGATCCCATTAACATGAGAATGACTCAACTACCATAAAATATATACACTCCAAAAAGTCAAAAACTTAAATCTTCTATCTGATATGTTGAAAAAATTTTTTTAAAGATTTCCATGTCATACTTCATGATGATTAAGCTAGGTAGCCTAGATCTATGTTGAGAGGAGGAAAAATTTTATGAAAAAAATCTATTTATAGATATGTAACGCATTTAAGTTTGGAAATCACTTTTATGCCTTTTTTTTCAATTTTTAAGGTAAATTAAATTAAATTAATAAAATATTATAATTATATACAAATTGCAATTGCAACAACATTTCCATTTTAACTCTAATTTACTGCCAAAAAAAAAAAAGAGCATAGCTCAACCGGCATATCGAATGTACTAGCGATCATGAGGTCAGTGGTTTTAATTTCCCAACTCATTATTGTACTAAAAAAACAAAACAAAACTCTAATTTACTAAATAATGATAATCAAACTCTAATTTACTACTAAAAGTCAACTTGTTGCTCCTGACATAATTATTTTCGCAACAAAAAAAATATAAAACTTATAATTAATCAATAAGTATTTATTCTTTCAACAAATATTTTGAAAAAAAAAAGAATACTAATTATAGGAGAAAGATAGAAAAAGTAACAAAAATTAAAAATTTAAGATCTTAGCTACACACATCTCTTTGCAATTTGAACATCTTGATATCAATACTTTGAAAATTGAAAAGGTTTTTGACAGCAATGCATTGAGAATAAAAATGGGTGTAGGATATAGATATGACCTATATGAATTCTTTGCAACTTGAATGTAACACATCAACATCTTGAGATCAATGCTCTAGAAAGTGAAAAGCCATAAAGAAACAAAGATGTTTTAGGTGGTGGTGAAAAAATGGTGAATACTACTCATTTTTATACTAGTAGAATGTGAGAGTTAAAGAAACTCTTTGAATTCTTAAACTTTTAAAAAATTATTTTAATTTAACTTAAATAAATATTTTAAGTGGTAGGAAAAACCTTTTACATTCCTACCTTTAAGATATTATACATTCATAAATAATTAACTATTAATTAAATAATTTACTATTGATAAGTAATTGTTAATGACATATTTTATAAATATACAAATTAAAGAAGGGATATAATTGTCAAAAAAAAAAGTTTTTCAAAGATGGTAGTTTTTTAATATATATTAAATTAACTATTAATTAAATAATTTACTCTTGATAATTAATTGTTAATGGCATATTTTGTAAATATACAAATTAAAGAAGGGATATAATTGTCCAAAAAAAATTTTCAAACATTATAACTTTTTAATATATATTATAGGGGTAGTTGCACAAATAGCAATAAGATTTGTTTTATTTGTAGTAGTATCATTGATTAATTTGTTTTGCAGAAATAGCAAAATGTCCAAGCCCAGCCCAACAACAAGAAAAAGTCCAAAATGTCCTTCTGTGTTTTAGAAAATCAGTAGTCTATCAACCTTATATATGATATACCGACGATATATCTAACCAAAAAGTAACTACACGAGTGATATACTATTGATACCCGTTGATTTCACTAATATTAAGTATATATAGTCTATCAACCTTATATCTGATATACCTACGATATATCTAACCAAAAAGTAACTACACGAGTGATATACTATTGATACTCGTTGATTTTCACTAACATTAAGTATATATCAGGAGTCTATCAACTTTATATCTGATATACCGACGATATATCTAACCAAAAGTAACTACACGAGGGATATACTATTGATACCCGGATATACAAAATTCAATTGTATGTCTAATAGGTTCATTAAATTAAAAAAAAATGTAAAAAATATTAAGAATTTATTAGACATAAAAATAAAAGTTATCAGCTATTTTCGACACATTGTAGAGCTTCTTTTAAAGTTCCTGGGCTAAAATTTTAATTTAATCTAATAATATTATTTAAAATAAAAATGGTCAGTTGCACAAATGACAAAAAAATAAATGTTCAATTGCAAGTGTGTCTACCATTTGTTTCTAGCAAAAAAAATTGGTTCAACCCAATTGGAGTCAGCGATATGTCTAAGATACCCTTCCTGTGTAATCTTGCGTGATTGTAATATGGTGTATATCAATCGTCTATCGATAATATATTGTTGATATACCCATGATATACCTAATATGAAGTATATTAGTGATATACTAATGATACACTTTACTTAAGTATATCAATGAACTTTAATTTCTGGTACTTAGTATATCAATAGTATATCAAAAATAGCTAATATGAAGTATATCAAGAGTATAATAGTGATTTATATTCAATGTATCAAATATACCTAATATGAAGTATATTAGTGATTTGCTACTGATACATTTCACTTATATCAAAATGATATGAGACATACGTAATATAAAGTATATCAGTGATAATATCAAATGTGCAAAATATTCATAATACGCTATGATATATATAAAGTATATCATTTGAATGATACCTAAAAAGAAGTGTATTGATAGTATATTAGTAGTATACAACTAATATTGTGATGTTCGAAGAAGAAGGGTACATGAATAAATCGAGATCACATCCGAATGAGAGCGATCTCGAAGTTATGAAAATATAGATGAAAAAGGCTTACAATAATTGATATACCAACAAGATGCACCTTCCTAATTTTCAATGGCTCAATCATAGGAACTTCAAAGCTAAGCGTGTTTGGCTTGGAGAAATCTCATGTTAAGGCCAAATCCGGATTCCAAATCTTGATATGAATCCTGAGCCTGGGGCGTTACAAATATATAGGTATATACTAGTTGATTAATATATACCAAATATAAAGTATATTAGATATACTATTAATATACCAATTATTAAGGATATCAAATATCCTACTGATATACTATCGATATACCAAATATAAAGTATATCATATATCCTACTTATATGCTATTAATATACAAATATTAAGTATATCATATATCCTACTCATATACAGTTGATATACCAAATATTAAGTATATCAGATATCCTACTGATACTGATACTTAGGGGTGTACATAAGCCGGGTTAGGTTGGATTGAGGGAGATTTTTGGACCAACCCGAAAATTCGGGTTGGTCATTCCTTCAACCCAACCAACCCTATTCATGAGAGTAACCCAACCCAACCCAACCCAATATTTTCGAGTTGGGTTGGGTTGGGTCACCGGGTTAACTTTTTTATTTTTAATTATTTTTTAAATTATTTAAAATATTTTTTTCTTGAATTAATAACTAAAATCACATAAAATTCAAATATCAAACTTCAAAATCCATAACATCTTAACATTTTGTTAGAAGTCTAGAAGAAAACATAAGAAATTGACAAATAATTCATTTATAAGTATATATTTAATTAAAATAAAATTAAAAAAAATATAAAATTTGAATTGGGTTGGGTTGGGTTGGGTCAGCCTAAAGCTAAAAGCCCAACCCGAGAACCGACCCAAACTTTTCGGTTCTCCAAACTTCTAACCCAACCCAAACTGAAAAAAAATCTAACCCTACCCAACCCTTACGGTTTGGGTTGGGTAGTCCGGGTTGGTCGGGTTACCGGGTTACTTGTACACCCCTACTGATACTACCAAAATACTTTATTCAGTATATCAACGATATATCACACATAGTGATTTATGCCTGATAATGATTTATGATGATATACTTTATTCAATAATATTAAGTATATCAACGGGATCTCAAAAGCTATTTGTAATGTCCGACACTTCAGGTAGAGTAAATTTCAAGTTATGCTTTTAAATTTTAGGTAAATTCATAATTTAAAATCAAATTTGATTGTTATATCTTATTGTGTGAGATGTGTTATTGTATAAAGTATATCACTAATATACTACTGATATATGTATATAAAGTTAATTAAGAGTATATTAGTAACTCGCATATTATGTTCATTTCACTGATATACTAATGATATACTAAATGTTAGGTATATTAGTGAAATAAACATATCTAAAATGAAGTACATTAGTGATATACTAATATGCAAAATATCTCTAATTTGCTAAGGATATATAGGAAGTATATAATTCTAAATGATATACCTAAAAGAAGGGTATCCGTGGTATATCAATAATATATTATTAACATACTTCGTTTTATGTATATATTGGTATATAAAAATAAAGTATATCAGAATGATATTCCAATATAAAGTATATCATATATACTTTTGATATACTAATATAAAGTATATCAGATATACTACTGATATATCAAATGTAAAGTATATCAGATATACTAATGATATACCTGCTGCTACACCAATGAGGGTAAATCTGGAATAATAAAAAAACGAAAAAATCAGATTTAAAATTTTTTGCTAGATTTGCAAATCTAAAAAATCATAGCTAAGCTTGCAAATATGCTAATATTTTATGCTACCCATTACAATTCTCCTATATTATATTATAGATGGAGACCTCCAATGGAATTAGTTTAATTGGCAAAATTAATCTAATCAATAATTGAAAATTAGCCATCAACAATCAAATTTAAAATGAAAGATTAAAAATAACCAATCGAAAATCAATTTAAAATGAAAGAACATTTTCTTGCAAATTACTTGAGTTTTTTTTTTTTTTTTTTTTTTTTTGGGAAAAGCGATTACTTGAGTTCTTAGAAGTTCGAACCTATATTGAAAGAGAAGATTATAAGACTTTTTATTTAAATTCAATTCGTTTAGGCCTGCTTTAAAAACCAATTGGTTTTTAGTATTTAAAAATTAAACTCGTTTTTCTCCCCTTTCTTTTTAATGATTTTCAACAAAACGTTTGAATTATTAGTCAAATCTAAAAAAAAATAAAAAAAATACTTTTGAAAATTTTTTTGTTTTAATTTTTAAATTTAGCCTGCTTTCTGAAAACATAAAAAAAATAGTAGATAACAAAATAAGGAAAATCATATGTGAAAGTACTATTTATAGACTTATTTTCAAAAACGAAAAACTAAAATCCCGTTTCATAACCATTTTATTTTTTGTTTTTAGTTTTGAAAATTTAAACCTAAAAATACTACTTCTACAAATTAGTTTATATGTTTTCTTATTTATTTTGTACTTATGTTTTCAAAAACCAACCTAACTCTTGAAAACTAAAAAAAATACCTTTCAAAAACTTGACTTTGGCTAAGAGTTTAAATACTTACTTAAGAGAAATGATCTCTATGGTAGAGAAATTAGGTGAAAATAAGATTAGCTTTCAAAAACTAAAAACCAAAAATAAAATGGTTATCAAACGTGAGCTTAATTATTTCAATTAGGATATATTGTAGACTTTTTATATTTAATTATATTCTAAGATGAACTAGATGAAAAATGCTAAGATTATTCCAACTTAATTTGAATGTTGGATGCATTTTTCTTAGTTCAAATTTCTTGTACATCTACTTATTCTATTCGCCAGTGTTTTGATGATTATATGTTTTTATTATAGTGTCTTGATTTGCCTCTAGTTTGAAATTAATAACAATCACATCAGAAATATAAAATTGAAATATAAAATTGAAAGTTTAACCACATAATTAAAACTTTTTTAAAGTTCGAGACTAAATAAATATACATGGTTTTATAACCAACATTTTAGTTCTACCTTTTCTTTTTTACTAGAGCATTATAATTCAAGTTCCGTTAGAATTGTATATTTACCTCTTTAAAAGAAGTTCTTGTCAAATTTTTTTTTTAAAAAAACTCTTTAAAAAAAGATTAAACATCTTGACTAATGAAATATACTGGAATTTAACAAGAATAAAATGGGAAGTTTACTAAATACAAGTTTGAGAGTGATTTTGAAGTGATCAAAATCACTTTTGACATGTCTGAAATCACTTTTCTACCCAAAGTGTGATGTTTGGTAATATTAAACAAGTGATTTTGGAATAATCCAAAATCATTTGAAGTGATTCCCTTTCAATCACTTGGGAGGTGATTCCCCAGAGATTTTTGTCAAAACCAAAATCACTATTAAAAGTATAAAAGAAAACATGAAAATGATGATATGAAAAGCACTTTTAATAAATCAATTATAGACAAATCAATTACACTAAAATCAATATTTCTAAAATCATTCTCAAACATAGACTAAGTTGGTATTTGGTTACTCTATTTTTCCCTTTCTAACCTACGGTTCTGAATTAGAAAAAGTTGTGTCTCAATACTCCAAAAGTTAGTAAGTAGCATTCTATTTGATAAAAAAAAAGAAGGTATTGCGGAAGCAATAATTAAATCAAAGTCTCAATGTTTGTTGAACAAAGAGAGAAAATTGAAAAATGAGAGAGTGGAATCCAATAAATGAATAGTCTTCTATTGAAATAGAAAATATTGGTGATGCTCCCTTCACATGGAAGTTCGTCCTTTTATAGGTACGAGAAATTGACACTCATTTAATTTTTCAACATTAAAAGCATTAGAAACTTACAAACTTAAAATGCAAAATTTAAAAGACAAAAAACTGAAATGTGTTAAATCTAACTTTTAAAAGAAAAATAACATAAAACATTAATTGAAAATTTTAACGTAATAAAAGGAAAAAACTCATAACTCAACACTCCTCCTTGAGGTTTTTCTTTGTGACGCCCAACTCTTGACGTAGAAATACAAACTGCCTATGTGGTAGAGCTTTTGTTAGAATGTCGGCAAGTTGTTCTTCAGAACTACAAAAAAGAAGTTTTATTTCGCCTTCTTTTTCTGCTTCTCTCAATAAATGAAATTTGACTTTGATGTGCTTTGTTCTACCATGTTGTAATCGATTGGAGGCAATAGCAATAGCAGACTTGTTATCACAGAACAAACCGGTAGGTTCTTGAGTTCAAATCCCAAATCATTAAGCAATTTGCGAAGCCAAATTGCTTGATTTATACTGATGCAAATTGAAAATATATTCAAACTTCAAAGATAGATTGAGCCACTACTTCTTGTTTTCTTGAATTCCAAGAGAAAATTCCATTTCAAGAGAAAAAACATAGCCGGAAGTGCTTTTAGAATCATCAACACAACCAAATTTAATCATCATCGAGAATATCCAGATTAATTTCAAATTACCAGTAAATTCAAACCAAATTCCAAAATCAAGAGTACCCTTTAAGTATCTCGAGGACTCTTTTAGCAATACCAAAATGAATTTCACTAGGTGAATTCATATATCTTGAGAGCAAACTTGCGAGAAACATCAAGTCCATCACGGATGTTGACAAATATAAGAGACTTCCTACTAAACTTCTATAATTTGTAGGATTAGAAAGCTTCTCACCATCATTCTTTGATACTTTCAAGTTTGTCGCTAAAGGAGTGGAAACAACTTTACATGTTTCCATTTTAAATTTCTTCAAAATTCCTTGAGCATACTTTCTTTGGGCAATAAAATACCCTTATCTTCTTGAAGAATTTCCATACCTAGAAAATAATGCATGTGACCAAGATCTGACATCTCAAACATCTTTTCCATCTCGATTTTAAAATCTTGTAGCATTTGATAATCATTTCCGGTCACAAGCATATCATCAACATAAAGGGAAAGAATGAGTTGATTAGAGTTGTTACCAACCTTAACATAGAGAGTAGTTTCGCTCATACTCCTCCTGAAGCCTTGAAGAAGCAAGTAGGAATCAATTTTACTATACCAAGCACGTGGTGCCTGCTTCAATCCATAGAGAGCTTTCTTCAAGCGGTATACTTTGCTTTCTTGGTCTTCATCCACGAACCCTTCAGGTTGGTTCACATAAATCTCCTCCTCAAGATCACCATTCGAAAAAGTCGATTTGACATCTAGATGGAATATTTTCCACCCCAAATGTGCAAAATAAAGCAATAATCAATCGTATTGTGTCATGTCGTGCAACCGGAGCAAATGTATCTCCATAATCAAATCCAGTTTGTTGTGCATAACCTTTTACCACTAACCTTGCTTTATATTTGTTGATCGAACCATCGAATTATACTTCACTCACTCAACACCCATTTCACACCCAAGGCGTTCTTTCCTCTGGGTTGCTCTACAAGCTCCCATGTATTATTTTTATTGATCATCTCCAATTCTTCTTTCATAGCAACAATCCATTCAAAGAGATTGTGAAGCTTCATAATAGCTATTTGGTTCAACAATAACAAGATTACAACTTTCATATACATCATAAGTGATCTTACCTTGTAATTTGGATTATCACCATTGCATCAACAAGATCATCATCATTTGGAAGAGGATATTGGCCATCTCGATCATTAGAATCAATTGAATCAAAGGAGGATTCATTTTGTTCTAAGATTTCAAAATTGGTGGATGAATCTCTCACAATTTTTTGCTTCTCAAAATCCCAATAAGAATCTTCATCAATAATAACATCACGACTCAAGATAATCTTTTCCGAGTTCAAATCAAAAATTCTGTACCCTTTTGAATCAAAGAAGATAGCCAATAAATACTCCTTTAATTGCCTTCTCATCAAGCTTAGATCTCTTAATAGAAGGAACAAAAGAGTAACAAATAGATCCAAAAATCTTTAAGTTCTTAACGGAAGGTTTTCTACCTGACCAAGCTTCATAAGGAGTTTTGTCCTCAACTGCCCTTGTAGGCAGTCTATTGAGCAAGTAAATGTGAGAAGACATACAAATTTTCCGCCCAAAAATTTCTTTGGTAATTTTTTCCAAAGAGTAGACATCTTGCCATCTCCATCATAGTTCTGTTTTTCTTTCCGATACACCATTCATTGTGGTGTATAGGCAATGGACAGTGGTGTTGGATTCCCAAATCTTCACAAAACTTGTCAAATTGCTTGGAAGTATATTCCTTCCCGTTATCCTGCTCTCAAAGTTTTGAGCTTACAACCACTTTGAGTTTCAACCAAATTTACAAACATTTTGAAAATTTGGAAAACTTGAGTTCTCTCTCGACCAAAAAATATACCCAAGTCATCCCGGTAAGATCATCAATAAAAAGAATAAAATATTTATTATTCCCAATAGATGAATTTCGCATGGGACCGCAAACATCACTGTGCACTAATTCAAGCTTGTCTTTGGCTCTAAAGTCGCCACCTTTGGG
Organism: Trichosanthes cucumerina; assembly: GCA_036507285.1. Lineage (NCBI taxonomy): Eukaryota > Viridiplantae > Streptophyta > Magnoliopsida > Cucurbitales > Cucurbitaceae > Trichosanthes > Trichosanthes cucumerina. Next base: position 55,239,139 of record CM071838.1, read on the forward strand.
AAAAGGTAATCATGCATCTTCCCTTCTTGGCAACTTTCACAAATCTGATCAAATGAGGTAAAATTGGAAAAATCATCAACCATATTAGTAGAATGCGACTTTTTAAAGCTTTGTTGTTATAGTGACCAAAGCGATGATGCCACTTCTTGCTATCTTCTACTTTGACATTTAGTGCATGATGACATAAAGAGTCACCATTCAAAAAGAAAGCATTTCCAACCATGTTGACCCTTGCAATCTCTACTCCTTGTGGGTCATAAATAATACAAACTTGGTCCTTGAAAACCACGGAAAATTTGTTATGCAACAATTCAAAGAATATTGAGCAAGTTTTGAGATAATCTTGGAACATATAAGACATTGGATATTTTCTTTTCACCTTGCTTAGTATGCATAATGGCGTTACCTTTACCTTCAAATTAGTACTGTCTCGCCATGTCCAAGGACCACCTTAGATCAGATGGATTTGTCAATTTGGCTAAAAGATCGATATCTTTAGCCATGTGAGTAGTGCATCCACTATCAATAAGCCATGAGGTTGACTTGTTGTCATTGGTATGAGATGCCATAAACAAAAAATTTTGTTTCATGATTATTGTGGGCACAATTAATTGTTCCCGAGTATGTTGGGTTTGAGTTTTCTTGGCATAGCAAAACTTCTCTGTATGACCATCCTTGTTGCAATATTCACAATGATAGACTTGCTTGTTTTTGGACCAACAATTTTTCTCAAGATGATTGGTCTTCTTACAATAACGACAAGGAGGAAATTTACCTTTCTTTGATGCTCCTCCTTTCCCTTGTTCCCCGATCTTTGGTCTCTCGTCTATCATCTTCTCGCAATGTGTCTCTTGCCTTGGACTTGGCATGAAATGCACCCTCAACATGCTCTTCATTGCGCATTGTATCCCTTTGTTCTTGAGCTTGTAATTTGCTAATTAACTCAGCAATAGACAGAGTAGTCAAATCAGAAGACTCCTCCATGGCTGAGATCTTCGATTCAAATTTATTGGGAACGCTAACCATTATTTTTTTCACAACTCTTTGATCTGGAAAATTTTCACCGATAGTCTTATCTCGATTTACGATGGTCATCACTTTTGTTGTGTAGTCCTCACGAAATCTGAATCCTCATTTTCAACATCTCAAATTCTCTCTTGAGAGTCAATAATTTGACCGCTTTCACCCCTCGCGCTTCCTTCAAATTCCTCGTGCAATTTATCCCAAGCTTGTTTCTCTTTGTTTACAATCAATGATCCTAGCAAAAATAGGATCTGATAAAGCGGCATGAATAACGGATAAAGCCTTTGGCTTTTTCAATTTCTCCTCTTCGTGTAGCCTTATCTAATTCAACGTCGGATTTTCTCCTAATGGTTGAGGATCAACATCAGTTGAGACAGATTCCCAAAGGCCAAGCGCCATGAGGTAGGATTGCATTTTAACAACCCAAAACTGGTAGTTTTCACCATTAAAATGTGGAGGAGATGTAACACCAAAATTAGAAGACATTTTTCAAATACAAAAATTGAATTTCTCACTCTTAAATAAAAACACAGCCCTTTAAATCTAAGGCTCTGATACCACTGTTTGATAAAAAAAAAAAAGAAGGTATTGCGGAAGCAATAATTAAATCAAAGTCTCAATGTTTGTTGAACAAAGAGAGAAAATTGAAAAATGAGAGAGTGGAATCCAATAAATGAATAGTCTTCTATTGAAATAGAAAATATTGGTGATGCTCCCTTCACATGGAAGTTCGTCCTTTTATAGGTACGAGAAATTGACACTCATTTAATTTTTCAACATTAAAAGTATTAGAAACTTACAAACTTAAAATGCAAAATTTAAAAGACAAAAAACTGAAATGTGTTAAATCTAACTTTTAAAAGAAAAATAACATAAAACATTAATTGAAAATTTTAACGTAATAAAAGGAAAAACTCATAACTCAACACATTCTCTGTTGGCCTTTCTAATTTAGGAAGCAAAATTGATACTTTAGAATATTAATGTCTCTCTTTTCTAAATTAGGGAACTTTCTCATCTGTGTTCACTGTTCTGGTAAAAAAAAAAGACTCAACTCACTTCCCATTTTTGTCCTTTCTAAATTAAGAAGCTAAATAGTTTTTTTTTTTGTGTTAAATTCGATAATATACCAGTAGAGATTTCAACCGCTGGTTTTACGAAAAACTTATAATATCTTAACTAGTTGAATTATATTTAGGTTGACAATTTAACTAGTTAAAACTATATGACATATTTGAGCTATCTATCTATCTATATATGAAAGTATGAACAATTGAGAAATTTTTCTTTCATTAATTTCAAATTAACTTGAATAATTTTAAAATTTATTGAACGTATTGTTGGGTTTTATGCCCTAAAACTCGTAGTTTGTAATACTGTTCTAATACTTGTGCCTTTTTTGTACAACTTCTTCTACAATCTCTTACTATATATCAGTATTCTCATCCACCATATCTGCAAAATTAATCAATAATCATGAGTAGACCTAGACTTACAGTGATTTATAAAAAATCAGAGGTACTCTTGACGAAAAACACCGAAGGATAATAAAAAAACACTCCTCCTCTGGATCAAGACACTCTTGACTAAAACCTAGTGTTAGAATAACTCTTATTCCTATAGGCTTTAGTTACCATTATTCGGTCAGGATACATACACTTCTTATGTACCTTGTGAGTGTAACCCTCTGTTTTTAGACCCCAGAGTCCCCATCCAACAAAATCCGCCGAAGGGAGGACTAGGTTGAAAAACAGACTAAGAAAATCTTTATCCCTTTTGGGTGTCCACTGTGTTCGATCTCCTATAATCAAGCCCTCCGAAGGGATTGTCTGGTCCAGCCAAACTAGCAGGCTGACCATAGTGTTTTTATAGTGTGAACCAACAGAAGAGACCATAGGTTTTGTTTTCACTAAACCTGCTCCCACTCACTATAAGTACCCTCTCCATTCACCTTGATATTGACTCATACAAACACCATCCGAAGAGGGACGCTCCCGTTTGCGCCACGACGCCAAGTATGAGTCTCACGGTGTGAACTTCCCGGAGAAACGTAGGTGGAAAAATATGTATCATATACACTTTTCCTCCCACTGGATACTTTAACTCTACAGGAAATTTACTTAGGCTAAACCCAGCTAATGGTTTTACCTAAACTTATCAATATAACTCTTATATTGATTTTATCCTAAGTTTGCTAATATAACTCTTATATTGATTTTATCCTAAGTTTGCTAATATAACTCTTTATATTAAGCCTAGGATTTCTAGTTTATTAACCCTTAATAAACCCACGACGCTTACTATAATTTATAAACCCTCCGATTAAAATTCACTCCAGTGCCGGTTCCTGTAGGGGGTGTTCCGCTTCACACTTAAATACCTCAGCCTAGACAAAACCTTCCTTAGACAAAGTTCCTCTTTTAATCATTGTTTATAAATTACTTTGTTCCTAATTCTAATCTAATTAGAACTAGATAAGCTAAGGTCCATTAATTCCAAGTTCTAAACATTTTAAAACTAATAATTAACCTTAGGTGACATGCATACTATGTTATAATTGCTTGATCATCCATCACATGAATAATAAACATACATAGCATATTCATCTCATGAATTATAATGCATGTCAATGCTGTCCATAAATTAATATAACACCTTATATTAATTATATATGCAAACTATATAATATAACACTTTATATTATAAATGATGCATGGAAATGCTTAACCTAAGTGGGATATCTAAAATAAAAACATACATTATGCATGCCAATAATTATGCAACAATTGCATAATTTTAAATAGCAAAATTAGACCATTTTTTGGCACCATAAAATTAATTTTAATTAATATAATCTAATTATATTAATTAAAATTTAAAAAATATTATTAAATATAAAACGTTTATACATTCAATATATATATTAATAAAAACGTTTTCTGCATGTTGTGAAACTCCTGAAACGCCTTCGGCGTTGCAACGTTGATGGCAATGTTGCAACGCTGCACCTTGTCTGTTTCTGCCCGTTGAAGCGTTACTCCAGCAGTGTTGCAACGCTGACTCCTTCATGTCGGGCGCCTCAGCAGCTTTAGCGTTGCGACGTCCGTGCAAGCGTTGCAACGCCAAGGCCTCATCATCCAAGCGTTGTGACGTTGGGAGGCGCATTGCAACGATGCACTTGTCTGCAGCCTAAAACCGCCCGATTGGCGTTGCAATGCTGAAGAACAACGTTGCAATGCTGCACACAGTACAACAAGCAGTCTCCACTATTTTTGCTCGTTTTCGCTCCGTTCTTCTTGGCAACCACTTTGTCTCGATCGACACAGACTTATAGAATCGATTTACATAATAAAATGCCCAAAACAATAGGCCCTTACATTGAACATTTCAACGAAATTATGTAAATCTATGTGCCAAAAATGAAAACATCTAATTTAGCAAATCGTTCATTCATCACATGAAAACAGTAAATCCCACCTTTGTTCTTGATAAATCCAGAACAAAATCAAGAACACAATTGGGCTCTGATACCAACTGAAGGGATCTAATCCCGCAGTAGAAGCGATTGTGAATCACATGTTCTTTATTTTGTTACATAGATTTCAATCAAGAACAATACATATACGATTAAGCATGTAATACAAAGTAGGACAACAAGAAAATTACCTTTGAAGATTACTTTCTTCATGACTCCTTCTCTCACGATCACGATCTCAGCAACTCCAACCCAAACGTATAAAGATTCACCACTAGATCTTCTCCGTTGTTCTCTAGGTGAGGGAGGAAGGTGGGTTCCTTTAGGTGAGATGTGGATGTTTTGAGAGAAGTTGTGATTGGAACTTTTCCGACAACACAATGATATGGAACTCTAGGGTTACCAAAAGATTAGTCTCAAAATTGCATCTCATGCAACTATTTATAGGCAAATAGGATGGAAAATACCATCATATCCCTCTTTCATTCTCTCATTAGTATATAGTTAATATGTGAATCTAATTCACATTAAAATCATATATTATATCAATTATATCACATATAATTGATATAACACTTCATATATGAAATTGAACACTTCAATTTCATTCCTAACTTTATACCCTCAATATTACCATGTTGAGCCAACGGAGGGACCTAATTGACCTACAGTTCATGAACTCCAATGATGTGAGATTAACTGATCAAACTCTTTGATCCAATTAATCAATATTCATTAACTACAAGTCACTCCACTAGAGACTTGTAGTTGCACACTCCTCACTGTAGATTATATTGTGTCCATTGATATAATCATTACCCATGAGTCGACCTTTCATAGGTTGTTTGTAATCACGGTTGCGTCAAATTACCGTTTTACCCCTGTGATTACCTCTTTGTTCCTTAAGCACCACTGATCCTCTAATGAACAACAAGTCTAAGGTTCTACCATAGACTCATACCCTCTTAAGTCAGTTAGAGGGCGGGGTCCCGTTGTTCAAGACCTGGAGTCAGTTCTTAAGGGAACAACCTATCTAATTCCTTAGTGTAAGAATGAGTGAATTCCATCTTGCATGGTTAAGTCCCCAGCTACCTACGTGGTTCTGTCCCTGAGAAGGTAGGCTTATTGAGTCGGCTACAGGCCACTCTCACCCATACTAGTCTAAGGACAAAACCCTATAAGCAGGAGTTCTTAACTTACTTAGGATTCAGGTCGAGTCACTAATGACCATCTATAAATTATCAGTCTTATCCTGTTAACGATGTTACACTGGTTAGACTAACAATTTGCAGTTCGGTCTTGTATGAACTCTTCATACAGGATGCCCCCACTCGCATGTCAACCACATGAATGAGTTGGATTACCTCATTTGTACTAATTACAAAGTGGGCCGCATCCATGGTGTTACCAGAATAAGGTTATATTCTTATACCATAGACCATTTAGGTTATATTATTGAACACAATCCAAATAGTGTTCACTACACTGATGTTCAAGATATATTATAACCTTGGAGCTTAGTTTATTGGATTAATAAAGACAGAATATAATTTTATCAAAACAAATAACACTTTATTTAATTGATAAAAATTACACAAGTTTAGAGCATAAATCCCAACAATCTCCTACTTGACCTAAAGCTTGTGGAGTACTAAAACATTACAGTAATGTAAATACAATAAACTAGGGCATTTAAACCCTTTGTACAGAATACTCCCACTTGCCCTAGTTGGGGAAGACTTGTAAACCTAGACCTTCTAGGTGACTCTCAAACACTTTAGCCGTGAGAGCCTTTGTAAAAGGATCAGCAACGTTGTGCTCCGAGGCTATCTTCGTGACGATCACTTTAGCCGTGATGGGCATACTCATATTTGGAACAACTTCCAAATTTAGCATGAATTTTCTTAACCAAACGACCTCTTTAGCTGCTTCACAAGCTGCTACATATTTGGCCTCCATGGTGGAATCAGCGATGCATCCCTGCTTGACGCTTCGCCATACTACAACTCCTCCATTAAGAGTGCATACTGACCCTGATGTAGATTTCCGAGAATCTTTATCAGTCTGAAAGTCAGAATCGGTGTATCCTGTAAGGATCAAATCCTTAGCCCCATACACAAGCATGTAGTTCCTTGTTCTCTGTAGATACTTAAGGATTGTTTTAACCGTTGTCCAATATTCAAGTCCTGGATTGGATTGATACCTACTAACCATTCCAACTGCAAAACAGATGTCCGACCTAGTACACAACATGGCGTACACCAGGCTCCCAACAGCTGATGCGTAAGAAATCCGTCTCATATCCTCAACTCCTTGAGGTGTCTTAGGACACTGTTCCTTAGACAAATGAACTCCATGTCTAAAAGGTAATAAACCCTTTTTGGAGTCTTGCATCTTAAACCTCAACAACACATTGTCGATGTAAGATGTATGAGACAGGGCTAATGTTTTATTCTTGCGGTTCTGGACAATCTAGATCCCAAGAACAAACTACGCTTCACCCAAATCTTTCATTTGGAATTGCGTAGCTAGCCAATTCTTAATGTCAGTAAGATACCTACCTCATTCCCAATGAGTAAGATATCATCCACATATAGAACTAGGAATGCGACAGAACTATTGATGATTTTCTTGTAGACACAAGGTTCATCATCATTCTGGTCAAAACCAAAACATTTGATTGCCTCATCAAATCTTATGTTCCAGGACCTAGAGGCTTGTTTTAGTCGATAAATTGACCTTTTAAGCTGCAAACCTATTGCTCTTGTCCTGGTTCAATGAACCCTTTGGGTTGGTCCATGTAGATGTTTTCCTAAAGATTGTCATTCAAAAAGGCTGTCTTGACATCCATTTGCCATACCTCATAGTCATAATATGCAACAATGGCAAGTAGGATACGGATAGACTTTACCATAGCAACAGGTGAAAAGATTTTCTCATAGTCAACCCCTTCAACCTGGGTATAACCCTTTGCTACTAGTCTAGTTTTAAAGGTTTGCACCTTTCCATCTACACCACGCTTTCTCTTGTAGATCCACTTACAACCTATAGGTTTTACCCCATCAGGTTTATCTACAAGATCCCAAACAGAATTGGAGTGCAAAGACTACATTTCTTGGTCCATGGCTATGACCAACTTGTCTTTGTCTTTGTCAACCATCGCTTGATTGTAAGTCGATGGATCATCGCAGTCGTCATCTGGCATAACAACTTGGGTTCAGATAAACCCATGTAACGGTCAGGTTGTGTTATAACCCTCTCACTACGTCGAGGCATACTCAACTCTTGAGATGGACTCTCTTGACTAAGCAAGTTAGTATCAACAACTCTAGTTGACGTACTAGTTTTATTAGCAACCTTTGCTATTGTTCCGTCTAACTCACTTAACACAATTTTACTTCTTGGTTTGTGGTCCCTTATGTGGTCCTCCTCTAAGAAAGTGACATTTGTCGACATAAAAACCTTATCTTCCCTAGGATCATAGAATAAACAATCTCTTGTTTCTTTTGGGTAGCCTACGAATAGGCACAACTTTGAACGTGAATCCAACTTTTTTGGATTTGTCACAAGCACATGTGCTGGACAACCCCATATTCTGAAATGACATAAACTACCTTTACGTCCTTTCCAGAGTTCAAAAGGTGTTTCAGAAACACTTTTTGATGGCACATTGTTCAAATTGTATACCACAGTCTCTACTGCGTATCCCCAAAAGGAATTAGGGAGATGAACATAACTCATCATTGATCGAACCATGTCCAACAGGGTTGTATTTCTCCTTTCCGATATATCAATTTGCTGTGGTGTACCGGGAGCTGAGAGTTGGGATGTAATTCCATGTTCTATCATATAGTTCAGGAATTTTAAATCCATGTACTCTCCACCTCGATCTGATCGAAGTGTCTTAATTGTTTTACCTAATTTATTTTCAACTTCAGTCTTGAATTCCTTGAACTTTTCAAGTGCTTCAGACTTGTGATGCATTAGGTAAATATGCCCAAATCTAGAATAATCATCTATAAAATAGATGAAATATTCATAACCTCCTCTGGCTTTAACATTCACCGGACAACAAAGGTCTGAATGTATAAGCTCAAGAGGTTCTTTGGCTCTATAACCTTTTCCAATAAAAGGTCTTTTAGTCATTTTGCCTTCCAGGCAGGATTCACATACAGGTAAAGTATTTTCTTCTAACTCATTTGGAAATCCATTATTTACCAATCTCTCAATCGTATTGAGATTAATGTGACCCAAACTATGATGCCAAAGATGAGCATTTTCTTTAGGAGAAATTTTGCGTTTCTTAGTTTGTGTGTTTGCAGTTTTAAATAATTCAGTGTTCAAAACCATTTTGATTGAATTAGGACTTAAAATATACAACCCATTTTCTAATGAAGCTAAACATATTTCTACTCATTTCTTCAAAATAAACACTTTATTCATAGAGAAAGAAACAGAAATACATTGTTCTATAAGGCAAGAAATTGAAATAAGGTTTCTAGTAAACCCTGGTATCACTAATATATTGTCTAACAACATATATTTCTTGCCAAAATAAAGCTTCATCGTGCCTACTGCTACAGCTGAGACGACTTCTCCGTTTCCAACCCAGAGCGTTATCTCTCCTTTCTGTAGTGTTGGGATTTATGCCCTAAACTTGTGTAATTTTGATCAATTAAATAAAGTGTTATTTGTTTTGATAGAATTACAGTCTTGCTTTAATAAATCCAATAAACTACGCTCCAAGGTTATAACATTTATCTTGAACATCAATGTAGTGGACACTATTTGGGTTGAGTTTAAGAATATAACCTAAATGGTCTATGGTATAAGAATAAGGTTGGAAACCTCATTCTGGCAACACCATGGATGCGACTCACTTTGTAATTAGTACCAATGAGGTAATCCAACTCATTCATGTAGTTGACATGCGAGTGGGGGCATCCTGTATGAAGAGTTCATACAAAACTGGATCGTAAATTATTAGTCTAACCAGTGTAGCATCGTTAACAGGATAAGACTAGTAATTTATAGATGCTCATTAGTGACCCGACCTGAATCCTGAGCAAGTTAAGAACTCCTGCTTATAGGGGTTTGTCCTTAGACTAGTATGGGTGAGAGTGGCCTCTAGCCGACTCAATAAGCCTACCTTCCCAGGGACAAAACCTCGTAGGTGATAGCACACAAAATGTGCTATCCTTATGCTTAATAATTGCTAGTTTTATGATAATTTCAGAGCTTTTATTTGGTTTAATCACTAAATTTCAGGTTAAGAGCTTAAACAGGTTATTATGAGACATTTTGGATCACTCGGGATCGAAACAAGCCTTTTTGGAGCTAAAAATAACATCAATTGGAAGTAGAAAGATCAATCCAAGCTAGTAGACCCGAGGTGATGGCGTTGCAACGCCAAGCATAGCGTTGCAACGCCGTGATTGCTGCTTAGAGGCTTTGAAGACTCCAGGCGATAGCGTTGCAACGCTGCCTAGCAGCGTCGCAATGCTATCTCGATAAGGAAGCGCACATAAAGGACCGGACAACTGGCGTTGTAACGCTACCTTGCAGCGTCGCAACACCACTTCGATAAGAGGCGCGCGAATTAGGGTAGCGGTGTTGCAACGCTGCCCTCAGCGTTGCAACGCCATCGACTATTTCCATATTTGCCAGCCGCCTAGGTACAACGTTGCAACGTTGTCCCTAGCGTTGCAACGCTGCACCGATTTCATCTATAAATATACCCTTATGATTTCATTACAAGGGAGCCGAATTTGGTAGATTTTCCACCCTAATTACGAAATACACTTTGTAAGAAGAGAGAAAAGAGTGTTTTTGAGAGTCAAAGCATTTGTGGAGGTTCGAGATCAAAGATGGGAGCTCGGAGACGAAGGACCGGCATCGACACATAAGTTTAATTCCCCTTTTCTTTCAATTTGTAATAGCGTTCTAAGACATTTTCTACATGTTTAGCTTGGTTTTCATGTGATTTAGAGTAGCTAAATGTTGTAGTTAGGATTTGCTTTGCTTATTAAGACTTCTTTGCCATGTATTGAAGTATGTTTTGATCTTTATATTTGGCAATTCGTTCTTTACTTCGTAATTTATTGGTTTAAGTGGACTCGAGAGATAAAGCTTGAATTAGAACAAGGTTGTCAAAACCTTTAGAATTCTGGCATGAGAATGACTTAGAAGTTTTAGGGAAACACATAATGAAGTTGCTTAATGCCGTGCATGCTTAGATTTTATATGGAGACTATAGGATTTATTGTATGTGCGAGGCTCTTGAGAGATCGAGAGACTTTCTTGAGTAATTTACTTCTTGTTTATAAATTCATCTCATTTATTCATTGCATGTGTAATTAAGTGTTGAGTTGTAAGGTCAATTTCCTTTAAATCTATCAATTCGTGTCTCCACATGTTTGTTTGCTTGTCTTTACTTTCAACCAACTATCCATGTTATGTTTCTTTAGCTAAAATTGAGAATTAGTACCTTAGTAATTAATTAATCTAGAAACCCATTACCGAGGACGATACTTGGACTCATAAATCACTATACTAAAACTTGACCCTTACACTGCGGTATTGGATATTCAAAATCATACGCAACATGTTTTTGGCGCCGTTGCCGGGGAATGGCGATTATTTAGATTAATTAATATTAGGAGAAAATTTGAAATTTTAGACTAAAGTGTGTTTGTGTGTTTTTCCTTTTTTGTTTTCCGTTTTTGTGTGTTTGTTTGTTTCCGTATTTGTTCTATTTTGTTTTGTGTGTTTTTGAATATTTATACCTTGTTTTGGTTGTGTTGCTATTGTGTAAAAGTCTTGATCTGAATTACTGATTTTTCAAGTATGACTTTGCATGATTTTGAGTTTCCACCATTCTATTGTCCCTCTCAGGACCCTAGTTTTGTGCATCATGATTTTTCTGAATACCATGTGTCTAATTTTTACCATTCTGTACCTGACATATATGAAAATTCACATGAGGGTAGTTATTTAGGCACTTGAAACCATAGTTTTTCGTACCTTAACCAACCCCTAGAAAAATATTCTCTTATGGACCAATTGGCGGAATATACTTCAGAATTGAAAGTTAAAAATTTGGTTCATAGTGAATTAGAGAGGTTGGATAGGTTAGAAGCTGAGGTGGTAGGACTTTGGGAAATAGTACAGGATAGAGCTCAGTATCTTAACCAGCTAGTAGTTTCCCTTAAGGCCTTACAGGAGCAATTTCTTATCATTACCACTCAGGCGGTGCCACCTAAGGGGATTTGTTCATATGTTAGTGAGGATAGTTTGGGGGAGATTGAGACACACCATAACCAGGTTAGTGAGGTAGACATGGGTGATATAGTCACTTCCACAGAGGAATCCTAGGTGATAGAGTTAGAGGATGAAAAGTCTTTTTCCTTTTATCCCTAGAAAATTCCTTTATTTTTAATAACCATTTGTCCTACAATAACGAGTCTTGTTTTGATTTTTGTTCTTTTGTGTTATTAAACAAAAATATCAAAAATAATTTTCTGTCAGGGGCTCAAGAAAAACAAGATAGTCTTTTAGACTTAGAAGGTTATATCGATTCGAGCAAGAAGGGCCCAAAGAAATATGAGCAATTTTATGTGCCCTGATAAGTCACCGTCTAGCTAAAGCCGTTAAAGAAAGAGCTTCATGAGAGGCAACCCAAGTTTTATGTTTCATGTCTTTATTTTTTGTTTTATTTTCTAGTTCCTTTTGTGTTTTTGTCTAATTTCTTTCTTTTTGTACTTCCAGGTGTATGCCCCAGGGGAGAGCTGCAGACTTGTACCCTTTTGATCCTTAGATCGAGAGGACCTGTAGGAGACTCCTAAGGGAAGGAAAAGTAGAAACTCATACTATGGTTGATCAGGAGCTTATCAATAACCCTAAACCTATCAGGGAGTATTTCCAACCTGTGTTTAATTCTGAGCAGGCTGGAATAATCCATGCCCCTATCAATGCTAATAATTTTGAACTTAAGATAGGGCTAATAAAGATGGTTAGGGAAGGTGCTTTTAGAGGCTTAGCCACAGAAGATCCTAACTCTCATCTTCAAAATTTCTTAGAAATCTGTGGCACATTTAAAATGAATGGTATCTCTGCTGATAGTATTCACTTACGTCTCTTTCCTTTCTCTTTGCAGGGTAGAGCCAAAGAATTGCTAGGGTCCCTCCCCTCAGGTAGTATAACTTCCTGGGAGGAGTTGACCCAAGCCTTCATGACTAAATTCTTTCCACCTGTGAAAGCTGGAAAGTTAAGGACGGAGATAGGAACATTCAGACAACAGGAGGGAGAGCAGTTATTTGAGGCATGGGAAAGGTATAAGGACATGCTCAGGAGGTGCCCACAACATGGCTACCCAGATTGGCTCAAGGTACAATTGTTTTATAATGGACTGGAAGGTAAGACCAGGACCATTTTGGATGCCACTGCTGGAAGAGCTTTCATGGCGAAGACTGTGCCAGAAGCACGCGCCCTCATGGAAGAAGTGTCAACTGCCAGCTACAAGTGGCCTACAGACAATGACAGATCTAAGCCAGTAGTTGGACTATATCAACTTGATGAGGTAACTTCTCTTAGATCTCATATGGCATCTCTCACTCATGCGCTGAATAATTTTGCAGGATCACCACAGACAGGGATGTCCTCTCAATGCTCCCAGCCTAATGGAGAATCCACTATGGAGCAATTACACTACCTGAACAACAGAAGCAACACCTATGGGAGAATTCAAATCCAGAATATCCTACCAACACATTACAATCCAGGTTTGAGGTATCATGAGAATTTTTCTTATGGTAACAACAAAAATGTGTTGAAACCTCCTATAGGGCATGCTTCTACATCAGAAATGAAGACATCCCTGGAAGAGACATTGCACTTCTTCATAGCTGAATCCAGAAGTCGGTCCAACCAGCTGGAAAATGCAGTCACCAGTCTATCTGGTATAGTGACAAGTCATGGAGCTGCAATAAAGAATATAGAGACCCAGATTGGCCAAATGTACACATCACTCCAGACACTACAAGTAAGGAAAGAAACACCTTGAGGGAGTACAGTCTAGCTAAAAGACGTTAAACAAAGCGCTTCTTGGGAGGCAACCCAAACTTTACTTATTTTGTTGTTTTCTTGCTTTAGTTGTGTTTTTTTTTTCCAATTCTTAGTTTATTTACTAGTTGTTGTTTGCTTCGTAGGTAGTGACGATGCCTTTCTTCGTGGAAATCCATGCTCCCGTTCTGAGGAACTCCAACACACATGCTTTGGCTATCGAAGAAACTTAGAAAGATCTCCTTTACCGAGGACAGTATTGTTCACTCTTACCCTTATACTTAATTTGTGCTTAATTCTGCAAACATTGGGGACAATGTTTAGTTTAAGTTTGGGGGTGGGATGTGTTTATTTGTTGTGACTGTCCTGAGTATGTTCTGAATTGTTGATTGACCTTTTACATAAGTATGATCATGATAGCCTAGGATGAGATTTAATTGAAATATTCGTGATTCTGCTGAAACTTGAGAGCATGACAAGAATTTGAGTTTAAAAATTTTCTTGAGTTTTCCTGCACTATTATGCACATAGTTTGTGTTCCTGTAGTTTTGAAATGCTTAGAACAAAGTTATTAGGTTCAGAAGTTTGATGTCACCTCGATAGGTCTAAGAACTGATTTGAGAGCTAAACTGCAGGATAGGGTGAATAACAATATGAAGTGCATGACCTGTATAATATGTGAATTAGTTGGCTTTTGTTATTTGTTTGCTAAAGAAAAAAATTCGTGAGGGCAAAAAGAGCTACCTTCATTGTGATCAGTTAGGCCACTCATTGAGCGAGTGCTCTGGGTAAGGGTCCCTGCAGTGGATGTGTGAAAGCTAGTGTCCTTGCACAAAAAAAAAAAAAAAAAAAAAAAGAAGAAGAAGAAAATAGAAAAAAATTAAAAAAAAAAGTGAGTAAGTACTGAGTAGAGTTTTTTAATTCTTGAATGTAGGGAGGCTCAAAGATTAGTAATTAAGACCAGTGTAGGGGGAAGTCGAATGGAGAGCCTAATAAAGTTGATCCGAGCTTAGTAAAAAATTTTAAATTGCTCGTTGAAGTGTTATGTTTGAGTGTTTCCTGTGATTACCAGATTTTCTCTTAAATTTTTGAGGCTTGAATCAAATGTATGTATAAGAACAATCTAATGTTTAGTTCTGTTTTTGCTCGGGACTAGCAAAAGTCTAAGTTTGGGGGTGTTTGATAGCACACAAAATGTGTTATTCTTATGCTTAATAATTACTAGTTTTATGATAATTTCAGAGGTTTTATTTGGTTTAATCACTCAATTTCAGGTTAAGAGCTTAAACAGGACATTTGGAGACATTTTGGATCACTCGGGATCGAAACGAGACTTTTTGGAGCTAAAAATAACATCAATTGGATGTAGAAAGATCAATCCAAGCTAGTAGACCCGAGGTGATGGCGTTGCAATGCCAAGCATAGTGTTGCAACGCCGTGATTGCTACTTAGAGGCTTTGAAGACTCCAGGCGATAGCGTTGCAACGCTATCTCGATAAGGAAGCGCACATGAAGGACCGCACAACGAGCGTTGTAACGCTGCCTTGCAGCTTCGCAACACCACTTCGATAAGAGGCGCGCACATTAGGGTAGCGGCGTTGCAACGCTGCCCTCAGCGTTACAACGCCATCGACTGTTTCCATATTTGCCAGCCGCCTAGGGTACAACGTTGCAACGCTGTCCCTAGTGTTGCAACGCTGCACCGATTCCATCTATATATATCCTTATGATTTCATTACAAGGGAGCCGAATTTGGTAGATTTTCCATCCTAATTTTGAAATACACTTTGTAAGAAGAGAGAAGAGCGTTTTTGAGAGCCAAAGCATCCGTAGAGGTTCGAGATCGAAGACGGAAGCTCGGAGACGAAGGACCGACATCAACACATAAGTTTAATTCCCCTTTCTTTCAATTTGTAATAGCGTTCTAAGACGTTTTCTACATGTTTAGCTTGGTTTTCATGTGGTTTAGAGTAGCTAAATGTTGTAGTTAGGATTTGATTTACTTATTAAGACTTCTTTGCCATGTATTGAAGTATGTTTTGATCTTTATTTTTGGCAATTCGTTCTTTACTTCGTAATTTGTTAGTTTAAGTGGACTCGAGAGATAAAGCTTGAATTAGAACAAGGTTGTCAAAACCCTTAGAATTCTGGCATGAGAATGACTTAGAAGTTTAAGGGAAACACATAAAGAAGTTGCTTAATGTCGTGCATGCTTAGATTTTATATGGAGACTATAGGATTTATTGTATGTGCGAGGCTCTTGAGAGATCGAGAGTCTTTCTTGAGTAATTTACTTATTGTTTATAAATTCATCTCATTTATTCATTGCATGTGTAATTAAGTGTTGAGTTGCAAGGTCAATTTCCTTTAAATCTATCAATTCGTGTCTCCACATGTTTGTTTGCTTGTCTTTACTTTCAACCAACTATCCATGTTATGTTTCTTTAGCTAAAATTGAGAATTAGTACCTTAGTAATTAATTAATCTAGAAACCCATTCCCGAGGACGATACTTGGACTCATAAATCACTATACTAAAACTTGACCCGTACATTGCGGTATTGCATATCCAAAATCATACGCAACAGTAGGTAGCTGGGAACTTAACTGTGCAAGATGGAATTCACTCATTCCTACACTAAGGAATTAGATAGGTTGTTCCCTTAAGAACTGACTTCAGGTCTTGAACAACGGGGCCCGCCCTCTATGAGGGTATGAGTCTAAGGTAGGACCCTAGACTTGTTGTTCATTAGAGGATCAGTGGTGCTTGAGGAACAAAGAGGTAATCACTGGGGTAAAACGGTAATTTGACCCAGCTGTGATTACGAACAACCTGTGAAGGGTCGACTCATGGGTAATGACTATATCAGTGGACACAATATTATCTACAATGAGGAGAGTGCAGCTACAAGTCTATAGTGGAGTGACTTGTAGTTAATGAATATTGATTAACTGGATCAAAGAGTTTGATCAGTTAATCTCACATCATTGGAGCTCATGATTTGTAGATCCATTAGATCCCTTCGTTGGCTCAACAGGGTAATATTGAGGGTATAAAGTTAGGAATGAAATTGAAGTGTTCAATTTCGTATATGAGGTGTTATATCAATTATATATGATATAATTGATATAATATATAGTTTTAATGTGAATTAGATTCATATGTAAACTATATACTAAAGAGAGATTAAAGGAGGGGTAGGATGGTCATTTCCATCCTATTTTCCTATATATATATGGTTGCATGAGATGCAACTAGGTTAAGTGTTTTTTGCAAGCTCTTTTGTTGTGTTGTTGGAAGGGTTCCAAAACACACATCTCTCTCACAAAAATACCTCATCTCTCCTAAAGGGAACCCACCTTCCTCCTTCACCTAGAGAACAACGGAGAAGATCCGGTGGTAGTGTCGGTGTTCGTTCGAGTTCGTGTTGCTGTGATCTTGATCGTGAGAGAGGAGGAGCACTTGAAGAAAGGTTCTTCAAAGGTATGTTTCTTGCTGTCCATTACATTATATGCTTAATCTAGTTGTGTATGTTCTTGAATATAATCGTTGTAACTAAATCAAGAGCGCGCGATTCGCAATCGCTTCCGCTGCGGGACTCCGATTCCCTTCTGTTCGTATCAGAGCCCAATTGCGTTCTTGATTTATGTTCTGGATTTTTCAAGAACGAGGTGAGATTTACTATTTTTGCATGAGATGTATGAACGGTTTTTGCAAATTAGATGGTTTCAATTTTGGCACTTAGATTTACATTTTCCATTGAATCGTTCAATGTAAGGGCCTATTGTTTTGGGCATTTTACTATGTAAATCGAGTCTGTAAGTCCGTGTCGATCGAGGCAAGGTGGTTGCTGAGAAGATCGAAGCAAAAACGAGCTTGAAATAGGTGATTCCATATGTTGTCTGTGTGCAGCGTTGCAACGCTGCGCTTGCGGGAGAAGGCGCGCACAGGAGGCAGCGTTGCAACGCAACCTTCAGCATTTTAACGCCAAAGGCGTTTCGCAACGCGCTCCAACGGGCAAAAACAGACAAAGCGCAGCATGGCAACGCTGCCATTGGCGTTGCAACGCTGGAGACGTTTCTCAGCAGCTTCAAACGGACGGAAAACATTGTTTTTAATTATATATTAAATATACAAACATTTTATATTTAATTTATATTTAATTAATTAATTTTAATTAATATAATTAGATTATATTAATTAAAATTAATTTTAGGGTGCCAAAATTGGTCTAATTTTTCTATTTAAGTTATGCAATTGTTTTCTAATTATTGCCATGCATAATGTATACCTATATTTTAGAAATCCCACCTTAGGTTAAGCATTTTCATGCATCATTTATAATATAAAGAGTTATATTATATAGTTTGCATGATTAATTAATATAAAGTTGTTATATTAATTTATGGACAACATTGACATGCATTATATATCATGAGATGAATATGCTATGAATGTCTTATTATTCATGTGGTGAATGATCAAGCACTATAACATAGTATGCATGTCACCTAAGGTTAATTATTAGTTTTAAAGTGTTTAGAACTTTGAAATAATAGACCTTAGGTTATCTAGTTCTAATTAGATTAGAATTAGGAACCAAGTAATTTATAAGCTATGATTAAAAGAGGAACTCTGTCTAAGGAAAGTTCTGTCTAGGCTGGGGTATTTAAGCTGACGAAAACGGAACACCCCTACCTGGGAACTAACTCGAGAGTGAAATTTAATCAGAGAGTTTTATAAATTACAGTAGCGTGAGCGGGTTTATTAAGGGGTTAATAAACTAGAAATCCTAGGTTTAATATAAGGAGTTATATTAACAAACTTAGGATAAAATCAATATAAGAGTTATATTGATTGACGATATAAGAGTTATATTGATAGAGTTAGGTAAAACCATTAGCCTGGTTTTAGCCTAAGTAAGATTCCTATAAACTTTAAAGTATTCAGTGGGAGGAAAAAGTGTATGAGATACATATTTTTCCACCTACGCTATCTCCGAGAAGTTCACACCATGAGACTCAAACTTGGGATCGTCGCGCAAACGGGAGCGTCCCCCTTCGGATGGTGTTTGTATGAGTCAATATCAAGGTGAATGGAGAGGGTACTTATAGTGAGTGAGAACAGGTTTAGTGAAAACAAAACCTACGGTCTCTTTTATCGGTTTACACCGTTAGACCACATGGTCAGCCTGCTAGTTTGGCCTGGACCAGACAATCCCTTCGGAGGGCTTGATCATAGGGGATTGAACACAGTAGACACCCGAAATGGATAAAGATTTCCTTAGACTATTTTTCAATCTAGTCCTCCCTTCGACGGATTTTATTGGATGAGACTCTGGGATCTAAAGACAGAGGGTTACACTCACGGGGTACATAAGTTGTGTATGTATCCAGACCGAAAAATGGTAACTAAAACCTATAGGAATAAGACTTATTCTGGTATTAGGTTTTGGTCAAGAGTGTCTTGATCGAGAGGAGAAGTGTTTTTTATTACCCGTCGGTGTCATACATTCTAAACCTTTGGAGTATCATTGCAAATTATAAATGGCCTAGGAATCATTTGATAATTAGCTAAAACGTGATTGGATTAGAGTTATAGCAAGAAACTCATACAAGTTTGTTTGTAAATTTTTCAGCCAAAATGTCTAGATCTATAATTTCCTTATTGGGTGCGGAAAAGTTAACCGGAGAGAATATGATGACATGGAAAAACAAACTCAATACTATATTGGTAGTGGATGATCCGAAGTTTGTGCTAAGCGAGGAGTGTCCTCAAAGCCGAAGCTCGAATGTGTCACGAAATGTTCGTGATGCATATGATCGATGGATCAAGGGCAATGATAAGGCGAAGGTCTACATGCTGGCAAGTATGTCTGACATATTAGCCAAGAAGCATGAGGGCATGATTACCGCCTAGAAATCATGGATTCATGCGTATGTTTGGACAACGATCCACACAGTTCGACATAATGACCTAAAGTACATATTCAACTCGAGGATGCGGATGGTACATCTGTTCGGGATCATGTCCTGGATATGATGGTGCACTCTAACATCGCGGAGTCGAATGGTGCTTCCATCGATGAGTCGAGCCAGGTCAGCTTCATTTTGGAAACCCATCCAGATAGTTTCCTGCAGTTTAGAAGTAATGTTGTTATGAACAACCTTACTTTTAATCTTACCTTCCTTCTGAATGAACTCCAGACCTTTCAGTCTTTGATGAAAATTCAGGGATCGAAAGGTGAGGCAAATGTTGCCAGTAGGAGTTATCACAGAGGTTCGACCGCTAGGACAAAAACAGTGGCTTCATCTTCTTCTAACCTGAGAGGAAAGAAGAAGAACATGAAGAAGGTTGGTAAAGGAAAACAGGCTGACAAAGCTGCCGCCCAGAAGGGCAAGAAAGTCAAAGACGTTGCTGATAAAGGAAAATGTTTCCCTTGCAACGAAGACGGGCATTGGAAACAGAACTGTCCGAAGTACATTGTAGAAAAGAAGAAGGAACGTAAATATGATTTACTTTGCCTAGAAGCTTGTTTAGTGGATAATGATAAAACAGCTTGGATACTTGATTCAGGCGCCACTAATCAGGTTTGCTCTTCTTTTCGTGGAATTGATTCTCGGCAAAGAAATACTACTGAGAGAGAGATAACGCCGGGTTGGAAATGGAGAAGTCGTCTCAAATTGTAGCATGAGGGGGCACAATGAAGCTTTATTTTGGCAAGAAATATGTATTGTTGGACAATATATTAGTGATACCAGGGTTTACTAGAAACCTTATTTCCATTTCTTGCCTTATAGAACAATGTATTTCTGTTTCCTTTTCTATGAATAAAGTGTTTATTTTGAAGAAAGGTTTAGAAATATGTTCAGCTTCATTAGAATATGGATTGTATGTTTTAAGGCCCAATTCAGTCAAAATTGTTTTGAACACTGAATTATTTAAAAATGCAAACGCACAAACTAAGAAACGTAAAATTTCTCCTAAAGAAAATGCTCATCTTTGGCATCTAAGATTGAGTCACATTAATCTCAATAGGATTGAGAGATTGGTAAAGATTTCTAAACGAGTTAGAAGAAAATTCTTTACCAGTATGTGAATCATGCCTAGAAGGCAAAATGACTAAAAGACCTTTTAGTGGAAAAGGTTATAGAGCCAAAGACCCTCTAGAGCTTATACATTCAGACCTTTGTGGTCCGATGAATGTTAAAGCCAGAGGAGGATATGAATATTCATCTCTTTTATAGATGATTATTCTGGATTTGGGCATATTTACCTAATGCACCACAAGTCTGAAGCACTTGAAGTACTTGAGGGCATTGTGTCGGGCTTGTGTGGACTGTTGTCTAAACATACCCTGCACCGAATCCATGATTTCCTTAGCGGTCATCATGCCCTCATGCTTCTTGGCTAATATGTCAGACATACTTGCCAGCATGTAGACCTTGGCCTTATCATTGGCCTTGATCCATCGATCATATGCATCACAAACATTTCGTGACGCATTCGAGCCTGGCACCTGAGGACACTCTTCAGTTAGCACAAACTTCAGATCATCCACTACCAATATAATGTTGAGTTTGTTTTTCCATGTCATCATATTCTCTTCAGTTAACTTTTTCGCACCCAATAAGGAAATTATAGAGCTAGACATTTTACTGAAAATTTACAAACAAAACTTGTATGAGTTTCTTGCTATAATTCTAATCCAATCATGTTTTAGCTAATTATCAAATGATTCCTAGGTCATTTATAATTTGCAATGATACTCCAACGGTTTAGAATGTATGACACCGAAGGGTAATAAAAACCATTTCTCCTCTGGATCAAGACAATCTTGACCAAAACCTAATGCCAGAATAACTCTTATTCCTATAGGCTTTAGTTACCATTATTCGGTCAGGATACATACACTACTTATGTACCTCGTGAGTGTAACCCTCTGTCTTTAAACCCCAGAGTCCCCATCCAATAAAATGCGCCAAAGGGAGGACTAGATTGAAAAACAGACTAAGGAAATCTTTATCCCTTTCGGGTATCTACTGTGTTCGATCCCCTATGATCAAGCCCTCCGAAGGGATTGTCTGGTCCAGGCCAAACTAGCAGGCTGACCATAGTGATCTTACGGTGTAAACCGACTGAAGAGACCATAGGTTTTGTTTTCACTAAACCTGCTCCCACTCACTATAAGAACCCTCTCCATTCACCTTGATATTGACTCATACAAACACCATCCGAAGGGGGACGCTCCCGTTTGCGCCACGAGGCAAAGTATAAGTCTCACGGTGTGAACTTCCCGGAGATACGTAGGTGGAAAAATATGTATCATATACACTTTTCCTCCCACTAGATACTTTAAATCTATAGGAATCTTACTTAGGCTAAAACTCGACTAATGGTTACCTAAACTTATCAATATAACTCTTATATTGATAATCAATATAACTCTTATATTGATTTTATCCTAAGTTTGCTAATATAACTCTTTATATTAAGCCTAAGTTTCTTGTTTATTAACCCCTTAATAAACCCGTTGTTGCTACTGTAATTTATAAACTCTCTGATTAAATTTTACTCCCAGGTCAGTTCCCAGGTAGGGGTGTTCCGTTTCCGTCAGCTTAAATACCCCAGCCTAGACAGAACTTTCCTTAGACAGAGTTCCTCTTTTAATCATTGTTTATAAATTACTTGGTTCTTAATTCTAATCTAATTAGAACTAGATAACCTAAGGTCTATTATTTCCAAGTTCTAAACATTTTAAAACTAATAATTAACCTTAGGTGACATGCATACTATGTTATAGTGTTTGATCATTCATCTCATGAATAATAAGACATATATAGCATGATCATCTCATGAAATATAATGCATGTCAATGTTGTCAATAAATTAATATAACACCTTATATTAATTAATCATGCAAACTATATAATATAACTTTTTATATTATAAATGATGCATGAAAATGCTTAACCTAAGGTGAGATTTCTAAATTAAAAGCATACATTATGCATGGCAATAATTACACAACAATTCATAATTTAAATAGCAAAATTAGACTAATTTTGGCACCCTAAAATTAATTTTAATTAATATAATCTAATTATATTAATTAAAATTAAATATAAATAAATATAAAACATTTTTATATTTATTATATAATAAATTCGATTTTCTGCCTGTTGCACCTTCGCGTGAAACGTCTGTGGCGTTGCAACGCTGCGATTTGTCCTCTTCTACCTGTTGAAACGCGCATCAGCAGAAGCGTTGCAACACGCGTTGCAACACTAAAGAACAGCGTTGCAACGCCATTCACAGAACAACAAGTCCACTTCTAATTTCTTGCTCGTTTTCGCTCCATTCTTCTCACCAACCACTTTGTTTCGATTGACACGGACTTACAGACTTGATTTACAATGAAAATTGCCCAAAACACCGGGCCCTTACATTGAACGATTCAATGAAAAATTGTAAATGTAAGTGCCAAAACTGAAAACGTCTAATTCACAAAACGTTCATTCATCTCATGAAAAACAGTAAATCGCACCTCGTCCTTGATAAATTCAGAACAAAAATTAAGAATACAATTGGGCTCTGATACCAATTGAAGGGATTGAATACCGAAGCGAAAGTGATTGTACATCGCGTGTTCTTAATTTAGTTACATGGATTACAATCAAAAACTAATCTAACTAGATTAAGCATGCATTTCTACAAGATGGACAACAAGATATTACCTTTGAAGAACTCTTTCTTCAAGTGTTCCTTCTCCCACGTTCACGATCTCAGCAACACAAACCCGAACGATCACCGACACTTCCACCGGATCTTCTCCGTTGTTCTCTAGGTGAGGGAGGAAGGTGGGTTCCTTTAGGATGAGGTGAGATTGTGAGAAAGATTGTGTTTATGTTTTGTGGAACTTTTCCAACAAGACAAAACACTTACAATCTAGGGTTTTCCAAGATGTTGTTTCCTCTTCAAGTGCTCATTCTCCCACTATTATATGGTTTTTATGTGAATCTAATTCACATTAAAACCATACATTATATCAATTTTATCATATATAATTGATATAACACCTCATATACAAAATTGAACACTTCAATTTCATTCCTAAGTTTATACCCTCAATATTACCCTGTTGAGCCAACGAAGGGATCTAATGGACCTACAATTCATGAGCTCCAATGATGTGAGATTAACTGATCAAACTCTTAGATCCAGTTAATCAATATTCATTAACTACAAGTCACTCCACTATAGACTTGTAGCTGCACTCTCCTCACTGTAGATTATATTGTGTCCATTGATAGAATCATTACCCATAAGTCGACCCTTCACAGGTTGTTCGTAATCACAGCTGGGTCAAATTACCGTTTTACCCCTGTGATTACCTCTTTGTTCCTTAAGCACCACTGATCCTCTAATGAACAACAAGTCTAAGGTCTTACCATAGACTCATACCCTCTTAAGTCAGTTAGAGGGTGGGGTCCCGTTGTTCAAGACCTGTAGTCAGTTCTTAAGGGAACAACCTATCTAATTCCTTAGTGTAGGAATGAGTGAATTCCATCTTGCATGGTTAAGTCCCTAGCTACCTACGAGGTTCTCGTCCCTCGAGAAGGTAGGCTTATTGAGCCGCCACATGTGCCACTCTCACCCATACTAGTCTAAGGACAAACCCCATAAGCGTAAGTTCTTAACTTACTCAGGATTCAGGTCGAGTAACTAATGACCATCTATAAATTATCAGTCTTATCCTGTTAACGGTGTTATACTGGTTAGACTAATATTTTGTGATCCGGTCTTGTATGAACTCTTCATGAAGGATGCCCCCACTCGCATGTCAACCACATGAATGAGTTGGATTACCTCATTTGTACTAATTACAAAGTGGGTCGCATCCATGGTGTTACTTCAACCTTATTCTTATACCATAGACCATTTAGGTTATATTCTTGAACAAAATCCAAATAGTGTCCACTACACTGATGTTCAAGATATATTATAACCTTGGAGCTTAGTTTATTGGATTTATAAAGCAAGAATATAATTTTATCAAAACAAATAACTCTTTATTTATTTGATCAAAATTACACAAGTTTATGGCATAAATCCCAACAGTTTGGGCTCGTGCATAGTATAACATACATTAAGCTACCTACTGTAGAGGCATAGGGAATACGTCTTATATCCTCAACTTCTTGAGGTTCTTAGGACACTGTTCCTTTGACAGATGAATTTCATGAATGAAGGATAATAAACCCCTCTTAGAATTATGCATCGAATATCGGGTCAACGTTTTGTCGATATAAGATGCTTGAGATAGAGCTAGCGTTCTGTTCTTGCGATTCCTGAAAATTTGAATCCCAAGAACATACTGCGCCTCTCCCAAATCTTTTATTTTGAATTTGGTCGCTAGCCATTTCTTTATGTTAGTTAGGTATCCTACATCATTCCCAATGAGTAAGATATCATCCACATATAGTACTAAGAAAGCTACTTTGTCGTTGATGATCCTCTTGTAAACACAAGACTCATCAACGTTTTGGTCAAAGCCATAAGATTTGATCGCAGTATCAAATCTTATGTTCCAAGATTTGGATGCTTGTTTTAATCCATAAATGGATCGATTGAGCTTGCAAACTTTTTGCTCTTGACCTTGGAATATAAACCCTTCGGGCTGAGACATATAGATGTTCTCATCAAGATTACCATTCAAAAAGGCAGTCTTGACGTCCATTTTCCAGATCTCATGATCATAAAATGCGGCTATGGACAAGATTATCCTAATTGACTTAAGCATAGCAACAGGGAAAAAAGTTTCCTCATAGTCAACTCCTTCCCTTTGGGTGAAACCCTTTGCTACAAGTCTAGCCTTAAAGGTCTGTACCTTTCTGGTTGCATCTCTCTTTCTCTTATAGATCCATTTGCGCTCTATGGGTCTTACCCCTTCAGGATGGTCTACAAGTTCTCAAACTGAATTGAAGTACATTGACTCCATTTCAAGGTCCATGGCTTTGATCCATTGGTCTTTATCTACATCATTCATTGTTTGTTTATAAGACAATGGATCCTCTACGTCGTCATCAGATATGACAACTTGAGTTTCAGCCAAACTCAAGTAGCGGTTAGGTTGGGAAACAATCCTCCCACTGCGTCGAAGCATTCCTAACGATTGAGAAGGAAGATACTGACTCGATGTGTCGGCTTCTTCATCAACTCTTGATGGAGGTCCAGCTTGATCAACAACTCTTGTTGAGTCATATGTAGCTTCATTTAATACCAACTTACTATGCGGTTTATGGTTCCTCATGTGATCTTCCTCCAAGAAAGTGGCATTTGTCAATACAATCACCTTGTTTTCTTGTGGGTCGTAGAAAGGACCACATCTCGCTTCTTTGGGATAACCAACAAATTGGCATAATCTTGAACGAGGTTCTAATTTCTTTGGGTTTGTCACCAGTACGTGTGTCGGACAACCCCAGGTCCTAAAGTGTTGTAAACTTGGTTTACGCCCCTTCCATAACTCAAAAGGTGTTTCTGAAACACTCTTTGATGGAACAGTGTTCAA
Source organism: Trichosanthes cucumerina (assembly GCA_036507285.1). Taxonomy (NCBI): domain Eukaryota; kingdom Viridiplantae; phylum Streptophyta; class Magnoliopsida; order Cucurbitales; family Cucurbitaceae; genus Trichosanthes; species Trichosanthes cucumerina. The sequence continues at coordinate 55,265,268 of CM071838.1, forward strand.
GTCACCCCAAAACGAGGCAGGCAATTGAGCATAGCTCATTATAGATCGAACCATGTCTAACAAGGTTCTATTTCTCCTTTATGATACACCATTCTGCTGTGGTGTATTAGGTGTTGAGAGTTGAGATTAGATTCCATGTTCTATCAAATAGTCCTGGAATCTCAGATCCATATACTCTCCACCTCGATCAGATCGAAGTGACTTAATGGTTTTCCCTAATGCATTCTCTACCTCAACCTTATACTCTTTGAACTTTTCAAGAGCCTCAGACTTATGATGCATTAGGTATCGATAACCATATCTCAAATAATCATCTATGAAGGAGATGAAATATTCGTACCCTCCTCGAGCTTTAACATTCACTGGACCACAAAGATCCGAATGTATAAGCTCTAAAGGCTCTTTGGCTCTATAACCTTTTTCAGTAAAAGGTCGCTTAGTCATTTTACCTTCCAAGCATGATTCACAAGGAGGTAGAGAATCATCTTCTAACTTGTTTAGAAGTCCATTCTTAGATAATCTCTCAATCCGGTTAAGATTTATATGACAAAGTTTTAGATGCCAAAGAAGGTATTGTTATTAGGAGAAATTCTTTGCCTTTTACCTTGAGTATTTGCAGTTTTAAACATCTCATGATTTAAAATTGTTGTAGTTTGGTTTGGTTTAAGTACATATAAGCCGTTTTCTAATTTAGCAGAACAAATATTAACACCCTTTTTCGAAATGACGGTTCATTGATAGAAAAAGAAATACAATTTCCACATTCTATCAAACAAGAGATAGAAATTAAGTTCCTCTTAATTTTAGGAACTATATACAAATTTTCTAAAAATAAAAATCTATCTTTAAAGAACAGCTTTGCATCTCCCACTGCCTGAGCTGAGACGACGTCTCCCGTTCCGACCCTGAGCGTCATCTCACCCTGTTCGAGATCCTTGAAGGAACTAGTTTCCTGTAAAGCAAAGCAAACATGGTTAGTGGTCCTTGAGTCAAGTATCCAGGTAAAGTCATCACTTTCCACTAAACAAGTTTCAAGAACGAGTAAACCGCATTTACCTTTCTTCTCTTTGAGCTCTCTGTCTGCAGTAGCAGAAGCTTTCCCCTTTCCTCATTTCCTCTTCTTCTAAGTCTTCTTAATCCCAGTAGAAGAACCGCAGTACTTGGTTCCAGAGGATGAACCCATCTGGATCCTTTTGGAATGGGCAAGCAGATTTGCCTCTCCATCAACCTGTCCCTTATTTTCCATAAGAGATTGGTATGTTTGTAACTCATTTAGGAGGGAAGTCAGGTTTTACTCTCTTTTGTCCATCACCGCATTATTGCAGAATTCCAAGAAGCTCTGAGGAAGAGATTCCAGGATAAACAATATCTGACTTTGCTCATCCAAGATTGCTCCGTTCATTTCGACTACGTTGAAGTGAACTATCAGATCGAGAACATGTTCTCTCACTGAAGTTCCCTCCTTCATGCGTGCGTTATAAATGTAATTGAGTGATTCGTGTCGAATTTGTTCATACGGTTGTCCAGACAAATTCTATAGATAACTCTGTTGGGATTTATGCCCTAAACAAGTGTAGTTTTGTTTCAAATAAATAAAGATGTTATTTATTATATTCTCGCATATAAATCTAAATCCAATAAACTAAGTTCCAATGTTATAATGATTGATTTTGAACAATTTGTGTAGTAGACACAAGTTGGAAAAAGTTGTTCAAGTATAACCTAAAAGGTTTATGGTATATGCATAAGGTTGAGAACCTTATACTGGTAACACTGTGGATGCGACCCACTTTGTATTTGTTACAAACGAGGTAATCCAACTCGTTCATGTTGTAGACATGCGAGTGGGGGCATCCTGTATAAAGATATTATACATGACCGGACTGCAAATTATTAACCTACTAGTGTAACACCGTTATCAAGATAGGTATAATAATTTATAGATGATCATTAGTGACTTGACCTGAATCTTGAGCAAGCTATGGATTCCTCTTTATGAGGTTTGTCCTTAGACTAGTATGGGTGAGAATGGCCTGTAGCCGACTCAATAAGCCTACCTTCTAAGGGACATAACTTTGTAGGTAGCTGGGAACTTAACTATGGAAGATGGAATTCACTCATTCCTAAATTAGGGAATCAGATAGGTTGATCTCTTAAGAACTGAATCCAAGCCTTGAACAACGGGGCCTCGCCTTCTTACTGGCCTAAGAAGCATCAAGTTTATGGTAGGACCATAGACTGATTATTCATTAGAGGATCAGTGAAGCTTAAGGAGCAAGATGTATTCACAGTGGTAAAATGGTAATTTGACCCAGTTGTGCTTACGAACAACCTGTGAAGGGTCGACTCACAAGTATTGATTATATCAGTGGATACAACATAGTCTACAGTGAGGAGAGTGCAACTACGAGTCTATAGTGGAGTGACTCATAGTTAATGAATGTTGGTTAATTGAATCAAAGAGTTTGATCGATTAATCTTGTATCATTGGAGCTCATGATCTGTAGATCCATTAGGTCCCTCTATTGGCTCAACATGGAAATGATGAGTGTTTATAGTTTGAAGTGAAATTGAAATATTCAATTTCATGTTTAAGGGATATATCAATTATATATGATGTAATTGATATAATATATGATTTAATCCATGAGAAATATATCACAAGAGCACTTAGGGGTAGAATGGTCATTTCCATCCTACTTCCCTATAAATATGTGCATGAGATGCACATTTGATAGCCTATTCAAAAGGCAACCCTAGTGCTCTTTTTGGCAAGTGTTTTTGTTGGAAAAGTTCCAAAACACTTGTCTTTCTCAAAATCTCTCCCAACTCCAAAAGAGGTTTCACTACCTTCCCTCTCCTAGCGACACAACGGAGAAGATCTAGCGGGTGGATCAAAACTACTTCGTAGTTTGTGGAGAACGCGAGATCGTTGAGATCGTGAGAACGAGAGGAACAAAGGAGCACGTGTTGTTTTTGTCTACAAAGGTAATATATTTGTTGTCCAATCTTAGTAAGCATGCTTAATTGCTTTAGATATAAGGTTTTGATCAGATCTATCTAACACTTTACAAGAACATGTGATCAAAATCGCTTCCGCTATGGGATTAAATCCTATCAAACTCATGATCTCACGAGCTAAGACCATTCCCTCCAGCTTCTTGGCCAAAACATCAGATATGCTAGCCAGGATGTAGGCCTTGACCTTTTCATTGGCCTTGGACCAGCGGTCATACGGATCCTTAACAGATTAAGGTGCGTTTTGAGCATGGATCTGAGGGCGTTCCTCAGTGATTACAAACCGAAGGTCATCCATAACTAGAATCGCATCCAAGTTGGACTTCCATGTAGTATAATTCTCGCCAGTTAAACATTTACTTTTGAGTATGGCTATAATTGAGGACAACATGTTGAAATTTCAAAAATAGTTCTAATTAGTTTTGCCTTTAACCCATTACACACCAATGAATTTTAGCAAAATTATTAAAGAACCCTAGTGTTTAAATTAAACCTTTAATTTTGCAACGATACTTCAAGGGTTTTGAATAAAAATTACCGTCGGATGGTCAGTCACTCCTCCCCTGAATTGAGACTATCTCAGCTAATTCTCACAACCAGAACATCTCATGTCCCAATGATTGTCAACTACCGTTTGTTTGGTCAAGTACTCATTAACTAGCTTAACTTATCTCGTAAATGTGACCCTACCATTTTCAGATCCAATAGGTCCGAGCCAACAGGCTACTATTAAGAAAGACAATTGTTGGCAAACTACGTAAGAGACCCTATCCATTTCTGGAGTTCGCGGTGTTCCGATCCCTGTAGTCAGGCCCTTCGTAGGGTTTGGCTGCTCCAGGGCAACTTAGCACGCAGACTATAGAAATCTCACGGTGCGACCTAATGGAGGACACCGTATGATACGTTGACACGCATCCTGCTCCCATTTACTCTGGAATCTTCCCTCATTCACCTTGGTATTGAATTATGCAAACACTTACCGTTGGAGGACAACTTATTGACGCCACGTAGCCGAGCATGGAACTCACGGTGTGAACTCTTGAGGACGTGAGAGTAAACTTGATGCGAACATCTCGTTTTCTCCCACTGAAGTTCCTAAGGTTAGGGTATAGGTTTAACTTAGTCGGATTCTGGCTAAAAGAATCTATCTAAGTCTATGACTATTATATCTATTGTAACTAGGTCTTTTTATGTCTAGGTGAATATACATTTTAATTACCTAGATATAATACAAGACTATGATTAATTCAACTCAAGCTCCAGGTCAGTTCCCAGGTAGGGGGTGTTCCGTTAACTGCCTGCTTAAGTACCCCCAACCTTAGACAGAACATCACCGATAGTGTTCCCTTATAACCAATGTATTATTGTCCTACTATATTTTAAACTATTTAAAATACTATGTAAGACAAATTCTAATCCTATTAGAAAATAAACTTAGGTCTAAATTAATTTTATACATTTTAAAACTAATTTTATTTAACCCAAGCTCCTGTGTTTGCATGCAGTTCTATGTTATAGGTTATAGGCTATGGTTTCATGCTCCATGCTTTTTATTTTTCATATAATCTAATTATAACTATTATTATTAACTACTCATGAAAAATAAATTGAATCATGCATTTCTATCAAATTTATATAACACTTATAGAAATAAAATGCATGAACATGTCTATCCTAATGTAGGAAAAATTCTAAATGACATTCATAAAGAAATAACCGTAAAATTGAAAAAATTTGGCCCCTAAAGTGCAAAAAATAATAAAATTACATTAATTTTATTATAAAAACGGTTTAAAACCCATTGAACCGGAGTCAAACCGCTCGAACTAGACCATCTACGATCCGAACCGCTCGAACCAAAGGTGAACCGGTCTGCTCCTTCCAACTACTACCATGGCGTTGCAACGCTGAGGACTGCGTTGCAACGCCACCTCCACTCGCACTCGCGTCAGGTATCGGGGTAGGGTTGCAATACCATGAGGCGGCGTTGCAACATTGCCACCCCCTCAAATTCCTTATCGATAGGGGTCTTCGGTGTTGTGACGTTGTTCTCCAGCGTTGCAATGCTGATGAACGGTGTTGCAACGACATGAGGAGCGTTGCAACACTACTGCTTCTGCCAGTGCCTCTTCTTCGAAAAACAACAGCTTTAAATGGCAATTTCTCACCCGAATCTCATCCAAATTGCTTCAAATTTGTCACGAACGACTCAAAAAAAAATTACAGACTCTAAATGCACTTTAATTGCCCAGAAACACATGGGCCTTTACATCAATTTGATCAAATAGAGTAAAAAACTAAGACCAAACTTTTTCTAAATAATTTAACAGCAAACCAATGCAATTTCCACCTAACCAATGCAATTTTGTTTCAACCAAAACAAAACAAGCATTGCTTTGATACCAATTGAAGGGAATCAAATCCCCGTGAGTAGCGAAAATGTGATTTAAGGATCGATTTTCTTGTATGTTTTTGGTTTACTTAAAAAATCAGTACATTGGCAAATCATACAGAATAAGCAATTCTAGTCTAAAGCATGACTTAAGCTTGAAATAAACATGTTATACATTTCCTAAACTAAAAGGAAATAGAAAGCATTTACCTTTGTAGTTCAAATATCACAACAACATCTTGCTCCTTGTAATGTACAACAACACAACAAGTTTTTCCTCTATTTTTCAACAGGACAAAACCACTTGGAGAACCTCCTATTCTCTGAGAAATGTAGATCCAACCTTGATGGGAAGGTTTCCAACTTTTGGGAGAGGAAGGGATTTTTATTACAGAGAGAATTTCAACAACAATTTCTTAATTACACCAAATGATCGATATCACAAACTCTTATCCATCGAGAAGTTAATGCCAGAGGAGCACTTCCCCCACTCCCTATCGATAGGGAGTTAGAGGGGAAGTGGGGAACGTGTCCTCCTGACACATTCCCATTATTTAATTAATTAATAATTTAATTAATTAATTATTAAATTAATTAATTAAATAAAATTTAATTGATATTAATTAAATATCATATATTGAATTAATGTTAATTAAATGTCATATATTTAATTAAGATTAAATCCTATTTGATCAATTTTTCCTCTAACCTATAGTTTTAATGCACATCTCACATTAAATTTTAACCTATAGTATTTAAATATGAATCTCATTCACATTTAAATTAATATTTGAACTCTTTCAAATATTTAATTCTCTCATATACTTTAATATGAATCATATTCACATTAAATTTATAATATAAAGTTCCAAAACTTTATATTATAATGTATTTATATACATTAATGTTTATTCCCTAATTGAATTTGAACATTTCAAATTCAAACGATCTAAGAACCCTTTACGAGCTAGAAGGTGGACCTAATGGACCTACAAATCAAAAGCTCCAACGATACGAGGTTATTTGGTTAATCTCATTAACCCCCAATCAACATTCGTTAACTACGGGAACACTCCACTAAAGTCCCGCAACTGCACTCTTTTCACTGGAGATATATTTCTGTGTCCATGGATATTGACCAATAATAGCAAGTCAATTCTTCACGAATGTTCGTAACACCAGCTGGGTCAAATTACCGTTTTACCCCTGGGTTACATCTTTTACCTTAAGTCCCAGTGCTTCTCTAATGAACAATTTGTTTGTGGTCCTACCAACAAACAGAAGTCCCTCTCGAGCCAATGAGAGGGTCGGGCCCTTTGTTCAAGTCCCGGAGACACGACTTAAGGTAACATTCATCTACTTACCCTAATAGGCGGGAAAGAGTGAATTCCATCTTGTTAGGTTAAGTCCTCAGCTGCCTGCTCGGTCTTGTCCCCAATAAGGTAGACTTATTGAGTCGGCGAATCTGGCCACTCTCACCCATACTAGTCAAAGGACAATCCCTCACAAACAGGAGTTCGTAACCTGCTCAGTATTGAGATCAAGTTGCCTAGGTCATCCTAATGAAATAGAAAGCTAACTAGTCAATGGAGTTACACCTAGTGGTTACTACTTCACGATCCGGTCTTATGTAATCTCATCACATAGGATATCCCCACTCACATGTCGTCTACACGAACACGCTAGGATCACTGTGTTTGTATCAAATACAAAGTAGGTCATATCCATAGTATTATCGGGGTAAGGTACCCAAGCCTTATCCCCTTACTATAGACCCTTTAAGTTGTATCTCGAATTGAGATCCTTTATATGTACACTACATTCCGTTCAAGAGACATTTTACAGCCTTGGATGTTAGTTTATTGGATTTAGGGTTAATAAAAGGGCAATATTGTAAATAATGAAAAAACTATTTATTACATTAATTAGAACATTATAAACATGCTACGAGTTTTGGGGCACAAATCCCAACACTAACTACATTTATTTTGGGGAAACAGAATGTGGGATGGGCCTGATGTTGAAAATATGCAAGGAGGGTCAATAGTCTTTGAAGAAGAGTAGTAAAAAATGGTTTCAGAGGGGGTGTAGCATATCAAGTGTGAGTTATCTTCTCGTAAATTTCATTAGTTACATTATGCTTAAGTTATCTTCCTTTAAATGACTCTGATAGGTTATGGTATTATTAAATTTAATCAACTTACTTGTGCTCCTAAAATAACACAAATTGTCATGAATGATAGGTTATGGTATTATTAAATTTAATCAACTTACTTGTGCTCCTAAAATAACACAAATTGTCATGAATTTTTCTTATACCGTTGAATATCTAGGCTTGATCGAAATCCATTTGCCCTCTCCAACCTATTAGATTGGTTAAATTTAAGGATGAAGACTGATATAGTTTAATGATGACTTTAAAACCCCTTTTATTGCTATGTTTGTAATGCTAAATTCAATGTCATCCTAAACAAAATCATTATTCGGCTAATGGATAGGTATGTTGTTTTATCTGCTGGCAAATCAACAAGGTTATCTCTTGGTACAGACTTGAAGAGCACTCTATTCAATGGCTTTGTGTTGTTTGCATAGATTGAATACGTAAGTCAACCACATTTAGCTATTTACTCTATCATAAGGTGTATAACATAGTAGGGTAATTGTTTTATATCCATAATGCTTTTAAATAAATTACTCTTTTGGAGTAATGCTTTTGTTGAAAATTGGAACAAAAATACTTTGTTAAGTAATTAATGCAACAAAGCTATAATTTCAGGCATAATGGGCAAGTTTACTACAAAACTTGTTGCAACAGAGGCATCACTATTTGTTCCTGCATGGTGAGTGTCCAATTTTAGTTCCAATATGTTCGGTTGAACGTCTCCTTGTTCTTAGCTCTACCCCTATCTAAGTAGCTCTTTTGGTAAGACACTTTATCATTTTGTAGAATAGTGTGTGGTATCTATTTATATCTAAATGTTATTTTTCTCACTTCATCATTTTGCTTCAATGGTTGAAAATTGTTAATTGATTGCCCATGAAATCTTCCATAGTGAAAAAAAAACTACATTTGAAGTGCTAAAGTAAAACTCTTATTTAGTCATTGCTTATATGGTCTAAGTATGTCAAATGGATTGAAATGTAGCTAGAGGGTGAAGATGGTGGTGTTTTGTTGGTTGTCTGACTTAGAAGTGTGTTTTCTTTCTTCGTAGGTGTAAGGACAAATTTTGGGAACATCTTAGTTATGTCGTTATGATGTCGAAATTTTCGGAGCACATATGATGTAGGTTTAATAATGACCATAAGTTAGATCTAGAATTTGTGGGCATTACATGTTATGTTCATGAATTTTTGATAAGTTAGTTTAGTTTTTATTATTTATGTTCAATAAAGTTTGATAACTTTAGTTGTGTGTGTTAGTTTAATTGCACCTCTTGCATACATTTTGGGGGCATTATATGTTTATGATGGGTTGTCAAGATTTCAACCTTTTTTCCTATGTTAATGTAGGGCCATTGTCAAATAATGTTGCCTAGGTTAATGGGTATATTTTATAGATAGAATTGGTTTGTTTTCAAGGTTCTATATGTGTTGACAATTTTGATTTACCAAGTTCTACATTTTAGCCATCATCATATTCTTGAAGCTATTCATTCAAATTTGAATAATTTTGTTTGTTTCGATAAGAAAATTTTCTTCATCTTACTTTTGGCAACCATGATTTAGATGGTGAAGTCTTCCCGAGTAATTCAACTGATTAAAATTATCAGTTTGTTGATGTCAATGGCTTGATAGAGGAAGACAATGTGTGCATTTTGTATTGTGAGAGGTGCATGGAGTCTCTGATTGACTTTGTAAGTTAACTCCCTACAAAGAGGTATACTTAAATGTTGTGACTATGATATGCATCATATATGTTATTCAAACTCCAAATTTTAATTCTTTTACTTACATTTTGCATTTCTTCTCATGTATCAGATATGATCCTATGCATTAATGGCTTCAAGTACAAGTTGCAACATGCTCGATCAAACTTCAGAGAGTTATTTGAAATTTTTTAATTTTTTTTTATAATTGACAATATTGTACTTGACAAACACCATAATGTTACTGAAATTATATTTGGTCATGTTATACTTATTTTATGGGTATAATAGTTATTGTAACTTTTTTATTTGTTCATATGTATTCTTATAATTTTAAAATTGTTTATGAGATTGATACTTTAGTAATGTTGAAGAACTTTGTTAAAGCTATTGGTGAAAATTTAATTGATGGATCTTGAATGTGTATTGTTTATTTGGTAGATGATGTTATGGGACCTTCAATATATTGAATTATTGGAACACAATGCAGGCGATTCAAGATGACAGAGAACAACATTTATTAGAATTGAAAAAAATAAAATAAAAAATAAACATGGCATGCCAAATGCGTCAAGAACGAATTAAATTGACACTTCCACAACGTCAAGATAAGATTATATTTGATGGATAAACAAGATCAAATGTTAACAAGAATTTGACATTTTTTTAAAGTTAAGATAAAACTACATTTGTCTAAGAAAAAATGTCAAGGTTTCATGTTAAAAATGACACAGTATAAACGTCAAGAAGTAATATACATAACACTTTATAAGTTCAAATATTTTATACTATTCTTGACGGTGGATTCCTTGACGGTTTGAAAAACGTCAAGTAAATCAATTTTCGACATTTTATAAACGTCAAGAAATATAGTTTTTGTAGTAGTGTTAAATCTCATTCGAGATAGAAAGGGAAATCTATATAAATGCTTATCTAAAAAGGGGAATATTAAAGTCACAGATCTTATAAATAAGTCATTATGACTCAAAGATAGGGAGTTCAATTTAACCTCATTCTCTATCATATACTTTGCTACACTATAAAATTCTCTCTAATTAAAGCATCAGAGCTAGTGTGGCAAACGTGACCTACAAAACAAGAGAAAACTCCACACCGATCTGGCAAGCCCCATACCGGTGCACAGTTTTCTCTTGTTTTGCAGATCACGTTCTTTTCTCTTGAATACAAATAGTACGATTGTTATCACGTGAAAGCCAGGTGAGATTTCTCCTAGCCAGATTTTGACATCAACAGTTGGCACCATCTATGGACAGAACAAAAAAACGCTAGCATATGAAACTTGCATACGAGATTAAAGAGGATGATCAAGTCGATAAAAATCATCACAACATCGATGGAGAAGATTCAGATGATAACTATCATCCACGAAGGGTGAGGCCAACCAACTCTACTCGACCTCACTCGATGGTTGCCAATTTGAAGCTTTAGAAAAGAGACTGGACAACATGGACAAAAATCTTGCTTCAATTCTAGACAATCTAGAGTAACAAGATCCAACAACGAAGACTCAAAGACACACACTATTAACAGATCCTGCCAACGGAAAAGTTCCAATGGTGAATGAAGAAGTTGGTGAAACTAATTCCCCTAACCTAAAACCAATGGATAAACATATCGTTGGTAGGAACCCATTGATAGGACCAAAAATAGTCCCATATTTCGTGGTTAATTCTTGTTAGTTTAGTTGAATTTATGTGTTTAATTGTTTATTTTATAGATATTTCGAGAAAGAATGTAATTTGGAGCAAAAACATCTAAATGACATTAAAATGAGTAAAAACAAAGGTCATTTGAGCAACCGAGCGAAAGATACAAGTGAAATGACCAACTCACCCATAGCGTCTAGACATTGGTTAAAGCATCTAGACGCTAAAAATGAACAGAAGCACGAGGATGCAGGACAACGTCGAGACGTTGTCCATAGCGTCTCGGCGTTGAGCTGCAAGCATCGCGTGACTCGGCGACGAGCCTTTTCCCGAACCTGCCTATAGCATCTCGACGCTATTGCAATTTGTATAAAGTAAATTAAATGTCCTTCATTAGGTCATTGAGGTCGAGATTTTGGTCGAATAACAACCCTTTCCTTCCCTTATCTTATTGTTTTTCATAGCTTAGGATTAGTTTGGCAGTTTTGGATCAAACCATGGACATTTTGCTCAAGGATTCGATCTCTGGGCTGAGCGGAATCACCATTTTGGAGGATAACGACATGTATTTTAATGTAATAATCCTTGAGTTTACTATTTTTAATGCTTAATTTCATGTTTAGATTGTCTATTTACTTCTTTGCATTAATCTAAGCATGTTCGTAGGTAGGTCTAACAAACCTATACGCATCGAGTATGTTTAGCTTAGCTATGCATAATTATCAAGTTCTGATAAGCCTTAGAATTAAAGTTTATTTAACTCTTAATTACTTGAAATATTCTTGATTTATCTAGATATTAGTAGAAAATAGCAAAAAGAATCATGGAATTAAGAAGAATGAAGAATGAAGACAAATTAGGATGAGAATCTTTAAAAATGTTTCTTTTGTGCAGGAATTGCAAAATAGAATTATAAAATCGAGATATTGCAATCTTGTCTTCAAAAGTTGGAACGACAGAAATAGTCAAAAAGAGGAAAAAAAAAGTTTCGAGAAACCTATATAGAAAATCAACAATTACTCAATGATTTGAGGGATTGAGAGCACAAAATTCAATCCTAATGAAGCCCTATATAAGGAGAAAAGATGGGTGAAGAACCCAGTCGTTTTTTTTAGCTTTTTTGGGGGGTTTTCTTTCCCACGTTTTTTTGTTTTATTTTCATTTTTCTTCTTCTGTTTTGGTTCATTTTCAGAGTGTACCACAACAAAAAAAAACCCAACTCCAGTCCAATTCAAGGAAAAAGCTTGGGTTGTGACGATAAATTTCACTCACCGAGATATGAGGGAAGTTTAATGGATTGCAAAGAGTTCTAATATTGTGGACTATTATCAATCGTTCCTTATTTTCCAGATTTCTGTCATTGGTTGTATTAGACAGTTCATAGTGATTTAGAATGCAAGTAGTTTTTCTTTTCGTTTTCCTAGCAAGTGCACCTTCTGTATGAGGTAGTTATTCCTTTGAAAGAATTTAAATTAAGTGCACAATATTTCTATCTGACTGTCTCAGTTACTTTTGAACAATTCAAGTTTCCTAAGCTCAATTTCAGATATTGTTTATCATTACCTTCATTAATGTCAATCTCTTTTAGCATAATATTTCTCATACTTTAGTGTAAGCATGAAAATTCTCTTAAACTCGTATTTTAGCATTTATAATTTCTTCATAAGCTAAACTTTCTTGGGGGTTCAAAAATGTAAATTTCTTAAGAAGGTAATTGTAACCAAAATTTACCAATGAATCCAAGCCTACACTTCAATTGTTTGCTTGTGTTCAGTATAGATGTTGCAGCTTGCTTGTTTGTTATTCAGATTGCAAAGCTACCGGTTCTCCAATTCAGTTTTGCAATGTGATTTTTATTTTTATTTTTTCTTGCAACTCTTTTGGATTTTGCCAAGCATTAATTTTGTTAAAACTGTTCCCTGAAGAATCGATACTCAGGAGGCTTATCAAGTTCGCTTGAACACATCGAAATTATGTTTAATTTTAATAGCAATTAGGACTTAGATTTACAAGTTCGTGAGCTTCGAGCAGTCATGAACGACTTAAAGAATTATGCCCTAAAAGAAGTAAAAATGTAAGGGCTAATATGAATTTGCCACTTAGATTGTTTGAGCATCTCGCTAATTCAAGAAATTAATAGAGCTTAAATGATTAGTTTTAAATATTGCACGCGACAATCTGTGACTAGGATTAGTATCGTCCTCAATTTAAGATCGGTTTTGGATTTAATTAGCGTTTTGTTTAATTAAACTGCACTAGTAATCGCTAGAAGCCCTTGGGTTCGCCTTTGGATTGGTTGAAGGGAATCGAAGTCCCCGCAGCGGAAGCGATTGCGAATCACGTGCTCTTGATTTAGTTACAACGATAAATTCAAGAACATACATAATAAGATTAAGCATGTAAAATAGAATGGACAACAAGAATTTACCTTTGAAGAATCTTTCTTCGAGTGCTCCTCTCTCCCACAGTCACAATCTCAGCAACAGGAACTCCAACGTACGAAGACACGACCACCGGATCTTCTCCGTTGTTCTCTAGGTGAGGGAGGAAGGTGGGTTCCCTTTAGGAGAGGTGAGGTATTTTGAGAGAGATGTGTGCTTTGGAACTCCTCCAACAACATAGCAAGAGAGAGCTTGTAATTCCTTAGAATGACTTAACCTAGTTGCATCTCATGCAACCATATATATAGAGGAATGGGATGGAAATGACCATCCTACCCCTCGTTTATTCTCTCTTTAGTATATAGTTTATATATGAATCTAATTCACATTAAAACTATATATTATATCAATTATATCATATATAATTGATATAACACCTCAGATATGAAATTAAACACTTCAATTTCACTCCTAACTTTATACCCTCAATATTACCATATTGAGCAAACGGAGGGATCTAATGGACCTACAGTTCATGAGCTCCAATGATGTGAGATTAACTGATCAAACTCTTTGATCCAATTAATATATATTCATTAACTACAAGTCACTCCACTATAGACTTGTAGTTGCACTCTCCTCACTGTAGATAATATTGTGTCCACTGATATAGTCATTACCCATGAGTTGACCCGTCACAGGTTGTTCGTAATCACAGCTGGGTCAAATTACTGTTTTACCCCTGTGATTACCTCTTTGCTCCTTAAGCACCACTGATCCTCTAATGAACAACAAGTCTAAGGTCCTACCTTAGACTCCTACCCTTATAGAGGGCAGGGCCTCGTTGTTCAAGACCTGGAGTCAGTTCTTAAGGGAACAACCTATCTAATTCCTTAGTAGAGGAATGAGTGAATTCCATCTTGCACAGTTAAGTTCCCAGCTACCTACGAGGTTCGTCACCCCGAGAAGGTAGGCTTATTGAGTCACCATGTGCCACTCTCACCCATACTAGTCTAAGGACAAACCCCTATAAGCAAGAGTTCTTAACTTACTCAGGATTCAGGTCGAGTCACTAATGACCATCTATAAATTACTAGTCTTATCATGTTAACGGTGTTATACTGGTTAGACTAATAATTTGCGATCCAGTCTTGTATGAACTCTTCATACAGGATGCCCTCACTCGCATGTCAACTACATGAATGAGTTGGATTACCTCATTTGTACTAATTACAAAGTGGGTCGCATCCATGGTGTTACCAGAATGAGGTTTCCAACCTTATTCTTATACCATAGACCATTTAGGTTATATTCTTGAACTCAACCCAAATAGTGTCCACTACACTGATTTCAAGATAAATGTTATAACCTTGGAGCTTAGTTTATTGGATTTATAAAAGCAAGACTGTAATCTTATCAAAACAAATAACACTTTATTTAATTGATAAAAATTACACAAGTTTAGGGCATAAATCCCAACAATCTCCCACTTGACCTAAAGCTTATGGAGTACTAAACATTACAGTAATGTAAATACAATAAACTAGGGTATTTAAACCCCTTTGTACAAAATACTCCCACTTGCCCTAGTTGGGGAAGAGTTGTAAACCTAGACCTTCTAGGTGACTCTCAAATACTTTAGCCGTGAGAGCCTTTGTAAAAGGATCAACAATGTTGTGCTCTGAGGCTATCTTCGTGACAATCAAGTCTCCTCTATGCACGATCTCCCGGATGAGATGATACTTTCGTTCTATGTGCTTTCCCCTCTTGTGACTTCGGGTTCCCTCGAATTTGCCACGCACCACCACTTTATCGCAATACATGTCTGATGTGATGATAGGCAAAGTCATATTTGGAACAACTTCCAAATTTAGCATGAATTTCCTTAACCAAACGGCCTCTTTAGCTGTTTCACAAGCTGCTACATATTCGACCTCCATGGTGGAATCAGCGATGCATCCTTCCTTGACGCTTCGCCATACTACAACTCCTCCGTTAAGAGTGAATACTGACCCTGATGTAGATTTCCGAGAATCTTTATCAATCTAAAAGTCAGAATCCGTGTATCCTGTAAGGATCAAATCCTTAGCCCCATACACAAGCATGTAGTTCCTTGTTCTCCCGAAGATACTTAAGGATTGTTTTAACATTGCATCCGGTGTTGAAGTCCTAGATTGGATTGATACCTCACCGACCATCCCAATCGCAAAAAGGATGTCGGGCCTAGTACACAACATGGCATACATCAGTCTCCCAACAGCCGATGCATAAGGAATCCGTCTCATGTCCTCAACTCCTTGAGGTGTCTTAGGACACTGTTCCTTAGACAAATTGATAAGAAAACCCTAGCGAATTGGAATTAGGAACCCTTTGGTTATGTGAACCCCTAATTCTCAAACACTAAAACCCCCAAATCGATTCAATCTCAATCCCAAGGGAAAGATTAGATGTGGATTACCTTATGATCGAAGACCAAGAGGTAAGGAAACTAGTTCCTCACTCAAGGATGGAACACTCCACAAGCAAGTCGATCAAACCTACCTGAATGTTCCTGACTTGCAACCCTGTACTCAAGAATTGCAAAGGGTGATAATGTGGCTCTGCAACAAATCACATGAAAATTGTATTCTTCCAAAAACCGTCTTGTACAACCTAATGGCCAAGCTTTAAATAGCTTCCCAAAACCCTAAATGCCATATCATGACAAATGACAAAAATACCCCTACTTAAAATATCATAAAAAGGATAAAATTGGAAAATAATAGAATTATATAAAAACTAGAAACAAAGCTCTATTTGTTATTGTAACATCATCTGACAACACATATAGAGTTGTTGTTCCTTTTCCCTGCCTTGACCTTCGTTAATTGAACTCCCCATTGCTTGTATGTGAGAGTTAAAAACAAATTGTAGTTGCTTGGCCCTTGCACGTGTGATTGGCCCTGGAGGTAAAACAAGTGCATCTTGGTTCATATCATCCTCTCCCCCTTTTGAAGGATTCGTCCCTCGAATCAAAGTCGCCACCTACATCAAAAGGAGTTAAGTCGAAACATTAAAAGTATCACTCACACCATACTTACCTTTTAGATCTATTTGGTAGGCATTGTCATTGATTTTCTTCAAGACTTGGAAAGGTCCATCTCCCCTTGGGTTTAATTTTGAATCTCGTTGGTATGGAAATCTTTCCTTTCGCAGGTGTACCCAAACCCAATCTCCCTCTTCAAAGATCATAGGCTTTCGATGTTGGTTGATTTTTGCAAATGACCTTAGTATTTTGCTTCTCAATTCTCTCTTTAACCTCCTTATGTAACTCTCGAATGGCAACCACCTTGTTGTCGACTTGAAGATTCACAACCTCGTTAGAAGGCAAAGGTAATAAATCAATGGGTGATAAAGGGTTAAACCCATAAAGAATCTCAAATGGAGTACATTTAGTGACACTATGGGCAACCCTATTATATGCAAATTCTATAAATGGTAGACATTCCTCCCATGTTTTGGTATTCTTCTCTATTATAGCCCTAAGCATAGTCATCAATGTTCTATTGACTACTTCGGTTTGCCCATCAGTTTTGGGGATGACAAGTAGTAGAGTAAAGTAACTTAGTACCAAGTTTTCCCCAAAGTACTCTCCAAAAATGACTTAGAAATTTCACATCTCTATCACTAACAATACTCCTAGGAATTCCATGCAATTTAACCACATCCTTGAAGAACAAGTCAGCCACATGTTTAGCATCATTAGTTTTATTACATGCAATGAAATGAGCCATTTTGCTAAACTCATCAACTACTACACAAAATGCTATCCCTTCCTGCTTTTGTTCGAGGCAAACCAAGCACAAAATCCATTGAAATATCTAGCCACGGACCGTTAGGAGTAGGCAAAGGCAAATAAAGTCCATGTGGTTTTGTCCTAGATTTAGCCTCCCTACATGCAATGCATCTTTCACACTCCTTACGTACATCATATCGCATTTTAGGCCAATAGAAATGTTCGTCTAACATGTCATATGTCTTAGCTATCCCAAAATGTCTCATTAGACCCCCACCATGTGCTTCCTTAACTAATAACTCACGAATAGAACAAATGGGAATGCAAAGCTTATTCTTTCTATACAAGAACCCATCAAACAACATATAATCAGGAACCACACGTTTGTGCATAAAAGCTTCAATAATAGGTGCAAAAAAAATGTCCTGTGAATACAACGTCTTAATGTGTTCAAAGCCAAGTAATTTAGTGTGAAGAGAGTTTAGCAAAACATACCTCCTAGATAGTGCATCAGCCACCACATTTTCTTTACCTTTTTTGTACCTTATCACATATGGAAAGGTTTCAATGAATTCCAACCATTTAGCATGTCTCCTATTCAACTTGTTTTGGCCTCTCAAATGTTGCAAACTTTGATGATCTGTGTGAATAACAAATTCCTTTGGCCACAAATAGTGCTGCCATACTTGTAGCGTCCTTACCAAGGCATAAAGCTCCTTGTCATATGTAGGATACCTCAGAGTTGCACCATTCAGCTTCTCACTAAAGTACATTAATGGCTTTCGATCCTGCATTAAAACAGCTCCAATCCCTATTCCACTGCATCATCACACTCAATTTCAAATGTTAGCTCAAAATTAGGCAAAGCAAGCAAAGGTGCATTACATAACTTATCTTTCAAATCAAAGGCACGTTCTTGAGCTTTACCCCACTCAAATTTCACATTGTTCTTTATGAGTTCATTAAGTGGCGCAGCAATAGAACTAAAGTCTCTAATGAACCTTCTATAGAAACCAGCTAGTCCATGAAAACTCCTAATCTCACTAGCATTTTTAGGTGTTGGCCACTCCCTAATAGCCCTAACCTTTTCAGTATCGACTTCCACTCCTTGTTTAGACACTACAAATCCTAGGAAGTTTATCCTTTCCATGCAAAAACTACATTTTTTAAGATTGGCATAAAGCCTTTCTTTTCTAAGTGCAACCAAAACACACCTAACATGCATAACATGATCCTTCAATGTCCTAGAATATATTAGGATGTCATCAAAATAAACCACTACAAACTTTCCTAAAAATTCACGCAACACATGGTTCATGAGTCTCATAAAAGTACTAGGGGCGTTAGTCAAGCCAAATGGCATAACTAGCCATTCATATAAACCATGTTTAGTTTTGAAAGCGGTCTTCCATTCATCCCCAACATTCATCCTAATTTGATGGTACCCAGATTTTAAATCTATTTTTGTAAATAGGCTACATCCATATAATTCATCAAGCATGTCATCCAACCTAGGTATAGGATGTCTATACTTAATTGTAATTTTATTTATAGCCCTACAATCTACACACATTCTCCAAGACCCATCTTTCTTAGGGACAAGTAAAACAGGAACACTACAAGGACTTAAACTCTCACGTACATACCCTTGGGCAAGCAGCTCATCGACCTGCCTTTGAATCTCTTTGGCCTCTTGTGGATTGGTCCTATAGGCTGGTCGATTTGGAATTTGTGCGCCTGGGATGAAGTCAATCTTGTGTTCTATGCCTCTCAAAGGTGGTAATTCCTTAGGCAATTCCTCAGGAAAGACTTCTTGAAATTCCCAAAAAGAGACACAAAAACACTAGGCAAAGAGGATTCAAGTTCCTCAGTTAATAGGTAAGCTTCTTTAAATTTAACCATGAGTATGGTTCTTTTTGAAAACATACCTTTCCTAATCTCACAAGATCTAGCACTCCAGCTTGCTAATTTTCTCTCTCTTTTCTCTCTAGGTTGCGAGCTACTCTCTTGTTTTTCTCTCACACCCTCATTTTCTCCCATACTCTCTTTTTCCTTTCCTTTTGCTTTTGCTGCAACCTCTTCTTTTCTTTTTTCTAATTTTTCTTGATCAATAAGTACTTCTTTAGGTGAAAGGGGTACAAGTATAGTTTTCTTACCATTATATGTGAAGGTGTAACGGTTAAGAAAACCATCGAAAAGAACCTTTCTATCAAACTGCCAAGGCCTCCCAAGAAGTACATCACCCGCATGCATTGGTACTACATCACATAACACTTCATCCCTGTACCTCCCAATTGTAAAAGGAACCTTCACCTGCTTAGTCACCTTGAGCTCCCCACAATCATTAAGCCACTGTAGTTTGTAGGGTCGTGGATGAGGCATAGTCTCTAAACTCAATCGTGAGACCAAATTAGAGCTCACAACATTTGTACAACTGCCACTATCAATCACTACGCTACAGGGTAAGGTTTGCACAAGGCAACGAGTATGAAAAAGATTCTCTCTTTGATTCTCCAAGTCATCCTCTTTCATGTATGTACTCAATGCCCTCCTAGTTATTAAGGATAAGTAGGCAGTATCCTCCACTTCTTCATCTCCCCCATGGTCACTAGTCACTTCATCTCCTTCACTCACATCTGTGATTATTTCTCCTTCCCGAATAATCATTGTTCTTCTATTAGGGCACTCTCTACTTATATGTCCCACCCCTTGACATTTCCAACACTTAAGATCCCTATTTCTTCTTTGTGTGTGCATCGCTTCTTGGTTTTGTGTTTGATGAGGACGCTCCTTCTCTTTAGTTTTATCACTTTGATCGCCTTGGCCTTAAGCTTAAGGTCCAGGGCTTTGTCATCCTGTTTCAACGTAGAAGATGAGTTGGAAAAAGTTTTATTAGAAGTGTACCTCGATTTGCGTCTTTGGATTTGTTTTTCAATTTTCACTGCAATGTGCACTAATTCCTCCATATCTTCATAAGTTTGTAATTCAACACGTTCAGCCACGTCAATGTTTAATCCATGGAGAAACCTTGCCATGGTGTTTTCCTCATCCTCATAAATTTCTAACCTCTCCATCAACATTTCCATCTCTTTGTAGTAATCATCGACATTTTTGTTCCCTTGTCGAAGAGCTTGAAGCTTCTGTGCACAATCTCGAAGGTAATGCTTTGGTATGAATCGCTTCCTCATGAGTTCTTTCAATTCTACCCATGTTTCCACTAACCCTTCTTGGTGTCTCCTTCTCTTAGAACACAACTTATCCCACCAAGTTTGTGCATAACCTTTAAAATGTGTCACAGAGATGGTTACCTTTTTCTCTTTAGTGAGATCGTTGGTATGGAAGATATGCCCAGCTTCATGTTCCCATTGGAAATAGTCTTCAGGGTCAGAAGTACCATGAAACTTTGGAAATTTAACTTTAATATTACCAAACCCTCGATCTCCATGGTAATTTTCTCTCCCACCAGGTTGTCTCCTATTATGAAATCCTCCTCTACCCCGCACACCTTGGCGCCCACCTCTTCGAGCCTCATCTACAACAGGATCAGGTTCATAGTCATCCTGCTCCGGACCAACTTCCTCCTCCGCAAACTCCTCAACTTGCCTCCTTGGTTGAGGTCTATCCCTGGCTTGGAGCTTTTGCTCCAACCTATCCAACCTCTCAGTGAGCATAGTTTCCATACTTCGCATGACTTGCTCAAGGAGTCGTTCGTGTTGTTGATCGCCTTGATTTGACATTGCTGCAAAAGAGAAAACAAGTAAAAAATGGACCTCACAATTCACTCCCTTACATGTTTCACTCGATAGATGGAAATCACTCGTGTTTACTCTCTTTAATGTAAGCTCTCACTCACAAAAATATTCAATTTCTCTCAAAGATAGGGTGATGAGCCAAAACTTTGCAACTAAGATCAGAGAAGCAAGCTAGAAACAAACCAAGCAAGAATGATTGTAAAGTGTCAAACTCAAGCAAAGAATAGTAGAATATATAAAAAAAAATGAAAACTAGAAATCAAGAACCTAATGTTCAAGATCCAACAAACTAAGAAAGAAAAAAAAAATATCTAGAATTAAGAATCTAATATTCAAAATTCACGGAATTATGTAAGATGAACAAAGAAAAGGAAAACAACTAGACAAGAATTATAGTAATAATAAAAAAAAAGAAACAAATAAATAGGATTCAAGAGCAGAAAACCGAAATTCACCCAAGTCCAAAATTTGACAAAATTTATCCTTTAGAATCTTAGAAATTGAAACTTCAAATGATTCTTAGAGTTTGATCTTGAAAATGTCACCAACTTACCAAAAGATCAACTTCAAACAACTGCTTCATTTTAAATGGCCTGAATTGCAGCAACCCAAAAAGATTAATACCAAATTTCAGTTCACCGAAAATTGACTCGATTCCATCGAAAATTCATCGTTCTCTATTCACGTTTCATTGTTCAATTTGCTCCTCCAAAATCCTCCAAATCTAAATTCAATTTAATTCACACCAACAACTCAATTCCAACTGAATCACCCTCCAAATTCAAATTGAATCCAAATCACTCAGAAAATTCAATTCAAATCAAATCATTTGACAAAAGCTCAATCAAAATCTCCCCATACAATTTCACAGCCAAATTCCACCGATGTGATTCTAATTTGAAAATTACAATTTCATTCTAATCAACCTAATTCAAATTCCCGATTCAATCAATCACTATTTTTTTTCTTCAATTCCTATGCACCACCGCTTTCTTTTATGATCTTTTCTTCTTTTTTTTTTTTCCAATTCCACAACTCACCTCCAAATTTGATTTCAAATCAAATTTACTTTTGAATTTCAAATTCAGATCCTAATCATTCAAATTTGAATTGTCAATATCGATAATAAATTCAAATGTTTGATGAGTGTTTCAATCGACTTTTCTTTTGTTTTTTTTTTTCTCTACAACTTCAACGATTTTTTTCGATTTGGCGCTACCTTTTTTTTTTTTCCTATTCAAACTCAAAACTCGATCTCCTAATATTTTTTTTTAACTCCTATTGCCACCAACCAAATTTTTTTTTTTCATGCGCAGACTTCAATTTTTTTTTTTCAATTCCTTTTCACTTTTTTTTTTCACCGCCTAGAATCAATCTTCTTTTCTTCACACTTTTCCTTTCGAGCAAACCAAAAAAAATCGAAACCGTCCTCTTCTTCTTCCTCAACCTCGGAATCAAGGATTAAAGTTAAATTCTCAGAAGATAAAACAAATAACTCAGAAGAATCAATCAAGATATCAAATTCTAAGATTTCAAAGACTCAATTACAAAAAGACAATTTTTTTTAAAAAAACATTTTCTATCTCTTTCAGAATAATGAAAGAAAAATTCAAGACACTGATATACCCAATCTAGAGCCAAAGCTCTGATACCAAATGATAAGAAAACCCTAGCGAATTGGAATTAGGAACCCTTTGGTTATGTGAACCCCAATTCTCAAACACTAAAACCCCAAATCGATTCAATCTCAATCCCAAGGGAAAGATTAGATGTGGATTACCTTATGATCGAAGACCAAGAGGTAAGGAAACTAGTTCCTCACTCAAGGATGGAACACTCCACAAGCAAGTCGATCAAACCTACCTGAATGTTCCTGACTTGCAACCCTGTACTCAAGAATTGCAAAGGGTGATAATGTGGCTCTGCAACAAATCACATGAAAATTGTATTCTTCCAAAAACCGTCTTGTACAACCTAATGGCCAAGCTTTAAATAGCTTCCCAAAACCCTAAATGCCATATCATGACAAATGACAAAAATACCCCTACTTAAAATATCATAAAAAGGATAAAATTGGAAAATAATAGAATTATATAAAAACTAGAAACAAAGCTCTATTTGTTATTGTAACATCATCCGACAACACATATAGAGTTGTTGTTCCTTTTCCCTCGCCTTGACCTTCGTTAATTGAACTCCCCATTGCTTGTATGTGAGAGTTAAAAACAAATTGTAGTTGCTTGGCCCTTGCACGTGTGATTGGCCCTGGAGGTAAAACAAGTGCATCTTGGTTCATATCACAAATGGATTACATGTCTAAAAGGCAACAAGCCCTTTTTGGAATCTTGCATCTTAAACCTTGACAACACTTTGTCTATGTATGATGCTTGAGACAAGGCTAGTGTTTTATTCTTGCGGTTCCGGACAATCTGGTTCCCAAGAAAAAGCACAGCATCACCCAAATCTTTCATTTGGAATCACGTAGCTAGCCATTCCTTGATGTCAGTAAGATAACCTACATCATTCCCAATGAGTAGGATATCATCCACATAGAGAATTAGGAATGCGATAGAACTATTGATGATTTTCTTGTAGACACAAGGTTCATCATCATTTTGGTCAAAACCATAAGATCTGGTTGCCTCATCAAATCTTATATTCCAGGACCTAGAGGCTTGTTTCAGTCCATAAATTGACCTTTTAAGCCTGCAAACCTTTTGCTCTTGTCCTGGTTCAATGGACCCTTTGGGTTGGTCCATGTAGATGTTTTCCTCAAGATTGCCATTCAAAAAGATTGTCTTGACATCCATTTGCCATACTTCATAGTCATAATATGCGACAATGGCAAGAAGGATATGGATAGACTTTACCATAGCAACAGGTAAAAAGGTCTCCTCATAGTCAACCCCTTCAACCTGGGTATAACCCTTTGCTACTAGTCTAGCTTTAAAGGTTTGCACCTTCCCATCTACACCACGCTTTCTCTTGTAGATCCACTTACAACCTATAGGTTTTACTCCATCAGGCTTATCTACAAGATCCCAAACATAATTGAAGTACATAGACTCCATTTCTTGGTCCATGGCTATGACCCATTTGTCTTTGTCTTTGTCAACCATTGCTTGATTATAAGTCAATGGTTCCTCGCAGTTGTCATCTGGTAAAACAACTTGGAATTCAGCTAAACCCATGTAACGGTCAGGTTGTATCACAACCCTATTATCAACAACTCTTGTTGACGTACTAGTGTTCTTATTAGCAACCTTTGCTATTGTTCCGTCTAACTCACTCAACACTACTTTACTTTTTGGTTTGTTGTCCCTTATATGGTCCTCCTCCAAGAAAATGACATTTATCGACACAAAAACCTTATCTTCCTTAGGATCATAGAATAAACCACCTATTGTTTCTTTTGGGTATCCTACGAATAGGCATAATTTTGAACGTGAATCCAACTTCTTTGGATTTGTCACCAACACATGTGCCGAACAACCCCATATTCTGAAGTGACATAAACTACCTTTATGTTCTTTCCAGAGTTCAAAAGGTGTTTGAAACACTTTTGGAGGCACATTATTCAAAATGTATCTGCGCAGTCTCCACCACGTAACCCCAAAAGGAACTAGGGAGATGAGCATAACTCATCATTGATCGAACCATGTTCAACAAGGTTCTATTTCTCCTTTCCGATACACCGCTTTCTTTGTGGTGTGCCGAGAGTCGAGAGAGTTGGGATGTAATTCCATGTTCTATCATATAGTTCGGAAATTTAAATCCATGTACTCTCCACCTCGATCCGATCGAAGTGTTTTAACAGTTTTACCTAATTGATTTTCAACCTCAGTCTTGAATTGCTTGAACATTTCAAGTGCTTCAGACTTGTGGTGCATTAGGTAAATATGCCCAAATCTAGAATAATCATTTATAAAAGAGATGAAATATTCATATCCTCCCCTGGCTTTAACATTCATCTCCACCACAAAGGTCCAATGTATAAGCTCTGAGAGGTCTTTGGCTCTATAACCTTTTCCACTAAAAGGTCTCTTAGTCATTTTGCCTTCTAGGCATGATTCACATACTGGTAAAGAATTTTCTTCTAACTCGTTTAGAACTCCGTTCTTTACCAATCTCTCAATCCTATTGAGATTAATGTGACCCAATCTTAGATGCCAAAGATGAGCATTTTCTTTAGGAGAAATTTTACGTTTCTTAGTTTGTGCGCTTGCAATTTTAAATAATTCAGTGTTCAAAACCATTTTGACTGAATTAGGCCTTAAAACATACAATCCATTTTCTAATGAAGCTGAACATATTTCTAAACCTTTCTTCAAAATAAACACTTTATTCATAGAAAATGAAACAGAAATACATTGTTCTATAAGGCAAGAATCGGAAATAAGGTTTCTAGTAAACCCTGGTATCACTAATATATTGTCCAACAATACACATTTCTTGCCAAAATAAAGATTCATTCTGCCTACTGCTACAGCTGAGACGACTTTTCCATTTCCAACTCGGAGCGTTATCTCTCCTTGCTGTAGCTGCTGCCAGGAACCAATTCTCTGAAAAGAAGAGCAAACATGATTAGTGGCACATGAATCAAGTATCCAAGCTGTTTTTATCATTATCCACTAAACAAGCTTCTAGGCAAAGTAAATCATATTTACCTTCCTTCTTCTTTTCTGCAATGTACTTCGGACAGTTCTGTTTCTAATGCCCGTCTTCGTTGCAGTGGAAACACTTTCCTTTGTCAGCAACGTCTTTGACTTTCTTGCCCTTCTGGGCGGCAGCTTTGTCAGCCTGTTTCCCTTTACCAACATTCTTCATGTTCTTCTTCTTTCCTCTCAGGTTAGAAGAAGATGAAGCCACTGTTTTTGTCCCAGAGGTCAAACCTCTGTGATAACTCCTACTGGCAACATTTGCCTCACCTTTCGATCCCTGAATTTTCATCAAAGACTGAAAGGTCTGGAGTTCATTTAGAAGGGAGGTAAGATTAAAAGTAAGCTTGTTCATAACAACATTACTTCTAAATCTGCGAGAAACTATCCGGAAGGGTTTCGAATGAAGTCGACTGGCTCGATTCATCGATGAAAGCACCATTCGACTCTGCGATGTTAAAGTGCACCATCATAACCGTGACATGATCCCAATGGATGTACCCTCCGCATCCTCGAGTTGAATATGTACTTTAGGGCATTATGTCGGGCTTGTAAGGATCATTGTCCAAACATACCGCCTGACGTAATCCATGATTTCCTTGGCGGTAATCATGCCCTCATGCTTCTTGGCTAATATGTTAGACATACTTGCCAAAATGTAGACCTTGGCCTTATCATTGGCCTTGATCCATCGATCATATGCATCACGAACATTTCGTGACGCATTCGAGCCTGGCACCTGAGGACACTCCTCAGTTAGCACAAACTTCAGATCATCCACTACCAAAATAGTGTTGAGTTTGTTTTTCCATGTCATCATATTCTCTCCGGTTAACTTTTCTGCACCCAATAAGGAAATTATAGAGCTAGACATTTTTTTTGCTGAAAAATTTACAAACAAACTTGTATGAGTTTCTTGCTATAACTCTAATCCAATCATGTTTTAGCTAATTATCAAATGATTCCTAGGCCATTTATAATTTGCAATGATCCTCCAAAAGTTTAGAATGTATGACACCGAAGGGTAATAAAAAACACTCCTCCTCTAGATCAATACACTCTTGACCAAAACCTAATACCAGAACAACTCTTATTCCTATAGGTTTTAGTTACCATTTTTCGGTCTGGATACATACACAACTTATGTACCCCGTGAGTGTAACCTTCTGTCTTTAGATCCCAGAGTCTCGATCCAATAAAATCCGCCGAAGGAAGGACTAGATTGGAAAATAGTCTAAGGAAATTTTTATCCCTTTCGGGTGTCTACTGTGTTTGATCCCCTATGATCAAGCCCTCCGAAGAGATTGTCTGGTCCAGGCCAAACTAGCAGGCTGACCATAGTGGTCTAACGGTGTAAACCGACAAAAGAGACCGTAGGTTTTTGTTTTCACTAAACCTGCTCTCACTCACTATAAGTACCCTCTCCATTCGCCTTGATATTGACTCATACAAACACCATCCGAAGGGGGACACTCCCATTTGTTCCACGAGGCCAAGTATGAGTCTCGCAGTGTGAACTTCCAGGAGATAGCGTAGGTGGAAAAATATGTATCTCATACACTCTTTCCTCCCATTGAATACTTTAAGTTTATAGGAATCTGTCTTAGGCTAAAACTCGGCTAATGGTTTTACCTAACTCTATCAACATAATTCTTATATTGATAATCAATATAACTCTTATATTGATTTTATCCTAAGTTTGTTAATATAACTCCTTATATTAAATCTAGGATTTCTAGTTTATTAACCCCTTAATAAACTCATTGACGCCATCTGTAATTTATAAAACTCTCGATTAAATTTCACTCCCAGTGTCGGTTCCTGTAGGGGTGTTCCGCTTCCGTCGACTTAAATACTGACCTAAAGAGAACTTTCCTTAGACAGAGTTCCTCTTTTAATCATAGTTTATAAATTACTTGGTTCCTAATTCTAATCTAATTAGAACTAGATTACCTAAGGTCTATTATTTCCAAGTTCTAAACACTTTAAAACTAATAATTAACCTTAGGTGACATGCATACAATGTTATAGTGCTTGATCATTCATCACATGAATAATAAGACATTCATAGCATATTCATCTCATGAAAAATAATGCATGTCAATGTTGTCCAAAAGTTAATATAACAACCTTATATTAATTAATCATGCAAACTATATAATATAACTCCTTATATTATAAATGATGGATGAAAATGCTTAACCTAAGGTGGGATTTCTCAAATACAAGCATACACTATGCATGGCAATAATTACACAACAATTGCATAATTAAAATAGCAAAAATTAGACCAATTTTGGTACCCTAGAAATAATTTTAATTAATATAATCTAATTAAATTAATTGAAATTAAATATATTAAATATAAAATGTTTTTTATAATTAATATATAATAAAAAAATCCGTTTTCTGCCCGTTGCTGAAATTCGCAAAACGCCTCTGGCGCTGCAACGCTGCTTCTTGTCGTCTTCTGTCGAGTGTTGCAACGCCAGAGGCTGTGTTGCAACGCTGCCTCCTGTACGCGCCTTCTCCCGCAAGCGCCGCGTTGCAACGCTGCACACAGACAACAACTAGGAATCTCCATTCCTTGCTCGTTTTCGCTCCGATCTTCTCAGCAACCACTTTGCCTCGATCGACACGGACTTACAGACTTGATTTACAATTAAAATTTGCCCAAAACACCGGGCCCCTTACATTGAACGATTCAATGGAAATTGTAAATCTAAGTGCCAAAATTTAAAACATCTAATTTTACAAAACCGTTCATACATCTCATGCAAAAACAATAAATCCCGCCTTGTTCTTAAAAAATCCAGAACATAAATCAAGATTGCAATTGGGCTCTGATACCAATTGAAGGGAATCGAAGTCCCCGCAGCGGAAGCAATTGCGAATCGCGCGCTCTTGATTTAGTTACAACGATAAATTCAAGAACATACATAATAAGATTAAGCATGTAAAATAGAATGGACAACAAGAATTTACCTTTGAAGAACCTTTCTTCGAGTGCCCATCTCTCCCACAGTCACAATCTCAGCAACAAAAACTCCAACGTACGAAGACACGACCACCGGATCTTCTCCGTTGTTCTTTAGGTGAGGGAGGAAGGTGGGTTCCTTTTAGGAGAGGTGAGGTATTTTGAGAGAGATGTGTGCTTTGGAACTCCTCCAACAACACAACAAGAGAGAGCTTGTAATTCCTTAGAATGACTTAACCTAGTTGCATCTCATGCAACCATATATATAGGGAATGGGATGGAAATGACCACCCTACCCCCTCCTTTATTCTCTCTTTAGTATATAGTTTATATATGAATCTAATTCACATTAAAACTATATATTATATCAATTATATCATATATAATTGATATAACACCTCAGATATGAAATTAAACACTTCAATTTCACTCCTAACTTTATACCCTCAATATTACCATATTGAGCAAACGGAGGGATCTAATGGACCTACAGTTCATGAGCTCCAATGATGTGAGATTAACTGATCAAACTCTTTGATCCAGTTAATCAATATTCATTAACTACAAGTTACTCCACTATAGACTCGTAGCTGCACTCTCCTCACTGTAGATAATATTGTGTCCACTGATATAGTCATTACCCATGAGTCGACCCTTCACAGGTTGTTCGTAATCACACCGGGGGTCAAATTACCGCTTTACCACCTGTGATTACTGTTTGCTCCTTAAGCACCACCGATCCTCTAATGAACAACAAGTGTAAGGTCCTACCTTAGACTCATACCCTCATAGAGGGCGGGGCCCCGTTGTTCAAGACCTGGAGTCAGTTCTTAAGGGAACAACCTATTTAATTCCTTAGTAGAGGAATGAGTGAATTCCATCTTGCACGCTTAAGTTCCCGGCTACCTCACGAGGTTCTCATCACTCGAGAAGGTAGGCTTATTGAGTCGGCTCATGTGCCACTCTCACCCATACTAGTCTAAGGACAAACCCCTATAAGCAGGAGTTCTTAACTTGCTCAGGATTCAGGTCGAGTCACTAATGACCATCTATAAATTACTAGTCTTATCATGTTAACAGTGTTACACTGGTTAGACTAATAATTTGCGATCCAGTCTTGTATGAACTCTTCATACAGGATGCCCCCACTCGCATGTCAACTACATGAATGTGTTGGATTACCTCATTTGCACTAATTTCAAAGTGGGTCGCATCCATGGTGTTACCAGAATGAGGTTTCCAATCTTATTCTTATACCATAGACCATTTAGGTTATATTCTTGAACTCAACCCAAATAGTGTCCACTATACTGATTTCAAGATAAATGTTATAATCTTGGAGCTTAGTTTATTGGATTTATAAAAGCAAGACTGTAATCTTATCAAAACAAATAACACTTTATTTAATTGATCAAAATTACACAAGTTTAAAACATAAATCCCAACATTGGTGAATAAATTTGAAGCATGAAATTCCCGTTTAGATAAAATGTGATTGGCATTATTACATTGAATCCCATCGTGACCCACTTGAACTGGTACCTAGGTGAGGTTTGGTCCTATCTTTTACTACTCTATGTCCTTTTATCTCAAATTTTTGTTTATCTCTCTCTGTTCATGTCAATAAGGAAACCAAATTGATAGAAATCTAATTTTAGTTCAGTCCCTGTGGTTCAACCCAATCCACTATTAATTCCTACAAGTAGTTAATTTTAGATTGATTATTATAAATTTCATTCATCGCCCATTAAGGGAATCACAACATGATGAGCGTACTAGGACATACAAGGTAAGAAAATTTAAATCTATTATTCAATTTGCTGCAGGTAAAGCCAACCGAGGTTGACCCTAAGGTCGGTCATCCAAGGAGCAATATAGGATAGGAAGCTCTGATCTATTGAAGCTTAATCGAATAAAAACAAAGACTATGAGGGGTCGACGCCGACATCAAAGTTAGGACCAAACCTCCACCATGGAAAGCCAAACTTCTTAAAATTCAAAAAGAGGTGGGTGTGTTCAAGAAATTTTTTAAAGACCTCGAAAAGTTGAAGGTTTCGACCTAGAACCCTTAATTGAACAAGTAGATCCGTTCTTCACTAACAAGATTATGGAACACGAGCT
This sequence comes from Trichosanthes cucumerina, assembly GCA_036507285.1. Classification (NCBI taxonomy): domain Eukaryota; kingdom Viridiplantae; phylum Streptophyta; class Magnoliopsida; order Cucurbitales; family Cucurbitaceae; genus Trichosanthes; species Trichosanthes cucumerina. The sequence goes on from CM071838.1 coordinate 55,295,875, forward strand.
TCTGAGGACGTGAGATCAACCCAAGCTATACATGAATCTGCTCACTATCAAGCAAGGATCCAAAGAGAGCATACACTTAGGGATAGTGTTGATTGTTATTCCAGTTGGACTGCAGGGACAAAAGGCTCAATCGCTCTATAGGCAAGAATGAATCAACCTCATATGTAGAATTCATAACAAAAGCACAGAAATTTATGAATGTTGAGGATCTAGAGCAACAATTACAAAAAGTTGATCAACAAAGGAATTGTAAGTAAAAAATTCTTCAAGATTTCAAAATATAGAAATCAAAGGTTTAAACAATTAAACTTGAAAAACAAGACTACGAAGTAAATTTGGAGGAATCAACTTTGAAAGTTTCTGCCCATATGCGAAATCACAGATAAGTTTACTTCAAGCTTGAAATTTTATAATGTAATATTTAACTTCATAGAAGAATCTTACACTCAGGGAAGATCCATATTGATTTCATCAGGTACAAACGATAAATCTCTCGGATAATTCGAGGATCACCTTAGAGCATTAAAATCTACTCCTTTCAGAAAATGATTTTGATCATCTCAAAAAGGAAGGTAAAGTGCCAAAAATTTATGATCTAATTAATAAAAAAAATGTCTTAAACAAAGAGTCAAACCACATTACTCCCAAAGTAGTCTCCATGCTAATAGCCCATGACAAAACTAAACCATGAATCCCAATTAGGAAGTGAGAGCTAATGTTGCAAGTGAAATTGGACCAAGAAGATAAATTTGAATTAAAGGGAATCTTGTAAGATAAGATTAAACCTTTTTAAATCTCATTCCTAGATAGAAAGGGAAATCTATTTAAATACTTATCTAAAAAGGAATATAAAAGTAAAAAATCTTACAAATAGATCATTATGACTCAAAGACTGGGGTCCAATTTAGTCTTCATTCTCTATTATATATTTTGCTACACTTTAAAATTCTCTTTGACTTAAGCAATATCGGAGTCGATGTGGCGCTTGTGAAGTTTTCTTTTGTTTTACAGGTCATGTTCTTCTCCCCTAAATACGTCACGTAAAGCCAGGTGAGACTTCTGCTGGCCAGATTTTGGCATCAACAATAACTTTTAATACATCTTTATTGGCTACGTATATTGCTATCTATGAGAATATTAGAGACTTTAGGAGTCGTTTGGTACAAGAGGATTTTGAAGATAAAAATGGACAAGGAGTTGTGATATCTTTATTGGTACTATGTTTGGAGTATTGACCATGGAATGAGTTTTGTATATCTATGAGTAAATGTATTTGATACCCTTGTAAAAATATAGATTTGATGCAAGGTTTGGAGTATTGAACCCATGAGACTAGAAAGAGGGTCGATTAATTATTTTTCAAATAAAAAGGAACTTATGATTTATTTTCTATGGCATAAAATATACTTTTAGGAAATAGCTACTTCTTCATACTTTTTTAACTGACAATACAATTGTAAATCTAATATGATAAGTTTCATGATATTTTTATTTAAATATTCAGTTGTAAAAAAATTAGACATTTTTTAGATTAAGATTTGATTTTTGGCGTTTTATTCAGATTTCAATAGTATTTTTAATGAGAAAAAGAAATCAGAAAGGAAGAGTAAAAATGGTTAGCATATAAATAATAATTAAAAACGTAGAACTACCGCGAAATTTGTTGTCAAATAGTAATTTCAATTACAAGATAGATGGGATGTACTCAAAAAAAAAAAAAAATTACAAGATAGATGGAAGGAAAAGATTGATAAGATTGTAACGTAAATTGAGTTGATTGAGTGACTTTTTTTCTATGACATAAATGAAAATTAAAATAGAAGTGATCTATGCAATTTGCATGTCCAAAAAGAATGAACCAATTGAAAAAGATTAATGCCAACATACATTCTACGGTTGAATGGTAATTGAGACGTACTCATTTTTTTTAGTTTACAAGTTCATATCTTCATACTCCATATTTATTGTACTAATGTGGGCTAAAAAAGATTAATTAGTACAAAATGACCCGATATAGGATGTTTGATTAAGGTCTAGATCCAATGTATTTTTTATTTGTTAGACTTATATATGTGACCTAAGTAGATTATAATCAAAGCGTATTTGTTTGAACAAGTTCATAGCTTTGAAACTTATATATGGAACATTTTGTTGGGAAAAAAAAACTCTCACTACTACTGTAGGAATAAGACGAAAAACAATTGAGAAAACAAAAGAAAACAACAAAATAAGAAATACAAGAATTTACGTGAAAACACTCACAAAAGGCATAGAAAAAAACCAAGAACAAGAAGAAATTCTACTATATAAAAAAAAAATTACAATCACATAGAATTCTCTCCCTAACCCGAATTACAAAAATACTCCTTCATAGCTTTATATCACTCACACCCTTTTTTTCTTTTTCCAAACAAGAGAATACAAAAAGGAAATTTAACTAGAGCTATTATACCAAACTTAAAGTGTTCTAACTGCTTTGAAACCAAAGTCATGAGCTCCTTTTATAATACTTAGAGCCGATCACTTTCTTGTACCTCTTTTATGTGAGACAATTTCGTCTCTTCTAATATATTGTCATAAACTCTACACGTTTATATGTCGACTTCACATCTTTAGACTCGACAAATTAAATTCATTACTAACATCTTTTAAAACTTGCAAGTTATTTTTTTAATTCAATAATATGTGAAAGTGGGGTTTCAAGTCTCTAACTTTTTGGTTGAGATTATAATATCTTAACCACTTCAGATATACTTAAGATGACAAGTCATAAATTTGAATCCTAGTCTCGTCTTTCAATTGTAATAAAAAAAAATTAATATGTCACTGACACAATGCACTCATAAAGATTTGAATTTCTCCGGCCTCCATCTCAAATGTGAAAAAAAAAAAAGAAAAAGAAATCTACATTTTATGGAAGACGTGAAAGTAGACAAAAATTTCTTTTCATGCATATAAATTTATGGTGAACAATGAATGTAAAATGCAAACGGCTGGAACAATAGGCCTTGGAATGATCATAAAAAACTGTCAGATTGGGCAATAAATTATGTGTTGTGTTATATATATAGCTACAAGGGGGTTTGGGTTTTTTGAATTGGAATTTCACTGAATTGGTCATTTCTTAATCTTTATATACATAATTAGCTGAGAGAAATATTATGGGTTTTTGTGGAATTACCAGCTTATTCCTTCCCTTTGTTGTGCTGATTATAAGCTGTATGAAGAAGCATGTTCATAGCCAAGAAGTTAAGTTTGATCAGAACTATGTTGTTACATATGGCCAAGATCATTTCTTGCGATTGGCCGGTGGAACAGAAGTTCAACTCTCTCTCGATCAGGCTTTGGGTCTCTCCCATTTGATAACTATTTAGTTTTTTATATTGTGTCTTTGGAATATTATGCTTGTTTTTCTACAATTTCTTTTCATTTTCTCTACACTGATTTCCATCTTTTTTGAGATAACATTTATGTTTCTAGCCAAATTTCAAAAATAAAAACAAGATTTTAAAAATTACTTTTCAAAACTTAATTTGGTTTTTGAAAACATAGGTACAAAGTAGATAAGAAAACATAGAAACTCATTGGTATAAGTAATGATTATCAAACAAAAACCTTAATTGTTTTAATTTGCTTAAACTTGATTTTTAAAGTTCCAATTTGATTTTTATCCTTTGGCTAAATCTTTCCGCACAACAATTTTCTTATGTGTCGTTTTTTTTTCATTTTTATACTCGCTTATTGTTTGTTTCTATTTGTCCATATCTCAAGTAATATGCTAAACAATTTGTGAAGTTAAAAAATTTGATTGACTATTTTGATGATTGATAAGATTAAAATGTTCATGGTAACAAAACAAAGACAGTCAAATGTCATTTTAAAAAAAAAAAAATATATAATATTCAAAATTCTATCAATAATCCACATGATTCAAATATTATGAACATGCTAGTTAATTTAACTATTATTTTGTGATATTTTCTAACATTTTTTTTCTGTTGAGTATTGTCCATGTCGAAAGATCAATTATAATTTTTAATTTGTTCATAAAGTAGCAAACGTTGCTTTAGCATTTGTATGGATGGATCAAAATTGCTTGGTCTTTTTTCAAAAAAATAGTTTTTTTAAATACGAGTTCATAGCTATTATGAATATTAATTAACAAAATGTGTTATCTTGTGGAAATAAAATGAAGGAACTGGTTTCAAGTCGAAGATTGGGTATGGTTCAGGATATTTCCATGTGAAACTAAAGTTGCCATCCAAGCATTCTCCCGGTGTAGTCACAACTTTTTACGTAAGATTTTTTTTTTTTTTTTTTTCAATCTATTCATTTTCTCCTTCTTTCTAAATCTAATTAATCAAATAAGTATTCAGAGTTTTTTTTTTTTTAATACAATATTACTAATTAAAATATGATCTTATTGTCTTTTTAAAATTAAGTTGGCATTGATTTCTATGGTACTATGAATTACAGTTACATTCAAGTCCAGACAGTAATTCAGGAGCTCACGATGAGGTTGATTTTGAGTTCTTGGGCACAGATGGACCAATATATACCCTACAAACCAACATTTTTGCTAATGACAATGGGGGAAGAGAGGAGAGACTTCATCTATGGTTTGACCCCACCTTAACATTTCACGACTATGCAATCCTTTGGAATTCACATCAAATTGTGTAAGTTCACTCACAACCCATTAATGATACATAACATATATAAAATTCGTTTTTCTTTTGGTTCCGACACACCGCTCGATTTTTAGTTTGGGCTCTAATACCAATTGATAAGGACAACGAATCCTTACAATGGTATGATATTGTCCACTTTGGACATCAACACTCATTGCTTTGCTTTTGGTTCCCCAAAAAATCTCATACCAATAGAGATAATTGTCTTCACTTATATACCCATGATCAATCTCTTCCCTAACTAATATGGGACATTCGCTTGGATCCTTACAAAAGATTTTATTTGTAATCTGATGTGTTTTGTGTTGGAAGAAAATAATAGAAATAATAATAATCACCAAAACACTACAAAATTAATTATTACTATTATTATATTAAACTTCTCTTCCACAAGATAAGTCAACCAAATCAGAGTCACAAATAATAAAATTAAAAGATAGGAGAAAGAGAACGACAGTGAAATTTATACTGGTTCGCTCCAAACTCGGGACTACGTTCAGTTTTCTGCAACTGCAGGTGCTACTATTATGGAAGATTACAAATGAGTCAAACTAGTACCACAAACTAACTCTCAATAGCCCAACAATAACTATTGACTTTCAAGTATCACAACTTGATAGCTTGAGATAAACAATAAAGAAAAATTTATTCAAACCCTCCAGAGAAAAACACTCTTTTTCTCTTCCAAATACTATTTGGTTGCACACGGTTTTCTTCTCCTTTATGTTTGCGGTAACACACAAACATCATATATATATATATATATATACATATATGTGTGTGTTTACAAAAACCTAATATCCAAATGGATCTTGGCTAGTTGGCCTTTTATTTTATCTCAACACAAAACCCAACATTTTGAAATCCGAAAAGAAGGGATTTTCATATTTTCATATTGTCCAATAATGATTATATATATTGAATAGGGGATGATATATATTATTAATTAATTGTGTGGAAATTGAAATTAATGAACACACAGGTTTTTTATAGATGGAATTCCAATAAGGGTGTTTAAAAACTACAGAGCAATAGGGGGAAGATACCCATCAGAAGCAATGGTTGTGTTGGGAAGCATATGGAATGGAGAAGCATGGGCATCGGGGGGCAAGAAAGTAAATTGGTCTCAAGCACCCTTTCAAGCAAATTATAAAGGCTTTAATATTCTTGGTTGCCCATTTGGTAAACAATGTGACTCTCAGAGTTTTCTATGGAATGGACGTGACAAATGGCAACTGAATCTTGAACAACAAAAGGCTTATGGGGACGTTCGCAGAAAATATGTGTATTATAGTTATTGTTCTAATCCTACAGCACTGCAACTATACAAAGAGTGTCACTTTGAATAATCTAATTATATATCATCATGTAATTAATTTACATTGTTCACAACAAATATCTCAGAAATAACCATTCCTGCCTGGAATAAATTCCCCTTTGTTATTCAATATTCATATTTGAGTGTGGTTACCTTTACAATCTTTTTTTTTTTTAATTTAATAAATGGACTTTACGAACTTTATGTGAGAATCCTACGTTAGATAGGTAGAGAGAAACCTCACAATATATAAAATATATGAGTTACTCATTTTATTGCCAATTGGTTTTGAGATGGAGCCTCATATAATCTAATATGGTATCGGAGCCCATTAAACTTAAACGGGTATTCGGTCCAAAAAAATTACCGAGAAACCTTACAAAAATTGGTTTTGATATGGAATCACATATACACCAGACCAAAAATGGGATACAATGGCAGACGAAAAAAATAAGAGGCGAGAAACAATGACAAGCGGTCGAAAACACGCGGAGGAAATTAAAATGGACATACAATGACAGGCATTGCCCCTCATCGTAAGTTTTGGAAAAATCGGCGGTAAAATTCTTCAAATGACCGTCATTAAAGTTAAAATATAAAAGGCACAATCATTGCTCTTTCTCAAACCCTAGCGAAAAGGAGTCTCCACGATTTTCTTATCTTCTCATTCTGCCCTCACTCTCTCACGACGCAAGAACCACTCACCCATGGCATTCGCTCTCCAATCTTCCTCAACGGTGATCTTTGTCTCTTCATCCTTGTTTTCTCATTTCCCTAAGCATTTCACCCATTTTCTCTCCCTAACCTCAAGTCCTCAGGTACATTTCTATGGGCATTAATCAAACTGCACTATTTTTCATTTCTTCTTTGCTTTTTTCTTTTTTTCTTTTTCTTTTTTTTTGCTTACTATCGTATTCTAATGTGAAGGGATATTTATTTGTTGAGAAGGAGAAGAATAGTGTGTAAGGTATAATAGGATATTACGTAATGGTGATAGAAGTTTTATATTTTGTTCGTTTATTGGTGTTGGGAGACGGAGCCAGGTGTGAAAGAGTACAAACTAAGTCCATATTTCCAATAAATTTCATTTGCATTATTACTTTCAATTCAATTTTTTCTTATAGTTTTATTTTCTTGTTAGATTTCACTAATTCATCGTCATTTTTTATTTTCAATTTATAGGTCATCGGCTACAATTAACATAAAGATGATCATTTGAGAAGCCCATGACGGTACGTAAGCATGATTTATTTATATTGAGTGGATATTCTTGTAGTACTCAATTTAAATTTTAGAATATTTCTATTTTAGCTTTTGCTTCGATTGGACTATATGTATAAGTTGAGATTAACCAGTATAAAAGTACCCAAAGCTTAGCAAAAAAGCATTTAAGTCTAGCATAAATGTAACACTAGTAGAAAAAAGGGTTTTAATGACGGGCATTGCCCGTCATTAAAGGGTTTTGATGACGGGCGGCCGCCCGTCATCTATGCGAGTGTCATTGTATGTTTTGATGACGGGCGGGTTTTCATGACGGGCATTGCCCGTCATTAAAAACTGCCCGTCATCATAACCTACAATGACGGTCGACTTTTGATGACGGGCAATGCCCGTCATTAAACATATTGCCCGTCATTAAAAGTGGGTTGGAACCCAGGTTTTAATGACGGGCATTGCCCGTCATGAAAAGTTATTTTTAATGACAGGCATTGCCCGTCATTAAAACCTTAAAACGAGGGTACCCTTTTATGACGGGCATTACGCGTCATTTATATTTGGAATTTTTTTTTTTTTAAAAACCCACAGCCCGTCATTATATTGTCCGTCATTATTTTAGTTTATAATTTTTTATTTAATGACAGGCATTGCCCGTCATCGTTTTTAGCATAATTTAATAAAAAAAAAGTTGATAGCCCGATGGCTAACCAACAATATTTAATAACTAATTACCTGATATATTGCAAATATATTAACTTCTATATTTGAAACCACACATGAAATCACTATACAAATTTACAAACATGCAACAAAAACAATTTTCTATCCAAAACATACATGAAATCACTAATTCATAAACATCCAACAAAATTCTTTTTTAACCAAAACAATGCACATAGAAAACTCTTATATCCAAAACTCCAAATTACACCTTAAACATAACTCTAAAACCACAATATCAACACCTATATCACAAAAACAATAAACTCTAAAACTAACACGAAATCAAGTCAATAAGTAAAAATTTCGGCATGACCTCTACAGAACATAAGCTAACCATAACCTGAAACATTGCAGAACACTTCTATCGATCACAAAAACCATAAACTAGTATATCACAAAACTTAACCATAACTCTAAAACCATAAACTCTTATATCACAAACCTTAACACCTATATCACAAAAACAATAAACTCTAACACTAACACGAAATCAAGTCAATAAGTAAAAATTTCGGCATGACCTCTACAGAACATAAGCTAACCATAACTCAAACATTGCGAGAACACTTCTATCGATCACAAAAACCATAAACTAGTATATCACAAACCTTAACCATAACTCTAAAACCATAAACTCTTATATCACAAATCTTAACACCTATATCACAAAAACAATAAACTCTAACACTAACACGAAATCAAGTCAATAAGTAAAAATTTCGGCATAACCTCTACAGAACATAAGCTAACCATAACCTGAAACATTGCAGAACACTTCTATCGATCACAAAAACCATAAACTAGCATATCACAAACCTTAACCATAACTCTAAAACCATAAACTCTTATATCACAAATCTTAACACCTATATCACAAAAACAATAAACTCTAACACTAATACGAAATCAAGTCAATAAGTAAAAATTTCGGCATGATCTCTACAGAACATCAGCTAACCATAACCTGAAACATTGCAGAACACTTCTAAAACACATTCATTCATAGACAACATCCAAGAAACAAGAATATACAACAAAAAACACATTCATTCATTATACAACATCCAACAAACTCCAATCCCAGATTCAGAAGAATGAGGCCACCCGCCTCTCCACAAACTACTAAATATACACTTCTACTATAAAACAAGTATATTACACCTAACCAACATATTAACTTACCTAACTTCATACAAACCTATTTCACACAATTCAGAAATCCACAAATGGCTTACACAAATCGCCAACAAAATCCGCCCATTCTACTCGAATCTAAATCGATTTCTTCTTGTTTATATGCGCTTTTTGTGTTTAAACTACAAAGAGAAATAATATATAAAAATTAACATTAGACTAAATTATCTTTTGAATCACTAAGAATGTAAAATAAGAGTACTTACAAGGCTCATTATAGGGATACTAGAATTATATACGATTTCTCGTATATACTTACATACATAAATACCACACTCTCTCTGAAACTCCTGGTTAACGTGGGCACTACATGCAAAATAATTTTGAAAATAGCATGTTTGAGTTAAATTTCGTTCCGTTGGCCAAAACAATCGAATATATCAATTATGTTTACCTTTACAAGTTTCCAAGTGATGGCAGAACGATATTGTGGAAATGAGTGCTTGGCTTGCCATATTCTCAAGGATCTAAAGAGTTTGAAGCATTAGAAAAAATTAATAGAAAGTAATTCTTAAGGTTTGAAACACTTACGTATTTATTGTTCCTTGAAAACTTTCTTCGATCTTACTCCTCAACGAGTTTAAGACATAAACGGTGTTCGCCCGCGGATGGATAACGATCAACATCCAATGATATCTATTCAAAATAATGAATTTATTATTGTTTTAATGAACAAAAAACATATAAATAGGTTGAAGTAAGTTAAACTTACCCAGTATTATATGGGATGAAAACTTGTTGATCCAAGTCCAAATTAACCATTTCTAACCTGTTAGCTAGATTTATACAACGTGTTTCTTGACTTTTAACAAAATTAGAAATGGTTATTTGATCAACTAACAAGAACTTGACAATTATTTCATAGTCACATACAGTCCAAAGATACCTAAAACAAAAGTAAAGTCATAAAACAAAAGATGTTGTATACTACATTCAAAAGTGTAGTCAATATTAATGAAAGATGTTGTATACTTATGCAATGTATGCGACTATGCAGGAGTACCCTATCTCCACCATCCCACAGTAATGCAGGATATCATCGCGATGTAAATAAATTAACTTCTCCTCCCCGAACATGTGCTCACTCAACTTGACTTGAATCGTATCATCTTCTTGCATCGATAATATTGCATAACGATTCAGAAACTTAATAGTCACATGAGCATCTGTGTACTTTGTAGAATGTGAAGTAGGCACATGTACAGAAACATTCGACTTATGTTTTGCTGGAGAAGTCACCTATCACAACAAAACAACATTTAAATTTGTAAACAAAGAATATAGTAATTTTAAACATTGAGTTGAAGAATTTCATACCTTTTTCTCCTTATTAAAAATGACAAGGTCCCGAGGCCATGCCACAAAATTTCCCATTGATTGACTCAGAGACTCTACTTCTCCTCAGATAGGAATTGGTAATGGACCATCTTCACCTCACGATCATGTCCACTACCACTCTAACATTTTTGACTCCTAAGGGAACTCCATGGACTGTGGGGAAATTGAGCGTCGACGTGTACATTGTGCCTACAAAGAACCACATTATCCTTTGATCCTATTGCTAGATGGCATGGAGTTCCCTTCAAAAATTAAAAAAGAATGTCAGAATAAAGTATCATATAACACATCTTATGATCAAAAAATTTACACAAAATCCTAATTACCTCTAAAATTTCTTCCACCTCGTCAATGACCTCCTTGTCTTTTGGATGATTACTGCCTATGCTTGCAGACTTTTTGGAAGGTGAGCACGACATTTTGTTGCCAGACTCTTTACTTGATTTTGATTTCACTCGAGGAATGTTAAAGTATGTTGATGGTTTGACAGACATACCTAATCCTCTAACACGCCCTCTGTGTTCTGGCGTGCCTAATGCTTCGGTCAATATGTCTTTACCTTTATTCTTCATAGCTTGTTCGTCCTGTCACAACCATTTAGATTGACATTGAAACTAACCATAAGATATTTAAGCTATGAATCATTTTTACATCATGTTAAAATAAAACATATTAACTTACGATTCGACCAGTAATGCATTGTTTGGTTTCATCATCAAGTATTCATTATTTTTTCCTTTTCGTGCCTGTATCCATAAGGTGACACGAGTGGAAGGATCTTCCGCTAATTCCTATATAAACACACAAGTTATTAAATCTCATTTTATGGACAATTATAAGAAATAATGTTACTCACTAGTTCTTCAGCTAAGTTGGCATATCCTTTGCGAGAGATGTGATGATTATATTTACATTTCTCTCTCCTTTCCTTTTGTACACGACTTTGTGCCTGTATCACATAATAGAATCAATTTAAATCATTTTTATATTTTTTTTTACTAACTTTTAAAAGCAATAAGTATAATGTACTTACCTCCCATTCTTCCGATAATCTAGCATTCACAAATGCTTCCCATTGGTTTTGATCAATATGTGAATACTTTTGTGGAGGATGCTTCAACAAGGACGTCTCATCCTTAAATGGAAGTATGTGTTTTTGATACAACGTGTATCGAAATGTTCGAAATTTATTTGCCGCTGATTGAAGAATAGCATTTTTGGACCGAGGGTCGATCACAAATGACATCTACATAGGAAACACATAATAAAGGGTTAAATAACTCGATATTAAGAAGCATTTAGGGGAAAATACTATTATTCTTACCTCTACAGAATAAAAAATTTTATCTTTCAATTCTTGGGGAACCTCTTTCCAAGTCTTGTAACTTAATGGAATTTGTTGCCTAACGCAAACTCCTATGTAACTTTGCATTTGGTTTGCATTATCACCAATACTTTGGCCTTGATTGTTATATTGGATGACCAAGCATTCCCTCAGAGTCCTTACGCGTGCCAGACCACGCATAGTAGTGAGACCACGTCGATTAGTATGCCTAGCCTCCATTTGGATCGATACATTCACTTCCTCGTCACTTGATCCACTCATTGTAACAATCTGCCAAAAAAAAAATACCATGAAAAAAATAAGTTATAATAACGCATAATATATATATTGAACTCATAAAAATTGCAATAACTAAACAAATGCATACCATATTTAATACATTATTTATCGATCCATATACCCTCACAATCATTTCTAAGATATGTGGATGACATTTCATCGATTTCATGGGTCACGCTAATATTAGGCATTCTTTCTAGGACACCATATCCACAATCTTGAACGGTATCAACATCAACCTCAGAATATTCTTCTTCAACTATTCTTTGAGGAGGGGTTAAAACCACCGACCATCGAGGATCAAGAGGGTCTTTTACATAAAATATTTGTTTGGCTTGAGATGCTAAAATAAATGAGTCTGATCTATGCCCAATGCGATTAAGGTTGACAGTTGTAAATCCAAGGTCATCTACTTTAACTCCATTATTATTCTCAACCCAGTCACATTTTATCAAAATAAATGTTAATTTTCGTAATCAATCTCCCAAATCTCCCATATATTACACCATAAAAGGTCATGTCGGACATAACAGATTTTTATCCTTAGCACCGAAACTTGCATTGTGTTTGTTGTTATAAGAATTCCACTATTTTGGGTATTCCTAATATCATCACGTTTCTTCAGATGATAATGAGTACCATTGACCACATAACCACTAAATGTGGCTACATCTGGACAAGGCCCATGAGCTATCCATCTTAAAGAAGATGATATGGAGTTGTTTGGCACCTCGAGAGCAAGTTGAACCTGAAAAATATACATTGTAAATTAAGTAGGAATAAACATTAAACCCACTCATTACAAAAGTTTCATCTCAAGATTACCCGATCACGCAACCATCTGCTAAATGTGCGATTATGTTCATCTTGAAGCCACTTTTTATTTTTGGATCTACTAGGATTGAGTTTAGATAGAGTTTCCATGTGTTGCCTAAATTCATAGAACACATGAAAATTAGTACATCATTCCATAGTTCAAAGTTATGTGTTGAGATTTACGTACCCTACGTACGTATGGGAAGCACGTCATTCACATTTTGAAGAACGTAAAGATGAGCTTGATCCAATTGTTCCTTCTTGGGGTTTGATATAGTGAGCAATGCATACAATGGTCTATCAAAATCGATTTCTCTTTCCTTGTCGTTGAACGTAGCCCAATAGACTCAACCCCGGATAGAAATTCGAAAAAAAATTCTACAGCCTCCTCCACGATATAATTTTCTCCAATGCATCCTTCTGGTCGGTTTCTATTTCGCACATAACCTTTTAGAACTTTCATATATCGTTCAAAAGGATACATCCACCTCAAATACACTGGTCCACAATATTCTATCTCTCTTACAAGATGGACCACAAGATGTACCATTATCGTGAAGAATGCTGGTGGAAAATATTTCTCTAACAAACACAAAGTAACCACTACATCCTCTTGCAAGCCTTTTAACTTTGATGAATCGATCGTCTTACTACATATGGCATTGAAAAAGAAACACGATTTAATAATTGCATATCTAACATACTTTGGTAAAATACCACGTATAGCCACAGGTAATAATTGTTGCATAAGAACATGGTGGTCATGCGATTTAAGCCCATAAAGTTTCAAATCTATGAGCGACACTAAACTTTGTATATTGGAAGAATAACCTTCAGGTACTTTAATTTCTGATAGTGTCTTACAGAAATTCAATTTCTCCATCCGCGATAGTGTATAACATGCTGGAGGTAAGAAGATTCTTTTCTCTCCTAATTGAGGGGCCAACTCTGATCTAATGTTCAATTCAACCAAATCAAGACGAGTTTTTAATCCATCTTTTGTCTTGCCGGGAATATCAAGTAACGTGCCAATAATATTTGCACACACATTCTTCTCAATATGCATCACATCTAAACAATGTCGCACGTCAAAATGTTTCCAGTATTCTAACTCAAAGAAAATAGACTTCTTCTTCCAATAAGTGCTTGAAGGATCTTCTTTATTTTTTTCCTTTCTTGGCTTCTTTCCAAACGAGTATTGAAGTCTACTAACTTTCGCAAGAATTTCCTCTCCACTTAACGGTTCAGGAGCAAATTCCAATTCTTGTTCACCATTAAAAGCTTTATTCTGTCTTCTATATGGATGATTACGGGGTAAATGTTTTCGATGTTCAAGATATGCCATTTTTTCCCTTTTGGCAAATAAGTGGATGAGGTTTTTTCCCCACATATTGGGCACGCATGATATCCTTTTACTGTACAACCACACAAATTGCCATATGCAGGAAAATCATTAATAGTCCACAATAAAATAGGTTTAAGTATGAAAGATTGTTCATGATATACATCATAACACTGAACTCCATCATTCCAAAGTTTTTTCAAATCATCAACTAATGGAGCTAAATAAACATCTATGTCATTCCTCGGTTGTTTAGGCCTGATATTAATGCATTTAACATAAAAATCTTCGCTTCATGCATAACCATGGAGGTAAATTGTATGTCACCAACATAATCGCCAACAACTATATCTACTACTAAGATCACCGTGTGGATTGACTCCATCAGTTGAAAGAGCAAGACAGAGATTTCTAGGTTCTAAACCAAACTCTGGCCACAAATTGTCTACTTGTTTCCATGATAGTGTATCCGCAGGATGTCGTATGTACCCATCAATTACTCGCTCATTAGCATGCCAAGTCAACAAACTCGATATTTCCTTCTCACAAACATTCTTTCAAATCTTGGGATAGGAGAGAAATACCACATGACTTTCACTTAATGTTCTTCATCAAATCCTTCTTTTTTTACAAAGCTTCCATCTTGATGTTCTGCATGTAGGGCATACTTCTACATCTGCAAGCTCTTTTCTAAACAAACAACAATCATTACTACATGCATGAATCTTTTCATACTTCATTCCAAGAGTACACAAGATTTTTTGGCTTGATATGTAGAGCTAGGAAGTTCATTTGGACTTGGTAAGATGTCACGAACCAATGCTAACAACTCGGTGAAACTCTTATCGCTCCATCCAAACTTTGCTTTCAAATTATACAACTTTATCAATGCAGATATTTTGGTAAAATTGTTACAATTTAAGTACAATGGTTTCTTGGCATCATTTAACACTTCTTCAAATATTGGAGACTTGTCATTGAAATAGTTATGTACTGACCTCAAACATTCCTATTGTGTCGTCAACATCTTCGTCCCCAACTTCACTTCCTCTTTTCTCTCATTCTTGTAGTGACTCACCATGCCAAATCCATGTTCTATAGCTTTCATCAATGCCATTAATATATAAATGGTCTCTTACGACGACATTCGCATTTTGAGACTTTGCATTCACACATTTCAAGCATGGACAACAAATGACATCGACCTATTTGAATGTCGTATACCATTTTGGATAAACGTCTCAACTCCTAAACGATATTCTGATGACATTCTATTCTTTGACATCCACGACTTATCCATAACGATATTCTGAAAGTTTAATCTACAAGAAGAATAATAGTTACTTAAACTTATGTACTTACTATGTCCTTAGGAAGTCACCAACATCATGAAAGTTCACTACTTACTCAATTTCATGATCTTGATTCAAAAACCAACATCATGATATTTTGGATTCTAAACCCCTCCATCATGACCCTTAATTCATCTAATTGAACTAAAGTTCACTACTTACTCAATTTCAAATCCTTTCTCTCCCTCTCCCCTCACACACACACAAACACTAAGCATACTCATTAGACTAACAAAAAAAACTTATCAAACATAACATAAACTAACTATTAAAATTAAATTTGTTACAATCTAATAAACAAAAGTTTTCAACCTTTTCTCCATATTAGAATTAAACAAAATATAAAAAGTTCTCAACTCCTCCCCTTACATTATAATTCAAGTTTTCAACCCTTCTTTCCCTAAATTAAGCAAAACTTAGGAATCTAACCACAAATGTATTAAACTTAAACCATTTCTCCATCACAACTAATATTTTCCAACATATAAACTAACCCATGAACATAAAAAAAACCTGTTAAAAAAACCAACCCATCTACATAAAAAGAAAATTAACACGGAGAAAATCAATCATTCAATTCTTAACTAAAAATTAAATTTAGATCTACACAAAATTAAAATTTTCATTCGTCAATTTAGATCTACACAAAAAAAAAAAATCATTAGCATAAACTCCTAAAAAAAATTAAATTTCACACTTTTTACAGATTCCACATATTCAAAAGGCAAAGAAAAAGTCCACTGGAACTGATCCATTTTTTTTTAAAAAAAACAAATACTGCCTAACAAATATTCCTCTTCACTAGGAGGTACAACTACTCACTTTTAGGCCTATTTGACAATATTCTTAATTCACTATATATAAATATATATTAAAACATATATTGGAAACAAAAATTAAAAAAAAAATATCAACCTAACTTTGACTCAACAATGTGAAATGAAAACTACACTTTTCTTGTTTGTTTACTCTCTCCAACCATTGACCCAACATCCTCTCCTTTTAAACTCAGCCCAATTGTCACACAAATTATATATAATCTATGTTTTTTTTTAAAAAAAATAAAAACATGTATAATTTATACTTATTTTGAAAAAACTTATACGAATAGATGATAAATAATTGAATCTCTCTAAATTTTGGATCTCAGATCATTCTATTGTATATACAATAAACCAATTTAGATCTACACAAAAAAAAATCATTAATCAATTTAGATCTACACATAAACCAACCCATGAACATAAACTCCTAAAAAAAATAAATTTTTTCTTAGTCAAATCTAAAAAAAAATCAGATCCACAACAACAAAAATCAATCTACAAATAATAATAAAAAAAAAGAAATGTAAACGGCCTAGATCTGACCGGCAGAGGCGAAAAACCACTTACTCTCGGTGGAAGAAGTGATCGGCGACAGACGATGGAGGAGATGGCCGACCGACGGCGGTGGCAAGCAAGCGAAGAGCCGACAGCCCACAGATCTGGCGAGCTTCGAACACTCGGTGGCAGATCTGGCCGGCGATCGACGGTGGCAAACGGTAGAAGAAGAGCCGGCAACGACGAACGGAAGATCGGAAGCAGCTCGGCGGGAGATCGGCGGCAGAAACGGCGGGAGATCGGCGACAGAAACGAAGGGAGCTGAGAAAGAGAGAGAAATGAGCTAGGAGAGAGTCGATCGACGAAAAGAGTAAAGTGGAAGAGAGAGAAAATGAGCTGGGGTCTTTTTTAAAAGGACCTATGATGACGGGCAATGCCCGTCATTAAAAGTCACTTACTATGACGGGCAATGCCCGTCATTATATGTCCGACAAAAGATATCCAGCGCGCCTTTCCTCTGTCCGTCATTGTTTCTCACCCCTGATTTTCTTGTCCGTCATTGTATCCCTATTTTCTTCTAGGGTAAGTTATCAAATGACTGGATAGTGTGAAATTCAGTTTAAGCATTGTAGTTGTTGATTGTTTTTTTAACTCGTTAATCTTTTACTAAAGTTGATTGCATTGTTTCTTTATCTGAAATTTTTATCCAGCCAATATTTTTATTTAACCTATAATCTGATGTTTTAAATTGTTATTGTGTATTGGTGGAAATTCTTTGGCTAAGTAGAAAATTTACAATGTTGGGCTATTATTGAATAAATGCACAGTATAGGTGCTTGCGACCTATTCTTTTAAATTTTACATGATGATATTTACAAGAGAAATTGAAATAACCTAATTGACTCCAAAACACTAATTAACTAAATTAACTAGTTAGTCTTGCAGTGTCTTACAGATGTTGATTTGGTTTTGGTTGAAGTTTGTATGGTTTTCATTGCAATTCTTCTTTTCCCAATCAAGCTTTCTTTTTTGCGTCCTTGAAAGCATCATGTGTTGTTGCTCCTGATATTAACCAATATGATGCCAATTCTTTTCTTCGAAAGCTTTGTAAATAAGGTCTTGCTCAATTGAGTTTCATGATAAATAATTCTTATTATAAAATCTCCATAATTTTCCAAAATTTTGATAAGTTTCTCCTTGTTTGTGTCTCAATTGGTTTAACTATTGGTCAAGTTCCCAACCAATATTCAAAGCATTCATTGTTGAGGTGAGGAAAACTTGGCTTACAACTTCCAACTATTTCAACTTCAAGTCTAGCTATATATATAGACAAACCCAAACATATATGTGAATGTTAAGAACAATATAGTTTTAATTCTAACGTGGTTTGGCCTAGCTCTTCTCTACATTATTTTTGTCCCTTGTATTGCATTGTTATATTAGGATAACAGTTTTCCTTCTAACATTTTCATTAAATCCTTCTAACGTCAAGTTGTTCCAATTTTATTTATTATGTATTTCAAATAGAATCCAATTTTATTTATTATGTATTTCAAATAGAATCAAATCTCACAAGTATTTCAAACTACGATTCTTTTCTTTATTTGCTTGTGTAGAAATACTTCCTAACAATTAGTCTTGCTCACTTATATATCTTGCTAGTGTGTTTAAAATTATCAAGTTTATTCTCAAGTTTATGTGATATATCATCACAATTTAGGGATGCTTATTGTTGGGGAGGTGGAACAACAAATGGTTCATGGTTAATGGAGCAAAGATAGAACAGAAGTAAACAATGTAAATATATAAATACTATGGTGCAAAGATAGGTGGTGTCCGGTAGCATAGGCAAGATTTCAAAAATCTTCTTGTCCATTACTTTTAACAACACTAGAACTAACCATTCCAACTTCAGTTTTGCTTGATCTATGTTGATTGCTCATTTTTTCTTTCAATATTTTGGTCTCTAATTCTTTATTGGTTCAGAGCTTTCTGAAATCCAATTCCCTCAAATTTCAACCCTTGGGATTAGGTAAATGATGAGTCTGTAGAAGCAATAAATATATTTTTTTAATTTGGTTCACAAATGATTGCTTTGTGTTGTTATTTTTGCTAGTTCTTTTAGTTTGTACATGCCCTTTATCGAGTGTCCAAGGCTTGTGTTTAAATGTATGTGTATACGTTTATCAATGTGCATTTGCTTAAGTTAGGTTAAGTTTAATTATTTTTAGTTTAGAGTTAACTTTTAAGCTTGAGTTTTGATAAGTATATATACAAGTTTTGAGTTTATTTCATTTGATTGTTTTAGTTTGTTAACTTTTGAAACTTGTTTGACAAGCCTAAGTTAAGTTTTGAGAAAATGTATATGCTTTTAATTTTGGTTGTGATGAAGTTACTTGAATAGAATTGAAGCTTCTGTTTTGGTTTTGTGTGTTGTTTTTTTCTTTGGTTTCTTTAGTGTTAGTTGTTTTAGAAAAACAAAAATCGAATATCTTTTTGGAGTAACTTTCACCATGTTATTTTAATAGAGGACATTGTTTGGTTTTGAAAGTTTAGAGGGGTAACTTTATTATCTTGGTGGGGTTCTTTGTAGGTATAAATATGACAATCTTGGGATAATAAATTGGCTATGGTAAGTTTTTCAATTTCTGATTTCAACCCTAACTCCATTCTCTAGAAATTCCTTTCTCTAGACATTCCCTCTCAAAACTCTTCTTCTTCCACCACTGCCTTCTGCTTCCCCTTCTCCTTCACCAAATATTCAACCAGAGCATCTTTCTCTCCCGATTTCAATCCCCTGTTATCGCCTTCCACTTCCCATATTTTGGTTTCTTAAAATGGCTCATGCTTCGAAGGTAGAGAGAGATATTATTCCTTTAATCTTGTATTTTGAAAATAAGATATGATATGAAATGAGAATTTCTTATTCATTTTATGTTGCCTGAAACTTTTTTAGTATTATTTTAAGCAATTAGAGGAAATGCTTTTGATCAAATGTCACTGAATCAGAGCTCCGTTGGGTAGGGGCATTCATGTTTCAGCTAGTTCAAATGTATTGAACTAAGGATTTGTGGAGAACTTTTTTTTTAAGTATTTACTTCAGGTTTTTTTGGGGGAGGGGATGATAGTTTATTAAATTGTCAGCAAATATGCTCTTTAAATTTTATGGCTTAATACCGTTGTGGGAACTTACCTGACAAAAAATTTAGCTTCAAAGTGTGTACGAGAAATTTTGATGGGATAGAATGTGATTTGTATGATTTTCTTATCTCTTCTTGTATTCGCGATAACTCATTATGATGGTTAATTTTTTTTCTTTTGGTTTGTCTGACAATCTAACACCATTCTTTTATTCATGAAAAATGTTACGTAATCTTTCACTTACTATTGACATCAACTTTCTTATATCCTTGATTTCAAAAAAGGAAAAAAAAAATCTATGTTTTATCCCTTTTTGGATTTGCCATATTGTTCACGGTACCTTTTCTTTTATGTGTCTTTATAGGTATGCCTTGACGAGTTTTGCATCTCATTGGACATTCGATGTGAAATCATTATAGCGAACAAGTTTTACATTTTGGATCAAAATTAGGAAGAGAGAGATCAAATGTTATCAATGGTACTAAGGTGTTGGTTTACATAGTGTTTGGTCCCAAGATCACTTATCTTTCATCATCTTCCTCTGGTTTTGATATTTTCTCTGTCTTGCACTCCTTTAGGTTTTTTTTTTTGATTGAATATGAAATTTTTCTTGTTTCGACTTGGGCCATTAGGGAGATTATGGAGTAGGCCTTGCTTAGCTTGAGAAATTTTGGTTTATTGTATTAATATATTGGACGTTACCATATGAAATTTCACTAGTAGAAAAAAGGGTTTCAATGACGGGCGCGCGCCCGTCATCTATGCGAGTGTCATTGTATGTTACAATGACGGGCGACTTTTGATGACGGGCATTACCCGTCATTAAAAGTCGGCCCGTCATTGTAGCATGGGTTGGAAACCAGCTTTTAATGACGGGCATTGCCCGTCATAAAAAGTGATTTTCAATGACGGGCATTGCCCGTCATTAAAACTCTTGGAATTTTTTTTTTTAAAAAAACCTATTGTCCGTCATTATATCCATCATTATTTTTAGTTCATAATTTTTATTATGATGAGCAATGCCCGTCATCGTTTTTAGCATAATTTTAATAAAAAAGGTCGTTTAATAGCCCGATGGCACCAACAATATTTAATAACTAATTACACCGAAATATTGCAAATATATTAACTTCTATATTGAAACCACACATGAAATCACTATACAAATTTACAAACATGAAACAAAAACACTTTTATATCCATAACATACATCAAATCACCCATAACAACATCCAACAAAAATTCTTTTCAACCAAAACAATGCACATAGAAAACTTTTATATCCAAAACCATAAACTACTATATTACAAACCATAAACTCCTATATCACAAACCTTAACCATAACTCATATATCAAAATTAAACCTTAACCATAACTCTAAAACCATAAACTCATATATCACAAACCTTAACCATAACTCTAAAACCATCACAAACCTTAATTAACCATAAACTAGTATATCATAAACCTTAGCCATAACTCTAAAATCTAAAACTAACACGACATATCAAGCCAATAAGTAAAAATTTTGGCATGACCTCTACAGAACATCAACTAACCATAACCTGAAACATTGCAGAACACTTCTATATCCAACAAAACATGAAATTCATCCATAAACATCCAACAATCATTCGTTTTACAAGAAGAACATAACTTCATTATAAATAATACACATGAGACGATCTCTACATGTCCTTAACACCTATATCACAAAAACAGTAAACTTTAAAACTAACACGAAATATCAAGCTAATAAGTAAAAATTTTGGCATGACCTCTACAGAGCATCACCTAACCATAACTCAAACATTGCGAGTAACACTTCTATATATCCAGTTCGGAAAAATGAGGTCACCCGCCTCTCCATATCCAACAAACAAGTATATACATCTAAAAACACATTCATTCATACAAAACATCCAACAAACTCCAATCTCAGATTCAGAAGAATGAGGCCACCCGCCTCTCCACATCCAACAAACAAGTATATACATCTAAAAACACATTCATTCATATAAAACATCCAACAAACTCCAATCCCAGATTCAGAAGAATGAGGCCACCCGCCTCTCCATAACCAACAAACAAGTATATACATCTAAAAACACAAACTACTAATACACTTGTACTATATATATTATAAACAAGTATATTGTACACCCTAACGAAATGTAGTAAAAATTTCACAAAATTCGGTATTCACAAATGGCTTACACAAATCACCAACAAAATCCGCCCATTCTACTCGAACCTCGTCGATTTCTTCTTGTTTGTATGCGCTTTTTTGTGTTGAACTATAAAGAAAAATAATATAATAACATTAGACTAAATTATGTTTTGAATCACAAACCGATAAAATAAGAGTACTTACGAGGTTCATTATAGGAATACTAGAATTATATACGATTTCTCATATATACTTCACACATATAGTACCCGCACTCCACGTAACTTCGGTTGGCGGGGGCACTATATGCAAAATAATTTAAAAATAGCATATTTGAGTTAAATATTGTTCCAACGTTGAACAAAACATTCGAATATATTAAATTATGTTTACCTTTACAAGTTTCCAAGTGATGGAAGAACGATATTGTGGAAGTGAGTGCTTGGCTTGCCACATTTTCAAGGATCTAAAGAGTTTGAAACATTAGAAAAATTAATAGAAAGAAATTCATTCTAAAGGTTTGAAACACTTACGTATTTATTGTTCCTTCAAAACTTTCTTCGATCTTACTCCTCAACGAGTTTAAGACATAAACGGTGTTTGCCAGCGGATGGATAACGATCAACATCCAATGATATCTATTAAAGTTAGGAGTATTCTAATATCATTGTTTTATGAACAAAAAACATGCCAAACTAAACTTCAACATCCAATGATATCTATTAAAGTTAGTAAATTGTATGTCACCAACATAACTGACCAACAACTATATCTACTACTAAGATCACCGTGTGGATTGACTCCATCAGTGAGAAAGAGCAAGACCAAGATTTCTAGGTTCTAAACTAAACTCTGGCCACAAATTGTCTACTTGCTTCCACGATAGTGTATCCGCAGGATGTCGTATGTACCCATCAATTACTCGTTCATTAGCATGCCAAGTCAACAAACTCGATATTTCTTTCTTTGCAAAACATTCTTTCAAATCTTGGGATAGGAGAGAAATACCACATGACTTTCGCTGAATGTTCTTCATCACATCCTTCAATTTTTACAAAGCTTCCATCTTGATGTTCCGCATGTAGGGCATACTTCTACATCTGCAAGCTCTTTTCTAAACAAACAACAATCATTACTACATGCATGAATCTTTTCATACTTCATTCCAAGAGTACACAAGATTTTTTTGGCTTGATATGTAGAGCTAGGAAGTTCATTTGGACTTGGTAAGATGTCACGAACCAATGCTAACAACTCAGTGAAACTCTTATCGCTCCATCCAAACTTTGCTTTCAAATTATACAACTTTATCAATGCAGATATTTTGGTAAAATTGTTACAATTTAAGTACAATGGTTTCTTGGCATCATCTAACACTTCTTCAAATATTGGAGACTTGTCATTGAAATAGTTATGTGCGACCTCAAACATTCCTATTGTGTCGTCCAACATCTTCGTCCCCAACTTCAGCTTCCTCTTTTCTCTCATTCGGTAGTGACTCACCATGCCAAATCCATGTTCTATAGCTTTCATCAATGCCATTAATATATAAATGGTCTCTTACGACATTCGCATTTTGAGACTTTGCATTCACACATTTCAAGCATGGACAACAAATGACATCTGACCTATTTGAATGTCGTATACTATTTTGGATAAACGCCTCAACTCCTAAACGATATTCTGATGACATTCTATTCTTTGACATCCACGACTTATCCATAACGATATTCTGAAAGTTTAATCTACAAGAAGAATAATAGTTACTTAAACTTATGTACTTACTATGTCTTTAGGAAATCAGCGAAGAACAAAAAAAAAACTATCAAGGAGTTCACTGCTTACTCAATTTCACGATGTTGATTCAAAAACCAACATCATGATATTTTAGACTAATATCATTTCCTCTAATCCACAACCCCACTACTATTATTAAGAAAATTAAACATATGATTATTCTAACCAAACACGCTAAACAAAAGATCTCAATCATTCCTCAATCACTATTAATATTAATAAAATTAAACATATGAAATATAAACTCATAAAGCTTAACACAAACAAAGAATTATAATTAAGAAAAATTTAGGAAATTCTCACTTTTTCCTCAACAATGTAATACAAGGTTATTAACCTCCTTCCATCCATCCCCAATATAAAAGTAAATTTATCTATTTTTCATAAATAATTATAGCATAATCAAAGCAAATAAATTAAAATGAGACATCCGATTATGAAAACAAAAAATCAATGCCATAAGTTTTAACTAATTAAAATGAGTTAAGTTTGAGATTCAAATTTTAAATTGGGTAGAAAAATGAAAATTTGAACTTGATAGTAGTAATCAAGAATGAACTTTTAAAGTCATGAGAGAAGTTCCTTCATATGTTTCTTGGGTAGCTTCCACAATCACTGAGGCTTTTGAGACTTTTCAACTACCTAAAGATGGGTCACTCAATTTTCTAATGCCAATTAATATCAAAGAACACTTGCATCACATTTTTAATAATGTTTCTAATGCCAATTACCTTCGATCCATAAAAATGTTTCTAAAGCCATTAATTAAACTAGGCTTAAATTAGGTAGAAATTGAACACATTTTCACTTGAAAGAAAAAATAATGCATAACAAGTAGCTTTGAACGCATTTTCTTACAACCTCAACCTATATTATATATATTTTTAAGTTTTTAAGGAAAAAGTGAAAGTAATCTAAAAAGTGGAATGAACTATGTTTAGAGTATAATCCATTAAATGTGAAGGAGGCTAATTATATGGTTCAAAAATCTTTTCTAAAATTGATATAAAAACAAGCTAAAAATTGCATAATCCATCAACCTCAACCTAAAAATTGCATAATCCAACCTCAACCTTAAAATTGATATATGGTTCTATCCAACCTCAACCTCAACCTAAAAATTGCATAATCCATCAAATGTGACTTCCATTTCAACTTTGTGCCCTTCAACATTTCAAGAGCTTCATCATTTCAAGAGCATTTCAAGATAACTAACAAAAAAACAAGCTAAACTGACATAAAAACAAGCTAAAGGGACAGATTTGGACCTCAATGAAGCAGATCTACAAAGAAGGGTGTAGATCTGAACCTCTAGCTTCAGATCTGGCCGGCCGGAGAAGAAAGACGGTGAGGACTCCCAAATGGACGGCGGCGAAGCGGTCGGCGGCGGTTTGGTGCTTCGTGGCCGACGGTGACTCCCCAAACGATCGACGGTCGACGGTGGATGGCGGTTTGTGAAGAAGAGAGTGAGATCGTGGAGAGAGATGAAGGCTGCTGTGGTCGGCGGCGACGAGACGATTAGGCGAAGACCAAACAGACGCGGCGCGCGGCGAGATGGATTTGGCGGTTTCGACTCCCCTAACAAACGGCCGGTGGAGATGGGTCGGTGTGTGAGGGTGAGATCGAGGGAAAGTGAGCCGAGCCGGGAGGAGAGACGGAGATGGAGACGGCCGTGCGAGAGGCGGTTTCGTGAAAGGAGAGATGGAGTCCGAACAGAGAAGGAGAGATGAGATCGAGGGTGAGCTGGGAGGGAGATGAGATCGAGGGGAACGTGAAGAGAGAGAGAGTTGTCGGGTGTGAGGTGTCCGAAATTTTTTTTTAATTAAAATAACATATAATGACGGGCAAAGCCCGTCATTAAAAAGAATTTACAATGACGGGCAATGCCCGTCATTGTATGTCCGGCGAAAAAAATCCAGCGCGCCTTCTTCCCGTCCGTCATTGTATCTCGCCCCTTGATTTTTTCGTCCGTCATTGTAGCCTTATTTTCTTCTAGTGTTTTTGTACCCAACTTTATTATAGTGGTTTTGTTTCTTCTCTGCCTGTAGTATTTTCTTGTATGATTTTTTATTTTTTTTGTAGAATGTGTCTTATTATTGTCCTTAATCTTTATCTCTCATCTTCAATTCTTGATACAATTATGATCTCCTGAATTCAAAGAAAATGATTGTTTAAAGTAGAATTAATTAAAGTTAAGTTTGTAAGATTACTTGTGTAAAAATGTATTAGTATTGAGATTTTTTTGTACAAAATTTGAGAAATATTAATATTTTTGGTTAGAGCCATTGAGGCAACCAACAATTTGTTCTTAAGTTACGAACAAAACGATAACGAGCATTGCCCGTCATTAAAAGTGTATGTCATTGTGATTTTTAATGACGGGCAATGTCCATCATTAAAAGTGGATGAAAACCCAAAATTTTTCACTTTTAATACGATCGAAGACCTTTAATGACGGGCATTGTCCGTCATTAAAAATGCCCGTCATTGTAAGATACAATGACACTCGCTTTGATGACGAGTGCGCGCCCGTCATTAAACCCCAATTTTGTACTAGTGATAATCTAATACTTTAATTCTTTCTCTTTTATGGCTACTTCATTGAGAAAGAGAACATTCTGAGATTGTAGATTTTCATATTTGGTCGGATCGTCTTTTTTTTTTTAAAAAAAAAAAACAGTGGACAAAAAGAAATAAAAAGAATAGGAATGCAGGTGGGGTAGTCGGTAACATGCGGCGGCGAGGCTACGTTAGTGGCATGTGGTGTTCGTGACAATCCAATTGAAAAAGAAGAAACAAGGAGAAGGGTTAAGGAAGAGAGAAAATAAAAAAAATAATAAATACTTTCAATTAAAGATAGAAAAAATTATAAAATTATAAAATAATTTTTTAATTAGAAATTAAGTGTCACATCACATCTTCATTTGTAAATTGTAATTAATGAAAGATCTGATAGAAGGACTAACGGTGTAACGAAATGCAAATCTCATACAAAAGAAAATTGTTGAATTTGAAATTCATAGACCAAACAGAAACCAAAAGTAAAAAGGAACATTGTTTCCTAGAGAAACTTTGTTGCCCAGAGAATAAAAATGTGGAAGAGAGTTGAGACGACAAGAGTGATTCAAAGTGTTGGGTGGGTTGTGTGGCTTCGACAGTGCAAGAGAAATGCAACAACAACAAGATGTTGGCAAATCACGTTATTATACAACAAGAAAATGAAGCACATGAAATGGATAACAAACAAATCAAGATGTGTTGTAAAAATGGAGGCAAAATTGGACACCAAAATTTTATCAAAATATATAATAATAATAATAATATAAAGATATATATAATAATATAATATAATAAAAGGAGAATGAAAATGGGATATGTATATAAGAAAGGAAAAGATAGTGGAATTATATGACAAAATAAATAAAGAATAAATTATAGAGAAAGTGGAGGAAGAGAAAAATGATTGGAGAATTTCACACTCAATTGTGTATATTCCATGATCCACCAAATGCCACTATTTATAGGCAATTTGGCAAGCATGAGTTGGTACATTTGGACAATAAGTATTGGTAAATATTGGACACATGGAGGACACTTTGGCTATGGAGAGTTTGCCACTTGGCATGGGTATTAAAGTGGCATGTGGAATGGGTATTTGCATATTGTAATGTTTACAATACTCCCCGATAAATTCCTATTTATATAAAATATGTCTCGTTAATGATGGAGATCGGATCTCCTTGAGCAACGGAAACGTGGTTTGAAATCGATTTTGCTAGTTTATTTTGGTTGAACACAAATACCAATACATTGGTGAAAAACAGAGATAAGCATACATTTCCTAATCTAATTAGGCATGAAAATTAGTCATGCAAACATGCTATTTAGAAATTAAACTAAAAGGACAGAAATGGTTACTTTTGTAGTTTCAATTCAGCAACTCCTTGCCAATCGTACAACAACACAGGAACACAGTGAAACTCCTCTATTCTTTCTTCACCACAGGGACACAACCAGTAGTGAGAACCTCCTATGGCTCTGAATATCTACTTAGATCAACCTTGGTGGGAAGGTGTTCCAACTTTTGGAAGAAGAGAAAAGGGAATTGAGAGAGAGAATTTTCCAGCAAAATGAGATTGATCGATCTACCTTTATTGCAGAGGGATAACTTCCCCCACTCCCCATCGGTAGAGAGTTGGAGGGAAGTGGGGAACGTGTCACACGTTCCCCTTTTATTTATTTATTTTTTATTTAATTAATAATTAATAACATTAATCATTAAATAAATCAATTAAATCACATTTAATTAAATATCATATATTTAATTTTGATTAAATCACATTTAATCAATTTTCCCTCTAACCTACAGTTTTAATGCACAATGCACATTAAGTTTTAACCTATAGTTTTAAATATGAATCACATTCACATTTAAATTAAACATTTGAACCCTTTCAAACATTTAATTCTCTCACATAATTTAATATGAATCATATTCACATTAAATTTATAATATATAGTTCCAAAACATTATATTATATCATATCTATATACATTAAATTTATTCCCTAATGAATTTGAACATTTCAAATTCAAACGATCTAAGAACCCTTTACGAGCTAGAAGGTGGACCTAATGGACCTATAGATCAGAAGCTCCAACGATACGAGATTACTCGGTTAATCTCATTAACCTCCTAATCACCATTCGTTAACAGCGGGAACACTCCATTAAAGTCCCGCAACTGCACTTTTCTCACTGCAGATATATTTCTGTGTCCACGGATATTGACCAATAACAGCAAGTCAATCCTTCACGAATGTTCGTAACACCAGTTGGGTCAAATTACCGTTTTACCCCTTGGTTACATCTTGTACCTTAAGTACCAGTGCTCCTCTAATGAACAATTTGTTTGTGGTCCTACCAATAAACATATGTAACGCCCCTACTTTTATAACATAAATTCCTAGGGACATTACTACTCATGCATGCATTCGAGGCCTTAACTGAGCTTAAAATAAATAAAAGTTGATAAATAAAAATCAATTTAATTTGGGATCCCATAGAAATACAAAACGTTTACAAGAAACATAATTAAGTTCGGCCTCTAGTTTCAAAACTCTGTACTACATAAGCGGAAGACAATAATCTTTTAAAATTCTTTCTAAATCACGGATGCGGAATTCATGACTTGGTTCCCATGGCTTCCCATGAGCGCATCCATGCCACTCACTTTGGTATGCTCTCGTCTCTACCTGAAACATTTTAAAACAAAGAAAGACACAACAAAGGTAGAGGGATGAGTATTATAAAATACCCAGTAAGTGGGGGGTCGGGATATGCATACACATACAATCATGACTTTTTAAACTTGTTCGAAATGTACATATGCGGGACCTAAAACTTTCTCATATTGTCAGGTCTTTAATCCATGACTTCCTTTTTACATATTGTTAGGTCTTTAATCCATGACTTCCTTTTTAAATATTGTCAGGTCTTTAATCCATGACTTCCTTTTTAAATATTGTCAGGTCTTTAATCCATGACTTCCTTTTTACTTATGTGGCCGATTGGTCATCCTGAGTCATTTCGTTTTGAGTCCCTCACAGACCCCTGTAATCATTTGAGTCCCTCACAGACCCCTGTATGGTTTGAGTCCCTCACAGACCCCTGTATAAATTGACCCATAGGGTCTCTAATGCACGTTTGACCATGCACATAATGCACTCGGAGACCAATGTCCACATTTTCATTAAATCATTTCATGACATACATACTATGCATGAGGTCCCATCATTCAACATAACGATGAGTGTACATGTCACACGGACATCATCGTCAATATGCAAATCATAGTATTTCTCATACGCAGTTTGAAAATCATACTTTTGTAGGAAATCAAGAACTATTCTCATACAAACTTCTGTCATATCCTCACATGAAATACTGGAATACTCTTACATAGAATACAAGAATATTCTCACCAAAAATACTAGTTTATACCCACATGAAACATTGAAATATTTGCACACAAAATATTAAGTATTCTCACGAAAATATCTCAGATCTTTGTCATATGAAAATATAAACTAATTCCGCATAAACATCGTGAAAATCATTTTCTTCAATCCCTATAAAAAGTTCGGCACAAGGTTCCTTACTAAACCTTTTGAAAATCATTCACTCGAGATTCTCGAGAAACCCTTTGAAATATTCGTTTTCTAAATTCAAGCCCTAAGCATGAGTTTTGGAAATTCACCTTTGAAATAAATCCTCAATTTTCATCTTTTAAAACAAATACATATTTCAGAAATCGTATTCACTTCCCTTTTAAGATCGTTTGTAGAAAATCCCTTACCTTAGCTCGAAACTCTTTACATTCCGCTCATAGCTCAAGGTTTCGCTTAGTCATGCTCGATAGTCGAATCCCCTAAATCACATTCATCAATTCTTTAATTAACTTACATAATTAGACACTTATTTTGAATCCAATCATAGTTAGGCTAAATTACCACAAACGGACGCTTAAAACGAACTCGGGAGGTCAAAGCAGGTGGGCCGGGCGGCTCCGCTCGTGGCGGCGGCAGGCGTGGCCGCGCGTGGCGGCGTGACGACGGCGGCGCGCGTGGAGGCGGAGAGGCGGCGCGTCTCGGAGCGTGGAACATACCATTGAAAAGCTCGTGGCCCGATCTATCCGAAACCGATGTCGGGTTAGCGAGAACCGGTCGAAAACATCATGAACCGATTGAACCAATTTCTTTTTGAATCGGTGGTGTGGCCGTGGTCGTCGCCATAACTTCCGGCGACCTTAGAGCTCGGCGGCGGCCTCACCACGGCCGGGCTCGAATCCGGCGCATGTCGGCCGGCGCGTCGCGCGCTTCGGCGAACGCGAGGTCCGGCTCGGTTTCTCGGCGGCGGTGGGCGAGCCTCGAACTCCCGAAGATGAAGCGGCGGTCGACGTCCGATCCATCGATGGCGTGGTTATCCGCAGACGCGGGTGGCGAGCAGGAGGGTGGCCGTCGGACACTCACGATCGCGGGGGGCGTCGAGCATCACCGGCGGACGGCCGCAGTGTGCCGGTGGCCGCGAGAAAAAGGAATCGACGACCCTTTGGCTATCGTGCAGCTGAAATGAAGAAGGGGAAAGGGAAGATGGATTGCCTCGTAGAACGTGCCTAAAAAGAAACCCTAATTCCTCCTTTTAGCCAATTGCGAAAATGCCCCTCTCCTTAACCATAACAACTTAAATGCTATTGAGCTTATTTAATTTCTTTCAAAAGGCCTCTAATTAATCAAAATTCCCAAATAACATTATATTAACTTGAAAAAATATAATTTCAAGGCCTAACTAATTTAAATTCTAAGAACTTAGACTAAAATACAAATTTAAAAGGTACTTAAAGTTTTGGGGCGTTACAATCTTCCCTCCTTAAGAACTTTCGTCCTCAAAAGTTTTTAATCTTATAATACTTTGGGCAAGCTTGCTCACACCCGCTCCACTTGGTTACGACGAGCCTTCGATCCTTATGCAAGAATTAGCACTATCTGTTCCTCAAGTATCACATCTTAGCGTAAACTTATTACCCAACAGTCTCACGACTTTAACTTGAGCTCGTTCTTTTCACTGGAGTCTTTCTACTAAGGCCTACATGAGTGAGGCCCTTGACTTGGATTCTAAATTTTGGGGAGTTTCAGATTTAAATTCTAAGATAACTCGGGATATTTAGCTCGTATTTCCTTCTCTAGTCCTTTGATTAGCTTCTTCTGCTTTGTGATTTTAGAATGAAATTCTTTGCTAAAACGGTTCCCTTGTTGTTGAACCTTAAAATTCCTCTTTAAGGTTTGCTGCACCAGCTACCAGCATTCATTTCAAGGCATGACTAGATTATTCCGACTGACCATCGTTTCCATAACTTTAACACCTTTCTAAGAGATGTGACTTCAAGGATTAAGTTAGCAACTTTGTCCGGTTGTTCGAGACCCTTCACATTAATGGTTAACCTTTCGCTGCTCTCAACGACCTTTTAGCAAGCCGCTGTAGTGACAAACCCACTCGGATACTTAGTTAACTTTGGGGCTTTCTATTGCAATCAATAACTCGTTGAAAGTTTCAAGTCACGGCAGGAGCAACTCGAACTTAGGTCTCATTTGGTCGTCGCGGTACATAAAGTGTTCCATGAAACTTTACCAATCTTACTATAAAATTGCTCCGAAAATTTCGGCAGCATAACGACATAACTACAACAAAACCAAAATTTTTCTCTAACACCTGTTTGATAGAAATGCACTTCTACAACCAGACAACCAACCAGTCACGCCTCCAAACTTCATTTCAAGATTTACTCGAGTTCGAACACACATACATAGGAATGTTGAACAACAAAATATGAATGAAACACAATTTCTTTAGTTGTAAACAAGAATTCTTTAAAGGCAAGGAAATCTAACAATCAGGTTACAACCCTAACTTTAACACAAACTTTAAAAGGAGTTAATAAACTATTCTTGTCTTACCTTGCTTTAAAATCAAATCAAATATAGATTAACACACTAAGTGTCAAGATTTTCCTTATAAGTTCTAAGTCATGAATGAAGAAACTTAATTTAACCCATCTTATGTCCCACTATCTTACGTGAAGCGTAAAATGAACTTTTAATGTTGCAGATGCGATGCACAAGTTCATACCTCTATGGAGACATCATCAGTAGACTCATAATGTCCATCGCGTGGATCAAACTCTATCTTAAGATATCTTAACTCTAATTCTTGATTGGCGATAACTCGTCCCTCATATTCATCATAGAGGATATGTATATATATATATATATATATACTTTTTTTTTTTTTAAAACAAGTCATTCATGAAACAACTCGTACTTTAAATAACCTTTCCTCGACCTATGGCACAACGCAAATGATCATTCTTATCGCTCTCCTTTAAAATAACTCAACCGATAACAATTTCGATACTAAAGCGATCTCGCGAACTCGAATCTAGTCTTTTAAAGCTCATTCTCCCATTACCTTCCAACTCCTTATATATCATGTTCAGTGATCGTTCAATATAATGAAATTTTCTTAACACTAACGAGGTCGGATACTTTCTAAGAGTATCCTCTACACTTCTTAACTGCTTAGGCTCTTTTGTCATGAAACCCTAACGTTCAACTTCGAATACGAATGGTTCATTCAATACTCTAGACTTTGAACTTTTCAAGAACTACAATATTCCTCTGTTAAGGTTCTACTCGCGAACTTAGTTGTTCAAGGTTTCTTGAAAGACTTTCACCTCGTAATGTCTACTCTTTCCTTCTTTTTTGTCCAAACTACCCTTTTGATAACAGCATGAAGTGAGTCTTATCTTGACAAAGTTTCCTTTAAGCCTTACATCCTGAACTCGGACATTTCCTTTCTAACATCGAACACCTGAGGTCACATACCCGTCTTTTCTTAGCTTAACAACTTTTATTATGCTCCTCTTTTGAAGTTTACTTAAGCCCTTAACTCCTTAGTGACCTTTCGACTACTTTCACCTATTAGGGCTTACTCTTCCCCTCCTTATGCCTAAACTAATCGTTCTAAAGTACTTTCTATATCCCTTCTTAGACTCGGGCTAAACCGAAACATCTCTAGTAACTTATGTACAACAGTGTTTTACTCTTTTCTTGAGCGCTAAATCCATCAAGTCTATCAACATTAGGGTTACTTAAGTCGAATCTCTATAATTTTCATGATGTTCGAAAAGTGATTTGAAAGTCGTTTCGGAATATCTAATCCCTGGTTTATGACGGGCGCTAACTTGACTCCAAAATCATCTTAAGGAACACTATGCTCCTCGTACTGGTGGAATAGGTCGTTCATTCAAAACGAAGAGATTTATCCTTAGCAACAACTGTCTCCACTTCTCATCTCTTATGCACACGCATAAGTATACCACTTTCTCCTTTATGCATCACACTAATACTTCTTATGGCGATAAACTACTATTAACTCTTATAAAGGAGGTTACGTACCTGTGACTTGAGTTCTTTTACTTTGCTGGGGCATTCTGTAAGGAGTATTAGAAATTTCTGTTACTCTCTACTTTTAATTCCATACTTAAGTCTGTCTCTTGTGTTGGGGTAACTTTAAAAGATAAAACCTTCCTTATCTAATACTAGCGCATTGATCCTCGTGCTTAATCTCCTTAAACTTGGCCTTCTTCTTTTAGTAAGATTAAGGACATTCTCAACTATTTGTACTCGTTTGGTTATAAAGTCAAATTCACTAAAACTTCTCTTAAGAAGCCATCAACCTAGCCTTTACTAAAGGAACCTTATAGTTTCATGTTTCTAATGGTCGCTCGACCACTACCACTATACACTTTACTAATTGAAAGAAGTTCCTCAGCTTGACTGCTATAGCGTAGAAGAGACTCAAAGCATTTCCCTCTATTAACTGAATCCTCTCTCCTTAACTCTCTGATTGGGAAAAAGAAAACTTTGTTACATAAGGGTTCAAGGGTAACATCGCTGTTATCTCTTTTTCAAGTTGTACGCATACATTTAGCCCAACAGTAGAAATTGGTGGCAAGGTTCCTTATACACATTCCACAAGCGTGAACACACCAAAGATCATATGAATGTCTAATCGTGCACCAATTTACGAGTCCCGACAATCAATTCTTTTGTGTTCTCAAACTAAAACCCTAACTCTCTACTTTTCTTCTTTATACTTGTCTTTATTACGTTTATTTAGCTTAAGGTATTGCTTTTGAAACCTCGTATCATGCCTATCTCAGTAGTATCACATTAATTGTGTATAACCCCAGTGGCTTTCCTCTCGAGTAATGGCATAAAAGAACGAAGTGTTTCAAGTGTCTTGAAAGAAAACTAATTTTCATCTCAACATTAACAATCTATTTTTTTTTTTCCTTTACATCTCGAGCCCATTTTCAAAACACTTTTGCTCTCTTTACTTTTCAACTCCTTAAATACTATGGTTATGTATTCTTGAAGATGAAGGGACTTTATTCAGGAGCCAACATGGTCGAGAATTCTAAAGTGGTACGTTTACTAAATCTCATACCTTTCCATCCAATTGTTCTAGCATGAATGAATGAGACCACTAAGCTCTTACCGAACACATTCAAACTTTGAACTTCTCATGAGTAGTCTTAACTTTTATTATTGAAAGCTATACTTAAGTAACCTAGTTTCTTAGCAACCTTTAACACTCTAACCTCTTAAGTCTTACCCTTTACTCCCTTGGTCAAAGCGGACCTTTTAATAATTCTCAACACGTGTTTTATGGCTATAAAACTTCATTTTTAGCGTAAACATTCTTAACTAAAACATTTTCCTTTCTATCATCAATAGTAGGGATCACATGTGTTCTCTTTCCTTTCGGCGTACGATCGCGTCAACGCTATGACGATATCTGCAGTATAGATTCACATATAAGCATTTCATTTATGCATTTCCTTTTCATAGACATATAGTTTAGCTCATACATTCTCATTCTTTCTTAGTTTGGAAATTCATCAAACTTGATTTTTATATAAAAGTATCTTTACATAGAATACTAACTTTTCTTTTCATGAACAATAAAACTTTTAATTGAAGGCATACCAGCGGTGATCGGAGTTGCTACTTAGCCATGGGATACTTGTTGCTTACTCTGTAGCGAGTCTACAAGACCTATAACCTTGGGCTCGATACCAAACCTATAACGCCCCTACTTTTATAACATAAATTCCTAGGGACATTACTACTCATGCATGCATTCGAGGCCTTAATCGAGCTTAAAATAAATAAAAGTTGATAAATAAAAATCAATTTAATTTGGGATCCCATAGAAATACAAAACGTTTACAAGAAACATAATTAAGTTCGGCCTCTAGTTTCAAAACTCATACTACATAAGCGGAAGACAATAATCTTTTAAAATTCTTTCTAAATCACGGATGCGAATTCATGACTTGGTTCCCATGGCTTCAGTAGCGCATCCATGCCACTACTTTGGTATGCTCTCGCTCTACACAAAAAACATTTTAAAACAAAGAAAGACATAACAAAGGTAGAGGGATGAGTATTATAAAATACCCAGTAAGTGGGGGGTCGGGATATGCATACACATACAATCATGACTTTTTAAACTTGTTCGAAATGTACATATGCGGGACCTAAAACTTTCCATATATTGTCGAGTCTTTAATCCATGACTTCCTTTTACATATTGTCGTCTTTAATCCATGACTTCCTTTTAAATATTGTCGAGTCTTTAATCCATGACTTCCTTTTAAATATTGTCGTCTCTTTAATCCATGACTTCCTTTTTACTTATGTGGCCGATTGGTCATCCCGAGTCATTTCGTTTTGAGTCCCTCACGGACCCTGTAATCATTTGAGTCCCTCACAGACCCCTGTATGGTTTGAGTCCCTCACACTCCCAGTATAAATTGACCCATAGGGTCTCTAATGCACGCTTGACCATGCACATAATGCACTCGGGAGACCAATGTCCACATTTTCATTAAATCATTTCATGACATACATACTATGCATGAGGTCCCATCATTCAACATAACAATGGTGTACATGTCACGCACATCATCGTCAATATGCAAATCATAGTATTTCTCATCACGCAGCTTTGAAAATCATACTTTTGTAGGAAATCAAGAACTATTCTCATACAAACTTCATCATATCCTCACATGAAATATTTGGAATACTCTTACATAGAATACAAGAATATTCTCACCAAAAATACTAGTTTATACTCACATGAAACATTGAAATATTTGCACACAAAATATTAAGTATTCTCACGAAAATATCTGTATACTGTCATATGAAAATATAAACTAATTCCGCATAAACATCGTGAAAATCATTTTCTTCAATCCCAATAAAAGTTCGGCACAAGGTTCCTTACTAAACCTTTTGAAAATCATTCACTCGAGATTCTCGAGAAACCCTTTGAAATATTCGTTTTCTAAATTCAATCCCTAAGCATGAGTTTTGGAAATTCACCTTTTGAAATAAATCCTCAATTTTCATCTTTTAAAACAAATACATATTTCAGGAAATCGTATTCACTTCCCTTTTTAAGATCGTTTGTAGAAAATCCCTTACCTTAGCTCAAACTCTTTACATTCCGCTCCTAGCTCAAGGTTTCGCTTAGTCATGCTCGATAGTCGAATCCCCTAAATCACATTCATCAATTCTTTAATTAACTTATATAATTAGACACTTATTTTGAATCCAATCATAGTTAGGCTAAATTACCACAAACGGACGGTTAAAACGAACTCGGGAGGTCAAAACAGGGACGGCCGGGCGGCGAACTCGCGGCGGCGGCGTGGCGGCCGGCGGCGGCGCGTGTGACGACCAAGGCGCGCGCGCGTGGAGGCGGAGAGGCGGCGCGCGTCTCGGGCGTGGAACATACCATTGAAAAGCTCGTGGCGATCTATCCAAAACCGATGTCGGGTTAGCGAAACCGTCGCCGAAACATCATGAACCGATTGAACCAATTTCTTTTTGAGCGTGGTCGGCCGTGGTCGCCATAACTTCCGGCAGACCTTAGAGCTCGGCGGCGGCCTCACCACGCTCGGGCTCGAATCCGGCGCATGTCGGTGGCGCGTCGGCGGCGCTTTCAGCGCGTAACGCGAGGTCCGCGTTTTCTCGGCGGCGGTGGGCGAGCCTCGAACTCCGAAGATGAAGCGCGGTCGACGTCCGATCCACCGATGGCGTGGTTATCGCGACGGCGAGGCCGAGCGGGAGGGTGGCCGTCGGACACTCACGATCGTGGGGGCGTCGAGCATCACCGGACGGCCGCGAAACGGTGGCGGCGGCGAGAAAAGGGAATACGACCCCTTTGGCTATCGTGCAGCTGAAATGAAGGGGAAGGGAAGATGGATTGCCTCGTAGAACGTGCCTAAAAAGAAACCCTAATTCCTCCTTTTAGCCAATTGCGAAAATGCCCCTCTCCTTAACCATAACAACTTAAATGCTATTGAGCTTATTTAATTTCTTTCAAAAGGCCTCTAATTAATCAAAATTCCCAAATAACATTATATTAACTTGAAAAAATATAATTTCAAGGCCTAACTAATTTAAATTCTAAGAACTTAGACTAAAATACAAATTTAAAAGGTACTTAAAGTTTTGGGGCGTTACAACATAAGTCCCTCTTGGGCCAATGAGAGGGTCGGGCCCTTTGTTCAAGTCCCGGAGACACCACTTAAGAGAACATTTATCTACTTACTCTAGTAGGTGGGAAGGAGTGAATTCCATCTTGCTAGGCTAAGTCCCCAGCTGCTCACTCGGTCTTGTCCCCAAGAAGGTAGGCATACTGAGTCGGCGAATCTGGCCACTCTCACCCATACTAGTCAAAGGACAATCCCTCGCGAACAGGAGTTCGTAACCTGCTTAGGATTGAGATCAAGTTGTCTAGGTCATCTTAGTGAAATAGAAACCTAACTAGTCAACGAGATTCTGACTAGTGGTTTACTATTTCATGATCGATCTTATGTAATCTCATTACATAGGATATCCCCACTCACATGTCCTCTACACAAACACGTTAGGATCATAGTGTTTGTATCACATACAAAGTGTGCCACATCCATAGTGTTACTAGGATAAGGTACCCAAACCTTATCCACTTACTATAGACCCTTTAGGTTGTATCTCGAACCGAGATCTTTTATATGTACACTACATTCAGTTAAAGATACATTTTTACAATCTTGGATGTTTAGTTTATTGGATTTAGGGTTAAAACAATGACAATATCGTAAATAACGAACAATAACTCTTTATTGAAATAATAACACTTTATTACAATAATTAGAACATAATTACAAACTATGAGTTTTAGGGCACAAACCCAACAGTTAAAACCTTACTAGAGAAAGACCCAATGGGAAGAAAAACCCTAGTGAAGCAAAAATAGTACATATTTTATATAGTTTACTATAATACATTCACTCTCCCTCATGGAGACATCACTTAAAGTCTCTGAGTCACCGCATTCCAATGCTATGTACTAATTTATCAAAGGTTGCAGTTGGTAATGCCTTCGTAAATAAGTTGGCCAGATTATCCTTCGAACAAATTTGTTGTATGGTGATATCACCATTTTCTTCAAGATCATGAGTGTAGAAAAGTTTTGGTGAGATATGTTTCGTTCTATCTCTTTTGATATATCCTCCATTTATTTGGGTTATACAGGTTGTATTGTCTTCTTATAATATTGTTGGAAGATGTTTACTAGAATACAAACTACAACTTTCACGGATATGTTGAGTCATCGATCTTAGCCATACACATTCTCGACTTGCTTCGTGAATTGCAAGGATTTCAGCATGATTTGAAGAAGTGGTTGTTATGGTATGTTTTACTGATCGCCATGGTATAGCAGTACTTCCACATGTAAATAGATAACCTGTTTGAGATCTAGCTTTGTGTGGATCAGATAAATATCAAGAATCTGCATAACCAACTAGATCAAAATTGGATTTGTTAGAATAAAACAACTCCATAGCAACTGTTCCTCAGAGATAACAAAGTATATGTTTAACTTCATTCCAGTGTCTTTTGTTGGACAAAAACTATATCTCGCTAATAAATTTACTGAAAATGTGATATCTGGTTTTGTATATATTATTGACAAGATACACAAGTGCACCAATTGCACTAAGATATGGTGCTTCAGGACCAAGAAGTTCATCGTTATCATCTTGAGGTCAAAATATATCTTTCTTTACATCTAGTGAACGAACTTCCATTGGAATGTTTAATGGATGTGCTTTGTCCATATAAAATCTTTTTAAAATTTTCTCTATATAAGTTGACTGATGAACAAAGATCTCATCTGCTAAATGTTCAATTTGCAAACCAAGGCAAAATTTTGTTTTTCCAAGATCTTTCATCTCAAATTCTTTCTTAAGATATTCTATTGCCTTTGATAACTCTTCAAGAGTTCCAATTATATTTAAGTCATCAACATATACAGTTATAATCGCAAATTTTGACTGAGATTTCTTTATAAAAACACACGGACATATTGGATTATTTTGATATCATTCTTTCAACAAATATGTATTCAGGCGATTATACCACATTCGTCTTGATTGTTTTAATCCATATTGTGATCTCTGTAACTTTATTAAACACAATTCCCGAGAATATGTTTCTGGCATTTTAAATCCTTCTGGCATTCTCATATAGATGTCATTATCCAGAGATCCATATAAATATCTCGTGACTACATCCATCAGCTGCATTCCAAGCTTTTCATATACAGTCAGGCCAATTAGATATTTTTATGTTATTTCATCCACCACAGGATAATATGTCTCCTCATAATCAATACCAAGTCTTTGCGAGAATCCTTGTGCAACAAGTCTCACTTTATATCTTGTGACCTCATTCTTTTCATTTCTCTTCCTTACAAATACCCCTTTGTATCCCACAGTTTGACACCTTCTGGTGTTAGGACTACTGGTCCAAAAACCTCACGATTTGAAAGTGAGTTTAATTCTGCTTGGATTGCTTTTTTCCATTTAAGTCAATCATTTCTATGTGGATATTTTTCAATAGATTTTGGATCATCATCTTCATGAATTATATCATGAGCAACACTGTAAGCAAAAATGTTGTCAACAACTACATCAATTTGGTTCCATCTTTTTCCTGATATAACATAGTTTATAGAAATTTCATTATTATCCTTAAGTATTGAACTTTCATCAATACTTTTATTAGTAGTTGTATTATGGATTTCTTCTGGAACATTCATATCCTTTATGGGATCATTTTGATTATTATTAACTACTTTTCTTTTCTGAGGATTTTTATCTTTGGAACCCATTGGCCTACCACGCTTCTGGCGTGTCCCAGACTCATTAGTGAAAATTTGTTGTATTGGGATATCAATTTTCGATGAGGCATTTGTCGCTGGAATATATGATTCGTTACTCTCTTAGCATCTGTAAATGCATGTGGTAATTGATTTGCTATATTTTGCAAATCAATTATCTTTTGAACTTCAAGTTCACATTGGTCTGTACGGGGATCTAAATGAGATAATAACGATGCATACCATGTAATTTCGTTTTCCAACTTCTTAATTCCTCCCCCTAATGTTGGAAAATTTGTTTCATTAAAATGAAAATCAGCAAATCGTGCAGTAAATATATCACCCGTTAGGGGTTCAAGATATTTAATAATAGATGGAGAATCAAATCCAACACATATTTCTAACCTCCTTTGAGGACACATCTTAATACGTTGTGGTGGAACAATTGGAATATATACTGCGCATCCAAAGGTTCTTAGATGGGAAATATTTGGTTACTAGCCATAAGCTAATTGCATCAGAGAGTACTTATTATAAGCTACTGACCTAATGCGTATTAGCGATGCAACATGCGAAATAGCATGTCCCCATACAGATATTGGAAGCTTTGCCCTCATAAACATTGGTCTAGCAATTAACTGCAAATATTTTATAAATGATTATGCTAAACCATTTTATGTATGAACATGTGCTATAGGATGTTCAACATTGATCCCAATAGCCATATAATAATCATTGAATGCTTGAGATGTAAATTCATCATCCTTATCAAGACGAATGGTCTTAATTGTATAATAAGGAAACTGTGCTCTTAACTGAATTATGTGAGCAAGTATCCTTGCAAATGCAAGATTTCGACTTGATAATAAACATACATGTGACCATCTGCTGGATACGTCAATCAGTACCATAAATTATCTAAATGGTCCACTTGGTGGGTTAATAGGTCCACATATATCACCATTAATTCGTTCAAAAAATGTAGGTGATTCAGTCCCCACTTTAGCTGGTGATGGTCTAATGATTAATTTGCCCTGAGAGCAAGTATCACATGACAATTCATTGGATTAAAGAATCTTCTGGTTCTTTAATGGATGTCCATGTGAATTTTCAATAATTTTTCTCATCATTATTGATCCTGGATGACCTAATTGATCATGTCAAACACTGAATATTTATGGATTCATGAACTTCTGGTTTATTGTTGCATAGCTTTCGATTACTCATATATGAGTATAATATAATCCAGAAGAAAAAGTAGGGAGTGTTTCTAATATACATTTTTCATGTGAAACAATAGATGTGATATACGGACACTCTATATTATTTTCACGATTAGTTTCAACATGATACCCATTGTTACGTATATCTTTGAAAGTCAATAAATTTCTCTTTGATTTCCTAGAGAACAAAACATTATTAATTGAAAATTTTGTTCCTCTAAGTAAGATAAAACTTGATTTTCCAAAACCTTCAATCAAGTCTGCTGAACCTGATATAGTATTGACTTTTGCTTCCAACATTTTCAATTTAGAAAAATATTTTCTGTTTATAAGTATTGTGTGCGTAGTTGCGTAGTCTGCCAGACATAAATCTTCATTGTTGATTTTTGAGTCATTCAACATATAAAAACTGTC
The DNA here is from genome assembly GCA_036507285.1 of Trichosanthes cucumerina. NCBI lineage: Eukaryota > Viridiplantae > Streptophyta > Magnoliopsida > Cucurbitales > Cucurbitaceae > Trichosanthes > Trichosanthes cucumerina. The sequence goes on from CM071838.1 coordinate 55,338,404, forward strand.
CATATTTCTTCATTAAACAAAAATAATTACAATAAGAGGTACATCATGCAAAAAGTTTAAAGCTTAAAAGAATATAAAAATAAACATTAGTACTAGACATTCCATCAATTGCTTCAATCTTGTCTTCAGGAGATGCAAAGAAGTCTGAAACATCTAAATTTATCATATTGGATGAGTCAAATATATCATTATCTTGATAAGCAAGATTTGCTTCCACATTTTTCCCCTTTTCCTTCAGGGAAGCTTGATAGAGATCGACTGAATGTTTGGATATACGACAAATACGTGACCAATGTCCAGTCATTCCACATCGAAAACATTTATTTTTATCACCTCTTGCACTTTGTGGAGTTTTTCCTTTATAATCATCATTTTGTGTGGTTTTCTTTAAATTTGGATAATTATAATGCCCACCACGAAAATAATTGTTTTTTCCCTTACCGCGGTCACGACCTCGACCACGACCACAATTATTAAAATTCACAGCATTCACTTCAGGGAATGGTGTTGTTCTAGTTGATCGAGATTCATGATTTTTCATTAATAGCTCGTTATTTTGTTCAACCACGAGAAGACATGAAATGATTTCTGAATACTTTTTAAAGTCTTTTTCTCAATATTACTGCCGCAAGAGCATATTCGAGACATGAAAGGTAGAAAATGTCTTCTCTAACATATCTACATCAGTAATGTTTTCTCCAAATAATTTCAATTTTGAACTAATTTTGAATAATGCAGAGTTATATTCACTAACTGATTTAAAAACTTGCAACCTCAAGTGCATCCAATCATAACGAGCTTTTGGAAGAATAACAGTTTTTTGATGATCATACCTTTCTTTCAAATTCTTCCATAGCACGTAGGGATCTTTTATCGTTAGATATTCTATTTTTAATCCCTCATGGAGATGATGACGAATGAAGATCATGGCCTTAGCCTTTTCTTGACTGGATGTCATATTCCATTCTTTAATGGTCTCTCCAAGGTTCATAGCATCCAAATGTATCTCAGCATCAAGCACCCATGACAAATAATTATTATCATTAATGTCAGGGCCGTGAATTCTAATTTTGCAAGATTTGTCATAGTGATACTATATAAAACGAAATTGCATTTACATTAGGAAATTAATAAAACATGCAAAATAACATCTTATTATTAAAAAGAATGGCTTACCCGGAGGACCTACTGTAAACCTGAGATCTTTCTTTGGAATTCAAAAAAAAGAAACAAAAACAAAAGAAAACAAGAAAGGAAAGGATAGTATATTATAGTTGGTTTGTTTTAAAAAGAAAAGAAAAGAAGTGAAAAGAAAGGAAAAGGAAAAAAATGAAAAAGGGAAAAGGAAAGTGGATGGTGGACCCCACCTTAGTTTTCTTTTTAAAATAAATCATTCCATCGATTTCCTTCTCATTTTCAACAAAGAGGAGCAAGGGTTTCGTGGGAGAAGGAGAAAAGAAGAAGAAGAATAAGCTTTTCGTGAGTTAGAGTTGCAGAAGAAGGGAGGAGAACTCAAAACTTGGTTGTATAGCAGCAAGGAGATGAACTCAACCCTGTTCTGGTTTTCTGTTCATCTCGAGCTCCACAGGAAGAGGTAAGAGTTGAGGTTTTATTTTCTTGAAAGCTAATTCATTTTTGAACAAATTTCGTGAAGGATGCTTGAGCCAATTCTGACCTTAAGTTGCTGTTTTGTGAAGAGGAAGACAGAAGAAAGAATTTGCTGTCAAATCCGAGAAGTCTCTGATGTTTTGGTTGTACTGATCTGTAGAGTTGGAATCAGAGGCTCTAATTGATATGGTTCGAAAGCTTATTGAATTTCCTACACGTTTTGTGAAGAAATCGTGAGTAAAAAATGTCTAGAAGATGTTTTAAATCTCAGGTTAAGTTTGTTGTGCAGCAGGAAAAACGAAACTGGAACAACAGGAAGTTGTTTTGAGGAAAGTAGTTTTCGAGGTAAATTCGAACAAATCCGTTTGGAATCGCATTTTCATGTCTTCATAAGAGTTTTAGAGGGTTCAAAAAGGAGGAGTTGGGTATAAATTACATTCTTTTTAGATAAGTAATGAAGAAGTTATGGTTATGCAAAACAGGCGAGAAAAAATGCAGCGAAATCTTTGGAAAATTGGTTGGAGTGTTTTCTTGTAGTTTTAAGGTTAAAACCATGAGCTCGAGGTTCTAATACATGAATTTTGTTTGTTTGACAGGCCAAGAGGAGATAGTTTGTGTGTACGGGCCAAGGTTCTAGTTTAACACTGTGAGTGACAAAACGAACTTAAAAAATGTTCTATATGCTTGAATTATGTTTTAAGAAAATACAAGTTTTGCTTGAATGAAAGAGTTTAGATGTTTATTGTTTTCCTTGAACACTTGCTTATGAGCATTCATGATTTCTTAGAAATGTTTTAAAGTGTTCATGATGAGCTTAAAGGTCTTGATGAAATTTATACACGAGCATATGTTTATTGAATTTCCGAAGTCTATGGAAATGTTATGATTTCGAGCAAGTATGTTTTAGCAAGTATGTTTTTAAAGATTTAGGTTTTATGAACAAGCTAAGTAAGCTTGAGTTTTATGAAAGAAAAGATAACCGGGCATGTTCAAATGTTTTCATGTGATCTTACGAAATATTGAGCAGAGGCTTTATGGTGCAGTGTGCACACAGGTCATTTCATTGTCGACGTTGAGTGAACTCCGTGACAACAGCCATTTGGTGTGAGTCTTTGGCGGGCCCCACTACGACAAAGACGATGGGAGTCTTTGGGCGGGCCCCACTACATCGTAGAACAAACCTAGATTGTGACATGTTTTAAAAAGAGTTTATATCATTTACATGCCTTACGAGATTTTAACGATATACTTGCTGGTTTTTCTAAAAAGTTATTATGATTACACAATTACTTTTAACGTTTGATTACGAGATGCATATGCTCATAGATGGTCGGTGATATGATTTACGAGTTAATAGTCTTCTTTTAAACTCGGTCACTCACTGAGCTCGATGAGCTCATTCTTTCAATGATTTTCAACCTTTTGTAGAGAGATCGAGCTCTTGGTACCGACATCCTCGCCATAGTCTCTTTGAAGCTTCATAAGTTTGATATTTTGTACGTGGTTTGGTGTTGTATAGCAAGTCCATATGTTTTGTAAATTATTTTGAGAGAACTATGTAGTTATAGTCGTATGTGCTTTAGAGGTTGAGGTTGTTTAATTAGTGGTTTGGACTGTTGTGGTTTTGATGTTCTTGCTCGTTTTAGTTTCCAAGAGAGACTTAAGAAGAGTTTCTCCTCATGTATGTTTTATAGTTGTCCAGTTTCCGCTGTGTTAAGTTTAAAGTGTTCCATATGTGAACATAGTATGTTTATCGAGTAAAGTAGAGTTAGCGGTATTGTTAAGAGGTAACAATGTTTGTTGGCTTCATGCCGTCTTAGGGCTAAGTTAGCAAGTGTTTCGGGAGGGTGTGACAACTTGGTATCGTGAGCGATTAGCTCCATGGGAATGAGACAGGACAAGTTAGCTCTGAGAATAAAGTAAAAGTCATAGCAAGTTATTGAGTTAGTTAAGATTGAACTAGTAGATTATGGTTCAAGTAAGGATAAGAGGAAGTCCAGTTAGGGCTAAAATGTGAATAGAAGTTTAGTACTGTGTACTTATGTTAAGTAACCATAGTATGTCTAATATGTTGAAATGTTATAGGAGTCATGCCACCACGTACTAGCAGACGATGGAGGCAGGATCAGGGCGGGACGCAGGATCCTACCCAAGGGCAATCTGAGAGGGGATCTAGTGCCTTAAGAGTCCAAACAGAGGCCAGAGATGAGCAACATGCCATTTCCTCACAGGAGGTAGGCAGACGAGAGAGAGCAGGGCCAAGTGATCCGGAGAAGGCATATGGAATAGAAACGGCAAGAAAAATTGGGAGCCACAGTGTTTGAGGTTCCACGAGATCCACCGACGCCGAGGTTTGGCTGAATAAGCTTGAGAAATGTTTTGACGTGATGAGCTGCCCTGAGGAGCGTAAAGTCAAGCTAGCCACATTCCTGCTAGAGAAAGAAGTAGAGGGATGGTGGAAATCAATACGAGCTAGGCGCAGTGATGCACATAGTCTAGATTGGCAAACTTTCAGAGGCATATTTGAAGATAAATATTATCCTACCACATATCGTGAGGCGAAGAGAGATGAATTTTTAGAACTGAAGCAAGGATCACTTTCAGTGGCTGAGTATGAGAGAAGGTATACCGAGTTGTCGAGGTATGCTGATGTAATTGTGGCATCTGAGAATGACAGGTGTCGAAGATTTGAAAGAGGGTTACGTCCTGAGATACGTACCCCAGTCACAGCCATTGCAAAGTGGACTGATTTATCCCTCTCGGTAGAGACCGCCTACGTGTTGAGCGCGTAGTATAGCGAGGCGCGATCGATGAGTGGAGCCAACTCGAGGGCCTTCAACAACGAAAGCGATTTTGAGGTCGCGACACAGCGAAGATTCACACACAGGTGAATGTTTCAAGTCGTCGGGACTTTAAGAATCGAAATGGCGGCGGATATCGAGGCGATAAATATTAGTGGTGCCTATCGAGGCGAGTCAAAGAGCACCTAGTCGATCGCGGATCCACAGCAAGACCACAGACAATGAAGGAGTCTGTTGCTAGTGCAGCAAGGAGAACTCAATGTGCAAATTGTGGCAAGAATCATCCGAGGCCAATGTCTTGTTGGTGTCGGTGTGTGTTACCAATTAGTGTGGGCGGCCAGGGGCATTTCAAGAGGATTGTCCACGGCTTAGAGCAAATTTGCACGAGGGACCAAGGAGTTGGGTTCCAAACAGTTGAGCAGCCGAGAGTTCAAGTAGCTGCAGGAGAGGGCACCAGTGGTGAAAAACAGAAGGGAGTTGTAGGGAGACCTAGGCAACAGGGAAAGGTCTACGCTATGACTCAGCAGGAAGCAGAGGATGCACCATACGTGATTACTTGTATGATTTCTATTTGTAATGTACCTGCACGTGTTTTGATAGATCCAGGTGCTATGCATTCCTTTGTTTCCAGTATATTTCTAACTAAGTTGAATAAAAAGTTAGAGCCTTTATTTGAGAGCTTAGTTATATACACACCAGTTGGTGATGCTTTACTAGTCGATGCGATCTTTGCGAGATTGTGAGGTCTTAGTAGAAGGTCTCAATTTGTTAGTGGATCTTCTTCCACTAGAGTTGCAGTGTTAGATGCAATTTTAGGGATGGATTTCTTATTCACTCATTATGCTTCCATGGATTGCCATAAAAGGAAGTTGTGTTCGAAACCGTGATTGGTGAAGTGGTTTTCGAGGGGTGAAAGGAAGATTATTCCTCGAGTTTTATTTCAAAGCATTAAAAGCGGAGAAGTTATTGAGGAAAGGTTGCACGACGTTTCTTACACATGTAGTAGAGTGCGGGAGGAAAAGCTAAAACCGAAAATGTTCTTGTTGTGAGCACGAGTTTCTTGATGTTTTTCCAGCAGATCTGTCGGGGTTGCCTTGATAGGGAAGTAGAGTTCACTATTGAATTGCTACCGGGAACAACACCTATTTCGCAAGCGCCATATAGAATGGCTCCAAGTGAGCTCGAGAGAGTCAAGATGCGATTACAGAACTAGTTGATAAGGGATACATCGGACCTAGTGTATCGCGCCTTGGGAGCTCGGTGTTATTCGTAAAGAAGAAAGATGGTACCCTCGAGTTGTGCATTGATTACGATGGGGATTAAACAAAGTCACGATCGTAACAAGTATCCTTTACCCCGTATAGATGACTTGTTTGACCCGATTCTGAGGAGCATCGGTGTTTTCTAAGATTGATTTAAGATCGAGATACCATCGATTAAAGGTAAAGGAATCGAGATATTCCTAAGACGAAAGATTCGAACGAGGTACGGGCATTATGAGTTTTTAGTAATGCCATTCGGTTTGACGAATGCACCAACGATTTTCATGGATCTCATGAACAAGATTTTCCATCGATATTTGGATCGGTTTGTGATAGTATTCATTGATGATATACTAGTTTACTCGGTTGTGACAGAAAGCCCATGAGGAACATTTGAAGATTATTTTGCAAACACTACGAGATAAACGATTTATGCGCTAAATTCACCAAATGTGAGTTTTGGTTGGATCGGTAGTGTTTTTGGGGCATGTTGTCTCAAAGAAATGGTGTTAGTGTGGATCCGAATAAAGTGAAAGCGATGAGTTAACGGGAGATACCAACTAGTGCGACAGAGGCACGTAGTTTCCTAGGCTTGGCGGGGATACTACGACGGGTTTGTTGAGGATTTCTCACGATTAACATTACCCTTAACAGCTTTGACAAGGAAGAATGCTAAGTTTGAATGGTCAGATAAGTGTGAACAGAGTTTCAGGAGCTAAAAAAGAGATTACACCTATTCTGACACTTCCTGTAACAGGAAAAGATTATGTAATTTATTGTGATGCCTCGAGGCAAGGTTTAGGGTGTGTGCTCATGCAAGAGGGAAAGGTAATAGCTTATGCATCAAGGCAATTGAAAAAGCACGAGTGTAATTACCCTACCCATGATCTTTAATTAGCAGCAGTTGTTCTAGCATTGAAGATCTGGAGACATTACTTGTTTGGTGAGAGGTATCATATTTTTACAGATCATAAGAGTCTGAAATATATCTTTGATCAGAGGGAGTTGAATATGAGACAGAGAAGATGGTTAGAACTGATTAAAGATTATGATTGTACCATAGAATACCATCCAGGTAAGGCGAATGTGGTTGCAGACGCATTGAGTAGGAAGTCAAGACTTCCTAAGGATGCCTTGTGTGGTATTCGAGCAACATTTTTAAGTACTCTTAGGGATTCTAAGGCAGCTGTGACTGCAGAGAGTTCAGGGGGTCTCTTAGCTCAATTCCAAGTCAGGTCTTCACTTATAGCAGAGATTGTGAGAAGACAGACAGAGGATAGTAACCTGCAGAAAATGTTTGCAAAGTCCAAACGAGGCCTAGAAGCAGAATTTAAAATTAGGTCAGATGGAGCCATAGAGAGGCAAGGAAGACTATGCGTTCCGAGAGTTAGTGAGCTTAAAGATGCTATTCTAGAGGAAGCTCATAGTTCATCTTACGTTATGCATCCAGGAAGCACCAAGATGTATAAAACTTTGAAGGGGACGTATTGGTGGCCTGGGATGAAGCGAGAGATAGCTGATTATGTTGATAGATGTTTGATCTAACAGCAGGTTAAACCAACTAGACAGAGACCAGGAGGACTCCTTAATCCATTGCCAGTGCCGGAATGGAAATGAGAGCATATCACTATGGATTTTCTATTTGGATTACCACGTACTTCAAGTGGACATGATGGTATTTGGGTAATAGTAGATAGACTCACTAAGACAGCACGGTTTGTACCGATTAAAGCGACGTTTACGCTTGATCAGCTAGCTAAGCTATACGTCGACAGAATTGTGAGTCAGTACGGAGTGCCTGTGTCCATAGTTTCAGATAGACATCCAAGATTTACTTCTAAGTTTTGGCCTAGCTTACAGAAGGCTATGGGAACAAAGTTGAATTTTAGTATAGCGTTCCATCCTCAGACAGATGGGCAGTAAGAGAGGACCATCCAAACCTTAGAGGACATGTTGAGAGCATGTGTCCTTCAATTTAAAGGGAGTTGGGATACACACCTATCACTTATGGAATTAAACACAATAATACTACGATCGAGTATTGTATGGCACCATTTGAGGCTCTGTGGAAAGACCATGTAGAACGCCCATATGTTGGAGCAAGTAGAGAGCGGAAGCTTATCGGTCTGAGTTGGTGCAAGTTACAACAGATAATGTTAAGGTAATCAGGGAGAATCTAAAGGTAGCTCAAGACCGTCAGAAGAGTTACGCAGATAAGCGACGAAAAGACTTAGAATTCCAAGTCGGAGATCAAGTTTTCTTGAAGTTATCTCCGTAGAGAGGTGTCCTTCGTTTTGGCAAGAAGGGTAAGCTAAGCCCTAGGTATATTGGTCCTTATCATGTAACGGGTCGAGTTGGGCGGCTGACCTCTGCGACTAGAGTTGCCAGTAGAACTATCTCGAGTACATGATGTTTTCCATGTGTCCATGTTGAGGAAGTATATTCCAGATCCGACACATGTGCTGCAAGCACAACCCGTTGAGCTGAAAGAAGACATGAGTTACGTAGAGGATGCAGTTCAAATCCTCGACAGGAAAGAACAAGTTTTATGAAACAAGACGATCCCACTCGTGAAGGTTCGTTGGAGACATCACGGAGTGGAGGAGGCAACCTGGGAGTTAGAGGACCAAATGAGGAGGAAGTACCCGATGATTTTCACTTAAAGACTGCTAAATTTCGAGGATGAAATTTCTTAAGGGGGAGGTAGGTTGTAAACCTGAGATCTTTCTTTCGAATTCAAAAAAAAGAAACAAAAACAAAAGAAAACAAGAAAAGAAAGGATAGTATATTATAGTTGGTTTGTTTTAAAAAGAAAAGAAAAGAAAGGAAAAGGAAAAAAATGAAAAAGGGAAAAAGAAAGTGGATGGTGGACCCCACCTTAGTTTTCTTTTTAAAATAACTCATTCCATCGATTTCCTTCTCATTTTCAACAAAGAGGAGAAAGAGTTTCGTGGGAGAAGGAGAAAGGAAGAAGAAGAAGAAGCTTTTCGTGAGTTAGAGTTGTAAAAGAAGGAGGAGAACTCAAAGCTTGGTTGTATAGCAGCAAGGAGATCAACTCAACCCTGTTCTGGTTTTCTGTTCATCTCGAGCTCCACAAGAAGAGGTAAGAGTTGAGCTTTGGTTTTCTTGAAACCTAATTCATTTTTGAACAAAGTTCGTGAAGGATGCTTGAGCCAAATCGGATCTTAAGTTGCTGTTTTCTGAAGAGGAAGACAGAAGACAGAATTTGCTGTCAAATCCGAGAAGTCTCTGATGTTTTGGTTGTACTGATCTGTAGATTTGGAATCAGAAGCTCTAATTGTATGGTTCGAAAGCTTATTGAATTTCCTACAAGTTTTGTGAAGAAATTGTGAGTAAAAAATTTCTAGAAGATGTTTTAAATCTCAGGGTAAGTTTGTTGTGCAACATGAAAAACGAAACTGGAACAGCAGGAAGTTGTTTTGAGGAAAGTAGCTTTCGAGGTAATATTCGAACAAATCCGTTTGGAATCTCATTTTCATGTCTTCATAAGCGTTTTAGAGGGTTCCAAAAGGAAGAGTTTGGTATAAATTACATTCTTTTTGAATAAGTAATGAAGAAGTTCTAATACATGAATTTGGTTTGTTTGACAGGCCAAGAGTTTGGCTATCTGAAAACAGGGCAGAAAATCTGTAAAATGCTGGAAAATTGGTTGGAGTGTTTTCTTATAGATTTAAGGTTAAAACCATGAGCTCGAGGTTCTAATACATGAATTTGGTTTGTTTGACAGGCCAAGAGGAGATAGGTCGAGTGTACGGGCCAAGGTTCTAGTCTAACACTGTGAGTGACAAAACGAACTTAAAAAATGTTCTATATGCTTGAATTATGTTTTAAGAAAATACAAGTTTTGCTTGAATGAAAGAGTTTAGATGTTTATTGTTTTCCTTGAACACTAGTTTATGAGCATTCATGATTTCTTAGAAATGTTTTAAAGTGTTCATGATGAGCTTAAATGTCTTGATGAAATTTATACACGAGCATATGTTTATTGAATTTCCGAAGTCTATGGAAATGTTATGATTTCGAGCAAGTATGTTTTAGCAAGTATGTTTTTAAAGATTTCCGGTTTTATGAACAAGCTAAGTAAGCTTGAGTTTTATGAAAGAAAAGATAACCAGGCATGTTCAAATGTTTTCATGTGATCTTCTGAAATATTGAGCCCGAGGCTTTATGGTACCGTGTGCACACAGGTCATTTCTGTTGTCGACGTTGAGTGAACTCCGTGACAACAGCGCTGTCGTGAGTGCTGGGCGGACCCCACTACGACAAAGACGATGGGAGGGCTGGGCGGGCCCCTCTACATCGTAGAACAAACGTAGATTGTGACATGTTTTAAAAAGAGTTTATATCATTTACATGCCTTACGAGATTTTAACGATATACTTGCTGTTTTTTCTGAAAAGTTATTATGATTACACAATTACTTTTAACGTTTGATTACAGATGCATATGCTCATAGATGGTCAGGTGATATGATTTACGAATTAATAGTCTTCTTTTAAACTCAGTCACTCACTGAGCTCCGTAGCTCATTCTTTCAGTGTTTTTCAACCTTTTCAAGTAGAGATCGAGCTCCTGGTACCTGACATCCTGCCATAGTCTGCTGAAGCTTCATAAGTTTGATATTTTGTACGTTGCTGGTGTTGTATAGCAAGTCCATATGTTTTGCAAATTATTTTGAGAGAACTATGTAGTTATAGTCGTATGTGCTTTAGAGGTTGAGGTTGTTTAATTAGTGGTTTGGACTGTTGTGGTTCTGATGTTCTTGCTCGTTTTAGTTTCCAAGAGAGACTTAAGAAGAGTTTCTCCTCATGTATGTTTTATAGTTGTCCAGTTTCCGCTGTGTTAAGTTTAAAGTGTTCCATATGTGAACATAGTATGTTTATCGTGTAGCAGAGAGTTAGCAAGTATTGTTAAGAGGTAACAATGTCTGTTGGCTTCATGCTGTCTTCCGGGCTAAGTTAGCAAGTGTTTCGGGAGGGGGTGTGACACCTAACTTTAGCGAAAAAAATGACAGAGGCTCGTGTTGTAAAAATGGAGGCAAAACAGGTCACCAAAACATTACCAAAACATATAATAATAATAATAATAATAATAATAATAATAATAATATAAAGATATATATAATAATATAATATAAGGAGAATGGAAATAGGATATATATAAGAAAAGAAAAGATAGTGGAATTATATGCCAAAATAAATAAAGAATAAATTAGAGAGAAAGTGGAGGAAGAGAAAAAGGATTGGAGAATTTCACACCGGCAATTTGGCAAGGATGAATTGGTACATTTGGACACTAAGCATTGGTAAACATTGGACACGTGGAGGACACTTTGGCTATGGAGAGTTCGCCACTTGGCATGGGTATTTAAATGGCATATGGAATAGGCATTTATATAATGTAATGTTTACAATGTGATGCAATTATTTTTTAGATTTGTAAATATAGAAAAATTCTTGATTTCTGTTTTTTCATTATTTTGAAGTCTTCATTATTCCGTTTTTTCAATATTAATAATATATCTAATATATACTTTTTATTTGGTATATCAGTAATATTAATCAATATTTTTTTTTAGTACAATGGGGGTTGAGGGATTCAAACCACAGACCTCGTGGTCGTTAACACATTTGTTATCCCAGTTGAGCTAGACTCTCTTTGGCTTATTCTATATTTATTTGATGTGAAGGGAATATGATCCCCGTGAGCAGCAGAAACGTGATTTAAAGATCGATTACTTGCTTGTTTTTGTTTACTTCAAATACCAATACATTGGAAAAAATACAGAGATAAGCAATCTAATCTAATTAGACATGGATTAAGCAAACATAGACATGTTGTATATTCTTAAACTAAAAGGAACGAACTATTACCTTTGTAGTTTCAATCTCCAGCAACTCCTTGCCACAAATGCACAACAACAAACAAATTTTCTTCTGTGTACAGCAGGGCAGTACCACTTGGAAAACCTTCTATGACTCTAAGTTCTGCTTAGATCAATTCTTGGTGGGAAGGATTTCAACTAATTTGGAAGAAGGAAGAGAATTTTCAAGTTGAGGGTATTTGCACAACAATTCTTAATTGCACAAAATGCATCGATCAACCCAAACTTCTCTCCATCGAGAAGTTAAAATGCCAGAGGAACACTTCCCACACTCCCTATCGATAGGGAGTTAATGGAGAAGTGGAAAATGTTTCCTCCTGACATGTTCCCATCATTTTAATTAAATTAATAATTAAATTAATTAATTGTTAAATTAAGTAATTAAATGAAATTTAATTAATTTTTAATTAAATATCATATATTTAATTAATGTTTAAATATCATATATTTAATTAAGATTAAAATCATATTTAATCAATTTCTCCTTTAACCTATAGTTTTAATGCACATCTTATGTACATTAAATTTTAACGTATAGTTTTTAAATATGAATCTCATTCACATTTAAATTAATATTTGAACTCTTTCCAAAAAAAATTAATTCTCTCATATAATTTAATATGAATCGTATTCACATTAAATTTATAATATAAAGTTCCAAAACTCGAAATGGACAAAATGAAAGTTTACAATTTGGAGTGGATTTTAAGTGTTCAAATTCATTAAAAGGGTATTTGTGTCATTTATATGTGATATGATTGACATAATATATAGTTTAATGTGAATGAAATTTATAATAAACTATAGTATAGCCTAATTATTTAATTAGGGATAATTTGGAGAAATTGGATTGAGAGAAATTAAATTGAATATGATTCAATTTAAAGTTTCACAATTATGCAAATGTGATTTGTATAATGAGGTATGAGATATCTTATATTATACAATATGCAAATGTGGTTTGCATATTATATATAGTTGTGGTTAAATTGTAATTTTGTGGAGTTTTAACTCCACCACACGCCATTATAAATAGGTGTTGCAAGAAGCACTTGGTAAGCACTCTTGCCATTTTTCGGAATTTCATCCCAAAGTGCAAGTGAATTTTCTCTCAACTCTCTCTCAATCTCTTCTCACATTCCCCAACCCGAAATCCAAAGGGAGTCCCACAACTCTCCCTCATCCTCCCGAGAACACTCGAGAAGATCAAATGGAGGTGTCCCCTTGATTCCGTTTGTGATACTGTTCGTGTTGGATGATCGTTGGATCGTTGAGATCGTGACCGAGGAGGAAACACGAAGAAGAGTTCTTCAAGAGGTTAGTAACGATTTACTTACTGTTTTCTTCTCGCTTTAAGCATGTTTAATATTGTAAGAATGTTGATACTTTCAATTTTAAGAAAATTAGAACAACAACGAAACAATGACGATTCAGATCGCTTCCATTACTGGAAATCCATTCCCTTCAATTGGTATCAGAGCCTAAAGTTGTTCTTCGTTGTTGGTTCTGGATTTTTCTTAAAATTAGGTGGGTAGCCTTAATTTTTCATGTGATGAATGTTTTTTTTTGCAAATAGATGTTTTCGGTTTTTGGCACTTAGAACAGATTTACATATTTCGTTGATTTGATCAATGTAAGGGCCCGTTGTTTTGGGTATTATTGTATGTAAATCAGGTCAGTAAGTCCGAGTCATTCGTGCCAAGAGTTGATGTGAAGAAACGGAGCTGAAATGGGTGAAAAACTGCAAGGAGTGTTGCTGGACAGAGGACGATGTTGCAACGCTGTTCATCGGCGTCGCAACGCCATCCAAGCGGGAGGATGCACGTTGCAGGCGCAACGTTGCAACGGTGTGCGCATTGAGCACGCTGCCAAGGCGTTGAGCAGTGCAGCGTTGCAACGTTGCATCGATAGTTGGCAGTTGGCGCGCGAATTTCGCGGGAAATGGCGTAGAGGGGCTTAATGGAGCAGTTTTTCAACATTTTTATATTTATTTAATGTATTTATTTTATAAATTCAGTTTTTTAAATTAATTTTATTAATTAATGTTAAAATAAGTGTTATATTAATGTTAATTAATTCAATTAATGTCCCTAGGGTGCCAAAAATCGGTCCAATTTGCTATTTTATTTTATGCAAGTGTTGTATAAAATAATTATATGCATAATGTATGTCATATAGTTTAAAATCCCACCTTAGGTTAAGCATTTCATGCATCAATTTTATATTATAAGTGTTATAATATATAGTATGCATGATAGGTTATATTATAAGTGTTATAATATAATGTATGTTTTAATTAATTAATATAAGTGTTATATTAATTAGATTAAAAGCATTGGCATGCATTTTTATACATGTGATGTATGTATATTATATAGTTTAATTATTCATGTGATGAATGATCAAGCATTATAACATAGAAATGCATGTAACCTGAGTTAATTAATTAGTTTTAAATGGTTTAGAACTTAAATTAATTAGACTTAGGTTTTCTAGTTCTATTAAGATTAGAATTAGGAAATGATATGTAACTTATGGACGGTGAATAATTAGTAACTCTGTCTAAGGAAGGTTCTGTCTAAGGCTAGGGTATTTAAGCTGACGCTTTGCGAAACACTCCTACTTGGAAACCGACCTAGGAGTGAATTTGGTCTGGAGATTCATAGGTTATATTTTCGTGAGTGTCGTTAATTAAGTGTTAATTAAATATACTCACATAGACCTAAGTTAATAATATGATTATAGACTTAGGCTAATCCAATATATGAGTTATATTGGTAGACTTAGGTAAATATAACTGATTTATCTAGGTCAATCCCGTTAATCTAAAGTGTTGAGTGGGAGGAAATAAAGTGTATGAGATACATTTGAATTTCCATCCACAAATCTCCGTAAAGTTCACACCGTGAGATCCATACTCGGTCTCGTGGCGCAAATGGGAGTGTCCTCCTATGAGTGATATTTGTATGGGTCAAAATTCAAGGTGAATGGAGAGATTACATATAGTGAGTGGGAGCGGAACCTGTAAAAACGGGACCCACGGTCTCTTCTATCGATTCACACCGTGAGACGCCTATGATCCACCTGTTAGTTTGGCCTGGACCAGACAATCCCTATGGAGGGCCTTGATTATGGGAGTCAGAACACCGTGAATTCTCAAAAGGGATACGATTTACATTGTTTGTTTTCCTTCGTAGTCCTCCCTTCGGCGGCTATCGTTTGGATGGAAACTCTGGAGATTTAAAGATTGAAGGTTACACTCACAAGATTCATTAAGAGTTAATGAGTCTGGACTAAAAAATGGTAATTGGATGCCTATAGGAATAAGAGTTATTTTGGAATTAGAGTATGGTCGAGAAAGTCTCATCCCAAAGGAGTGATTCTGTCTATCCTATGGTGGCGGTCATTCTAAACCTTTGGGGTATCATTGCAATTTTTAAATGACCTAGGGATCATAGAATAAAATTTTCTAATAAAAAATGATTGGATATTCAAAAGTTTTTGCGAGAACTAATACAAAGTTGTTTTTCTTTTAGCAAAAATGTCGAGTTCAATTATAACTCTCCTAGCTTCTGACAAACTCGTAGGAGATAATTATAAAACGTGGAAGAACAATATAAACACAATCTTAGTTATCGACGACCTTAAGTTCGCGCTCACTGAGGAATGTCCTCAGGTGTTCGGCCCGACCGCATCGCGAAGTGTTCGTGATGTGTACGATCGATGGACCAAGGCTAATGAAAAGGCCAAGGTATACATCATAGCAAGCTTGTCTGAAGTTTTGGCTAAGAAGCACGAGGTCATGGTCACCGCTAAGGAGATCATGGAGTCGTTGTAGAACATGTTTGGACAACAATCCTTTCAAGTTAGGCACGGCGCTCTTAAACATGTGTTCAATGCTAGGATGAAGGAGGGCACATCTGTTAGGGAACATGTTCTTGACATGATGACCCACATTAACTTGGCAGAGATGAACGGTGTTTCGATCGATGAGTCGAGCAGGGTCACCTTTATTATGGAGACTCTTCTGAAGAGTTTCCTTAAAAATCCATGTGTTTCTTCTTCAATTAAAGCAGACCAAAAGCTTCTTCAAGCTAGGAGAAGATGACAACATGAAGATGATGAGGATTAAGCAAGAAGAAGGTGCTCAATTATGGTGAATTTCAAATTCAAAGATGCTTGTTCATCCTATATGAGTTTGGTCCAATTGAAACTTCAAAATTCAATTTGAATTTTCATTTAATTTTAATTCAAAATTATTATAGAATTAATTTTAAATTAAAATCAATTTATTAATTTAATTAATTTAATTATTTAATTTAATATCAAATATCAAATTAAATAATTGGATCAATGTCGATTTCTTAAATTCACTGTTTGAACATGAATCCCTATTAATGTTATAAACTGAACCAATATTTAAATCATATTTAAATACATCCACCTCTTTTTTATCATAGTTTAATTCATAATTAATCTATGACACGTTAAGTATATCACATATAATTAACGTTTTCTCCGAAAATCGAATTTAAACAATTCAAATTCTTTTCTCTCAAATGTTACAAGGCTTAGTCCGAGCTAGTAAGGGAGACCTAATCGACCTACAGATCATGAGCTCCAATGATACGAGATTAATCGGTGAAACTCTTTAGCTTAGCTAATCAACATTCGTTAACCACCATGACACTCCACTAAAGCCCAGTGGCTGCACTATTCTCAATGTAGATATATTTTTGTCCACTCGATATAACCATGATTAGTAAGTCGATCCTTCACAGGTTGTTCGTAATTACAGCTGGGTCAAAAATACGGTTTTACCCCTGTAATTACTTCTTATTCCTTAAGTCCCACTGATCCTCGAATGAACAATTGGTTTGTGCTCCAACCAACAAACCGAATCCCTCTCGGGCCAATGAGAGGGGTGGGCCTTTGTTCAAGACCTGGAGTCAGCACTTAGGGAACAACCTCTCTACTAATCCCTAAAGCGGGTAGGAGTGAGTCCCAGCTATCTACCAAGTCTTATCCCTAAAATGGGAGGCTTATTGAGTCGGCAATCTCAGGCCACTCTCACCCATGCAAATCTAAGGATAACCCAAATAAAAAGGAGTTCATGGCACGCCTAGGATTAAGATCGAGTTACCTAGGTCATCGTATGAATATAGTCAGTTAAGACAGTAAACGGAGTTATAAAGTCTAAGTGACTATTTCTCGGTCCAGTCTTATGCAAACTCATTGCATAGGACGCCCCCACTCGCATGCTTTACATGAACGATTCAAGATCACATCGTTTGTACTTTTACAAAGTGGGTCGCGCCCATAGCGTCCCCAAGATAAGGTACCCAACCATATCTTTATACCATAGACCGTTCTGGCTATAACTCGAACTCGATAAACTTTTATGTCACACATAAAGTTCAAGTATACATCCTATAGCCATGGGTTCTTCATTGGATTAGGGTTTCAAAATATACAATTCACTTTATTCAATAATACTTTTACTGAATAAATCTCAATAACAACTTTATTGCAAAATAAAATATACATTCAGTTTACAAAACCACGAGTTTTAGGACATAAAATCCAACAAACTCCCACTTAGACTAAAACGTCGGTGGAGTCAAATATGTTGAGCAAGAAAATGGTCCTACTGTGCAACCCGTAGTCTTAGACTCTCTAGGTTTCCCTCAAACACTTTAGTCGTGAGGGGCTTTGTAAACGGATCAATGTTGTGCTCCAAAGCGATCTGCGTGACGATCACGTCTCCTCGTTGCACAATCTCCCTGATAAGATGATATTTGCGCTCTATATGCTTTCCGCGTTTATGGCTTTTAGGTTCTTTAGAATTTGACTGCACCACTATTATCACAATAAAGAGTGATAGGTAAATTCATATTTGGAACAACTTCCAAATCAGTCAAAAACTTTCTAAGCCATACAGCTTCCTTCGCTGCTTCGCAAGCTGCAACGTACTCAACCTCCGTGGTGAAGTCAACAATACAACCTTGCTTTATACTCCTTCATACTAGAGCTCCTCCGTTAAGAGTGAACACTGATCCTGATGTGGATTTCCTCGAATCTACATCAGTTTGAAAATCAGAGTCAGTGTATCTTGCAAGGATCAAATCCTTTAAGTCATACACAAGCATATAGTCCCTCGTTCTTCTAAGATTCTTGAGGATGTTTTTAACGACAGTCCAAAGATCATATCCTGGATTGGACTGATACCTGCTGACAATTCCCACTGCATAGCATATGTCGGGTTAAGTACATAGCATGACATACATCAGACTACTAACAACTGATGCATAGGAAATGCGTCTCATATCCTCAACTTCTTGAGGTGTCTTAGGACACTATTCCTTAGACAAATGAATTCTATGCCTTAAAAGTAATAAACCCTTCTTGGAATTCTGCATCTTATATCTAATTAACATCTTGTCAATATAAGATGCCTGAGACAACGCTAGAGTTTTTTTCTTGCGATTTCAAACAATTTGGATTCAAACAATTTGTTGCGTATAATTATGGATATGCAATACCGCAGTGTACGGGTCAAGTTTTAGTATAGTGATTTATGAGTCCAAGTATCGTCCTCGGGAATGAGTTTCTAGATTAATTAATTACTAAGATACTAATTCTCAATTTTAGATAAAGAAACATAACATGGATAGTTGGTTGAAAGAAAAGACAAACAAACAAACAAACATGTGGAGACACGAATTGATAGATTTGAGGGAAGTGATTATACAAGTTAATGACTCACTTAACACATGCAATGAACCAATGAGATGAATTTATAAATAAGAAGTAAAATACTCAAGAAAATCTCTCGATTCTTAGTGAGTCTCACACATGAAATAAACTCCATAGTCTCCATATGAACCTACGACATGCATGGCATTAAGCAACTTCTTTATGTGTTTCCCTAAGATTTCTAAGTCATTCTCATGCCAGATTTCTAAGGATTTTGACAATTTTGCTCTAATTCAAGCTTTATCTCTCGAGTCCACTTAAACAAACAAATTAAGAAGTAAAAAACCAATTGCCAAAAATAAGAACAAAACATGCTTCAATTCATGGTAAGAAAGTCTTAACAAGTAATTCAATTCCTAACTACAATGTTCAGCTACTCTAAATCACATGAAAATCAAACTAAACAAGTAGAAAACGTCTTAGAACGCTATTACAAATTGAAAGAAAAAGAAAATTAAACTTATGTGTCGACGTCGGTCCTTCGTCTCCGAGCTCCCGCCTTCGATCTCGAACCTCCACGGAGGCTTTGGCTCCAAAAACACTCTTTTCTCTCTTCTTACAAAGTATATTTCGAAATTAGGGTGGATTGTCTATCAATTTCGGCTCCCCTTGTAATGAAATCATAAGGATATATTTATAGATGAATCGGTGCAGCGTTGTAACGCTAGGAGCGGCGTTACAGCGCAACGTACCCTAAATTCTTTGGTAAATAAGGAAACGATCGGCGCGCGTTGCAACACTCGAGGGTAGCGTTGCAACGCCGCTACCCTAACGCGCGCCCTTGCTCGATTTGGCGTTGCGGCACGCAAAGCGATGTCGCAGCGCCCGCATCTTGATTGTTCATGCGCTTCCTTATCGAGATAACGTTGTGACGCTGCAAAGCAGCGTTGCAACGCTATCGCCTGGAGTCTTCAAAGCCTCTAAACAGCAATCACGGCGTTTCAACGCTCTGCTTAGCGTTGCAACGCCATCACCTCGGGTCTACTAGCTTGGATTGATCTTTCTACTTCCATTTGATGTTATTTTTAGCTTCAAAAAGCCTCGTTTCGATCCCGAGTGATCCAAAATGTCTCCAAATGTCCTGTTTGAGCTCTTTACTTGAAATTCAATGATTTAAACACATCAAAGCCCTGAAATTATCATAAAACTAGCAATAATTTAGCCTAAGGATAGCACATGTTGTGTGCTATCACCATCGCTTAATGCCAGTCAGGAACCCTGAATCATTCCCAATGAGCAGGATATCGCCTACGTATAAGACTAAGAAAGCTACAGTAGTATTGACTATCTTCTTGTAGACACAAGGCTGGTCAATATTCTGTTTAAATCAATAAGATTTGATCGCAGTATCAAATCTTATATTCTAGGATCTAGATGCTTGTTTCAATCCATAAATTGATCGTTTAAGCTTGCAAACCTTTTGCTCTTGACCCTGAACTATGAACCCCTCTGGTTGATCCATATAGATACTCTCTTCAAGATTTCCATTCAAAAAGGTTGTCTTGACATCCATTTGCCAAATTTCATAATCATAAAACGTTGCAATCGACAAGAGTATTCTATTGGATTTAAGCATGACAACAAGGGAGAAAGTTTCTTCATAGTCCACCTCTTCCCACTGGGTATAACCCTTTACCACAAGTCGAGCCTTAAAGGTTTGCACCTTACTAGCTTGATCTCGTTTTCTCTTATGGATCCACTTGCAACCGATAGGTCTTTCACCATCTGGTTGATTTACAAGTTCCCAGACTGAGTTGAAGTACATTGACTCCATTTCGAGGTTCAGGACTTTAATCCACTGGTCCTTGTCTGTCATTCATTGCCTGTTTATAGGTCATCAGGTATGACCACCTGGGTTTCAGTCAAACCCATGTAATGGTCGGGTTGTCTAACATCCCTCCCACTACGTCGAGGTATACTCAACTCTTGAGAAGGACCAGCTTGATCAACAACTTTTGTTGATTTATCTGTTGTTTCCTTGGAAATTTCCACAAGACAATTTTGGTACGAGGTCGATGATCTCTCATGTGGTCTTCCTCTAAGAATGTGGCATTTGTCGACACAAGCACCTTGTCCTCTTGAGGATCATAAAACATACAACCTTTCGTTTCCTTGGAGTATCCTATGAATAGGCATAATTTTGAACGATGTTTCAATTTCTTTAGATTGGACACTAGAAAATGTGTCGTACATCCCCAAATCCTGAAGTGATGTAAACTACCTTTTCGCCCTTTACATAATTCATAGTGTGTTTCGAAACACTCTTAGAGGGAACCATGTTCAAAATATATGCAGCAGCTTCTACAACATATCCCCAAAACGAACTAGGCAACTGAGCGTAGCTCATCATGGATCGAACCAGGTCTAACAGGATTCTGTTTCTCCTTTCACATACATCGTTCGACTGAGGTGTATCGAGCACTGAAAGTTGGTATACGATTCCATGTTCTATCATATAGTCTTGGAATCTCAAATCCATATACTCTCCACCTCGATCTGATCGAAGTGTTTTAATCGTTTTACCTAACGAGTTCTCAACCACTGCCTTATACTCCTTGAACTTTTCAAGGGTTTCGAACTTATGATGCATTAGATAAAGATAGCTATACCTAGAATAATCATCAATGAAACTGATGAAATATTCATACCCTCCTCATGCCTTGACATTCATTGGACCAAAGTGAAGGGAACGAAACTCCCACGCAGCGGAAGACGATTGAATCGTCGTGGTGAAGTTGTGCAATTGAATTTCATTAAAATGATTTAACTCTTAAATCTAGGCTAAACATACATAAAATAGAAAAAAAAAACAGTAAGTTCAAGTTACTTACTTGTTGAAGACCTTCTTCAAGGATTCCTTTCCAACGAATCACGAACTCTTCGTGTGTCTCTTGATCCCTACGAACCCGAACACTTCTCACGAACAAGAACACCACCAAAGGCTTCTCGATTATTTTTCTTTTGGAAGAAGGAAGTTTGTGGGAACTTGGTGTTTTTGGAGAAGAGAGGAGAAAAGTTGAGAGAGAATAGAGAGAGAGCTTTCTCTTCTTTTTGGTGAGAAATCCAAAAAATGAGAGAATGACTTCACTTCCTTCTTGCAAGAAGGGTTTATATAATGGAGATAGGTGGAGTTGAAATCTCCACCTATTTACCATTTTACCACAACTATAGGTTATGCAAATCATATTTGCATGATTTGCATAACCACATATTATAAGATATCTGATATCTCATATTACAAATCATATTTGCAATATTGTGGATTTATTAAATTGAATCACATCCAATTTAATATATCTTAATCTAATTCCTCCAAATCTAATTTCTCCAATTAGCTCTAATTCAACAATTAGGCTAACCTATAGTTTATTATGAATCTCATTCACATTAAACTATATATTATATCATTCATATAACATATAAATGACATAAAAGCCCTTTTAGTGAAAATGAACATTTCAATTCACACTAAAACACTAACCCTTGTTTTAACCCAGATTGAGCCAACCGAGGGACCTAATGGACCTATAGTGACGAGCTCCAATGATCCGAGATTAACCTATCAAACTCTTTTACCCGGTTAATCAACCTTCATTAGCTACGGTAACACTCCACTAAAGCCCGTAGCTGCACTCTCGTCAGTGCATAATATTACGTGACCACTAATATAACCAATGCCCATGAGTCGACCCTTCACAAGTTGTTCGTAGACACGGTTGGGTTAAATTATCGTTTTACCCCTGTGTCTACTTCTTGCTCCTTAAGTCCCCACTGCTCCTTTAATGAACAACAACGTTGTTATGGTCCGACCATACACAACAACCCTCTCGGGCCAATGAGAGGGTGGGCGCCCGTTGTCCAAGCCCTGGAGACAAAACTTAAGGGAACAACCCCTCTAGTTTCCCTAAAGGTGGGAACGAGCAAATTTTGTCTCGCGTAGTTAAGTTCCGAGCTCCCTACTTAGTCTTTTCCCTAAGAAGATAGGCATATTGGGCGAGTAACAATGACCACCCTCATCCGTACTAGTCAAAGGACAGACCCCCACAGAAAGGAGTTCGTAACACGCTCAGGATTCAGGTCAAGTCATAATGGTCATCTACGAAGTTATTAGTCCTTACTATCAACGGTGTTACTTCAGTAGGTCTAATAATTCACGGTCCGGTCTTGTACAATCTCATTGTACAGGATGCCCCCACTCGCATGTCAACCACATGAACGAGTCAGATCACCTCGTTTGTATCTTAATACAAAGCGGACCACATCCACAGTGTATCCAGGATTAGGTCTCCAACCTCATCCATATACTGTAGACCGTTCGGGTCATTAACTCGAACGTGATCCTCCTTGTGTGTCCACTACACACCGTTCAAGTTCTAGTTCTCTCATATATTCAATGACCCTGGAGCTTAGTTTATTGGTTAAAGTTTGTATAAAATGCGAGACACAAAATGATGAAATGAATAACTCTTTATTAATTTCAAATTGTAATTTACAAAGACGAGATTAGGACAAAACATCCCAACAAACTCCAAATTGTAATTTACAAACACGAGATTAGGACAAAACATCCCAACAAACTCCCACTTGGACTAAGCTAGTGGAGGAATTACATTTATGAAATGTACATAAATTACAAAGAAGTAATACAATAAACTAGGGCATTGAATACCCGCTTACACATTTTACACAACTCCCACTTGCCTTAGTCAGAAAGTACTCGAAGACTTAGACACTCTAGGTGACCCTCAAACACCTTAGCCGTGAGGGGCTTTGTAAATGGATCAGCTGCGTTGTGCTCAAACACTATCTGCGTGACTGTCACGTCGCCGCGGTGCACAATCTCCCGTATCAGGTGATACTTCCGCTCAATTTGTTTGCCTCTCTTATGGCTCCGAGGCTCCCTGGAGTTGGCTACTGTACCACTGTTGTCACAAAACTGTGCGATCGGCAAGTTCATATTTGGAACAACTTCTAAATCTTCATGAACTTCCTTAGCAAAACAACTTCCTTTGCAACTTCACAAGCCGCAAGTACTCTGCTTCCATAGTGGAATTGGCGATGCATCCCTGCTTGATGCTTCGCCATACTATAGCTCCTCCATTCAGAATGAAGGCTAACCCCGAAGTGGATTTCCTAGAATCCTTATCGGTCCGAAAGTCAGAATCCGTGTATCCTGTAAGGATCAAATCCCCACCGCCATACACTAAGTTGTAGTTCCTCGTTCTCCTAAGATACTTGAGGATTGCCTTTACGGATGTCCAGTGATCTAATCCGGGATTGGATTGATACCTACTAAAAATCCCTACTGTATAACAGATGTCGGGCATAGTACACAGCATGACATACATCAGGCTCCCTACAGCTGAAGCATAGGGGATACGTCTCATATCCTCAACCACTTGAGGAGTCTTAGGACACTGATCCTTAGATAGGTGAACTCCGTGCCTGAAAGGCAGTAAGCCCTTCTTGGAGTTCTGCATCTTATATCTAGACAACATTTTGTCAATATAAGACGCTTGAGACATGGCCAGCGTTTTGTTCTTCCGGTTTCGGACTATCTGGATACCTATAACATACTGAGCTTCTCCCAAATCTTTCATTTGGAATTGCGAAGCTAGCCACTTATTTACGTCAGTAAGAAATTCTACCTCATTCTCAATGAGAAGAATATCATCCACGTATAATATCAGAAATGCGACAGTTTTGTCAACGATTTTCTTATAGACACAAGACTCGTCAACATTCTGATCAAAACCATAAGATTTGATTGTCTCACCAAACCTTATATTCCAAGACCTCGAGGCTTGTTTCAGTCCATAAATAGACCTATGAAGCCGACAAACCATTTGCTCTTGGCCTTGGGCAATGAACCCTTTGGGCTAGTCCATGTAGATGGTTCCGTCAAGGTTGCCATTCAGAAAGGTGGTCTTGACATCCATCTGTCATACCTCGTAGTCATAATACGCGATAATGGCCAGAAGGATCCTGATCGACTTTACCATGGCAACAGGTGAAAAGGTTTCCTCATAGTCAACCCCTTCGACCTGGGTAAAACCCTTTGCCATTTGTCGTGCTTTGAAGGTCTGCACCTTCCCATCTACGCCATGTTTACGCTTGTAGATCCATTTACAACCAATAGGTTTTACCCCATCCGGTTGGTCCACAAGCTCCCAGACAGAATTGAAGTACATCGACTCCATTTCCCGGTCCATAGCTTTAATCCATTCGTCCTTGTCAACGTCAGCCATTGCCTGATCATAGGTCAATGGATCCTCGCAGTCATCATCAGGATTGATGACTTGGGTTTCAGCTAAACCCATGTAACGTTCAGGCTGTCTCACAGCCCTCCCACTACGTCGAGGCATTCCCAACTCTTGGGAACAGACTTGACTTGACGTGCTAGGATCAACAACACTTGTTGACGTACTAGCCCCATCAGCAACTCTTGTTGATGTACTGTCCATTTCGTTTAATACGATTTTGCTCCTAGGCACATGATCCCTGATATGATCTTCCTCAAGGAAAGTGGCGTATGTCGACACAAACACCCTATTAACCTTAGGATCGTAAAACAGACCACCTCTGGTCTCTTTTGGGTAACCTACGAATAGGCACAATTTTGAACGGGGTTCCAATTTCTTCGAGTTTGACACAAACACATGGGTCGGGCATCCCCAAATTCTGAAATGGTGTAAACTACCTTTACGACCAGTCCAGAGTTTGAAAGGTGTTTCACAAACACTCTTCGATGGAACGTTGTTCAAAATATACACCGCAGTCTCCACTGCGTAACCCCAAAAGGAATCAGGGAGATGGACATAGCTCATCATCGACCGAACCATGTCCAACAGGGTTCTGTTTCTCCTCTCCGATACACCATTCTGCTGTGGCATACCAGGTGCTGAGAGTTGGGACGTAATTTCGTGTTCTATCATATAGTGCTGGAATTTGGTGTCCATATACTCTCCACCTCGATCCAATCGAAGTGTTTTTATGGTTTTACCTAATAGGTTTTCAACTTCAGTCTTAACTCCTTGAACTTTTCAAGAGCTTCAGACTTCTTATGCATTAGGTAAATATAGCCATACTTCGAATAATCATCAAGGAAAGAAACGAAGTATTCATAACCACCTCGTGCTTTAACACTCATCGAACCACAGAGGTCAGAATGTATAAGCTCAAGGGGCTGCTTGGCTCTATATCCTTTTCCACTAAAAGAACGTTTGGTCATTTTTCCTTCGAGGCATGACTCACACACCGGTAAAGAGTTTTCTTCTAACTGACTTAGAAGTCCACTCTTCACTAGTCTCTAAATCCGATTGAGATTAATGTGGCCTAACCTTAGATGCCAAAGATCAGCATTTTCTTTTGGAGAAACCTTAATTTTCTTAGTTCGCGTTTTTGCAGTTTTAAACAATTCAGTATTCAAAACGCTTTTGACCGAATTTGGCTTTAAAACATACAAGTTAGACTCAAGTGAAGCTGAACAAATAAAATTGCCTTTGAAAGAAATAAACGCTTTATTAGAATCAAAGGAAATTGAAATACAATGTTCAATGAGACAGGAAATATAAACAAGGTTTCTAGTAAAACCTGAGACTATATACATATTGTCCAAAAATAAAAAATTCCTGCCAAAATAGAGCTTCACTTTGCCGATCGCTGCAGCAGAGACTATCTCCCCGGATCCAACCCGTAGAGTCACCTAACCTCTCGCAACGGCTGTCAGGAATCAATTTCCTGAAAAGAAGAACAAACGTGGTTAGTGGCGACCGAATCTAAAATCCAGGCAGAGTCACTACTCTCCACTAAACATGTTTCAGTTACCAGTAAATCAAATTTACCTTGATTCTTCCTCTCGGCAAGGAACTTGGGACAGTTTCTCTTCTAGTGACCATCCCCATTGCGGTGGAAACACTTTCCTTTCTCTCTCAAACTCCTTGACCTTCTTGCCCTTTTGGCGGCAAATCGATCGGCTTTATCCCTCTTCATCTTCTTCTTCCCTTTCGGGCGTGAAGGAACAACAAAGCTTAGTCACGCAGGTCAAACCCCGTGATATGACTGTGTGAAAACGCGTTGCCTCAACTTCAGTGCCCCGATCCTCATCAAGGACTGGAAATTTTGTAGCTCATTGAGGAGGGTAGTCAGAGTGTAGCTAATTTTGTTCATAACAGAATTGCAACAAAACTGAAGGAAACTCTTCGGAAGAGTCTGCAGAATAAAGCTAACCTGGCTCGACTCGTCGATCGAAGCCCCGTTCATCTCTGCCAAATTAAAGTTGATCATCATGTCTAGAACGTGTTCTCGGACAGACAACCCTTCTTTCATTCGGGCATTGAAGACGTGTTTGAGTGAATCGTGCCTGACTTGAAAGGACTATTGTCCAAACATGTCTTGCAACGAATCCATGATCTCCTTAGCAGTGACCATCAACTCATGCTTTTTTGCCAAGACTTCAGATAAGCTGGCAATTATATAAACCTTGGCCTTTTCATTGGCCCTGATCCATCGATCGTGATCATCACGAATGCTTCGTGATGCAGTCGAGCTCGGCAACTAAGGACATTCCTCAGTAAGCACGAACTTCAGGTCGTCCGTTACTAAGATCATGTTGATATTATTCTTCCAAGTTTGGAAGTTATCTCCCACTAATTTGTCGGAAGCTAGTAAATCGATTATTGAGCTAGACATATTTTTTAGCTGAAAAAAAATCAAATAAATTTTGTGTCAGTCTCGCATAAACTTTTGAAAACCAATCAAGTTTTAGCAAAATTTAATCCTATGATCCCTAGGTCATTTAAAAATTGCAATGATATCCTAAAGGTTTAGAATGACCGCCACTGAAGGGTGAACAGAAACACGCCTCCTCTAGGACGAGACTTTCTCGACCAAATCCTAATCCCAGAATAACTCTTATTCCATTAGGCGTCCAGTTACCATTACTTGATCGAATTCATTAACATTAACGAATGTTGTGAGTGTCACCCTCAATCTTTAAGTTTCCAAGTATCCGTCCAAACAATAGCCACCGAAGGGTTAACCACGAAGGAAAACCAACAAGGAAACTGTATCCCTTTCGAGAATTCACGGTGTTCCGACTCCCATGATCAAGGCTCTCCAGAGGATTGTCCGCAGTGCAGCCAAACTAGCAGGCGGATCATTGGGGTCTCACGGTGTGAATCGAAAGAAGAGACCGTGGGTCCCGTTTTCACAGGTCCCGCTCCCACTCACTATAAGTACTCTCTCCATCCACTTTGATATTGACCCATACAAATACCATCTGAAGGAGGACGCTCATATTTGCGCCACGAGGCTGAGTATGAATCTCACGATGCGGACTTAACGGAGATTTGTTGTTGGAAATTAAATGTATCTCATACATTATATTTCCTCTCACTCAGCACTTTATAATTTTCGGGATTGACCTAGATAAACAGGCTAAAATTTACCTAAGTCTACCAATATAACTCTTATATGGTATTTAACCTAAGTTTATAATCACATTATTACTTAGGTCTATGTCAGTAAATTAATCAACTTTTAATTAACGACACTCACAATAAGTATAATCTAAGAATCTCCGGACCGAATTCACTCCCAGGTCGGTTTCTAGGTAGGGTGTTCCGCAAGCGTCAACTTAAATACCTGAGCCTTAGACAAAACCTTCCTTAGACAAAGTTACTAATCAATCACCATTCAAAAACTATACTTTGATTTCCTAATTCTAATCTTATTATAATTAGAAAACCTATGTCTAATTATTCAAGTTCTAAACACTTTAAAACTAATAATTAACTTAGGTTTCATGCATTTCTATGTTATAGTGCTTGATCATTCATCACATGAATAACTATATACTATAACAAAATAATTCATCACATGAATATAAATGCATGAGCATATTTTAATCTAAAAAAATATAACACTCATATTAATTAAATTAAAACATGCATTTAATTATATCATAACTCTTATAATATAACCTATCATGCAAACTATATATTATAACTTTTATAATATAAATAATGCATGAAATGTTTAACCTAAGGTGGGATTTTAAATCTATATGGCATACATTATGCCCATAGAAATTAATTAAATCATACATCACATGCATAAAATAATTAAATAGAAAAAATGGACCGGTTTTGACACCTATGGGGCATTTATTTAATTAAATAACATTAATATAACTTTTATATTAATATTATTTAATAAAATAAATAAATAAAATAAATAAATCCATTTTACATTTTAGAAAATAAATTAAAACAATTAAAACTGCCCCACGAATTGAACTGCTGCTACACGCCCACGATGCTCGCGAACTTGGCGCTGGAACCGCCTTCAACGCAAGTAGCGTTGCAATGCCGTGGGCAGCGTTGCAACGTTGTAGTGCTCAGCGTTGCACCCTCCGCGCTCCATGCCTCGGCGTTGCAACGCTACTCTGCAGCCAAGCCTCCGCCCGCAATTGCAGCGTTGAGACGCCGATGAACAGCGTCTCAACGCTGTCGACAGAACAACAAGCTCCTCTTGCTGTTTTTCGTCGTTTCTTGCCCGTTTCCGCTCCGATTTCTTCACAGCAACTCTTGCCACGAACGACTCAGACTTACAGACTCGATATATAACAAAATGCCCAAAAATAACGGGCCCTTACATTGATCACATCAACATAAATTGTAAATCTAAACTAGTGCCAAAATCGAAAACATCCATAATTGCAAACAAACAATTTATCACATAAATTAAGGTTATATCCACCTAATTTTAACGAAAAACAGTGCACAAAATCGAACCAATGTATGGCTCGGATACCAATTGAAGGGAATGAAACTCCCACGCAGCGGAAGACGATTGAATCGTCGTTGTGAAGTTGTGCAATTGAATTTCGTTAAAATGATTTAACTCTTAAATCTAAGCTAAACATACATAAAATAGAAAGAAAAAAATAGTAAGTTCAAGTTACTTACTTGTTGAACACCTTCTTCAAGGATTCCTTTCCAACGAATCACGAACTCTTCGTGTGCTTCTCGATTTCTACGAACCCGAACACTTCTCACGAACAAGAACATCACCAAAGGCTTCTCGATTATTCTTCTTTTGGAAGAAGGAAGTTTGTGGGAACTTGGTGTTTTTGGAGAAGAGAGGAGAAAAGTTGAGAGAGAATAGAGAGAGAGCTTTCGCTTCTTTTTGGTAAGAAATCCAAAAAATGAGAGAATGACTTCACTTCCTTCTTGCAAGAAGGGTTTATATAATGGAGATAGGTAGAGTTGAAATCTCCACCTATTTACCATTTTAACACAACTATAGGTTATGCAAATCATATTTGCATAACCACATATTATAAGATATCTCATATCTCATATTACAAATCATATTTGTAATATTGCGGATTTATTAAATTAAATCACATCCAATTTAATATCTCTCAATCTAATTTCTCCAATTAGCCCTAATTCAACAATTAGGCTAACCTATAGTTTATTATGAATCTCATTCACATTAAACTATATATTATATCATTCATATCTCATATAAATGACATAAATGCCTTTTAGTGAAATTGAACACTTCAATTTACAGCAAAACACTAACCCTTCTTTTAACCCAGATTGAGCCAACCGAGGGACCTACAGTGACGAGCTCCAATGATCCGAGATTAACCTATCAAACTCTTTGACGCGGTTAATCAACCTTCATTAGCTACGGTAACACTCCACTAAAGTCCATAGCTGCACTCCCGTCAGTGCAGAATATTACGTGTCCACTAATATAACCAATGCCCATGAGTCGACCCTTCACAGGTTGTTCGTAGACACTGCTGGGTCAAATTACCGTTTTACCCTGTGTCTACTTCTTGCTCCTTAAGTCCCCACTGCTCCTCTATTGAACAAGTTCGACCATACAAAACAACCCTCTCGGGCCAATGAGAGGGTGGGCACCCGTTGTCCAAGCCCTGGAAACAACACTTAAGGGAACAACCCCTCTAGTTTCCCTAAAGGCGGGAACGAGTGAATTCCGTCTCGCGTAGTTAAGTTTCCAGCTCCCTACTTCGTTCTGACCCTGAGAAGATAGGCATATTGGGCGAGTAACAGTGACCACCCTCACCCGTACTAGTTAAAGGACAGACCCCTGCAAACAGGAGTCCGTAACACGCTCAGGATTCAGGTCGAGTCACTAATGGTCATCTACGAAGTTATTAGTCCTTCACACAGCGGTGTTACATCAGTAGGTCTAATAATTCACGGTCCGGTCTTGTACAATCTCATTGTACATGATGTCCCCACTCGCATGTCAACCACATGAACGAGTCAGATCACCTCGTTTCTATCTTAATACGAAGCGGGTCGCATCCATAGTGTATCCAGGATTAGGTCTCCAACCCCATCCATATACTGTAGACCGTTCGGGTCATTAACTCGAATGTGATCCTCCCTGTGTGTCCACTACACACCGTTTAAGTTCTAGTTCTCTCATATATTCAATGACCCTGAAGTTAGTTTATAGGTCAAAGTTTATATAAAATGCGAGACAGATAATGATGAAATGAATTACTCTTTATTAATTTCAAATAGTAATTTACAAACACGAGATTAGGACAAAACATTCCAACACACAGGGATCCGAATGCACGAGTTCCAATGGTTCTTTGGCCCTATAACCTTTTCCATAAAAAGGTCGTTTTGTCATTTTTTCTTCTAGATAGGACTCACATGGTGGTAAAGAGTTGTCCTCTAACTGATTTAGGAGACCACTCTTAACCAATCTCCCAATCCTATTGAGAATAATGTGACTTAGTCTCAACTGTCAAAGATAGGTACTTGGAGAAAGCTTCTGCCTTTTATTTTTAGTATCAGTTGTTTTAAACATCTCGATGTTCAAAATAGCTTTTATCTCTGTTGGTCTTAACACATATAAATTGTTTTCAAGTTTAGCGGAACATATTCGTACACTCTTTTGCAAATGAACGCTTCATTATAATCAAAAGATACTTTATACATATGTTCAAGTAAACAAGAGATAGATACAAGATTTATTTTGATTCTAGGAACCAAAAGTACATTTTCTAATAAAATAAATTTATCTCTAAATAACAACCTCACTGCTCCCACTGCTCTAGCTGATACAACCTCTCATGTTCCAACCCTGAGAGTTATCTCATTATTAGCAAGCGACCTCCAGGAACTAGTTTCCTGAAAAGAAGAACACACATGGTTAGTGGCTCCCAAATCTAGTATCCAGGTGGAATCATCATGTTCCACTAAACATGTTTCAACAAAAGTAAATCATATTTACCTTGTTTTTCTTTCTCAGTTTTCTTTTCCGCAAGGTACTTCGTTTTGGGATTTATGCCCTAAACTTGTGTAATTTTGATCAAATAAATAAAGAGTTATTTGTTTTGATAAAATTATATTCTTGCTTTATAAATCCAATAAAACTAAGCTCCAAGGTTATAATATATCTTGAACGTTAGTGTAGTGGACACTTTTTGGATTGTGTTCAAGAATATAACCTAAATGGTCTATAGTATAAGAATAAGGTTGGAAACCTCATTCTGGTAACACCATTGATGCAACCCACTTTGTAATTAGTACAAATGAGGTAATCCAACTCATTCATGTAGTTGACATGCGAGTGGGGGCATCCTGTATGAATAGTTCATAAAGACTGGACTGCAAATTATTAGTCTGACCAGTATAACACCATTAACAGGATAAGACTGATAATTTATAGATGGTCATTAGTGACTCGACCTGAATCCTAAGCAAGTTAGTAACTCCTGCTTATAAAGGGTTTGTCCTTAGACTAGTATGGGTGAGAGTGGCTTGTAGCCGACTTAATAAGCCTTCTTCTAAGGAACAGAACCTCGTAGGTAGTTGGGGACTTAACTATACAAGATGGAATTCACTCATTCCTACACTAAGGAATTAGATAGGTTGTTCCCTTAAGAACTGACTCTAGGTCTTGAACAACGGGGCCCCACCCTTTAACTAACTTAAGAGGGTATGAGTCTATGGTAGGACCTTAGATTTGTTGTTCATTACACGATCAGTGGTGCTTAAGGAACAAAGAGGTAATCACAGGGGTAAAATGGTAATTTGACCCAGCTGTGATTACGAACAACCTGTGAAAAGTCGACTCATGGGTAATGATTATATCAATGGACACAATATAATCTACAGTGAGGAGAGTGCAGCGACAAGTCTATAGTGGAGTGACTTGTAGTTAATGAATATTGATTAATTGGATCAAAGAGTTTGATCAGTTAATCTCACATCATTGGAGCTCATGAACTGTAGGTCCATTAGGTCTCTCCGTTGGCTCAACATGGTTATATTGAGGGTATAAAGTTAGGAATGAAATTGAAGTGTTCAATTTCATACATGAGGTGTTATATCAATTATATATGATATAATTGATATAATATATGGTTTCAATGTGAATTAGATTCACATATAAACCATATAATAGTGAGAGAATAAAGGAGAGATAGGTTGGTAATTTCCATCTTATTTCCCTATATATATAGTTGCATGAGATGCAATTTGTAGTGAAGGTTTTTTCAACAAAACCCTAGCATTGTCCCACATTGTGTTAGAAAGAGTTCCAATTACAATCTCACAAACATCTCACCTCACCTAAAGGGAACTCACTTTCCTCCCTCACCTAGAGAAAAACGGAGAAGATCCAGTGGTAATGTCAGTGATCGTTCGAGTTCGTGTTGCTGAGATCGTGAACGTGGGAGAAGAAGCACTTGAAGAAAGAGTTCTTCAAAGGTAATATCTTGTTGTCCATCTTGTAGAAATGCATGCTTAACCTAGTTAGATTAGTTCTTGATTGTAATCCATGTAACTAAATTAAGAACACACGATTAACAATCGCTTCCGCTGCGGGATTCGATCCCTTAAATTGGTATTACAACCCAATTGTGTTCTTAATTTTCGTTCTGGATTTATCAAGAACGAGGTGAGATTTATTGTTTTTCATGTGTTGAATGAACGGTTTGCAAATTAGATGGTTTCGATTTTGGCACTTAGATTTACATAATTTTGTTGAATTGTTCAATGTAAGGGCCTATTGTTTTAGGCATTTTATTATGTAAATCGAGTCTGTAAATTCGTGTCGATCGAGGCAAAGTGGTTGCTTAGAAGAACAGAGCAAAATCGAGCAAGATGGAAAAATGTTGTTGTCGTTTGTGAATGGCGTTGCAACGCTGTTCATTGCCATTGCAACGCCTTGCAACGCCACTGCAGCAGGCGCGCGGCAGGGAAGACGATGGCGTTGTGCAACGCTTCTGCTGAGGAGCGCTTTGACGGGCGGAAGAAGACAAGATGCAGCGTTGCAACGCCACAGGCGTTTCACGTGAAGGAGCAACGAGCAGAAACAGTTTTAGTAATATATAATAAATATAAGAATGTTTTATATTTATTTTTATTTAATTTATTTAATTTTAATTAATATAATTAGATTATATTAATTAAAATTAAATTTAGGGTGCCAAAATTGGTCTAATTTTGCTATTTAAAATTATGCAATTGTTGTGTAATTATTGTCATGCATAATGTATGCTTTTAATTTAGAAATCCCACCTTAGGTTAAGCATTTCCATGCATCATTTATAATATAAAGAGTTATATTATATAGTTTGGATGATTAATTAATATAAGGTGTTATATTAATTTATGGACAACATTGACATGCATTATATTTCATGAGATGATTATGTTATGTATATCTTATTATTCATGAGATGAATGATCAAGCACTATAACATAGTATGCATGTCACCAAAGGTTAATTATTAGTTTTAAAATGTTTAGAACTTGGAAATAATAGACCTTAGGTTATCTAGTTCTAATTAGATTAGAATTAGGAACCAAGTAATTTATAAACAATGATTAAAAGATGAACTCTGTCTAAGGAAGATTTTGTCTAGGCTGGGGTATTTAAGGTGACAGAAACACAACACCCCTACCTAGGACTGACCTGGGAGTGAATTTTAATCAGAGAGTTTATAAATTATAGTAGCGTCAGCGGGTTTATTAAGGGGTTAATAAACTAGAAATCCTAGAACTTAATATAAAGAGTTATATTAGCAAACTTAGGATAAAATCAATATAAGAGTTATATTAGCAAACTTAGGATAAAATCAATATAAGAGTTATATTGATAAGTTTAGGTAAAACCATTAGCCGGGTTTAGCCTAAGTAAATTTCCTATAGAGTTAAAGTATCCAGTGGGAGGAAAAGTGTATATGATACATATTTTTCCACCTACGTATCTCCGGGAAGTTTACATCGTGAGACTCATACTTGGCCTCGTGGCGCAAACGGGAGCGTCCCCCTTCGGATGGTGTTTGTATGAGTCAATATCCAGGTGAATGGAAAGGGTACTTATAGTGAGTGGGAACAGGTTTAGTGAAAACAAAACCTATGGTCTCTTCAGTTAGTTTACACCATAAGATCACTATGGTCAGCCTGCTAGTTTGGCCTGGACCAGACAATCCCTTCGGAGGGCTTGATCATAGGGGGATCGAACACAGTAGACTCCCGAAAGGGATAAAGATTTCCTTAGTCTGTTTTTCAATCTAGTCCTCCCTTCGGCGGATTTTATTGGATGGGGACTCTGGGATCTAAAGACAGAGGGTTACACTCACAATGTACATAAGAAGTGTATGTATCTTGACCGAATAATGGTAACTAAAGCATATAGGAATTAGAGTTATTCTTGCGTTAGGTTTTGGTCAATAGTGTCTTGATCCAGAGGAGGAGTGTTTTTTATTACCCTTCAGTGTCATACATTCTAAACCTTTGGAGTATCATTGCAAATTATAAATGACCTAGGAATCATTTGATAATTAGCTAAAACTTGACTGGATTAGAAAATTATAGCAAGACGCTCATACAAGTTTTGTTTGTAAATTTTCAGCAAAAATGTCTTGCTCTATAATTTCCTTATTGGGTGCAGAAAAGTTAACCGGAGAGAATATGATTACGTGGAAAAACAAACTCAACACTATATTGGTAGTGGATGATCTAAAGTTTGTGTTAACTGAGGTGTGTCCTCAGATGCAAGGCTCGAATGCTTCACGAAATGTTCGTGATGCATATGATCGATGGATCAAGGCCAATGATAAGGCCAAGGTCTACATGCTGGCAAGTATGTCTAAAATATTAGCCAAGAAGCATGAGGGCATGATAACCGCAAAAGAAATCATGGATTCAGTGCAGGGCATGTTTGGACAACAGTCCACACAGGCCCGACACAATCCCTTAAAGTACATACTCAACTCAAGGATGTCAGAGGGTACATTTGTTCGGGATCATGTCCTGGATATGATGGTGCTCTTTAACATCGCGGAGTCGAATGGTGCTTCTATCGATGAATCGAGCCAGGTCAGCTTTATTCTGGAAACCCTTCCAGATAGTTTCCTACAGTTTAGAAGTAATGTTGTTATGAACAAGCTTACTTTTAATCTTACCTCCCTTCTGAATGAACTCCAGACCTTTCAATTTTTAATGAAAATTCAGGGATCGAAAGGTGAGGCAAATGTTTCCAGTAGGAGTTATCATAGAGGTTCGACCTCTAGATAAAAAACAGTGGCTTCATCTTCTTCTAACTTGAAAGGGAAGAAGAAGAACATGAAGAAGGTTGGTAAAGGGAAACGAGCTGACAAAGTTGTCGCCCAGAAGGGCAAGAAAGTCAAAAAAGTTGCAAACAAAGGAAAGTGTTTCCACTGCAACGAAGACGGGCATTGGAAACGGAACTGCCCGAAGTAAATTGCAGAGAAGAAGAAGGAAGGTAAATATGATTTACTTTGCTTAGAAGCTTGTTTAGTGGATAATGACAAAACTGCTTGGATACTTGATTCAGGTGCCACTAATCATGTTTGTTCTTCTTTTCAGGGAATTGATTCCTGGAACCAGCAAAAGAAAGTAGAGATAACGCTCCGGGTTGGAAATGGAGAAGTCGTCTCAGCTATAGCAGTAGGCACGATAAAGCTTTATTTCGACAAGAAATATATGTTGTTGGACAATATATTAGTGATACAAGGGTTTACTAGAAACCATCTTTCAGCTTCATTACAAAATCGGTTGTATGTTTTAAGGCCTAATGCAGTCAAAATGGTTTTGAACACTGAATTATTTAAAACTGCAAACACACAAACTAAGAAATGTAAAATTTCTCCTAAAGAAAATGCTTATCTTTGGCATCTTAGATTGGGTCACATTAACCTCAATAGGATTGAGAGATTGGTAAAGAATGGACTTCTAAATGAGTTAGAAGAAAATACTTTACTCAGATGTGAATCTGCCTAGAAGGCAAAATGACTAAAAGACCTTTTAGTGGAAAAGGTTATAGAGCCAAAGAACCTCTTGAGCTTATACATTCAGACCTTTGTGGCCCGATGAGTGTTAAAGCCAGAGGAGGTTATGAATATTTCATCTCTTTTATAGATGATTATTCTAGATTTGAGCATATTTACCTAATACAACATAAGTCTGAAGCACTTGAAAAGTTCAAGTAATTCAAGACTGAGGTTGAAAACCAATTAGGTAAAATAATTAAAACACTTCGATCAGATCGAGGTGGAGAGTACGTGAATTTAAAATTTCAGAACTATATGATAGAACATGAAATTACATCCCAACTCTCGGCTTCTGGTACACCACAACAAAATGGTGTATCGAAAAGGAGAAATAGAACCTTGTTGGACATGGTTCGATCAATGATGATTTATGCTCATCTCCCTAGTTCCTTTTGGGGTTACGCAGTGGAGACTGCGGTATACATTTTGAACAATGTGCCATCAAAAAGTATTTCTGAAACACCTTTTGAACTCTGAAAAGGACGTAAAGGTAGTTTATATCATTTCAGAATTTGGGGTTGTCCAGCACATGTGCTTGTGACAAATCCAAAGAAGTTGGATTCACGTTCAAAATTATGTCTATTCGTAGGCTACCCAAAAGAAACAAGAGGTGGTTTATTCCATGATCCTAAGAAATATAAGGTTTTTGTGTCGACAGATGCCATTTCTTAGAGGAGGACCACATAAGGGACCACAAGCCAAGAAGTAGAATTGTGTTGCAGTTAGACAGAACAATAGCAAAGGTTGCTAATAAAACTAGTACGTCAACAAAAGTTGTTGATACTAGCTTGTTTAGTCAAGAGAGTCCAACTCAAGAGTTGAGTATGCCTCGACGTAGTGGGAGGGTTATAACACAACCTGACCGTTACATGGGTTTATCTGAAATCCAAGTTGTTATACCAGATGACGACTGTGAGGATCCATCGACTTATAATCAAGCGATTGTTGACAAAGACAAAGACAAATGGGTCATAGGCATGGACCAAGAAATGGAGTCTATGTGATAACTCACCATAATTGAGTTATTTTACTAGAATTTTAGTGTTTAATCCACTTGAATTGCATTTAATTTAGTGATCCTCATGTTATTTTATCCCTAAATTATGTGTGTTAGCTTTAAAATCTTGAATTTAAGCATTAGGTGCAAAAAGAATTAATTTTGATGTTTTTGTGTTTTAATTTGAGATTTTTCTTAACTCCCAAAATCGTGGATTTAGTTTGATTTATAATTGACTTCATAAATTTATTTGGGATTTTTCTGTGTAGGAGATGTTTAAAAATTACAAGAGTCCCTAAGGGCATTTTAGACATTTTACCCGAAGGGTTATATGGTCTTTTTACTCTTAAGGGTATTTTTGTAATTTATGGAGTTAGGGCAACACCATCTTCTATAAGGAGGCTAGGGTTTACAAGTGAAAAGGGGGAGTTGGAGTTGTTACAAGAGGAAGAGACCGAGAGAGAGAAGAGGAACCATCGATTTTGCTACAACAATCAAGGGGAAAAACAGAGAGGATAAACTTAACATTGTTGTAGCAATCGAGAGGGAAGAGCAGAGAGGAGTTGTCTGGCGTTGCTGAAGCAATCAGTGGAACCTGTGCGTAAAGTAGAATCTGAAGCCTCTTTGCTGAAGCAATCGACGTGCAGTTGAGGAGAAGCCATCGGCATTGCTGAAGCAATCTGTGAAGTTGCTGCAGTGGTGTTGCCTGCTGTTTGCTGAAGCAATCGGTGGAACCAAGGGGTTGTTGCTGTTGTTGCTTGTCTTTGCTGAAGCAATTGGCTGCACTGTTGCAGAAGCCAACCAAAGGGCTTTCTTTGAAAGCAAACGCTTCTGCCGCACCCATCGACAGAGGGTTGCTGCTAGGCAATTGCTATAGCAAAAGCTAGGCCACTTGCTGTGTAACCTTTTCCCTATCTCTAAGTTTTATTGCTTGTTGTAAACTACCAATTTAATACTGATTTTTTGGGTTGTTTATATACTGATTTAGACTACTTTTGCTCACTGTTTTAGGCCGAACTCGTGACTGGTTTAGGCTATAATTGTGGTCTATTTAGGCTATTTTAGTGAATGTTGTTGGTTGTTTTGCATGAACTCATTGATCAATAAAAGCATGCTTAATTTAGAGATGTGTGACTCGATTTTAATCATGAACTAAATTGTCTTAGGCAAAGGTTAGGTTGTGTTCAAATGTAAATTTGGATTAAATTTATGGTTGATGCCATTGATTGAATTTATGAAATTTTATTAAATTTAACGTTGCATGAGAATTAAAATTGGCATTTTTAACTTCTCTATAATTCATAAACTTGGGAAAGCTAATGAATTAGAAAACTAAAATTTCATTCTAGGATTATTGAGTTGATTAGGGATAATTAATCCACCTAGAACCTAAAATCATGAGCATAATTTAGATAACAATTGGGAAATTGTAGGTTTTAAAACTTAGTGATTTTGGAAAGAATCATTTGAATGCATGTGTAGGTAAATTCAAGGCATCACTCAAAGTTTATTCCAATTGAACATTAGAACTCTAACCTAACCCGAGCCTATTTTTCATTACAAATCTCATCTCTTGCATCTGCCCTCTTGTTTGCATTTTCCTCTCCCTGCATTTAAATTCAGTTATTTTCTTGAGTCTAGTCTTGTCTTTGCTCGCTTTTCACTTCAATTTATTTATCTACTACAGTAAATTGCACACCCATGCATTGCACTAAAATAAGGAAAATTTGTTAGGACATTAATCCATTTAGGTCTAACTAGTCCTCGTGGGATCGATACTTTGAACTTATCACTTGCTGCTCTCGACCGTGTATACTTGCACGTCGTAAAAGTGTCGGGGTTTTATTCTAATTTGCATTAGTTTAGGGCACTCGATATTTTTGCATCACTATGCACTTCATTTCTGCTTGGGATCTCGTAGATAAACCTGATGGGGTAAAACCTATAGGTTGTAAGTGGATCTACAAGAGAAAACGTGGTGTAGATGTGAAGGTGCAAGCCTTTAAAGCTAGACTAGTAGCAAAGGATTATACCCAGGTTGAAGGGGTTGACTATGAGGAAACCTTTTCACCTGTTGCTATGGGGTAAAGTCTATCCGTATCCTACTTGCCATTGTCGCGTATTATGACTATGAGGTATGGCAAATGGATGTCAAGACAACCTTTTTGAATGACAACCTTGACGAGAACATCTACATGGACCAACCTAGAGGGTTCATTAAACCAGGACAAGAGCAAAAGGTTTGCATGCTTAAAATGTCCATCTATGGACTGAAACAAGCCTCTAGGTCCTGGAATATAAGATTTGATGAGGCAATCAAATCTTTTGGTTTTCACCAGAATGATGATGAACCTTGTGTCTACAAGAAAATCATCAATAGTTCTATCGCATTCTTAGTTCTATATGTGGATGATATCCTACTCATTGGGAATGATGTAGGATATCTTACTGACATTAATAATTGGCTTGCTACGCAATTCCAAATGAAAGATTTGGGTGATGCACAGTTTGTTCTTGGGATCCAGATTGTCCGGAATCGCAAGAATAAAACACTAGCCTTTTCTCAAACATCTTACATAGACAAAGTGTTGTCGAGGTTTAAGATGCAAGACTCCAAAAAGGGCTTATTGCCTTTCAGATATGGAGTTCATTTGTCTAAGAAACAATGCCCTAAGACACCTCAAGCAGTTGAGGATATGAGACGGATTCCTTATGCATCAGCTGTTGGGAAGCTTATGTACTAGGCTATACATCTGTTTTGCAGTTGGAATTGTCAGTAGGTATCAATCCAATCCAGGACCTGAACACTGGACAGCGGTTAAAACAATCCTTAAGTATCTACGGAGAACAAGGAACTACATGTTTGTGTATGGGGCTAAGGATTTGATCCTTACAGAATACACGAATTCTGACTTTCAGACTGATAAAGATTCTAACTTGTGTATGGTGCTAAGGATTGGAAACCCCATGCGGTAACACCATGGATGCGACCCACTTTGTAATTAGTACAAATGAGGTAATCCAACTCATTTATGTAGTTGACATGCGAGTGGGGGCATCCTGTATGAAAAGTTCATACAAGACCGGACTGCAAATTATTAGTCTGACCAGTATAACACCGTTAACAGGATAAAACTGATAATTTATAGATGGTCATTAGTGACTCGACCTGAATCCTGAGCAAGTTAAGAACTTCTGCTTATAGGGGTTTGTCTTTAGGCTAGTATGGGTGAGAGTGGCCTGTAGCCGACTTAATAAGCCTACCTTCTCAAGGACAGAACCTCGTAGGTAGCTGGGTACTTAACTATACAAGATGGAATTCACTCATTCCTACACTAAGGAATTAGATAGGTTGTTTCCTTAAGAACTGACTCCAGGTCTTGAACAATGGGGCCTCACCCTCTAACTTACTTAAGAGGGTATGAGTCTATGGTAGGACCTTAGACTTGTTGTTCATTAGAGGATCAGTGGTGCTTAAAGAAAAAAGAGGTAATCACAGGGGTAAAACAGTAATTTGACCCAGCTGTGATTACGAACAACCTATGAAGGGTCTGATGGAGATCTGATCCCCTTGAGCAGCGGAAACGTGTTTAAAATCGTAATTTGCAAGTTCGTTTTGGTTGAAATACGAAAACGATACATTGATAAAAACAGAATAAACATGCATTTTCTAATCTAATTAGACATGGAGTATAACATGCAAACATACTTTGTTTAACCATTAAACTAAAAGGAAGAAACAATACATTTGTTGATTTCCACAGAATAACTCCTTGTTCCAAGCTTTGCAGCAACACAACAATCCAAGAATACTTCTTTGTTTTCTCCAACAGGACAACACCACGAGGAAAACCTCCTATGTCTCTGAGTTTCAACTTATATCTTCCTTAGGTGGGAAGGATCCAACAATTGGAGAATGAGAATTGAGAGAGAGAGAGAGAGTGAATTCTTCTATCAGTGAATTCAATCAATTGAATGAATGATCGATCGAAGGTAGTCCCTTCTCACTAGGAGAAGGACACTTCAGTGGGTAACTCCCCACTCCCTATCGAGGGGGAGTTGGGGAGAGTGAGAACGTGTAATATAAATCATATTCACATTAAATTTATAATATATAGTTCCAAAACTATATATTATATTGTATCTATATACATTAAATTTATTCTCTTATGAATTTGAACATTTCAAATTAAAATGATCTAATAACCCTTTACGAGCTAGAAGATGGACCTAATGGACCTACATACCAAAATCTCCAACGATACGAGATTGCTCGATTATTCTCATTAACCTCCCAATCAACATTCGTTAACTGCTGGAACACTCCACTAAAGTCCCGCAGCTGCACTCTTCTCACTGCAGATATATTTCTGCGTCCACGGATATTGACCAATAACAGCAAGTCAATCCTTCACGAATGTTCGTAACACTAGCTTGGTCAAATTACCGTTTTACCCCTGGGTTACATCTTGTACCTTAAGTACCAGTGCTCCTCTAATGAACAATTTGTTTGTGGTCCTACCAACAAAAAGAGTCCCTCTCGGGCCAATGAGAGGGTCGAGCCCTTTGTTCAAGTCCCGGAGACACCACTTATGGGAACATTCCTCTACTTACCCTAGTAGGCGGGAAGGAGTGAATTCCATCTTGCTAAGTTAAGCTCCCAACCGCTCACTTAGTCTTGTCTCCAAGAAGGTAGGCATATTGAGTCGGCGAATCTGGCCACTCTCACCCATACTAGTCAAAGGACAATCCCTCGCGAATAGGAGTTCGTAACCTGCTCAGGATTGAGATCAAGTTGCCTAGGTCATCCTAGTGAAATAAAAACCTAACTAGTCAACGAAGTTACATCTAGTGGTTACTATTTCGCGGTCCGATCTTATGTAATCTCATTACCTAGGATATCCCCACCCACATGTCATCTACACGAACACGTTAGGATCACAGTATTTGTATCATATGCAAAGTGGGCCACATCCATAGTTTTACCAGGGTAAGGTACCCAAACCTTATCCCCTAACTATAAACCCTTTAGGTTGTATCTCGAACTGAGATCCTTTTTATGTACATTACATTCAGTGAAAGATTCATTTTACAGTATTAGATGTTTAGTTTATTGGATTTAGGGTTAAAACAAAGGCAATATCATACATAATGAACAATAACACTTTATTGAAGTAATAATACTTTATTACATTAATTAGAACATAATTACAAACTACGAGTTTTAGAGCACAAACCCCAACAAACTCCAACTTGAACTAAAACTCTAGTGGGGTACATCATAATCTAAAACAGTGGTAACAGAGATAGAAATACAATAAACTAGGGCATCCATATACCCATTACATATCTCCCATTTGCCCTCGATTAGCCTATGTAAATATCTCGTAGACCTAGACTTTACAGATCACTCTCGAATACTTTAGCCGTGAGAGTCTTTGTAAATGGATCAGCAATGTTGTGCTCCAAAGTGATCTTCGTGACTATCACATCTCCTTGTTGCACTATCTCTCGTATCAGGTGATACTTCCTCTCGATGTGCTTACCTCGCTTCTGGTTGCGAGGTTCCTTCGAATTGGCTACCACACCACTGTGGTCACAGTATAAGGTGATGAGAAATTCCACATTTGGAACAACTTCCAAATCAGAAAGGAATTTCCTCAGCCAAACAACCTCTTTAGCTGTTTCACATGCAGCGACATACTCAGCCTCCATCGTGGAGTCAGCGATGCATCCTTACTTGATGCTTCACCATACTATAGCTCCCCCGTTAAGGGTGAAAACTGATCCTGATGTGGATTTCCTAGAATCCTTATCGGTCTGAAAATCAAAATCAGTGTATCCAGTAAGGATCAAATCCTTAGTCTCATACACAAGCGTATAGTCCCTCGTTCTCGTAAGATACTTGAGGATATTTTTAACTGTTGTCCAATGGTCTAACCCTGGATTGGATGGTACCTACTGACTATTCCCACTGCATAGCAAATGTCTGGCCTCGTGCACAACATAACATACATTAAGCTACCTACTGCAGAGGCATAGGGAATACGTCTCATATCCTCAACTTCTTGAGGTGTCTCAGGACACTGTTCCTTAGACAGACAAACTCCATACCTAAAGGGTAATAAGCCCCTCTTGAAATTCTGCATCGAATATCTTGACAACATTTTGTGGGTATAAGATGCTTGAGACACAGCTAGTGTTTTGGTCTTGCGATTACTGAAGATCTGAATCCCAAGAACATATTGCGCCTCTCCCAAATCTTTCATTTGAAATTGGGTCGCCAGTCAATTCTTTATGTCAGTAAGGTATCCTACATCATTCCCAATGAGTAGGATATCATCAACATAAAGCACATAGAAAGGTACTTTGTCGTTGATGATCCTCTTGTAAACACAAGGCTCATCAACGTTTTGGTCAAAGCCATAAGACTCGATCGCAGTATCAAATCTTATATTCCAAGATCTGGATGCTTGTTTCAACCCATAATTGGATTGATTGAGCTTCCAAACTTTTTGCTCCTGACCTTAGGTTATGAACTCTTCGGGATGAGACATATAGATGCCCTCGTCAAGATTACCATTCAAAAAGGCTGTCTTGACGTCCATTTTCCAGATTTCATAATCATAAAACGTGGCTATGGACAAGAGTATTCTTATAGACTTCAGCATAGCAACAGGGAAAAAAGTTTCTTCATAATCAACTCCTTCCCTTTGGGTAAAACTC
The DNA here is from genome assembly GCA_036507285.1 of Trichosanthes cucumerina. Lineage (NCBI taxonomy): Eukaryota > Viridiplantae > Streptophyta > Magnoliopsida > Cucurbitales > Cucurbitaceae > Trichosanthes > Trichosanthes cucumerina. Next base: position 55,382,829 of record CM071838.1, read on the forward strand.
TTTGCTACAAGTCTAGCATTAAAGGTCTGTACCTTTCCAGCTACATCTCTCTTTCTCTTATAGATCCATTTACACCCTATGGGTCTAACCCTTCAGGTTGGTCTACAAGTTCCCATACTGAATTGAAGTCTATTGACTCCATTTCAAGGTCCATGGCTTTGATCCATTAGTTCTTGTCTACGTCATTCATTGCCTGTTTATAAGACAATGGATCTTTTACGTCGTCATCAAGTATGACGACTTGAGTTTCAGATAAACCCAAGCAGCGGTCAGGTTGGGAAACAACCCTCCCACTATGTCGAGGCATTCCCAACGATTGAGAAGGACGAGATTGACTTGAGGTGTTGGGATCTCCATCAACTTTTGATGAAGGTCAAGCTTGATCAACAACTCTTGTTTGTTCATCTGTAGCTTCATTTAGTACTAATTTACTACGAGGTTTATGGTTCCTCATGTGATCTTCCTCCAAGAACGTGGTGTTTGTCGATACAATCACCTTGTTTTCCTGTGGGTCGTAGAAAAGACCACCTCTCATTTCTTTGGGATTGCCAACAAATTGGCATAATCTTGAACGTGGTCCGAGTTTCTTTGGGTATGTCACTAGCACGTGTGCCAGACAACCCCAAATCCTGAAGTGTTGTAAACTAGGTTTACGCCCCTTCCACAATTCAAAAGGTGTTTCTGAAACACTCTTTGATGGAACAGTGTTCAAGATTTGAACTGCAATCTCTACAACGTATCCCCAAAACGAGACAGACAATTGAGCATAGCTCATCATAGAACGAACCATGTCTAACAAGGTCCTATTTCTCCTTTCTGACACACCATTTTGTTGTGGTGTATTAGGTGCAGTGAGTTGAGATTTAATTCCATGTTCTAGCATATAGTCATGGAATCTCAAATCCATATACTCTCCACCTCGATCGGATCGAAGTGTTTTAATGGTTTTCCCTAATGCATTCTCTACTTCAGCCTTATGCTCTTTAAGCTTTTCAAGAGCCTCAGACTTGTGATGCATTAGATAGATAACCATACCTCGAATAATCATCTATGAGAGAGATGAAATATTCGTACCCTCCTCGAGCTTTAACATTCACCGGACCACAAAGATCCGAATGTATAAGTTCTAGGGGTTCTATGGCTCTGTAACCTTTTCCAGTAAAAGGTCGCTTAGTCATTTTACCTTCCAAGCATGATTCGCAAGGAGGTAAAGAATCATCTTCTAACCTGTTTAGAAGTCCATTCTTAGAGAGTCTCTCAATCCGGTTGAGATTAATATGACCAAGTCTAAGATGCCATAGATAGGTATTATTATGAGAAATTCTTTGTCTTTTACTTTGAGTATTAGAAGTTTTAAACATCTCATGATTTAAAATTGCTTTAGTTTGATTCGGTTTAAGTACATACAATCCGTTTTTCAATTTAGCAGAACAAATATTGACAACCTCTTTTAAATTGAACGCTTCATTTAACGAAAAGGAAATACAGTATCCAAGTTCTATTAAACAAGAGATAGAAATTAAGTTCCTCTTAATCTTAGGAACTATGTACAGATTTTTTTAAAAAATAAATATATCTCTAAAAAACAGCTTGGCATCTCCTACTGCACGAGCTGAGACGACGTCTCCCGTTCCGACCCTGAGCGTCATCTCACCCTCTTCGAGCTCCTTGAAGGAACTAGTTTCGTGAAACGAAGAGCAAACGTGATTAGTGGCTCCTGAATCAAGTATCCAGGTAAAATCATCATTTTCCACTAAGCAAGTTTCGAGAACAAGTAAATCTAATTTACCTTTCTTCTCATTGAGCTCAGCAAGGTATTTTGGGTAGTTTCGCTTCCAGTGCCCATCCACGTTGCAGTGGAAACATTTTCCTTTATCTTCAACCTTGACTTTTCCTTTGCCTTTGTCAGCAGCAGGTGCCTTCCCTTTCCCTCCAATCTTCTTCTTCTGGGTCTTCTTAATCCCAGAAGATGAACTACACGACTTAGTCCCAGAGGATGAACCCTTCTGGAACCTTCTGGAATGGGCAAACAGATTTGCCTCTCCATCAGCCTATCCCTTATTCTTCATAAGAGACTGAAAAGTTTGTAGTTCATTTAGGAGAGTAGTCAAGTTATACTCTATCTTGTTAATCATCGCATTGCTGCAAAATTGTAGGAAACTCTTCGGAAGATATTCCAGGATGAACGAGACCTGACTTTGCTCGTCAATGACCGCGTCGTTCATCTCAGCCACGTTGAAGTGGACCACCAGATCGAGAACATGTTCTCTCACTGACGATCCCTCCTTCTTACGGGAGTTATAAACGTATTTGAGGGATTTGTGCCGAAGCTGTCCGGACGATTGTCCAAACATATCCTGCAACGAACTCATGATCTCACGACTGAGACCATACCCTCGTGCTTTTTGGCTAGAACTTCAGAAACACTAGCCAAAATGAAGACCTTGGCCTTATCATTGGCCTTGATCCAAATGATCGTCGCGCCTCCCCTTGCATTGAGGAGCGTTTCGAGCAGGGACTTGAGGACATTCCTCAGTTAGTACAAACCGAAGGTCGTCAACAACAAGAATCGTATTAAAATTGGACTTCCACGTAGTAAAATTCTCACCAGTTAAACGATCGATTTTTAATAAGGCTATTATTGAGGAGGACATGCTGAAAATCCAAAATAGTTCTAATTCGTTATGCCTTTTAACCTATTGAGGACGACATGCTGAAAATCCAAAATTCTCACCAGTTAAACGATCGATTTTTAATAAGGCTATTATTGAGGACGACATGCTGAAAATCCAAAATAGTTCTAATTAGTTATGCCTTTTAACCTATTAAAAACCAATCAAATTTAGCAAAATTATTAAAGAACCCTAGTGTTTAAACTAAACTCAGTGTTTAAAATAAACCTTTAATTTTGCAATGATACTTCAAGGGTTTAGAACAAAAGCCTCCGTCGGGCGGTCAGTCATTCCTCCCTCGAATTGAGACTTTCTCAACCCATTCTCACTACCATAACATCTCATGTCCCAATGGTCCTTAGCTACCGTTTGTTTGGTCAATGACTTGTTAACTAGCTTAACTCATCCCGTAAATGTGACCATACAATTTTTAGATCCAATAGGTCCGAGCCAACAGGCTACTATTAAGAAAGACAACTGTTGGCAAATTACCTAAGAGACTCTATCCATTTCTGGAGTTCGTGGTGTTCCGATCCCTATAGGCAGGCCCTTTGTAGGGTTTGGCTGTTCTAGGACAACCTAGTAGGCGGACTATAGAAATCTCACGGTGCGACCTAATGGAGGAGACCGTAGGATACGTTGACACGCGTCCTGCTCCCAATTACTATAGATACTTCCCTCATTCACCTTCGTATTGAACAATGCAAACACATACCGTAGGGGGACGCCCTATTGACGCCACGTAGTCGAGCATGGAACTCACTCTTGAGGACGTGAGAGTAAACGCGATGCGAACATCTCGTTTTCTCCCACTGAAGCTCCTAAGGTTATGGTATAGGTTTAACTTAGTCGGATTCTGGCTAAAAGAATCTATCTAAGTCTATGTCTATTATAACTATTATAACTAGGTCTTTTAACCTTATGTCTAGGTGAATAAACATTTTAATTACCTAGATATAAAATAGAACTAAGATTAATTCAACTCAAGTTCCGGGCCAGTTCCCAGGTAGGAGGTATTCCATTAACTGTCAGCGTAAGTACCCCCAACCTTAGACATAACTTCACCAGTAGAGTTCCCTTATAACCAAAGTTCTAACGTCCTACTATATTTTAAACTATTTAAAATACTATGTAAGACTAACTTCTAATCCTATTAGAAATTAAAACTTAGGTCTAAATTAATTTTAAACAATTTAAAACTAATTTTAATTTTAACCCAAGTTCCTATGTTTGCATGCAATTCTTTGTTTTAGGTTATGGTTTCTAAAACCCCTTAATTTATAACTTTTATAAATTTAATGATTAACCTATGACAAGGAACTATATTATAAAACCAATATTGGAATTATAAATAAAATATTCAACTAATTGAATAATTAAATTACTTAAATAAAATAACATTTATTTTAAACTAAGTAATTACATGCTCCATGCAATTTATTTTCCATATAATCTAATTATAACAATTATAATTAATTACTCATGAAAAATAAATTAATCATGCATTTAAACTATATTCATATAACAATTATACAAATAAAATGCATGAACGTGCTTATCCTAAGGTGGGAAAAAATCTAAATGACATTCATAAAGAAATACAGCTGTAAAACGGGAATAAATTGGCCCCTAAAGTGCAAAATAATAAAATTACTCTAACTTTATTACATAAATCGGTCCAATACTCCTTGAACCGGGCTTGAACCGTTCGAATCGGACCGTAAACCAACCCAAAAAACTAAGCCGGTCTGCAGATTCTGAAAAATGCATCACGGCGTTGCAACGCAGATGAGGGTGTTGCAACGCCGTCCTTGTCTGCGCGCGCATGCTATCGGGGTAGCGTTGCAACGCTGAGGGGCAGCGTTGCAACGCCGCTGATCCCTGGATCTCCCGCATCGATAGGAAGGAATGGCTTTGCGACGTCGTTCCTCAGCGTTGCAACGCTGATGAACGACGTTGCAACGCTGCTGCTTCGGCAACAACTTTCTTCTTCGATCAAAGCAGCAACAATCATCAATCTCTACTTCGATTCTCAATCGAATTGCACGAAACTGGTCCCGAACGACTCTTAACTCGAATACAGACTCGATAAAGCACTTAATCGCCCAAAACACAGGGGCCTTTACATACAAATTGATCAAACCAAAAGTAAACTATGGCCAAAATATTCCTAAACTAGTTTTACAGCAAACCAAAATGAATTTTCCACCAAATCAATGCAATTTTGTTTCAACAAAAGCAAAACAAGCATTGCTCTGATACCAATTAATGGAGATCTGATCTCCTTGAGCAGCGGAAACGTGTTTGGAATCGTAAATTGCAAGTTCGTTTTGGTTGAAATACAGAAAACCGATACATTGATAAAAACAGAATAAACATGCATTTTCTAACCTAATTAGACATGGAGTATAACATGCAAACATACTTTGTTTAACCATTAAACTAAAAGGAAGAAACAATACATTTGTTGATTTCCACAGAATAACTCCTTGTTCCAAGCTTTGCAGCAACACAACAATCCAAGAATACTTCTTTGTTTTCTCCAACAAGACAACACCACGAGGAAAACCTCCTATGTCTCTTAGTTTCAAATTAGATCTTCCTTAGGTGGGAAGGATCCAACAATTGGAGAATGGGAATTGAGAGAGAGAGAGAGAGAATTCTTCTATCAGTGAATTCAATCAATTGAATGAATGATCGATCGAAGCTAGTCCCTTCTCACTAGGAGAAGGACACTTCAGTGGGTAATTCCCCACTCCCTATCAAGGGGTAGTTGGAGAGAGTGGGAATGTGTCCTCCTGACACGTTCCCAATTAATATTATAATTAATTAATTAATTAATTAATAATTAAATTAAATCTTATTTAATTCAAATATAATATTAATTAAATGATTAAATCACATTTAATCATTTTACCCTTTATCCTATAGTTTAATGTACATCTCATGCACATTAAGATTTAACCTATAGTTTTCAAATATGAATCACATTCACATTGGAATTTAATATTTGAACTCTTTTAAATATTTAATTCTCTCATATAATTTAATATGAATCATATTCACATTAAACTTATAATATATAGTTCCAAAACTATATATTATATTGTATCAATATACACTAAGTTTAATCCCTAATGAATTTAAACATTTCAAATTCAAATGATCTAAGAACCCTTTACGAGCTAGAAGGTGGACCTAATGGACCTACAAATCAGAAGCTCCAACGATATGAGATTGCTCGGTTAATCTCATTAACCTCCCAATCAACATTCGTTAACTGCGGGAACACTCCACTAAAGTCCCACAAATGCACTCTTCTCACCGCAGATATATTTACGTGTCCATGGATATTGACCAATAACAGCAAGTCAATCCTTCACGAATGTTCGTAACACCAGCTGGGTCAAATTACCGTTTTACCCCTGGGTTACATCTTGTGCCTTAAGTACCAGTGCTCCTCTAATGAACAATTTGTTTGTGGTCTTACCAACAAACAGAGTCCCTCTCGAGCCAATGAGAGGGTTGAGCCCTTTGTTCAAGTCCTGGAGACACCACTTAAGGGAACATTCCTCTACTTACCCTGGTAGGCAGGAAGGAGTGAATTCCATCTTGCTAAGTTAACTTCCCAGCCGCTCACTCGGTCTTGTCCCCAAGAAGGTAGGCTTATTGAGTCGGCGAATCTGGCCACTCTCACCCATACTAGACAAAGGACAATCCCTCGCGAACAGGAGTTTGTAACCTGCTAAGGATTGAGATCAAGTTGCCTAGGTAATCCTAGTGAAATAGAAACCTAACTAGTCAACGGAGTTACAGCTAGAGATTACTATTTCGTGGTTTGGTCTTATGTAATCTCATTACATAGGATATCCCCACTCACATGTCATCTACACGAACACGTTAGGATCACAGTGTTTGTATCATATACAAAGTCGGCCACATCAATAGTTTTACCAGGGTAAGGTACCCAAACCTTGTCCCCTAACTATAGACCCTTTAGGTTGTATCTCAAACTGAGATCCTTTATATGTACATTACATTCACTTAAATATTCATTTTACTGAAGGGAATCGAAGTTCCGTAGCGGAAGCGATTGCGAATCGCGCGCTCTTGAGTTAGTTACAACGATTTATTCAAGAACCCAAATAACAAGATTACGCATATATAATAGAATGGACAGTAAGAAATTACCTTTGAAGAACCTTTCTTCGAGTGCTCCTCTCTCCCACGATCACGATCTCAGCAACAGGAATTCTAACGTATGAAGACACGACCACCAGATCTTCTCCGTTGTTCTCTAGGTGAGGGAGGAATGTGGGTTCCCTTTAGGAGAGGTGAGGCTTTTGTGAGAGATGTGTGCTTTGGAACTCTTCCAACAACACAACAAGAGAGGGCTTGTAATTCAATTAAAAACACTTAACCTAGTTGCATCTCATGCAACCATATGTATAGGGGATTGGGATGGAAATGACCATCCTACCCCTCCTTTATTCTCTCTTTAGTACATAGTTTATATATGAATCTAATTCACATTAAAGCTATATATTATATCAATTATATCATATATAATTCATATAACTCCTAATGTATGAAATTGAACACTTCAATTTCACTCCTAACTTTATACCCTCAATATTACCATATTGAGCCAAGGAAGGGATCTAATGGACCTACAGATCATGAGCTCCAATGATGTGAGATTAACTGATCAAACTCTTTGATCTAGTTAATCAATATTCATTAACTACAAGTCACTCCACTATAGACTTGTAGCTGCACTCTCCTCACTTTGTAGATATTATTGTGTCCACTGATATAGTCATTACCCATGAGTCGACCCTTCACAGGTTGTTCGTAACCACAGTTGGGTCAAATTACCATTTTACCCCTGTGATTACTTCTTTGTTCCTTAAGCACCACTGATCCTCTAATGAACAACAAGTCTAAGGTCCTACCTTAGACTCATACCCTCATAGAGGCGGGGCCCCGTTGTTCAAGACTGAGTCGGTTCTTGGGAACAACCTATCTAATTCCTCGAGAGAGGAATGAGTGAATTCCATCTTCCACGCTTAAGTTCCCGGCTACCTCACGAGGTTCGACCGAGAAGGTAGGCTTATTAAGTCGGCTACAGGCCACTCTTACGCATACTAGTCTAAGGACAAACCCCTATAAGCAGGAGTTCTTAACATTCTCAGGATTCAGGTCGAGTCACTAATGACCATATATAAATTACTAGTCTTATCCTGTTAACGGTGTTACAATCGGGTTAGACTAATAATTTCATGATCCAGATCTTGTATGAACTCTTCATACAGGATGCCCCCACTCGCATGTCAACTACATGAATGAGTTGGATTACCTCTTTTGTACTTATTACAAAGTGAGTCGCATCCATGGTGTTACCAGAATAAGGTTTCCAACCTTATTCTTATACCATAGACTATTTAGGTTATAATCTTGAAGTCAACCCAAATAATGTCCACTACACTGATTTCAAGATAAACGTTATAACCTTGGAGCTTAGTTTATTGGATTTATCAAAGCAAGACTGTAATCTTATCAAAACGAATAACACTTTATTTAATTGATCAAAATTACACAAATTTTGGGCATAAATCCCAACAATTAAAGCCTTGGATGTTTAGTTTATTGGATTTAGGGTTAAAACAAAGGCAATATCATAGATAATGAACAATAACACTTTATTGAAGTAATAACACTTTATTACATTAATTAGAACATAATTACAAACTACGAGTTTTATGGCACAAACCCCAATAGGGTCGACTTATGGGTAATGATTATATCAATGGAGACAATATAATCTATAATGAGGAGAGTGCAACGACAAGTCTATAATGGAGTGACTTGTAGTTAATGAATATTGATTAATTGGATCAAAGTGTTTGATCAGTTAATCTCACATCATTGGTGCTCATGAACTGTAGGTCCCCATTAGGTCCCTCCGTTAGCTCAACATGGTTATATTGAGGGTATAAAGTTAGGAATGAAATTTAAGTGTTCAATTTCATACATGAGGTGTTATATCAATTATATATGATATAATTGATATAATATATGGTTTTAATGTGAATTAGATTCACATATAAACCATATAATAGTGAGAGAATAAAGGAGGGATAGGTTGGTAATTTCCATCCTATTTCCCTATATATATAGTTGCATGAGATGCAATTTGTAGTGAAGGTTTTTTCAACAAAACCCTAGCACTCTCCCACATTCTGTTTGAAAGAGTTCCAATTAAAATCTCACAAACATCTCACCTCACCTAAAGGGAACACACTTTCCTCCCTCACCTAGAGAACAACGGAGAAGATCCGGTGGTAGTGTCGGTGATCGTTCGGGTTCGTGTTGCTGAGATCGTGAATGTGGGAGAAAGAGCAGTTGAAGAAAGAGTTCTTCAAAGGTAATATTTTGTTGTCCATCTTGTAGAAATGCATGCTTGATCTAGTTAGATTAGGTCTTGATTGTAATCCATGTAACTAAATTAAGAACACGCGATTAACAATCGCTTCCGCTGCGGGATTCGATCCCTTCACTTCGGGCAGTTCCTCTTTCAATGCCCGTCTTCACCACAATGGAAACATTTTCCTGTGGCTTTAACCTTGCATAGGTGAGTTTTTTCCTTCCCTTTATCCTTCTTCTTCTTCTGAATACCCTTATTCTTAGAAAAAGAAGGATCAAACTTAGTCCCTGAGGACGATCCTCTCAGGAACTTCCTCGAAGTGACAACATTTGCCTCATTCTCTTTGTCCTTTGATTTCATTAGGGACTCGAAAGTCTGGAGCTCGTTAAGTAGAGTAGTTAGGTTATACTCTATCTTGTTCATCACCGAATTGGTGTGGAACTGTAGGAAACTCTTTAGAAGAGATTCCATTATAAAGCTGACCTGACTGTTCTCATCTATGACAACCCTGTTTACCTCTGCCACGTTGAAATTATTGGGATATGTGCCATAAACTTGTGTAATTTTAGTCAAATGAATAACGAGTTATTTGATTTGACAAAATTATCTTCTCGCCTTATAAATCCAATAAACTAAGCTCCAAAGTTATAATGAATCTCGAACATTAGTGTAGTAGACACTATTTGGATTGTGTTCAAAAGAATAACCTAAATGGTCTATGGTATAAGAATGAGGTTGGAAACCTTATTATGGTAACACCATGGATGCGACCCACTTTGTAATTATTACAAATGAGGTTATCCAACTCATTCATGTGGATGACATGCGAGTGGGGGATTCTGTATGAAGAGTTCATACAAGACCAGACTGAAAATTATTAGTCTAACCAGTGTAACGTCGTTAATAGGATACGACTGATAATTTGGTCAATAGTGACTCGACCTGAATCTTGAGCAAGTTAAGAACTCCTGCTTATAGGGGTTTCTCCTTATGAGTGAGAGTGGCTTGTAGCCGACTCAATAAGCCTACCTTCTCAGGGACAGAACCTCGTAGGTAGCTGGGGACTTAACTCTGCAAGATGAAATTCACTCATTCCTAGACTAAGGAATTAGATAGGTTGTTCCCTTAAGAACTGAGTCCAAGTCTTGAACAATGAGCCCCGCCCTCTAAACTAGCTTAAGAGGGTTTGAGTTTATGGTAGAACCATTGACTTGTTGTTCATTAAAGGATCAGTGGTGCTTAAGGAACAAAGAGGTAATCATAGGGGTAAAACGGTAATTTGACCCAACTGCGATTACGAACAACCTGTGGAGGGTCGACTCATGGGTAATGATTATATCAATGGACACAATATAATCTACAATGAGGAGAGTGCAGCTACAAGTCTATAGTGGGGTGACTTGTAGTTAATGAATATTGATTAACCAGATCAAAGAGTTTGATCAGTTAATCTCACATCATTGGAGCTCATGAACTGTAGGTCAATTAGGTCCCTTCGTTGGCTCAACATGGTAACATTGAGGGTATAAAGTTAGGAATGAAATTGAAGTGTTCAATTTCATATATGAGGTGTTATATCAATTATATGTGATATAATTGATATAATATATAGTTTTAATGTGAATTAGATTCACAAATTAATTATATACTAATGAGAGAATGAAGGAGGGATGAGATAGTAATTTCCATCCTATTTCCCTATAAATAGTTGCATAAGATGTAACTTTGAGAAATGATTTTTTTGACATACAACCCTAGAGTTCTATTTTGTGTTGGAAAGAGTTCCAAACAAAACTTCTCTCAAACCTCCACATCCCATCCTAAAGGAACCCATCTTCCTCCCTCACCTAGAGAACAACGGAGAAGATCTAGTGGTGAATCTTCACACGTGTCGACTTTGCATTGCTGAGATCGTGATCGTTGGAGAAGGAGATCATGAAGAAAGTGTTCTTCAAAGGTAAAATTCTTGTTGTCCTAGGTTGTAATGCATGCTTAATCTTTAGTATTTAGTTCTTGTTTTAGATCAATGTAACAAAATCACGAACACACGATTTACAATCGTTTCCGCTGCGGGATTCGATCCCTTCAATTGGTATCAGTGCGCCAATTATGTTCTTGATTTTGTTCTCGATTTATCAAGAACAAATGTGTAATACTGATTTCATGAGATGAATGTTCGGTTTGCAAATTAGATGTTTTCATTTTTTGGCCCCATAGATTTACATAATTTTTCGTTGAATTGTTCAATGTAAAGGGCCTATTGTTTTGGGCATATATTTATGTAAATCGTGTCTGTAAGTCCGTGTCGATCGAAGCAAATAAGTTGCTGAGAAGAACAGAGCAAAAACGAGCAAAAATAGAAGAAGAAACTTGTTGTTCAGCGTGTAGCGTTGCAACGCCGAAGGCATTTCGCAAAGTGCTCCAACTGGCAGAAACAGACAAGAAGCAACGTTGGAACTCCGTAGGAGTTTCAAGGAGGCGCCAACCTACAAAAAATGCAGTTTTTTTATATATTAAATATAAAAATATTTTATATTTAATTTCATTTAATATTATTAATTTTAATTAATATAATTAGATTATATTAATTGAAATTAATTTTAGGGGTGCCAAAAATGATCTAATTTTGCTATTTAATTTATGCAATTGTTGTATAATTATTGTCATGCATAAAGTATTCTTTTATTTAGATATCCCACCTTAGGTTAAGCATTTCCATGCATCATTTATAATATAAATTGTCATATTACATAGTTTGCATGCATACTTAATATAAGGTGCTATATTAATTTTTGGACAGCCTTGACATGCATATTTTTCATGAGATGAATATGTTGTGTATGTTTTATTATTCATGAGATGAATGATCAAGCACAATAACATAGAATTGCATGTCACCTAAGGTTAAAAATTCATTAGTTTTAAAATGTTTAGAACATGAAATTGATAGACCTTAGGTTATCTAGTTCTAATTAGATTAGAATTAGGAACCATGTAATTTATAAACAATGATTAAAAGAGGAACTTTGTCTAAGGAAGGTTCTGTCTAGGCTGGGGTATTTAAGCTGACGGTAACGGAACACCCCTACCTAGAAACTGACTTGGGAGTGAATTTTAATCAGAGGGTTTATAAATTATAGTAGTGTTAGCAGGTTTATTAAGGGGTTAATAAACTAGAAATCCTAGGTTTAATATAAAAGTTAAATTAGCAAACTTAGGATAAAATTAATATAAGTGTTATATGATTATCAGTACAAGAGTTATATTAATAAGTTTAGGTAAAACCATTAGTCGGGTTTAACCTAGGTCAATTTTCTATAGAGTTAAAGCATCTAGTGGGAGGAAAAATGTATATGATACATATAATTCCACCTATATCTCTCTGGGGAAGTTCACACCATGAGACTCATACTTGGCCTCGTGGCGCAAACGGGAGCGTCCCCCTTCGGATGGTTTTTGTACGAGTCAATAGCAAGGTGAATGGAGAGGGTACTTATAGTGAGTGAGAGCAGGTTTAGTGAAAATAAAAACCTATGGTCTCTTATGTCTGTTCACATCGTGAGATCACTATGGTCAGCCTGCTAGTTTGGCCCGGACCAGACAATCCCTTCGGAGGGTTTGATCATAGGGGATCGAACACAGTGGACATCTGAAAGGGATAAAAATTTCCTTAGACTTTTGTTCAACCTAGTCCTCCCTTCAGTAGATTTTCTTCGATGGGGACTTTGGGGTCTAAAGACAGAGGGTTACACTCACAAGGTACATAAGAAGTGTATGTATCCTGACCAAATAATGGTAGCTAAAGCTTATAGGAATAAGAGTTATTTTGGCATTAGGTTTTGGTCAAGAATGTCTTGATTTAGAGGAGGAGTATTTTTTGATTATCCTCCGATGTCATACACTCTAAACCTTTGGAGTATCATTGCAAATTATTAATAACCTAGGAATCATTAGATAATTAGCTAAAATATGATTGGATTAGATAGTTTTTTGGCGAGAAACTTAAACAAGTTTTATTTGTAAATTTTAGCAAAATCTCTAGCTCAATTATTTCCTTACTGGGTGAGGAAAAATTAACTGGAAAGAACATAATGACTTGGAAGAAAAGACTCAACATAATCTTGGTTGCACATGATCTTAAGTTCGTTCTCAATGAGGAGTGCCCTCAATTCCGTGCTCAAAACGCACCTCAATCTGTTAAGGATGCGTTTGACCGCTGGATCAATGCCAATGAAAAAGCAAAAGCCTACATCCTGGCTAGCATATCTGATGTTTTAGCCATGACGCTTGAGAGCAAGGTCTCAGCTCGTGAGATCATGAATTTTATGCTAAATTTGTCTAGACAATCGTCCAAACAAATTCGGCATGAAGCCCTAAAGTACGTTTACAACACGCACATGGAGGAGGGAACGTCAGTAAGAGAACATGTTCTTAATTTGATGGCTCACTTCAACATAGCGGAAATGAACGGGGCGGTCATAGACGAGAAAAGTCAGATATCGTTCATCCTAGAACCTCTTCCGAAGAGTTTTCTGTAATTTCGCAGCAATGTAGCGATGAACAACATAGAGTATGATCTGACTGCTCTGCTAAATGAGTTGCAGACTTACCAGTCTCTTATGGATGATAAGGGACAAAAGAATGGAGAAGCAAATCTGTTTACCCATTCCAAAAGTTTTCAGAAGGGTTCACCCTCTGGAACTAAGTATTGCAGTTATTCTTCTGAACTTAAGAAGATACAGAAGAAAAAGAAAAGGAGCAAATAAAAAGCAATTGTCTGGTAAGAAATTGTTGTTATTAGATAACATGTATGCAGTTTCACAGTTTATTAGAAACCTTATTTCTATTTCTTGCATTAGCAAATAATGTACTTCAATTTTTTTTCAATTAAATAAAGTGTTTATTTCTTTGAAAAAGTATTGAACTATATGTTGCTCTTCTTGAGAATTATTTGCAATGGTTTAATTCAGTTAAAATAATTTTAAATACTGAATTATTCAAAATAGCAAATACACGAATTGATAAGAAACGTAAAATTTCTCCTAAAGAAAATGCTCATCTTTGGCATCTTAGATAGGGTCACATTAACCTTAATAGGATTGAGAGATTGATAAAGAATGGATTTCTAAATGAGTTAGAAGAAAATACTTTACCTATATGTGATTCATGCCTAGAAGGCAAAATGACTAAAATACCTTCTAGTGGAAAAGGTTATAGAGCCAAAGAACCTCTTGAGCTTATACATTCAGACCTTTGTGGTCCGATGAATGTTAAAGCTAGAGGAGGTTATGAATATTTTATCTCTTTTATAGATGATTATTCAAGATTTGGGCATATTTACCTAATGCATCATAAGTCTGAAGCACTTGAAAAGTTCAAGAAATTCAAGGCTGAAGTTGAGAATCAATTAGGTAAAACAATTAAAACACTTTGATCAGATTGAGGTTGAGAGTACATGGATTTAAAATTCCATAGCTATATGATAGAACATGGAATTACATCCCAACTCTTAGCACCCAGTATGCCTCAGCAGAATGGTGTATCGAAAAGGAGAAATAGAACCTTGTTGGACATGGTTCGATCAATGATGAGGTTATGTGATGGAGATCGAATGTCCTTGAGCAGCGGAAACGAATTAGGATCGTAATATGCAAGATTGTTTTGCTTTGAAACAAAAACCAATACATTGACAAAAATACAGAACAAGCATAAAATTAACTCTAATCTAATTAGGCTTGGATGTTTTACATGCAAACATGCTACAAGTTTAACAATTAAACTAATAAAGAAAGAGGAATTACCTTTGTAGTTTTCCTCAGCAGCAACTCCTTGCTCCAATCAGTATAGCAACCCAAGAATACCTTTGTAGTTTTCCTCAGCAGCAATTCCTTGCTCCAATCAGTATAGCAACCCAACAAGCTTTAGTTTCTTTGTTTTTACAGAACACCACCAAAAGTGTAAATCCTCTATCCTCTGAATTCTTAGATCTTTCCTTTGTGGGAAGGATTCCATCTCTTGGATGGTTTTTGGGAATGAGAGTGAGAAAGAGAGAATTTTTATTCTTGCAGAACAATTGATCAATCGATCGATCATCATCAATGAGCAACCCCTTCTCCCTTTAAACTGTCGATAGGGAGAAGGGGAGGGGTAGTGGGGAACGTGTCTGGATGACACGTTTCCTTATTTTATTATTAAAATAATAATAATAATAATAATAATAAAATTAAATTAAATTAAATTATTAATTTAAATCATATTTAAATAATACATATTAAATATCATATATTTAATTTGGATTAAATCTCATTTAATCATATTACCCCTTTAACCTATAGTTTTAATGTACATCCAGTGCACATTAAATTTTAACCTATAGTTATCAAAATGTGAATCACATTCACATATAATATTTGAATTCTTTCAAATATTCAATTCTCTCATATAATTTAATATGAATCATATTCACATTAAATTTATAATATATAGTTCCAAAACTATATATTATATTGTATCAATATACACTAAGTTTATTCCCTAATGAATTTGAACATTTCAAATTCAAATGATCTAAGAACCCTTTACGAGCTAGAAGGTGGACCTAATGGACCTACAAATCAGAAGCTCCAACGATAAGAGATTGCTCGGTTAATCTCATTAACCTCCCAATCAACATTCGTTAATCATGAAACACTCCACTAAAGTCCCACACCGCACTCTTCTCACTGCAGATATATTTCGTGTCCATGGATATTGACCAATAACAACAAAGTCAATCCTTCACGATGATGTTCGTAACACCACCGGGTCAAATTACCGCTTTACCCACGGGTTACATCTTGTGCCTTAAGTACAAAGTGCTCCTCTAATGAACAATTTGTTTGTGGTCTTACCAACAAACAGAGTCCCTCTCGGGCCAATGAGAGGGTCGGACCCTTTGTTCAAGTCTCGTAGACACCACTTAAAGGAACATTCCTCTACTTACCCTAGTAGGCGGGAAGGAGTGAATTTCATCTTCCTAAGTTAAGTCCCCAGCCGCTCACTCGGTCTTGTCCCCAAGAAGGTAGCCTTATTGAGTTGGTGAATCTGGCCACTCTCACCCATACTAGTCAAAGGACAATCCCTCGTGAACAGAAGTTCGTAACTTTCTCAGGATTGAGATCAAGTTTCCTAGGTCATACTAGTGAAATAGAAACCTAACTAGTCAACGGAGTTACAGCTAGAGATTACTATTTCGTGGTCCGGTCTTATGTAATCTCATTACATAGGATATCCCCACTCACATGTCATCTACACGAACACGTTAGGATCACAGTGTTTGTATCAAATACAAAGTGGGCCACATCCATAGTTTAACTGAGAGTAAGGTACCCAAACCTTATCCCCAACTATAGACCCTTTTAGGTCAGTATCTCGAACCGAGATCCTTTTTATGTAAATTACATTCAGTTAAAGATTCATTTAACAGCCTTTGATGTTTAGTTTATTGGATTTAGGGTTTAAATAAAGGCAAACTCGTAGATAACGAACAATAACACTTGATTGAAATAATAACACTTTATTACATCAATTAGAACATAATTACAAACTACGAGTTTTAGGGCACAAATCCCAACAAACTCCCACTTGAACTAAAACTCTAGTGGGGTACATCATAATCTAAACAGTGGTTACAAGAGATAGAAATACAATAAACTAGGGCATCCATATACCCCATTACATATCTCCCACTTGCCCTAGATTAGCCTATGTACATATCTCGTGAGACCAGACTTTCCGATGACCCTCGAACACTTTAGCCGTGTGAGTCTTTTTAAACGGATCAACAATATTGTGCTCGGCGATCTTCGTGGATCATCACATCTCCTCGTTACACTATTTCTCGTATCAGGTGATACTTCCTCTCGATGTGTTTACCTCGCTTATGGCTGTGAGGTTCCTTCGAATTGGCTACCGCATCACTGTTGTCACAGTATAAGGTGATGGGAGATTCCATATTTGGAACAACTTCCAAATCAGTAAGGAATTTCCTTAGCCAAACAGCCTCTTTAGCTGCTTCACAAGCAGCGACATACTCAACCTCCATCGTGGAGTCAGCGATGCATCCTTGCTTGATGCTTCGCCATACTATAGCTCCCCCGTTAAGGGTGAAAACTGATCCCGATGTGGATTTCCGAGAATCCTTATCGGTCTGAAAATCAGAATCAGTGTATCCAGTAAGGATCAAATCCTTAGACCCATACACAAGCGTATAGACCCTCGTTCTCCTTAGATACTTGAGGATATTTTTAACTGTTGTCCAGTGGTCTAACCCTGGATCGAATTGGTACCTACTGACTATTCCCACTGTATAACAAATGTTCGGCCTCGTGCATAGCATAGCATACATTAAGCTACCTACTGCAGAGGCATAGGGAATATGTCTCATATTCTCAACTTCTTGAGGTGTCTTGGGACACTGTTCCCTAGACAGATGAACTCCATGCTTGAAGGGTAATAAGCCCCTCTTGGAATTCTGTATCAAATATCTGGACATCATTTTGTCGATATAAGACGCTTGAGACAGTGCTAGTATTCTGTTCTTGCGATTCCTGAAGATCTGAATCCCAAGAACATATTGCGCCTCTCCCAAATCTTTCATTTGAAATTGGGTCGCCAGCCAATTCTTTATGTCAGTAAGGTATCCTACATCATTCCCAATGAGTAGGATAACATCCACATAAACTACTAACAAAGCTACTTTGTCATTGATGATCCTCTTGTAAACACAAGGCTCATCAACGTTTTGGTCAAAGCCGTAAGACTTGATCGCAGTATCAAATCTTATATTCCAAGATCTCGACGCTTGTTTCAACCCATAAATGGATCGATTGAGCTTGCAAACGTTTTGCTCCTGACCTTGGGCTATGAACCCTTTGGGCTGAGACATATAGATGCTCTCGTCAAGATTACCATTCAAAAAGGCAGTCTTGACGTCCATTTTCCAAATTTCATAATCATAAAATGCGGCTATGGACAAGAGTATCCTTATAGACTTCAACATAGCAACAGGGAAAAAAGTTTCTTTATAGTCAACTCCTTCCCTTTGGGTAAAACCCTTTGCTACAAGTCTAGTCTTAAAGGTCTGTACCTTTCCGGCTGCATCTCTCTCTCTCTTATAGATCCATTTACACCCTATGGGTCTAACCTCTTCAGGTTGGTCTACAAGTTCCCATACTTAATTGAAGTCCATTGACTCCATTTCAAGGTCCATGGCTTTGATCCATTGGTCCTTGTCTACGTCATTCATTGCTTGTTTATAAGACAATGGATCTTCTACGCCATCATCAAGTATGACAACTTGAGTTTCAGCTAAACCCAAGTAGCGGTCAGGTTGGGAAACAACCCTCCCACTGCGTCAAGGCATTCCCAACGATTTAGAAGAACGAGACTGACTTGAGGTGCTGGCTCTTCCATCAATTCTTGATGAAGGTCCAGCTTGATCAACAACTTTTGTTGGTTTATGAGTAGCTTCATTATGTACTAATTTACTACGCGATTTGTGGTTCCTCATGTGATCTTCCTCCAAGAACGTGGCGTTTGTCGACACAATCACCTTGTTTTCTTGTGGGTCGTAGAAAAGACTACCTCTCGTTTCTTTGGGATAGCCAACAAATTGGCACAATCTTGAACGAGGTTCCAGTTTCTTTGGATTTGTCACGAGCACGTGTGCTGGACAACCCCAAATCCTGAACTGTTGTAAACTAGGTTTACGCCCCTTCCAAAGTTCAAAAGGTGTTTCTGAAACACTTTTTGATGGAACACTGTTCAAGATTTGAACTGCAGTCTCTACTGCATATCCCCAAAACGAGGCAGGCAACTGAGCATAGCTCATCATAGAACAAACCATGTCTAACAAGGTTCTATTTCTCCTTTCTGACACACCATTTTGTTGTAGTGTATTAGATGTAGTGAGTTGAGATTTAATTCCATGTTCTATCATATAGTCCTGGAATCTCAAATCCATATACTCTCCACCTCGATCGGATCAAAGTGTTTTAATGGTTTTCCCTAATGCATTTTCTACTTCAGCCTTATACTCTTTAAGCTTTTCAAGAGGCTCAGACTTGTGATGCATTAGATATAGATAACCATACCTCGAATTATCATCTATGAAAGAGATGAAATATTCGTACCCTCCTCGAGCTTTAACATTCACCAGACCACAAAGATCCGAATGCACAAGTTGTAGGGGCTCTACGGCTCTGTAACCTTTTCCAGTAAAAGGTCGCTTGGTCATTTTACCTTCCAAGCAAGATTCGCAAGGAGGTAAAGAATCATCTTCTAACTTATTTATAAGTTCATGCTTAGATAGTCTCTCAATCCGGTTGAGATTAATATGACCAAGTCTAAGATGCCATAGATAGGTATTATTATTTGGAGAAATTCTTTGCCTTTTATTTTGAGTGTTAGCATTCTTAAACATCTCATGATTTAAAATTGCTTTGGTTTTATTCGGTTTCAGTACGTACAAGCCATTTTTCAATTTAGCAGAACAAATATTGACACCCTCTTTCAAAATGAACGCTTCATTAATTGAATAAGAAATACAATAACCAAGTTCTATTAAACAAGAGATAGAAATTAAGTTCCTTTTAAGCTTGAACTATATACGGATGTTTTAATAAAAGAAATCTATCTCCAGAAAAACGACTTTGGCATCTCCCATCGCACGAGTGAGACGATGTCTCCTGCTTCACCCTAAGCGTCATCTCACCTCTTCGAGCTCCTTGAAGGAACTAGTTTCCTGAAATGAAGAGCAAACGTGATTAGTGGCTCCTGAACCAAGTATCCAGGTCAAATCATTATTTTCCACTAAACAAGTTTCAAGAACAAGTAAATCTGATTTACCTTTCTTCTCTTTGAGCTCAGTGTCTGCAGTGGCAGAAGCTTTCCCTTTTCCTCCTTTCCTCTTCTTCCAAGTCTTCTTAATCCCAGAAGAAGAACCACAGGACTTAGTCCAGAGGATGAACCCTTCTGGAACCTTCTAAAATGGGCAAACAGATTTCCCTCTCCATCAGCCTGTCCCTTATTCTTCATAAGAGACTGGAAAGTTTGTAGTTCATTTAGGATGGAAGTCAGGTTATACTCCTTTTTGTTCAACTCCGCATTTCTACGGAATGGCGAAACTCTTCTAAGAGATTCGGGATGAAGAATACCCGAATTTGCTCATCTATGACCGCTCTCCGTTCATTTCGGCCATGTTGAAGTGACCTATAAAATCGAGAACATGTTCTCTCACTGAAGTTTCCTCCTTCATGCGCGCGTTATAAACGTACTTGATGGATTCGTGCCGAATTTGTTCAAACGGTTGTCTAGAAAAATTTTGCAGATAGCCCATGATCTCACGAGCTGAGACCATACCCTCCAATCTCCTGGCTAAAACATCAGATATCACAGCCAGGATATAGGCCTTGGCCCAGCGGTCCAAACACGTCCTTAACTGATTGAGGTGCGTCTTGAGAAGGAATCTGAGGACATTCCTCAGTTAGTACGAACCGAAGATCACATCCAGGTTTGACATCCACGTACTAAAGTTTTCACAAGTTAAACGTTCCTTTTTTAGTAAGGCTATATATAAGGACGACATGCTGAAAATCCAAAAATAGTTCTAATTAGTTGTGCCTTTTAACCCATTGTAAAAACCAATCAAATTTAGCAAAATTATTAAAGAACCCTAGTGTTTAAACTAAACCCACTGTTTAAATTAAACCTTTAATTTTGCAACGATACTTCAAGGGTTTAGAACAAAAGCCTCCGTCGGGCGATCAGTCATTCCTCCCTTGAATTGAGACTTTCTCAACCAATTCTCACTACCAGAACATCTCATGTCCCAATGGTCCTTAGCTACCGTTTGTTTGGTCAAGGACTTGTTAACTAGCTTAACTCATCCCGTAAATGTGACCCTACCATTTTCAGATCCAATGTGACCGAGCCAACAGGCTACCATTTCTGGAGTTCGCGGTGTTCCGATCCCTATAGTCAGGCCCTCCGTAGGGTTTGGCTGTTCCAGGACAACCTAGCAGGCGGACTATAGAAATCTCACGGTGCGACCTAATGGAGGAGACCGTAAGATACGTTGACACGCGTCCTGGTCCCATTTACTATGGATACTTCCCTCATTCACCTTGGTATTGAACCATATAAACACATACCGTAGGGGGACGACCTATTGACGCCACGTAGCAGAGCATGGAACTCACGGTGTGAACTCTTGAGGACGTGAGAGTAAACTCGATGCGAACATCTCGTTTTCTCCCACTGAAGCTCCTAAAATTAGGGTATAGGTTTAACTTAGTCGGATTCTGGCTAAAAGAATCTATCTAAGTCTATGCCTATTATAACTATTATAACTACGTCTTAACACCTTATGTCTAGGTGAATAAACATTTTAATTACCTAGAGATAAAATAGAACTAAGGTTAATTCAACTCAAGCTCCAGGTCAATTCCCAAGTAGGAGGTGTTAGTTAACTAGTCAACTTAAGTACCCTCACCTTTGCAGATGTAACTTCACCTAGAGAGTTCCCTTATAACCAAAGTTCTAATGTCCTACTAGATTTTAAACTATTTAAAATACTACGTAAGACTAATTTCTAATACTATTAGAAATTAAAAACTTAGGTCTAAATTAATTTTAAACGATTTAAAACTAATCTAAATTTTTTACCCAAGTTCGTATGTTTGCATGCATTTCTTTATTATAGGTTATGGTTTCTAAAACTTGTTTAATTTATAACTTTTATAAATTTAATAATTAACCTATGATAAAGAAACTATATTATAAATCCAACAATCATTATTCAAATTGGAATTATAAAAGGAATTCAACTAATTGAATTATAAAATTACTTAAACAAAATAACATTTATTTTAAACTATGTAATTTCATGCTCCATGCAATTTATTTTCCATATAATCTAATCATAACAATTATAATTAATTACTTATGAAAAATAAATTAATCATGCATTTAACCATATTCATATAACATTTATATAAATAAAATACATGAACATGCTTATCCTATGGTGGGAAAAATCTAAATGACATTCATAAAGATAAATAGCTGTAAACCCAGAATAATTTGGCCCCTAAAGTGCAAAAAATAAAATTACATTAATTTTATTTCATGAAACCGGTCCAAAAACACTCTGAATCGGCCTTGAACCGCTCGAATCGGACCAAAACCAATGAACAAGTCGAACCGGTCTGCAGCTGTTGGAATGCCCCACGGCGTTGCAACGTTGAAGCGAGCGTTGCAACGCCCGCTTTGTCATTTTGCGCGTCTGCTATCGGGGTGGTATTGCAACGTTGAGGGGCAGCGTTGCAATGCTGATGAACGGCATTGCAACGCTGCTGCTTCGGCAACAGCTTTCTTCCACGAACACAGTAGCTTCAACATGCATTTTCTCCTTCGATTCTCCACCGAATTGCTTGAAATTGGTCCCGAACGACTCGTAACTTAATTACAGACTCAATAATGCACTTTTTGCCCAAAAACGCAGGGGCCTTTACATACAATTTGATCAAAATCAAAGTAAACTAAGGCCAAAAAATTCCTAAACAAGTTTCACAGCAAACCATATGTAATTCCCACCAAAATCAATGCAATTTTGTTTTAATCAAAACAAATCAAACTTGGCTCTGATACCATTGATGGAGATCGAATCTCCTTGAGCAGCAGAAATGAATTAGGATCGTAATACGCAAGAATGTTTTGCTTTGAAACAAAAACCAATACATTGACAAAAATACAAAACAAGCATAAAATTAACTCTAATCTAATTAGGCATGGATGTTTTACATGCAAACATGCTACAAGTTTAACAATTAAACTAATAAAGAAAGAAGAATTACCTTTGTAGTTTTCCTCAGCAGCAACTCCTTGCTCCAATCAGTATAGCAACACAAGAAGCTTTAGTTTCTCTATTTTTACAGAACACCACCCAAAGTGTAAACCCTCTATCCTCTGAATGCTTAGATCTTTCCTTGTGGGAAGGATTCCAACTCTTGGAAGGTTTTTGGGAATGAGAGTGAGAAAGAGAGAATTTTTCTTCTTGCAGAACAATTGATCAATCGATCGATCATCATCGATGAGCAACCCCATTCTCCCGCTTAAATTGTCGATAGGGAGAAGGGGAGGGGTAGTGGGGAACGTGTCTGGATGACACGTTCCCTTATTTTATTATTAAAATAATAATAATAATAATAATAATAATAATAATATAATTAAATCAAATTTAATTATTAATTTAAATCGTATTTAAATAATACAAATTAAATATCATATATTTAATTTGGATTAAATCTCATTTAATCCTATTACCCCTTTAACCTATAGTTTTAATGTACATCCAGTGCACATTAAATTTTAACCTATAGTTATCAAAATGTTAATCACATTCACATATAATATTTGAACGCTTTCAAATATTCAATTCTCTCATATAATTTAATATGAATCATATTCACATTAAATTTATAATATATAGTTTCAAAACTATATATTATATTGTATCAATATACACTAAGTTTATTCCCGAATGAATTTGAACATTTCAAATTCAAATGATCTAATAACCCTTTACGAGCTAGAAGGTGGACCTAATGGACCTACGGATCAGAAGCTCCAACGATACGAGATTGCTCGGTTAATCTCATTAACCTCCCAATCAACATTCGTTAACTGCGGGAACACTCCACTAATGTCCCACAGCTGCACTCTTCTCACTGCAGATATATTTCTGTGTCCATGGATATTGACCAATAACAACAAGTCAATCCTTCACGAATGTTCGTAACACCAGCTTGGTCAAATTATCGATTTTCCCCTGGGTTACATCTTGTGCCTTAAGTACCAGTGCTCCTCTAATGAACAATTTGTTTGTGGTCTTACCAACAAACAAAGTACCTCTCGAGCCAATGAGAGGGTTGGGCCCTTTGTTCAAGTCCTTGAGACACCACTTAAGGGAACATTCCTCTACTTACCCTGGTAGGCAGGAAGGAGTGAATTCCATCTTGCTAAGTTAACTTCCCAGCCGCTCACTCGGTCTTGTCCCCAGAAAGGTAGGCTTATTGAGTCGGCGAATCTGGCCACTCTCACCCATACTAGACAAAGGACAATCCCTCGCGAACAGGAGTTCGTAACCTGCTAAGGATTGAGATCAAGTTGCCTAGGTCATCCTAGTGAAATAGAAACCTAACTAGTCAACGGAGTTACAGCTAGAGATTACTATTTCGTGGTCCGGTCTTATGTAATCTCATTACATAGGATATCCCCACTCACATGTCATCTACACGAACACGTTAGGATCACAGTGTTTGTATCAAATACAAAGTGGGCCACATCCATAGTTTAACCAGAGTAAGGTACCCAAACCTTATCCCCTAACTATAGACTCCTTAGGCTGTATCTCGAACCGAGATCCTTTTTATGTACATTACATTCAGTTAAAGATTCATTTAACAGCCTTGGATGTTTAGTTTTTTGGATTTAGGGTTTAAATAAAGGCAAACTCGTAGATAATGAACAATAACACTTTATTGAAATAATAACACTTTATTACATCAATTAGAACATAATTACAAACTACGAGTTTTAGGGCACAAATCCAAACATTATGCTCATCTCCCTGATTCCTTTTGGGGTTATGCAGTAGCTACTGCAGTATACATTTTGATCAATGTGCCATCAAAGAATGTTTCTGAAACATCTTTTGAACTCTGAAAAGGACGTAAAGGTAGTTTATGTCATTATAGAATTTGGGGATGTTCAACACATGTGTTTGTTACAAACCCAAAGAAATTGAATTCACGTTTAAAATTGTGCCTATTTGTAGGCTACCCAAAAGAGATAAGAGGTGAATTATTCTATGATCCTAAGGAAGACAAGGTAATTGTGTCGACAAATGCCACTTTCTTAGAGGAGGACCACATCAGGGACCACAAGCCAAGAAGTAAAATTGCGTTGAGTGAGTTAGACGGAACAACAACAAAGGTTGCTAATAATGCTAGTAAGTCAACAAGAATTGTCGATACTTGATTGTCTAGTCAAGAGTGTCCTTCTCAAGAGTTGAGAGTGTCTCGACGTAGTGGGAGGGTTATAACACAACATGGCCGTTATATGGGTTTATGTGAAACCCAATTTGTCATACCAGATGACAATTCTGAGGATCCATTGACTTATAATCAAGCAATGGTTGACAAAGATAAAGACAAATGGGTCATAGCCATGGACCAAGAAATGGAGTGTATGCACTTCAATTTTGTTTGGGATCTTGTAGATAAACCTGATGGGGTAAAACTTATAGATTGTAAGTGGATCTACAAGAGAAAGCGTGGTGTAGATGGAAAGGTGCAAACCTTTAAAGCTAGACTAGTAGCAAAGGGTTATACCCAGGTTAAAGGGGTGGATTATGAGGAAACCTTTTCGCCTGTTGCTATGGTAAAGTCTATCTGTATCCTACTTGCCATTGCCCATATTATGACTATGAGGTATGGAAAATGGATGTCAAGACAACATTCTTGAATGACAATCTTGACGAGAACATCTACATGGACCAACCCAAAGGGTTCATTGAACCAGGACAAGAGCAAAATGTTTGCAGGCTTAAAAGGTCAATCTATGGACTGAAACAAGCCTCTAGGTCCTGGAATATAAGGTTTGATGAGGCAATCAAATCTTTTGGCTTTGACTAGAATGATGATGAACTTGTGTCTACAAGAAGATCATCAATAGTTTTGTCGCATTCCTAGTTCTATATGTGGATGATATCCTACTCATTGGGAATGATGTAGGTTATCTTACTGACATTAAGAATTGGCAAGCTACGCAATTCCAAATGAAAAATTTGGGAGAAGCGCAGTTTATTTTTTGGATCAAGATTGTCCGGAACCGCAAGAATAAAACCCTAGCATTGTCTCAGACATCTTACATCGACAAAGTGTTGTTGAAGTTTAAGATTCAAGACTCCAAGAAAGGTTTATTGCCTTTTAGATATGGAGTTCATTTATCTAAGGAACGGTGCCCTAAGACACCTCAAGGAGTTGAGGACTTGAGACTGATTCCTTATGCTTCCCCTGTTGAGAGCCTGATGTACACCATGTTGTGTACTAGGCAAGACATCTGTATTTGTAGTTTGAATGGTCAGTAGATATCAATCCAATCCAAGACTTGAACACTGGACAACGGTTAAAACAATCCTTAAGTTTCTTCGGAGAACAAGAAACTACATGCTTGTGTATGGGGCTAAGGATTTGATCTTTACAGGATACACGAATTCTGACTTTCAAACTAATAAAGATTCTCGGAAATCTACATCAGGGTAAGTATTTACTCTTAACGGAGGAGTTGTAGTATGGCGAAGCGTCAAGCAGGGATGCATCGCTGATTCCACCATGGAGGTCGAATATGTAGCAGCTTTGAAGCAGCTAAAGAGGTCGTTTGGTTAAGGAAATTCCTGCTAGATTTAGAAATCGTTCCAAATATGAGTTTTCCTATCACATTGTATTGTGATAACAGTGGTGTTATGGCAAATTCAAGGGAACCCCGAAGTCACAAGAGGGGTAAGCATATTGAGCGAAAATATCATCTTATCCGGGAGATCGTGCATCGAGGAGACGTGATCGTCACAAAGATAGCCTCCGAGCGCAACATTGTTGATCCTTCTGCAAAGTCTCTCACGGCTAAAGTATTTGCGAGTCACCTAGAAGGTCTAGGGTTACAAGTCTTCCCCAACTAGATCAAGTAGGAGTATATTGTACACAGGGTTTTAGTGCCCTAGTTTATTGTATTTTACATTATTGTAATGTTTAAATTATGTACTCCACAAGCTTTAGGTCAAGTGGGAGATTGTTGGGATATGTGCCCTAAACTTGTGTAATATCAGTCAAATGAATAAAGAGTTATTTGATATGATAAAATTATCTTCTCGCCTTATAAATGTTGGGATGTATGTCCTCATCTCGTGTAGTTTGTAATATTCCAAATTGTAAATGAATAAGAGTTATTTATTTCAACATTGTGTAATAAATAAGAGTTATTTATTTAAACTTTGTGTCTCGCATTTTTCATAAACTTAATCCAATAAACTAAGCTCCAGGGTCATTGCATTATGAGAGAGCTAAGAACTTGAACGGTGTGTAGTGGACACACAGGGAGGATCACGTTCGAGTTAATGACCCGAACGGTCTACAGTATATGGATAGGGTTGGAGACCTAATCCTCGATACACTATGGATGCAACCCGCTTTGTATTAGATACAAACGAGGTGATCTGACTCGTTCATGTGGTTGACATGCGAGTGGGGGCATCCTGCAATGAGATTGTACAAGATCGGGCCGTGAATTATTAGACTTCACCGATGTAACACCGTTAATGATATAGAGCTAATAAATTCGTAGATGACTATTAGTGACTCGACCTAAATCCTGAGCGTGTCACGGACTCCTGTCTGCGGGGGTTTGTCCTTTGACTAGTACGGGTGAAGGAATTTGACCACGTGGGGAGCTGGGAACTTGACTACGCAAGAAGGAATTCACTCGTTCCCGACTTAGGGAAAGTAGAGGGGTTGTTCCCTTAATTGCTGTCTCCAAGGCTTGAACAACGGGGCCCCACTCTCTCATTGACCTGAGAGGGTTGTTGTTTATGGTTGGACCATGCAACGTAGTTGTTCATTAGAGGAGCAGTGGGACTTAAGGAGCAAGAGGTAGACACAGGGGTAAAACGGTAATTTGACCCAGCTGTGACTACAAACAACCTGTGAAGGGTCGACTCATGGGTATTGGTTATATCGATGGACACAACTTGTCCTACAGACGGGCTTTAGTGGAGTGTTACCGAAGCTAATGAATGTTGAATAACCGGGTCAAAGAGTTTGATAGGTTAGTCTCGGATCATTGGAGCTCGTCACGTGTAGGTCCATTAGGTCCCTCGATTGGCTCAAATTGGACAAATTGAGGGTTTCTGATTTAGTGTGAATTTGAAGTGTTCAAATTCATTATTTGGGTATTTATGTCATTTATATGAGATGATGACATAATATATAGTTTGATGTGAATGAGATTCATAATAAACTATAGTATAGCCTAATTGATTAATTAGTGCTATTTGGAGAAATTGAATTGAGAGAAATTAAATTGAATGTGATTCGCAAATGAGATTTGTATAATAAGCACTACAGGAAAAAAGGTCTACGATAGCTTCGAAAAAATGTTGTAATAGGCCTTTTATAGCTTTTTCTACAGAGTCATGACGAATTTTCATGCTATTAAAAGTCCGAGACTTTTACAAGATTTTATAAAAAGTCAGTAAAGATTAGACTTCTTACAACATTTTATAAAAGCTATAAAAATTAGACTTTTTATAGCATTTTATAAAGGTTATAAAAAATGTTATATCAAAAGTTTTTTAATAGCATAATTTCCTCTTTTTAAAATTAATGATAGCATTTTATAAATGCTATAATAATATTGTAGTAATCTACGATAGCATTTTAATATTATAGCATTTACTTGTAGCTATTTTTGTAACTTAAATTAAAGCTATAATATACTTTTGAATTGTAAAATTTTTTGTTATTGTTGTAACTTTGATGGCTTTTGAAATTATTCATGATGGTATTATTCATGTTTCCTACCTTAGTTCAAATTAAAAGTAAAATAATAAATAAATGATCTACAATATTAGTTATACAATGAGTTTATGTGTCATTAATCCAAGCAAATTACATTTCATTCAAGGTTTACATTATCCCACTTAAATTGATACAAAACATAACAATCTATTGTTCACAAAATAAATATGGTAAGGAACATCAACTTTTAGATGACACTAAATATAAATTTGTTAAATACTATTCATTAAATTACAAAATATTTCACTATTCAATATCAAAATATATCTCTCGAGCTAGTTGTTTTTGTGGCCAAGAACTTCCTATGATATTCTGTCATCAACCTACAAAAAGTCATCAAGAAAGAAATAAGGAAGAATATTTACTTAAATAAAATAATTATTAAACAAATTAATAATTTTAAATAATAATACATAAATGTACATAGTGATTAAAATTTTGTCAAAAGGCCATGCAACTACGAATAACACTAAGCTAACTCCCTCAAATGTTAACCTAATCTAAGGAACACAACTAAGCTAACAACCTATATGCTTCAAAATTTTCGACAACATAACAACAAAACTATAACAATACCAAAAATTTTACTTAGCACCTGTTGGTAAAAAAAGATAACACTTCTATATCAAGGTTAACCAACTACGACTTTCAACTCTAACTCACAAAATCATGGAAGATTCACAAATGAACCAATATTCTAAATATGTAAAGTCCTAGGCCTATAATAACTAACTCAAAACGACATAAAGCTCAACCAACTAACTCAAAACGACATAAAGCTCAACCAACTAGAAGTATCTCTCCTTCAAACACAATCTAAGGTCCAAAAAGCACAAGCTATGACAAGATTTGGTCGGAACCTCATAGGATTAACTTGAACTGATGTTCCACGAACGTCCTTCCCAACATTTGAATTCAATCAGCTACTGAGGTCTGATACACTCTCCTCAGATATCAGCAAGAACTGTGCTTCATTGGAAAAATTCAAGCGAGTTCGTGATTCTCTACCGGTACCAACACCATGTCTCTCAGTCAAGCTAACACAATGACTGGAACTTAAATGGCGCAACAAAGTACATGGTCGACCAATACAACACTAAACCAAGTATCAACTTCCTTGTCATAACCCTGGGCTTGATATATCTGACCATGCAAACTTATTTCTTCTCTTGTCATTTCAAGGATTCAAATTCAGGGTGATCTGCAGTCTCTCTTTGCAACGTGGGGAGTCAATAAACAATATTCTCTAACTGAGGTCAATATAAGTACGTATAAGACACATTTCAGGAACCTTCTTCTGTCTAGCATGGGTTGGCATCGAGAAAAAGGAACTTGTCACAAAATCCATGAATTTCTTGACATCTTCATAAGTTGACATGTACCCCAAGGATACTCTCACTGCACCAGTTGGTTTACCATTAATTATATCATGATCATCCCAACAGATATGGCCTGCCTCAATATTTGTAACAAGATTCGAATGAGATAGACCAAGATATTTTGCACAACCACAAGGATTACAAAAACATCCCTTAACTATTTTAATTGAAGAATATCAGATGGTTCTAACTCTTGATCTTAACCATTTAAAAAGCCATGAACCTGTAATTAAAGGCTTATACCTTAAGCATCTAGCAAATTTGCTAATGTGTACTCCATATGTTTAGGCAAAGTTCCCTGGGAGATTTATGTGTTATAGCATCTAGAAGGTTTAAGCTTATTTTCTATAAAGTTAACATCTTCAATCACCAACTAAACTCAAGAGATGCATCAGAATCAACAAATTTCAACTCAATTAACCCCACACACTTCCCAATTCCAATCTTAAAACTTAGAAACACCACTGCCAGTTCACAAATCACAAACTTCACCCAATTCCAATCTCAAAACTTAGAAACACCACTGTCAGTTCAATTATAACCACAAAAGCCGTATAAATTAATTCACATTGGTGGGCATGCTTTTCATCATGGAATGTGAAATCTTGCCAGCATTTTGATTTTTAAGTAGACAATGCCATGATTAGGAATGACCCAAAACGCTTAATAGAGATGATGAAAACTTGGAAATGAAGACTTGACTTCAGAATTCCGAGATCAGCAGAATTGTTAAAGAGGCAAAGCAGCTACAGCCGTAAAGTGAACAATTAAAGTTAAGGAACTAACCTTTAACGCTCAATTTAGTACTGCAATTTACCGATCCTCAAAGAGAAACATACCTGTACAGGAATGTAAACTAGATACTTAAGCAATGCAAATCATTTGTCTGTGAGAGTGAGAGAGAGCATACTGATTTCTGAGTAATTAAAAGAGTGATGCAGAGTAATCATACATGAATGTTTTCAGCATTGCCCAATCCATTAATACCTTCAATCGTCAGCTGGGAAGTCCTCATCTGAACCAGTTTCTAGAAATGAACCAAGAGTCTTCCGCAAAAGGCTGAAAGTTGTATCATCCTTTGTTCCAGATCGATGTGTAAAAGTGTCCCATTAGCATAGAAGAGGGAAGGTCTTAGTGATAATTGTATGAATTACAGGTCGTATTATACCTGCTTTTTTTCCTTTTCAAAGACTCCTCCAATTGAGCAATTTTTTCAACATCCCAGCTTCTGTGTAGACGGCCTGCATTAAAACACACAATATGCCAGCAAGAATTAATCAGTGTACACACACAACTAGTGATTACATTTGTTCCAATGCTATCTTGTAAATAAACCTAGCAATATATTGAAAGAACAGTTTCTTAATACATGCAAAGACAAATGTGTTAACATATACAGGTGAATGTCGAGAGAAGCATTAGATCCAAGAGCCTTTTTCAAGGTAGCATGAGGCGTTTAATTCTTTGGCCACCACAAGGTTAGCTAATCGTACTAAACAGGCTTATTGGTGTTTCTTTTTCCTGAGAGTTTGTAGATAAAATGTTTCAAAGTGCTACTCTTAAAAGCTAGAGCAAACACACTCATAATGCTAATACCAGTAGATGTAGAATAATGATATGCATGAGCACTCCAGATTATTATCAATCTAGTCATTATCAAAAGATATGTACAAAACATCAACATTGAGCACAACATATATACCTTGAGCTCTGCACCAGATCCATTCATTTTCTCTGCAATTTTCTTCAAATCAATCCCACGCATCAAATTCATTTTCCGTGAATGTATTTTCAAGATATCAAACTGGGACTGCATTTCATATGAACTGAATGTCAGTATATCAATATAGTAAGAGCAACCATGATTGATAGCACTCCTAACGACTAATAAATTGAGAGTCTTACCCGGGGGTAAAGAAAGGCACGTAGATTAGAAGAGAAAAATGTGGGTAGCTTTAAATAATCTCAAATGCATATTAACGCATAACCAAACCAACAAGATAGGTGGCTTTTCATCTTCCTATTGCAAACAAACTTATAATTCCTTTTGGACCATTAGTACTTCAAAAGAAACCACAAAGTTAAATGAAGAAAAATTCATTGTATTCCTACGATATACTTCAAATAACAAAAGTATATACTAAAAAGTGGTACTCACATCCTCGTTGGGATTTGGGAATTCAATCTTCCTGTCAATTCGTCCTGGCCTTAGGATAGCTTGATCCAAAAGTGTCTACTTTGCCTCTTTGATCCTACGAAACAACAAAAAAAAATGGCAAAAAAGAATTCCAAGTGTCATTTTAACTGTTAAAAAAAACTTAAGAGTTTGTCATATTAAAAAAACTTAGCAAACTGCCTCCCTGATGGCTTGTTTACTCTACCTCTCATAAAAAAATAGGCTAACTCCAATTTCTTGAAGTTTTCCATCAATCAAGAACTCTTACAAAGTACACCTTGTTAATTTTCATTGGTTGAACTTGACTTCTCACAAACATCAAGATTATCACCACATGCTTCTAAATCGTGGATCAAAATTCCTGGCCTAAATCGTTTCCTTGATCCCAAGCCAGCAGAATCAGTATTTTCGACATGAGTCATTGAAGGGAGATTTAATGGAAAATGATTGCCCTTCTCTAGATCTGGACATGACCTACTCTTTTTCTTGAAATTAGTTTTGTACCTCATATCTTGTTCAATATCACTGCACAGAAATGAAATATTTTCTTGCAACTTATGAGCAGCTTCTTGCTTTCTTTGTTGCATAAGAAGAAGGAATTCTAGTAGTAACTCCTGCTCTTCAATTCTTTTCCTAAGCTCGATTGTTGCTTCATGTTCTTCAAGGTCATCTCTTGGTTCATTGAGAAATTCGCTTTGCAATAACTCACTTAGCTTAGGTCGACTACTTGGCTCAGGATGCAGTAACCATAAGCAAAATGAAGCTTCTTTTGGCCACTTCAACAACAATTGAGGAGAAAACACTATATGCCTCAAGCTAGACATAGTTCTACTCTTCTCTTCTCTCAAGCTGAAGGAGCAGAATAACTCAAAAAAGAACTCCTAACCGGTAGATATCTGAAGCACTGGAACTTGGGCCAAGAAGCCTCTTTTGGGCTAGTGTACCAAGTAGTCTCCAGGGCCAATATTTGTTTCATTAGAAATGATTGCATCTTATCTTCAGCTTCTTCAAATTGTCTTCTATCCTTTCTTCTACACTCTCCAGATCCTTCATTTATTGATATTTGGGTTGCATATACTGAACTTGACTGCATGCAACTTGTTTCCAACAAAGCATTTATGGGGGTTATAACAGATCGAAAACCCTCACTTCCAAGGCTGCTTGGGAAGGGAGAAGATGATTTCTTAACCTCTGCAGTTTGACTATTTAGGCAATCCTCAACAGAATCAGAGTTAGAATCTGAAAATGATGTCGACTCAATAAAGGTTACATGGTTGAAAGAGGGCATAACAAAACATGAAGGACACACATTGTGAACAACAATGCCTTGAGTATGTTTGCCTAAATATATGAAGGCACTCAAAAGCATCCACGGACCTTTCTGGCTTATCCAACCATTGCCTCAAGCTAACATCGCTCCATTTAAGAGAATGCACATAAGGGTCAACTAGTATATCTTCTTCACAAACCCCAGATAAATCATCCTGGGTTCTTAAGGTGATCAAACGATGCCTTCATTGTTATCCACTAAAACCTGCATATAAGCAAATACACACATCCAAACACTGGAAATATTCTTCCACTACTATCACAGACCCTGTCTTCTACCATCATCACTCTCTATAAGTACCTCACTCACGAGCGCAAAAACTTATCAATCTCCACATCTTCCTCAAAACCTACAAATCCTCAGCTTCAAAGACTCATATGACGAATTCCCTTGATAAAGAAGCTAAAACAACAAGATGGCCACAAAAATAACCTAAAAGTGTTTCAAAGGTACCATCAATATTTTTTCTTGTAGTGAAGGTGAGATACCTTATATTATATAATATGCAAATGTGATTTGTATATTATATGGTTGTGGTAAAATTGTGATTTGGTGGAGGTTTTAACTCATTCACACAATAGTATTTAAAGGCTTTGCAAGAAGCCTTTGGTGTGCCATTTGCCATTTTTTAGATTTCATCCAAATAGAGCAAAAAAGACTTTCTCTCATTCTCTCTGAATTCTCTCTAAAACTTCTCCTCATCCAAAACCAAAGGGAGTCTCACTCACTCTCCCTCAACCTCCCGAGAACAACGGAGAAGACGTTTTGGAGGTGTCTCCCTGTTCCGATCGAGGATCGAGTTCGAGGAGTTCGTTGGTACGAGAGAGATCGTGACCGGAGAAGGAGAAAGCGTTGAAGAAGAGTTCTTCAAGAGGTTAGTACTTTTTACTTACTGTTTTCTTCTTCTTCTTTGCATGTTTAGCCTAGGATCTATGAGATAGATTCAATTTTAAGACACGTTTTACACAACGGATTAACGACGTTTCACAACGTCTTCCGCTGCGGGAATTCCAAATCCCTTCAATAAATCCAATAAACTAAGCTCCAAGGTTATAATGAATCTTGTACATCAGTGTAGTAGACACTATTTAGATTGTGTTCAAGAGAATAACCTAAATGGTCTATAGTATAAGAATGAGGTTAAAAACCTTATTCTGGTAACACCATGGATGCGACCCACTTTGTAATTATTACAAATGAGGTAATCCAACTCATTCATGTGGATGACATGCGAGTGGGGCATTCTGTATGAAGAGTTCATACAAGACCGGACTGCAAATTATTAGTCTAACCAGTATAACGTCGTTAACAGGATATGCCAGATAATTTATAGATTGTCATTAGTGACTCGACCTGAATCCTGAGCAAGTTAAGAACTCCTGCTTATAGAGGTTTGTCCTTAGACTAGTATGGGTGAGACTGGCCTGTAACCGACTCAATAAGCCTACCTTCTCAGGGACAGAACCTCGTAGGTAGCTAGAGACTTAACTCTGCAAGATGGAATTCACTCATTCTTAGACTAAGGAATTAGATAGGTTGTTCCCTTAAGAACTGAGTCCAAGACTTGAACAACGGGGCCCCGCCCTCTAAACTAGCTTAAGAGGGTTTGAGTTTATGGTAGGACCATAGACTTCTTGTTTATTAGAGGATCAGTGCTGCTTAAGGAACAAAGATGTAATCATAGGGGTAAAACGGTAATTTGACCCAACTGTGATTATGAACAACCTATGAAGTGTCAACTCATGAGTAATGAATATATCAATGGACACAATATAATCTACAGTGAGGAGAGTGCAACTACAAGTCTATAGTGGAGTGACTTATAGTTAATGAATATTGATTAATCAGATCAAAGAGTTTGATCAGATAATCTCACGTCATTGGAGCTCATGAACTGTAGGTCCAACAGGTCCCTCCGTTGGCTCAACATGGTAACATTGAGGATATAAAGTTAGGAATGAAATTGAAGTGTTCAATTTCATATATGAGGTGTTATATCAATTATATGTGATATAATGGATATAATATATAGTTTTAATGTCAATTAGATTCACAAATTAACTATATACTAATGAGAGAATGAAGGAGGGATATGATAGTAATTTCCATCCTATTTCCCTATAAATAGTTGAAAAATAAGTAACTTTGA
The DNA here is from genome assembly GCA_036507285.1 of Trichosanthes cucumerina. Lineage (NCBI taxonomy): Eukaryota > Viridiplantae > Streptophyta > Magnoliopsida > Cucurbitales > Cucurbitaceae > Trichosanthes > Trichosanthes cucumerina. The sequence goes on from CM071838.1 coordinate 55,418,635, forward strand.
GAAGTGTTTTTTTTTACATACAACCCTAGAGTTCTATTTTGTGTTGGAAAGAGTTCCAAACAAAACTTCTCTCAAACCTACACATCTCATCCTAAAGGAACCCACCTTCCTCTCTCACCTAGAGAACAACAGAGAAGATCTAGTGGTGAATCTTCACATGTGTCGGGTTGGCATTGCTGAGATCATGATCGTTGGAGAAGGAGCTCGTGAAGAAAGCGTTCTTCAAAGGTAAAATTCTTGTTGTCCTAAGTTGTAATGCACGCTTAATCTTTAGTATTTAGTTCTTGTTTTAGATCCATGTAACAAAATCACGAACACGTGATTCACAATCGCTTTCGCTGCGGGATTTGATCCCTTCAGAAGTGGACCATCATATTAACGAATCAGCAAGGACGGCTGTCCAAACATGACCTGTAATGATCCCATGATCTCCTTTGTGGTGATCATGCCCTTGTAACACCCCAGGCCCAAGATCTTATGCAACCTGGTTGCGCCACTATATCATCTAGGACTACTTGTAAGAGTGAAGTCACTATCCCCACAAACCAACGCGGGGTTCTTTCAGCATGCTTTGTCCTCACTCACATGCTCCCTAGGAAAGTTTCTAGGAAGTCATCCAACATAGGCTTGCTCTAAGCCAAGCACGCTTAACTGTGGAGTTTCTATGATTGAGCTACCGAAAAGGAAGGTGCACCTTGTTTGTAAAAGTAGTAGCCATCAATTCTTTTAAGTCATTCTTAACTATACTTTCATATCCTCATGGTCACTCGCATGTACCCCTCTTCCTCGGGCACCATACTTTCATATCCTCAGGATCCCTCTCATTCAGATGTGGGCTCGGTTCATTTATGTATCCCTTTTCCTCGGGCGTCACATGCCCACCAGCTTCCGCCTTGGTTCGTCCCCGAACAACATCTTACTAGGAGAGGTTCCACTCTGATACCATTGTAGGGAATTAAATCCCATGCAGAAGCGATTGATCGCATTTGCTCTCAATTGTGTGACATAGAAAATACTCAAAAACGGAAAATCTAATGCTAAGCATGCATCTTCAAAGCATAAACGAATTAGTGATTTACCTTTGAAGACCAATTCTTCGCGTGGTTCCACGTTGTCAACGATCTCTTCTTCTCTACGATCAAATTCACGAACTCCACCAAAAGGACTTCTCAGTTGTTCTCTAGGAGAGGGAGAGAAGTGGGATCTCCTTTTAGATTAGGGATGTTTGTAGAGAGTTTTTGGAGAGAACTCTTGTGTTTGCCTAAGATGCAAAACCACACAAATGGTTCACATCCCTCAAAATGCATCCAAAATGATGCTTTTATGGCAATGTGGGTGGAGACAAATTCTCCACCCATTTTGCCACTAACTCCACATATTATGCATAAATGCATAATATAAGGTGTCAAACACTCCTAAACTGTGCAAGTATACACAATCTAAGCAGTAAGTGATAAGTAAATTAATCGTCTCCTCTGGGATTAGTTGTGGAAATTACACAAGGTTGAGTTAATTTTAATGAGTAAGGGGTAACCAACATGAACAAAATGAGTAATGAATTTAGAAATCAAAAGTAACAACTAAAATGCTAAAGTAATGCAGAATAGGATTAATAAGGATAAAGTAGCAGCACAATAGACTTAACCAAAGTAGTAAAAAGGGGATTGGATTAGGGGTAAATTATGCTTCAACAATCCTAATGCTAGAGCTCAAAACTGCACCAGAGCTCAAAACAGTTTAATTCACGGAATCTTCCCAGATTTCCTTGTAAATTAGGTACTCAATTATCATTAAATACCTAAATTGTAGCTCCTAACTGTTAACAATAGGTGAGTGTCTATCCCTATACTCCTCAATCACCTGAGGGAAGTCGGTTTATTCTTCCCTTTCCCAAGTTGAAATAAACACTACTAAGATGAGATGTCCAAACAAATCTTAGCTAAGCAATAAAATCACAAGGCACAAGAGTGAGATTGAAGCAAATTACTCATTCATTAAGTTTACATTCACATAAAGTCCTTAATCCTCACCCCAAGGGTGATCAGTTCATGATGTTAAGAAAAGAAAACAATAAAACAATAAACCTAATGTTAAACATGCTTAAAATGGTCTTAGTTACAATGTAAAAGAGTAAGAGCAAGAAATCAAAAGAATAAGCAGGTGGGTGAAGTTTTCAAGCCTCCTTTGGTCCACTTTCACACTTTTTCCAAAAGAGGAATGTTTCCCAAGGTTGGCTTCTCTTCAAATTCTTCTTCCTCTCCCTTTCCAAAACGACTTCTCCTATTTTCTTCTTGCTCCACACTCCCCTTTGCCAAAAACGGCTAAACAAAGCATTTATATCATATCCACCTCAAAATGAGGTTGAATAGACAGGGACAATGATCTGAAGGCTTTCCATTGGCTCAAAGTAGCTGATATGGCAGGTTTTTTTTTATCCAGATCAATTAATGAATTTAGTCCACGTGTACATTCTGCGAAGTGATATCAAAATTGTGCTCCAGCAATCCTTATCCTTCAGCAATTTGTACAGTTCACAGTAGACTCTAAACACTCCATGACCTCCATCTTCCCAAAAGTCCTGAAAACATGGCCAAAATGATAAAATTCATCAATGAAAAGTACTTAGATGGCCTAAAGGTACTTCAGAAGTGCTTTGTAAACATTAACAAACAAAAGTACCTAATAAAGGTGTTAAAATAGTCAAGAAAGCTCAAAATACCAAGAAATAATCAGAATAAAAGCTCAATCTTAGCTCTCATTCTAAGAGCTAACAAACCCCCAAACTTAAATCATTACTCGTCCCTGAGTAATGCTTAAACACTCAAATCCCACCAAGAAGCAACAACTACCACTATGCTAAAAACAATGACTCAGCAGTCAAATGATACAAATAGTTACTGATAAAGCAGTCTCATTTCTTTTTCTTGTCGAAGCTCATCAAAGTTTAGCTTTCACAAGATTTGCCATAATTATTTTTTCTCTTTCAAATCACAAGTAGCAAGCTTTACAAAAAAAACCCCACAACTCAACTAGCACAATCCATCTTTGAATTCACTATGAACCCCTTAAACTTAAAAAAAAAAAAAAAGAATGAGTTATACTGCCTTTAGTTTTTCTTTCACCAAAGCATTTTTTTTTACAGCAACAAGAGCTATCACTCCTAAGAATCCTACAAAGCTAACCTTATGCTTAAGTAGGCAAACATTCATTCCCTTAGGCTTCTCCTAGCCTTTCACCTTTGCATAAACTTCTCCTTAGTTCTTAGAATGGCCACATTGATTATGCAACTCACCTAAGCAACGAGAACTTTATACTAGGCTTTAACTTTCCTCTTCTTTTCTTTTTTTTATTTTTTAGATAAGAACTTATTACACTAAAGAAGTTAGAGAGAACCCTTTTTGTAAACAGAACCTTAAATTTAAGCACCAACATTTGTGATGACGACTACCTAACAACGAACCCTGCTACTAAATTGGGTTGCCAAGGCATATTCATATCCATTTATTGCTGTTCAATTCAAAGATAAACATGGGTGCCATGTCCAACTCTGATTTAATAGGCAACTTGGGTAGAGGAATAACTCTCAAACTTCACTTTTTTTTTCTTTTTTTTTTTAGAGAAAGAAGGCAGGCATAAATCCTAAAGAGAAGAGGAATGCTCTTAGGAGTGATAACTTTTTATTACTAGGGTGCCTTACCCCCAAACTTAAATTGCTCATTGTCCTCAATGAGTAAAGAATCAAGGTAAAGAGGTAAGGAGCCCCTTAAACTTAATTATTTTTCTGTAAGAAAAAACTAAAGGCAATGAGCATCCAAACTCTTTAATCTAAGTTTAAAGGAGCAAATTCTCAAGAGTTGGTGGTTAGCAAGCTAGGGGCACCATAAAGCTGCTACAAGCATTGTGTTACATTAAAAGGATTATGGCAAAGAAATTAAGCACAACTAAACTCATCAGAAGCAAGAAAGAAATGTTACACACGAGTCAACACTATTCATTTCATTTTAACAACGGTGGTGAGCTAACAGATGGCACAAAAAGCAACAATTTAAACTATCACAAAAGAAAACATAAAATGGACAGCACACTTCCTAAACCAACACTAACTGACAGAACAACAACAGACAATTAAACATGGAAAAACAGAAGCATGAAAAGCACAAAGTGCTAGCTACCAGCCAAACCACCTATTAGCCAAACAAAAAGGAGAGAACTTCCCTTTTTGTTCAGTCTTCATCTCCAGGGATCCTAGCTTGAGCTTCCTCTTCCTCATCCACAACTGACAACGAGGATGCCCAAGGATTTAAGACAACCTGTAGGAAGGCAGGAAAAACAGTATACTTATTAGAGAAGTTAGCTAACGTTGCATCCTTGATGGAGTTGTCTCTGTCCTTAACATAAGTCCAATAGGCTAATTGTTGTGCACTGGAGTATTCCATTTGCTTCAGCATAATCTTTTGTTGGTCCAGGACTTTGTTGAATCCTACAGCTAAACTACCTTTTCCCTTGTGATCTCTTCTACGCAACCTCTCAATAACAAAGATGATCAAACATGGAGGGGTCGACGGCACTGTCTCGGATGGGTCAACACTACACACTCGCATTCGACAAAGCTTAGTGATAGTGTTAGGGAAAAAGAGTTTTCCAACAGTCTTCTTGGCATGAGTCCCAATTTCTTCTGCTATGATTCGTTCGACATTAATGCTCAGGACCTTCAAAATCGCATAGGTGAGCAACACTCTATCTCTAGAGACAGTGGTATCATGTGTTGTTGGGAGCAACCTGTTTTTAGGAAGGATAGCCACAGATTAGCTTCATCAGTCAAATATGCTGCTTGAAAAGACCTGGAACCAGTTGCTGAGACCATCCACCGAGCACCCTTCAACCCTACCAGCTTCAAGGCTGCATTCTGATGAGTGATGGACGGATTCAACACCATCTCATTATAGTTGGCACGAGGGATGTCTGGTAAGTCAAACAACTTGTTGATGGCCTCAAGAGACCAATCCACTAGCTTTCCTCGAATTAAAACTTGAAACTCGCCAGTGTCCTCAAAGTTAGCATAAAATTCCTTTACCAAAGATCCAATGGTTGGCTCTGGTGGTTGACAGAAAAAGGTCCAACCATGATTAATGATGTTGGCCTTGATGAAATGAGGAAGGTTAGTGAATGGTGCAGCATAACCTCTTTCTAGGAAGAGCTCCTTTGACTTTAATGTCTCATACCTCTATTGAGCTTGCTTAGTAATAAAACGTGCTGGAGAATGGTTGGAGTGATCATGGAAAGCTTTCCCTTTCTTCTTTGAAGGCTTCCTTCGAGGGGTAGAAGATTCAGGAAGCTCAATGGGCAGCTCCGCAACAATACTTCCTTCTTCCAACGGAGGAATGGACTCCTCTACCGGTTCTTCAGCTGGCTCCTTAGCTACTACACTTTTCTTTTTGCCCCTTGATTTAGAAGGCTTAGAAGCCTTGGGTCGAGGAGAGGAAGGCATCGGGACTGTAGCATGTTCAACTTGCACCTGTTCTTCGGATGCTTCAACAACAACCACTGTTTTAGCCTTCTTGATCTTAGCTTTCTTAGGAGCCATAGCAAGGAAATGCTTGCGACCTCTCTCAACACAGGAGCTGGAACAAGCAAAATGCTTCTTGGACAGATGAAGAACTCATAATGAGCTAGCCAATTCAAATGCTCAAGCGCTCTAACAATAAACAAGGTGACCATAATGAAAAAGGTTAGTCAAATCAGCCTAAATCCCTTAAATTGTCCTCTAGCCAGCTACTTTTCAGATGTCATTAATTCCCGAGGGGACAAAACTCACACAAGTCATATCAACTTTCCCTTTTTCCAGACCTGTCAATTTAAGATAAATGCTCCAGCAAAGAGGATTCATGCAATTCTTGAAAATGACAACTCTTGCTATGATAAATTGCAACTATGGGCTTCAGTTATCTCGCATGGAAGCTTGTAGCCATAAGCTGGAATCAAGCAACTTACTTAACCACCTCCTACAAATAGAAAGCTAAAAAGAACAACAAGGAAATTAACCAACTAAATTAAACTTAAGCAACAAAATAACTGCAAGAAGGATAAGAAAATGGGAGGAAGGACTGAACATGGAAGTGCACTCCCAATTATTATATTTTTTCTTTTCAAGACCACTTTAATTATTCGATAGCCTCTGTGAGGCTATATTTCTTTGAAATTCTTCCGCCCAATAATGTTTCAACCTTTGACCATTAACATTGAAGTCTCTTCCTTCTTTCTCATCCCTGAGCACAACAGCACCATGGGGGAACACCTCCATGACTGTAAAAGGACCTGACCACTTGGATTTTAATTTTCCAGGAAATAACTTCAACCGTGAATTAAACAACAACACCTTTTGCCCCTTTTCAAATTGTTTGTGCACAATTTTTTTATCATGCCACAACTTAACTTTCTCTTTATACAACTTAGCATTTTCATAGGAGAATAATCTGAATTCCCCTAATTCATTAAGCTGCAGTAATCTTAGAGTTTCAGCAACAAACTTATCTAGGTTAAGCTCCTTCAAGGCCCAAAACGCTTTGTGCTCAAGCTCAAAGGGTAAATGGCAAGTCTTTCCATAAACCAGCCTATAAGGGGACATTCCCAGAGGGGTCTTAAATGTTGTTCTATAGGCCCATAAAGAGTCTTCTAGCCGAAATGACCAATCCTTCCTATTAGGATTTACCACTTTCTCTACTATTCCCTTGATTTCCCTATTAGAAATTTCTGCTTGCCCATTTGTCTGCGGGTGGTATGGAGTTGAGACCTTATGCTTAACATTGTACTTACCCAAAAGTAGAGTCATGGCCTTATTCACAAAGTGTGAGCCTTTATCACTAATCAGAGCTCTAAGAGTTCCAAACCTTGTGAATATATGCTTATGCAAGAACCGCATGACTGTCTTGGCATCATTCATGGGGCAAGCTATTGCCTCAATCCATTTGGAGACATAGTCCACAGCCACCAAAATGTATATATTTCCGTTAGAGGGAGGAAAGGGGCCCGTAAAATCAATTCCCCAAACATCAAATAGCTCTACCTCCAAAATGTAAGTGAGAGGTAACTCATCCCTCCTTCCTATGTTCCCTCGTCTTTGGCATCTATCACAGACCTTACTAAACAAATGGGCATCTTTGAAAGCATTTATATCATATCCACCTCAAAATGAGGGTTGAATAGACAGGGACAATGATCTGAAGGCTTTCCATTGGCTCACAGTAGCTGATATGGCGGGTTTTTTTTTTTTGTCCAGATCAATTAATGAATTTAGTCCACGTGTACATTCTGCGAACTGATATCAAAATTGTGCTCCAGCAATCCTTATCCTTCAGCAATTTGTACAGCTCACAGCAGACTCTCAACACTCCATGACCTCCATATTCCCAAATCCTGAAAACATGGCCAAAATGATAAAATTCATCAATGAAAAGTACTTAGATGGCCTAAAGGTACTTCAGAAGTGCTTTGTAAACATTAACAAACAAAAGTACCTAATAAAGGTGTTAAAATAGTCAAGAAAGCTCAAAATACCAAGAAATAATCAGAATAAAAGCTCAATCTTAGCTCTCATTCTAAGAGCTAACAAACCCCCAAACTTAAATCATTACTCGTCCCTGAGTAATGCTTAAACACTCAAATCCCACCAAGAAGCAACAACTACCACTATGCTAAAAAAAAATTGATTCAGCAGTCAAATGATACAAATAGTTACTGATAAAGCAGTCTCATTTCTTTTTCTTGTCGAAGCTCATCAAAGTTTAGCTTTCAAAAGATTTGCCATAATTATTTTTTCTCTTTCAAATCACAAGTAGCAAGCTTTACAAAACAACCACACAACTCAATTAGCACAATCCATCTTTGAATTCACTATGAACCCCTTAAACTTAAAAAAAAAAAAAAAAAGAATGAGTTCTACTGCCTTTAGTTTTTCTTTCAACAAAGCATTTTTTTTTACAGCAACAAGAGCTATCACTCCTAAGAATCCTACAAGGCTAACCTTATGCTTAAGTAGGCAAACCTTCATTCCCATAGGCTTCTCCTAGCCTTTCACCTTTGCATAAACTTCTCCTTAGTTCTTAGAATGGCTACATTGATGATGCAACTCACCTAAGCAACGAGAACTTTATACTAGGCTTTAACTTTCCTCTTCTTTTCTTTGTTTTATTTTTTAGATAAGAACTTATTACACTAAAGAAGTTAGAGATAACCCTTTGTGTAAACAGAACCTTAAATTTAAGCACCAACATTTGTGATGACGGCTACCTAACAACGAGCCCTGCTACTAAATTGGGTTGCCAAGGCATATTCATATCCATTTATTGTTGTTCTATTCAAAGATAAACATGGGTGTCATGTCCAACTCTGATTTAATAGGCAACTTGGATAGAGGAATAACTCTCAAACTTCACCTTTTTTTTCTTTTTTTTTTTTAGAAAGAGAAGGCAAGCATAAATCCTAAAGAGAAGAGGAATGCTCTTAGGAGTGATAACTTTTTATTACTAGGGTGCCTTACCCCCAAACTTAAATTGCTCATTGTCCTCAACGAGTAAAGAATCAAGGTAAAGAGGTAAGGAGCCCCCTAAACTTAATTATTTTTCTGTAAAAAAAAAAACTAAAGGTAATGAGCATCCAAACTCTTTAATCTAAGTTTAAAGGAGCAAATTCTCAAGAGTTGGCGGTTAGCAAGCTTGGGGCACCATAAAGCTGCTACAAGCATTGTGTTACATTAAAAGAATTATGGAAAAGAAATTAAGCACAACTAAACTCATCAGAAGCAAGAAAGAAATGTAACACACGAGTCAACACTATTCATTTCATTTTAACCACGGTGGTGAGCTAACAAATGGCACAAAAAAGCAACAATTTAAACTATCACAAAAGAAATCATAAAATGGACAACACACTTCCTAAACCAACACTAACTGACAGAGCAACAACAGACAATTAAACATGGAAAAACAGAAGCATGAAAAGCACAAAGTGCTAGCTACCAGCCAAACCACCTATTAGCCAAACAAAAAGGACAGAACTTCCCTTTTTGTTCAGTCTTCATCTCCAGGGATCCTAGCTTGAGCTTCCTCTTCCTTATCCACAACTGACGACGAGGATGCCCAAGGATTTAAGACAGCCTCTAGGAAGGCAGGAAAAACAGTATACTTATTAGAGAAGTTAGCTAGCATTGCATCCTTGATGGAGTTGTCTCTATTCTTAGCATAAGTCCAATAGGCTAATTGTTGTGCACTGGAGTATTCCATTTGCTTCAGCGTAATCTCTTGTTGGTCCAGGAGTTTGTTGAATCCTATAGCTAAACCATCTTTTCCCTTGTGATCTCTTCAACCCAGCCTCTCAATAACAGCAGTATCAAACATGGAGGGGGCAGTCAGCCTGTCCTCAGATGGGTCAACAGCTACACCTGCATTCAGACAAAGCTTAGTGATAGTGTTAGGGAAAAAGAGTTTTCCAACAGTCTTCTTGGCATGAGTTCCAATTTCTTCTGCTATGATTCGTTCGACATTAATGCTCAGGACCTTCAAAATCGCATAGGTGAGCAACACTCTATCTCTAGAGGCAGTGGTATCATGTGTTGTTGGGAGCAACCTGTTTTTTAGGAAGGATAGCCACAGATTAGCTTCATCAGTCAAATATGCTGCTTGAAAAGACCTGGAACCAGTTGCTGAGACCATCCACCGATCACCCTTCAACTCTACCAGCTTCAAGGCTGCATTCTGATGAGTGGTGGAGGGATTCAACACCATCTCATTATAGTTGGCACGAGGGATGTCTGGTAAGTCAAACAACTTGTTGATGGCCTCAGGAAACCAATCCACTAGCTTTCCTCAAATTAAAACTTGAAACTCGCTAGTGTCCTCAAAGTCAGCATAAAATTGTTGGGATTTATGCCCTAAACTTGTGTAATCTTGATCAATTAAATAAAGTGTTATGTGTTTTGATAAGATTACACTCTTGCTTTTAATAAATCCAATAAACTAAGCTCCAAGGTTATAACGTTTATCTTGAAATCAGTGTAGTGGACACTATTTGGGTTGAATTCAAGATTATAACCTAAATAGTCTATGGTATATGAATAAGGTTGGAAACCTCATTCTGGTAACACCATGGATGCGACCCACTTTGTAATTAGTACAAATGAGGTAATCCAACTCATTCATGTAGTTGACATGCGAGTGGGGGCATCGTGTATGAAGAGTTCATAGAATACTGGATCGCAAATTATTAGTCTAACCAGTATAACACCGTTAACAGGATAAAACTAGTAATTTATAGATGGTCATTAGTAACTTGACCTGAATCCTAAGCAAGTTAAGAACTCCTGCTTATAGGGGTTTGTCCTTAGACTAGTATGGGTGAGAGTGGCACATGGCCAGACTCAATAAGCCTACCTTCTCGTGACGTAACCTTGTAGGTAGTGGGAACTTAAGCTGTGCAAGATGGAATTCACTCATTCCTCTACCGAGAGAATTAGATAGGTTGTTCCATCAAGAATCCGACTCAGTGTCTTGAACAAAGGGGCCCCGCCTCTACGAGGGTATGAGTCTAAGGTAGGACCTTAGACTTGTTGTTCATTAGAGGATCGGTGGTGCTTAAGGAGCAAAGAGGTAATCACGGGGTAAAACGGTAATTTGACCCACCGTGATTACTGAACAACCCGTGAAGGGTCGACTCATGGGCAATGACTATATCGGTGGACACAATAATATCTACAAAGAGGAGAGTGCAAATACAAGTCTATAGTGGAGTGACTTGTAGTTAATGAATATTGATTAAGCTGGATCAAAGAGTTTGATCGATTAATCTCACATCATTGGAGCTCATGATCCAGTAGGTCCATTAGATCCTCCGTTGGCTCAACATGGTAATATTGAGGGTATAAAGTTAGGAGTGAAATTGAAGTGTTCAATTTCATACATGAGGGGTTATATCAATTATATATGATATAATTGATATAATATATAGTTTTAATGTGAATTAGATTCATATATAAACTATATACTAAAGAGAGATTAAAGGAGGGGTATAATGGTCATTTCCATCCTATTCCTCTATAAATATAGTTGCATGAGATGCAACTAGGTTAAGGTTTTCTAAGTGTATTCCTAGCCTCCTTGTTGTGTTGTTGGAAGAGTTCCAAAACACAAATCTCTCTCACAAAATACCTCACTACTCCTAAAGGGAACCCACCTTCCTCCCTCACCTAGAGAACAACGGAGAAGATCCGGTGGTGGTGTCGGTGACGGTGTTCGTACGAGTTCTTGTTGCTGAGATCGTGACCGTGGAGAGAGGAGCACTTGAAGAAAGGTTATTCAAAGATATATACTTGTTGTCCATACTCTTATTATATGCTTAATTCATGTTTTATATTCTTGAAATTTCCATTGTAACTAAATCAAGAGCGCGCGATTCGCAATCGCTTCTGCTGGGGGGACTTCGATTCCCTTCAAAAATTCCTTTACCAAAGATCCAATGGCTGGCTCCGGTGGTTGACGGAAAAAGGTCCAACCATGATTAATGATGTTTGTCTTGATGAAATGAGGAAGGCTAGTGAATGGTGCAGCAAAACCTCTTTCTAGGAAAAGCTCCTTTGACTTTAATGTCTCATACCTCTCTTGAGCTTGCTTAGTAATAAAACGTGCTGGAGAATGGTTGGAGTGGTCATGGAAAGCTTTCCCTTTCTTCTTTGAAGGCTTCCTTCGAGGGGTAGAAGCTTCAGGAAGCTCAATGAGCAGCTCCGCAACAATACTTCCTTCTTCCATCGGAGGAATGGACTCCTCTACCGGTTCTTCAGCTAGCTCCTTAGCTACTACACTTTTCTTTCTCCCCCTTGATTTAGAAGGCTTAGAAGCCTTGGGTCGAGGAGAGGAAGGCATCGGGACTGTAGCATGTTCAACTTGCACCTGTTCTTCGGATGCTTCAACAACAACCACTGTTTTAGCCTTCTTGATCTTAGCTTTCTTAGGAGCCATAGCAAGGAAATGCTTGCGACCTCCCTCAACACAGGGGCTGGAACAAGAAAAATGCTTCTTGGACAGATGAAGAACTCATAATGAGCTAGCCAATTTAAAGGCTCAAGCGCTCTAACAATAAACAAGATGACCATAATGAAAAAGGTTAGTCAAATCAGCCTAAATCCCTTAAATTGACCTCTAGCCAGCTACTTTTCAGATGTCATTAATTCCCGAGGGGACAAAACTGACACAAGTCAGATCAACTTTCCCCTTTTCCAGACCTGTCAATTCAAGATAAATGCTCCAACAAAGAGGATTCATGCAATTCTTGAAAATGACAACTCTTGCTATGATAAATTACAACTATGGGCTTTAGTTGTCTCGCATGGAAGCTTGTAGCCATAAGCTGGAATCAAGCAACTTACTTAACCACCTCCTACAAATAGAAAGCTAAAAAGAACAACAAGGAAATTAACCAACTAAATTAAACTTAAGCAATTAAAAGTTAAGCAAAATAACTGCAAGAAGGATAAGAAAATGGGAGGAAGGACTGAACATGGAAGTGCACTGCCAATTATTATATTTTTTTCTTTTCAAGACCACTTTAATTATTCGATAGCCTCTGTGAGGCTATATTTCTTTGAAATTCTTCCGCCCAATAATGTTTCAACCTTTGACCATTAACCTTGAAGTCTCTTCCTTCTTTCTCATCCCTGAGCACAATAGCACCATGGGGGAACACCTCCATGACTGTAAAAGGACCTGACCACTTGGATTTTAATTTTCGAGGAAATAACTTCAACCTTGACTTAAACAACAACACCTTTTGCCCATTTTCAAACTGTTTGTGCACACTTTTTTATCATGCCACAACTTAACTTTCTTCTTATACAACTTAGCATTTTCATATGAGAATAATCTGAATTCCCCTAATTCATTAAGCTGCAGCAATCTTAGAGTTCCAGCGGCAGACTTATCCAGGTTAAGCTCCTTCAAGGCCCAAAACGCTTTGTGCTCAAGCTCAAGGGGTAAATGGCAAGCCTTTCCATAAACCAGCCTATAAGGGGACATTCCCATAGGGGTCTTAAATGTTGTTCTATAGGCCCACAAAGAGTCTTCTAGCCGAAATGACCAATCCTTCCTATTAGGATTTACCACTTTCTCTAGAATTCCCTTGATTTACCTATTAGAAATTTCTTCTTGCCCATTTGTCTGCAGGTGGTATGGAGTTGAGACCTTATGCTTAATATTGTACTTACCCAAAAGTAGAGTCATGGCCTTATTCACAAAGTGGGAGCCTTCATCACTAATCAGATCTCTAAGAGTTCCAAACCTAGTGAATATATGCTTATGGAAGAACCGCATGACTGTCTTGGCATCATTCATTGGGCAAGCTATTGCCTCAATCCATTTGGAGACATAGTCCACAGTCACCAAAATGTATATATTTCCGTTAGAGGGAGGAAAGGGGCCCGTAAAATCATTTCTCCAAACATCAAATAGCTCTACCTCCAAAATGTAAGTGAGAGGTAACTCATCCCTCCTTCCTATGTTCCCTCGTCTTTGGCATCTATCCCAGGCCTTACTAAACAAATGGGCATCTTTGAAAACAGAAGGCCAATAATAACCAAGATGAAAAACCTTGGTGACTGTCCTTTGGCCACCAAAATGACCTCCATAGGGTGAAGTATGGAAATGCTGTAAAATGGAAGGAATTTCAGCTTCAGCAACACATCTTCGCAACAACCCATCAGCACATTGTTTATAGAGGTAGGGGTCATCCCAAAAATAAGTCTTGGAGTCATGAATGAATCGTTTTAATGATTGCCCAGAGAAGTCTAAAGGTAAGATGCCACTGGCTGCATAATTAGCAAAATCTGCAAACCAAGGAATTCCAATTTCCTGCACTTGAGCTACTGTCAAAAGTTGTTCATCACTAAACTCATCTCTAATTTCAAATTGTTGTGGCATTGACTCTACTGGTGTCAGCCTTGACAGATGTCTTGCTACTTGATTTTCAAATCCTTTTCTATCAATTATGACAACATCGAATTCTTGAAGCAATAACACTCATCTAATCAACCTTGGCTTGGCCTCTTTCTTTGCCAACTAATATTTTATGGCTGCATGATCTGTAAAGACAGTGACTGTGGAACCTACCAAACATAGCAAACTTGGTATTAGAATAAGGTCTTGTTTGTAGAAGCAGCGTTACCAACGCATACGGCGTGGAGCACGCGCCGCGCGCGGCGACGAGTGCGAAGAACATTGCAACGCCGCGTGCGTTGAGGCGATTCATGCGAAGCGAACACGCGCGTCACGTAGGAAGATGTTGCAGTTTCACTTAGTGGGGGCGTTATTTTTGTATTTTATTTATTTAGATTATGTAAAATGTATTTTAGTTTTTTAATTTAATTAAATTTATTAATTAATATTAATATAATGGTTATATTAATGTTAATTAATTTATTTAATGCCCCTAAGTGCCAAAATCGGTCTAATTTTTTCTATTTAATTATTTTATGCATGAGATGTATGAAAATTTTAAATGATATGTGCATAATGTATGTCATATAGATTTAAAATCACACCTTAGGTTAAACAATTTATGCATCATATTTATATTATAAGTGTTATAATATATAGTATGCATGATAGATTATATTATAAGAGTTATAATATAATGTTTGCATGTTTTAATTTATTTAATATTAGAGTTATATTTCTTAGATTAAAAGTATGCTCATGATTTCATTCATGTGATGAATGTATGTTATAGTTTAATATTATTCATGTGATGAATGATCAAGCACTATAACATAGAAATGCATGTAACCTAAGTTAATTATTAGTTTTAAAATGTTTAGAACTTGAATAATTAGACTTAGGTTTTCTAGTTCTAATAAGATTAGAATTAGGAAATCAAACATGACCTTTGAATGGTGGCTGATAAGTAACTCTGTCTAAGGAAGGTTTTGTCTAAGGTTGGGGTATTTAAGCTGACGCTTTGCGGAACACCCCTACCTGGAAACCGACCTGGGAGTGAATTCGGTCCGGAGATTCTTAGGTTATATTACCGTGAGTGGCGTTAATTAAAAGTTGATTAATTTACTCACATAAACCTAAGTTAATAATGTGTTTATAAACTTAGGCTAAATCAATGTAAGTGTGATATTGGTAGACTTAGGTAAATATTAGCCGATTTATCTAGGTCAATCCCGAATAATATAAAGTGTTGAGTGAGAGGAAATAAAGTGTATAAGATACATTTCATTTTCCAACCACAAATCTCTGTTAAAGTCTGCAACGTGAGATCCATACTCGGCCTCGTGGCGCAAATGGGAGCGTCCCCCTTCGGATGGTATTTGTATGGATCAATATCATAGTGGATGGAGAAAGTACTTATAGTGAGTGGGAGCATGACCTGTGAAAACGGGACCCACGATCTCTTCTTTCGATTCACACCGTGAGACCCCTATGATCCGCCTGCTAGTTTGGCCTGGACCAGACAATCCCTTCGGAGGGCCTTGATCATGGGAGTCAGAACACCGTGAATTCCCAAAATGGATATAGTTTCCTTGTTGGTTTCCCTTCTTGGTTCACCCTTTGGTGGCTATTGTTTGGACGGATACTTGGAAACTTAAAGATTGGGGGTGACACTCATGGGATTCATTAAGAGTTAATGGATTCGACCGAAAAATGGTAACTGGACGCCTAATGGAATAAGAGTTATTCTGGGATTAGGGTCTGGTCGAGAAAGTCTCGTCCTAGAGGAGGAGTGTTTCTGTTCACCCTTCGGTGGCGGTCATTCTAAGCCTTTGGGATATCATTGCAAATTTTTAATCACTTAGGGATCATAGGATAAAAATTTTGCTAAAACTTCATTGGATTTCATAAAGTTTTTTGCAAGACTGACACAGCTTTTATTTGATTTTTTCAGCAAAATGTCTAGCTCAATAATAGCGTTACTAGCATCTGACAAATTAGTGGGAGATAATTTCCAAACATGGAAGAACAATATTAACACGATTCTAGTAACTGACGACCTTAAGTTCGTGATCACTAAGGAGTGTCCTCAGTTGTCGAGCTCAACTGCATCACGAAATGTTCGTGATGCATACGATCGGTGTATCAGGGCCAATGAAAAGGCCAAGGTCTACATAATGGTCAACTTGTCTAAAGTCTTGGCAAATAAGCATGAGTTGATGATCACCGCCAAGGAGATCATGGAGTCCTTGCAGGAAATGTTTGGACATCAACCCTTTCAAGTCCTGCATGACTCGCTCAAACACGTCTTCAACGCCTGGATGAAAGAAGGGACGTCTCTCTGAGAACACGTTCTAGACATGATGACCCACTTTAATCTGGCGGAGATGAACGGGGCTTCGATCGATGAGTCTGAAGGGAATGAAAATCCCAGCGCAGCGGAACACGATCGAATCGTCATGGTATCGTTATGCTACTCGATTTCACTAAAATTAACTATCTAATAGTTTAGGCTAAACATACATAAAATGGAAAGAAAAACAACAAGTACTAGAACACTTACTTGTTGTAGACGTGCTTCGACTTTTCCTTTCGGGTCACGAACTCTTCGTGTTCTCCCAACGATCCCGAACTTCTCGAACTCTTCTCTCGATCAAGAACGATCACTACCAATCGGAATCTCGGCTGTTCATTTTTTGGAATAAGAAAAGTTGTGGGGCTTTGGTGTTTTGGGAAGGGAGGAGAAAATGAGAGAGTTCGAGAGAAAATTCAATCTCTTCTCTTTGGTGAAATCCAAAAAATGAGAGAATCAATCAAAATCCTTCTTACAAGAAGGGTTTAAATAGTGGAAAATGATGGAGTTAAAATCTCCACATTATTACCATTTTACCACAACTATAGGTTATGAAAATCATATTTGCATAACCATATAATATAAGATATCTCATATCTCATCTTACAAATCATATTTGTATAATTGTGGATTTATTAAATTGAATCACATTCAATTAATTTCTCTCAATTAATTTCTCCAATTAGCCCTAATTCAACAATTAGACTAACCTATAGTTTTCTATGAATCTCATTCACATTAAACTATATATAATATCATTCATATCTCATATAAATGACATAAATGCCCTTTAAGTGAAATTGAACACTTCAATTCACACCAAAACATTAACCCTTCTTTTAACCCAGTTTGAGCCAACCGAGGGACCTAATGGACCTACAGTGACGAGCTCCAATGATCTGAGATTAACCTATCAAACTCTTTGACCCGGTTAATCAACCTTCATTAGCTACGGTTGGGTCAAATTACCATTTTACCCCTGTGTCTACTTCTTGTTCCTCTAATGAACAACAATGTTGTAATGGTCCGACCATACACAACAACTCTCTTGTGCCAGTGAGAGAGTGGGCGCCGTTGTCCAAGCCCTAGACACAAAACTTAAGGAACAACCCTCTAGTTTCCCTAAAGCGGGAGCAGTGAATTCCATCTCGCGTAGTTAAGTTCCTACTTGGTCCATCGCCCTTGAGAAGGTAGGCATGTTGTGCGAGTAATCGTGACCACCCTCACCGTACTAGTCAAAGGACGCACCCCACGGATAGGAGTCCGTAACACGGTCGAGATTCGTGTCGAGTCCCTAATGGTCATCTCACGGTTATTAGTCCTTCTCACAAGCGGTGTTACATCGAGTGAGGTCTAATAATTGAGATCGACCACGAAATAGTAACCTCTAGTTTGTAACTCCGTTGACTAGTTAGGTTTCTATTTCACTAGGATGTCCCCGCAACTTGATCTCAATCTCGAAAGGTGCGAACTCCTGTTCATGAGGGATTGTCCTTTGACTAGTATGGGTGAGAGTGGCCAGATTCGCCGACTCAATATGCCTACCTTCTTGGGGACAAGACCGAGTGAGCGACTGGGAACTTAACTTAACAAGACGGAATTCACTCCTTCCCGCCTACTAGGGTAAGTAGAGGAATGTTCCCTTAAGTGGTGTCTCTGAGACTTGAACAAAGGGCCCGACCCTCTCATTGGCTCGAGAGGGACTCTGTTTGTTGGTAGGACCACAAACAAATTGTTCATTAGACGAGCACTGGTACTTAAGGCACAGATGTAACCTAGGGGTAAAACGATAATTTGACCTAGCTGGTGTTACGAACATTCGTGAAGGATTGACTTGCTGTTATTGGTCAATATCTATGAACACAGAAATATATCTGCAGTGAGAAGAGTGCAGCTGTGGGACTTTAGTGGAGTGTTCCCGCAGCTAACGAATGTTGATTGGGAGGTTAATGAGATTAACCGAGCAATCTCATATCGTTGGAGCTTCTGATCTGTAGGTCCATTAGGTCCACCTTCTAGCTCGTAAAGGGTTCTTAGATCATTTGAATTTGAAATGTTCAAATTCATTAGGGAATATATTTAATGTATATTGATACGATATAATATATAGTTTTGGAACTATATATTATAAATTTAATGTGAATAGGATTCATATTAAATTACTTGAGAGAATTAAATATTTGAAAGAGTTCAAATATTAAGTTCAAATGTGAATGTGATTCATATTTGAAAACTATAGGTTAAAACATAATGTGCATGAGATGTACATTAAACTATAGGTTAAAGGGTAAAATGATTAAATATGATTTAATCAATTTAATTAATATTATAATTGAATTAAATGTGATTTGATTTAATTAATTTGATTAATTAATATAATATTAATTGGGAACGTGTAAGGAGGACACGTTCCCACTACTCCCAACTCCCCCTCGATAGGGAGTGGGGAGTTACCCACT
This sequence comes from Trichosanthes cucumerina, assembly GCA_036507285.1. NCBI lineage: Eukaryota > Viridiplantae > Streptophyta > Magnoliopsida > Cucurbitales > Cucurbitaceae > Trichosanthes > Trichosanthes cucumerina. Next base: position 55,437,420 of record CM071838.1, read on the forward strand.
GAAGGTTCTTCTTCTCCTGGTGAGAAGTAGATGATTGATCGATTGATTTTCCAATTGAAAGAATTCCCTCTCTCTCACACTCTCATTCCCAAATTCTTCCAACTGTTGGAATCCTTCCCACAAAGGAAAGATCTAAGCACTCAGAGGATAGAAGGTTTATTCTTTTGGTGGTGTTCTGTAAAACAGAGAAGGTAAAGCTAGCTGAGTTACTGTAAATTGCTTGGAGCAAGGAGTTGTTGTGAGTCTACAAAGGTAATCATTCTTCTTTCTCTCCTTTAGTTTAAACGTTAAACTTGTAGCATGTTTGTATGCATTTAATCCATGCCTAATAGGATTAGAATATATGCTTGTTCTGTATTTTTGGGTCAATGTACTGGTTTTTGTTTTTAGCAAAACAATCAAGCAAATTAACGATCCCAATCACGTTTTCGCTGCTCAAGGAGATCAGATCTCCATCAATTGGTATCAGAGCAATGCTTGTATTATTTTTTTTAAAACAAAATTGCATTGATTTTGGTGGGAATTGCATTGGTTTGCTGTAATACTGTTTAGGAATTTTTTGGTCATAGTTTACTTTTGATTTTGATCAAATTATATGTAAAAGCCCCTGCGTTTTTGGGCAAAAAGAGTAAAATTGAGTCTGTAATTGAGTTACGAGTCGTTCGGGACAAGTTTCGTTCATTTTTATTGAGAATCGAAGGGGAAATTGAAGTTTGAAGCTGCCGTGTTCGTGGAAGAAGGCTACTGCCGAAGTAGCATCAGCGTTACCTTAACGAAGAAACGGCGTCAACGCCGGCGTTCCTATCGATGCGGGCGATCAAGGGGTCAGCGGCGCTGCCCCTCAGCGTTGCAACGCCATCCCGATAGAAGGCGCGCGCGAGGATGAAGCAGGCGTTGCAACGCCGTGAGGCGGTTCAAACAGTAGCAAACCGGTTCGAGCTTGTTCGTTGGTTTTGGTCCGGTTCGAGCGGTTCAAGGCTGGTTCAAGGTGTTTTTGGACCGATTTCATGAAATAAATTAATGTAATTTATTTTTTTTGCACTTTAGGGGCCAAATTATTCCGGTTTTACAGCTTTTTATCTATATGAATGTCATTTAGATTATTCCCACCTTAGGATAAGCATGTTTATGCATTTTATTTATATAAATGTTTTATGAATATGGTTGGATGCATGACTAATTTAATTTTTCAGGAGTAATTAATTATAAGTGTTATAATTAGATTATATGGAAAATAAATTGCATGGAGCATGAAATTACTTAGTTTAAAATAAATGTTATTTTGTTTAATTAATTTCATAATTCAAGTAGTTAAATTTCTTTTATAATTCCAATTTGAATTTTGATTGTTGGATTTATAATATAGTTTCTTTATCATAGGTTAATTAATAAAATTTATAAAAGTTATAAATTAAAGGGGTTTTAGAAACCATAACTTATAGTAAAGAAATGCATGCAAACATAGGAACTTGGGTTAAATTTAATTAGTTTTAAATCGTTTAAAATTAATTTAGACCTAAGTTTCAATTTCTAATAGGATTAGAAATATGTCTTACGTAGTATTTTAAATAGTTTAAAATATAGTAGGACTTTAGGACTTTGGTTATAACGGAACTCTACCTAAGTGAAGTTACTGTCTAAGGTCAGGGGTACTTTAGTGACTACAACTTAACACCTCCTACACAGGAACTAACTCGGAACCTGAGTTGAATTAACCTCAGTTCTAATTTATCTCTAGGTAATTAAAATGTTTATTCACCTAGACATAAGGTTTTAAGACCTAGTTATAATAGTTATAATAGGCATAGACTTAGATAGATTCTTTTAGCCGAATCCGACTAAGTTAAATCCATACCCTATTTTTAGGAACTTCGGTGGGAGAAAACGAGATGTTCGCATCGAGTTTACTCTCACGCCCTCAAGTTCACACCGTGAGTTCCATGCTCGCTCACGTGGCGTCAATAGGCGTCCCCTACGGTATGTGTTTGCATGGTTCAATACCAAGGTGAATGAGGAAGTATCCATAGTAAATGGGAACAGGGCGCGTGTCAACGTATCCTCTGATCTCCTCCATTAGGTCGCACTGTGAGATTTCTATAGTCCGCTTTGCTAGGTTGTCTGGAACAGCCAAACCCTACGGAGGGCCTCGACTATAGGGATCGAACACCGCGAACTCGAGAAATGGATAGGGTCTCTTAGGTTGTTTGCCAGCAGTTGTCTTTCTTAATAGTAGCCTGTTGGCTCGGGCCTATTGGATCTGAAAATGGTAGGTCACATTAACGGGATGAGTTAAGTTAGTTAACAAGTCCTTGATCAAACAAACGGTAGCTAAGGACCATTGGGACATGAGATATTCTGGTAGTGGGAATTGGTTGAGAAAGTCCCAATTCAAGGGAGGAATGACTGACCGCCCGACGGAGGCTTTTGTTCTAAACCCTTGAAGTATCGTTGCAAAATTAAATGTTTAACTTAAACAATGGGTTTTAGTTTAAACACTAGGGTTCTTTAATAATTTTGCTAAATTAGATTGGTTTTTACACTGGGTTTAAAGGCATAACTAATTAGAACTATTTTTTATTTTCAGCATGTCGTCCTCAATAATAGCCTTACTTAAAAGCGACCGTCTAACTGGTGAGAATTTTACTACGTGGAAGTCCAACTTGAATACGATTCTCGTTGTTGACGACGTTCGGTTCGTACTAACTGAGGAATGTCCTCAGATTCCTGCTCGTAACGCTCCTCGATCTGTTAAAGAGGCGTACGACCGCTGGATCAAGGCCAATGATAAGGCCAAGGTCTAATTTTGGCTAGTGTTTCTGAAGTTCTGGCCAAAAAGCATGAGGGCATGGTCTCAGCTCGTGAGATCATAAGTTCACTGCAGGAAATGTTTGGACAACCGTCTGGACAGATTCGACACGAATCCCTCAAATACGTTTATAACTCCCGTATGAAGGAGGGGTCGTCGGTGAGAGAACACGTTCTTGATCTAATGGTCCACTTCAACGTGGCTGAGATGAACGGAGCGGTCATTGACGAGCAAAGTCAGGTATCGTTCATCTTGGAATCTCTTCCGAATAGTTTCCTGCAATTCCGCAAGAATGCGGTTATGAACAAGATAGAGTATAACCTGACTACTCTCCTTAATGAACTACAGACTTTCCAGTCTCTTATGAAGAATAAGGGACAGGCTGATGGAGAGGCAAATCAGTTTGCCCATTCCAGAAGGTTCCAGAAAGGTTCATCCTCTGGGACTAAGTCCTGTAACTCTTCTTCTGGGCTTAAGAAGACCCAAAAGAAGAAAATAGGAGGAAAATGGAAAGCTTCTGCCACTGCAGACATTGAGCTCAAAGAAAAGAAAGGTAAATTAGATTTACTTGTTCTTGAAACATGTTTAGTGGAAAATGATGATTTAACCTGGATACTTGATTCAGAGCCACTAATCACGTTTGCTCTTCATTTCAGGAAACTAGTTCCTTCAAGGAGCTCGAAGAAGGTGAGATGACGCTCAGGGTCGGAACGGGAGACGTCATCTCAGCTCGTGCAGTGGGAGATGCCAAGTTATTTTTTCGAAGATAGATTTATTTCTTTACAAAATCTGTATATAGTTCCTAAGCTTAAAAGGAACTTAATTTCTATCTCTTGTTTAATAGAACTTGGTTATTGTATTTTTTTTTCAATCAATGAAGCGTTCATTTTGAAAGAGGGTGTCAATATTTGTTTTGCTAAATTGAAAAATGGCTTGTACGTACTGAAACCGAATAAAACCAAAGCAATTTTAAATCATGAGATGTTTAAAAATGCTAACACTCAAAATAAAAGGCAAAGAATTTCTCCAAATAATAATACCTATCTATGGCATCTTAGACTTTGTCATATTAATCTCAACCGGATTGAGAGACTTTCTAAGAATGGACTTCTAAACATGTTAGACGATGAATCTTTACCGCCTTGCGAGTCTTGCTTGGAAGGTAAAATGACCAAACGACCTTTCACTCGAAAAGGTTATAGAGTCGTAGAACCCCTAGAACTTGTACATTCGAATCTTTGTGGTCCGGTGAATGTTAAAGCTCGAGGAGGGTACGAATATTTCATCTCTTTCATAGATGATTATTCGAGGTATGATTATCTATACCTAATGCATCACATGTCTGAAGCTCTTGAAAAGTTCAAAGAGTATAAGGCTGAAGTAGAGAATGCATTAGGGAAAAGCATTAAAACACTTCGATCTGATCGAGATGGAGAGTATATGGATTTGAGATTCCAGGACTATATGATAGAACATGAAATTAAATGTCAACTCTCAGCACCTAATACACCACAGCAAAACGGTGTGTCAGAAAGGAGAAATAGAACCTTGTTAGACATGGTTCGTTCTATGATGAGCTATGCTCAATTGCATACCTCGTTTTGGAGATACGCAGTAGAGACTGCAGTTCAAATCTTGAACAGTGTTCCATCAAAAAGTGTATCAAAACACCTTTTGAACTTTGGAAGGGGCGTAAACCTAGTTTACAACACTTCAGGATTTGGGGTTGTCCGACACACGTGCTCGTGACAAACCCAAAGAAACTGGAACCTCGTTCAAGATTGTGCCAAGTTGTTGGCTATTCCAAAGAAACGAGATGTGGTCTTTTCTACGACCCACAAGAAAATAAGGTGATTGTATCGACAAACGCCACGTTCTTGGAGGAAGATCACATGAGAAACCATAAACCGCGTAATAAATTAGTACTAAATGAAGCTACACATGAACCAACAAGAGTTGTTGGTCAAGGTGGACCTTCATCAAGAGTTGATGGAAGAGCCAGCACCTCAAGTCAGTCTCGTCCTTCTCAATCGTTGGGAATGCCTCGACGCAGTGGGAGGGTTGTTTCCCAACCTGACCGCTACTTGGGTTTAGCTGAAACTCAAGTTGTCATACCTGATGACGGCGTAGAAGATCCATTCTCTTATTCACAGGCAATGAATGACATAGACAAGGACCAATGGATCAAAGCCATGGACCTTGAAATGGAGTCAATGGACTTCAATTCAGTATGGGAACTTGTAGACCAACCTGAAAGGGTTAGACCCATAGGGTGTAAATGGATCGATAAGAGAAAGAGAGATGCAGCTAGAAAGGTACAGACCTTTAAGGCTAGACTTGTAGCAAAGGATTTTACCCAAAGGAGAGGAGTTAACTATGAAGAAACTTTTTCCCCTGTTGCTATGTTGAAGTCTATAAGGATACTCTTGTCCATAGCCACGTTTTATGATTATGAAATTTGGCAAATGGACGTCAAGACTGCCTTTTTGAATGGTAATCTTGACGAGAGCATCTATATGTCTCAGCCCGAAGGGTTCATAACACAAGGTCAGGAGCAAAAAGTTTGCAAGCTTAATCGATCCATTTATGGATTGAAACAGGCATCAAGATCTTGGAATATAAGATTAGATACTGCGATCAAGTCTTACGGCTTTGACCAAAACGTTGACGAGCCTTGTGTTTACAAGAGGATCGTCAACGACAAAGTGGCTTTATTAGTTCTTTATGTGGATGATATCCTACTCATTGGGAATGATGTAGGATAGTTAACTGACATAAAAAATTGGCTGGCGACCCAATTTCAAATGAAAGATTTGGGAGAGGCGCAGTATGTTCTTGGGATTCAGATCTTTAGGAATCGCAAGAACAGAACGCTAGTTTTGTCTCAAGCGTCTTATATCGACAAGATGTTGTCCAGATATTCGATGCAGAATTCCAAGAGGGGCTTATTACCCTTCAGGCACGAAGTTCATTTGTCTAGGGAACAGTGTCCCAAGACACCTCAAGATGTTGAGGATATGAGACATATTCCCTAGGCCTCTACAGTAGGTAGCTTAATGTATGCTATGCTATGCACGAGACCGGACATTTGTTATGCAGTGGGAATAGTCAGTAGATACCAGTCCAATCCAGGGTTAGACCACTGGACAACAGTTAAAAATATCCTCAAGTATCTAAGGAGAACGAGGGGCTATATGCTTGTGTATGGGTTTAAGGATCTGATCCTTACTGGATACACTGATTCTGATTTTCAGACCGATAAGGATTCTCGAAAATCCACATCGGGATCAGTTTTCACCCTTAACGGGGGAGCTATAGTATGGCGAAGCATCAAGCAAGGATGCATCGCTGACTCCACAATGGAGGTTTGAGTATGTATGTGCTTGCCAGAAAGTCGCTAAGAGGTCGTTTGGCTAAGGAAATTCCTTACCGATTTGGAAGTTGTTCCAAATATGGAATCTCCAATCACCTTATACTGTGACAACAGTGGTGCGGTAGCCAATTCGAAGAAATCTCGCAGCCATAAGCGAGGAAAGCACATCGAGAGGAAGTATCACCTGATACGAGAAATAGTGCAACGAGGAGATGTGACAGTCACGAAGATCGCTTCGGAGCACAATATTGCTGATCCGTTTACAAAGACTCTCACGGCTAAAGTGTTCGAGGGTCATCTAGAAAGTCTGGGTCTACGAGCTATGTACATAAGCTAATCTAGGGCAAGTGGGAGATATGTAATGGTGTATATAGATGCCCTAGTTTATTACATTTCTATCTCTTGTAACCACTATCTTAGATTATGATGTGCCCCACTAGAGTTTTAGTTCAAGTGGGAGTTTGTTGGGATTTGTGTCCTAAAACTCGTAGTTTGTAATTATGTTCTAATTAATGTAATAAAGTGTTATTATTTCAATAAAGTGTTATTGTTCGTTATCTAGGAGTTTGCCTTTATTTAAACCCTAAATCCAATAAACTAAACATCCAAGGCTTTTAAATGAATCTTTAACTGAATGTATTGTACATAAAAAGGATCTCGGTTCGAGATACAGCCTAAAGGGTCTATAGTTAGGGGATAAAGTTTGGGTACCTTACCCTGGTTAAACTATGGATGTGGCCCACTTTGTATTTGATACAAACACTGTGATTCTAACGTGTTCGTGTAGATGACATGTGAGTAGGGATATCCTATGCAATGAGATTACATAAGACCGGACCACGAAATAGTAACCTCTAGCTGTAACTCCGTTGACTAGTTAGGTTTCTATTTCACTAGGATGACCTAGGCAACTTGATCTCAATCTCGAAAGCGAGTTCACGAACTCCTGTCATGAGGGATTGTCCTTTGACTAGTATGGGTGAGAGTGGCGATTAAATGACTCAATATGCCTACCTTCTTGGGGACAGGACCGAGTGAGGGTTGGAAACTTAACTTAGCAAGACAGAATTCACTCCTTCCCGCCTACTAGGGTAAGTAGAGGAATGTTCCCTTAAGTGGTGTCTCCGGGACTTGAACAAAGAGCCCGACCCTCTCATTGGCCCGAGAGGGACTCTGTTTGTTGGTAGGACCACAAACAAATTGTTCATTAGAGGAGCACTGGTACTTAAGGCATAAGATGTAATCCAGGGGTAAAACGGTAATTTGACCCAGCTAGTGTTACGAACATTCGTGAAGGATTGACTTGCTGTTATTGGTCAATATCCATGGACACAGAAATATATCTGTAGTGAGAAGAGTGCAGCTGTGGGACTTTAGTGGAGTGTTCCCGCAGTTAACGAATGTTGATTGGGAGGTTAATGAGATTAACTGAACAATCTCGTATCGTTGGAGCTTCTGATCTGTAGGTCCATTAGGTTCACCTTCTAGCTCGTAAAGGGTTGTTAGATCATTTGAATTTGAAATGTTCAAATTCATTAGGGAATAAATATAATGTATTAAGATACGATATAATATATAGTTTGTGAATATGATTCATATTAAATTATATGAGAGAAGTAAATATTTGAAAGAGTTCAAATATTAATGTGAATGTGATTCATATTTGAAAACTATAGGTTAAAACATAATGTGCATGAGATGTACATTAAACTATAGTATAAAGGGTAAAATGATTAAATATGATTTATTCATTAAATTAATACTATATTTGAATTAAATATGATTTAATTTAATGAAATTAATTAATTAATTTATTTATTTATATATTACTAATTGGAAACGTGTCAGGAAGACACGTTCCCACACTCCCTAACTCCCCCCTCGATAGGGAGTGTGGAGTTGCCCACTGAAGCTTCGTCTTCTCCTGGTGAGAAGCAGAAGGAGATTGATTGATCATTTTTGGTTGAAAGACTGAAGAATTCTCTCTCTCTCTCAATTCTAGAATTCCCAAAATTATCCAATTGTTGGAATCCTTCCCACAAAGGATTTTGTTCTAAGAACTCAGAGATATAGAAGGTTTTCTCTGTTGGTGGTGTTCTGTTGGTGAAAAACAGAGAACTTTTGAAGTTCTTGAGTTGCTGAACATTGGAGCAAGGAGTTGTTGTTCTGCTAAACTACAAAGGTAATTCCTTCTTCCCTTTAGTTTAATTGTTAAACTTATTTTGTTTGTATGCAATTAATCCATGTCTATAGGATTAGAATTTCATGCTTGTTCTGTATTATTTATCAATGTATTGGTTTTTATTTCAATTAAAACAATCAAGCAATTAACAATCCCAAACACGTTTCCGCTGCTCAAGGAGATCAGATCTTCATCAATTGGTATTAGAGTCAGGCTTGATTTGTTTTGTTTTGAAACAAAATTGCATTGATTTGGTGGGAAATACATTTGGTTTGCTGTAAAACTTGTTTAGGAATAAATTGGCCTTAGTTTACTTCAATTTTGTTCAAATTGTATGTAAAGGCCCCTACGTTTTTGGGCAAAAAGTGCATAATTGAGTTTGTAATTGAGTTACGAGTTGTTCGGGACCCGTTTCATGCAATTCGATTGAGAATCGAAGGAGAAATTAAAGAACGGCCGCTCTTTGTGTTCGTGAGTTTCGCGCCATCGCCGGCAACAGCGTTGTAACGCTTATCGCCAGCTTACGGTAACGCCAAGAACGGCGTCGCAACACCATCGCTCCCTATCGACGTGGGCGCTCAAGGGGTCAGCGGCGTTACGCCGCCGCCTCGGCCGTTGCAACGCCATCCCGATACCAGCGCGCAAGACGACGGCGGTGTTACAACATATTGCCATCGGCGTTACAACGCCGTGCGGGCTTTCGGTAATTGCCGCAGACCGGTTCGACTGGTTCAACGTTTTTGGTCTGGTTCGAGCGAATCAAGGCCGGTTCAGGGTATTTTTGGACCGGTTTCATGAAATAAATTAATGTAATTTACGTTTTTGCACTTTAGGGGTCAAATTATTCCGGTTTTACAGTTTTATGTCTTTATGAATGTCATTTAGATAATTCCAACCTTAGGATAAGCATGTTCATGCATTTTATTTATATAAATGTTATATGAATATGGTTGAATGCATGATTAATTTATTTTTTCATGAGTAATTAATTATAATTGTTATAATTAGATTATATGGAAAGTAAATTGCATGGAGCATGAAATTACTTAGGTTAAAATTTAAATTAGGAAAGTAAATTGCATGCAAACATAGGAACTTGGGTTAAAATTTAAAATAGGTTTAAATTGTTTAAAATTAATTTAGACCTAAGTTTTAATTTCTAATAGGATTAGAAATTGGTCTTACATAGTATTTTAAATAGTTTAAAATCTAGTAGGACATTAGAACTTTGGTTATAAGGGAACTCTCTACCTGAAGTTCTCATCTAAGGGGAGTACTTACTTAACTGTGCAGTAACTAACACCTCCTACCTGTGAACTGACCCGAAACCTGAGTTGAATTAACCTTAGTTCTATTTTATCTCTAGGTAATTAAAATGTTTATTCACCTAGACATAAGGTTTTAAGACCTAGTTATAATAGTTATAATAGGCATAGACTTAGATAGATTCTTTTAGCCAGAATAACACTAAGTTAAATCTATACCCTAATTTTAGGAACTTCAGTGGGAGAAAACGAGATGTTCGAATCGAGTTTACTCTCACATCCTCAAGAATTCACACCGTGAGTTCCATGCTCGGCTACGCGGCGTCAATAGGGCGTCCCCCTACGGTATGTGTTTGCATGGTTCAATACCAAGGTGAATGAGGGAAGTATCCATAGTAAATGGGAGCAGGACGTGTGTCAACTTATCCTACGGTCTCCTCCATTAGGTTGCACCGTGAGATTTCTATAGTCCGCCTGCTAGGTTGTCCTGGAACAGCTAAACCCTACGGAGGGCCTGACTATAGGGATCAGAACACCGCGAACTCCAGAAATGGATAGGGTCTCTTAGGTTGTTTGCTAGCAGTTGTCTTTCTTAATAGTAGCCTGTTGGCTCGGGCCTATTGGATCTGAAAATGGTAGGGTCACATTTACGGGATGAGTTAAGTTAGTTAACAAATCCTTGACCAAAAAAAGGAACGTTTAACTTACTAAAAAAGGAACGTTTAACTGGTGAAAACTTTACTACGTGGAAGTCAAACTTGGATGCGATCCTTGTTGTTGACGACCTTCGGTTCGTACTAACTGAGGAATGTCCTCAGATTCCTGCTCAAGACGCACCTCAATCAGTTAAGGATGCATTTTACCGCTGGGCCAATGTAAACCCGAGATCTTTCTTTGGAACTTCCTTAATATCAAACAACAAAAGAAAGGAAGAAATGAATGTTTAAAACTTGGTTTCCCATGTTTTAAAAAGAAAAGAAATGAAGTGAAAGACAAAAGGAAAACAAGGAAGAAAAACTTTAAACCATTTTTGGTTCGGTTTGCTTTAAAAGATAAAAGGAGAAGAGAAAATGAAACAAATGTAAAACATGTTAAGTTTGTTTTGTAAAGAAAAGAAAAGAAGGAAGGAGATAAAGGAAAGGAAAGAAAAGGAAAAAAAGAATGAAAAAGGGAAAAGCAAAGTGGGTGGTAGACCCCACCATAGTTTTCTTTGTTTAAATAACCCTTTCCATCGATTTCTTTCTCATTTTCAACAAGGAGCAGCAAGGGTTTCGTGAGAGAAGGTGAAAGGAAGAAGAAGAAGAAGGTTTTCATGAGTTAGAGTTGCAGAAGAAGGAAGGAGAGCTCAAAGATTACTTGTGTAGCAGCAAGGTGAACAACTCAGACCAGTTCTGCTAGTTTTTTCATCACGAGCTCCACAGAAAGAGGTAAGAGTTGAAATTTTGTTTCATGAAAGTTAACTCATATTGGAACAAAATTCGTGAAGGATGCTCGAGCAAATTCGGATCTTAAGCTACTGATTTGTGAAGAGGAAGACAGAACACAGAATTTGCTGTCAAATCCGAGAAGTCTCTGATGTTTTGGTTGTTCTGATCTGTATACTTGGAGTTAGAAGCTCTATTAGGTATGGTTGGAAAGCGTATTGAATTTCCTACAACTTTCGTGAAGAATTCGTGAATAGAAAATGATTGTAAGATGTTGTAAATAGCAGGTCAAGTTTCGGGTTGCAGCAGAAAATCGATTCTGGAATAGCAGAAGTTGGTTCCTGGGAAAGAAGACTTCGAGGTATTTCTGAACCAATCTATTGGGAATCTCATTTTCATGTCTTCATAAGCGTTTTAGAGGATTCAAAAAGGAAGAGTTTGGTATAAATTTCACCTTGTTTGGCTAAGAAATGAAGAAGTTATGGCTGTCTAAAAACAGGGCAGAAAATCTGAAAATGCTGGAATTTTGAAAGTGTGTTTTCTTGCAAGTTTTAAGGTCAAAAATCATGAGCTCGAGGTTCTAATGATTGATTTGGCTTGTTTGACAGGCCAAGAGCAAATAGGTCAAGTTTACAAGCCAAGGTTCCAATTCTAATACGGTGAGTGACTCTATCTTAGAACTATGTTTGATCTATGTTTTTCTTCATGAACATAAGTGTTGATAATTACATCTTGATTGAACTAGTTGTGAATGGCTTCATAGAGTTTTCTAACATAAAGTCATGATGGAACCTAAGCATGCTTTGAATTAGTTGTAACTATAAATCCAGGTATGGAAACTAAATTATGAAAGTATGCTTTCCTTTAGAGAATGTTTTGTGTAAATCCACTTGGGAACATGTATAAATGACAATGTGGAAATGTCAAGGAATTGTTGTATGTATTATAAAGACATGATTTCCATGGTACACAAATTATGCCCTTGTTTGGGGTTAACCCCTAATACTGAAGGACATTCGAGAAGGTACTTAGGGGGGAATGAATCATGATATCCCGATACTGAAGGACAATGAGAAGGTATCCGGGAAGTAAATGGGTTTACCTAAATACTGAAGGACAATGAGAAGGTATTCGGGTAGTAAATGGTTTTACCTTAATACTGAAGGACATAGAGAAGGTATTAGGGAAAACCAAACGACCAAAGGTAATCCACGTGCACGTGAGAGAGAGAGAGAGAGGTATGAACCTTATTGGAATAAATGTAACTCTACCACCTCTATGGTTTGATGTGGAGTCATGTCATGTGCTTATTGTTATGAGCTTTTATATTATTGATCTATCTACCCTCGAAAAGTTAGTACATTTCGAGTTGTGTGCTATGCACAAGTGGTGACTTAAAACCTGTAAATTGGAAGCATGGTTTGTTAATGTTTACAAACAGATGTTAAGCTATTTTGTACTTATAATCTGCCATTATTATGATTCACCTGTGAGCTTATAATGTTTTAAAGATAGACACTCACTGAGCTTTTTAGCTCATTCTTTCAATGTTTTCAAACATTTACAGGTAGAGATCGAGCTCCTTGTACCTGACATCCTGCCATAGTCTGCTGGAAGTTTCATAAGTTGATAGTTTGTACGTGGCTGGTGTTGTATAGCAAGTCGTTATGTAGTTATAGAAGTTTTGTACATTAGTGGTTGTATAAACATTGAGTTGTCTTGTGTTGTTTTGATGCACTTGACTTTTAGTTTCCAAGAGAGACTTATGAAGGGTTTCTCCTTGTGTATGTTTAATAGTTGTCCATTCCATTGTGTTATGTTAAAATGTTCCATATGCGAACATAGTATGTTATCGTGAGTACAGGTCAATGAGTATTGTAAAGAGCTAAACAATGTTCATTGGCTTCACGCCGCTTCGAGCCTAGTTTTCGTGTAGTTCGGAAGGGGTGTGACAATTTGCATCAGAGCGATTAGCTCCATGGGAATGAGACAGAGAAAGTTAGCTCTAGAAGAAACCTGAAAGTAAATAGCAAGTTATTGAGTTAGTTCAATAGAACTAGTCGAGCATGGTCCAAGTAAGGACAAGAGTAAGTCCATCAGACTAGAATGTGAACACAAGTCTAGAATTGTGCGTTGAGTTGAGTACTCATTGCATGTCTAGTATGTTAATATGTCATAGAAGTCATGCCACCACGTACTAGCAGCATTGCGCAGCAAGATCGGATCGGGAAGCGAGATCCTACCCAAGATCAATCCCGGTGGAGATCTAGTGCCCCGAGAGTTCGATAGGGGCCAAAACTAAGCAAAGATGCTAATTCCTCACAAGAGGTAGGTGAGCCATAGGTAGCAGGCTAAGTAATCCGATATAAGACATATATAATAGATCACCTAAAAGAATTAGGAGCCACAAAGTGTTTGAGGGTTCCAAAGATCCATTGAAGCTAAGGTTTGGCTAAATAAGCTTGATAAATGTTTTGATGTTATGAGTTGCTCGAGGAGCGAAATGTTAAGTTGGCCACATTCTTGCGCCAAAGAAGGTAGAAGGATGATGGAAATCGATGTTAGCCATTGTAGTGATGCACGTACTTCACACCGCAAACTTTCGTAAGTATATTTGAAAATAAATATTACCTAGCAGCACGCATCGAGAGGCAAAGAGGGATGAATTTTGTTAGAACTAAAACAAGATACACTTTCAAAGTGGTTGAGTATGAGAGAAGATATACCGAGTTGTCGCGGTATGTTGATGTGATTGTGGCATCTAAGAGCGGCAGTGTCGTCGCGATTTGAAAGAGGGTTACGACACGAGATAGTACCCCGCCACAACCATTGCTAAGTGGATCGACTTCTCTCACTGGTAGAGACCGCTCTACGTGTTGAGCAGAGTATAGCAGAGAGAAGTCGATGAGTGAAGCCTAGTTGTGGAGGCTTCGGCAGTGCGCGCTTTCAAGGTCGTGAGCATCGGAGGTTCACACTTGGAGTAAATGTTTTCAAGTCAATAAGACTTTAAGGAGCAAGCTAGTAGCCAAGTAGCCAGGCATCGAGGCAGATGATTGTGGGTAGTGCCTATCGAGGCGAGTTAAAAAGGACCTAGTTAGTTTGTTTGATTGGCAACAAGTTGCGGGGAGGGCAAGAGTCTATGCCAATATAGCAAGGAAAACTCCATGTGTGATCTGCAAAGAATCATCAAGGTCATTGTCTTGTGAATGTTGGTACATGCTACTAGTGCTGACAACAAGGACATGTCAAGAGGGATTGTCCACACTATGGACAAACCGCACGAGAGGACTAGGGAGTTAAGTCCCAGCTTAGTTGAGCAAAAAGAGTATCGTGAGTTGCAAGAGAGGGGCACCAGTGGTGTTAGACTAAAGAGAGTTGTAGGGAGGCCTAGGCAACACGGAAAGGTCTAGGTTATGACTCAAAGAAGAAGTCGAGGATGCACCGAATATGATTATTGGTACAATTACTATTTGAAATGTACCGCACTTGTCTTGATAGAACAAGGTGCTACACATTTCTTTGTTTTTAGTATGTTCTTGACTAAGTTGAATGGGAAGCTAGAACCTTTATGTAAAAGGTTAGTTATATACACTCCAGTTGGTGATGCTTTATTAGTCAATCCAGTGATGCAAAATTGTGAGGTCTTAGTAAAAGGTCTCAATTTGTTAGTGGATCTTCTTCCACTAGAGTTGCAGGTGTGAGATGCAATCCTAGGAATGGATTTCTTATTCACTCATTATGCTTCCAGAGATTGCCATATAAAGGAAGTTGCTTTCAAGAAACCAGGATTAGCTGAAGTGGTTTTATGGGATGAAAGAAAGACTATCCCTACGAGGTTGTTTTCAGCATTCAAAGCTCAGAAGTTATTGAGAAAAGGTTGCACGCAGCGTTTCTTGCACACATAGTGGAGGTGCATGAAGAAAAGCTAAAACCGTAAGATGTTCGTGTTGTGAATGAGTTTCTTGATGTTTTTCCAGCAAGAGATCTGTCTGTGGTTGCCACGATAGGGAAGTAGAGTTCACTATTGAATTGCTACCAGGAACAACACCTATTTCGTAAGCGTCGTATGGAATGGCTCCAAGCGAGCTCAAAGAGCTGAAGACGCAGTTACAAGAACTAGTTGATAAAGGATACACCAGACCTAGTGTATCACCCTGGGGAGATCAAGTGTTATTTGTAAAGAAGAAAGATGGTACCCTTGGATTATGCATTGATTATGGATAGTTAAACAAGTCACGATACGTAATAAGTATCCTTTACCCCGTATAGATGACTTGTTTGACCAGTTATGAGGTGCATCGATGTTTTGTAAGATTAATTTAAGATCGTGATATCATAAGTTAAAGGTCGAGAGAATCGAGACATTCCTAAGACGTTTTTCATAATGAGGTACGAGCATTATGAGTGTTTAGTAATGCCATTCGGTTTAACAATGCACTAGCAGTTTTCATGGACCCCATGGACAGGTTTCCCACCAGTATTTGGATAACTTTGTAATAGTGATTATTGATGATATACTAGTTTACTCAGTTGACAGGAAAGCTCATGAGGAACATTTGAGGACTATTCTGCAAACACTACCGAGATAAATAATTTATGCGCTAAATTCACCAAATTTGAGTTTCGGTTGAATTAGGTAGTGTTTCCTCAGGGCATGTTGTTTCAAAGAAATGGTGTTAGTGTGGATCCAAATAAAGTTAAAGTTGTAGTCAACCGGAGAGACCAGCTTAGTACGACAGAGGTACGTAGTTTCCTAGGCTTGGCGATACTACTACTGATTTCGGTTTGTTGAGGATTTCTCACGATTAGCATTACCCTTAACAAATTTTGACAAAGAAGAATGCTAAGTTTGAATGGTCGGACAAGTGCGAAACAGAGTTTTCGTGAGTCGAAAAGAGATTAGTTACAAAGACCTATTCGACACTTCCTCGAATGGGAAAAGAGTATGTGATTTACTGTGATGCCTCGAGACAAGGTTTAGGGTGTGTTCTGATGCAAGAAGGAAAAGTAATAGCTTATGCGTCAAGACAATTGAAAAAGCACGAATGTAATTACCCTACCCATGATTTTGAGCTAGCAGCAGTTGTTTTAGCACTGAAGATCCGGAGACATTACTTGTTTGGTGAAAGGTGTCACATCTACACAGATCATAAGAGTCTGAAGTATATCTTTGATCAAAGGGAGTTGAATATGAGACAGAGAAGATGGTTAGAACTGATTAAAGATTATGATTGTACCATAGAATACCATTCTGGTAAGGTGAATGTGGTAGCAGTTTGCATTGAGCAGAAGTGAAGACTTCCTAGGGATACCTTGTGTGGTATTCGAGCAACATTTTTATGTACTTTAAGGAATTCTAAGGCGCTTGAAACTGCGAGAGAATTGTGGGTCTCTTTAGTTAAATTTCAGATCGTGCCTTCACTGTAATAGAGATTGTGAGAAGACAATCGAGAGAATAGTAACTTGCGAAAAATGTTTGGAAAGTCCAAATAGGGCTCTGAAGCAAAATTTAAAATGAGATCAGACGGAGCCCAGAGAAACAGGGAAGACTATGTGTTCCGAGTGTTAGTGAGCATAAGAATGCTA
This sequence comes from Trichosanthes cucumerina, assembly GCA_036507285.1. NCBI lineage: Eukaryota > Viridiplantae > Streptophyta > Magnoliopsida > Cucurbitales > Cucurbitaceae > Trichosanthes > Trichosanthes cucumerina. Next base: position 55,454,056 of record CM071838.1, read on the forward strand.
TTCTAGAAGAAGCTCACGATTCAATTTACGCTATGCATCCGAGAAGCACCAAGATGTGTAAAACCTTGAATGGGACATATTGGTGGCCCGAGATGAAGCGGGAGATAGTTGATTATGTTGATAGATGTTTAATCACATCGCCAAGTTAAACCAGCTAGACAAGCAAAAAGGACTCCTTAACCCATTGCTAGTGTCGGAATGGAAATGGGAGCGTATTACTATGGTTTTTTCTGCTTAGATTACCACGTACTTCAAATGAACATAATGGTACTTGGGTAATGGTGGATAGACTCACTAAGACAACACGGTTTGTACCGATTCATACGATGTCTCACGCTTAATCACTAGCTAAGCTATGCGACGAATTGTGAGACAATACGGAGTGCTGTGTCCATAGTTTTGATATAGGGATCCGAGATTTACTTCTAAGTTTTGGCCTAGTTTAAAGAAGGCTATGGGGACAAAGTGAGTTTTAGTCTGGCGCTCCATTCTCGACATTGATGGTCACCGAGAGAGACCATCCAGACCCTAAAAGACATGTTGAAAGCATGTGTCCTTCAAGTTAAGGGAGTTGGGATACACACCTATCGCTTATGGAATTTGCTTATAATAACACTACCAATCGAATATTGGCATGGCACTATTTGAGGCTCGGATAAAAGACCGTAGAACGCTAGTATATTGAAATGAACTAGAAGAGCGTGAAGCTAATCGGTCTTGAGTTGGTGCAAGTTATGACAAACAATACTAAGGTAATCGAGAGAATCAAGGTAGCACAAGACCTGAGAAGAGTTATGCAGATATAAGCGAAAGGACTTGGAATTCCAGATCGGAGATCAAGTTTTCTTGAAGTTATCTCCATGGAGAGGTGTCCTTCGTTTTGATAAGAAAGGTAAACTAAGCCCTAGATATATTGGTCCTTATCAAGTAACTGGACAAGTTGGGCCAGCAGCCTACAGACTAGAATTGCCAGCAGAACTATCTTGAGTACATAATGTTTTTCATGTGTTCATGTTGAGAAAGTATATTCCAGATCTGACACATGTGCTACAAGCACAACCCGTTGAGTGAAAAAAGACATGAGTTACGCAGAGGATGCAGCTCAAATCCTCGTGAGAAAGAACAAGTTTTGAGAAACAAGACGATCCCACTCGTGAAGGTTCGTTGGAGACATCACTGAGTGGAGGAGGCAACCCGAGAGTTAGAAGACTAATGAGGAGGAAGTATCCGATGATTTTTACCTAAGGACTACTAAATTTCGAGAGACGAAATTTCTTAAGGAGGTAAGTTGTAAACCCGAGATCTTTCTTTGGAACTTCCTTAATATCAAACAACAAAAGAAAGGAAGAAATGAATGTTTAAAACTTGGTTTCCCATGTTTTAAAAAAAATGAAGTGAAAGACAAAAGGAAAACAAGGAAGAAAAACTTTAAACCATTTTTGGTTCTGGTTTGCTTTAAAAGATAAAAGGAGAAGAGAAATGAAACAAATGTAAAACATGTTAAGTTTGTTTTGTAAAGAAAAGAAAAGAAGGAAGGAGATAAAAGAAAGGAAAGAAAAGGAAAAAAAGAATGAAAAAGGGAAAAGCAAAGTGGGTGGTAGACCCCACCATAGTTTTCTTTGTTTAAATAACCCTTTCCATCGATTTCTTTCTCATTTTCAACAAGGAGCAGCAAGGGTTTCGTGAGAGAAGGTGAAAGGAAGAAGAAGAAGAAGATTTTCATGAGTTAGAGTTGCAGAAGAAGGAAGGAGAGCTCAAAGATTACTTGTGTAGCAGCAAGGTGAACAACTCAGACCAGTTCTGCTATTTTGTTCATCACGAGCTCCACAGAAAGAGGTAAGAGTTGAAATTTTGTTTCATGAAAGTTAACTCATATTGGAACAAAATTTGTGAAGGATGCTCGAGCAAATTCGGATCTTAAGCTACTGATTTGTGAAGGGGAAGACAGAACACAGAATTTGCTGTCAAATCCGAGAAGTCTCTGATGTTTTGGTTGTTCTGATCTGTATACTTGGAGTTAGAAGCTCTATTAGGTATGGTTGGAAATCTTATTGAATTTCCTACAACTTTCGTGAAGAATTCGTGAATAGAAAATGATTGTAAGATGTTGTAAATAGCAGGTCAAGTTTCGGGTTGCAGCAGAAAATCGATTCTGGAATAGCAGAAGTTGGTTCCTGGGAAAGAAGACTTCGAGGTATTTCTGAACCAATCTATTGGGAATCTCATTTTCATGTCTTCATAAGAGTTTTAGAGGATTCAAAAAGGAAGAGTTTGGTATAAATTGCACCCTGTTTGGCTAAGAAATGAAGAAGTTATGGCTGTCTAAAAACAGGGCAGAAAATCTGAAAATGCTGGAATTTTGAAAGTGTGTTTTCTTGCAAGTTTTAAGGTCAAAAATCATGAGCTCGAGGTTCTAATGATTGATTTGGCTTGTTTGACAGGCCAAGAGCAAATAGGTCAAGTTTACAAGCCAAGGTTCCAATTCTAATACGGTGAGTGACTCTATCTTAGAACTATGTTTGATCTATGTTTTTCTTCATGAACATAAGTGTTGATAATTACATCTTGATTGAACTAGTTGTGAATGGCTTCATAGAGTTTTCTAACATAAAGTCATGATGGAACCTAAGCATGCTTTGAATTAGTTGTAACTATAAATCCAGTATGGAAACTAAATTATGAAAGTATGCTTTCCTTTAGAGAATGTTTTGTGTAAATCCACTTGGGAACATGTATAAATGACAATGTGGAAATGTCAAGGAATTGTTGTATGTATTATAAAGACATGATTTCCATGGTACACAAATTATGCCCTTGTTTGGGGTTAACCCCTAATACTGAAGGACATTCGAGAAGGTACTTAGGGGGGAATGAATCATGATATCCCGATACTGAAGGACAATGAGAAGGTATCCGGGAAGTAAATGGGTTTACCTAAATACTTGAAGGACAATGAGAAGGTATTCGGGTAGTAAATGGTTTTACCTTAATCTTGAAGGACATAGAGAAGGTATTAGGAAAACCAAGCGACTAAAGGTAATCCACGTGCACGTGAGAGAGAGAGAGAGAGTATGAACCTTATTGGAATAAATGTAACTCTACCACCTCTATGGTTTGATGTGGAGTCATGTCATGTGCTTATTGTTATGAGCTTTTATATTATTGATCTATCTACCCTCGAAAAGTTAGTACATTTCGAGTTGTGTGCTATGCACAAGTGGTGACTTAAAACTCAGTAAATTGGAAGCATGGTTTGTTAATGTTTACAAACAGATGTTAAGCTATTTTGTACTTATAATCTGCCATTATTATGATTCACCTGTGAGCTTATAATGTTTTAAAGATAGACACTCACTGAGCTTTTTAGCTCATTCTTTCAATGTTTTCAAACATTTACTGTGTAGAGATCGAGCTCCTTGTACCGACATCCCGCCATAGTCTGCTGGAAGTTTCATAAGTTGATAGTTTGTACGTGGTGGTGTTGTATAGCAAGTCGTTATGTAGTTATAGAAGTTTTGTACATTAGTGGTTGTATAAACATTGAGTTGTCTTGTGTTGTTTTGATGCACTTGACTTTTAGTTTCCAAGAGAGACTTATGAAGGGTTTCTCCTTGTGTATGTTTAATAGTTGTCCAGTTTCTGCTGTGTTATGTTAAAATGTTCCATATGCGAACATAGTATGTTATCGTGAGTCAGAGGTCAACAGTATTGTAAAGAGCTAAACAATGTCTGTTGGCTTCACGCCGCCTTTCGAGCCTAGTTTTCAGGTAGTTCGGAAGGGGGTGTGACAGCCAAGGCCAATGAAAAAGCCAAGGGCTATATCCTGGTTGGGATATCTGATGTTTTAGCCAGGAGATTGCAGGGTATGGTCTCAGCTCGTGAGATCATGGGCTATCTGCAAAATTTGACTAGACAACCGTCTGAACAAATTCGGCACGAATCAATCAAATACGTTTATAACGCGCGCATGAAGGAGGGAACTTCAGTGAGAGAACATGTTCTCGATCTTATTGTTCATTTCAACGTGGCCGAAATGAACGGAGCGGTCATAGATGAGAAAATTCAGGTATTCTTCATCCTGGAGTCTCTTCCGAAGAGTTTCCTGCCATTCCGTAGAAATGCGGAGTTGAACAAAAAGAAGTATAACCTGACTTCCCTCCTAAATGAACTACAAACTGTCGAGTCTCTTATTAAGAATAAGGGACAGGCTGATGGAGAGGCAAATCTGTTTGTCCATTCCAAAAGGTTCCAGAAGGGTTCATCCTCTGGGACTAAGCCCTGTAGTTCGACTCGGATGAAGAGGAAAGGAGGAAAAGGGAAAGCTTCTTCCACTGCAGATATTGAGCTCAAAGAGAAGAAAGGTAAATTAGATTTACTTGTTCTTGAAACTTGTTTAGTGGAAAATAATGATTTAACCTGGATACTTGATTCAGGAGCCACTAATCACGTTTGCTCTTCATTTCAGGAAACTAGTTCCTTCAAGGAGCTCGAAGAGGGTGAGATGACGCTCAGGGTCGGAACGGGAGACGTCGTCTCAGCTCGTGCAGTGGGAGATGCCAAGCTACTTTTCGGAGATAGATTTCTTTTATTAAAAAATATGTATATAGTTCCTAAGCTTAAAAGGAACTTAATTTCTATCTCTTGTTTAATAGAACTTGGATATTGTATTTATTTTTCGATTAATGAAGCGTTCATTTTGAAAGAGGGTGTCAATATTTGTTCTGCTAAATTGAAAAATGGCTTGTATGTACTTAAACCGAACAAAACTAAAGCAATTTTAAATCATGAGATGTTTAAAAATGCTAGTACTCAAAATAAAAGGCAAAGAATTTCTCTAAATAATAATACCTATCTATGGCATCTTAGACTTCGTCATATTAATCTCAACCGGATTGAGAGACTTTCTAAGAATGGACTTCTAAACAAGTTAGAAGATGATTCTTTACCTCCTTGCGAATCATGCTTGGAAGGTAAAATGACCAAGCGACCTTTTACAAGAAAAGGTTACAGAGCCATAGAACCCTTAGAACTTATACATTCGGATCTTTGTGGTCCTGAATGTTAAAGCTCGAGGAGAGATGCGAATATTTCATCTCCTTCATAGATGATTATTCGAGGTATGGTTATCTATATCTAATGCATCACAAGTCTGAGGCTCTTGAAAAGTTCAAAGAGTATAAGGCTGAAGTAGAGAATGCATTAGGGAAAATCATTAAAACACTTCGATCCGATCGAGGTGGAGAGTATATGGGTTTGAGATTCCAGGACTATATGATAGAACATGGAATTAAATCTAAACTCTCAGCACCTAATACACCACAACAAAATGGTGTGTCGAAAAGGAGAAATAGAACCTTGTTGGACATGGTTCGTTCTATGATGAGCTATGCTCAGTTGCCTGCCTCGTTTTGGGGATACGCAGTAAAGACTGCAGTTCAAATCTTGAATAGTGTTCCATCAAAGAGTGTTTCAGAAACACCTTTTGAATTGTGGAAGGGGCGTAAACCTAGTTTACAACACTTTAGGATTTGGGGTTGTCCGGCACACGTGCTCGTGACAAACCCAAAGAAACTTTAACCTCGTTCAAAATTGTGCCAATTTATTGGCTATCCCAAAGAAACGAGAGGCGGTCTTTTCTACGACCCACAAGAAAACAAGGTGATTGTATCGATAAACGCCACGTTCTTGGAGGAAGATCACATGAGGAACCACATACCGCGTAGTAAATTAGTACTAAATGAAGCTACACATGAACCAACAAGAGTTGTTGATCAAGCTGGACCTTCATCAAGAGTTGATGGAAGAGCCAGCACCTCAAGTCACTCTCGTCCTTTTCAATCGTTGGGAATGCCTCGACGCAGTGGGAGGGTTGTTTCTCAACCTAACCGCTACTTGGGTTTACCTGAAACTCAAGTTGTCATACCTGATGACGGTGTAGAAGATCCATTGTCTTATAAACATGCAATGAATGACGTAGACAAGGACCAATGGATCAAAACCATGGACCTTGAAATGGAGTCAATGGACTTCAATTCAGTATGGGAACTTGTAGACCAACCTGAAGGGGTTAGACCCATAGGGTGTAAATGGATCTATAAGAGAAAGAGAGATGCAACTGGAAAGGTACAGACCTTTAAGGCTAGGCTTGTAGCAAAGGGTTTTACCCAAAGGGAAAGAGTTGACTATGAAGAAACTTTTTCCCCTGTTGCTATGCTAAAGTCTATAAGGATACTCTTGTCCATAGCCACGTTTTATGATTATGAAATTTGACAAATGGACGTCAAGACTGCCTTTTTTAATGGTAATCTTAACGAGAGCATCTATATGTCTCAGCCCGAAGGGTTTATAGCCCAAGGTCAGGAGCAAAAAGTTTGCAAGCTTAATCGATCCATTTATGGATTGAAACAAGCGTCAAGATCTTGGAATATAAGATTTTATACTGCGATCAAGTCTTACGGCTTTGACCAAAACGTTGATGAGCCTTGTGTTTACAAGAGGATCATCAACGACAAAGTAGCTTTGTTAGTACTTTATGCGGATGATATCCTACTCATTGGGAATGATGTAGGATACCTTACTGACATAAAGAATTGGTTGGCGACCCAATTGCAAATGAAAGATTTGGGAGAGGCGCAGTATGTTCTTGGGATTCAGATCTTTAGGAATCGCAAGAACATAACGCTAGCACTGTCTCAAGCATCTTATATCGACAACATGTTGTCTAGATATTCAATGCAGAATTCCAAGAGAGGCTTATTGCCCTTCAGGGACGGAGTTCATCTGTCTAGGGAACAGTGTCCCAAGACACCTCAAGAAGTTGAGGATATGAGACATATTCCCTATGCCTATGCAGTAGGTAGCTTAATGTATGCTATGTTGTGCACGAGGCCAGACATTTGCTATGCAAAGGGGAATAGTCGGTGAGGTACTCACCCAATCCAGGGTTAGACCACTGGAAAGCAGTTAAAAATATCCTCAAGTATCTAAGGAGAACAAGGGACTATACGCTTGTGTATGGGTCTAAGGATTTGATTCTTACTAGATACACTGATTCTAATTTTCAGACCGATAAGGATTCTCAGAAATCCACATCGGGATCAGTTTAGACCCAGAAGATGAGCTACAGGATATCAATTGATGGAGATCTGATCTCCTTGAGCAGCGGAAACGTGTTTGGGATCGTTAATTGATTGATTGTTTTAATGGAAATAAAAACTAATACATTGATAAATAATACAGATCAAGCATGAAATTCTAATCCTATTAGACATGGATTAATTGCATACAAACAAAATAAGTTTAACTATTAAACTAAAGGGAAGAAGGAATTACCTTGGTAGTTTAGCAGAATAGCAACTCCTTGCTCCAATGTTCAGCAACTCAAGAACTTCAAAAGTTCTCTGTTTTTCACCAACAGAACACCACAAACAGAGAAAACCTTTTATATCTCTGAGTTCTTAGAACAAAATCCTTTGTGGGAAGGATTCCAACAATTGGATAATTTTGGGAATTCTAGAATTGAGAGAGAGAGAGAGAGAATTCTTCAGTCTTTCAACAAAAAATGATCAATCAATCTCCTTCTGCTTCTCACTAGGAGAACAAGAAGCTTCAGTGGGCAACTCCCCACTCCCTATCGAGGGGGGAGTTGGGGAGTGTGGGAACGTGTCGTCCTGACACTTTCCCAATTAATAATATATAAATAAATAAATTAATTAATTAATTTCATTAAATTAAATTATATTTGATTCAAATATAGTATTAATTTAATGATTAAATCATATTTAATCATTTTACCCTTTATACTATAGTTTAATGTACATCTCATGCACATTATGTTTTAACCTATAGTTTTCAAATATGAATCACATTCATATTTAATATTTGAACTCTTTCAAATATTTACTTCTCTCATATAATTTAATATGAATCATATTCACATTAAATTTATAATATATAGTTCCAAAACTATATATTATATCGTATCTTAATACATTATATTTATTCCCTAATGAATTTGAACATTTCAAATTCAAATGATCTAAGAACCCTTTACGAGCTAGAAGGTGGACCTAATGGACCTACGGATCGTAAGCTCTAACGATCACGAGATTGTTCGGTTAATCTCATTAACCTCCCAATCAACATTCGTTAATCATGGAACACTCCACTAAAGTCCCACAGTTGCACTCTTCTCACTCGCAGATATATTTACGTGTCCATGGATATTGACCAATAACAGCAAGTCAATCCTTCACGAATGTTCGTAACACCAGCTGGGTTAAATTACCGTTTTACCCCTAGGTTACATCTTATGCCTTAACACTACTACAAAAACTAGTTTTCTTGACGCTTATAAAATGTCGAATATTGCTTTACTTGACGTTTTTCAAAGCGTCAAGGAATCCAATCAAGAATAATACGAGAATACTTGACACTTATAAAGTGTTATGTATAGTCTTTTTTTGACGCTTATAACGTGTCATTTTGAACCTACAATCTTGACACTTTTTATTCACAAATGTAGTGTTATCTTGACTTTCAAAAAGTGTCAAGTTTATGTTAATACTTGACGTTTTATTGTGTCAAAAATAGGTTTATCTTGACATTGCAGAAATGTCAAATAAAAGTTACTTGACGCTTAAAATGTGTCAAATATAAGTTTATCTTGACAAATCCTAAAACGTCAAATAAAAGAAAAACCTTGACAATTGTAAAGTGTCAAATGTAATGTTCTTTTTGACATTTGAAAAGTGTCAATTTGAATGAAATCTTGACACATTATACATGTCTTGTTGGTTAGTGATTTTATTTTTCAATCAATTATTCCCTAAAATCGAATTTTCTGCATTGCATTCCAATAAATTATATTGAACGTAAGCTCATGAACAATTGTAAAATTACAAGAACTTATCAAACCTCATGTCAACAATTCAAAAATTATAAGAACTATTGTAACGATCCTAAGCCATAAACTCAACTAACACTTCAAGCAAGTTTACAATACAAGAGAACTTTACATTCATGAACCTAATACAATCAGTAAAGGGGTTTAAACATGAAACTTATTGGCAACATTATGACCAAAACTTTGAAAATGTCACCATAATTCTCAACAACACCACTTTGTCACCCGTCAAGTAGTTGAGTATTACCTACAAAACACAACATTAAGCAACAAGGGTGAGCATAAACATACTAAGTAAGCAACCTACCTCTAATAATTCAGAACTCTAAAACATGCAACAAGTGAATTTACTCAATCATGCCAACCCCTCTTAAAACACAACGATCTCGAATACTAACTACCCATCTTCCTACTCCACTAACTCTCTTACATCCCGAATAGTGAAGGAAAGTAACCCTCACGCTAATCCTAAGAAGCATGCAAAGTGTAACGACCCTAAATTCTGAGAGTGAACCTAACTTGGGCGTAACTTAAGATACGTTGTTCACTCCGAAATTTCAACAGCATAACAACGCTACTAGGACTTTTCCAAAATTTCAATGACCTGTTTTAACATCAGAAACACTTCAAAAACAAATCATTCTTCCCAACCACCCACTAACTTCAAATACACAAGGGTTGGGGTTAAACATTAATGTTGAAGTTCTATCAAATGTTAGTTACATGCACAAGCAAAACAAGTTTATTTCACTCAATGAACACATTCAACGAACTGAGAATAAAACAGAAGTTCAAATTGCATACACAAATACTATATATATATTCATCCAATTGCTCAATATGTGATAAATTACCTTATAACAACCTGTAAATCGCAGCAGACTTTGGAGCAAGTTTTCGAAGAAGTCGCTCTTCCCTCGCAGGATTACACCAAGCTCGAGGACAGAGTTGCAGCATCATCTTCGTTATCAGTTCAAATGGACTGGATCATGGAGCTTTTTAGATAGCAATTTGGAAGCAAGGTCGAAGATATACAAGGATCTTTTCTTAAGCTCTGTGTTTCTGATGAACAATGGTCGATACATTGTTCAGAAAGTGAAAGACGATGAATTAGGACCGATTTTAGGCAACAATTGGATTCAAAAGCACTCGCTTAAAAGCCAACAATAGGAATTACCTGAAAAACTCATGGAGCAAGGTGGTCGAAGTATTGAAAATGGGCAGTGGCTCTTTATCTCCGACTGTAATGAAAGAGAAGCTCAAATTGCAAGGCAGTTGTTAGTTTCACATAACACATGTCTCCTATTTGGAATGAACTCCAACCCTAGATGAGGAGATAACCAAGGAAAGGAAGTGCTTGCTGGAATAAATATTCACATATTTAATAAGGTAAAAATTAACTTGAATATTCAAAACAACATATTCTAAAGTGTAAAGTTTCTATATTAATTTCAGATTCAAGAATGATTCAATTGCATATGAAAAAAGAAAGAAATGTGTTTAGCATTGCACAAAAAATATTAAACGCACCCAAAAGAAAAGGAAAATGAAATGACAAAATATCTTATTCTCTAGAGTCTGAGAAGAACTTTCGAACACAAACATTACATTGATTTGCTTCATTAGAGGTCAAACATCAAAGGAATGAAAATATGTCAGGGAAAGGAAAAAGCAAGGTTTTCGAACCCAATCGTGTTTTTCCCTTCACAATGCAATATGGAATTTCTATCTTCATGCACAGAGCACGGAGCCAAACAACCAACTTGATCGGATCTACATCATGCGCAATCACAACCAGTTGTGTTTTGTTCCATAGGTTTAGATCGTTAGTGAGTTATTTTTGGACTCAAAGTGTTCTTAAAGGCTCTTAAGCATACTTTAAGGCCTAAAATAACTCACTAATGATCTAAAACTACCTATGGAACCTACAAACTTACAAAAATAGTGGAAATATCCTTCATATGAACTATTCAAACATGAGAAACTATAGATTTTCACCTTATATATGAAAATATCCTTCAAAATGAAGGACTTTGTCAACCTATAATGACCTATTCACAAGAACAAAACATTTACAAAAAGAGTAATTGGTTCAAAACTTATACAAGATACAATTTCAAAAAGCCTTCAGATGACAAAAAATAAAGGAAGGAAGCTTTCTCCTTCAGCAGAAATTGACGTTCTATTCCAACTTCTGCCAAAATCTTGAATAACTTTTGAAGCTTCTCTTACAATGATATGGTTGAAATGCAAGAAGTGATCTATTCTAGGAACTCCACTAACAACCAATAAACAAATTCAAAGTTAAACTAGAATATATCTCCCAACTCCTCAAATAGGCTACAATTATAAGACCTAAAGTTATTTCATTCGAACAACCAAATTTGAGACTCTCAAAATCTAATCTCTAAGTCAAAATTTGCAACTACATATGTAACACCCCCAAATTTCAACCTTATCACTATTTTCCTAAAAATTTAAGCGACATTGACACTAACAAATTTTTTTCCTATCACCATTAGACCAAAAGCATACTTCTATATCCGGATATCACACAACATCCCCAAACTACAAGTATACAAGAGACAAGGAATTCTCCCAAGGTTCAAAAGAGATGCAACAAAATTCAAAATAAAATGGAGCATAAATATCCATTTACGTAATATCATGTATAGCAGTGGAATTGTACTCTTAATTATGGGTTCCTACAAGTATATAGTCAATATTCATCTCAAGTTAGTTTTTGAATAGAACAAGCCTTATTGAAGCTCAAAATACAAATTTAACCTCTTGAATTCTCTCCCAAATGAAAAAAAAATTAATTAATACATGTTCAAAATCTGTTTGAAGTATCACCAAGATTGCAAATCTTGTTTTAGTAAACAGAAGCAACAATGAAGCTACCATAATGCAAAAGGTTGTCTTCAACTTATAGAAGTGGCAAACATATCAATTCCATAATTGTCAAGGTTTTCAGCTTACAAGCCAAATAATTAAAAAAAAAAATCCCAAATCTCATGTGATTCCATTTGTGTACAAAAATATAAGCTTCAATCTTCTTCACATACATTTTGATTGTGTGTGTTTCAGTAAATAACACAAATTTTAATGAACGAAGTAATCTAGCATATGCAGAACATCTAAAAAGAATCAAATTAAAAAACAAAAACTACAGGGGTTCGAAACATCGACCAATGATGATTAAGACGATTAATATGCTTACAACACTTACCAAAATGGCTCAAAGCCTCGCTAGTTGATGCTCAGATCAACTTCCTTTTGCTAAATCGACTTCCATGGCTTATGGTTAACAAAAATGAACCCATTCGTGTTATGGCCCATAGATGAAAGTATTAAAAACTACAATTAAAAGGTATTCGAGCAATACAACCAATGTAGGATCATTTAATCTAGTTTGAATGAGCTTAAAGGGACTAACCTTGCTAAAAGAGTCAAAAACCAGAATTTCAAATTTCAAATTAAAAACCAGAATTTCAAATTACCTCGCATGACACACAACAGTAAGCCATAAATGTCCTATTTCCATAATATGCCTTAAACAACCAACTGGTGCTGTCCTTGACATCTTTATGACTGGCTTTGCCTATCAAAAAGGTACTGAGATAATAGTAAACCAAAAAAATTAGAGATGCAACAATATAATTGTGCGTAGTGAAGGAAAAAATGTACACATGATACAGCGGAATAAAAGCAATATAATACTTGTACATTTGAAGCCAGTGGCTAGCAATATCTAAGGCAAGCAGTGATAGGAAAGTCAAACCAGGCCTGCATTACAACCCTCTATGATATTGACGACTGATTTCTTTTTAGTCTTCCAAAAATCTTTTGGAACTAGCAAAAATAGTATGTGTGTGTATGAAATTCTTACCTGTATACTTGGGATAGAATTACTAGTAGACAAGCGATTGCTAATCTGTGATACAGATTCTCGATCAAAATTGTCAATCAAGGGCAAGGTTGTATGCCCCGAGGGCTTGAGATCAATATAAAGTCATAATAACAAGCATAATAAATCCACTATTATATCAAATTTCCATATTTTAGATGCCTAAACAAATATAAATACAAAGGTTAAAGAAGATTATACCGATATGTCACCATGTCCAGCACAGCTCCAAAGGTGGAAACTGAATCATTCAAGAAAACGTGTTACATTTGACGACAATTGTCCAACTTTAAGGACTATCAGAGTTCAAATTATTGAAAGCACTTGAAGCATCCTTTCAATAAAAATTTTAGTCAAAGAAGAATACACAGGTAACTACTTAAGGGCTCTTCAACATAATCTGTGCTCTACAACAAAACCAAAGCAACTTTCTATTCTCAACAAAACCAAAGAATTTTTATAGTATTAAAACAGAATCCGGTTCCACACCTTGCGAAATCATACAACAAAAAGTCTCCAAACCATCATATATCTTTCTATTCTCAACAATACTCAAAATGATGGAACTCCAAGAAACCAAATCTCTCATAGGCATTTCATCAAACACCTTCCAAGCATGGTCTAACTAGCCCAATTCACCGTACATACTCAACAACGAGATGTCCACAACAAGATTCAAATCAAACTCACATTTAATAATCCTTCCATGAACCCTTTCGCTAGAACCTAGATCGCGAATTCCAGAACAAGCTCTCAAAACAATATATCGACTAAAGGTTATGAGTAGTCAAGATTTTTTTACTTCAGTCGGAGGGAGAAAATTTTGAGAAGAAGATGAAAAAGCTATAAAATCGATATGGTGTGAGAGAACTAAAATTTTGTTTTGAGAAAACTCACCGGCGATGAGGCTACAACGATAGGTTTCGCGAGGAAGCTGGCCGGAGCGGAGTCGACGGTGGAAGAAGAGAAGAAAATCGGAAGAGGGGCCGACGAAACACGAAGAAACTGATCGGCGAGGGTTGCTGCTGTGCGAAAACACGAAGAAGAAGACGTTGGCGTGCCGTCAGCGGCGGAACCCGAAGAAGACGAGAAGAAGAAGAAGACGCGGGTGGGGAGGGGGTTCGCGCGCGCGAGGAACCCTCGTTCCGTTTCTCTCTTTTTTTTTAAGCAACATGTGTATTACAACCCTAGTGTTTTTTAACTTTAAAAATTTTTTAACTTGACGTTTTTAAAGCGTCAAGTTTTATCAAAGTTTGAAAAAATCCGAAAAAGTCCGTCAACCTCCGCATTTTTTTCATTTTCTTGACGTTTTTTTGTGTAAAGTCTATTTTACTTGACGTTTTTTCATAAAAACGTCAAGTAATTAGAAGCTGCAAGCGTCAAGTAATGTGGTTTTTGTAGTAGTGTAAGTACCAATGCTCCTCTAATGAACAATTTGTTTGTGGTCCTACCAACAAACAGAGTCCCTCTCGGGCCAATGAGAGGGTCGGACCCTTTGTTCAAGTCCTGGAGATACCACTTAAGGAAACATTCCTCTACTTACCCTAGTAGGCGGGAGGGAGTGAATTCCATCTTGCTAAGTTAAGTTCCCAGCCGCTCACTCGGTCTTGTCCCCAAGAAGGTAGGCATATTGAGTCGGCGAATCTGGCCACTCTCACCCATACTAGTCAAAGGACAATCCCTCGCGAACAGGAGATTGTAACCTGCTTAGGATTGAGATCAAGTTGCCTAGGTCATCCCAGTGAAATAGAGACCTAACTAGTCAACGGAGTTACAGCTAGAGGTTACTATTTCGTGGTCCGGTATTATGTAATCTCATTACATAGGATATCCCCACTCATATGTCATCTACACGAACACGTTAGGATCATAGTGTTTGTATCAAATACAAAGTGGGCCACATCCATAGTTTTACCAGGGTAAGGTACCCAAACCTTATCCCCTAACTATAGACCCTTTAGGCTGTATCTCGAACCGAGATCCTTTTTATGTACATTACATTCAGTTAGAGATTCATTTAACAGCCTTGGATGTTTAGTTTATTGGATTTAGGGTTTAGATAAAGGCAAACTCGTAGATAACGAACAATAACACTTTATTACAATAATTAGAACATAATTACAAACTACGAGTTTTAGGGCACAAATCCCAACAAACTCCCACTTGAACTAAAACTCTAGTGGGGTACATCATAATCTAAAACAGTGGTTACAAGATATAGAAATACAATAAACTAGGACATTCATATACTCCATTACAGGGTCGACTCATGGGTAATGACTATATTAGTGGACACAATATTATCTACAGTGAGGAGAGTGCAGCTACAAGTCTATAGTGGAGTGACTTGTAGTTAATGAATATTGATTAACTGGATCAAAGAGTTTGATCAGTTAATCTCACATCATTGGAGCTCATGATCTGTAGGTCCTTTAAATCCCTCCGTTGGCTCAATATGGTAATATTGAGGGTATAAAGTTAGGAGTGAAATTGAAGTGTTCAATTTCATACATGAGGTGTTATATCAATTATATATGATATAATATATAGTTTTAATATGTATTGGATTCATATATAAACTATATACTAAAGAGAGAATAAAGGAGGGGTAGGATGGTCATTTCCATCCCATTCCCCTATATATATGGTTGCATGAGATGCAACTAGGTGGAGTGATTCTAAGACATTCTAAGGAATTACAAGCTCTCTCTTGTTGTGTTGTTGGAAGAGTTCCAAAGCACACATCTCTCTCAAAATACCTCACATCTCCTAAAGGGAACCCACCTTCCTCCCTCACCTTGAGCACAACGGAGAAGATCCGGCGGTCGTGTCTTCGTACGTTGGAGTTCCTGTTGCTGAGATCGTGATCATGGGAGAGTGGAGCACTCGAAGAAAGGTTCTTCAAAGGTAATTATCTTGCTGTCCATTCTATTTTACATGCTTAATCTAGTGTTTTATGTTCTTGAATTAATCGTCGTAACTAAATCAAGAGCGCGCGATTAGCAATCGCTTCCGCTGCAGGACTTCGATTCCCTTCATTGTGGAGAAAGTCTTCACTCTTGTAAGTGACTCAAGGATGGTATGGATGATATGGTGACATAGCCAGGTCGCAAGGGATCCTAGACCTGGGGCGTTACAAAATTATAAATTAAGAGATTATATGAAGAAATGGACCAAAAGGAGCTTTACAACCAGATTGCAAGGCGTCAAGACGCTCTGCATAGGGTCTCAATGCCATGCTTGCAGGAAGTCAAGCAAAAAGGGTTGCACCAACAACATTCAATGCCTGCTTCTACAACACGTGTTTTCGTTCGTCCGAGAGTTGAGATGCCATGGCAGATTTTCAACGCTGCAAGATATATGTTGCCTCATTTGAAGATCTGCGAGGCAGCATTGCAATGTTACCCAAACCCTTATAAATTCATTCTTTTGGACCAAATTTGAAAGGGTAGCCGTTTTGAGACCTAATGCCACCTTAAAATCAATTTCTACACTGTTTTGGAGCTTGAGAGAGTGTTTTGTTGGTTGAGAACAATAGTTTGGGCTCCAGATCATGACGAGGCTCAGGAATGAGGACTGTTACGAGAACTTCAGAGTTTTTCTTCCATTTCTCTTTTCATTGTATTTTATTTTTATAGACTTCAGGAACAAACTTAGTTTGGTTTTAGCGATTTTGAGTGGCTAAATTTGTAGTTAGGGAATTGATGTAGCCTTGGTTTTGTTACTTTAATTTTTAATTCATACTTTGGTTGTGTTGAATTATTTTTGATAATCTATGCTTAATGCTTGTTTTTCTTTGGCCAAGAATTGCATGCTTGATTATTTGAATTTATTATTTGAGAAAATAATATTCAGACTAGAATAGGATTATTAAGACTATTTGTAAATTCTTGCATGAAAGTGAAGAATTCTCTAAGAAGCATTTAAAAGAAGTTTATTAATGCCTTGCATGCAATTAAAATCTAGATAGAAATATTAGGTTTATAGTTTTGCTTGAGGTCAATTGAACTTGGAAAATTCTCTTGATAAATTCATACTTCTTGCTTATAATTACACAACCATAATTTGAATTAATTGGCTAAAGTAGTAAATCAATTGGTGAAATCAATTCCCTGAATTTTCTCTCATTAATTTCTCTCAAGTTTTATTTTCTTCATCACCTTCGATTTTCTAATTTCTCTAGATAAAATTCGAGGTTAGTATTCATAGCACTTAATTAATCTAGAAACTCATTCCTGTAGACGATACTTGGACTTAAATTACTATATTAAAACTTGACACCGTATATTTGCGGCTTTGCAAAGGCACAAAATCACGCTACATCCTGAGTAACCATCAAGAAATCAATAGTAAGAAATTAGAAATTTTCTTCTCCCTCCAACAGATCATCCACATTTAAGTTTTTCCTAACGGTTTTCATGAATGTCTTACCCAACAGAATTGATGCATATGCATTCCTAGGTCTATCTCCCATATCAATGACATAAAAATCCGCAGGGAACAACAAATCATGCACTTGTTGGGATATGTGCCCTAAACTTGTGTAATTTTAGTCAAATGAATAAAGAGTTATTTGATTTGATAAAATTATCTTCTCACCTTACAAATCCAATAAACTAAGCTCTAGGGTTATAATGAATCTTGGACATCAGTGTAGTAGACACTATTTCGATTGTGTTCAATAGTATAACCTAAATGGTCTATGGTATAAGAATGGGGTTGGAAACCTTATTCTGATAACACCATGGATGTGACCCACTTTATAATTATTACAAATGAACACTACAAAAAAATTGACCTATTTCGACAATTTTTTATCGAAGGTTCTAAAAAACCTTTGAGAAATATATACATTTATCGAAGGTATTTAAAAAAACCTTTGAAAAATATCCACTTTTTATCAAAAGTTATTAAAAACCTTCGAAAAAGATATGTATTTATCAAAGGATTTTAAAACAACTTTGAAAAATATATGATCATTTATCGAAGGTATTTAAAAACTTTTGAAAAATATATACATTTTAACAAAGGTTTTTAAAAACCTTTGAAAAAGATATTATATTTATCAAACGACATTAAGAACCTTTGGAAATAATATGATCCTTTATCGAAGGTATTTGAAAAACCTTTGAAAAATATCAACTATTTATTGAAGGTTATTAAATACCTTCGAAAAAAATGTGTATTTATCAAAGGATTTTAAAATACCTTTGAAAAATATATGATCATTTATCGAAGGTATTTAAAAACCTTTGAAAAATATATACTTTTTAACAAAGGTTTTTAAAAACATTTGAAAAAGATATTATATTTATCAAAGGACATTAAGAACCTTTGGAAATAATATGATCTTTTATTGAAGGTATTTGAAAAACCTTTGAAAAATATCAATTATTTATTGAAGGTTATTAAATACCTTCGAAAAAGATATTATATTTATCAAATGACTTTAAGAACCTTTGAAAATAATATGATCCTTTATCGAAGGTATTTAAAAATCCTTTAAAAAATATCAACTATATTTATCAAAGGTTATTAAAAACTTTTGAAAAAGATATTGTATTTATCGAAGGTAACTAAAAACCTTTGAAAATAATATGATCATTTATCGAAGGTATTTAAAAAACTTTTGAAAAATATAAACTTTTTATCAAAGATTATTAAAAACCTTTGATAAAGATATAGTGTATTATATTTAATCTTTTATCGAAGGTTCTTAAAAACCCTTGAAAAAGACATTATATTTAACCTTTTATTGAAGGTTCTTGAAAACCCTTGAAAAAGATATTATATTAAATTTTTTAAAAATTTTAATATAATATTTAAATATTGACCCGACTCAAACACCCCCTGAGTTACATAGAAAATCATGAATTCACCCGACTCAAATCGACCCCTAGCACGTTCGGGTTGCCAATCACAAAACGGTCGGTTCAATCCGAACCGATGAAAATAAGTCGGTCGGTCGAAACCAAAGAAAACGAAACCAACCTTCAATATCTAGTGGGATTTTCGTATTATCCTTGAACTCCAAGGCGACTCTTTAACAATTTCGCTCAGTCTAAGTTTAAGGTTAAGAGACCATAGTCCTGGTTCATCTCCTCCCAATGCCCTAGCTCTCTCAGTTCCGTTTCTTCTTCCTCCCACCCATCTCATCTCATCTCATCTTCGATTACGTTCATTTGCCTGTTCTGTTTAGCCCTAATTGTTGTTGCACTGCTCTTCGTACTTGATTTCGACGAGAATTTGTTGATATATTCATAAAAGAAAGCTTCGCGTGGGTCGTTTGTTGTACTGCTCTTCGTACTCGATTCCGTTCATTTGTCTGTGGTTCAGTTAATCTTGCAGAAGATAGTTGCTGAGGTAAAGTATTGCTTCTGAATCCATGATGTGATTTATACACTACAACAAATATGATTTAATCCATGATGAGGTGATTATCAAATTGGAGAAAGAAATAACTCCAAATCCTACAAAGAAAAATATGAATTTAAAGACGACGTAAATGCAGGTTTATAGAATTTGGAAGGACAAAAGGCTTCTACTAGTGGTGAGTGAACTTGGTTTTGATCATTAGATATGATTCTTGAGGCGGAAAGCATTATTTTATTTAAAATTTTAGTTTCGAGTCATTTTTTCACAGATGGTGGAACATATCTTCCTTGATCTCTATCTTAGTTTCCAGTTATCTTATGGTACATCAATTAGCTATTTGTTTGATTATAAGCTATTTCTCTGTTTGCTCTAGTATTTGATTCTTGTCTGTTATTTTATTTTTTATCAAAATTTGTGAGGTCAAATTCTAATGGTACTATTTGAGAACTGTGGTTTTATTGTAGGTTCTACCTAGATGGAAAGCTAATATTAAACTAGCGTTGTGATGATTGATGAAATATATGTACAGTCTTACGTCATTGTTATTTACATGATAATAGTGCAAGCAACTGTTATTTTAAAGTTACATTGTTGTAGGTGTTTTGTTCTCGATCCACTAATGAGGAATTTTTCCAAGTGTGATGCAAAGGTAACTCTTCAGAACTATTCTTTTGTTGTATTTATACCAAAATACATTATAACTTCATGTCATATCTCTAATTATGCTAAATGAATGGTTAGATTTTACTGTGATTATGTGTAGATTTTACTATCACCACGTATACAAGCAACTTTTAACTAAAATTGTTATCAATTGGTGTGTATAACTTGTAGAACAAAGTGTGTAAACTGTAGACACTCTTATGAATATACTAAATCTACTTGCACGAAAGTGTTTGAAGTGTAAAGTATCCTTTGGTGAGCATAAATATTGCAGTCTTATGGGTCAGGAGAGGAAGGATCTGGTTGGGACTTCTGGTATCATGAGTACTTTTGGATGCGCATTGTAACGCCCCTACTTTTCTATGACCAACTCCTAGGGACATTACTACACATGCATGCAGTTATAGGCCGAGAGATAAAAGAACTTAAAAGAAATTTCCAATCAACATAAATAGTTTCAGGGATCCCAAAAACAAATCATTAAAATCAGATAAAAGCATCGATTTAGCATGGCCTATTAAAAACGTAAATAAGTTTAACTCCAAATAAAAACATAGAGACAACATCAGTTTGAAAACAAGAATATGCGGAAATCATGTCGGTTCCCATGGTTTTTTGGTAACGCTCCACCGTCACTCGCCCTGCACGTCCTTTCCTTTACCTGAAAACATTTTTAAAAGAAAGGGTGAGTATTGCAAAACAATACCCAGTAAGTAACCTCGCTACCGAGGTTTGGGATATGCATACACATGCAATCATGACCTTTAAACTTATTCGTAACATACATATACGGGACCTAAAACTTTCTCATATTGTCAGGTCTTTAATCCATGACTTCCTTTTCAATTGTGTAATGGTCAGGTCTTTAATCCATGACTGCTTATTTAATTGTCAGGTCTTTAATCCATGACTGCTTATTTAATTGTCAGGTCTTTAATCCATGACTGCTTATTTAATTGTCAGGTCTTTAATCCATGACTGCTTATTTAATTGTGGGGCCGATCGGTCATCCCGAGTCATTTCGTTTTGAGTCCTCACGCACCCACATACTTTGACCCATAGGGTCTCTATTGCATGTTCGACCATGCACATAATGATCTCAGGATACCAGTGTCCACACTATTCATTAATTCATTTCGTGGCATACAAAACATGCATGAGGTCCCATCATTCACATAATAATAGTGCACATGTCACAAACATCATCATCGATATGCCAATCATACTTTTCTCATAGACAGTTTGAAGATCATACTTTTGTAAGAAAACATGAAATATTCTCATACAAACTACTGTCCTATTCTCACATGGAATAATGGAATACTTTTACATAGCATACGAGAATAATCTCACATAAAATAATGGTTTATTTCCACATGATGCATCGAAATATTTGCACATAAAATATTAAGTATTCTCACGATAATATCTCAGATATTTTCATATGAAAAATATAAACTAATTTCGCATGAAATCATGAAAATCATTTTCATTCATCCCATTAAAAGTTCGGCACAAGGTTCCTTACCTCGGTTTGATCTCACTATTTCCTTCTAACCCTTAATTTAACGGTCTCTTCCAAATAACCTGAAACCAAGAATTCTTTTATTTCGTTACCCTTCTACACAACTCATCCAATACAACAAGTCTAAGTACCAAAAGCGTCTAAATTCTCATTTTGTTCCAATTACCTTAACTCCGAAGAACAAACTGAATGTTGGTTTATTTGCTCAGAAACTACTTGGGAATCTTGATCCTGAAATTGATTCGTTCTCCAATAAATCTCATAAGCATAGTTTCATACAATTCCGATCCGAATAACCCTATAATCCAAAATCGAAGAGGGTTTCGCGTGGCTCACCTATTCCACAAACTTGACCTCGAGTACCTCCGGATTTGCAGCGTAACGACGAACAACAGCCGCTGGTCGGACTCCGGCGTGGCTGCACTCGGCGCGAATGAAGCTCTCGGATCGTGGGTCTTCGCCGCGAGGTCTCGCGGATCGGTGGACGAAAAGAATCAGATCCTCGCGCGGCGGCGGGGGTTTCACCACAAGTAGCTAGGGCTTCGCGCGGTCTCCGTGGGGCTGCAGCGTTATGATGCGGACGGATGGCGCTTCAAGGCGGCTGGGCCGCCGCTGTGAACGCGTCCCGTGGAGGCTCTCGGTGG
Organism: Trichosanthes cucumerina; assembly: GCA_036507285.1. Taxonomy (NCBI): domain Eukaryota; kingdom Viridiplantae; phylum Streptophyta; class Magnoliopsida; order Cucurbitales; family Cucurbitaceae; genus Trichosanthes; species Trichosanthes cucumerina. The sequence continues at coordinate 55,476,078 of CM071838.1, forward strand.
AGCTTCGAGCTCGCGAAACAGCGTGACCCCTCTACATGCCGCAGCGATGGCGTGCGCCGGCGCAAACGATCAAGAAAACGGATGCTTGAGGATCGGCGTTCGTCTGCTCGTGTTTTCCTTTCGCCGGCGAGTGGCTGATGAAGCGAGGGGTGCGGCTGGAGCGAACGAAACTCGTTCGTCGATCGGTCGGCAAGGGTTACCGCCGCGGTCCTCGCTTGCGGGCGCGTGGCGCGCGCGGCGACTCCGAGCGGCGATGATGTCCCCGTCGCGCGCGCGCCGATGAGCCTCCGTGAAGTAGCTGGACGGCGCTTCTTGTCGTGAGGGTTTCCGGCCGACGGTGGTAGCACAATGATCGTATACTTCAGCTAGGTCAAACGAGAAGAGAGGGGCTAGGGTTAGGGTTTGCATTCTAGGTTTAAAATGAGATGAAGGAGATGATGATGGCCTAGGGTTTTCTTATGGTTAAATATTAAGGAGGCTTAAGGTTTAGGGTTTTAGGTCAAGTCTTATACAACCCTTATTTAAGCAATAATCACCAAAACGCCCTTGAAATTGCCTTTTCCTTTAATTCCATAATTAATCTCATCTCAAAAGAAATAATTCACATAAGCTATACTGAAATTACGGCCTCCTCTCTCGCAGAGCTTGATTAAAACACTAATCCGACTAAATACAAAGCAGCTTAATAGAAGCGTTAAATAAAATAAATAGTAGTACTGTGATGGTGGTCGTCACACAATCTTCCTCCTTAAGAACTTTCGTCCTCGAAAGTTCCTATTCTTGAAATAACTCTGGGTATTTAGCTCGCACTTCTTCTTCTCGCTCCCAGGTAGCTTCTTCCGTGCGGTGGTTCTGCCACAACACTTTAACTAAGCCGATCTCACGGTTACGGAGGGCCTTTCGGTCTCTTGCAATAATTTGTACCGGTCGTTCGCCATAACTCAGATCTTCTGCTAAATGCAATGGTTCGAAGTCTACGACATGAGTTGGGTCTGGAACGTACTTTCTCAACATGGAGATATGAAACACGTTATGAACCGCTGCAAGGGAAGGCGGCAGTGCTAATCTGTAGGCCACTGCACCAATCCTCTCTAAAATCTCAAATGGTCCGATGAATCGCGGACTCAACTTCCCTTCCCGCCAAAACCTCGAATTCTTCCCTTCATTGGGGCCACCTTAAGGAATACGTGGTCCCCAACCTGAAATTCTAGATCCCTTCGTCTCGTGTCGGCATAACTCTTCTGTCTGCTTTGGGCGGTCTGCATCCGCGCCCTAATCTTTTGTATTGCCTCATTAGTGACCTGTACTAATTCTGGACCCAACAACTGGCGTTCACCAACCTCCTCCCAGAAAACGGGGGTTCTGCAACGTCTTCCATAGAGAGCTTCAAATGGAGCCATCCCGATGGTCGACTGGTAACTGTTATTGTAAGCAAACTCCATCAGATGCAAATGAGTGTCCCAACTGCCTGGGAAGTCCAAAGTGCAAGCTCGCAACATATCTTCTAATATCTGGTTTAATCGCTTACATGCGCCCCATCCGTCTGCGGGATGAAAAGGCATCTCAAGTTCAACTGCGAACCCAACGCTCTCTGTAAACTCCTCCAGAAGTTGGAGGTGAAACGTGGATCCCTGTCTGAAATAATCTTAACTGGAATCCCATGCAAACGGACTATCTCCTCTAGGTAAAGCTGCGCCCACTTATCTGTAGAATAGGTGGGTTTCCCTGGTATGAAGTGTGCTGACTTGGTTAATCTGTCCACTATGACCCAAATCACTGTGTAACCTCGTAAAGTTCTAGGCAGTCCAACTATGAAATCCATAGAGATCTCCTCCCATTTCCACTGAGGTACGTGTAAAGGTTGCAGTAATCCTGCGGGTCTCTGCCTAGGTGCCTTTACCTGCTGACAAGTCAAACACTTGGCGACAAACTCGCTATGTCGCGCTTCATGTTACACCACCAAAATGATCGCTTTGAGATCTCGATACATCTTGGTACTTGCCAGGGATGCATAGAAAATGGTGAGTTATGGGCTTCGCTCAAGATTTCGCCAGCTTGTCGCCGCGCTTGCGCATATAATCAACCCCGAAATAGTAATCCTCCATCTGTGGATAGGAAAACTCACAACTCACTTGTAGTTCTTTGCGATGCGCTTTTCTACTAACTGAGGGTCCACCTGCTGAGCCTCAATGATACGTTGTCTCAAGGTCGGTTGTACTGTTAACTGGGCTAACTGAGCCGTGGTCTCTCCTACTAGTACTGCAATTTCGGCTCGAGCAAACTCTGCTCAGTAACTCTGCTGCCGCCGCGAAACTCGCGTTGAAGTATGCACTCGCTTTCTCTCGAGGGCATCGCCACTACATTAGCCTTCCCGGGATGGTATTGTATGTCGATATCATAATCTTTCACTAATTCCAACCATCTGCGTTGCCTCATGTTCAATTCCTTCGGGTGAAAAGATACTTGAGACTTCTATGATCTGTAAAAATCTGAATTTTCTCGCCATATAGGTAGTGTCTCCAGATCTTTAATGCAAAGACCACTGCTTTGCTAGTTCCGTGTCATGAGTTGGATAGTTCCTCTCGTATCGCCTTCAATTGTCGGGATGCATAAGCTTATTACTTTACCGTCTTTGCATCAAAGACACACCCAACCCTTTCTTAGAAGCATCACTTTGAAACCACAAAGCTCCTGTTCCTCGGAATCAGAAGAATCGGGGTCGACACCAATCGTGCTTGAGTTCCCGGAAACTCGCCTCACAAGCATCATCCCAAACAAATGAGTTTCCCTTACGCGTCCACCGGTGAGTCATAGGCATGGCTATCTTGGCAAAATCACTCGCACGAAACGCCTCTATAGTATCCTGCAAGACCCGAAAACTACGTACCTGCAGTAGCGGTGGTCGGACGAGGCCAGCGTGTGTGACGGCCTCCACTTTCGCCGGATCAACAGAGACTCCACCGGACACCACATGCCCTAAGAAGGATACTTATGCGAGCGAATTCACACTTGGAAAATTTTGCATATAACTTATTCTCTCTCAACGTGAGTAACACTTTCCTCGTGTGCATCTCATGCTCTTCATCACATCCGAGTATATCGAAGATATCATCGATGAACACAATCACGAACGTATCAAGAAACTCCTTGAATAAACGGTTCATCAAGTCCATGAAAGCGCAGCGGGCGTTGGTCAAACCAAACGGCATCACTTTGTGAACTCGTAATGCCCATAACGTGATCTCAATCTTTGTTTTAGGAATATCCTCTTCACCGATCCTCAATCGATGGTAGCTTTGATCTCGGATCAATCTTGGAGAACACTTTGTTGCTCCTCAGAATCGATCGAACAAGTCATCTATTCGGGGAGAGGGTATTTGTTCTTGATCGTAACTTTATTCAACTCCACATAATCTATACACAGCGCATGGATCCGCTCTTTCTTTTCACGAACAAAACAGGGGCTCCCAGTATAAAAACGCTTGGGCGTATAAACCCTTTGTCTAGCAAGTCTTGTAAGCTGTACTTTTAGTTCTTTCAACTCTGCTGCGCCATTCATGCGGGGCCTTGGATATCGGGTCGTCCCCAATTCCAATCCGATGTTAAAATCTACCTCCTCGACCGAGGTATTCCGGAGGTCCTCGGGAAGACGTCAGAAACTCATTCACTCTTCGTACTCGATGTCACCGAGATCTCTGTGCACCTTGCATCTAGTATGCAAGCTAAGACGCCCCAAGCTCCCGATGCAATAACTTTCGGCCTTAAGGGCGTGAATACCTTAGGCCTACTTCCCGCTATCGTGCCTCCGAACTCAGAGCTGGGTTGGTCGGGAGGAGTGAACACTACCTCCTTCCCGAAACAATCAATACAAGCATGGTTCTGCGCTAACGATCCATGCCCAATATTACATCAAAGTCAAACATGTCTAAGACTACTAGATTCATCATAACCCATGGTCTGCGATGGTCACACTACCATCCTTGACTTTCATATTGGCTAACAAATTTATTCCCGCAGAGAGTGGAGACAGACAGGGGCATCAGAATCGTTCTAGTTCTAACTCGACTTGACTTACGAAGGATGCGAGAAATAAAAGAGTGCGTGAGAACCGAAATCAAATAATACAAAGGCAAGGTGCCCAAGTAATGGAAGTGTACTTGTAACCACCGAAGTCCGAGCCATAGATGTCTCTCGCTGGTGCTTGCATAAGCTCTCCCCGATGTATAACCGGCTTCACAAAGAGCCCCACTGCTTATAACCCGAGGTGGCTTGTCTTTGGCTTGACTCGAGCGATTATTAGCTCTGTGCCCTTCTTTCCACACAAACACACTCGGACCGGGCCAAACACTTACCCCAGTCTTTGCTACCACATTCTTTGCACTGTGGCCTATCTCCCGCCGCTATTTCCCGATCTGTTGACTTGTGGTTTCGACTGAACTCGCCCGAAAATGTCACCGGCCTATCACGGTGTCTGGCTGGGACGCTGTGAGCTAGAATTTGGCCGGTCCCACTTCCTCTTATGATTTGCCATGGGCCGCCCCAGTTAACCACTACTGCTGCATGCGATCTGCTGCACCCAAATCAATTCTCGCCACTCTCACTGCGGAGGCATAATCGGGAGGTGCTAATGCTTGAATAAAGCCTCGAACGCGTTCTCATCCAGTCCCCATAATGAAGCGCTCGATTTTCTTTGCCTCTGTGTCTACGGCTCGGGAGCAAAGCGGGACAAACGGGTAAATTCCCTCTCATACACCTCCACCGCCCTCCTGCTCGCAAAGTCAGTAAGAATTACGCTGCTTCTCCGTAACGAGCCGCGGCGGAGATAAAATTTTCGCGAGAACGCTTCCTTGAAACAGATTCCGGTGTCGTTTCTCACGCGGCGACAATGGTTCCACTGGCGGACTCCCACCATAAATACGCGTCATCCCTCAGCATGAAGGTAGCACAGGACACCCTCTGATCCTCAGGGCAGTTCATCAATCTGAAGATGGTCTCAATGGAGGACGACCACAACTCACGCCACCGTGGGGTCACCGAAGACCCATTAAAAGATCTAGATCATACTTCCGAAGTTCTTCGTGTCGAGACTCGAGTTGCATCGTTTACGCCCCCGATTTGCTTGGGCGGTGGGTGGCTCTTGTAGCTCGCACTGCTCTGCATAGCCTCCACCATCATAGTTATAACATTGGCGTTCCCTTGATCTGCCACAGGGGCAACTGCAGGTACATTCTCCTGACGGTCAGGCTGGTCCTGGGGGAGGTCTCGAACGGGTGGAGCAACCTCTTCTTGATCCAGTGGTAATTCCGGTTGGGCGTCAACGTTTTCCCTTGCCCTCCGGCCCCTACCACGTCCCCTACCTCTCCCTCGACCTCTAGGTGGCATTTTGTCAATACTACAATACAGAGAGTTTCTAACTCAGTTTCTTTACTTTCTAACCATAAGATAGGGTCACCCCTTGGGGTTTTAAGTTCATGTATATGCATAAAACAGTATCATATCATAGTCATTCTCTTAATTGATAAAATATCAGAACGTACCTGGCGGTGACTGGAAAGCGTTGTTAAACCATGGGAACTACTCTGTGCTTACTCTGTAAGCAAGTCTACAGAACCCTTAAACCTAGGGCTCTGATACCAACTGTAACGCCCCTACTTTTCTATGACCAACTCCTAGGGACATTACTACACATGCATGCAGTTATAGGCCGAGAGATAAAAGAACTTAAAAGAAATTTCCAATCAACATAAATAGTTTCAGGGATCCCAAAAACAAATCATTAAAATCAGATAAAAGCATCGATTTAGCATGGCCTATTAAAAACGTAAATAAGTTTAACTCCAAATAAAAACATAGAGACAACATCAGTTTGAAAACAAGAATATGCGGAAATCATGTCGGTTCCATGGTTTTTGGTAACGCTCCACCGTCACTCGCCCCACACGCCCTTTCCTTTACCACGAAAACATTTTTAAAAGAAAGGGTGAGTATTGCAAAACAATACCCGAGTAAGTAACCTCGCTACAGAGGTTTGGGATATGCATACACATGCAATCATGACCTTTAAACTTATTCGTAACATACATATACGGGACCTAAAACTTTCTCATATTGTCAGGTCTTTAATCCATGACTTCCTTTTCAATTGTGTAATGGTCGTCTTTAATCCATGATCGCTTATTTAATTGTCGTCTCTTTAATCCATGATCGCTTATTTAATTGTGGGGCCGATCGTCATCCCGAGTCATTTCGTTTTGAGTCCTCACGGACCCTGTGCTTTGACCCATAGGGTCTCTATTGCATGTTCGACCATGCACATAATGATCTCGGGATACCAAAGGTCCACACTATTCATTAATTCATTTCGTGGCATACAAAACATGCATGAGGTCCCATCATTCACATAATAATAGTGCACATGTCACAAACATCATCATCGATATGCCAATCATACTTTTCTCATAGACAGTTTGAAGATCATACTTTTGTAAGAAAACATGAAATATTCTCATACAAACTACTGTCCTATTCTCACATGGAATAATGGAATACTTTTACATAGCATACGAGAATAATCTCACATAAAATAATGGTTTATTTCCACATGATGCATCGAAATATTTGCACATAAAATATTAAGTATTCTCACGATAATATCTGTATATTTTCATATGAAAAATATAAACTAATTTCGCATGAAATCATGAAAATCATTTTCATTCAGTCCCATTAAAAAGTTCGGCACAAGCTTCCTTACCTCGAGGTTTGATCTCACTATTTCCTTCTAACCCTTAATTTAACGGTCTCTTCCAAATAACCTGAAACCAAGAATTCTTTTATTTCGTTACCCTTCTACACAACTCATCCAATACAACAAGTCTAAGTACCAAAAGCGTCTAAATTCTCATTTTGTTCCAATTACCTCAACTCAGAGAACAAAAGCAATGTTGGTTTATTTGCTCAAAACTACTTGGGAATCTTGATCCACGAAATTCGATTCGTTCTGCGCAATAATCTCATAAGCATAGTTTCATACAATTCCGATCCGAATAACCCTATAATCCAAAATCGAAGAGGGTTTCGCGTGGCTCACCTATTCCACAAACTTGACCTCGAGTACCTCCGGATTTGCAGCGTAACGACGAACAACGGCCCACCGGTCGGACTCCGGCGTGGCTGCACTCGGCGCGAATGAAGCTCTCGGATCGTGGGTCTTCGCCGCGAGGTCTCGCGGTGGTGGACGAAAAGAATCAGACTCCGAGCGGCGGCGGTGGGGTTTCACCACAAGTAGCTAGGGCTTCGTGCGGTCTCGGCGTGGGCTGCGGCGTTCGCGCGAGACGGATGGGCGGCTTCGGCGGTCGGTCGCCGCTGGAAAACAGCGTCCCGTGGAGGCTCTCGGTGGAGCTTCGAGCTCGCAAAAGCAGCGTGACCCTTCTCGTACCGCGATGGCGATGGCGTGCGCGGCGCAACGATCAAGACAGATGCTTGAGGATCGGCGTTAAATCGCGCTCGTGTTTTCCTTTTCGCGGCGAGTGGGCGATGAAGCGAGGTGCGCGGTGGAGCGAACGAAACTTCGTTCGTCGATCGGTCGGCAAGGGTTACCGCACGGTCCTCGGCTTGCAGACGTGTGGCGCGGCAGCTCCGAGCGGCGATGATGTCCCGTGCGCGCGCCGATGAGCCTCTGTGAAGTAGGCGGGGGCGCTTTCTTGTCGTGAGGGTTTCCGTGAGCGACGTGGTAGCACAATGATCGTATACTTCAGCTAGGTCAAAAGCGAGAAGAGAGGGCTAGGGTTAGGGTTTGCATTCTAGGTTTAAAATGAGATGAAGGAGATGATGATGGCCTAGGGTTTTCTTATGGTTAAATATTAAGGAGGCTTAAGGTTTAGGGTTTTAGGTCAAGTCTTATACAACCCTTATTTAAGCAATAATCACCAAAACGCCCTTGAAATTGCCTTTTCCTTTAATTCCATAATTAATCTCATCTCAAAAGAAATAATTCACATAAGCTATACAAAATTACGGCCTCCCTCTCATGAGCTTGATTAAAACACTAATCCGACTAAATACAAATGGTTAATAGAGCGTTAAATAAAATAAATAGTAGTACCTGTGATGGTGGTCGTCACACGCATGGAGATTAGATATTTGGGGATGAAGTTGCTACTGATTTTAAACTATTTACTTTTAATCTTTTTTACGCATAAAGGATTGATGTTGTGGAAATAAATGTACAATTATGGTCCCGTTTGATAACTATTTTGTTTTTGGTTTTTGAAATTTAAGCCTAGAAATACTATTTCTACCAATGAGTTTATATGCTTTCTTATATACTTTGTACCTATGTTTTCAAAACCCAAGGTATCTTTTGAAAACTAAAAAAAGTAGTTTTCAAAAACTTACTTTGTTTTTAGAATTTGGCTAAGAGTTCAATACTTCCTTAAGGAAGATGATCCCTATTGTAAAGAAATTTGAGTTTAATTACTTCCTAAGTTTCTTTAAGATTCATAGGTACCTTTTAGGTCGTTTTGAGTTATTTTTAGCCTAAAAGTATGCTTAAGAGCCCTTAAGATACTTTTGAAGATTCGAGAGCTTGGTTGTTTGCCTAGATTTTAGTTTAGGAACTTTTTAGGTTTCTTTGAGCGTGAACATGAGACTTAAAACTTTTTATTTGTTCTTTTGTTCTTTTTTGTAGGGTTTCAAAGAAGGATTGATAGACTTACTTGAGAACAACACTAATGACGGAATAAACAACGTCTAAGTTCGAAATGTCGACGTGAATGCCCTTAACAATGAACAAAAGAAAAATAGATATCTTATGAATTGATATTTATTGGCAGGTTTGCTTGATATGGATAGCCCATATCTGCTGATTGTTTCATGTTCATGCTATCTTTCCTAAAGATTGATTAAGTTTGATTCTTTTGAAGATTCTTTTGCTTCCATCGATTATGTAAGCTATGAAACTGGGTAACATTTTCATATTTCTTTCAGATGCATTGATTAATCTTATGTTACACACATACATACTTAAACTACATTGCTATATTTGAATATAAATTAGCATTGCACACATCTCCAACTCAAGCTTATGCCAATTGTTGTCATATTCAACTTGCAAGAGATTGTCTGATTTAAATGAGGTGAAGCTTATATGTAATTCAAGAATAGACGTATTGATATTACCATAGGAGATGCCCTTATTGATGTTCATATACTTAAGCGTGCATGATTAGATATCGGATTTTCTCCTCATTCTGATGAAACAAAAGGTTCTTATCTTCTTCAAGCTTTGTCCTATCCTTTGTTACCAGTGCAAGGTTCTTGATTAAGTTGGTAATTTCTTCTTGTTGAGTAGCTACCAAGTTGTGGTCATATGTGCATTATATTTTGGGAGATAGTATCGACATGCCCCTCGTCAGAAATCTTCACACTTGTTTGTGAAAGACTTCCATGGCCCTCAAACTTAGCTAAAAGGAAAAAGTATTTGACTGCACATTTGAGATAATTACTTTGCAACTGTTGTTTATAAGTTTAATTTTCCTACAATTTTTATTGACTCCTTGTTTAAGTAGAGGCATTCTGGATTAGTTGCAGTTTCCTCAAATCTACTTTTGCAATGAGATTCTGGATTGTTTGATGGTTTACATTGACCTTTTTTTTTTTCCTTTTGCTTTGTGTTTTCTATGCAATTATCTATATTTTTTGCTTATCTATAACTACAAATGAGGTTAAAATATTAAGAGTTATGTGTTACGTTCGTTCTTTTTCGTTACTTTGAAGTTGTTAGTTGCATATAGGTGTTAGTTAAAATTGGGATCATGTTGAATTCCGCTTTATTTGAGTATTTTCTGATCTGTTGGAAGCCCAACCATTTGTTGAATGTAATTTGGAAGAGGTAGAGTGTTTTGTAAATATTTTAGAATGCTTTTATGTTTAAAACAGGTCGAGAAAATGTGGGATTTGTCTTAGAAACACCGTTATGCTGCCAAAATTCTAGCACTGACAGTGTTACTTAGGAACTTCCCGATTTGGGCGTGAAAACTAGGGTCGTTACACCTTATTTGCAGGCGAGGGAGTGATAGCTAAGATCTGTAAGAGCATAGTAATTCCCAACATGAGACTGAAGAATGATGATGAGAAACTATTTGAAATGAATTATGTTGAAATTCAATAGAAGCGACATGGAAGGTAGGGATCTAGATACTAGGATGAGGATAGCTTGTGAACTTCTTTACAGTTTTTATTCCATGAAATTTCTTTACAGTTTTTATTGATTCATGATTTACATTGACGTTTTTTTTCCTTTTTCTTTGTGTTTCCTATGCAATTATCTATCTTTTGCTTCTCTATATAAATGAGGTTAATTTTGATTTTATATTTGTAGTCGGAACTCAAATCATATGCTTCTCAAGTAGTTGATGGTACACTTGACATGAACGAGGACAAGATTTTTGTGCAAGTTTTTGGACCAGAGAAGCATGGACGTGGTCGTGGTTATGGGGTAGGTGTTACTCCTTCTGAGTTGTTTGGATCATCTTCCAATGTACGTGATCTTGAGTGTCGTCTTAATGAGTCAGAACAACGTCTTCAAGAATCTGAACGACAAAGAAAAGTCGAGGTACAAGCCCTCAAAGATCAAATTGTTGAATTAGAAAATTGTTTTGAGGATAGATTTAAAACAATGATGGCATATATGCGAAAACAATTTGTTACTAACTGATTATGTTGTAGTTAAATGTTCTAGAACCTTTTTAGTTATTTTGTCTAAGTTGTAGTTATTTTGTCTATATAAAAAATTTATAAGATATGTCAAAATTATTTTGTCTATATCTTTGTACTTGCAATTCAGGGAATTACATGTAAGTAGCTATTGTATTGAAGTGCTAAAGCTTTTTGCAAGAGTTTTTTCGAAGGATTTATGAATATCGATAAAAAAAGTATTTCTGAAGGCTTTAAAGTCTTTGAAAATAGTATTATAAACCTTTAAAAATAACAAAAACCTTCGAAAAAAATTGAAAATGAATAATTATCGATAAACAATTATTTGATAATTTTCGAAGATATATGACCTTTGAAAAATAATCATTTTCGAAGGATAATGTACCTTTGATAAAAGCTTTTTCGACAGGATCTATTTTGACACTTTTTGAAGGTTCTGTTAACCTTCGAAAAAGGATTTATCGAAGGTTTGTTTAGTAATTTTTCGAAGGTTGTGACCTTCAAAAAAAGTCAATTTTCTTGTAGTGGAAGTAATCCAACTCACTCATGTGGATGACATACGAGTGGGGGCATTTTGTATGAAGAGTTCATACAAGACCGAACTGCAAATTATTAGTCTAACCAGTATAACGCCATTAACAGGATACGACTGATCATTTATAGATGGTCATTAGTGACTCGACCTAAATCCTGAGCAAGTTAAGAACTCCTGCTTATAGGAGTTTGTCCTTAGACTAGTATGGGTGAGAGTGGCCTGTAGCCGACTCAATAAGTCTAGCTTCTCAGGGGCAGAACCTCGTTGGTAGCTGGGGACCTAACTCTGCAAGATGGAATTCACTCATTCCTAGATTAAGGAATCAGATAGGATGTTCCCTTAAAAACTGATTCTAGGTCTTGAACAACGGAGCCTCGCTCTCTAAACTAGCTGAAGAGGGTTTGAGTTTATGGTAGGACCATAGACTTGTTGTTCATTAGAGGATCAGTGGTGCTTAAGGAACAAAGAGGTAATCACAGGGGTAAAACGGTAATTTGACCCAGCTGTGATCGCGAACAACCTGTGAAGGGTCGACTCATGGGTAATGACTATATCAGTGGACACAATATAATTTACAATGAGGAGAGTGCAGCTACAAGTCTATAGGTGAGTGACTTGCAGTTAATCATTGATTAACTGGATCAAAGAGTTTGATTAGTTAATCTCATATCATTGGAGCTCATGAACTGTAGGTTCATTAGGTCTCTCTGTTGGCTCAACATGGAAATATTGAGGGTATAAAGTTAGGAATTAAATTGAAGTGTTCAATTTCATATATGAGGTGTTATATCAATTATATATGATATGATTGATATAATATATAGTTTTAATGTGAATTAGATGCACATATAAACCATATACTAATGAGAGAATAGAGGAGGGGAAGGATGGTCATTTCCACCCTATTTGCCTATATATATAGTTGCATGAGATGCAACTAGGTTAAGCAAGTGAAGCTAAGCACTTGGTGAAAGCCTAGCCTCTCTCACATTGTGTTGGAAAGAGTTCCAACTACAATTTCACAAAACACCTCACCTCTCCTAAAGGGAACCCACCTTCCTCCCTCACCTAGAGAACAACGGAGAAGATCTGGTGGTAGTGTCCGTGATCGTTCGGGTTCGTGTTGCTGAAATATTGATCGTGAGAGAGGAGGAGCACTTGAAGAAAGAGTTCTTCAAAGGTATAATTCTTGTTGTCCATCAACTTTTATATGCTTAATCTAGTTAGTTTAGTTCTTGAATGTAATTGTTGTAACTAAATTGAGAACGTGCGATTCACAATCGCTTCCACTGCGGGACTCGATTCCCTTCACTTTGTTCAAGTCCTAGAGACACCACTTAAGGGAACACTTATCTACTTATCATATACTAATGTGAATTAGATTCACAAATTAACTATATACTAATGAGAGAATGAAGTAGGGATAGGATGGTAATTTCCATCCTATTTCCCTATAAATAATTGCACAAGATGCAACTTTGGGTAAGACAATTATATACAACCCAAGAGTTCTCTCATTTTGTATTGGAAAGAGTTCCAAACACACTTCTCAAAGACCACCACATCTCATCCTAAAAGGAACCCACCTTCCTCCCTCACCTAGAGAACAACGAAGAAGATCTAGTGACGGATCTTCACACGGTTCGGGTTCGCGTTGCTTAGATCGTGATCATTGGAGACGAAGTACGTGAAGAAAGTGTTCTTCAAAGGTATGTTTTTGTGCTGTCGTAATTAGATATGTATGCTTAATCGTAGTTATTTAGTTCTTATTTTAGATCTATGTAACAAAATCACGAAGACGCGATTCACAATCGCTTCCGCTGCGGGATTCGATCCCTTCAGTACTTTTACCAACAAATTTTCAATTAGACCAAGAGGCTTAAAGCAAGATCAATCTGTTGGTTTTGAAAAACCTTTACACAACGGAAGCTAATTGGGAATTGATTTGTATTTTAATTTGGTTTCTAAAATACCAATACATTGGCAAATTAGATAAAAATAGAAGAACAAAAAAATCTACAATTAAGAAATTCAACGTATAAGTTTAAGTATTAAATACTTAAAAGTAGAATCAAATCTCCTTTTTTGCAAAATCACACAAGGTTACGAACTTCCACTACCAACATGTTCTGCCAATGCCAATTGGAACCAGGAATGGGACAATACCAATAAACTTCCTTCCTATATCTCTGAGATTTCTGAGATCATGATGATGGGATCGTATCTCGATTGGGAAGTGAAGGGAAGCAGAAGCCAAAAAAAATATCGATCAACCTTCTTTGTCTTTTTTACTGTCATTTTATCGATAAAGGTTATGAGAGAGAGGGGCATCGTGGGATCATCCCACGTATCAATAACTTCCAACAACTGCTGGAAGTTATTATATTATATTTGATAATATATATATCTTGAAACATCAGTGTAGTGGACACTATTTGGATTGTGTTCAAGAATATAACCTAAATGGTCTATGGTATAAAAATAAGGTTGGAAACCTCATTCGCGTAACACCATGGATGCAACCCACTTTGTAATTAGTACAAATGAGGTAATCCAACTCATTCATGTAGTTGACATGCGAGTGGGGGCATCCTGTATGAAGAGTTCATACAAGACCGGACAAGAAATTATTAGTCTAACCAAAGTAACAATCGCTAATGTGATAAGACTAGTAATTTATAGATGGTCATTAGTGACTCGACATGAATCCTGAGCGAGTTAAGAACTCCTGCTTATAGGGGTTTGTCCTTAGACTAGTATGGGTGAGAGTGGCCTGTAGCCGACTCAATAGACCTACCTTCTCCAGGATAGAACCTCGTATTTAGTTGGGAACTTAACTGTGCAAGATGGAATTTACTCATTCCTACACTAAGGAATTAGATAGGTTGGTCCCTTAAGAACTGACTCCAGGTCTTGAACAACGAAGCCCCGCCCTCTATGAGGGTATGAATCTGTGGTAGGACCTTAGACTTGTTGTTCATTCGAGGATCAGTGATGCTTAAGAAATAAAGAGGTAATCACAGGGGTAAAACGGTAATTTGTCCCAGCTGTGATCGCGAACAAACTGTGAACGGTCGACTCTTGGGTAATGACTATATTACTGGACACAATATAATCTACAGTGAGGAGAGTGCAACTACAAGTCTATAGTGGAGTGACTTGTAGTTAATGAATATTGATTAACTAGATCAAAGAGTTTGATCAGTTAGTCTCATATCATTGGAGCTCATGAACTGTAGGTCCATTAGGTCCCTCCGTTGGCTCAACATGGAAATATTTAGGGTATAAAGTTAGGAATGAAATTGAAGTGTTCAATTTCATATATGAGGTGTTATATCAATTATATATGATATGATTCATATAATATATATTTTTAATGTGAATTAGATTCACATATAAACCATATACTAATGAGAGAATAGAGGAGGGGTAGGATGCTCATTTCCCCCTATTTGCCTATATATATAGTTGCATAAGATGCAACTAGGTTAAGCAAGTGAAGCTAAGCACTTGGTGAAACCCTAGCCTCTCCCACATTGTGTTGGAAAGAGTTCCAACTACAATTTCACAAAACACCTCACCTCTCCTAAAGGGAACCCACCTTCCTCCCTCACCTAGAGAACAACGGAGGAGATCCGGTGGTAGTGTCCGTGATTGTTCGAGTTCGTGTTGCTGAAATCTTGATCGTGAGAGAGGAGGAACACATGATGAAAGAGTTTTTCAAAGGTATAATTCTTGTTGTCCATCTACTTTTATATGCTTAATCTAGTTAGTTTAGTTATTGAATGTAATCGTTGTAACTAAATTGAGAACGTGCGATTCACAATCGCTTCCGCTGCAGGATTCGATTCCCTTCAATTGGAATCAGAGCCCAATTGCGTTCTTGATTTCCGTTCTGAATTTTTCAAGAACGAGGTGGGATTTACTGTTTTTCATGAGATGTATGAACGGTTTGCAATTTTAGACGTTTTCAATTTTGGCACTTAGATTTACAATTTTCATTGAATCGTTCAATGTAAGAGCCCGGTGTTTTGGCCAATTTTAATTCTAAATCGAGTATGTAAGTCTGTGTCGATCGAGGCAAGGTGGTTGCTGAGAAGATTGGAAAAACGAGCAAGGAATAGGAGATTCCACATGCTGTCTGTGTGCAGCGTTGCAACGCTGCACTTGCGGAAAGAGACGCGCATCTGAGGCAGTGTTGCAACACGGCCTTCAGCATTGCAATGCCGAAGGCGTTTCGCAACGCACTCCAACGGGCAGAAATGGACAACATACAGCGTTGCAACGCTGCCATCAGCGTTGCAACGCCGAAGGCGTTTTAGCGTTTTTTCCAACGAGGGAAAATTCGTTTTTATTATATATAATAAATATAAAAATGCTTTATATTTATTTATATTTAATTTATTTAATTTTAATTAATATAATTAGATTATATTAATTAAAATTAGTTTTAGGGTGCCAAAATTGGTCTAATTTTCCTATTTAAATTATGCAATTGTTGTGTAATTATTTCCATACATAATGTATGCTTTTATTTTAGAAATCCCACCTTAGGTTAAGCATTATCATGCATCAATATAATATAAAGAGTTATATTATATAGTTTGCATGATTAATTAATATAAAGTTGTTATATTAATTTATGGACAGCATTGACATGCATTATATATCATGAGATGATTTTGCTATGAATGTCTTATTATTCATGTGATGAATGATCAAGCACTATAACATAGTATGCATGTCACCTAAGGTTAATTATTAGTTTTAAAATGTTTAAAACTTGGAAATATTAGACCTTAGGTTATCTAGTTCTAATTAGATTAGAATTAGGAACCAAGTAATTTATAAGCTATGATTAAATGAGGAACTCTGTCTAAGGAAGGTTCTGCAAATTTTGGGTATTTAAGGTGACTTTAATGTAATACCCTACCGGGAGCCGACACGGGAATGTAATTTAATCAGAATTTTATAAATTATAGTAGCGTCAGCGGGTTTATTAAGGGATTAATAAACTAGAAATCCTAGGTTTAAAATAAAGAGTTATATTAACAAAATTAGGATGAAATCAATATAAGAGTTATATTGATTATCGATATAAGAGTTATATTGATAGAGTTAGGTAAAACCATTAGCCGGGTTTTAGCCTAGGTAAGATTCCTATAACTTTAAAGTATCTAGTGGGAGGAAAAGTGTATATTATACATTTTTTTTCCACCTACGTTATCTCCGGAAAATTCACACCATGAGACTCATACTTGGCCTCGTGGCGCAAACGAGAGCGTCCCCCTTCGGATGGTGTTCGTATAAGTCAATATCAAGGTGAATGGATAGGGTACTTATAGTGAGTAGGAGCAGGTTTAGTGAAAACAAAACCTACGATCTCTTTTATCGGTTTACACCGTTAGACCACTATGGTCAGCCTGCGAGTTTGGCCTGGACAAGACAATCCCTTCGGAGGGCTTGATCATAACGGATCGAACACAGTAGACACCCGAAAGGGATAAAGATTTACTTAGTCTGCTTTTTAATCTAGTCCTCCCTTCGACGGATTATATTGGATGGAGACTCTAGGATCTAAAGACAAAGGGTTACACTCACGGGGTACATAAGTTGTGTATGTATCCTGACCGAAAAATGGTAACTAAAGCCTATAGGAATAAGAGTTATTCTGGCATTAGGTTTTGGTCAAGAGTGTCTTGATCCAGAGGAGGAGTGTTTTTTATTACCCTTCGGTGTCATACATTCTAAACCTTTGGAGTATCATTGCAAATTATAAATGGCCTAGGAATCATTTGATAATTAGCTAAAACATGATTAGATTAGAGTTATAGGAAGAAACTCATACAAGTTCGTTTGTAAATTTTTCAGCAAAAATGTCTAGCTCTATTATTTCCTTATTGGGTGCGAAAAAGTTAACCGGAGAGAATATGATGACTTGGAAAAACAAACTCAACACTATATTGGTAGTGGATGATCTAAAGTCTGTGTTAACTGAGGAGTGTCCTCAGGTGCCAGGCTCGAATGCGTCACAAAAAGTTCGTGACGCATATGATCAATGGATCAAGGCCAATGATAAGGCCAAGGTCTACATGCTGGCAAGTATGTCTGACATATTGGCCAAGAAGCATGAGGGCATGATAACCGCCAAGGAAATCATGGATTCTATGCAGGGTATGTTTGGACAACAGTCCACATAAGCCCGACACAATGCCCTAAAGTACATATTTAACTCAAGGATCCCAGAGGGTACATCTGTTTGGGATCATGTCCTGGATATGATGGTGCCCTTTAACATCGCGGAGTCGAATGGTGCTTCCATCGATGAATCAAGTCAGGTCAGCTTCATTCTGGAAACCCTTCTAGATAGTTTCCTACAGTTTAGAAGTAATGTTGTTATGAACAAGCTTACTTTTAGTCTTACCTCCTTTCTGAATGAACTCCAGACCTTTCAATCTTTGATGAAAATTCAGGGATCGAAAGGTTAGGCAAATGTTGCCAGTAGGAGTTATCACAGAGGTTCGACCTCCTTCATCTTCTTCTAACCTGAAAGGGAAGAAGAAGAACGTGAAGAAGGTTGGTAAAGGGAAACAAGCTGACAGAGCTGCCGCCCAGAAGGGCAAGAAAGTCAAAGAAGTTGCTGACAAAGGAAAGTGTTTCCACTGCAACGAAGACGGGCATTGGAAACGGAACTGTCCGAAGTAAATTGCAGAAAAGAAGAAGGAAGGTAAATATGATTTACTTTGCCTAGAAACTTGTTTAGTGGATAATGATAAAACTGCTTGGATACTTGATTCAGGCGCCACTAATCATGTTTGCTCTTCTTTTTAGGGAATTAATTCCTGGCAGCAGCTACAGAAAGGAGAGATAACACTCTGAATTGGAAATGGAGAAGTCGTCTGAGCGGTAGCAGTAGGCACGATAAAGCATTATTTTGGCAAGAAATATATGTTGTTGGACAATATATTAGTGATACAAGGGTTTACTAGAAACCTTTTTTCAATTTCTTGCCTTATAGAACAATGTATTTTTGTTTCCTTCTCTATGAATAAAGTTTTTATTTTGAAGAAAGGTATAGAAATATGTTCACCTTCATTAGAAAATGGTTGTATGTTTTAAGGCCTAATTCAGTCAAAATGGTTTTGAACACTGAATTATTTAAAACTGCAAACACACAAACTAAGAAACGTAAATTTTCTCCTAAAGAAAATGCTTATCTTTGGCATCTAAGATTGGGTCACATTAATCTCAATAGGATTGAGAGATTGGTAAAGAATGGACTTCTAAATGAGTTAGAAAAAAATACTTTACCTGTATGTGAATCTTGCCTAGAAGGCAAAATGACTAAAAGACCTTTTAGTGGAAAAAATTATAGAGCCAAAGACCCTCTAGAGCTTATACATTCAGACCTTTGTGGTCCGATGAATGTTAAAGCCAGGGCAGGGCATGAATATTTCATCTCTTTTATAGATGATTATTCTAGATTTGGGCATATTTACCTAATGCACCACAAGTCTGAAGCACTTGAAAAGTTCATGGAATCCAAGACTGAGGTTGAAAATCAATTAGGTAAAACTATTAAAACACTTTGATCGGATCGAGGTGGAGAGTACATGGATTTAAAATTCCAGAACTATATGATAGAACATGGAATTACATCCCAACTCTCGCCTCCCGTGCACACCACAAAGAAAACAATTGTATCGGAAAGTAGAAATAGAACCTTGTTGGACATGGTTCGATCAATGATGAGTTATGCTCATCTCCCTAGTTCCTTTTGGGGTTACGTAGTAGAGACTGCAGTATACATTTTGAATAATGTGCCCTCAAAAAGTGTTTCTGAAGCACCTTTTAAACTCTGGAAATGACGTAAAGGTAGTTTATGTCATTTCAGAATTTGGGGTTGTCCAGCGCATGTGCTTTTGACAAATCCAAAGAAGTTGGATTCACGTTCAAAATTGTGCCTATTCGTAGGTTACCCAAAAGAAACAAGAGGTGGATTATTCTATGATCCTAAAGAAGATAAGGTTTTTGTGTCGACAAATGCCATTTTCTTAGAGGAGGACCACTTAAGGGACCACAAACCAAAAAGTAAAGTAGTGTTGAGTGAGTTAGACGGAACAATAGCAAAGGTTGCTAATAAAACTAGTACGTCAACCAGAGTTGTTGATACTAGCTTGTCTAGTCAAGAGAGTCCATCTCAATAGTTGAGTATGCCTCGACGTAGTGGGAGGGTTATTACACAACCTGACCGTTACATGGGTTTATCTGAAACCCAAGTTGTTATACCAAATGACAAATGCGAGGATCCATTAACTTATAATCAAGCAATGATTGACAAAGATAAAGACAAATGGGTCATAGCCATGGACCATGAAATGGAGTCTATGTACTTCAATTCTGTTTGGTATCTTGTAGATAAGCCTGATGGGGTAAAACCTATAGGTTGAAAGTGGATCTACAAGAGAAAGCGTGGTGTAGATGGAAGGTGCAAACCTTTAAAGCTAGACTAGTAGCAAAGGGTTATACCCAAGTTGAAGGGGTTGACTATGAGGAGACCTTTTCACTTGTTGCTATGGTAAAGTCGATCCGTATCCTACTTGTCATTGCTGCATATTATGACTATGAGGTATGGCAAATGGATGTCAAGACAACCTTTTTGAATGATAATCTTGAGGAAAACATCTACATGGACCAACCCAAAGGGTTCATTGAACCAGGACAAGAGCAAAAGGTTTGCAGGCTTAAAAGGTCAATTTATGGATTGAAACAAGCCTCTAGGTCCTGGAATATAAGATTTGATGATGAACCTTGTGTCTACAAGAAAATCATCAATAGTTCTGTCGCATTCCTAATTCTCTATGTGGATGATATCCTACTGATTGGGAATGATGTAGGTTATCTTACTAACATTAAGGATTGGCTAGCTACGCAATTCCAAATGAAAGATTTGGGTGATGCACAATTTGTTCTTGAGATCCAGTTTGTCTGGAACCGCAAGAATAAAACACTAGCCTTGTCTCAAACATCTTACATAGACAAAGTGTTGCCAAGGTTTAAGATGCAAGACTCCAAAAAGGGCTTGTTGCCTTTTAGACTTGTAGTTCATTTGTCTAAGGAACAGTGTCCTAAGACACCTCAAGGAGTTGAGGATTTTAGACGGATTCCTTATGCATCAGCTGTTGGGAGCCTGATGTACGCCATGTTGTGTACTAGGCCTGACATCTTCTTTGCAGTTGGAATGGTCAGTAGGTATCAATCCAATTTAGGACTTGAACACTAGACAACAGTTAAAACAATCCTTAAGTATCTTCGGAAA
The DNA here is from genome assembly GCA_036507285.1 of Trichosanthes cucumerina. NCBI lineage: Eukaryota > Viridiplantae > Streptophyta > Magnoliopsida > Cucurbitales > Cucurbitaceae > Trichosanthes > Trichosanthes cucumerina. The sequence continues at coordinate 55,496,648 of CM071838.1, forward strand.
ACAAGGAACTACATGCTTGTATATGGGGCTAAGGATTTGATCCTTACAGGATACACGGATTCAAACTTTCAGACTGATAAAGATTCTCCGAAATCTACATCAGGGTCAATATTTACTCTTAACGGAGGAGTTGTAGTATGGCAAAGCGTCAAGAAAGGATGCATCGCAAATTCCACCATGGAGGTCGAATATGTAGCAGCTTTTGAAGTAGATAAAGAGGTTGTTTGGTTAAGGAAATTCATGCTAAATTTGGAATTTGTTTCAAATATGACTTTGTCCATCACACTGTATTGCAATAACAGTGGTGCAGTGGCAAATTCGAGGGAACCCCGAAGTCACAAGAGGGGAAAGCACATAGAGCGGAAGTATCATCTCATCCGGGAGATCGTGCATAGAGGAGACGTGATTGTCACGAAGATAGCCTCAGAGCACAACGTTGTTGAACCTTTTACAAAGGCTCTCACGGCTAAAGTATTTGAGAGTCACCCAGAAGGTCTAGGTTTACAAGTCTTCCCCAACTAGGGCAAGTGGGAGTATTTTGTACAAAGGGTTTAAATGCCCTAGTTTATTGTATTTACATCACTGTAATAGTACTCCACGAGCTTTAGGTCAAATGGGAGATTGTTGGGATATATGCCCTAAAACTTGTGTAATTTTGATCAAAGAAATAAAGAGTTATTTGTTTTGATAAAATTACAGTCTTGCTTTATAAATCCAATAAACTAAGCTCCAAGGTTATAACATATATCTTGATAATATATATATCTTGAAACATCAATGTAGTGGACACTATTTGGATTGTGTTCAAGAATATAATCTAAATGGTCTATGGTATAAGAATAAGGTTGGAAACCTCATTCTGGTAACACCATGGATGCGACCCACTTTGTAATTAGTACAAATGAGGTAATCCAACTCATTCATGTAGTTGACATGCGAGTGGGGACATCCTGTATGAAGAGTTCATAAAAGACCGGACCAAGAAATTATTAGTCTAACCAAAGGTAACACCATCGCAATGTGATAAGACTAGTAATTTATAGATGGTCATTAGTGACTCGACACGAATCTGAGCGAGTTAAGAACTCCTCGCTTATAAGGGTTTGTCCTTAGACTAGTATGGGTGAGAGTGGTGCATGGCCAGATCGAAATAAGCCTACCTTCTCAGGGACAGAACCTCGTAGGTAGCTGGAAACTTAACTGTGCAAGATGGAATTCACTCATTCCTACACTAAGGAATTAGATAGGTTGTTCCCTTAATAACTGACTCAAGGTCTTGAACAACGGGGCCCCACCCTCTATGAGGGTATGAGTCTATGGTAGGACTTTAGACTTGTTGTTCATTAGAGGATCAGTGGTGCTTAAGGAACAAAAAGGTAATCACAGGGGTAAAACGGTAATTTGACCCAACTGTGATCTCGAACAACCTATGAAGGGTCGACTCATGGGTAATGACTATATCAGTGGACACAATATAATCTACAGTGAGGAGAGTGCAGCTATTGAAGTGTTCAATATAATTTGACCCAACTGTGATCGCGAACAACCTTGTAGTTAATGAATATTGATTAACTGGATCAAAGAGTTTGATCAGTTAATCTCATATCATTGGAGCTCATGAACTGTAGGTCCATTAGGTCCCTCTGTTGGCTCAACATGGAAATATTATGGGTATAAAGTTAGGAATGAAATTGAAGTGTTCAATTTCATATATGAGGTGTTATATCAATTATATATGATATGATTTATATAATATATAGTTTTAATGTGAATTAGATTCACATATAAACCATATACTAATGAGAGAATAGACGAGGGGTAGGATGGTCATTTCCACCATATTTGCCTATATATATAGTTGCATGAGGTGCAACTAGGATAAGCAAGTGAAGCTAAGCACTTGGTGAAACCCTAGCCTCTTTCACATTGTGTTGGAAAGAGTTCCAACTACAATTTCACAAAACACCTCACCTCTCCTAAAGGGAACCCACCTTCCTCCCTCACCTAGAGAACAACGGAGAAGATCCGGTGCTTGTGTTCGTGATCATTCAGGTTCGTGTTGCTGAAATCTTGATCGTGAGAGAGGAGGAGCACTTGAAGAAAGAGTTCTTCAAAGGTATAATTCTTGTTGTCCATCTACTTTTATATGCTTAATCTAGTTAGTTTAGTTCTTGAATGTAATCGTTGTAACTAAATTGAGAACACCTGATTCACAATCGCTTCTGCTGCGGGACTCGATTCCCTTCACTTTGTTCAAGTCCCAGAGACACCACCTAAGGGAACACTCATCTACTTACCCTTGATGGGAATATGAGTCCCGCAGCGGAAGCGATTGTTAATCGCGCGCTCTTGATTTAGTTACAATGATATAATTCAAGAACATGTATAATTAGATTAAGCATATAATAGAATGGACAGCAAGAAAATTACCCTTGAAGAACCTTTCTTCAAGTGCTCCTCCTCTCTCACGATCAAGATCTCAGCAACACGAACTCGAACGAACACCGACACTACCACCGGATCTTCTCCGTTGTTCTCTAGGTGAGGGAGGAAGGTGGGTTCCCTTTAGGAGAGGTGAGGTGTTTTGTGAGAGAGATGTTTGTGTCTTGGAACCTTTCCAACAACACAACAAAAGCTTAGAATCACATAACCTAGTTGCATCTCATGCAACCATATATATAGGGAAATAGGATGGAAATGACCATCCTACCCCTCCTTTATACTTTCTTTAGTATATAGTTTATATATGATTCTAATTCACATTAAAACTATATATTATATTAATTATATCATATATAATTGCTATAACACCTCATGTATGAAATTGAACACTTCAATTTCATTCCTAACTTTATACCCTCAATATTACCATATTGAGCCAACGGAGGGACCTAATGGACCTATAGTTCATGAGCTCCAATGATGTGAGATTAACTGATCAAACTCTTTGATCCAGTTAATCAATATTCATTAACTACAAGTCACTCCACTATAGACTTGTAGCTGCACTCTCCTCACTGTAGATAATATTGTGTCCACTGATATAGTCATTACCCATGAGTCGACCCTTCACAGGTTGTTCGTAATCACGGCTTGTCAAATTATCGTTTTACCCCTGTGATTACCTCTTTGCTCCTTAAGCACCACTGATCCTCTAATGAACAACAAGTCTAAGGTCCTACCTTAGACTCATACCCTCATAGAGGACGGGGCCCCGTTCTTCAAGACCTGGAGTCAGTTCTTAAGGGAACAACCTATCTAATTCCTTAGTGTAGGAATGAGTGAATTCCATCTTGCACAGTTAAGTTCCCATCTACCTACGAGGTTCTGTCCCTGAGAAAGTAGGCTTATTGAGTCGGCTAAAGGCCACTCTCACTCTGTTGGAGATCTGATCTCCTTGAGCAGCGGAAACGTGATTGGGATCGTTAATTTGCTTGATTGTTTTGCTAAAAACAAAAACCAGTACATTGACCCAAAAATACAGAACAAACATATATTCTAATCCTATTAGGCATGGATTAAATGCATACAAACATGCTACAAGTTTAACGTTTAAACTAAAGGAGAGAAAGAAGAATTATTATCTTTGTAGACTCACAGCAACTCCTTGCTCCAAGCAATTTACAGTAACTCAGCAAGCTTTAGCTTCTCTGTTTTACAGAACGCCACCAAAAGAATAAACCTTCTATCATCTAAGTACTTAGATCTTTCCTTTGTGGGAAGGATTCCAACAGTTGGAAGAACTTTTGGGAATTCTAGAATTGAGAGAGAGAGAGAGCAATTTCTCAATTTCTTCAATAATAGATTGATCGATCGATAGAAAGTGAAACCCCCTTCTCCCTGTTAAACTGTCGATAGAGAGAAGGGGAGGGGTAGTGGGGAACGTGTCTGGATGACACGTTTCCTTTTTATTATTAAAATAATAATAATAATAATAATAATAATATAATTAAATCAAATTTAATTATTAATTAAATCATACAAATTAAATATCATATATTTAATTTGGATTAAATCTCATTTAATCATATTACCCCTTTAACCTATAGTTTTAATGTACATCCAGTGCACATTAAATTTTAACCTATAGTTTTCAAATGTGTATCACATTCACATTTAATATAATATTTGAACTCTTTCAAATATTCAATTCTCTCATATAATTTAATATGAATCACATTCACATTAAATTTATAATATATAGTTCCAAAACTATATATTATAATGTATCAATATACATTAAGCTTATTCCCTAATGAATTTGAACATTTCAAATTCAAATGATCTAAGAACCCTTTACGAGCTAGAAGGTGGACCTAATGGACCTACTGGATCGAAGCTCCAACGATACGAGATTGCTCGGTTAATCTCATTAACCTCCCAATCAACATTCGTTAACTGCGGGAACACTCCACTAAAGTCCCACAGCTGCACTCTTCTCACTGCAGATATATTTATGTGTCCATAGATATTGACCAACAACAGCAAGTCAATCTTTCACGAATGTTCGTAACACCAGCTGGGTCAAATTACCGTTTTACCCCTGGGTTACATTTTGTGCCTTATGTACCAGTGCTCCTCTAATGAACAATTTGTTTGTGGTCCTACCAACAAACAGAGTCCCTCTCGGGCCAATGAGAGGGTCGGGCCCTTTGTTCAAGTCTCGGAGACACCACCTAAGGGAACATTCCTCTACTTACCCTAATAGGCAGGAAGGAGTGAATTTCATCTTGCTAAGTTAAGTTCCCAGTCGCTCACTCAGTCTTGTCTCCAAGAAGGTAGGTATATTGAGTCGGCGAATCTGGCCACTCTCACCCATACTAGTCAAAGGATAATCCCTTGCGAACAGGAGTTCGTAACCTGCTCAGGATTGAGATCAAGTTGCCTAGGTCATCCTAGTGAAATAGAAACCTAACTAGTCAACGGAGTTATAGGTAGAGGTTACTATTTCGTGGTCCGGTCTTATGTAATCTCATTACACAGGATATCCCCACTCACATGTCATCTACACGAAAACGTTAGGATCACAGTGTTTGTATCAAATACAAAGTGGGCCACATTCATAGTTTAACCACGGTAAGGTACCCAAACCTTATCCCCTAACTATAGACCCTTTAGGCTGTATCTCGAACTGAGATCCTTTTTATGTACATTACATTCAGTTAAAGATTCATTTAACAGCCTTGGATGTTTAGTTTATTAGATTTAGGGTTTAAATAACGACAAACTCGTAGAAAACGAACAATAACACTTTATTGAAATAATAACACTTTATTACATTAATTAGAACATAATTACAAACTACGAGTTTTAGGGCACAAATTCCAACACACCCATACTAGTTTAAGGACAAACCCCTTTAAGCAGGATTTCTTAACTTGCTCAGGATTCAGGTCGAGTCACTAATGACCATCTATAAATTACTAGTCTTATCCTGTTAATGGTGTTACACTGGTTAGACTAATAATTTGCGATCCAGTCTTGTATGAACTCTTCATACAGGATGCCCTCACTCGCATGTCAACTGCATGAATGAGTTGGATTACCTCATTTGTACTGATTACAAAGTGGGCCGCATCCATGGTGTTACCATAATGAGGTTTCCAACCTTATTCTTATACCATAGACTATTTAGGTTATATTCTTGAACTCAACCCAAATAGTGTCCACTACACTGATGTTCCAGATAAATGTTATAACCTTGGAGCTTAGTTTATTGGATTTATAAAGCAAGACTATAATTCTATCAAAACAAATAACACTTTATTTAATTGATCAAAATTACACAAGTTTAGGGCATAAATCCCAACAATCGTAAGTCAGAAAGGAATGAATTTCATCTTGTGTGATTATGTTCCCAGCTCCCTACTCGGTCTCTCCCCAAAATGGTTGGCTTGCGACGATTTAGCCATTCTCACCCATACATATCAAAGGACAATCCATCACGAACAGGAGTTCAAAATACACTTAGGATTAAGATTAAGTTGCCTAGGTCTTCCTATTGAAATAGAAACCTAAATAGTTAACGGAGTTACATCTACTGGTTACTATTTCCCGGTCTGATCTTATGTAAACTCATTACATAAGATACCACACTCGCATGTCACCTACACGAACTTGTTGGATCATTGCGTTTATATCAAATACAAAGTGGGTCGTATCCATAGTGTCACCAGGATAAAGTACCCAACCTCATCCCTATATTATAGACCATTTAGGTTGTTTCTTGAACATTGATCCCCGTATGTCTACACATACTGTTCAAGACACATGATACAATCGAGGATGTTAGTTTATTGGATTTAGGATTATTTTAAAGCAAAACTAATATAAAATTCAACAACATTTATCGAATGAATACAATAACACTTTATTGATAATAATGAACCATCTACATTTACAGTCGACAAGTTTTAGGGAATAAAACCCAATACTATCTGCTACATGAATTTAAATATGGCAGTCATCATACCATTCAAGCCAAGTTCTTGATAAACAGACAAGGGCATAACGTTAATCGATGCACCCAAGTCTAACATGACATGTTTTATCTCTTTCCATTCGATTACACACGATAATGTAAACATGCTAGGATCAGAACACTTTTCATGTAATGAATCTAAAAGTAAAGCATACACACTCTTGCACACCTCTTTTTTACCTCGCATGTTCTTTTTGTGGTGCACCACTTTTTCAAGAATCGATCAAATCTAGGGGTTTGCTTCACAAAGTCGAACGAAGGTACATTTACCTCTACCTTGCTAAAAGATTTGTAGATCTCCTTCTCCTGCTCCTCTTCTCGAACGAACTTCTCTTCCTTTCTAGGGGCTAACCTGGAAGGGAAAGACGCACGTGGATATAAGAATTAAGACTAAGGGGATTGAACACTACCCTTTTAATTCTGCTCTACGCAGGTAATTCTTCCTCTTTGTCATCCTTCTTTTCTTCAAGCTTCTTCTCTTCAATCATTTTCTTCTCTCGAGAGATCACCATGGGATCGTTAAGAATTCTACCACTCCTAGGTGTTAGAGCACTCATGTTCTCTGGTGGAGTCTCAAGTTGAGATGGTAGCTTACTTGAATTCTGGTTTTCAAGCTTTCTGACTGTATTTGCAAACAGAGCAATTTGAGTCCCTAGGCTCTGAATACCAACCATAGTTTCCTATTGAAATTTTAACGAATTTTCTATTGAGATCTATGCCTTATACTCGTAGATTTGTAAAAAAGAATTTATTTAATAAAATAAAAGTTATTTTATTCGTTTTATAGACTCACTTAAACTTAAATCCAATAAACAAACATCCAAGGGTATTTATGTAACTTGAACACTATGTAGTTGGGTATACTAGTGGATCATGTTCAAGTAATAACATAAATGGAGGTGTCTCAAAGTAGATCTAAACATCGTTCGGTGCGAAGATTAACGAAGCATTTGGGAAACACGATCTACAAAGGAATGTTGTAGATCTAGTTTTTCATGCTTAATGTTTAGAATTTTGGTTTTTACAATTTCTTCTTAATACAAACGAAATACAATAATTTGCTTCCACTGCGAGAATTCGATTCCCTTTGAATTGCTATTAGAGCCAGTTGTTGCTTTGTATTTTGTTGGAAATTCCACACAAAATAGAAGTGGGTAGCTTTATATCATGAAATGTGTGTTTACAAATTGGATGTTTTCAATTTTTGGCACATAGATTTACAATTTTTTTGTTGATTTGATCAATATAAGGTCCTATTATTTTTGGGCAAATTATGTTGTGAATCGGGTTTGTAAGTTCTTGTCAATCGTGGCAAGTTGTTGCTGTGAAAGAATAGAGGAGAAATGAAAATATAAGAGAAATGGGTGTGGCTTGCGTGTTTTTCTTTTTTATTTATTAATTTAATTAATTAAATTTAGGGTGCCTTAAATTGGTCTAATTTTGCTATTTAATTTATGCATTTGATGTATATAATATGTTGCATAAAGCATGCCATATAGGTTAAAATCTCACCTTAGGTTAAGCATGATCATGCATTATATTTAATATAATTATCATATTATATGAAATGCATGATTTATTTTAATATAGGAGTTATATTAAATTGATATAAAGCATTCACATGCATTAATTCATGTGATGAATGTTACAAGTTATAATATGTATTAATTCATGTGATGAATGTTATAAGATATATATTCATATATTTACAATTGTTATAATGTGATGAATGTTCTTGGTGTAACTTATAGCATAGTGATGCATGTCTATATAAGGTTTAATTAATTTTAAAATGAGGTTTAAAATGGGAATAATTAAATCATACGTTATAATATTCAAATATGATTATAGATTGATTTTTATTTTATTTATTTAAAAAAAAGTTTAAAATTAATAAAATAATAGATGATTTATAAAATGATGGCTAAACAAACTCTATCTAAGGAAGGTTCTGTCTATGCTTAGGTATTTAGGCTGACGTAAATGGAACACCCCTACTGGATACTGACCTGGGAGTTAAGTTAGTCTAAAAGTTTTATAAAAACTCTTTGATAAAATTATGTTTATTAAAATGTTTAATAAACGGTATAGACTTAGGTTAAATCGTTTAGCCAAATTTAACTAAGGGACCCATATTTATAAAACACTAAGTGTGAGGAAAAAGGTGTATATGATACATTAATTTTTTCCACTCACGATCTCCATGAAATTCACACCATGAGACTCATACTCTAGGGTTTTAACCAAGAAATGCAATGAATCCGGAAGTGGAATGACGATCACAAGTGTCCCCAACCCAATTAGAGCCACATAAGGCAATGAGAGATAAATCTCCATGTCGAAACAGGACTCCAAGATATTTAGTTCAAGAGAGATAGTGCAAAATGCGTTTGACAGTAGAGTAGTGAACAACTGTGGGACGATGCATAAACTGACTTACTCGATTTACTGCAAAAGAGATGTCATGTAACACCCGAGAAGTTCAGCTACGGGTAAATTGGAATTTAATTTTGGTTTGTGGTATTAAATTATAAATTTGTGGTTTTTCTTATGTTTATGGGCTTATTGTAGTTTTAAGAAGCTTGAGGGGCATTTTGGGAAGTGAAATTAGATTAGAGTTTGAGGAAAGGGGGCTTTTGTCCTTCACTCTCACATTCACAAAAAACCTAGCTCCTTTTCTCCATTGTTTCTCACCAAAAGCTCCTAGAAACTACCGTCTCGCAAACGATCGCCGGAAGGGTTAGACGCGTCTCCGTCCTTTGCCAGACTGTCGAAGGGATCATTTGCCCATAGTTGAGTCGCGCGCCGAAGTCGTTGGGTCGCAGAGTCGCTGTGCCGAGGTCGACGTCGCCTTGCGTCTAGGTTTGAGATGCCAAGAGACAAAGTTGTCGCCATGTGGCATGCGAGGAGCTGCGCTCCGCCATTCGTAGGTCGTCGATCGTCCGCCGAAGTCACGCCCTTGAAGCTTCGCCGTTGTGCCTTCCTTTGGCCTGTTTGTCGTCGTTTTAATCAATTGTCGAGGTAAGTCGATCGGTTTCGTGTAGATCGACTTCTGGGCTTTCCAAAAGCTAGCTCCATGCATCGGTGCCAGATCTGCAAGTAGATTGCGCCAGAAAATGCCTCAACCTTCATTGGACCGGTGGTTGGCGGGTAAATTTATTTCTGGTTCCTGGTTTTGAATTAAAGGTTATTATTAAGTTGAAATTTATTTGGTTAAGATTTGTCCTAGGACTTTATCGAGGTTCGAAGAAAGGACAGTGGAACCTAAGCAAGGTCAACGTCATCTTGACTTACAATTTAGACAGAGGTATGTGGAGCGGAATCAGTAGACCCTTACGCTCTGTGATTTAAATTGTTGGGTTGCTAGATTATAATATTGGAATTTTGTTTAAACAGGTTCGGGTCAGCGTGGCAAAGACTTAAAGATTTAGTTTTAGGGTAAAGCTAATATAAGGGGATCCACGCCAAATTTTTAGAATTGAAATGAAAAGTTTTAAATCCATGATTTTAAGGAATGGTTGATGAAAATTCATTAGAAATGACATGTTCTATTTTATTTTTCCCTTGATTTCAATATTGTGGAAGTTCTTAAAAGCCATGAAGGCCATGCTATTATTTGATTTAAATTGTGCTTTCTTATTTTGATTACGCCATGAAAGTTGCATCACCATGTACTGTGTGTTTTGGGATCTCGAGCATGTATGTTTTTATTTAAAAAAAACGTTTGCGAAGGTTGTGATGAATATCTTCATGATATGATTTAATATATAAGCTATGAATGACTTAGAGTAGACTCGAATCTAGAGGTTATAGATTAGGAAGTTTTAATTTCCAACTGAAAGTTGAAGAGAAAAGCTGAGAAGAAGTTGTTAACAAAACATTGAAGACTGCACAATCCAAAAACTTTCCATATTTGAATTTTCCTAGGTTTGTTTTAAGAAGTTTAGGAAAGAATCTTGTTCTAGAGTTTATTTTTCCAACATATTTTTACTAGATAGGAAATGATTAATTATTTTATTATTCCCTAATTGTTTTGAGAAATATCTTTATAGAATTCGCTATATTTTATTTTATTTAGAAGATTTTCCCTCATTATATATTTTTCGGAACAATCTTTATAGAATTTAGGGTTAGACATTTTCTCTATGGCTATATAAAACCCCTTATTTTCAATTGTAAGATAGAAGAATGACGAATGAAATTTGAGTATTTTAAGTCTATTGACTTGTCTATTGTGAGAGCATAGAAAACCCCCTTTGTAATACTTGTGCGTAGCTTAGAATTGCATGTCTAGAAACATTCAAGTTGATGGGTCATCAAACTTGTGGAGTGTTTCTTCCTTGAAGTGAATAGGCTTGTGAATAGTGCTTCGACATTCAAGTTGTTTTGCTTCTTGGTTTTGACCAACTATCCAAAGGTAATTTGAACCGTAACTTTTCCTTTGAGTTGTGCTAATTGAAGTTTTTCTCGTAGTGTTTATGTTTCAGTCTACTCGAGAGAGTATTCGGGTTAAACACTAGGTTGTCGCGCACCAACTTTGCTCTGAATTATCTCTGAGTTCTCTTGAGAGCAAAATTTCTGAACCTTTGGAATGGAGGGGGAACTCATCTATTTATAGAGCCTTCCATGACATGTGGGCTTGGGCTTTTTAGCCTTTTGGGACAAATCATTGGACTTGGACTTCGTTAGCTTTGAGCCTAACTATTTGGATTTTGACTTTATTTACTTTAACTCAAATTCCATATAACTCAATTTGACCAAATTAAACTTTTAATTTTTAAAATTTGCCAATTTTTGTCTTCAAATTAAATTTAGGACAGATGTCAATTTTCAATTAGTCCTAAATTTAATTATTTATAATTTCGTCATTAATTTGGAATAATGACGTAGAAACTAGAGATTGGTCAAAAATTCTATGTCAACAAATGCCCTCTTTTCGAGATTAGTGAATCTCGAAAAAGATAATTTGGAATCAAAATCTAAGATGTTTGCTCCTAAGTTGGACTCCATTTAATGTGTCAGCTTAATCAAACTATGAATTTAGTTCATAATTTATGATTTTGTTTGATTTGACACATTTTCATGCCAACAAAATCAAAATATGAATTTTGATCATCATTTTGATTTCTTATTTGATAGTGAACTTTGATCTGAATTTTGGTAGAATTTATACTTTACCTTATCCAACATTCAACTTGGGGCAAAGTTAAATTTATTTGAAATTGGAATAAGATTTGGATTTTATCCATTTTTTTTTTAAACTTTGAATAAAATTTAAAAATGTGATTCGATAGAGTTAGGTAAAACCATTAGCCGGGTTTTAGCCTAAGAAAGAATCCTATAACTTTAAAGTATTTGGTGGGAGGAAAAGTGTATGAGATACATATTTTTCCACCTATGCTATCTCCGGGAAGTTCACACTGTGAGACTTATACTTGGCCTCGTGGCGCAAACGTGAGCGTCCCCTTTCGGATGGTGTTTGTATGAGTCAATATCAAGGTGAATGGAGAGGGTACTTATAGTGAGTGGGAGCAGGTTTAGTGAAAACAAAACCTACGGTCTCTTTTGTCGGTTTACACCGTTAGACGACTATGGTCAGCTTGCTAGTTTGGCCTGGACCAGACAATCCCTTCAGAGGGCTTGATCATAGGGGATCGAACACAGTAGACACCCGAAAGGGATAAAGATTTCCTTAGACCATTTTTCAATCTAGTCCTCCCTTCGGCAGATTTTATTGGATGGAGACTCTGGGATCTAAACACAGAGGGTTACACTCACGGGGTACATAAGTTGTGAATGTATCCTGACCGAAAAATGGTAACTAAAACCTATAGGAATAAGAGTTATTCTGGTATTAGGTTTTGGTCAAGAGTGTCTTGATCTAGAGGAGGAGTGTTTTTTATTACCCTTCAGTGTCATACATTCTAAACCTTTGGAGTATCATTGCAAATTATAAATGACCTAGGAATCATTTTGATAATTAGCTAAAACATGATTGGATTAGAGTTATAGCAAGAAACTCATACAAGTTCGTTTGTAAATTTTCAGCAAAAATGTCTAGCTCTATTATTTCCTTATTGGGCGCGGAAAAGTTAACCGGAGAGAATATGATGACATGAAAAAACAAACTCAACACTATATTGGTAGTGGATGATCTGATGTTTGTGCTAACTGATGAGTGTCCTCAGGTGCCAGGCTCGAATGCGTCACGAAATGTTCGTGATGCATATGATCGATGAATTAAGGCCAATGATAAGGCCAAGGTCTACATGCTGACAAGTATGTTTGACATATTAGCCAAGAAGCATGAGGGCATGATTACCGCCAAGGAAATCATGAATTCCGTGCAGGGTATGTTTGGACAACAATCCACACAGGCCCGACACAATGCCCTAAAGTACATATTCAACTCAAGGATGCCAGAGGGTACATCTGTTCGGGATCATGTCCTGGATATGATGGGGCACTTCAACATCGCCGAGTCGAATGGTGCTTCCATCGATGAATCGAGCCAGGTCAGCTTCATTCTGGAAACCCTTCCAGATAGTTTCCTAAAGTTTAGAAGCAATGTTGTTATGAACAAGCTTGCGTTTAATCTTACCTCCCTTCTGAATGAACTCCAGACCTTTCAATCTTTGATGAAAATTCAGGCATCGAAAGGTGAGGCAAATGTTGTCAGTAGGAGTTATCACAGAGGTTCGACCTTTAGGCAAAAACAGTGGCTTCATCTTCTTCTAACCTGAAAGGGAAGAAGAAGAACATGAAGAAGGTTGGAAAAGGAAAACAGGCTGACAAAGCTGCCGCCCAGAAGGGGCAAGAAAGTCAAAGAAGTTGCTGACAAAGGAAAGTGTTTCCACTGCAACGAAGACGAACATTGGTAATGGAACTGTCCAAAGTACATTGCATAAAAGAAGAAGAAAGGTAAATATGATTTACTTTGCCTAGAAGCTTGTTTAGTGTATAATGATAAAACTGCTTGGATACTTTATTCAGGCGCCACTAATCATGTTTGCTCTTCTTTTTAGGGAATTGATTCCTGGCAGCAGATACAGAAATGAGGGATAACGCACCGTGTTGGAAATAGAGAAGTCGTCTGAGCTGTAGCAGTGGGCACGATGAAGCTATATTTTGGCAAGAAATATGTATTGTTGGACAATATATTAGTGATACCATGGTTTACTAGAAACGTTATTTCCATTTCTTGCCTCATAGAACAGTGTATTTTTGTTTCCTTCTCAATGATTAAAGTGTTTATTTTGAAGAAAGGTATAAAAATATGTTCAGCTTCATTAGAAAATGGGTTGTATGTTTTAAGGCCTAATTCAGTCAAAATGGTTTTGAACTCTGAATTATTTAAAACTGCAAACGCACAAACTAAGAAACGTAAAATTTCTCCTAACGAAAATGCTCACCTTTGGCATCTTAGGTTGGGTCACGTTAATCTCAATAGGATTGAGAGATTGGTAAAGAACGGGCTTCTAAACAAGTTAGAAGAAAACTATTTGCCGGTATGTGAATCCTGCCCAGAAGGCAAAATGACTAAAAGACCTTTTAGTGGAAAAGGTTATAGAGCCAAAGACCCTCTAGAGCTTATACATTCAGACCTTTGTGGTCCGACGAATGTTAAAGTCAGGGGAGGATATGAATATTTCATCTCTTTTATAAATGATTATTCTAGATTTGGGCATATTTACCTAATGCACCACAAGTCTGAAGCACTTGAAAAGTTCAAGGAATTCAAGACGGAGGTTGAAAATCAATTAGGTAAAACTGTTAAAACACTTCGATCGGATCGAGGTGGTGAGTACATGGATTTAAAATTCCGTAACTATATGATAGAACATGGAATTACATCCCAACTCTCACTCCCCGCACACACCACAAAGAAAACGGTGTATCTCGGAAGGGAGAAATAGAACCTTGTTGGACATGGTTCGATCAATGATGAGTTATGCTCATCTCCCTAGTTCCTTTTGGGGATACGCAGTGGAGACTGCAGTATACATTTTGAATAATGTGCCCTCAAAAAGTGTTTATGAAAAACCTTTTGAACTCTGGAAAAGACGTAAAGGTAGTTTATGTCACTTCAGGATATGGGGTTGTCCAGCACATGTGCTTGTGACAAATCAAAAGAAGTTAGATTCACGTTCAAAGTTATGCCTATTCGTAGGATACCCAAAAGAAACAAGAGGTGGTTTATTCTATGATCCTAAGGAAGATAAGGTTTTTGTGTCGACAAATGCCATTTTCTTAGAGGAGGACCACATAAGGGACCACAAACAAAAAAGTAAAGTTGTGTTGAGTGAGTTAGACCGAACAATAGCAAAGGTTGCAAATAAAACTAGTACGTCAACAAGAGTTGTTGATACTGGTTTGTGTAGTCAATAGTGTCCATCTCAAGAGTTGAGTATGCCTCGACGTAGTGGGAGGGTTAAAATACAACCTGACCGTTACATGGGTTTATCTGAAACCCAAGTTATTATACCAGATGGCAACTTCGAGGATGCATTGACTTATAATCAAGCAATGGGTGACAAAGACAAAGACAAATGGGTCATAGCCATGGACCAAGAAATGGAGTCTATGTACTTCAATTCTGTTTGGGATCTTGTAGATAAACCTGATGTGGTAAAACCTATAGGTTGTAAGTGGATCTACAAGAGAAAGCGTGGTGTAGATGGAAAGGTGCAAACATTTAAAGCTAGACTAGTAGCAAAGGGTTATACCCAGGTTGAAGGGGTTGACTATGAGGAGACCTTTTCACCTGTTGCTATGGTAAAGTCTAACCTATCCTGCTTGCCATTGCCACATATTATGCCTATGAGGTATGGCAAATGGATGTAAAGACAACCTTTTTGAATGGCAATCTTGAGGAAAACATCTAGATTTATGGACTGAAACAAGCCTTTAGGTCGTGGAATATAAGATTTGATGAAGCAATCAAATCTTATGGTTTTGACCAGAATGATGATGAAGCTTGTGTCTACAAGAAAATCATCAATAGTTCTGTCGCATTACTAATTCTTTATGTGGATGATATCCTACTCATTGGGAATTAAGTAGGTTATCTTACTGACATCAAGGAATGGCTAGCTACGCAGTTCCAAATGAAAGATTTGGGTGATGCGCAGTTTGTTCTTAGAATCTAGATTGTCCGGAACCGCAAGAATAAAACACTAGCATTGTCTCAAACATCTTACATAGACAAAGTGTTGTCAAGGTTTAAGATGCAAGATTCCAAAAAGAGCTTGTTACCTTTTAGACATGGAATCCATTTGTCTAAGGAACAGTGTCCTAAGACACCTCAAAGAGTTGAGGATATGAGACGGATTCCTTATGCATCGGCTGTTGGGAGCCTGATGTGCGCCATGTTGTGTACTAGGCCTGACGTCTGTTTTGCAGTTGGGATGGCCAGTAGGTATCAATCTAATCCAGGACTTGAACACTGGACAACGGTTAAGACAATCATTAAGTATCTTCGGAGAACAAGAAACTACATGCTCGTGTATGGGGCTAAGGATCTGATCCTTACAGGATACATGGATTCTGACTTTCAGACTGATAAAGATTCTCAGAAATTTACATCAGGGTCAGTATTCACTCTTAACGGAGGAGCTGTAGTATGGCGAAGCGTCAAGCAAGGATGCATCGCTGATTCCACCATGGATGCCGAATATGTAGCAGCTTTTTAAGCAGCTAAAGAGGTCGTTCGGTTAAGGAAATTCATGTTAAATTTGGAAGTTGTTCCTGTTGGGATTTATGCCCTAAACTTGTGTAATTTTGATTAATTAAATAAAGTGTTATTTGTTTTGATAAGATTACAGTCTTGCTTTTATAAATCCAATAAACTAAGCTCCATGGTTATAACATTTATCTTGAAATCAGTGTAGTGGACACTATTTTGGTTGAGTTCAAGATTATAACCTAAATAGTCTATGGTATAAGAATAAGGTTGGAAACCTCATTCTGGTAACACCATGGATGCGACCAACTTTGTAATTAGTACAAATGAGGTAATCCAACTCATTCATGTAGTTGACATGCAAGTGGGGGCATCCTGTTGATAGCACACAAAATGTGTTATCCTTAGGCTTAATAATTACTAGTTTAATGATGATTTCTGGGCTTTTACGTGTTTAATTCATCAAATTTCAGGTTAAGAGCTTAAACGGAGCGATTGGAGACAAATTGGATCACTCAGGATCGAAACAAGGCTTTTTGGAGCTAAAAATAACATCAATTAGAAGTGAAAGGACCAAACCAAGCTCGATGACCCGAGGTGATGGCGTTGCAACGCCATATATAGCGTTGCAACGTCGAACGTGCAGCCAAGATCCTTTGAAGACTCCAGGCGATAGCGTTGCAACGCTGCCCAGCAGCGTCGCAACGCTATCTCGATAAGAAAGCACGCATGAGAAGCCGCACAGAGGGCATTGCAACGCTGCCTTGCAGCGTCGCAACGCCATATCGATAGGAAGGCGCACGCGTTAGGGTAGCAGCGTTGCAATGTTGTCCTCAGCGTTGCAACGCTGCCGATAATTTCCTTATTTACCAGCCGCCTAGGGTACAGCGTTGCAACGCTGTTCCTAGCGTTGCAACGCTGCACCGATTCCATCTATAAATATATCCTTATGATTTCATTACAAGGGAGCCGAATTTGGTAGATTTTTCACCCTAATTTCGAAATATACTTTGTAAGAAGAGAGAAAAGAGCGTTTTTGGAGCCAAAGCATCCGTGGAGGTTCGAGATTGAAGACGGGAGCTCGGAGAGAAGGACCGGCGTCGACACATAAGTTTAATTTCCCTTTCTTTCAATTTGTAATAGCGTTTTAAGACGTTTTCTACTTGTTTAGTTTGATTTTATGTGATTTAGAGTAGCTAAACATTGTAGTTAGGATTTGATTTACTTGTTATGACTTTCTTGCTATGTATTAAAGCATGTTTTGTCCTTATTTTTGGCAATTCGTTCTTTACTTCTTAATTTGTTGGTTTAATTGGACTCGAGAGATAAAACTTGAATTAGAGCAAAGTTGTCAAAACCCTTAGAAATCTAGCATGAGAATGACCTAGAAGTTTAAGGGAAACACATAAAGAAGTTGCTTAATGTCGTGCATGCTTAGATTTTATATGGAGACTATAGGATTTATTGTATGTGCGAGGCTCTTGAGAGATCCAAAGACTTTCTTGAGTAATTTACTTCTAGTTTATAAATTCATCTCATTGGTTCAATGCACGTGTTAGTTAGGTCATTAACTTGTATAATCACTTCCCTCAATTCTATCAATTCGTGTCTCCACATGTTTATTTGTTGTTTTTATTTTCAATCATCTATCCATGTAATGTTTCTTTAGCTAAAATTGAGAATTAGTATCTTAGTAATTAATTAATCTAGAAACCCATTCCCGAGGACGATACTTGGACTCATAAATCACTATACTAAAACTTGACCATGCATAATCGCGCATGTGCATATCCTAAATTTTACGCAACACCTGTATGAAGAGTTCATACAAGACTGGATTGCAAATTATTAGTATAACTAGTATAACACCGTTAACAGGATAAGACTAATAATTTATAGATGGTTATTAGTGACTCGACGTGAATCCTGAGCGAGTTAAGAACTCCTGCTTATAGGGGTTTGTCCTTAGACTAGTATGGGTGAGAGTGACCTGTAGCCGACTCAATAAGCCTACCTTCTCAGGGACAAAACCTCGTAGGTAGCTGGGAACTTAACTGTGCAAGATGGAATTCACTCATTCATCTACTAAGGAATTAGATAGGTTGTTCCCTTAAGAACTGACTCCAGGTCTTGAACAATGGGGCCCCGCCCTCAATAAGGTTATTAGTCTAAGGTAGGACCTTAGAATTGTTCTTCATTAGAGGATCAGTGGTGCTTAAGGAGCAAAGAGGTAATCACAGAGGTAAAACGGTAATTTGACCCAGCTATGATTACGAACAACCTGTGAAGGGTCGACTCATGGGTAATGACTATATCAGTGGACACAATGTTATCTACAGTGAGGAGAGTGCAACTACAAGTCTATAGTGGAGTGACTTGTAGTTAATGAATATTGATTAACTGGATCAAAGAGTTTGATCAGTTAATCTCACATCAATGGAGCTCATGATCTGTAGGTCCATTAGATCCCTCCGTTGGCTCAATATGGTAATATTGAGGGTATAAAGTTAGGAGTGAAATTGAAGTGTTAAATTTCATACATGAGGAGTTATATCAATTATATATGATATAATTGATATAATATATAGTTTTAATGTGAATTAGATTCATATATAAGCTATATACTAAAGAGAGATTAAATGAGGGGTAGGATGGTCATTTCCATCTTATTTCTCTATATATATGGTTGCATGAGATGCAACTAGGTTAAGGTTTTGGAAAAGCTCTTTTGTTGTTGTTGGAAGAGTTCCAAGACAACAAAAACATCTCTCTCTCAAAATACCTCACATCTCCTAAAGGGAACCCACCTTCGTCCTTCACCTAGAGAACAACGGAGAAGATCCGGTGGTCGTGTCTTCGCACGTTGGAGTTTTTGTTCTTTGAGATCGTGGATCGTGGAGAGAGGAGCACTTGAAGAAAGGTTCTTCAAAGGTAAATTCTTGTTGTCCATTTCACTTTTATGCTTAATCTAGTTTTGTATGTTCTTGAATTTATCGTTGTAACTAAATCAAGAGCGCGCGATTCGCAATCGCTTCCGGTGTGGGGACTTCGATTCCCTTCAATTGGTATCAGAGTCCAATTGCGTTCTTCATTTATGTTCTGGTTTTTTCAAGAACAAGGTGGGATTTACTATTTTTGCATGAGATGTATGAACGGTTTTGCAAAATTAGATGTTTTCAATTTTGGCACTTAGATTTACAATTTTCATTGAAATGTTCAATGTAAGGGCCCGGTGTTTTGAGAAAATTTTAATTGTAAATCGAGTCTGTAAGTCCGTGTCGATCGAGGCAAGGCGGTTGCTGAGAAGAACGGAGCAAAAACGAGCAAAGAATAGTGATTCACATTGTTGTCTGTGTGCAGCGTTGCAACGTTGTTCATCGGCGTTGCAACGCCACGCTTGTAGGAGAAGGCGTGCGCAGGAGGCAGCGTTGCAACGCAGCCTCTAGCGTTGCAACGCTCGGCGGAAGACGACAAAAGCAGCGTCAGCGTTGAAACGCAGCTATCAGCGTTGCAACGCCAGATACGTTTCACGCGAGGAGCAACGGGCAGAAAACATTTTTTTATTATATATATTAATTATAAAAATGTTTTATATTTAATATTTTTAATATTTTTAATTTTAATTAATATAATTAGATTATATTAATTAAAATTATTTTTTAGGGTGCCAAAATTGGTCTAATTTTTGCTATTTTAATTATGCAATTGTTGTGTAATTATTACCATGAATAGTGTATGCTTTTATTTTAGAAATCCCACCTTAGGTTAAGCATTTTCCTGCATCATTTATAATATAAGGAGTTATATTATATAGTTTGCATGATTAATTAATATAAGGTTGTTATATTAATTTTGGACAGCATTGACATGCATTATTTTTCATGAGATGAATATGCTATGAATGTCTTATTATTCATGTGATGAATGATCAAGCACTATAACATAGTATGCATGTCATCTAAGGTTAATTATTAGTTTTAAAATGTTTAGAACTTGGAAATAATAGACCTTAGGTTATCTAGTTCTAATTAGATTAGAATTAGGAACCAAGTAATTTATAAGCTATGATTAAAAGAGGAACGCTGTCTAAGGAAAGTTATGTCTAGGCTGGGGTATTTAAGCTGACGGAAACGGAACACCCCTACCTGGAAACTGACCTGAGAGTGAAATTTAACCAGAGAGTCTTATAAATTACAGTAGCGTCAACGGGTTTATTAAGGGGTTAATAAACTAGAAATCCTTAGGTTAATATAAGGAGTTATATTAACAAACTTAGGATAAAATCAATATAAGAGTTATATTTATTATCAATATAGGAGTTATGTTAATGGAGTTAAGTAAAACCATTAGCCGGGTTTTAGCCTAAGAAAGATTCCTATAGACTCAAAGTATTCAGTGGGAGGAAAAAGTGTATGAGATACATATTTATCCACCCACGCTATCTCTGGGAAGTTCACATCGTGGTGAGACTCATACTTGGCCTCGTGGCGCAAACGGAGCGTCCCCTTCGGATGGTGTTTGTATGAGTCAATTTCAAGGTGAATGGAGAGGGTACTTATAGTGAGTGGGAGGCGGGTTTAGTGAAAACAAAACCTACTGGTCTCTTTTGTCGGTTTACACCGTTAGACCACTATGGTCACCGCTAGTTTCGCTGGACTGCATAATCCCTTCTGAGGGGCTTGATCATAGAGGATCTAACACAAGAGACACACCCGAAAGGGATAAAGATTTCCTTATACTATTTTCCAATCTAGTACTCCCTTGGTGGATTTTATTGGATCGAGACTCTGGGATCTAAAGACAAAGGGTTACACTCATGGGGTACATAAGTTGTGTATGTATCCAGACCGAAAAATGGTAACTAAAACCTATAGGAATAAGAGTTATTCTGGTATTCGGTTTTGGTCAAGAGTGTCTTGATCATGAGGAGGAGTGTTTTTTATTTCACTTCGGTGTCATACATTCTAAACCTTTGGAGTATCATTGCAAATTATAAATGGCCTAGGAATCATTTGATAATTAGCTAAAACATGATTGGATTAGAGTTATAGCAAGAAAACTCATACAAGTTTGTTTGTAAATTTTTAATAAAAATGTCTAGCTCTATAATTTCTTTATTGGGTGCGGAAAAGTTAACCGGAGAGAACATGATAACATGGAAAAACAAACTCAACACTATTTTGGTAGTGGATGATCTGAAGTTTGTACTGACTGAGGAGTGTCCTCAGGTGCCAGGCTCGAATGCATCACCAAATGTTCGCGATGCATATGATCAATGAATCAAGGCCAATGATAAGGTTAAGGTCTACATGCTGACAAGTATGTCTGACATATTAGCCAAGAAGCATGAGGGCATGATTACCGCCAAGGAAATCATGGATTCTGTGCAGGGTATGTTTGGACAACAGTCCACACAAGCCCGACATAATTCCCTAAAGTACATATTCAACTCGAAGATGTCAGAGGGTACATCTGTTCGGATATGATGGTACACTTTAATATTGCGGAGTCGAATGGTGCTTCCATCGATGAGTCGAGTCAGGTCAGCTTCATTCTGGAAACCCTTCCAGATAGTTTCCTGCAGTTTAGAAGTAATGTTGTTATGAACAAGCTTACTTTTAATCTTACCTCCTTCGAATGAACTCCGGACCTTCACTTTGATGAAAATTCGTGGATCGAAAGGTGAGGCAAATGTTGCCGTGAGGAGTTATCACGAGAGGTTCGACCCTGCGGGACAAAAACAATGGCTTCATCTTCTTCTAACCTGAGAGGTAAGAAGAAGAACATGAAGAAGGTTGGTAAAGGGAAACAGGCTGACAAAGCTGCCGCCAAGAAGGGCAAGAAAGTCAAAGACGTTGCTGATAAAGGAAAGTGTTTCCACTGCAACGAAGACGGGCATTGGAAACGGAACTGTCCGAAGTACATTGCAGAAAAGAAGAAAGAAGGTAAATATGATTTACTTTGCCTAGAAGCTTGTTTAGTGGATAATGATAAAACAACTTGGATACTTGATTCAGGCGCCACTAATTATGTTTGTTCTTCTTTTCAGGGAATTAATTCTGCCGCGATTCTGATGGGAGAGATAACACTCCGGGTTGGAAATGGAGAGGTCGTCTCAGCTGTAGCAATCGACACGATGAAGCTTTATTTTGGCAAGAAATATTTATTGTTGGACAATATATTAGTGATACCAGGGTTTACTAGAAACCTTATTTCCATTTCTTGCCTTATTGAACAATGTATTTATGTTTCCTTTTCTATGAATAAAGTGTTTATTTTGAAGAAAGGTTTAGAAATATGTTCAGCTTCATTAGAAAATGGATTGTATGTTTTAAGGCCTAATTCAGTCAAAATGATTTTGAACACTGAATTATTTAAAACTGCAAACGCACAAACTAAGAAACGTAAAATTTCTCCTAAAGAAAATGCTCATCTTTGCCATCTAAGATTGGGTCACATTAATCTCAATAGGATTGAGAGATTGGTAAAGAACGGACTTCTAAACGAGTTAGAAGAAAATTTCTTGCCAGTATGTGAATCCTGCCTAGAAGGCAAAATGACTAAAAGACCTTTTAGTGGAAAAGGTTATAGAGCCAAAGATCCTCTAGAGCTTATACATTCAGACCTTTGTGGTCCGATGAATGTTAAAGTCAGGGGAGGATATGAATATTTCATCTCTTTTATAGATGATTATTCCAGATATGGGCATATTTACCTAATGCACCACAAGTCTGAAGCACTTGAAAAGATCAAGAAATTCAAGACTGAGGTTGAAAATCAACTAGGTAAAAGAGTTAAAACACTTCGATCGGATCGAGGTGGAGAGTACATGGATTTAAAATTCCAGAACTATATAATAGAACATGGAATTACATCCGAACTCTCAGCTCCCGGCACACCACAACAAAACGGTGTATCGAAAAGGAGAAATAGAACCTTGTTGGACATCGTTCGATCAATGATGAGTTATGCTCATCTCCCTAGTTCCTTTTGGGGTTACGCAGTGGATACTGCAGTATACATTTTGAATAATATGCCCTCCAAAAGTGTTTCTGAAACACCTTTTGAACTCTGGAAAGGACGTAAAGGTAGTTTATGTCACTTCAGAATATGGGGTTGTCCAGCACATGTGGTTGTGACAAATCCAAAGAAGTTGGATTCACGTTCAAAGTTGTGCCTATTCGTAGGATACCCAAAAGAAACAAGAGGTGGTTTATTCTATGATCCTAAGGAAGATAAGGTTTTTGTGTCGACAAATGCCACTTTCTTGGAGGAGGACCACATAAGGGACCACAAACCAAAAAGTAAGGTAGTGTTGAGTGAGTTAGACGGAACAATAGAAAAGGTTGCTAATAAGAACACTAGTACGTCAACAAGAGTTGTTGATACTAGTTTGTCTAGTCAAGAGGGTCCATCTCAAGAGTTGAGTATGCCTCGACGTAGTGGGAGGGTTGTGATACAGCCTGACCGTTACATGGGTTTAGCTAAAACCCAAGTTGTTATACCATATGACAACTGCGAGGATCCATTGACTTACAATCAAGCAATGGTTGACATTGACAAAGAAAAATGGGTCATAGCCATGGATCAAGAAATGGAGTCTATGCACTTCAATTCTGTTTGGGATCATGTAGATTGAAGGGAATCGAAGTCCCCGCAGCGGAAACGATTGCGAATTGCGCGCTCTTGATTTAGTTACAACGATAAATTCAAGAACATACAAAACTAGATTAAGCATAAAAGTGAAATGGACAGCAAGAATTTACCTTTGATGAACCTTTCTTCAAGTGCTCCTCTCTCCATGGTCACGATCTCAGCAACAAGAACTCCAACGTGCGAAGACATGACCACCTGATCTTCTCCGTTGTTCTCTAGGTGAGGGAGGAAGGTGGATTCCCTTTAGGAGATGTGAGGTATTTTGAGAGAGAGATGTTTTTGTTGTCTTGGAACTCTTCCAACAACAACAAAAGAGATTTTCCAAAACCTTAACCTAGTTGCATCTCATGCAACCATATATAGAGAGAAATAGGATGGAAATGACAATCCTACCCCTCATTTAATCTCTCTTTAGTATATAGCTTATATATGAATCTAATTCACATTAAAACTATATATTATATCAATTATATCATATATAATTGATATAACTCCTCATGTATGAAATTGAACACTTCATTTTCACTCCTAACTTTATATCCTCAATATTACCATATTGAGCCAACGGAGGATCTAATGGACCTCACGACTCATGAGCTCCATGATGTGAGATTAACTCGATCAAACTCTTTGATCCAGCTTAATCAATATTCATTAACTACAAGTCACTCCACTATAGACTTGTAGCTGCACTCTCCTCACTATAGATAATATTGTGTCCACTGATATAGTCATTACCCATGAGTCGACCCTTCACAGGTTGTTCGTAATCACAGTTGGATCAAATTACCGTTTTACCCCTATGGTTACCTCTTTGCTCCTTTAGCACCACTGATCCTCTAATGAACAACAAGTCTAAGGTCCTACCTTAGACTCATACCCTCATAAAGGGCGGGGCCCCGTTGTTCAAGACCTGGAGTCAGTTCTTAAGGGAACAACCTATCTAATTCCTCAGTAGAGAAATGAGTGAATATCATCTTGCAAAGTTAAGTTCCCAGCTACCTACGAGGTTCTGTCCGTGAGAAGGTAGGCTTATTGAGTCGTCTACAGGCCACTCTCACCCATACTAGTCTAAGGACAAATCCCTATAAGCAGGAGTTCTTAACTTGCTCAGGATTTAGGTCGAGTCAGTAATGACCATCTATAAATTACTAGTCTTATCTTGTTAATGGTGTTATACTGGTTAGACTAATAATTTGCGATCCAGTCTTGTATGAACTCTTCATACAGGATACCTCCACTCGCATTCCAACTGCATGAATGAGTTGGATTACCTCATTTGTACTAATTACAAAGTGGGTCGCATCCATGGTGTTACCAGAATGAGGTTTCCAACCTTATTCTTATAACATAGACTATTTAGGTTATAATCTTGAACTCAACCCAAATAGTGTCCACTACACTGATTTCAAGATAAATGTTATAACCTTTGAGCTTAGTTTATTGGATTTATAAAAGCAAGACTGTAATCTTATCAAAACGAATAACACTTTATTTAATTGATCAAAATTACACAAGTTTAGGGCATAAATCCCAACAGTAGATAAGCCTGATGGGGAAAACCTATAGGTTGTAAGTGGATCTACAAGAGAAAACGTGGTGTAGATGGGAAGGTGCAAACCTTTAAAGCTAGACTAGTAGCAAAGGGTTATACCCAAGTTGAAGGGGTTGACTATGAGGAGACCTTTTCACCTGTTGCTATGGTAAAGTCTATTCGTATTCTTCTTGCCATTGCTGCATATTATGACTATGAGGTATGGCAAATGGATGTCAAGACAACCTTTTTGAATGGCAATCTTGAGGAAACCATCTACATAGACCAACCCAAAGGGTTCATTAAACCAGGACAAGAGCAAAAGGTTTGCAGGCTTAAAAGGTCGATTTATGGACTGAAACAAGCCTCTAGGTCCTGGAATATAAGATTTAATGAGGCTATCAGATCTTATGGTTTTGACCAAAGTGATTATGAACCTTGTGTCTACAAGAAAATCATCAATGGTTCTGTAGCTTTCCTAATTCTCTATGTGGATGATATCCTACTCATTGGGAATGATGTAGGTTATCTTACTGACATCAAGGAATGGCTAGCTACGCAGTTCCAAATGAAAGATTTGGGTGATGCGCAGTTTGTTCTTGGGATCTAGATTGTCTGAAATCGCAAGAATAAAACACTAGCCTTGTCTCAAGCATCATACATAGACAAAGTGTTGTCAAGGTTTAAGATGCAAGATTCCAAAAAGGGCTTGTTGCCTTTTTAGACATGGAATCCATTTGTCTAAGGAACAGTGTCCTAAGACACCTCAAGGAGTTGAGGATATGAGACGGATTCCTTACGCATCACCGTTGGGAGCTGATGTACGCCATGTTGTGTACTAGGCCCGACATCTGCTTTTGCGCTTTGGATGGTCGAGAGTATCAATCCAATCCAGACACGAACACTTTGGACAACGGTTAAAACAATCCTTAAGTATCTTCGGAGAACAAGGAACTACATGCTTGTGTATGGGGCTAAGGATTTGATCCTTACAGGATACACGGATTCTGACTTTCAGACTGATCAAGATTCTAAGAAATCTACATCAGGGTCAGTTTTCACTCTTAACGGAGGAGTTGTAATATGGCGAAGCGTCAAGCAAGGATGCATCGCTGATTCCACCATGGAGGTCGAATATGTAGCAGCTTGTGAAGCAGCTAAGGAGGCCGTTTGGTTAAGGAAATTTATGGTAAATTTGGAAGTTGTTCCAAATATGACTTTGCCCATCACGCTGTATTGCGATAACAGTGGTGCCGCAAATTCGAGGGAACCCCGAAGTCACAAGAGGGGAAAGCACATAGAGCGGAAGTATCATCTCATTTGGGAGATCGTGCATAGAGGAGACGTGATTGTCACGAAAATAGCCTCAGAGCACAAAATTGCTGATCCTTTTACAAAGGCTCTCACAGTTAAAGTATTTGAGAGTCACCTAGAAGGTCTAGGTTTACAAGTCTTCCCCAACTAGGGCAAGTGGGAGTATTTTTGTACAAAGGGGTTTAAATGCCATAGTTTATTGTATTTACATTATCAGAATGTTTAGTACTCCACAAGCTTTAGGTCAAGTGGGAGATTGTTGGGATTTATGCCTAAACTTGTGTAATTTTGATCAATTAAATAAAGTGTTATTTGTTTTAATAAGATTACAGTCTTGCTTTTATAAATCCAATAAACTAAGCTCCAAGGTTATAACATTTATCTTGAAAGCGATGTAGTGGACACTATTTGGGTTGAGTTCAAGATTATAACCTAAATAGTCTATGGTATAAGAATAAGGTTGGAAACCTCATTCAGTAACACCATGGATGCGGCCACATTGTAATTAGTACAAATGAGGTAATCCAACTCATTCATGTAGTTGACATGCGAGTGGGGGCATCCTGTATGAAGAGTTCATACAAGACTGGATCGCAAATTATTAGTCTAACCAGTATAACACCGTTAACAAGATAAGACTAGTAATTTATAGATGGTCATTAGTGACTCGACCTGAATTTTGAGCAAGTTAAGAACTCCTTCTTATAGGGTTTATCCTTAGACTAGTATGGGTGAGAGTGGCACATGGTGACTCAATAAGCCTACCTTCTCGGGGGACGTAACCTCGTAGGTAGTGGGAACTTAAGCGTGCAAGATGAAATTCACTCATTCCTCTACTGAGGAATTACGTAGGTTGTTCCCTTAAGAACTGACTCTAGGTCTTGAACAACGGGGCCCCGCCCTCTATGAGGGTATGAGTCTAAGGTTGGACCTTAGACTTGTTGTTCATTAGAGGATCAGTGGTGCTTAAGGAGCAAAGAGGTAATCACCGGGGTAAAACGGTAATTTGACCCAGCTGTGATTACGAACAACCTGTGAAGGGTCGACTCATGGGTAATGACTATATCGGTGGACACAATATTATCTACAAATGAGGAGAGTGCAACTACAAGTCTATAGTGGAGTGACTTGTAGTTAATGAATATTGATTAACCGGATCAAAGAGTTTGATCGCTTAATCTCACATCATTGGAGCTCATGATCTGTAGGTCCATTAGATCCCTCCGTTGGCTCAATATGGTAATATTGAGGGTATAAAGTTAGGAGTGAAATTGAAGTGTTCAATTTCATACATGGGGAGTTATATCAATTATATATGATATAATATAATTGATATAATATATAATTTTAATGTGAATTAGATTCATATATAAACTATATACTAAAGAGAGATTAAATGAGGGGTAGGATGGTCATTTCCATCCTATTTCTCTATATATATGGTTGCATGAGATGCAACTAGGTTAAGGTTTAGGAAAAACTCTTTTGTTGTTGTTGGATGAGTTCCAAGACAACAAAAACATCTCTCTCTCAAAATACCTCACATCTCCTAAAGGGAACCCACCTTCCTCCCTCACCTAGAGAACAACGGAGAAGATCCGGTGGTCGTGTCTTCGCACGTTGGAGTTCTTGTTGCTGAGATCGTGACCGTGGAGAGAGGAGCACTTGAAGAAAGGTTCTTCAAAGGTAAATGCTTGCTTTCCATTTCACTTTTATGCTCAATCTAGTTTTGTATGTTCTTGAATTTATCGTTGTAACTAAATTAAGAGCGCGCGATTCGCAATCGCTTCCGCTGCGGGGACTTTGATTCCCTTCAGTTTCAAATATGACTTTGCCCATCACGCTGTATTGCGATAACAGTGGTGCAGTGGCAAATTCGAGGGAACCCCAAAGTCACAAGAGGGGAAAGCACATTGAGCGCAAATATCATCTCATCCGGGAGATTGTGCATAGAGGAGACGTGATTGTCACGAAGATAGCCTCAGAGCACAACATTGCTGATCCTTTTACAAAGGCTCTCACGGCTAAAGTTTTTTAGAGTCACCTAGAAGGTCTAGGTTTACAAGGCTTCCCCAACTAGGGCAAGTGGGAGTATTTTGTTCAAAGGGGTTTAAATGCCCAGTTTATTGTATTTACATTACTGTAATGTTTTAGTACTCCACAAGCTTTAGGTCAAGTGGGAGATTGTTGGGATTTATGCCCTAAACTTGTGTAATTTTGATCAATTAAATAAAGTGTTATTTGTTTTGATAAGATTACAGTCTTGCTTTTATAAATCCAATAAACTAAGCTCCAAGGTTATAACATTTATCTTGAAATCAGTGTAGTGGACACTATTTGGGTTGAGTTCAAGATTATAACCTAAATAGTCTATGGTATAAGAATAAGGTTGGAAACCACATTCTGGTAACACCATGGATGCGGCCCACTTTGTAATTAGTACAAATGAGGTAATCCAACTAATTTATGTAGTTGACATGCGAGTGGGGGCATCCTGTATGAAGAGTTCATACAAGACTGGATCGCAAATTTTTAGTCTAACCAGTATAACACTGTTAACAGGATAAGACTAGTAATTTATAGATGGTCATTAGTGACTAGACCTGAATCCTGAGCAAGTTAAGGACTCCATCCTATAGGGCTTTGTCCTTAGACTAGTATGGGTGAGAGTGGCACATGGCCGACTCAATAAGCCTACCTTCTCGTGACGAAACCTCGTAGGTAGTGGGAACTTAACTGTGCAAGATGGAATTCACTCATTCTTACACTAAGGAATTAGATAGGTTATTCCCTTAAGAACTGACTCTAGGTCTTGAACAACGGGGCCCCGCCCTCTATGAGGATACGAGTCTATGGTAGGACTGTAGACTTGTTGTTCATTAGAGGATCAGTGGTGCTTAAGGAACAAAGAGGTAACCACAGGGGTAAAACGATAATTTGACCCAGCTGTAATTACGAATAACCTATGAAGGGTCGACTTATGGGTAATGACTATATCAGTGGACACAATATTATCTACACTGAGGAGAGTGCAGCTACAAGTCTATAGTTGAGTGAATTGTAGTTAATGAATATTGATTAACTGGATCAAAGAGTTTGGTCAGTTAATCTCATATCATTGGAGTTCATGAACTGTAGGTCCATTAGGTCCCTCCGTAGGCTCAACATTGTTATATTGAGGGTATAAAGTTAGGAATGAAATTGAAGTGTTCAATTTCATATATGAGATGTCATATCAATTATATGTGATATAATTAATATGATATATAGTTTTAATGTGAATTGGATTCACATATTAACTATATATTAAAGAGAGAATGAAAGAGGGATAGGATGGTAATTTCCATCCCTATCTCCTTATATATAGTTGCATAAGATGCAATTAGGTCAAGTTAACTTAAGCCTTTGTTGTGTTGTTGGAAAAGTTCCAAAACACAAACCTCTCTCTCACAAAATCTCAGCTTACCTAAAGGGAACCCACATTCCTCCCTCACCTAGAGAACAACGGAGAAGATCCAGTGGTCGCGTCTTCGTCTGTTCGTGTTCCTGTTGTTGAGATCGTGATCGAGGGAGAAAGAAGCATTTGAAGAAAAGTTCTTCAAAGGTTTATTTCTTGTTGTCCATCTACTTTTATATGCTTAATCTAGTTAGTTTCGTTCTTGAATGAAATCATTGTAACTTAATCAAGAGCCTGCGATTCTCAATCGCTTCCGCTGCGGGGTTTGATTCCTTTCAATTGGTATCGGTGCCCAATTGCGTTCTTGATTTACGTTCTGGATTTTTCATTAACGAGGTGGGATTTAATGTTTTTGCATGACATGTATGAACGATTTTGTAAATTAGATGGTTTCAATTTTGGCACTTAGATTTACAATTTCCATTGAATCTTTCAATGTAAGGGCTTGGTGTTTTGGGCAAATTTAATTGTAAATCGAGTCTGTAAGTCCGTGTCGATCGAGGCAAGGTGGTTGCTAAGAAGATCGGAGCGAAAACGAGCAAGGAATAGCAGATTCCTTATGCTATCTGTGTGCAGCGTTGCAACGCTGTTCATTGGCGCGGTAAACGCTGCGCTGCGTATGAGGCGCAGCATCGAGGCGTTGCGCAGCAGGCGCGCTTGCAACGCGCTCTAACGGGCAGAAACGGACAAGGCGCAGCGTTGCAACGCCACATGCGTTTCACGCGAAGGAGCAACAGGCGAAAAATCGATTTTATTATATATATTAATTATAAAAACGTTTTATATTTAATATATTTAATTTATTTGATTTTAATTAATATAATTACATTATATTAATTAAAATTAAATTTAGGGTGTCAAAATTGGTCTAATTTTGCTATTTAAATTATGCAATTGTTGTGTAATTATTGTCATGCATAATGTATGCTTTTATTTTAGAAATCTCACCTTAGGTTAAGCATTTTCATGCATCATTTATAATATAATGAGCTATATTATATAGTTTTCATGATTAATTAATATAAAGTTGTTCTATTAATTTATGGACAGCATTGACATGCATTATATATCATGAGATGATTATGCTATGAATGTCTTATTATTCATGTGATGAATGATCAAACACTATAACATAGTATGCATGTCACCTAAGGTTAATTATTAGTTTTAAAAGGTTTAGAACTTGGAAATAATAGACCTTATGTTACTAGTTCTAATTAGATTAGAATTAGGAACCAAGTAATTTATAAGCTATGATTAAAAGAGGAACTCTGTCTAAGGAAAGTTTTGTCTAGGCTGGGGTATTTAAGCTGACGGAAACGGAACACCTCTACCTGGGAACTGACTTGGGAGTGAAATTTAATCAGAGAGTTTATAAATTAGAGAAGCGTCAGCGGATTTATTAAGGGGTTAATAAACTAGAAATCCTAGGTTTAATATAGAGTTATATTATCAAACATAGGATAAAACCAATATAAGAGTTATATTGATTATCGATATAAGAGTTATATTGATAGAGTTAGGTAAAACCATTAGTCGGGTTTTAGCCTAAGTAAGATTCCTATAACTTTAAAGTATTCAGTGGGAGGAAAAGTGTATGAGATACATTTCCCACCTACGCTATCTCCGGGAAGTTCACACCGTGAGACTTATACTTCGCCTCGTGGTGCAAACGGGAGCGTCCCCCTTCAGATGGTGTTTGTATGAGTCATTATCAAGGTGAATGGAGAGGGTACTTATAGTGAGTCGGAGCAGGTTTAGTGAAAACAAAACCTACGGTCTCTTTTGTCGGTTTACACTTTTAGACCACTATGGTCAGCCTGCTAGTTTGGCTCGACCGCACAATCCCTTCCGAGGCTTGATCATAGGGGATCGAACACAGTAGACACCCGAAAGGGATAAAGATTTCCTTAGACTATTTTTCAATCTAGTCCTCCCTTCGGCGGATTTTATTGGATGGAGACTCTGGGATCTAAAGACAGAGGGTTACATGGGTACATAAGTTGTGTATGTATCCTGACCGAAAAATGGTAACTAAAACCTATAGGAATAAGAGTTATTCTGCGATTAGGTTTTGGTCAAGAGTGTCTTGATCTAGAGGAGGAGTGTTTTTTATTAGCCTTCGGTTTCATACATTCTAAACCTTTGGAGTATCATTGCAAATTATAAATGACCTAGGAATCATTTTGATAATTAGCTAAAACATGATTGGACTAGAGTTATAGCAAGAAACTCATACAAGTTCGTTTGTAAATTTTCAGCAAAATGTCTAGCTCTATAATTTCCTTATTGGGTGCGAAAAAGTTAACCGGAGAGAATATGATGACATGGGAAAACAAACTCAACACTATTTTGGTAGTGGATGATCTGAAGTTTGTGTTAACTGAGGAGTGTCCTCAGGTGCCAGGCTCGAATGCGTCACGAAATGTTCGTGATGCATATGATCGATGGATCAAGGCCAATGATAAGGCCATGGTCTACATGTTGGCAAGTATGTCTGACATATTAGCCAAGAAGCGTGAGGGCATGATTACCGCCAAGGAAATCATGAATTCCGTGCAGGATATGTTTGGACAACAGTCCACACAGGCCCGACACAATGCCCTAAAGTACATATTCAACTCAAGGATGCCAGAGGGTACATCTGTTCGGGATCATGTCCTGGATATGATGGTGCACTTCAACATTGAAGAGTCGAATGGTGCTTCGATCGATGAATCGAGCCAGGTCAGCTTCATTCTGGAAACCCTACCAGATAGTTTCCTGCAGTTTAGAAGTAATGTTGTTATGAACAATCTTTCTTTTAATATTACCTCCCTTCTGAATGAACTCCAGACCTTTCAATCTTTGATGAAAATTCAGGGATCGAAAGGTGAGGCAAATGTTTCCAGTAGGAGTTATCACAGAGGTTCGACCTCTGGGCAAAAACAGTGGCTACATCTTCTTCTAACCTGAAAGGGAAGAAGAAGAACATGAAGAAGGTTGGAAAAGGGAAACAGGCTGACAAAGCTGCCGCCCAAAAGGGCAAGAAAGTCAAAGAAGTTGCTGACAAAGGAAAGTGTTTCCACTGCAACGAAGACGGGCATTGGAAACGGAACTGTCCGAAGTACATTGCGGAAAAGAAGAAGGAAGGTAAATATGATGTACTTTGCCTAGAAGCTTGTTTAGTGGATAATGATAAAACTGCTTGGATACTTGAACAAATAAATTAGTCATGCATCCAACCATATTCATATAACATTTATATAAATAAAATGCATGAACATGCTTATCCTAAGGTTGGAATAATCTAAATGACATTCATATAGATAAAAAGCTGTAAAACCGGAATAATTTGGCCCCTAAAGTGCAAAAAAAAAAATTACATTAATTTATTTCATGAAACCGGTCTAAAAATACCCTGAACCGACCTTGAACCACTCGAACCAGACCAAAACCAACGAACCACCGAACCGGTGCTGCTTTGCTTGAATCGCCTCACGGCGTTAACGCTGATGCTAGCTAAGCGTTAACGCCTACTTCATCCTCGCGCGCGCCTGCTATCGGGATGGCGTTGCAACGCCTACTTCATCCTCGCCCGCGTCGATAGGGAACGCCATGTTGCGACGCCTTTCTTCAACACAGCAGTAGCGTTACCAGCGTAACGCTGGCTTCTTTGCCGGCAGCGACCTTCTTCCACGAACACAGCAACTTCAATCTTCAATTTCTCCTTCGATTCTCAACCAAATTGAACGAAACTTGTCCCGAACGACTCGTAACTCAATTACAGACTCAATTTTGCACTTTTTGCCCAAAAACGCAGGGGCCTTTACATATAATTTGATCAAAATCAAAAGTAAACGATGGCAAAAAAATTCCTAAACAGTATTACAGCAAACCAATGCAATGCCCACCAAAATCAATGCAATTTTGTTTCAAAACAAAACAATACAAGCATTGCTCTGATACCAATTGATGGAGATCTGATCTCCTTGAGCAGCGAAAACGTGGTTTGGGATCGTTAATTGCTTGATTATTTTAATTGAAACAAAAACCAGTACATTGATAAAAAGAACAGAACAAACATGAAATTCTAATCCTATTAGACATGGATTGTAGCAAACATGCAAACATGTGTTTAACAATTAAACTAAAGGGAAGAAGAAGAATACCTTTGTAGTTTCTAATTCTCCAGCAACTTGTTGCTCCAAAGGTTATACAACAAATCAATTGTACAGGGACTTCTCTGTTTTCTTCCAGTAAGAACGCAACCACCAGTGATCACCTCCTATATCTCTGAGTTCTACTTAGATCCTCCTTGGTGGGAAGGATTCCAACTTTTGGATAGAATTGGGAATGGGAGAGTCAAAGAGAGAATTCTTCTATGTGAGAGCAATTCCAAATTGCAAAAATTCAGCATCGATTAATTGTCTCCCTCTCACTTGGAGAAGAAGACCCTGTAGAGGGCATCTACCACTCCCTATCGATTAGGGAGTTAGGAGAGATGGGGAACGTGTCCTCCTGACACGTTCCCTATTTTTTATTTTTAAAAAATAATTAATCGTATTAATTAATAAATCAATTAAATCTTATTTAATTAAAATAAATTAAATATCATATATTTAATTTAGATTAAATCACATTTAATCAATTTTCCCTCTAACTTATAGTTTTAGTGCACATCTTATGCACATTAAATTATAATCTATAGTTTTCAAATATGAATCACATTCACATTTGAATTTAATATTTGAACTCTTTCAAATATTTAATTCTCTCACATATAATTTAATATGAATCATATTCACATTAAATTTATAATATATAGTTCCAAACTATATATTATATCGTATCTAAATACATTAAATATATTCCCTAATGAATTTGAACATTTCAAATTCTCAAGATCTAAGAACCCTTTACGAGCTAGAAGGTGGACCTAATGGACCTACAGATTAGAAGCTCCAACGATACGAGATTGCTCGGTTAATCTAATTAACCTCCCAATCAACATTCGTTAACTGCGGGAACACTCCACTAAAGTCCCACAGCTGCACTCTTCTCACTGCAGATATATTTCTGTGTCCATGGACATTGACCAATAATAGCAAGTCAATCCTTCACGAATGTTGGTAACACCAACTGGGTCAAATTACCGTTTTACCCCTGGGTTACATCTTGTGCCTTAAGTACCAGTGCTCCTGTAATGAACAATTTGTTTGTGGTCCTACCAACAAACATAGTCCCTCTCGGGCCAATGAGAGGGTCGGACCCTTTGTTCAAGTCCCGAGACACCACTTAAGGGAACATTCCTCTACTTACCCTAGTAGGCGGGAAGGAGTGAATTCCATCTTGCTAAGTTAAGTTCCCAGCCCCTCACTCGGTCTTGTCCCCAAGAAGGTAGGCATATTGAGTCGGCGAAACTGGCCACTCTCACCCATACTAGTCAAAGGACAATCCCTCGCGAACGGGAGTTCATAACCTGCTCAAGATTGAGATCAAGTTGCCTAGGTCATCCTAGTGAAATAGAAACCTAACTAGTCAACAGAGTTACAGCTAGAGGTTACTATTTCGTGGTCCGGTCTTATGTAATCTCATTATATAGGATATCCCCACTCACATGTCATCTACACGAAAAACGTTAGGATCACAAAGTTTTGTATCAAATACAAAGTGGGCCACATTCATAGTTTAACCACGGTAAGGTACCCAAACCTTATCCCCAACTATAGACCCTTTTAGGTCAGTATCTCGAACTCGAGATCCTTTTTATGTACATTACATTCAGTTAAAGATTCATTTAACAGCCTTGGATGTTTAGTTTATTAGATTTAGGGTTTAAATAACGACAAACTCGTAGAAAACGAACAATAACACTTTATTGAAATAATAACACTTTATTACATTAATTAGAACATAATTACAAACTACGAGTTTTAGGGCACAAATCCCAACAGTTGATCCTTTTACAAAGGCTCTCACGGCTAAAGTTTTTTAGAGTCACCTAGAAGGTTTAGGTTTACAAGTCTTCCCTAACTAGGGCAAGTGGGAGTATTTTGTACAAAGGGGTTTAAATGCCCTAGTTTATTGTATTTACATTACTGTAATGTTTTAGTACTCCACAAGCTTTAGGTCAAGTGGGAGATTGTTGGGATTTATGCCCTATACTTGTGTAATTTTGATCAATTAAATAAAGGGTTATTTGTTTTGATAGAATTACAGTCTTGCTTTATAAATCCAATAAACTAAGCTCCAAGGTTATAATATATATCTTGAACATCAGTGTAGTGGACACTATTTGGGTTGAGTTCAAGAATATAACCTAAATGGTCTATGGTATAAGAATAAGGTTGGAAACCTCATTCTGGTAACACCATGGATGCAACCCACTTTGTAATTAGTACAAATGAGGTAATCCAACTCATTCATGTAGTTGACATGCGAGTAGGGGCATCCTGTATGAAGAGTTCATACAAGACCGGACCGCAAATTATTAGTCTAACCAGTGTAACACCGTTAACAGGATAAGACTAGTAATTTATAGATGGACATTAGTGACTCGACCTGAATCCTGAGCAAGTTAAGAATTCCTGCCTATAGGGGTTTGTCCTTAGACTAGTATGGGTGAGAGTGGCGTGTAGCCGACTCAATAAGCCTACCTTCTCAGGGACAGAACCTCGTAGGTAGCTGGGAACATAACTGTGCAAGATGGAATTCACTCATTCCTACACTAAGGAATTAGATAGGTTGTTCCCTTAAGAACTGACTTCAGGTCTTGAACAACGGGGCCCCGCCCTCTATGAGGGTACGAGTCTATGGTAGGACTGTAAACTTGTTGTTCATTAGAGGATCAATGGTGCTTAAGGAACAAAGAGGTAATCACGGGGGGTAAAATAAGAATTTGACCCAGGTTGTAATTACGAACAACTTTGTGAAGGGTCGACTCATGGGTAATGACTATATCGATGGACACAATATTATCTACAAATGAGAGTGCAGCTACAAGTCTATAGTGGAGTGACTTGTAGTTAATGAATATTGATTAACTGGATCAAAGAGTTTGGTTAGTTATCCTCATATCATTGGAGCTCATTAACTGTAGGTCCATTAGGTCCCTCCGTTGGCTCAACATGGTAATATTGAGGGTATAAAGTTAGGAATGAAATTGAAGTGTTCAATTTCATATATGAGATGTCATATCAATTATATGTGATATAATTAATATAATATATAGTTTTAATGTGAATTGGATTCACATATTAACTATATATTAAAGAGAGAATGAAAGAGGGATATGATGGTAATTTCTATCCCTATCTCCTTATATATAGTTGCATAAGATGCAACTAGGTCAAGTTAACCTAAGCCTTTGTTGTGTTGTTGGAAAATTTCAAAAACAGAAACCTCTCTCTCACAAAATCTCATCTTACCTAAAGCGAACCCACATTCCTCCCTCACCTAGAGAACAACGGAGAAGATCCAGTGGTCGTGTCTTCGTCCGTTCGTGTTTCTGTTGCTGAGATCGTGATCGAGGGAGAAAGGAGCACTTGAAGAAAAGTTCTTCAAAGGTATATTTCTTGTTGTCCATCTACTTTTATATGCTTAATCTAGTTAGTTTCGTTCTTGAATGAAATCGTTGTAACTTAATCAAGAGCGCGCGATTCTCAATCGCTTTCGCTGCGGGATTCGATTCCCTTCACCAACAAACAAAGTCTCTCTCGGGCCAATGAGAGGGTCGGGCCCTTTGTTCAAGTCCTGGAGACACCACTTAAGGGAACATTCCTCTACTTACCCTAGTAGGCGAGAAGGAGTGAATTCTATCTTGCTAAGTTAAGTTTCCAGTCGCTCACTCGGTCTTGTCCCTAAGAAGGTAGGCATATTGAGTCGGCGAATCTGGTCACTCTCACCCATACTAGTCAAAGAACAATCCCTCGCAAATAGGAGTTCGTAACCTGCTAAGGATTGAGATCAAGGTGCCTAGGTTATCCTAGTGAAATAGAAACCTAACTAGTCAACGGAGTTACATCTAGTGGTTACTATTTTGCGGTCTGGTCTTATGTAATCTCATTACATAGGATATCCCCACTCACATGTCATCTACACGAACACGTTAGGATCACAGTGTTTGTATCATATACAAAGTGGGTCACATCCATAGTTTTACCAGGGTAAGGTACCCAAACCTTATCCCCTAACTATTGACCCTTTAGGTTGTATCTCGAACCGAGATCCTTCATATGTACACTACATTCAGTTAAAGATACATTTAACAGCCTTGGATGTTTAGTTTATTGGATTTGGGGTTTAAACAAGGGCAAATTCGTAGATGATGGACAATAACACTTTATTGAAGTAATAACAATTTATTACAATAATTAGAAAATAAATACAAACTACGAGTTTTATGGCACAAATCCCAACAAAGAAGTCCCTAGTGCATGCCTTGAATGCACATTTCGATAGCTAATAGGTTAGTGAGACAATCTTTGAAATCGAGACTCATGGCTCTCCAATGATTTATGTAGTCGACAACGGTTTCATCTTTTCATTGTCTAGTATTGGTGAGCTCGAACATGTTGACGATGTTTCTGGTGGTGTAGAATCAGTTGAGAAACTCTTTTTCAATTTGTTCCGAACTTTCTATTGACTTGGGCTCCAAATCAGTATACTAGTTGAAAGCATTTTCCTTCAATGTTTGTACGAACTGCTTGACCACTAGATCTCCTCGCGTGCTAGCATTTTTGCATGTCTCAATGAAATGAGCAACATGTTGTTTAAGGTTTCATTTTTCATCAAATTGTAGGAACTTTGGTGGATGATATCTGGTTGGCATTCTCAAATTTTCGATCCTCTTAGTATATAGCTTAGAATACAAGAGGAAACTTTGAGAAACCGCATCCTATTGAGCTCTAATTTAGTTTGTTATCATGTCCTGAAGGTGTTGGGCACACAGTGTAGCGATCAAAATGGAGAGTTGTGGTTGATCTTCCTGCAGAACAACTTTTCCATTATTGCGATCTTTGGCGACAGGGGTATGACTTGATTCAGTGACATCTTGACTCTCAATTTGATTCTTTAAGTATGCGATTTGAGAATCTCCTTCTTCAATCATCTTCATCAAGCTGTCGATTTGCTCCTACATCTTTATCATGCTTTCTTCCATAGTGTTTGTGTAGGGAATAAAACTCCCGCAGCGGAAAACGACATGATACGTCGTGGTTTTCGTTATGCTACTGATTTCTTAAAATTGAATCTATCACATAAATTCTAGGCTAAACATGTTGATTTAAGAAGAAACCTGTAAAGTAAAAGTACTTACTTGTTGAAGAACACTTCTTCCACGTTTCCTTCTGCGATCTCGATCTCTTTTCGTTCCAACAATCTTGACACGCGATCTCACGAACCGAATAGTTTGGATACCTCCAAATAGCCTTCTCGGTTGTTCACGATCGGTTGAGGGAGAGTGGTGAAATTCTCTTTGGTTTAGGTGGAGAGAATTTGGTAGAGAGATTGAGAGAATAGAGAGAGCTTATTTGGATGGAATTCTAAAAAATGAGAAGTGATTACCAAAAGCTTCTTGCAAAGGTCCTTATATAATGGTAAGAGGTGGAGTTGAAATCTCCACCAATTCACCATTTTACCATAACCTTATAATATGCAAATCATATTTGCATATCATATACTATAAGGTATCTCATACCTTATTATACAAATCTCATTTGTATGATTGTGGAATTTTTAAATTGAATCATATTCAATTTAATTTCTCTCAATCCAATTTCTGCAAATTAGCACTAATTAATCAATTAGGCTAACCTATATTTTATTATGAATCTCATTCACATTAAACTATATATTCTGTCAATCATATCTCATATAAATGACATAAATACCCTTTTAATGAATTTGAACACTTCAAATCCACACTAAACTGTAAACCTTCAATTTATCCAGTTTGAGCCATCCGAGAGACCTAATGGACCTACAGATGACGAGCTCCAATGATTTGAGATTAACCTGTCAAACTCTTTGACACAGTTATTCAACATTCATTACCTACGGTAACACTCCACTAAAACTCGTAGTTGACTCCCATCACTGTAGGACCAGTTATGTACATTGATATAACTAATGTCCATGAGTCGACCCTTCACAGGTTGTTCGTAGTCACAACTAGGTCAAATTACTGTTTTACCCCTCTGTCTACCTCTTGTTTCTTAAGTCCCACTACTCCTCTAATGAACAACTACATTGCATGGTCCGACCATGAACAACATCCCTCTCAAGCCAATGAGAGGGTGGGCGTCCGTTGTCCAAGCCTTGGAGACAACTTAAGGGAACAACCCCTATAGTTTCC
This sequence comes from Trichosanthes cucumerina, assembly GCA_036507285.1. Classification (NCBI taxonomy): domain Eukaryota; kingdom Viridiplantae; phylum Streptophyta; class Magnoliopsida; order Cucurbitales; family Cucurbitaceae; genus Trichosanthes; species Trichosanthes cucumerina. The sequence continues at coordinate 55,537,108 of CM071838.1, forward strand.
ATAAATCAGGAACGAGTGAATTTCATCTCGCGTAGTCAAGTTCCAAGCTCCCCACGTGGTCCTGTCCCTGAAAAGATAGGCATATTGGATGAGTAACTGTGACCACCCTCACCCGTACTAGTCAAAGGACAGACTCCCGCAGACAGGAGTCCGTAACACACTCAGGATTGAAGTCGAGTCATTATTGGTCATCTTCGAAGTTATTAGCCCTATACTGTTAACGGTGTTACATCATAAGTCTAATAATTCACGGTCCGGTCTTGTACAATCTTAGTGCACAGGATGCCCCCACTCGCATGCCAACCACATGAACGAGTTGGATCACCTTGTTTGATCTAATACAAAGCAGGTCGCATCCACAACATATCCAGGATTAGGTCTCCAACCCTATCCGTATACTGTAGACCGTTCGGGTCATTAACTCGAACGCCATCCTCCCTGTGTGTCCACTACACATCGTTCAAGTTCTTGTTCTCTCATAATTCAATGTCCCTGGAGCTTAGTTTATTGGATTAAGTTTGTAAATATGCGAGACACAATGTGATGAAAAAATAACTCTTATTTATTTCAACTTGAAATGTTACAAGCATATACGAGATTAAGACATACATCCCAACAGTTTGTTTCAGTATTCATGACGGACTCTACGTCAAAATCAAAATCGAACAAAGGGTTACATTTAACCAGGAACTTGTTGTTAGTTGATGCACCTTGTATTGTCGTCACTTCATCTTCTTCAAACCTTAGTTCATTAGAGCAACTATGGGTAGTAGAACCCGTGTACAAGTTGCTCATGACAACAATCATCGAAGAAGTCTTGAACGACATCACTTTACTTCTGCTTTGAGGTGATAGAAAGAGATGAGAGGTAGAGATGGTCCCACTGAGCGTACCAATTTGTTTACACGTGATTTCAGTAAAGCAATAGAAAGAAGACACGTGTAAATGAATTTGAATTTGAATTTATTTATGTGGATGTGGTACAATCTCTAATTTAACCCTATGATTCTTTCTCTCTCATGTACAATTGTCTGAAGGCTTTGCAACTTGTTCTTGAATGTGGACTTGTCTCGAGGGCTTCGCAGCTTGTTCTCGAATGTAGATTTGTCTTGAGGGCTTTGCAGCTTGTTATTAAGTGTAGACTTGTCTTGAGGGTTTTGCAGCTTGTTGAAGGTCTTCGATTTGTAGCTTGTTGAAGATATTTGGCTTGTAACTTGTTGAATGCCCTCGACTTGTAGCTTGTTGAAGGTCCTCGGCTTATAGCTTTTTGAAGCCCTTCGACTTGTACCTTGTTAATGGTCTTAGCGGAGCGCTTGACACATAAGGACTTGAAGTGTTTAGTACCTAAGGACTTGTCTTACAACATTCAACACCTAAAGACTTGTCTTGCAGCATTCATCACCTAAGGACTTTAGGGAGCATCCAACACCTAAAGACTTTGCTCTGAATTCTCTCTGAGTTCTCTTGAGAGTGAAATTTCTGAACCTTTGGAATGGAGGGGACTCATCTATTTATAGATCCTTCCCTGACATGTGAGCTTGGGCCTTTTAGGCTTTTAAGCCAAACCATTAGATTTCGACTTTGTTAGCTTTGGGCCTAACCATTCGGATTTTTGCTTTATTTAACTTTAACGCAAATTCCATATAACTCAATTTGACCAAATTAAATTTTTAATTTTTAGAATTCGTCAATTTTTGTCTTCAAATTAAATTTGGGACACATGTCAATTTATAATTGGTCCTAAATTTAATTATTTATAATTTTGTCATTAATTTTGAATAATGGTGTGGCAATTGGAGATTGGTCGAAATTTCTTTGTCAATTAGGATCACGACTTCCCTTTATTACTTACCAATATGGCTATCATGAGTATGAATAATATTGTACTAAAAAACATTATATGAATTATTTAATTTCTCATTTATCATAGCTAGTATTGTTATTATCTTTCTTTAAAGAGTTGATGACTTGTTAGAATTCTTTAATTTAATTATTACAAAAAAAATAGTATTTGATATTCATTTCTTCTGACTATAATAATAATAAATAATACTAAATTTGTTGTTTTTTAATTTAAAAAATAAAAAGTAGCATATTTTTACTATAAAGTGTTCGTATAATATAGCAAAATTCACCCTTAATGCAAATTTTGTTTATCTCATTTTATAGAATACGTTAAAATTAATTTATGTCATTACAAAATACACACATTATCTTCAAACTATATTGTTCATGAAATATAATTTTTTTTATTGAATTTATAAAAACATATATTTAAATTTCTATCCATGCTTAAATTTTATATATTTCATTAGATTAGAAAATATAATTAAAAAGATTAGAAAATAAGAAAGAAAATATAACATGCAGCGCACATGCTAAAATACCAGTCTCTTCAAGTGACATATAGCTATTGATAAAGTCAAAACCTAAATTGAGTATATCAGCAGTATATATATAATATAATGAATATGTAGCACCGATATACAATTGACATATTTCATATTATATATATGACGTAAATAATATATCTAAATGAAGTATATTAGTACTATATAATTTATTCACTACTGATATAGTACTAGACTGTAGGGAATGAAAATCCCCGCGCAGCGGAAGGCGATCGAATCGTCAAGATATCGTTACGCTACTTGAAATTTGTTAAAATGATCTAACGCTTAGATCTAAGTTAAACATACAAAATTAAGGAAGAAAAACAGTAAGAAGAACGTACTTACTTGTTGAAGACAATTCTTCAAAGTTTCTTCCTTGGTCACGAACACTTCGTGCTTCTCGATCTCAACGAACACTTCTCTCGAACAAAACCCGAACACCACCAATGGCCTTCTAAGTTGTTCTTTCTTTGGAAGAAGGAAAGTTGTGGGACTTTAGTTTTGGAGAGGGAGGAGAATTGAGAGAAAAATGTTGAGAGAATTCTCTTCTTTTGGTTAAAATTCCAAAAATGAGAGATTGAGATTAGAAATCCTTCTTGCAAAAGGTTTAAATAGTGAAATAACATGGAGTTAAAATCTCCACATTATTACTACTTTACCACAACTATAGGTTTTGCAAATCACATTTGCATAACCATATATTATAAGATATCTCATATCTAATTATACAAATCACATTTGCATAATTGTGGACTTTATTAAATCGAATCACATCCAATTTAATTTCTCTCAATTAATTTCTCCAATTAGCCCTAATTCAACAATTAGGCTAACCTATAGTTTATTATGAATCTCATTCACATTAAACTATATATTATATCATTCATATCTCATATAAATGACATAAATGCCCTTAAAGTGAAATTGAACACTTCAATTTCATACCAAAACATTAACCCTTCTTTTAACCTGTTGAGGCAAACGAGGGACCTAATGGACCCATCGTGACGGCGGGCTCCAATGATCCGAGATTAACTCACAAACTCTTTGACCTTGTTAACCAACATTCATTAGCTACAATAACACTCCATCAGTAGCCTGTAGCCGCACTCCCGCCTGCAGAATATTACGTGTCCATTGATATAACCAATGTCCATGAGTCGACCCTTCACAGGTTGTTCGTAGACACGACTGGGTCAAATTACCGCTTTACCCCTGTGTCTACCTCTTGTTTCTTAAGTCCCCACTGCTCCTCTAATGAACAACATATTGTGATGGTCCAACCATACACAACACCCTTCTCGGGCCGGTGAGAAGGTGGGCGCCGTTGTCCAAGCCCCGAGACAAAGACTTAAGGGAACAACCCCTCTAGTTTCCCTAAAGGCGGGAACGAGTGAATTCCATCTCGCGTAGTTAAGTTCCCAGCTCCTTACTTGGTTCTACCCCTAAGAAGATAGGCATATTGGGCGAGTAACTGTGACCACCCTCACCCGTACTAGTCAAAGTATGCACTTTCTCATGACGAGAGTCCAGTAACACACTCGGATTCGTGTCGAGTCACTAATGGTCATCTACGAAGTTATTAGTCCCATCACAATCAGCGGTGTTACATCAATAGGTCTAATAATTCACGGTTCGGTCTTGTACAATCTCATTGCACCGGATGCCCTCACTCGCATGTCAACCACATGAACGAGTCAGATCACCTCGTTTGTATCTAATACAAAGCAGGCCGCATCCACAGCGTATCTAGGATTAGGTCTCCAACCCTATCCATATACTGTAGACCTTTCGGATCATTAACTCGAACGCTATCCTCCCTGTGTGTCCACTACACACCGTTCAAGTTCTAGTTCTCTAATAAATTCAATGACCCTGGAGCTTAGTTTATTGGAAAAGTTTGTAAAATTTGCGAGACACAAAGTAATGAAATGAATAACACTTTATTAATTTCAAACAGTAATTTACAAACACGAGATTAGGACAAAAATCCCAACATAGACAAGTGTATCGACCAAAAAGATGTGCATCAACAAAAAAGTAATGACCAAAATCCATTAATAAAATCAAGAACTAAAATCAAGTATATCAATATATCAGTGATATACTTCATATTATGTATATCTTATATATGAATTACTGATATGCATTTTATATACTTCATATACATATGTATGATATACTTGATTATGAATTATCAACATACATTTGATATATTTTATATTAAGAATATCATTTCATTGATATAACTAAACAAAATATATAAGTAGTATATTGCGATATACGTCATATTAGATATTTCTAATATACTTATTTTAAAGGGTTGTTTGGCCCATGATATGAGTTGGGTTGAGTTGGTTTAAAAAGCCAACTCAGTGTTTGGGCCATTAATTGGGTTGAGTTCCTAACTCCCCACTTACCCAAATATCTCCCCCAATTTTCTCAACTTACATCTCTCCACAAAATCAATTCACACGTCTCTCCACCAATTTCTTCAATCTACATGCCTCTCCATTAATCCACGTGTTTTCCAATTTTTTCCACGCGTACGACATTCACACAACACTACTATACACGTTTTCTCTCAAACCTTCTGTCTCCTTCATTCTTCCTTCATTCTTCCTTCTTTGATTCTTCGATTCCCTCTCCTCTTCCATGGCGATAAAGAGATTAGTTGGGTTCTTCTTCGAGGTAAGTTTACAGTCTCTCTCATTTTCTTCATTTCTCTCTGTTTCAATTCTTCGATTTATCAAAAAACCCTATGTACTCCTTCGTTCTCCTCCTTCGATTCTTCGATTCCATCTCATTTTCCATGGTGAAAAAGGGTTTCGTTGGTCGTCTTCTTCTAGGTATGTTTACAGTCCCTCTCATTTTCGTCATTTTTCTGTTTCGACTCCTCAATTTCTCTCAAACCTCTTGCCCATCTCATTCCCTCAAAACCCTCTATCTTCTTCTTTTTTTCTCTTTCGACTCTTCGCATTTTTGTTTTCTTTAATGGAGATATGGGTACATTTGACATTTTGTTGTTCCTTTGAAACCTGAAACCCTAACCTCCTATCTCGATAAATCTCCGGGATCCATCTATCCCTTCACCGCTCTAATCTTTATGGCCCTTGTTGGAGTCCTTGCGCTTCTTCCATCGGGCCATACAACCATTCATAACAAACATCTCAAACCAGAGTATGTCTGGTTGAATGAATGTGTGTACAATGTGAAGGATGCGTGAGAGACTTTATGGTAGGGGACCTTAATGGTTATTGGAGCTTGGTTTGGAGAGGGTATCGCAGTGCAAGTATGTTTTCCTACCCTTTTACCGGCCGATGATGAACAAAATCTCTCCTGATTCTCAGTTTACATTTCTTTTGTTACTATTTATTTGGATTTTATATTCTCTTTATTATGATCATCAATTGCATAATAAGTTTTTGTTCATAATTTCATTCACATCTGCTGCTATAACTTGTTGGAACCCAATTTTCTCTGGATTTTGGTTCAACTACATCCGTTATTTTTTATTTCTGCAGTACATACTATTTTTAATTTTTTTAATTTCCAAACTCACCCATTGACTAGTGTTGTGTTATTCAATTTTACATGATTTGTAATGAGCTCTTTAATTTCTATACAAATATTTTGAGCTCAAACTATTCCTGAAGCCAGTACTTATATATGAATGCAATTATCATTTTGATTCATATCTACTTATTCATGGTTGGTATAATTTATTGCGATATCCATTCTAAATTATTTATGTTATTTTTATGCACTCTTTTGTATTATGCCAGTAGAAAATGAATCCAATCTGCCACTACTGCCATATTCATTAAAATGTACTAGTATATTTAATTTTCATAATTATTCCCCTATTGTACTTTTTCCTTCTACAACAAAACTACCATTAATATAACATTAATGAAACTAAGGGTAGGTTTCACCAGCCAACACACATATTCGCATAAATTGAACCAACCTTATTCGTTTCTCTTGAGCTTCCTCCACTGCCTACAAGGGGTCCCTTATCTGGTATGTCCCATTCTCAGTTCTGCCCCTTTTCTATGAAGTTTTTGCTTATGCTTATTTTAATTTGTACATAAATAGCTACTATACATGATTTCTATTCGATGTTTTGCATCATATTCTTCATAATTCCTACTTCATCCTATTTGACTATTTTATATTGATTTCTTGCTGAAATTTCATTTTCCTTCCTCATATTGTTTTATTTCCTACATTGTTATTTTTCTTTGCTCTACATACTGTCCATTATGTTTTATTTCCTACATTGTTATGTTTCTTTATTAGGATATGTTCATGTTTAAGTCTTTATTATATTCATGAATGTTATTTGACCACTTCATCCTTTGATTAGTGTATTCTGATTTGTTGCTGAAATTTCATTTTTCTTCCTCATATTGTTTTATTTCCTACATTGTTATGTTCATTTTTTGTGCATAATGCTTGTTCTGTGTATGTTCTTATTAGGTTCTGACCATGTCTTAGTCTTTACTATATTCATGAATGTTATTTTACTATATTAGTCAAGTTTTTTCCAGAGGTCGGTTCTAATTCTTACATACTTTTTTTTTACCTTGTGATATATCTTTTTGTATATTGGATTTGTTTGATCAACCTCATTTATTATGAATTTTGGCATTTCTAATACAACCTACTTACCACTTCCTTCATAAGTACCTTTTACACTGTATTTACTTTATAAATATTTTGCCTTACTAGTTAATAATAGACCTAATTGATATTCTTTGAATGTTCAAGTTCTCCACATCTTTGTGTGCACTTCAAGTCGAAACCGCCACACGACTCATTTTGGATTCGTCCAAAGGTACATCATTTAACCCTCAACTTTTTCCTTGATTTAGCCTTTTTTTTATGATTTATATTTCGTGTCTAACTTACTTTTCTTTCTTTTTTTTTCCAAATATATGCAGGCCAAACTAATAAAATACAACAAATTAGTTTGAGGTTTGGATTGCTTTATTTTTATCTTAATGTATACTTTCATTAGCTTATATCTATACAATTTTTGGCTTGCATAATATTGGTCTTATTGTTACAACATCTGTTCTTTTTTCCTACTTATTTATATCCATTGGACATTATTGTTGGTTCAATTTGTACCTAAAGTTAAATACCTACTCTCTTGTATTTACTGTCACAAACGGTTGAAATTACGTTCTTATTTTTTAAAATAATCAATTCAAGGTGTTTCATCCCATTTTTCTTTCAATTGAAGTTAACAATTTTTAAATTGAATGGTTGAATAATTGATGTTTATTCCTAAGCAATCTCTTCATCGTGCGTCTAAAAAAAATTTTGGAATTTCCAATGACTTGATTGTTAAACTTGCAGTACTTAAATTGAATAATAAATTTGTAAATTGTGAAGAAGATCAATCGTAATTTTCAATCTACATTATTTAATATTTAATTTCTATTGGTTTGAAAATTCTTATTATGAAAAGCAATAATAACAAATTCTAATGTTTAATGTAATGTGGCATTCTTTATATAATTAAGAAAAGGCATTTTCCAATGTTTAAGTTCTATTTGTAATGTATACATATTAACCAAAGGGTTGCATGATCAATACTAACTATTTGAACATAAATATAGATTTCGTGATCACCAAAAAAAAACGAAGAAGAATATTGATAATTTAACCTTTTTAATTTGCAGTTCTAATGTTTTGAAACTTTACTTGAACTTGAATTTTGAATTTCGATTTTCAATTGGTGTTTTCACAATTTAAAAAATCATTTTGGATTGATTTCTTAGGTTATAATTTCAAGTGGCATAATCAATTTAACAATTTGAATAAAACATTCCATAATATAGAACCTGGTTAAAATGTTTAATTTACAATAAACTCTAAACCTTAAAGTCCTACATCGTTCAAATCCATTAACCCTAAAAATCTCTAAACCCTAAACCCTAAAAGCCTTTAATTTTGAAACACTAAAATACTCTAAACCATACAACTATCTAAACCGTAAAATCACCTAAATCCTAAACCCTAAAATTACATAAACCATCAAAGCCCTATAATCCACTAAACCATAAAACTATTTACACCCTAAAATACTCTAAACCCTAAAACTCTAAAGTTCCCCAAACCCTAAACCCCACAAACCCTAAAACCCGAAGCCCTAAAACCATAAAATATCCTAAACTCTAATACCCTAAACCCCACAAACCCTAAAACTCTAAACCCTAAAACCATAAAATACCTTAACCCCTAATACCCTAAACCCTTTTAAACCCTAAAACCCTAAAGCTACAAATCCTAAACCCTAAAATACCCTAAAGTACATAAGCTCTAAACTACATAAACCCTAAAACCCCTATAATCCAATAAACCCTAAACCCTAAAACAACCTAAACCATAAAACCCTCAACTACATAAAACCCTAAAATACCCAACATTTGTATTTCAGGAACAACTGGATCCTCATCATGTGATTCAGACAATATGGCTAACATTGAAGAACTGTTTCATATAATCACCATCATAACGACCTCCCAAAAACAGATGTTGATGAGTTTAAGGTTCCTTCTCAATGATTATCGAAGGGTAGGATACCAATCTGCATTCGATAGACATCGCATTAGGCAATTGAATTTCTTTCGTCTCATCTACGAGAGTGACTTATGTTGTCGTGAAAGTACGATGATAGATAGAAGGACCTTCACGATCCCTTGCAATATGATATGGACGATCGGTGGACTGCAGTCAACCCAATATGTTGATGTCCAGGAAATGGTGCCATGTTTCTGCATATACTAGCGCACAACGTCAAAATTAGAGTAGCCCGTAAACACTTTGCAAAATCTGGAGAGACAGTGTCCAGACACTTCAACTCTGTTCTTACATCAGTATTGCAACTTCATGAGGTGTTGCTGAAAACTCCTGAGCCAATAACGAACTCATGCACTGATACACGGTGGAATTGTTTGAGGAATTGTATGCATTCATAGTCCTAAGTTCAAACAAATTGTACGTTCATTAACCTTCAACACACGTATATTCAATCACACAGAATTGTCTGGGTGCATTAGACGACACTTACATAAAAGTCAATGTCAATGTCGCTGATAGACCTCGATATAGGAAAAGGAAAGATGAGGTTGCCACGAACGTTCTTGGAGTCGTTTCTACCAATGGTGAGTTCGTATTCGTGATGCCAAGCTGGGAAGGTTCGACAGTCGATTCTAGGGTTCTTAGAGACATACTTTCTCGACCTAATGGCTTGAAAGTCCCTCGGTGTAAACCGTTATTGTTACACAATTCTTATATCCATAGGTTTAACGAATGATCGGATATGTTAATTTTTCAATTACTTTAATCCATAGGATATTACTACCTGTGCGATGTTGGATACCCGAACGCCGAAGGATTCCTTGCACCGTATAAGGAGAACCTTATCATCTTTTAGACTGGCGGGGATCGAGGAATGTGTTGGGATTTTTGTCCTAATCTCGTGTTTGTAATATGTTGTTTGAAATTAATAAGAGTTATTCATTTCATCACTTTGTGTCTCGTATTATTTATAAACTTTTCCAATAAACTAAGCTCCAGGGTCATTGATTTTATGAGAGAACTAGAACTTGAACCGTGTGTAGTGGACACACAGGGAGGATCACGTTCGAGTTAATGACCCGAATCGCTCTCAGATATATGGATAGGGTTGGAGACCTAATCTCGATACACCGTGGATGCGCCCGCTTTGTATTAGATACAAACGAGGTAATCCGACTCGCTCATGTGGTTGACATGCGAGTGGGGGCATCCTGCAATGAGATTGTACAAGACCGGTTGACCTACTGATGTAACACCGCTGATGTGTGAGGGACTAATAATTTCGTAGATGACCTTTAGTGACTCGACCAATCTCGAGCGTGTTACGGACTCCATCATGCAGGGTCCGTCCTTTGACTAGTACGCGGGTGAGGGTGGTCACGCTTTACTCGCCTAATATGCCTATCTTCTCGTGACGTAACCAAGTAGGGCCGGAAACTTAACTCACGCGAGATGGAATTCACTCGCTCCCGCCTTTTTAGGAAACTAGAGGGTTGTTCCCTTAAGTGTTGTCTCCGTGGCTTGGACAACGGGCGTCCACCTTCTCACCGCCCGAGAAGGGTGTTGTGTATGGTTGGACCTTCACAATATGTTGTTCATTAGAGGAGCAAAGTGGGGACTTAAGGAACAAGAAGTAGACACGGGGGTAAAACGGTAATTTGACCCGTACCGTGTCTACGAACAACCCGTGAAGGGTCGACTCATGGGCATTGGTTATATCGGTGGACACGTAATATTTTGCAATCGACGGAGTGCAAACTTCACGCTATAGTGGAGTGTTACCGTAGTTAATGAATGTTGGTTAACCGGTCAAAGAGTTTGACAGTTAATCTCGGATCATTGGAGCCCGCCATCGTAGGTCCATTAGGTCCCTCGCTTGGCTCAATCAAGGTTAAAAGAAGGGTTAATGTTTTGGTATTAAATTGAAGTGTTCAATTTCACTTTAAGGGCATTTATGTCATTTATATGAGATATGAATGATATAATATATAGTTTAATGTGAATGAGATTCATAATAAACTATAGGTTAGCCTAATTGTTGAATTAGGGCTAATTGGAGAATTTGATTGAGAGAAATTAAATTGGATGTGATTCAATTTAATTAATACACAATTATTGCAAATGAGATTTGCAATATGAGATATGAGATATCTTATATTATATGGTTATACAAATGAGATTTGCATAACCTATGGTTGTGGTAAAATGGTAATAATGAGGAGGTTTTAACTGCATCAATTCCACTATATAATCCCTTCTTGCAAGAAGGATTGTAAGGCATTCTCTCATTTTTTAGAATTTCACAAAAGAGAAGAAGAAAGTTCTCTCTACTTTCTATCTATTCTCCTCCCTCTCCAAAACTCCAAAAGTACCCACAAACTTTCCTTCTCCAAAAGAAAACAACCGAGACTCCAAGTTGTGGTGTTCGGGTTCCGTTCGTGGGAAGAGTTCTTTGAGATCGAGAAGCACGAAGAGTTCGTGATCTGGAGAAGGAATCTTGAAGAAAGGCTTCAACAAGTAAGTACCTTTAATCTTACTGTTTTTCCTTCTTTTTCAGTATGTTTAGCATAGATCTATAGTAGATCGTTTTAACAAGAATAAGTTGTGTATTGATACCACGACGATTCGATCGTCTTCTGCTGCGCGGGGATTCTCATTTCCTACAATTGGTATCAGAGCCATTTCGATGGTTCTTCATTTATGCATTGTTTTGTTAAAATTAGGTGGGTAAATTTGCCTAATTTCATGAGATGAATGTTTGGTAAGCATAATGGATGTTTTCGATTTTTGGCACTAGTTTAGATTTACAATTATGTTGATGAGATCAATGTAAGGGCTCGTTGTTTTTGGGCATTTCGTTGTAAATCGAGTCTGTAAGTCCGGGTCGTTCGTGGAAAGAGTTGCTGTGAAGAAATCGGAGCGGAAACAGGCAGATTTCGGTGGAAGAACAGCAAAGAGTTTGATGTTCTATCGATGGCGTTGAGACGCTGCCTCACAGCGTCTCAACGCTGTCCTTGCGGACGGAGGCATTGCTGCAGAGCAGCGTTACCGCGCGCTACCGGCGTTAAAACGCACTCGACGCCGCAAGCAACAAATGTCGCAACGCCGCACGCGCTGAGAGCGCTTCTTTGGAGGCGGTTTCGCGAGACGTGGGACGTGATTTCTTAAAGTGGGCGGTTTTTTTTGGGTTTTTATTTATTTTATTATTTATAAAATGTATTTTATTTATTTATTTAATTATTTTATTAAATAATATTAATATAAATGTTATATTAATGTTATTTAATTAAATAATTGCCCCTAGGTGCCAATAATCGATCCATTTTTTGCTGTTTAATTATTTTATGCATGAGATGTATATTTTAATTAATTTCTATGTGCATATTGTATGTCATATAGATTTAAAATCCCACCTTAGGTTAAACATTTCATGCATCATATTTATATTATAAGAGTTATAATATATATTATGCATGATAGGATTATATTATAAGGGTTATAATATAATGAATGCATGTTTTAATTTATTTAAATATAAGTGTTATATTTTAAGTTAAAAGCATGATCATGCATTTAATTCATGTAATGAATGTATGTTATAGTATAGTATTATTCATGTGATGGATGATCAAGCACTATAACATAGAAATGCATGCAACCTAAGTTAATTATTAGTTTTAAAGAGTTTAGAACTTGAATAATTAGACTTAAGTTTTCTAATTTTCTAATAAGATTAGAAATTAGAAAATCAAATATAACCTTTGAATAGAGACTGATAAGTAACTCTGTCTAAGGAAGGTTTTGTCTAAGGTCAGTATTTTTAAGTTGACGCTTGCGTAACACCCTGCACTGAAACCGACCTGGGAGTGAATTCGGTCCGGAGATTCTTTGGTTATATTCTCGTGAGTGTCGTTAATTAAGTGTTAATTAAATTACTCACATAGACCTAAGTTAATAATGTGATTATAAACTTAGGTTAATACCATATAAGAGTTATATTGGTAGACTTAGGTAAATTTTAGCCGGTTTATCTAGGTCAATCCCTATTAAAATTAAAGTGTTGAGTGGGAGGAAATATAGTATATGAGATACATTTGAATTTCCAATCACAAATCTCCGTTAAGTCCGCACCGTGAGATCTATACTCGGCCTCGTGGCGCAAATGGGAGCGTCCCCCGTCGGATGGCATTCGTATAGGTCAATACCATCGCGGATGGAGAGAGTACTTATAGTGAGTGAGAGCGGGACTTGTGAAAACGAGACCCACGGTCTCTTCTTTCGATTCACACCGTGAGACGCCTATGATCTGCCTGCTAGTTTGGCCTGGACCAGACAATCCCTTCGGAGGGCTTGATCATGGGAGTCGGAACACCGTGAATTCCTAAAAGGGATACAGTTTCCTAGTTGGTTTTCCTTCTTGGTTTATCCTTCGGTGGCTATTGTTTGGACGGATACTTGGAAACTTAAAGATTGAGAGTGACACTCACAGAATTCGTTAAGTGTTAATGAATTCGACCGAACAATGGTAATTGGACGCCTAATGGAATAAGAGTTATTCTGGGATTAGGGTTTGATCGAGAAAGTCTCGTCCTAGAGGAGGAGTGTTCCGTTCACCCTTCGATGGCGGTCATTCTAAACCTTTAGGGTATCATTGCAAAAATTTTGAATGACCTAGAGATCATGAAACAATTTTTCTAAAACTTGATTGGATTTCAAAAAGTTTTTTGCGAGACTAATACAAAGTTTTTCTTATTTTTCAGCTAAAAAATGTCTAGCACAATTATAACTTTACTCGCATCCGATAAGTTAGTGGGAGATAATTACCAGAGTTGGAAAAACAACATTAACACAATTTTGGTAACTGACGACATAAAGTTCGTGCTGTCTGAGGAGTGTCCTCAAATGTCGGGCTCGACAGTGTTGCGAAGTGTTCGCGATGCGTACGATCGGTGGATCAGGGCCAATGAAAAGGCCAAGGTCTACATAATTGCCAGCATGTCTGATGTCTTGGCAAAGAAGCATGAGCTGATGGTTTCCGCCAAGGAGATCATGGAGTCCTTGCAGGAAATGTTTGGACAACACTCCTTTCAGGTTCGGCATGACTCGCTCAAAACGTCTTTAACGCACGGATGAAAGAGGGGTCGTCTGTCCGTGAACATGTTCCAGACATGATGACCCACTTTAATCTGGCAGAGATGAACGAGGCTTCGATCGACGAGTCGAGCCAGGTCAGTTTTATTTTGGAGACTCTTCCGAAGAGTTTCCTTGATTTAGAGCAAAGTCATTATGAACAAAATTAGCTACACTCTGACTACCCTCTTCAATGAGCTACAGAATTTCCAATCCTTGAACAGGATCAAGGAATCTGAGGCAAATATGTCCTACAGGTCTTATCACAGGGGTTCGACCTCTGGGACGAAACCTGTTGCTCCTTCACGCCTGAAAGGGAAGAAGAGGATGAAGAAGGGTAAAATCGCCCGAGCCGCCACGCCACACAGGGCAAGAAGGTCAAGGAGGTTGCAGAGAAAGGAAAGTGTTTCCACCGCAATGGGGTGGACATTTGGAAGAGGAACCGCCCAAAATTCTGGCCGAGAGGAAGAATCAAGGTAAATGTGATTTACTTGTGGATCAAACATGTTTAGTGGAGAGTACTCGACTCTGCCGATATTGGATTCGCGCCACTAACCACGCTTTGTTCTTCTTTTCGTGGATTGATACCGCGGCCACGCGAGAGGGTGAGGTGACTCTACGGGTTGGATCCGGAGAGCTTGTCTCTGCTGCAGCGATCGACACCGTGAAGCTACACTTTGGCGGGAAGTACTTATTGTTGGACAATTTGTACATAGTTCCAGGGTTTACTAGAAACCTTATTTCCATTTCCTGCTTAATTGAACATTGTATTTCGGTTTCTTTTGAATTGAATAAAGCGTTTATTTCTTTCAAAGGGAATGTTATTTGTTCAGCTTCACTTGAAAATAATCTGTATGTTTTGAAACCTAATTCTGTCAAAAGTATTTTGAATACTGAATTGTTTAAAACTGCAGAAACACGAACTAAGAAAGTAAAAGTTTCTCCAAAAGAAAATGCCCATCTTTGGCATCTATGCCCATCTTTGGCATCTACGGTTAGGCCACATTAATCTCAATAGGATTGAGAAACTAGTGAAGAGTGGACTTCTAAACGAGTTGGAAGAAAACTCTTTGCTGGTGTGTGAGTCATGCCTTGAGGGCAAGGTGACCAAACGTCCTTTTAGTGGAAAAGGATATAAAGCCAAAGAGCCTCTTGAGTTAATACATTCTGACCTCTGTGGTCCGATGAATGTTAAAGCTCGGGGCGGTTATGAGTATTTCGTGTCTTTCATAGACGATTACTCCAGATATGGGTATATCTACCTAATGCACAAGAAGTCTGAAACTCTTGAAAAGTTCAAGGAGTACAAGACTGAGGTTGAGAACCTCTTAGGTAAATCGCTTAAAACACTTCGATCGGATCGAGGTGGAGAGTACATGGACACCGAAATTCCGTGACTATATGATAGAACACTTAATTACGTCCCAACTCTCAGCACCTGGTATGCCACAGCAGAATGGTGTATCGGAGAGGAGAAACAGAACCTTATTGGACATGGTTCGGTCGATGATGAGCTATGCTCGTCGAAGAGTGTTTGTGAAACACCTTTCGAGCTCTGGAGTGGACGTAAAGGCAGTCTACATCATTTCAGGATTTGGGGATGCCCGACCCACGTGTTGGTGTCAAACCCAAAAAAGTTGGAACCCCGTTCGAAATTGTGTCTATTCGTAGGTTACCCTAAAGAGACTAGGGGTGGTCTTTTTTACGATCCTAGGGAAAATAGGGTGCTTGTGTCGACAAACGCTACTTTCCTAGAGGAAGACCACGTCAGGGATCATTTACCAAGGAGTAAAGTTGTGTTGAATGAAATGGACAGTACATCAGCAAGAGTTGCTGATGGGGCTAGTACGTCAACAAGTGTTGTTGATCCTAGCACGTCTAGTCAAATCCGTTCCCAAGATTTGGGAATGCCTCGACGTAGTGGGAGGGTCAGTGAGACGGCTTTGATCGCTACATGGGTTTAGCCAAACCTCGGTTGTCGCCTCCCGATGATGATCGTGAGGATCTATTGACCTATGATCAGGCAATGGTTGATGTTGACAAAGACGAGTGGATCAAAGCTATGGACCAGGAAATGGAGTTTATGTACTTCAATTCTGTATGGGAGCTTGTGGATCAACCGGATGGGGTAAAACCTATTGGTTGCAAATGGATCTACAAGCATAAACGTGGCGTAGATGGGAAGGTGCAGACCTTCAAAGCCCGACTAGTGGCAAAGGGTTTTACCCAGGTTGAAGGGGTTGACTATGAGGAGACCTTTTCACCTGTTGCCATGGTAAAGTCGATCAGGATCCTTCTAGCCATTGTCGCGTATTATGATTATGAGGTATGGCAGATGGACGTCAAGACAACCTTTCTAAATGGCAAACTTGATGAGACCATCTATCACGTGTATATGCTCCTAAAATGAAACGGAACTTAATATCTATCACGTGTATATTATAACAAATGTATAAAATATCCTTTGAAATCAATGAAGCGTTCATTTTCAGAAAAGGTATTCAAATTTGTTCTGCTATACTAGAAAACAACTTATATAAGTTAAGACCAACTAAAGCAAAATTTATCTTAAATACTGAGATGTTTAGAACAACCGAAACTCAGAATAAAAGATAAAAAGTTTCTTCCAATGCCTATTTATGGCACTTAAGACTTGGCACATAAATCTCAATAGGATTGGGAGATTGGTTAAGAATGGACTCCTAAATCAGTTAGAAGACAATTCTTTACCTCCATGTGAGTCTTGTCTTGAGGGAAAAATGACTAAGAGATCTTTTACTGGAAAAAATCTCAGAGCAAAAATACCCAAGTAGGGAGCTGGGAACTTAACTACGCGAGATGGAATTCACTCGTTTTCGCCTTTAGGGAAACTAGAGGGTTGTTCCTTAAGTCTTTGTCTCTGTGGCTTGGACAACGAGCGCCCACCTTCTCACTGGCCCGAGAAGGGTGTTGTGTATGGTTGGACCTTCACAATATGTTGTTCATTAGAGGAGCAGTGGGGACTTAAGGAACAAGAAGTAGACACAGGGGTAAAATGGTAATTTGACCCAGCCGTGTCTACGAACAACCTGTGAAGGGTCGACTCATGGGCATTGGTTATATCAGTGGACACGTAATATTCTGCACTGACGGGAGTGCAGCTACGGGCTATAGTGGAGTGTTACCGTAGTTAATGAATGTTGGTTAACTAGGTCAAAGAGTTTGACAGGTTAATCTCGGATCATTGGAGCCCGTCACTGTAGGTCCATTAGATCCCTCGATTGGCTCAATCTGGGTTAAAAGAAGGGTTAATGTTTTGGTATGAAATTGAAGTGTTCAATTTCACTTTAAGGGCATTTATGTCATTTATATGAGATATGAATGATATAATATATAGTTTAATGTGAATGAGATTCATAATAAACTATAGGTTAGCCCTATTGTTGAATTAGGGCTAATTGGAGAATTTGATTGAGAGAAATTAAATTGGATGTGATTCAATTTAATTAATACACAATTATTGCAAATGAGATTTGCAATATGAGATATGAGATATCTTATATTATATGGTTATACAAATGAGATTTACATAACCTATGGTTGTGGTAAAGTGGTAATAATGAGGAGGTTTTAACTCCATCAATTCCACTATATAATCACTTCTTGCAAGAACGATTGTAAGGCATTCTCTCATTTTTTAGAATTTCACAAAAGAGAAGAAGAAAGTTCTCTCTACTTTCTCTCTATTCTCCTCCCTCTCCAAAACTCCAAAAGATCCCACAAACTTTCCTTCTCCAAAAGAAAACAACCGAGACTCCAAGTGGTGGTGTTTGGGTTCCGTTCGTGGGAAGAGTTCTTTGAGATCGAGAAGCACGAAGAGTTCGTGATCTGGAGAAGGAATCTTGAAGAAAGTCTTCAACAAGTAAGTACCTTTAATCTTACTGTTTTTCCTTCTTTTTCAGTATGTTTAGCCTAGATCTATAGTAGATCGTTTTAACAAGAACAAGTTGCATATTGATACCACGACGATTCGATCGTCTTCCGCTGCGCGGGGATTCTCATTCCCTACAGAATGCACCCACTACTCCAAAGGAATTTTTCAACATGAAGCATTCATCCGCAAGGAACGTCGTCGAGAGAGCGTTCGGTGTGTTGAAGGGGAGATAAGTTATTCTTCGTGGAAAGTCATTTTATCCCATTCAAGTACAATGTCAGACAATAACAGCATGTTGTCGCATCCACAACCTACTCATTAGAGAGATGGGGAACGATGCAATGTTCGATGAGGATGATGAAGTTGAGTCCACACCTACTGTTGGGGAAGGAGAGAATATACAACTTATTGAAAGTTCCGACGAATGGACTGCATTTAGGGATGATTTGGTTGAGTGCACGTTCAATGCTTGGGAACAACATGATAACTTTTTCTATTTCAGTACTTTTGTCATTCATAATCGGACCTAAACATCGATTTGCTTAGTGTAGCCTTCATTTTCGAACTGTTCTTGATTGAATTGAATGTCATATAATTGTTAGAGTTCTACAAAAATTCAAATTATGAATCATATTAATATTAATCACAATCATTATAAAATTAACCTAGAGGAGTGTATGTTTGCAACCCTCATGGCAAGTACCTCGAAATCATCAAAACATACATGAAAGAAGGATGAAGAGGCAAAATTGGTAGAGTGCTTATTGACTCTAGTCCACATCGGTTGGAGGTCTGACAATGGGACATTATGACCTGGGTATCTACAACATCTCTAGAAACTACTTGAAATGAAGCTTCCAATTTAATTGCTCTCAATTAAATTCTCCAATAAGCCCTAATTCAACAATTAGGCTAATCTATAGTTTATTATGAATCTCATTCACATTAAACTATATATTATATTATTCATATCTCATATAAATGACATAAATGTCCTTAAAGTGAAATTGAACACTTCAATTTCATACCAAAACATTAACCCTTCTTTTAACCCAGATTGAGGCAACCGAGGGACCTAATGGACCTACTGTGACGGGCTCCAATGATCCGAGATTAACCTGTCAAACTCTTTGACCCGGTTAACCAACATTCATTAGCTACAGTAACACTCCATCAGAGTAGCCGTGTAGCTGCACTCCCGTCGGTCAGAGATTATTACGTGTCCATTGATATAACCAATGTCCATGAGTCGACCCTTCACAGGTTGTTCGTAGACACGACTGGGTCAAATTACCGCTTTACCCCTGTGTCTACCTCTTGTTTCTTAAGTCCCCACTGCTCCTCTAATGAACAACATATTGTGATGGTCCAACCATACACAACACCCTTCTCGGGCGGTGAGAAGGTGGGCGCTCGTTGTCCAAGCCCCGGAGACAAAGACTTAAGGGAACAACCCTCTAGTTTCCCTAAAGGCGGGAACGAGTGAATTCCATCTCGCGTAGTTAAGTTCCCAGCTCCTTACTTGGTTCTACCCCTAAGAAGATAGGCATATTGGGCGAGTAACTGTGACCACCCTCACCCGTACTAGTCAAAGTACAGGACCTGCATGCAGCATGTGAGTCCAGTAACACACTCGAGATTCGTGTCGAGTCACTAATGGTCATCTACGATGTTATTAGTCCTTCATCACAAGCGGTGTTACATCGTGAGGTAATAATTCACGGTCCTGGTCTTGTACAATCTCATTGCACAGGATGCCCCCACTCGCATGTCAACCACATGAACGAGTCAAATCACCTCGTTTGTATCTAATACAAAGCGGGTCGCATCCACAGTGTATCCGAGTTAGGTCTCCAACCCTATCCATATCACGTAGACCGCTTCGGGTCATTAACTCGAACGTGATCCTCCCCGTGTGTCTACTACACACCGCTCAAGTTTTAGTTCTCTCATAAATTCAATGACCACGGAGCTTAGTTTAATGGAAAAGTTTATAAATATTATGTAGACACAAAGTGATGAAATGAATAACTCTTATTAATTCCAAACAATATATTACAAACACGAGATTAGGACAAAAATCCCAACAAACTCCCACTTGGACTAAGCTAGTGGAGAAAAAATATTTCTGAAATGTACATAAATTACAATGAAGTCATACAATAAACTAGGGCATTGAATACCCGTTTACACATCTCCCACTTGCCCCAGTCAGGAAGCTGTCGAAGACTTAGACTCTCTAGGTGACCCTCAAACACCTTAGCCGTGAGGGGCTTTGTAAATGGATCAGCTACGTTGTGCTCCGACGCTATTTGCGTGACCGTCACGTCTCCGCGGTGCACAATCTCCCGTATCAGATGATACTTGCGCTCAATGTGTTTGCCTCTCTTATGGCTCCGAGGCTCACGTGAGTTGGCTCTCGACCACCAAGTATCACGAGCGATTGGTGATTGGCAAGTTCATATTTGGAACAACTTCCAAATTTGTCATGAACTTCCTAAGCGAAATAGCTTCCTTTGCAGCTTCACTAGCCACAACATACTCTGCTTCCATAGTGGAATCAGCGATGCATCCCTACTTGATGCTTCACCATACTACAACTCCTCCATTCAGAATGAAGGCTGACACCGAAGTGGATTTCCTAGAATCCTTATCGGTCTGAAAATCAGAAACCGTGTATCCCGTAAGGATCAAATCTCCACTGCCATACACTAAGTTGTAGTTCCTCGTTCTCCTAAGATACTTGAGGATTGCCTTTACGGCTGTCTAGTGATCTAATCCAGATTGACCGATATCTCACCGAAAATTCCTCTCAGCACAAATGTATGCCGGGCCTAGTACACAACATGACATACATCAGGCTCCCTACAGCCGAAGCATATGGAATCCGTCTCATATCCTCAACATCTTGAGGAGTCTTAGGACACTGATCCTGCCATATGCAAGATTGTTTTGCTTGAAACAAAAACTAATACATTGACAAAAACAGAACAAGCATGGAAAATTTAATCTAATTAAAGCATGGAAATAACATACATGCAAACATTCTTAAAGTTTAACAATTAAACTAATTAAAGAGAGGAATACCTTTGTAGTTTCAACTTGCAGCAACTCCTTGCTCCAAACAGTACAGCAACACAGGAACTTCCAAGAAACTTCTCTGTTTTCTTTAGTTGGACAACACCACGAGGAAAACGTTCTATCCTCTAAGATTCAACCTAGAACAAAATCCTTTGTGGGAAGGATTCCAACTTTTGGATAATTTTGGGAATTCTGGAGAGTGAGTGAGAGAGAGAATTTTTCTTTCTATCAAAAGAAAAATCAATCGATCCAAATGAGCAACCCCCTTCTCCCTGTTAAACTGTCGATAGGGAGAAGGAGAGGGGTAGCGGAGAACGTGTCTGGATGACACGTTCCCTTATTTTATTATTAAAATAATAATAATAATAATTAAATAATAATTAAATCAAATTTAATTATTAATTTAAAAAGAAATTAAATATCATATATTTAATTTGGATTAAATCTCATTTAATCATATCACCCCTTTAACCTATAGTTTTAATGTACATCAAGTGCACATTAAATTTTAACCTATAGTTTTCAAATGTGAATCACATTCACATTTAATATAATATTTGAACTCTTTCAAATATTCAATTCTCTCATATAATTTAATATGAATCATATTCACATTAAATTTATAATATATAGTTCCAAAACTATATATTATATCGTATCTAAATACATAATATATATTCCCTAATGAATTTGAACATTTCAAATTCAAATGATCTAAGAACCCTTTACGAGCTAGAAGGTGAACCTAATGGACCTACAGATCAGAAGTTCCAACGATACGAGATTGCTCGGTGATATTGAATAGTGAAACATTTTGTAATTTAATGAATAGTATTTGACAAATTTATATTTAGTATCATCTCAAAGTTGATGTTCATTACTATATTTATTTTATGAACAATAGATTGTTATGTTTTGTATCAATTTAAGTGGGATAATGTAAATCTTGAATGAAATGTAATTTGCTTGGATTCACGACACATAAATTCATTATGTAACTAATATTGTAGATCATTTATTTATTATTTTACTTCTAATTTGAACTTAGGTAAGAAACATGAATAATAACATCATGAATAATTTTTAAAGCCATCAAAGTTACAACAATAGCAAAAAATTTTACAATTCAAGAGTATATTATAGCTTTAATTTAAGTTCAAAAAATAACTACAAATAAATGCTATAATTGTTAAAATGCTATCGTAGATTACTACAATATTATTATAGCATTTATAAAATGCTATCATTGATTAAAAAGAGGAAATTATGCTATTAAAAGACTTTTGATATAACATTTTTTATAACCTTTATAAAATGCTATAAAAATTCTAATTTTTATAGCTTTTATAAAATGCTGTAAAAAGTCTAGTCTTTTACAGCTTTTATAAAATGTTGTTAAAAGTCCCAGACTTTTAATAGCTTGGGTTGTCATGACTCTGCACAAAAAGTTATAAAGGCCTATTACAGCATTTTTTTGAAGCTATTGTAGACTTTTTTTTCTGTAGTGAGACGATCAATTTGTGGAAGCTTTTAAGTCGTTGAATCTTCTGAATTCTGAATCTTTAGATCTTTTGAATTCTCTGACTTTTGAGTTCTAACTTTGGAAGACTCTGAATTTTCTAACTAAGCCGAGATTTCTGAATTCTGGTCTCCTCTATTTATAGAGTTTGATGGACCAGATACGGGCTTAGGCCTGGTGGACTTTGGGTCCAACTCTTAGGCTTAGTCTTATTTGGACTTAATCCCATCCAATTATTTTTTTAAATTTGTTTGAATTATTTAAATTGAGTCCAATCCATTTTTAATACTGGACATGGGCATTATTTAATTTGCAGATTTTTCATGTCTTTTAATTTAATTTTAGGACACGCGTAAATTTATAATTGGCCCCAAATTTACTTTATCATTAATTTAAATTAATGATGTGACAATTTGTGATTCACTGAAATTTCTCATTCAACAATGAGTCTCTTCAACAAGGTGTTTTTTATTCAATTCTCTTGGACTTTTAAATCTCTTGTTTGTTTGGAGGTTTTAATTTAAATGGTGCAAAAAAGTCTTTTCCAGGCCTCTTCACTATAAGTATGCAAATGATCTTAATCCATTCAATACGGTGGGTTTTAATTTAATAATACGACTTAATAAAAATAAACTAACAATTAATTAATTACTTAAAAATAACTAATATAATAAAATTGTTGAGATTAATTACAAAAATACAACATAAATATTATTTATTTATAAACAATTCTAATGGCATTATTCTCATGCATAACTAAACGTAGTTATTTTTTAGCTTGTTTGATAATGTTCTTATTTTTTGTTTTTTTGTTCCCGTTTCTCATTTTATAAGAAATAAACTTGTTTGATAATCAATCTCGTTTCTTATTTCTAGTTTTTGAAAAATGTTTCTAAAATTGGGGTTGAAGTTCAGAATTAACTACAAAGAATAGTTTCTCTCTATTATGATTTCTTTTATATTTAAATGTTCCTTAAAATGCTAAAATAGTTTTTTGGTTTATTGGTCAAGGAGCGCTCATCTTTTGCCTTGTATTTCGACAACTAGGTAAAATAACCTTCTATTTTACTTTAATTTCAAACAATGTAGATCAAATTTGGACGACATTTGAATGATAAAGAAATTTTATTATTTATTTCTAATATAGAAACAATTTTATTATTGTTTTTTAATTTTGAATTGAGAAATATTGGTATTAAATAGTATACATTTTTTATATGTTTTAATCCATGTTATATACTTTTATATTATATAACTAAATTCTTTTAAACCATAAAAAAGAAGAAAAAAAACAATAACAAGAAGCCATAAATAGTTAACAATCAAACTTTTGTTTATATTTCTTGTAGAAACAAGAAACATAAATAGTTATGAAACATATCATTCTTTGTTATTATTAAAATACGGAAAATAGAAAACAAGAAACAAAAAATAAAAAATAAGAACATGAAGATGGTGGTGAGTTCATCATAATAGAAAGGGAAATGAAGACTTTTATACATGCATGTACCGTTCTAAATTAGAATTTTTTCGTTACATGGTTTTAAAGATTAGTAAAAAGACTAGTTTTATTGAGAATGTAGTACAAACATTAGTTTAGAAAATATTTAAAATTTTCTTTTATTAAAAATTGTTACTCCAAGACTTCGTATAAAAATACTTTCTGTAACGCCCCTACTTTTCTATGACCAACTCCTAGGGACATTACTACACATGCATGCATTTATAGGCCAAGCGATAAAAGATCTTAAAAGAAAACTTCCAAATAAATATAAATAGTCTTTAGGGATCCCAAATCAATTCATTTAAAACAGATAAAAGGGTCAATTTAACATGGCCTATTAAAACCGTAAGTAAGTTTAAACTCCAAATAAAACATAGAGACAACATCAGTTTAAAACAAGAATATGCGGAAAACATGTCGGTTCTCATGGTTTTAGTAACGCTCCACCGTCACTCGCCCGCACGCCCTTTCCTTTACTCAAAAACATTTTTAAAAGAAAGGGTGAGTATTGCAAAACAATACCAGTAAGTAACCTCGCTACACAGGTTTGGGATATGCATACACATACAATCATGACCTTTAAACTTATTCGTAATATACATATGCGGGACCTAAAACCTTCTCATATTGTTAGGTCTTTAATCCATGACTTCCTTTTTTAATTGTGTGGCCGACTGGTCATCCTGAGTCATTTCGTTTTGAGTCCCTCACAGACCCCTGTAATAATTTGAGTCCCTCATGGACACTGTGTAATAATTTGAGTCCCTCACGGACTCACACTGTAATTTGACCCATAGGCCTCTCTGTTGCATGTTTGACCATGCACATAATGATCTCAGGATACCAATGTCCACACTTCTCATTAATTCATTTCGTGGCATACATCACATGCATGAGGTCCCATCATTCACATAATAATAGTGCACATGTCACAAACATCATCGTCGATACGCAATTCATACTTTTCTCATAGACAGTTTGAAGATCATACTTTTGTAGGAAAACATGAAATATTCTCATACCCATTACTGTCATATTCTCACATGAAATACTGGAATACTTTTACATAGAATACGAGAATATTCTCACATAAAATAATAGTTTATTTCCACATGAAGCATTGAAATAATTGCACATAAAATATTAAGTATTCTCACGATAATATCTGTATATTTTCATATGAAAAATATAAACTAATTTCGCATGAACTCATGAAAATCATTTTCTTCAATCCCATTAAAAGTTCGGCACAAGGTCCCTTACCTCGAGGTTTGATCTCACTATTTGCTTCTAACTCTTAATTTAACGGTCTCCTCCAAATAACCTGAAACCAAGAATTCTTTTATTTCGTTACCCTACTACGCAACTCATCCAATACAACAAGTCTAAGTACCAAAAGCGTCTAAATTCTCATTTTGTTCCAATTACCTCAACTCCGAAGAACAAGCTGAATGTTGGTTTAATTGCTCCGAAACTACTTGGGAATCTTGATCCTGAAATTCAGTTCGTTCCTACAATAATTTCATAAGCATATTTTCATACGAATCCGATCCGAATAACCCTATAATCCAAAATCGAAGAGGGTTTCGCGTGGCTCACCTAATCCACAAATTTGACCTCGAATACCTCCGGATTTGCAGCGTAACGACGGACAACACCCGCTGGTCGGACTCCGGCGTGGCTGCACTCGGCGCGATCTCTGGACGTGGAGGCGAACGGTGCTGCAGACGTGAACGACTTGTTGAAGCTTCGACGTTTTCCCTCGGCGGTTCGGTTGAACGCGGCGGCGAATGAAACTCTCGGATTGTGGGTCTTCGCCGGCGAGGTCTTGCGATCGGCTGGACAGAATCAATCCACGAACGGCGGTGACTCACGGCTGGATGGCTGGGCACTCCCGGCGTTTTCTTCGTGCGCAAGTCTGATCGGCGGCAACGCATCGCAGATTGGACGTCGCGCTTCCCCTTTTGAACGTGAGCTTGGTCGCGGCTGAAGATCACGCTCGTCGATCCACCGGTGGAGTAGCACACTCCTCGGCTTGCAGGCGGCGCGAGGGTACAGAAAAGCCGGACGGCGGTTATTTTTCTTTGCGAGTGAGCACTCCGGCTAGGGCTTCCGTCCACGACTTCCGGTGCGGCTAGGCGAGCGTGTTGGACTGGCCGTAAGCGCGGCCTCTCGCTCCGATCGGCAGCAGCTGTGATGATGGTATGTGGCTCTCGGTTAGGGCAATAGGGAGGAAGACAAGGAGCTTAGGGTTAGGGTTTTGCTAGGGTTAGGGTTTTGCTCTAGGGTTTTGATTCTTCCTCCCTTTTTGGTTGAGACTTAAGGATATTTAAATACCATACCTTAGGTTAAAAAATTCAAATGCCAATTACACCCTCAATTAGACATTAATAACTAAAACGCCCTTGCAATTTCCTTTTCCTTTAATTTCATAAATAATCTTATCTTAGAAGGAACCATTCACTTAAACTAAACAAAATTACGGCCTCACTCTCGCCGAGCTTGATTAAAATCACTAATCCAAATAAAACACAAATGATTCTTAGAGCGTTAAATAAAATAAATAATAGTACCGTGATGATGGTCGTCACAATCTTCCCTCCTTAAGAACTTTCGTCCTCGAAAGTTCCTATTCTTGGAATAGTTCAGGATATTTAGCTCGTACTTCCTCTTCTCGCTCCCAGGTAGCTTCTTCAGTGCGGTGGTTTTGCCACAACACTTTAACTAAGCTGATCTCACGGTTACGGAGGGTCTTTCGATCTCTTGCAATAATTTGAACCGGTGCGTTCGCCATAACTCGATCTTCTCGCTAATCGCAATGGTTCAAGTCTACGACATGAGTCGGGTCCGAACGTACTTTCTCAACATGGAGACATGAAACACGTTATGAACATTTGAAAGAGAAGCGGCGGTGCTAATCAGAGGCCACTGCACCAATCTTCTCTAAAATCTCAAATGGTCCGATGAATCGCGGACTCAATTTTCCTTTTCGGCCAAACCTTAGAATTCCCTTCATTGGGGCCACCTTAAGGAATACGTGGTCCCCAACTTCGAATTCCAGGTCCCTTCGCCTTGAATCGGCATAACTCTTCATGCGCTTTGGGCGATGCGCATCCGCGCCCTAATCTTTTATCTTGCATCATTTGTGACTGTACCAACTCTGGACCCAATAACCGGCGTTCACCAACCTCCTCCCAAAAAACGGGAGTTCTGCAACGCTTTTTCCATGAGGGCTTCAAATGGAGCCATTCCGATGGTCGATCGTAATCGTTATTGTAAGCAAACTCCATTAAATGCAAATGAGTGTCCCAACTACCGGGAAGTCTAAAGTGCAAGCTCGCAACATATCTTCTAATATCTGGTTTAAGCGTTACGTCTGGCCCATCCGCTCGTGGATGAAAAGTCATCTTGAAGTTCAATCGCGAACCTAACGCTCTCTCAGTAAACTCCTCCGTAAGTTGGAGGTGAAACGTGGATCCTCATGCAAATAATCTTAATCGGAAT
Organism: Trichosanthes cucumerina; assembly: GCA_036507285.1. Taxonomy (NCBI): domain Eukaryota; kingdom Viridiplantae; phylum Streptophyta; class Magnoliopsida; order Cucurbitales; family Cucurbitaceae; genus Trichosanthes; species Trichosanthes cucumerina. Next base: position 55,564,746 of record CM071838.1, read on the forward strand.
CCCATGCAAACGGACTATCTCTTCCGTGTAAAGCCGCGCCACTTATCTCTGTAGAATAGGTGGGTTTCCACAGTATGAAGTGTCTTGACTTGGTTAATCTGGCCCACTATGACCCAAATCACCGAGTAACCTCGTAAAGTTCTAGGCGATCCGACTATGAAATCCATAGAGATCTCCTCCCATTTCCACCGAGGTACATGTAAAGGTTGCGATAATCCTGCGGTCTCTCGCCTAGGTGCCTTCACACTGTTGACAAGTCAAACACTTGGCGACAAACTCGCTACGTCGCGCTTCATGTTACACCACCAAAATGATCATTTGAGATCTCGATACATCTTGGTACTTGCCAGGATGCATAGAAAATGGTGAGTTGTGGGCTTCGCTCAAGATTTCGATTTCGGTTTGTCATCGTCCGCACACATAATCGTCCCCGAAATAATAATCCTCCATCTCGTGGATAGGAAAGCTCGCCAACTCACCGTAGTTACTGCGGTAAGTTTTTCTCGCTAACCGAGGTCCACTTGCTTTGAGCCTCAATGATACGTTGTCTCAAAGTTGGTTGCACCGTTAATCGAGCTAAGCCGAAGTTGTGGTCTTTCCTACTAATATCGCGATCTCGGCTTCGAGCAAACTCTGCACATAACTCTCTTTCTCACGGTAACTCGTCTTTGAAGTATGCATGCGCTTTCTCTGAGGGCATCGGCCACCACATTAGCCTTACCGGATGGTATTGTATGTCAATATCATAATCCTTCACTAGTTCCAACCATCTGCGTTGCCTCATGTTCAATTCCTTCCTGGGGTGAACAGATATACTTGAACTTTTATGATCTGTAAAAATCAAATTTTCTCGCCATACGGTGTAGTGTCTCCGGATCTTTAATGCAAAAACCATCTTTGCTGCTAGTTCCAAGTCATGAGTTGGATAGTTCCTCTCGTCGCGCTTTCAATTGTCGGGATGCATAAGCTATAACTTTACCGTGTCTTTGCATTAGCACACACCCCAACCCTTTCTTAGAAGCATCACCAGTAAACCACAAAACTCTCTGTTCCTCGGGACCGTAAGAATCGGGGTGACACTAATTTGTACTTGAGTTCTCGAAACTCGCCTCACAAGCATCATCCCAAACAAATGAGTTTCTCTTGCTGGCGCACCGAGTCATAGGCATGGCTATCTTGGCAAAATCACGCACGAAACGCGTCTATAGTATCCCCGCAAGACCCGTAAAACTACGTACCTGCAGAAGCGGTGGTCGGACGAGGCCAGCGTGTGACCTCCTCCACTTTCATTGGATCAACGGAGACTCCAGCCTTCATACAACATGCCCTAGGAAAGATACATGCCTCGAGCGAATTCACACTTGGAGAATTTTGCATACAACTTATTCTCTCTCAAATATGAGTAAAACTTTCCTCGGTGCATTTCATGCTCTTCATCACACACGAGTATATCGGTATATCGTCGATGAACACAATCACGAACGTATCAAGAAACTCTTTGAATAAACGGTTCATCAAATCCATAAACGCGCGGAGCGTTGGTCAAACCAAACGGCATCACTTTGTGAACTCGTGAGTGCCCATAACGTGATCTCGAATCTTTGCTTTAGGGATATCCTCTTCACCGATTCTCAATCGATGGTAGCTCGATCTCGGATCAATCTTGGAGAACACCGTTGTTGCTCCTAATCAAACCGATCGAACAAATCATCTATTCTCGGGAGAGGTATTTATTCTTGATCATAACTTTGTTCAACTCCCTATAATCTATACACAGCGCATGGATCCGCCCCTTCTTTTCACGAATAATACAGGGCTCCCAAGGCGAAAACGGCGCGTATAAACCCCTTGTCTAGCAAAGTCTTGTAATCTGTATTTTTAGTTTTTCAACTCTCTGCCGGTGCCATTCATGACGGGGCCTTGGATATCGGGTCGTCCCCAATTCCAATCCGATGTTAAAATCTACCTCTCTCGACTCATGGCGGTATTCCGGGAGGTCCTCGGGAAGACGTCTCAGAATTCATTCACCATCGTACCGATGTCACCGAGATCTCCGTACACCTTGCATCTAGTATGCAAGCTAAGACGCCCAAGCTCCCCGATGTAATAACTTTCGCGCCTTAAGCGCGTGAATTACCTTAGGCCTACTTCCCTGCTATCGTGCCTCTCGAACTCAGTGCTTGAGTTGGTCGGAGGAGTGAACACTACCTCCTTCCCCGAAACAATCAATGCAAGCATGGTTCTGCGCTAACCACCCATGCCCAATATTACATCAAAGTCAAACATGTCTAAGACTACTAGATTCATCGCTAACTCATGGTCTGCGATGGTCACACTACCATCCTTGACTTTCATATTGGCTAACAAATTTATCCCCGCAGAGAGTGGAGACAGACGGGGCATCATCAGAATCGTTCTAGTTCTAACTCGACTTGACTTACAAAGGATGCGAGAAATAAAAGAGTGTGTAGAACCGTAATCAAATAATACAAAGGCAAGGTGCCCAAGTAATGGAAGTGTACTCAGAATTCACCGAGTCAGAGCCATAGATGTCTCTACCGGTGCTTGCATAAGCTCTCCCGATGTATAACCGGCTTCACAGTGAGTCCCACTATTGATAACTTTGAGGTTGGCTAGTCTGGCTTGACTCGGGCAGCTATTAGCTCTGTGCCTTTCTTTTCCACACCTGAAACACACTTCGGACCGGGCCAAACACTTACCCCAGTGTTGCTTACCACAGTCTTTGCACTGTGGCTTATCTCCACTGTTATTTCCCGATCTGTTGACCTGTGGTTTCGACTGAACAACTCGCACGAAAATGTCACCGCCTATGCGGTGTACGCCGAGACGCCGTGAGCTAGAATTTGGCCGGTCCCACTTCCTCTTATGATTTGCCATGGTTTGCCGGGTTAACCACCACTGGCCATGCGATCTGCGCTGCACCCAAATCAATTCTGCCACTCTCACTGCGGAGGCATAATCAGGTGGTGCTAGTGCTTGAATAAAGCCTCGAACGTTCTCATCCAGTCCCATAATGAAGCGCTCGGTTTCTTTGCCTCTGTATCTACCACCAAATTTCGGGAGCAAAGCGGGACAAACGGGTAAATTCCTCTCATATACCTCCACGCCCTCCTGCTTACGCAAAGTCGTAAGAATTCTCGCCGCTTCGCTCATGTAACGAGCTGCAGCAGGATAAAATTTCCGCCAGAACGCCTCCTTAAAAAGATTCCAGATAATCGTTTCTCCGCTTAGCGACAATGGTTCCACTGGCGGACTCCCACCATAAGTACGCGTCATCCTCAAAGATAAAGGTAGCACAGGACACCTCTCGATCCTCGTAGGCGGTTCATCAATCAAAGATGGTCTCAATGGAGGACGGCCACAACTTCGACCACGGTGGGGTCACCTGGAAGACCCATTGAAAGATCTAGATCATACTTCACGAAGTCCTTCGTATCGAGACTCGAGAGTTGCATCGTTTAGCGCCCCGATTTGCTTGGGCGGTGAGTGGCTATCAGTAGCTCGCACTGCGGACTCTGCATAGCCTCCACCATCATAGTCATAACATTGGCGTTCCTTGATCTCGCCATCGGGCAACTGCAGTACATTCTCCCAGCGGTCGCCGGTCTGGGGAGGTCTCGAGCGGGTGGAGTAACCTCTTCCTGCTCCAATGGTAATTCCGGTTGGGCGTCAACGTTTTCCGCTGCCCTCCCGGCCCTACCACGTCCCCTACCTCTCCTCGACCTCTAGGTGGCATTTTGTCGATACTACAATACAGAGAGTTTCTAACTCGCTTTTCTTTATTTTCTAACCATAAGATAGGATCACCCTCGGGGTTTTAAGTTCATGTATATGCATAAAAACAAGATCATATCATAATCATTTACTTTATTAATAAAATATCGTAACGCACTGGCGGTGGATCGAACGCGTTGTTCAACCATGGGAACTACTCGCTTTACTCGTAAGCAAAGTCTACGAAACCCTTAAACCTAGGGCTCTGATACCAACTGTAACGCCCCTACTTTTCTATGACCAACTCCTAGGGACATTACTACACATGCATGCATTTATAGGCCAAGCGATAAAAGATCTTAAAAGAAAACTTCCAAATAAATATAAATAGTCTTTAGGGATCCCAAATCAATTCATTTAAAACAGATAAAAGGGTCAATTTAACATGGCCTATTAAAACCGTAAGTAAGTTTAAACTCCAAATAAAACATAGAGACAACATCAGTTTAAAACAAGAATATGCGGAAAACATGTCGGTTCCCATGGTTTTAGTAACGCTCCACCGTCACTCGCCCTGCACGTCCTTTCCTTTACCTGAAAAACATTTTTAAAAGAAAGGGTGAGTATTGCAAAACAATACCCAGTAAGTAACCTCGCTACCGAGGTTTGGGATATGCATACACATACAATCATGACCTTTAAACTTATTCGTAATATACATATGCGGGACCTAAAACCTTCTCATATTGTTAGGTCTTTAATCCATGACTTCCTTTTTTAATTGTGTGGCCGACTGGTCATCCTGAGTCATTTCGTTTTGAGTCCCTCACAGCACCCTCAGTAATAATTTGAGTCCTCACGCACCCTGTAATAATTTGAGTCCTCACGGACTCTCTGTAATTTGACCCATAGGGCCTCTATTGCATGTTTGACCATGCACATAATGATCTCAGGATACCAATGTCCACACTTCTCATTAATTCATTTCGTGGCATACATCACATGCATGAGGTCCCATCATTCACATAATAATAGTGCACATGTCACAAACATCATCGTCGATACGCAATTCATACTTTTCTCATGACATACGGTTTGAAGATCATACTTTTGTAGGAAAACATGAAATATTCTCATACCCATTCTCATTATATTCTCACATGAAATACTGGAATACTTTTACATAGAATACGAGAATATTCTCACATAAAATAATAGTTTATTTCACATGAAGCATTGAAATAATTGCACATAAAATATTAAGTATTCTCACGATAATATCTGTATATTTTCATATGAAAAATATAAACTAATTTCGCATGAACTCATGAAAATCATTTTCTTCAATCCCATTAAAAGTTCGGCACAAGGTCCCTTACCTCGAGGTTTGATCTCACTATTTCCTTCTAACTCTTAATTTAACTGGTCTCCTCAAATAACTTTGAAACCAAGAATTCTTTTATTTAGTTTACCTACTACGCAACTCATCCAATACAACAAGTCTAAGTACCAAAAGCGTCTAAATTCTCATTTTGTTCCAATTACCTCAACTCCGAAGAACAAGCTGAATGTTGGTTTAATTGCTCAGAAACTAGTTGGGAATCTTGATCCTGAAATTCAGTTCGTTCCTACAATAATTTCATAAGCATATTTTCATACGAATCCGATCAAGAATAACCCTATAATCCAAAATCGAAGAGGGTTTCGCGTGGCTCACCTAATCCACAAATTTGACCTCGAATACCTCCGGTTTGCGGCGTAACGACGACGGACAACAAATACCGGTCGGACTCGGCGTGGGCGCACTCGGCGCGATCTCCGGGCGTGGAGGCGAATCTGCGCTGCAGACGTGAACGACTTGTTGAAGCTTCGACGTTTTCCCTCGCTGGTTCGGTTGAACGCGGCGGCGAATGAAACTCTCGGATTGTGGGTCTTCGCCGCGCGAGAGTCTTGCGATCGGCCGGGGCGAGAATCAATCCACGAACGGCGGTGACTCACGATCGATGGTCGGGCACTCCGGCGTTTTCTTCGTCGCGCAAGTCCGATCGGCGAAACGATCGCGATTGGACGTCGCGCTTCCCCCCTTTTGAGCGTGAGCTTGGTCGCGCGCGAGGTACGAAAAAGCCGGGCGGCGGTTATTTTTCTTTGCGAGTGAGCACTCCGGCTAGGGCTTCCGCCCACGACTTCCGGCATGGCTAGGCAAGCGTGTTGGATCGCCGTGAAGCGCGCCTCTCGCTCCGATCGGCAGCAAGCAATTGTGATGATGGTATGTGGCTCGGGTAGGGCGAGAGGAGGAAGACAAGGAGCTTAGGGTTAGGGTTTTGCTAGGGTTAGGGTTTTGCTCTAGGGTTTTGATTCTTCCTCCCTTTTTGTTGAGACTTAAGGATATTTAAATACCATACCTTAGGTTAAAAAATTCAAATGCCAATTACACCCTCAATTAGACATTAATAACTAAAACGCCCTTGCAATTTCCTTTTCCTTTAATTTCATAAATAATCTTATCTTAGAAGGAACCATTCACTTAAACTAAACAAAATTACGGCCTCACTCTCATGAGCTTGATTAAAATCACTAATCCAGCTAAACACAGCGGTTACTAGAGCGTTAAATAAAATAAATAATAGTACCTGTGATGATGGTCGTCACACTTTCGAAAAGTTTGTTGAAGAATAAAAAAATCTTAAAATAATTGGCAAAGATAAAACTTAATTATACATAAAAGATTAGTAAATTACATTTTTAGATTTAACTTAAAAGTTTTTATTTTCTAAACTTGTGATTTTAATCCCAAAGTTTCAAGTTCCATTATTGGCGAGAATCTAGAACTTGAGAACCAAGCAGTTATTATAAAAAAAAAAAAAAAAAAGCTAAAAGCATCTGAAGATCTCCCAGTAAAATTAGGCCATCCAAATATTGATCCATTTTCATTATTTTTAACCAAAAAATTATACTCGAAGAGTTCAACGCAAAAGAAATTACAAGGTATTTTGCTGCTTTAAACAACATCTAAACTAAATACTTTTATGTGAATGAAAGCTATCATCAGCATATTACAAAAGATTCCTCCATCTTCATTTTTATTTTGATCTCACTACTTTCAACGTGAGAAGGATTTTAATATGGTGTTGTAATGCTATAGCTTCGAGTCCAAATTCTTGATTTCTTTTCTTCAACATTCGGATCCTTAAATATAGCTTTAAGTTCCTCAATTCTTTTTCATATATCGCATCTTTCTCCATTTTTGCTCCAATTGCTCGGTTTCTGAGAAATCAACATAAAAACACATGAAAGTACACAAATTCATAGCAAAACTAGCATAAAACTAAGTCAAATAGTAGCATTATTTTATCCACTATCAAATACCCCAAACTCATAATTTTGATAGTCCTCGAACAAAACAAAACCATAAAACAATCTCTTAACAAAATTTTAAAATACAAGATTCATGGTTCAAGCCTTAGTTTTTCTAATTATAATGAAACAATAAAATAAAATCTTAACATATCCTTCCTTAAGCAATTTGAATTTCATATAATGCATTCTTTATGTGTGTGTGTTTAACTTCTTTTCTATCATTTTCTACTGACTTTAGATACATTTACCAAGATCCTCCTTTGTTTTCCCCCTACACTGGCTATAAGTTCCAATTTCAAGTCTCATCACACTATAGAGAGCAATCTACTTAAGCATTTTTATTTTTTATTTTTTACAAGGGTTACTAACCCCACTCTTATCTTTTTCACAAGGGTTACTAACCCCGAAATTTTTCTTTTTCACAAGGGTTACTAACCCCAAATTTATTTTTTTTTTCTTCTTTCAAAGATCCTAGCTTTCACACTTCCATTGTAGGGACTCTTATCCAGAGCACTCGCTCAATGGATGGCCTAACTGATCACAATGTAGGTAGCTCTTTTGATCTCCACACATGAAGCACACATTATTTATAAAATGTATTCTTATTTTTAAACAAATTTCAATCACTCACTTTCATGTCATTCAACTCTTGATTAGTTCCTAAGCCTATCGGGGTGACAACAATCTTTAGACCCAACAAAAACATCCTAGTGTTCGAACATAATAGAAAGTCAGTAATGTGCTCATGTGTTGCAAGGAAGTTAAAGACGCAATTCAGATATACTCACTTCAGGATATGCTTCAAAAGTTATTTTATTGCAAAAAAAAATTACTTAGATTACTTTTTAGGCTATCCTAATCAATCAATGTGCATTCAAAAAATTTCAGACATGCATGCTTAAGATGGGACAAAAATATTCTCGAAAAGCTGCTAAAGAATGAAAAATCTAAAAAGAATTTTTAAAAATCTAATTAACATAATAGAAATATCTAATCCATTTCTTAAGCTTTCAAGATTTGTTTAACGTCATTCAAATTTAAGAGTTGTATTAAATTAAGAATCTGAGAGCCAAAATCGAGTGGTTCACGGAAACATGAGGCCTTGGACTAAAATTTTAGCAGACATTTTTTTTGCAGCTTTTAAAAAAATATAAATATAAATTTAAAAGTACTTTTATGTGAATGAAAGCTATCACCTGGTTTTGATCTCGTTTTCTCTTGAAATTAGCTGTGTTGGTCCTGATAGAGAAGAAAAGAAAATAGAAAATTTTGGTGATGAGAAATCAGTAAATGCATTCGATCATGCCAATTATGTTGGCAAAATCTTAGCATCCTCATCATTTAACTCCTCCCAAAATAGTCATTAATTAGACAAAAATTACATTTAATGTCATCTTGTCCAATTAGTTTTTCAATCTCTCTCATAGAATCAAGATTCTCGTTAAAATCAATTGTTTGCTTTATCTTTTCTACAGCTTCTCTGATAAGTTGTCTTTGTTCTTGTATCTTTGGAAAAGAGACTGAGTCAGAATTGGGAAAAAATGGTGGTGGAGTTTTAAATAGGGATGACTTAACTTTGTGGGTTTGGAGAGTGGTGGATGGCCGTTTGAAGATTGTAACAGTTTTTCTTGAAAGAAGTTTATTGCTTGGAGGAGAAGCCAAATTTCTGTGTTTTATGTGCACCATCTTCATGATCTGTTAAATATATATCATTGGAAAGAGAAAATGAGAAGAAACTAATTAAGAGAATATTAAAAGAAAAAATTATTAAAAAAGAGTATGAAAATATTGATTAAATTTTGGAATATTTCATGGTAATATGGTTTCATTTTCCTTTCCCCCAATGAAAACCCATAATCAATACAAAAAAAAAGAAAAGAAAGAAAGAATAGAAACCATATTATAACCAAACTCAGAAACAGTTTCTTTATTGCAAAAAGAATGAAAACCATAATAAAAGAAACCAGAAAAACAGACAGAAGAAGAAGAATCAATCACAAACAATAGTGATGAGATGAGGAAATTAATGTATTCTTCTTGTAATACAGAGCAGTTTATATTTTCATGAATCCATCTCATATTATATATATTATTCTTCTCTAAACATTAATATGAAAATGAAAATACAATCATACCTCTGTCTCTAATAAATCAGATACTCGGGTGTCGATGGTCTCACCTCTCTTGTTACGAAAACCCACTCTTATTTCCAGATCTCCTTTTCTACGTATTGATCTTTCGTAAAACTATGGCGCCAAAAGCCTAAATCATAATCATTTTCTACTTTCTCTTATGTGTATATATATATATATATATAATAATTATTAACACAATAAAACCTAACCCCATTGGGTATATATATAATTATTAACACAATAAAACCTAAGCTCATTGGGTATATAATTTGACCACGACATGTATATTTATTTATTTAGATTATTTATTTTATTTTATTATAGCATTTACGGAAGGTTGTTACAAACCTTTTTGAAAAGAGATTATATTTATAAACCTTTGAAATTCTGAACAGAGTAACTAAAAATATGGAAGCTGAACACGATTGAGCAGGCTCGGTCCTTCCCTGAGCAGTAACGGCGTTGTTCTCGCCTTGAGTTGTCGGGGACGGACTAGGATCTCACACTCCTGAAAGAATATGGAAGCTGAGTTTCCAAAGATTAAATATAATTAATTATTTTCTATTTTCTAATTTTTGTACTCATTTTGTCAAACATGTTGCTATATAAACAAATTTATGAGATTAATTATATCAAAATTATCTGTTACTTTTAAGCCATGCATCTAATTAAGTTTATATTCACATGACCTTTAGTTATATACTTACCATCTCTTTCTTTATTAATTCTTTGTCTTCTATATTATATTCTTGTACCTTATAATTTTGAACAAGTTTGTACTTCTACACTACTCCTGGTAGTCAACCTTTATACATATGAAAGTTTTAAATCCAAATTTATATTTACAAGTTCATAATATTTAATAGTCATCCTTTATAGTAATTTGACATTAGTATAAACATTTTGAGTACAAAATAAACCAAACAAACTTGTGTATAAAACATTTTTTAGAAAATGTAACCAAGCATATGACTAGTTTCTTTTAAATGGTTTTTTATTAAATATGTTTAAAAGAAAATCCATTTTCAAAAAATAATTTTTTTTTTACACTTAATCCAAACATACCCCAGATATTTCAAATCTTGAGCAAATCAAAGTAAAGAGAGAAGGTCATGACTTCAAAGTTGGTAGAAAAGAATTAGATAATTGCTAAGTAACACAAAATATTTTATTGTTTATATAAATAGCCCCTTTTTGAGAAACTTGTTTCCATAGAACTTTTCGATGACCACTCAGTCGAGATTGTCATCGAGAAATAAAAAAAATTCTGAATAATGTTTACAAAACAATATTTATAATGAAAAACTGATAAAAATGTTTCGTATTTGATATTATGTCTACCATGATTTTAGAAAAAAAAAGTGCAAACTTTTTGTTCTATTTCTACCTTAGTATATACTCGTATTCACAGTCAATCCTCACAAAATTGATTTGTTTTTTTTTAAGAAAATATCATGATCTCACCAAAATTAATTTGCCCCTTAGATTTATGCATTTTAAAATCCTCTCTTATTTTTGGTATTTCTCCATTTCAAATACTTTATCTATTTTTTCAACGTTTTTTGTGGTTTCTTTAATTTTTCAATATGCTCACAAATTGAAAATGTGCAAGAGTGCCAAAGTAAATAGAAGGAAAAAATGTAGGGAAGGAGATCATTTGATTTTTGGAAGCAGAAACATAGTGTAGATGTATCTCAAGAAGATGATTGGTCGATGACTCTGCCAGTTTCTATAGCTAGAGGCCAAAGGGAGATGAAACAAAGTTCAAGATCGAAGAAAATCGAATGAATAGGAGAGATTTGAATGAAATGGGTTGTCGGGAAGATGAAGAACATTTTTTGTTGTTTCTTTAATTTTTCAAGATTCAACATCCACAAACGAAAATTGTGCTTGAGTAAATGAAAGGAAAAGAAATCCAGAGAAGAAGTTACATGAATGAAGAAGTTGATCGAACACATTCGATTTTTTAAAGCAGAAACAACAACAAATATTCACTACAAGGAATATAACCTATTATAGCTTTTCAATATAGCCTTTTAAAAAATAAGCTATGAAATCAAAATGAAAAAAGAGGCGATAAAATTCGAAAAAGGAAATTGGGTTGCCTGTTCATAAAAATTAAAAGTATCCGCGCGAAGCCCATTATCGTCACCTCTCTATCATGCGTAAAGCACTTTTTTTTTCTTCTTCCTCCTCTCCTTACATTTTCTCTGCACACAAAACCTTCACCACCGGATACCTACGAACTAGTCACGATGGTGGTGATTCATCCTCCTAATTTCTCAAGCGCTCAAAATTTTGTCACCTCTTATGAAGCAATTTGATTTGCTCGATCACAACTCTCGATGGTGGCATTTGGAGGAAAAAACCTAAGTCTTTCACTTTTTGTTTTTCTAAATTCTTTACAAACTAAATGCAAAACCCTATTTCTTTCAGTGATGGCGTCGACCTACAGATAAACAAAGCAAATTATATCAAAGCATTAGTAGATTCTGACAATGGATGCATCTCATGAGCGGTGGCTTTTGGGTGGATTTTACATACCAAATGTGTAATCCTTTTTCTTCTTCAAAAGAAATATCAAAATTTTTCAAGGTTCTACGGAGCACTTAATCAGAGGTGTTAACAAGAATCCCCCTTTCTCTATCCGACGACAAGTTGAAGAAAGAAAAACAGAGTAAGCCAATTAGTTTCTTTTCTAATCTGTCCTCTAGTTTAATCTCTCACTTTGTGTCTTTCTAAGGAAGTTTTATAATGAAACATTGTAGAGAAGACCCTGTGAAAACTCAATATGTAGTCCATGGAACTACTCAATCAAAATAATTATCGATAAATATACATGATTTAAATGCATTTCAAAATTTATGACAAACTTTCTTACTCTCAGCCATAAAAGAGATCTAATAAGATATTATTGAAATTTCAATTTCTCTGATTGCCTCAAATGGTGAAGCATTATGTTCCATTGTTGAATCGCGTTCTGATTGAGAAGATCGTCCCCCTGCTAAAACCAATTTCGACATTTTGCTTCCTGAGAAGTCCAGTAAGGTAAATATTTCCTTCCCTCTCTCAAGCATTTTGATTCCTCCGAAAAAGTTTGTTATTAGGTCGTTTACTGATGGAAACTTATTGGAGAATCAAATTGCGCTTGAAATTTTTCTTTATTTTTATTTTTTTAGCGAGCTTCTAGAAATTTTCTAGATAGGATTCTATCTAGAGTCATTTTCATTGATGGGTGCTTCAATGGAGTCGTTTTTCATTTAATTCTATTTTGTTGTTGTTTCTAGTTTGTTCTTGTTCAATAGTTACTTGGTGTATGCTTTGTTGTGAAGTTGGCTTATAGTTGGGTTTGTGAGCTTTGGTGATTAATATTGGTCACTGTTATCGCCTACATAAAGAAGTCTTGCATTTTGATTTGGAAGTGTGAATATGTAATTAATTTTCATTTTCTCCTTATTTCATTGTTAGTCCATTCAATGATATGATTTATAACCTCTTTTGTTTTCAAATAGTGATTGTAATGCCATTTTGAGACGGAATACTTAACATGGATTAAATTTAGCTGATAAATTATGTGTATGGGTTTGACCGATGCGATTTTCATTATCAACAGAAATCTATATTAGTTTAGTAGTATTTTTCATGGATGAGCTTTGTTGAATAGATAGGATGCCTCATTCCATCAGGCTTTTTGAGATTCAGAATGATGTGGTTGTTTCGTTCATGATAAACATTGTGATTCAAGCTTGTGTTTTATTTAATCTGAAGTCCAAAGGACAAAATTAGCAAAAGTTCTCTTTATAAACTAGCATGTTTAAAGTTGTGGAGACATTCTATTATGCGACATGAAATTGGTGGTTCATTTGTCGGGTGTTGTTTGAATTAAGTTTTGTTGCTCATCTAGCTAAACTATGAAAATGTTATCTTTGTTGGACGTGGGACTCGTGACAAAGAGGAAAACATTATTTTTGTTACTGTAAAGGAAGGTGGCAACCTTCTCCTACCATAATATGGAGGAACTAAAGTCGAGCTTGGAGAAAAGCAGTATGTATAATTGTTCTATTACTTTTGTTATTTATGGTATTTGGACTGTTATTTGCTTAAGAATTTGGTTTTAAATATAACAAGGAAATGAGAAATGCCTTCAAGTGTTGATGGAGCCATTGCACCATATGGTTTAATAGTTACTATGATCTTTATTTTACTTTTTGTTGTTGAACTTGCATTCTACTGAATTAAAGGTTGAATATTTCAATGTTCTTGAAATTTTGTTTAATATGAAGATATTGCTCGTGCAGTGATGAGTTTATGATGTTGACCAGTTTTACCATATTCTTCCTTCTCCTCCAGCAGTTGACTTTGCTTGCTCCGAAGAAAAGGTATACTTTCTTGCATGTTATCTTTCATTTTCTTTTAGTTCCACTGGTGTTGTTTCTTCCCTTGTTAAAATTCAGAGTGCAAGTCCCTACTTTTCTTTTTCTGAAATGCGATTTCTTCATTTAACTTTGTGATTGCTGATTTTGTTATGTAATTCGCATCGTTTTGTAAAATAAATTCAATCTAATGCTTCTGTTAATCGGTTGCCACTTTCTAGGTGGATAAATTTGCTCGTCGTAGGCTGCTTTTTGAAATCATGACTGCATACTAATGCTAACTGAATTTAAGTCTAAAAAAACCAATATGATGCACCTAAATGGTAAGGATTATTAGTAATTTTCATTTTATTTGCATTATTATATTTTAGTTCATTTTCTTTATTTCATTTGGTAGAAAAAAAGTTGTTCAGATCCAACTTCAATCACAAGGATTATGTTATGGACAAAGGCACACAAAAAGAAGAATGGAGAACCAGTGAATTCACAAGTTGTCTAGACACTCGTAAGACTTTTATTTACTGCTTCAGAGGAAAGCTTGGTTATAACTTCTTTTGGATGTCATTATGTTGGGGGGAGGGAGTAGGAAGTTTAGTAGAGTTATCTTCATCACTATGTTGTGTTCTACTGACTTTGCTGTGTGATCTTCTGATTATGAAATAGATAAAGTTTGGATGAAATGACGTTCTGGATATCATTATATGTTGGGGAGGGAGTAAAAAGTTTATGAGAGTTATCTTCGTCCCTCTGTTGTGTTCTATTTGACTTTGTTGTGATCTTCTGGTTATGAAATAGATAAAGTTTAGATGAAAATGACGTTCTGGATATCATTATATGTTGGGGGAGGGAGTAGGAAGTTTAATTAGTAGAGTTATCTTTGTGGTTGTGTTGTGCTCTATTAACTTTGTTGTGAACTTCTAGTTATGAAATAGATAAAATTTGGATGAAAATGACGTTCTAGATATCATTATATGTTGGGGGAGGGAGTAGGAAGTTTAGTAGAGTTATCTTCGTCACTCTGTTATGTTGTATTTGACTTTGTTGTGATTTTCTGGTTATGTTCTTGATGATGCACTATAATAGGTTTAAAAATTTAGATTTCTCTCTTCAATATGATTTGTATTACCTAAATTTTTGTACTTGATGGTAGCAACGTATTGAACAAACTGAAGTTGAGACAATAACTTCCCCAAATAATGTGGTTGATGACGCATTGAGTAAAGTTCTTGGTCCATATCGTGGGCATGTACGAGGATTTGGGTTTGGTGTTACTCGTTCAAAATTAGCTCTCATGTCTCAACGAGATAACAAGTTCACAATGCTTGAAAAAGAATATTTGAGGATGAATGGAGGAAAGGATAGAAATGAAACCAATCATGTCATGTTTAATAAAGAATCAGGTAAACTTTTTTATTATCTTAAGTTTATTATTGTTCAGTTTTTAGTGAACTTCGTGTTATGTTTCAACTCAAATTATTATAGGTTAAACCAAGTGAGAAACTTTCAAATGCAACTACACATATATCTAAACCAACCAATGTTCATTCAACTATTCCTGCACCATCTCGATCGGCAAATGTATTTTTAAATGTGATGAAATAATATTACTAATTTTGTTATCATTCAATTCTCATATATTATATTTTCTTCTTTTAAAGAGTATTAATAATAATATTCAAATTAAGTACAAGTTATTAGATTGGCATGGCTTAGGAGAGATAGTTGCAGAAGAGTATTGGTCTTCTAATGATCCAACTGTTCTTGTTCATCATATTTCTATTGGACCACATGCAGTTAGAGTTTGGGTTGATGTCTCAAAGAAACCCAATGCATATTTATTGAGGCCCACATCAGAAATGACATGTATTGGAGAAGCTGTGGGTAGTACGATTGCATGGCCATCTGACAAAATCACTATAAGTATGTACATTTTATAAATCTATTTATTTACATTTAATAAACCTATATATTTATATATTTTTTTATACATTTATGTAGGTGAATGAAATGGTACTTTCCACATGCAAAATGATCAAAGATGCAACCTCAACTTCATGATACTATAATCTTCAACCTTTGGTGAATTTTATATTTTGTGAACTAAATTAATTTCTTGTTAAAAATTACAATCGATGAATTTTTTTTGTATCGTTGTATCCTTCTATTGAATACTATTGACAACTCTATGATACCATTGACTTTATTTTGTAATGTAATGGAATACTAAATTTCAATTTCAAAAGGAAGTCATGATATATTTAATGTGCTATGAAATATTTCATGTGTGGATTATTTAGCTAAAAACTAGTACTTAAAGTAAATTTTATAAAAAGTGAATCAATTTGAATGACATTTAAATAATATAATGAGTTCATTGGTAGCATTAAATGTCAATTTTATAGCCATGAATAGATATAATAAAATTTACATAGCAAAAAATAAATGTTATGAAAATGTTACTACAATGACTATGATAGTGATGAAGAAACAAATGCTATTATAAGTTAACGATAACATTAAGATAAGGTTATAATATGTTAAAAATGACATTAAGAAAATGATATAGTATGTTGAAGATAGCATTACAAAAAATCTATAATATATTAAAGATAGCTTTAAGAAAATGCTATAATATGTTAAATATAGCATGATGAAAATGCTATCATATATTGAAGATAGCGTTCACAAAATGCTATAATAGGTTAAGGATAGCGTTACTAAAGCACTATCTAAAGATATTATAGCTTTAATAAAAAAAAATGCTATAAGATGTTCTCATAGCAATGTATATATGCTATACCATCATACTCTATTATAGCATTCAACATAGCTTTACAAAAACGATATCAAAAGTCTTAGACTTTTAATAACAGGGGTTGTCAGGACTTTAAAAAAAACTATAAAAAGTCTATTATAGCTCTTTTTGTTAGCT
The DNA here is from genome assembly GCA_036507285.1 of Trichosanthes cucumerina. Classification (NCBI taxonomy): domain Eukaryota; kingdom Viridiplantae; phylum Streptophyta; class Magnoliopsida; order Cucurbitales; family Cucurbitaceae; genus Trichosanthes; species Trichosanthes cucumerina. The sequence goes on from CM071838.1 coordinate 55,581,278, forward strand.
ATCATATCTGTTATTTCTTGTAGTGAATAGAAGTATATACCTCAAGTTTGACATTTGTGTTGTAGATGCTAATATACACAGGGGCGAGACAAGCCTAAATGAAGCAATAGGTAAGAGAAAATACCAACAAGAAAAGTCCATGTATATATTGTGGTCGTCACCTAGAGAAGAAACTGCGTGAATGAAGAAAATGACAATAGATAGAAATATATACCTCGAAATTGACATTTGAGTTGTAGATACTATTATATACAGAGACGAGACAAGCCTAAAAGAATCGATCAACAATTGGAAATACTAACAAGAGAAGTCCATGTGCACGGTTGAGTTTCGTTCGCTAGTGATGAGGGAATGAGGGGCAAAGTTTACTTTATTTTCTTTGTTGGGGCAAAAATAGTGGTATAAACAATGGATGAGGCGAGAGAGTTTCAGATGAAGTATTAATTACGATAAGTGGTTAATGATGACATTTTTATCTCGATTAACGACATGTATGGGTATCAATTATTATATTCAATTTAATTTTTGCACGCGTAATGTGTAATTACACATTTTTCTATTCCATTAAATTAGTACAAATGTATAATCCAGTATATACTTTAATTTAGATGTAAATCTAAATTATAGCTCATCATTTAAATCATTGTGTTCATAGCTCATCATTTAAATCATTGTGTTCATTTATGTAACTTATCCATTGTTCTAAAAAATTAAAAATTTAGTTATTTTATTTAAATAATGTTCACTTAATTAGTTTAGATTTGATTCAAATTTGTTAAATTTTGTTAACTACAAAATCTCTTCCGCCTAGAATCATGCTTTTTTGTAGGCTTTTATTTAATTAGGAGTAGAAAGTGTAGGTAGGGTATTTTAGTCACAACATAATTAAAAAAAATGTAATATAAATAATGTCAAAAAATATTTAGACATTTTTTAAAAAATAAACATTTTTAGTTATTTTTCAGTAGAAACTATCAATATTTAATCATTCTTCTAGTTCCCCATAAAAAAATAAGAAAATTCTAGAAGCTTTTCTCTTTGTACTTTTTCGGTGATTTTTTTATGTTGATCACTAAGCAACACTGAGAAAGACAAAAACGATGCCCATTCTTCTGTGGTCATCTTCGAAATTGACACTAAATTATTTTTTTTTGTCTTTGCCAGAGATAGAAAAGCATAAAGAAAAAAAAAACAAACAAAGAGAAGCTTCTCAATTTTGCTTTTTTTTTTTTGTTGGATTCGCGAAACTTTTTCCATCGGAATTCATCAACATCTAAACCATGATTCATCAAGAGGCTAGCCGAGGGTCCAAAGAAGAGAATGAGAAGGAAAAGATGAAGAAAACTTTTTTTTTTTGTCATTTTCGGCTAGGATCCCCGCTGAAACTACCTAGGAACTTATGCGAGCTATTCTTTGAATGAGTTTTTTTTACATATTTTAAGAGAAAGTAGCTACCATAATGACTTAGAAGTGTTGGATGGGTTTCGACCACACAAAAATCTACAATTCTCGAGCATCAAAAACTTTGTTCGACACAATTTACCTAGGGGTATATTGTAGTTGAAAATTTAGTCGTGATAGATCTACGACTTTGTGAAAGATGTGAGATACATTGTAATGACCCAACTTTTCAAGACTCTTTTCCTATGGTCGTTACTAACCATGCATTCATTTGAGGCCAGAACAAAAGAGTCAAGAAGTAAAACAGAAAACGAAATACCCTCTTTTTTGGGATCCCAAGAAATCAATAGTTTAAAACAAGGTCCACTCGACCTAAAATAGAGAAAAACTCAAATTTGGCCTCTGTTCAAATAAAGTTCGACACTTGACAAAAAATTTTAAATAAGAACCAACTTAAAACATGAACGAAGTTCAAAATATGCGGAAGACATGACTTCTATTCCCATGACCTTCGCAACGCATTCCCGCATTATTCGCCTGTAAGTCCTTGCTTTACACAGAAAACATTTTATCAAAGAAAGGAAATAATACTCGATAAAGTGTCCCCCCCACTACAGGGTTGAAAAACAAGTTGTCAAACAAACCATGGCTTTATATGGGACCCACACATAATAAAACATATTTCATGGCTTTTTCTCTTCGGCTATCAGTGGGAAATTAAGATTCTTGGTACATGGCCTCTTAGATTAGGTCGACTCTAAGTCTTTTGTTGACTTACATAGCGTCAAATTCGTATATATATATATATATATCGTAAGTTTAATCGCCACGACCTTCGTAAATTTTTTTTTTTTTTATAAATTTCTCTTGACCTTTTTAGTGGGACGATTAAGGTCTCCGATTCATGGCCTCTAGTTCGAGTCGACTCTAACTCATACATAACTTATATAATGAATATCATCAGGAAGATTTCACCACAGCCTTCGCAACATTTTCAAGAAATACATACTCAGGGTCCCAAAAGAAATAGTAACAACATACGTGAAAAAATCTCATGACATGAACATATATCAAAATCAAATGCTCAATTTCGATGCAACAACAAAATTACATTCATGGCCTTTGGAATGGTTATCAAACCAACTAGATCATGGCATTTAAAAGAGACCTCTCAAACAAATCATGACATTCATAAAGGACTTTTCATTCATACCATAGCATTTAAAAGAGACTTTTCAAACATTTCATGGCATTTAAATGAGATTTTTCATACATATCAAGATATTTTTCGAACAAAGTTTTAGAGTTTGGCGTGGGTTCCCTTACCTTAGCTTCGTTCAACAACTAAATCCTTAAACCTTTGCCACACGTCCAGACCCGAACCTCCATCCAAAAGTTCTATGAAGGTTATGGCTTTTTCCGGTGCAATCTACTTGTCAAATCGACGGCGGTGGCGATGGCGGCGACGGTGACGGCGACAGTTGCGGCAGCGACGAACGGAGACAAGTATCGGGAAGCCCACACACCGATCTACACAGAACCAGTCGATTCACCCCAAAAATCGATTCAAAAGACGGCGAACCGGCCAAAAGAAGGTGTGGCGGCGAACCCACAAACGCGGCTTGACGCGCGAACCAACGGACGAACGACTTGATAGGCTCGGCGGTTGCGACCTCCAACGACTCGAACAACGCGGCGCAACGTGGTCTCCACCGGCGACTCAGCCACAGGCGCGAGGGGCGCACTCTTCCGACGACTTGCACAGACGCGAGGAGGCGTCCTACTGGCGGCTCGAACGGAGGCGATGGCACGTCTATGGCTCGGCGACGCGTCTGCAGGGGTGCACGACTTCGACGATGCGACTCCGGCGACCTCAGGCGATGATCGACGACGGTGCAAGGGGGTAGGCGGCTAGGGCTTTCATTTTGTGAAGAATATAGTGAAGGGAGAAGATGGATTGGGTAATGTTCCACTAAAAGACAAAAATGTCTTTATCAAAACCTAACCCTAAATCTCTCTCTTTTTTTTTTTCAAACAAGGCCCTCTCTAGCCCATTAAACTGCCCAAAACCCTTAAAACTCAGTTCTTAACATTTCAATTACTTAAAACACCAAATAAAGGGTACTGGGAGTTCTGGGGTGTTACATACATCCAATACTTTTTTTTAGTATAGTCGTTAACACATTTGTTATGTCAATTGAGTTATACTCTCTTTGGCAATACTTAACAATTATGTAGCCTAGAAGAACTAAATATTTCTTAGTTGTATCATGTAAGAAGTATTAGGAGAATTCTACGGAAATGGTCCAAACCATTGGGTTTTATTTCCCTAATTGAAGAATATTATACTTGCTCAAATGCACAATGAAGAGCTACATCAAATGCTATGATTTTTCCTTTCTTGAAGATTTGAATTTTCGTAGTTGTCCCAAATTAAAAAAATTCAATATTACTTCTACCTATGAGTTTCCTATTTAATTGTCTACTTTTAACTTATATTTTAAAAACCCTATTTTGAAAATTAAAATAGTTTTTAAAAATGGATATGTTTTTTAAAATTTAGCTAAAAATTCAAATGTTTCATTAAGAAAGATGAAACACGTCGTAGAAAAATTAGGAAAAATAAATTTAATTTTTAAAAACTAAAAACTAACAACTAAATATGCTCACGAGCGGAGCTAAGTATTCCAAATACTTTAGATCTCCTTGTGATGTAGGTGTTAGAAGCGTTTAAAAGCTACATACTTACCAATGCAATGAAGTGACTAAATTTCCAAATAAGCTAAAACTTTGCAATTCTATTGAGGATCTAAATATTGTTGGGTGGCTTAATTTGATGCTAAAGGTGCAAAATATGCTTCGCTATGTTGTACCTCACCCAATTAATTATTAATTCGTGTTGATGTTTTGGCAAAAATTCCCATTGATCTAAAGAACATAAACTTATTTTGATTATTTTTTAGAATTTCGACAAAATATAAGGCAGTTTGCTTATGGTTATGAAAGGTAAAGTGAGACATTATTTTTTTTGGCTAATAATTAATATTATAAGAACTAAGTAACATTAGTAAATTGATTACGAATTAATCGTTACAAATAACCACAATGTAAATAATTGTACAGATCTTTTTATAATAATTATAATTCAAAATGAAGATATAAAATGTGACGACCGACTTAAATCAGGCATGATAAATTTAACTCTCGAGCTAAATTGGATTTAATTCATTGGTTTAAATTGGGTTATTTGGTGGTTCTGGCCAAAAATACTAATTTTGAACTTTTGGGGGCAAGAGAACAATTTTTGAACTTTAAATGGACCAAAAATTATTCCCGACAGGTTCTTAATTCGTGCCTTTCGTGTTCTAAAAAGTGCCACTCTCAATCTTCCTCTTCATTTGCGTGTGTTCAGAGAGGGAGATCTCCTAGGGTAATTTTTTTTCCTTTTCCTTCTTTATTTTGAAGTTGTATTAGTTAAAAAAAATCTGGAAAGACAAAAGGGATTCGTGGAAGAACCCCCTCCCCTGCGCGCCTCCCTTTCCCAGTCGCGCCGCCACCCCGAGCACCGATCGTCGCACCCTCGTCGTCCCAAGCTGCTAGCCACCGAGCCCCTTCCTCTCCTTTGTGAAATCGACAAACCCAGTCCCCCTATCTTTTTTCTCCTCCTTTGCTCTTGCTTCAAGCCACTGCGACTCGAACCCTTTTTCTTTTCTCTTTCCAATTTTATTGTTTCCCTTTAATTATATCTTTCGGACTGTTTTGGTTGGTTTGTAGGGTCAGGGAAGTGAGTTGTAGTACAATTCGATTACGAGAAAGTTGGAACTAAGATTAACATTCCATTGTGTAACGACCCTAATTTTAAGAACCCAAATCAACCATGGAAGTTACTAAGCAACACCGTCAGCGCCGAAATTTCGGCAACATAACGACGCTACTAGGAAAAACTGTAACGAAGGTTTTTCTTTTCATGCGGGAAGGAAAGGCACTGCGAATTTTTCGCTCATCTTTTGTTTCAATAGAGGATTTATCCTTCGAGGTTTCAACCGGGAAATCATGTTGAAGTCGGTCAAAAACTGACGTGGAAGCCTCACTTTTTGACGTGGTTACACTTAACCTGTGAAAAGCTGAAGGGCGTGCCACATTTGAAGTCGAGAGTATATTTTTCCTCTCTTTCGTAAGTGTGCCTAATCGTTGCAATGCTGATGGTCGCACCAAAGCTGGCGTCATTGACGTTCTTTCTTCTTCACTAGTGGGCATATTTAACCTCTGATGGATCGAAGATCGGATGGAGTTAAGAGTTGGGAAAACATTGTCTTCAACAGTCACCCCTATCCTCTAGAGGGTTGAGACTCGTGTTGCCAATAGCCCAACACGCCTAAAAACAGAGGTCCTTTGGATGACACTTCCTTCTTTATTCGAATGATCTACTTCCTCGATTGTTATGTGGTTTGCGTCTGCCATTTTCTCCTTTCCTTTTCTCGTTATACGGATTGGCTCAAGAGACTTGTATCCAAGTCCTTTTCTTGACGTGGGTATCATATAACTTTCCTTTAAAAGTTTCTTTTGTGTTAATGAAAGCTCAGGCCTCTCATCGAAGATTTTTAAACTTTTGAACGTAGTGTGAGTTGTGAAGTCGTAACCTGCATTTGATAGAAGTTTGTATGCTTTAGGATCAAATCCATCCTTCGTTCTTCTTTCGGGCAAGGCTATTTTTGCATTATCAACTTTCGAATTTCGAATTTCTTGCTTGGTGATTGATGTTAGAGGTGTGATGAAACTTTCTTTTAGGATTTCCACATCGCTGAATTTCAAGTTTTCTGAGCATTCTGTAAATGGTGATTCTCCCTTTTTACGTTGTGATAAAGGGATGTAACGAAATACTGGAAAATTTGATGATTTTTCTTCCTTTGGAACCTTTTCCTTTGCAGAGTTGGTAGTTTGCTTACTTGTCTTAACTTTACAAGCGTCTACCTCTTCAATCGACTCTTTCTTTATGTGCTTTTGGTTCTCTACCTTGTGATTTGCAATTAAACGTATTTCAGTTGGCACGATCTCTCCTCCTTTATCATTCTGCATATAGAATTTTGCATCCGCGAAGTGGGATTCTGCCTCTGAGAAGGGATTAGTATCTGCTTCGACTTTCTTGACCGCATTTTAATAAAATTTGAAACACTGATGAAGTGTGGAAGGTATTACTCCATTGCCATGGATCCAAGGGCGGCCTAATAGTATTTTGTAGGTGGTCTTGGAATCTATAATATGGAACAAGGTGTTAACCGTCAATTCTCCAATACTAAGCTCTAAGCGGATCATGTCGATTGCTCTCTGACCCCCTTGATTGAATCCTTGGATAACCAATCTACTATTTGCAAGTTCATCCATCGAGATGCCTATCTGTGTCATTGTTGATTTAGGCATGATGTTGATGGCAGACCCATCATCGATAAGATTTCGACCTACTTTTTGTTCTCGGATGTAATCCGAGACAAATAAGGGCGTCTATTGTGAGGTTTTGATCCCAGCATCAGATCTTCGTCTGTGAAGCTGATGGACATGCAACATGAGGCACACAGGTGTACTTGAGGACCTGAAATCTTTGAAATAGTAGAGCTTTTTGATGGTCCAATAACAATATCATTAGTCGCTTGAGGAAGTGACAACAAATCATTTGCATTGAGTAAAACCAAGCTTTCTGACTTTGTTGTCATTTGAGATAGATCAGACGATGAACCCCCTTCTTCAAATACATTAACAACATAACATGTGGTAATTTTAGGGATATCTTTGTTGTAGTTATTAAGGAAGCCCCTTGGTAAGAAATCGTTCAACGCTATTAGTTGTCGAGGTCGAACAAAGTCTTCGTTCTCTTCCTTAACTAGTTTGCATTTCCTACAACTTTTGATCTTTTTGTTCTTCTTTCGTGGCACATTTTTCCTCTTGTAGTTTTGAAACACGTGTGGTTCTCTCTGGATGCATCGTTGTTTTTGCTTCTTTGGACGCTTTACTAAAGTCCATCCTTCATTTTCATTTTCAATATGCTTAGGTTGGTCATAGGAGGTATTTGGAAATTCTCGTTGCAACCAAATTTCCACAGGCTCTAAAGTCCCAAATTGGACCAAGCTCGTTTCTAGGTCATGTCGTAGGCTTGAAGATGTTTGGCTGTTGAAACTTGTTGTTATCGCAACGTGGTTCAATTGGACTACTTCATCTAGATCCAACTCAATCTTCCTTTCTTTAGCTAATTTCAGAATTAACTCTTTCAAAACAAAGCATTTCTCCACCGGGTGACTAATGACTCGGTGATACTCGCAGTAGTTAGGTTCATTGACCCTTCTCATCTTTTCACGTCGCTTACATTTAGGTAGTCCAATAAGTTATTTTTCGAGGAGTTGTTCTAACATATCTGCGATGTCTGAATCTGGAAAAGGGTAAACTTTCTCTTGTCTCTCTTTTAGAGTTAGTCGACGTCTCTCGCCTCCCTCTTGTGCCTTTTCAACCTTTTTTTCTTTTCCTTTGGCAACAAACTTGATAGGAGTTGTGTTAATGACCATCGATTCCTTGGTAGTGCCTTTGAAAATTTTCTCGACGTTCTTAACTTCTTTCTTCTCTTTCTTGACATCTGAAGCGAGAAGGTCTTTATTTCCTCTGCTAGTTATGCTTAATTCCATGTCATGAGCATGAGTTGCTAGTTCTTCGAAAGTTCGAGGCTTAATCCCTTGTAGAATGTAGAGAAGTCCCCAATACATGCCTTGGATGCATATTTCAACTGCAGATACTTCAGTTAGTCTATCTTTGCAGTCGAGGCTTAAAGCTCTCCAACGATTGATGTAGTCGACGACCGGTTCACCTTTCCGTTGCTTAGCATTTGTAAGTTCCATCATGCTGACGGTTCGCCTCGTACTATAGAAACGGTTGAGGAACTCCTTTTCGAATTGTTCCCAATCACACAATCTACTGCTCGAGGTCGTATGCGATCGAAAGTATTTCCCTTCAAGGTTCGAACGAATTGTTTGACTAGTAGATCTCCTCTAGTACCAGCATTTTCAAATGTCTCAACGAAGTGAGCAATGTTTTGTTTGGGATTGCCTTTCCCTTCGAATTGTTGGAACTTTAGAGGCTGGTATCCATTAGGCATTTTTAGGTTGTCAATTCTCTTAGTATATGGCTTGGAATACATAAAAGAGTTTTGAGTAGGCCCACCATATTGTGCTCTGATGGAGTTTGTAATCATATCCTGGAGTTGTTGGACAAACAATGAAGCAGTTGAAGTGGAATGTTGTGTATGGTCTTCTTATACAGAGGTCTTTCCCTTATTTCTGATAGCAGGGGTTTGACTTGATTCAACAGCATCTCGACTTTCCATCTGATTCTTGAGAGAAGCGATTTCATAATCTCTTTCTTCAACTGCCTTTAATAACATGTTGATCTTCTTTTCAAATTCAGTCATTCTTTCCTCACTAATGCCTGCATCAGTCATCATAACGGACATCACGTCAAGGTTTGATGTTTCGCTCGGTTGAAGAGAAGGAAAAGTGATTTTGCAAAACACGAGGTTTTCTGCGATGGCGACATCAGCTTAAGCAGATTCTATCATTCGTCTAAGTATTTTATTTGCGATGACAGGTGTTTGACTTTCTTCAGGTTGGATTTCTCTAGAGCGACTGCGCGTGATTCCATGTAGGAGTTATTTGAAGCGGCAGACTTTGAAGAAACTTATTTGGATGTCATGATTTTTTTGGAGAGAGAAAGAGATGAGAGGTAGAGACGGTCCCACTAGGCGTGCCAATTTGTTCCCACGAGATTTCCAGAGAAATTTAATTCTTGGAATGAACTTGATTTTTATTGATTTTTGTGAAGTGTTACAATCTCTAATGTATAATCCTCTGATGCTTTCTCTCGGAATATGAACTTTGATCTGAGGACTGGCAAGCTTGTTCTCAGATGGAGGGAGATTGAATCTTCGATCTATAGTTGATGAAGAGACACTACAACAATCATTGGATAAGATAGCTTTTAATAATTGCATTTTTACAAAAAGCTATAAAAAAATGTGAAATTTTAGGCGCTTAGGCTAAAAAAAAAAAGGGAAATTTTTCGTTAAACCTCTCGTTCTCTTTCTCAAACACCCAGGAGCTTCTTTCTTTCGTGTAGAACCATCTTCTTCTTCTCATTCGCCCATCTTCTTCTCCTTCCTTCGCCCATCTTCTTCTTCTCATGCCAACATCGACAGCGACACTGCACATTTCTTACAATAGTCGACCAACAAGTGCATATCATCTGTTTGTTTCGCAGTTCACACGTCTTCTTCAACCTCACGCCAATGTTTCTTGCAACGATGTGGGGGGTGACGTGCGAAGGATCCCTTGCGCTGACCTGTAGCAGCAACGGGTTCAACCTTTGTGCTGGCTGTCAACGTCGTCTCCTGTTCCAGGTGCATAAATGATAAATCCACACAATTTGGAGTCTCGAATAATTTCAATTCAGTGACTCACACTAAGGTTAGTCTTAAATTTGATAGGTGTGTTACTGAACCTTGTTAACTTTTGGAGATTTGACATTTCAGATCAATTTTAGAAACCTGAACTCCTACAAAATTAGGTCATCCATTTCGTTTTTTTGTAGAATAGATTAATTGATTATATCTGATCGTAGGTTTCTTTTGGTCCTAGATCGAATTAAGACATTTCATTTGACTAAATGATAGATTGAATATGTTTGAGAAAACTTCAGAAAATTCATTGAAACGTAGTAAAACAGAGTTTTAATTTTTTTTATTTATCTTTGTTGTTTTTTATTCCTTTTTTGCATTCAAAGTGTGATGTTGTTTATGTTCTGCTTTTTTTTTCTTATGTTTAGTTCTGAACTGTTATATTTAGATTGTTTATTCTTTTACCTTTTGTATTTGTATTTAGTTGTTGAATCTAGTTGCATAGGTGAAATAGAGAGTTGTTATGGTTGTTGGACTGTTTAGGAGCACAAGGTGTAATTTAGGTGCAAGTATTGATTATGTGGTTTAGGTACAACTGCACAAGTATGTAATAGATTGGTTGAAAGCTTTGGTTGAAAGCTTACCATTTAAAAGGTAATGACTGAGTACATCTATGAATTTGGCAGATTGATATGAGTACCTTTTTCTTCTTCTTCAATAGATAACTCTCATGGTTGTTAAGCTCATCAAATTAAGTTGGAGAGAATGTATGAGATAGTTTTTGGTTGGTCTTTGTTGTTTCTTTGATTGTTTTTGTTGGTTATTCTCTTTATTTATTAATAAGGAAATATTGGCTATTCCCTTATTTGTCAATAAATATTTCATTGTATTTGCCATATTGTAGATGCTGGAATTTTATTTCCTTGTATGTAAATATAGGTTTCTTCTATATAAGAAATCTTGTACCTTCATTGTGAAATATAGAAAATATTTCTACTCTCATTATTTTCTACATGGTATCAGAGCAGAAACCCTAAATCTGTTCAAAGAAAAACCCTAATTCCCTTTTTGTTCAAAACCCTAAATCGGCTGCAACACCCATTACCAGTCTCTCACGACCAGCAAACTCACGACATCTTCAACCTTCCTTTCGTTTTCTGGAAAGGAACCCATAAACTTCCTTTCGTTTTCTGGAAAGAACCCACGAGCAACAAACCCACAAAAATACCCACGAACCTGAGAAGACCCAGACCCGACCCGCGAAGCATACCCACGAATCCAGCGGCTTTGTCTGCGACTCTTAACCCGCGAAGCATACCCACGAATCCGCGAAGCATACCCGCGAACTAACCAGGTTGGTCGGCTTTGTCTGCCGTCGGACCCGTAAACTAACCCAGCGGATTTTTCTTGACCCACTACCGTTGGTCTCCGCCGCGAACTAACCGGAGTTTGTCGGTCTCCGCCGCTGGACTCATACGTTTGTTGTTTCTCTACATCTTTACTTATAGTTTTCTTTTTTATCAAAGGGAGTTTCTGTTTTTTGCTTTGTTTGTTGTTACTGTGTGGTGTTCTCCAACAGAATGTCAAACAATAAGTTGTTGCCCATTGTAAAAACCTCAGATAGTCGGATCCACTCCAACAGTCTTGTTGTCCAAATTACAACCATTCGACTTAATGGCGATAACTTCCTTCGTTGGTCGCAAAGTGTTCGAATGTACATCCGAGGACAAGGGAAGATTGGATACCTTACTGGAGAGAAATCCATGCCTGCAGAAGACGATCCTTCGTTCACTGTATGGGATGCTGAAAACTCCATGGTGATGACCTGGTTAGTAAATTCCATGGTAGAAGAAATAAGTTCTAACTATATGTGCTACTCTACTGCTAAGGAATTGTGGGAGAATGTGACTCAGATGTATTCTGACCTGGGAAATCAATCACAAGTGTTTGAACTCAATCTTAAAGCTGGGTGATATACGACGGAAATAATTACTCACACACAAGACTTTCATTTGTTAAAACGAATTTGGCAGGACTTGGATTTATTTGATACGTATGAGTGGAAGTCAACTGATGATCAAAGGCACTACAGGAAAGTTGTGGAAGACGGGCGGATTTATAAATTCCTCGCAGGGCTCAACGTTGAATTCGATGAGGTTAGAGGACGAATACTGGGAAAAACTGTACTCCCAAATATTAATGATGTGTTTTCTGAAGTTCGCAGGGAAGAGAGTCGTAGAAGTGATATGATCGACAAGAAAGTCATTGATTCAGTTGAAAGTTCGGCTCTAGTAGTTAAAGCTACAACACATAAGGCATCAAATCAGGCACCCAAAAATAATGAAAAGCCTCGAGTCTGGTGTGATTACTGCAACAAGCCTCGACATACTCGTGAAACATGCTGGAAACTTCACGGAAACTCCATTAATCGGAAGAGTAATAAGCATGGCCCCACTTCATCTGATGACAGGAGTGTAAATCAACACTCATCTGGTAATCAATCATCATTCTCTGCTAATATTGCTGATTCTAATCCATTTAGCAAGGAGCAAGTCGATCAACTCCTGAAGCTGTTAAAGGTCAATTCATCATCGGGTAATCCCAGTGTTTCCTTGGCACAAACAGGTACTTGTCCTCAAGCCCTTTCTTGTCTTAACTCCTCCCCATGGATCATAGATTCCGGGGCTTCTGATCACATGACCAGTTCCTCAAAATTATTTGAATCATACTCTCCGATGTACTGTAATGAAAAAATTTGAATTGCAGACGGTAGTTTTAATTCCATTGCAGGAAAAGGAACTATTAGACTATCCTAAAAAATTAATCTATATTCTGTATTGCATGTTGCAAAACTAGAATGTAATTTGTTATCTGTCAGTAAAATATCTAAGGATGCTAATTGTCGTGTCACCTTCTGTGATTCCCATTGTGTTTTTCCGGATCAGGGATCGGGGGAGATGATTGGGCGTGCTAGAATGCTTGAAGGTCTCTACTATTTTGAGGAACCCTCGACTAGTCATAAAACAGTTCGAGGCTTGAGTAGTGTTAGTTCTTCCCCTGTTAAAGAAACTATAATGCTTTGGCATCGTAGATTAGAGCATCCCAGTTTTTTCTATTTAAAGTATTTGTTTCCATATTTAAAGGTATTGATTGCTCCATTTTTCAGTGTGAAAGCTGTATTTTTGCAAAAAATCACAGATCAACTTATTCACCCAACTCTTACAAAGCATCTACTCCTTTTTACCTAATTCATAGTGATGTTTGGGGACCTTCAAAAGTTTTAACTCATAGTGAAAAACGGTGGTTTGTTAATTTTATTGATGACCATACTAGGTTAACCTGGATTTATTTGCTTAAAAACAAGTCAGATGTGAAAGATATTTTTATCCAGTTTTATAACATGATTGAAACTCATTCCAAACTAAAATTAGCATTTTGCATTCTGATAATGGAAAAGAGTATTTCAATGAATATTTAAATGAATTCTTTAAAGTCAAAGGTATTTTTCACCAATCGACGTGTCGTGACACTCCCCAACAAAATGGCATTGCTGAAAGGAAAAATAGACACTTACTTGATGTTGCTCGTGCACTTATGTTTTCTATGCATGTTCCTAATTATTTGTGGGGAGAAGCTATTCTTACGGCAGCGTATCTTATTAATCGAATGCCTTCAAAAAATTTGGATTTTAAGACACCCCTAGATCATTTTAAAACTTTTTTTTCCCTCCGTTCGCTTATTTTCTGATTTGCCTATCAAGGTTTTTGGGTGTACAACATATGTTCACCTTCCTAACATTTGTCGGTCTAAACTTGAGCCTAGGGCTTCTAAATGTATTTTAAGTGGATATGTTTCAAACAAGAAAGCATATAAATGTTTTTACCCAATCTGAAAAAAATATGTTGAAAGCATGGATGTTTCATTTTTGGAAGATCAATCCTTTTTTCAGCCAAATTATCTTCAGGGGGAGATGGTATCTAATTTAGAAGATAATTTCTGGGATACGTCTCCTCTACCCACACTCATTAGTCCTGAGGTTACAAACTCTAATTCTCCAATGCCAAGTGTGGAAAACTCTTCTTCAGGGGGAGAAACACTACAAAGTGGTCTTATTGATCGAAAACTTGAGCTACAGGTTTATACTAGAAGGGGTGTAAATCAAAAGAACCGGGACTGAGAGAGTAGATTTGTCACGAACCAATCTAAAACTCCGACAACTGATCCTGAAGATCCAGGTACTTCTATTTCCCATTCTGCTTCAAATCACTTATCCGACATATCCGATCTTGATATTCCAATAGCCCATAGGAAAGGTACTCGTAATTGCACCAAATATCCCATAACAAATTATCTTTCTTACCATAGATTATCTGATAATCATAGGGTCTTAGATTATCTGATAATCATAGGGCCTTTACCTCTAGAATAACAGACTTATTTGTGCCAAGGAATATACAAGATGCCCTAAATGATTCGAATTGGAGGATAGCAGTTATGGAAGAAATGAATGCTCTTAAACAAAATGACACATGGAACATAGTTGAACTGCCGAAAGGTAAGAAGACTGTAGGATGTAAATGGGTGTTTACTATAAAGTGTAAAGCCGATGGGGGTATTGAGAGGTACAAAGCCAAACTCGTTGCTAAAGGCGTTTCACTCAAACCTATGGAATTGACTATCAGGAGACATTTGCCCCTATTGCTAAAATTAACTCTATAAGAGTATTATTATCTATTGCTGTCAATGCAGATTGGCCCCTTTATCAACTTGATGCCAAGAATGCATTTCTCAATGGGGATCTTGAGGAAGAGGTATTTATGGAACCTCCACCTGGTTTTGAAAAAGAAATTGGGATCAACAAAGTGTGCAGATTAAAGAAAGCTTTATATGGACTTAAACAATCTCCAAGGGCTTGGTTTGAACGATTCGGAAATGTAGTTATGAGCTATGGATTTTGTCAAAGCCAAGCAGATCATACTATTTTCTATAGACATACTGAAAATAACAAAGTTGTTGTTCTAATAGTGTATGTTGATGATATTATTATCACAGGAAATGACGGAGCAGGAGTGTCACCTTGAAGAAACAACTTGCAAATGAATTCCAAATTAAAGACTTGGGAAGCTTGAAGTACTTTCTAGGAATGGAATTTGCCAAATCAAAATAAGGTATTCTTGTAAATCAACGGAAGTATATCATTGATTTACTCGAAGAGACAGGCTTACTTGGGTGCAGGATATCAGAAACTCCTATTGAGCCAAATTTGAAATTGCAAGTTGCAACAGGAGGAGATGTAAAAGATAAAGAAAAATATCAGAGACTGGTGGGGAGGCTCATTTATTTGTCTCATACACGTTCTGACATTGCTTTTGCTGTAAGCGTGGTGAGTCAATTTATGCATGCCCCAGGACAATTTCATTTTGAAGCAGTTTACAGAATCCTAAGATATTTAAAAGGCACTCCTGGAAAAGGTATACTATTTAAGAAACATGATAATTTACATGTCGAAGTATACACTGATGCTGACTGGGCAGGGAGTATAACAGATAGAAGATCTACTTATGGGTATTGCTCGTTTGTTGGAGGCAACCTAGTCACATGGAGATGTAAAAAACAGAGTGTGGTGGTTAGAAGTAGTGCTGAAGCTGAATTTAGAGCCTTGGCTCATGGAATTTGCGAGGGCATATGGATAAAACGATTATTGGATGAATTAAAATTTAGTCAGAATAGACCAATGCATATTTACTGTGACAACAAGGCAGCTATTTCCATTGCCTACAATCCGGTTCTTCATGATAGAACAAAGCATATTGAAGTAGATAAACACTTCATAAAAGAGAAGATTGATGCAGGTGTAATATGTACTCCTTATCTCCCTACAAATGTAATGTAGAAATGATGTGTTAACAAAGGGACTTCCCAAATTACAGTTTGACAAGATGATCTCCAAGCTGGCGATGGAAGATATATTCAAACCAACTTGAGGGGGAGTGTTGGTTATTCTCTTTATTTATTAATAAGGAAATATTGGCTATTCCCTTATTTGTCAATAAATATTTCCTTGTATTTTCCATTTGTAGATGCTGGAATTTTATTTCCTTGTATGTAAATATAGGTTTCTTCTATATAAGAAATCTTGTACCTTCATTGTGAAATATAGAAAATATTTCTACTGTTATTATTTTCTACAGTTTTTCACCCATTTTCTCCATTGATAGTGTAATGTAGTTTACATTTTGTTTTCTTTTAGTTTTGTTGTTATGTTTTCTTGTTCATTAAGCTAATTTCCCATGAAGTTATTTGAGCAGATTTCTCTCTTATAATCTTGAACCTACATCTGAATCTTCTCTTAGAATATTTTGGGGTTTTGTTTCATTTTGTTATTCTTCATTGAATTGATTATGAATTATTCTGAATGACTTCACATTCTTTTGGGCTTGTTTGTTTTCTTCAATGAATTGATTATGAATTATTCTAAATGGCTTCATTGAGTTTTATGTCGTTTTGAGTTAGTTTTTTACTTCAAATGATGCTTAAAAGCCTTTAAGACACTTGTGAATATTAAGCTATGAGGATTGTAAATAATAATCTGAATGGTTATGCACCTATTAGTTTACACTTTTAAGAATTAATTTTTTAGAACTCCCAGTGCCCACATTTCTTTACCTTGATTTGTTGTTCCTTGATTGAAACATTTGTAAAAAAGAATTGTATCTTGTAAAAAAATTGGGTTGTTCTATAAATTATAAGCAAAAGTATTTATGGTTCCATCTTTTAGTCTGAAACAATGCCTAAAAGAGGAAAGCTTCGTTGAAATGTCGTATTGGAAGGCAATGCCAGATAAATGGTGCTCCAACTGAACTGTGTTAGGGTTATCTAGTCAAGAAGAGGTTTGCAAATGCTAATTACACTTAGGACCATGGATTCAAATTGCCATTTGCTCTTTATTGCTAGAATCTAGAAACTTCTGTTAAGAAACTGTGGTTGTAAGGTGAGTTTCTAATTTTCTTTGGAACTATGTTATTCGGTTTCTATATTGCTTTTTACAATGAACAGAAAATAAACACATTGCTTTATGACGCTTTGCTGAATTGTTCCTTTTGTAATAACAAAAGTGATAATATTAATGCTTCATTGTCTTTATCATCCTCTTTTATAGTAACAAAAGTGATAGTATTAATTCTAATATATCTTGTTCTTTCTGTATATTTTAATGCTTTTGATCTAACAAACTTACCATCTAGAGTTCCTAGTCCTACTTTGGCATGTTCTAGGTCGGCCAGTCGTTTTCTAAGTATCTTTTTCTTGAATGAATTTGTCCAATGTGGAATCACTTTAAAGGAAAGACATTTATGTTATGTTGTTATATATGATTTTTTTACTAGGGAAATAAGTTTCAATGTGATATAGTATGTAAAGCCACTACTTTTATGAACTGAAATTTCCTAGGGACGCTACTAAACATGCATGCACTTTTAGGCCAGCAAAAGAAAAAAAACAATTTAAACTACAAGGTACTAAAATATCTTTAGGGATCCCAAAAAAAACGTCAAAACATTTGAAATAATATTTCTGAGTTGGCCTACTTAAAATCCTGCAAACAATTTCATAAATCAAAGTTCTCTAACATCAATTATAACTGAGAAGAAAAATGTGGAAATCATGACTTTTCCCATGGTGTTGGCAACACGTCTCCGTCACTCGCCCCGTACGTCCTTGCCTTTACCTGAAAACATTTCAAAACGAAAGGGGTGAGTATTATAAAATAATACCCAGTAAGTGACCTCGCTACCGAGGTTTGGGACATGCATGCACATACAATCATGACTTTTAAACTTCGCATAAAACCTTCACATGTGGGACCTAGAACTTTCTCATAATAATCATAACTGAAACACATGACTTTCTTTTAGTTTAAGTGGTCAATTGGTCATCATGAGTCATTTCATTTTGAGTCCCTCACAGACCCCTATAGTTTGAGTCTCTCACAGACCCCTATAAGTTTTGAGCCTTTCACAAACCCTTATATATTTTGAGTCCTCATCATGGACCCTATGTTCGACCTCCATAGGGTCTCTAATGCTTGTTTGACCATGCATAAAAACCTCAGGAGACCAAGTGCCACACATTTCCTTTACTAACATTTCATGACATACATACAATGCATGAGGTCCCATTAGCTATCATGATTATAATGCACATATCATGGACAGGTAATAACTAACATTCATGGCATAACTCTCATAACATGACTAAATAATACTTTAAAACATAATCAATTTCACCAAATAAATAATGAAATACTTCTGAAATAAAACGATAAAATTTATTTGTCTTTTATCCCATTCTAGAAAATTCGGCACAAGGTCCCTTACCTCGACTTAGATTCCAATACGAATCTTAATCCTAGTTCCTAGTATGTGCGCTTCTTTTGAAGGACCTGTTTAACAAGTAACCTTCGAAATTACACGCCGAGTATAACTCTCCTATATAATCATAAACCTAGGTACAATTTTCTCCAATTACCTCAACACTCCTAAATGTATGTCGAATCCTGCTTAGTTCGTTCCAAGCCCTGAAATCTTGACTCCGCACTACGAAAAGAGAAATAGATGGTGGAGATTAAAAGTAAAAAAAATAATTATTAAAAGAAATAATAATAATAATAATATATTATTATATATGTGTGAGTTAACGGTAAAATGAATTTGATTTTTCATTTTTTTCATTTTTTTTTGTTTTTTTAAACTTCAACGGTCAGAAGCATTTATTACTTCTGATTTTTTTTTTTTTTTTTATGTTTACAACTAACGATAATATATATATATAATATAATTTTTTTTATTTTCTTTTCTTTTTGTTTTAAAACAAACAAAAGCCCACCAAATGTTACTCTCCCATAGGTCCACATGTCACACTTTAATTGGTCTAAAATGGTAATTTGGCCGCCATGTCATCGCGTCGGGAAATTTCCGTTCAAACTTGTTTTGGTCATAATTTCTTCGTTTTAGCTCCGATTTGAGTGATTCAAGAGGCGTTTGAATCGTTATTCCGAGCTCTATGCTATGGACACTTCAAAACATTAAAACTATTAGTAATTAATAGCAGGTTTGTTATCATCAAAATATTAATTAATTAATTAATTAAAATTAATTACTTTTAGATTAAGGGCCAAAAAGTCAACAATCTCCCCCTTTTTTATGATGTCAAACCATTAAAGAAAAATAACTTGAAGTTCATAAAAAAAAATAAGATAAGTCAAGTATTCAAGTAATAATTTCAATATAAAGTCCAATATGCCACCATAAAGCTCATACTTGAACAAACACTCAAATAAATATAGTATATCATTCTTCCCCTAAATTAATGCAAAACTAAAACATGATACAAATTTTAGAACATATTTTTCTTCAAATTCTCCCCTTTTGGAATCATAAAAAAGACACAATTAATAAGAATTAAGAACTACATGCAAGCTCCCCCTAAGAACATGAATACATACTTTACATAACTTCCCCTATCAATATGCCATAGAAAACTAAAATTATAGATTCAAGAGGCATCACAACGAATAATACCAAGCTCAAGCCTATTTTTGCAAAAGTTTTCTTCATTTAAAGGCTTAGTGAAAATATCCGCTAATTGATCATTAGAGCTCACATAATCAAGAGTAATATGACCATTTTGCACATGTTCTCTAATAAAGTGATGTCTAATATCAATATGCTTAGTTCTAGAATGATGAATAGGATTTTTAGTCAAATTAATAACACTAGTATTATCACAAAATATAGGCACATTATCAAACTTTAATCCAAAATCACAAAGAGTTTGTTTCATCCAAAGAATTTGAGCACAACAACTAGCAACCGCAATATATTCCGCTTCGGTAGTGGATAAGGCAACCGAATTTTGCTTTTTACTAAACCAAGATACTAAGGAGCTACCAAGAAATTGGCAAGTCCCACTAGTACTCTTACGGTCAAGTAAACTTCCGGCAAAATCCGCATCGGAATATCCTACCAAAGTAACCTCAACATTTCTAGGATACCATAAACCTAAATCAATAGTCCCAAGAAAATATTAAAATATTCTCTTAATGACATGCAAATGAGATTCCTTAGGACAAGATTGAAATCTAGCACAAAGACATACACTAAACATGATATCGGGTCTACTAGCGGTTAAATAAAGTAGAGATCCTATCATACCTCGATAAGTTTTTATGTCTACACATTTACCTTTTTCATCCTTGTCAAGCTTAGTGGATGTGCTCATAGGAGTTTTTGCAATTTTACCTTCATTGAACTTGAACCTTTTGAGCAAATCCTTTGTGTATTTCTCTTGACTTATGAAGATACCATCCTTGAGTTGTTTGATTTGAAGTCCAAGGAAGAAACTAAGTTCTCCCATCATACTCATCTCAAACTCACTATGCATGCATTTAGAAAATTCTTCACACAAAGAAGGGTTAGTAGAACCAAAGATAATATCATCTACATAGATTTGTACTAAAACCATATCATTTTCCTTAGTCTTAATAAAAAGAGTAGTGTCAAGTTTACCCATTTTAAAACCATTCTCAAGTAGAAAATTACTAAGCCTATCATACCAAGCTCTTGGAGCTTGTTTTAAGCCAAAAAGAGTCTTTTTCAACTTATAGACATGATTAGGCAAATCAAAACTTTCAAAGCCCAGAGGTTGTTCAACATAAACTTCCTCCATAATATAACCATTTAAAAAGGCACTTTTCACAACCATTTGATACAAGATAAAATTTTTATAAGAAGCAAAAGCAAGTAACATTCTAATAGCTTCTAATCTAGCAACGGGTGCAAAAGTCTCTTCATAATCTATACCTTCCTCTTGACAATAACCTTGAGCTACAAGTCTAACTTTATTTCTAATGATATTTCCATTTTCATCCATTTTATTTCTAAAGACCCATTTAGTCCCAATAATAGAAGCATTAGAAGGCCTAGGGACTAATTCCCAAACTTTGTTCCTTTCAAATTGATTTAATTCTTCTGGCATAGCTAAAATCCAAAATTCATCATTTTCCGCATCTTTAAAACTTTTAGGTTCAATTTGAGAAACAAAAGCAAGATTATTAAACAAATTAAGAGAGGAACGAATTTTCACACCTTGTTCGGGATCACCAAGAATCAAGTCCTTGGGATGGGATGGAGCATACCTTCATTCTTTAGACATAGATGAAGAACCATTTTCCTTCTTTTCATTGAAGCCCACTTATTGCTTACTTGAGTCAATTTCCTTGCCTTTGTCACTAACAAGTATATCTCCAAAATTCCTTTCTAAATCATCAATACAAATAGACTCATTAGAAACATTATTGCAAGATTCATCAAATACAACATGCATAGATTCCTCAATAATTAAAGTTCTCTTATTGAAAACTCTATAGGCTTTACTAGTAGATGAATATCCTAGAAAAATACCAACATCCGTCTTAGAATCAAATTTTCCAAGTTTTTCTTTGTTATTCAAAATAAAACATTTGCAACCAAAAACTTTGAAATACCCAATATTTGGAATTTTGTTATGCCAAAGCTCATAAGGAGTTTTATCTAAAGAAGGTCTAATTAAAACTCTATTTAAAACATAACAACGGTGTTAACGGCTTCCGCCCAAAAGTATTTAGGTAAATAATACTCATGCAACATTGACCTAGCAAATTCTTGCAAAGTACGGTTTTTCCTTTCAACCACACCGTTTTGTTGAGGAGTTCTTGGAGTGGAGAAGTTATGAGAAAAACCATTTTCTTCACAAAAATTTTCAAAAGCAATACTATCAAATTCTCCTCAATGATCACTCCTAATTTTAGAAATAAAAAATCTTTTTTCATTTGAACTCGTTTTGCAAAACTAGAAAAACTTTTCGAAGAATCATTTTTATGTTTTAGCATCAAAACCCCAGTAAATCTTGAAAAATCATCAACTATCACAAAAGCATAATAATTCCCTCCAAAAATAGCAATTCTAGAAGGGCCAAATAAGTCCATATGTAATAGTTGAAGGGATCTAGATGTACAAATCACATTTTTAGATTTGAAAGAGAACTTGGTTTGCTTACCCATTTGACAAGCATCACAAATTTTATCCTTTTGAAATTTAAATTTAGGTAGACCTCTAACTAAAGAATTCTTGGGAATATTTGAAATTAAGTGCATGCTAGCATGTCCTAGTCTTCTATGTCATAACCAAGAATCATCATGCAAAGCCGAAAGACATTTATCACTAATAGGACAGTCATTCAAATCAATAGTATACACATTTTCATCCCTATTACCAACAAACAAGACTTTTCTATCACTAGCATTTTCAATGATACAATTCTTTTTATCAAACACAACTCTAAAACCTTTATCACATAATTGACTAATACTAAGTAAATCATGCTTTAGACCATCAACTAAAAGTACATTTTCAATCAAAGTAGAAGAACTATTACCTATACTACCCTTACCAATAATTTTACCTTTCTTGTTGTCACCAAAAGTTACTAAACTTCCATCCTTTTTAGAAAGATTGACAAACTTGGATTCGTCTTCCGTCATATGCCTCGAGCAACCACTATCCAAGTATCATTTATTTTTCTTGGAGACTTTCAAACATACCTACAAACAAAATTATTCAAGATTGATCTTTTGGTACCCATACTTGTTTGGGTCCTAGAAGGTTAGCATTTACAAACTTGGGAACCCATATTTTTGCATTCACATTTAAAACATTGGATTTAGACAAGTAACAAGAATAGACTTTATGTCCATACTTGCCACATGAGAAACAAACAACATTATACAAGGATTTATCTCTTATGACAAATTTATGCACTCTACTTTTCTTGGAGAAATTATTTATTTCTTGGAGCATTGTGAAACTTTGCTCTTTGAGAAAAATTTCTTCTTGAAGAAGTAGTATGAGCATATTTTAATTTAAAGCAATTTGGTCTAATATGACCTTCAACACCACAATGATGACATATAGGCACAAAACTAGATTTGTCATCTTTAGACCCAATCTTAGACATATTATGATTAGGCACAATGGGAGATGCTTTAACAAAGATGGTTTTAGAACTTGAAGGAGTAGAACATTCATCAATATAGCCTAAACCTCTTTTATCACCATAAGGTTTGCCAACTTCAATTATTTTGTCCAATCTTTGTGCACCTATTGTCAACTTTTTAATGGACTCTTTTGCCTTACCAAGTTCTTGCAAAGCATTTAATTCATTTTCCTTAAGCAATTTAATCAAATTATCTTTTTCATAACTATCATGCTCAAGAAATCTAACTTTATCAAGCAAGGCATTTTTCTCATCACAATCAAAAGCATGTTTATCACAAAAGATATTCATTTCATCAATTTTCACAACATTATGCTCATTTTCTTTTAAGCAAGCAATTTCATCAAGTAAACACTTATTTTTGTTGGGATTTTTGTCCTAATCTCGTGTTTCTAACATATTGTTTGAAATTAATAAGGGTTATTCATTTCATCACCTTGTGTCTCGCAATATTTATAAACTTTTCCAATAAACAAAGCTCCAGGTCATTGAATTTATGAGAGAACTAGAACTTGAACGGTGTGTAGTGGACACACAGGAGGATCACGTTCGAGTTAATGACCGAACGGTCTCACGATATATGGATAGGGTTGGAGACCTAATCTCGGATACACTATGGATGTGACCCGCTTTGTATTAGATACAAACGAGGTGATCCGACTCGCTCATGTGGTTGACATGCGAGTGGGGGCATCTTGTGCAATGAGATTGTACAAGACCGACCGGTGTGAATTATTAGACCTATCGATGTAACACCGCTTGTGATTAGGACTAATAACTTCGTGAGATGACCATTAGTGACTTGACTGAATCCTGAGTGTGTTATGGACTCTTGTTTGCGGGAGTCTGTCCTTTGACTAGTACGGGTGAGGGTGGTCACAGTTACTCGCTCAATATGCCTATCTTCTCAGGGACAGAACCAAGTAGAGAGCTGGAAACTTAACTACGCGAGATGGAATTCACTGCTCCGCGCCTTTAGGAAACTAGAGGGGTTGTTCCCTTAAGTCTTGTCTCCTGTGGCTTGGACAACGGGCGCCCACCTTCTCACTGGCCGAGAAGGGTGTTGTGTATGGTTGGACCATCACAATATGTTGTTCATTAGAGGAGCAGTGGGGACTTAAGAAACAAGAGGTAGACACAGGGGTAAAGCGGTAATTTGACCCAGTCGTGTCTACGAACAACCTGTGAAGGGTCGACTCATGGGCATTGGTTATATCAGTGGACACGTAATATTCTACACTGACGGGAGTGCAGCTACGGGCCATAGTGGAGTGTTACCGTAGCTAATGAATGTTGGTTAATCGGGTCAAAGAGTTTGACAGGTTAATCTCGGATCATTGGAGCCCGTCATTGTAGGTCCATTAGGTCCCTCGGTTGACTCAATCTGGGTTAAAAGAAGGGTTAATGTTTTGGTATGAAAGTGAAGTGTTCAATTTCACTTTAAGGGAATTTATGTCATTTATATGAGATATGAATGATATAATATATAGTTTAATGTGAATGAGATTCATAATAAACTATAGGTTAGCCTAATTGTTGAATTAGGGCTAATTGGAGAAATTAATTGAGAGAAATTAAATTGGATGTGATTCAATTTAATTAATCCACAATTATTGCAAATGGGATTTGCAATATGAGATATGAGATATCTTATATTATGTGGTTATGCAAATGAGATTTGCATAACCTATGGTTGTGGTAAAGTGATAATTATGTGGAGATTTTAACTCCATCAATTCCACTATATAAACCCTTCTTGCAAGAAGGAATGCATCTCATTCTCTCATTTTTTTTATTTTCATCAAAGAAGAGAAGAAGAATTCTCTCCATTCTCTCTAAATTCTCCTCCCTCTCCAAAACACAAAATAGTTCTCACAAACTTCCCTTTTCCAAAAGAGAACAACCGAGACTCCAAGTGGTGGTGTTCGGGCTCCGTTCGTGGGAAGAGATCGTTGAGATCGAGAAGCACGAAGAGTTCGTGATCCGAGAAGAAATTCTTGAAGTTTGTCTACAACAAGTAAGTACACTCCTTCTTGCTGTAAATTTCTTCCTTTTCAGCATGTTTAGCCTAGATCTAGTGTTAGATCGTTTTAACAAGTACAAGTAGCATAATGATACCTTGACGATTCGATCGTCTTCATTTGTGTAAGGGAATTTTCATTTCCTTCAATTGGTATCGAGCCGCCAAAGTTTTTATTTTGGAGACTCTTCCGAAGAGTTTCCTTGGCCAGAGCAATGTTTGTTATGAACAAAATTAGCTACACTCGACTACCCTCCTCAATGAGCTACAAAATTTCCAATCCTTGAACAGTGGTCAAGAATGCGAGGCAAATGTTGCCTCACGTGTCTTATCACGGGGTTCGACCTGCGGGACGAAACTCGTTGCTCCTTCACGCTCGAAAGGGAAGAGGAGGACAAAGAGGGTAAACTGATCGAGCCGCCGCCTGAGGGCAAGAAGGTCAAGGCGTTGCAGAGAAGAGAAAGTGTTTCCACCGCAATGGGGCGACACTTGGAAGAGGAACTGTCCCCAAATTCTCGCCGAGAGGAAGAATCAAGGTAAATGTGATTTAGTTTTGACAAAAACATGTTTAGTGGAGAGTAGTGACTCTGCTGGATATTGCATTCGCGCCACTAACCACGCTTGTTCTTCTTTCGTGGATTGATTCTGGCGACATTTGAGATGGTGAGGTGACTCTACGGGTTGATCCGGGGAGCTTGTCTCTCATTGCGCGATCGACACGGTGAACCTACACTTTGGCGGGAAGTACTTCTTGTTGGACAATTTGTACATAGTTCCAGGGTTTACTAGAAACCTTCTTTCCATTTCCTGCTTAATTGAACATTGTATTTCTGTTTCTTTTGAATTGAATAAAGCGTTTATTTCTTTCAAAGGGAATGTTATTTGTTCACTTCACTCGAACATAATCAGTATGTTTTGAAACCTAATTCACCAAAAGTGTTTTGAATATCGAATTGTTTAAAATCACAGAAACACGAACTAAGAAAGCAAAAGTTTCTCCAAAAGAAAATGCCCATCTTTGGCATCTACTGTTAGGCTACATTAATCTCAATAGGATTGAGAAACTAGTGAAGAGTGGACTTCTAAACGAGTTGGAAGAAAACTCTTTGCTTGGCAGTGTGAGTCGTGCCTTGAGGGCAAGATGACCAAACGCCCTTTTAGTGGAAAAGGATATAGAGCCAAAGAGCCTCTTGAGTTAGTGCATTCTGACCTCTGTGGTCCGATGAATGTTAAAGCTCGGGGCGGTTATGAGTATTTCGTGTCTTTCATAGACGATGACTCCAGATATGGGTATATTTACCTAATGCACAAGAAGTATGAAACTCTTGAAAAGTTCAAGGAGTACAAGACTGAGGTTGAGAACCTATTAGGTAAATCGCTTAAAACACTTCGATCGGATCGAGGTGGAGAGTACATGGACACTGAATTCCAGGACTATATGATAGAACACGAATTACGTCCCAACTCTCCGCGCTGGTATGCCACAAAGCAGAATGGTGTATCGGAGAGGAGAAATAGAACCTTGTTGGACATGGTTCGGTCGATGATGAGCTATGCTCGCCTCCCCTGATTCTTTTTGGGGTATGCAGTGGAGATGCGGTTTATATTTTGAACAACGTTAAAGTCGAAGAGTGTTTGTGAAACACCTTTCGAGCTCTGGAGTGGACGTAAAGGAAGTTTACATCACTTGCAATTTGGGATGCCCACCCACGTGTTGGTGTCAAACCCAAAAAGTTGGAACCCCGCTCAAAATTGTGCCTATTCGTAGGTTACCCTAAAGAGACTAGGGGTGGTCTGCTTTACGATCCTAAGGAAAATAGGGTGCTTGTGTCGACAAACGCCACTTTCCTGAGAGGAAGACCACGTCGTGGATCATTTACCAAGGAGTAAAATTGTGTTGAATGAAATGGATGCGACATCGCCAGAGTTCTTGATGGGGCTAGTACGTCAACAAGTGTTGTTGATCCTAGCGCGCCTAGTCAAATCCGCTCCCAAGAGTTGGGAATGCCTCGACGTAGTGGGAGGATCGTGAGACGGCCCGATCGCTACATGGGTTTAAATTGAAACCTCAATTGTCGCCTCCCGATGATGATCGTGAGGATCCAATGACCTATGATCGTGCAATGGTTGATGTTGACAAAGACGAATGGATTAAAGCTATGGACCGAAAAATGGAGTCTATGTACTTCAATT
Organism: Trichosanthes cucumerina; assembly: GCA_036507285.1. Classification (NCBI taxonomy): domain Eukaryota; kingdom Viridiplantae; phylum Streptophyta; class Magnoliopsida; order Cucurbitales; family Cucurbitaceae; genus Trichosanthes; species Trichosanthes cucumerina. Next base: position 55,608,409 of record CM071838.1, read on the forward strand.
CAGTATGGGAGCTTGTGGATCAACCGAATGAGGTAAAACCTATTGGTTGCAAATGGATCTACAAGCGTAAACGTGGCGTAGATGGGAAGGTGCAGACCTTGAAAGCCCGACTAGTGGCAAAGGGTTTTACCCAGGTTGAAGGGGTTGACTATGAGGAGACCTTTTCACCTGTTTCCATGGTAAAGTCATCAGGATCCTTCTGGTCATTGCCGCGTATTATGACTACGAGGTATGACGGATGGACGCCAAGACGACCTTTTCTCGAATGGCAAACTTGATGAGACCATCTACATGGACCAACCCAAAGGGTTCATTGCCCAAGGCTAAGAGCAAAAGGTTTGCCGGCTTCATAGGTCCATTTATGGGTTGAAACAGGCTTCGATGTCTTGGAATATAAGGTTTGATGAGGCGATCAAATCTTATGGCTTTGATCAAATTGTCGACGAGTCTTGTGTCTACAAGAAAATCGTTGACAAAACTGTCGCATTTTTGGTGTTGTATGTGGACGATATTCTTCTCATTGGGAATGAGGTAGAATTTCTTACTGACGTTAAGAAGTGGCTAGCTTCGCAATTCCAAATGAAATATTTGGGAGAAGCTCGGTATGTTCTAGGTATCCAGTTGTCCTAACCTAAGAACAAAACGCTAGTCTTGTCTCGTGTGTCTTATATTGACAAGATGTTGTCTAGATATAAGATGCAGTAACTCCAAGAAGGGCTTGCTTGCCTTTCGTGCATGGGGTTCACTTGTCAAGGATCGGTGTCCTAAGACTCCTCAAGATGTTGAGGATATGAGACGGATTCCATATGCTTCACCGTTGTAGGGGAGCCCGATGTATGTCATCTTTGTGTACTAGGCCCGACATCCATTATCAAGAGAGGAATTGTCGTAGATATCGATCAATCCGAGATTAGATCACCGGGCGATCGTAAAGGCAATCCTCAAGTATCTTAGGAGAACGAGGAACTACGACTTAGTGTATGGCGGTGGGGATTTGATCCTTACGGGATACACTGATTCGATTTTCGGCCGATAAGGATTCTAGGAAATCCACTTCTGGTCACCTTTATTCCGAATGGAGGAGTCAGAGTATGGCGAAGCATCAAACGAGGATGCATCGTTGATTCCACTATGGAAGCGGAGTATGTTGCGGCTTGTGAAGCTGCAAAGTGAGCTGTTTGGCTTAGGAAGTTCATGACAGATTTGGAAGTTGTTCCAAACATGAACTTGTCGATCACACTCGCTCGTGATAACAGGTGGTGCGAGCCAACTCATGTGAGCCTCGGAGCCATAAGAGAGGCAAACACATTGAGCGCAAGTATCATCTGATACGGGAGATTGTGCACCGCGGAGAAGTGACGATCACGCAGATAGCGCGGAGCACAACGTAGCTGATCCATTTACAAAGCTCCTCACGGCTAAGGTGTTTGAGGGTCACCTAGAGAGTCTAGGTCTTCGAGAGCTTCCTGACTAGGGCAAGTGGGAGATGTGTAAACGGGTATTCAATGCCCTAGTTTATTGTATTACTTCATTGTAATTTATGTACATTTTAGAAATGTATTTTCTCCACTAGCTTAGTCCAAGTGGGAGTTTGTTGGGATTTTTGTCCTAATCTCGTGTTTGTAACATATTGTTTGAAATTAATAAGAGTTATTCATTTCATCACTTTGTGTCTCGCAATATTTATAAACTTTTCCAATAAAATAAGCTCCAGGGTCATTGAATTTATGAGAGAACTAGAACTTGAACGGTGTGTAATGGACACACAGGGAGGATCACGTTCGACTTAATGACCTGAACGGTCTACAGTATATGGATAGGGTTGGAGACCTAATCCTGGATACACTATGGATGTGGCCCGCTTTGTATTAGATACAAACGAGGTGATCTGACTCGTTCATGTGGTTGACATGCGAGTGGGGGCATCTTGTGCAATGAGATTGTACAAGACCGGACCGTGAATTATTAGACCTACTGATGTAACACCGTTGACAGTTAGGACTAATAACTTCGTAGATGACCATTAGTGACTCGACCTGAATCCTGAGCATGTTAAGGACTCTTGTCTGCGGGGGTCTATCCTTTGACTAGTACGGGTGAGGGTGGTCACAGTTACTCGCTTAATATGCATATCTTCTCAGGGACAGAACCAAGTAGGGAGCTGGAAACTTAACTACGCGAGATGGAATTCACTCGTTACCGCCTTTAGGGAAACTAGAGGGGTTGTTCCCTTAAGTGTTGTCTCCAGGGCTTGGACAACGGGCGCCCACCTTCTCACTGGCCCGAGAAGGGTGTTGTGTATGGTTGGACCATCACAATATGTTGTTCATTAGAGGAGCAGTGGGGACTTAAGAAACAAGAGGTAGACACATGGGTAAAGCGGTAATTTGACCCAGCCGTGTCTACGAACAACCTGTGAAGGGTCGACTCATGGGCATTGGTTATATCAGTGGACACGTAATATTCTACACTGACGGGAGTGCAGCTACGGGCTATAGTGGGGTGTTACCGTAGCTAATGAATGTTGGTTAACCGGGTCAAAGAGTTTGACAGGTTAATCTCGGATCATTGGAGCCTGTCACTGTAGGTCCATTAGGTCCCTCGGTTGGCTCAATCTGGGTTAAAAGAAGGGTTAATGTTTTGGTATGAAATTAAAGTGTTCAACTTCACTTTAAGGGCATTTATGTCATTTATATGAGATATGAATGGGATTCATAATAAACTATAGGTTAGCCTAATTGTTGAATTAGGGCTTATTGGAGAAATTAATTGAGGGAAATTAAATTGGATGTGATTCAATTTAATTAATCCACAATTATTGCAAATGAGATTTGCAATATGAGATATGAGATATCTTATATTATGTGGTTATGCAAATGAGATTTGCATAACCTATGGTTGTGGTAAAGTGATAATTATGTGGAGATTTTAACTCCACCAATTCCACTATATAAACCCTTCTTGCAAGAAGGAATGCATCTCATTCTCTCATTTTTTGATTTCCATCAAAGAAGAGAAGAAGAATTCTCTCCATTCTCTCTCAATTCTCCTCCCTCTCCAAAATACAAAATAGTTCCCACAAACTTCCCTTCTCCAAAAGAGAACAACCGAGACTCCAAGTGGTGGTGTTCGGGCTCCGTTCGTGGGAAGAGATCGGTGAGATCGAGAAGCACGAAGAGTTCGTGATCCGAGGAAGAAATTCTTGAAGTTTGTCTACAACAAGTACACTTCTTCTTGCTGTAAATTTCTTCCTTTTCAGCATGTTTAGCCTAGATCTAGTGTTAGATCGTTTTAACAAGTACAAGTAGCATAATGATACCTTGACGATTTGATCGTCTTCCGCTGCGCGAGGATTTTCATTCCCTTCAATTTTCACTAGTTAGAGCATTGTATTTCTTTTTAAGCACAACATATTTAGAACCAAACTTTTCTATGTCATTTTGCATATTTTCAAAAGCTTCAAATAATTCATCATAAGAAAGGGGTTCTAGAGTTACCTCATCATCTTGTTCATCACCCTTGTCACTATTAGCCATGAAGCAAAAGTTTGCTACTTCTTCATTGTCACTTCCACTTCCACTTTCATCACTATCATCCCAAGTGGCTTTCATTGCTTTCTTCTTGGATTTCTTTGATGATTTGAGGAGAGGGCAATCCGTTCTTATGTGACCCGGTTTCCTTGCATTCATAGCATATTACCTCATCCTTTTACTCTTTTCACCCTTTGACTCTTTTTGGTTTGAAATATGTTTATTGAATTGTTTCTTCCTCTTAATGAACTTTTTATACTTACGTGAAAAATATGTAATATCTTCTTCATCAAGAACACACTCATCTTCGGATTCAACTTCCAAGGATAAAGTCTTTAAAGCAATACCTTTCTTCTTTTTGGACTCATCCTCCATATGTTCCTTCATAGTGATCTCATGTGTCATGAGTGAGCCAATAAGTTCCTCCAAAGGAAGTTTGGTGAGATCCTTTGCTTTTTCAATTGTTGTCACCTTAGCTTCCCAAATCTTAGGTAGAGATCGTAGAATTTTCCTAACATTTTTCGAGTTAGTATAAACTTTACCAAGACCTTTCAAACTATTTGTAATGTTAGTAAATCTAGTAAATATCTCGGTAATAGATTCATTAGCATCCATCTTAAACAATTCATAATTATGAACTAGCATGCTAATTTTTTATTCTTTAACTTGATTAGTTCCCTCATGAGTCACTTCAAGAATATTCCATATTTCTTTAACCGAAGAGCACATAGATATTCTATTAAATTCATCCTTACTCAAGGCACAATAAAAACAATTTATAGTTCTAGCATTAAGACCACACTTTTTCAAATCAATTTCATCATATTCATTTTCTAATTTTGGCACATCATTTTCATTAACAATTTTCATGAGAATATAAGGACCATTAACCACATTTAACCATAAACTATAGTCAACGGATTGCAAATAAATTTTCATTCTAGCTTTCCAATAAGAATAGATTGACCCATCAAAATAATGAGGCCTAAAAGTGGATTGCCCTTCAATAACACCATTTACTACTAGGTTTGCCATAAAGCTCAAACAATAAAGTTTATAAACAAAATTCTAAAAGAGCAACCTTGCTCTGATACCAATTGTTGGATCGGTATGGCAACCGTAGGAAAGGGGGGTGAATAGGGTTTAATTAAACTTTTTACTAAATATGCCCAAATTATCTAATTACCAAACTTTTTAAGAAACAATTAAAAAGAAATAATTAAGAGAAATTAATGCAATATAAGATAGATAAAAAGTATAATAAAAATGAGTTTTATCCAATACTTAACAATTAATTAAGGAACACATTAAAGCATGCATAAACTACTACAAATAATTACAAAAATAAATAGAAAAGAGTTAGAGAAGATGACACCGTAATTTTTTAGTGGTTCGGTCAAACTCAACCTACTCCACTCCCCCAGCGCCTCTTGAGAATTTGAATAAAAACAATTACACCGACTCTTTCCATGGATTAGAGCCCAACCGCTACACCGCTCTTTTTACAAGTTCAAGAGCAAACCCGATCCTTTCCACGGCTTAGGATCAAACCGTTACAAAGTTTAGTAAAGATTTGAAAAACACACTAATACACTCTCTTGATAGAATAGATTCACAAATTTTAACTCTCACAAAATAATCCTCACAATACAACAAAACTCTCTTAAGAAAAAAATGAAAAGAAAAAAATTGAGAGCTTGGAGAGAGTAACAATGAAGGCTTTTGATTTTTAGAGGATTGTAAAATGTCAAAACTTGTTGTAAAAATTTGGAGAAGAAGATGGTATAAAAAGAGAGGAAAATGGGGTAAAAATCAAATTTTAATTTGGACCATTAGATCGTGGTAAAAGAGAAATAGATGGTGGAGATTAAAAGTAAAAAGAAAATAGTTATTAAAAGAAATAATAATAATAATAATATATTATATATTATATATTATATATGTGTGAGTTAACGGTAAAATGAATTTGATTTTTCATATTTTTTTTGTTTTTTTTTTTGTTTTTTTAAACTTCAACGGTCAGAAGCAATTTGCTTCTGATTTTTTTTTTTTTTATTTATGTTTACTACTAACGGTAATATATATATAATATAATTTTTTTATTTTATTTTCTTTTTATTTTAAAACAAACAAAAGCCCACTAAATGTTACTCTCCCATAGGTCCACATGCCACACTTTAATTGGTCTAAAATGGTAATTTGGCCCCACGTCATCGCGTCCGGAAATTTCCGTTCAAACTTGTTTTGGTCATAACTTCTTCGTTTTAGCTCTGATTTGAGTGATTCAAGAGGCGTTGGAATCGTTATTCCGAGCTCTATGCTATGGACACTTCAAAACATTAAAACTATTAGTAATTAATAGCATATTTGTTATCATCAAAATATTAATTAATTAATTAATTAAAATTAATTACTTTTAGATTAAGGGCCAAAAAGCCATCAGAGATGAATGGTTTAGATGATAATGGGACCTGGAATTTAGTATCTCGTTCCGTAAGAATAAAGCTATTTGATGTAAATGAGTGTTTGTAGTTAAGGTCAATTTTGATGGTTTCGTTGCTTGAATAAAAGCCCGCTTTTGTTACCAAAGGCTATGCTCAGACCTATGGGGTTGATTACTTTGATACATTTTTTCTCGTTGTTCAATTAACTTCTGTCGGGTTATTCATTTCCATGACTGCTTCTCAATATTGGCCTTTACATCAGCTTGACATTTTCTCCATGGTGATCTTCAGGAGGAAATTTATGTGGAGCAACCATCAGGGTTTGTTGCTTAGAGGGTAAATGTTAAAGTGAGCCGCCTTTGCAAATCTTTGTTTTGGTTGAAACAAAATCCACGAGCATGGTTTGGAAAACTTGGTTTGGAAAACTTGGTCAAGCAATTTGGAATGAAGAAAAGCAAATTGGATCGCTCAGTCTTCTACTGACGAACCATTAGGATGTAGAAGATTGGTTGGAAAGTTGAATTATCTTACAGTGACACGACCAAACATAGCTTATTCAATAAGCATTATGTGTCATTTTAGGTCTTCACCTACAGTGGATCATTGGGTCGCAATACAACAAATTTTATGTTATCTGAAAGCTGCACCTAGACGTGGGATCTTATATAAAGATCATGACCATATGAAGATTGAGTGTTTTTCAGACGATGAGTGGGTAGGATCAAGAGAAGATAGAAGATCGACTTTTGGTTATTGTGCTTTTGTTGGAGGCAATTTGGTCTCATGAAAAAGTAAGAAACAAAATGTGCTTTCTAGATCAAGTGTTAAATCAAAAGACAGAGCTATGACACAATCAATATGTGAAATAATGTGGGTACATCAACTTCGGATCAAATTAGGCTTCAACATTACAGTTATGACCAAGTTGTGGTGTGATAACCAAGTTGCTCTTCATATTGCATCCAACCCGATTTTTCATGAGCAAACTACACATGTTGAAATTGATTGTCATTTTGTTTGTGAGAAAATACAACAAGGTTTGGTGTCTTCTGGATATGTGAAGATTGAAGAATAATTAGGAGATATTTTTATGAAAACTTTAAATGAAGTTCAAATAGATTATTTTTGCAACAAGTTGGGCATGATTAACATATATGCTCCAAAGTGTTATAATATATATATGTATATTAAGAAGCTTATTAATTTTTTGTCCTTTATTGTCATTTTACATTGACTAGTTTTGGGTTCCATGTATTTCTATATATATTTGAGTCTATTATATAGAATGAATGAGAATGCTCTCATATTTAATCTCATAATAATAGGTGATTTGAAGAACTGCTCCTCCCATTGTTGGTACAGTATTTGTGGATGATGAAGCCATTGATCTGTCCTTGGATATGCTTCCACAAAAAATAGGCAAATCACCACAAGTCTGAAACACAAAGGACATGCTGGATTTGCAAGCAAATTTAAGCACTTGTAATGCCTGTGTGTGCAACTCAGTAAACAAAAAAAAAATAAATAAATAATTGAGTGGGAGTGCCACTTGGTTCCAACTGGGTGCCACTTGTTCTTGAATGAGCATTGCAGAAAAAAAGAGAACACAAATTTGAAAATAAAAAGCTCTTGTATCTGACCCAAAGCTCTAAAGTAAAATCAACAATGTTGAAGAAAATCAAATGGCGACCAAGAGCAGACGTGACAGCGGCAGACAAACACCAACAGATCACGAGCAAATGTGATGGTTGCAATCGAATGATTAACACATGAAGCTTCTACGTGTGATGGGCTACCAATGATGAAACCAAGTTGCACACACCACCACCGAAGCTTCTAATAACGATCTCCACCTGACTTTCTTTTACGAAGGAACTTGAGTGTGGTGTAAACGTTCAAGTTCCTCTTTATGTGAGGATGTGCAAGGAGGATTTTAGGACCTCTTACACGAGGTTTAAGTGTTGGTATTGGCTTGAATAAACCAGACAAGAGGTACCATGTCTTCTGGATTACTGCTCTCATACCATCCTGGTTTTACAAAAGAAGAATGTTTCTAATGTATTGTCCTTTTCAGTATAGTACAACCCTAGATTTAGAGGAGTAGATTTGTACAAATAAGGAAATACAACTAATGGGCAAAAAAGGGAATCCCAACGGGAAGAAACATTATCAAGGGAAGGGACAAAATAAAAAAAATAAAAAAAAAAAGGAGGATAATTCTAGAAGATTTTCATAAGATTTAATAATCAACAAACAACGTAGGAACTAGAAAGACTAAGGTAAAGTTTCAACGCAAGAGAGAGCTGCGGTAAACTATGCAACAACAACACTGTATTTTGTTCTCAGTAGCCATAAATAGAATACCACGATAATAAATTTCAGTTTAAAATATCAATTTGGTTCTTGTACTAGATCTTTTCTATTTTAATCCTTATACTTTTAAATATCTAAATTTAATTTTTGTACTTAAAATCAGTCTTTGTTGTTAGTTGAAACTAACAATAACGACTGGTTTAAATTTCGACAGGTGAAAGTACCCGGACTAATTTAGAAAATAGAACTGGGAGCAAAATGGTTTTTCAACCTATATTTTACCATTTCCTTGATATATCTCTCAAGTTTTGTGGGGAAGTATCAGATGTGTATTACTATTACTAGTATCTTGAACTACAATGTTTGTACAATTTGAAGAATCTACCCACGCATTACCAATTTAACATTGAAAAAGAAGAATATTAGCTCACGTTATATAATAGCAGGAGCTTTTAAACTGGGAATTGCTTACAATTAGAAATCGATCAATGACAAAAGAGGGAGAACGAACTATTACCTTTCCTCCATTTAATAAGACTATTGTCTCAGCCACAATTGGTAATCTGATCCTTTGTCCACAAACTTCTGCCAGTTCCCATCCAAATGGTTTTCCTTTGAGGGATTCCAATCAAAATGTCCAAGCTTCATGACTAGAGTATCTCCAACCTGTGCAACGTACCCTTCATTGTTTGCATGGTAGATCTTAACAGAGCTCCGACAATGGATCCCAGCACGTTGTCGAGCCTCAATTAACTCACTGATGATTTCGCGAATGCCGAAATCATAAAAGTGGTCGTAGAAAATTGTAGGCTGCAATATGAAAGATAAAGTCAGCAAAATTGAACTGAGAGAGAAGACAATGACATGACTGAGAAAGTACCAACTCATCCAGATTTCACCTGATTGATATATTATCTTATTTAGATTCTGAAAAATAAAATGACAGCATAAAGCTTAAAAAACAAGAAATCTTAAAACCTCCCTTTAAGAAATTTAAAAAACTTCAGCTCGCAGCAACAGATTACAAGCTTATACCATTTTAACTAGATTGAAATAAGGTTCTCTTTCCAAGTAATATGAACAAGAAGATTATATATCAGTAGAAATATTTCACAGTTTCTCTAACCACAGAGGAAGGAGCAGGAGAGGACTTGACTAATAGTTGCCCAAAGAACTAATTTTGGCTGATATAAGCCAATTAAAAAATATATAACTTCAAGTAATTGAATTTCAAGACTAAAACTAGAACTCATAGTCATCTGCTTTCCATTGCAATTGATGGACGGTTAGTTTAAGAGCTGTATACATTGGACAAAGGTAAATCAGTGATACTTGGGGATATAATTCGAATAGAAAAATGAAAAGAAAAGAAAGGTAATCTTGGAATAGAAATAATGAACACCTTTGTTCTCATTGGAAACAGATTGAACACATTTGTTCTCGTTTGCAAAAGAGAAACAACGGGATAAGTATTCAAGAGTCTCCTTCTCCCCCTAACTCCCTCCTTCGGTTTCCCACCAAAAGATTAGCTGATCGTTCACTTTCTCACAAAGTCACAACAATAGTTTATTCTATTTGCAGTACATTAACTTCCCACCTCTGGCCCTTATTCTATTCAGTTATAATAATTCCAACCTCTACTTTTCTGCTTCTCTTCTTTATTTCTCCATATTAGTGTATACAATAGGGGGTTTATCCTAATCTTTCTTGTTACACTCTCACATGATCAAGCCCCTCAGTTGCTAACATGGTGTGAACTGTGAAGCAAGTATAAAGGAAAGATGTAAAATCAACCTTTTCCACTTGAAGAAATAAAAAGGCATTCTTTGGATTCATCGACTAAGAACTTACTGTTCCAGGATGAGTCAAGATATATGCATATCCTTGAGCAAGTTTATCACGCGGAAACGGCCAATGTCCCTGTAAACAAACAACTAGACAAATTCAATTTCTGCTTCCCCAAACTCACTAGCTTGTAATTTAATAAGACCTCAGGCAAGGGTAGATTCAAATAATGAAGTCTAGCTTTAATATTAAGGTGCTTGCAAAATGAGACTAATTAGTATTATAGCAGCCAATGAATGTTTGATGGAAAATAAGACCATGGTATTTAATAAGCATGCTGAGTCATGCTTAATTCACAAATGAATCTATCAGAAAATATTCCAATCTCTTATGTTCTTTCATTTATTTTTTGCTTAATAAACATGAGAGTCCAAGAAGTTTATGCACATCTTCATTAAGTCCAGATAATTACACGCCTCTATGACATATAATATTGAGAGTGTTATATGATATTTAATATCCTAGATAAATAGCATCACAAATTGAACTCATGACTTCAAAGATATTTGGTTTACGGTTTGTCCCTTTGGCTACTGAACCAACCTATAATATTTTATTCCATTTTTACATTTAAAGACAATAGAAAATCTGGAATGAAATGCAAGCATGGAGAAGCCGTTTGCATCAAATCAACTCATTCTCTCTAAACAATGGCTTTCTACAATAAATTTTTCAGGTGGGTACTACTTGAAACAGATGAATAACGTATCAAAGTTTTATTGCCATTTATATATGCTCATCCATGAAAGTGAAACCTGTTGCCTAATGAAAATGATAAACTCGCTACTAGTTTCGACCTGTGTTGACCCAGTGTCATGGTTTTCCAAGAAAGTGACAGCACGGGAAGGCCACCATCCCACTACTCCGGTTGGTTTTCCTTGTGGGTCTATCAACCTCCAATATTGGTTATGAAGGGCAGAATGGAGTATCCCCTGCGAGGGAATGATGACTTACATGTCAAGATTATCAAACGAAAAAAAAAGAATGCCTATTATGAGAAAACATCTAAAATATATTGCAATACTACAATATCAAAGAGAAATTATATTAGTAATAGGCTTTCGAGAGGGTCACCTTTCTCCCATGTTATTAATCCCCAAAACTTCTATCAATCCCTTAAAGTCTCTAACCCTCTCTATTTATAACCACCCCACCCTAAAAACAACAAAGTAATCACAGTTAAGCCGCTACTAACATCATAATAACATTCCCAATATTTCCCTATTAATACTCTGGCATTACCCACCCTCTAAACACACCTTGTCCTCAAAATGTGGCAATTGATTCTCTAAAAATAAACTAAAATATTATAGTGGAGCAAAATTCATTAGATGTGTGAGCAAAATTCATTAGATGTGTCTAACTTCTTCTCTTCTCTTCTCCTTTTATCCTCATGTTTTTCCACCCTTCTTTTTTCTTCCTCTCAATATTTTTGAAAAACATTTCATACAATGCCCGCAGCCTAGTCACTGTTATTAACCTTTCTGGCGAAAAAGTATTCCTAGTATCAGCTCCCACTCATAGGAGTTTTAACTTCAAATAATAAACCCATACCAACTGAATAAAAACCCAGACAACATGATCGGCCCATTCCAGTGCCAAAACCTTCCCTTTAAAGTTAGGCCAAGGCCTAGGCCCAAGCCCATGTCCTTGTTTTGCTCCAATAATTAAGGACAGGTTGGGAAACCCAGATTCAATTTCTTGTTTTCAAATTCATTTGAATTGTTGTAGCTTTTGAAATAATTAGTGTCATTAGTGCTTATAAGAAAATCAACTATCATATGAAGTAAATTATTGTGAAAGTAAAGTTATAGTGTTTAGTAAATTAATATTAAATTGTTGTGAAATAGCTATAATGACCAAAATAGACATATATTTCAATTAATCAAAAGCTTGTATTAATATTTAACTTCAAAGTTTTCATAAAATTATGTAAATTTTATATATTAAAAAATTATATTTTGCTTACTTTAAATAAACATTTTTATAAGAAAAAGAGATAGAAATTTATGTTATTATGAGACGAAATATGAGAGAATACTACATCCATTCTATACAATAGAGTGAAATATATATTGGCATACATGGAAGCCCTAAACAAATAATAGTAAAATTACAATAAAGTACACAAGACTATTAACCTCCTAAATCCATATATACACTATAATACTTCCCCTCAAGCTGGAGCATATATGTTAATCATGTCTAGCTTGTTACAAAGACAATCTATTCCAACTCCATTTAAAACTTTCGTAAAAGTATCTCCTAATTGTTCTTTGATCTTCACGTATCAAGTAGACACCAAACCTTGTTGTATTTTCTCACAAAAAAAAATGACAATCAATTTCAATATTTTTAGTTCGCTCATGAAATACTAGGTTGGATGCAATATGGAGGGTAGCTTGGTTGTCAAACCACAACTTGGTTGGAACTATAATATCGAAGCCTATTTTGATCAAGAGTTAATGTATCTGCATTGTTTCACATGTTGATTGTGTCATAGCTCTATATTTTGATTCAACACTTGATCGCGAGATAATATTTTGTTTCTTACTTTTCCATGAAACCAAATTGCCTCCAACAAAAACACAATAGCCAAAAGTTGATCTCCTATCTTCTCATGATCCTGCTCAATCAGCGTCTGAAAAACACTCAATATTCATATGACCATGATCTTAAACATCATCCATAATTTTACCCACTACCATGTTAGACAACCTATTACTAAAGTGTATCAGAGAAAGGGAAAAAGGGTAAAATAGTATTTTTCTAAAAGGGAGTTAGTTACGGGTTAGTGGGATGGTGGAGGGAGAGTGGGGACCACTGTATGGTGGGGTGTTATATGCTTTGGTTTTTCTTGTAGAGAGGCAGGGAAGTTTTGGATTAGGGAAAGCCTCGACAGTCGAGGGAAGGGAGCCTGTTGTTGTTCTTCTTCTTCTTGTTCTTGTGTTCTCTGTTATAGTTTATTTGATTTCAATACAATTGTAAGGGTTACCTTACAAATTGGTATTAGAGTCGTTCACCCTGGGGAGGCTCGGAAAGATGGCCCAGCTACGGTTCGATGATCGGATTGATGGGAGTGGAGGCAGAATTTGAGACGTTTAAGTCCGAAGTTCAGGAGATACAGATTACCGTGAGGAAAATTTCCAGTTTGGAGGAAGCAATGCGTTCGTTGTCCAAATCAGTAGAACAATTGGCGTTACAAGGAGGTGAAGTTAAGAAGTCGTTGACGATGATAGCATCAGAGATTGTCGGGATTCGTTCATGATCCGCGATCACTATTGCAGATGAAAATGTAAGCCAGAAACTCAAGGGAATGGTCGATTCTTAGGTTTTGTCGACTCAGACTACGTTGATTCCCCATAATCAACCGCCGGAAAAAGTAGAGGAGAGTTTCGGTGACCGGCACAAATTCAAAAAAGTCGAAATGCCAATTTTCGACGGCAAGGACCCGGATTCATGGCTCTTTTGCGCGGAAAGGTACTTTCAAATCCATAAATTTACTGATTCTGAGAAACTTATTATTTCAGTTATCAGCTTTGAGGGAGTGGCATTGAATTGGTACCAAGGTAAAGAGGAACGCAAGCCTTTTAGCGATTGGTCGGACGATTCTTGGAGGTGAAGCAAGAGACAACAGTAACTGCTTATTGCAAGCAATTTGAGTTACTAATGGCTCCTCTGCCCCGTTTGGCTGGTGATGTGGTAGAGAATACGTTTTTAAATGGATTGGATCCGGTCATCAAGGCTGACGTTCTTTGTTGGATGCCAGTTGGGCTGGCAGAAATGATGAAGATAGCCCTATTAGTTGAAGATCGAGAAGAAGCCAAGGATGAGGCCCACAGGCTTAACAGAAAGACCCAAAGTAGTCAAACTGTAGCAAGAATAGGAAGAGAAGCTATGAAAACAGGGGAACCTATTCCTACACGAACGATAACTCTATCCTCTGGAACTACGCCCAATCAGAAGAGCGACGTACCAATGAAAAGACTATTGACGTCGAATTTTAGGCATGAAAGGCCAAGGGGTTGTGTTTTAGGTGTGAGGAACGATATATGGTCGGTCATCGCTGTAAGGCTAAGGAACTTAGAGCATTAGTGGTACAACCAAGCAGCGAGGAGTTAGTGATTGTAGAGGAAGGTGAAGAACCATTTATGGTTGACGAACTCGAGGAGGTGGAGGAAGTGAGAGATGTTGTGAAATTATCTATCAATTTCATGGTAGGAATGACACCCTTGGGGACGATTAAACTAAGAGGAAAGATCCAAGATGAAGTTGTAGTAGTGCTTATTGATTGTGGTGCTACTCACAACTTCATAGCTCAACAATTAGTGGAGAAGTTGAATCTCCCTGTCACGGATACAACAAATTATGGAATCATCGTAGGCAATGGCACAGCTATCAAAGGAAAAGGGGTTTGTAAAGGAGTGGGGGTGGACTTGGGCGAGTTGACAGTGATAGAAAATTTTTTGCCCCTGGAGCTAAAAGGAGTTGACGTGATATTAGGCATGTTATGGTTGCATACGTTGGGCGAAACAAGAGTACATTGGTCATCTTTAACCATCAAAATCGAGGCTAGAAACAATCAGGTAATCACGCTCAAGGGAGATCCCAGCCTGACCAAATCACGTCTCGTTAAAACGGTTGATGAAGGAATGGGAGGAGAGTGACCAAGGCTTCCTGGTTAACTAAAAGCATTGCAAACAGTTAAGTGGCCAGCGGGTTGAGAGGGAATGCAAGCAATAGAGCAGTTTTCTCCTTCCTTGAACCAGTTAATGCAGAGGTATTCTGATGTTTTTAATATGCCAGAGGGACTACCACCAATTCGAGACATCGATCACCGGATACACTTGCAGGACGGGGTTCAACCCATAAATGTGCAACCATATAGGTATCCTCATTTGCGGAAAGCTGAAATTGAGAAATTGGTGGATGAAATGCTACACTCGGGAATTATCAGACCTAGTGTAAGTCCTTTCTCTAGTCCAGTGATATTGGTTAAGAAGAAAACAAGGGGGTGGCAGTTTTGTGTAGATTACAGGGCCCTCAACAATGTGACCATTCCTGATAAATTTCCTATCCCTGTAGTTGAAGAACTTTTAGATGAACTACATGGATCCTGTGTTTATTCTAAAATTGATTTCAAGTCCGGCTACCATCAAATACGGGTTCATCTTGATGACATTGAGAAAACAGCTTTTCAAAGTCATGAGGGACATTATGAATTCTTAGTAATGCCCTTTGGATTAACCAATGCCCTTTCTACGTTTCAAGCATTAATGAACAAAATCTTTAGGCCATTTTTACGACGGCCTAAGAAGCACGGACACTTCATATTTGGCTAAGTGTCGGTATTGGACACGGACACGTCCGGACACGCTCCGGACATGTGTCCAACACGCATTTTTTCATGTCCTTTTTTTTTTAATTTCGGACACTCAAAGGACACGTTATGGACACTTCAGGGACACATTGAACACTTTTAAAAGAGAAAAAAAGAGCCTATCGGGCCCAACTTAATAGTTGGCCCAATTTGATGTTAAAAATAATAAAAAAAAAAAGAAACAAAACAACGTCCCTAATCCTTCGCAGTTACACCATACCCTCAAGTCTCAAGGTATCTGCTCCTTTGCAATCGCACCAAACCGCCAACGACAACCAGTTCGCCGGCGACTTCCGTTGTTGCCGACGCTGGCGGCTTCTGTTGTATGCCGCCAATCACCAAAGCTTTTTGAACAAAGCTTTTCCGCCAAGCTTTGTTCATCTCTGCACTCTACTTTCCGTTGCACTGCCACCAAGCTTCAAAGGTTTGTTGTGTTTTTTTTCGTTATGGGTTTTTTAAAACAGTTTCTTCATGGGCGTTTCTTTTAAATATTTAATTCAAAGGTTTGTTATGTGTGTCTTTTCTCTTCATGGAAAATTTTTAAACAATTACTTACTGTTTAGTGTTTACTCTTTACTCTTTTCTTTTTAAACAAATGTGATCGAGATGAAGACATAGTAGAAGTTTGAGAGGAGAGTTTTAGTCTTTTTTTGTATGGAAGAATGATTTTCTAACTTTCTAGTACTTTCATTTGTATTGTAATATTTTGTTATATTTTGTTGTGTTCACATGTTGGACATTGAACTTCTTCAATGTATTAATGAAACTGATATTATTTTGTAATGTTCATTAATTTTGAAATATTACTAAAACAATATATATACACATATATTACCTAAAAAAATTAAATAAAGAGTGTGCTCGTGTCCTACATTTTTAGAAATTGGCATGTCGCCGTGTCTGTGTCCATGTCGTGTTCGTGTTCGTGTCTGTGTCTGTGTCTGTGTCCGTGCTTCTTAGACGACGGTTCATACTGGTTTTCTTCGATGACATCTTAATTCACAACTCTGATTTTGAAGAACATATTAAACACTTAGAGATCATTTTCGAAGTTTTGCGAGAGAATCAATTGTATGCAAATCAGTCGAAGTGTCAGTTCGGGAAGGAGAAAATCGAGTGTTTGGGTCATTGGGTTTCAGCAGTCGGAGTAGAAGCAGATGGGGAGAAAATCAGAGCAATGATAAAGTGGCCACAACCATCGAATATTAAAAATTTGAGGGGATTTTTGGGCCTAACCGTGCAATATCGAAGGTTTGTGAAGAACTATGGAAAAATGGCAGCACCATTATCTCAGTTACTTAAAAAAGGAGCCTTCCATTGGGATGATAAAGCTACTGAAGCTTTCAGGAAGTTGAAGCAAGCCATGATCACATTACCAGTTTTAGCACTACTCGATTTCAGCCAACCATTTGTTGTGGAATCGGATGCATCAAGAACCGGTTTGGGGCATTTCTTTCTCAAAACAAGCGACCAATAACCTTCTTCAACCACACCTTATCCCCTACTGCCCAGATGAAATCAATCTACGAAAGGGAACTTATGGCCATTGTTTTAGCAGTCCAAAGGTGGAGGCCTTATTTACTTGGAAGGAAATTCCTAGTGCAGACAGATCAATGTGCCCTGAGGTATTTGTTGGGATAACGAGTAGTACAACCACAGTACCAACGATGGGTTTCAAAGCTGCTAGGCTATGATTTCGAAGTGCAATATCGACTCGGCCAAGAGAATAAGGTTGTTGATGCTTTATCGAGTGTCACACCTGTTGTCCATATAGCTGTCTTGGAGGTGCCCTCAGTGTTAGACGTGGCAGTGGTTGCTAAAGAGGTGCGAGTTGATCCCAAACTTTGTAAATTAATACAAGCTTTGGAAGAGGACAGTGATAGCGTTCCCCGTTATTCCCTCCTACATGGCAACTTAATGTATATGGGTCGACTAGTTTTAGCTCGAAATTCGAACCTCATCCCTATGATTTTGCATACCTTTCATGATACAGTACTAGGGGGTCACTCTGGCTTCTTGAGAACTTATAAGCGGTTGACTGGAGAATTGTATTGGGAGGGAATAAAGAGTGATGTAAAAAAATATGTGGAGGAATGTTTGTTATGCCAGAAGAACAAAACTTTGGCCACCTCGCCCGCTGGATTGCTAGTCCCTTTGGATATTCCATCAAGGATTTGGGAGGAAATCTCTATGGATTTCATGGAAGGACAACCAAGGTCCGAGGGGTTCCATGTCATTTTGGTTGTAGTTGACAGATTGAGTAAAGCAGCTCATTTTCTCCCTCTCAAACATCCCTTTAATGCCAAGACAGTTGTTGATCTTTTCATCAAGGAAATAGTTAGACTTCACGGCTATCCATGCTCCATTGTGTCGAATCGAGATAAAATATTTATCAGCCATTTTTGGACCAAACTCTTTCAGATGCAGGGGACTCGATTATGTCGAAGTACAGCCTTTCACCCCCAAACCGACGGGCAAACCGAGCGTGTGAACAGGTATTTAGAAACTTATCTACGTTGTTTTTGAAGTGAGCGTCCTAAACAATGGAAGCATTGGTTGCATTGAGCAGAGTATTGGTATAATACCACATTCCATGTATCAATTGGTATTACACCGTTCCAGGTTGTTTATGGGAGCCCTGCCCCCCCATCTTATGGTGAAAGGAAAACGGTTAACGCTGCACTAGATCAGCAACTAGAAGAGATAGATATTGTGATTGATGTTTTGAAAGAGAAATTACGCGTGGCACAAGATCGAATGAAGAAATATGCAGACCACAAGCACTCGGAGATGTCATTCCAGGAAGGGGATGAGGTGTTTTTGAAAATCAGGCCTTCAAGCCTCGTTGGCTAAAAAGAGGAATGAGAAGTTGTCTTCCAAATACTTTGGCCCTTGCAAAGTAGGTTGGCAAGGTCGCGTATAAACTTCAACTGCGACTAATTCACAGATCCATCCCACCTTTCATGTGTCCCAATTGAAGAAAGCTCTAGGGGTGCAACAAGTAGCTTTGACAGGACCACCAATGATCAATGAGGAATACGAATGGATTACTGAACCTCACGAGATTTGAGAAGTGCTTGTGAGCTTGAAGAATTTACCCCCGCATGAAGCTACATGGGAGTCAGCCAAGAATATGACCCACCAATTTCCCTATTTCAACCTTGAGCGCAAGGTTTCTTCGAATGGGAGAAGTATTGTTAGACAACCCATTACTAAAGTGTATCAGAGAAAAGGAAAAAGGGTAGAATAGTATTTTTCTAAAAGGGAGTTAGTTATGGGTTAGTGGGATGGTGGAGTTAGTTAAGTTAGTTACGGGTTAGTGGGATGGTGGAGTTTGTTACAGGTTAGTGGGATGGTGGAGGGAGAGTGGGGACCACTATATGGTGGGGTGTTATATGCTTTGGTTTTTCTTGTAGAGAGACAGGGAAGTTTTGGATTAGGGAAAGCCTCGACAGTCGAGGGAAGGGGGTTTGTTGTTCTTCTTCTTCTTGTTCTTGTGTTCGCTGTTATAGTTTATTTGATTTCAATACAATTGTAAGGGTTACCTTACATACCACTAGTTTAAACATTCATTTTTTTAGAAACAAAATTTCACTAGCTAATAGCTTCACATTTGAATACAGTGTTCATGTCACACATGTCCAATATACCTATGCAATGACACCATAATTTTTAATCTTGATAAGGATGAGAAAATTAGAAATTAGCACCATCTTCTCTTAATATTCCAAGAAACTTCAGGTTTAAGTCTCCAGAAATCAACAATTATTGGGGAATATGGAAGAAAGGAAGTGTAGATGAAATGGCTAGTGTTTTTTAGCTGTAAAAAGGAGTTTCTTCCTTTTGAGTATTTTGACCTGCCTCTACTCCCAGTCAAATTCATTTTGGGAATTGGTGATAGAAATGGTTTTGGCAAGATTTACCAAATAGAAGAATTCTGCAATTTCTTCATCCATTGCGAACAATATTTGTTTTGAAATCCATGATTGAACTTGTCATCCCCATATTTCGCCTGATCTACTTCGTCGTCGTTTCTCCTTCCGCTCTGTCCCTCGTCAGCATAGGTGAATCGTCTTCTTCCGATAACCCGTCTTTTTCCGATAACCTTTTCTTGTCTCCGGCGACCTCATCTCCCTCTCCAGTAGCCGTCGTCGTTTCTCCATCCGCTCTGTCCCTCTTCCTTCGCGCCTAGTCCCTCTTCCTTCGCGTCTTTCTTCCTTCGTGTGTCGTTGTCAAAGGTGTCATTTCCGGCGTGTCTCTTCACGTTCCGTCAAGCCGTGTCGTCTTTCCGGCTTACCTTGTCACGTTTTGGTGACCTTTTCGTGTTCTGCCGAGCCGAGCCGAGTTGTCCTTTGAGTCCCTCTTCCTGAGTCGTCCCTCTTCTTTCACCTGATCATCTACTTCTCCTTATCTTTCCTGTCTTATGGGGAAGTGAGAACCACGAATGACACAGTAGAAAGCCAATTGATGGAGGGGGGATTCGATGATTGATATACTAAAGTCCCATCTGAAGTTAACTTAAGAGAGAATGAAGAAGTTTGTTGATTGTAAGAGGAGAGAAATGGAATTTGAAGTTGGTGATCGGGTGTTCCTTAAGATCAGACCATACAAACAAACGTCCCTAGCGAAGAAGATGAATGAGAAGCTATCTGCAAAATATTATGGGCCATATTGCATTACAAAGAGGTTAGGTCCTATGGCTTATAAATTAGCCTTACCATAAGACTCAATTACCACCCTTGTGTTCCACGTTTCACAAAGAGAGTACTGGGAAACCACCATGAAGTCAATGTGAGTCCTCCACGCCTGACTAAAGATATTGAATGGATTGCAGAGCCCAAGGAAGTGTTTGCCTATCGAGAAAATGTCCCGACCGGAGAGAATGAAGTCTTGATCAGTTGGAAGGGACTACCGGAGCATGAGGCCACTTGGGAAGTTATTGAAGACTTCAAGCAGCAGTTCCCACATTTCAACCTTGAGGACAAGGTTGTCTAGAAGTCGGCGAGTACTGATAGGGCTTCAATTATAAAAGTCTGTGAGAGGAGGGGCAAGAAAGTCAATTCCCGATCTGGGAGTTAGTTAGAAAAGGGAACATGGGAGTGAGAGCTTTTTTGTAATGGGACCAGAGAGAGTGTGTAAGGGGGACTATATTTCCTTTCTCGTTTTTATTATTGGGCAGAGTTGTTTTTGTAGTAATTTGCACTTAGCAAATTAGGATAAGGGAGAGTTACTAGTCCTCTCGGATTGACTGGGTTTTTCTTGTAGCCTCGGGCAAGTTTTCCGTCGAAATATTAATACCAAGAAGGAAGAATCCTATCAAATACTTAATGTGCAAATCAAGGAAGACAAAGTTGAAGATCAAAGCAAAAACTTGTTTCGCACAAAATGCCTAATTAAAGGAAACCCATGCCGCTTGGTGATTGATAGTGGAAGTTGCACAAATGTGGTAAGTAGTTTTCTTGTAAAAAGACTTCAACTTACTATACATCCACATCCAAAACCATATAAATTTCAATGGTTGACAAACAAAAGAGAACTTAAGGTAAATTCTCAAGTTCTTATTCCTTTTACTTTGGGAAGATATACGGATGAAGTCCTTTGTGATGTTTTACCTATGCATGCGGGGGATATATTGTTAGGTCGACCTTGGCAATATGATAGAGAGGTCATATTTGATGGAGTGAAAAACAAGTATATTTTTACTTTCCATGGGAAGAAATTTACTTTACTTCCATGGTTTCCATATGAAGTACATTGTGATCACTTTAAATTAGAGAAGAAAAGAAAAGATTTTGAAGAACAAGAGAGGAGAGAAGAAAGTAAGTTAAAAGAGAAAGAGAAAGGGAAAAGTGAAAAGAAAGAGAAGAGGGGCAAAAAGGTGAGTGAAAACGAAGAAAGAGAAAAGAGTGATTTTGAGGAAAAAAGAAAGAATGTGAGTTTGTTATAAGAAAGGGGGAAGTGAGGAATGTGTTGTTAACACAAGAACCAAAATTTGTACTTATGTGCAAAGGAATGTGTTTAATCACTAAGCCAAAATCTAATGATGTTTTGCCAAGTGCATTTAAGTCTCTTTTGTAGGAATTTAATGATATGTTTCCACATGAAGATGCACCTACGGTTTACAGAGAGAGGGATTGAATATCAAATTGACTTCATACCTGGGACAACTCTTCCAAATATGGTTACGTATAGGACCAACCCAACCGAGACTAAGGAAATTCAAAGGCAAGTGGAAGAACTCGTGGATAAAGGTTATGTTAGAGAAAGCATGAGGCCTTGCGCGGTCCCGGTGATTTTGGTACCCAAGAAGGATGGCATATGGAGAATGTGTGTTGATTGTCGAGCCATTAACAAGATAACAGTAAAGTATCGACATCTCTTTCCTAGATTGGATGACATGCTAGATAAATTACATGGTGTTAATCTGTTTTTAAAAATAGATCTTAAAAGTGGTTATCAACAAATTCAAATGCATGTGGGAGAATGAATGGAAAACGGTTTTCAAAACTAAGTTTGGACTTTATGAGTGGCTTGTTATGCCATTTGGCCTTATAAATGCACCAAGTACTTTTATGAGGCTAATGAATCATGTTTTGATAGAGTACATTGGAAAACTTTTTGTTGTGTACTTTGATGATATTTTTATTTACTCAAAAAGCTTGAATGATCATATTTTGCATGTTAAGACAATTTTACTTAAACTTAGAGAAGAGAAGCTTTATGCCAACTTCAAAAAGTATAGTTTTTATCTAGACTAAGTCAATTTCCTAAGTTCATTGCGGGAAGGAATGGAGTGCAAGTTGATGAAGAAAAGGTAAAGACTATCCAAGAGTGGCCAACACCTACCAATGCAAACGAGGTGAGATCTTTTCATGGTTTGGTTAGTTTTTATAGGAGGTTTATAAGAATTTCAGTAGCATAGCCTCACCATTAAATGAACTTGTTAAAAAGCATGTGAAGTTTTGTTGGTATTTCCTTATGTGTTAATGAGAATATTTTGTATCTTTTATATTATTTGTATTATAAGTGCTGGAAGATTATTTCCTTTTCTATAAATAAGGGTTTCTCCTATATAAGAAACTGTTTCTTCTCATAGTAAATATACAGAAAACATATTCTATACTTGATATTTTGTACATGATTGTTGGATTTTCGGTATATCTTTGATAATAATGTGTATTTTTGTGTATCTTTATTATTTATACTTGTAATATTATTTTCCTTTATTGGTAGATGTTTCCTAGTAGATGGTCTTTCTCCTATATAAGAAGACCTTATATCTTGATTAAAAAGTGAAGAAATGCAATATCTCTATTTCTTTCCTAAATTCAAGTTGGTATCAGAGCAGAAACCCTAATTCTGTCAGAAACCTTTGTTTCAAACATCTAAACCCTAGTCGTTCTGCCCATCGCCGGCCGCCTCTTAAAGTGTCATCGGTGAAAACCCCTTGCCGACAATTTTAGTGGCTTAAAATTGAAGACCCACGGTTTAAATCGAAGATCCTTGCCGTTTTTTGTTCTAGTCGAGAAGACCCACTACTTTGTTGCGTTGCCGACTTCAAAGAAACCCGCGAACTCCTTACCCGACTCCACAGAACCCACGAACCACAACCCACGAGATTGTTCGGTGTGTTTCCGTCCACTAGGTCCTTCGGTGCTGTCAATCTCCTCGCTGGTTTCTTCCTCGCCATCGCTGTTCACTGGTTCTTCTCCGATTGACTGTTATATTTCGTTTTTTCTCTCTTCTTTTGACCGTGTGCAGTATCAGGGCAGCCGATTATTGATCTTCTTTGGGTTAAACCACTCACGGTACTGGTGTCTGACATATTGTCTTTGTCTTTGTTTGACATATTGTCTTTTGTATCAGATCCACGAAGATTCACAGTTTTGTGGATTTCGTGGTTTTCTACATCAGATATAGTAGTAAGATTCACGCAACCCACTCCCAATTTCTCACCCGGTCCGGTTTCCTCGACCGATCCGGTCCTGTTCATCTGCATTGGTTTGGCTTGCTCCCTTGGTTTAGTTCTATTACTTTGTTCAGTTTGTTCAGTTTAGTCCGATTCATTTCAGCATTTATTTGGGCAACGGTGGATTAAAGAATCGGTGGTTCATTTTATCTGGTTCGGTCTGGTTAGTTTCAGCTTCTTAATTGGTTTGTTTTTTGCCAATGTCTAAATTGATTGTTGAAATGACTCAGAAACATAGCATAAGTGAGCGTGGGTTGTTCGATAATACAACCTTTAACTCAAGGCCTTTTGGTAAAGAGCAAGTTGATCGATCCTTAAAATTGCTGCAAACCAATTTATCA
Organism: Trichosanthes cucumerina; assembly: GCA_036507285.1. Lineage (NCBI taxonomy): Eukaryota > Viridiplantae > Streptophyta > Magnoliopsida > Cucurbitales > Cucurbitaceae > Trichosanthes > Trichosanthes cucumerina. The sequence goes on from CM071838.1 coordinate 55,632,231, forward strand.
TCTAGTAATTTTTGTGTTTCCTTGGCACAAATAGGTAATTATCCTCAAGCTTTTTCTTATAGTAATTCATCTCCATGGATTATTGATTCTGGAGCATCTGATCACATGACTAGTTTTTCTCAATTATTTGATTCTTATTCTCTTTCCTATAAAAATGAAAAAATTAGAATTGCAGATGGTAGTTCCTCTTCTATTGCAAGAAAATGAACCATTAAATTGACTGATAGCATTTCCCTACAGTCTGTCCTTCATGTTCCTAAACTAGCCTGTAACCTCTTATCTGTTAGTAAACTGTGTAGAGATTCTAACTGCCATGTCACTTTCTTTGAATCTCATTGTATTTTTCAGCATCAAGACTCAGGAAAGAAAATTGGGAGTGCAAGGATGCTTGACGGTCTCTACTACTTTGATGAAGGTTCTTTTAGTAATAAAGTAGCTCAGGGTCTTAGTAGTATTAGTTCTCTCTCTATTCATGAGCAAGTCTTACTTTGGCATCTTAGGTTAGGACATCCCAATTTCTTCTATCTGAAACATTTATTTCCAAATTTATTCAAAAATGTTGATTGCTCTTCTTTTCATTGTAAAAGTTGTATTTTTGCAAAAAAAACCATCGATCCACATATTTACCAAAATCTTACAAAGCCTCCAAACCATTTTACGTAATACATAGCAATGTTTGGGGTCTTTCTAAGATTATGACTCATAGTGGTAAAAAATGGTTTGTTACTTTTATTGATGACCACACACGTCTATCTTGGGTCTATTTAATGCCAAAAAAATCTGAGGTGAAAGATCTTTTCATACATTTTTATAATAGGATTGAAACTCAATTTCAAACTAAAATCAGTATTTTACACTTTGACAATTGGACTGAATATTTCAATGAATACCTGAATGATTTTTTAAAGGATAAAAGCATTTTACATCAATCTACGTGTCGAGACACTCCTCAACAAAATGGAATTGCTGAATGAAAAAATAGACATTTACTTGAAGTTGCACGTGTCATAATGTTTTCTATGCATGTTCCTAAGTATTAATGGGGGGAAGTTGTACTCACAGCTACCTATTTGATAAATAGGATGCCTAGTAAAGTCTTGACTTTTAGAACCCCTCTTGATTGCCTTAAAACATTCTTTCCAACTAATCATATACATTTTGATTTACCCATAAAAAATTTTTGTTGAATCGCATACGTTCATATACAAAATACTTTTCGATCAAAACTTGATCATAGGACTATAAAATGCATTTTTTTGGGTTATGCTTCAAATCAAAAGGGGTATAAATGTTTTGATCCTCAGACAAAAAAATTTTATGTGAGTATGGATGTTTCTTTTTTAGAAAAACAACCATATTTTACCTAAAATTCTCTTTAGGGGGAGAAATCAAATTTAGAAGATAATTTTTGGGAAACATCTGAATCTCTTCCTTGTGTCATCCATCGTGACTTGTGTGTCACTAGTCCTTCGATGTCAAGTATAGAAACTTCTCATTCAGGGGGAGAAATACTACAAAATGACTCTACACGTCAAATTCCTGAGTTAAAGTTTTATACTAGAAGGGCAGTCAATCAAAAGAACCAAGACCAAAGAGTTGACTCGACACAAATCCAATTTGAAATTCTGGAAAATGATGCTGAAAATTCATCTCCTATTCTCAATGATGAAAGGTCTAGTAATCCCTCTCCTATCCCTAATTTGTTGAATGTTCAAAATACCTTACCTCTTATTTTTGAACTTGATGTTCCTATTGCTATTAGGGAAGGTACTCGAACTTGTACTAAATATCCCATTGAAAACTATATCTCTTATGGAAAATTGTCAAATAGTCATAAAGCCTTTACCTCTAGGATAGACAACTTATTTGTTCCAAGGAACATATAAGAAGTCCTAGATGATCCAAATTGGAAATTAGCAGTCATGGAGGAGATGAATGCTCTGAAACAAAGTGGTACTTGGGAAATAACAAACTTGCCAAAAGATAAGAAGACAGTGGGATGCAAATGGGTGTTTACTGTAAAGTGTAATGTTGACGTTTCTGTTGAAAGATACAAGACCCGATTAGTAGCAAAAGGTTTCACTCAAACCTATGGAATTGATTATCGTGAGACTTTTGCTCCAGCTTGCAAAAATCAACTCTATCGTAATCCTTTTGTCTCTTACTGACTAATTTAGATTGGTCACTTCATCAACTAGATGTTAAGAATGCTTTTCTCAATGGTGATTTAGAGGATGAGGTATTCATGAGTCTACCAACCAGTTTTGAAATAGAACTTGGAAATAATAAAGTTTGTAGACTGAAAAAATCTCTATATGGTCTCAAACAGTCTCCAAGAGCTTGGTTTGAACGTTTTGGAAAGGCAGTCACTAGTTATGGTTACCTTCAAAGTCAAGCAGACCATACCATTTTCTACAAACACTCTGAAAATAGTAAAATTGCTATTTTAATTGTTTATGTTGATGATATTATTCTTACAGGTAATGATGAAGAAGGCTTGACTGATCTTAAGGAAAAACTTGCAAGGGAGTTTCAGATCAAAGACTTGAGAGCCCTAAAGTACTTTTTAGGGATGGAATTCGCAAGATCTAAGAAAGACATTTTTGTTAATCAAAGGAAATATGTTATTGACTTACTTCAATAGACAGGTTTACTTGGTTGTCGAATGGCAGAAACTCCTATCGAGCCAAATGTAAAGTTACAAGTTGCAAAAGCTGAAGAAGTAAAGGACAGAGACAGATACCAAAGACTTGTGGGTAGACTGATCTATTTATCTCACACACGTCCGGATATAGCATTTGCAGTAAGTATGGTAAGTCAATTTATGCACTCGCATGGACCCATTCATTTCGAAGCTGTATATAGAATCCTGAGATATTTGAAAGGAACTCCAAGTAAAGGTATATTATTTCAAAAACATGACCATCTTCAAGTTGAAGTGTATACTGATGTCGATTGGGTTGGAAGTCCTATTGATTTGATCTAGGTCAGCTTACTGTTCATTTGTTAGAGGAAATTTAGTTACATGGCATAGTAAAAAACAAAATGTAGTAACCAGAAGTAGTGCTGAAGCAGAATTTAGAGTCCTAGCACATGGAATTTGTGAAGGTATATGGATTGACAGGATACTTGATGAGCTGAAATTGTCTCAAAAGACACCTATAAGGGTATATTGTGATAATAAAGCTGCCATTGTCATATCTTGCAATCCAGTTCTACATGATAGGACAAAGCATATAGAAGTTGACAAGCATTTTATAAAAGAGAAGATTGATGCAGGTGTGATATGCATATCTTATCTTCCAACGACAAAACAAACGGCTGATATGCTAACCAAAGGACTTTCAAAAGGACAATTCAATAAACTTATCAACAAGTTGGCTCTGGAAGATATCTACAAACCAGCTTGAGAGGGAGTGTTGGATTTTCTGTATATCTTTGATAATAATGTGTATTTTTGTGTATCTTTATTATTTATACCTGTAATATTCTTTTTCCCTTATTGGTAGATGTTTCCTTATTAATAGATGGTCGTTCTCCTATATAAGAAGACCTTGCATCTTGATTAAAAAGTGAAGAAATACAATATCTCTATTTCTTTCATAAATTCAAGTATGATATTAGAGCAGAAACCCTAATTTTGTCCAAAAAAAAAAAAACCTAATTTTTTTGCTAAAGAAAACCCTAGTCGCCGCCACTAAAAGTGCCTCCACCGCCGATACCCATCATCGCCAGCATCTTCCTCATCGACCGTTCAACCATTTAGAACTGAGCCCAAAGGTCTTCCTCATCTCTTTTTCCGCTCCAGAGAGTCGTTCATCCATCGCCATTCTTCTAGTTTTCCCCAGATCGACGTGCTCTGATACCAAGTTGTTAGGTATCCGATGTTACTTTCCTGCACTCAAATATTCCAACACAATAACAAACAAGAAGCGATAGATAAAGAGGGGTTATCCTTCCCAATATTGAGAGTTCTTCAATATTGAGTAGGGATATTATATTTTCGATCAGAGTTTCCAAAACACAAAAAGGTCACCTCCCTCAGCTTTCCGAGAGGCTGGGATTCTCCCTCATTACAACGTACTAATTCTTGCACAAAAAGTAAAAGCAGGGTAACGAACCTACAAATACCCTCAGTCCCACGATCCCAAAAAACGTACAACCCACACTCACTCCCTGGTGGTCCCCTCCTTTTGATCTAGATTCCCTTTTTTGCCCTTTCGTTCGTAATGTTTAAATATTTGAGGTCTTACAGATTGCATGGCTGCCCAAAGAGTATCATTTCTGATCGTGACAAGATCTTTACGAGTCTGTTTTGGGAGGAGTTGTTCAAGGCTTCGGGAACGCAGTTGAGAAGAAGTAGCACCTATCACCCTCAGACCGATGGGCAATCCGAGGTAGTGAATCGCGGGCTGGAGACTTATCTTCGTTGTTTTGTGATGACAACCCCTAAGCAATGGATCAAATGGTTAGCGTGGGTCGAGTATAGTTACAACACCACTGTCCATACGGCTACGAAAGTCACACCATTCGAGGTTGTGTATGGTCGTCCACCACCCCCAATTTTAAGGTATATCTTTGATACTACGTGTGTAGCCAAGGTGGACAACCAACTTAAGGACCGTGATGCTATGATTCGAGTGTTGAAGGATTGCTTGGGAAGGGCTCAACATCGTATGACTACGTATGCTAATACGAAGCGACGCGATGTGCAATATGAAGTGGGAGATTGGATCTACCTTAAATCGCGCCACGTCATGCAAAAACCCTCATTGGGGCAATATAAGAACCCAAAGCTGGCCCCAAGGTTCATCGGACCTTTCCAAATTATATCTCGAGTGGGACCTGTGGCGTACAAGGTGGCCTTACCTCCAGGTTCGAACATCCATCCAGTCTTTCATGTATCTGTGTTGCGGAAGGCGGTTGGCCAAACTATGTCAATCTTCCCTATACCTCATGACTTGACAACAGATCTAAGTACGCGTTGGCAACCAAAGACAGTCTTGGGAGTCGAAAGGTCATGGGCAATGATGAGTCACAGAGGTGCTCATTCAATGGGAGAATACTCTTGCGAAAGATGCTACTTGGGAACCTATGTCCACCGTCAACGAGCAATTTCCAGATTTCCACCTTGAGGACAAGGTGGCTCTGTGAGGGGCGGGTATTGATAGACCCCTGATTACTGATAGACCCCCTATAAAAAGTGTGTATACCCGACGTAGAGGGAAGAGCAAAGATAGTGAGTCGTTGTGGGCCCGAGGCGGTTAGGGCAGTGAGACTGTTATTAAAAGGCTGTGAGTAGTGGTGGGGAGGGTATCTTTTTTGTCGACACTTTTTGTAGTAGGATTTCCTGAGGGAAATAGGGAGAGATAGAGAGCTCTCAAAACTCTCTGTGCTTTTACTGTTGATAAATAAAATTGGGTGAGACTGAGGTCTACCAGTATCGTACGAGTTTAATAACATTTTACTCACGGCATCATTCCGTCGCTCCAAAATAATCTCCACAGTTCCATATCCAAAAAAAAAGATAGTAATAAAAAAAATTACACTATTTTCCTCTATATGCCACCTAGTAATCTAAAGAAGGTGGCACCTGAATGTTTTTTGGGCCCATGTCATCGCATTCTTCAAAATTAGGAATGGAACATAAAGATAAAGAACAATACCTTTGTTGTGACATCAAATGCAGAGGAAGTGCCACCAGTAGCATTGATCCAATCAACTATTCGTTGCCGATGAGAATCTGAACACATGAGCAAGTTGAGAATTAGCATAGCGTGAGGTGAAAGATCACAAAAACATGAAGGGAATTTTTTAGCACAGGATTGCAGCCACTTAAAATCCCCATGTTCTGTATTATACATATAAACTAAAATTGGACAGAGTGTCAACCATACAACATTTTTATTCACAGTTTTCTTAAATTTGTACAACATAAAGGAATTAGAGAATCATATACAGGTAGTAAAGAATGATATGAAATAGAAAGGAGGCATTTTTTCACAATCTAACTTGAATTAGCAGTTGTGCTAATCACAACCTCTTGATATAATAACCATACTGAAGCCCTGGTCTGTTGAAAGAAATCAAGGAGATGCACGGTCCCTTAAAATCAGAGACTAACAATAACATGGTTCGTGAATATAAGTCCAAGAATGTAGAGCAACTTACTACCTTGGTTATAACATAAATTCCCATGTTCATAAGCCAAACTGTCCCAGTATTCTCCAATGGCAAAAGTAGGATTTGATGTCTCAATATATTCTTTAACATATGTACCCGAGAAACCTCTAAAATAACAAAGAAAAATAATTAGTATCCTGGATGAAAAGAATAACTAATATTTGAACTATGATGGTGTTTTGATCCAAACTTGTCCCAATTGTAATACCAGCTGACTGTAAAAAAAATTAAAAATTTGAAGCTTTATGAGCTTGATTCTTGATCATCTTAATCAAATGTGGTGTGGTTGTGTGTGAAGGCTACTTCCTAATGGGGAGAACATAATGAACAGAGAATATTTTCTTCAATTTCGAAGATAAATTACCTCACAAAATCAAGGCGCCACCCATCAAAACCAATATCATTCCGAAGCCAATTTAGCCATTCTTTTATGTCTTTCCTCACAAAGTCCTGGGAATGGTCAATATTTGGTGCTGCATGGAAGATGTCGCCTACAGGCAGCACAAACAAACAAAAAGTAGCATTAATAACCAAACTATAGCTTTTCATGGAACTGAATTGGCTAATCTCAGAATATGCATGAGCAACTGTAAGAGTACTAGTAAGGGGTATATTTGGTATATGGTATTTTATTAGTAAGGGCATAGTAGTAATTAGTTAGTAGTATCTTGTTATAAATAGGGAAGTTGGGGTTCTTAGAAAAGGGGAATGATTTTGGTATTATCTCAATGTAGAGAGTTTGGGAGAAACATATCCCTCTCGAAAGGCTATTGACATTGTAATTTCAGTCTACTGCAATATAGTTATATTTCGGGTTTTCTTGTTAGCGGTATCCTAGCAGCAACATGTATCTTCACTCTAATCTTTATGAGATTCTGTATAAAGCCAGCATATGGAACTTATGCTAGTTGTAATTTTTCTCATTGGAAGATTTTATGTTAAACCAAGCATAACAAAATTCTATAGAGATTCTGTATAAAGCAATCATATTAAACTTGAAATTATCAAGTGTTAGAAGCGATTACAACTCACAAAATTAATTAATTAAAGCATTTCATTTTCATGCCAATTAAAGGAACAACTGCTTTCATATCAAGGTACGCACAATAAAGGTGATGACACTAACTAGTTATCCACATAAAATCTCAGATAACAGCATTCGAAGTTCAGTCAGTAGATAAAGCTAAGAAGATTACCACTTGAAGGATTTCCTCGACCCTGAAAATTTGGATCATCACAAACAATTGCTTCAGGTCCCCAAGGAAGCTTGCCACCGAAAATGTTCCAAACACCATTGGGACTCTGAAACCAGCTAGAACACCACGTTATATAAAGGTACAACTAGTTTGAGGCGGCACTAAAAGAAGGCTTGTTAGCGTCATTGGAAAATTCAACATGTTTTAATCAGTAATACACAGCAGACACATGACAAAGGGTCATTCAACAGTCTCTTAACTCCTAAGTCAGGAACGTAAACAAAAATATCTTTGAACCTTCAAAAGAAACTAATAAGTAATAACTAAAATTGAGAAAAAAGATACAGTCTTATCCATTGAAAAGACACATTTAATCAAGAAATATCAAATTTTTAAGACTGTCTACTTTAAAGTTTGGAAGATGTGCTACTAAAAAGTGCAAGTTCTAGAAAACAAACTATGTACAAATCTTCTATTCTTAACTTACTCAACATCAACTTTTTTTTTTTTTTTGGTGGTGGAGGGGGGGTTGGATGTTGCAAACGTTAAAGTATTTTTTCTGTTGTTTAGAAGTAGGCATCTTAAATAATATAAATTCATGAAAGAAATTGAAATAAGTAATAAATAAGTAATTATTCACTTCCTGAGTGTCGTAATTTCAATTATTAGATAAGTTGGGGAATGCTACGTGGCAAACATTCATATAGAAGATGTGATTTTATTAACATAAAAGGGAAAAGGGAGCTAAGAGTAAAAATAGTAAACAATGACACTATGGACAGGAGTAGACCTGCTTGTGTGCACATCTATGATTGAGTACAACATCACCAAGGGCCTGGAGGCACATTCAAATAATATTAGTCAAAAGGGGGGAATTGAACACTAAACAAGAAGACAATAAATTAAAGATCATACTTTTATGTAACCACGAACAGAGTTTACAACTCACTAAAAACTATACCATATAACTAACTTGTGGGAGTTACACGCCCCTCCTAGAATTACGCATTCAAACATGGTGGCCTAACAGAGCTCTATTTCATACAACTTGCAACTTTCCGATATGGCATGGTTTTATTTCCTTAATATGGGTTAATAACATGTGAGTGAGGATTCTCCATCAACAGATTTTGGCACAGCGCTCCAGATGCTTAAATCTGTTCAATTAAAAAAAAAACAAACTATCTTCCGCTAAGTTTCCTTTTCAATGATATCTTGAAAATTTAGTGTAACTTTCTGACAGTTTCTAACACCTGTCTCTGATGATACAGTTTAACATATAAAATTCTACAAACAAACACCTGCTTGAATATAGTCTTAATTTCTTCATATTCCAAGGATAATTGAAACAAATAGAGGAATTAAATAAATATGCAATACTTCAGACAAGTTTCAGACGATGACATACCAGAAGATCTTGAGAATGAAATTCTTCTATACAGTGCTTGAGTTCTTCCTCAGATCCATAAGATGAGTTCAGATTATATAGGTCAGATGGCATATAACCTGCAAAATATTCCCCACTGTTCGTAAGTTGTAGCCCAGACATTGAAACTATCCCATGTTAACCAAACTGGGAAAAAAAGATTTAGAAGTGTATGAAAGATAGATGCTAAGAAGAGCTTATTTATATTTTATTTTCCTCAAACAATATAAAAGAAAAATGAAATGGAGCAAACCTTGGGGAGCAACAGATTCCGTTGGTGGTGGGAGCCAGACTGCAGTTATCCCAGATTGAGATAAATCAGATGCTTTGGCAGCTAATTCCAGGTACCAGCGTCTTCTCCAGCTTTCCCAGTTGAAACCTTGAAACTTCAAGAGGTATCCATTAACAATCATAAGTCAAGGTTGGTGCAGATTGACGATAACAAGAAGGTTGTAATAATTGAAAAAATAATAGGTTCTCAATGGGGGAAATCTACCAATAAATCATTGAAAGAAAAAATCTTAGAAGATTCTGAACTTCCAAATATTGGCTAAATCTAAATAGAATGTACTTGAAACTGATAAGTTTAGCATAACTTTCATATGACTTTTAGGGAACATGTCATCATTTGAGCATTATCAAATAAATGGAAAGGAAAAAATTCTAGATTTGATTGTAATTCCACCGGGGGCCTGGATATTGGTGCTTTGAAATTGAAAAATCATGCTCTTTTGGCTAAGTGAGGTTGGAGATTCTCGATGGAACCTTCCTTTTTTGGAGACAAGTTATTGCTAGTATTCACGGGGTTTCTCATAGAGATTCGGCACCTTGAGATCTAAGAATTTAAGTTCAAGAAGTTCATAGATGAGTATTTCAAGGTTATAGCCGTAGGTTGATCAGATCTGGCTCGGTTTAAGTTAGGAAATGGATTGTGTATCCGCTTTTGGGATGATGTTTTCTTGGTAGATGTTTCTCTTAAATCCAGATTCCCTTCTCTTTTTTTAATTTCCTCGTCTCATTCAGGTTGGGTTGCTGATTTTTGGGATTCAAGTACTAATTCTTGGAACCCCTCATTTAGGAGATTGATCAAGGAGGATGAAATTGCTGAATGGTACTTTTGGAAAGGTTAACGCCTAATTTTCAAGATGATTCAAGAGTTTGGTCTGTCAATTCTTCTGGGCTCTTTTCAGTTAAATCATTGACTAAACATCTAGCTGATCATTCCCCGATGGATAAGTCGACTTTTAATGTCATTTGGAAATCAAAAAGCTCTAAACAGATTTGCATTTTCATGTGGATTCTCTTGAATGGGCATTTAAATACCTCAGATGTATTGCAAAGAAAAATGCCTATGTTGAAGTTGCCGCCGTCAGTGAGTGCTTTGTCATCAAAATTCTGAGTCTGTTGGTTATTTTCTTTTATGTTTATTTTGTATTTTACATTAATTGTATTATATGTACGGGAAGATTATTTCTTTTTCTATAAATGGGGGTTTCTCATAGTAAATATACAAAAATATATTATCCTCGTGATATTTTGTATATGGTATCAAAGTAGAACCCCTAAAAATTGTTACCCTAGCCGCCGCCACACCGTTGCCGTCGCCACCTCCAACCATTATTTGCCAGTCGTCCACACCCCTCCAGCACATCTATCTGTGTATTCCACTTGGACCCACGATCCCTCGACGCAACTAGAGCTCGATGAGAAGACAGAAAATCGAAAACCTGCAACCCACGACCTGCAAACCACGTGCTCCAATTACAGACCCACAAACCTGCGATTAAGGACTTGATGTCGCTTGCTTTGTTGTTGATCGTCGGCAATCCAGTCTCCGTTGTACTCTTCTTCGTTGTTGTCGACCTACACGGATCAGACAGGGTTCCTCGCTTTTTCTTTTTCGGGGCCCTTTATTCTTCAGTTGGGTTGTTTTTTTTTATTATTGTTAAGGGTTATATTTTCTAATGGTTATTTTTACTATTCTATATTTCTGCCACTTTTATTTTATTGTGTTGATCTTCCAAAATGTCAGAAAATAAGTTTTTGTCGGTTGTTAAAGCCTCAGATAGTCAGATTCATTCCAACAACCCTATTGTCCAAATTGCTACCATTCGCCTTAATGGGGACAACTTTCTTTGTTGGTCTCAAAGCATTCGAATGTACATCCACAGACAAAGGAAGATTGGCTACTTTACCGAAGATAAACCTATGTCTGCCAAAGACGATCCTTCGTTTGCTAGATGGGATGTTGAAAACCTCCAAGGTTATGATCTGGCTAGTAAATTCCATGGTAAAAGATATCAGTTGCAATTATATGTGTTATTCTACTGCTAAGAAATTATGGGACAACGTGACTCAGATGTATTCAGATTGGAGAAATCACTCTCAAGTATTTGAGCTCAATCTCAAATTTGGTGACATGTGACAGGAAAGTAATTCAGTTACACAATATTTTCATTTCTTAAAGAGGATTTGGCAAGATCTCGATCTGTTTGGTACATATGAATGGAAGTCAACAGAGAATCAAAAGCACTATTGGAAAGTAGTGGAAGACAGTCATATTTATATTCCTCGCCAAACTCAATGTTGAATTTGATGAGTTAGAGGACAAATACTTGGTAAAACTATCATTCCAACTATTAATGATGTTTTTTCTGAAGTTCATAGGGAAGAGAGCCATCAAAATGTTATGATTGGAAAGAAGCCTACTGATTCAATTAAAAGTTTTGCTCTATTAGTTAAAGCTACAACACACAACGCTTCTGATCAATCAACTAAGACCCATGATAAAGCCTCAAGTTTGGTGTGATTACTGCAATAGACCTCGACATACTCGTGAACGTGTTGGAAACTTCATGGAAAACCTGCTAATTGGAAGAGTTGATGTAACCTAAATGAGACTAAAGGAGATAATTCTCCAAGGATCTTTGTTAGAATGAAAGTTGTGTAGAATACATGAGAGAGTTTCTCTATTTATAAGGGATTAAAATACAAATGAGGGTAAAAGATATTTTTTTTACAAGGTAACCAGAAGATTTCATTGAAATAATGAAAGAGCGAGGAGCTCAACGTACAAACCTAGGGAATTTACCTAAGCTTACCCTAATCCTACCTTCATCATTCTATCCCTCCCAAAAAAACTCGTCCTCGAGCTTTAAATAAAATGAAAACAGGAGAAAACAAACAAAATAGAAACAAGTTTCATTCGATGGTTGCAAAATACTCCAACTGAAAATTACTTTATGAATTTATCAACTTGCGAATCCAGGTGGTTATTGCTTATCATCATAAAAAATAATTCTTGAAATGCAAGTTCTCGAGTCAACTGCTTGTGGTACTGCCACAATTTGTCCAAATACACGAACTTGTTCACAAAAATAAATTACAAAAGAGCAGGCATACAAAATTTGTGGAAGGTTTTCTTTAAACCCTCTCGATTTGTCGGCCAAACCAAAGAATAAATTCTTGGTTCTTTAACTTCCTCCCAATGATAGTACTTTTACCAAAATGACTTCAGAGGATTTGAGATTCCCAATTCAATAATTGCAATTCAAGAAAACTCTTCTCATGTAATAAGCCAGCATTAGATGTTTGAGAAACTTTTCTTGTAAATCCTTCTGAAGATTCCAATTCAACCATATTGGCTTTATTTGAAATTCTTCCAATGTTGACCTCACAGGTTTCAACACAATTTTCCTCAAATTCAACTTCATGGGTTTTCATTTGATAGTTCTCCACTATTGAAGTGTCTTCCACGACAGTAAAAAGTTTATACAAACAAAATAAAATTTCACCCTCATCGTCAAAATATTCAGCAAAATTTCAAAGAAATTCATCATTTATTTCATTTGAACTTATCTGATTGTCATGAGAAATTAGTTTGGCCTCCTTCTCATTCTCCTTCTCAATTTCTTGCTCTGTTTGTACATATTCTTGAAGAATCAAAGAACTGTGCCAACTGAAGTCTTGCTTTTCAACTCCAAAGAACAATTGAGCTAAATAAAAAGGAGAATCATCAACCATCTCTATTAATTCTTTCTCAACTTCATCTTCCTCATCAAAATAATTTTCAAATTTTAGAAAATGCTCTTCTTTAAGGAAAAAATCAAAATTGTTGACATCAAATCCATGAAAAAATTCTTCTTTGCTGGTTGCACCTTCATTTTTGTCTGAAATGTGCAAAATCAAGTCTTGATTTCCTGATTTTCCTTCATCTTCAAATTTCTCCTCATCTTTTTCAACTTCCTCTACTCCATTCATTTTTCCTTCTTTGCTTGACTGGTCCATGCATGGGTTCAATGGTTCTTTTGGGTTTTCTGTAGCAAATTCATTCTCTTGAGTGAATTCTTGATTTTCTTGAATTTTCCCCAAAAGACGTCAGATTTTTTTTTTTTTTTACAAGGAAACAAAAGATTCATTGAAATAATGAAGGAAAAGGAGACTAATACTCAAAATACAAACTTCAAAGAGGAGAGAACCAAAAAGAAGAAAAAAAGAAACAAAGCATGAAAAATCTCATCAAAACAAACAAAATCAAGCCCCAAGGCCAAAACCAACTACAAAAGAGCACAAGTAACCAAAAAGAAATTGCAAACACCCTGAAGTCAACCACCCTCCACATGGTTCATGAAGAAGAGCTCCAAGCAAAGAAAATTGGCATCCTTAACTCCAAAAATCAGCCAACTTGGCAAACGAATAAAATCCAAAAAGGGATGAAAAAACCACCAAACCACTTAACAACAAAAACTTGAGCAATGCCCCCAGGAAATCACCGAAGAACCCTCCAGACTTGAATAACCACCAAGAATTGCACACCAAACTGAGACCTTGAAACAAACCCCCCAAAAGGTCAAAATTGTAAGCTCTACGACAATCAAACCTATTAAACCAGACTCCTAAGCACCTTGGAAAGCAATTCAATGAGCAAATGAGGAACCCCCACCAACTGACCCTTCCTTGAAAAAGCATTACGAACTGACCCACAAAAGCTTCCAAACTCTCCCAAACAGTCAAAAACCACCATGTGAACCCAAATAATCTCTCTAGAACACCATCTAGAATTAATAAAGAATCAAGCAAAAGAGACGAACTTATAATCCAAACCAAACACCCAATCCACAAAAAACTTCAAGCTCACACCCTTGGACCCGGCTTCCAAACCTCACATGCCCTAAGAAATGAATCTCAATGACAAGGAGAGGAAGGAGAAGCAGGACCAATTCCTCTGAATTGCAGCCCGCTAGCCTTGATTAACTCTTTAAAACCATCCAGCTCTTTTGGAACCTGAGGAATGAATCCTCCCCTTCCAACAAACTAAGATCTGGAAGCTCCTTACAACTTCCACCTTTGGCAATCAAAGAGTTAAACAAAAGCGATAGATCTTCCACAGGAGAATCCTTGGCCAAGGGAGAATCAAAACGCAAATTCCACTTCTGCCTACAGCTTTTCGGACTGCTTAATCCGAACCCACCTCCTCCTCAAACACACCGACACCCAAAAGCTCCTCATGCTGACCAAGTGAAGCCTCATTCTGCAGAGCAACTTCAAAAAAAACAAGACTGAGAAGGGCCCATATAAACTTCTTCAAAACAGGCAAAAACCATCTTCTCGGGGGACCGCCCAACTTTCTTTGCCTTCCCCTCTTCTTCTGGTAACAAGAGCTTAGAAGGAGTATCATCTTGTGGCCCCGGTGCAGAAGGAAAGAGAACTCCAAACCTTTCTTCCGATAACACAGGAAATTCAGGGGAAGTGAACACCTTTTTTGCCTTCTTTACCTTGCTCAATCTTCTTGAATAGTATTTATCACAAAACTTGTCCCTCACCTCCTTCACACTGCTCGGCAATGGGGAAGAAAACAGAGATGCCTCTTCAAGATATAAGTCCGAGGAAGGAATCGGCGAGCCTTGAAATTGAGAGTCTTTGGAACCTTGAGGTCCAAGATTGGCGCTACAGAACGCTTCTTCCTAACAAGAATCAACTCCTCTGCTGCTATAATCCCTCCTTTGGAAAGAATCCTCCCTCTTTTTCACAGTCACTCACAACCAGTTCCATTAAAGTCGGATTCGGATACACAGCCGCTTCCCCCTTTTGTTCATGAACTTCAACACCCAAACCCTCAGAGATTTCTTCAGAATTTTCAACCCAAGTCTCCTTTTCTTCCAATTGACTATTAGCACTCACGGCTGATGCCTCCATGGTTTCGGTGTTTAGTAATAAAGGGCCACCAAAATCAATTAATTTGTCACAACCTTTCCACTGCCCCATCTGATTCAAAGGCGAAAAGCCATCCAAAAGTACCGTATCCTGAGGCCTCAGACTCTTAATTCCAACGGAATTCGAAGCTCCCTCCAAAACTTGTTCATCTTTCGTGACTTTTAAAATTTTGTCCAAATCTAATGGATTATCGAAATCCTTAAAAGCCAATGACTCTTTGAATGGCCTCAAGTCATTAGTTGCCTCTAAAGCAATGAAGTTTAAATTAAATGTACCTATAGAAGCACCACTAATCTTCATTACTGCTGGAAGAAATCCGCATAAATTCTCTGAAATCTTCAACCTTGCTTCCCTCAGGTCAATGAAGTTCAAAGTGTCTTGATCTATGTCCACCAATCCTCCTAGTTGTCTTCTGATTGCATCAAAAACATTTCGATTCCACAAATGGAGAGGTAAGTTTCTAACCGCAATCCATCCTCCATAACTCTCCACCACCTCCGACTGCCCGTGGAGGCGATTAGACCATTGATCCAATTTCAAATGGATCTTTCCTACCCATTGTCATTTCCCAGATTACCCATTGAAATTTCTAACAACCCTTCATCGACCAACATCACTGCTTTATCAGGAAAAAGCGGGTTAATCTGAACCTTATCTTGAAAATGAGTCTCAATAGCATTTTTTACCTCTGTCCAAGGTGTGTGGGCAAATAGCCGGGTTATGACCACCAACTTTCGGAAATCCACCTTCACCACATCCTCTTGTTTTCGAACCCAATATGCGCTACCAGACACCAGATTTAATCCATTCCTTTTCAGAGTTCCTCCCACTTTACGTCCAGACTCGAATATAAGCGTTTAATTGAAAATTTTTCAGTCTTTGAATCACTCTTTACTTCATCAGAATCCCAATTTTCACGTCGTGTTCTTGAAAACCCAATTTGATTAGATTGAGCTCTTTCTTGATAATATTGGTTCGTAATCCTACCCAAAACTGCATTATAATCTTCGTCAGAATTGCTGGAATCACTAAAATCAACAATCCTATGTGGATTTTGATAAGTTATTTGATAAAATCGAGTATGAGCGAAGTAGTTGTGTTGAAATACTTCTTCTGAATCCTTCAAATCAGAATTCCAGCACTCTTTTTGGTAGTATTTCTGTCCTTCTTGCCTATACCAACTGTTGAATTTTTTCTTGGCCATCTTCTTTGAATTGTAATTATTCATTCTTGCAAATTTTTGAAAAATTCTTCAAGTTTCTTGAATTTATAAAGGGTTCCCCCTAAATAAGGGTGTGTAGCTTGGCAACGAGCACAGCTCACGAAACTCCCTCTTGCGATCGGCGTCGCCAGGAGTTTTCCAGTCTTCCACCGGCGGCAGTCAATGTTGGCCCAGACAATTGCTCCGATACCAAATTGATGTGGCCTAAATGAGAGTAATGGAGATAATTCTCCAAGAATCAATCAAGGATCTTTATTAGAATCAAAATTGTGTAGAATACATGAGAGAGTTCCTCTATTTATAAGGGATTAAAATACAACTGAGGATAAAATGAGTTAACCTAGGAAATTTACCTAAGCTTATCCTAATCCTACCTTCATCAAGAGTGCTAAGCAAGGTGAGAAGAGTACAACTCAACATTCATCTACTGCTAATGTCGCTGACTCAATCCATTCAACAAAGAGCAAATCGATCAAATCTTGAAATTGTTAAAGGTCACTTCATCATCTGGTAATCCTAGTGTTTCCTTGGCACAAATAGGTACTTATCCTCAAGCTCTTTTTTGTCTTAACTCATCTTTGTGGATCATAGATTCTGGAGCTTCTCATCATATGACTAGTTCCTCCAAACTATTTGAATCATACTCCCTGATGTACTATAATGAAAAATTTTGAATTGCAAATGGTAGTTTTAATTCTATTGCAAGAAAAGGAACTATTAGATTATCCTCAACCATTACTTTACATTTTGTCCTTCCTGTTCCAAAATTAGCATGTAACTTGTTATCCGTCAGTAAAATCTCTAAGGATGCTAATTGTCGTGTTATCTTTTGTGATTCCCAATGCATTTTTCAGCATGTTAGGATGCTTGAAGGTCTCTACTACTTTGAGGAATCTCCAGCTAGTCATAAAAGAGCTCAGGGTTTGAGTAGTGTTAATCCTTCCCCTGTTAAAGAGCTAGTCATAAAAAAGCTCAGGGTTTGAGTACTGTTGATCCTTCCCCTATTAAAGAAACTATAATGTTTTGGCATCTTAGACTAGGACAAGAAACTATAATGTTTTGGCATCGTAGACTAGGACACCCTAATTTTTTTTATCTAAAGTATTGTTTCCAAATTTATTTAAAGGAATAGATTGTTCTTTTTTCATTGCGAAAGCTCTATCTTTGCAAAGAATCATTGATCCCCTTATTTGCCAAAACCATACAAAGCTTCCACCCCTTTTTACTTAATTCATAATGATGGTTGGGGCCCTCCTAAAGTTTTGACTGATAGTGGAAAACGATGGTTTGTTACCTTCATTGATTACCATACCCGTTTAACTTGGATTTATTTGCTCACAAAAAAGTCAGATGTGAAGAAGATTTTTATTCGATTTTAGTTCTACAACATGATTGAAATTCAATTCCAAACCGAAATTAGATAATGGAATGGAACATTTCAATACATACTTAACCGATTTTTTGCAAGTCAAAGGAATTTTTCATCAATCTACATGTCAGGACACTCCCCAACAAAATGGAATTGTTGAACGAAAAAATAGACACTTACTTGACGTTGTTCGTGTTCTTATGTTTTCTTTGCACGTTCCTCCTTACTCGTGGGGAGAAGCTATTCTCACAGCAACATACCTTATTAATCGAATGCCTACAAAATTTTTGGATTTTAAAACACCCTTGACCTTTTTTTCCGTTGTTCATTTATTCTCTGATTTACCTATAAAAGTTTTTGGGTGCACGGCTTATGTTCATCTCCCTAGTACTTTTCGGTCTAAACTAGATCCTCGCGTTGTTAAATGCATTTTCTTAGGCTATGTTTCCCACAAGAAAGCGTATAAATGTTTTGATCCATTCACAAAAAATTATTTTGAGAGCATGGACATCACTTTTGTGTAAAATCAATCCTTTTTTAATCAAAATTCTCTTCAAGGGAAGATAATGCATAACTTAGAAGATAAATACTACGTTTGAGAACACCCAACCCATGTTGAAAACTTGAAATAACTTTGCCCAACATCTTAGTGCAAATTCACATTGAAAGAATAGGTGGTAGGCCGACTCCCCTGAATTGAAACAAAAAACACAAACCGACGGTTGTAGAGCCATTGAAGCCTGCTTTCTCTGGAGCACTTCCGCAGTGTTCAGCTTCCCAAACACCAAAATCCACATCAAAACATTTACGTCTAGGACAAGATTGATCCCACAAAGCCCGATACAACACTCTATCCATTGCCTGTCCTGCCCCCAAAAAGGACACCACCGAGCGAACTGAAAAACAACCCGATCTCTCGATAGACCAAAGTCTCCCATCATCATCCGAACTTGGCAATATATTCTTTAGAGTATTCAACAGATTGGCAAACTCCTCCATCTCCTCCTCCTTTAAGTTTCTTCTAAAGGAAAGACCCCAAGAAGTCGTTACATAATCCCAAGCCTCCGCCACTTTGATATCCTTCCCACCCACAACCTGGAATATAAGAGGAAAAGTTTCCTTGAGAGGTGAACTCCCAACCCAAACATCCTCCCAAAAACGTATCCTGAGCCCATTACCCAAACGATACTGCACCAACGACCTCACTTTCTCCCAATGCATCATCATACTAATCCAGGGACTTCTCAAGCTCCGCCCCCTTGCAACCGAAGGATTCCAACCATCTTTTGAAATTCCATGAATACTAGCCACCACCCTCCGCCATAACGCCAAGGGTTCACTCCCAAACCGCCATCCCCACTTTGCCAATAAGGCTACATTTTTTCTCCTTAAGTCCCCCACACCTAGCCCACCCAACGACCTATCCTGAGCAACAAGATCCCAACGAGCCAAATGATTAAATTTTGAGCCACTTCTCCCTTCCCAAAAGAAATTTCTCATTATTTGCTCCAATTTCTTCGAAGCAACGGAAGGCATTTCAAACACGGAGAAAAAGTAAAGTGGCAAACTAGAGAGGACCGATGAACACAAAGTCATACGCCCTCCTCTTGACAAATTAAATTTCTTCCACCTATCGACTTTCTTTTCGAAGGCATCAATCACCGGCTGCCAAAAGCCCAAAGTCCTTGGGTGACCACCCAGAGGTAAACCTAAATAAGAGAAGGGTAAACCACTCACCTTGCAGCCCAATAATCTAGCCATTGCATCAACCTCTTCCTCCTGAATATTAACCCCCACCACAGCTGATTTGGACCAATTAACACGCAGGCCCGAGCAAGCTTCAAAGAGCGCAATAGTGTCTACTAGCACCTTCATCATATTATTATCATATTTACAAAAAAAAAAGTGTATCATCAGCAAATTGCAGAATAGGAATATGAATCTTATCCTTCCCTACTACAAATCCTTCATATAACCCTTGTCGATGCATGGTCTTAATCAAGGAAGATAACACTTCCGAAATTAGAAGAAAAAGATAAGGAGAAAGAGGATCACCCTGCCTTAATCCCCTTGATGCCTTAACCCTGCCCCTAGGTCTTCCATTTATAAAGATTAAGAACATAGGATTCCTGACACATCCCAAAATCCACTGAATCCACTTAGGGTGAAAACCCTTCAAACACAATACTTCCTCAAGGAAGTCCCAATCCACACTATCAAAGGCTTTCTCAATATCAATCTTCACAATCGACCCCTTTTTCCTTTTTGCTCGATAATCTTCCACTATTTCATTAGCTATAACAATCGAATCCAATATCTGCCTTCCTTGGATAAAAGCACCCTGGAATTCTGACACAATAAAGGGCATAACCGCCTTCAACCTTTCAGCTAACACCTTGGCCAAAATCTTGTAAGATGAAGAAATCAAACTAATTGGCCTAAAATCCTTCACCGAGCTAGCCCACTCTTTTTTCTGAATTAAACAGATAAAATTTTCCTTTTGAGCCGCATTGAGTTTCCCATGGGCAAAGAATTCCCCAAAAAACCTGTCAAAATCACTTTTCAACAAATGTCAAAATTTAAGATAAAATTCAGCAGTGAAACCGTCTGGCCCAGGCGCCTTGTTCTTCCCCATTCCTTTTAATGCCTCCACTATTTCATGCTCAGAAAAGCTAGCAATCAATCCTTCATTCTGCTGATTTGAGACCCTCTCCCATTCAAAAGCACTTGGGATAAATCTTTTCCCTTCAATTTTGGAGTAAAGACCTTGAAAGAATGAAATTACCTACAACTCAATGGCACTTGCTGTGATTAAGACTTCTCCTTCCGAATTTATCAACTCCACCAGCATCCTCTTTCTCCTTTTTGCAGCCAGAAACACGTGAAAAAAGCCCGTGTTCTCATCCCCTCTTTCAACCAAAGACAATTTACACCTTTGAATCAAATCCGCTCCTCTACCAAATAAATATTTGCCAACTCCCCATCACTGCACCTCTAGCGAGAAATTTCAACTAATGATAAACCACCAAAGATCGGCTTTTTCATCTAGCCATCTGATTTCATTCAATAAATCACCTTCCTTTTGCTTCTTTAGTTTTTCAACATTACTCGACCAATTCTTAATAGAATCTTTCACATTGCGAAGCTTTAGACCAATCACAAAACCAGCCCATCCATAGGCCCTATCATTTCCCAAGGATTCCTCAATGATCTTAACACAATCCCGATTATTCAGCCATGAGTTAAAGAAACGAAACGGAACCAATCCCCATTGAAAAGCACCAGCCTCTAACAATAGGGGAAAGTGATCTAAAAAGATTCGAGTCTGTCTAGAAACCCTTGAATTCTTGAAAGCCTCATCCCATTCCGAGTTTATAAAAAATCTGTCAATCAGAGACCTCGAACTTTCATCCCCTGGTTTGGACCAAGTGAAGGTTCCATTTGAAAGGGGCAGTTCCATCAAATCAAGTTCCGTAATAAGTTTGTTAAACTTTCTCATACCTTTAGTCATTCTCCGTTGTGGCATCCTCTCATGCACTCATCTAGTCAAGTTGAAATCACCTCCCAAACACCAAGGCCCCTCACAATAATAAGAAAGAGACCTCCACTCTTCCCACAAAAACTTCCTCTCTTGATAATGATTGGGCCCATAGAAATTGGAAATCCAGAAAGACTTCCCTTGCAAAGAGGTTGCATTAATCGAAATGGAATAGCCACCCTTCAACACTTCCTTAACCACAATCTTTGTCTCATCCCACATAACCAACAATCCCCCCGGCCCCAGGTTGGGGCCTAAGGCAAAATTTCTTTGGAGGAATGGTGTGAAGGCAGTGCTATCAGAAGTATGGTTCGAAAGAAATCAGAGAACTTTTGAAGACAAGGCCATGATGTGGAGTAGGAGATCCGAATCAATTCATATAAAAGCTTCATCCTGGTGTGTTCTCTCCAAGTTGTTTGATGGCTATTTAATTTCTGACTTATGTCTTTCATGGGCCCCTTTGTTTGTAACTCTTAAGATTGGGTTAGAGGGGGAACTGTCTTTACTATTGTTGTTTAGTTTGATTTCTTATCTTTGTACTTTTCATTATTTCAATGAAATTCTTGTTTCTTTGTCAAAAAAAAAAACTTAGAAGATAAATTCTAGGAAACATCTCCTTTTCCTAAATTCATTAGTCCTAAGGTTACCAGTTCTAGTTCCTCAATGTTAAGTACAAAAAAATCTTCTTCAGTGGGAGAAACACTATAAAATGATGAAATTGATCAAAACCCTGAACTTCAGGTTTATACTAGAAGGACATTGAATCAAAAGAATCGAGACTAGATAGTGGACTTATCACAGAACCAATCTAACACTACGATGAATGATTCTAAAGATTTAGGTATTTCTATTCCCTCATCTACCTCTGATCATTTATCTAATATATCTAATATTGATATTCCGATAGCCCATAGGAAAGGCACTCGTAATTGCACCAAATATCCTATTTCAAATTATCTCTCTTACCATAAATTGTCCAATAGTCACAGAGCTTTCACCTCTAGGATAACCAATCTATTTGTTCCAAGTAATACAGGAGGCTCTAAATAATTTGAATTAGAAGTTAGTAGTTATGGAAAAGATAAATGCTCTTAAACAAAATTGCACATGAGACATTGTGGAATTACCAAAAGATAAGAAGACAATAGGATGTAAATGGGTGTGTACTATAAAGTACAAAGCCGATGGTAGCATTGAGAGGTACAAAGCCAGACTTGTCGCTAAAGGTTTCACTAAAACCTATGGGATTGATTATCAGGAAACATTTGCTCCTATTGCTAAAATTAACTCTATTAGGGCATGTTTGGCCCACTGGTTATTATAACCCGTGTTATAATAACCTGTGAAATACTCTGCACCCCAAACACAGACTATTATAACCCCAGAGTCCCAGACTATACTACTCTGCATTTTAAATAATATTATATGTTTCACAGACTATAATAACCCACAGACTATTATAATCCCCTGTTATTATAACTCACTCAGCGCCCCAAACAACCCCTTAGAGTTTTGTTATCTATTGTTGTCAATGCAAACTGGCCTCTCTATCAACTTGATGTCAATGATGCGTTTCTCAATGGAGATCACGCTAGTTGTCTACTTGGTTGGTAGGTAAACTGCCCTCCTAACACACTCAACTTCACCCTCAATAACCTCCCTAGCATGTTTATCATCCATGCTTACATGGTCATCTAACTTGTCAAACACCTCCGCTAGAGCATTGTTTAGCCCCTTAGGTATAGCTGAAGGCATGTTATACACTTGAAACACTAGACCAACTGTGTGATACCTATCCCTTACTAAAGAACAAGAGATCAACTACAAGAAAATCAATCGGCAATGTTCTTTATTTTAAAACTTGAATAAATCTAGTGTGATGCAACTATGAAACATGATAAAAAAAAAAAAACTTGATCCAACTCAATTTAAAACATGATAAAAGTTGTGGCTAGTATGCAACTATGAAGAGTTGTGGCTAGTATCCATGGGATTTCAAAAGATGGATGGAACTCTACAGTGGGCAAGGGTCGAAGTTTGAGAAGCCCTTGGCTTAGCATCATGAGACACTGGGAGGAGGTGAGTCCGTTGGTGCATTATCGATTGGGAAACGGTCTACGAATATGTTTTTGGGAGAATGTTTGGATTGGGAACTCAGCTCTCAAGGAGGCCTTTCCTCTTCTTTTTCAGATTGAGTGCAGGAAGGATATTAAAGTGGTTGAAGCTTGGGATTCTGTATCGGCGGCATGGAACCTATCCCTTCAAAGAAATTTAAAGGATGAGGAAATGGATGAGTTTGTTAATTTGTTGGGAGTATTAAAGGATGTTTTGTCATCCTTGGATGAGGATGGGAGACGATGGTCTGTAGATAGCTCAGGGAGGTTTTCAGTTCACTCTTTGGTGTCTTTGTTGGGTGCAGGACAGGCAATGGATAAATCTTTGTATCGTGCTCTTTGGGACCATTCTTGTCCAAGGCATGTTAATGTGTAGATGTCGATCTTGGTGTTTGGAAAGTTGAACACCGCTGAAGTACTTCAAAGGAAGCAAGTTTCAGTATCATTGCAGCCATCCGTTTGTGTTCTGTGTTTCAGTTCGGGGGAGTCTGCCTCTCACTTGTTCTTTCAGTGTGTTTTTGCATTGAATTGTTGGTCAAAGTTGTTTCAAACTTTCAATATTTGTTGGATGTTCTCAAATATGGTGTCAGAAAATGTGGTCCAACTGTTTTCTGGGCTTAACTTGGCCCCTAAGGCAAGAATACTTTGGAGAAATGGAGTCAAGGTCGTGTTGTCAGAGTTATGGTTTGAAAGAAATCAGAGAATATTTGAAGATAAAGTCATGGCATGGAGTATAAGATTTGACTCAATTCATCTAAAGGCCTCATCCTGGTGTTCTTTCCAAGTTGTTTGATAACTACTTGATTTCGGATTTATGTCTTTCTTGGTTACCCTTTGTTTGTGGAAACTAATGATTGTTCAGAGGGTTCTATTTGTCTCTGTCCTAGGGGATTGTTTTTATTGTGATTATGTTGTTTTTCGTTTTTTATACTTTTTTCTTAATATTTCATTATATCAATGAAATCACTTGTTTACTTGTCAAAAAAAAAAACTCAATTTAAAAATATTTTAAAACAATTAATGTAATTTCCATACTAAATATTGAGTTTGAACATCTAAGAAGTTAATTATGTATATCAGAGTATAATGCATTCATTCACTGAAGTCATTAGCGAAAACTAACCACAATTTCGTGTCCAGTTCCAGTCCCGGGCTCTGCATCAAAGTCCACGAGAATTGAATGTTAGAAATATATCATTAAACTTTTTCTTGATTACATTCACAGGAAAAAGGATAAAGCCAGCTGACCTAATTTTGTGTGATCTGGGGTCCTTTGCCATTGTATGGTCTTTCGTTGCAGTGCACGCTCAAGAGCCTTTCTTTTCTTTTCTATTGTTTCTTTCTCAATAACATGCTCAATTAGTGTATCCCCCACTTTTGGCTTTTCTTGAGCAATTGACCATACTTCTTCAAGTTTGGGCAAGTCCAAGGATCTAAACTTTGATGTTGAGACTTCAGTTACATCAATCTTTCTTGGAGGAAACTTGGGACGAATGGTTCCAATTCTTCTAGCCATCCATTGAGGTATTGCTCTCCGAGGACCATCACTCAAGAGTTTCCACTTTTGTGACTCATCATCTGTCAAGAGGTCTATCCGCCCACCATTGACGATATAAACTGCATCTTCATTATCACTACCAAGGGTTCTTTCCTTCGATAAAAATGACTCAGCCATATCAGCTCGTTGTTGCCACATCTTTGTTGCAGCTTCCGAAGCCCTCAATAATCTTTGCAGTGCTTCACATCTTCTCGCATAGGCATTGTCTTTTGAATGTGCAGTTTCTTTGGCAGCTTCAATGGCAGACTTAATACCTTCAAGCTCAGCCTTGAAAGCTTTGGAAGCAACTTTCTTCTTGTCTGCGACATCTTTCTTGATTTTCTCCATCATCAATTTAATTTCTCCCTCCTGTTGGATGATCTTTTCCCTACTCGACTCCTGAAATTGAAGCAATGCTTTCTCAGCATTTTTTGCTCGAATTTCTGATGCAGTTGCTTGTGCTCGGGCTTGCTCCAGTTCCAACTTGAGGTTATCAACATCAGTTCTTGCAAGTGATAAGTGAGATTCTAATTCATTGACAACACCTTTCAACTTTATATTTTCTGATTGGATAGAGGCTATCTCATCTAGAGGATATGCCTCATCAGTAAATGTAGCCACAGCCTTCTTTGCATGAGCACTAACTTTTTCAGCCACATCCAGTGCCTTCTCAATAGCTATTTTTGATTGTTCTACAAATGACAGCACTGAACTTTCTGTAGCATCCCTGATCTGTTTTTCAATTTCATAAGATGCCTCAACAGCAGAAGTTTCTGCAACTGAAACTCTGTATTGAGCATCTTCTAATATGTGTGAGGTGGCCTGCTGGAAGGCAATTGCGGCTAACTTTTCAACCTGTACTGCAAGATCAATAGCATCCTGCTTTGCAAGGACCAGCTTAGATTCCAAAGCAAACTTCTCACCTACTGATTCCTCGAGTTTTCTATTAAACAGTGATCTGGCAGCCTCGAGTTCTGAAACAGCCAATTCCTTATCATGCAATATAGTAGCAACATATTCTTTTTGTTTAGCCTCATAGCGAGCCAACCTCTCAAACAGTTGATCTCTCTCTTTCTCTACAGCTTCTTGTCTTGTTTGAGACTCCAAAAGCGCCTTCTTAACTGCAAGAATTTCATCGTCTTCTGTCCCCAATACTTCACTTCTTCCAGTAGAAAAGCCATCAGCATCATCTACGAAATCTGTTAAAGGATTGCTTGAATTGTCCTGTCACAGAACCAAAAGCCATAAGTCACATCATACTTTCTCAGCTTCTATATAAGATGTAGTTGAATATACGAATTAAATTCTAGTTTCCATTCCAGGAAAACAGTTAGCCTTGCATTTCCATCCTACTTGAGTTAAAAAAAACAAAATTAAAATTAAAATGAAAAAAAGAGCATTTAAATAAGATCTGATATGATGATTCATAACTCTGTTAAAGCAGCTAGCGCGCAGATTCTAATAATGAAAACAATAAAGAAAATGGGTTCAAAGATATCCATACCCGACTAGAAAAGGCAACAGTATTTGGTTTACGCAGCAAGTAGTCAGTGTATGATACTTTCCTGCATTAACATTACTGATCGAAATTAAAAAGAAATAAAAGAAAAAGATGATGGGAAAAATCAGGCTGAAACACCAAATCTCGTCCCCATTTTTCCGGGAGAGAAAAGACATGCAGGCAGAGTAAAAGCACAAGTACCACTTCCTGGTAGCTGCAACTGTTCTTAGATTGTGATGGAAATTTGATGACCGTCTGCCATATGATGAGCTCGGAGTGATGATAGGGCAACGCGGAAGAATTTCAATTGCCGTGTCAAGTAACAGGAATGGACCCATTACTTCCTGTACGGAATCAAAATCAATTTTACGCAATGAAACCAGAAATCTAGTTACATTTTATATTAATCAAATTTCAACCACGAAATACATAATTTATGCTCTACTCTTCTGTGGTTCAAATTTCCCCAGCTGCCAAAAACACAAAAAAGTTCAACAAAAATTGTGAGCAATTGAATCCCTGAGCATAATAAATTCCACCAATGAAATACAAACGAACTGTCGTTCCATAACGTTAACTAATACAACAAGTTTCAAATAAATCACCTAGAAAATGGAAAACGACACAAAAAGGAGAAATTCAAGTAAAGTTGAAAAGCCACCGACATTAAGACAGACGAAATGATCAAAATAAAGCAAGGAAGTGAAAATGGGAGTGAAAAACTTTGTGATCTGATCATAGATTCATAATCATCGATGATTGGAACTTGTAGAAGTAAAAACGCAATATAGAAAAAGTTGAAAAGCTTCCAGACCTGATTTGAATTGCGAAATCAATTTGAGAGCAGGACTTGCATTCTTCAGATGTCTTCTTCGAAAGAGTAGGAGGTTGAAAATGTAGTAAACGATGAATCAGGTACGGGTGGATTCTTTACGTACCAGTGGAAAAAAAAAAGGAGCGCCAATGGCGGGGAGAGAACGGGTTTTATATGGCCAAAAAGCTGAATTAATCTCTCTTTTTTCGCTAAATTATACAAAATACTCGTAAAATTTGGAGTTAGTTTCAAAATGGAAAAAAATTGGGTGCCACAAAATTAAAAAAATATATATATTTTTTTTTCTTGGTGTTGAATTGGCTTCTTAGAGCTTATTTGGGGCACAGACTATAATAATCGGTGTGTATTATAATCTCAGATTATAATCTTTAAAATACTCTGCACTCCAAACACAGAGTATTATAATTTCAAACTATACTACTCTGTATTTTAAATAATATTATATGATTCCACAGACTATAATAACTCACCTACATATTATAACCTATGTTATTATAACCTATTCAATGCCCCAAACAGTCGCTAAGGTGTTAACAATGTTTGAAAAAGGAAAAGACATCATTTTTCATCTCCAAAAATACATAAAATGCATAATCTTGAATTCATATTCTACAATTCAACAGCCAAAAATGGGGAACATCCCAATTTCCAATCGTCCTCACAAACCCCCTAAATTTCATTACCACAATCGGCATTTTGTCCTTCCAAATCACCAATGAAATTTCTCGAGTCATCTCCCCTCAAAAGTTATTTGAGTGGGTTATAATAGTTTGTAAATTATATAATCTATGTTTAGGATGAGAGTTATTTAGTCTGTGTTATAAAAGTCAAAAAGTTTTGAGTGAATAGTATTTTATAGATTTTACATAGATTATTATAACACAAATTATTATAATATGCATCCAATTCACCCTTAAAGATCTCCAGCTCCTTCCCCCAACACATAAAATACCCACAATCTCATTATTCTTATAAATTTATTTAAAAAAAGAAAGAAAGAAACATACAAAGATTATCCTAAAATATTTTTAGGTGAAAAATCGAAGAAAGGATAACACTTGTTGTATGTCGATAGGCAGGAATCTTCCTGCCCCAACTTTCTCCCTCTTAGATGTCAAAGATTGAATGGTGGGATAAGAAAGTTAATGCATATCAGTACCAAATATTATCATTAAGTACATGTTATAATAACTTGTGTTGTTATAGCATGTGGAATACTCTATACTCCAAATATGAACTATTATGACTCTAGACTATACTACTCTGCATTTAAATAATATTATATAATTTCACCGATAATAATAACCTAAAGACTATTATCACCTACATTATTATAATCTACTCAGTGCTCCAAACACCACTAAAAGAATAGAAAGAAAAACTAGATCTCCATTTTATAGCATGGCTTAGACAAAATGGGCAACGCTGAAAGATGGATCACTCAAAAATGTTCTTTAGGAAAGAGCTTGACAAGAAATATTCCCCAATCACCAATCAGATTTCTTCGATTTCCTCTAAAAATCCAACCCCTCCAACATTGAAACTACCAGAATCAATCTATAGCCACCGCCATCTCACCGGTGACCACCACTTTCACTATGGAAAAGGAATGGGAAAACCCCACCAAGGCAGTGATAGCTCCCAACAAATTTTGTCTTTTCTATTTTTCCCTAACCTTTCTTAAAACGAATGTTTTTCTTTTCCTAACATATTTTTTCAATTCAATAGGTTCCCATATTTTCACACCAATAAAATTCCTCACTTTACATTTAACAGCCATGTCACTTTTCTATCATTCCTTTTTAAGAGGAAGGGTATTGTTTAAACACCTTAAAGGGAGGGTAGAATTGAAACTTTTAAAATCAAAGCTTTAATAAGAAAGAGTAGGGTTTCTAAAAATGATTACATCAAAGCTTTAGAAAAGTAACTTAGGTCCTAACAAAAATAAAAAAAAACAACTTTAACATAACTATCTAAATTAAAAAGTAGAGTCTTTACAACCAATAAAAAGAAGGAAAAAGAGGTATTTCATCTTTGCTCTCGCTCCGTTTGGTTGCTCAGATCCTCTAAAATAGTGTCCAACTGTCATCCTCTCGTTCTCCCCCTTCAATCCACTTCAAATTTCACAAAAATAGGTATTTATAAGCCAAAAAAAGCCTAGGCGTCGTCTTGGATTCACACTTCAAAGTTCGTAGCGCCTAAGCGATGTCATTCGGTCCTCCTACACTGTCTGCGGCGCTTAAGCGCTGTAATTTTTTTGTTTTTTTTTTATCTTTCAACTTAAAAATCCTTGAACATTGTCATTCAAAATGAATCTTTGATCACCTACAAAAATGAAAGATATGCATGAATTAAAATCCAAAAACTATAGGAAAATTAATTTTAAAAAACCTAAACAAGATATAAAAAATAAATCTAAAATGAAGTTATAAAAAGGTAAAACGGGCATTTGACCCAACTGTAATTACGAACAATTCATGAAGAATAGACTTTGCATATAGTGATTATATCCATAGACACAACTTTTTCTACTGTACATAAGAGTGCAACTCTAGATTTATAATGGAGTGACCTATAATTAATGAATGAGAATCAATTAATTAAAGAATTTAATTATTTGATTTTGTATCACTCAAGCTTATAATATGTGGGTCCATAAGGTTCCCTTGCTAGCTCACACGAACAAAATAAGAATCAATTTCATTAAAATATTTTTTTAAAAAAAATGTTCAAATTAAAATTTAATATATTTGATATATTAAATGAGAAAAAAATATATGTATTGTATGTGATGCATTAAATATTAAAGAAATTACTAGTGTATTTAGATACATTAAATAAAAGGTATTTATTAAATTTGAATTAGATTCAAATAAAGAAATAAATTTCGTAAGAGAATTAGGAAAAGTTTGAATAAGATTCAAATTGGTTGGATAAATATATTTTAATATTATTTTTCCTAAGCCACTATAAATAGGGTTCTAGGGGTGAGCCATTTGTGTAGATTTCAAAGTGTTGGGATTGAATCCCGCAGCGGAAGCGACGTGAATCGCGTTGCTTTTCGTTATGTTACCATTTTTTTAAATTGACATACATCACATGAATAGGCTAAGCACGTAAAAGAGAAGGAAAATTACAGCAAGGTGTACTTATCTCTTGAAGAACTCTTCTTCACGAATTCCTTCTCCTGGTCATGATCTCAACGATCTCTCTACAAATCACGAACCAACGTCGATCTTGGACACTTCCACTTGATCTTCTCGGTTGTTCTCCAGCGGATGTGGGAGAGTTGTGGGACTCACTTTGGATTTTGGGTGAGGAGAAAGTTAGAGAATTTGAGAAAGAATTGAGAGAGTTCTCTTGGTGGATTTCCAAAAAAATTAGAAAAAACTTATGGAATGCTTCACATTCCACCATTAAATAGTTGTATTTGGTAGAGGTGAAATCTCCACCAATTTACCACTTTACCATAATCATATGATATGCAAATTATATTTGCATACCACATAGTATAAGGTATCACATAGCTTATTATACAAATCTCATTTGCATAATTGAGGAATTTAAAATTGAATCACATTCAATTTTATTTCTCTCAAATCAATTTCTCCAACATAAGCCTTAATTTCATAATTAGGCTATATTATAGTTTATTATGAATCTCATTTACATTAAACTATATATTATTTCAATCATATCTCACAAAAATGACATGAATACCCTTTTTATGAATTTGAACACTTCAAATTCACTCAAAACTATATACCCTCATTAAGTCCAAAATTGAGCCAACCGAGGGACCTAATGGACCTACAGATCATGAGCTTTAATGATCCGAGATTAACTGATCAAACTTTTTGATCCAGTTAATCAACATTCATTAATTACGGGGGTCACTCCACTATAGCCCCGTAGCTGCATTCTCCTCACTGTAGGACAAGTTGTGTCCATCGATATAACCAATACCCGTGAGTCGACCCTTCACAGGTTGTTCGTAGTCACAGCTGGGTCAAATTACCGTTTTATCCCTGTGTCTACCTCTTGCTCCTTAAGTTCCACTGCTCCTATAATGAACAATTTTGTTGCATGGTCCTACCATAAACAACGTCCCTCTCGGGCCAGTGAAAGGGTGAGGCCCGTTATTCAAGCCCTGGAACCAGCACTTAAGGGAACTGATGGAGATCTGATCCCCGTGAGCAGCGGAAACGTGGTTTTAAAGATCAATTGCTTGTTTATTTTGGTTTAATGCAAATACCAATACATTGAAAAAATACAGAGAATAAGCAATTCAATCTAATCTAATTAGGCATGGAATCTAGACATGCAAACACATGCTGTAAAACTGTAACGCCCCTACTTTTCTATGACCAACTCCTAGGGACATTACTACACATGCATGCATTTATAGGCCGAAAGATAAAAGAACTTAAAAGAAATTTCCAATTAACATAAATAGTTTCAGGGATCCCAAATAAAACAAAACATTAAAATCAGATAAAAGCATCGATTTAGCATGGCCTATTAAAACGTAAATAAGTTTAACTCCAAATAAAAAAAAACATAGAGACGACATCAGTTTGAAACAAGAATATGCGGAAATCATGTCGGTTCCCATGGTCTTAGTAACGCTCCTCCGTCACACGCCCTGCACGTCCTTTCCTTTACCTGGAAAACATTTTTAAAAGAAAGGGTGAGTATTGCAAAACAATACCCAGTAAGTAACCTCGCTACCGAGGTTTGGGATATGCATACACATACAATCATGATCTTTAAACTCATTCGTAACATACATATGTGGGACCTAAACGTTCTCATGTTGTCAGGTCTTTAACCCATGACTTCCTTTTTAAATGTGTATTGTCAGGTCTTTAATCCATGACTGCTTTTTCATTTGCGTATTGTCAGGTCTTTAATCCATGACTGCTTTTCTAATTGTCAGGTCTTTAATCCATGACTGCTTTTTCATTTGCGTGGCCGATCGTCATCCTGAGTCATTTCTTTCGAGTCTCTCACACAGGACACTCGTAATTAGACCCATAGAGTCTCTACTGCAGGTTTGACCATGCACATAATGATCTCAGGATACCAATGTCCACACTATTCATTAATTCATTTCATGGCATACAACACATGCATGAGGTCCCATCATTCACATTATAATAGTGCACATGTCACAAACATCAACGTTGATAGACAAATCATACTTTTCTCATAGACGGTTTGAAGATCATACTTTTGTAAGAAAACATGAAATATCCTCATACAAATTCTCATCCCTATTCTCACATGAAATAATGGAATACTTTTACATAGCATACGAGAATAATCTCACATGAAATAATGGTTTATTTCCACATGATGCATCGAAATATTTGCACATAAAATATTAAGTATTCTCACGATAATATCTGTATATTTTCATAAGAAAAATATAAACTAATTTCGCATGAAATCATAAAAATCATTTTTCTTTAATCCCAATAAAAGTTCGGCACAAGGTCCCTTACATTAGTTCCGACTTCATCCAAACCCAATCGACTTCCTTGTCTACTCTTCCTTTAGTAAAACTCCGATTCACACCACAATTCAAAATTATTCCCAGCCTTCACTAAACTCATAATTGAAAAGTACTTAAATCAAGCCCTTACAATTTCATGCCCCGCTTACCTCTGGTTCAACGCAAGGACTCAATATTCCTTAGTTGGTTTTGATGTTTGACCTCCAAATTCCGCTCCAAGTTTAATCCCTACACATTTGCGTTCAAAATATAGCTTAGGCTCTCGGTTAAGACATAAGAAATCAATAGGCACGAATAAACCTTTATCTAATTCCAAACTTAACCCGAACGGTTTACCGGTCCATAATCTCTACGGTGTGAAGACGTGCTGATCGGCGGCGGCTCGGTATTCGCCTCTGTCCGTGGGTTTCCGACGAGGGTGGCTGGAGTTCTCGACGTGGCGGCTGGCTTGCGAATGGCGAGTGGGTTCCGTTCGGGGATCGATCGGCGTGCCCTAGGTGTGAACGGAAGACTCTCTCGACCGACCTTCAGGCTCGTCGACGGTGAAGACGGCTGCGGCTGATTGAAGCTCACGGACGGATGGCGTGCATGGAGTCCGGCGAATCTGCTGCTGCACTTGCGAACGGACGGCCGGCTGGAGCTCGACATTTGAGCACCGGCACACACTGATTTGATCGAGATCCGGTTCGCGGGCGTGTGCGGATGATGCCGCCTCGGTAGTGGGCTCGCCGCACAGAAAAAAACGAGGAGGATCGGCGGTAGGGTCTTCTTCTGGGACGTGTGTGGTCGGCTCGAGGCTTCGCGCCGACGCATGTGCTCGTGGATTGACCGGCGAGGGCTGCTGCACGGTGGTTTCGTGGATGGTTGGGGTCTCCGGTTGGTTCGTCGGCAGCGGCAGGGCTAGGGTTCCGGTCGGCAACCTACAAGAAGGAGACAAATGAAATTTTCTTCTTTCCTAGGGTTAGGGTTAAGGCAAAAATGTGAGGGAGAAGTGTTGGTGGCTAGGGTTTTTCTTATGGTTAAATACTAAGGAGGCTTAGGGTTTAGGGTTTTAGGTCAAGTCTTATACAACCCTCATTTAAGCAATAATCACCAAAACGCCCTTGAAATTGCCTTTTCCTTTAATTCCATAATTAATCTCATCTCAAAAGAAATAATTCACATAAGCTAAACAAAATTACGGCCTCCCTCTCGCCGAGCTTGATTAAAACACTAATCCGACTAAATACAGCGGTTAATAGAGCGTTAAATAAAATAAAAAGTAGTACCTGTGATGGTGGTCGTCACAATCTTCCCTCCTTAAGAACTTTCGTCCTCGAAAGTTCCTATTCTTGAAATAACTCTGGGTATTTAGCTCGCACTTCCTCTTCTCGCTCCCAGGTAGCTTCTTCCGTGCGGTGGTTTTGCCACAACACTTTAACTAAGTTGATCTCACGGTTACGGAGGGTCTTTCGATCTCTTGCAATAATTTGTACCGTGCGTCACCATAACTCGGATCTTACATTATCGCAACTGCGGTTCAAGTCCACGACATGAGTCGGATCTGGAACGTACTTTCTCAACATGGAGACGTGAAACACGTTGTGAACTGCTGACAGGGAAGGCGGTAGTGCTAATCTGTAGGCCACTGCGCCAATCCTCTCTAAAATCTCAAATGGTCCGATGAATCGTGGACTCAACTTCCCTTTTCGGCCAAACCTTAGAATTCCCTTCATTGGGGCCACCTTAAGAAATACGTGGTCCCCAACATCGAATTCTAGGTCCCTTCGCCTCGTCGTGTCGCATAACTCTTTTGTTCGCTTTTGGGCGTCGCATCCGCGCCCTAATCTTTGCACTTTGCCTCATTAGTGACTGTACTAATTCTCGACCCAACAATCGGCGTTCACCAACCTCCTCCCGAGCGGGAGTTCTCGCAACGTTTTCCATAGAGAGCTTCAAATGGAGCCATTCCGATGGTCGATCGATAATCGTTATTATAAGCAAACTCCATCGATGCAAATGAGTGTCCCAAATCGCTCGAGAAGTCTAAAGTGCAAGCTCGCAACATATCCTCTCTAATATCTGGTTTAATCGCTCGCTCGCCCATCCGCTGCGTGGATGAAAAGTCATCTTCAAGTTCAATCGCGAACCCAACGCTCTCTGTAAACTTCTCGGAGGTTGGAGGTGAAACGTGGATCCTCGTGCAAAATAATCTTGACTGGAATCCCATGCAAACGGACTATCTCTTCCGGTAAAGTTAAGCCCACTTATCTCAGAATAGGTGGGTTTCCACTGTATGAAATGTCTTGACTTTGTTAATCTGTCCACTATGACCCAAATTACTGTGTAACCTCGTAAAGTTCTAGGCAGTCCAACTATGAAATCCATAGAGATCTCCTCCCATTTCCACTGAGGCACATGTAAAGGTTGCAGCAATCCCGCGGGCCTCTGTCTAGGTGCCTTCACCTGCTGACAAGTCAAACACTTGCTGACAAACTCTGCTACGTCGCGCTTCATGTTGCACCACCAAAACGCATCGCTTGGATCTCGGTACATCTTGGTACTGCCAGGATGCATAGAAAATGGTGAGTTATGGGCTTCGCTCAATATTTCAGTTTTCAGTTTGTCGTCGCCTGGCACACATAATCGACCTTGAAATAGTAATCCTCCATCTGTGGATAGGGCAAACTCTGTCAACTCACCTGTAGTTACCGCAAAGACGCTTTTCTACTAATCGAGGTCCACCACCGAGCCTCAATGATATGTTGTCTCAAGGTCGGTTGTACTTTATTAATCTGGGCTAATCGAGCCGTGGTCTTTCCTACTAGTAATCGCAATTTCATTTCGAGCAAACTCTCGTAATCTCTGCAATTATCTGTCACTCGCGCAGTATGTATGCACTGCTTCTCTCTGAGGGCATCGACCACTACATTAGCCTTACCGGATGGTATTGTATGTCAATATCATAATCTTTCACTAATTCCAACCATCTGCGTTGCCTCATGTTCAATTCCTTCAGGGTGAATGAGATACTTGACTTTTATGATCTGTGAAAATCGAATTTTCTCGCCATACAGGTAGTGTCTCCAGATCTTTAATGCAAAGACCACTGCTGCTAGTTCTAAGTCATGAGTTGGATAGTTCCTCTCGTGCGTCTTCAATTGTCGGGATGCATAAGCTATGACCTTACCGTCTGCATCAGTACACAGCCCAACCCTTTCTTAGAAGCATCACTTGAAACCACAAGCTCCTCCTGTTCCTCTCTGGAATCTGTAAGAATCGGGCCGACACTAATCACATACTTGAGTTCACGAAACTCGCCTCACAAGCATCATCCCAAACAAATGAGTTTCCTTGCTGCGCGCGTCACCGCGTCATAGGCATGGCTATCTTGGCAAAATCCCCACGCGAATCGCCTATAATATCCTGCAAGACCCGAAAAACGTACGCACTCAGAATGGTGGTCGGACGAGGCCACCGTGTGGTGGCCTCCACTTTCACTGGGTCAACAGAGACTCCGACCGGACACAACATGCCCTAGGAAAGATACATGCTGAGCGTAATTCACACTTGGAGAATTTTGCATACAACTTATTCTCTCTCAGCGTGAGTAAAACTTTCCTCAGATGCATTTCATGCTCTTCATCACACCTGGAGTATATCAGTATATCGTCGATGAACACAATCACGAACGTATCAAGGAACTCTTTGAATAAACGGTTCATCAAGTCCATGAATGCGGCAGGAGCATTGGTCAGACCAAACGGCATCACGGTGAACTCGTAATGCCCATAACGTGATCTGAATGCTGTTTTAGGGATATCCCCTTCACTGATCCTCAACTGATGGTAGCCTCGATCTCGGATCAATCTTAGAGAACACTGCCGCTTCCTTGCAAATCGATCGAACAAATCATCTATTCTGGGGAGAGGGTATTTATTCTTGATCGTAACTTTATTCAACTCCCTGTAATCTATACACAGGCGCATGGATCCGTCTTTCTTTTTCACGAACAATACAGGTGCTCCCCAGGGCGAAACGCTTGGGCGTATAAACCCTTTGTCTAGCAAGTCTTGTAACTGTACTTTTAGTTCTTTCAACTCTGCTTGCGCCATTCTCAGACGGGGCCTTGGACATCGGGTCGTCCCCAATTCCAATCCGATGTTAAAATCTACCTCCCTGACTGGAGGTATTCCGGGGAGGTCCTCGGGAAGACGTCTGTAAACTCATTCACTACTGGTACTGATGTCACTGAGATCTCCGTGCACCTTGCATCTAGTATGCAAGCTAAGACGCCCCAAGCTCCCCGATGCAATAACTTTCTGGCCTTAAGGGCAGTAATTACCTTAGGCCTACTTCCTGCTATCGTGCCTCTCGAACTCAGAGCTTTGTGTTGGTCGAGGGGTGAACACTACCTCCTTCCCCGAAACAATCAATGCAAGCATGGTTCTGCGCTAACCAGTCCATGCCCAATATTACATCAAAATCAAATATGTCTAAGACTACTAGATTCACTGCTAACTCATGGTCTGCGATGGTCACACTACCATCCTTGACTTTCATATTGGCTAACAAATTTATTCCATGAGAGTGGAGAGAGAGCATAGGCATCACAGAATCGTTTCTAGTTCTAACTCAGCTTGACTTACAAAGGATGCAGAAATAAAAGAGTGTGTAGAACCAGAATCAAATAATACAAAGGCAAGGTGCCCAAGTAATGGAAGTGTACCTGTAACCACTGAGTCTGAGCCATAGATGTCTCTACTGGTGCTTGCATAGGCTCTCCCCTGATGTATAACCGGCTTCACAGCAGGCCCACTATTTATAACCTGAGGTCAAGGCTAATCGCCGGCTTGACTCGAGCAAAATTAGCTCTCTGTGCCCTTCTTTTCACGCACTGAAACACACTCCGACCGGCTAAACACTACTTACCCAGTCTTTGCTACCACATTCTTTTGCACTGTGGCTCATCTCCGCTACTATTTCCCGATCTGCTGACTTGTGGTTTCGACCGGAACTCGCATTTAAAATGCCCTTGTCTATGCGGGTACGCTGGGACGCCAGTGAGTGGAATTGGGCCGGTCCCACTTCCTCTTATGATTTGCCGTGGGCCGCCTGGGTTAACCACTACACTGCTGTGCGATCTGCGCTCGCACCCAAATCAATTCCCACTCTCACCGCGGGGCGTAATCGAGAGGTGCTAATGCTTGATAAAGCCTCGAACGCTTCTCATCCACCCCCATAATGAAGCGCTCGCCTTCTTTGCCTCTGATCTACCACTCGGGGGGCAAAGCGGGACAAACGGGTAAATTCCTCTCTCATACACCTCCACCGCCCTCCGGTTCGACACACATAGTGTAGAATTGCGCCGCTCTTCTCAACGAGCCGCAGCAGGATAAAATTTCCGCTGAATGCTTCTTTGAATGATTCTGTGTAATCGTTTCTCGTGGCGACAATGGTTCCTCAAGCGGACTCCACCATAAATACGCGTCATCCTCAAAGATAAAGGTAGCACAGACACCCTCTCTCGGTCCTCGGGCGGTTCATCATCAAGATGGTCTCAATGGAGGACACCACAAACTCGACCACGGTGGGGTCACCTGGAAGACCCATTGAAAGATCTAGGATCATACTTCCTGAAGTCCTTCGTAACGACTCTCGAGTTGCATCGTTTACGCCCCGATTTGCTTGGGCGGTGGGTGGCTATCTACGTAGCTCGCACCGCACTCGCATAGCCTCCACCATCATAGTCATAACATTGGCGTTCCCTTGATCTCGCCACGCAGGGCAATCGCAGGTACATTCTCCCGACGGTCCAGTCGGTGGTCTGGGGAGGTCTCGAACGGGTGGAGCAACCTCTTCCTGCTCCAATGGTAATTCTTGGTTGGGCGCCAACGTTTCCCCTTGCCCTCCGGCCCTACCACGCCCCTACCTCTCCCTCGGCCTCTAGGTGGCATTTTGTCAATACTACAATATAGAGAGTTTCTAACTCGCTTTACTTTCAAATCATAAGATAGGATCACCCTCTGGGTTTTAAGGTCATGTATATGCATAAAACAAAGATCATATCATAATCATATACTTAATTAATAAAATATCGAACGCACTGCGGTGATCGGAAAGCGTTGTTAAACCATGGGAACTACTCAGTGCTTACTCAGTAAAGCAAGTCTACGTAACCCTTAAACCTGGGGCTCGATACCAACCGTAACGCCCTACTTTTCTATGACCAACTCCTAGGGACATTACTACACATGCATGCATTTATAGGCCGAAAGATAAAAGAACTTAAAAGAAATTTCCAATTAACATAAATAGTTTCAGGGATCCCAAATAAAACAAAACATTAAAATCAGATAAAAGCATCGATTTAGCATGGCCTATTAAAACGTAAATAAGTTTAACTCCAAATAAAAAAAAACATAGAGAGACGACATCGCTTTGAAACAAGAATATGCGGAAATCATGTTTGGTTCCCATGGTCTTAGTAACGCCCCTCACACACACCCATACGCCCTTTCCTTTACCTGGAAAACATTTTTAAAAGAAAGGGTGAGTATTGCAAAACAATACCCAGTAAGTAACCTCGCTACCGAGGTTTGGGATATGCATACACATACAATCATGATCTTTAAACTCATTCGTAACATACATATGTGGGACCTAAACGTTCTCATGTTGTCAGGTCTTTAACCCATGACTTCCTTTTTAAATGTGTATTGTCAGGTCTTTAATCCATGACTGCTTTTTCATTTGCGTATTGTCAGGTCTTTAATCCATGATCGCTTCTAATTGTCGTCTTTAATCCATGATCGCTTTTTCATTTGCGTGGCGATCGTCATCCCGAGTCATTTCCTTTCGAGTCTCTCACGCACCACGTAATTAGACCCATAGAGTCTCTACGCAGTTTGACCATGCACATAATGATCTCAGGATACCAATGTCCACACTATTCATTAATTCATTTCATGGCATACAACACATGCATGAGGTCCCATCATTCACATTATAATAGTGCACATGTCACAAACATCAACGTTGATAGACAAATCATACTTTTCTCATAGACAGTTTGAAGATCATACTTTTGTAAGAAAACATGAAATATCCTCATACAAATTACTGTCCTATTCTCACATGAAATAATGGAATACTTTTACATAGCATACGAGAATAATCTCACATGAAATAATGGTTTATTTCCACATGATGCATCGAAATATTTGCACATAAAATATTAAGTATTCTCACGATAATATCTGTATATTTTCATAAGAAAAATATAAACTAATTTCGCATGAAATCATAAAAATCATTTTTCTTTAATCCCAATAAAAGTTCGGCACAAGGTCCCTTACATTAGTTCCGACTTCGCTCCGAAACCCAATCGA
The DNA here is from genome assembly GCA_036507285.1 of Trichosanthes cucumerina. NCBI lineage: Eukaryota > Viridiplantae > Streptophyta > Magnoliopsida > Cucurbitales > Cucurbitaceae > Trichosanthes > Trichosanthes cucumerina. Next base: position 55,672,253 of record CM071838.1, read on the forward strand.
CTTCCTTGTCTACTCTTCCTTTAGTAAAACCTGATTCACACCACAATTCGAAAATTATTCCCGAGCCTTCACTAAACTCATAATTGAAAAGTACTTAAATCAAGCCCTTACAATTTCATGCCCCGCTTACCTCGGGTTCAACGCAAGGACTCAATATTCCTTAGTTGGTTTTGATGTTTGACCTCCAAATTCCGCTCCAAGTTTAATCCCTACAATTTGCGTTCGAAAATATAGCTTAGGCTCTCAGTTAAGACATAAGAAATCAATAGGGCACGAATAAACCTTTATCTAATTCGAAACTTAACCCGAACGTTCACCGGTCCATAATCTCTACGGCTGTGAAGACGTGCTGATCGGCGGCGGCTCGGTATTCGCCTCTGTCCGTGGGTTTCCGACGAGGGTGGCTGGAGTTCTCGACGTGGCGGCTGGCTTGCGAATGGCGAGTGGGTTCCGTTCGGGGATCGATCGGCGTGCCCCAGGTGTGAACGGAAGACTCTCTCGACCGACCTTCAGGCTCGTCGACGGTGAAGACGGCTGCGGCTGATTGAAGCTCACGGACGGATGGCGTGCATGGAGTCCGGCGAACCTGCTGCTGCACTTGCGAACGGACGGCCGGCTGGAGCTCGACACGAGCAGCTGGCACACGGATTTGATCGAGATCTGGTCGGCGTGTGCGGATGATGCCGTCCTCGGTAGTGGGCTCGCCGACGTGAGAAAACGCGAGGAGGATCGGCGGTAGGGTCTTCTTCGGCTGGACGTGTGTGGTCGGCTCGAGGCTTCGGCGACCGGCTGTGCTCGTGGATTGACCGGCGAGGGCTGCTGCACGGTGGTTTCGTGGATGGTTGGGGTCTCCTCTGGTTGGTTTCAGGCGGCGGCAGGCTAGGGTTCCGGCCGGCAACCTACAAGAAGGAGACAAATGAAATTTTCTTCTTTCCTAGGGTTAGGGTTAAGGCAAAAATGTGAGGGAGAAGTGTTGGTGGCTAGGGTTTTTCTTATGGTTAAATACTAAGGAGGCTTAGGGTTTAGGGTTTTAGGTCAAGTCTTATACAACCCTCATTTAAGCAATAATCACCAAAACGCCCTTGAAATTGCCTTTTCCTTTAATTCCATAATTAATCTCATCTCAAAAGAAATAATTCACATAAGCTAAACAAAATTACGGCCTCCCTCTCGCCGAGCTTGATTAAAACACTAATCCGACTAAATACAGCGGTTAATAGAGCGTTAAATAAAATAAAAAGTAGTACCTGTGATGGTGGTCGTCACAAAAACACTTAAACTAAAAGGGAATTTGAAAAGTTACCTTTGTTGTTTTCACAAAACCAACAACTCCTTGCTCCTTTTGCACAACAACACAGTAAGTTCTTCCTATGTATTTTCTATAGGACACCACCAAAATGGCAAACCTTCTATGACTCTGAGAAACTTGATCAGTTCCTTGGTGGGAACGAATCCAACTCTTTGGAAGTAGGAAAAGAGAATTGTTCGAGAGAGAGAGAAAAATTTCAGCAATTCAACCATTGCACAATTGATCAATCAGTTCCTCACTTATCCCCTCTCCTTGTTTATCTGTCGATAGGGAGAGGAAGAAGGGTAGTGGGAGCGTGTCATCCTGTCACGTTCCCTTAATTAATTTAATACATAATAAATTAATTAAATTAATTAATAATTAAATCATATTTAATTATAAATTAATATTAATTTCAATTAAATCACATTTAACCAAAATTAAATTAACTATCATATATTTAATTATGATTAAATCATATTTAATCAATTTTTCCTCTAACCTATAGTTTTAATGCACATCTTATGCACATTAATTTTAACCTACAGTTTTACATATGAATCACATTCACATTTAAATTAATATTTGAACTCTTTTAAATATTTAATTCTCTCACATAATTTAATATGAATCATATTCACATTAAATTTATAATATAAAATTCCAAAACTTTATATTATAACGTATCTATATACATTAAATTTATTCTCTAATTGAATTTGAACATTTCAAATTCAAATGATCTAAGAACCCTTTACGAGCTAGAAGGTGGATCTAATGGACCTACAGATTAGAAGCTCCGACGATACGAGATTACTCGGTTATTCTCATTAACCTCCTAATCAACATTCGTTAACTGCGGGAACACTCCACTAAAGTCCCACAGTTGCACTCTTCTCACTGGAGATATATTTCTGTGTCCACGGATATTGACCAATAACAGCAAGTCAATCCTTCACGAATGTTCGCAACACCAGCTGGGTCAAATTACCGTTTTACCCATGGGTTACATCTTTTACCTTAAGTACCAGTGCTCCTCTAATGAACAATTTGTTTGTGGTCCTACCAACAAACAGAAGTCCTCTCGGCCAATGAGAGGGTCGGGCCCTATGTTCAAGTTTCGGAGACACCACTTAAAAGAACATTCATCTACTTACCCTAAAAAGCGGGAAGGGGTAAATTCCATCTTGCTAAGTTAAGTCTCCAGCCACTCACTCGGTCTTGTCCCTAAGAAGGTAGGCATATTGAGTCGGCGAATCTAGCTACTCTCACCCATACTAGTCAAAGGACAATCCCTCGCAAACAGGAGTTCGTAACCTGTTCAGGATTGAGATCAAGTTGCCTAGGTCATCCTAGTGAAATAGAAACCTAACTAGTCAACGGAGTTACATCTAGCGGTTACTATTTTGCAGTCCGGTCTATGCGATCTCATCACATAGGATATCCTCACTCACATGTCGTCTACACGAACACGCTAGGATCATTATGTTTGTATCAAATACAAAGTGGGTCATATTCATAGTATTACTAGGGTAAGGTATCCAAACCTTATCCCCTTACTATAGACCCTTTAGGCTATATCTCGAACCGAGATCCTTTATATGTACACTACATTCAGTTCAAGAGATATTTTACAGCCTTGAATGTTAGTTTATTGGATTTAGGGTTAAAACAAGGGCAATATCGTAAATAACGAACAATAACTCTTCATTGAAAATAATAACTCTTTATTATATTAATTAGAACAAAATTTACAAACTACGAGTTTTAGGGCACACACCCCAACAAACTTCCACTTGAACTAAAACTCTAGTGGGGTACATTACAATCTAAAACAGTGGTTACAGAGATACAAAATACAATAAACTAGGACATCCATATACCCATTACATATCTCCCACTTGCCATAGATTAGCCTATGTACATATCTCGTAGACCTAGACTTTCTAGATGACCCTCGAACACTTAGCCGTGAGAGTCTTTGTAAATGGATCAACAATGTTGTGCTCCGAAGCGATCTTCGTGACTGTCACATCTCCTCGTTGTACTATCTCTCGTATCAGGTGATACTTCCTCTCGATGTGCTTGCCTCGCTTATGGTTGCGACGTTCCTTCAAATTGGCTACCGCACCACTGTTGTCACAGTATAAGGTCATGAGAAATTTCATATTTAGAACAACTTCCAAATCAGTCAGGAATTTCCTTAGCCAAACAACCTCTTTAGTTTCTTCACAATCAGCGACATACTCAGCCTCCATCGTGGAGTCAGCGATGCATCCCTACTTGATGTTTCGCCATACTATAGCTCCCCTGTTAAGGGTGAAAACTGATCCCGATATGGATTTCCTAGAATCCTTATCGGTCTGAAAATCAGAATCATTGTATCCAGTAAGGATCAAATCCTTAGTCTCATACACAAGCGTATAGTCCCTCGTTCTCCTAAGATACTTGAGGATATTTATAACTGCGGTCCAGTGGTCTAACCCTGGATTGGACTGGTACCTACTCACTATTTCCACTACATAACAAATGTCTGGCCTTGTGCACAACATAACATACATTAAGCTACCTACTACAAAGGCATAGGGAATACGTCTCATATCCTCAATCTCTTGAGGTGTCTTAGGACTGTTCCTTAAACATATGAACTCCATACCTGAAAAGTAATAAGCCCCTCTTGGAATTATGCATCGAATATCGGGCCAACATTTTGTCGATGTAAGATGCTTGAGACAGAGCTAGCGTTCTGTTCTTGCGATTCCTGAAAATTTGAATCCCAAGAACATGATGGAGATCGGATCTCCTTGAGCAGCGGAAACATGTTTTGGAATCGTAATTGCAAGTTTATTTTGGTTGAAAACAAAAACCAGTACATTGGGTAAAAAACAGAGAATAAGCAATACAAATTCCTAATCTAATTAGGCATGGATATAAACATGCAAACATGTTGTAGATTTAACTAAACTAAAAGGGAAATCGAAATATTACCTTTGTAGTTTCACAACAACTCTTTGCTTCAAGTGCACAGCAACATAGGAACAAGAAAGTGTCTTCTCTGTTTTCTCCAACAGGAAAACACCACTCAGTAAACCTGTTATCCTCTGTGTAACGACCCTACTTTTCAGACTCATTTTATCTAGGATCATTACTAAACATGCATGCGATTGAGACCATAAATAACTTTAAATAAGTAAAACATGATAATTAAACTCACTTTAATTTGGGATCCCATAAAAATACAAAACATTTTAAAAGCATAAATAAGTTTGGCCTCAGATTCAAAATCTCTATCCTACATAAGCGGAAAACAATAATCATTTAAAAATACTTTAATCATGTATGCGGAAATCATGACTTAGTTCCCATGGCATTCGTAGCGCGTCCCGGTCACTCGCCCGGTATGTCTTGGCTTTTACCTGAAAAATATTTTAAAACAAAAGAACAAAACAAAGGTAAATGGGTGAGTATTATAATAATACCCAGTAAGTGGGGTCGGAAAATGCAAACACATGCAACATGACTTTCTTTTAAAACATGACTCTTAAACATGACTGTTAATCGTGACTTTTAAAATCATGAAACTTTATCTAGTGGGACCTAAAACTTCCTTTCATAAAACCATGACTCTTCTCTTCGGCTATACGTAAATCTACCTGAGTCTTTTCATGTTGAGTCCCTCACAGACCCCTATAGGTTTTGAGTCCCTCACAAACCCTTATAAGATTTGAGTCCCTCACAGACCCCTATAAGATTTGAGTCCCTCACGGCCCCCCTATAAGTTTGACCCATAGGGTCTCTGATGCATGTTTGACCATGCATAAATCCTCAGGAGACCAATTGCCACAACTTTCATAAACATGTTCATATACATACAATATGCATGAGGTCCCATTCTCCAATCAGATATACATATGCATTCCTAATGATGCAACAATCATATAAATCATAAATCATAGCATGACTTTCAATCATAAACCATAAATACATTTACAATTAAAATATGTATATATCCAACACAATGGAAGACATGAAAAATCTCAGAATACATATACATGACTGTATCAAAATTCATTTCAAATACTTTGAAATCATTTCTGTTCGGGCCCTCACAAACCCTTAAATCTTTTGTATTCATCTCAAATTACAGAGTGAAATATTTTTCTAAATTTTGTCTTTTGGATAGATCTTGGGAATTCGTTATTTTTAAACTAAATCTTTCGAAAGCATATTTACTTCCCTTTTTAAAATAATTTGTAAAAAAATTCATTACCTTAGCCTTAGCTCCGAAATATTTCATAATTAAATCTTTGACCCTGCAATCCTTTCATCCATGTCCAATACCCGAGTTCCTTAAGTCAACTCAAATTTTCTTAATTAACACACACAATAAATAATCTTATCTTTGGAATTTTACAAATAAACAGGTTGAATTACCACTAACGGAGGCTGAAAATGAACTCGGGAGATCAAAACAGGATGACCGGAAATAGCTCCGGCGAGCGACGATGCGTGGTGACGGCACGACGACGCGTCTCGGTGTGTGGACTACGTGTTTGGATTCCTCGTGAGCCAATCTATTTGGAACCGACCGTTAAATCTCTAAAACCAGTTGAAAACTAGTCCAAAAACTCGAACCAAACGGTGAACCGGTCGAGCAAGCCTCAAAGTTTTGGAGCTTCAACCCTTCCTTTTCGACAACGATGATGGTGGCCTGGCGATTCGGCTTCAATCCGGTGTGATGGTCGATGTCGGTTGAGTGAAGAGCACGGCGGACTGCAGCGCACACTCCTCGGAACGACGAAAAGGCTCTACTCGACGGCGAACTTGGATACACAAATAAGATCCGCTGCGTTGAATGGTGGGGGTGTTCCGATGGGCTCGTCTGGTGCACAACGATCAAAACCAAAAACAGTGGAAATAGAACAACAGGATGGGGGTTTGTCGTGCGATTCCGACGAAGACGTGCGACCTCCAGCTAAGCTTCAATGTGTGACTCGGCGAGGGCATCGGCGGACGGTTGGTTGACGTGCGACTAGGGCATCGATCGACTGAAGTGGTGGGAGAGGAAGAAACCCCTCGATATGTGTGCCTCTCTTTTAGGGTTAAAACCCTAATTCCCTCTCTTTAGGTAAATTTACCAAAATTCCCTTCATCTTAGACAAAACCACAAAAATGCCCCTCTTCTTTAATTCTCTTAGTTTACACAAAGAAATAAATCAAAAAGATATATATTCTAAGGCCCACTTGAATATTTTCCATTAAATTAATCCAAAGTACAACCTAAAAGGTACTTGGAAGAATCTGGGGCGTTACACTCTGAGTTCTACTTAGATCTATTCCTTTGGTGGGAAGGAATCCAACTTTTGGAAGTGAGAGAGAGGGAATTGAGAGAGAGAGAATTTTCTTTTGCACGGTGAATCTCAATTCATCGATCAACCAACACTTCTCTCAATTGAGAAGTTAAACCGAGAAAAGAGCTCTTCCCCCACTCCCTTTACGAGCTAGAAGGTGGACCTAATGGACCTACAGATCAGAAGCTCCAACGATACAAAATTACTCGGTTAATCTCATTAACCTCCTAATCAACATTCGTTAACTGCGAGAACATTCCACTAAAATCCCACAGTTGCACTCTTCTCACTGCAGATATATTTATGTGTGCACGGATATTGACCAATAACAGCAAGTTAATCCTTCATGAATGTTCGTAACACCAGCTGGATCAAATTACTGTTTTACCCCTTAGTTACATCTTCTACCTTAAGTACCAGTGCTCCTCTAATGAACAATTTGTTTGTGGTCCTACCAACAAACAGAAGTTCCTCTCAGGCCAATGAGAGGGTCGGCCCCTTTGTTCAAGTCCCGGAGACACCACTTAAGGGAACATTCATCTACTTACCTTAGTAAGCGGGAAGGAGTGAATTCCATCTTGCTAGGCTAAGTTCCCAACTGCTCACTCGGTCTTGTCCCTAAGAAGGTAGGCATATTGAGTCGGCGAATCTGGCCACTCTCACCCATACTAGTCAAAGGACAATCCCTCGCAAACAGGAGTTCGTAACCCGCTCAGGATTGAGATCAAGTTTCCTAGGTCATCCTAGTGAAATGGAAACCTAGCTAGTCAACGGAGTTACATCTAGTGGTTACTATTTCGCGGTCCGGTTTTATGTAATCTCATTACATAAGATATCCCCACTCACATGTCATCTACACGAACACGTTAGGATCACAGTGTTTGTATCATATACAAAGTGGGCCACATCCATAGTTTTACCAGGGTATGGTACCCAAACCTTATCCCCTTACTAAAGACCTTTTAGGTTGTATCTCGAACCGAGATCCTTTTTATGTACACTACATTTAGTTAAAGATACATTTTACAGCCTTGGATGTTTAGTTTATTGGATTTAGGATTAAAATAATGGCAAAATCGTAAATAAAGAACAATAACACATTATTGAAGTAATAACAGTTTATTACAATAATTAGAACATAAGTACAAACTACGAGTTTTAGGGCACAAACCCCAACAGAACATACTGCGCCTCTCCTAAATCTTTCATTTGGAATTGGGTTGCCAACCACTTATTTATGTCAGTTAGGTATCCTACATCATTCCCAATGAGTAGAATATCATCCACATAAAGTACTAAGAAACCTACTTTGTCGTTGATCATCCTCTTGTAAACACAAGACTGATCAACGTTTTGGTCAACACCATAAGACTTGATCGCAGTATCAAATCTTATGTTCCAAGATCTGGATGCTTATTTCAACCCATAAATGGATCGATTCAGCTCGCAAACTTTTTGCTCCTGACCTTGGGTTATGAACCCTTCAGGCTGAGACATATAGATGCTTTCGTCAAGATTACCATTCAAAAAGGCAGTCTTGACGTCCATTTGCTAAATTTCATAATCATAAAAAGCGCCTATGGACAAGAGTATCCTTATAGACTTAAGCATAGCAACAGGGGAAAAAGTTTCCTCATAGTCAACTCCTTCCCTTTGGGTAAAACCCTTTGCTACAAGTCTTACCTTAAAGGTATGTACCTTTCCGGTTGCATCTCTCTTATAGATCCATTTGCACCCTATGGGTCTTACCCCTTCAGGATGGTCTACAAGTTCTCAAACTGAATTGAAGTACATTGACTCCATTTCAAGGTCCATGGTTTTGATCCATTGGTCCTTATCTACGTCATTCATTGCTTGTTTATAAGACAATGGATCCTCTACACCGTCATCAGGCATGACAACTTGAGTTTCAGCTAAACCCAAGTAGCGATCAGATTGGGAAACAACCCTCCCACTGCGTCGAGGCATTCCCAACGATTGAGAAGGACGAGACTGACTCGATGTGTCGGCTTCTTCATCAACTCTTGATGAAGGTCCAACTCGATCAACAACTTTTGTTGACTCATCTGTAGCTTCATTTAATACTAACTTACTACGTGGTTTATGGTTCCTCATGTGATCTTCCTCCAAGAAAGTGGCGTTTGTCGATACAATCACCTTGTTTTCTTGTGGGTCGTAGAAAAGACCACCTCTCGTTTCTTTGGGATAGCCAACAAATTGGCATAATCTTGAACGAGGTTCCAATTTCTTTGGGTTTGCCACCAGCACGTGTGGCGGATAACCCCAAATCCTAAAGTGTTGTAAACTAGGTTTATGCCCCTTCCACAATTCAAAAGGTGTTTCTGAAACACTCTTTGATGGAAAAGTGTTCAAGATTTGAACCGCAGTCTCTACTTCATAACCCCAAAACGAGGTAGACAATTGAGCATAGCTCATCATAGATCGAACCATGTCTAACAAGGTTCTATTTCTCCTTTTAGATACACCATTATGCTGAGGTGTATTAGGTGCAGAGAGTTGAGATTGGATTCCATGTTCTATCAAATAGTCCTGGCATCTTAGATCCATATACTCTCCACCTCGATCGGATCAAAGTGTCTTGATGGTTTTCCCTAGTGCATTCTCTACTTTGGCCTTATACTCTTTGAACATTTCAAGAGCCTCAGACTTATGATGCATTAGGTATAAATAACCATACCTCGAATAATCATCTATGAAATAGATGAAATATTTGTACCCTCCTCGAGCTTTAACATTCACCGGACCACAAAGATCTGAATGTATAACTTCTAAGGGTTCTTTGACTCTATAACCTTTTTCAGTAAAAGGCCGTCTAGTCATTTTACCTTCCAAGCATGATTCGCAAGAAGGTAAAGAATTATCTTCTAGCTTGTTTAGAAGTTCATTCTCAGATAATCTCTCAATCCAGTTGAGATTTATGTGGCCAAGTCTAAGATGCCAAAGATAGGTATTATTATTTTGAGAAATTCTTTTCCTTTTACTTTGAGTATTTGCAGTTTTAAACATCTCATGATTTAAAATTGCTTTAGTTTGGTTCGGTTTAAGTACATATAAGCCGTTTTCTAACTTAGCAGAACAAATATTGACACCTTTCTTTGAAATGAACACTTCATTAATGGAAAAAGGTTATACAATAACCATGTTCAATTAAGCAAGAGAAAGAAATTAAGTTCCTCTTAATCTTGGGAGCTATGTACAAATTTTCTAAAAAAAGGAATCTATCTCTAAAAAACATCTTGGCATCTCCCACTGCACGAGCTGAGACGACGTCTCCCGTTCCGACCCTGAGCGTCATCTCACCCTCTTCGAGCTCCTTGAAAGAACTAGTTTCCTATAAAAAAGAGCAAACATGGTTAGTGGTTCCTGAATCAAGTATCCAAGTAAAATCATCATTTTCCACTAACCAAGTTTCAAGAACAAGTAAATCGAATTTACCTTTCTAGCTCAAAGCTTCTCTTTGAGCTCAACAAGGTATTTTGGGCAGTTTCGCTTCCAGTGCCCGTCCACGTTGCAGTGGAAACATTTTCCTTGATCTCCAACTTTGGCTTTTCCCTTGCCTTTATCTGCAGTGGTTGGTGCCTTCCCTTTCCCTTCTGTCTTATTCTTTTGGGTCTTCTTAAGCCCAGAAGATGGACCGCAGGACTTAGTCCCAGAGGATGAACCCTTCTAGAACCTTCTGGAATGGGCAAACAAATTTGTCTCTCCATCAACCTGTCCCTTATTCTTCATAAGGGTCTGGAAAGTCTGCAACTCATTGAGGAGAGTAGTCAGGTTGTACTCTATTTTATTCATCACCGCATTGCTGCGGAATTGCAGGAAACTCTTCGGAAGAGATTCCAGGATGAAGGACATCTGACTTTGCTCGTCGATGACCGTACCGTTCATTTCTGCCATGTTGAAGTGGACCATAAGATCGAGAACATGTTCTCTCATCGACGATCCCTCCTTCATACGGGAGTTATAAACGTACTTGAGGGATTCGTGACGAAACTGTCCAAACGGTTGTCCAAACATATTCTGCAACGAACTCATGATCTCACGAGCTGAGACCATGCCCTCGTGCTTTTTTACCAGAACTTCAGAAACACTAGCCAAAATGTAGACCTTGGTCTTATCATTGGCCTTGATCCAACGGTCGTACGCATTCTTAACAGATTGAGGTGTGTTTCGAGCAAGGACCTGAGGACATTCCTCAGTAACTACAAACCATAAGTCGTTAACAACGAGAATCGTATTCAGGTTGGACTTCCACGTAGTATAATTCTCCCCAATTAAACGTTCGCTTTTGGGTAAGGCTATTATTGAGGATGATAAGCTGAAATTTCAAAAATAGTTCTAATTAGTTATGCCTTTAACCCATTACAAACCAATCATTTTTAGCAAAATTATTAAAGAATCCTAGTGTTTAAACTAAACCTTTAATTTTGCAACGATACTTCAAGGGTTTAGAACAAAATCCACCGTCGGGTGGTCAGTCACTCCTCCCCTGAATTGAGACTATCTCAACAAATTATCACCACCAGAACATATCATGTCCCAATGATTTTTAGCTACCTTTTGTTTGGTCAAGGACTTGTTAACTAGCTTAACTTATCCCGTAAATGTGACCCTACCATTTTCAGATCCAATAGGTCCGAGCCAACAGGCTACTATTAAGAAAGACAACTGTTGGCAAATTACCTAAGAGACCCTATCCATTTCTGGAGTTCGCGGTGTTCTGACCCCTATAGTCAGGCCCTCTGTAGGGATTGGTTGTTTCGGGACAACCTAGCAGGCAGACTATAGAAATCTCACGGTGCGACCTAATGGAGGAGACCGTAGGATACATTGACACGCGTCCTGCTCCCATTTACTATGGATACTTCCCTCATTCACCTTGGTATTGAATCATGCAAACACTTATCGTAGGGGGACACCCTATTGACGCCACGTAGCCGAGCATAAAACTCACGGTGTGAACTCTTGAGGACGTGAGAGTAAACTCGATGCGAACACCTTGTTTTCTCCCACTGAAGCTCCTAAAGTTAGGGTATAGGTATAACTTAGTCGGATTCTAGCTAAAAGAATCTATCTAAGTCTATGCCTATTATAACTATTATAACTAGGTCTTTTAACCTCATGTCTAGGTGAATAAACATTTTAATTACCTAGATATAACATAAGACTATGGTTAATTTAACTCAAGTTCCAGATCAGTTCCCAGGTAGGAGGTGTTACGTTAACCGTCAGCTTAAGTACCCCCAGCCTTAGACAGAACATCACTGGTAGAGTTCCCTCATAACCAATGTCCTATTGTCCTACTATATTTTAAACTATTTAAAATTCTATGTAAGACTAATTTCTAATCCTATTAGAAATTAAACTTAGGTCTAAATTAATTTTAAACAATTTAAAACTAATTTTATGTAACCCAAGTTCATATGTTTGCATGCAGTTTTTTGTTATAGGTTATGGTTTTTAAAACCATTTTTTATAACTTTTATAAATTTTAATTATTACCCTATGACGACGAACTATGTGATAAATCCAAATAACGATTTCAAATTGGAAGTATATTCAACTAATTGAATCATGATAAATACTTAAATAAAATAACGCTTTATTTTAATCTAAGTAACTTCATGCTCCATGCTATTTATTTTTCATATAATCCAATTATTACAATTATAATTAATTACTCATGAAAAATAAATTAAAACATGCATTTCTACCATATTTATATAACATTTATACAAATAAAAATGCATGAACATGTTTATCCTAAGGTGAAAAATATTCTAAATAACATTCATAAAGAAAATAGCCGTAAAACCAGAAAAATTTGGCCCCTAAAGTGCAAAAAATAATAAAATTATACTAATTTTATTACAAAATCGGTCCAAAACACATTGAACCGGGCTCGAACAGCTCGAACATGACCAACCACGACCTGAACCGCCTCTAAACCAGTCAGCTTCTCCAAGTTGATGTCACGACGTTGCAACGCTGAGGGAAACGTTGCAACACTGCCTCCTTATGCACGTGCTTCAGGTATCGAGGTACGTTGCAACGCTAAAGGCAGTGTTGCAACGCTGTTGACCCCTTGATCTCCTTATCGATAGGGGCCTCGGCATTGCGACGTTGTTCCTCAGCGTTTCAACGCTGATGAACGACATTGCAACGCTGCTGGTAGCGTTGCAACGCTAACAGTTCTGCAGCAAGCCCCTTCTTCGAAAAATAGTAGCTTCAAGTGGCCAGTTCTCCTCGAATCTCATCTGAAATGCTTCAAACTTGTCACGAACGACTCATAATACTATTACATACTAAATTATGCACTTATTTGCCCAAAACACAGGGGCCTTTACATTTAATTTGATCAGAAAACCATATGTAATTCCCACCTATCTAATGCAAATTTGTTTCAACCAAAACAAAACAAGCATTGTTGTGATACCAATTGATGGAGATTTGATCCCCGTGAGCAGCAGAAACGTGGTTTTAAAGATCAATTGCTTGTTTATTTTGGTTTAATGCAAATATCAATACATTGGAAAAAAATACAGAGAATAAACAATTCAATCTAATCTATTAGGCATGGAATCTAGACATGCAAACACATGCTGTAAAACACTTAAACTAAAAGGGAATTCGAAAAGTTACCTTTGTAGTTTTCACAAAACCAGCAACTCCTTGCTCCTTTTGCACAACAACACAATAAGTTCTTCCTCTTTATTTTCTACAGGACACCACCACCAAAATGGCAAACCTTCTATGACCCTGAGAAACTTAGATTAGTTCCTTGGTGGGAAGGAATCCGACTCTTTGAGAGAGAGAAAAATTTCAGCAATTCAACAATTGCACAATTGATCGATTAGTTCCTCACTGATCCCCTCTCGCTATTTATCTGTCGATAGGGAGAGGAAGAAGGGTAGTGGGAACGTGTCATCCTGACACGTTCTCTTAATTAATTTAATAAATAATAAATTAATTAATTTAATAATATTAATTTCAATTAAATCACATTTAACCAAAATTAAATTAAATATCATATATTTAATTATGATTAAATCATATTTAATCATTTTTCCCTCTAAATTATAGTTTTAATGCACATCTTATGCACATTAAATTTTAACCTATAGTTTAAAATATGAATCACATTCACATTTAAATTAATATTTGAACTCTTTCAAATATTTAATTCTCTAACATAACTTAGTATGAATCATATTCACATTAAATTTATAATATAAAGTTCCAAAACTTTATATTATAACGTATCTATATACATTAAATTTATTCCCTAATTGAATTTGAACATTTCAAATTCAAACGATCTAAGAACTCTTTACGAGCTAGAAGGTGAACCTAATGGACCTATAGATCAGAAGTTCTAACGATACGAGATTACTCGGTTAATCTCATTAACCTTCTAATCAACATTCGTTAGCTGCGGGAACACTCCACTAAAATCCCACAGTTGCACTCTTCTCACTGCATATATATTTATGTGTCCACGGATATTGACCAATAACAGCAAGTCAATCCTTCACGAATGTTTGTAACACCAGTTGGGTCAAATTACCGTTTTACCCCTTGGTTACATCTTTTAGCTTAAGTATTAGTGCTACTCTAATGAACAATTTGTTTGTGGTACTACCAACAAACAGAAGTCCTTCTCGGGCCAAAGAGAGAGTCGGGCCCTATGTTCAAGTCCTAGAGATACCACTTAAGGGAACATTCACCTACTTACCCTAAAAAGCGGGAATGAGTGAATTCCATCTTGCTAAGTTAAGTCCACAGCCGCTCACTCGGTCTTGCCCCCAAGAAGGTAGGCATATTGAGTCGACGAATTTGGCCACTCTCACCCATACTAGTCAAAGGACAATCCCTTGCAAACAGGAGTTCGTAACCTGCTCAGGATTGAGATCAAGTTGCCTAGGAAATCCTAGTGAAATAGAAACCTAACTAGTCAACGGAGTTACATCTAGCGATTACTATTTCGCGGTTCGGTCTTATGCGATCTCATCACATAGGATATCCCCACTCACATGTCGTCTACATGAACACGCTAGGATCACTGTGTTTGTATCAAGTACAAAGTGGGTCATATCCATAGTATTACTAGGGTAAGGTACCCAAACCTTATCCCCTTACTATAGACCCTTTAGGTTGTATCTCGAACCGAGATTCTTTATATGTACACTACATTCAGTTCAAGAGATATTTTACAGCCTTGGATGTTAGTTTATTTGATTTAGGGTTAAAACAAGGGAAATATCGTAAATAAAAAACAATAACTTTTTATTGAAAATAATAACTCTTTATTACATTAATTAGAACAAAATTTACAAACTACGAATTTTAGGGCACAAACCACAAACCACAAACCAAATTGACCAAGCTGATGTTACGAACATTCGTGAATGATTGATTTGCTGTTATTGGTCAATATCCGTGGACACAGAAATATATATGCAGTGAGAAGAGTGCAGCTGCGGGACTTTAGTGGAGTGTTCCCGCAGTTAACGAATGTTGATTAGGAGGTTAATGAGATTAACCGAGTAATCTCGTATCGTTGGATCTTTCCAATTGTTGGATCTCTTCCCACAAAGGGTTGATCTAAGTAGAATCCAGAGAATGGGAGGTTCTCACTAGTGGTAGTGTTCTGTTAGAATAAAGGAACCTTGGTTGTTGTGTTACTGTCAAATTAGAGCAAGAAGTTCCTGTGGAAATTCAAAACTACAAAGGTAATTTCTTACTTTTAGTTTAAGCTTTTACAACATGTTTGCATGATTAATTTCCATGCCTAATTAGATTAGAATGAAATATTTATCTCTGTATTTTACACAATGTAATAGTATTTGTGTTTAACAAAAAACAAACAAGCAAAATCGATTTCAAATCACGTTTCCGCTATTCAAGAAGATCGAATCTTCATCATTTGGTATCAGAGCAATGCTTGTTTTGTTTTAGTTGAAACAAATTTGCATTGGATAGGTGAGAATTGCATTTTGGTTTGTTGTAAAATTGTTTTGGAACTTTTTGGCCTTAGTTTACTTTGATTTGATCAATTTAAATGTAAAGTCCCCTGCATTTTTGGGCATTAAAGTGCATAATTGAGTCCGTAATCGAGTTGTGAGTCGTTCGGGACTAGTTTCGTGCAATTTGGATCAGTATCGAAGGAGAAATTTACAATTGAAGTTGTTGTGTTCGAAGGAAAATATTGCTGCCGAAGCAACAACGTTGCAACGCTGAGGAACGACGTCGTAACGCCGAGGCTCCCTATTGATGCGGAAGTTCCAGGGGTCAATAGCGTATCAACACTACCCCGATGCCAGACGCGCGAGACATGAGGCGGCATTGCAACGCTCCCCTCAGCGTTGCAACGCCGTGATGCCAACCTGAAGGAGCAGACCGGTCTGGGCGATTTTGGTTTATTTTTTGTATGGTTCGAGCGATTTGAGTCCGGTTCAAGGAGTTTTGGACCGGTTTTGTAATAAGATTAGTGTAATTTTATTATTTTTGCACTTTAAGGGTCAAATTTTTCTAGTTTTATAGCTATTTTTCTTTACAAATGTCATTTATAATTTTTTCCACCTTAGGATAAGCATGTTCATCCATTTTTATTTGTATAAATGTTATATAAATTTGGTAGAAATGCATGATTAATTTATTTTTCATGGGTAATTAATTATAATTGTTATAATTAGATTATATGAAAAATAAATTGCATGGAGCATGAAATTACTTAGTTTAAAATAATGTTATTTTATTTAAGTAGTTTAGTTATTCAATTAGTTGAATAATTTCTTTTATAATTCCAATTTGAAATTATTTGTTGGTTTTATAATATAGTTCCTTGTCATAGGTTAATTATTAAAATTTATAAAAATTATAAATAAAGAAGTTTTAGAAACCATGACCTATAACAAACAATTGCATGCAAACATAGGAACTTGGGTTAAATTCGAATTAGTTTAAAATTGTTTAAAATTAATTTAGACCTAAGTTTAATTTCTAATAGGATTAGAAGTTAGTCTTACATAGTATTTTAAATAGTTTAAAATATAGTAGGACAATAGGACATTGGTTATAAGGGAACTCTACCGGTGAGGTTCTGTCTAAGATTGGGGGTACTTAAGTTGACGGTTAACGGAACACCTTCTACCTGGGAACTGACTCGAAACTTAAGTTGAATTAACCATAGTGTTGTTTTATATCCTGTTTTATTTTAAACACTTAAGTTGACTCGGAACTTAAGTTGAATTAAACCCAACGGTGACTTTTGTTCTAAACCCTTGAAATATCGTTGCAAAATTAAAGGTTTAATTTAAACACTACGGTTCTTTAATAATTTTGCTAAATTTAATTGGTTTATAATGGATTAAAGGCATATAACTAATTAGAACTACTTTTAAAATTTCAGCATGTCGTCCTCAATTATAGCCTTACTCAAAAGCGAACGTTCAACTGGCGAAAACTATATTACGTGGAAGTCCAACCTGAATACGATTCTTGTTGTTGACGACCTTCAATTTGTACTGACTGAGGAATGTCCTCGTGTCCACTCGCCAAACGCTCCTCAATCTGTAAGGATGCGTCTGATCTTTGGATCGGACCAATGATAAGGCCAAGGTTTACATTTTGGCTAGTGTTTCTGAAGTTCTGGTCAAAAAGCACGAGTGCATGGTCTCAGCTCGTGAGATCATGAGTTCATTGCAGAACATGTTTGGACAACCGTCTGGACAGCTTCGACACAAATCCCTCAAGTACGTTTATAACTCCCGTATGAAGGAAAGGTCGTCGGTAAGAGAACACGTTCTCGATCTGATGGTCCACTTCATCGTGCCTAAAATGAACGACGCGGTCATAGACGAGCAAAGTCAGGTGTCGTTCATCATGAAATCTCTTCCGAAGAGTTTCCTGCAATTCCGCATCAATGTGGTGATGAACAAGATAGAGTACAACCTGACTACTCTCCTTAATGAACTACAAACTTTCCAGTCTTCTATGAATAATAAGGGACAGGCTGATGGAGAGGCAAATCTGTTTGCCCATTCCTGAAGGTTCCAGAAGGGTCATCTTCTGGGACTAAGTCTTGTAGTTCATCTTCTGGGCTTAAGAAGACCCAAAAGAAGAAGATCAGAGGGAAAAAGAAGGCACCTGTTGCTGATAAGGGCAAGGGAAAAGTCAAGGTTACAGACAAACGAAAGTGTTTCCATTGTAACATGGACATGCATTGGAAGTGAAACTGCCCAAAGTACCTTACTGAGCTTAAAGAGAAAAAAGGTAAATTCAATTTACTTGTTCTTGAAACTTGTTTAGTGGAAAATAATGATTTTACTTAGATACTTGATTCATGAGCCATTAATCACGTTTGCTCTTTTTTATAGGAAACTAGTTTCTTCAAGGAGCTCGAAGAGGGTGAGATGACGTTCAGGGTCGGAACGGGAGACATCGTCTCAACTCGTGTAGTGGGAGATGCCAAGCTGTTTTTTAGAGATAGATTTATCTTTTTAGAAAATCTGTATATAGTTCCCAAGATTAAGAGGAACTTAATTTTTATCTCTTGTTTAATTGAACTTGGATATTGTATTACTTTTTCTTTTAGTGAAGCGTTAATTTTAAAAAAAGGTGTCAATATTTGTTCTGTTAAGTTAGAAAACGGCTTGTATGTACTTAAACCGAATCGAACAAAGGCGATTTTAAATCATGAGATGTTTAAAATTGTTAATACTCAAAGTAAAAAGCGAAGAATTTCTCCAAACAATAATACCTATCTTTGGCATCTTAGACTTGGTCATATAAATCTCAACCGGATTGAGAGACTATCTAAGAATGGACTTCTAAACAAGTTAGAAGATGATTCTTTACCTCCTTGCGAATCTTGCTTGGAAGGTAAAATGACTAAGCGACCTTTTACTGGAAAAGGTTATAGAGCCATAGAGCCCTAGAACTTATATATTCGGATCTTTATGGTCTGGTGAATATTAAAGCTCGAGGAGCGTACGAATATTTCATCTCTTTCATAGATGATTATTCGAGGTATGGTTATCTATACCTAATGCATCATAAGTCTGAGGCTCTTGAAAAGTTCAAAGAGTATAATGCTGAAGTAGAGAATGCGTTAGGGAAAACCATTAAAACACTTCGATCCGATCGAGGTGGAGAGTATATGGATTTGAGATTCCAGGACTATTTGATAGAACATGGAATGAAATCTCAATTCTCAGCACCTAATACTGTTGGGATTTGTGCCCTAAACTTGTGTAATTTTGATCAAATAAATAAAGAGTTATTTGTTTTGATAAAATTATATTCTTGCTTTATAAATTCAATAAACTAAGCTCCAAGGTTATAATGTATCTTGAACATCAGTGTAGTAGACACTATTTGGATTGTGTTCAAGAATATAACCTAAATGGTCTATGGTATAAGAATAAGGTTGGAAACCTTATTCTGGTAACACCATGGATGTGAACCACTTTGTAATTAGTACAAATGAGGTAATCCAACTCATTCATGTGGTTGACATGCGAGTGGGGGCATCCTGTATGAAGAGTTCATACAAGACCGGACTGCAAATTATTAAGTCTAATCAGTATAACACCGTTAACATGATAAGACTAATAATTTATAGATGGTCATTAGTGACTCGACCTGAATTCTGAGTAAGTTAAGAACTCCTACTTATAGGGGTTTGTCCTTAGACTAGTATGGGTGAGAGTGGCATGTAGCCGACTCAATAAGCCTACCTTCTCAGGGACAGAACCTCGTAGGTAGCTGGAGACTTAACTATACAAGATGGAATTCACTCATTCCTACACTAAGGAATTAGATAGGTGGTTCTCTTAAGAACTGACTCCAGGTCTTGAACAACGGGGCCCCGCCCTCTAATTAACTTAAGAGGGTATGAGTCTATGGTAGGACCTTAGACTTGTTTTCATTAGAGTATCAGTAGTGCTTAAGGAACAAAGAGGTAATCACAGGGGTCAAACGGTAATTTGACCTAGCCGTGATTACGAACAACCTGTGAAGGGTCGACTCATGGGTAATAATTATATCAATGGACACAATATAATCTACAAATGAGGAGAGTGCAACTACAAGTCTATAGTGGAGTGGATCGGTAGTTAATGATTATTGATTAACCGGATCAAAGAGTTTGGTCGCTAATCTCACATCATTGGAGCTCATGAACTGTAGGTCCATTAGGTCCCTCCGTTGGCTCAACATGGTTATATTGAAGGTATAAAGTTTGGAATGAAGTTGAAGTGTTCAATTTCATACATGAGGTGTTATATCAATTATATATGATATAATTGATATAATATATGGTTTTAATGTGAATTAGATTCACATATAAACCATATAATAGTGGGAGAATAAAGGAGGGATAGGATTGTAATTTCCATCCTATTTTCCTATATATATAGTTGCATGAGATGCAACTTTGAAAACGAATCTCTTGGAGAAACCCTAGTGCATTCTCTCATAGTGTTGGAAAGAGTTCCAATTACATCTTGATAAGATCATCTCACCTCACCTAAAAGGAACCCACCTTCCTCCCTCACCTAGAGAACAACGGAGAAGATCCGGTGGTAGTGTCCGTGATCACTCGGGTTCGTGGTTCTGAGATCGTGATTTTGGGAGAAGGAGCACTTGAAGAAAGAGTTCTTCAAAGGTATAATTCTTGCTGTCCAATGTGTTATCATATGCTTAATCTTAGTTAGATTTGTTTTTGATTGATATCCATGTAACAAAATTAAGAACACGCGATTAACAATCGCTTCCGCTGCGGGAATTGTATCCCATCAATTGGTATCAGAGCCCAATTGTGTTCTTAATTTTCGTACTGGATTTATCAAGAACAAGGTGGGATTCACTGTTTTTCATGAGATGAGTAAACGGTTTGCAAATTAGATGTTTTCAATTTTGGCACTTAGATTTACATAATTTCGTTGAATTGTTCAATGTAAGGGTCTATTGTTTTGGGCATTTTATTATGTAAATCGAGTTTGTACGTCTGTGTCGATCGAGGCAAAGTAGTTGTTGAGAAGAACGGAGCAAAACCGAGCAAGAAAATTGAATTGGAATTGCTGTTCTGTGAATGGTGTTGCAACGCTGTTCATTGGCGTTGCAACGCCACTACGGCAGGCGCGCGACTGAGAAGAAGACATCGTTGCAACATTGTACTCAGTGTTGCAACGCTGAGGCGTTGTGTAACGCAGGAGCTGAGGCACGCTTCAACAGGCAGAAATGGACAAGGCGCAGCGTTGCAACGCTGATGCCGAAGGCGTTTCAACAGTTTTCAAACGGGCAAAAACGTTTATTTTAATATATATATTAAATGTAAAAATGTTTTATATTTAGTTATATTTGTTTTATTTAATTTTAATTAATATAATTAGATTATATTAATTAAAATTAATTTTTGGGTGTCAAAATTGGTCTAATTTTGCTATTTAAATTATGCAATTGTTGTGTAATTATTGCCATGCATAATATATGCTTTTAATTTAGATATCCCACCTTAGGTTAAGCATTTCCATGCATCATTTATAATATAAAGTGTTACATTATATAGTTTGCATGATTAATTAATATAAAGAGTTATATTAATTTATGCACAGCATTGACATGCATTATAATTCATGAGATGTTTATGCTATGTACGTTTTATTGTTCATGAGATGAATGATCAAGCATTATGACATAGTATGCATGTCACCTAAGGTTAATTATTAGTTTTAAAATGTTTAGAACTTGGAAATAATAGACCTTAGGTTATCTAGTTTTAATTAGATTAGAATTAGGAACTAAGTAATTTATAAACAAAGATTAAAAGAGGAACTCTGTCTAAGGAAAGTTCTGTCTAGGCTTGGTATTTAAGCTGACGGAAACGGAACACCCCTACCTGGGAACTGACCTGGGAGTGAATTTTAATCAGAAAGTTTATAAATTATAGTAGCGTCAACGGGTTTATTAAGGGGTTAATAAACTAGAAATCCTAGGCTTAATATAAAGAGTTATATTAGCAAACTTAGGATAAAATCAATATAAGAGTTATATTGATTATCGATATAAGAGTTATATTGATAAGTCTAGGTAAAACCATTAGCCGACACATCAAGTCAGTCTCGTCCTTCTCAATCGTTTAGAATGCCTCGACGCAGTGGGAGGGTTATTTCCCAACCTGACCGCTACTTGGGTTTAGCTGAAACTCAAGTTGTCATACCTGATGACGGTGTAAAGGATTCATTGTCCTACAAACAGATAATGAATGACGTAGATAAGGACCAATGGATCAAAGCCATGGACCTTGAAATGGAGTCAATGTACTTCAATTCAGTATGGGAACTTGTACACCAACTTGAAGGGGTAAGACCCATAGTGTGAAAATTGATCTACAAGAGAAACAGAGATGCAGCCAGAAAGGTACATACCTTTAAGGCAAGAGTTGTAGCAAAGGGTTTTACTCAAAGGGAAAAGGTTGACTATGAGGAAACTTTTTCCCCTATTGCCATGCTTAAGTATCTAAGGATACTCTTGTCCATAGCCACATTTTATGATTATGAAATTTGGCAAATGGACGTCAAGATTACCTTTTTGAATGGTAATCTTGACGAGAGCATCTATATGTCTCAACCCGAAGGGTTCATAACCCAAGGTCAGTAGCAAAAAGTTTGCAAGCTCAATCGATCCATTTATGGGTTGAAACAAACATCCAGATCTTGGAACATAAGATTTGATACTGCGATCAAGTCTTATGGCTTTGACCAAAACGTTGATGAGCCTTGTGTTTACAAGAGGATCATCAACAACAAAGTAGCTTTCTTAGTGATTTATGTGGATGATATCCTACTCATTGGGAATGAAGTAGGATGTCTAACTAACATAAAGAATTGGTTGGCGACCCAATTCCAAATGAAAGATTTGGGAGAGATGTAGTATGTTCTTGGGATTCAGATATTCAACAATCGCAAGAACAGAACGCTAACTCTGTCTCAAGCATCTTATATCGACAAAATGTTGGCCCGATATTCGATGCAGAATTCCAAGAGGGGCTTATTACCCTTCAGGCATGGAGTTCATCTGTCTAAGGAACAATGTCCTAAGACACCTCAAGAGGTTGAGTATACGTCTTCTCAAGAGGTTCAGTAGGTAGCTTAATGTATGTTATGTTATGCATGAGGCCAGACATTTGTTATGCAGTAGGAATAGTCAATAGGTACCAATCCAATCCAGGGTTAGACCACTTGACCGTAGTTAAAAATATCCTCAAGTATCTTAGGAGAACGAGGGACTATGCGCTTGTGTATGAGACTAAGGATTTGATCCTTACTGGATACAATGATTCTGATTTTCAGACCGATAAGGATTCTAGGAAATCCACATCGGGATCAGTTTTCACCCTTAACAGGGGAGCTATAGTATGGCGAAACATCAAGTAGGGATGCATCGCTGACTCCACGATGGAGGCTGAGTATGTCGCTGATTGTGAAGAAACTAAAGAGGTTGTTTGGCTAAGGAAATTCCTGACTGATTTGGAAGTTGTTCTAAATATGGAATTTCCCATGACCTTATACTGTGACAACAGTGGTGCGGTAGCCAATTTGAAGGAACGTCGCAACCATAAGCGAGGCAAGCACATTGAGAGGAAGTATCACCTGATACGAGAAATAATGCAACGAGGAGATGTGACAGTCACGAAGATCGCTTCGGAGCACAACATTGCTGATCCGTTTACAAAGACTCTCTCGACTAAAGTGTTCGAGGGTCTGTACATAGGCTAATCTAGGGCAAGTGGGAGATATGTAATGGGTATTTGGATGCCCTAGTTTATTGTATTTGTATCTCAGTAACCATTGTTTTAGATTATGATGTACCCCACTAGAGTTTTAGTTAAAGTGCGAGTTTGTTGGGGTTTGTGCCATAAAACTCGTAGTTTGTATTTTTTGTTCTAATTATTGTAATAAAGTGTTATTATTTCAATAAAGAGTTATTGTTCGTTATTTACGATATTGCCCCTATTTTAACCCTAAATCCAATAAACTAAACATCCAAGGCTGTAAAATGTATCTTTAACTGGATGTAGTGTACATATAAAGGATCTCAATTCGAGATACAACCTAAAGGGTCTATAGTAAGGGGATAAGGTTTGGGTACCTTACCCTGGTAAAATTATGGATGTGGCCTACTTTGTATATGATATAAACACTGTGATCCTAACGTGTTCATGTAGATGACATGTGAGTGGGGATATCCTATGTAATGAGATTACATAAAAGTTTGGACCACAAATAGTAACCACTAGATGTAACTCCGTTGACTAGCTAGGTTTCTATTTCACTAGGATGACCTAGGAAACTTGATCTCAATCTCGAGCCGGGTTCACAATTCACATTTACGAGGGATTGTCCATTGACTAGTATGGGTGAGAGTGGCCAGATTCGCCAACTCAATATGCCTACCTTCTTGGGGACAAGACCGAGTGAGCAGATGGGGACTTAGCCTACCAAGATGGAATTCACTCCTTCCCGACTACTAGGGTAAGTTGATGAATGTTCCCTTAAGTGGTGTGTCCGAGACTTGAACAAAGGGTCCGACCCTCTCATTGGCCTGAGAGAGACTTCTGTTTGTTGGTAGGACCACAAACAAATTGTTCATTAGAGGAGCACTGGTACTTAAGGTACAAGATGTAACCTTAGGGTAAAACGGTAATTTGACCCAGTTGGTGTTACGAACATTCGTGAAGGATTGACTTGCTATTATTGGTCAATATCCGTGGATACAGAAATATATCTGAAGTGAGAAGAGTGCAGCTGCGGGACTTTAGTGGAGTGTTCCTGCAGTTAACGAATGGTGATTAGGAGGTTAATGAGATTAACCGAGTAATCTCATATCGTTGGAGCTTCTTATCTGTAGGTCCATTAAGTCCACCTTCTAGCTCGTAAAGGGTTCTTAGATCGTTTAAATTTGAAATGTTCAAATTCATTAGGGAATAAATTTAATGTATATAGATACGATATAATATAAAGTTTTGGAACTATATATTATAAATTTAATGTGAATATGATTTTATTAAATTATATGAGAGAACTATATATTTGAAAGAATTCAAATGTTAAATTTAAATGTGAATGTGATTCATATATGAAAACTATAGGTTATAATTTAATGTGCATAAGATGTACATTAAAACTATAGGTTAGAGGGAAAAATTGATTAAATATGATTTAATCATAATTAAATATATGATATTTAATTTAATTTTGGTTAAATGTGATTTAATTAAAATTAAAATTAATTTATAATTAAATATGATTTAATTATTATTAAATTAATTAAGGGAACGTGTCAGGATGACACATTCCAACTACCCCTCTTCCTCTCCCTATCGACAAATAAATAGGGAGAGGGGATCAGTTAGGAAACTGATCAATCATTTCCAATTTTGTGCAATTAGTGAATTGCTGTGAAAACTCTCTCTAAAAAATTCACTCTCCCATCCAAATTGTTGGAGGCTTTCCCACAAAAGCTTGGATCAAAAGAACTCAGAGATATAGGAGGTTTTCCAAGTGGTGGTGTTTTGTAAAAACGGAGAAGACTTCTTGTTGCTGTGTTGCTATCCAATTGGAGCAAGAGTTGCTGTTGAAAAACTACAAAGGTAATATTTCTAATTCCGTTTTAGTTTAATGTTTTACACAACATGTTTGCATGATTAGTTCCATGCCTAATTAGATTAGGAAATGAATGCTTATTCTCGACATTTTTCCCAATGTACTGGTATTTGTGTTTAATCAAAATAAACAAGCAATTACGATTTCAAATCACGTTTTCACTGCTCAAGGAGATCGGATCTCCATCATATCCACTACACACCGTTCAAGTTCTCATAAGTATGACAATGGAGCTTAGTTTATTGGATTAATTTTATAAAATAAGAGATACAAAGTTTGAATAACAAATAACTTTTATTCATTAATTCAATAACTGTTACAAATGACACGAGCTTAGGGCATACACCCCAACACAAAGAAGAGAAAGAAACTCTAGAAAATTATCTCCTCGCTTTCTCATTCTATTTTCAAGAAGGTTATCACAAACCCTTTTGATAATTTGTTCGAGTCATAGCAAGGAAGACTTTGTGAAAATCTTGGAGTTCAATCTCATTGGAGTTAGAGCACAAGGAGAAAAAGACCCTCCAGAATATTCTTCATAATATACAAAGGTATTTAAAGGTATTTATTTTTAACTCTTATATTTTAGTTTAGTTCTATATAAATCAAAGACGATTTTAATGCTTCCGATGTGGGTTTAATTTGATTTCCCTTCACTAAATGCATGGAGCCTGACTTTGGAGTAGTCTATATTAAAATTTTGGAGTCATCGTGACATTTTGAGGTATGCCTCGACTTCTCTGTAGGATTGTTGTCTGCCCTCGTGGAGAATATTTCAGTCTCTTAGAGTGTTGGTTTCTCCATTTTCAATAGGACTTTTAGGGTTTGTGGCGCTTTTTGCATCTCAGAATATCCTTAGGATTGTCGTCCGACCCTATAGGAAAATTATAGATTTTTCCTGATGGGTAAGATTCTCCTCAGATTTGTATTCACTTTTTTGGAAAAAATTTAATGCTCCAAGTAACACTATTGATACGACCCACTTTGTAATAGTTACAACCGATTTGATGCAAATCATTCATGTGGAGATTTGTGAGTGAGGGGTATCTTATACAATGAGTTTATATAAGACTGGGCCACAGAATATTTGATCTCTCTGTTGGGTTTTATGTCCTAAAACTCGTGCTTTTGTAAACTGAATGTACATTCTATCTTGCAATAAAGTTGTTATTGAGGTTTATTCAGTAAAAGTGTTATTGAATAAAGTGAATTGTGTATTGTGTAACCCTATCCCAATAATGAACCCTTGGCTATAGGATGAATACTTGAACTTTATGTGTGATATAAAAGTGGATCAAGTTCAAGTTATATCCATAATGGTCTATAGTACAGGGGGGATAGGGTTGGGTACCTTATCCTGGGATATGGACGCGACCCACTTTGTAAAGTACAAACGATGTGATCCTGAATCGTTCATGTGGAGACATGCGAGTGGGGGCATCCTATGCAATGAGTTTGCATAAGACTGGACCGCGAAATAGTCACTTAGACTTTATAACTTTGTTTATTGTCTTAACTGACTATATTCATACGATGACCTAGGTAACTCGATCTTAATCCTGAGCATGCTATGAACTCCTGTTTATTCGAATTATCCTTATATTTACATGGGTGAGAGTGGTCCGAGATTGCCGTCTCAATAAGTCTCCCATTTCAGGGATAAGATCGGGTAAATAGCTGGGAACATAGTCCTGCAAGATGGAATTCTCTCCTACTCGCTTTAGGGATTAGTAGAGAGGTTGTTCCCTTAAGTGTTGACTCTAGGTTTTGAACAAAGGGCCCACCCCTCTCATTGGCCCGAGAGGGATTCAGTTTGTTGGTTGGACCACAAACCAATTGTTCATTAGAGGATTAGTGAGACTTAAGGAACAAGAAGTAATTATAGGGGTAAAACGGTTTATTTGACCCAACTGTAATTACGAACGACCTGTGAAGGATTGACTTACTAATCATGGTTATATCGAGTGGACAGAAATATATCTACAGTGAGGAGAGTGCAACCACTGGGCTTTAGTGGAGTATCCCGGTGGTTAACGAATGTTGATTAGCTAGGCTAAAAAGTTTAGCCGGTTAATCTCGTATCATTGGAGCTCATGATCTGTAGGTCCATTAGGTCCTCCTTATTAGCTCGGACTAAGCCTTGTAATATTTTGAGATAAGAGAATTTGAATTGTTCAAATTAGGTTTTGGGAGAAAGCATTAATTATATGTGATTATTTAAGTGTCATAGCTTAATTATGAATTAAACTATGATTAAAAAGAGGTGGACATATTTAAATATTGGATCGATTTACAGCATGAATAGGGATTCATGTTCGAAAAATTGATCGGGATTGGGCGATTTTATTTAATTTAATATTTGATATTAAATTAAATTAAAATTTTAATTAAATTAATTTTAATTTAAAATTAATTTTATATTGATTTTTGAATTAAAATTAAATTAAAAAGAGATAGAAATTCAAATTTTGTCTTGAGTTTCAACTTGGCCAACTTGCCCATCTTACTCAAACTCAAAATTGGCCAAAATTAGCCACATCCTTATTCAATTATTCTCATCACACTTGAGTTGTCATTTTAACAAAGCTTAATGAAGCTTTATTTAAAGGAAATTTGAGGGGATTTGATAGAATTTTGTAGAAATTCTCTCAATTCTCGGTTTGTGACCTTTGGGGACTCTTCTTCCAAATTCTCTCAATCTAGGATCCCACAATCCGTTCCAAGGCCTGAGAATAGTAGGGAAGACATTAGAGGCGATCCACAAAGTATTCGTGTTACAAATCGTCCACCAGGTGGGGAGAATTTGATCTTCAAAGGTGAATTTCTTAACTATATGTTTTTTCAACTTTGAGCATGCATTTTATGTTGCAAAATTAATCAAATTAGAGTGTTCAAGATCCTAAATTGCTTCCGCTTTCTTAA
The DNA here is from genome assembly GCA_036507285.1 of Trichosanthes cucumerina. Taxonomy (NCBI): domain Eukaryota; kingdom Viridiplantae; phylum Streptophyta; class Magnoliopsida; order Cucurbitales; family Cucurbitaceae; genus Trichosanthes; species Trichosanthes cucumerina. The sequence goes on from CM071838.1 coordinate 55,700,500, forward strand.
TATGGACTCCTTCACTCTCTTTATAAATTTGTTAAATGAGAAGATTAATATTTCATCATGATGATCACATGCGACTTGATCTTAATCCTTAGTGAATTGTGAATCCCTACCTGTGAGTGCTTGCCCTTTGATTTGCATGTGGGAGTGACTTTTGTAGTTGATTCAATAAGCCTACCATTTTGATGACTTGACCAAATAGGGAGCTGGGAACATAATCTCACAAGATGAAATATACTCCTTCCTATACGAGATAAGTAGATGAGTAGTTCCTTTAATTGTTAATTTCAGGACTTGAACAATAAGCCCCACCCCCTCACTGGCTCGAGAAAGACTTAGTTTATTGTTGGATCATAAAGAAATTTTTTATTTGAGGTCAGTGGTACTTAAGGTGCAAGATGTAATTACAAGGATAAAACAGACTTTTGATCCAACTATAGTTACGAACAACTCGTGAAAGATCAACTTGTATGTAGTTTTTATATTTGTGGATGCAACTTGTTCTATGATGAAGAATTTTTGTCATGAAAGCTCCATCAAAGGTAATTTATAATACCGATCAAAAATTAAATACTGTAGTACTTAATAGTGGATCGTGTCAAACCATAGGGAACCAAACTAAAATCTAATTTCTATTATTTGGTTTCCTTATTAACATGGGGGAGGGGATTAAATATAAAATCAGAGACAAAAGGACATAAAGCGATTAAAGATATGGACATGATCTCACCTCAGTCATCGATTCAGGGTTAAACCAGGTAACAATGTAATTTTTTATGACATAAATCAACAAGAACCCCAATTAGCTATTTATTACCTAATCGAACTTGTCGGAATAGTTGGACAAGCCTCTAAGCAAAGTAGATGAGTAGTTCCTTTAAGCAAAGCTAATTAACCTCGTTAGCTGGGCACGATAGCGTTCCATGCTAGAGAACCTAATTGCATTACGCTTTTTGTATTGGTTTGGACTAATTAATTAAACCAAGTGTGCACTCCTAATTTAACCAAATTACCTCTCTTGATTCTAGGTCCTATCATGCAATCTACACGAGAGTCTAGCCTCTACGATACAAACATTAGCCGACCCTTTTGCTAGCTTAATCTAGCGGTTATAAACACATTTGATAATGATAGGTTGTCAGGCTATCTACAAACATGGTCATAATATGGTATAAAGCAAAAATCAAGAAACAATAAATACGATAACGGAAATTCAAGCCATTCTTTAGTTATACAGGTATAACGTGCATTCTCAATACGAATAGGTTGTCAATCCATCTACGAGCATACAAAACATTAAACCAATGCAATGGTTGAGCAAGCTACTAATTTGCATAAAGAAATTAACAAAAATCTCACAAAAATTACAATGTGCCATAGTTACAAATCGAAATTGGCATCAAATGCTTAGCCAAACATCGGACCGAGCCTTCCAAACACTGAGGATTGATCAAAAACACCTAAACTAGCCTAAAACTAAAGAAAAGCAGTAAAGATGAAGGGGAAGAAACCTAAGGAGGTTGTTATTAAGACTGATTCCCCCATATTTGACCTAAATGACAAAACTTTCTTTTTATACTAATCGACGCAGTGTCGAGACGCTACTTCATAATTCTCTAGCCTCACAAAGCCTCACCCCCAATGTCTCGAAATGCTCTTCGTTACAGCGTTGAGACGTTGTCGTGCAACCGCGCGTTCTATCCATCTTTCAGCATCTCGACGCTATCGCCTGGGGCATTTTCAGTTATTTTACTGGTATCTTTTGCTTGGTTGCTCAAATGACCTCTGTTTTCGCTCGTTTTAATCCCAATTGGACGCATTTTTTTAAATTACCCTTCTTGCTTGAAATACTTACAAAATAAACGATAATACACATAAAGTCTAATAAATTAGCAAGGGTTAGGTGCAAAATATCTACATTTTGAGTCCCACCAAATAACCGACAACCTAAATCTTGTTAGTCCTCGAGCAAGTAATTGAATAAAAAAAAGATAGGACTCAATGGATGTATTACACGACTCAAACCTTAATATTTAAGAAAACTAAATGAATTGTAAAAAGAAAAGAATTGAACGCTGCACTGTCCACCCATGAGCAAATTTAAAAAACTTTCTAAACTTTTCTTGAGTGTGTGTGTGCAGTTTTCCTATCAAACATGTTTTCTACAAGCATGGAGTAGGTTTATAGGTGATGCATGCGGCGTGTGAAGGTAATTAATATGAAAATAACACCTCTTACATGCAAGTATACACAATCCATTGTAGCAAGTAATAAGTAAAAATGTATCGTCTCCACAGGGATTAGAACCGTGAACTATCTAGCTTAAGTTAATTATAGTGAATGAGGCTACAACTAAAATAAAATAGAAGTTAAAGACGAGTTTTAAAAACTTAAATTATGATATAACATTATCAAAGATACAATAACATATTTAACAAATCAAACAAGTAATTACATGCATCACCTATAAACCTACTCCATGCTAAGACAATGTTTAAAACATGCAAATGTTATACGATTGAGGAGAATGCTATGACAAATGATAGGCTCAGATTTGAGGGTTTGTTTATGCAATCATGTTCCTAATGCTAAACCACGTGTAATACCCATTTGTGCCACAACATTTTAACTCAAGTTTCTTTTCATACTTCCCAATATTTTCTAATAATAAATTCTCATTCAATTACCTTGTTAAGCTCAATGTTTTAGTACCCTAGTAGGATAATTATCTCTAACCTACCCATTTTCATTGCGAGAATAATCTCTAAAACAACCCTAGGGTGATTATGGCAACTGGTTTCCTCCCTATCTCTCGAAGTAAAGAAAATGTTATGGACTTAAGTTGGTCATTTGTAAATCTATTAATACATTAATTACAACTATAATCAATCACAAATCAAGCATACACTTTAGCATCCAAAACAGTCTTACATAAGTTTATTCTCAAATCCTTGCCTAAGGAAAATTAGTTCAGCTTATAAAATGAAAACACAAATTAAATATGCTACTACAAGACATAACCTAACTACAAAGTCTAAAAAAAAAGACAAATCGAAGAAAGGAAAGAGATAATCCCTTTTTCGAGAGCTCCGCTAATCGACCAAGCTTTGTCCCAACAAGGTAGATCCAACTCCTCTTCCTTTGCTCCTTCGAAAAGCCTTCAATTTTCTTAGTCTTTCATGCAACTAAGACTCCTAATTCATTCTCCTCCATAGACTCTTTTATGCTTGCCGAAATCCTCCAATTTTCTCTTGCTAGAAGTGAAAACACACAAAATGTGCTACTCTTAGGCTTAGATTTTGCTAGTTTTTATGTTAATGTCAGGGCTTTCACGTGATTAAATCATTGAATTTCAGGTTAAGAGCATTAAAGAATCAAATGGAGACATATTGGATTATTCGGGTTCAAATCAAGGCTAAAGGAGCTCAAAAACTACATCAAGTGGAAGAAGAAAGCCAAAACTAGCAAGAGGACCCGAGCCCAGGGCGTTGCGACTCCATTCTAGGCGTTGAGACGTTGCATTCGCGGGTTTTCAAACCAGAGGATCCGTGGTGACGACATTGCAATGTTGGTTCGATAAGAAGGTGTGTGCGCTAGAGTGCAACGTTGCAACACCACAACAATTTACTTTTTTATTTTGACGCTTAGGGCACAAGGGGCGGCGTTGCAACACCGTGTCGATAACACCTACATACACATCCTTTTTTACACATTGTAAGGGGAGCCAAATTTAATAGATTTTAGACCTAATTTCGAAATACACACTCTAAAAGGAGCAGAAGAGCATTCCTTGGGGACCAAGTACGAGAGTGGAGGCCTAAGATCGTGACGGGAGCTCGGAGACGAGGACCAGCATCGACACCTATGAGTTTTATCTCTCTTTCTTTTAGTTTGTAGCTTAGTTTATAAACTCTTTTATGGGATTAACATGTTTTTTATGTTGATTATGACTAGCTAATTTCCATAGTTAGGGGATTGATGTAGCTTGTTATGAACTTGTTTTAGTTACTGTTTTGAACTTTTAGTTGTGCTGAGTTATTTTTGGTAATTCGTTCTTAATGCGTGTTTTTATCTGGCCAAGTTTAGCATGATTTTGTTGATTTGAGTTGATTTCGAGAGAATAGACTTAGATTAGATCAAAGTTACCAAAACCCTTAGTAAATTCGTGCACGAGAGTGATGCGGGTTCTTTGGAAAACGTTTTTAAGAAGTTTCTTAATGTCTTGCATGCTTTTAAAATCTATAAGGAGATTTAAGGATTTATCGTTATGCATGAGAATCATTAAAGCTCGAGAGAGTCTTTTAAATATTTTTAACTTCTTGTTTATAATCTCATGACCATAGTCATTTGCATGTGCTGAAATAAGGAATTAACTAGTGAAATCGATTCCCCAAATGTTTCTATCTTATTCGTGTCTCCACTTGTATATGTACTTTATTTTGAATTCACCCTTTTTACAAATTTCTATTTCTTTAGATAAAATTTGGGATTAGTATCTTAGTAATTGATTAATCTAGAAAATCATTCTTAAGGACGATACTCTGAACTCAAAATCACTATATTAATACTTGACCCGTACACTTGCGGTATTGCAATATATTTCACGCAACAAGAAGCCCCTTGGTCAACAAGAAAAATAGGCTTCTTCAAGAAGCCATTGGGTAACTTGGAGAGAAAGCATCTTTGTTGATTAAAAAAATATTTTTCTTGAGTAGACTGTTGTGATTTTGTTGCAATAGATTGTCGGAGCAAACTGCTGCTACATTTCCAGATTCGAAGTCCTTTTTCTAAAGCTCCTTCTTGCATCTTTTCTTTAACCTAATCAAAGAAAAAGTAATCAAATAAATCTCTTTTAACATCACAATGCTTAAAGACTACCTTTTCTCGACTAATTCTAACTTAAATGCAAGATTTAGGTGCTAAAAAGGATCAAACATATCACAATGATCACACAATTGTTAAGGTTTAACACTTAAATTGAATGGAAATAGCTCTTCGATGAAGAGTTATCAATAGGAATCTTAGACCTGGCTTCCCTCTACACTGGCCTAAGAACTAGCAAACAAGCATAAAATAATTAAGCAAGTAATGTTTTGCTTAGGTGCCTTCTAAAATTTTGAGTTTCTTAAACTTTATTTTCTTTTATTACTTTCAAGAGAGAGTTTCTTAAGTAACCTATTCCTTTGCTCTAACATACTAACACTTGCTAGTGAAAGTAGATGACTACGAGCATAGACTACCTTCAAAACTGTCTTCACGTACTCACTTCCTAAAGAAGTCTTTCATGCAAAAGAGATCATGGGTGTCATGACCGCCCTAATTACTTAACTCATTAAGGAATGAGGAATACCTATCTTATTTTTATTTTTCTTTTATTTTCAAGCCCAAATTTTCTTTCTTTTCTTTTCACTAGGGTCATGTTCTTTTCTTCTTCCAAGGTAACTCATTACAAGCAATCATGCAAAAATCACTTGCAAACTAGCTAAGGCCTATCTAGACATCTAGATCCTAAGCTACTCTAGGCCTTCAAAAAAACATGCAAGGGAGGCTAATACGTGCTCAAAGTTTTCAAGAAAAGAAAGAAATATTTTAAAGAAAAATCTCAAATTAGAACAACTAGCTCAACTCTTCCTATAGAAAACAATTCATTTAGTTAACTAATTAAATCATAGGATGTCATGATCATGCAACATACAACCACATCATCCAACAATCAAGGCTCAAAAGTAAAAAAAAAAAAAAAATTAAATTACATGCTTAGACCAATCAGTTAAAAGTACGAACACAAGCTCTCAAGGACCCTACATAAGCACAACAACCAACCCAAAGATAAGTCTGAGCTAAGATGCTCAAAGACTCAACCAAGCATGTTAAACATTTAAAAATTAAAGCTCCAAAAATTTTAAACTACCTACACCCCCAACCTAAATCATGTGTTGTCCTTAAAATATATGATCTAAAAGCATGCAAGGGCAAAGATTAAGGGACTAGAAAAACTCCCCTGGAATGTCGAATACATAGGCAGTGATGGTAGGTTGGTGAAGACCTCTAAGAATGATAATTTTGCTAAAAGGTTAGTTTATTACCCTACAAAAATAAAACAAAACAAGCTAAACTGTAAAAAAATGAAAAATAGAAAGCAATAAAGAAAACAAGTAAAAAAATTTCGCCTTGGAATATTATATCAAAATTTTCGCAAAATTTTATAGTCCATTGATCGACTTGTCGTGCGGCATGCATCAAGACACTTAAAAGTTTTCCCATTTCTTCTGTTGTTGCACGTACAGTGTCAAGTTTTAATATTTTGAGATTTCGAGTATCGTTCTTAGGAATAGTTTTCTATATTGATTAATTACTAAGGTACTAATTCTCAATTTTATCTAAAGAAATCTAAACTTGTCAAAGATGGAATAGAAATAACACTAAAGACAAATGTGGAGACACAAATAGGAGAGTAAAGTTAAGGAATTGACTTCACTAATTACTTCGTTACTCTAGCGCATGAAATTGACTTTGATTGTGAGATTATAAACAAGAAGTAAAGGTAATCAAAAAACTCTCTCGAGCTCTAGTGACCTCATGCATAATGATAAACCTAAAGTCTCCATTTAGATCTTAAAAGCATGCAAGACATTAAGCAACTTCTTTTAAGTGTTTCCTAAAGAACCCTTCACTCTCGTGTAAGAATTTACTACGGGTTTTGGTAATTTTAATCTAGTTTAAAGTCTATTCTCTCGAATTAAACTTAAACAAATAAATCATACAATTCTTGGAAAGAGAAAAACAAGCATTAAGAACAAAATACCAAAAATAATTCAATATAACCAATGTTCAAATCAATTGCTAGAATAAATGATGGAGATCTGATCTCCTTGAGCAGCGGAAACGTGGTTTGGGATCGTAATTTGCTTGATTGTTTTAGTTGAAACAAAAACCAATACATTGACAAAAACATACAGAATAAGCATACATCTTTAATCTAATTAAACATGGAGGTTTACATGCAAACATGCTACAAGTTTAACAATTAAACTAATAAAGAAAAAGGGAATTACCTTTATAGTTTCAACTTGCAGCAACTCCTTGCTCCAAACAAAGACAAAGAACACAGAAGTTTTAGTTTCTCTGTTTTTACAGAACACCACCAATAGAGTAAACCCTCTATCCTCTGAATGCTTAGACCTAATCTTTGTGGGAAGGATTCCAACTTTTAGAAATTTAGGAATTTGAGAGTGAGAGAGAATTTTGGCAGCAATTCTCCAATTGGCAGTCACTCAGTTGATCGATGCACAAAGGCAACCCCCTTCTCCCTGTTGAAATATCGATAGGGAGAAGAAGGGGGGTAGTGGGAACGTGTCTGGATGACACGTTCCCTTATTTTATTATTAAAATAAATAATAATTAAATAATAATTAAATCAAATTTAATTATTAATTTAAATATTATTTAAATAAAACAAATTAAATATCATATATTTAATTTGGATTAAATCACATTTAATCAATATATCCCTTTAACCTATAGTTTTAATGTACATCCAGTACACATTAAATTTTAACTTATAGTTTTCAAATATGAATCACATTCAGATTTGAATTTAATATTTGAACTCTTTCAAATATTTAATTCTCTCATATAATTTAATATGAATCATATTCACATTAAATTTATAGTATATAGTTCCAAAACTATATATTATATCGTATCGATATACATAAAGTTTATTCTCTTATGAATTTGAACATTTCAGATTCAAATGATCTAAGAACCCTTTACGAGCTAGAAGGTGGACCTAATGGACCTATAGATCAGAAGCTTCAACGATACGAGATTGCTCGGTTAATTTCATTAACCTCCCAATCAACATTCGTTAACTGCGGGAACACTCCACTAAAGTCCCGCAGCTGCACTCTTCTCATTGCAGATATATTTCAATATCCACGGATATTGACCAATAACAACAAGTCAATCCTTCACGAATGTTCGTAACACCAGCTGGGTCAAATTACCCTTTTACTTCTGGTTTACATCTCGTGCCTTAAGTACCAGTGCTCCTCTAATGAACAGTTTGTTTGTGGTCCTACCAACAAACAGAGTCCCTCTCGGGCCAATGAGAGGGTCGGGCGATTTGTTCAAGTCCCAGAGACACCACTTAAGGGAACATTCCTCTACTTACCCTAGTAGGCGGGAAGGAGTGAATTCCATCTTGCTAAGTTAAGTTCCCAGTCGCTCACTCGGTCTTGTCTCCAAGAAGGTAGGCATATTGAGTCGGTGAATCTGGCCACTCTCACCCATACTAGTCAAAGGACAATCCCTCGCGAACAGGAGTTCGTAACCTGCTCAGGATTGAGATCAAGTTGCCTAGGTCATCCTAGTGAAATAGAAACCTAACTAGTCTACGGAGTTACAGCTAGAGGCTACTATTTCGTGGTCCGGTCTTATGTAATCTCATTACATAGGATATCCCCACTCACGTGTCAACTACACGAACATGTTAGGATCACAGTGTTTGTATCAAATACAAAGTGGGTCACATCCATAGTTTTACCAGGGTAAGGTACCCAAACCTTATCCCCTAACTATAGACCCTTTAGGCTGTATCTCGAACCGAGATCCTTTATATGTACACTACATTCAGTTAAAGATTCATATAACAGCCTTGGATGTTTAGTTTATTGGATTTAGGGTTTAAATGAAGGCAAACTCGTAAATAACGAACAATAACTCTTTATTGAAAAAATAACACTTTATTACATTAATTACAAAGACTCTCACGGCTAAAGTGTTCGAGGGTCATCTGGAAAGTCTGGATCTACGAGATTTGTACATAGGCTAATCTAGGGCAAGTGGGAGATATGTAATGGGGTATATGGATGCCCTAGTTTATTGTATTTCTATCTCTTGTAACCACTGTTTTAGATTATGATGTACAAACTACGAGTTTTAGGGCACAAAACCCAACGAACTCCCACTTGAACTAAAACTCTAGTGGGGTACATCATAATCTAAAACAGTGGTTACAAGAGATAGAAATACAATAAACTAGGGCATCCATATACCCCATTACATATCTCCCACTTGCCCTAGATTAGCCTATGTACAAATCTCATAGACCTGCACTTTCCGGATGACCCTCAACACTTTAGCCGTGGGAGTCTTTGTAAACGATCATCAATATTGTGCTCCGCGATCTTACGTGGATCATCACATCTCCTCGTTACACTATTTCTCGTGATCGTGATACTTCCTCTCGATGTGCTTACCTCGCTTATGGTCGCGAGGTTCCTTCGAATTGGCTACCGCACCACTTGTTGTCACGAGATAAGGTGATGGGAAATTCCATATTTGGAACAACTTCCAAATCAGTAAGGAATTTCCTTAGCCAAACTGTCTTTTTAGGTGCTTCACAAGCAGCGACATACTCAGCCTCCATCGTGGAGTCAACGATGCATCCTTGCTTGATGCTTCGCCATACTATAGCTCCCTCGTTAAGGGTGAAAACTGATCCCGATGTGGATTTCCGAGAATCCTTATCGGTCTGAAAAATCAGAATCAGTGTATCCAGTAAGGATCAAATCCTTAGTCCCATACACAAGCATATAGTTCCTTGTTCTCCTAAGATACTTGAGGATATTTTAACTGTTGTCTTACCTACTAACTATTTCCACTACATAACAAATGTCTGGCCTCGTGCACAACATAACATACATTAAGCTACCTATTGCAGAGGCATAGGGAATACGTCTCATATCCTTAACTTCTTGAGGTGTCTTAGGACACTGTTCCTTAGACAAATGAACTCCATACCCGAAGGGTAATAAGCCCCTTTTGGAATTCTGCATCAAATATCGGGACAACATTTTATCGATATAAGATGCTTGAGACAGTGCTAGCGTTCTGTTCTTGCGATTCCTGATGATCTGAATCCCAAGAACATATTGCACCTCTCTCAAATCTTTCATTTGGAATTGGGTCGCCAACCAATTCTTTATGTCAGTAAGGTATCCTACATCATTCCCAATGAGTAGGATATCATCCACATAAAGTACTAATAAAGCTACTTTGTCGTTAATGATCCTCTTGTAAACACAAGGCTCATCAACGTTTTGGTCAAAGCCATGAGACTTGATCGCAGTATCAAATCTTATATTCCAAGATCTGGACGCTTGTTTCAACCCATAAATGGATCGATTGAGCTTGCAAACGTTTTGCTCCTGACCTTGGGCTATGAACCCTTCGAGCTGAGACATGTAGATGCTTTCGTCAAGATTACCATTCAAAAAGTCAGTCTTGACGTCCATTTGCCAAATTTCATAATCATAAAATGCGGCTATGGACAAGAGTATCCTAATAGACTTCAACATAGCAACAGGGGAAAAAGTTTCTTCATAATCAACTCCTTCCCTTTGGGTAAAACCCTTTGCTACCTGTCTAACCTTAAAGGTCTGTACCTTTCCGGCTGCATCTCTCTTTCTCTTATAGATCCATTTACACCCTATGGGTTTAACCCTCTTTCAAAGTTGGTCTACAAGTTCCCATCTTGAATTGAAGTCCATTGACTCCATTTCAAGGTCCATGAATTTGATCCATTGGTCCTTGTCTACGTCATTCATCGCCTGTTTATAAGACAATGGATCTTCTACGCCGTCATCAAGTATGATAACTTGAGTTCCAGCTAAACCCAAGTAACGATCAGGTTGGGAAACAACCCTCCCACTGCGTCGAGGCATTCCCAACGATTGAGAAGGACGAGACTGACTTGAGGTGCTGGCTCCTTCATCAACTCTAGATGAAGGTCCGGCTTGATCAACAACTCTTGTTGTTTCATGTGTAGCTTCATTTAGTACTAATTTACTACGCGGTTTGTGGTTCCTCATGTGATCTTCCTCCAAGAACGTGGCGTTTGTTGATACAATCACCTTGTTTTCTTGTGGGTCGTAAAAAAGACCACCTCTTGTTTCTTTGGGATAGCCAACAAATTGGCACAATCTTGAACGAGGTTCCAGTTTCTTTGGATTTGTCACGAGCTCGTGTGCCGGACAACCCCAAATCCTGAAGTGTTGTAAACTAGGTTTACGCCCCTTCCACAATTCAAAAGGTGTTTCTAAAGCTCGAGTAGAAGGCTGAATTAGAGAATGCATTAGGGAAAACCATTGTACCCTACTCGAGCTTTAACATTCACCGGACCACAAAGATCCGAATGCACAAGTTCTAAGGGCTTTATGGCTCTGTAACCTTTTCCAAAAAACGGTCGCTTGGTCATTTTACCTTCCAAGCAAGACTCGCAAGGCGGTAAAGAATCATCTTCTAACTTGTTTAGAAGTCCATTCTTAGAGAGCCTCTCAATCCGGTTGAGATTAATATGACCAAGTCTAATATTCCATAGATAGGTATTATTATTTGGAGAAATTCTTTGCCTTTTATTTTGAGTATTAGCATTTTTAAACATCTCATGATTTAAAATTGCTTTGGTTTTATTCGGTTTAAGTACATACAAGCCGTTTTCTTACTTAGCACAACAAATATTGACACCTTTCTTTGAAATGAACACTTCATTAAATGAAAAGCTAATACAGTAGCCAAGTTCAGTTAAACAAGAGATAGAATAAGTTCCTCTTAATTTTAGGAACTATATACAGATTTTCTAAAAATAAAAAACTATCTCTAAAAAAATACAGCATCTCCCATCACACGAGCCGAGACGACGTCTCCTGCTCCGACCACAGCGTCATTTCACCTCTTCTTGAGCTCCTTGAAGGAACTAGTTTCTGAACGAAGAGCAAACATGATTAGTGGCTCTGAATCAAGTATCCGTAAAATCATCATTTTCCACTAAACAAGTTTCAAGAACAAGTAAATCTAATTTACCTTTCTTCTCTTTGAGCTCAACAAGGTATTTTTGGTAGTTTCGCTTCCAGTGCCCATCCACATTGCAGTGGAAACATTTTCCTTTATCTGCAACCTTGGCTTTTCCCTTGCCTTTGTCAGCAGCAGGTGCCTTCCCTTTCCCTCCTATCTTCTTCTTTTGGGTCTTCTTAAGCCCAGAAGATGAACCACAGGAATTAGTCCCAGAGGATGAACCCTTCTGGAACCTTCTGGAATAGGAAAACAAATTTGCCTCTCCATCAGCATGTCCCTTAATCTTCATAAAAGACTGGAAAGTTTGTAGTTCATTAAGGAGGGTAGTCAGGTTATACTCTATCTTGTTCATCACCGCATTGTTGCGGAATTTCAAGAAACTCTTAGGAAGAGATTCCAGGATGAACAATACATGACTTTGCTTGTCAATGACCACTCCGTTCATCTCAGGCACGTTGAAGTGGACCATCAGATCGAGAACGTGTTCTCTCATCGATGACCCCTCCTTCATGCGGGAGTTATAAACGTATTTGAGGGATTCGTGCCGAATCTGTCCAGATGGTTGTCCAAACATATCATGCAGCGAACTCATGATCTCACGAGCTGAGACCATGCCCTCGTATTTTTTGGCCAGAACTTCAGAAACACTAGCCAAAATGTAGACCTTGGCCTTATCATTGGCCTTGATCCAGTGGTCATACGCCTCCTTATGCATTGAGGAGCGTTACGGCGAGGACCCGAGGATATTCCTCGGTCAAGATAAAACCGTAGGTCGTCAACAACGAGAATCGTATTCAAGTTGGACTTCCACGTAGTAAAATTCTCACCGCTTAAACGATCGCTTTTAAGTAAGGCTATTATTGAGGACGACATGCTGAAAATCCAAAATAGTTCTAATTAGTTATGCCTTTTAACCCATCATAAAACCAATCATATTTAGCAAAATTATTAAAAACCCTAGTGTTTAAACTAAACCCAATGTTTAAATTAAACCTTTAATTTTGCAACGATACTTCAAGGGTTTAGAACAAAAGCCTCAAGTCAAGCGATCGATCATTCCTCCCTTGAATTGAGACTTTCTCGACCAATTCTCACTACTGAACATCTCATGTCCCAATGGTCCTTAGCTACCGCTTATTTGGTCAAGGACTTGTTAACTAGCTTAACTCATCCTCGTAAATGTGACCCTACCATTTTCGGATCCAATAGTCCGAGCCAACAGCTACTATTAAGAAAGATAACTGTTGGCAAATTACCTAAGAGACCCTATCCATTTCTGGAGTTCGCGGTGTTCCGATCCCTATGTCAGGCCCTCCATAGGGTTTGGCTGTTCCAGGACAACCTAGCAGGCGGACTATAGAAATATCACGGTGCGACCTAATGGAGGAGACCGTAGGATACGTTGACACGCGTCATGCTCCCATTTACTATGGATACGTCCCTCATTCACCTTGGTATTGAACCATGCAAACACATACCGTAGAGGGACGCCCTATTGACGCCACGTAGCCGAGCATGGAACTCACGGTGTGAACTCTTGAGGACGTGAGAGTAAACTCGATGCGAACATCTCGTTTTCTCCCACTGAAGCTCCTAAGATTAGGGTATAGGTTTAACTTAGTTGAATTTTGACTAAAAGAATCTATCTAAGTCTATGCCTATTATAACTATTATAACTAGGTCTTTTAACATTATGTCTAGGTGAATAAACATTTTAATTACCTAGAGATGAAATGGAACTAAGGTTAATTCAACTCAAGTTTCGGGTCAGCTTCCTGTAGGAGGTGTTAGTTAGCTGTCAACTTAAGTACCCCCACCTTTGAGTGAGAACTTCACCCAGAGAGTTCCCTTATAACCAAAGTCCTAAAGTCCTACTATATTTTAAACTATTTAAAATACTATGTAAGACTAATTTCTAATCCTATTAGAAATTAAAACTTAGGTCTAAATTAATTTTAAACGATTTAAAACTAATTTAAATTTTACCCCAAGTTCCTATGTTTGCATGCATTTCTTTATTATAGGTTATGGTTTCTAAAACCCCTTTAATTTATAACTTTTATAATAATTAACCTATGATAAAGAAACTATATTATAAATCCAACAATCATTATTCAAATTGGAATTATAAAATATTCAACTAATTGAATAATAAAATCACATATATAAAATAACATTTATTTTAAACTAAGTAATTTCATGCTCCATACAATTTATTTTCCATATAATCTAATCATAACAATTATAATTAATTACTCATGAAAAATAAATTAATCATGCATCTAACCATATTCATATAACATTTCTACAAATAAAATGCATGAACATGCTTATCCTAAGGTGGGAATAATCTAAATTACATTGATAAAGATATAAAGCTGTAAAATCGGAATAATTTGGCCCCTAAAGTGTAAAAAAATAAAATTACATTAATTTTATTACATAAAACCGGTCCAAAAACACCTTGAACCGACCTTGAACCGCTCGAACCGAACCGAAATCAACGAACCAGCTGAACCGGCCTGCATCTGCTGGAAAGGCGTCACGGCGTTGCACGCTGATGCGAGCGTTGCAACACCCTCTTCATCCTCGCGCGCGCCTGCTATCGGGGTGGCGTTGCAACGTTGAAGGGCAGCGTTGCAACGCCGCTGACCCCTTAAGCGCCCGCGTCGATAGGGGACACTGGCGTTGCGTCGCCGTTCTTCAGCGTTGCAACGCTGCTGCTTCGGCAGTGGTAGAAATCCACGAACATAGCAACTTCCAATTGCAATTTCTCCTTCAATTCTCCATCGAATTGCTTGAAACTGGTCTCGAACGACTCGAAACTCAAATACAGACTCAAAAATGCACTTTTTCCCCCAAAACGCAGGGGCCTTTACATACAAATTGATCAAATCAAAGTAAACTAAGGCCAAAATATTCCTAAACAAGTTTTAGAGCAAACCAAATGCATTTCCCACCAAATCAATGCAATTTTGTTTCAAAACAAAACAATACAAGCATTGCTTTGATACCAATTGATGGAGATCTGATCTCCTTGAGCAACGGAAACGTGGTTTGGGATCGTAATTTGCTTAATTGTTTTAGTTGAAACAAAAACCAATACATTGACAAAAACATACAGAATAAGCATATATCTTTAATCTAATTAAACATGGAGGTTTACATGCAAACATGTAACAAGTTTAACAATTAAACTAATAAAAAGAAAGGGAATTACCTTTGTAGTTTCAACTTGCAGCAACTTCTTGCTCCAAACAGTACAACAACACAGGAAGCTTTAGTTTCTTTGATTTTACAGAACACCACCAATACAGTAAACCCTCTATCCTCTGAATGCTTAGACTTAATCCTTTGTGAGAAGGATTCCAACTTTTCGAAATTTGGGAATTTGAGAGTGGGAGAGAATTTTGACAACAATTCTCCAATTGCCAGTCACTCAGTTGATCGATGCACAAAGGCAACCCTTTCTCCCTGTTGAAACATCGATAGGGAGAAGAAGGGGGTAGTGGGAACGTGTCTAGATGACACATTTCCTTATTTTATTATTAAAATAAATAATAATTAAATAATAATTAAATCAAATTTAATTATTAATATAAATCTTATTTAAATAAAACAAATTAAATATCATATATTTAATTTGGATTAAATCAAATTTAATTAATATATCCCTCTAACCTATAGTTTTAATGTACATCCAGTGCACATTAAATTTTAACTTATAGTCTTCAAATATGAATCACATTCACATTTGAATTTAATATTTGAACTCTTTCAAATATTTAATTCTCTCATATAATTTAATATGAATCATATTCACATTAAATTTATAATATATAGTTCCAAAACTATATATTACATCGTATCGATATACATTAAGTTTATTCCCTTATGAATTTGAACATTTCAAATTCAAATGATCTAAGAACCCTTTACGAGCTAGAAGGTGGACCTACAGATCAGAAGCTCCAACGATACGAGATTGCTCGGTTAATCTCATTAACCTCCCAATCAACATTCGTTATCTGCGGGAACACTCCACTAAAGTCCCGCAACTGCACTTTTCTCACTGCAGATATATTTCTATGTCCACGGATATTGACAAATAACAACAAGTCAATCCTTCACGAATGTTCGTAACACCAGCTGGATCAAATTACCATTTTACCCCTGGTTTACATCTTGTGCCTTAAGTACCAGTGCTCCTCTAATGAACAATTTGTTTGTGGTCCTACCAACAACCAGAGTCCCTCTCGGGCCAATGAGAGGGTCGGGCCCTTTGTTCAAGTCTCGGAGACACCACTTAAGGGAACATTCCTCTGCTTACCCTAGTAGGCGAGAAGGAGTGAATTCCATCTTGCTAAGTTAAGTTCCCAGCCGCTCACTCGGTCTTGTCCCCAAGAAGGTAGGCATATTGAGTCGGCGAATCTGGCCACTCTCACCCATACTAGTCAAAGGACAATCCCTCGCGAACAGGAGTTCGTAACCTGTTTAGGATTGAGATCGAGTTGCCTAGGTCATCCTAGTGAAATAAAAACCTAACTAGTCAACGGAGTTACAGCTAGAGGCTACTATTTCGTGGTCCGGTGTCATTAGGATATCCCCACTCACATGTCAACTACACGAACACGTTAGGGTCACAGTGTTTGTATCAAATACAAAGTGGGCCACATCCATAGTTTTACCAGGGTAAGGTACCCAAACCTTATCCCCTAACTATAGACCCTTTAGGCTGTATCTCGAATCGAGATCCTTTATATGTACACTACATTTAGTTAAAGATTCATATAACAGCCTTGAATGTTTAGTTTATTGGATTTAGGGTTTAAATAAAGGCAAACTCGTTGATAACGAACAATAACTCTTTATTGAAATAATAACACTTTATTACATTAATTAGAACATAATTACAAACTACGATTTTAGGGCACAAAACCCAACAATAAATACATGACAAGCTACATCAATTTCCTAACTATGGATTTAGCTACTCATAATCACTTCAAAAAAATCTAAATCTATGCTAGAATCTATAAAACAAAACTAAAGGAAAGAGAAAGAAGAATGCTTTGGTGTCGATGTCGGTCCTCGTCTTCAAGCTCCCGTCACGATCTTGAGTCTCCACTCTCATGCTTGCCCTCCAAAGAATCCTTTCCAACTCCCTCCCGAGTGTATGTTTCGAAATTATGGGTAAAAAACTATCTCAAATTCCGCTCCTCCCTCAAATTAGGCAAAAACAAAAATATATACACAACGTCGTGCCCTAGGCATGAATTCAATAAGGAAATTATGTGTGACGTTGAGACGTTGTGCATAGCGTTTCAACGCTATGAACACAGCTGACACACAATGCACGCGACACGACGTCTCAATGCCACCTTCACAGAATTTCACTATGGAATGGCAGCTTGTTCAACGTCTCAACGCCCTGGGCTCGGGTCCTTAAACTAATTTGGCATCTCTTCTTCATTTGAATCCATATTTTATACTCCATTAGCCTTAAATTGAGTCTTAATACTTCGAGATCTCTCATTTTGGTCCGTTCTTGCTCGTATCCTAAAATCCAATACAATATTCTCATGAAAGCCCTGAAATCAATACAAAAACTAGCAAAATCCAAGCCTAAGAATAACACATTTTGTGTGTTATATCATCTACCTTTTCTTCCTAGAATCTATGAAGCCCACTGCATTTAGAAGGCTCTTCAACATCTGGTTGGCTCCAGAAATGTAGGTCTTTTTAGTTTTTTTCTTTTGACTCTAAAAAAGAAAAACAAGAAAAGTAAAAAAGGACTAACTCTGACTCGTGAGACAAAGAAGAATATTCACAACATAAAGGGAAACTGAAAGATAGAACAAATGCAGGTCTTTCGACCTTTAACTCTATCAACTGAACGTCCTTGCATTGAACGCCGATGTATTTGTCTTCACATAACTGTTCTTCAAATGACAAAAAAATTCATCATGAATTTCATGATTTAACATCAAAACTTCGTACCTCAAGAGTGTCGATAGACTTCTCTTAAGCGCTCTCCAATTCAACTAAAGGATCAACAACCTGGACGACTGGGTCATCCTTGTTGTGCATCCTAACAAGCTCCACTCGAACTTGTAGAGCACGTTGTTTCACCTGAAGAGTACTAACTTTAATATAATCAATTAACTCGTCCATAGACATACCTGAGCTGAAGACTGGGGCTTGAGTTTCGGTGCTCCTCCTGGCATCCATAGGATCGATCCCACTCAGGACCGTGAGGATCGTGGCGTGTGTCGCGCTGGCAAGGATCTTTTCCAGGACCAGAGATGGGTGGCAATTGATTTACCCTCTCCATCAACTGACTCACTAAAGAGGCTAATTCAGATATTTTGTAAATTTGAATAACTAACCTCTTTATCGTGCGGGAGTGCCTCACTGAAACTTGAGAAATAGTTAGTCATAAAAGAAACAAGGAATAGACTCATTTTTCATGTTTTTTTTAAAATAAGAAAATCAAAATCAAGAAATCAATTTAATTGACAATTCCCTGGCAATGACGCCAATTTGATGAAGAACTTTTGTCGCGAAAGCTCCATCAAATGAAATTTATAATATCGATCTAAAATTAAATACTATAGTACTTAATAGTGTACTGGGTCGAACCACAAGGAACCGAACTAAAATCTAATTTCTTTTATTTACTTTTCTTATTGACATAGACTGACACAACAGGGGAAGAATTAAACATAAAATTAGAGACAAAAGAACATAAAACGATTAAAGATAGGGACTTGATTTCACCTTAAACACCGATTTAATGTTAAACTAGGTAACAATGTAATTTTCGATCACAAAAACCAACAAGAACCCTAACTAGCTATTTATTACCTAATCGAACTTGCTAGAACATCCGAACAAGCCTCTAAGCAAGCTTAGATCCTCTAAGTCCTAATTAACCCAACCTAGCATCAAGTCTATTAACCTAATTAACCTTGATTAGCTAGGCACGATAGCATTCCATGCTAGCAAAGCTAATTGCATTCATCTTTTTGGATTGATTTGGACTAATTAATTAAACTAGGCCTGCACTCTTAATTTAACCAAATTAGCTCTCTTGATTCTAGGTCCTATCATGCAATCTACACGAGAGTCTAACCTCTACGATGCAAACATGAGCTGATCCTTTTGCTAGCTTAATCTAGTGGTTACAAACACATTTGATAATGATATGTTGTCAAGCTATCTACAAACATGTTCATAATATGGTATAAAACAAGAATCAAGAGACAATAAATACGATAATGGAAATTCGAAAGATTCTCTACTTTATACTAGTCTAACGTGCATTCTCAACGTGAATAGGTTGTCAATCTATCTATGAGCATACAAAATATTAAGCTAATGCAATGATTGAGTAAGCTACTGATTTGCATAAAGAAATTAACAAAAATCTCACAAAAATTACAATGTACCATAGTTACAACCTGAAATCGTCATCAAATGCTTCAGCCGTACGCCGAACCGAGCCTTCCAAACATTGAGGATTGATCAAACTAACCTAATCTAGCCTAAAACTAAAGAAAAGCATTAATGAGGAAGGGGGAGAAGCCTAAAGAGGTTGTTATTCAGATTGATTCATCCATAATTGACCTAAAAGGCAAAACTTTCTTTTTATACTAATTGACGCAGCGTCGAGACGTTGCCCCATAATTCACCAGCATCACGAAGCCTCTCCGTAGCATCCCGAAATGCTCTTTGCTACAACGTCGAGATGTTGTCCCGTATCCGCACGTTTTGTCCATCTTTCAACGTCTAGACACTATCACCTTGGGCATTTTTGTCATTTTACTGGTATCTTTCGCTCGATTGCTCAAATGGCTCCACTTTTGCTCATTTTAACCCTAATTGGACGCATTTCTTCAAATTTCCCTTCTTGCTCGAAATACCTATAAAATAAACAATAATACACATAAAATCTAATAAACTAGCAAGAGTTGGGCGCAAAATATAGGTACATTTTGAATTATATCATTCTACTAGGCATAAGAGTGCAACTCTAGATCTATAGTGGAGTGGTCTATAGTTAATGAATGAAAATTTATTAATTAAAGAGTTTAATTAATTGATTTTGTATCATTAGAGCTTATAATTTGTAGGTCCATAAGGTCCCCTGCTAGCTCATATGAACAATTAAAATATTTTAATGTATCAAATAGGAAAATATATTTATTATAGGGATCAATTTAGTTGAAAGAGAAAAATTAAAATATTCAAATTAATATTTAGTATATTAGATATATTAAATATAAAAGAGGAAAATATATTTATTATATTTGATACATTAAAATTTATAATTATTAATCTACTAAGATACATTAAATAAAAGGTATTTATTAAATTTGAATTAGATTCAAATTAGGAAATAAATGTCGTAGGAGAATTTAGAAAGAGTTGAATATGATTCAAATTGGTTAGATAAAGATATTTTAATATATTAGATATTAAGATATATTATTTAATTATTTTTCCTAGGCTACTATAAATAGGATCCTAGTCATTGAATGATTTTTTTTCTACACATCTAGTCCTCAATAAAGAATTAGAGAATTCTCTCTAGAGTTCTTCCTCACCAATCCCTCGAGAATTTTCTTTCAAGAGACACACAACCCTTAGTCATTCAAGTCATAGCCAGAAAGATTTTGTGGAGGAGATAAATACCCGCCAAAAAATATCTCCATATTATTTTCAAGATATGGTTTATGTTTAACCTTTAGTTTTTTTTAATTTAATTTTAAATAAAATCAAAGACAATACAATGCTTCCACTGAATGAAACATTTCATTCCCTCAAGGGACTCTAGTTCCTCGACAGGTTGTCCCCTCTTGTTGGCCTAAGTTTCCTTGGGGGCAAGGAACGGGTTAGTTGTCTTCTTTGTGGTTCTTTGCACATTCCTTCAAGTCCACATTGTGTATATCTTGAACGTTATGGTCGACCTCGACCTTTTTTGGGCCAGCCTCGACCTTTGTCTAAGGTCAAGGAGGCATGACTTCCCTTGTTCGTTGTGGGTGATAGTCCTGATTGAAATCGTCTTCATCCTCGTTCCAGTGCTTGTTTTCCAGCATTTTACTCATCTTTTTTAGAGGATCAAACTTGAGCACTAAGATTTTTCAAGCAAGCGTTGTTCCCCACAGACAATGATAACTATTGTTGCAAAGATTTTGGATAGGAGAAATCTCAACTGGCCTCTACGTGAGAACGATGGTGAATTTATAAATTGGAGAAAATGCGGTCTGCAAGATAAGAAAACTTGTCACCGATGTAGTGTAGGCTACACAAGCTCCGATGGTTAAGGCAGGAAGAGTTTAGAGAGAATTAGAGAGTTATTGGAGACTTTAAGCGGTTGGAATGAGGGTGTAGAATTAGCTTACCCCTCTCTCCTTAAGAGAGAGTTTAAAAACCTCCTTCCTAAAATTTTTGGGAGTTTCTACATTAAACTGAGAACAAAAAGACTGAGTCAAACTGGATCGAAGGTACACGAGCTAAGAGAGACCAAGGCAAGGCTCAAGGATGAGCCTTGACATGTGATCGGTCGAGGCCGACCAAGCCAAGCTTGTTTTGAAAGAGTACATATTAAGAAAGCGGAAGCAATTTTAGATCTTGAACACTCTAATTTGGTCAATTTTACAATATAAAAAACATGCTCAAAACTAGAAAAAATAGATAATAAGAACTCACACCTTTGTAGCTCAAAATTCTCCTAATCCGTGGGCAATTTCTTGTCACAAACACTTTATAGACCACCTCTCTAGTGTCTTCCTTACTATCCTCAGGCCTTGGAACAGATTGTGGGATCTTTAATTGAAAGAATTTGAAAGAAGAATGGAGCGAGATCAAAACCGAGAAACCCAAGAATTTTCTGTAAAATTTTCTTAATTCCCTCAATTTTTCTTCAATTAATTGCCATATATCAAGCTTCCTCAAGCTAGGTGAAGATGACAACATAAAGATAATGAGGATTGATCAAGAGAGAGGTGTTCAATTTTGGTAAATTTTGAGAAAAGAGTAGCTTATTCACAAACAAAAAATGAATTTGAATTTCTATTTAATTTTAATTAAAAATTAATATAAAATTAATTTTAAATAATTATTTAATTTAATATCAAATATTTTTAAATAATTGGATCAATCTCGATTTCCTAATCGATTGTTCGAAAATGAATATATATTCATGTTTTAAACCGAAGCAATATTTAAATCATATTTAAATATGTCCACTCTTCTTTATAATAGATTAATTCATAATTAAACTATGAAACGTTAAATATATCACATATAATTAACGTTTTTTCCCAAAATAAAATATGACCAATTCAAATCCTTTTCTCTCAAATTGTTAAAAGGCTTAGTTTGAGCTAGTAAGGGAGCTTAATGGACCTACAGATCATGAGCTCAAACGATACGAGATTAACCGACCAAATTCTTTAGCCTAGCTAATCAACATTCGTTAACCACTGGGACACTCTACTAAAGCCTAGTGGTTGCACTCTCCTCACTGTAGATATATTTCTGTCCACTCGATATGATCATGATTAGTAAGTTGATCCCTCTGATAACGAAACATGCAAGCGCACGTGATCGAAGTAATATAAAACTGAAAGTATTCCACAGTATCGAACTTAAGGATACAGATTTTAATCAAACTTATTGGGATGACACAAATTGTTGATAAATCACAATTGAAAGGTAACCGTGGGTGTAAAAACATGATTTTTGGGTGATTTTAATTAAAGTAAAAGAATGAAAACAATGGAAAAGGCGAGGGACTCAAGAATGTGTGTGCCACTAAATTGGAAAGATAATGCAACTCTAACACAACTGCCTTGAACTGTAGCTATATCGCAATTGCACAATACTGCAATTGCATGATACTGCAATTGTAACACAATCGTATGACAATTACAAGGCAACTACAAGTTCAATGGTGATTCGAACTGGTTACACGGGAATTCAATCAACGAATAGGAATGAGACACGTGTAAATGAATTTGTATTGTATTGATTTCAGTATTTTGTGAGTACAATCTCTAATACTTAATCCTCTGATTCTCTCTCCTGTTTGTATATTTCACTCGAGGGCTACAAAAGCTTGTTCTCGAGATTGAAGTTGCAATGGATTCTTCAGGTTCGAAGAGGTGTTCTTCAGATTCGAAGAGATGTTTTTCAGATTTGAAGAATGTTCTTGATCTTCGAACCAGTGTTCTTCGTTCAGAAAACGTTTGATCTTTAAGAATACAAAGAGTTTTCGGGTTTGTGAATTCTCTCTAGAGTCTCAAATTTCTGAACCTTGAAAATGAAGGAGGGAGATCTCTATTTATAGAGTTCCTCTGGGCCTTCAGATGGGCTGGGCCCATTGGACTGGACCTGCTCTTTGTTGGGCCAACTCCTTTAGGTTGGGTTAGGTTGGCTTCGGGTCAATCATTTTGGGTTGGGCCAACCTTTTTGGGCTTGGCTGATTTGGGCCTTCTGTCCTAGATCGGGCTTGATTGATTTTGGGCCTACGTCTCTGGACTGGGCTTGAACTTTTGCTAAATGAGCCTTTAATTTAGACTTTTATCTACCAAATTTTAAGGAACCCAATTGTATAACCATCAAATGCTCCCTTTTCAAAATTTATACACAATTATGTGTGTGTGAATTTTGAAAAAGTTATTTTGGAGTCAAATTTTAAGAGGCTTGCTCTAACTTGGGTGAGGTTCGCTCTTAATTTGAACTTCGATGTGTCAATTTAATCAAAAATATGAAATTTGGCTCATAATTTGATTTTCTTTTCTTTGACATTTTTTTACGCCAATTTATCAAAATATGAATTTGAGTCGATATTTTGAATTTCCTTTTTGGCATAAAATTTAATTTGAATTTAGTAGAATTTTCTGCTCTATTTTAATTCAAAACAAATGTGGGATATGGTTAAAAATTTTGTCCCAAAAAAAAAATTGAAATTGGATTGGACTTGGAAATTTTATCCTTTTTTTTAATTTGGAGTAAAATTTAACACATTTTCTCCAATTACATCTTGGAATAAAATTTGGATTTCAATTTTGACTTAGGACAAAATTTGGACAATACCCAGGTTTTGGTTTGGAGGAAATTTATATCCAATTATAACTTGGAATTTGAATAGAATTTGAATTTGAATTTAGGTTTAATTTCATTCCAATTTTGATTTTGGCTGAAATTTGGATTATCCCCAAATTTTGGCTTGAATTTGGAATTGGAATATAAGTTAAATTTGAATTTGAATCCAATTTCGATTTAAGATAAAATTTTGGATTCTCGCTTTGACTTGGAATATTTTGGATTATATTCCAAATGCTAACTTTAGGGATTTAATTTGGAATTTGGATGAAATTTAGTTTAGGATAAATTTAAGTTAAACCCAAAACGTGAGGAATTTATTTTGAAATTGATGCAAAATTTGCCCAATCTATTTTGAAATGTGGGCAAAAATTGAGAAACTCATTTTGTAATATGCCAAAAATTTAAACAACAATATTCTTTCTTCTTTTTTTTTGAATGAAAAATTTATTTTTTTTATCTCAATTTGATTTGAATTTGGAGAAATTTCAAAGTGTCTCAAAATTACAGATGATTTGGAGATAAAGTAGGATTTTCACTTCCAACCGTGGGACTTCAAGGAGTTTTGAATGGAAAAGAATATATATATATATATATATATATATTTTATTTAAGAGATTTTTCTCCCCTTAATATTTTCGGTTTAAATCTCCATTAGATATCTTCAGTTTGGATTTCCATTAAAATCAATCAACAAATCTCCTCAAATCCTCCTTATAAATAACTCAGAGAGAAGAGCTTATTGTTCAACTTGAAGATAAATATTGTCGTTGGTTGTTCACCGACCTGAGCGTCCCAACCATTGCCTTGTCGCAACTGTGAATCGTCGCCACCGTGGGTCTACACCACGTCATTGAGCTAGATTAGAGCCATAACCACTCCGGATCTGAAACTTCTACAGAACGTGAGATTGAACCCATCATCTACCGTTGCGAAGCTGTCGAAATCTTACCGGATTCTGGAATCGAGTTATCTGTCGTCTCTATCTATTGCCATCGGCGCCGAGTGTGCTCGCATTGAGCTTTGGTAGAAGGTTGCAAAGAGGTAAGGAAAGAGAGTGGAAGAGTGTGTGAGGGAGAAAAAGAAAATTGCAGAGAGAGGAAAAGAGGGAAGGAGATTTGAGGGTTGCAGAGAAAATGAAAGAAAGAAGAGAGAGAAAGAAAAGGGAAAAAGAAAAGAAAGAAGAGAGAGAAAGGGGCTCACGAAAATGGGGAGGAAAGAGAAAGAAAAAGAAAAAGAAAGAAAAGAAAAGTGGGCCCCTATTTTTTATTTTTTTATTTTTTTATTTTTTAAAATCGTTTCTTTTCTTTTTTTTTTTAGATTTTTTTAAAATATTTTTATCAACTCACTTTTCTTAAAAAGAAAAGCCTTTCCTTTTTTTTAACTGTTTTTTTTAACTTGCAACTTTTTGTTGGCCTTTTTTTTTTCAAACACTTTTTTTTTTCAAATCGTTTCTTCTCTTTTTAATTTTTTTTAATCTTTTTATCAACTCACTTTTCTTTAAAAGAAAAATCTTTCCTTTTTTTTTAACTTTTTTTTTTTAACTTCAACTTTTTGTTGGCCTTTTTTTTTGCTAACACTTTTTTTTAGGAAAAACTTACAAACTTCCATCAACATCATCCACTTCGTAGGATACTAAGGTATATATATATATATATATATATATATTTCTTTCTTTCTTTCTTTTTTATTTTTTTTTTGCAGGAACTTCGTGACACTTGAGTTATAGCATCCGCCCTCAAGTGTTCACCCTCTATGAAGAAGTGAAAAAGTGACACTTGAGTACCCTCTATGAAGAAGTGACACTTGAGTTATGGCATCCGTCCTCAAGTGTTCACCCTCTATGAAGAATTGACACTTGAGTTATGGCATCCGTCTTCAAGTGTTCACCCTCTATGAAGAAGTGACACTTGAGTTATAGCATCCGTCCGTCCTCAAGTGTTCACCCTCTATGAAGAAGTGACACTTGAGTTATGGCATCCGCCCTCAAGTGTGCACCTTCCATGAAGAAGTCACACGACATCCGCCCTCAAGTGTGCACCTTCCATGAAGAAGTCACACTTGAGTTATGACATCCGCCCTCAAGTGTTCACCCTCTATGAAGAAGTCACACTTGAGTTATGACATCCGCCCTCAAGTGTTCACCCTCTATGAAGAAGTCACACTTGAGTTATGACATCCGCCCTCAAGTGTTCACCCTCTATGAAGAAGTCACACTTGAGTTATGACATCCGCCCTCAAGTGTTCACCCTCTATGAAGAAGTCACACTTGAGTTATGACATCCGCCCTCAAGTGTTCACCCTCTATGAAGAAGTCACACTTGAGTTATGACATCCGCCCTTATGACATCCGCCCTCAAGTGTTCACCCTCTATGAAGAAGTCACACTTGAGTTATGACATCCGCCCTCAAGTGTTCACCCTCTATGAAGAAGTCACACTTGAGTTATGACATCCGCCCTCAAGTGTTCACCCTCTATGAAAAGTCACACTTGAGTTATGACATCCGCCCTCAAGTGTTCACCCTCTATGAAAAGTCACACTTGAGTTATGACATCCGCCCTTATGACATCCGCCCTCAAGTGTTCACCCTCTATGAAGAAGTCACACTTGAGTTATGACATCCGCCCTCAAGTGTTCACCCTCTATGAAGAAGTGAAAAAGTGACACTTGAGTACCCTCTATGAAGAAGTGACACTTGAGTTATAGCATCCGCCCTCAAGTGTTCACCCTCTATGAAGAAGTGAAAAAGTGACACTTGAGTACCCTCTATGAAGAAGTGACACTTGAGTTATGGCATCCGTCCTCAAGTGTTCACCTCTATGAAGAAGTGACACTTGAGTTATAGCATCCGTCCGTCCTCAAGTGTTCACCCTCTATGAAGAAGTGACACTTGAGTTATGGCATCCGCCCTCAAGTGTGCACCTTCCATGAAGAAGTCACACTTGAGTTATGACATCCGCCCTCAAGTGTTCACCTTCTATGAAGAAGTCACACTTGAGTTATGACATCCGCCCTCAAGTGTTCACCTTCTATGAAGAAGTCACACTTGAGTTATGACATCCGCCCTCAAGTGTTCACCTTCTATGAAGAAGTGACACTTGAGTTATGACATCTGTTGGGATTTTTGTCCTAATCTCGTATTTGTAAATTACTGTTTGACTTTAATAAAGTGTTATTCTTTTCATAATTTTGTGTCTCGCATTTTATACAACTTTGACCAATAAACTAAGCTCCAGGGTCATTGTCATTGAATACATGAGAGAACTAGAACTGAACTTTGACCAATAAACTAAGCTCCAGGGTCATTGTCATTGAATACATGAGAGAACTAGAACTGGAACGGTGTGTAGTGGACACACAAGGAGGATCACGTTCGAGTAAATGACCCGAACGGTCTACAGTATATGGATAGGGTTACCTAATCCTGTATACGTTGTGGATGTGACCCGCTTTGTATTAAGATACAAACGAGGTGATCTGACTCGTTCATGTGGTTGACATGCGAGTGGGGGCATCCTGTACAATGAGATTGTACAAGATCGGACCGTAAATTATTAGACCTCACGATATAACACCGCTGGATTAAGGACTAATAACCGTAGATGACCATTAGTGACTCGACACGAATCCGGAGCATGTTACGGACTCCACATCTGCGGGAGTCCGTCCTTTGACTAGTCACAGTGATGGTGGTCACGATTACTCGCCCAATATGTCTATCTTCTCGGGGCGAGGACCAAGTAGGGAGCTGAGAACTTAACTACGCGAGATGGAATTCACTCATTCCCGCCTTTAAGGAAACTAGAGGGGTTGTTTCATTAAGTGTTGTCTCCAGGGCTTGGACAACGGGCGTCCACTCTCTGGCACGAGAGTTGTTGTGTATGGTCGGACCATTACAACGTTGTTGTTCATTAGAGGAGCAGTGGGGACATAAGGAGCAAGAAGTAAACACAGGGGTAAAACGGTAATTTGACCCAACAGTGTCTACGAACAACCTGTGAAGGGTCGACTCATAGGTATTGGTTATATCAGTGGACACGTAATATTCTGTACTGACGGGAGTGCAACTACGGGCTTTAGTGGAGTGTTACCGTAGCTAATGAAGGTTGATTAACCAGGTCATAGAGTTTGATAGGTTAATCTCGGATCATTGGAGCTCGTCACTGTAGGTCCATTAGGTCCCTCGGTTGGCTCAATTTGGGTTAAAAGAAGGGTTAGTGTTTTGGTGTGAATTGAAGCGTTCAATTTCACTTAAAGGGCATTTATATCATTTATATGAGATATGAATGATATAATATATAGTTTAATGTGAATGAGATTCATAATAAACTATAGGTTAGCCTAATTGTTGAATTATGGCTAATTGGAGAAATTAATTGAGAGAAATTAAATTAAATGTGATTCAATTTAATAAATCCATATTATTGCAAATGTGATTTGTAATATGAGATATGAGATATCTTATAATATATGGTTATACAAATATGATTTGCATAACCTATAGTTGTGGTAAAGTGGTAATAATGTGGGGATTTTAACTCCATCAATTTCAAATATTTAAACCCTTCTTGTAAGAAGGAACTTAAGCCATTCTCTCATTTTTTGGATTCTCACCAAAAAGAAGAGAACAATCATCTCTCAACTCTCTCAACTATCCTCCCTTCTCCAAAACACAAAAGTCCCACTACTTTCCTTCTTCCAAAAGAAGAACAACCGAGACTCCGATTGGTTGTGTTCGACTTTTGTTCGAGAGAAGAATTCGAAGAGATCGAGATTGCACGAAGAGTTCGTGATTCGCTGGAAAGGATTTTGAAGAGGGTATTCAACAAGTAAGTATCTTGTATTTACTGTTTTTTTCCTTTCCGTTTAAGCATGTTTAGCCTAGATTTAATAGTTAAATCATTTTAATGAAACTTAAGTGCACAACTTCACCATGACGATTCCATCGTCTTTCGCTGTGCGAGGATTCTCATTCCCTTCAGCATCCACCCTTAAGTGTTCACTCTCTATGAAAGTGACACTTCAGTTATGGCATCCGCCCTCAAGTGTTTACCTTCTATGAAGAAGTGACACTTGACTTATGGCATTCGCCCTCAAGTGTTCACCTTCTATGAAGAAGTGACACTTGAGTTATGGCATCCGCCCTCAAGTGTTCACCCTCTATGAAGAAGTGATACTTGAGTTATGGCATCCACCCTCAAGTAATCACCCTCTATGAAGAAGTGATACTTGAGTTATGACATCCACCCTCAAGTGTTCACCTTCTATGAAGAAGTGACACTTGAGTTATGACATCCGCCCTCAAGTGTTCACTCTCTATGAAGAAGTGGCACTTGAGTTATGGCATCCGCCCTCAAGTGTTCACCCTCTATGAAACACTTGAGTTATGGCATCCGCCCTCAGGTGTTCACCCTCTATGAAGAAGTGACACTTGAGTTATGGCATCCACCCTTAAGTGTTCACCTTCTATGAAGAAGTGACATTTGAGTTATGGCATCCGTCCTTAAGTGTTTACTCTCTATGAAGAAGTGGCACTTGAGTTATGGCATCCGCTAATGTTCACCCTCTATGAAGAAGTGACACTTGAGTTATGGCATCCGCCCTCAAGTGTTCACCTTCTATGAAGAAGTGACACTTGAGTTATGGCATCCGCTCTCAAATGTTCACCTTCTATGAAGAAGTGACACTTGAGTTATGGCATCCGCCCTTAAGTGTTCACTCTCTATGAATAAGTGACACTTGAGTTATGGCATCCGCCCTTAAGTGTTCACTCTCTATGAATAAGTGACACTTGAGTTATGGCATCCGTCCTCAAGTGTTCACCTTCTATCAAGAAGTGACGCTTGATTTATGCCATCCGCCCTTAAATGTTCACCTTCTATGAAGAAGTGACACTTCAGTTATGCCATCCGCCCTCAAGTGTTCACCCTCTATTAAGAAGTGACACTTGAGTTATGGCATCCGCCCTCAAGTGTTCACCTTCTATGAAGAAGTGACACTTGAGTTATGGAATCCGCCCTCAAGTGTCTCTATGAAGAAGTGACACTTGAGTTATGGCATCCACCCTCAAGTGTTCACCCTCTATGAAGAAGTGACACTTAGTGTTCACCTAGTGACACTTGAGTTATTTTCTTTTATGTAGTTGAGCTCTTTTTTTTTTTTGTTACAGAGTCATGGTACACTTTGTCGAACATATTTCATCAAGACGGAAATATCTCGTCATTTTGAAGGATAGAGCTCAACCCCATAAGAGTGAGATTAACCTATTAGCTGAAGAACCACTTACCGACCCTTTTTCACCCCCATGGCCCGACTTGCATTCTGATTTTATGCTTGAACTTACAACAAAAAAACTCCTGAACTCTGGTGATAAAGTATGGATTCTACAATCTTCCATCCATGGCAAAGCTTACAATCGAAGTCTAGAGCTAACCCTAGGGCATCGTTTGATTGAAGGTGAAACTCGTTGAAACCCCGTGATGAAGATACCTGGGGAATTCACCTTCACTCCCTGTTATTGGGAGTGGTTGGAGTTTGTGGTTGGTCGGAATGAGGCATTACTTTGTGAGAATCACCTATTTAACGCGGTGATGGCCTCCCTCTATACTTACGACCGCAATAATGATGTGGTACGAGCTTTTCTTGAAGGTTGGTGTCCAACAACGAATACTCTCCATACTGCGGAGGGTGAAATATCCATCTATCTGTGGGAATTATGAATTCTTGGCGGTCTCCCAATCAAAGGCAAGTTCTACGAGGAGGTTGTTCCTTGTCAGAAAGAATTAACCGGGTCGCGAGGCAAGTACAGGTAAATTTCAAAAGCATGCACGACATTAAGCAACTTCTTTATGTGTTTCCCAAAGAACTCTAGGTCATTCTCATGCCAGATTTCTAAGGATTTTGACAACTTTGCTCTAATCTAAGTTTCTTTCTCTCGAGTCCACTTAAACCAACAAGATTTATGAAATTAAGAACGAATTGCCAAAAATAAATAGCATAACAAAGTTCAATACATAATCAAATAAATCTAAAACATGCTAATCAAATTCCAACTACAACGTTTAGCTACTCAAAATCACCATAAAAACAAGCTAAAGTCATAGGAAAAGTCTTTAAACTCAATTACAAACTAAAAGAAAGAGAAATAAACTTATGTGTCGAAGTCGGTATCTCGTTCCCGAGCTTTAAATCACGATCTCGAGCCTCCACAAACGCTTTGGCTCCCAAGGAATGCTCTTTTTCTCCGCTGTACCTAAAACGCGCGTGGTAAATATGGAAACTATCGGCGTTGCAGTAACGCTAGGGGGGCAAAGTTACAACGCGCTACCTACCTTAACGCGCGCGCCCTTATCGATCGGCGTTGCGGCGCTTGCGAGCGCGGTAACGCCCTTGTCTGCGCTTCTCATGCGTGCACCCTTATCGATCTAGCGTTGCGGCGACGCCAGCAGCGGCGTTGCAACGCTATCGGCGATGATCTCCAAAGTCGTTTGGTCGCACGTTCGCGTTGCAACGCTCTATATGGCGTTACAACGCCATCGCCTCTCGAGTCTTGACTTGGTTTGGTCTTCTCTCTTCCATTTGATGTTATATTTAGCTCCAAATAGTCCCATTTTGATCCCGAGTGATCCTAATTATCTCCAATAGCTCCGTTTAAGCTCTTAACCTGAAATTGAATAAATTAACCACGTAAAAGCCCTAAAATCATCATAAAACTAGCAATAATTAAGCCTAAGGATAACACATTTTGTGTGCTATCAAACACCCCAAACTTAGACTTTTGCTAGTCTTGAGAAAAAACAGAGTTAAACATTAGATTGTTCTTAAACATACATGTGATTCAAGCCTCAAAGATTTAAGAGAATATTTTGCAATTACAGGAAACACTTAAACATAACACTTCAACAAGTAATTTAAAACTTTTCCTAAGTGTTCCTACGTGTGTGTGTGGTTAGCCTATGTTCCCTTCATTTTTACTAAGCCCAGATCAACTTTATTAGATTCTCCATTCAACTTCCCCCTACACTGGTCTTAGTTACTAATCTTTGAGCCTCTCCACATTCAGAAATAAATAACTTTACTCAGCACTTAATCACTCTTTTGATGCCACTTTTTTTCTATTTTCTTCTTCTTTTTTTTTTTTTTGTGCAAGGACACTAGCTTTCACACATCCACTGCAGGGACCCTTACCCAGAGCACTCGCTCAATGAGTGGCCTAACTGATCACAGTGAAGGTAGCTCTTTTTGTCCTCACGATTTTTTATTTTTTTATTTTTTTTTACAAACAGACAACAAAAATAAACTTTTTCACATAATGCACATATTATACAGATCATGCACTTCATTTTGTCATTTACCCTATCTTGCGCTTTAACTCTCAAATCGGTTTTCGAGACTATCGAGGTGACATCAAACTTCTAAGCCTAATAACTTTGTTCTAAGCATTTCAAAACTACAGGAACAAAGGCTATGTGCATATAATGCAGGAAAAACTCAAGAAATTTTTTTAAATTAACTCAAATTCATGTCATGCTTTCAGGTTTCAGCAGAATCACAAAGATTTTCAATTATATCTCATCCTAGGCTATCATACTCATACTGATGTAAAAGATCAACCAACAATTCAAAGACATACTCGGAGACACCACAACAAATAAACACAATCCCACCCCCAAACTTAAACTGAACATTGTCCCCAATGTTTGTAGAAATAAGTATGTGGCAAGTATAAGGGTAGAAGTGAACGATACTGTCCTGGGTGATGGAGATATTTCTGAGTTCCTTGGATAGCCAAAGCATGTGTGTTGGAGTTCCTCTGAATGGGAGCATGGATTTCAACGAAGAAGGGCATCTCCACAACCTACGAAGTAAAACAACAACTAACTAAGAATTGAAAAACAACAAAAACAACTAAAGCAAGCTAAAGATAGGAAAACAAAAGTAAGTAAAACTTGGGTTGCCTCCCAAGAAGCGCTTTGTTTAACGTCTTTAGCTAGATTGTACTCCCTCAAGGTGTTTCTTTCCTTGCTTGCAGTGCCTGGAGTGATGTGTTCATTTGGCCAACTGGGTCTCTATATTCTTTATTGCGACTCTCTATGATCGGTCACTATACCGGATAAATCGGTGATCGCATTCTCAATTTGGACCGGACTGACTTACAAATTCAGCTAAGAAGGAGTGCAATGTGTCTTCCGAGATGGTTTCCTCTCGGTGTGAAAGCATGCCCTGTAGGAGGATTCAACACATTCTTGTTGTTAGCATAAGAGAAATTCTCATGATACCTCAAACTTTGGATTGTAATGTGTTGGTAGGTTATTCTCGAGTCCGATTTCCTCCATAGTGGTTGCTTCTATTGTTCGTAGTGCAATTGCTCCATATTGGATTCTCCATTGGTTTGGGAGCATTGAGAGGATATCCCCTGTCTGTGGTGATTCTCGCAAAATTATTCAAGGCATGAGTGAGAGACGCCATATGAGATCTAAGAGAGGTTACCTCGTCCGGTTGATATAGTCTAGCTACGGCTTAGATCATCATTTTCTGTAGGCCACCGGTAGTCGGCGCGATTGACACTTCCTCCGGAGAGGCACGTGCTTACAGCACGCATCTTACGCCATGAAAGTCCTCCAAAGCGGTGGCATCCGAATGGTCCCGGTCTTACCTTCCAATCCATTATAAAACAAATTGTACTTGGAGCGGTCCGATAGCCATGTTGTGGGCACCTCCCGAGCATGTCCTTGTACCTTTCCCGGGCTTCAAGTAATCGCTCTCCCTCTTCGCTGCTGAATGTTCCTATCTCGGTCCTCAACTGCGCGAGTTTAACGGTGGAAAGAATTTGGTCATGAAGGCTTGGGCCAACTCCTCCCGTGAAGTGATCTTGCTGAGGAAGGGATCCTAGCCATTCTTTGGCTCTACCCTGCAAGGAAAAAGGAAAGAGACGTGGCGAATACTATCACAGAGATACCATTCATTTTAAATGTACCACGATTTCAAAAAAATTTTAAGATGAGAGTTAGGATCTTCTCGTGGCTAGGCCTCTGAAAGCACCTTCCCCTAACCATTTGTATCACCTGCTTTTTCAGCCTCAAAGTTATTAGCATTGATAGGGGCATGGACTATTCCAACCTCTGCTCAAATTAAACACAAAGTTGGAAATACTCCCGATAGGTTTAGGGTTGTTGATGAGCTCTGATCACCCATCTCCCGAGGTTCTCTCTTCTTCCTTCCTTAGAGTCTCCTACAGTCCTTTCAATCTCGGGATCAAAATGGTGCAAGTTTGCGCTTCTCCCTTGGGCATACACCGGAGGAACAAAAAGAAAGAAATTAGATAAGAAAGAAAGGCACAAACAACTAGAAAATAAAATAGAAAATAAAGACATAAAGCATAAAACTTGGGTTGCCTCCCAAGAAGCGCTTTCTTTAACGTCTTTAGCTAGACGGTGACTTATCAGGGCACATAAAATTGCTCATACTTCTCTCAGGCCCTTCTTGCTCGAATCAATGTAGCCCTCTAAGTCTAAAAGGCTATCTTGCTTTTCATGGGCGCCAGAGACATAATTATTTTTGGTATTTTTGTTTAATAAAATGAAAGAATCAAATCAAAACAAGACTCGTGAGTGAAAGACCAATGGTTATCAAAAATCAAGGAAATTTCTGGGGATAAAAGGAAAGAAGACTTCTCAGCCTCTAACTCTATCACCTAGATCTCTCTTGTGGAACTAAGTGTATCACCAGTGTCCTCCTCACTAACCTGATCATGGTGTGCCTCAGTCTCCCCCAAACTATCCTTACTAACATCTAAACAAATCCTCCTAGGTGGCATCTCCTAAGTGGTAAGGAATATAAATTGTTCCTGTAAGGTCTTAAGGGAAACTACTAATTGATTAAGATACTGGGATCTATCCTGCACTATTTCCCAAAGTCTTACCACCTCGACTTTCTAACCTATCCAACCTTTCGAATTCATCATGAACCAAATTTTTAATTTTCAATTCTAAGGTATATTCCATCAATTGGTCCACAAGAGAAGATTTTTCAAGGGGTTGGTTAAGGTATGAAAAACTATGGTTCCAAGTGCCTAAATAACTACCCTCATGTGAATTTTCATATATGTCAGGTACAGAATGGTAAGACTTAGACACATGGTATTCAAAAAAATCATGATGCACAAAACTAGGGTCCTGAGAGGAGTAATAGAATGATGGAGAAAAATCATGCAAAGTCATGCTTGAAAAATTACTAATTCAGACAAGACTTCTACACAATAGCAACACAACCAAAAAACAGAGGACAAAGACTCAAAAACACACAAAACTAAAATAACACAAATAAAGAAACAAACAATCACACAAAACAATTAAGGAAAGACAAACAAACAAGCTTTAGTCTAAAATTTCAAATTTTCTCTTAATATTAATTAATCTAAATAATCGTCATTCCCCGGCAACGGCGCCAAAAACTTGTTGCGTAGAATTATATTGCAATACCGCAAGTGTACGAGTCAAGTTTTAGTATAGTGATTTGAGTACAGAGTATCGTCCTCAGGAATGGATTTTCTAGATTAATTAATTATCAAGATACTTTTTCTTAATTTTAGCTAAAGCAACAAAACTTTGAAGAATAGTGAAAAGAAAGATAGAAAATAAATGTACAATTGGAGACACGAATATGATAGAATTGAAGGAAGATGATTTCACAAGATAATTCCTTATTTAACACATGCAATTAACTAATATTATGAATTTATAAACAAGAAGTGAAAATACTCAAGAGAATCTCTCGATCCGTAGTGAGCCTCGCACACACGATAAATTATAAAGTTTCCTTATGAATTTCAAAAGCATGCGCGGCATTAAGCAACTTCTTTATGTGTTTCCCAAAGAACTCTAGGTCATTCTCATGCCAGATTTCTAAGGATTTTGACGACTTTGCTCTAATCTAAGTTTCTTTCTCTCGAGTCCACTTAAACCAACAAGATTTATGAAATTAAGAACGAATTGCCAAAAATAAATAGCATAACAAAGTTCAATACATGCTAATCAAATTCCAACTACAACGTTTAGCTACTCAAAATCACCATAAAAACAAGCTAAAGTCATAGGAAAAGTCTTTAAACTCAATTACAAACTAAAAGAAAGAGAAATAAACTTATGTGTCGAAGTCGGTATCTCGTTCCCGAGCTCCCGTCACGATCTCGAGCCTCCACAAACGCTTTGGCTCCCAAGGAATGCTTTTTTTTCTCCCCTTAGAGTGTATATTTCGAAACTAGGGCTAAAAACTACCAAATTCGGCTCCCCATTGCAAGAATCATAAGGTTGTATTTATAGGCATCAATGGGGCAGCGTTGCAACGCTAGGGACAGCGTTGCAACGCTGTACCCTAAACACGTGGTAAATATGGAAACTATCGGCGGCGTTACCGCGGCAACGCTACTACCTTAACGCGCCCGCATCGATCGGCGTTGCGACGCCGCGCAGGCGGCGTTGCAACGCCTCTCTTGCGCTTCTCATGCGCGCGCGCTTATCGATCTACCGCTGCGACGCCGCAAGCGGCGTTGCAACGCTATCGGCATGATGATCTCCAAAGCTGTTTGGCTGCACGTTCGGCATTGCAACGCTCTATATGGCGTTGCAACGCCATCGCCTCGAGTCTTCAGCTTGGTTTGGTCTTCTCTCTTCCATTTGATGTTATATTTAGCTCCAAATAGTCTCTTTTTTATCTCGAGTGATCCAAATTGTCTCCAATAGCTCCGTTTAAGCTCTTAACCTGAAATTGAATAAATTAACCACGTAAAAGCCCTAAAATCATCATAAAACTAGCAATAATTAAGCCTAAGGATAGCACATTTTTTGTGCTATCAGGTATGAAAAGCTTCCCTAGCGCAAACAGAGAAAGGCTTCTCGTCCCAAATCTACTCACAACCCAGATGGCTCCAAGGTCAAAATTCAAAATTGGACGAGTAATGAATCCAAATTGTTTCATTACCTTGGTGTAGCTGAGGAAAGGCGTGATGAGACACACTTAGCCGCCTTTTTGTCATGTTGGTTGTGTCTGTTTGTATTTCCTCGAAAGGGAGCCCAACTTATTCGCCCTGGAGTTTTTAAGGTTGCTAGTCTAATGGCTGAAGAGCAAGTATTTAGCCTAGACATCCCAACTTTGGCCAACATATATCATGGACTAGGCAAGGTAACAGAGGCTTTCGATCCAATCGGGAACTTGGAAGTTTGCATACCTATGCACTACGTTTATGGTTGCCTTCAATACGCACTATTTGGTCCCGATAGAGGTTTGAGGCCCTAAGATGGTTGAATATTATGGGGAAGGAGGCTCAAAGTACTATGGCGATTTTAACGTCCGTGAGTTGATTCACAAAGGCGAGGCCATTATATGGCATGCAAACCTTCAAGGTAGGAACAAACACGAGCTTCTAGAAGATGGCAAGAGCTTATCATATTCCCAGTCCTCGTACTTTTGTAGTCTCCGTTCATCCTACTTGTCATCTCGGTGTGGGGACTTATTGATTATTCAACCTTATAGCCTTTACCGATTCAGCCGACAATTTGATTTTTACTAGGATGTTCCACGTGATTTAGGAGGAACCCCACCTGTTCTTAATTTGGAGAATGTTTTACGTTACTGGAGGATTTTCGTGAAGTATAACACAATAGCTCGTGTGCATTTACCAGCCCGCACGCTAGACCCCCATGCACAAAACTCCTTACAGTACAAGAATTGGTGGTTAGAGAAGCATGGTAATTACTTTGGGGAGAATATTCATAAGTTGGTGGGTAGTGTAACTCCTCCTCCAGCCTGCCCCAAACTACCGAAGAGTACTGGGGGTAGTCACGACGGCAAAAAGATATGTTTACCCGAAGAGGATGCCACCGCCCCTAAACTAGATAATTCGGCACATGGTGAGTCAAGCTATAGTAGTACGCAAGATCGTTGTTGGAAACGAGTGTCAAAGAAGCCCAAAGTTTCTCTCAATAATATGGATGAATTTTTTGAAGGGGTCGCCAACGCCTCACAACTTCCTAGTCAGCCTTTGCTTCTGGTTAGCGTGTTTTTTTTAACATTTTTTTGGTTAAGAGATGATTTTGTATTATTTTCCTGCTCTCATTATATATACCCTTTTTTTGCAGTCCCCTCTAAATGACTTTCCTCATGAAACTGAGGGAGAACATAGCGAAGAGTCACTAACGGGCCCTAACATTATCGACAATGCTACCAAGCTTGCGAGCACTTCCCAGATGGTACCAATAGAACAAGTTGAAAACTTTCATCGACCTTCCAAAGCTCCTGAAGACACCCATCGAAGACAAGAGAAACTTACTACTGGAGGTCCTGAAGTTTCTCAGTTTTGTGCTCATTCCGTGATTTCCAGTTACAAGCAGCAGGCAGCCATAGGCATGTGGGAAACTGTGCAATAGAAGATTACACGTACCCCCTTTGAAAGTGTCGCAAGTCTTCAGTCCGACGCAGGAGAAATACTTGATGCCATTTCTTGGAGCAGGTTAGATAGTTCAGTCTTCTTCAAGATTTGGTAGGTGATTATTTTAAGAGAGTAGAGACGTATAACAGACTTGCATTTGCATACTCTACTCAATTGACTTTGGCAAGTAGAGATCACCAACTTGGGGTGAAGAAATCTAAACTAGCGAAAGTACGCCTTGTTGAAAGTCAATCGCTTGAAGAGCAGGATGCCCTACAACAAAAGCTTGCATAGTAAACATTGGAGATAAAGGAATTGGAAGCCAAGTTACAAAATGCCCGAGCCAACTTTGACAAGCTTTCCAAATTAATCGATGAAAAGAAAACGACTTTAGAGCAGCAAAGGCTCGATGCTACTCGAATTTGTGACGAGATCAACAGTCTTGAATGTGCCCCTGTTGTAGATGAGGAAGATGCCAACAGCTTAGAGTTAATCCGTAAAAGCTTAGAGACTTCACGTGAAGAGCTAAAGAGCTTCAAGTGGCAACCTTGATTCGACCAATTTTACTTTTCTTTTGTTGATGTAATTTAATAATTTTTTTTGTTGCTTCCTTTGAATTTTTTTTCTTAAGCAAAACATTTATTCATTCAAAGAATAAAATATCGAAGTCTCATTCATGGTCAAATATTTTTTTTCTTTTATTTTGGTGACTGAACTTAAAGATATCATTTAAGCTCCCTACGTACCCTTATAATGAGGAGGGATCAAGTCATAACGTAGTTCAAAGAAGAAAAAGAAGTAAATTTGTTACAATTGGGTCGTTCACCTTTTAAGCTCTTGCGGGCCAGGAGCATCGTGTAGTTTATACTTTTACGATTAGGAGTGTTACATTTAAGCATAAAATTTTCCATTGATCGGACCGATCTTCAAGCCATCTTTATCTACGATCTTGTATGCTCCATTTGTGTAGACTTCTTCAACAATATAGGGTCCATCCCACTTGGGTGTGAATTTATTTTCCGTGTGTCGTGTTGTGATGATGGGTCTTCGAATAGCAAGTACTAGGTCACCGACCTGAAATGACCTAGGCCTGAGATTTTTGTCGAAGGCTTTGGTCATTCGAGCTTGATAACATTCCAACGTTTGTTGAGCATCTAGTCTTCTCTCGTCAAGTGCTTCCAACTCCTGAAGGCGCAACTTTGCATTGTCCTCTATTGTCAACCCATCCTGTACAACAATTCTAAGTGATGGAATCTCTCTTTCTAATGGGAGTACTGCCTCCACGCCATAAACAAGAGAATAAGGAGTAACGCCTGTAGAAGTGTGATGTGTGGTCCTGTAAGCCAAGAGTGCTTCACCAGTCCTTTCTTGCCAGTCTCTTTTTGTCTTAGAGACTACCTTCTTCAACAGGTTGCACAAGGTTTTGTTGAATGCCTCTGCCAGACCATTTGCTGCAGCATTATACATGGATGACTTATACTGCTTGAACTTGAATTTCTCACAGAGTTTATCTATTAGGTTGTTGGAGAATTGTCTACCATTATCTGTCACAATGCGATGTGGGATGCCATAACGGTAGATAATGTGTGTTCGAACAAAGTCTACTACATTTTCTTTCTTGGTCTCCCTTAGTGCAACTGCTTCTGCCCATCTTGAAAAGTAATCTGTTGCTGCCAGAATATAAGAGTGACATGTTGATGATTTAGGTGTTATTGGACCGACGAGGTCAAGCCCCCAAGCCTCGAAGAGCCAAGAAGCAACAATCGGGTGTAGAGGCTCTGGTGGCTGATGAATGAAGTTTGCATGGAACTGACAAGCTTTATACTTCCTTGCATACTCCATAGAGTCGTAGATCATCGTAGGCCAATAATAAAAATCCTTTTCAGTTGGAATTGGAGCTTTGGTCCGGACTGGTGGGCACCACAAATGCTTGAATGTTCTTCCTCTAAAGCTTTAGTTGACTCTTCTTTCCCTAGGCAACGAAGGAACAATCCTTCATAAGAACGACGATAAAGGGTCTCCTTATAGTAGATGAATCGGGAGGCCCTTCTTCGCACGTCAGCCTTACGTCGAGGGTTTGTGGGGAGCTTCCCATGTTCAAGATATTCTATGATAGGTTGTCTCCAGTCTTCTTCTTCAACAGTATAGAAAAAAATCATATTTATTTCTTCGTTAGCCAGTGGCACGATCCACTTTTGGCAGAGCGAGATGTTCAATGTCACATCATCTGAGATCGTTAGGGCGGTGGCCAAATTTTCTAGCGCATCCGCCTTCTGGTTTTCAGATCTTGGAACATGTTTCAGTATGATGTTGTCAAACTTTCCCAGTAGTTGCCTTGCATAACTGAAATAAGGCTTCAAGTCCTCATATTTCACATCATATTCAAGCGAGAGTTGGTTAACAACCAACTTCGAATCACCATATACTTCTATGTATGTTATGCCAATTTCAAGGGCCATTTGGAGGCCAATGATTAATGTCTGATACTCGGCCACATTGTTCGAGCATAACTCAGCGAGCGTAAAGCTATAAGGGAGCATGTGCTTCTCAGGTGAGATAAAGACTATGCCTGCCCCCGCACCGTTCCTTCGTGCAACGCCATCAAAGTACATGGTCCATGGCTCCGCAGTTTCAACATAGAAGACTTCTTCGTCAGGCAGGTCTTCACATAACTTCCAGTTTGACGGAATTGGGTGATTTGCCAAGAAGTCTGCTAAAGCTTGTCCTTTCACCGCCCTTTGGGGTACATAGATGATGTCATATTGTTGTAGTATAATTGCCTATTTAGCTAGACGCCCTGAAATGATAGGTCTAGATAGAATATATTTGATGGGATCAACTTTTGCCACCAAATGTACGGTGAAGGCT
Organism: Trichosanthes cucumerina; assembly: GCA_036507285.1. NCBI lineage: Eukaryota > Viridiplantae > Streptophyta > Magnoliopsida > Cucurbitales > Cucurbitaceae > Trichosanthes > Trichosanthes cucumerina. The sequence goes on from CM071838.1 coordinate 55,741,765, forward strand.
TGCATGTAATGCCTCAACTTATCAATGGAGAAAAATAAAGCGAGACACATTTTCTCAATTGGGGAGTAATTCAGCTCGACTCCTGTTAAAGTTCTACTTAGGTAGTAGAGAGCTTGCTCTTTGTGTTTTTTTCTCTCTTGTGCTAGTAATGCTCCAATAGATCTTTCCTGCGCAGCAATGTAAAGTATGATTGGCTTCCCAGGTATTGGAGAACCTAAGACAGGAGGGTTGAGCAGATACTTCTTGATATTGTCTAAAGCATTTTGGCATGCTTCATCCCACTCGAACTTTGCATTTTTCTTCATCAACCTTTGAAAGGGTTGACATCTACTGGCTAAATTGGAAATAAATCTTATGATGTAGGCCAACCGACCTTGAAGGCTTCTCAACTCATGCAAGTTTCTAGGACTTGGCATTTTCTGGATTGCTTTGATCTTGGATCGATCTATCTCGATCCCTAGATGCCTTACAACAAAGCCAAGGAACTTTCCTAAAGTCACACCAAACACACATTTGAGAGGGTTCATTCTCAGTTGGTACTTTCTAGGCAATCAAAAACAACTTTGAGGTCCCTCAAGTGATCTTGTCGCGTTCCAGACTTAACCACAAGGTCATCTACATAGCACTCAACATGCTTATGCAACATATCATCAAATATCCTCTGGATCGCACGTTTATACGTGGCACCAACATTTTTTAATCCGAACGGCATAACTTTGTAGCAATATATCCCTTTTGGGGTTTGAAAAGTCGTTTTCTCCTCATCTTCAAGAGCCATTCGAATTTGGTTATATCCTGACGATCCGCCCATGAAGGACAAAGCTTCATGACCCATGGTGGCATCTACCATAATTTTTGTAATAGGCAGTGGGAAATCATCCTTCGGACAAGCATTGTTCAAATTGCGAAAATCAACACATATACGAAGTTGCCCGTTCTTTTTTCTTACAAGGACAATATTTGCTATCCATGTTGGATATTTAACTACGCGAATGAATCCTGCTTCGATCAGTTTATTAACCTCTATTTCTATCTGGGGGATGAGTTCAGGCCGGAAGCGCCTTTGAGCCTGCTTTATCGGTCGATACCCTTATTTAATTGCAAGGCGATGGACTGCTACTTTTGGGTCTAATCTTGGCATCTCCTTGTATGACCAAGCAAAGATATCTTTATACTCGGTGAGAAGATTCATATAATCACCCTCCTCTTCGTGTGTAAGTGACGAACTTATGAAAGTAGGGTGGGGTTGTTCCGTAGTCCCAAGATTTACTTCTTTAAGTTCGTCCACTGTCGACTGACTCCCATCCTCAAGTGGCGGTGGAGCTTCATCTGCATCCTCTTTAGATGTTTCGCCTTCCGTCTCTTCTTTGAATGTAATGTGGTGGCAAGAAGTCTCACCTTCATCATGTTCAAAATCTTTCTTTATAGGATTGGCGATAACCACGTCACGTCTCTTCACTCTTAATGAACCCTCTGTGTTGACGACAACAAAAGTCTTTCTTTTCATTCGAGAGAGAATAACGCTACGAATATCTTCATCGATTCCTTGCTCGTTATATAACACATCTTTTGAAGTCCCCACTGATCTTTCGGGTTGAATTCGATCAAAAACCGATGTGATAGGCCCTTCATTTCTTGACGTGGTCACACTCAACCTTTGAAGAGCTGACGGTCGCATCACAGACAAAGTTGAAAGTATTTTCTTCTTTTCCTTCCTAGGCACGTTTAACCTCTGGAAGGCAGATGACCTTACCAGAGTTGGGCTTGTTGTGGTACTGTTCTCTTTGCATGCAGACATATTTAGCCTCTGGAATGTCGAAGGTCGGATAACATCAGAAGTTTGATCTTCTAAGGTGTTGCCTTCTCCTGCAGTAGACCTGCTCAATCTCTGAAAAGCAAAACGTCGGGTGGAGTTTGAATTAGACAATGGCTCTTCCACACTTGGCATAGCCTCACCTAATCTCTGTGAGATTGGAATACGTGCAGTTGATGATCCAAGGCGTCTGAGAGCTGAAATCCTTTGACTGGTGTTTTTCTCATTCTTCGTATCATCAATTTCATCCACTGTTATGTGATTTACATCGACCATTTTTGCTTTTCCCCTTTTGGTTATGCAAACCAGCTCGGGCGACTTATATCCGAGTCCCCTTCTTGATGTACGTAGGGTGTAACCCTCATTTAATAGCTTCTTTTGCGTCAAGGATAATTCGGGTCTTTCGTCAATGATCTTCAAACTTTTGAACTTAGTGTGCTTCGAAAAGTCATATCCTGCTTTTGCTAGAAGCTTGTATGCTTTCGGGTCGAACCCGTCCTTTGTTCGTCTCTGAGGCAATACTGCCTTTACTTGCTCATCCTCAATCTTCTTGGCTTCTTTCTTTGTTAGCCTAGTGAGAGGCATAATAAAATTTTCCTTCAAGATCTCCACATCACCGACTTTTAAATTTCCAGAACATTTCGCAAAAGGTGATTCACCCTTTTTGCGTCGAGATAGAGGAACATAACGCAAGATGGAGGGACTTAGGACCCGCTCATCTTTTGAAGCTTCGTCTCTTGCAGGGCTTGCTGAGACTTTATCTTTCTCAGAATTGGACATCTTTGCTCCTTCGCTAATTTACTTTTTCTTCTCAATTTGTGGCTCTTGTTTGATTTTTTCATTGGCTTTGATCATAGGGACTTCTGTTGGTATGGTTTCTCCTATGTTATTGCCCTTCAAACAGAACTTCGCATCAGCAAAATGTGATTCATCCTCTGAAATGGATTTGTATCAGCCTCCACTTTTTTGACGCCATCTTGGTAGAACTTAAAGCATTGATGCAATGTGGAAGTTATCACCCCGTTTCCATGAATCCAGGGGCGACCTAGCAATAACTTGTAAGTGGTTTTATAATCGATGACATGAAACAATGTTTCGGCTTTTAGGTCACCAAAGATGAGCTCTAAGAGAACCATGCCAATTGCTCATTGGCCTCCTTGATTGAAGCCCTGGATCACCAACTTGTTGTTTTCCAGTTCTTCCATCGAGATGCCTAGCTGCTTCATAGTTGACTTAGGCATGATATTAACGGTTGATCCGTCATTATTGAGGATGCGACTAACTCTTTGTTCTCAAATGTATCCAGAGACGAATAACGGTCTGTTGTGGGGTTTTGACCCTAGAGATAGGTTTTCATCAGAAAAACCTATAGACATACAACATGAATTGCATGAATATGCTATAGAGGTCGTGGTACTTGCGGTGTTGGAGTTAATCAAGGCCTCGATGAGGACACCCTTGGCTTCTTGGGGTAGCGACAACAAGTCCTCTACGCTGAAGGTGGATGAGGTTTCTAGTTCGGTTACCTTCTTCGAGGAGCTTGCCAGATCTTCTTTGACATTGATGACATTGCATACAGTAAACTCGACTACCTCTTCTTGGATGACTGCTAGGAAATTGCTTCGAAGGAATTCCGCTAAGGTAACGCTCTGCCGAGGTCGATTTAGTTCTTCATTTTCCTGCACACTCAACTTCCGCTTTCTAAAGGTCTTCTTGCCTTTTCTCTTTGGGAGTTTACTTCTTCTTTTTCGCTCCCTAAAAATACGAGCTTCCTTCTGAGCATAGTTCGTTTGTCGCTTCTTGCGACGGGTCACAATAATCCATCCATCATCTTCATCTTCAACTTGTTTGCACTTTTCTTGAATGCTCTGACTTTGGTAGCTTATATCTCGAGCATTCTTATATGAATCCTTATTATGTGAATGAACCACAATGGGCTCAAAGGACCCAAATTGGATCAAACATTCTCCATTCTTGTAGAATGGAATTGCAGACAATTGGACGCTTTGATTTGTCATTATTGTTGCATGGTTTGTTTGACCTACCTCGTCGAGGTCAAGCTCAATTTTCTTCTCACGAGCCAACCTTAAAATCAACTTCTTCAATACAAAACATTTGTCCACCGAATGACTAATAACGCGGTGGTACTTGCAATAGTTAGGGTCGTTTACCCTTCCGAGCTCCCCTGGTCGTTTACATTTTGGAAGCTCATTGAGTTGTTTCTCCAGAAGTTGCTCCAACATATCTGGGACGTCAGAGTCCGAAAACGGATACACTTTCTCTTGTCTTTCTTTCAAAGTTGGGCGACGTCGTTCAACCATTTCCTGTTGCTTTCCCAGCTTAGCTTCTTTTCCTTTTGAGAAAAAACTTAAAAGGGGTCGTATTGACGACCATCGATTCTTTGGCGACGCTTTTCACAATTTTCTCGGCGCCCTTTACTTCTTTTCTTTCCTTCTTTACTTCTGAGATCAAGAGGTCCTTGCTTCCTCTAGCAACAATGCTCAACTCCATATCGTGAGCACGGGTTGCTAACTCCTCAAAACTGCGAGGCTTTATGCATTACAAGATGTAAAGAAGCCCCCAGTGCATGCCTTGGATGCACATCTCTACGGAAGATAACTCGGTGAGACGATCCTTACAATCTAGACTTAGAGCTCTCCAACGATTAATATAATCAACAACAGGCTCTCCCTTCCATTGTTTTGCATTTGTGAGTTCCATCATACTGACAATTCGCCTCGTACTGTAGAAGCGATTTACGAATTCTTTCTCGAACTGTTCCCAACTGTCAATTGTCTCTGGCTCTAAGTCAGTGTACCAGTCAAAAGCGTTTCCCTTCAAGGTACGCACAAATTGTTTCACCAAGAGGTCACCACGTGTCCCTGCGTTTTCACAGGTTTCAACGAAATGTGCAATGTGTTGCTTTGGGTTGCCCTTCCCGTCAAACTGCTGAAATTTTGGAGGCTGGTATCCTGTAGGCATTCTCAAGTTGTCAATCCTCTTAGTGTACGATTTGGAGTACATGAGAGGGTTTTGAGTGGGCCCGCCATATTGGGCTCTAATGGAGTTCATGATCATATCCAGGAGTTGTTGGACAGACAGGGAAGCAACTGAAGTCGGTTGGGGTGGATGCTCCTCCTGGATGATGGTTTTCCCCTTATCATTATTCCTTACTGCAGGGGTCTGGCTAGATTCAGCCGTTTCCTTGTTTTGAACCTGATTCTTGAGATAGGCAATTTCAAGATCTCTCTCTTCTACTACCTTCATTAGGAGATTAATCTTTCTTTCCATCTTTATCATTCTTTCATCAGGGTCTACATCAGTCATCATGACCGACATTACATGAGGATCTGATGTCTCCCTCTGTTGATTAAGAGCGGGAGTCGGTTGGTCAAACAGGGGGTTATCTTTGATGACAACCTTGCCTCTGGAAGTTTTAACCAGTAGTTTGATGATGTTACTTGCCATTGCATCAGGAGTTCGATCATCACTTGTCTCTCCCCCTTTGGAGCGACTGCGAGTCATCGGACCCACGTAGGTGTTTCTTGCAGCAACAGTGTTTGATGCAACTTTCTTTGATGTCATGACTTGATTTGAAGGAGAAAGAGATAAGAGGTAGAGTTGTCCCACCGGGCGTGCTAATCTGTTCACACGGGAATTCAATCAACGAATGGGAATGAGACACATGTAAATGAATTTGTATTGTATTGATTTTAGTATTTTGTGAGTACAATCTCTAATACTTGATCCTCTGATTCTCTCTCCTGTTTGTATATTTCACTCGAGGGCTACGAAAGCTTGTTCTCGAGATTGAAGTTGCAATGGATTCTTCAGGTTCGAAGAGGTGTTCTTCAGATTCGAAGAGATGTTCTTCAGATTTGAAGAATGTTCTTGATCTTCGAAGCAGTGTTCTCCGTTTAGAAAACGTTTGATCTTTAAGAATACAAAGAGTCTTCTGGTTTGTGAATTCTCTCTGGAGTCTCAAATTTATGAACCTTGAAAATGAAAGAGAGAGGTCTCTATTTATAGAGTTCCTATGGGCCTCAAGATGGGCTTGGGCTCGTTGGATTGAGCCTGCTCTTTATTGGGCCAACTCCTTTGGATTGGACCAGGTTGGCTTCGGGCCAACCATTTTGGATTGGGCCAACCTTTTTGGGCTTGGCTGATTTGGGCCTTCTGTCCTAGACCGGGCTTGATTGATTTTGGGCCTACGTCTCTAGACTAGGCTTGAACTTTTGTTAAATGGGCATTTAATTTAGACTTTTATCTACCAAATTTTAAGGAACCCAATTGTATAGCCATCAATTTAATTTAGGGATGCCTGCAGATTTAATTAGTCCCTAATTAAATAATTTTGTCATCAATGTCGGGTGATGATGTGGCAATTTTTGATTCGTCAAAATTTATATTCCAACAGAACTATCGTTCAAATATTGTAAACCGAGTTCTACTCCTATTCGACCCTCCTTGAGGTGTCTTTAGGAGACTGAGTGATTAAAACCTATATGTCTATGGTTAATCTATCCCAGGTGAATATGCATACAACTCTAAGGTTTTGGAGATCCACTCTATGCCTAGGGTCGAAGTTTATGACTTATGTCTAAGCCCTTTTCCTCCATTACTTTTGGGAAATCTGCTTTAACTCAACCCTTTCGGTGTCAAGTTAGAGCTGAACGAGTTACTCTAGATGGTCGGCTAAAGCTACCCGTGTTAAAGCTCACCAAAAGTAAACTCCACTTGAAGTTAGTCGAATTGCCTTTGCTTTAGGGCTTATTGTCTTTCCTTAGGGCATCTTGAATCCCTTAGGAAATTTAGCTCCTCATGAAAAAATGAATAAAATACAAAGAAATTAATTCAAGGGAGACCATTGAAACAAAACAAAAACAAATAAATAATAATAATTTGCAACTTCTATCCAAAACCCAAACTTAAATTTCTCAAACTTTGCTCTGTATTCAAGAATAAAAATGAAACTATGAAGTAAAGGAGAAAAATATGAAATAAAGTAAGAGAATGAACACAAGCTAAAAATAACTCAGTGATATTCCATTGCCAAAATTAAATGCAAAATCTAAAAAATCCTAAATAACACCTTGTTGAAATTGAAGTATACGAACTACATGGAAAAACAACTCGACCTCATGCAATCCAACAAAGTTGTTCTTTACAACTTACAATCTTCATCGAAGTCAGCTTGAAAGAGGATTAGAGGATTTAAGACTGAACAAGAATAGAGATAAAAAGAAAAAAGAAAACAGAATGTTGTCTTCGTAAATGAAAGAAAACTCATAAACTAAATTCAACAAAACTTCTAAAATCGAGCTCTTAGTTCAACTCCACCAACAACTTTCGTTGTAATGGGATTGAAGAAGAGAAGCAAGCTGAGAAGTAGAAGAAACTACAACAGAAACTAAAAAGAAGAAATTAGAAAACTGGAAAAAAAACCTAAAGCTGAAAAATAAAATTCTCCTCCGAAGACGAGCTCTCCTTTGACGGCTTCTTCCTCCAAAATATATAAGGATGACATTCTAGGTTTTCCTTCTTCATGGGTGATAGCATACAAATATGTTATCTTATTTCTTATATTTTAGCTAGTTTTTATACTTAAAACATGGATTTCATGACATTTTATGGTTAATTTCAGGAAATTGAGCTTGAGAAGAAAAAATAGAGTATTCGAGACTATTTTTGTGCAATTTGGAGCATGTGTATTCTTAATTTAAGACCCACGAAAAATATAGATGTGTTTTGAGTATAAGAAATATTTTGGGAGAATGTACATCGAATCACGATTCCAACGCATCAAACCAGAAGTCATTCGGACACCCGAACTAAAAGATATGACAAAAATGGTTGCAGTGGTTGTCTGGCAGCAAGCGCAGCGTTGCAACGCCGCCCATGGGGTTGCAACGCTATGTCGATTTCCTATATATACATCCTTATGAGCCCATTCAAAAGGGAGTCGAATTGTATAGAATTTTAGACCTATTTTCAACTCTTACACTAAAAAAGGAGCAGAATACTATTCTTCGGGGGCCAAGCACGTGAGAGGAGGCTCGAGATTGCGACGGGAGCTCAGGAACGAGGGACTAACATCTTCACCGATGAGTTTTCTTTCTTCTTCCTTTTCGTTTGTAGTTTTGTTATAGACTATAGTATGACATTAGCTTGTTTTGATAGTGATTATGAGTAGCTAATTGTCGTAGTTAGAGGATTGATTAACATGTTTTGAACTTATTTAAGTATGTATTGAACTTATGTTTGTGTTGCTTTATTTTTTGCAATTCTTTCTTAATTTACTTACTTTTCTTTGGCCAAGTTTAGCATGATTTGTTGATTTGATAGAATAGACTTAGATTAGAGCAAAGTTTTCAAAACCCTTAGTACTTCTGGCCACAAAAGTGACTCGAGTTCTTTAGGAAACATTTTAAGAAGTTATTTAATGCCATGCATGCTTTTAAAATTAATAAGGTAACTTTAGGATTTATTGTTATGCATGAGAATCATTAGTTCTCGAGAGAGTATTTTGAATATCATTACTTCTTGTTTATAATCTCACAACCATAGTCAATTGCATGTGCTAAATAAGAAAATAACTTGTGAAATCAATTCCCCTAACAATTCTTGCATATTCGTGTCTCCACTTGTATATTTACTTTTCTATCTTTGTTTTCACCTTTTATCAAAGTTTTGTTGCTTTAGATAAAATTAAGAATTAGTATCTTGGTAGTTAATCAATCTAGAAAACCATTCCTGAGGACGATACTCGTAACTTAAATCACTATATTAAAATTTGACCCATACACTTGCGGTATTGCAAATATATTTCACGCAACAATGGGTAAACTTGCCTTGTTGTATTTTTTTAGAAAAGCGACATAAAATCTCCCAAAATCACAGAAATCACGTTTTTTCTGCGATTTTCTGCATTTTTCCAGATATGTCTGCTACGCAATTGCATAGCAATTGCGTTCCATTTGCATTCTACATTCAAAACTGAAAAATATGAGATTTTGCCTTCATAGTTACTTATTTTTCCTGATACTTCAAGAACCTTTTTCTCTTCCTTAAATATATGCAGTTGACTCCACTTTATCCACTTTTTACCTAAAGAAATGAGGAAAACATACAAGTATAACTAAGTTTAAAGGATAAATAATTCTCATAAATGAGAATTATCACCCCCACAGGTCGTTCGAAATTACAATTGGGTCAAAGAAACTGTTTTACCCTTGTAATTACTTCTTGTTCCTTAAGTCCCCTTGATCCTCTAATGAATAATTGGTTTGTGGTCCAACCAGCAAACTGAATCCTTCTCAGGCCAATGAGAAGGTGGGCCCATTGTTCAAGACCTAAAGTCAGCACTTAAGAGACCAACCTCTCTACTAATCCCTAAAGTGGGTAGGAGTGAATTCCATCTCACAGAACAATGTTCTCAGCTATCTACCCAGTCTTATCCCCAAACTAGGAGGCTTATTGAGTCGGCGATCTCGGGCCACTCTCACCCATGCAAATCTAAAATAATCCCGAATAAACAAGAGTTCATAGCGCGCTCATGATTAAGATCGAGTTACCTAGGTCATTGTATGAATATAGTCAGTTAAGACAGTAAATAGAGTTATAAAGTCTAAGTGACTATTTCTCAAACCGATCTTATGCAAACTCATTGTATAGACAGTAAATAGAGTTATAAAGTCTAAGTGACTATTTCTCAAACCGATCTTATGCAAACTCATTGTATAGCACGCCCCCACTCGCATGTCTCCACATGAACGATTTAGGATCACATCGTTTGTACTTTACAAAGTGGGTCGCGCCCATAATGTTCTCAAGACAAGGTACCCAACCCTATCCTTATACTATAGATCATTCTGACTATAACTTGAACTTGATCCACTTTTATGTCACACATAGAGTTCAAGTTGATAGGAATCAGATCCCTATGAACAGTGGAAACGTAATTGAATCGTAAAACCCGATTTGTTTTGGCAAAAGAAAATACAGTACATTGGTAAAAATACAAATTGATAAACAATTTTAGGCATGGATTTAACATAATTAAACATGCTGTAAAAGTTTCTAGACTAAAAAGGTAATAGAAATTCACCTTTGTAGCTTTCACAATGCAACAACACCTTGTTTCTTTTTCCAGCAAGTTTCTCCTTAAGTCCTCTTCTACAGAACACCACCAAAAGTATAAACTCCCTATTCTCTGAGTTCTTTGGATTCAACCTTGTGGGAGGCTTCCAGCAATTGGAGAGGAAATTTGAGTTTGAGGGAATTCTTGAGAGAATCCGTGGTTTCTCAAAAACACAGTTGTCAAAAGTAATCGATCAAAATAAAAACCAATCGTCCCCTTCATCTCCCTCTTCATGTACTTATCAATAAAGAGGGAGAGTGAAGTGGCAAATGGGGAGTGGGGAACGTGTGTGACTCACACATTCCCATTAATTAATTAATTAAAAAATAGATTAATTTAATGAATATAATTATAATAATTAAATCAAATTTAATTAATATCAATATAACTTAATTTAATTAAATCATATTTAATTAAATTCAATTAATTAATTCTAAATTGATTAATCAAATATCATATATTCAATTTAGGTTATAATTGATTAAATCATATTTAATCATACTCCTTTTTAACATATAGTTTCAATGTACATCTTATGCGCATTAGATTTTGACCTATAGTTTTAAATATGAATCTCATTCACATTTAAATAATATTTGAACTCCTTCAAATATTTAATTCTTTCAATTAATTTAATTTGAATCATATTCAAATTAAATTTATACTATAAAGTTTTAATGTACATAAAAACTTTATATTCTAATGTATCTCCATACATCATTCTTATTCCCTAATAGAATTTGAACATTTCAAATTCTAATAATCTAAGAACTCTTTACGAGCTAAGAAGTGAACCTAATGAACCTACAGATCAGAAGCTCCAACTGTTAGGGTGTATGCCCTAATCTCGTGTAGTTTGTAATAATTATTGATGTAATAAATAAAAGTGATTTATTTATCAAACTTTGTATCTCGCATTTTATAAACTTAATCCAATAAACTAAGCTCTAGGGTCACATTATATGAGAGAACTAAAACTTGAACGGTATGTAGTTGACATACGGGGAGGATCACGTTCGAGTTAATGACCCGAACGGTCTATAGTATATGGATAGGATTGGAAACCTCATCCTGGTGACACTGTGGATGCAACCCGCTTTGTATTAGATACACACGAGGTGATCCAACTCGTTCATGTGGTTGACATGCGAGTGGGGGCATCTTGTGCAATGAGATTGTACAAGACCGAACTGTGAATTATTAGACCTACTGATGTAACACCGTTAACAGTATAAGACTAATAACTTCGTAGATGACCATTAGTGGCTCGTCCTTAATCCTGAGCGTGTTACGGACTCCTGTCTGCGGGGGTTTATCCTTTGACTAGTACGGGTGAGGGTAGCCACAGTTGCTCACCCAATATGCCTACCTTCTTGGGGGCAGGACCTTGTGGGGAGCTGGGAACTTAACTACGCAAGATGAAATTCACTCGTTCTCGAGTTAGGGAAACTAGAGGGGTTGTTCCCTAAAGTATTGTCTTTAGGGCTTGGACAACGGGGCCCCACCCTCTCATTGGCACGAGAGAGATGTTGTTTATGGTAGGACCATGCAACAAACTTGTTCATTAGATGAGCAGTGAGACTTAAGGAGCAAGAGGTAGACACATGAGTAAAACGATAATTTGACCCAGCTGTAACTACAAACAACCTGTGAAGGGTTGACTCACGGGCATTGGTTATATCGATGGACACAACTTGTCCTACAGTGATGAGAGTGCAGCTACGAGCTTTATTGGAGTGTTACCGTAGTTAATGAATGTTGATTAATCGGGTCAAAGAGTTTGATAGGTTAATCTCGTATCATTCGAGCTCGTCATCTGTAGGTCCTTAGGTCCCTCGGGGTGCTCAAATTGGATTGAATGAGGGTTTACAGTTTGGAGTGAATTTGAAGTGTTCAAATTCATTAAAAGGGAATTTATGTCATTTATATGTGATATAATGAACATAATATATAGTTTAATATGAATGAGATTCATAATAAACTATAGTCTAGCCTAATTGATTAATTAGAGCTAATTGGATTGAGAGAAATTAAATTGAATATGATTCAATTTAAAATTCCACAACTATGCAAATGTGATTTGTATAATAAAGTATGAGATACCTTATATTATATCATATGTAAATATGATTTGCATATTATATAGTCGTGGTATTTTGGTGAATTGGTGGAGATTTTAACTCCACCACACACCATTATATATATAGGTGCTTGGAGAAGCACTTGTTATCACAAGTTCTCATTTTTTGGATTTTGAACCAAAAAGAGAAAGAAGAATTCTCTCTAGCTCTCTCAATTCTCTCTACTTTCTCCAAACCCAATTCCAAAGGGAGTCCCACAACTCTCCCTCTACCTCTCGAGAACAATCGAGAAGATCAAGTGGAAGTGCCCAACTTGATTCGTTCGAGGTACGAGTTCATGAGTTCGTTGGATCGAGAGAAATCGTGATCGAGGAGGAAATCGAAGAACCGTTCTTCAAGAGGTTAGTAATCCTTTACTTACTGTTTTTCCTTCTCGAAAAACATGTTTAACCTATTTAGTATGTTGATACTTTTAGTTTTAAGAAAATTAGAACTACAATGAATCAACGACGACTCACGTCACTTCCGTTGTGGGAAATCCATTCCCTTCACCAATGATACAAGATTATTAGGTTAATCTCATTAACCCCCTAATCAACATTCGTTAACTGCGGGAACACTCCACTATAGTTCCGCAGTTGCACTCTTCTCACTGCAAATATATTTCTGTGTCCATGGATATTAACCAATAACAACAAGTCAATCTTTCACGAATGACCATAACACTAGCTGAGTCAAATTACCGTTTTACCCCTAGGTTACATCTTTTACCTTAAGTACCAGTGCTCCTCTAATGAACGACCTGTTTATGGTCCTACTAATAAACAGAAGTCCCTCTCAGGCCAATGAGAGGATCGAGCCCTTTGTTCAAGTCCCGGAGACACCACTTAAGGGAACATTCATCTACTTACCCTAAAAGGCAGGAAGGAGTGAATTCCTTCTTGTTAGGTTAAGTCCCCAGCCACCTGCTTGGTCTTGTACCCAAGAAGGTAGGCATATTGAGTCAGAGACTCGAGTCACTCTCACCCGTACTAGTCAAAGGACAATCCGTCGCAAACAAGAGTTCGTAACCTGCTTAGGATTGAGATCAAGTTGCCTAGGTCATCCTATTGAAATAGAAACCTAACTTGTCAACGGAGTTACATCTAATGGTTACTATTTCGTGGTCCGGTCTTATGTGATCTTATCACATAGGATATCCCCACTCACATCGTCTACACGAACACGTTGGATCATTGTGTTTGTATCAAATACAAAGTGGGACATATCCATAGTATTACCAGGATAAGGTACCTAACATTATCCCTTTACTATAGACCCTTTAGACTGTTTCTTGAACTGAGATCCTTATATGTCTACTACATTCAGTTGAAGAGACATACAACAACCTAAGGTGTTCGTTTATTGGATTTAGGGTTAATATAAGGCAATATAGGAAAAATGAAATAAAAAATAACACTTTATTGATTTAATTAGAAAAATATTACAAACTATGAGTTTTAGGGCATAAAACCCAACACAAGTATACATCCTATAGCCAAGGGTTCTTAGTTTATTAGATTAGGGTTTCAAAATACACAATTCACTTTATTCAATAACACCTTTACTGAATAAACCTCAATGACAAGTTTATTGTAAAATAGAATATACATTCAGTTTACATACCACAAGTTCTAGCCCATCCTTGTGGGCTTATTTTTCCATGCAACTTTTAACTGTAGCCTCTTTCTTAACCCATCCTTGTGGTCCAATTTTACCCATAACATTTGTAATATATGGAATACATATCTCAAAAAAGATAGAATAATATGTATAACTGTAGTACATATTTTAACTTATATTAATTTAATATTATTACTTATACTGTTGTGTTTGCGACTATATGCATGACAAAACAAAACTTGGTATATATGAAGTATATATGAAGTTATAAATACATGTCAAAATGAAAGTAAATATATTAAAACAGGAAATTATATTTTTTAAAAAAATTAGACATGTAATGAAGAGATGAAATGTTTGCATTAAATGATACTTTTGAGGATTTTTTGGGCTAGAAAATTTTGAATATTGGCGGTAAAAACAAAATTGTTTTCGAAAATCATAATTGTGTAGTAATTACAAAATATTATGTGTAATAATTAAAACAACATGATGGGTGTTATAGAAACGCAGAAAAGCAAAGCGCAAGTGTTGTCAAACAAATAATATATGGAAGTACTCTAAGTAGCGAATCTAAGGGAACGGTTAACAATTTTTTTCAATAAACAACACAATTACTTACAAGTTGCAACCAAAAGTAGCCAAGTAAATAAGATGTTTTGGGGAGGTTTTGTGCAAGAACAGTCAAGGAAACTAAAAGAAAAAATAAGAAACAAAAATGAGAAGCAAAAGATTCAAATCTAGTTCAATCCTGAGGAAACGCCCACCATGCGCCTGCAAACTTGCTTAAGTAAGTCCAGCTATTTCAGAGATTCTTCCTTTTTCGCCTGCATACTGACTCTTTTGAGTTCTGTATGATTCAGACAAAATGTTGTTGAAATGCGCTTGCAACTTACACTAATCGACACTTAACACCATTAATCGAGTTCAACACCTATTCGACCCTTTTCTAAGTGCTTTTTGGAGTCTAAGCAATTAAAGTCATATGTCTATGACTAACTTTAACTTAGATAAATAAAGAGCACAACTCAATGATTCTAAATGTTTTTGTCCTATGTCTAGGTACAAAAAGCGAATTACCGTGTCTAGACTCTTCTCCTAGATTGCTTTTATTAAAATGTGTGTTCGATCCAACCCTTTCAGTATTGAATCTCACACAAACTATGCTAACTCAAGTGATCATTTTAAGCTAATAATGAAACTTAAACTCAATAAAAGCAAACAATGTTAAATGTTAAGTGCAAAGTTGCTAGAATCACATGGTGGAGTTTATCTCTTTTTTAGGGTATCCACTTCATTAAATCACCTCCAAGGAGTTTAGCTACTCATTGAAAACAAAAATAAAGTGTAGAAAATAAAAAGAACACACGAATGAGAAAATATCAACTTCATTGAAATAAAGAACAAGAACTAAATTTAAAGTTTAGAATTGACATATAATAACAACTTGAAACAAAACTTGAACTACAACTTGAAGAATGGAAATTGAATAAATAAAATAGAAACTTACACTTTAGTTTAAAACTGAAAAGCAACAACTAAATTAAAGAAAATAGAAAGAACAAAATTCAAATGAAAGCTATAGAAAACCTGAAGTTGTTCATTCTTTCTAACGTTGTTCAATCTCTTTCGAGGAGAACAAGTCTTTACACTCCTTTCTGTCGAAGTTCGTTTTCGAGTGAAGTATGAACATAACTTTTGGGAGACTCGGTATGACAGCTGAAAAGAAAAGAAATCTGCAGAATTCGGTTAAGCAAGAAGAATCCTAGCTCTCTTGAAAATGAACCTTGAGCTGGGTTTTATAGACCTCAAGGCCTAAGATTTATTGTTGAGATCAGTGTGGAGAAGCTTGGTCGATCATATCCCTTGATTGTCGGAGACTTGATTGAGAATATTTGATATTATTTGATACTATCTGCAAATCTCGCAAATCTAAGAGAATTTGATAAAAAATTCCAGATGCAGCCGCAATTGTCGGTGTGATTGTGTTGTTGTCGAAATGGACTAAATGTGGTCGCATAGTTAGGCTCATTTTAGGTTCTTCCTGTAATAGTTTGAATTTGGCTTCTACTCTCAATTGTTGGTGCATCCTGGTCACATATCTCTTGGATCATCTTTCATTTGTCTCAGTGCGGCTAGAATGTGGGCGTATTTGGATCCTTTTTCAACCTCTCTACACAAAATCAATAAAAAAATCAACATTTTTTTAACAAAAATGATTCTAAGTACACCTAAAAACTTACTTTTACCAAATCAAGACTTCAAACACATGCAAATCTTATTTTTACTTAAATGTGTTCTAATTGACATGAATTATAACATTAAGCACTCGCTTTCTAAGCAAATAGTTTAGTTTTTAGAACAAAATAACACTCATAAAAGAGTGTTATCACATCATATTTTCAAAATTCATATTTATCATAAATATGTGAAATAATTGCCTTCAATGAAAATATGTATGTTAAGGAAAGTAGAAATTCAAAATAAAAAATTAAATATAGAAATGGTATTAAATGAGGGTAAAATCATAAGAAAAAATGAAAAAAACTTTACCCAATCTAAAGCTGAAAAATTTTATAAAAATTGACATTGGTAAAGTATAGTGTATTGAAAATAGGCTCTTTGGCATAATTTCTTAGGCGTAAGATAGATTTTCTCAAGAAAGTTGTTGTGCAAAAACTCACTACATAACCATACACAATCGTAGGTAGTAATTGGTTTTCAAGGTGAACCCCACGAGGATTAAAGTAATCAAATTCTATAAAATTGAGACTCACTAAAAACTAATGCTTAAGCCAAGGAGGTAAAGAAATGAAGGGATTTAGAATTCTCGCAGCGGAATACATTGTGAAACGTCGTTGTTTCGTTGCATAAAACGTATCTTAAAATCAAATCTATCTCATAGATTCCTAGGCTAAACATGTAAATAGAGAAGAAAAACAAAAACTAACACGTTACTTACTTGTTGAAAAACTCTTTTTCAAAGCTTTCCTCCCCCGGCCACAATCTCGATCCCTCTCGAACCTACAATCTCTACGAACTCGATACTCAAACCGAACAGTGAGACACTTTCAAAATGTCTTCTCGGTTGTTCTCGGGAGGTTGAGGGAGAGTGTGTGGGACTCCCTTTGATTTTGGGTGAGGAGAATTCTGGAGAGAATTGAGAGAGAATGAGAGAAGTTTTTTTGTTATCTTTGGATGAAAATCTAAAAAATGACAAATGGTTTCATGGTGTGTGTTGTAGTTAAAATCTCCATCAATTCACCATTTTACCACAACTATATGATATGCAAATCATATTTGCATATCACATAATATAAGGTATCTCATACCTTATTATACAAATCTCATTTGCATAAATGTGAAATTTTAAATTGAATCACATTCAATTTAATTTCTCTCAATTCAATTTCTCCGATTAGCATTAATTAATCAATTAGGCTATACTATAGTTTATTATGAATCTCATTCACATCAAACTATATATTATGTCATCTATATCTCATATAAATGACATAAATACCCAAATAATGAATTTGAACACTTCAAATTCCCACCAAACTATAAACCCTCAATTTGTCCAATTTGAGCCACCCGAATGACCTAATGGTGAAGAGAATAAAAGTCCCACGCAGCGGAAGACGATTGAATCGTCGTGGTGAAAATTATGCAACTGACTTTCATTAAAACGATTTAACACTTAAATCTAGGCTAAACATGCAATTCTATGGAAGAAAAACCAGCAAGAAGAAATCTACTTACTTGTTGAAGATTCTTTTCAAGGTTTCTTCCAATGATCATGAACACTTCGTGCTTCTCGATCTCAACGAACTCGAACTCACGAACAAGATCTAGTCACAACCACTTGGAATCTCGGTTGTTCTTCTTTTGAAAAGAAGGAAGATGGTGGGATCTTCTTGGTTTTGGAGAGGGAGGAGAGTTAAGAGAAAAGTTGAGAGAGAATTCTCTTCTTTTGGTCAAATTTCCAAAAATGAGAGAATGGAATAAGAAACCCTTCTTGCAAAGGGTTTAAATAGTGAAAGAACATGGAGTTAAAATCTCCACATTATTACCACTTTACCACAATTATAGGTTATGCAAATCATATTTGCATAACCATATAATATAAGATATCTCATATCTCATTATACAAATCACATTTGCATAATTGTGGATTTATTAAATTGAATCACATCCAATTTAATTTCTCTCAATTAATTTCTCCAATTAGTCCTAATTCAACAATTAGGCTAACCTATAGTTTATTATGAATCTCATTCACATTAAACTATATATTATATCATTCATATCTCATGAAAATGACATAAACGCCTCTAAGTGAAATTAAACACTTTAATTTCATACCAAAACATTCACTCTTCTTTTAACCCAGATTGAGCCAACCGAGGGACCTAATGGACCTACAGTGACGGGCTCCAATGATCTGAGATTAACCTATCAAACTCTTTGACCCGGTTAATCAACATTCATTAGCTACGGTAACACTTCACTATAGCCCGTAGTTGCACTCCCATCAGTGCAGAATATTACGTGTCCACTGATATAACCAATAACCATGAGTCGACCCTTCACAGGTTGTTCGTAGACACGGCTGGGTCAAATTACCATTTTACCTCTGTGTCTACTTCTTGTTCCTTAAGTCCACACTGCTCCTCTAATGAAAACATATCGTGATGGTCCAACCATACACAACTGTTGGGATTTATTCCCTAAACTTGTGTAATTTTGATCAATTAAATAAAGTGTTATTTGTTTTTATAAGATTACAGTCTTGCTTTTATAAATCCAATAAACTAAGTTCCAAGGTTATAACATTTATCTTGAAATCAGTGTAGTGGACACTATTTGGGTTGACTTCAAGATTATAACCTAAATAGTCTATGGTATAAGAATAAGGTTGGAAACCTCATTCTGGTAACACCATGGATGCGGCCCACTTTGTAATTAGTACAAATGAGGTAATCCAACTCATTCATGTAGTTGACATGCGAGTGGGGGCATCCTGTATGAAGAGTTCATACAAGACTGGATTGCAAATTATTAGTCTAACCAGTATAACACCGTTAACAAGATAAGACTAGTAATTTATAGATGGTCATTAGTGACTCGACTGAATCTTGAGCAAGTTAAGAACTCCCCGCTTATAGGGGTTTGTCCTTAGACTAGTATGGGTGAGAGTGGCACATGCTGGCTCAATAAGCCTACCTTCTCGGGTGACGGAACCTTGTAGGTAGTGGGAACTTAACTGTGCAGATGAAATTCACTCATTCCTCTCTCGAGGAATTAGATAGGTTGTTCCCTTAAGAACTGACTCAAGGTCTTGAACAATGGGGCCCGCCCTCTATGAGGGTATGAGTCTAAGGTAGGACCTTAGACTAGTTGTTCATTAGAGGATCAGTGGTGCTTAAGGAGCAAAGAGGTAATCACAGGGGTAAAACGGTAATTTGACCCACCGTGATTCTGAACAACTTTGTAAAGAGTCGACTCATGAGTAATGACTATATCGGTGGACACAATATTATCTACATGAGTGAGAGAGTGCAACTACAAGTCTATAGTGGGTGACTTGTAGTTAATGAATATTGATTAAGCTGGATCAAAGAGTTTGATCGATTAATCTCACATCATTGGAGCTCATGATCCGTAGGTCCATTAGATCCTCCGTTGGCTCAATATGGTAATATTGAGGGTATAAAGTTAGAAGTGAAATTGAAGTGTTCAATTTCATACATGAGGAGTTATATCAATTATATATGATATAATTGATATAATATATAGTTTTAATGTGAATTAGATTCATATATAAACTATATACTAAAGAGAGATTTAATGAGGGTAGGATGGTCATTTCCATCCTATTTCTCTATATATATAGGTTGCATGAGATGCAACTGAGTTAAGGTTTCGGAAAAGCTCTTTTATTGTTGTTGGAAGAGTTCTAAGACAACAAAAACATCTCTCTCTCAAAATACCTCACAGACTCCTAAAGGGAACCCACCTTCCTCCTCTCCTGAGAGAACAACGGAGAAGATTCGGTGGTCGTGTCTTCGCATACGTTGAAGTTCTTGTTCTTTGAGATCGTGGCCGTGGAGAGAGGAGCACTTGAAGAAAGGTTCTTCAAAGGTAAATTCTTGTTGTCCATTTCACTTTTATGCTTAATCTAGTTTTGTATGTTCTTGAATTTATCGTTGTAACTAAATCAAGAGAGCGCGATTCGCAATCGCTTCCGCTGCGGGGACTTCTATTCCTTCAACAAAGACCCTTCTCGGGCGGTGAGAAGGTGGGCGCCGTTGTCCAAGCCACGGAGACAACGCTTAAGGGAACAACCCTCTAGTTTCCCTAAACGCGAAACGAGTGAATTCCATCTCGCGTAGTTAAGTTCCCGACTCCTACTTGGTCTTGTCCTCGAGAAGATAGGCATATTGGGCGATAGCGCGTGACCACCCTCACCCGTACTAGTCAAAGGGACGGACCCTGCAGGCGAGAGTCCGTAACACGCTCGGATTCGGTCGAGTCACTAATGGTCATCTACGAAGTTATTAGTCCTCATCACAACGGTGTTACATCGGTGGTCTAATAGTTCACGGTCCGGTCTTGTACAATCTCATTGCACAGATGCCCCCACTCGCATGTCAACCACATGAACGAGTCAGATCACCTCGTTTGTATCTAATACAAAGCAGGCCGCATCCACAGCGTATCCAGAATTAGGTCTCCAAAACCTATCCATATACTGTAGACTGTTCGGGTCATTAACTCGAACGTGATCCTCCCTATGTGTCCACTACACACCGTTCAAGTTCTAGTTCTCTCATAAATTCAATGACCCTGAAGCTTAGTTTATTGAAAAAGTTTGTAAATATTGTGAGACACAAAGTAATGAAATAAATAACATTTTATTAATTTCAAACTGTAAATTACAAACACGGGATTAGGACAAAAATCTCAACAAATGTACCTACAGATGACGAGCTCCAATGATCCGAGACTAACCTGTCAAACTCTTTGACCCAGTTATTTAACATTCATTAGCTACGGTAACACTCCACTAAACCTCGTAGTTGCACTCTCATCACTATAGGACAAGTTGTGTCCATCGATATAACCAATGCCCGTGAGTCGACCCTTCACAGGTTGTTCGTAGTCACAGCTGGGTCAAATTACCGTTTTACCCCTGTGTCTACCTCTTGCTCCTTAAGTCCCCACTGGTCCTCTAATGAACAACAACGTTGTATGGTCCAACCATAAACAACAACTCTCTCGGGCCAGTGAGAGGGTGGGGCCCCGTTGTTCAAGCCCTAGAGTCAGCACTTAAGGGAACAACCCCTCTAGTTTCCCTAATTCAGGAACGAGTGAATTTCATCTTGCGTAGTTAGGTTCCCAACTCCCCACGTGGTTCTGTCCCTGAGAAGATAGTCATATTGGGCGAGCAACTGTGGCCACCGTCAAAGTCTAATAATTCACGGTCTGGTGTTGTACAATCTCATTGCACAGGATGCCCCCACTCGCATGTCAACCACATAAACGAGTCGGATCACCTCATTTGTATCTAATACAAAGCGGGTCGCATCCACAACGTATCCAGAATTAAGTCTCCAACCCTATCCATATACTGTAGACCGTTCGGGTCATTAACTCGAACGTGATCCTCCCTATGTGTCCACTACACACCGTTCAAGTTCTAGTTCTCTCATAATACAATGACCCTGGAGCTTAGTTTATTAGATTAAGTTTATGAAATATGCGAGACACAAAACATTGAAAAAATAACTCTTATTTATTTCAACTTGTAATATTACAAACTTACACGAAATTAGAATATACATCCCAACAAAAAACTCAAGTAAAAATTGAAAACAACGACTCAAAATAAAGTAAGCAATAATAGCAACTTAATACTAGACTTAAAGGACTCAAAACGACAAGTTAAACGAAACTAAAAGTGATAAAAAGAAGCAAGTTGGTATTTATGAACTCCTAACTTAAATTTTGTTTTTGGCCAATTTATTATAACAAAGCCATAGCAAAGTTTAAACAGTAAATGAAAATGACTAATTTGTGCCCAAACTTCTTCCAAAATCATTAGCTACCGTTTATAAACTAAATTTAGCATACACCTATGAAAACCCAGTCATATAGACAAAATTAAGCCTCTATTTCACTTGTTTTACAAGCTAATAATATATGTCTATACTCTTAAATTCATTATCTAAATAATAATGAAAGAACTTGTATCATTTGTTCCTTTCCAATAATTTTCAACCCTTCTGGTATAAAAAACTAGCTAGAATCCTACCTAAGTTGATCAATTTTAAGGGAGAAGGAAAGATAAATAAACACCCACAATTGAAATGCTCAATATTTGCAATAGTTATAACAAAAGGGCTTCCACAAAATGTTAGGGTTCCATAAATCTCAACTCTAAAGAAATTAGTTCATGATGAAATTAAACCTTAAATACAGAAAATCAAAGCTACAATCATCTATAAAACATTTAGAACTAACAAATCGACCAAGAATTACAATCTAGAGTGAAATCTAAGAAGATAAAGAACTAAAATTGGAAGGAAGAAAAGTTTTGAGGTAGAAAATGTTGCACCAAAATTTCTCCACTTTGAGCTTCTTCTTCTCACGAATTCTCCTCTACAAGCCTTCTTCTCCTTCTTCTAGAAATCGATTTCTTTTCCCTTCTTCTCACACTTTTTCTTCTCTTTCTATTTTCTATTTATATGGAGGGTTAGAGCACATTTAATGGTTGTTTTGTCCATTTTAAACTAAGTAGCGCTGAGTCATATGCCAAATTTACACAACTTTTTGCAACTCCCGATGCTACAACAATCTCATAGAAAAATCTTATCCTCAACATTCTATTTTCCACCTTCAAAAGTAAAAAAAGGATAAGAGAACCGTTCTTGAAAACACTAAAATGGGGCAAAAACTAGTAAAACAAGAACCAATAAGGCTAACAATAACCTTAAATTAACTTCTAAGATAACACCAAACTAACTACACAAAATACGAAAAAAAATAATGCAAACCACTATTACTTTATCTCAAAAAAACAACTATGAAAACTGCTAAAATAATCCTATTTCATAGAATTATTAAAAGTATATATCCTAAAAAAAAACTTACATTATTGCATCTCTTTATTATTAAAATCGACAAAAAGAAACATTATAACATGTCAAATTAAATAAACTTATTATAAAAATATAGTACTTGAAGGGATTGAATCCCAATGCATAAGCATGTGATCACTTTTGCTTTGAAAAATTGAAAGAACTTACTAAATTAGGTTAAGCATATTGATAGCATACAAATATTCTATCTTATTTCTTATATTTTAGCTAGTTTTTATACTTAAAATATGGACTTTCATGACATTTTATGACTAATTTCAGGAAATTGAGCTTGAGAAGCAAAAATAGAGTGGTCGAGACTATTTTGGTGCAATTTGGAGCATGTGTATGCTTAATTGAAAACCCACGAAAATTACAGATGTATTTTGAGTATAAGAAATATTCTGGGAGATTTTACATCGAATCACGATTCCAACGCATCAAATCGATGGTCATTCGGACACTGAAGCGAAAAGATATGACAAAAATGGTTGCAGTGGGTTGTCTAGCAGCAAGCGCAGCGTTGCGACGTTGTTCCCTAGCGTCGCAACGCTGCACAGCGTTGCAACGTTGTGCCGATTTTCTATATATACATCCTTATGAGCCCATTCGAAATGGAGCTGAATTGTATAGAATTTTAGACATATTTTCACTCTTACACTAAAATTTGAGCAGAATACCATTCTTCGGGAGCCAAGCACGTGAGAGGAGGTTCGAGATCGTGACGGGAGCTCGGGAACGAGGGACCGACATCTTCACCGAAAAGTTTTCTTTCTTCTTCCTTTTCGTTTGTAGTTTTGTTATAGACTCTAGTATGACATTAGCTTGTTTTGATAGTGATTATGAGTAGCTAATTGTCGTAGTTAGGGGATTGATTAACATGTTTTGAACTTATTTAAGTATGTATTGAATTTATGTTTGTGTTGCTTTATTTTTGGCAATTCTTTCTTAATTTACTTGCTTTTCTTTGGCCAAGTTTAGCATCATTTGTTGATTTAAGTTGATTCGATAGAATAGACTTTGATTAGAGCAAAGTTGCCAAAACACTTAGTAATTTTGGCCACAAAAGTGACTCGAGTTCTTTGGGAAACATTTTAAGAAGTTGTTTAATGTCATGCATGCTTTTAAAATTCATAAGGTAACTTTAGGATTTATTGTTATGCATGAGAATCATTAGTTCTCGAGGGAGTCTTTTGAATATCATTACTTCTTGTTTATAATCTCACAACCATAGTCAATTGCATGTGCTAAATAAGAAAATAACTTGTGAAATTAATTCCCCTAACAATTCTTGCATATACGTGTCTCCACTTGTATATTTACTTTTCTATCTTTGTTTTCACCTTTTATCAAAGTTTTGTTGCTTTAGATAAAATTAAGAATTAGTATCTAGGTAGTTAATCAATCTAGAAAACCATTCCTGAGGACGATACTCGTAACTTAAATCACTATATTAAAACTTGACTCGTACACTTGCGGTATTGCAAATATATTTCACGCAACACATACACTAAGGAATAAATCAACATGCCTTTGTTGAACCAAATTTATTTCCACAACGTCAATCTAGTTGGACACCTCCACTTGATCTTTCCCGCTATTCTATGGACAAAGAACGGTTTGTGAGAACCTCTTTTTGGAATAGAGAATTCTTGAGAGAATTGAGAGGGAGAGAGATGTAGAGAGAAAAATTGGTGGAGTTATGGAAAAATCTCTAATGTGAGACTTAGGATCGAAAGTGCATTATAACGCACCTTTATATAATGAGTCGGGATGAAGGTAACTTCCTCCATCCACTCACCCACTCATTCTACCAATTTGTAAAATGCAAATCAATTTTGCATTTTACATTAATTAAGTATCATATACTTAATTAAATCTATATTGAATCATATTCTAATGGATTTCTCTCATATAGGTTAGTTTTAATTTGAATCTCATTCAAATTAATTTTGTCTTAGAGATCTAATATGAAACCAATTCATATTAAATAATATTTGAATCTTAATCCAAATATACTATACATTTTAATTTTGAATCTTATTCAAAATTCTTTATATTGTATCAATTATATCTCATATAATTAATATCATCTCCCTTAATTTAAACATTTCAAATTTCTTCCAGAGCTAATATTTTTTGTTAATTCCGTTGTGAGCTAGCAGGGGGCCTAATAGACTTATAAATCAGAAGCTCCAATGATTCGAGATTAATCAATTAAACTTTTTAATTGAATTAATCAATATTCATTAACTATGAGTCATTCCATTAAAGATCCATAGTTACACTCTTTTCATTGTAGGACAAGTTGTGTCCATCAATCTAACCATTACCCGTAAGTCAACCATTCACGAGATGTTAGTAATTACAACTGGGTCAAATTACTGTTTTAATCCTATAATTACCTCTTATTCCTCAAGAACCACTTGTCCTCTAATGAACAACCTATTTATGGTCCGACCACAAAGTCCCTCTTTGGCAAGTGATAGTGTGAGGCTCCGTTATTGAGGTCTCGGAGTCAGCACTTAAGGGAACAACTCCTCTACTCTCCCTAATGTCGGGAATGAGTGAATTTCTTCTTGTGAAATCACGTTCTCATCTCCTCACTCGGTCTTGTCCCCAAACTGATAGGCATATTAAGTTGGCAACTCGGGTCACTCTCACCTATACAAATCAAAGGGTAATCCCTCATAGGCAGGAGTTCATAACCCACTCAGAATTCAAGTCGAGTTATTAATGGTGATCTTAAGTGAAATAATAATCTATTCATTTAATGATATTACAAAGTTAGATTAATTATTTCATGGCCTGGTCTTATACAAAAATTATTTCATGGTCTGGTCTTATACAAACTCATTGCATAGGATACACCCACTTGCATGTCTCTACATGAACGAATTGGATCAATTCGTTTATATCAAATACAAAGTGGGTCGTATCCATAGTGTCACCAAGATAAGGTACCCAACCTCATCAGTGTACTATAGACCCTTTAAGTTATTTATTGAACACGATCCACCTATATGTCCACTACATACTGTTCAAATTTCATAGATAACCTTATATGTTTGTTTATTGGATTTGAGTTTAAGCGAATCTACAAAAATGATAAAATAACTCTTTATTTTATTGAATGAATACATTCTTACAAATCCACGAGTTTAGACCATAAAACACAATAACTTTTTGAATTGTTTATAAAAATATTGTAGTTTTTATTAGATAAAAGAGCACCATCTCTTGAAGAGACGATCTACGACATGTGGTTGAAGGTCGCAACATATACTTTGTTTTTAAAAAAAACACATGTACAGGTCATATTTTCTTAAAAAAAAAAAAACGAATGTAACACAAAAACAAATACAATCCTCCTTGTTAGTAAAACTGGTTGTTGGACAACTTGGAATCTAGAATAACGTATATTTAGTTTTTTCCTTTTTTTTTTCTTCCATTTCTTTTTTCCCCTTGTTTTTTCTTTCTTTTTTTTCTTACAAATCAAATATTGTTGTAAAAATTGGAGGCGAAGCCGAGCACCAAAACTTCACCAAAACATATAATAATAATAATAATAATAATAATGAGAATATGGATATATAAGAAAATTATATATATATATTAAGAAAAGAAAGTGGAATTATATGACAACATTAAATAAAGAAGGAAAATTAGAGAGAAAGTGGAAGGAGAGGAAAATGATTGGAGAGCTTCAATCCAATGGTATATTTCATTATCCACCAAAAGTCGCTATTTATAGGCTATTTGGCATGAAGCAAGTGGGTTATTTTGGGCACCAAGTATGAGTAGGCTTATGACACATGGAAGACACATGACCAAAGGGGGGCATGCCACATGGTTAGATAAGAAACGAACATCTATTTTCATGCATTTATAATACTCCCCCTTAGATGTCCATTTTATATAATACATGTCTCGTTAAAACCTTACTAGGGAAAAACCAAATGGGAAAAAAATCCTAGTAAAGGAAAAAGAGTACATATTTTATATAAAGAATACAATATATTTGCCCCTCCTCATCGAAACATCACTTGAGATCTCTAACTCGTTGCATTATAATGTTGTGCACCAATTTTTCAAATGTTGCAATTGATAATGCTTTTGTAAATTAATCTGTCAGGTTATCTTTTGAACAAATTTGTTGTACATTGATGTCATCATTTTCTTCAAAATCATGAGTGTAGAAAAGTTTCGGTGAGATATGCTTTGTTCTATCTCATTTGATATATCCTCCCTTGATTTGGGTTATACATGTTGTGTTGTCTTCGTACAATATTGTCGGAAGATGTTTACTAGAAGACATGTCACATGTTTCACGAATGTATTGAGTCATTGATCTTAACCATATACATTCTTGACTTGTCTCGTGAATTGCAAGGATTTCAGCATGATTTGAAGAAGTAGTTGTGATGGTCTATTTCACTGATCACCATGATATAACAGTACCTCTACATGTGAATAGATAACATGTTTGAGATCTAGCTTTGTGTGGATCAGATAAATATCCAAAATCTGCATAACCAACTAGATCAAAATTAGATTTGTTAGAATAAAACAACCTCATATCAATCGTTCCTCGGAGATAACGAAATATATATTTAATTCTATTCCAGTGTCTTTTTGTTGGACAAGAACTATATCTCGCTAATAAATTTACTAAAAATGCAATATCTGATCTTGTATTATTAACAAGATACATAAGTCCACCAATTGCACTAAGATATGGTACTTTAGGACCAAGTATTTCTTTATTATCATCTCGAGGTCGAAATATATCTTTCTTTGCATCCAGTGAACGAACTTCCATTGGAATATTCAATGGATGTGTTCCATGGAATTTTAATGGACCAAGTATTCCATTGAACATTCCAATGGAAGTTCGTTCACTGGATGTGTTTTGTTCATATAGAACCTTTTTAAGATTTTTTCTGTATAAGTTGATTGATGAACAAATATTCCATCTGTTAAATGTTCAATTTGTAAGGTAAAATTTTGTTTTTCTAAGATCTTTCATCGCAAATTCTTTCTTGAGATATTCTATTGCCTTTGATAACTTTTCAGGAGTTCCAATTACATTTTAAGTCATCAACATATACAATTATAATAGCAAATCCTGACTATGATTTCTTTATAAAAACACATGGACATATTGGATTATTTTGATATCCTTTTTTCAACAATTATGTACTCAGTCGATTATATCACATTCATCCTGATTGTTTTAATCCATAAAGTGATCTCTGTAATTTTATAGAATATAGTTCTCGAGAACTTGATTTATATGTTTCTGAATTTTAAATCCTTCTGGGGCTCTCATATAAATGTCATTATCAAGAGGTCCATATAAATATGTCGTGATTACATCCATTAGATGCATGCCAAGTTTTTCATATACAGTCAGGCCAATTAGATATCTTAATGTTATTGCATCCACCACAGGAGAATATGTCTCCTCAATATCAGGCCTTTGCGAGAACCCTTGTGCAACAAGTCTCGCTTTATATCTTGTGACTTCATTCTTTTCTTTTTTTTCTTACAAATACCCATTTATATCTCATAGGTTTGACACCTTCTGGTGTTAGGACTACTGGTCCAAAAACCTCACGTTTTGAAAGTGAGTTTAATTCTGCTTGGATTGCTTCTTTGCATTTAAGCCAATCATTTCTATGTCGACATTCTTCGATAGATTTTGGATCAGAATCATCATCATCATGAATAATATTATGAGCAACATTGTAAGCAAAAAATGTTGTTAACAACTATATCATTTCGGTTCCATCTTTTTCCTGATATAAGATAGTTTATAGAAATTTCATTATTAGCCTCAAGTATTTGACTTTCATCAATACTTTTATCAGTAGTTGTATTCTGGATTCCTTCTGAAACATTCATATCATTTATCGGATCATTTTGTGAAAGAATCTGAATTCCCTTAAGCAGCGGAAACGTGTAAAGATCGTGAAACTTGTTTTGTTTTTGGTTAAACACAAAAATCAGTACATTGGCAATTTAAAAATAGATAAGAAATTTAGGCATGGATTTAATACAATTAAACATGTTGTAAAAGTTTTCTAGAAATCGAATTTTACCTTTGTATTTTCAATTTGAGCAACTCCTTGCAAATCACTGTTCTACACAGCACAACGAACAACAACTCTTACTCTTCCTCTTTCTACAGGACACCACCACAAGTGAGCACCTTCTATGTCTCTGAATCCTTAGACATTGTCTTGTGGGAGACAACCAACAATTGGGTGGAAGAGAATTTGAGAGAAAAAGGATTCTATTGATTTCCAAAATCAACTGCAATGATCAATCTGGTCGATCAGTTTCTTCAACTGACCCCTCTCCCTATTTATCTATCGATAGGGAGAGGAAGGAGGGTAGTGGGAACGTATGAAGATGACACGTTCCCTTAATTAATTTAATTAATTAAAACATAAGTAATTATTTATTTAATTAATTTAATTAATAATATAATTAAATTATATTTTAATTTTAATTTTAATTAAGTCACATTTAATCAAAATTAAATTAAATATCATATATTTAATTATGATTAAATCACATTTAATCATTTTCCCTTTAACCTATAGTTTTAATGTACATCTAATGTACATTAAAATTTAATCTATAATTTCAAATATGAATCTCATTCACATAATATTTGAAATCTTTCAAATATTTAATTCTCTCAATTAATTAACTTTGAATCATATTCAAATTAATTTATACTATAAAGTTTTAATGTACATAAAAACTTTAAAATTATAATGTATCTCCATACATCATGTTTATTCCCTAATTGAATTTGAACATTTCAAATTTAAATGATCTAAGAACACTTTACGAGCTAGGAAGTGGACCTAATGGACCTACAGATCCGAAGCTCCAACGACAAGACTATTCAGTTAATCTCATTAACCTCCTAATCAACATTTGTTAACTGCGGGAACACTCCACTATAGTCCCGCAGTTGCACTATTCTCATTGCAGATATGATTTTGTGTCCACGGATATCGTCCAATAGCAGTAAGTCAATCCTTCACGAATGTTCATAACACTGGTTGGGTCAAATTACCGTTTTACCCCTAGGTTACATCTTTTACCTTAAGTACCAGTGCTCATCTAATCAACAACCTGTTTATGATCCTACCAATAAACAGAAGCCCCTCTCGGGCCAATGAGAGGGTTGGACCCTTTTTTCAAGTCATGGAGACACCACTTAAGGGAACATTCATCTATTTGCCCTAAAAGGCGGGAAGGAGTGAATTCCTTCTTGGTAGGTTAAGTCCCCAGTCGCCTACTCGATTTTGTCCCCAAGAAGGTAGGCATATTAAGTCGGCGTCTTGGGCCACTCTCACCCACTAGTCAAAGGACAATCTCTCGCAAACAGGAGTTTGTAACCTGCTCAGGATTGAGATCAAGTTGCCTAGGTCATCTTATTGAAATAGAAACCTAACTAGTCAACGGAATTACATCTAATGATTACTATTTCGTGGTTCGGTCTTATGCGATCTCATCACAGAGGATATCCCCACTCACATGTCGTCTACACGAACACATTAGGATCACTGTGTTTGTATCAAATACAAAGTGGGTCATATCCATAGTATTACCAGGATGAGGTACCCAACCTTATCCCCTTACTATAAACCCTTTAGATTGTTTCTCGAACTGAGATTCTTATATGTCCACTACATTCAGTTCAAGAGACATACAACAATCTCAGATGTTAGTTTATTGGATTTAGGGTTAATTTAACGCATAGAAAATAATTAATTAAACAATAACACTTTATTGATTTAATTAGAACATCATTACAAACTACGAGTTTTAGGGCATAAAACCTAACATTTTGATCATTGACTACTTTTTTTACGAGGATTTTTATCTTTGGAACCCATAGGTCTACCACGCTTTTAGTGTAGGAATGAATGATTCACTCCCAGCGAAAGCGTTGGATCGACTTTGATTTTATTTAGAATTAAACTAAAAGTATTGAGGTTAAGCTAAAACTTACATTGGAGAATATGGAGAAACTTTCTGGCGGGTCTTTATCTCATCTCCACAAAATCTTCCTCGCTATGACTCGAACACAGACATGGTTTGTGAGAGCCTCTTGAAAGAAAATCCCCAAAGGGATAGGAGAGGAAAAAGTGTAGAGAGAATTCTCCAATTCTCAAATTGAGGAGAGATGGGTTGTCTTATGGTTCAACCCAAGGGTTCTATTTATAAAGTTCAAGGGAAAGTTTTTACCATAATTAAAAAACTATATTTTAATATCAAATATATTAAAATATATATCTTATACTTATTTGAATCTTATTTCAATCTCCTATGATATTTAATCATTTGAATCTTATTCAAATTCTATAAATATCGTTTCTTTAATGTATCTAATATACATTAGTTATTTTAATATTTAATGTATCAAATACAATAAATATATTTTCCTCTTTTATATTTAATATATCTAATATATTAATACTAATTTGAACAATTCAAATTATATTAATTTGAACATTCCAAATATTTCTTTCAACTAATTTGATCTTTCTAGTGTTACTATGAACTAGCATGGGAACCTTATGGACCTACAGATTATAAGCTCCAATGATACAAAATTAATTAATTAAACTCTTTAATTAATCAATTTTCATTCATTAACTCTAGGGTCATTCCACTATAGACCTAGAGTTGAACTCTTATGCACTTTAGAACAAGTTGTGTCTATGGATAAAATCATACATGCAAGTCGATCCTGAAGGGAATGAAATCTCGTGCAGCGGAAGGACGATCGAATCGTCGTGGTATCGTTGCGAAATCCGTTTTCTTAAAACAGTTTCTATCTCATAAAAACAAGGCTAAACATGTAAAATAAGAAGAAAAGCTAGGAAGAACACTTACTTGTTGAAGAACCATCTTCAAGTTTGTGTTCGGTTTGTGCTTAGGTGAGGAGATCGTGAAGAAATCGAGTTACAAAGGTTGTACTTTCTACCCTTTTTTAGTTCATTGTTTTTGGCTTCTTTGCATGTTAATTTCTATTAAGTTAAACGCAATTAGAGTGTCATTAGATCCTTTTTCCGTTGCGTATGTCTCGTGTTCCATCATATGGTATCAGAGCATGCTTTAATTTCACTCAATTGCATATGGTGGGTTGTTTTTTTCATGTGATGAAAATTGTTGGAAGCTAAAATTGGCTCACTGTTTTGGCATCTTTTAGGCTTTAATTTCTTGTTATAATTTGTAATTTGCTCAAGAGTTTTGAGCTTTAATGTGTGCCTAAGGAGTCTGTAAAATTTGAGAATCAATAGAGTTGAAATTAGGTTATAATTGGAGTTTCAATGGATGTTGCGCACTGCCGGAAAAAAACTGCACTGTGTTGTTTTTTTGGAACGTTTTTTCAGTCGTTGTCCGTGTGAAGTTGTTGTTTTCAAGCTCGTTCGGGTCGGTTCGAAGGGTTCGAGATTGGTTTAGAGCTTGTTTTCAAATTATTATTGTAATAATTTAGTTAATTGCTTGTTCAGGATACCAAAACCGGTCCAATTTTATGTTTTTTTTTATGCATTATGAATGTGTTTAATTGTTTAAATTTTTATTGTGCATAAAGTATGTCATGCAGATTTAAACTCCCACCATAGGTTAACATGCACATGCATGGAAAGTATGTTATAATGGTTATAATATATATAGTATGCAAGTTGGATTTCATGAATTAATGTAAAAGTTATATATAATTCATGATTTCTTTAAGTAACTTAATATGGTAATTTATTAATTAAATTTTTAATTAACTAAAATAATTTTTTTAATTTAATTTGATTAAATTAAGTAAATTAAATCTATATTAAATTTTCATCATATAATTGTTATGTAATGAATGTAGAACGTATGTTATAGGTTTATCAATTCTTTTTATAAGTGTTATAAAATCAATTAGACTTTTTTAAATCTATAACAAAGATAAGATGTATGCTCACTTAGGTTAACCATCGACAATCCCTTTTTTCAAAGAAATTAGGTCGATATCTTGTAAAACCGAAGTTACAAGAAAACTCACCCGGTAAGATCTTGGCAAAAAGTCAGATAAGATGATTGGTTCACGAAACACCTTCTACCTGGATATCGAGTCGGCGTCTGAGTTAGGTTAAATCGGTTTTATGAGCATGCGTGAGCGGTGTGAGGTAATAAAATTTGTTTATCACCTAGACATCGTAGGTTAAAATCCAGTATAAAAGTTATACTCGGATGCTTCACCTAGACTTAGGATATGTTTTAGTTAGCCAAAATATATTGCTAAGTAATTTATACTCTAACCGTCTAGAACACTTCAGCTGTAGAGAAGTAATGTACTTTTAACTCTAGCGTCCCTAAGAGTTCACACCGTGAGATTCATGCTTGGCTTTGGGTCGCCCTGGGAGCGGACTCCATTCGGAGAGTGTTTGCATGAGTCAATATCAAGGTGAATAGGAGAACTCGTTCATAGTAAGTGGGAGAAGGAAGTGTGTCAACACATCCTACGGTCTCTTCCATTAGGTCACACCGTGAGATTCCTATAATGCACCTACATGTCTGCCCTGGAACGACCTTACCAATCGGAGGGTTGTATTATAGGATTTGGAACACTGCAAACTCCAGAAATAGATAAGGTCTCTCAGGTCCGTTTTCATTTTTGTCTTTCCAATTTCGAGAGCATAATGATATTGATCTTTGAGGTCTGAAAATGGAAGGTTACACTTACAAGAATTACCAAGTGTTAGGAAATTCTCAACCAAGTAGCGATAACTAAGTTACTATAGGAATAAGAGTTATTCTGATGATAGTATTTAGTCAAGATAGTCTTGGTTCAACGGAGGAATAGTCGGTCACCCCTCGATGAAGGTTATTCTAAACCGTTAAAATATCGTTGCAAACAATTAGATGGGTACATTATTTTTTGCTAAACTTGATTGGATTGTAAAGGTTAATGTTTTTTTTCTAAAAATGATATGTTTTTTTCAACATGACTAGCTCTTTAGTTCAACTATTAACTTCTGAAAAACTTAACGGTGACAACTACACAACATGGAAAACAAATCTGAATACAATACTGGTAATAGATGACCTGAGATTTGGATTTTATATCCTAAAACTCGTAGTTTGTAATTGATAAACATTTTTCGTGTTTCTTTTTCGATAAAATTGTTATTGAATTAATATATTATAATCTTGAATCCAATAAACTAAGGTCTCAACGCTATTTAATGTAGACTTGAACTTTATGTGATGACATAAAACATGGATCAAGTTCGAGTATGTAGCCTAAATGGTCTATAGTATAGGGATAAGGTTGGACACCTTATTTTGGGGACACTATGGATGCGACCTACTTTGTAGTTAGTACAAATGATGTGATCTTGAATCGTTCATATAGAGATATGTAAGTGGGGGCATCCTATGCAATGAGTTTGTATAAGACTGGACCACGACTTAGTCACTTTTGCTTTATAACATCATTTACTGTATAAAACTGACTAATTCAAATTTGATGACCTAGCTAACTCGATCTCAATCCTGAGCTAACTATGAACTCTTGTTTATTCGAGATTATCCTTAGATCTGCATAGGTGAGAGTAGCTCAATAGCGGTGACTCAATAAGCCTCCCATTTCAGGGGTAAGACCGGGTAAATAGTTGGAGACATAGGGTGCAAGACGAAATTCACTCCTACCCGACTCTAGAGATAGTAGATAGGTTGTTCCCTTAAGTGCTGACTTCGGAACTAGAACAAGGGGTCCCACCCTCTCACTAGGCTGAGAGGGACTAGATTTGTTGGTTTGACCACAAATCAATTGTTCTATAGAGGTTCACTGGGACTTAAGGAACAAGAAGTGTTCTTGGGGGTAAAACGGTATTTTGACCCAGCCGAAACCACGAATAACCTGTGAAAGATTGACTTACTGGTTACGATTATATCAAATGGACATAAATATATCTACAGTGAGTGGAGTGCAACTATGGGACTTTAGTGGAATGACCCGTTAGTTAACAAATGTTGATTAATTAGGTTAAAAAGTTTGACTGGTTAATCTTGGATTGTTGGAGCCCATGATCTATAGGTCCATTAGGTCCCCCTGCTAGCTCATATGGATTAAACTTAGAACAGTATGTGTGGATTAATTTGAATTGTTCGAATTAGGAAACGAGTTTTAAAACGACAAGTACATGTGATATAACTATTGGTTTTTGTATGACACACTATACTCAAATGTGATTTGAATTTAAAAAATATGAATGCAGATTCATGTTCGGGAGGTCAAAATTAATTAAGGGAGTCAAAATCGTAAAAAGTCAAAGGGTTGACTTTTTTGCTCGAGAAAAGTCGAAGTTTGACTTTAACCAAATGGAAAAGACCATTTTACCCTGTTAGTGGAATTATCCAACTTTTTGTTGGACAATCCCACTAACTTAAGTGGATTATGTGTAAACATTATAGAATGACACATAGTCCACTTTAGTTAGTGTTTTGTGATATGTTACATTTTGGTGAGTTTTGACATGCATTTGATGCATGTAATTGCTTTATAAATAAGATTGTTTTTAATACAAAAGGTTCCTCTAGCTGAATTTTTAGTTTTTTTCAAAAGAAGTCTCTTCCAAAAAAATACTTTTTTTTCCTTTGCTCACTTAAAGCTTTGAACCTCTCATTCTTCTTTTTCATTCCTTCATTCATCGGGTCCCACAACCCGATTCTGAGTTAAGAGGATAGCAGGGAAGCTCTAATGGTGGTCCGATTTGTGTTCGATTTGTGCTTAGGCGAGGAGATCGTAAAGAAATCGAGCTACAATGGTTGTCCTTTTTTAGTTCATTGTTTTGGCTTGTTTGCATGTTAATTTCTATTAAGTTAGATGCAATTAGAGTGTCATTAGATCCTTTTTCCGTTGTGTATGTCTTGTTTCCATCCTTTAAGGCACACTACAATTAA
This sequence comes from Trichosanthes cucumerina, assembly GCA_036507285.1. Lineage (NCBI taxonomy): Eukaryota > Viridiplantae > Streptophyta > Magnoliopsida > Cucurbitales > Cucurbitaceae > Trichosanthes > Trichosanthes cucumerina. The sequence goes on from CM071838.1 coordinate 55,777,585, forward strand.
TAAAATAGTCAATTGAAAAACACTAGCCAGCTAGGCAAGCCACAACGACACTCTACATTGGTGTTGCGTAAAATTATTCAATGCAATATCGCAAGTGTAGAGTCATCATCTACAATATTGGTGTTTTAATTCACTTAATTACCACAAATACAATCACTTAATTTTATTTAGAGAAAGAAATAGAAAAATGAATAAGATCAAAACAAAATAAGAACCTAAACTAAAAAGATGAAAAACAATCGAGAGAGAGATATCTTAAGAAGTTGATTTCACCCATTAGACAAACGATTAAATAAAATAAACCAAAATTGACACGCAAATAATCCATAAGTCAAGAAAAGCACAATTAAATGTCAAGAGTATTAATGAAACTCTAACATTTCCATCTAAGAGTATTTTTTAACGTTTTTGAGAGGTCAAAACTCTTTTTCAAATTTTTTAAAATTCAAAAGTATTATTAAAACAAAACTTTAATGTTTTCTAACAATACAAAAATATTTTTTGAACTTAGTTTAGAGATATTATTGAAACAAATCCCATAGTTTCAGAAAATTTTCTATGATTTAACCTAAAATATATCATTGATATACCTAGTATAAAGTATATCACTGACATACCAATATAAAGTATATCCTTAATATATCACTTTTTACCACTTACAAAATAGTATATACATAATATAAAATGTATCATTAATATGTTATTTTAGTACATTGATAAAATATATCACTTATTTACCTATTATTTACCTAATATGAAGTTCATCACTAATATACGTAAACTATTGAAAAATGAGTAAAAGGTTAGTCACCACCTTGTACATTTTAGCCTAGGATTTTATATATATCTTCTCAATACCATATGCAATAGAGAAAAAAAAAAAATTGCTTCAAGCTTCCAGAAATTATTGGTAGCCAATCTCAGGTTTCACTCAGCCCACTAGCGAGCTCTCTCCAAAAGGATAAAAGTTGATTGGTTTGGTTATACAACAGAAGGGGGCAAAAAAAAAAATGCAATTTACTATTTCTAATCCTCTGGCACCAGGCTCTACCAAACACTGAAAAGAAGACAGACCTGAAAGAAAGACTTGAAAAAAACAAGGGGCAAGGATTGCAGCATCAAAGCCTTTCATAGTCAGACAATTAAGGTGGTCATTTTGTGGTAAACTGAAATCTTTACCAGCATAGCTTTCTACCTTATGGCACATAAATTCCCGACGAAATGCGCAGTGTAGAGTCCACCCCACCACTGACAACACTGTCACCTTTCCACCAATCAGCAGATAGTACCTGAAATTTGCAAAATATCACCAATGTAGAAAACACAATGAAACAAGGTTGCAAAGGGAAAAGGTTACATTGCTGAGGAAGGAGAAAAATGGGTACCTTGTCTTTGTGAGATTTAATTACAGCTAAAGGCCACTGTAAGATAAACAAAACAATTTTTCTAGTAAGGTATGATGCATTTAATTCAGAACAAACAATAGAAAGCGAGAATTATTTGAGTACCGCAGTTCTCAGATCCCACAGCATAACTTTCCCATCATATGATGCAGACAGCAAATGGAACCAAGATTCATCGTGCCACTTGCAAGTTGAAACCCAGGATTTATGGGACAAGAATTGAAAGACAGGACCAGATGTTCCTAAACAAAAATAACAATATTAGAAACAGAAGTGTTTTAGAGAGAAATCTCTTTGCAGCCCCTTTCCCATTCCCATATACCTGGCTTACGAGGATCCCATATCCTAACGGTGGGGTCTGAGCCACCAGCAGCAATGAGAGTGGAACCTTCACCTCCAATGTCGAGGCAGTTGAGTGTCTTACCACAAAACTGCCAGTGAAGACAAAATTTTTTTATGAATGGATTCATCTTTCATTAAGATATATTAATATGGAGACATAAGATCATCATTCAGAAAATGGAAACCTTAGCTAACTTTACGTCCAAATGCTGCTTCATAGGGTAGGTAAAAAGTAAAAACCAATAACATGACCATACAAGGGAATTTTTTATTGTCTGTCCTTTACTACTGCTAATAGTTTCAAATTTTACTCTATCAAAGGAAATAAACTGACAAGTTATACAAACTTTTTAATGTCTTTCTGTCAAGAGATCAAGTTTTCCAGGCCAAGTTTCCATAAAAGTTTGTTTCTAAAGAAAATTGCACGAAAATGCCGAATGCATTACTTCCTATGAATGCCCACCTCGTGTAAAACAAAAACTTTAAGAAGTCAAAAGTAAATTTTATTTCACAAACACTTGCACAAAGGTAAACATAGAGAGAATTGGGAGACATACAACACTAAACAAATCTTTGCCTGTCTCAACATCCCATCTTCTTACAGAATGGTCCCACGATGCTGAATAGATTTCTCCATGCTGTGGCCATGCAACTGATGACACACATTGTGTATGTCCAACAAGTGTGGCAACAGAGTCCCCCTGTTAGATATATTTGTTATACATAATTTAACCAAGACATAAGCTCTCCATTATAGAATAAAATTACAATGCAGAATATAAAAATTGGTTGGGAACAACAGATTTATTTTTCATAAAGCTCCGATAAAGGCAACTCAAATTAGTCAAAACAGGGGGAAATGTGAGAATCCTGGTCACAAAGCGACTCAATCTATAACCATTCAACGAATTGAAATATTTAACTAGTGTCGAGGCATTCCTTATGCTTAGTTGATTACCATAATCTGCCTTTTCCATGATCCTCGTGAAACTAGAGCTTCACAGTAACAGGTTCTCCAATGGTAAACTAATATGGTGTCTTGTAACATGATGCCTAATCCAATTAACTAAAAAGAACAAAAACTACGTTTTACCTCTAACTGAGATTCTTCAGCCTGGTCATTCTTTTTTCTCTTCTTAGTGGAGATAACATCACCTTCAGAATGAGTTTCATCCGTGCGCCATAAATTGATTGTGCAATCCCAAGAACCTGAACAGATCTAAATTACATAATAGAAAGAACAAAGTAATATGAGTTAAACATGTGAGTAGTCAGTTGTAACTTTCACTTTTTACTTGAACAGATAAAAAACACAGCACATCCAAAAGACTGAGATCATACCAGGTCTCCAGATTCCTGTGATGCAACACTTTGTACAGACAATCTATGTCCTTTCAATATTTTAAATGGCCTTATCTTGGTAGGGTTGCTAACCCTATCGTCTTTTGAATACTGCAAGTGAAAACAAGAAAGATTGTTGTTAAATTATCAATGACATCAGTCCAACTATAAACCAGTACTTTTTCAAAGTTACCTTCCACAGCCTAAGTGTTCGATCCTTTGAAGCAGTGGCAAGAGTGACACTAGCTGCTTCTGCATCAGCATGGTCATGAATTAATAAACCATAGAGACTAGAGAGTGGAATAAGAATTGGAATAGCAATTGAAAATTCAAACTTGAATTAAAGAACCACATTTCAGTAAAACAATAAAATATAGGATACAATACACTTTTGGTCCATGAAGTTTAGAGTTAATGTTTATTTGGTCCTCGAAGTTTCAAAAGTGACACTTTAGTCCCTGGGGTTTGGAAAATAATATTAATGCTAAAGGTGTGAGAGAATTAGTTCATCTTATTCCATTCACTCAAGAGATATATATATACAAGTATACAATGTTAACCTAAATAGGAGAGCGTAAAAAGACAATAAAAGACAACCTAAAAGATATATTAACAAAATACAATTATACTAATATAAGAACTCTAACACTCCCCCTCAAGTTGGAGCATATATATCCATCATGCACAACTTGTTAGAAAGGTAATCGATTCGTGCTCTGTTCAATGTCTTGGTGAAGATATCTCCTAATTGCTCTCCAGTCTTCACATATCTTGTCGATACCAAACCTTGTTGTATCTTCTCACGTACAAAATGACAATCAACTTTAATGTGTTTAGTTTGCTCATGAATACCGGATTAGATGTTATATGCAAAGTTGCTTGATTATCACATCACAATTTGGTCAGTGTTGTGATATCAAATCTCAATCAATAAGAAGTTGACGTATCCAGACTAATTCATAGACAGATGTGTCATTGCTCTATATTCTGACTCAGCACTTGATCATGACACCACATTTTGTTTCTTACTCTTCCAGGAAACCAAATTACCACCAACGAATACACAATTGACCTTCTATCTTAGATCTTGTCCAATCAGCATCTGAGAAACATTCAATGTTCATATGCCTATAACTCTTATATAATAAGCCACGCCCAGAAGTTGCTTTCAAATAACACAAAATCTGTTCCACTAGAACCCAATGATCTACTGTAGGAGAAGACATATATTGGCTCACAATACTCACTGAATAAACTATGTAGGGTCGAGTTATTGTAAGATAATTGAGTTTTCCTACTAAGCTCCTATATCGTTCAGGATCTTTCAATAATTCTCTCTTTTGTGAGTTGTACATTAGGCACCATCGGGGTACTACATGGCTTAGCCCCTAACTTCCCTGTTTCAGTCAACAAGTCAATTACATACTTTCTCTGTGATAGCATGATTCCCTTCTTGCTTCTCATTACCTCAATTCCTAGAAAGTATTTCAACATTCCCAAATCTTTTGTGTGGAATGACTATGGAGAAATGTCTTGAGTGATTGGATGCCCAATGTATCATCTCCTGTAATCACAATATCATCAACATACACGACCAACAAGATGACACCACTCTCAAACCGCTTATAAAACACGGAAGGATCTGATTTTCTCTTTCTCATTCCAAAGCTTTCAATCACATAAGTGAATTTTTCAAACCATCCTCATGGGCTCTACTTTAATCCATACAAGGATTTACGAAGGCGCTTCTCCCCCTGAGCAACAAAACCGGGAGGTTGCTCCACATACACCTCTCCCCCAAGATCACCATGAAGAAAGGCGTTTTCAATATCAAGTTGATGCAATGGCTAGTGATGAATGGATGGATGCTAATGAAATGAATAACTTGACATAAGTCATTTTAGCAACAGGAGAAAATGTGTCAGAATAGTCAACCCCATAAGTTTGTGCGTAGCCTTTAGCAACAAGGCAAGCTTTCAACCGAGCAACAGATCCATCTAGATTGACTTTAACCGCAAATCCACTTACAACCAATAGACTTCTTTCCTGCAGGAAGAAACACTAAATCCCAAGTACAATTGTCATCTAAGGCAGTCATCTCCTCCACCATTGCAGCACGCCAACCAAGATGAGACAAAGCTTCAGGAACAGTCTTAGGAACAGATATAGATTGTAGGGATGCAATGAAGGAACAAGTAGAAGATGACAAATGGTTATATGAAATAAAAGAGGAAATAGGATATGTGCACTGACGCTTACCTTTACGAAGAACAATAGGAAGATCATCGTTTGTTCTTGAATCTAATGACGAAGAAGCCTCTGGTACAGGCCATGCAGCTGAAGGAGGTCGTCATCGAGAATAAACCTAAGTGATAGGTAGGTGAATAGAAACAGATGGAGATGGAGAAGAAGCACTCGAAGACCCACAAGAGGAAAAAATTGTACAAACAAGAAAATCATCCTCTTCCTCTCAATGATCCCTCTTACGCGTACTCGAAGATGAAGTAATGAAAGAAAAATCTTCAAAGAACATGACATCAGGAGAGACAAACTAATGATCAAGACTAGGGCAACAGCATTGATATCCTTTTTGGACACGAGAATAACCAAGGAAGACACCTTTTAAAGACTGCAGATCTAGTTTGGTGAGTAGAGGGCAAACACAGTGTTTTAAAAAGCCCCTTCGGGCGCGCGCCTCTGGGGCTTCTTAAGTTTTTTTTTTCTAGTTTTAATAGTGAAACGTATTATTTTAGTTATTTTAAATATATATTTTAAAAAAAACACCAAAACACAAGAAACCTACTTCATTTAGGGTTTAGATATACAACTTTTACGTTAAAACTTAAAAGAATTGCAACCCACAGTCGGCAGTCCCACACTTTCTGTCTTCTCCTTCAATCTATGTTCAAAGACTAATATTTGAACCTTATTTCTTTTACCTATTTTTTTTGTTAAAACTTAATTTTTTTCCCATGAAGGGTTTTTTCTTATTGTGTATGTATACATATATATTTTATATTTTTTTATATATAGTGCGCCTTAGAAAAAAAAGTCTGCGGCTTTTGGTGCGCCTTGCGCCTAGGCTCCAGAGGGTTATTGCGCCTTAGTGCGCCTTGAGCCTTTAAAAACACTAGGCGAACATCTCGAACAAAGCAAGTACAACCAAAGATTTTCGGTATAAGGGGAAATGAAGGGAGGTTGGGGCACAAATTACGATAAGGTATCTCACCTTTAAGGACCAACGAGGGCATACGATTTATTAAGAAACAAGTCGTCGACACATCATCAAGCCAAAAATATTTGGGGGCATTCATCTGAAACATTAAGGTCTTGTTGTTCCAAGGAGATGGCGATTCTTTCGTTCTGCAACTCCATTTTGAGATGGAGTAACAATACAAGAGAATTGATGGAGAATGTCATGTTCACTCAAATAAGAACTAAGGGGTTGTTTGGGTCACAGTGTTATTATAACCGGTAGAATACTATGCACCCCAAACACAGACTATTATAATCTTAGACTATACTACTCTGCATTTTAAATAATATTATATGATTCCACATATTATAACAATCCATAAACTATTATAACCCCTTGTAATTATAACTCACTCAGTGCCCCAAACAACCCCTAAGAGCATGAGAGAAGTATTCTTTAGCATTATCACTTTTTAGATCTTTAAGAGAACCATTAAATTGAGTACGAATTTCAGCATGAAAATTGCAACAATGAGAAAGCAACTCAGAACGATTTTTCATTAAATATAACCACATTACACGAGAAAAATCATCGACAAATATAAAAAAATACCAAAACTCTCGCTTAGACTCAACAGGACATGGACCCCAAACATCAGAATGAACTAACTCAAATGGAGCATTAGCTCGTTTATTGACTCTGAGATACAGACTCAGACAATGAAATTTAGCAAACTGACATGACTCGCAATCTAAAGAAGATAAGTGATTAAATGGAGGACGAAGACTCTTCAAGACGGAAAAAGATGGATGACCCAAACGATAATGTTCTTCAAAGGGAGAGGTCATTTAGAGCATGGAACGATTGTGGATATGTGTGGTTCAAAAATATAGAGACCTCTCGATTCGTGCCCTTTACCAATAGTCTTCTTCGTCAAAAGATCCTGAAATAAACAATAACCAGGAAAGAATAAGACGCAACAATTTAGATCTCGAGTGAGTTTACTAACTAAAGTCAAGTTAAAAGAGAACTGGGATAAACTTAAAATAGAAGACAAGCAAATTGAATCTGTAAGATTGACGGTGCCCGATCCTAAAACAGGAGAAGCGGTCCCATCAGCTGTAGTAACATTAGGTGAAAATTTAGACGGACAAATATGAGAGAATAAATTGGGATTACCTGTCATATAATCAGAAGCGCCAGAGTCTATGACCCATTTTGAAGAGGAGGAAAGAAGACACATAGATGTATTACATGTGTCAACAATGGTAGTAATAGAAGTGGAAGATGACGCCTTTAGTGACTCTTGATACTGGCGAAACTTAGCAAACTTCTTTGTTGAAATCGAAATAGACTTGTTAGGATTATCAGGTGTAGAGGCAACATGCGCAGATGGAAACCTCTAGCCTCTATACAACAATTTTCTACAATCACGCTTCATATGACCAGGCTTATGGCAATAGTGGGAAACAATATCGCCCGAGTTTGTTCTCTGAGTATTTGAATTACCTCTATACGTGTTGGGTCCAACCCCTTTGTTTCCTTTGTACTCACCCGTCTGTCCAACCAAACCACTATTTGGCTCAGGTGGCAAGATTGCTTGCGACTTCTCAATAAGAAGTATTCGAGTATAAGCATCTTCCAACGAAGAGATTTCTGAGCTAGACAGAACTTGATCTTTTGCCATATCATATTTAGAGGTGAGACCAACCAAAAAACTCATAATAAACAGTTGTTCACGCTGGGCAATCTGAACTTTCACATCAGTACTAATAGGCAACAAAGCATTAAACTCTGTATATGATGTTTTGCACTCCATAAAATAATTAGTCAGAGATTTCTCGCCTTGATCAAGTTGAAAGAGAGTTTTGCATACATCAAACACTCTACTAATATTCCCTTTCCCAAAGTAGAGGAATTTCAAATATTCTAAGAGCTCGTGAACAGATTCACAATGATTAACCAACCCTACGATGTCGCTCTCAATAGAGTTCTTTATCTGTAGAATAAGCCTAGAATCATCTCGTAACCAATTCTTCCTAGTATCATCAGTCGGTGGTAATTTTTCAGTGACATGATCATCCATATCAAGACTTCGAAGATAGTGACGAATGTTTGTCCGCCATGCATAAAAATTAGACCCATTAAGCTTATGTTCTGTAATCTTTGAGACCATAGGGATCATCTCCAACATCACTATACCTTTCTTTTTAGCCATAACTATAAAAAACAAACCACAAAAACAAATTTAAAACCCAAAGCAAAACTGTACCAAAAAACCTTAGATTACCAAAGAGGTGTTTCTCCAACCGACCCTAAACCGAGAAATATATGACTGAAACAAGCACACCATTAGAGAGAGCACGCAAACCCGAGCAAAACCCAAAAAAAAACAGCAACGTCTGGCGACTCACGCACCAGTGCATAAGACAGCCGCTACTCCTTGAGGCGACGCGTTGGGCCAATTTTTTTTTACCACAAGTAGAGATGCACATTTTCCCCACGGGGGCGGGGAATCCCCGTTTAGCAGGGAACGAGGGAGGGAGCCGGGATAAAATTTTTCCCGTTGGCTAAACGGGGACGAGGACGAGGAATACATTCCCGGACCCCGACTCCGTCCCCACCCCGATTAATTTATTTAATTTTAAATATTTATATTTGTATACATCTAATAAACCATAAGTCTATAATTTTATTAAATATCATGTTATTTATCTAAGAAAATTGAAAAAATGTCTCTTAACTAGGAATCTCTAAAGAATAATTAACTATTTAAATACAAATTTTCAAAAAAAAAAGAAATTAGTTAATAAAATTTTAAAAAATAAAATTCTAAACGATTAAATGGGGAATTTTGTGGGGACGCGGAATGAAATGGGGGGCGGGGACGGGGACGGGGAGCCATTCCCCGACCCCGCCCCGCCCCGTGGACATTTCTAACCACAAGATCGACAAGTGGGTCGTTGAAAGAGTTGGGTGGTGACGGAAAAACATGTCGGCGACGGTCCCTGACAGCGGCAGATTCCGATGACAAAAGTGGCAAATTCTGGCAGCGATGAAAGTTTTGATGGTAGTGGCAGCAAACAAACCTCACAACATAGGACTTAGACCTCCAATAGATGTTCCAAATCTCAAACCCTAATTAGTTCCAAATCCCTAAGGACAACAAAAAAAAATAACCCTAATTGCCCTAGAAAACCCTAGGGCTCTTATACCATGTTAATGCTAAAGGTTTGAGAGAATCAATTCATCTTATTCCATTCACTCAAGAGATATATATACACAAGTATGCAAGGTTAACCTAAATAGGAGAGCATAAAAAGACAATAAAGAGCAACCTAAAAGATATATTATCAAAATACAATTATACTAATATAAGAACTCTAACAGTTCTAAATGACCTTTGATCGTTAATTGACTAACGAAAAAGTGTGGTGGTTGTGTTGAGTCATCAATTAGTTGGTGTCATTGAGCTTCGTTGTGGTCTTTGTAGTTAGGGTTTTAATTGGGATCAGATCTCATTTTTGTAACAAATTTAGTTCGAGGGGGCTATGCTCGTCTGGTGAGAAGGGATCGGGGCCTTGGGACAAGAGGTTGTTGTTGATTGAGACTGAGATAAAGCTATGGCGAAGAAGAACAATCTTTTTGGGTTATGGACAGTCCTCTGTCCATGGCTCCAAGGCCTTCAACCGATGTTTCATATGAAGTTTCAAGAATTGGGCTTGGGTTGGAGAAAGGATGCCAAAATGGTGGCCTCGAGCAGTCCCAGATGAATTGAGACAGTGAATAGGCTGAGTATCAGATAGCAGCTAACATATTAGTTTTCTGTAATTTTCTTGGGTAATTGGATAGTCTCCTGTAATTTTCTATTTTCATTAAGCATATTCGTTATGGTCACAAGTTGTTTCTATATATGTCAATAAAATCAGTATAACTTTCTCATTGTCATAATGTTATGTTATTGGTTGAAATACGAAGCTGAACTTACCCAATTGATTTCCATCCCTCGTGGACAATAGAGGAGTGAGCAGGATTTCATAGAGGATGATATTGTTAGGAAATTGGTGAAATTGGGAAGGGGTGTAGTGGCCAACGGATATAAACTGAATAAATATTTGAGTGTGTAGTAGTGGCTGAAGAATTAAAAAAAAAAAGATGATAGTATAATTGGAGAAGAAGAATAGGAGGTAAGAGAGAGGAAAGAGAAGGAAATAGAGAGGGGTGAAGGAAAGAGAAAAGAGAGGGAGAAAATGCCACATGATATAAAAAAAAAAAAACTATATAGAATTAATAAAAACTGCCAAGTCATTTAAAAATTGTCAACTTAGCAAAACCACCCCACTTTTCCATTAATCAACTAACCGTCAATTTAACACAAGAACCATATATTTTAACATATAATATTCGGACACCAAGTGCTTACAAGAAATAATTAAAAGTTTGATATAGAAAACAATTATCAGGTAAAAGTAAAACAACTGGCAAGGCATTGTTCAATGTAGATCAAGTTGTAAGAGCTAATAATTTTAATAAATACCTTCGGGATTCACAATACAGACAGAAGATATGGCGTCACTATGACCTTCAAGAATATGTGTACACAATCCTGCAGACTCCCAAATCCTAAGGAACGATGGTGGAAGTGTTTAGTTAACTTAACAATCCATGTTCATGAAGCAATAGTAACAAAGGCAACAATTCATGGGTTTCTTCAAGCACTAAAAAATATATTGCAAAAGACTACAGATTACCTTCCTAAACCATCATAACAACCTGTCAAAATGAACCTACAAAATACAAGTGAATACAAGTTCAGACAGTATGTATGTAAGTATATAGATAAATTAAATTACTTCTTTTAATAAGACGTGTCTACAAACTAATTCAAAACCAAATTGTAATGATACAGCGGTAGCAGTTTAATGAATGTGCATATAAGCTGTTACTTCTGGAAGAAAAAAAACACAACACTAGCAGCTAATACACACATTCAATAAATTACACTATGCTGTGCTACATGCTGCAAGCTTAGAACAAAAATCCTCATTGTGTTAGTCTTTACCTTTGACACTCGGATAAACTAATTCAAGTGGTAGAAAATTGACGTCAGTCATTACCAGTAAACAGAGATGTGAACACTAAATCTTTAGAACTCGTAGGAATTTTAAATTGAAGCATGGTCACCAAACTTAAAAAATTGATATGCAAGCGACAATAAGAATCATGGATTCATGTACAATATAACAAAGTAGATGTTGCATTCAAATGCTTACCCGGGACACGACCCATCAACTGCACTGACCCAATCATCATGAACAGAAGGCTCTTCCTCCCTTCGTGGGACAACAGCCTTAATGTACTCAATTTCCAATATTTTTTCCTATTTTATGCCCAAATAACAGGTCAGGAAGATCAGTGAAATATAAAAATTCAATGAAAAAGAGATAATGATAAAAGCTATCACCCATAAACAAATCATGTCTCCAACTTGGGCCAGATTAAATCTTCAACTAAATATATTCCATGTAAACAAACTGTATATTCTAAGAGTTCAAAAGTTTTCTTTATTTCCTTTTCATACAACTTGGGAACAAAACAATGATAAAAATACAAGTCACCCGAAATAATTAAAATCTTACCGCCGATATGCCCTTGGCAAGAAGGAATTGCTCCAACGACATTCTAACAAACTCGCCATTAATTATAAAATCAAATGGTTCTGATTCCCACTCAGGGTTCCCTATCGAGAAATTTTAACCAAAGTAGTTAATATGAAGCAAAGAAACAAAGTTCGAGTCAAACAGCAAATAACCAGACGGCATAGTAGACAAGATTACATAACATACCAGCTAAAAGAAGATTGTTAACAACGGTGGAAAGACCCAATCTGGTTAGGTTAGAGGGAATGGCAATGGCGTTCTTCGGAACTCTGAAAGGAGCCTTAAGTTTGGTGATAAAGCGCACTTGAATTCGCCGAGAAGTGTCTTCCGAAACCCCATCGATATCCATCGCTACCTCTGCGAATTGAAAATCCAAAAACTGAGGCACGGAACGTTTCGAGCAAAATCCTGAGTTGTAGAGGTTGAGAGCAAGAGTTTACAGAGAATACTACGAAGTACGACCGTTGCCAAAACCCTACCTTCGTGATTGCGTTGGGGTTTTTCACTTTTATGTTTTTAATTTGGAGAAGAAAATTCCGGGTGGACAGTGACCGGACTTTTTTTTATTATTATTATAGATTTTGAAATTTTTAAAAAAATATTGCATTTTTTAATTTTATTATAAAAATAATTCTTGTTTTAATTATAGCATATTGTCTCCATGGAAGAAAATGTCGATGTCGATGGAAATGTTGAGGTCTAAATTTTATGGAAATGTCAATGGAAATGGAAATGTCAATGGAAATTTCGGGAAAATTTACGGAAACTATGGAAATTGATGGAAATTCTTTGAATTAGCCAATGAAACTTTGATTATGGCTTAATTAAACTATAATTGACCATTGTTAAGCAACACATTTAAAAATTAACACAATATTTAGATACAAATATTGATTAATATGTCGATGATAGCAGAAATTTGAGAAAAAATATAAAAATTCTATAAATTTTTTAATTATTTCATGAAATTTTAATTAGAGTTTAATCATACTATAATTGATTTATTTTCAACATCATATATGTAAAAAAGTATATGTTTTATAACTTCTATTCAAATTGAACGAGACTTTAATTATGATAGTTTAATTAAACTATAAACTATAATTAACCATTCCTAAACTATAATTATTTAAATTCTTTCATGGTACTTTAATGGTGGATTAATAAGCTATAATTGACCATTGTTAATAAAAGGTTCACCCCAAATGATGTGGAACTAAAATAATAACGACCAACAAGACCATAGCTCTACCGAATATGAAATATGACTTATGACCATAACAACATTGAAAAATTTAGAAAACATGGAAATCAATGAAAGTTGTTTGAATTAGTAACGAGAGAAATTTCGGAAAAAATTATGAAAATTGTAGAAAGTGATGGAAATTATTTGAATTAGTCAATCAAACTAAAAATCAAAAAGAGAGGGAGATAGGACATGGAAATTGAAAACTAAAAAAGAGAATTTGTTATTTGATATAGAGCTTGTGGATTTTGGAATAGAGAAATTAAAAGAAAAATTCTTTTCTCAAATAAAAAATTAAAAAAAAAAACCTACTCTTTGTATTGTGAATTGTCCCACGTCGGTGAGAATGGGAGTGGTGGAGTCACCAACCATCTATAAATGCTCTCTCCTCCATCTCTCTACAACAAAGAATTATATTGGGCCTTAAAATCATGGGCCTAATGTGTTGTTAATAGTTTTAAAAGCTTACTTTTGTATAAAGATTATGATATTTGACTAATTAAAAAAAATGAAATTTTTGTCGACATGTCGTCAACATCTCGAAATGACGAGATGTCGACGACATCGACATTTTCTTCCATGATTGTCTTATCCTTACGATTTTTTTAAAAATGGGTTGTTTCTTCCATTTTTGCTACGTGGAAGATTATTTTTGTGAGATTTATTGTAGATTATATATATATAAACTAACAAAGTATTAAATTTTACATGTGGACATTTTCATTTATATTTTCACATGTTCATAGGTTTGACATCGACACTAAGAGTAAATCGACATTTCCACTATATCATATAAAATTTATGAAATTTTAATTAAAATAGCAATAAAACTTAACCTATTGTGAATATAATATTATAACAAATATTTTAACTCATTTAAAAATTATAAAAGATTTATTTTCTAATTTTAATATATATATATATATATATATATATATATATATATATATATATAGAACTATCCATCAACATCGACATTTTATTGATATTTCCATCAACTTTTCAATGAAATTGAGACTTCCATAAAAATCTATCATCTTCTTTTAAACTATTTTTCTTAATTCGTTTTTTCTTTTCTAATTTTCTTAATTCATCTTTCTCTTCTCATAACAATGTTTCAAACCATTTTTCTTAATTCATTTCTTTTTTAATTATGCTAGAATATGATTTTTTTGGTTAATTTTAATATGTTTACCCAAAATACAAATAATTTAATTATTAAGTAACGAATAGTAGATAAATAATTCACTTTGCTTTAATATTTTTATCTACTATTCATTACTTAGCAATTAAATCCAACCTATCTTGAAAAATTATAAAACTAACAAAATATATATATATATATATATATATATATATATTAGTTTGTACAGTTTTGTCCTAGTTTGCGTACCGTCATCATCAATCTAATTGATCTCTGATTGAAGGTGATGATGGTGGAGATAACAACCTTTTGGAGTGGAATCAACTAATCACAGGCAAATGCAGATAACAAGGATTGAATCCAAACAGGAAAAAAATTACCACATCAAATTGTTTGAATAATTTAAAAGGAGAAAGTGAGGATGCTTATGGCAATAATGGCAGGGAAGTCAAGTAAGACCCGAGATGCATTTGAATCCTAAGAAATTAGGAGAAACAATATTGTTGATTAAGGTCATTCAATCCAAACCATTCAAGAGAAGTTGGGTGACATCATCACTAGTCACGAAGAGATAAAAACGAGCGGCTCAAGACCGTGCAGATATACCCCACCTATCTTTATCGTTTTCTTTATTTTTCAGTCAGCATGTTGTAATTTAGTGTTTTGTAATTTTATGCTTCATTCGATTACGAAGATATAAGGCTAAGCGGGGGGTTCTGTCCCACCAACCATAAAATCTTATCGTAATCTTTTACTTTTAAAAAAATAAAGATTCCAAAGAGACAAGAGGTAAGTCATGAGTCCTCTTTTGTCGACCATATTTAGAATTATATCTCTATGTACTCAAATATTTCGAGAGACGTGAAAAATCTTGTATAGGATTTTCATACTATGAGTAGCACATGGCAGAATTCTATATATAAAGCGCATCTCCGACCCTAAATGGTATCAGAGCTTTGAGTTACTTCCTTCTAAATCATTTCTCTTTCTTCTCTCATGGTGTAAATCTTTCTTCATAACATATGAAGGATGATAGTCAACTACTATAGATCTCCTTCTGAATCTTGATTCTATTTTTAATCATTTCTTATTCAATGTTGTTTAACTGTGGTTGTCTTTGATTCACACACGCAATCGAAGTAATATAAAACGGTATTGTGAGTATTGAGTATCGAATCTTCAGAGACTAAGATCGTGAACTTTATCAAGCTTAAGTTAATTCCAGTAAATTCAAGTTGTGAACAAGTAAATAAATGATTATAGCAAATTTAACGAAAATAAAGAAAATGTTACAACAATAATTAAATACATAAAGCAAGGGAGCCAAAGGAAGCTAGTGTTGGAATCGAAATTCCAATTGCACAGCGGGAAGCTCAATTGAATCGATTTACTCGTTTTCATTTGGCAAATAGAAAAAATCAGTACATTGGCAAAAACAATGATAAACATATAATCATGGATTTTGTAAACAGAGAAGCATGCTGAAAACATTTCCTAAACTAAAAGGGCATGTTAGCTTTAGCTTTTGGCTTCTGATAAATCGTGATGCAGTATACACCTTACTATGAACTACGTATAGAACTCTCAATTTCCAAAACTTCAATTTTGGAAAAATGCAGCACAATACAACGAATAAGCAAAACCTCCTATTCTCTGAGTTTCTAATATTGAAGATTTGTGGGAAAAACTCTCTTGATTCTACCTTTTTTCTTTGGAAAATTACACACAGAGAAAGTGAGGAGAATTGATCAGAATCAATAACACCTTCTCTCCTCAACTTCCTCTATTTTATCGATAGAGGAAGGAGGGGATTGAGGGAGAGAGATATGGGGAACGTGTCTATCATACGTTTCTCATTTAATTAATTAATAATTAATTAATTAATTTAATTGACATTTAATTAAATTAAAATGCATTTACAAAATCATATTTAAATGTATATCTCACATAACCTATAGTTTTAATTAATTTAATTAAACCAAATTTAATTAAATTAACTAAACTTAATTAATTTAATCAAAGTCGCAAATTAATTAATTCTTTAATTACTTCATTCATAAATTAAATATCACATATTCAATTTTGGTATGATAATTAAATCATATTTAATCAACATCCCTTTAATCTATAGTTTTAATGTACATCTAATGTCCATTAAGAATTAATTTATAGTTCAATAGGAATTTCATTCACATTATAAAAATATTCCAACTCTTTCAAATATTTAATTTTCTTGTAAATTAACTTTGAATCATATCCAAAATTAAATTTATATAATAAAGTTTTAATGTACATAAAAACTTTATATTATAATGTATCTTCATACATTAAATTAATTCTCATAGTAAATTTGAACATTTCAAATTATAATCAAGATCTAGCAATCTTAGACCCCTTTACGAGCTAGGAAGTGGACCTAATGGACCTACAGATCAGAAGTTCCAACGATATAAGATTAATTGACTAATCTCATTAACCGCTTAATCAACATTCTTAAACTGCGGGTACACTCCACTAAAGACCTACAACTGCACTATTCTCACTGTAAATACTTTTATGTGTCCATTGATAAAAGACCAATAACAACAAGTCAATCTTTCATGAGTGTTCGTGACACCAGCTGGGTCAAATTACCGTTTTACCCCTAGGTTACATCTATGGCCTTAAGTACCAGTGTTTCTCTAATGAACAACTTGTTTATGGTTCAACCAATAAAAAGAAATCTCTCTCAGACTAGTGAGAGGGTAGAGCTCTTTGTTCAAGTCTCGGAGGCACTACTTAAGGTAACACCCATCTACTTACCCTTAGATAAGGAATTGGTGAATTCCATCTTGTTAGGTTAAGTCCCCAAGAAGATAGACATATTGAGTCGGCGTCTTAGCTCACTCTCACCCATACTAGTCAAGAGACAATCTTTGTAAACAAGAGTTCGTAAACTGCTCAGGATTAAGATCAAGTTGCTTAGGTCATCCTATTGAAATAGAAACCTCAGTAGTTAACGGAGTTACATCTATTGGTTACTATTTCACGGTCCGGTCTTATGTGAACTCATCACATAGGATACCCCCACTCACATGTCACCTACATGAACATGTTGGATTATTGTGTTTGTATCAAATACAAAACGGATCGTATCCACAGTGTCACCAGGATAAGGTACCCAACCTCATCCTTATACTATAGACCCTTTGGACTGTTTCTTGAACCTTGATCCCCGTATGCCCACACATACAGTTCAAGAGACACAATAAAGCCTAGGATGTTAATTTATTGGATTTAGGGTTAATTTAAAGCAATATTTGTTAAATTCACCAATAATTGAATGAACGATGTCAATAACATTTTATTGAATAAAATTGAACAAAAAATACAAACTACAAGTTTTAGGGCATAAAACCCAACAACTATAACAAAGAGAGGCTTGAATTTGAGAGTTTAGTTATGCAATCAGGTTCCTAATGCTAAGTCATGCATAATACTTATTTGGTGCCACATATTCTCGGGTTCTTCTCAGAGTTCCTAGTATTTTATAGTAATGAATTTTCATTCAATTACCTTGTTAAACTCTAAAATTGTGCCCTAATAGGATGATTACCTCTAACCTATCTATTTTTCATTGAGGGAATGCTCCCTAATACAACCTTGAGGTGGTTATGGCAATCGACTTTCTCGTTATCTCTTAATGTAAGAATGTTGGGATTTTATGTCCTAAACTCGTGTAGTTTGTAAATGTTCGATGAAATCAATAAAGAGTTATTATTCATCATTTCTCGTGTTCTTACATTTAAAACTTAAATCCAATAAACTAAGTTTCAGGGTTATGATTATGAGAACTTGAACAGTGTGTAGTAGACACATAGGTAGGATCGTGTTCAAGTGTGTAACCCAAATGGTTTATAGTATATGGATAAGGTTGGGAACCTCATCTTGGTAACACTATGGATGCGACCCACTTTGTATTTGATACAAACGAGACGATCCAACTCTTTCATGTAGTTGACATGCGAGTGGGGGCATATTGTGCAATGAGTTTGTACAAGACCGGATTGCAAATTATTAGTCTACAGATGTAACATCGTTAACAAATTAGGTTTAATAGTTTATATATGACCATTAGTGACTTGACCTGAATCTTGAGCGGGTTACGAACTCCTATCTGCAAGAGTTTGTTCTTAGACTAGTAAGTTGCTGACTCAATAAGCCTACCTTCTCAGGGATAAAACCTCGTGGGGAGTTGGGAACTTAACTCCGCGAGATGAAATTCACTCGTTCCCAAGCTAGGGAATTAAGATAGGTTGTTCTCTTAAGGGTTGCATCTAGGTCTTGAACAACAAGGCCCCACCCTTTCATTGGCCCAAGAGAGACTTTATTTATGGTAGAACCATAAACTAGTTATTCATTAGAGGATCAGTGGAACTTAAGGGGCAAGAGGTAATCACAGGAGTAAAATGGTAATTTGACTCAACTGTGATTATGAACAACCTGTGAATGATCGACTCATGAGCATTGGTTAAATCAATGGACACAACTTGTCCAATAGTGAGGAGAAGGTAGCTACGAGTCTATAGTAGAATTACTTTTAATTAATAAATGTTGGTTAACGGGATCAAAGAGTTTGATTAGTTAATCTTGTATCATTGAAGCTCATGATCTGTAGGTCTATTAAGTCCATCTATTGGCTCAATCTAGATAAATCGAGGGTACAAAATTTTGGAGCGAACTTGAAGGGTTCAATTTCGTAAATGAGAGTTTTATCGATTATATGTGATATAATCGATATAATATATAGTTTAATGTGATTATGATTCATAATAAACTATATACTATATTTAGATTAATTTCTAAAATATTGTTTTAGTATGAAATTGTTTCATATTAAATACTAGAGGGAATAATCAAATTGAGAGATATGAAAAATTGAATATGATTCAATTTATATACATTATGCAAATATGATTTGCACAATAAGGTATGGGATACCTTATATGATGCAATTATGCAAATATGATTTGCATAATGCATAATTTGTGCATTTAGTGGGATAATGGGTGGAGGAAGTTGTCTCCACCCTCACTCCCTATATAAGGATGCAAATAGATACATTTGAGGTGAATTTGGCTCATTTTTTGGAAATAGAGATTTTCATATTTTATAACTCTCTCACAACTCTCTCTTAAAAGTTCTCTCCCTTTCCTAAAAAGAGATCCCACCATCTTCCCTTTCCTAAAGTACAATGAAGAAGATCTTGTGGAAGTGTTCGAGTTTGTTCGGGTTGATTGCTGAGAATGACAACAAATTGGAGAAGGATTACAAGAAGAAGTTTCTTCAAAGGTAAATTCAACTTCTCCCCTTTTGCTTAACTTTAGTTTATGTTTTTGTGCTAAATTCCATAACGTAATATTGCGAGCAAAAGCGATTCCAACACTTCTGCTACGGGATACGATCCCTTCAAAGTAAACATTATAGATTTAGGTTGACCATTCGTAAATTCATTAAGAAATATATTCAATCATAATCATTCACAAATTAAGCATACTTTTTAACATTCAAAACCCCATCTTACATAAGTTTATTCTCAAATCTTTGTCTAAAGAAGTTAGTTCATGCTAGAACAAAATAATAACAACACAATATACATGCGTAATAACATGCTCACGGTCTCAATCAACAACAAGTATTGCTCAAGCTGAGAGTTTATAACAACAATAACAATAACAATAACAAATGCTACAACAATCCTAATCTAAACAACAACAATTACAACAAGGATAAATACTGCAATATCAACCCGAGAGTTACAACATGTACAACATGAATGTAACTATCGAAAGAAAGAGGTAAACTCTATGACAGAGAGCTTTGAATCCCTTTTCAAAAGTGTATGCTTTGTGGTTTCTCAATTCTCTCGAATAACTCCGTTTCCTCTTTGACCCTCTCGATTTGGACTCCCTCAAGCTCTCCTTGGAATCGACAAGCTCGCTCTCTCTCTCTAGTGTATGGCTTTCGGTAGTTGAAGAGTAGAATTCGAGATTGAAGATTGTAGATTGAAGGGTGAATATTTCAGAAATGGTTTATGTAGAATGGAGAAAGGAGATGACTTCAGCTTGGACAAAATTTCTTGGCTTGGAGAGCAAGTCTTATAATACTTGTTCAACAATCTACAAGGAAATTTGTTCAACAAGGAAACTTTTTCTACAAGGAAACAAATTCAACAATCTACTAATGGAAGCTTTCTAGACAAGAAATTCTCATACATCAATTAAGTTCTCATGTGTATGATATAGTTGAATCTCTTGGGTGTAAACCATTTTTTTCTGTCGATTCTTTATTTAGGTTTACCTTTGGGTGGTCATCCCAAGGATCTCTTTCTGGCAACCGATTTTGGATCAAATTGGGAAAAAGTTAGAAAGATGGAAATGATTCAATATGTCTCGCAGAGGGAGATTGACTTTATGCAGTTTGCTTTTATCCAACATCCCACTTTATTATATGTCTCTTTTTGAAATGTCGGTGGTGCTTTCCAAGCGTTTGGAAAAACTCATTAGAGATTTCTTTTGGGGTAGTAAGTTGTAATTCCTAAACTCTCTTTTGATCTTATTGCACTCATACACGATGATTTATACATGTAAATTGATATAAGTTGCACTAAAGGATGTCGTGGTAGAATCTGAGAATCTCCTGAGTTGTGGACTATAACGTGCACAAAGCTTTATAAGGAGATAGGTAAACTATTGAAATAATCGTATAAAGAGTTGAGTTGAAGTATGTTAAAGTCATGAACAAGTTGGGTACACATTGTGTATTTGTGTTGAATGTAAAAGTTTTCATTTTTAATTAACTTAAAAGTAAGTTGGTTAAATTGATTAGGTAAATTTGTTAGTTGTTTTGATGATTTAGAAAGGGATTAAGGTGCAATGGAGGAAGTAGGAGTTGGCCAAATATTATGGAGTCACGGATTTAGCTTTGGGAAGTAGATATTATCCATTTCTTGATAAATCAATAACCAGTTGGAAGCTCTAGGAAGAGGGTCAACTTCAAACGACCATATCTCTCAATTTACTGAAGTAAATCCGATGATTCTTAAGCCAAAATCTCAAAAATTGAGTGAAGAATATGAGAGTGATTGGTTGTTTCAAAAATACGAAGAGGAAGGTCATGGAAGTTATAGAAAACTAAGAGGTGTTTCCAGTTTTCGACCAACAGAACAAGGTGAAGGAATCTATAGCTTTTGAGCTCTTAAGGAGGAATTATAAGCTCAAAATTTTAGTTAACTTAAGATGGTGTATATGAGGTTTATCAAATAAAATTGGGTGGTTGTTTTGCTAAATTGTGAGGAATCCGAGCTGAAAGTTGAACCTGGAATTTTAAGTTCAAGGAGGCAGAAGCTAACAAGAGATTGAAGGAGATGTGCTTCCATTTTGATATACCTTACAACCAAGTGTATATAGTTATTATGTTTTAGTTATGACACTGAATTAGATCTATTTTTGAGGTGAAGTAGCAAAGGAATTAATGTTATGAAATTCATTTTCAGGGCAAATAGAGATAGGAATAACTTATAAACCTTAGAAGCCTCTTGGTGATTGTGAGTGACTCTATTTTAGAACTATGTTTTGAACTTTGTTTTCTTCAAAAGCTTAATATTGAGCATTGAAACATGCTTAACTTACTTTTTATCTACTTTTCATGGAATTTTTAATAGTATGTCATTGTTGGAAGTTAAGCATGATTTAAACTAGTATGTTACTGCACATTCGAGCATGAAAACTAAATTATGTAAATATGCTTTTCTTTAGAAATACTTTGTGTTAATTCACTTGGAAACATGTTTAAATTGCACAAAACATAAAACATTATTGTTTGGTTAAACATTATTGTTTGGTTATGTTTAAGAACCTATGCGTTGAGAACATGAAAAATGAGTTTGGTCATTGGATTCTCCTTTAATCATATAAAGAACTTAAGCTTTTGTGAGACACTGGAAGTTTGGAAACTTGTTTTAAAAAAGGAAATATGCATATGTTGAGAACTTGTTATATGTATTTTCAAAACATGATTTGCAAAGTGCTCAAAGCATGCAATGTATCTTGTTGACCACCGGTATTGAAGGACACAGAAAAGGTACTTGGGAGGGAGGAAACTTGATCTCCCGATACTGAATGACAATGAGAAGGCATTCTGGTGGTAATTAGTCTGGCCCCAATACTAAAGGATGTGGAGAAGGTATTAGGGAAGACCAGTGAGCATAAATGGCATTCCACGTGCACGTGAGAGAGGTATGAACATTGTTGGTATAAAGAGGACTCTGCCATAGCTAAGGCTCTAAAGGGGCAACATGTTATGACTTTTCTTGTTATGAGCCTCTACTTTTTGGAATGTCTATTCTTTATTTTAATGCTACATTATGAGTTTTTATGCTATGCATATCGTGGTGTCTTAAGCTTGTAATTTGGTGGCATGGTTTGACTATGTTTAAAAACAAGTGTTAAGTTATCTATAACGTTTATCTTGTCTATGATCATGCTTTACCTTTGAACATATAACCTTTTTAAAATAGTCATTCACTGGGCATCCCAGCTCACGTTTTCAACATGATTTCTCTCCCTAAGTAGCGAACGAGTTCCTGGTGCTTAACCTCGACAAGACATGTTTGCCACCACGTCTCTTTAGCTCATTGTATATACACTTCCTTATGCATATAGTTTTGTAATAAAAGCATTCTAGTTGGGTTGTAATAGACTTAAAAATGCTATGACTTGTTAAGGAACATAGTTGGGGGATATGAATGCATCTTGCTCAGGTGTACAATTGAGTTTCTTATTCACATGAGTTGTGTTGCGTTCAATTTCAGGTTAAGGTTGGGATAGGCGGGAGTGCCAGTAAGAGGGTTGGTATTCTTTGTCTTCGCATCTCTTCCTAGGTTAGGCAAGTAACCTGAGAGGGGGTGTGACAAGCGAAGGAGAGATCTAAAATTCAGAATCGGAGATAGTTTTTTTTAGGTTGTCCCCATGGAAGGGCATTTTTTATGGTTCGAAAGGAAAGGAAAGTTGAGCCCGAGATATATAGGGCCTCACGAGATTCTGGAATGTACAGGGCCATCAACTTACAGACTAGCTTTACCTATAGAGTTGTCACGAGTACATGATGTGTTCCATGTATCAATGTTGAGAAAATACATTCCAGACCCATCACATGTGCTCAAAGCACAACTAGTGCAACTCAAGGAAATTTTAACTTATGAGGAGGAACCCTTACAAATACTTGACAGGAAAGAGCAGGTACTCAGGAATAAGACAATACCGTTGGTGAAAATGTTGAGAAGAGATCATGAGGTCGAGGAAGCCACATGGGAGAGTAAAGACCAAATGAAAGGAAAGTATCCACAACTACTTTCGGGCTAATGGTGTTGCTGAATTTCGTTTCAGTCAGAAGGTTACTTCCAAGTCTAGAGTTTTGGGGGTCTGTGTATTGAAACACTAAAACTAAAGAACCAAACATTGTTAGCTGAGTGGAGTTGGTGGTTTGCTTTTGAGGATTCTTCTTCGTCTTTTTAGAAACAAGTGGTAGCTAGCATTCATGGGTAACTCTTAAAGGGATCAAATTCCAATGCGGAAGCGTTTGAATTGCTTTTGCTCACAAATACATTGTGGGATTCTCACAAAAAAATAAAAAACTAGATTAAGCATATTTAGGGAAGAAAAACTTTTACCTTTAAAGAATTCTTCTTCACGTGTTCCTCTTTGTATATCGATCTAATCACGAACAAGAATCGATCTCGAATACCTCCACTATAGCTACTGAAGGGAATTGAAATCCCGCAGCGGAAACGACATGAAACGTTGTGGTGTTGTTATGCTACTGATTTCTTAAAATTGAACCTATCTCATAAATGCTAGGCTAAACATGCAATTTAGAAGAAGAAAACAGAAAGTAAACATATACTTACTTGTTGAAGAACCTTTCTTCGACAATTTCTTCTCCGACCACGAACTCTTCGTGCCAACAATATCTTCATGCGATCTCTCGAACCGAACAAATTGGACACCTCCAAAATGATCTTCTCGGTTGTTCTCGATCGGTTGAGGGAGAGTGGTGGGACTCCCTTTGGATTTTGGGTGGAGAGAGTATGGTGAGATTAGAGAGAATTTGAGAGAGAATTCTACTTCTCTACGATGCCAAATCTAAAAAATGATCTAATGACTTACATAAGGCTTCTAACCAAGCCTTTATATAATGGTGAGTGGTAGAGGTGAAATCTCCACCAAATCACCATTTTACCACAACCTTTTAATATGCAAATCATATTTACATATTACGTATAATAAGGTATCTCATACCTTAATATACAAATATCATTTGTATAATTGTGGATTTTAAAATTGAATCAGAGTCAATTTAATTTCTCTCAATCCAATTTCTCCAAATTAGCACTAATTAATCAATTATGCTAACCTATAGTTTATTATGAATCTCATTCACATTAAACTTTATATTATGTCAACTATATCACATATAAATGACATAAATACCCAAATAATGAATTTGAACACTTTAAATTCACACCAAACTGTAAACCCTGAATTTATCTAGTTTGAGCCAACCGAGGAACACAATGGACCTACAGATGACGAGCTCCAATGATTCAAGATTAACCTGTAAAACTTTTTGACCTGGTTATTCAACATTCATTAGCTACGATAACAATCCACTAAAGCTCGTAGCTGCACTCTCATCACTGTAGGACAAATTATGTCCATTGATATAACCAATGTCTATGAGTCGACCCTTCATAGGTTGTTCGTAGACACTACTGGGTCAAATTACCGTTTTACCCGTGTGTCTACTCTTGCTCCTTAAGTCCCACTACTCCTCTAATGAACGACAACGTTGCATGGTCCAACCATAAACAACATCCCTCTCGGGCCAGTGAGAGGTTGGGCGCCCGTTGTCCAAGCCCTAAAGACAACACTTAAGGGAACAACCCCTCTAGTTTCTCTGATTCGGGAACGAGTGAATTCCATCTCGCGTAGTCAAGTTCCCAGCTCCCCACGTGATCCTGCCCTTGAGAAGATAGGCATATTGGGCGAGCAACTGTGGCCACCCTCACCCGTACTAGTCAAAGGAAAGATCCCCGCAGACAGGAGTCTGTAACATGCTCAGGATTAAGGTCGAGTCACTAATGGTTATCTACGAAGTTATTAGTCCTATACTGTTAATGGTGTTACATTAATAAGTCTAAAAATTCGCGGTCCGGTCTTGTACAATGTCATTGCACAGAATGCTCCCACTCGCATGTTAACCACATGAACGAGTCGGATCACCTCATTTGTATCTAATACAAAGCGGGTCGCATCCACAACGTATACAGGATTAGGTCTCCAATCTCATCCGTATACTGTAGACCGTTCGGGTCATTAACTCGTACGTGACCTCCTTGTGTGTCTACTACACACCGTTCAAGTTCTAGTTCTCTCATAATTCAATGACCCTAGAGCTTAGCTTATTGGATTAAGTTTATAAATATGTGACACCCAAAGTGATGAAAAAATAACTCTTATTAATTTCAATAAGGAATATTACAAACTTACACGAGATTAGGACATACATCCCAACAAACTCCCACTTGAACTAAGTTAGTAGAGTACATAATACATTTCTCAAATGTACAGTAAAAATACAATAAATTAGGGCATTGAATACCCTTTTACAATACTCCCACTTTCCCTAGTCAGGAAGAACTCGAAGACCTAGACTCTCTAGGTGACCCTCAAACACCTTAGTCGTGAGGGCCTTTGTAAATGGATCAACAACGTTGTGCTCCGACACTATCTGCGTGACTGTACGTCTCCGCGGTGCACAATCTCCTATTTCAGGTGATACTTTCGGTCAATATGCTTGCCCCTCTTATGACTCTAAGGGTCTCTCGAGTGGCTACTGCACCACTGTTATAACAAAACATGGTGACTGAAGAGTTCATATTTGGAACAACTTCCAAATCCAGCATGAACTTCCTAAGCCAAACTGCTTCCTTCGTAGCTTCACAAGCCGCAACGTACTTGACTTCCATTGTGGAATCAATGATGCGTCCCTACTTGATACTTCGCCACACTACAACTCCTCTGTTCAGAATGAACGCAGACCCCGACGTGGATTTCCTAGAATCCTTATCGGTTTGAAAGTCAGAATTTGTGTATCCCGTAAGGATCAAATCCCCACTTCCATACACAAGGTTGTAATTCCTCGTTCTCCTTAGATACTTGAGGATTTCCTTTACAGTTGCCCAGTGATCTAATCCTTGATTGGATTGATACTTACTGACAATCCCAACTACATAACAAATGTCGGGCCTAGTACACAACATGACATACATGAGGCTCCCTACAGCTGAAGCATAGGGGATTTGTCTCATATCCTCGACCTCTTGAGGCGTCTTAGGACATTTATTCTTAGACAGGTGAACCCCATACCTGAAAGGCAACAAGCCTTTCTTGGAGTTCTACATCTTATATCTAGACAACATCTTGTCAATATAAGACGCTTGAGACATGACTAGATTTCTGTTCTTCAGGTTCCGGACTATTTAGATACCTAGAACATACTGAGTCTCTCCAAAATCTTTCATTTGAAATTGCGAAGCCAACCATTCCTAATGTCAATATGAAATCCTACCTCATTCCCAATGAGCAGGATATCATCCACATACAATATCAGAAATGCGACAGTGTCGTTGACGATTTTCTTGTAAACATAAGGCTCATCAACATTTTGATCAAAGCCATAAGATTTGATCGCCTCATCAAACCTTATATTCCAAGACCTCGAGGCTTGTTTCAGTCCATAAATAGACCTATGAAGCCGACAAACCTTTTGCTCTTGGCCTTGGGCAATGAACCCCTAGGGCTGGTTCATGTAGATGGTCTCATCAAGATTGCCATTCAAAAAAGTTGTCTTGACATCCATCTAGGGGTGAGCATCGATCGGTCGGGGTCGGTTTTCGACCCCAATCGAGCCCCCAACCAAACCATGGTAGATCGGTTCACTCGAGTTTTTTTTTTTGAAAAACCTTAAAAACCAATGACCAATCCAAGTTGGGTTGGTCGGTTTATATATATATATATATTTAAATATTTATTTAATTAATTATTTAATAATTTATAATTATTATTTTATTATTATTTAATAATTTATAATTATTATTTAATTATTTTGAGAAATTTTTAGTTTTTAGTTTTTAATTATTATTATTATTATTATTATTATATATATATTTTTTAATTTTGGAATTGGTTCGGTTCGGTTTGTGAAGGCCAAAACCAGACCCGACCAAACTACTCATAAAATCGACCGATCGCCTCTCGGTTGGTCGGTTCGATCGATCGTGTCATTTTTGGTGTTTTTGCTCACCCCTACATCCATCTGCCAATACCTCATAGTCATAATATGCGGCAATAGGAAGAAAGATCCTGATCGACTTTACCATGGCAACAGGAGAAAAAGTTTCCTCATAGTCAACCCCTTCAACCTAGGTAGACCCCTTTGCCACTAGTCTGGCTTTGAAGGTTTGCACCTTCCCATCTACGCCATGCTTACGCTTGTAGATCCACTTGCAACCAATAAGTTTCACCCCATCTGGTTGGTCCACAAGCTCCCAGACGGGATTGAAGTATATCGACTCCATTTCCTGGTCCATAACTTTAACCCATTCGTCTTTGTTAACATCCGCCATTGTCTGATCATAGGTCAATGGATCATCACAGTCATCATCAGGGGTGACGACTTGGGTTTCAACCAAACTCATGTAACGTTCGAGTTGTCTCACAACCCTCCCACTGTTGGGATTTATGCCCTAAACTTGTGTAATTTTGATCAATTAAATAAAGTGTTATTTGTTTTGATAAGATTAGAGTCTTGCTTTTATAAATCCAATAAACTAAGCTCCAAGGTTATAACGTTTATCTTGAAATCAGTGTAGTGGACACTATTTGGGTTGAATTCAAGATTATAACCTAAATAGTCTATGGTATAAGAATAAGGTTGGAAACCTCATTCTGGTAACACCATGGATGTGACCCACTTTGTAATTAGTACAAATGAGGTAATCCAACTCATTCATGTAGTTGACATGCGAGTGGGGGCATCCTGCATGAAGAGTTCATACAAGACTAGATCGCAAATTATTAGTCTAACCAGTGTAACACCGTTAATAGGATAAGACTAGTAATTTATAGATGGTCATTAGTGACTCGACCTAAATCCTGAGCAAGTTAAGAACTCTTGCTTATAGGGGTTTGTCCTTAGACTAGTATGGGTGAGAGTGGCCTGTAGCCGACTTAATAAGCCTACCTTCTCAGGGACAAAACCTCGTAGGTAGCTGGGAACTTAACTGTGCAAGATGGAATTGATGGAGATCTGATCTCCTTGAGTAGCGAAAACGTGTTTGAGATCGTTAATTGCTTGATTGTTTTAATTGAAACAAAAACCAGTACATTGATAAATACAAAACAAACATGAAATTCTAATCCTATTAGACATGGATTAATTACATACAAACAAACTAAGTTTAACAATTAAACTAAAGGGAAGAAGGAATTACCTTTGTAGTTTAGCAGAACAACAACTCCTTGCTCCAATGTTCAACAACTCAAGAACTTCAAAAGTTCTCTGTTTTTCACCAACAGAACACCACCAATTTGGAAAACCTTCTATCCTCTGAGATTCAATTTAGAACAAAATCCTTTGTGGGAAGGATTCCAACTTTTGGATAATTTTGGGAATGAGAGTGAGAGAGAGAGAATTTCTTCTGTGTGTTCAATCTCATCGATCGATCAATCAACTTCTTCTTCTTACCTGGAGAAGAAGAACCTTCAGTGGGCAACTCCCCACTCCCTATCGAGGGGGAGTTGGGGAGTAGTGGGAACGTGTCCTCCTGACACGTTTCCAATTAATAATATATAAATTAATTAATTAATTTCATTAAATTAAATCATATTTAATTCAAATATAGTATTAATTTAATGATTAAATCATATTTAATCATTTTACCCTTTATACTATAGTTTAATATACATCTCATGCACATTATGTTTTAACCTATAGTTTTCAAATATGAATCACATTCACATTTAATATTTGAACTCTTTCAAATATTTAATTCTCTCACAAAATTTAATATGAATCATATCCACATTAAATTTATAATATATAGTTCCAAAACCATATATTATATTGTATCAATATACATTAAGTTTATTCCCTAATGAATTTGAACATTTCAAATTCTAATGATCTAAGAACCCTTTATGAGCTAGAAGGTGGACCTAATGGACCTACAAATCAGAAGCTCCAACGATACGAGATTGCTCGGTTAATCTCATTAACCTCCCAATCAACATTCGTTAATCATGAACACTCCACTAAAGTCCCACAATTGCACTCTTCTCACTGCAGAGATATATTTACTGTGTCCATGGATATTGACCAATAACAACAAGTCAATCCTTCACGAATGTTCGTAAAACCAGCTGGGTCAAATTACCGTTTTACCCCTGGGTTACATCTTGTGCCTTAAGTACCAGTGCTCCTCTAATGAACAATTTGTTTGTGGTCCTACCAACAAACAGAGTCCCTCTCAGGCCAATGAGAGGGTCGGACCCTTTGTTCAAGTCTCGGAGACACCACTTAAGGGAACATTCCTCTACTTACCCTAGTAGGCGGGAATGAGTAAATTCCATCTTGCTAAGTTAAGTTCCCAGCCGCTCACTCGGTCTTGTCCCCAAGAAGGTAGGCATATTGAGTCGGCGAATCTGCCCACTCTCACCCATACTAGTCAAAGGACAATCCGTCGCGAACAGGAGTTCGTAACCTGCTCAGGATTGAGATCAAGTTGCCTAGGTCATCCTAATGAAATAGAAACCTAACTAGTCAACGGAGTTACAACTAGAGGTTACTATTTCGTGGTCCGGTCTTATGTAATCTCATTACATAAGATATCCCCACTCACATGTCATCTACACGAACACGTTAGGATCACAGTGTTTGTATCAAATACAAAGTGGGCCACATCCATAGTTTTACCAGGGTAAGGTACCCAAACCTTATCCCCTAACTATAGACCCTTTAGGCTGCATCTCGAAACGAGATCCTTTTTATGTACATTACGTTCAGTTAGAGATTCATTAAACAGCCTTGGATGTTTAGTTTATTGGATTTAGGGTTTAAATAAAGGCAAACTCGTAGATAATGAACAATAACACTTTATTGAAATAATATCACTTTGTTACAATAATTAGAACATAATTACAAACTACAAGTTTTAGGGCACAAATCCCAATAGGAATTCACTCATTCCTCTACTGAGGAATTAGATAGGTTGTTCCCTTAAGAACTAACTCGAGGTCTTGAACAACGGGGCCTCGCCCTCTATGAGGGTATGAGTCTAAGGTAGGACCTTAGACTTGTTGTTCATTAGAGGATCAGTGGTGCTTAAGGTGTAAAGAGGTAATCATAGGGGTAAAACGGTAATTTGACCCAACTGTGATTACAAACAACCTGTGAAGGGTCGACTCATGGGTAATGACTATATCAGTGGACACAATGATATCTACAGTGAGGAGAGTGCAGTTACAAGTCTATAGTGGAGTGACTTGTAGTTAATGAATATTGATTAACTTGATCAAAGAGTTTGATCAGTTAATCTCACATCATTAGAGCTCATGATCTGTAGGTCCATTAGATCCCCCCGTTGGCTCAATATGATAAAATTGAGGGTATAAAGTTAGGAGTGAAATTGAAGTGTTCAATTTCATACATGAGGAGTTATATCAATTATATATGATATAATTGATATAATATATATAGTTTTAATGTGAATTAGATTCATATATAAACTATATACTAAAGAGAGAATAAAAGAGGGGTAGGATGGTCATTTCCATCCCAATCCCCTATATATATGGTTGCATGAGATGTAACTAGGTTAAGGTTTTTCATAGAATGACAAGCCCTCTCTTGTTGTGTTGTTGGAAGAGTTCCAAAACACACATCTCTCACAAAAACCTCACCTCTCCTAAAGGGAACCCACATTCCTCCTCACCTTAGAGAACAACGGAGAAGATCCGGTGGCAGTGTCGGTGTTCGTACGAGTTCGTGTTGCGGTGATCTTGATCGTGAGAGAGGAGGAGCACTTGAAGAAACGTTCTTTATAGGTAACATTCTTGTTGTCCATTCTATTTTATGCTTAATCTTGTTATTTGTGTTCTTGAATAAATCGTTGTAACTAAATCAAGAGCGCGCGATTCGCAATCGCTTCCGCTACGGGGACTTCGATTCCCTTCACCCACTACGTCCAAACATTCCCAACTCTTGAGAATGGACTTGACTAGACGAGCTAGGATCAACAACACTTGTTGACGTACTAGCCCCATCTGCAACTCTTGTTTATGTACTGTCCATTTCGTTTGACACAATCTTACTCCTTGGTAAGTGATCCCTGACGTGGTCTTCCTCAAGGAAAGTGACGTTTGTCGACACAAGCACTCTATTGCCCTTAGGATCGTAAAACAGACCACCTCTAGTCTCTTTTGGGTAACCTACAAAGAGGCACAACTTTGAACGAGGTTCCAACTTCTTCGGGTTTGACACCAACACATGGGTCGGGCATCCTCAAATCCTTAAATGGTGTAAACTGCCTATACGTCTAGTCTAGAGTTTGAAAGGTTTTTCTGAAACACACTTCGACAGAACGTTGTTCAAAATGTAAACTACAGTATCCACTGCGTAACCCCAAAAAGAATTAGGGAGACGAACATAACTCATCATCGGCCGAACCATGTCCAACAGGGTTCCGTTTCTCCTCTCCAATACACCATTATGTTGTGGCATACCGGGTGCTGAGAGTTGGGACGTAATTTCATGTTCTATCATGTAGTCCTGGAATTTAGTGTCCATGTACTCTCCACCTCGATCTGATCGAAGTGTTTTTATCGTTTTACCTAACAGGTTCTCAACCTCAATCTTGTACTTCTTGAACTTTTCAAGAGTTTCAGACTTCCTATGCATCAGGTAAATATACCCATACCTTGAATAGTCATCTATGAAAGATACAAAGTATTTGTAACCTCCTCGTGCTTTAACACTCATCGGACCACAGAGGTCATAATGTATAAGCTTAAGAGGCTCTTTGGCTCTATATCCTTTTCCACTAAAAGGGTGTTTGGTCATTTTGCCTTCTAGGCATGACTCACAAACCGGTAAAGAGTTTTCTTTCAACTCGCTTAAAAGTCCACTCTTCACTAGTCTTTCAATCCTATGTGGCCTAACCTTTGATGCCAAAGATGAACATTTTCTTTTGGTGAAACTTTTATTTTTTTAGTTCGTGTTTCAACCGTTTTAAATAATTCAGTATTCAAAACACTTTTGATCGAATTAGGCTTTAAAACGTATAAATTACTCTCAAGCGAAGCATAACATAATAAATTTCCATTTCTAGAAATAAACGTTTTATTATCAGAAAATTGAATGGAAATACAATGTTCTAAGAGGCAGGAAATAGAGACTAGGTTTCTAGTAAATCCTGGAACTATATACATATTATCCAATAAAATGTAATTCATGCCAAAAAAGAGCTTCATCGTGTCGACCACTGCAACAGAGACAACCTCTTCGGATCCAACCCGTAGTGTTATCTCACCCTCTCGTAGCTTTTGCCAGGAACTAATTCCCTGAAAAGAAGAACAAACATGGTTAGTGGTGCCCAAATCCAGTATCCAGACAGAGTTATTACTCTACACTAAACAGGTTTCTGTAACAAGTAAATCATATTTACCTTCTTTCTTCCTGTCGGCAAGGAACTTGGGACAGTTTCTCTTCCAGTGACCATCTCCGTTGCAGTAGAAATACTTTCCTTTCTCTGCAACTTTCTTGACCTTTTTTCCCTTCGGGCGGCAACGCGATCAGCTTTACCCTTTCTTAATTTCTTATTCTTCCCTTTCGGGCCTGAAGAACCTACAGATTTAGTCCCAAAGGTCGAACCCCTGTGAAAGAACTTGAAGGCAACATTTGCCTTAGCTTCTGGTCCCATGATCGTCATCAAAGACTGGAAGTTCTGTAGTTCGTTGAGTAAGGAGGTCAGATTGTAGCTAATTTTGTTGATAACAACATTACTAGGAAACTGCAGGAAACTCTTTGGAAGAGTCTCCAAAATAAAGCTGACCTGGCTTGACTTGTCGATCGAAGTCCCATTCATCTCAACCAGGTTAAAGTGGGTCATCATGTCCAGAACATGTTCACGGACAGACGCCCCCTCCTTCATACTTGCATTGAAAACGTGTTTGAGAGAATTGTGCCGGACCTGAAAGCGCTGTTGATCAAACATTTCCTGCAGAGACTCCATGATATCTTTAGCGGTGATCATCACCTCATGTTTTTTTGCCAAGACTTCAGATAAGCTGGCAATAATGTAGACTTTGGCCTTTTCATTGGCCCTGATCCACCGATCGTACGCATCACGAACACTTCGCGATGCGGTCGAGCCCTGTAGGGAATGAAAATCCCGTGCAGCGGAAGACGATTGAATCGTTGATGTATCAATTACGCAAACCGTCTTTGTTAAAATTGATCTAATACATAGACCAAGGCTAAACATGCAATTAAGAAGAAGAAAAACAGTAAGAAAGGATTTTACTTACTTGTTGAAGACTTTCTTCACAATATCTTCTTCAAATCCACGAACTCTTCGTGCTCCTCGTACACAACGATTTCCTCCAACGATTGTGAGTCAAACACTACCAAGAAGCCTTCTCGGTTGTTCTCTTTTGGAGAAAAGAGGCTTGTGGGAACCTTTTTGGTTTTGGAGAGGGAGGAGAATTTGAGAGAGAATAGAGAGAGTTTCTCTTCTCTTTTTTGTGTAAAACTAAAAAATGAGAGAGTGAAGTGCCATCCTTCTTGAAAGAAGGGTTTATATAGTGGATTAGTGGAGTTAAAATGTCCACATATTTACCACTTTACCACAATCATAGGTTATGCAAATCTCATTTGCATAACCACATAATATAACATATCTCATATCTCATGTTGCATATCTCATATTGCAAATCTCATTTACCCCTGTGTCTACCTCTTGTTCCTTAAGTCCCCACTGCTCCTCTAATGAACAACATATTGTGATGGTCCAACCATACACAACACCCTTCTCGGGCCAGTGAGAAGGTGGGCGCCCGTTGTCCAAGCCCCGGAGACAACACTTAAGGGAACAACTCCTCTAGTTTCCCTAAAGGCGGGAACGAGTGAATTCCATCTCGCGTAGTTAAGTTCCCAGCTCCCTACTTGGTTCTGTCCCTAAGAAGATAGGCATATTGGGCGAGTAACTGTGACCACCCTCACCCATACTAGTCAAAGAACAGACCCTCACAGACAGGAGTCCGTAACACGCTCAGGATTCAGGTCGAGTCACTAATAGTCATCTACGAAATTATTAGTCCTCACCACAACGGCGGTGTTACATCGGTGGGTCTAATAATTCCTGGGTCCCGATCTTGTACAATCTCATTGCACGGATGCCCCCACTCGCATGTCAACTACATGAACGAGTCGATCACCTCGTCTCAGTATCTAATACAAAGCGGGCGCGCATCCACGGTGTATCCGAGTTAGGTCTCCAACCTTATCCATATATCAGAGACCATTCGGGTCATTAACTCGAACGTGATCTTCCCCGTGTGTCCACTACACACCGCTCAAGTTCTAGTTCTCTCATGTATACAATGACCACTGGAGCTTAGTTTATTGGAAAAGTTTATAAATATTGCGAGACACAAAGTGATGAAATAAATAACACTTATTAATTTCAATCAATATATTACAAACACGAGATTAGGACAAAAATCCCAACAAACTCCCACTGTGATAAGACCTGTAGGCAACATTTGCCTCAGATTCCCTGACTCTATGCAAGGATTGGAAATTCTGTAGCTCATTGAGGAGGGTTGTCAGTGTGTAGCTAATTTTGTTCATAACAAACATTGCTACGGCCCCAAGGAAACTCTTCGGAAGAGTCTCCAAAATAAACTGACCTGGCTCGACTCATCGATCGAAGCCCCGTTCATCTTGGCCAGATGGAAGTGGGTCATCATGTCTAGAACGTGTTCACGGACAGACGTCCCTTCTTTCATCCCTGCGTTGAAAACGTATTTGAGCGAGTCATGCCGGACCTGAAAGGACTGCTGTCCAAACATTTCATGCAGAGACTCCATGATCTCCTTAGCGGAAACCATCAGCTCGTGCTTCTTTGCCAAGACATCAGACATGCTGGCAATAATATAGACCTTGGCCTTTTCATTGGCCCTGATCCATCGATCGTATGCATCGCGAACACTTCGCGACGCTGTCGAGCCCGGCATCTGAGGACACTCCTCAGATAACACGAACTTTATGTCGTCTTGTACCAAAATTGTATTTATGTTGTTTTTCCAACTTTGATAGTTATCTCCCACTAATTTGTCCGAAGCGAGTAAAGCTATTATTGCGCTAGACATTTTTAGCTGAAAAATCAAGAAAACCTTTGTATTAGTCTCGCAAAAAACTTTTGAAATCCAATCAAGTTTTAGCAAAATTTGTTTCATGATCCCTAGGTCAATCAAAATTTTGCAATGATACCCTAAAGGTTTAGAATGACCGCCACCGAAGGGTAAATGTAACACTCCTCCTCTCTGGGACGAGACTTTCTCGATCGGACCCTAATCCCGAATAACTCTTATTCCATTAGGCGTCCAATTACCATTGTTCGGTCGAATTCATTAACACTTAACGAATTGCAGTGAGTGTCTACCCTCAATCTTTAAGTTTCCAAGCATCCGTCCAAACAATAGCCACCGAAGGGTGAACCAAGAAGGAAAACCAACCAGGAAACTGTATCCCTTTCGGGAATTCACGGTGTTCCGACTCCCATGATCAAGCCCTCCGAGGGGATTGTGCAGTCGAGCCAAACTTGCGAGCGGATCATAGGGCGTCTCACGGTGTGAATCGAAAGAAGAGACCGTGGGTCTCGTTTTCACAAGTCCCGCCTCCCACTCACTATAAGTACTCTCTCCATCCACGATGATATTGACCTATACAAATGCCATCCGAAGGGGGACGCTCCCATTTGCGCCACGAGGCCGAGTATAGATCTCACGGTGCGGACTTTAAAGAGATTTGTGGTTGGAAATTCAAATGTATCTCATACACTTTATTTCCTCCCACTCAAAGACTTTAATTTTTATTAGGGATTGACCTAGATAAACCAAGCTAAAATTTACCTAAGTCTACCAATATAACTCTTATATGGTATTAACCTAAGTTTATAATCACATTATTAACTTAGGTCTATGTGAGTAAATTAATTAACACTTAATTAATTAAGACTCACGAGAATATAACCTAAGAATCTCCTGGACCGAATTCACTCCTAGGTCGGTTTCCGTGTGGGGTGTTCAAGCGTCAACTTAAATACCCTAGCCTTAGACAGAACCTTCCTTAGACAGAGTTACTTATCAGTCACCATTCATAGGTTATATTTGATTTCCTAAATTTCTAATCTCATTAGAAAATTAGAAAACCTATGTCTAATTATTCAAGTTCTAAACACTTTAAAACTAATAATTAACATAGGTTGCATGCATTTCTATGTTATAGTGCTTGATCATCCATCACATGAATAATACTATATACTATAACATAATATAATTCATCACATGAATTTAAATGCATGAGCATGCTTTTAATTTAAAATATAACACTTATATTTAAATAAATTAAAACATGCATACATTATATTATAACTCTTATAATATAATCCTATCATGCATACCATATATTATAACTCTTATAATATAAATATGATGCATGAAATGTTTAACCTAAGGTGGGATTTTAAATCTATATGACATACATAATGCACATAGAAATTAATTAAAATATACATCTCATGCATAAAATAATTAAATAGCAAAAATGGACCGATTTTTGGCCCCTAGGGGCATTTATTTAATTAAATAACATTAATATAACATTTATATTAATATTATTTAATAAAATAAATAAATAAATAAAAAATAAATTACATTTTACAAAAAGAAATAAATAAAACGTGTGAAAACCGCCCAAGAGAAGCCTTGAACCCACGACCTCGCAGAATCGCTTCGCTATGCTCTCTCCTCAACGCATATAGCGTTGCAAACGCCGCGGCAGGCGCGTTAACGCCGCTTGCCGTCTCCAGCGTCGACCCGCGTTCTCAACACCAGCGGCGTTGCAACGCTACGCCCAACATTGCAACGCTGTTCTGCAGCAGGGCCTCCAACCGCAAGGATAGCGTTGAGACGCCATTGGGCAGCGTCTCAACGCCATCGACAGAACAACAAACTCCTTTGTTGTTCTTCGTCGATTCACTTTATTTCGCTCCGATTTCTTCACAAAGAACACTTGCCACGAACGCGACACGGACTTACAAACTCGATTTATTTTCTAAAATGCCCAAAAAACACGGGCCCTTTACATTTGATCTCATCAAACAGAAAATAAATCTAAAAGTGCCAAAAACCGAAAACATCCATTATGCAAACCAAGACATTCATCTCATGAATTATGGTAAAATACCCACCAAATTTTAACAAAACAGTGCATAATTAAGGATTTTACTTACTTGTTGAAGACTTTCTTCACAATATCTTCTTCAAATCTTCGAACTCTTCGTGCTCCTCGTACACAACGATTTCCTCCAACGATTGTGAGTCAAACACTACCAAGAAGCCTTCTCGGTTGTTCTCTTTTGGAGAAAGGAGGCTTGTGGGAACCTTTTTGGTTTTGGAGAGGGAGGAGAATTTGAGAGAGAATAGAGAGAGTTTCTCTTCTCTTTTTTTGTGTAAAACTAAAAAATGAGAGAGTGAAGTGCCATCCTTCTTGAAAGAAGGGTTTATATAGTGGATTAGTGGAGTTAAAATGTCCACATATTTACCACTTTACCACAATCATAGATTATGCAAATCTCATTTGCATAACCACATAATATAAGATATCTCATATCTCATATTGCAAATCTCATTTGCAATAGTTGTGGATTTATTAAATTGAATCACATCCAATTTAATTTCTCTCAATCAAATTCTCCAATTAGCCCTAATTCAACAATTAGGCTAACCTATAGTTTATTATGAATCCCATTCACATCAAACTATATATTATATCATTCATATCTCATATAAATGACATAAATGCCCTTAAGGTGAAATTGAACACTTCAATTTCATACCAAAACTTTATCCCTTCTTAAATCCAGATGGAGCCAACCGAGGGACCTAATGGACCTATAGTGACGGGCTCCAATGATCCGAGATTAACTTGCCAAACTCTTTGACCCGGTTAATCAACATTCATTAGCTACTGGTAACACTCCACTATAGCCCGTAGTTGTACTCCCGTCGGTCACGAGAATATTACGTGTCCACCGATATAACCAATACCCATGAGTCGACCCTTCACGGGTTGTTCGTGAGACACGGTGGGTCAAATTACCGCTTTATCCTCAGTAATACCTCTCTGTTCCTTAAGTCCCCACCGCTCCTCTAATGAACAACATATTGTGATGGTCCAACCATACACAACACCCTTCTCGGGCGGTGAGAAGGTGGGCACCCGTTGTCCAAGCCCCTGAGACAACACTTAAGGGAACAACCCCTCTAGTTTCCCTAAAGGCGGGACGAGTGAATTCCATCTCGCGTAGTTAAGTTCCTAGCTCCTACTTGGTTCTGGTCACACGAGAAGATAGGTATATTGGGCGAGTAATCGTGACCACCCTCACCTGTGCTTTAGTCAAAGAATGCACCCTCGCAGCATGCGGAGTCCGTAACACGCTCGAGATTCGTGTCGAGTCACTAATGGTCATCTACGAAATTATTAGTCCTCACTTTGTCAACCTGTTACATCGGTGGGTCTAATAATTCACGGTCCCGATCTTGTACAATCTCATTGCACGGGATGCCCTACTCGCATGTCAACTACATGAACGAGTCGATCACCTCGTCTCAGATCTAATACAAAGCGGGCGCATCCACAGTGTATCCGAGGATTAGGTCTCCAACCCTATCCATATACTATAGACCATTCGGGTCATTAACTTGAACGTGATCTTCCCTGTGTGTCCACTACACACCGTTCAAGTTCTAGTTCTCTCATGTATACAATGACCCTGGAGCTTAGTTTATTGGAAAAATTTATAAATATTGCGAGACACAAAGTGATGAAATAAATAACACTTATTAATTTCAATCAATATATTACAAACACGAGATTAGGACAAAAATCCCAACAAGCCCGACGCCTGAGGACACTCTTTAATGAGCACGAACTTTAGGTTGTAAGTTACCAGTATTGTATTGATATTATTTTTCCACGTTTGAAAATTGTCATCTACGAGTTTATCAAAAGCTAAAAGGGCGACAATTGAACTAGACATTTTTGTTTGCTGAAAATAAGAAAAAACTTTGTATTAGTCTCGCAAAAACTTTGAAAATCCAATCATGTTTTAGCAAAATTTTTATATCCTATGATCCCTAGGTCATTTAAAAATTACAATTATGCCCCAAAGGTTTAGAATGACCACCATTGAAGGGTAGACAGAAACACACCTCCTCTAGGACGAGACTTTCTCTACCAGACCCTAATACCAGAATAACTTTTATTCCATTAGGCATCCAGTTACCATTTTTCAGTCTGAATCCATTAACTCTTAATGAATCCTGTGAGTGTCACCCTCTATCTTTAAATTTCCAAGTTGATGGGAATCGGATCTCCTTGAGCAGCGGAAACGTGATTTAAAAGATCAATTGCTTGATTGTTTTGGTTTACTTTAAATACCAGTACATTGAAAAAAAACAGAGACAAACATTCTTAATCTAATCTAATTAGAGCATGGAACTAAGTATACAAACATGCTGCACAATTAACTAAACTAAAAGGGAAGAATAATTACCTTTATAGTTTTCTAAATCCACAGCAACACCTTGCTTCACTAGATTGTACAACAATACAACAATCAAAGTTCTTCTCTGTTTTTCTTTTCCAAAGGGATAACACCACGAGGAAAACCTCATATCCTTTAAGTTTTTTCGATCAATCCTTGGTGGAAAGGATTCCAACAATTTGGAAAGCAAAAGGGAATTTTGACAGAGAGAAAGTTTCTACAACAATTCGTTAATTGCTTCAAATGTCACAGACCCTTCTCCCAACTCCCTGTATATATCGATAAGAGGGAGAGGAAAAAAGGGGAAGGTGGAGGGAGTGGGAACGTGTCATCTACACGTTCCCTTTTTTTATTTAAAATATTTAATTAATAATTAAATAAATTAATTAAATCACATTTAGTGAAAGTAAATTAAATATTATATATTTAATTTGGATTAAATCACATTTAATCAATTTTCCCTCTAACCTATAGTTTTAATGCACATCTTATGCACATTAAATTTTAACCTATAGTTTTTAAATATGAATCACATTTAAGTTTAAATTAATATTTGAACTCTTTCAAATATTTAATTCTCTCATATAAATTAATATGAATCATATTCACATTAAATTTATAATATAAAGTTCCAAGATTTTATATTATAATGTATCTATATGCATAAATGTTTATTCCCTAATTGAATTTGAACATTTCAAATTCAAACGATCTAAGAACCCTTTACGAGCTAGAAGGTGGACCTAATAGACCTACATATCAGAAGCTCCAACGATACGAGATTATTCGGTTAATCTCATTAACCTCCTAATCAACATTCATTAGTTGCGGGAACACTCCACTAAAGTCCCGCAGCTGCACTCTTCTCACTACAGATATTTTTCTGTGTCCACGGATATTGACCAATAACGGCAAGTCAATCCTTCACGAATGTTCATAACACCAGCTTGGTCAAATTATCGTTTTACCCCTGGGTTACATCTTTTACCTTATGTACCAGTGCTCCTCTAATGAACAATTTGTTTGTGGTCCTACCAACAAACAGAAGTCCTCTCGGGCCAATGAGAGGGTCGGGCCTTTTGTTCAAGTCCCAGAGACACCACTTAATGGAACATTCTCTACTTACCCTAATTGGCGGGAATGAGTGAATTCCATCTTGCTAAGTTAAGTCCCCAGTTGCTCACTTGGTCTTGTCGCCATACTAGTCAAAGAACAATCCCTCGCAAACCATCGCAAACAGGAGTCGGCGTACATGGTCACTCTCACCCATACTAGTCAAAGGACAATCCCTCACAAACAGGAGTTCGTAACCTTCTCATGATTGAGATCAAGTTGCCCAGGTCATCCTAGTGAAATAGAAACCTAACTAGTCAACGGAGTTACATCTAGTGGTTACTATTTCGTAGTCCGGTCTTATGCAATTTCATTACATAGGATATCCCCACTCACATGTCATCTACACGAACACGTTAGGATCACAGTGTTTGTACCATATACAAAGTGAGCCACATCCATAGTATTACCAGGGTAAGGTACCCAAACCTTATCCCCTTACTATAGACCCTTTAGGCTGTATCTTGAATTGAGATCATTTATATGTACACTACATTTAGTTCAAGAGACATCTTACAACCTTGGATGTTTAGTTTATTGGATTTAGGGTTAATACAAGGGTAATATTGTAAATATCGAACAATAACTCTTTATTGCAAATATAACACTTTATTACAATAATTAGAACATAATTACAAACTACGAGTTTTAGGACACAAGCCCCAACACAAGTATCCGTCCAAACAATAGCTACCGAAGGGAGGACTACGAAGGAAAACCAACAAGAAAATTGTATCCCTTTCAGGAATTCACGGTGTTCCGACTCCCAAGATCAAGGCCCTCCGAAGGGATTGTCTGGTCTAGGCCAAACTAGCAAGCGGATCATAGGCGTCTCACGATGTGAATCGAAAGAAGAGACCGTGGGTCCCATTTTCACAGATCTCGCTCTCACTCACTATAAGTAATCTCTCCATTCACTTTGATATTGACCCATACAAATAACATCCGAAGGGGGACGCTCCCAATTACGCCACGAGGCCGAGTATGGATCTCACGGTGTGAACTTAACAGAGATTTGTAGATGAAAATTAAATGTATCCCATACACTTTATTTCCTCACACTCAACACTTTAAGTTAATCGAAATTGACCTAGATAAATCG
The DNA here is from genome assembly GCA_036507285.1 of Trichosanthes cucumerina. Lineage (NCBI taxonomy): Eukaryota > Viridiplantae > Streptophyta > Magnoliopsida > Cucurbitales > Cucurbitaceae > Trichosanthes > Trichosanthes cucumerina. The sequence continues at coordinate 55,820,122 of CM071838.1, forward strand.
GTTGATATTTACCTAAGTCTACCAATATAACACTTATATTGGATTATCCTAAGTTTATAATCACATTATTAACTTAGGTCTATGTGAGTGATTTAATCAACTTTTAATTAAACGCCACTCACGAGAATATAACCTATGAATCTCCGGACCAAATTCACTCCCAGGTCGATTCTCAGGTATGGGTGTTCCGCAAAGCGTCAGCTTAAATACCCCAACCTTAGACATAACCTTCCTTAGACAGAGTTACTAATTAGTCATCATCATATTGATTTCCTAATTCTAATCTTATTAGAACTAGAAAACCTAAGTCTAATTATTCAAGTTCTAAACAATTTAAAACTAATAATTAACTTAGGTTACATGCATTTCTATGTTATAGTGCTTGATCATTCATCACATGAATAATAAAACTATATAACATACATTCATCACATGAATAAATGCATGCCAATGCTTTTAATCTAAGAAATATAACACTTATATTAAATAAATTAAAAACATACATTATATTATAACACTTATAATATAATCTTATCATGCATACTATATATTATAACTTTTATAATATAAAAATGATGCATGAAATGTTTAACTTAAGGTGGGATTTAATCTATATGACATACATTATACACATAGAATAATAAATTTCATACATCACATGCATAAAATTATATAAATTGCAATACTGGACCGGTTTTTGCACCCTAGGGACATTAATTAAATTAATTAACATTAATATAACATTTATATTAATATTAATTAATAAAAATATCAATTAATAAACACATTTTATAAAAGAAATAAATAAAAAACATTAGTTGGAGCTTGAAACCGTTCCCACGATTCTCACTTGCCACTTCCTCGTGAAAAGCTCGCTAGAATCGCCCACTACGCGACAACGTTACAACGTTGTGCTGCCCAACGCCGCGCCAGACGTCGCAACGCTGTGCCTGCAACGCGCCTGGATCCACACGGATGGAATTGAGACGCCGTAGAACAGCGTCTCAACGCCATCGAAAAAACAACAAACTCCTTTGCTGTTTTTCGCTGTTTTTCGCCCGTTTTCGCTTCGATTTCTTCACAACAACTCTTGCCACGAACGTCACGGACTTACAGACTCGATTTACATACAATTTTCCCAAAACAATGGGCCCTTACATTGGTCTAATCAATGAAAATGTAAATCTAAAATTAAGTGCCAAAACCAAAACACATCCAACATGCAAACCAAAATTCATCTCATGAATTAAAGCATACCCACCTAATTTTAAGAAATACAGATTGCACAACGAAATAGCCAACGATTGGCTCTGATACCAATTGAAGGGAATGGAAATCCTGCAGCAGAAACGACATGAAACGCGTGTTCGTTATGCTACTGATTTCTTAAAATTGAACCTATCTCATAAATTCTAGGCTAAACATGCAATTTAGAAGAAGAAAACAGAAAGTAAACGTATACTTACTTATTGAAGAACCTTTCTTTGACAATTTCTTCTCCGATCACGAACTCTTCGTGCCAACGATCTCTTCAACATGATCTTCCCGGTTGTTCTCGATCGGTTGAGGGAGAGTGGTGGAACTCTCTTTGGATTTTGGATGGAGAGAGTATGGTGAGATTAGAGAGAATTTGGGAGAGAATTCTACTTCTCTACGATGCCAAATCCAAAAATTGATATAATGACTGACATAAGGCTTCTAACCAAGCCTTTATATAATAGTGAGTGGTAGAGATGAAATCTCCACCAAATCACCATTTTACCACAACTTTATAATATGCAAATCATATTTGCATATTACATATAATAAGGTATCTCATACCTTATTATACAAATCTCATTTGTATAATTGTGGATTTTAAAATTGAATCACATTGAATTTAATTTCTGTCAATCCAATTTCTCAAAATTAGCACTAATTAATCAATTAGGCTAACCTATAATTTATTATGAATCTCATTCATATTAAACTATCTATTGTGTCAACTATATCACATATAAATGACATAAATACCCAAATAATGAATTTGAACACTTTAAATTCACACCAAACTATAAACCCTGAATTTATCCAATTTGAGCCAACCGAGGGACTTAATGGACCTATAGATGACGAGCTTTAATGATTTGAGATTAACCTGTCAAACTTTTTGTCCCGGTTATTCAACATTCATTAGCTACGGTAACACTCCACTAAAGTCCGTAGCTGCACTCCCATCATTGTAGGACAAGTTGTGTCTATTGATATAACCAATGTCTATGAGTCGATCCTTTACAGGTTGTTCGTAGACACTGTTGGGTCAAATTACCGTTTTATCCCTGTGTCTACCTCTTGCTCCTTAAGTCCCTGAAGGGAATTGAATCCCGTGCGGAAGCGATTGATCGCATATGCACTTAATTGTGTGACATAAAATTGCTCAAACAACATAATATCTAGGCTAAGCATACTAATTTGAAAGCAAACATAAATTAGGAAGGTTACCTTTGAAGACAAGTTCTTCAAGTTGTTCCTCGTTGTCTACGAAATCCTTTCTCTACGAACGAATTCTCGAACACCGCCAAAAGACCTTCTCAGTTATTCTCTTGGAGAGGGAGAGAGGTGAGATCTCCTTTTGGTTTAGGGATGTGGGTAGAGAGATTTTGGAGAGAACTTTTGGTTTTCTAGATTTCCAAAACTTAGCAAATGCTTTAAGTGTCCCAAAATGCATCCAAAAGGATGCTTTTATAGGCAAAGTGGGTGGAGACAAATTTTCCACCCATCTTGCCACTATCTCCACTTATTATGCACAGATGCATAATATAAGGTATGAACACCTTATTATATGAATCATATTCATATAATGTGGAGAAATTGGATTTGAATAAGTCCAATTTCATTTCTCCAAAAGTTCTACCATGTGTTATGTCCCAATTCTATAATTAGACATAATTATGTTCAATATGAATCATATTCATATTGAACTATATATTATATCAATCATATCATATATAATTGATATAATCCCTAAATTAAATTTGAACATTTCAAATAAATTCCAAAACTTTATACCCTCTATTAATTCCATGTTGAGCCAACTGGTCAACCTAATGACCTACAGATCATTAGCTCCAATGATACGAGATTGACTAATAAAACTCATTGATCCCGTCAATCAACATTCGTTAACTACGAGTCACTCCACTAAGGACTCGTAGGTGCACTCTCCTCGCTGTAGGACAAGTTGTGTCCATTGATTTAACCAATGCCCGTGAATTAACCCTTCACAGGTCGTTCGTAATCACATTTGGGTCAAATTATCGTTTTACCCCTGTGACTATTTCTTGCACCTTAAGCACCACTGATCCTCTAATGAACAACAAGTTTATTGTCAGACCATAAACATTATCCCTCTCGGGCTAGCAAGAGGGAGGGCCCCGTTGTTTAAGACCTGGATGCAGTTCTTAAGAGAACAACCTATCTAGTTGCCCTAGAATGGGAACGAGTGAATCCCTTCTTGCGTAGTCGAGTCCCCAACTCCCTACAAGGTTTCATCCCTTATAAGGTAGGCATATTTGAGTCGACAACTCTGGCTACTCTCACCCGTACTAGTCTAAGGATAATCTGAAGGGAATGAATTCCCACGCAGCGGAAGGGTGATCGAATCACCGTGGTATCATTGCGAAATATATTTTCTTAAAAGAGTTTCTATCATCTAAAAACTAAGCTAAACATGAAATTTAGGAAGAAAAACAGCAAGTGTACTTACTTGTTGAAGAACCGTCTTCACGTTTTCCTTCTCCAGTCACGAACCCTACGTGATCACGATCTCAACGTACTCGATCTCCTCGAACAAACAATAACCCAGACACGCTCTGAAAGGTTTCTCGGTTGTTCTACTTTTGGTAAAAGAAGAGTTGTGGGACTCTTCTTTGGGTGAAAGAGAGGAGAGATTGAGAGAGATGTTGAGAGAGAATTACAAGAGCTCTTTAGTGAGAATTCCAAAAAATGAGCCTTGAGTTACCAAATCCTTCTTGCAAAGGAGTTTAAATAATGGTGATAGGTGGAGTTGAAATCTCTACCTATTTACCATTTAACCACAACCATAGGTTATGCAAATCATATTTGCATAACCACATATAATAAGATATCTCATATCTCATTATACAAATCACATTTGTATAATTGTGGATTTTAAATTTAATCACATTCAATTTAATTTCTCTCAGTCCAATTCTCCAAATTAGCCCTAATTAGACAATTAGGCTAACCTATAGTTTATTATGAATCTCATTCACATTAAACTATATAATATGTCAATCATATCTCATATAAATGACATAATTACCCTTTAATGAGCTTGAACACTTCAAATTCACACCAAAACTGTAAACCCTCTATTAATCCAGTTTGAGCCAACTGAACGACCTAATGAACCTATAGTGACGAGCTCCAATGATCCGAGATTAACCTGTCAAACTCTTTGACCCGATAATCAACATTCATTAGCTACGGTAACACTCCACTAAAGCCCGTAGCTGCACTACCGTCAGTGTAAGACAAGTTGTGTCAACTGATATAACCAGTGCCCATGAGTCGACCCTTCACAAGTTGTTCGTAGACACTACTGGGTCAAATTACCGTTTTACCCCTATGTCTACTTCTTGCTCCTTAAGTCCCAACTGCTCCTCTAATGAACAACAACATTGTAATGGTCCAACCATACACAACACCCTTCTCGGTCAAGTGAGAGGGTGGGCGCCCGTTGTCCAAGCCCTGGAGACAGCACTTAAGGGAACAATCCCTTTAGTTTCCCTAAAGTCGGGAACTAGTGAATTACATCTCGCATAGTTAAGTTCCCAGCTCCCCACGTGATCTTGTCCCTGAGAAGATAGGCATATTGGGCGAGTAACTGTGACCAGCCTCACCCGTACTAGTCAAAGGACAGACCCCCGCATACAGGAGTCCGTAACACGCTCAGGATTCAGGTCGAGTCACTAATGGTCATCTACTAAGTTATTAGTCCCATACTGTTAACGGTGTTACATAAGTAGGTCTAATAATTCACGGTTCGGTCTTGTACAATCTCATTACACAGGATGCCCCCACTCGCATGTCAACCACATAACGAGTCAGTGTTTGGATGTTTGTCCTAATCTCGTATAGTTTGTAAATTACTATTTGAAATTAATAAAGAGTTATTTATTTCATCATTTTATGTCTCGCATTCAATACAAACTTTTTCCAATAAACTAAGCTCTAGGGTCATTGAATACATGAGAGAACTAGAACTTGAACTGTGTGTAGTGGACACACATGGAGGATCACGTTCGAGTGAATGACCCGAACGGCTATAGTATATGGATGGGGTTGGAAACCTAATCCTGGATACGATGTGGATGCGACTCGCTTTGTATTAAGATACAAACGAGGTGATCTGACTCGTTCATGTGGTTGACATGCGAGTGGGGGCATCCTGTACAATGAGATTGTACAAGACCGGACCGTGAATTATTAGACCTACTGATGTAACAACGTTGACAGTAAGGACTAATAACTTCGTAGATGACCATTAGTGACTCAACCTGAATCCTAAGCGTGTTACGAACTCCTGTCTGCGGGGGTTTGTCCTTTCACTAGTACGGGTGAGGGTGGTCACAGTGAAGGGAATCGAATCCCGCAGCGGAAGCGATTGTGAATCGCGCGCTCTTGATTTAGTTACAACGATTTTATTCAAGAACGAAACCAACTAGATTAAGCATATAAAACTAGATGGACAACAAGAAATTGTACCTTTGAAGAACCTTTCTTCTAGTGCTCCTCTTCTCTCACGATCAAGATCTCAGCAACACGAACCACGAACAGACTAAGACACGACCACTGGATCTTCTCCGTTGTTCTCTAGGTGAGGGAGGAATGTGGGTTTCCTTTAGGTAAGATGAGATATTGTGAGAGAGAGAGATTGTGGTCTTTGGAACCTTTCCAACAACACAACTAAATGGCATACCATGACTCTTTTTCTTTAGTTGCATCTCATGCAACCATATATATAAGGAAATAGGATGGAAATGACCATTCTACCCTTCCTTTATTCTCTCATTAGTATATGGTTTACATGTGAATCTAATTCACATTAAAACTATATATTATATCAATTATATCATATACAATTGATATAACACCTTATGTATGAAATTTGAACACTTCAATTTCATTCCTAACTTTATACCCTCAATATAACCATGTTGAGCCAACGGAGGGACCTAATGGACCTACAGTTCATGAGCTCCAATGATATGAGATTGACTGATCAAACTCTTTGATCCAGTTAATCAATATTCATTAACTACAAGTCACTCCACTATAAACTTGTAGTTGCACTCTCCTCACTGTAGATTATATTGTGTCCACTGATATAATCGTTACCCATGATTCGACCCTTCACAGGTTGTTCGTAATTACAATTGGGTCAAATTACCGTTTTACCCCTGTGATTACCTCTTTATTCCTTAAGCACCACTGATCCTCTAATGAACAACAAGTCTAAGGTCCTACCTTAGACTCATACCCTCATAGAGGGCGGGGCCCCGTTGTTCAAGACATGGAGTCAGTTCTTAAGGGAACAACCTATCTAATTCCTTAGTGTAGGAATGAGTGAATTCCAACTTGCACAGTTAAGTTCTCAGCTACCTACGAGGTTCTATCCCTGAGAAGGTAGGCTTATTGAGTCGGCTACAGGCCACTCTCACCCATACTAGTCTAAGGACAAACCCCTATAAGCAGAAGTTCTTAACTTGCTCAGGATTCAGGTCGAGTCACTAATGACCATCTATAAATGACTAATCTTATCCTGTTAACGGTGTTACACTGGTTAGACTAATAATTTGCGGTCCGGTCTTGTATGAACTCTTCATACAGGATGCCCCCACTCGCATGTCAACTACATGAATGAGTTGGATTACCTCATTTGTACTAATTACAAAATGGGCGCATCCATGGTGTTTCGAATGAGGTTTCCAACCTTATTCTTATACCATAGACCATTTAGGTTATATTCTTGAACACAATCCAAATAGTGTCCACTACACTGATGTTCAAGATATATGTTATAACCTTGGAGCTTAGTTTATTGGATTTATAAAGCAAGACTGTAATTCTATCAAAATAAATAACCCTTTATTTAATTGATCAAAATTACACAAGTTTAGGGCATAAATCCCAACACACAGTTACTCACCCAATATGCCTATCTTCTCAGGGGCAGGACCATGTAGGGAGCTGGGAACTTAACTACGCGAGATGAAATTCACCCGTTTCCGCCTTTAGGAAAACTAGAGGGGTTGTTCTCTTAAGTGTTGTCTCCAGGGCTTGGACAACGGGCGCCCACCCTCTCACTGGCACGAGAGGGTTGTTGTGTATGGTCGGACCATTATAATGTTGTTGTTCATTAGAGGAGCAGTGGGGACTTAAGGAGCAAGAAGTAGACACAGGGGTAAAACGGTAATTTGACACAGCAGTGTCTACGAACAACCTGTGAAGGGTCGACTCATGGGCATTGGTTATATCAGTGGACACGTAATATCTTGCACTGACGGGAGTGATGCTACGGGCTTTAGTGGAGTGTTACCGTAGCTAATGAAGGTTGATTAACCGGGTCAAAGAGTTTGATAGGTTAATCTCGGATCATTAGAGCTCGTCACTATAGGTCCATTAGGTCCCTCGGTTGGCTCAAACTGGATTTAAAGAATGATTTACTGTTTTGGTGTGAATTGAAGTGTTCAAATTCACTAAAGGGCATTTGTATTATTATATGAGATATGAATGATATAATATATAGTTTAATGTGAATGAGATTCATAATAAACAATAGGTTAACCTAATTGTTGAATTAGGGCTAATTAGGAGAAATAAGATTGATATTAAATTGGATGTGATTCAAGTTAATAAATCCACAATATTACAAATGTGATTTGTAAAATGAGATATTAGATATCTTATAATATGTGGTTATGCAAATATGATTTGCATAACCTATAGTTGTGGTAAAATGGTAAATAGGTAGAGATTTCAACTCCACCTATCTCCATTATATAAACCTTTTTTGCAAGAAGGGTTGGAGGGGCATTCTCTCATTTTTGGAAATCTCACCAAAAGAAGAGATGATTCTCTCTCAAGTTTTCTCTCTAAATTTCTCCTCTCAAAACCAAAACACAAGATCCCACTATCTTCCTTTTTTTCAAAAGAAGAACAACCGAGAAACCAAAGGGTTGTGTTCGTTCTTGATCGTGAGAAGGGATCAAGATCGTTGAGTTCGAGAAAGCACGAAGAGTTCGTGGATCGTTGGAAGGAATCTTGAAGAAAGTCTTCAACAAGTAAGTATTGTGTTTAACTTACTGTTTTTCTTCCAATCTATGCATGTTTAGCCTTAATCTAAGAGTTAGATTGTTTTAACGAAACTAAGTAGCAAAACAACACCGCGACGATTCCATCGTCTTCCGCTGCGCAGGGAGTTTCATTTCCTTCATACACAAAGTGATGAAAGAAATAACTCTTATTAATTTCAAATGGTAATATTAAAAACAAAACGAGATTAGGACATACATCCCAACATAATCCCTGGTAGACAGGAGTTCGCAACTCGCTCAGGATTTAGATTGAATTACTATTAGTCATCATTTGAATTATTAGCCCTAACCTATCAACGGTGTTACTGGATTAGTCTTGTTGGGATTTATGCCCTAAACTTGTGTAATTTTGATCAATTAAATAAAGGGTTATTTGTTTTGATAGAATTATAGTCTTGCTTTATAAATCCAATAAACTAAGCTCCAAGGTTATAACATATATCTTGAACATCAGTGTAACACCGTTAACAGGATAAGATTAGTAATTTATAGATGGTCATTAGTGACTCGACTGAATCTGAGCAGCAAGTTAAGAACTCCCGCTATATAGGGTTTGTCCTTAGACTAGTATGGGTGAGAGTGGCACATGTAGCCGACTCAATAAGCCTACCTTCTCGTGACGTAACCTCGTAGGTAGTCTGGGAACTTAACTGTAAGATGGAATTCACTCATTCCTACACTAAGGAATTAGATAGGTTGTTCCCTTAAGAACCGACTCAGTGTCTTGAACAACGAGGCCCCGCTCTCTATGAGGGCGAGTCTATGGTAGGGCCCAGAGACTTGTTGTTCATTAGAGAATCGGTGATGCTTAAGGAACAAAGAGGTAATCACAAGGGTAAAACGGTAATTTGACCTAGTTGTAATTACGAACAACCAGTGAAGGGTCGACTCATGGGTAACGATTATATCAGTGGACACAATATAATCTACAGTGAGGAGAGTGCAACTACAAGTTTATAGTGGAGTGACTTGTAGTTAATGAATATTGATTAACTGGATCAAAGAGTTTGATCAGTCAATCTCATATCATTGGAGCTCATGAACTGTAGGTCCATTAGGTCCCTCCGTTGGCTCAATATGGTAATATTGAGGGTATAAAGTTAGGAATGAAATTTAAGTGTTCAATTTCATATATGAGATATCATATCAATTATATGTGATATAATTGATATAACATATAGTTTTAATGTGAATTGGATTCACATATTAACTAAATATTAAAGAGAATGAAAGAGGGAGAGGATGGTAATTTTCATCCCTATCTCCTTATATATAGTTGCATAAGATGCAACTAGGTCAAGCTAACCAAAGTGAACCCAAGCCTTTTGTTGTGTTGTTGGAAAGGTTCCAAAACACAAACCCCTCTCTCACAAGATCTCATCTTACCTAAAGGGAACCCACATTCGTCTCTCACCTAGAGAACAACGGAGAAGATCCAATGGTCGTGTCTTCGTCCGTTCGTGTTCCTGTTGCTGAGATCGTGATCGAGGGAGAAAGGAGAACTTGAAGAAAAGTTCTTCAAAGGTATATTTCTTGCTGTCCATCTACTTTTATATGCTTAATCTAGTTAGTTTCGTTCTTAAATGAAATCGTTGTAACTTAATCAAGAGCGCGCGATTAACAATCGCTTCCGCTGCGAGATTCGATTCCCTTCAATTGGTATCAGAGCCCAATTGCGTTCTTGATTTACGTTCTGGATTTTTCAAGAACGAGGTGGGATTTACTGTTTTGCATGAGATGTATGAACAGTTTTTGCAAATTAGATAGTTTTGATTTTGGCACTTAGATTTACATAATTTCGTTGAATTGTTCAATGTAAGGACCTATTGTTTTGGGCATTTTATTATGTAAATCGCGTTTGTAAGTTCGTGTCGATCGAGGCAAGGTGGTTGCTGAGAAGATCGGAGCGAAAACGAGCAGGAAATGGAGCAATTTCTTTGCTGTCTGTGTGAAGCGTTGCAACGCTGTTCATTGGTGTTGCAACGTTGCGCTTACGGAAGGAGGCACGCATAGGAGGTAGCGTTGCAACGCAGCCTTCAGCGTTGCAACGCGCTCCAACGGGCAGAAACGGACAAGGCGCAGCGTTGCAACGCTAGAGGCGTTTTTCAACAGCTTCAAACGGACGGAAAACGTATTTTTTTATATATAATAAATATAAAAACATTTTATATTTATTTATATTTAATTTATTTAATTTTAATTAATATAATTAGATTATATTAACTAAAATTGAGTTTAGGGTGCCAAAATTGGTCTAATTTTGCTATTTAAATTATGCAATTGTTGTGTAATTATTGCCATGCATAATGTATGCTTTTAATTTTAGAAATCCCACCTTAGGTTAAGCATTTTCATGCATCATTTATAATATAAGGAGTTATATTATATAGTTTGCATGATTAATTAATATAAAGTTGTTATATTAATTTATGGACAACATTGACATGCATTATATATCATGAGATGATTATGCTATGAATGTCTTATTATTCATGTGATGAATGATCAAGCACTATAACATAGTATGCATGTCACCTAAGGTTAATTATTAGTTTTAAAATGTTTAGAACTTGGAAATAACAGACCTTAGGTTATCTAGTTCTAATTAGATTAAAATTAGAAACCAAGTAATTTATAAGCTATGATTAAAAGAGGATCTCTGTCTAAGGAAAGTTCTGTCTAGGCTGGGGTATTTAAGCTGACGGATATGGAACACCCCTACCTGGGAACTGACCTGGGAGTGAATTTAATCAGAGAGTTTATAAATTACAGTAGCGTCAGCGGGTTTATTAAGGGGTTAATAAACTAGAAATCCTAGGTTTAATATAAAGAGTTATATTAACAAACTTAGGATAAAATCAATATAAGAGTTATATTGATTATCGATATAAGAGTTATATTGATAGAGTTAGGTAAAACTATTAGCCGGGTTTTAGCCTAAGTAAGATTCCTATAACTTTAAAGTATTCAGTGGGAAGAAAAGTGTATGAGATACATATTTTCCCCCCTAGCTATCTTCGGGAAGTTCACACCGTGAGACTCATACTTGGCCTCGTGGCGCAAACGGGAGCGTCCCCCTTCGAATGGTGTTTGTATGAGTCAATATCAAGGTGAATGGAGAGGGTACTTATAGTGAGTGAGAGCAGGTTTAGTGAAAACAAAACCTATGGCCTCTTTTGTCGGTTTACACCGTTAGACCACTATGGTCAGCCTGCTAGTTTGGCCTGGACCAGACAATTCCTTCGGAGGGCTTGATCATAGGGGATCGAACACAGTAGACACTCGAAAGGGATAAGGATTTCCTTAGACTATTTTTCAATCCAGTCCTCCCTTCGGTGGATTTTATTGGATGGAGACTCTGAGATCTAAACACAGAGGGTTACACTCACGGGGTGCATAAGTTGTGTATGTATCCTAACCGAAAAATGGTAACTAAAACCTATAGGAATAAGAGTTATTTTGGTATTAGTTTTGGTCAAGAGTGTCTTGATCCAGAGGAGGAGTGTTTTTTATTACCCTTCGGTGTCATACATTCTAAACCTTTGGAGTATCATTGCAAATTATAAATGACCTAGGAATCATTTTGATAATTAGCTAAAACATGAATGGATTAGAGTTATAGCAAGAAATTCATACAAGTTCGTTTGTAAATTCTCAGCAAAAATGTCTAGCTCTATTATTTCCTTATTGGGTGCAGAAAAGTTAACTGGAGAGAATATGATGACATGGAAAAACAAACTCAACACTATATTGGTAGTGGATGATCTGAAGTTTGTGCTAACTGAGGAGTGTCCTCGGTGCGTGCTCGAATGCGTCACGAAATGTTCGTGATGCATATGATCGATGGATCAAGGCCAATAATAAGGCCAAGGTCTACATGCTGGCAAGTATGTCTGACATATTAGCCAAGAAGCATGAGGGCATGATTACCGCCAAGAAAATCATGGATTCCGTGCAGGGTATGTTTGGACGATAGTCCACACATACCCGACACAATGCCCTAAAGTACATATTCAACTCAAGGATGCCAGAGGGTACATCTGTTCGGGATCATGTCCTGGATATGATGGTGCACTTCAACATCGCAGAGTCGAATGGTGTTTCCATCGATGAATCGAGCCAAGTCAGTTTCATTCTGGAAACCCTTCCAGATAGTTTCCTGCAGTTTAGAAGTAATGCTGTTATGAACAAGCTTACTTTTAATCTTACCTCCCTTTTGAATGAACTCCATACCTTTCAATCTTTGATGAAAATTCAGGGATCGAAAGGTGAGGAAAATGTTGCCAGTAGGAGTTATCACAAAGGTTCGACCTCTGGGACAAAAACAGTGGCTTCATCTTCTTCTAACCTGAAAGGGAAGAATAAGAACATGAAGAAGGTTGGAAAAGGGAAACAGACTGACAAAGCTGCCGCCCAGAAGGGCAAGAAAGTCAAAGAAGTTGCTGACAAAGGAAAGTGTTTCCACTGCAACGAAGACGAGCATTGGAAACGAAACTGTCCGAAGTACATTGCAGAAAAGAAGAAGAAAGGTAAATATGATTTACTTTGCCTAGAAGCTTGTTTAGTGGATAATGATAAAACAGCTTGGATACTTGATTCAGGTGCCACTAATCATGTTTGCTCTTCTTTTCAGGGAATTGATTCCTAGCAGCAGCTACAGAAAGGAGAGATAACGCTCCGGGTTGGAAATGGAGAAGTCGTCTCAACTGTAGCAGTGGGCACGATGAAACTTTATTTTGGCAAGAAATATGTATTGTTGGACAATATATTAGTGATACGAGGGTTTACTAGAAACCTTATTTCCATTTCTTGCCTCATAAAACAGTGTATTTCTATTTCCTTCTCAATAAATAAAGTGTTTATTTTGAAGAAAGGTATAGAAATATGTTCAACTTCATTAGAAAATGGGTTGTATGTTTTAAGGCCTAATTCAGTCAAAATGATTTTGAACACTGAATTATTTAAAACTGCAAACGCACAAACTAAGAAACGTAAAATTTCTCCTAAAGAAAATGCTCACATTTGGCATCTTAGGTTGGGACACATTAATCTCAATAGGATTGAGATATTGGTAAAGAACGGACTTCTAAACAAGTTAGAAGAAAACTCTTTGCCGGTATGTGAATCCTGCCTAGAAGGCAAAATGACTAAAAGACCTTTTAGTGGGAAAGATTATAGAGCCAAAGAACCTTTAGAGCTTATACATTCAGACCTTTGTGGTCCGATGAATGTTAAAGCCAGGGGAGGTTATGAATATTTCATCTCTTTTATAGATGATTATTCTAGATTTGGGCATATTTACCTAATGCACCACAAGTCTGAAGCACTTGAAAAGTTCAAGGAATTCAAGACGGAGGTTGAAAATCAATTAGGTAAAACTGTTAAAACACTTCGATCAGATCGAGGTGGAGAGTACATGGATTTAAAATTTCAGAACTATATGATAGAACATGAAATTACATCCCAACTCTCAGCTCCCGGCACATCACAGCAAAACGGTGTATCGGAAAGGAGAAATTGAACCTTGTTGGACATGGTTCGATCAATGATGAGTTATGCTCATCTCCCTAGTTCCTTTTGGGGATACGCAGTGGAGACTGCAGTATACATTTTGAATAATGCGCCCTCAAAAGTATTTCTGAAACACCTTTTGAACTCTGGAAAGAACGTAAAGGTAGTTTATGTCACTTCGGGATATGGGGCTGTCCAGCACATGTGCTTGTGACAAATCCAAAGAAGTTGGATTCACGTTCAAAGTTATGCCTATTCGTAGGATACCCAAAAGAAACAAGAGGTGGTGTATTCTATGATCCTAAGGAAGATAAAGTTTTTGTGTCGACAAATGCCATTTTCATAGAGGAGGACCACATAAGGGACCACAAACCAAGAAGTAAAAATGTGTTGAGCGAGTTAGACGAAACAATAGCAAAGGTTGCAAATAAAACTAGTACGTCAACAAGAGTTGTTATACTGGTTTGTCTAGTCAAGAGAGTCCATCTCAAGAGTTGAGTATGCCTCGACGTAGTGGGAGGGTTATAATACAACCTGACCGTTACATGGGTTTAACTGAAACCTAAGTTGTTATACTAGATGACAACTGCGAGGATCTATTGACTTATAATCAAGCAATGGGTGACAAAGACAAAGACAAATGGGTCATAGCCATGGACCAAGAAATGGAGTCTATGTACTTCAATTCTGTTTGGGATCTTGTAAATAAACTTGATGGGGTAAAACCTATAGGTTGTAAGTGGATCTACAAGAGAAAGCGTGGTGTAGATGGAAGGTGCAAACCTTTAAAGCTAGACTAGTAGCAAAGGGTTATACCCAGGTTGAATGGGTTGACTATGAGGAGACCTTTTCACCTGTTGCTATGGTAAAGTCTATCCGTATCCTGCTTGCCATTGCCACATATTATGACTATGAGGTATGGCAAATGGATGTAAAGACAACCTTTTTGAATGACAATCTTGAGATAAACATCTACATGCACCAACCCAAAGGGTTCATTGAACCAGGACAAGAGCAAAAGGTTTGCAGGCTTAAAATGTCGATTTATGGACTGAAACAAGCCTCTAGGTCCTGGAATATAAGATTTGATGAAACAATCAAATCTTATGGTTTTGACCAGAATGATGATGAATCTTGTGTCTACAAAAAAAATCATCAATAATTCTGTCGCATTCCTAATTCTCTATGTGGATGATATCCTACTCATTGGGAATGATGTAGGTTATCTTACTGACATCAAGGAATGGCTAGCTACGCAGTTCCAAATGAAAGATTTGGGTGATGCGCAGTTTGTTCTTGGGATCCAGATTGTCCGGAACCGCAAGAATAAAACACTAGCCTTGTCTCAAACATCTTACATAGACAAAGTGTTGTCAAGGTTTAAGATGCAAGATTCCAAAAAGGGCTTGTTGCCTTTTAGACATGGAATCCATTTGTCTAAGGAACAATGTCCTAAGACACCTCAAGGAGTTGAGGATATGAGAAGGATTCCTTATGCATCGGCTGTTGGGAGCCTGATGTACGCTATATTGTGTACTAGGCCTGACATCTGTCTTGCAGTTGGGATGGTCGATGAGGTATCACCCAATCCGTGACTTGAACACTGGACGGCGGTTAAGACAATCCTTAAGTATCTTCGGAGAACAAGGAACTACATGCTCGTGTATGAGGCTAAGGATCTGATCCTTCCAGGATACACGGATTCTGACTTTCAGACTGATAAAGATTCTCGGAAATCTACATCAGGGTCTGTTGGGATGTATGTCCTCATCTCGTGTAGTTTGTAATATTTCAAGTTGTAAATAAATAAGAGTTATTTATTTCAACATTGTGTAATAAATAAGAGTTATTTATTTAAACTTTGTGTCTCGCATATTTCATAAACTTAATCCAATAAACTAAGCTCCAGAGTCATTGTATTAATGAGAGAACCTAGAACTTGAACGGTGTATAGTGGACACACAGGGAGGATCACGTTCGAGTTAATGACCCGAACGGTCTACAGTATATGGATAGGGTTGGAGACCTAATCCTGGATACACTAGGGATGCGACCCGCTTTGTATTAGATACAAACGAGGTGATCTGACTCGTTCATGTGGTTGACATGCGAGTGGGGGCATCCTGTGCAATGAGATTGTACAAGACCGGTCGTGAATTATTAGACTTACTGATGTACCACTGTTAACAGTATAGAGCTAATAAATTCGTAGATGACCATTAGTGACTCGACCTTAATCCTGAGCGTGTCACGGACTCCTGTCTGCGGGGGTCTATCCTTTGACTAGTACGGGTGAGGGTGGCCACTATTACTCGCCCAATATGCCTATCTTCCCAGGGGCAGGACCACGTGGGGAGCTGGGAACTTGACTACGCAAGAAGACATTCACTCGTTCCCGACTTAGGGAAACTAGAGGGGTTGTTCCCTTAAGTGCTGTCTTCAGGGCTTGAACAACAGGGCCCCACTCTCTCATTGGCCTGAGAGGGTTGTTGTTTATGGTTTGACCATGCAACGTAGTTGTTCATTAGTGGAGCAGTGGGACTTAAGGAGCAAGATGTAGACACAGGGGTAAAATGGTAATTTGACCCAGCTGTGACTACGAACAACCTGTGAAGGGTGGACTCATGGGTATTGGTTATATCGATGGACACAACTTGTCCTACGGTGATGAGAGTGCAACTATGGGCTTTAGTGGAGTGTTACCGTAGCTAATGAATGTTGAATAACTGGGTCAAAGAGTTTGACAGGTTAGTCTCGGATCATTGGAGCTCGTCACATGTAGGTCCATTAGGTCCCTCGGTTGGCTCAAATTGGACAAATTGAGGGTTTACAGTTTGGTGTGAATTGGAAGTGTTCAAATTCATTATTTGGGTATTTATGTCGTTTATATGAGATATAGATGACATAATATATAGTTTGATGTGAATGAGATTCATAATAAACTATAGTATAGCCTAATTGATTAATTAGTGCTATTTGGAGAAGTTGAATTGAGAGAAATTAAATTGAATGTGATTCAATTTATAATTCCACATTTATGCAAATGAGATTTGTATAATAAGGTATGAGATACCTTATATTATATAATATGCAAATGTGATTTGTATATTATATGGTTGTGGTAAAATTGTGATTTGGTGGAGGTTTTAACTCCATCACACAATAGTATTTAAAGGCTTTGCAAGAAGCATTTGGTGTGCCATTTGCCATTCTTTGGATTTCATCCAAAGAGAGCGAAAAGGCTTTCTCTCATTCTCTCTCAATTCTCTCTAAAACTTCTCCCCACCCAAAACCAAAGGGAGTCACACTCACTCTCCCTCAACCTCCCGAGAACAACCGAGAAGAATTTTTGGAAGTGTCTTGCAACACTGATCGAGGTGCGTGTTCGAGGAGACCGTTGGATCGAGAGATATCGTGACCGGAGGAGAAGAGGATTGAAGAAGTGTTCTTCAACAAGTAAGTACCATTTTTCCTTACTGTTTTCTTCTCCTATTTGCATGTTTAGCCTAGGATCTATGAGATAGATTCAATTTTAAGACACGTTTTACACAACGGATCAACGACGTTTCACAACGTCTTCTGCTGCGGGAATTCCAAATCTCTTCAATTGGTATCAGAGCCAATCGTTGCTCTTCATTGTGAATTCTATGGATTCTTAAAATTATGTGGGTAGCATTAATTTTCATAAGATGAATGTTAATGGTTTGCAATTTTTGGATGTTTTCGGTTTTTGGCACTAGTTTAGATTTACATTAAAGTTGATGAGATCAATGCAAGGGCCCGTTGTTTTGGGCATTTTTTAATGTAAATCGAGTCTGTAAGTCCGTGTCGTTCGTGGCAAGAGTTGTCGTGAAGAAAACAGAGCAAAAACGGGCGATTTCGGTGAAAAACAACAAAAGTTGTTTGCTGGAAGTTCATCAGCGTTGCGACGCCATCCTTGTTGCTGGGGCTGCTGCAGTGCAGCGTTGCAATGCTAGCGGTGGCGTTGCAACACCACATCGTTGAGAACGCTAGGCACGACACTATACATTACAACGTTGCAACGCCGTGGCGTAGTGGTGCGTGGAGCGCGAAAAATCCGGGAATGATAGTGCGTGTGCGGTTTGAGATCAATGGTGCAATCTGCGCTTTTCATTTTTTTCATTTATTTATTTGTAAAATTAGTTTTATAAATGTATTTTATTTAATTATTTTAATTAATATTAATATAAGAGTTATATTAATGATAATTAATTTAATTTTATGTCCCTAGGGTGCCAAAAATCGGTCCAATATTGCTATTTAATTATTTTATGCATGAGATGTATGATTTAATTATTCTATGTGCATAATGTATGTCATATAGATTTAAAATCCCACCTTAGGTTAAACATTTCATGCATCATATTTATATTATAAGAGTTATAATATATAGTATGCATGATAGGATTATATTATAAGAGCTATAATATAATGTTTGCATGATTTAATTTATTTAATATAAGTGTTATATTTTTAAATTAAAAGCATGCTCATGCATTTAATTCATGTGATGAATGTATGTTATAGTATAGTATTATTCATGTGATGAATGATGAAGCACTATAACATAGAAATGCATGTAATCTAAGTTAATTATTAGTTTTAAATGGTTTAGAACTTGAATAATTAGACTTAGGTTTTCTAGTTCTAATAAGATTAGAATTAGGAAATCAAATATGACCTTTGAATGGTGACTGATAAGTAACTCTGTCTAAGGAAGGTTTTGTCTAAGGCCGGGGTATTTAAGTTGACGCTTGCGGAACACCCCTACCTGAAAACCGACCTGGGAGTGAATTCGGTCCGGAGATTCTTAGGTTATATTCTCGTGAGTGCCGTTAATTAAGAGTTAATTAATTTACTCACATAGACCTAAGTTAATAATGTGATTATAGACTTAGGCTAATCCAATATAAGAGTTATATTGGTAGACTTAGGTAAATTTTAGTCGGTTTATCTAGGTCAATCCCGATTAATTTAAAGTGCTGAGTGGGAGGAAATAAAGTGTATGAGATACATTTATTTTTCAATCCACAAATCTCCGTTAAGTTCACACCGTGAGATCCATGCTCGGCCTCGTGGCGCAAATGGGAGCGTCCCCCTACGGGTGGCATTTGTATGGGTCAATATCAACATGAATGGAGAGAGTACTTATAGTGAGTGGGAGCGGGATCTGTGAAAATGGGACCCACGGTCTCTTCTTTCGATTCACACCGTGAGACGCCTATGATCTGCCTGCTAGTTTGGTCTGGACCAGACAATCCCTACGGAGGGCCTTGATCATGGCAGTCGGAATACCGTGAATTCCCGAAATACGATTTCCTTGTTGGTTTTCCTTCTTAGTCCTCCCTACGTTATGGGCCAAACTATGATCAGGCAAGTCTTCATGGGCCATAATATGCGGCAATGGCCAGAAGGATTCTAATCGACTTTACCATGGCAACAGGTGAAAAGGTTTCCTCATAGTCAACCCCTTCCACCTGGGTAAACCCCTTTGCCACTAGTCGAGCTTTGAAGGTCTGCACCTTCCCATCTACGCCACGTTTACGCTTGTAGATCCACTTGAAACCAATAGGTTTTACCCCATCCAGTTGGTCCACAAGCTCCCAGACGGAATTGAAGTACATCGACTCCATTTTCTGGTCCATAGCTTTAATCCATTCGTCTTTGTCAACGTCAGCCATTGTCTGATCATAGGTCAATGGATCCTCGTGGTCATCATCAGGGGTGACGACTTGGGTTTCAGCTAAACCCATGTAACGTTCAGGCTGTCTCACAGCCTTCTCACTACGTCGAGGCATTCCCATCTCTTGGGAACGGACTTGACTAGACGAGTTAGGATCAACAACACTTGTTGACGTACTAGCACCATCAGCAACTCTTGCTGATGTACTTTCCATTTCATTTAACACAATCTTACTCCTTGGTAAGTGATCCCTGATGTGGTCTTCCTCAAGGAAAGTGGCGTTTGTTGACACAAGCACCTTATTATCCTTAGGATCATAAAAGTAACCACCTCTAGTCTCTTTTGGGTAACCTACAAAGAGGCACAACTTTGAAAGGGGGTTCCAGCTTCTTCGGGTTTGACACCAACACATGGGTCGGGTATCTCCAAATTCTGAAATGACGTAAACTGGTTTTACGACCATGCCAGAGTTCGAAAGGTGTTTCACAAACACTTTTCGACGGAACGGTGTTCAAAATGTAAACCGCAGTCTCCACTACGTAACCCCAAAAGGAATCAGGGAGACGAGCATAGCTCATCATCGACCGAACCATGTCCAACAAGGTTCTATTTCTCCTCTCTGATACACCATTCTCACATGGCATACCAGTCTTGAGAGTTGGGACGTAATTCCATGTTCTATCATATAGTCCTGGAATTCAGTGTCCATATACTCTCCACCTCGATCCGATCGAAGTGTTTTTATCGTTTTACCTAACAGGTTCTCAACCTCAGTCTTATACTCCTTGAACTTTTCAAGTGTTTCAGACTTCCTATGCATTACGTAAATGTACTCATACCTCGAATAGTCATCTATAAAAGATACAAAGTATTCGTAACCACCTCGTGCTTTAACATTCATCGGACCACAGAGGTCATAATGTATAAGCTCAAGGGGCTCCTTGGCTCTATATCCTTTTCCACTAAAAGGACGTTTGGTCATTTTGCCTTCAAGGCATGACTCACATACCGGTAAAGAGTTTTCTTCCAACTCGCTTAGAAGTCCACTCTTCACTAGTCTCTCAATCCTATTGAGATTAATGTGGCCTAACCGAAGATGCCAAAGATGGGCACTTTCTTTTGGAGAAACTTTCAATCTCTTAGTTCGCGTTTCAGCTGTTTTAAACAATTCGGTGTTCAAAACACTTTTGATCGAATTAGGGTTCAAAACATATAAATTACTCTCAAGCGAAGCAGAGCAAATCAAATTTCCATTGCGAGAAATAAACGCTTTATTACTCTTGAAAGAAACGGAAATATTTTGTTCTAATAGGCAGGAAATAGAAACTAGGTTTCTAGTAAACCCATGAACTATGTACATATTATCCAATAATAAGTACTTCCCACCAAAAAACAGCTTCACTGTGCCTATTGCTGCAGCCGAGACAACTTCTCCGGATCTAACCCTGAGTGTAATCTCACCTTCTTGCAGCCGCTGCCAGGAACTCAATCCTTGAAAAGAAGAGCAAACATGGTTAGTGGCGCCTGAATCCAATATCCAAGTTGAGTCATTACTCTCCACTAAACAAGTTTCTGTGACAAGTAAATCACATTTACCTGTCATCTTCTTTTCATCAAGGAACTTGGGACAACTCCTTTTCAGGTGTCCGTCCCCGTTGCAGTAGAAACACTTTCTGGCAACATCCTTGATTTCTTTGCCTTTTAGGGCGACAACGCAGTCAACCTTAACTTCCTTCAACTTCTCCTTATTCCCCTTAGGGCTTGAAGAGTCTACAAACTTTATCCCAGAGGTCGAACCCCTGTGAAAAGGTCTTAAGGCAACACTTGCCTCACCTTCCTGTCCCCTAGTTTGCACCAAGGACTGAAAGGTTTGTAGATCGTTGAATAGGACTGTTGAACCTTGCACCTGAGGACCCTCCTCAGTGAGTGCGAACTCTTGGTCGTCATTTACCAAAATCGTGTCTATATTATTTTTCCACGAAATACTATCGCCGACTAATTTAACGGAAGCTAAAGGAGCGTTAAAAGCATTTGACATTTTGTTGCTGAAATAAAATGAAAAACTTTGTATTAGTCTCGCAAAAACTTTTGAAAATCCAATCGGGTTTTAGCAAATTTTTATCCTATGATCCCTAGGTCATTAAAAAATTTGCAATGATACCATAAAGGTTTAGAATGACCACCACCGTAGGGTAGACAAACCCACTCCTCCTCTAGGACGAGACTTTCTCGATCAGACCCTAATACCAAAATAACTCTTATTCCATTAGGCATCCAGTTACCATTTTTCGGTCAGAATCCATTAACTCTTAATGAATCCTATGAGTGTCACCCTCAATCTTTAAATTTCCAAGTATCCGTCCAAACAATAGCCGCCGTAGAGAGGACTAAGAAGGAAAACCAACAAGGAAATTGTATCCCTTTCGGGAATTCACGGTGTTCCGACTCCCATGATCAAGGCCCTCTGTAGGGATTGTCTGGTCCAGGCCAAACTAGCAGGCGGATCATAGGCGTCTCACGGTGTGAATCGAAAGAAGAGACCGTGGGTCCTGTTTTCACAGATCCCGCTCCCACTCACTATAAGTACTCTCTCCATTCACGTTGATATTGACCCTTACAAATGCCACCCGTAGGGGGACGCTCCCATTTGCGCCACGAGGCCGAGCATGGATCTCACGGTGCGAACTTAACGGAGATTTATGGATGGAAAAATAAATGTATCTCATACACTTTATTTCCTCCCACTCAGCACTTTAAATTAATCGGGATTGACCTAGATAAATCGGCTAAAATTTACCTAAGTATACCAATATAACTCTTATATTGGATTAGCCTAAGTCTATAATCACATTATTAACTTAGGTCTATGTGAGTAAATTAATTAACTCTTAATTAACGACACTCACGAGAATATAACCTAAGAATCTCCGAACCTAATTCACTCCCAGGTCGATTTCCAGGTAGGGGTGTTCCGCAAGCGTCAACTTAAATATCCCTGCCTTAGACAAAACCTTTCTTAGACAGAGTTACTTATCAGTCACCATTCAAAGGTCATATTTGATTTCCTAATTCTAATTTATTAGAACTAGAAAACCTAAGTCTAATTATTCAAGTCTAAACCATTTAAAACTAATAATTAACTTAGGTTACATGCATTTCTATGTTATAGTACTTGATCATTCATCACATGAATAATACTATACTATAACATACATTCATCACATGAATTAAATGCATGAGCATGCTTTTAATTTAAAAATATAACACTTATATTAAATAAATTAAATCATGCAAACATTATATTATAAGTCTTATAATATAATCCTATCATGCATACTATATATTATAACTCTTATAATATAAATATGATGCATGAAATGTTTAACCTAAGGTGAGATTTTAAATCTATATGACATACATTATGCACATAGAATAATTAAATCATACATCTCATGCATAAAATAATTAAATAGCAATATTAGACCGATTTTTGGCACCCTAGGGACATAAAATTAAATTAATTAACATTAATATAACTCTTATATTAATATTAATTAAAATAATTAAATAAAATACATTTATAAAACAAATTTTACAAATAAATAATAAAAATGAAAAACGACATGCAGCTTGCACTTTCACCTCGTGATCTCATACCACACACACGTACTTCACGCCCCAATATTTTGCGCACCATCATCGCCACACCCTCCCCCGAACTACTCCGCTACTTAGCCCGAAAGGTGGCGTGAAACCAACAAACATTGTTTACCTCTTAACAATACCTGCTGACCCTATTCTCCTGATAAACATACTATGTTCGCATATGGAACATTTTAACATAACACAAAGTGAAATGGACAACTATTAAACATACACAAGGAGAAACCCTTCATAAGTCTCTCTTGGAAACTAAAAGTAAAGTGCATCAAAACAACACAAGATAACTCATTGTTTATGCAACCACTAATGTACAAAACTTCTATAACTGCATAACGACTTGCTATACAACACCAGCCACGTACAAACTAACAACTTATGAAATTTCCAGCAGACTATGGTAGGATGTCAGGTACCAGGAGCTCGATCTCTACCTGAAAAAGGTTTGAAAACATTGAAAGAATGAGCTAAAAAGCTCAGTGAGTGTCTATCTTTAAAACATTATAAGCTCATAGGTGAATCATAATAATGGCAGATTATAAGTAGAAAATAGCCTAACATCTGTTTGTAAACATAAATAAACCATGCTTCCAATTTACAGGTTTAAGTCACCACTTATGCATAGCACACAACTTGAAATGTACTATCATATCGAGGGTAGATCGATCAATAATATAGAAGCTTTTAACAATAAAACACATGACATGATACCACATTCAAACCATAGAGGTGGTAGAGTTACATTTATACCAATAAGGTTCATACCTCTCTCTCTCACGAGCACGTGGAATACCTTTGGTCGTTAGGTTTTCCCCTAATACCTTCTCTATGTCCTTCAAGATTAAGGTAAAACCATTTACTACCCGAATACCTTCTCATTGTCCTTCAAATTTAGGTAAAACCATTTACTACCCGGATACCTTCTCATTGTCCTTCAGTATCGGGATATCATGATTCATTTCCCCCCCTAAATACCTTCTCGAATGTCCTTCAGTATTAGGGGTTAACCCCAAACAAGGGTATAATTTGTGTACCATGGAAATCATGTCTTTATAACACATACAACAATTTCTTGACATTTTCACATTATCATCTAAACATATTCCCAAGTGGATTTACACAAAACATTCTCTAAAGGAAAGCATACTTTCACAATTTAGTTTCCATACTTGGATTTATAGTTACAACTATCTTCAAGCATGCTTAGGTTCCATCATGAACTTTATGTTAGAAAACTCTATGAAGCCATTCATAACTAGTTCAAACAGGATGTAATTATCAACACTTATGTTCATGAAGAAAAACATAGGTCAAGCATAGTTCTAAGATAGGCATAGTTCTAAGATAGAGTCACTCACAGTATTAGAATTAGAACCTTGGCTTGTAAACTTGACCTATTTGCTCTTGGCCTGTCAAACAAACCAACTCAACCATTAGAACCTCGAACTCATGATTTTTAACCTTAAAACTTGCAAGAAAACACACTTTTAAATTTTCCAGCATTTTCAGATTTTCTGCCTTGTATTCAGACAGCCATAACTTCTTCATTACTTATCCGACAATAATGTAATTTATACCAAACTCTTCCTTTTTGAACCCTCTACAAATCATATGAAGACATGAAATTGAAATTCCAAACGGATGGGTTCAGAAATACCTCGAAAGCCACTTTCCTCAAAACAGACTTCTGCTGTTTTCAGATTCGGATTTCCTGCTGCACAACAAATTTAATCTGATATTTAAAACATCTTCTAGACATTTTCTACTCACGATTGCTTCACGAAAGTTGTAGGAAATGCAATAAGCTTTCGAACCATACCAATTAGAGCTTCTAACTCCAAGTATGCAGATCAGAAGAAACAAAACATCAGAGACTTCTCGGATTTGACAAAGATATATACATGTTTCCGCTTTCCTCTTAACAAAACAGTAACATCAATTCCTTTCCTTATGCACCTAAGAAACAGATCTAATTCAGTCCCATAACTCAATTAAGAATAGCCATACACACAATTGGTTCTAAGGTATATAGAAATGGAAGAGAATCTCCTTCAATCTCTTGCTAGAAGTTTTTCCCTTTCACCTAAAATTACAGGTTCAACTTCCAGCTTGGGTTCCTCAAATTTTATCAACACAACCACCAAATATTTTTAGATAAACCTCAAGGAAAACATCTTAGCTTACTTACCTCAAAATTTCAGCTTCTAATTCCTCCTCAAGAGCTCAAAACAGACTGATCTCCTCATACTGTTCTGCTACCCGAGAAACTTGAACACCCTTCATTGTTCTGCACTTTTCTCTTTCGTCCTCTTGGTATTTTCTGCAAAGCCGACCGGTTTCGTATTCTACACTCAATGTATGAGATTTTGACACAAAAATCATCGAATTTGGTTCAGTAGACAGAGAGATATGATCGATTGAAATTGGCCCATTTTCCAGCTGCTTGCTGTCTTAGTAAGAATTTGACACCACCTTCTTGCCAAAGTTAACTTCGAGCCTTCACCTCCTTTGGCCAGCTCCTACTTCAGTATTTACATCATAATCACCTTTTTAAAACAACAAAATAAGTGTGTAAATAAACCCTAAGCATTTAGCCAACTTATCCTAAGTTTGTGAGACATATTATCTTTCATTCAATACTTGATGCACCTAAAACTTCTCCAATTTGCTAATGATTTGAACTTACTTCAATGCAACTTTTAATATGCTTATTTCAATGGTTTACCTATCCCCTTATGAAGTTTAGACACATTGTAGCTCCAAATTCAATAGATTCCCAAATTCGATCACGACATCGTTTAGTGCAACCTATACGATTTTGCATATTTAAAAACATCATGAACGAGTGCTCAATGATAAAAGAGAATAGGGTTTAGGGCTTACAATTTACTACCCCCTTAAGAGGAATTTCGCCCTCGAAATTCAGCACGAGAAAAGTTGTGGGTACTTTTCTTTCATTGTGTCTTCGCTTTCCCATGTTACTTCCTCGACGTCGTGATTTCTCCACAAGACCTTTACCAGTGGTATTGACTTGTTCCTAAGCAACTGTTCTTTCCGATCCAGTACTTGTATAGGTTCTTCCTCATATGATAGATTCTCCTTAAGTTGTATTGGTTCTACCTTGAGCACATGTGACGGATCAGAAATGTATTTCCTCAACATTGATACATGGAAAATATTATGTACCCTAGACAATTTATCAGTAAAGCTAATCAGTGTCGATGGCCCTACACATTCCGTAATCTCGTAAGGCCCTATATATCTCTGCTCGATTTCCCTTCCTTCCGAACCGCAAAATAGTCTTCCATGGGGATAGTCTCAGGAAAACTTTGTCTCCGATTTCGAATTCTAAGTCTCTTCTTCGTTTGTCAGCGTAGCTCTTTTGTCTATCTTGTGTTGTCTTCAGTCTTTCCCTGATAAATTTAACATTCTCCGAGGTAACTTGGACCAACTCTGGCCCTATCAGCTTCCTTTCTCCTACCTCCCCCTAGCAAATAGCGGTTCTACATTTTCTTCCATATAATGCTTCGTACGGTGCCATTTCGATGCTAGAATGATTACTATTATTGTATGCAAACTCCATCAATGATAGGTGAGTCTCCCAGCTTCCTTTATATTGTAGTACGCATGCTCGAAGCATGTCTTCGAGGGTCTGAATGGTTCTTTCTGACTGACCATCGGTTTGTGGATGAAATGTTGTACTAAAGTGCAACTTAGTTCCCAAGGCCTCTTGGAGACTCGGCCAGAACTTGGAAGTAAATCTCGAATCCCTATCCGACACAATAGATATTGGGGCTCCGTGACACTTACAATCCACAACATATAATTTAGCAAGTTTATCCAGAGTAAAAGTTACCTTGACGGGTAAAAATCGAGCGATCTTAGTCAATCTGTCTACTATCACCCAAATCCCGTCATAACCACTCGGTGTTCGAGGAAGTCCAAATAAAAATCCATCGTTACATGCTCCCACTTCCATTCGTATTGGGAGTGGATTTAGAAGCCCTCTCCGTTTCTCGCTGTTCGTGTTTCACTGTGACAAATTAGACATTTAGAGACATACTCTGCTATTTCTCGTTTCATTCCTGGCCACCAATAATGGTTCTTTAAGGTCCGATACATCTTTGTACCTCCTGGATGCATCGCATAGGCTGAACTATGTGCTTTTTCTAGTATCGCATTTCTCAAAGATTCATCTTTAGATACACAAAATCTACCATACTTCATCAACGCTCCATCACGCCTTACTTCGTAATTTGCTCTCTCGATTCAAGTTCACCTCTTCTATCAATTTCTTCAGGTAGGGTCTTTAGCTTGACTTGTGATAACATCATTAATTAAGGTAGGTCTTACACGAAAATGAGCTAACAAGTTCCCTTTGTCACCAACATACACTTTTGCATTAGAACTCTTGAGTTCCTCAAATGAAACCACTCTAACAAAGATTAAGTGAACCCCTACGTTGCTTCGACTTCCTACTCAGTGCATCAGCTACAACATTAGCCTTCCCTGGGTGGTATTCGATCGTGCAGTCATAATCTTTTATCAATTCAAGCCACCGCCGTTGTCTCAAATTCAACTCTTTCTGTCAAGATGTATTTTAAACTTTTATGATCTCAGTGTAAATACAACACTTCTCACCAAATGATAATGCCTCCAAATCTTTAAAGCTAACACAATCACCGCGAGCTCCGGATCATGAGTAGGATAATTACATTCATGTTTTTTTAACTGTCTTGAGAGGCATAAACAATCACTTTCCCATCCTGCATAAGTACACACCCAAGGCCCTGATGTGAGGCATCACAGTAAACCTCAAACTCTTTTCCCGTGGTGGGTAGAGTTAGTACCGGTGCTGTGACAAGTCTGTTCTTTAACTCTTGAAAACTTTTTCCACACTTTTCACTCCACTCGAACTTCGTATTCTTCTTTGTCAAACTGGTTAATGGAAGAGCTATCTTCGAAAACCCCTCGACAAAACGTCGATAGTATCCTGTGAGGCCCAAAAAACTACGGACTTCCATTGTTGAAGTTGGTTGTTCCCACTTAACTATAGCTTCCGTCTTCTGAGGATCCACTTGTACTCCAGCTGCTGATACTACGTGTCCCAAAAACACAACCTGTTCCAACCAAAACTCACATTTACTAAATTTAGCATACAACTTCCGATCTCGTAATGTCTGTAGCACTATTCTAAGATGTTCTGCATGCTTTTCTCTACTTTCTGAGTACCAAGATGTCATCAATAAATATTATCACAAACTGATCAAGGTAAGGATGAAATACCCGATTCATGAGATCCATGAATGCTGCTGGGGCATTAGTTAACCCGAATGGCATTACCAAGAATTCATAATGCCCATACCTTTTCTCGAAAAATCGCTTTTTGGTACATCGGAATCATTGATCTTCAGCTGATGGTATCCTGATCGTAAATCAATTTTGGAAAATACTGAGACACCCTTTAGTTGATCGAACAGTCATCTATGCGGGCAAAGGATATTTGTTACGTATTGTTACCTTATTCAGTTGCTCATGAATCAATACATAATCGTAATGTCCCATCCTTCTTTTTAACAAACAACACAGGTGCTCCCCACGGAGATACACTTGGTCGAATATAACCCTTATCCACCAACTCCTGCAACTGAGTTTTCAATTCCTTCAATTCCTTCGGTGCCATCCTATACGGGGCTTGAGATATTGGCGTTGTTCCTGGCATCAGGTCTATGGTAAACTCCACCTCTCTATCAGGTGGTAACCCTGTTAGCTCTTCTGGGAAGACATCTAAATACTCACATACTACTGGAATGTCTTCAGGTTTCAATTTACTCACTGGTGCACAAACTACATATGCAAGATATGTTGTACAACCTTTCTTCAATAATTTCCCTGCTTTAATAGTTGATATCATACAAGTAGGCAATATCTTCCTATGTCCCTTAAACACAACCTCGGTCTTACTTTGATTTCCTCAACACAACTTCCTTCCTATGGCGATCCATTAAGGCATGATACCTAGATAAGAAATCCATTCCCAAAATTACGTCGAACTCTTGGAGATCTAAGGGAATCAGTTCAGTTGTCATGGTCATACCATTCACTTCCACCATACAATTAGTATAAACACTACAAACTATCGACATATCACCAATAGGAGTATAAATACACACTCCTCGGATAAAGGTTCTAACTTCGCAACAATGCTAGCAAAGAAACATTTTAGAGATAAAAGAATGTGTAGCTCCCGGATCTAGTAATGCATGTGCGAGTTTACTACTGAGATAGAAAGTGTACCCGTAATAACTTCACGTGCATCATCCGCCTCCCGCTGTGTCATGGCGTAAATCTTCCCTGTTGTCTGGGGTCGACCTACCGCCCTTTTTGCTTAGCACTACTAGTGCCTTCTCCTCCAAATTGCCCAGTATTTTCTTTGTTGGTTCACATGATATGCGATGTAGTTCTCTGTCCCACCATGCCTTCTTGCATTAATTGGGGCATTCCTTTGAAGTGACCACCTTGCCCACAGTTGAAACATACATTTCCGCCACTCAAACATCGACCCCAATGATACTTTCCACAAGTGTCTTTGCACAAAGGTTTCCTTTGCCGAACTAGCTACCGACTCACTCAGGTTGCCTCTCAGACGGAGTCCCTTGCGATCCTATCGTAAAACTTGATCCTCGCCTCTGTCTTTCCCCACGTCCACCTGCACGATCCTTGAGTAGTTTGCCCACCACGATGGGGTTTAAAGCTTCCTTTCCGGAGATACCGGGTGAATCTCATATTATCTCCTCGTTGGAATCGGTCTCGTGGTAAACCAACGTAATAAGTGGTATGATCACCACCTACAACTCCTTTTCCCATTCTCATCATCTACTAGGCTTCGCTCTACTCGTAATGCCGTCTCCACAAGCTTGGAGAACTCAACCCACTCGTAACTTGTTGTCACGGTGTTCGGATCTCTCCGCTCAGAAACCATCCTCGAACCTCTTGCATCGATCTATCTCGCTTGCAACAATAGTGCTAGCATACTTTGATAACTCTGTGAACTTCTTCTCATATTCTATTATAGTCATCGACCCCCGAACGAGTCCTAGAAACTCGCTCCTCTTATATCACGATATGAGCTCGGGTAATACTTATCTTCAAAGGCCTTTCAAACTCTTTCCACTCTCCAAGCATCCCCTTTTCTCGCTCTCGCCATATCTTCCACCAATCATCCGCTCCTTTCTCGGGTAAGAATGCCGCTAAATCGACCTTCCCGTCTTCGTGGCATCGCATGACCCTAAAGCACATCTCAATCGATTTAACCAAACCTCAAAGATCAGCGGATCTCGCATCGTGCCTTCAAATGTTGTTGCACCTAAGGCTTTCAGTCTTTCAATGCCATACTTCTTTTCTGGATCTGCTTGTGTTGATCCAACACTTTCAGCTAATCTTTGAGTTATCCTCGTAAAGATCTGTTCCTCCATATTCACCTCTTGCTGAGGATGACTAGACTCTCCCTCTGATACCTCTCTTCCTCTATCACCAGTAGCTTCTTGAGTTCCAGTCTCCACTTGCCTGCCTCGGTTGCCACCTCGAGCCATGGTCCTAAATTATACAATCTTATTAAAATAAGTAAGACAACAAGCTCCTAATTTAATGCATGAACCTAGTTCCCTTCCCAAAACCTTTTGCTCTGATACCAAGTTGTCACACCCCGTCCCAACTTACTTGCCTAACCTAGAAAGAGATGCAAAGACAAAGATAACAAAACCTCTTGTTGGCTTTCCTTGACTAACCCAAGACTTAACTTAAAATAGACGTAACACATCATGTTTGAATAAGCAAAGTTAAGCACTGATATACACTTATATATGAAACACATTCACTTCCTTTACTATGTTCATTAGATAGTCATAAAGTTTCCAAGTTCATTACAACCCATCTAATATGTTCTCACTACAAACCATATACAAAGAAAGTGTATATACAAGGAGCTAAATGGCGTGGTGGCAAATAGGTCTTGTGAAGGCTAAGCACTGAAACTCGCCTCACTACAGGGAAGAGTAGACATAAAGAAAACGTGAGCTAGGAAGCTCAGTGAGTGTCTATTATAAGCTCAAAGGTGAAGCATAATAATGACAGATTATAAGTAGAAAATAGCTTAACATAAACAAACCATGTTTCCAATTTACAGGTTTAAGTCACCACTTATGCATAGCACATAACTCATAATGTAGTATTATATTGAGTGTAGATAGATCAATAATGTAGAAGCTCATAACAATAAAACACATAGCATGATACCACTTTCGAACCATAGAGGTGGTAGAGTTACATTTGTGCCAATAAGGTTCATACCTCTCTCACGGGCACGTGGAATACCTTTGGGCCTTTGGTTTTCCCTAATACCTTCTCTATGTCCTTCAGTATTAAGGTAAGACCATTTACTACCCGAATACCTTCTCATTGTCCTTCAGTATCGGGAAATTATGATTCATTCCCCCCTAAGTACCTTCTCGAATGTCGTTAAGTATTAGGGGTTAACCAAGATCAAGGGCATAACTTGTTTACCATGGAAATCATGTCTTTATAACACATACAACAATTTCTTGACAATTTCATATTATCATCTAAACATGTTTCCAAGTGGATTTACACAAAACATTCTCTAAAGGAAAGCATACTTTCATAATTTAGTTTCCATACTTGGATTTATAGTTACAACTAATTCAAAGCATGCTTAGGTTCCATCATGAACTTTATGTTAGGAACTCCATGAAGCTATACATAATTAGTTCAAACAAGATTCAATGATCAACAATTATGTTTTTAAGAAAATACAAAGCCAAGCATAGTTCTAAGATAGAGTCACTCACAGTATTAGAATTAGAACCTTGGCTTGTAAACTTGACCTATTTGCTCTTGGCCTGTCAAACAAACCAACTCAACCATTAGAACCTCGAGCTCATGATTTTTAACCTTAAAACTTGCAAGAAAACACACTTTTAAATTTTCCAGCATTTTCAGATTTTCTGCCCTGTATTCAGACAGCCATAACTTCTTCATTACTTATCCAAAAATAATGTAATTTATACCAAACTCTTCCTTTTTGAACCCTCGAAATATCATATGAAGACATGAAATTGAAATTCCAAACGGATTGGTTCGGAAATACCTCGAAAGCTACTTTCCTCAAAACAGACTTCTGCTGTTTTCAGATTCGGATTTCCTGCTGCACAACAAATTTAATCTGATATTTAAGACATCTTCTAGACATTTTCTACTCATGATTTCTTCACGAAAGTTGTAGGAAATTCAATAAGCTTTCGAACCATACCAATTAGAGCTTCTAACTTCAAGTATGCAGATTAGAACAAACAAAAAATCAGAGACTTCTCGGATTTGACAGCATACTACTCTTCTCGCCTTCCTCTTAACAAAACAAGAACATCAATTCCTTTCCTTATGCACCTAAGAAACAGGTCTAATTCAGTCCCATAACTCAATTAAGAATAGCCATACACACAATTGGTTGTAAGGTATATAGAAATGGAAGAGAATCATCTTCAATCTCTTGCTAGAAGTTATTCCCTTTCACCTAAAATTACAGGTTCAACTTCCAGCTTGGGTTCCTCAAACTTTATCAACACAACCACCAAATATTTTTAGATAAACCTCAAGGAAAACATCTTAGCTTACTTACCTCAAAATTTCAGCTTAAAACCTCGACCATTAGAACCTCGAGCTCATGATTTTTGACCTTAAAACTTGCAAGAAAACACACTTTCAAATTTCCAGCATTTTCGGTTTTTCTGCCCTGTTTTCAGACAGCCATAACTTCTTCATTACTTATCCACAAATAATGTAATTCATACCAAACTCTTCCTTTTTGAACCCTCTAAAAATCATATGAAGACATGAAATTGAAATTCCAAATGGATTTGTTCAGAAATACCTCGAAAGCTACTTTCCTCAAAACAGACTTCTGTTGTTTCCAGATTCAGATTTTCTGCTGCACAACAAATTTAACCTGATATTTAGAACATCTTCTAGACATTTTCTACTCATGATTTCTTCATGAAAGTTGTAGGAAATTCAATAAGCTTTCGAACCATACCAATTAGAGCTTCTAACTCCAAGTATTCAGATCAGAACAACCAAAACATCAGAGACTTTCCAGATTTGATAGCAAATTCTGTCTTCTGTCTTCCTCTTCACAAACCAGTAACATCAATTCCTTTCCTTATGCACCTTAGAAACAGGTCTAATTCAGTCCCATAACTCAATTCAGAATAGCCATACACACAATTGGTTGTAAGGTATATAGAAATGGAAGAGAATCTCCTTCAATCTCTTGCTAGAAGTTTTTCCCTTTCACCTAAAATTACAGGTTCAACTTTCAGCTTGGGTTCCTAAAAATTTATCAACACAACCACCAAATATTTTTTGATAAACCTCAAGGACAACATCTTAGCTTACTTACCTCAAAATTTCAGCTTCTAATTCCTTCTCAAGAGCTCAAAACAGACTGATCTCCTCATACTGTTCTGCTACCCGAGAATCCTGAACACCCTTCACTATTCTGCACTTTTCTCCTTCGTCCTCTTAGTATGTTCTGAAAAGCCGATCAGTTTCGTATTCTACACTCAATTTCTGAGATTTTGACACAAAAATCATCGAATTTGGTTCAGTAGACAGAGCGATATGGTCGATTGAAATTGACCCAATTTCCAGCTGCTTGTTGTTTTTCTCTCAGAATTTGACAAACACCTTGCGTTTTTTAACTCGAGGCTTCACCTCCCTTGGCCAGCTCCTCCTTCAATATTTACATCATAATCACCTTTTTAAAACACCAAAATAAGTGTGTAAAGAAACCCTAAGCATTTAGCCAACTTATCCTAAGTCTGTGAGACATATGATCTTCCATTCAATACATGATGCACCTAAAACTTCTCCAATTTGCTAATGATTTGAACTTACTTCAATGCAACTTTTAATATGCTTATTTCAATGGTTTACCTATCCCCTTATGAAGTTTAGACACATTGTAGCTCCAAATTCAATAGATTCCGAAATTCGATCACGACATCATTTAGTGCAACCTATACGATTTTGCTTATTTCAAAACATCACGAATGAGTGTAAAATGATAAAAGAAAATAGAGTTTAGGGCTTACAACTACGCCACGACGTTGCAACATTGTTGTTGAGTTTCAATGCTGTAATGTATAACATCGCACCTAACGTTCTCAACGCTGCACTGTAGCAGCCTCCAGAACAAAATATTTCCGTTTCTTTCAAGAGTAATAAAGCGTTTATTTCTCGCAATGGAAATTTGATTTGTTCTGCTTCGCTTGAGAGTAATTTATATGTTTTGAACCCTAATTCGGTCAAAAGTGTTTTGAACACCGAATTGTTTAAAACAGCTGAAACGCGAACTAAGAGATTGAAAGTTTCTCCAAAAGAAAGTGCCCATCTTTGGCATCTTCGGTTAGGCCACATTAATCTCAGTAGGATTGAGAAACTAGTGAAGAGTGGACTTCTAAGCGAGTTGGAAGGAAACTCTTTACCGGTATGTGAGTTATGCCTTGAAGGCAAAATGACCAAACGTCCTTTTAGTGGAAAAGGATATAGAGCCAAGGAGCCCCTTGAGCTTATACATTCTGACCTCTGTGGTTCGATGAATGTTAAAGCACGAGGTGGTTACGAATACTTTGTATCTTTTATAGATGACTATTCGAGGTATGGGTACATTTACTTAATGCATAGGAAGTCTGAAACACTTGAAAAGTTCAAGGAGTATAAGACTGAGGTTGAGAACCTATTAGGTAAAACGATAAAAAGACTTCGATCGGATCGAGATGGAGAGTATATGGACACTGAATTCCAGGACTATATGATAGAACATGGAATTACGTCCTAATTCTCAGCATCTGGTATGCCACAGCAGAATGGTGTATCAGAGAGGAGAAACATAACCTTGTTGGACGTGGTTCGATCGATGATGAGCTATGCTCGTCTCCCTGATTCCTTTTGGGGTTACGCAGTGGAGACTGCGGTTTACATTTTGAACACCGTTCCGTCGAAAAGTGTTTGTGAAACACCTTTCGAACTCTGGCATGGTCGTAAAACCAGTTTACGTCATTTCAGAATTTGAGGATGCCCGACCTATGTGTTGGTGTCAAACCCGAAGAAGCTTGAACCCCGTTCAAAGTTGTGTCTCTTTGTAGGTTACCCAAAAGAGACTAGAGGTGGTTACTTTTATGATCCTAAGGATAATAGGGTGCTTGTGTCGACAAACGCCACTTTCCTTGAGGAAAACCACATCAGGGATCACTTACCAAGGAGTAAGATTGTGTTAAATGAAATGGACAGTACATCAGCAAGAGTTGCTGATAGTGCTAGTACGTCAACAAGTGTTGTTGATACTAGCTCGTCTAGTCAAGTCCGTTCCCAAGAGTTGGGAATGCCTCGACGTAGTGAGAGGGTTGTGAGACAGCCTGAACGTTACATGAGTTTAGCTGAAACCCAAGTCGTCACCCCTGATGATGTTTGCGAGGATCCATTGACCTATGATCAGGCAATGGCTGACGTTGACAAAGACGAATGGATTAAAGCTATGGACCAGGAAATGGAGTCGATGTACTTCAATTCCGTCTGAGAGCTTGTGGACCAACCGGATGGGGTAAAACCTATTGGTTGCAAGTGCATCTACAAGCATAAACGTGGCGTAGATGGGAAGGTGCATACCTTCAAAGCTCGACTAGTGGCAAAGGGGTTTACCCAGGTGGAAGGGGTTGACTATGAGGAAACCTTTTCACCTGTTGCCATGGTAAAGTCGATTAGAATCCTTCTGGCCATTGCCGCATATTATGACTATGAGGTATGGCAGATGGATGTCAAGACCGCCTTTCTGAATGGCAACCTTGACGAGATCATCTACATGGACCAGCATGAGGGGTCATTGCCCAAGGCCAAGAGCAAAGAGTTTGCCGCTTAAAAGGTCTATTTATGGACCAAACAAGCCTCGAGGTCTTGGAATATAAGGTTTGATGAGGCGATCAAATCTTATGGCTTTGATCAAAATGTTGACGAGCCTTGTGTTTACAAGAAAATCGTTAACAATACTGTCGCGTT
This sequence comes from Trichosanthes cucumerina, assembly GCA_036507285.1. NCBI lineage: Eukaryota > Viridiplantae > Streptophyta > Magnoliopsida > Cucurbitales > Cucurbitaceae > Trichosanthes > Trichosanthes cucumerina. The sequence goes on from CM071838.1 coordinate 55,856,506, forward strand.
TCTTATATTGTATGTGGATGATTTCCTTCTCATTGGGAATGCCAAATGAAAGATTTGGGAGAGGCACAGTATGTTCTAGGTATCCAGATTTTCCAGAACCGGAAGAACAGAACGCTAGCCATGTCTCAAGCGTCTTATATTGACAAGATGTTGTCTAGATATAAGATGCGTAACTCCAAGAAGGGGCTTGTCGCCTTTCGTGCATGGGGTTCACCTGTCTAAGGATCAATGTCCTAAGACGCCTCAAGAGGTTGAGGATATGAGACGAATCCCCTATGCTTCAGCTGTAGGGAGCCTGATGTATGCCATGTTGTGTACTAGGCCCGACATCTCATTATGCACGCTTGGGATTGTCGGTGAGGTATCAATCCAATCCAGATTAGATCACCGGACAACCGTAAAGGCAATCCTCAAGTATCTTAGGAGAACGAGGAACTACTGACCTTGGGTATGGAAGTGGGGATTTGATCCTTACGGGATACAGATTCGACTTTCGGGCCGATAAGGATTCTAGGAAATCCACTTCGGGGTCACCTTCATTCGAATGGAGGAGTCAGAGTGTGGCGAAGCATCATGCGGGACGCATCGATTCTCTACGATGGAAGCCGAGTATGTTGCGGCTTGTGAAGTCGCAAAGGAAGTCGCTTGGCTCGGGGAAGTTCATGACGGATTTGAAAGTTATTCCAAATATGAACTCACCAATCACACTTTTTTTGTGACAACAAGCAGGTGCAAGAGCCAACTCGAGAAAACCTCGAGTCATAAAAGGGCAAGCATATAGAGCGTAAGTATCACCGACACGGAGATCGTGCACCGCGGAGACGTGACACTCACGCAGATAGCTTCGGAGCACAATGTTGCTGATCCATTTACAAAGGCCCTCACGGCTAAAGTGTTTGCGGGTCACCTGGAGAATCTAGGTCTTCGAGTGCTTCCTGACTAGGGCAAGTGGGAGTATTGTAAAGGGGTATTCAATGCCCTAGTTTATTGTATTACTTTACTGTACATTTGAGAAATGTATCATGTACTCCACTAGCTTAGTCCAAGTGGGAGTTAGTTGGGATGTATGTCCTCATCTCGTGTAGTTTGTAATATTTCAAGTTGTAAATAAATAAGAGTTATTTATTTCAACATTGTGTAATAAATAAGAGTTATTTATTTAAACTTTGTGTCTCGCATATTTCATAAACTTAATCCAATAAACTAAGCTCCAGGGTCATTGTATTAATGAGAGAACCTAGAACTTGAACGGTGTGTAGTGGACACACAGGGAGGATCACGTTCGAGTTAATGACCCGAACGGTCTACAGTCTATGGATAGAGTTGGAGACCTAATCCTGGATACACTGTGGATGCAGCCCGCTTTGTATTAGATACAAACGAGGTGATCTGACTCGTTCATGTGGTTGACATGCGAGTGGGGGCATCCTGTGCAATGAGATTGTACAAGACCGGACCGTGAATTATTAGACTTACTGATGTAACACCGTTAAGAATATAGAGCTAATAAATTCGTGGATGACCATTAGTGACTCGACCTTAATCCTGAGCGTGTCACGGACTCCTGTCTGCGGGGGTTTGTCCTTTGACTAGTACGGGTGAGGGTGGCCACTGTTGCTCGCCCAATATGCCTAGCTTCTCAGGGGCAGGACCACGTGGGGAGCTGGAAACTTGACTACGTAAGAAGAAATTCACTCGTTCCCGACTTAGGGAAACTAGAGGGGTTGTTCCCTTAAGTGCTGTCTCCAGGGCTTGAACAACGGGGCCCCACTCTCTCATTGGCCTGAGAGGGTTATTGTTTATGGTTGGACCATGCAACGTAGTTGTTCATTAGAGGAGCAGTGGGACTTAAGGAGCAAGAGGTAGACACAAGGGTAAAACGGTAATTTGACCCAACTGTGACTACGAACAACCTGTGAAGGGTCGACTCATGGGTATTGGTTATATCGATGGACACAACTTGTCCTACGATGATGAGAGTGCAGCTACGGGCTTTAGTGGAGTGTTATTGTAGCTAATGAATGTTGAATAACTGGGTCAAAGAGTTTGACAGGTTAGTCTCGGATCATTGGAGCTCGTCACGTGTAGGTCCATTAGGTCCCTCGGTTGGCTCAAATTGGACAAATTGAAGGTTTACAGTTTGGTGTGAATTTGAAGTGTTCAAATTCATTATTTGGATATTTATGTCGTTTATATGAGATATAGATGATATAATATATAGTTTCATGTGAATGAGATTCATAATAAACTTTAGTATAGCCTAATTGATTAATTAGTGTTATTTGGAGAAATTGAATTGAGAGAAATTAAATTGAATGTGATTCAATTTATAATTCCACATTTATGCAAATGAGATTTGTATAATAAGGCATGAGATACCTTATATTATATAATATGCAAATGTGATTTGTATATTATATGGTTGTGGTAAAATTCTGATTTGGTGGAGGTTTTAACTCCATCACACAATAGTATTTAAAGGCTTTGCAAGAAGCTTTTGGTGTGTCATTTGCCATTTTTTGGATTTCATCCAAAGAGAGCAAAAAGACTTTCTCTCATTCTCTCTCCATTCTCTCTAAAATTTATCCTCGCCCAAAACCAAAGGGAGTCTCATTCACTCTCCCTCAACCTCTTGAGAACAACCGAGAAGACTTTTGTGGAAGTGTCTTGCAACACTGATCGAGGTTCGTGTTCGAGGAGAACGTTGGATCGAGAGAGATTGTGACCGGAGGAGAAGAGGATTGAAGAAGTGTTCTTCAACAAGTAAGTGCCATTTTTCCTTACTGTTTTCTTCTCTTATTTGCATGTTTAGCCTAGGATCTATGAGATAGATTCAATTTTAAGACACGTTTTACATAACGGATCAACGACGTTTCACAACGTCTTCCGCTGCGGGAATTCCAAATCCCTTCAGGGTCAGTATTCACTCTTAACAGAGGAGCTGTAGTATGGCGAAGCGTCAAGCAAGGATGCATCGCTGATTCCACCATGGAGGTCGAATATGTAGCAACTTGTGAAGCAGCTAAAGAGGTCGTTTGGTTAAGGAAATTCATGCTAAATTTTGAAGTTGTTCCAAATATGACTTTGCCCATCACGTTGTATTGCGATAACAGTGGTGCAGTGGAAAATTCGAGAGAACCCCGATGTCACAAGAGGGGAAAGCACATTGAGCGGAAATATCATCTCATCCGGGAGATCGTGCATAGAGGAGACGTGATTGTCACGAAGATAGCCTCAGAGCACAACATTGCTGATCCTTTTACAAAAGCTCTCACAGCTAAAGTTTTTGAGAGTCACCTAGAAGGTCTAAGTTTACAAGTCTTCCCCAACTAGGGCAAGTGGGAGTATTTTGTACAAAGGGGTTTAAATGCGCTAGTTCATTGTATTTACATTACTGTAATGTTTTAATACTCCACAAGCTTTAGGTCAAGTGGGAGATTGCTGGGATTTATGCCCTAAACTTGTGTAATTTTGATCAATTAAATAAAGAGTTATTTGTTTTGATAGAATTACAGTCTTGCTTTATAAATCCAATAAACTAAGCTCCAAGGTTATAACATATATCTTGAACATCAGTGTAGTGGACACTATTTGGGTTGAGTTCAAGAATATAACCTAAATGGTCTATGGTATAAGAATAAGGTTGGAAACCTCATTCTGGTAACACCATGGATGCGGCCCACTTTGTAATTAGTACAAATGAGGTAATCCAACTCATTCATGTAGTTGACATGCGAGTGGGGGCATCCTGTATGAAGAGTTCATACAAGACCGGACCATAATTATTAGTTTAACCAGTAACAACACCGCTAATGAGGATAAGACTAGTAATTTATAGATGATCATTAGTGACTCGACACAATCTCGAGCAAGTTAAGAACTCCTACTTATAGGGGTTTGTCCTTAGACTAGTATGGGTGAGAGTGGCACATGTGAGTCGACTCAATAAGCCTACCTTCTCCTGACGTAACCTCGTGAGGTAGTCGAAACTTAACTATGCAAGATGGAATTCACTCATTCCTACACTAAGGAATTAGATAGGTTGTTCCCTTAAGATATGACTCCAGGTCTTGAACAACGGGACCCCACCCTCTATGAAGGTACGAGTCTATGGTAGGACCGTAGACTTGTTGTTCATTAGAGGATCAGTGGTGCTTAAGGAACAAAGAAGTAATCACAGGGGTAAAACGATAATTTGACCCAGTTGTAATTACTGAACAACTTTGTGAAGGGTCGACTCATGGGTAACGATTATATCGGGCAAGCACAATATAATCTCACAATGAGGAGAGTGCAAATACAAGTCTATAGTGAAGTGACTTGTAGTTAATGAATATTGATTAACTCGGACTAAAGAGTTTGATCAGTCAATCTCATATCATTGGAGCTCATGAACTGTAGGTCCATTAGGTCCCTCCGTTGGCTCAACATGGTAATATTGAGGGTATAAAGTTCACTACTACAAAAACTGTATTTCTTGACGTTTATAAAATGTCGAATTTTGCTTTACTTGACGTTTTTCAAACTGTCAAGGAATCCACCGTCAAGAATAATATACAATACTTGACACTTATAAAGTGTTATGTATAGTCTTTTTTACGCTTATAATCATCATTTTTAACATGAAATCTTGACACTTTTTATTCACAAATTTAGTTTTATCTTGACTTTGAAAAAGTGTCAAATTTGTATTAATACTTTACGTTTTCTCTATGTCAAATATATTTTTATCTTGACGTTTCAAGAATGTCAAATATAAATTACTTGACAATTAAATATAATTTTATCTTGACGTTTAAAAAATGTCAATATAAATTAGATCTTGACACATTATACATGTTTTGTTAGTTTGTGTTTTTTTTTCAATCTGTTGAATATTCCCTATTATCTTGAATTTTCTGCACTGCGTTCCAATAATTGGTTATATTGAAAAATGCATAATTTCATCAACCAATCTTCCACACTTTAACAAAATTCACATCTTTAACAATATCAAATTATTAAGCTCATGAAGAATTCTAAAATTACAAGGACTTATCAAACCTCATGTCAACAATTCAAAAATTACAAGAACTATTGTAACGATTCTAAGCCATAAACTCAACTAACATTCAAGGAGGTTTACAAAACAAGAGAATTTTACATTCATTAGCCTAACACGCTATAAAGAGTTTAAACATGGAACTTATTGACCACATTATGACCAAAACATTGAAAACGTCACCATAGTTCTGCAACACCTTTGTCACCCGTCAAGTAGTTCAGTATTACCTGCAAAACACAACATTAAGCAACAAAGGTGAACATATAAACATACTAAGTAAGCAATTCAGAACTCTAAAACATGCAACGAGTGAATTTACTCAATCATGCCAACCCCTCTTAAAACAAAACGATCTCGAATACTGGCTACCCATCTGCCTACTCCACTCACTCCCTCACATCCCGAATAGTGAAGGAAAGCAAACCCCGCGCTAATTCTAAGAAGCATGCTCAAATGGAGGGAAAATGAGATCTAACATAATGTCATAAACGTCGACCAAGGAGGATTAAGACGATTAACATACTTACAACACTTACATGAGGTTCGAAAAAGATTAAAATGCACTTAGACTTACGAAAATGGCTCAAAGTCTCGCTAGTTGATGCTCAGATCAACTTCCTTTTGCTAAATCGACTTCCATGGCTTATGGTTAACCAAAATGAACCTATTCGTGTTATGGCCCATATAGATGAAAGTATTAAAAACTACAATTAAAAGGTATTCGAGCAATATAACCAATGTAGGATAATATAATCTAGTTTGAATGAGCTTAAAGGGACTAACATTGCTAAAAGAGTCAAAACGCTTTGCTGAAAGTGTGTTGGAGGATGCCCGAATCATACCCACACTGCAAACTGAAGGTTCGTACTTGTTAGAACAAATGCTACATTATTGAAATTGAATTGAGAGATATTTAAAACATGCAAAGTGTAACGACCCTAAATTCTGGGGATAAACCTAACTTGGGCGTTACTTAAGACACGTCGTTCACTCCAAATTTCAAGAAGATAACGACGCTTATTAGGATTTTTCTAAAATTTCAATGACCTGTTGTAACATCAGAAACACTTCAAAAATAAACCATTCTTCCCAACCACCCACACTAACTTCAAATACACAAGGGTTGTGGTTCAACAATCAGATATTTCTCAGCAGAACAAGACTAATTTCATAAATGCTCAAAACACGACTTATGACTTAAAACATGCGAAGAAAGTTCAGCAGAACAACCAATCCTACAAGTGCTAAACTAGACTAAAGGGGGGAAAATGGACTTCATAGCCTCACAGTTCGACGCATAAAGGAATAAAAAGTTTGTTGAAAATTGCATCTCGATGCCAAATAACCTGAAAATTGCGTTTCAACGCCAAACTAAGTTTATCAAAACTATAAATATACTCATCAAAATAATACAACAATTAAAATTATCAAAACTTTTGAACACAAACAACTAAACTTAAAAAATTAAGCTCATAGCATGACCGACAATATCGCCCAATCCAAAGAAAATAACACATGAGCCTTGAAAAATTGGGCCAATTACGATGATACAAAGCTCACATATTAAATTTTGAAGTCGTAATTGAATATTAGGTCTATGTATTGTCATAAATGTTGTTGTAATCTGAACAAGTGTAAATGGGAGAAGTAATTACCATAGAAATTGTCAATTTATTTTTCAACCATGAGAACTATACGAACTTTTATTTTTAATTGGTAACGAAGATTTTCAACAGAACTCAAAATATACAACGGGCAATAAGATAGAAACTATGACAAAACTTTATGTCGTTGGGGCAAGATTTAAACTCGACAAGATAAAGAACGGTGGTAAACAAAGATGGAGACATCTAAAAATGCTTACATAGACTTATCATCTGGATGGACAACCACTATAAAAATGCTTAATTCATTCCCATTTTATATCAAACTCAGTTTAGAAATCTCTTTCTTGGTTTAATTAAGAGAATTTACTTATCTAAGGAAATAAAATATTCTCGTCTAATCTTCCCGAAGAGACATTAAAATATTCTTGAATGTTCAAATTTCCAAACATAGACACAACGAAGAAAAGTCAAAGATATGACATGTTATTCCACAAGGTCAAAACATGTACGATATGTTTGATTAAGACACTTCAATTAATATGAATGTTTGTTTAGCCTTGTCTTATATGTGGTATGTGGTTGGTAACATGGTTTGAGGTTGCTCCTTTTCTTTTCAATAGAAGCCTTAAAATCTTTAGCAAGAATGAACTAAAGTCAAGAAGTTATGCCTCAATCATCATGAATTATTAGACTCTTGGCAACAATATGGGGATTCAGAGGACCAAAAAAACAGGCATCCCTCTTCATAGTGTTGGACTCTGTAGCTTGCCAAAGCAAATAAACAACACCTCTAACAAACAAACCTAATTCTAGTAGATAGAACCTGACGTTTCTAATCGATTTGAAATAGTGAATAGTAAGCTCGATAGAAAGCCAGGAGCCGAAGGCGGTATATGGTTCAAAGTTCAGAAGATTCATAATCCAAGTTTTTGAACCATGACAGTATTAGCAAACGGACACTCAAACTGACCAAAACATACAGATTACAGCTAAAATATGATGGGCAGAGTCGTGTGAATTAGGACATCAACTGAAACTCCATTACCATAACATAAGATAATCAAAAGGTATTTTGAAACTGAGAGGTTGGTAATGGAAAGAGGGGGTGTAAACATTAGGATCCACGAACGTCATGAGACACAAAAAGCTCGGTGGGTACTAAAAAAAGTAATCTTTGAAGCGCACAAAATAAAACATATCAAATCAAGCAATCTAAGAAGACAATGTTTTATTGACTTGATCATTCATCCGTAAATGAAAAGACTAAAAAAGAATTGATCTTTGCAGCTTGATGAACACAAAGGCAAACAACAACAACAGAGAATTTTCATTCCTCCTCTAAATGAAAGATTGAACCATAAAACAACCACAATTATTATGAACAAACATTTGTCTCTTGAGGAAGGGTTTACAAATCTCAGAAAAAATATGTATATGTATGTATTCGAATTGTAGTTTGAGCTTACCTTGATCAGGACAACCTTGACTAGCAGGTTGGTACAACTTCTCTCAGAAATCAAAGGGAGAGAAATTGAGATTATTAGAAATAAATGGAGCTTGAAATCTTCTTCTGAGTAATGGGATGAAGGTAGAGACAGAGGCAACTAAAAGAACATTCTGGCCGAAATGAATATATAAAATGGTTTTTTTAAAAGGGTGGGAGGAGAAAAGAATAATTACCACATAAAGTCATAAAGAATCTCAAAACAACCAGAAAGATTTATCATTTAATTTTCTGAATCCCGATCTTTTGGTCGGCGGCATCCTTGCGCGGAGAAGAAAATAGAAGAAAAAGAAGAAGATGGGCGGCGGGCTCACTCACGACAAGAGAGATGAGAGGTTGAGGGTGATGGTCGCACGATGGAAGGAGCTTGAGAGGGATAAGAGAAGAGGAAGAAGACGGTGGGCTGGAGGGCGTTCGTTTGCGGCGCGAGGGTTTCATTGTTAAGTTTTAGAATAATTTAGAAAGAAGGCACTAAAATAGGGCAAGAAAATTCGATTTACACTTGACGTTTTTAAAGTGTCAAGTTTTATCGTAGTGTGAAAAATCCAAAAAACTCACAACCTCACCTTTTTTCATTTTCTTGAAGTTTTTTTGTTTAAAATCCATTTTACTTGACGTTTTTTCATAAAAACGTCAAGTAATTAGAAGTTGCAAGCGTTAAAAAAAAAGTAGCGCCTTTTCCGCCTTTTCCATTTTTCTACACTTGACGTTTTTTAAATGTCAAGAAACTCGAAGCGTGAAAAATCCGAAATCTTTGTCACCCTCCGTGTTTTTTTTAATTTTTCTTGACGTTTTTCTTTTAAAACTTCATCTTACTTGACGTTTTTTCATAAAAACGTCAAGTATTTAAAACTTGCAAGTGTCAAGAAATCTATAATTTGTAGTAGTGGTTAGGAATGAAATTGAAGTGTTCAATTTCATATATGAGATATCATACAATTATATGTGATATAATATATAGTTTTAATGTGAATTGGATTCACATATTAACTATATATTAAAGAGAGAATGAAAGAGGGATAGAATGGTAATTTCCATCCCTATCTCCTTATATATAGTTGCATAAGATGCAACTAGGTCAAGCTAACCAAAGTGAACCTAAGCCTTTTGTTTTGTTGTTGGAAAAGTTCCAAAACACAAACCCCTCTCTCGCAAGATCTCATCTTACCTAAAGGGAACCCACATTCGTCCCTCACCTAGAGAACAACGGAGAAGATCCAGTGGTCGTGTCTTCGTTCGTTCGTGTTCCTGTTGCTGAGATCGTGATCGAGGGAGAAAGGAGCACTTGAAGAAAAGTTCATCAAAGGTATATTTCTTGTTGTCCATCTACTTTTATATGCTTAATCTAGTTAGTTTCGTTCTTGAATGAAATCGTTGTAACTTAATCAAGAGCGCGCGATTAACAATCGCTTCCGCTGCGGGATTCGATTCCCTTCAAGTCTAACAATTCTTGGTCCAGTCTTGTACAAACTCTTTGCACAGGATGCCCCCACTCGCATATCAACTATATGAACGAGCTGGATAGCCTCGTTTGTATCAAATACAAAGTGGGTTGCATCCATAGTGTTAACAGGATAAGGTTTCCAACCTAATCCATTTACTTTAGACCATTCGAGCCACATTCTGAATGTGATCCTGGAGCTTAATTTATTGGATTAAGTTTGTAATCGCGATAATGCAAGATTGAAGAAAAAATAACACCTTTATTCATTTCCTTAAATAATTACAAATACACGAGTTTAGGGCATAAATTCCAACAGTCTCACTACTCCTCTAATGAACAACAACGTTGCATGGTCCAACCATAAACAACATCACTCACGAGCCAGTGAAAGGGTGTGCGCCCGTTGTCCAAGCCTTGGAGACAACACTTAAGGGAATAAACCCCTCTAGTTTCCCTGATTCGAGAATGAGTGAATTTCATCTCGCGTAGTCAAGTTCCCAGCTCCCCACGTGGTCCTGTCCCTGAGAAGATAGGCATATTGAGCGAGCAATAGTGGCCACCCTCACCCGTACTAGTCAAAGGACAGACCCCCGCAGACAGGAGTCCGTAACACGCTTAGGATTAAGGTCAAGTCATTAATGGTCATCTATGAAATTATTAGCTCTATACTGTTAACGGTGTTACATCAGTAAGTCTAATAATTCACGGTCCGGTCTTATACAATCTCATTGCACAGGATGCCCCCACTCGCATGTCAACCACATGAACGAGTCAGATCATGTCGTTTGTATCTTAATACAAAGCGGGTTGCATCCACAGTGTATCCAGGATTAGGTCTCCAACCCAATCCATATACTGTAGACCGTTCGGGTCATTAACTCGAGCGTGATCCTCTCTGTGTGTCCACTACACATCGTTCAAGTTCTAGTTCTCTCATAATTCAGTGACCATGGAGCTTAGTTTATTGGATTAATTTTATAAATAAGCGAGATACAAAGTGATGAAAAAATAACTCTTATTAATTTCAATAAGGAATATTACAAACTTACACGAGATTAGGACATACATCCCAACAGCTACTCCAGTATTCTCTAGGAGAGGAAGAACTGTGGAAGTTCCCTTTTGGAATTGGGAAAGAATTCTCTAAAGTGAGAATGGGGATTAGGGAGAATTGAGAGAACCTTTTGTTATGGAACTTGGCAAATCCAAAAAATAAATGATCAACCATCCAAGTGCATCTCAATTCGCTTATTTATAGAGAGTGATGGTAGAGGTAACTTCCTCCATCACTCACCCACTAAGTCCATAAATGATGCATTATGCAAATCATTTTTACATAATGCCTATTCTAAAGTATCATATACTTTATTAATTTGAATCATATTCAATTTTTAATATTACGCTCAAATTTCCTATAACATTTAATATGAAGGTATTTCATATTAAAATACACACTTGGATAATAATCCTAATATATCATATAGTTTAATATGAATCATATTCACATTAAACTATCGATTATATCACATATAATCGATATAACTCCCATTTATGAATTCAAACATTTCACATTCACTCCAAAACTTTATATCCTCGATATATCCATCTTGAGCTAATGGATGGACCTAATGGACCTACAGATCATGAGCTCCAATGATACAAGTGTTGGGTTTTATGTCCTAAAACTCGTGGTTTTGTAAACTGAATGTATATTCTGTTTCACAATAAAGTTGTTATTGAAATTTATTCAGTAAAGGTGTTATTGACTATTGTGTATTGTGTAACCTTAATCCAATAAAGAACTCTTGGCTATAAGATGAATACTTGAACTTTATGTGTGACATAAAAGTGGATCAAGTTCAAGTTATAGCCAGAACAGTCTATAGTATAAGGATAGGGCTGAGTACCTTATCCTGGAGACACTATGGACGCGACCCACTTTGTAGAGAACAAACGATGTGATCCTAAATCGTTCATGTGGAGACATGTAAGTGGGGGCGCCCTATGCAATGAGTTTGCATAAGACTGGACCGCGAAATAGTCACTTAGACTTTATAACTCCGTTTACTGTCTTAACTGACCATATACATACAATGACCTAGGTAATTCGATCTTAATCCTGAGCGTTCTATGGACTCCTGTTTATTCGGATTATCCTTAGATTTGCATGGGTGAGAGTGGCACGAGACTGCCGACTCAATAAGCCTCCCATTTCAGGGATAAAACCGGGTAGATAGCTGGGAACATATTTCTGCAAGATGGAATTCACTCCTACCCGCTTTAGGGATTAGTAGAGAGGTTGTTCCCTTAAGTGCTGACTCCAGGTCTTGAACAAAGGGCCCACCCCTCTCATTGGCCCGAGAGGGATTCGGTACCACAAATCAATCGTTCATTAGAGGATCAGTGGAACTTAAGGAACAAGAGGTAATTACAGGGGTAAAACGGTAATTTTGACCCAGTTGTAATTACGAACGACCTGTGAAGGATCGACTTACTAATCATGGTTATATCGAGTGGACAAAAATATATCTACAGTGAGGAGAATGCAACCACTGGGCTTTAGTGGAGTGTCCTGGTGGTTAACGAATGTTGATTAGCTAGGCTAAAGAGTTTGGTCGGTTAATCTCGTATCGTTGGAGCTCGTGATCTGTAGATCTCCATTAGGTCCTCCTTACTAGCTCGGACTTAGCCTTATAACGTTTTGAGAGAAAAGAATTTAAATTGTTCAAATTTGAGTTTGGAAGAAAGCGTTAATTATATGTGATATATTTAACGAATCATAGCTTAATTATGAATTAAACTATGATTAAAAGAGGTGGATATATTTAATTATGATTTAAATATCGGATCGGTTTATAGCATGAATAAGGATTCATGTTCGGAAAATCGATCGAGATCGGACAATTTATTTAATTTAATATTTGATATTAAATTAAATTAAAAATTAATTAATTAAATTAATTTTGAATTATTTAATTAATTATATTAATTTTAATTAAAAATCAATTTAATATTAATTTTTGAATTAAAATTAAATGTAAAATGAGGGATTTTCATGATTTTCATGAAAAACAAGTTGCCAACTTGCCCAATCTTACTCATCTTCAAAATTCACCAAAATTGGCCACCTCCATCTCAAAGCATCCTCATCACCCTTGAGTTGTCACTCCATTGAAGCTTTTTGAAGCTTTATATAATGGTGATTTGAGGTGTTTTGTGAGAATTACACAGAAAATTTAATATTCCCAAATTAGTGACCTTTGAGGTCTTTTCTTCCAAATTCTCTCAACCTAGGATCCTGACAATCCGTTCTAAGGCTACTGAGGATAGTAGGGAAGACTCTAACTGTTTCCACCACGAAGTATTCATGCTGAAAACTATCCACCGAGTGAAGAGAATTTGATCTTCAAAGTTGAGTTTTCTATCCTTCTGTTTTTCCAGCTTTGAGCATGTTTTTTATTTTACAAAATTGATCAACTTAGAGTGTTCAAGATCCAAAATTGCTTCCGTTTTCTTAATCTACACTCTTTCAACAAGATAATCGATCAAACTCTTTGATCTAGTTAACCAACATTCATCAACTACAAGTCACTTCACTATAGACTCGTAGTTGTGAAGGGATTTGGAATTCCCGCAGTGGAAGACGATGTGAAACGTCGTTGTTTCGTTGTGTAATTCTATCTTAAAATTGAACTAAACTACTTTAATTCTAGGTTAAACATGCAAAAGAAGAGGAAAAACAATAAGGATGAATGGTACTTACTTGTTGAAGAACACTTCTTCAGAAATTTCCTCCTCTGGTCACGATCTCTCTCGAACGGATGATCTCCTCGAACACGAACCTCGATCCGAACAACAAGACACCTCCACAGGGTCTTCTTGGTTGTTCTCGGGAGGTTGAGGGAGAGTAGGTGGGACTCCCTTTGGTTTTGGGTGAGGAGAGATCTTGAGAGATGAGAGAATTCTAGAGAGAAAACCTTTTGCTCTCTTTGGATCAAAATCCAAAAAATGGCAAAAACCACATGAGATGCCTTTGAATGCACATATTTATAATGGTGTGTGGTGGAGTTAAAATCTCCACCAATTCACCATTTTACCACAACTATATGATATACAAATCATATTTGCATATTATATACTATAAGGTATCTCATACCTTATTATACAAATCTCATTTGCATAAATGTGAAATTTTAAATTGAATCACATTCAATTTAATTTCTCTCAATTCAATTTCTCCAATTAGCACTAATTAATCAATTAGGCTATATTATAGTTTATTATAAATCTCATTCACATCAAACTATATATTATGTCATCTATATCTCATATAAGCGACATAAATACCCAAATAATGAATTTGAACACTTCAAATTCACACCAAACTGTAAACCCTCAATTTGTCCAATTTGAGACGCTTGAGACGCTTGAGACAGTGCTAGCGTTCTGTTCTTGCGATTCCTAAAGATCTGAATCCCAAGAACATACTGCGCCTCTCCCAAATCTTTCATTTGGAATTGGGTCGCCAGCTAATTCTTTTTGTCAGTGAGGTATCCTACATCATTCCCAATAAGTAGGATATCATCCACATAAAGTACTAACAAAGTTACTTTGTCGTTGATGATCCTCTTGTAAACACAAGGCTCATCAACGTTTTGGTCAAAGTCGTAAGACTTGATCGCATTATCAAATCTTATATTCCAAGATCTTGACGTTTGTTTCAATCCATAAATGGATCGATTAAGCTTGCAAACTTTTTGCTCCTGACCTTGGGCTATGAACCTTTCGGGCTGAGACATATAGATGCTCACGTCAAGATTACCATTCAAAAAGACAGTCTTGACGTCCATTTGCCAAATTTCATAATCATAAAATGCAGCTATGGACAAGAGTATCCTTATAGACTTCAGCATAGCAACAGGGGAAAAAGTTTCTTCATAGTCAACTCCTTCCCTTTGGGTGAAACCCTTTGCTACAAGCCTAACCTTAAAGGTCTGTACCTTTCCGGCTGCATCTCTCTTTCTCTTATAGATCCATTTACACCCTATGGGTCTAACCCCTTCAGGTTGGTCTACAAGTTTCCATACTGAATTGAAGTCCATTGACTCCATTTCAAGGTCCATGGCTTTGATCCATTGGTCCTTGTCTACGTCATTCATTGCGTGTTTATAAGACAATGGATCTTCTACGCCATCATCAGGTATGGCAACTTGAGTTTCAGCTAAACCCAAGTAGCGGTCAGGTTGGAAAACAACCCTCCCACTGCGTCGAGGCATTCCCAACGATTGAGAAGGACGAGACTGACTTGTGGTGCTGGTTATTCCATCAACTCTTGATGAAGGTTCATCTTGATCAACAACTCTTGTTGGTTCATGTGTAGCTTCATTTAGTATTAATTTACTACGCGGTTTGTGGTTCCTCATGTGATCTTCTTCCAAGAACGTGGCGTTTGTCGATACAATCACCTTGTTTTCTTGTGGGTCGTAGAAAAGACCACCTCTCGTTTCTTTGGGATAGCCAACAAATTGGCACAATTTTGAACCAGGTTCCAGTTTCTTTAGGTTTGTCATGAGCACGTGTGCCGGACAACCCCAAATCCTGAAGTGTTGTAAACTAGGTTTACGCCCCTTCCAAAGTTCAAAAGGTGTTTCTGAAACACTTTTTGATGGAACACTATTCAAGATTTGAACTTCGCCTCTCATCACATCCCCAAAACGAGGCGAGGCAATTGAGCATAGCTCATCATAGAAACGAACCATGTCTAACAAGGTTCTATTTCTCTTTCGACACATCATTTTGTTGTGGTGTATTGGAGTCTTTGAGAGTTGAGATTTAATTCCATGTTCTATCATATAGTCCTGGAATCTCAAATCCATATACTCTCCACCTCGATCGGATCGAAGTGTTTTAATGGTTTTCCCTAATGCATTCTCTACTTCAGCCTTATACTCTTTGAACTTTTCAAGAGCTTCAGACTTGTGATGCATTAGGTATAGATAACCATACCTAGAATAATCATATATGAAAGAGATGAAATATTCGTACCCTCCTCGAGCTTTAACATTCACCGGACCACAAAGATCCGAATGCACAAGTTCTAGGGGCTCTACGGCTCTGTAACCTTTTCCAGTAAAAGGTCGCTTGGTCATTTTACCTTCCAAGCAAGACTCGTAAGGCGGTAAAGAATCATCTTCTAACTTCTTTAGAAGTCCATTTTTAGAAAGTCTCTCAATCCGGTTGAGATTAATATGACCAAGTCTAAGATGCCATAGATGAGTATTATTATCTGGAGAAATTCTTTGCCTTTTATTTTGAGTGTTAGCATTTTTAAACATCTCATGATTTAAAATTGCTTTCGTTTTGTTCGGTTTCAGTATATACAAGCCATTTTTCAATTTAGCAGAACAAATATTGACACCTTCTTTCAAAATGAATGTTTCATTAATTGAAAAAGAAATACAATATCCAAGTTCTATTAAACAAGAGATAGAAATTAAGTTCCTTTTAAGCTTAGGAACTATATTCAGATTTTTTAATAAAAGAAATCTATCTCCGAAAAATAGTTTGGCATCTCCCACTGCACGAGCTGAGACGACGTCTCCCGTTCCGACCATGAGCGTCATCTCACCCTCTTCGAGCTCCTTGAAAGAACTAGTTTCCTGAAATGAAGAGCAAACGTGATTAGTGGCTCCTGAATCAAGTATCCAGGTTAAATCATCATTTTCCACTAAACATGTTTCAAGAATAAGTAAATCTGATTTACCTTTCTTCTCTTTGAGCTCAGCAAGGTATTTTGGGCAGTTTCGCTTCCAGTACCCATCCATGTTGCAGTGGAAACATTTCCCTTTATCTCCAACCTTCGCTTTTTCCTTGCCTTTGTCAGCAGCAGGTGCCTTCCATTTCCCTCCTATTTTCTTCTTTTGGGTCTTCTTAAACCCAGAAGATGAGCTACAGGACTTAGTCCCAGAGGATGAACCCTTCTGGAACTTTCTAGAATGGGCAAAC
The DNA here is from genome assembly GCA_036507285.1 of Trichosanthes cucumerina. Taxonomy (NCBI): domain Eukaryota; kingdom Viridiplantae; phylum Streptophyta; class Magnoliopsida; order Cucurbitales; family Cucurbitaceae; genus Trichosanthes; species Trichosanthes cucumerina. The sequence continues at coordinate 55,873,110 of CM071838.1, forward strand.
AGTAAGTAAAAAGTACTAACCTAGGCTAAACATGCAAAGAAGAAGAAGAAAACAGTAAGTAAAAAGTACTAACCTCTTGAAGAACTCTTCTTCAACGTTTTCTCCTTCTCTGGTCACGATCTCTCTCGTACCAACGAACTCCTCGAACTCGATCATCGATCCGAACAGGGAGACACCTCCAAAACGTCTTCTCGGTTGTTCTCGGGAGGTTGAGGGAGAGTGACTGAGACTCCCTTTGGTTTTGGGTGAGGAGAGAATTTTGGAGAATTGAGAGAGGATTTGAGAGAGAATCTCTTGCTCTCTTTGGATGAAAATCAAAAAAATGGCAAGATGGCACACCAAAGGCTTCTTGCAAATCCTTTAAATACTATTGTGTGATGGAGTTAAAACCTCCACCAAATCACAATTTTACCACAACCATATAATATACAAATCACATTTGCATATTATATAATATAAGGTATCTCATACCTTATTATACATTTCTCATTTGCATAAATGTGGAATTATAAATTGAATCACATTCAATTTAATTTCTCTCAATTCAATTTCTCCAAATAGCACTAATTAATCAATTAGGCTATACTATAGTTTATTATGAATCTCATTCACATCAAACTATATATTATGTCATCTATATCTCATATAAACGACATAAATACCCAAATAATGAATTTGAACACTTCAAATTCACACCAAATTGTAAACCCTCAATTTGTCCAATTTGAGCCAACCGAGGGACCTAATGGACCTACACGTGACGAGCTCCAATGATCCGAGACTAACCTGTCAAACTCTTTGACCTGGTTATTCAACATTCATTAGCTACGGTAATACTCCACTAAAGCCCGTAGTTACACTCTCATCACTATAGGACAAGTTGTGTCCATCGATATAACCAATACCCATGAGTCGACCCTTCACAGGTTGTCCGTAGTCACAGCTGGGTCAAATTACCGTTTTATCCCTGTGTTTACCTCTTGCTCCTTAAGTCCCACTGCTCCTCTAATGAACAACTACGTTGCATGGTCCAACCATAAACAACAACTATCTCAGGCGAATGAGAGAGTGGGGCCCCGTTGTTCAAGCCCTGGAGATAGCATTCAAGGGAACAACCTCTCTAGTTTTCCTAAGTCGGGAACGAGTGAAATCCTTCTTGCGTAGTCAAGTTCCCAGCTCCTCACGTGGTCCTGCCCCTGAGAAGATAGGCATATCGGGCGAGCAACAGTGGCCACCCTCACCCGTACTAGTCAAAGGACAGACCCCCGCAGACAAGAGTCCGTGACACGCTCAGGATTAAGGTCGAGTCACTAATGGTCATCTAGAATTTATTAGCTCTATACTGTTAATGGTGTTACATCAATTAGTCTAATAATTCACGGTCTAGTCTTGTACAATCTCATTGCACAGGATGCCCCCACTCGCATGTCAACCACATGAACGAGTCAGATCACCTCGTTTGTATCTAATACAAAGCGGGTCGCACCCACAGTGTATCCAGGATTAGGTCTCCAACCCTATCCTCCATATACTGTAGACTGTTCGGGTCATTAACTCGAACGTGATCCTCTCTGTGTATCCACTACACACCGTTCAAGTTCTAGTTCTCTCATTAATACAATGACCCTGGAGCTTAGTTTATTGGATTAAGTCTCTTATTCATTTACAACTTGGAATATTACAAACTACATGAGATGAGGACATACATCCCAACATATTTTCCATACCTCATAGTCATAATATGCGGCAATGGTCAGAAGGATTCTAATCGACTTTACCATGGCAATAGGTGAAAAGGTTTCCTCATAGTCAACCCCTTTCACCTGGGTAAAACCCTTTGCCACTAGTCGAGCTTTGAAGGTCTGCACCTTCCCATCTACGCCACGTTTACGCTTGTAGATCCACTTGCAACCAATAGGTTTAACCCCATTCGGTTGGTCCACACGCTCCCAGACAGAATTGAAGTACATCGACTCCATTTCCTGGTCCATAGCTTTAATCCATTCGTCTTTGTCAACATCAGGCATTGCCTGACCATAGGTCAATGGATCCTCACAGTCATCCTCAGGAGTGACGACCTGGGTTTCAGCTAAACCCATGTAACGTTCAGGTTGTCTCACAGCCCTCCCACTACATTGAGGCATTCCCAACTCTTGGGAACGGACTTGACTAGACGACCTAGGATCAACAACACTTGTTGGTGTACTAGCACCATCAGCAACTCTTGCTGATGAACTGCCCATTTCATTCAACACAATCTTACTTCGTGGTAAGTGATCCCTGATGTGGTGTTCCTCAAGGAAAGTAGCGTTTGTCGACACAAGCACCCTATTATCCTTAGGATCGTAAAAGAAACCACCTCTAGTCTCTTTTGGGTAACCTACAAAGAGGCACAACTTTGAACGGGGTTCCAACTTATTCGGGTTTGACATCAACACATGGGCAGGCATCCCCAAATTCAGAAATGACGTAAAGCGGTTTCTGACCATGCCGAGTTCGAAAGGTGTTTCACAAACACTTTTCGACTGAATCTGTGTTCAAAATGTATACCATGATCTCCACTTTGTGTAACCCCAAAAGAATCGGGAGACGAGCATAGCTCATCATCGACCAAACCATGTCCAACAAGGTTCTGTTTCTCATCTCCGATACACCATTCTGTTGTGGCATACCAGGTGTTGAGAGTTGGGACGTAATTCCATGTTCTATCATATAGTCTTGGAATTTAGTGTCCATATACTCTCCACCTCGATCCGATCGAAGTGTTTTTATAGTTTTACCTAACAGGTTCTCAACCTCAGTCTTGAACTCCTTGAACTTTTCAAGAGTTTCAGACTTCCTATGCATTAGGTAAATGTACCCATACCTCGAATAGTCATCTATGAAAGATACGAAGTATTCGTAACCACCTCGTGCTTTAAAATTCATCGGACCACAGAGGTCAAAATGTATAAGCTCAAGGGGCTCCTTGGCTCTATATCATTTTCCACTAAAAGAACGTTTGGTCATTTTGCCTTTAAGGCATGACTCACAAACCGGTAAAGAGTTTTCTTCCAACTTGCTTGGAAGTCCACTCTTCACTAATCTCTCAATCCTATTGAGATTTATGTGGCCTAACCTTAGATGCCAAAGATGGGCACTTTCTTTTGGAGAAACATTTACTCTCTTAGTTTGCGTTTCAGCTATTCTAAACAATTTGGTATTCAAAATACTTTTGACCGAATTAGGGTTCAAAACATATAAATTACTCTCAAGTGAAGCAAAACAAATAAAATTTCCATTTCGATAAATAAACGTTTTATTACTCTTGAATGAAACAAAAATATTTTGTTCTAGTAGGCAGGATATAGAAACTAGGTTTCTAGTAAACCCAGGAACTATGTACATATTATCCAATAATAGGTACTTTCCACCAAAGAACAACTTCACCGTGCCAATTGCTGCAGCTGAGACAACTTCTCCGAATCTAACCCTGAGTGTTATCTCACCCTCTTGCAGTCACTGCCAAGAACTTAATCCTTGAAAAGAAGAGCAAACGTGGTTAGTGGCGCCTGAATCCAATATCCAGACGAAGTCACTACTCTCCACTAAACAAGTTTGTGTGACAAGTAAATCACATTTACCCGTCATTTTCTTTTCATCAAGGAACTTGGGACAACTCCTTTTCAGGTGTCCGTCCCTGTTGCAGTAGAAACACTTTCTATCAACTTCCTTAATTTCTTTGCCTTTTAGGGCGGCAGCGCAGTCAACACTATCCTCTTTCAACTTCTCCTTCTTCCCTTGAATGACCTAGGGATCATAGGATAAAAATTTCCTATCCCCTGGTTTGCACCAAAGACTGGAAGGTTTGTAGATCGTTGAATAGGACTATTGAACCGGGCACCTGAACACCCTTCTCAGTGAGCGCGAACTCTTGGTCGTCATTTACCAAAATCGTGTTAATATTGTTTTTCCACGAAATATTATCGCCGACTAACTTAACGGAAGCTAAAAGAGCATTAAAAGCGTTTGACATTTTGTTGCTGGAAAAATGAAAAACTTTGTATTAGTCTCAAAAAAACTTTTTGAAAAAATCCAATCAGGTTTTAGCAAATTTTTATCCTATGATCCCTAGGTCATTCAAAATTTGCAATGATACCCCAAAGGTTTAGAATGCCCGCCACCGTAGGGTAGACAAACCCACTCCTCCTCTAGGACGAGACTTTCTCGACCAGACCCTAATACCAGAATAACTCTTATTCCATTAGGCATCCAGTTACCATTTTTTGGTCTGAATTCATTAACTCTTAACGAATCCTGTGAGTGTCACCCTCAATCTTTAAATTTCCAAGTATCCGTCCAAACAATAGCCATCGTAGGGAGGACTAAGAAGGAAAACCAACAAGGAAATCGTATCCCTTTCGGGAATTCACGATGTTCCGACTCCCATGATCAAGGCCCTCCGTAGGGATTGTCTAGTCCATACCAAACTAGCATGCGAATCATAGCGTCTCACGGTGTGAATCGAAAGAAGAGACCATGGGTCCAGTTTTTACAGGTCCCGCTCCCACTCACTATGAGTACTCTCTCCATTCACGTTGAATATTGACCCATACAAATGCCACCCGTAAGGGGACACTCCCATTTGCGCCACGAGGCCGAGTATGGATCTCACGGTGCGAACTTAACAGAGATTTGTGGATGGAAAATTAAATGTATCTCATACACTTTATTTCCTCCCACTCAGCACTTTAAATTAAACGGGATTAACCTAGATAAACCGGCTAAAATTTACCTAAGTCTACCAATATAACTTTTATATTGGATTAGCCTAAGTCTATAATCACATTATTAACTTAGGTCTAAGTGAGTAAATTAATTAACTCTTAATTAACGACACTCACGAGAATATAACCTAAGAATCTCCAGACCAAATTCACTCCCAGGTCGGTTTCCAGGTAGGGGTGTTCTGCAAAGCGCAGCTTAAATACCCCAGCCTTAGACAGAACCTTTCTTAGACAGAGTTACTTATCAGTCTCCATTCAAAGGTCATATTTGATTTCCTAATTCTAATCTTATTAGAACTAGAAAACCTAAGTCTAATTATTCAAGTTCTAAACCATTTAAAACTAATAATTAACTTAGGTTACATGCATTTCTATGTTATAGTGCTTGATCATTCATCACATGAATAATACTATACTATACTATAACATACATTCATCACATGAATTAAATGCATGAGCATGTTTTTAATCTAAGAAATATAACACTTATATTAAATAAATTAAATCATGCAAACATTATATTATAACTTTTATAATATAATCCTATCATGCATACTATATATTATAACTCTTATAATATAAATATGATGCATGAAATGTTTAACCTAAGGTGAGATTTTAAATCTGTGTGACATACATTATGCACATAGAAATAATTAAATCATATATCTCATGCATAAAATAATTAAACAGCATTATTGGATCGATTTTTGGCACCCTAAGGGTATAAAATTAAATTAATTAACATTAATATAATAATTATATTAAATATTAATTAAAATAATTAAATAAATACATTTATAAAAAATTTACAAATAAATAAATAAATAAAACAGTTGCGTAACTCCCAACTCGAACCGCCACCCCTGAAGCCACTTCCGCGCGTTTCTCGCGCTCCATGCTCCACTACGCTGCACAACGCTGTAGTTTACAGTGTCTTACTCAGCGTTCTCAACGCTGCACTGCAGCAGCCTCTCCAGCAGCATGGATGGCGTCGCAACACTGATGAACAGCGTCGCGACGCTGATGAATTTCAAGAAAACAACTTTTGTTGTTTTTCACCGAAATCGCCCGTTTTCGCTCCATTTTCTTCACGAAAACTCTTTCCATGAACGACACGGACTTACAAACTCGATTTACATTAAAAAATGTCCAAAATAACGGGCCCTTACATTGATCTCATCAACTTTAATGTAAATCTAAATTATGTGCCAAAAACCGAAAACATCCAAAAATGCAAACCATTAACATTCATCTCATGAAAATTAATGCTACCCACCTAATTTTAAGAATTCACAGAATACACAACGAAGAACAACGATTGGCTCTGATACCAATTAAAGGGATTTGGAATTCCCGCAGCGGAAGACGTTGTGAAACAGCGTTGTTTCGTTGTGTAATTCTATCTTAAAATTGAACTAAACTACTTTAATTCTAGGTTAAACATGCAAAAGAAGAGGAAAACAATAAGGATGAATGATACTTACATGTTGAAGAACACTTCTTTAGAGATTTCCTTCTCCGGTCACGATCTCTCTCGAACGGATGATCTCCTCGAACACGAACCTCGATCCGAACAACAAGACACCTCCATAGGGTCTTCTTGGTTGTTCTCGGGAGGTTGAAGGAGAGTAGGTGGGACTCCCTTTGGTTTTGGGTGAGGAGAGATCTTGAGAAATGAGAGAATTCTAGAGAGTAAACCTTTTGCTCTGTTTGGATCAAAATCCAAAATATGGCAAAAACCACATGGGATGCCTTTGAATCCACCTATTTATAATGGTGTGTGGTGGAGTTAAAACCTCCACCAATTCACCATTTTACCACAACTATATGATATACAAATCATATTTGCATATTATATAATATAAGGTATCTCATACCTTATTATACAAATCTCATTTGCATAAATATGGAATTTTAAATTGAATCACATTCAATTTAATTTCTCTCAATTTAATTTCTCCAATTAGCACTAATTAATCAATTAGGCTATACTATATTTTATTATGAATCTCATTCACATCAAACTATATATTATGTCATCTATATCTCATATAAGCGACATAAATACCCAAATAATGAATTTGAACACTTCAAATTCACACCAAACTGTAAACCCTCAATTTGTCCAATTTGAGCCAACCGAGGGACCTAGTGGACCTACACATGACGTGCTCCAATGATCTGAGACTAACCTGTCAAACTCTTTGACCCGGTTATTCAACATTCATTAGTTACGGTAACACTCCACTAAAGCCCGTAGCTGCACTCTCATCACTGTAGGACAAGTTGTGTTCATCGATATAACCAATACCCGTGAGTCGACCCTTCACAGGTTGTTCGTAGACACTGTTGGGTCAACTTACCGTTTTACCCCTGTGTCTACCTCTTACTCCTTAAGTCCAACTACTCCTCTAATGAACAACTACGTTGCATTGTCCAACCATAAACAACAACCCTCTTAGGGCAATGAGAGAGTGGAGCCCCGTTGTTCAAGCCCTGGAGACAACACTTAAGGGAACAACCCCTCTAGTTTCCCTAAGTAGGGAACGAGTGAATTCCTTCTTGCGTAGTTAAGTTCCCAGCTCCCCACGTGGTCTTGTCCCTGAGAAGATAGGCATATTGGGCGACCAACAGTGGCCACCCACACCCGTACTAGTTAAAGGACAGACCCCCGCAGACAGGAGTCCGTAACACGCTCAGGATTAAGGTCAAGTCATTAATGGTCATCTACGAAATTATTAGCCCTATACTGTTAACGGTGTTACATCAGTAAGTCTAATAATTCACGGTCCGGTCTTGTACAATCTCATTGCACAGGATGCCCTCACTCACATGTCAACCACATGAACGAGTCAGATCACCTCGTTTGTATTTTAATTCAAAGCGGGTTGCATCCACAGTGTATCCAGGATTAGGTCTCCAGCCCTATCCATATACTATAGACCGTTCGGGTCATTAACTCGAACGTGATCCTTCCTGTGTGTCCACTACACACCGTTCAAGTTCTTAGTTCTCTCATTAATACAATGACCCTGGAGCTTAGTTTATTGGATTAAGTTTATGAAATATGCGAGACACAAAGTTCAAAATAAATAACTCTTATTTATATACAAAGTTCAAATAAATAACTCCTATTTATTTACAACTTGGAATATTACAAACTACACGAGATGAGGACATACATCCCAACAAGTTGCACTCTCCTCACTGTATAACAAGTTGCGTCCATTGATTTAACCAATATATGTGAGCCAACCCTTCACAGGTTGTTCGTATCATAGTTGGGTCAAATTATCGTTTTACCCTTGTGATTACCTCTTGATCTTTAAGTACCATTGAACCTCTAATGAACAACTTGTTTATGGTCCTATCATAAAAAAAGTCCCTCTTGGGTCAATGATAGAGTGGGGCCTCGTTGTTCAAGATCTTGATTCAACCATTTAGAGAATCACCTATCTAAATTTTCTAGCTCGGGAACAAGTAAATTCCATCTTGCGGAGTTAGGTTTTCAACTTCCCATGAGGTTTTGTCCCCAAGAAGGTAGGCACATCTCTTGCCACTCTCACCCATACTAGTCAAGGGACAAACCCCCACAGACAGGAGTTCGTAACCCGCTCAGGATTCAGGTCGAGTCACTAATGCTCATCTATAAATTATTAGACCTAATCTGTTAATGGTATTATATTTGTTGGCTAATAATTCATGGTTTGGTCTTCTGCGATCTCATCGCACATAATGCCCCTCACTCGCATGTCAACTACATGAACGAGTTGGATCGGCTCGTTTGTATCAAATATAAAGTGGGCCACATCCATGGTGTTACTAGGATAGGGTTCCCAACCTTTCCATGTACTATAGACCATTCGGGTTACATACTTGAACATGATCCTATGTTGTGTGTCCACTACACACTGTTTAATGCCTCATTACAATAACCCTGGAACTTATTTATTGGATTTGAGTTTAAATGCGAGTACACAAGAAAAGATGAAAAATAAGTCTTTATTGATTTCATTAAGCATTTACAAACACCACGAGTTTAGGGCATAAAACCCCAACAACTCCAGGGTATTGGAACACGCTAAAGCCTCACAAACATAGTTTGCGTAGCCCTTGGATGAATATTTTGAAGATTTGGGAACAAGTTAATCATTTAGCTCGATTTAAGCTGGGAAGCGGTCATTATATTCACTTTTGGGAGGATATATGGGTTGGGGAGGTTCCTAAAGTAAGATTTCTTTTGTTGTTTGCGCTTTCTTCTATTTTCTATATCCCGTGTGGATTTGTAGATGTTGTGGGTGAAATTGGACCAAGAAGATAAATCTGAATTACAAGAGGAATCATGTAAGATTAACTTTTTTAAATCTCATTCCTAGATAGAAAGGAAAATCTATTTAAATCCTTATCTAAAAAGCAATATGAAAGTCAAAGATCTAATAAATAGATCATTCTGACTCAAAGATAAGGAGTTCGACTGAACCTCCATTCTCTAAATTATAGTTTGTTACACTTTTCTTCCTAAATTATAACCGACTACACTTTTCTTCCTTCTCTGATTTAAGCTGCCACACCAATGCCCATATTTTTCCTTGTCTTCCAAGTCGCGTTCTTTCATAAAGAATACAAATTTACCGTCGTTGTCACGTGGATGTTAGGTGTGTTCTACTATCCAAAATTTGATAACAACAATTAGTGTTGTCTGTGAAAAATGACAACGTTTGCTTGGAAAACCTTGTGCTTGAGTCAATCCTCCTATGAAAAGATGAGCAAAATTTGTGGAAACAGACAACGATTCCAATCAAGATCATCATCCACCACGAACGAGAGAGATCACTCCTCTTTGGCCTCGTATGTCAACTAAAAGAGGGGATGACAGAGTTGAAGAAAAGGTTGACAACTGGACAAGTACCTATTGAAAATCCTCGAAAAACTAGACCAAAAAGACCTCAAAGAGAAGAACGATGTGAAGAGGAACCATATCTCATACGAGGTCCAATAAAAGGAAAAGCGAATGTGGTTGAGGGGATGAGAAAATCAAAATTCCATACCCAAAAACCAATAATAAGCTAATCCTAGGAGGAAATAACAAGTCACGCCAGCCATCGGTCAAAAATAAGGTGAGCAAGGTAGGTAACTGAAATTTGTTGTGTAGGTTATCTTGCAATGTTGATGCCCGAAGCCGACCATGCTTTGTTAAAAACACGATCGCGAAAAGCATTGAAGCAACATTGGACTTATAAAGTGTAATCAATAAAAAAAATGGAGAAATTGACACTCTAGGAGACTGAATATCCTCATAAGGATGAACAACAATAACTAGAGAGAATTTGAGGCAAACCTTGAAATGTATAGGATGACTCCAAAAAATTGATAGATTACTCCCAAATAAATCTCAATGTCAATAGCCCATGACAACAAAGCTAAATCACGAATCCTAATTAAGGAGTGGGGGCTACACTTTTCTTCCTAAACTATGACTGACTACACTTTTCTTCCTTATCTGATTTAAACATCGGAGCCGGTGTGGCAAACGTCACATTGGTGCCTAAATTTTTCCTTATCTTGCAGGTCGCGTTCTTTCCTAAAAAATACAAATTTACCGTCGTTGTCACGTGAAGGTCATGTGTGTTCTACTGTCCAAAATTTGGCAACAACAGTAAGAAAAAAACCTTTCCATCTAAAAATTACCAATTATTTAAAATAGATGGTCTAAATTGATTCACTTTCAAAACTTTTGATTGATATAATTATAAGTTCACATGTGTAAACTAACGGTTTTTTTTAAAACAAATGGTGTAAAAACACACTCCTAAAAGTTTAGGGGGTGTTTGAACCCAAAACCATATTTGGTACAAGAGTTTCAAAACCAAGGGTTTTGAAACACAACCCCATGGGTTACTACAGTGCAATCCTATGGGTTCCGTTTTGTACCATGTTTTCCACTTCTATTTGTCGTTTTCTATTTTTGACGACCACTTTGACAACAACTCCAATGACAACTTTGACAACAACTCCGACAATTACTCCGGTGACCCGACCAACTTCGATGACAACCCCAACGACCGCCAAAAAATGACAACTCCGACGATTACACTGGTAACCCGACCAATTCCGATAATCACACGCCGACCCGACCAACTCTGATGACAATTTCAACGACCACACCGACGATCCGACTAACTCTAATGACAACTCCGACGATTGCCTGATCACTACCGATATTGAAAACTTCGACGACCACACCGGCGACCCGACTACCACGACGATTACCTCCATCGATAACTACGATGAAAACTCTATAGATTAATTTAACGATCACCCCTACGACTCGACCACCCCAACAACTTGATACTTTGATGCCCCAACCACTGCAACCCTAACTTGTCTGAACCACCGACAACGACCATCTAACAACTACTTCACTATTAAACAACTCATAACCATAGTTGAAGACCACTCCGACAACTTGACAACAATAGTTGACAACCATCCCAAAAATTAGACCACCTAGCAATCACTGTCGATGACCACTTCAATGACCCAACCACCCTAGAAACTTGATCACATCGATACCTATTTCGATGATCACCCCAACCTGATAACTCAACCACCCAAAACTATTGTTGACAACCCCAATCAGACTTATTAACTTTCCAAAAAACTGCACCAGATACTCATGACATAATAACTCAACTCTACAAACCAAACACTGACTTCCTAACTCAACTCTGCAGAACTCATTAACAAAACGTCCCCTTAGAGTTTAAATTGGTACAATCATGATTAGGATTTTTATTGATCCAACTCCAAACTCTAGGGGGTCAATTGATTTTTGCTCTTAATTTAATTGGGGTTTTTTAATTTCTTTGTTTTTATAAATTTTCTCCAAATATCCACATTTCATCCATATTTCTATTAGACATTTCCATAAAATTGAGAGCTCAACGTTTTCATTGACATTAACATTTTAAAACCTTGCTTATATGCATAAAATCAAAAGTTTTAAAGTTAATAAATCTATTAGACACAAAAATTGAAAGTTTAATAATTTATTAGATACTTTTTAAAGTTGAGGGCCCTATTTGATACAAACCTAAAAGTTCTAAGACTCAACTTTAAAAATTAAATAGAATATTTCTCATAACTAAACTTATAACAATAAAATATGTAATGTATCTATTATTATATATTGTATTGTTTTATACGTGTGAGAAATTCCTAGCAGGAATCATGTATGTAACACAAAATCTGTAATAAGCTTTGAAACAGATGTAGGACTGTCGACATGGGGCAGATGACCACTATCTGTTATTGTTCGCATTGTTGCATTTGGTAGTTCACAGTGCAGCCTCTGCAAAATCAAACAAAAAATATCACTGTCAATCTCTCTCTCGAAACAAGAACATTTTGTTGGGAAAAACAGTCCAGAAAATGTTCTTTTTTGACACACAGACAATTTAAATTACATTTTAATCCCTAAACTTTCCCACTTCATTTCGATGCCTAAACATTGTTTTATTTGTTTTGGTTTCTAGATTCTCTATTTCATTGTCGGTGACTTTTTGTTTGTTACTTCAAATACTCATTTATATATTCATCTATTCATCAAGTAGAAAAGAGTCATTCCTATTTCAAGTTTGTAATAAACAATTTATAAAACATTCACAACAATGACTAAACTGGATTTTTATGCAAAGTTCAGGATAAAAACAAGAATGTTTGATTTTTCAAGAACCAAGAAATTAAAAACTTAGCAATGTAACAGAATAGATGGATTCTTTCAAAGGAACTTGTTTTCTATCTTATTTATAGATCTTAAGTTCATATGTAAAAATGAAGACTCACCACTGCATCTTTATAGCGAATAATTCTGTCATCTTCGCTTGCAATGATAAGCGCTCTGTGCTGGACCTGTTGATTTAAGTATACAGAGAACAATATAAATAGTTAACATACAGCAAGGACAGGAACTATCATCTGAAACTACAACAAAATATATTATTTATTATTTGAAAATTTGTTCAGTTTTTTACAATGATTTTTCAGTTCAATAAAGAATCCCAAACCACTATGGTCATTGGTCGTGGGTTCGGTTGACGTTTTCAGATTATCCTTGAGAGTAGTTTTGAAAATAGTATTTAAATCTGACACTTTCTAACAATACTTTTTGAAAGGAAAAGAAAAAAAATACTAATCAAGTAGTGGTTCAAAGTACTTGAAATTGCGGCTAAACACCATGAAAAAATTACCCCAAAATATGGTCTTACTATGTCTGACTTGACGCTTTATTATCCAAAAACCAAGTTTAATGTGTATATCGTTGATTTTCTTTTAAACAAACATCCTATCAAGTTTTCTAAACTTGAGAATTCCTTTCCCTTGAGTCATTGGAAATACCGATGGAAAAAAGTTTATTTTCTCAGAATATTTCAGCAAATGAACCTCAAGATTTAATAAAAGAGATCCAAAAATGAGTTAAAATTCCAGCATCGTAATGACTATATATATCCATACCTGTTTAATCAGAGAAATTACATTATAGCCTCCACTGTTCATAAAATTAACAGTTGCATCTTCCCACCAGGGCAATAGACAGTGCAAACGGCCAACCTAATCCGTATAATAACAGCATTATAAGTAGATTGTCATGCCATCACACACAAACTAAACAAGATATGAAATCAGCAACAAAACAAGAAATATCTCACTTTCATATTTATGACAAATACATTTTGTTACGGTCAAGAAGTATTTGATGGATCATATTTCAAACAGTCGTCAAAAAAGTAACTCAAGATTTCAAAAAAGGTTATTTCATTCTTTGGTGAAAAATAAACTACAAGAGTCCAATGGAATTGGAGATATTCATGGTGTAAACGAAAAGATTAAAAAAAACAAAGGCAGGGAAAAGAAAGAGACCATCCATCAGTAAACAAAGTGTCTGAGATTTGTAGGTTAATATTAGCCTTATTTAATGACATATTCAAAAGCAATCTTATTCAGGAAGGATACAAGAGAAACTTACATTCGTCCACTCTAGATTTCGAGCAAGTGAAAGTTCATTGAAAGTTAACTTATTTGCTAAGAGGCGCAATGGAATGCTTTTCAACAAAGAAACCTGGTACAATTCGTTAAAAAAGAACTATCAGTCCAACACAAGCTTCTGGGCCTGTCATCCTAACAGACATTTCCCAAAATCAAGCACTTAAATCTTACTTGATATTTGAAGAAAGTCAAATACATATGTATTTTACTCTGTTACGTAAATTCCGACAACATTTTTTCATGACATGACTAAGCAGTGCAGTTGGAAAACTTTAAGAACTACTCGAGAATATCACATCACATGTTCGGTCGGAATTTAAATCTACAAATCTCCCAGAGAAAGTTGGGATGTTGTCTTAACCACAAAGATATACTCGTTGGCAAAAACTTAAGAAATATTAATTTGTCATAGCGTTTCTTTTTTCTCGTATTGAAGAATTCACAGACTTGAACGTATTATTGCAAATGAGAAGTATTAAGTAAAACAAAAATTTAACACGAAGAATGCAGTAAGAAGGCAATAAAAGCTAAAAAGTTGTAACTCCATCAATATATCATATCTTCCAAAAGCAGTTTAAAATTGTTAAATTGTAATTTCTAACATTATGAAGTTTACAAGAAAATAAATGGGATATTAATACTGGCATGCACTACGTTATATGGCATGGAGACCTACCCCAGCATATGCTACCACTTTCGGAAGTTTTGTAGGATGCCCAGCGCATTTGCTATACACACAAGCATTGATCAAAACCAGCTTTTCCACCTGAAACAGGGGCATTAAAAAATTTTCACAACTAAAAGCTGACAAAGAGATTGTTTAGAACCGTAAAGAACATAAAAATAAAAAATAGAGGATGGAATAAAATTACGAGGGTGGAAGATGATTCAAGGTCCAGAATTTCAAGGTACCAAGGGCCTTCATTTCTACAAGTTTGATGGCTATGCTTGACAAACTATTAATAAGGTGATTTGGCAAGTATATATTATCACAATCAATTACAAAGATCCTGAAGAATGGTGCTAGTATATCAATTTCCAATTCTAAATTTCCATCTGTTATTAACTAGAAATTAAATGGTGCTGCAACAAAGGACAAGCATTATTTAGTAATTTTTTGTGAGAAGGTCTAAATCTGATTGTAGGTCTCATCTGGTTAGATGTGAGCTTATTGCTTCCAGAGGAGCTCAGTTGCCTTAGAGTTGCAAACTTGAGGAAAAAGTATTAAGGTCATTATTGTTTAAAGGTTGTGGAGATTTTCGCTTGAAACAAATTCATATGGCACAAAGTGATTGCTAGCAAATATGGATTAAACTCCGGGAAGCCTTTGATGGAGGAGACATTCCCTTCTGTTCGTAACGGAGCTTATTTGCATTTTTGAAGCACCCTCGGGATGACTCTAGTCCTCTTTCCTCTGATTTCCCATGTCTTCTCGAAGGGATCTGTTTTAATACATAGCTCTAAAGTGATTCTAAAGTGAGTCTTCAATCGTAGACTAAATATAACCTTGTTTGCAATCTTGTTTGCAATATTTCACCATTTCAACGAAAAGTTTTCGTTAAAAAAATTAAAAATAAATAAACAAAAAAAAAGGAAGCAGTTGAAAGCGGTCTTCTCATGTAGATTGTGATCTTTTGGGGGTCAAAGATAGCCAAGTGTCCAAGACTGTAGGAGATAGCTTGGAGGCTTTTCCAAAAGAAGGGTAGAGTGGTTCCTCGTCTTCAGTTTTAACCTTACAAGCTTTCCCATCTGATAATAAAGAGACCTCCTAAAAGTATCAAAATTAAGAATTCGGAAGGATGCCAACGCATTTTGTTATTATTTAGAACGAAGATATATGATAGAGTTACCAACAAAAGAAAGCAGCAAAACCCTACCCAACAAATGACGTCAACTTCTGACATGGATCAATAGATTAACTAAGAGGTCACAAATAGCACAAACCGTGAGACCATGGCCAATGACATTGCAACATGGCATGGTAGGCTGATGAGGCAATATGCATGGCAGCAAACTCAATCGCTATGCCAGCATGCGACACATGGCACGGCTATGTTAACGAAAGGCGTTAGTGTTAAGCGCCCTTTTTTACATCTGATACTCACCCCCTTTTTTACGGCCAGGCATGCTTGTGACTCGAATGCGAAGCGTCCACGCAAGAGCTTTTCCACTTCTAGACATGCTCGTGGCTCACCAACGTCACGCATGGGTGTTTCACTTTTAGACACTCCAGATCCATTTCTAAAATGTTTGTCTGATTTTCCGCTTAATTTCCTACAATTTACTGTAAGGCCCAAAAAAAAGAAAACACCTTTTTCTTCCCTCTCATCCCTCGAAGTAGCATGTGAGTAAGGACAAATATGTTGAAAGGTCTCGTGTTAGTTTGTGCAAGCAACTCAAGACAAGTAAAGTGGTGTGACCAGATTGCAGGGGATGCAGAAGAATGCCAAGAGCCATCAAGTATCGAATCCAAGTTCTGAAGCTTAGTCCAAATCCTGGACCTGGGACGTTACGGATGGTATCAGAGTGGAACTATTCCAGTAAGATGTTGCTCAAGAACGAACCAAGGCAGAAGCTGGTGGGCATATGACGCTTGAGTTCAAGAGAGCTACATGAATGAATCGAGACCACATTCAAATGAAAACGATCCTGAGGATATGAAAGTATGGTTGAGAAAAACTTAAAAAAATTGATAGCTACTACCTATACCAACAAGGTGTCTTCCTTTTTGGTTTCTCATCATATGAACTTTAAAGTTAAACACGCTAGAACTTAGAACAATCTTATGCAGGTGAGCTCCTAAGAATTTTTCTAGAGAGCATGTGGTAAGGACAAAGCAGGTTGAAAGGACTTGTGTAGTTTGTGAAGATAGTCTTCACACTCAAAAGCAACTCAAGACAAGTAAGGTGGTGTGGCCAGGTCGCAGGGGATGCAAGGGAATGTCATTGTCATTAGATGTCGAATCCAGATTATGAATCCTGGTCCAAATCCTAGTCCTCGGAAGTTACATTATCTCCTCCCTTTGATCTATTAACCTAGATCCAATGGTCAGAGTGAAACCAACCTTACCTGCCAACCTTCTTTTCCAAATCAATTTTTGCTCGCTCTCTTCTCTAAAATAAAATTCCCGATTGCCTATTCCTCAACTTACTTCAATTTCCTTATTATTTTTGTGAGAATACTGGTAGTGAGTTAAACTTGTGGATCTATGTGTCTGGAGGTTTGAGAAATTCCTTTCTTCTTAGTTGCTGGTTTGAACTTGTAATGAGGTGTGCGAAAAGGAAATTGATGGGATTGAGAACTAGCACAAAAGAGTTCTGGAAATTTCTTTTAAGCCTGAAAAGAAAGAAGAAAGGTTTTGACATTTGATTCTCACTCGCAAGAGAGATGTTATAGTGAACTTCTTAAGGAAAAAACTAGTGAACATAGGCTTCATTATGCATTGAACCACTATGTCGTAGCTTGTATATGATACCAAGTTCTTAGAAAAAAAAACATATCTCAATCTTAAAGCTCATACAGAATCAAAATAAAAGATCTGCAATATAGAGCAATGATAATAAGTGACATCCAACAATTCATTTACGATAAGAACACAGTTTTCCTTCTTTTTGAGTTACACAAAGAAGGATAAAGTAATCATACGATGTAAAAGCTCGAACTACATTATTCACATTCTTCATGCAGAAACCCTCAGTATACTTGCATTACTCTAAGCTAGATAGAAGATTTATACTTACAGCTTCAGGATGATTAACTGCAAAGTCAACTGCAACAGCTGCACCAAGGCTTGGTCCAACTAACACCATTGGTCTCTTAATATAGGACTTCCAAAACTAAAGCCCAAATTAAAATTAAATTATAGTCTAAAACAACTGTTGGGAAATCCAAACCATTATAACACAAAAATAAACCTACACAAAGAATTTTCTTTCTCCAAGTTTCAAGCACTTTTAAGATGTAAGAACACATGAATATATGGAGACCCTAATAATCTTTATAAACAAAGCAAAGCTAAAAAGGTAAACTGATTAACCTGGTATTCAAGCACTTTTATGATGTAAGAACACATGAATATATGGAGACCCCAATAATCTTTACAAACAAAGGAAAGCTAAGAAGGTAAAGTGATTAACCTGGTAAAGATGAGAACGCTTTGTTTGGACATTACATGGTGGAAGACTATCTAGTATACATAAGTATAATCGGGAAACATAAAAGTGTGAGAAACGTTTTTAGACTTTATAAAATACAATTAGGCAGAAGAAAATATAACCAAATGAATAATAACTCTTAAATGAACCCACCCAAGTCAGAAAAGCCCCATCCAAGAACATCAACAGCCCACGTTTCTAGTCCAGCCTCTTCAAGCAGAGGAAATGCATAACTCCATTCCAAACAAGAACTGTGTACGGACAAAAACAAACATAATGTTAAATGGAAACAGTACATATTAAAGAAAACCTTGTTACTTCCATAACAGACCTGTCAAAGCAATGGAGTAGAACCACTGGATTCTTCTCACTTCTTACTACTGGTTTAACGCAGCTGCTCATAATGCGAGTTTCAGAGAATGTGATCTGCAAAAATGGACAAGTACTATAAAGGATCATTATGCAGGCTTGGTAGTATAACCTTAAAGACAGAAGGGGCAAGGCGAAATTACAGAAAATCAATTGCATAAGAAACGTCATTATTCAGTATTTCATGAGAGATTCAAATGAATGAAGTTTAAACATACAACTCTGCTAGTCTTACAGCATCCATTTTTTTCCTTCCATCAATAAAACAATAGACGTGTCATCCTGTAGCTATAGCAAACGAACAAATTTGAATGACATGGTACATGAACCAATCAGCTCCAACAACGAAACGAAGTTAGAATCCTTAACCATTTGAGGATTTAAAAACATAAATTTGCAGTTGTTAATTATATTGCTTATTTGCATTCTTTGTATTGTCAGGGGAAGTTTCTTATCAGAGTTGCACTCAAGAACAATTTACTTAATGCAAAGAATCTTCAATAAACAAGAGAAATGACACAAAGGGTTGGGAAAGAAATCAACCCACAAGCAAGAGAACACACCATCTCCAAAACCTCTCGTAATGGAATTCCAACGTACAACAGAGAGTAGATTCAAGTCCAACTTCTAAGCAGAAAAAATACCATTGCAAGCGAATCTTATAGTTCGACTTCCTTCTCGAAAGTCAACCAGAAAAATAAGCACGTAGTTTATAAACAGAAAGGCGATTATCTCAACAAGAAATTCGTTTTGGAAACTGTGCTTGTTTTTGGTTGAAAATACTTCAGGAAACAGACCTTTGAAAATCACAAAGATAGAGATAAAACCAAGAGAGGAAAAATAAGCCGGCGAGAGAGATGTGTCTATCATGAATAATTAAAATAACAACTCATAGAGTAGAGTGATCTTCGCAGTGGATTACCACACCATACGTCAATTTATCTTCAACCCACTCGATAAAAAGGCAGGCAAAAAACAAAACTATTCAAAACAAAGAAGAAACGGAATCAGACACTGAAGAAGCAGAAACTAGGAGAAACAAAAGCAAACTCCTCAGTGTGGGTTCAATGCACCATTGATTTCATCGAAGAAAACACAAGAAGAGAAAAAAGAAAAGAGAAAGCGTTTTACCGGTAGCCTCTGGATTTTGCGAGCCATGGTTCTGGCAAATGGATCTTTGATTTTACCGACCTCTTTAGGAAGAAATGAGGGGAAGCCGTCACAGTTGCCATCAGAGAAAACGCCTCCAAGGCCAAGGCCTTCACATTTCGCGGCCATTGTCGTTCTCGTAAGCTGGTGAGGCATCAGTGACGAGAAGCCCCACTGCAGAGTCATGAGTTGACAACTAAAAGTGAAGAGTGAAAGGCAGAAACAGAGACTGCAGCAACTTTGCTAGAGAAAAGCAGATGGAAGTTGAAGGAGGAAAAAGAAGACAAGCTCGTACTGTACGCTGCGTTGGCTGATTTCGACCGTACACGAGCTCGAGGTGCGTCCGCTTAGCTCTTCTTCTGATTCTGTGATCGTTTTTTGGAATTCGAGCTGTTAAAGAAAAATGGCAATGTGAAGTCGTGGACTGAGCTGTTAAAGAAAACATGGCAATTAAATTGTCACGTCTATGTCTCAATATTATGTAAACTAGCTAGATATTACAAGTTGAACTATAACTAATCTCTCACCTTAAATATTTTTATATTAAAAAAAGGGTTTGAATATAAGATTTTATAGATAAAAAATAAAAAATTATATTTTAATATATTTTTTTAAAATTTTAATTAGCATCATCATTTGATTATCCATCTAATTTTAAACTAAAAATCTTAGTCCTCCCATAGTAAGCTAAAGTGTTCCATCTCCCCTATTGAATGAATAAAGGTTGTTTGAATAAAAAATTTAATGTGGCCCCACCAATATTTTCATTTTCTCTTTCTTTGGTTTCTCTCCCACTTTGGTTAACCTTCACAAATTCACAAAACACTGCCAAGCAATACCCAACACATCAAATCTCCACCCAAAAAAAAATGTCAAAAGGGGAATTGACGAAGTATATAGACTTTCCTTATTAGAAAACGAAGAACAAAACCTCCTACATACAAGTTCCGCGCATGGAAGCAAAAGGAATTGAAGCAAAGCAACCCCTTAACAACTAACGTAAAACCAAATGATCAATTCCTTAACTCAAAGCAAAATATATGGCATCTAAAATTTCTTACCCTAACACTCACTTTCTCTCTCCTTTTTTTTTTTAATTTCTCTCTCTAGCTCACTTGTAATCCATTTTTTAGAGAGAATAAATCGAAGTTTTAATCTTTATCCACATAAAAAAAAGTAGAGTGTGGGATCGAGAGTTTTGGTATGCCTTTGGGTTTATTTGAATTTGTGTTTAACAACACAAAATGCTGCAATTTTTTTAGGATGAGAATTGAGAAAATTAACAAATTGAGAGAGAGAAAGAGAAGCCAGAGAAAAAGATAATGAAAATGAAAATGAAAAAAAGTTGGTGGGGCCTACATTAAAATTTTAGTTTAAACATGATAGTCATTCAATCGGATGGTAGGTACGAAATTTCTAGTATTACTAGAGTATTACTCCAATGTTCATACTATATTTTAATTTGAGTGGATCTTACATAATTTATGATAGATCTCATATAGTTTTTAAATATATGAAGGTTGACATGACAAGCAATAAATGAGAGTAGTATAGGAAATATTTCATACTACATTTCACTAGGAATTTTTTTGAAACCTTTCCCTACTATTGAAAAACTAGAATTTTTTTTTTTAATACTATCTATGTATGTTGCAGGTGTTTCACAATGTTGGAAATGTTATGTTCATGTAAAAGTTGAACCGTCATGTAGATTAAAAGTTGAACGTAAGGTCTTAACTCTTACTACATAGAAAATGAAGAATTATATTTTAATATTATTTTTTTTATTTTGATTAGCATCTTTGATTATCAACCTACTTTAAATTTTAATTTAAAATATCAATTTTTTAAATTTTCATTTGCATAATTTGATTACCACCTAATTTTAAATTTGATTACAACCAAAATATTATTTTTTCTTTTTTTAAAAAAATTGTATTAATTAGATAAGTGGTTCTCTTTCTTATCATGTTTTCAAATTCAAGGCCAAAATTAATTAGATATATGGATCTCTTTAAAATTCTTTTAAATCTATGAAAGAAAGATACACACTTCTTTATTTTAGTACTCGAATAGATCTATTGGTCAATTTATTGTTGTTTATAAAAGTTCACTCAATTGAGAACATCTCTTAATAAATTAATTTAAAAGATTTTTTTGTTTATTTGAAACTTTAATACTAATTATAAATTAAGAAGTATTGAGTTTATCCACCTAGTTTCAAAGTTTAGTTTAAACTAAAATATTTTATTTTCATTTGTTGATTACCACCTAATTTTGAATTTAATTTAAACCAAAATATATTTTTTCTTTTTAAAAAAATCTTATTAATTATCTAGTAATTGATTTTTTTCAATGATGTTTTCGAATTCAATGCCAAAATCATTAATTAGATATGTAACTCTCTTTAGAACTCTTTTGAATCTATGAAAATGGATATGTGGTTCTTCATTTTAGAACTCGGGGAGATCTATTGGTCAATTTATTTTTGTTTACAAAAATTTCCTGAATGGAAAAGATCTATTAATAAATTAATTTAAAAGAAAATATTATTTTTTATTTGAAATTTTAATAAATAATAAATTAAGAAGTGTTGAGTTTATTACTTTATAATAAAATCACCAGATAGAGAATTCTATTTCATCAAATAGAACCAAAAAAAACTCTCATAAAATAAAATAATTTTTAGAATATGAATATTAATTGTTATCATAATATTGAAAATTTGATGACATTATATTTTTAGTCCTTCCTAAATCCTAACCTAAACTTCAATTTATCCAAAATAAAAAGAAACTAAAATAAATAAAAATAAATAAAATTTACAGTTTTTGTTCTCTTTACAAAAGCATAACTCAACTTTTCAAATCTCTCCACCCCAATTGTTGAAATACTAAAAAAAAATCGCCTTCTGCAATTTGCAAAAAAAAAAAAACAAAACAAAAATAGGTAAAAAACAATAAATTACATAATCATTTACTCTCTTTATCTGTCATTTGCAAAAATCAAAATTTTTTCCATACATGTTTTTGGAATTACATTACAAGATATGGAAGTATCAGATACTTATGAGATGTACAATAAATATGGACTGATATGTATGATACATATCATATTTAATTTAGAGAATCTAATATTTCATTAATATATTATTCAAAAAAATCTTATCTTTATTTCTAAAAAATAATTGTTCAAAATTTTGTTAAAGCTTTTCGACTTAACATTTTAAATATGTATTGAAAAATCCTTAAATATTAGTTGATTTAAAAAAATATTTCATAATAATTTTATAGAGTTGAAACACCTAAGTTCAAAAATATTATTTTAGTTATTGTTATTAAACTTTTTAAGTACTCATTAAAAAAAACTTTAAATATTAGTTTATTTTTTTTTTTTAAAAAAGACTTTTTAAATACATAGTAAATATAGTTTAATATATAATAAATAAATTATTATTACTTAAATCATTTTTACCATTCAAATAGGTTTAATTTGCCATTTTATTTTTTAAATCTGCATTGGTTGGGTGGAAGCTCCAAGTATTATTTTATCATTTTATTATTCAAATATGCTTAATTTATCATGATATTATGCAAAATTAAAATATGTTTACTTTATTATTTAAATTATTAAAATATGCATTAGTTAAGTGGAAGATTAGAGATCGTAAATATTTTAAAATATTTATTTAAATTAGAGATTACATATGTAATTTGTCATTTTATTATTTAAATTTGCATTGGTTGAGTGGAAGCTCCGATATAAGTATTATTTTATCATTTTATTATTTATATATTTTTAATATTTGATCAATGGTAGATTTTTGTCATTTTATTATTCAAATATGCTTAATTTATCATGTTATTAATTATTATACAAAATTAAAATATGTTTATTTTATTATTTAAATTATTAAAATATGCATTAGTTAGGTGGAAGATTAGAGATCGTAAATATTTTAAAATATTTATTTAAATTAGAGATTACATATGTAATTTGTCATTTTATTATTTAAATCTGCATTGGTTAGGTGGAAGCTCCGATATAAGTATTATTTTATCATTTTATTATTTATATATTTTTAATATTTGATCAATAGTAGATTTTTGTCATTTTATTATTCAAATATGCTTAATTTATCATGTTATTATGTAAAATTAAAATATGTTTATTTTATTATTTAAATTATTAAAATATGCATTAGTTAGGTGGAAGATTAGAGATCGTAAATATTTTAAAATATTTATTTAAATTAGAGATTACATAGGTAGAGATTTTAGAACCTTTATTCAAATTTAGGGCAAAATGGAAAATCTTTCAAATAAAAAGGGCATAATGGAAAGTCTTCAAATTAAGAAATGGGCAAAAAAAGGAAATTAAAAGTTTCTCACCTTAAAAGTCATTTATATAGTATTGATGTGATGGAAATTTATAGGGTAATGGTTAGAAATAGCAGAAAATTTTTAATATTACAAAAGAAAATATTATGATCTTAAGATATTCACCCATTTGACTAATTTTAGCACATAGAGTCATTTTACCTTTTCACCCTTTTCCCCAAATTTTAATTTTTAACAATCATATATAAAAAAACACTCAAATGGCTTGCAAAACAGGTTTCACACCTTACTTAGAGAAACAAAATTTTAGAGGGATCAAAATGATAAATAAAATCTAAATTACTATCTAAAAAGTTGGAAATCAATTTTTTAGAAACCTAATTAAATAAAACCACAACTTTGAATATAAAGAATTGATTTTGTGCATTTAATATCTTAAGCTAAGAATTATTAAGTGCTCAACGTCTTCTCTCTCTTGAGCTCAATTGAACTCATATCTAGTAACAAATCAACCACCCTGTTTATTTTTATTACTAGACATGACATTAGATTTCTCTTAAGGTTTCCAAAAAAATCTACTCACGCTTGTACCATAAATTAAATATATTCATGCATCTATTATTCTAACGATAAATTTACTCTCTCAAGCTAAATCTAGCCTAACATGCAAAATCATGGCCAAAGGTTTCGAACAACAATTACTTGTTAAATACAAAGATAAACAACAATTGAGTTCACAACAAAACTCCTAAAACCAAAAGAAAGTCATGAGAAAGAGTTTAGACTAAGGTCGCGTGGAAAAAAACACTAGTTCTTGACGTGTAGTCCACGATTCTAAGCTTTGAGTTTCGTGCTTGGTCTCATAAACTCACCTCCAAGCCTTTAGACAGTGTAGAAATCGAGATTAGGATTTTGGTTTCTCAAAAATGGTTCTCTCTATACAAATGCAAAACTTCCCTTTTATAGGGGTTTGGACAATGTTGCAATAATGTCTTTAGTGTTGCAGCGTTGTCCCTTCGAATTTTGTACGAAAGGTAAAAATCGTTTTGGCTAGCGTTGCAACGCTATGGACACTGTTGCAACATTGTGCCATCAAGTCTTAAAGGTTGATAGGCTTCACAAATAACGTTACAATGCTATAAATGTTGGGATTTATGCTCTAAACTCGTGTATTTGTAATTATTTCAAGGAATGAATAAAAGTATTACTTTTCCTTAAACCTTGTATTCTCGCAAATTCAATAAACTAAGCTCCAGGGTCATATTTAGGAGATCTTGAACAGTGTTTAGTTGACACAAAGCTAGGATCAAGTTCAAGTGGAAGACCCAAATGGTCTATAGTACATGGATAAGGTTGGGAACCTCATCCTGATAACTCTATGGATGCGACCCACTTTGTATTTGATACAAACGAGGCGATCCAACTCGTTCATGTAGTTGACATGCGAGTGGGGGCATCTTGTGCGATGAGATTGTATAAGACCAGACCGAGAATTATAAGACCACTCTGATAACGCTGTTGATAGATAGGGCTAATAATTCAATGATGACCATTAGTGACTCAACCTTAATCCTGAGCGAGTTACGTGTTGGTTTGCATAATGGATGTTTCGGTTTTTGGCACTTTTAGATTTACAATTATGTTGATGAGATCAATGTAAGGGCCTGTTGTTTTTGGGCATTTTGTTGTAAATCGAGTCTGTAAGTCCGGGTCGTTCGTGGCAAGAGTTGCCGTGAAGAAATCGGAGCGAAACAGCGTGAAATCGATGGAAGAACAAAAGTAGTATTTGTTGTTACGCCGATAAGCGCTTGAGACGCCGCCCAACGGCGCCTCAACGTTGTTCTTGCGGACGGAGGCCCCGAGCGGTCAGCGTTACAACAACGGGCGTAAGCGTTGCAATGTCGCCGCACGGCGTTACAACGCCGCACGCGCGAGGGGCGATTCTTTGGCGGTTTTTCGCGAAGTGGGAAGTTTTTTTCACATCATGGGCGGTTGGCAGTTGCTGGCGGTTTTTTCGCGAGAAGTGGGAGGTTTTTCACATCATGGGCGGTTAGCAGTTGTTGGCTGTTTTTTCGCGAGAAGTGAGAGGTTTTTCACTTCATGGGCGGTTATTTTGTAATTTTTTTATTAAATAATATGTTATATTAATGTTATTTAATTAAATAATATTAATATAAATGTTATATTAATGTTATTTAATTAAATAATTGCCCATAGGTACCAAAAATCGGTCCATTTTTGCTATTTAATTATTTTATGCATGAGATGTATATTTTAATTAAATTCTATGTGCATAATGTATGTCATATAGATTTAAAATCTCACCTTAGGTTAAACATTTCATGCATCATATTTATATTATAAGAGTTATAATATATAGTATGCATGATAGGATTATATTATAAGAGTTATAATATAATGTATGCATGTGTTTAATTTATTTAAATATAAGTGTTATATTTTTAAATTAAAAGCATGCTCATGCATTTAATTCATGTGATGAATTATATTATGTTATAGTATATAGTATTATTCATGTGATGGATGATCAAGCACTATAACATAGAAATGCATGCAACCTAAGTTAATTATTAGTTTTAAAGTGTTTAGAACTTGAATAATTAGACTTAGGTTTTCTAATTTTCTAATGAGATTAGAAATTTAGGAAATCAAATATAACCTTTGAATGGAGAGTGATAAGTAACTCTGTCTAAGGAAGGTTTTGTCTAAGGGTGGGGTATTTAAGTTGACGCTTGCGGAACACCCCTACCTAGAAACCGACTTGGGAGTGAATTCGATCCGGAGATTCTTAGGTTATATTCTCGTGAGTGCCGTTAATTAAGTGTTAATTAATTTACTCACATAGACCTAAGTTAATAATGTGATTATAAACTTAGGTTAATACCATATAAGAGTTATATTGGTAGACTTAGGTAAATTTTAGCCAGTTTATCTAGGTCAATCCCTAATAAAAATTAAAGTGCTGAGTGGGAGGAAATAAAGTGTATGAGATACATTTGAATTTCCAACACAAATCTCCTTTAAGTCCGCACCGTGAGATCTATACTTGGCCTCGTGGCGCAAATGGGAGCGTCCCCCTTCGGATGGCATTTGTATAGGTCAATATCATCGTGGATGGAGAGAGTACTTATAGTGAGTGAGAGCGAGACTTGTAAAAACGAGACCCACGGTCTCTTCTTTCGATTCACACCGTGAGACGCCTATGATCTGCCTGCTAGTTTGGCCTGGACCAGACAACCCCTTCGGAGGGCTTGATTCACACCGTGTTAATGAATTCGACCGAACAATGGTAATTGGACGCCTAATGGAATAAGAGTTATTCTGGGATTAGGGTCTGATCGAGAAAGTCTCGTCCTAGAGGAGGAGTGTTCTGCTCACCCTTCTTGGCGGTCATTCTAAACCTTTAGGGTATCATTGCAAAATTTTGAATGACCTAGGGATCATCAAACAATTTTGCTAAAACTTGATTGGATTTCAAAAAGTTTTTTTGCGAGACTAAAACAAAGTTTTCTTAATTTTTCAGCTAAAAATGTCTTGCGCAATTAGAGCTCTACTCGCATCCGATAAATTAGTGGGAGATAATTACCAAAATTGGAAAAACAACATCAATACAATTTTGGTGAATGACGACCAAGAGTTCGCGCTCACTGAGGAGGGTCCTCAGTGCACTGGCTTAATGATCCTATCCAACGATCTACAAACCTTCCAAATCCTTGGTGCAAACTAGGGTCGTGGAAGTCGAGGCAAGTGTTGCCTTAAGATCTTTTCACAGGGTTTTGACCTCTGGGATAAAGTTTGTAGACTCTTCAGGCCCTAAGGAGAAGAAGGAGAAGTTGAAGAAAGTTAACGTTGACCGCGCTGCCACCCTAAAAGGGAAAGAAATCAAGGATGTTGCGGAAAGTGTTTCTACAAAGAACGGGACTGGACACACGAAAAGGAGTTGTCCCAAGTTCCTTGATGAAAAGAAGATGACAGGTAAATGTGATTTACTAGTCACAGAAACTTGTTTAGTGGAGAGTAATGACTCTGCTTGAATATTGGATTCAGGCGCCACTAACCATGTTTGCTCTTCTTTTCAAGGATTAAGTTCCTGGCAGCGGCTACAAGAGGGTGAGATAACACTCAGGGTTGGATCCGGAGAAGTTGTCTCAGCTGCAACAATAAGCACGGTGAAGTTGTTCTTTGGCGGGAAGTACTTATTATTGGATAATATGTACATAGTTCCTGGGTTTACGAGAAACCTAGTTTCTATTTCCTGCCTATTAGAATTAAATATTTCTGTTTCATTCAAGAGTAATAAAGCGTTTATTTCTCGAAATGGAAATTTAATTTTTTCTGCTTCGCTTGAGAGCAATTTATATGTTTTGAACCCAAATTCGGTCAAAAGTGTTTTGAACACCGAATTGTTTAAAACAGCTGAAACGCGAACTAAGAAAGCAAAAGTTTCTCCAAAAGAAAATGTCCATCTTTGGCATCTTCGGTTAGGCCACATTAATCTCAATAGGATTGAGAAACTAGTGAAGAGTGGACTTCTAAACGAGTTGGAAGAAAACTCTTTGCCGGAGTGTGAGTCATGCCTTGAGGGCAAAATGACCAAACGTCCTTTTAGTGAAAAAGGATATAGAGCCAAAGAGCCTCTTGAGTTAGTACATTCTGACCTCTGTGGTCTGATGAATGTTAAAGCTCGGGGCGGTTATGAGTATTTCATGTATTTCATAGACGATTACTCCATATATGGGTATATTTACCTAATGCACAAGAAGTCTGAAACTCTTGAAAATTTCAAGGAGTACAAGACTGAGGTTGAGAACCTCTTAGGTAAATCGCTTAAAACACTTCGATCGGATCGAGGTGGAGAGTACATGGACATTGAATTCCGTGGACTATATGATAGAACACTTGAATCACGCCCCAACTCTCAAAGACTGGTATGCCACAATGAGAATGGTGTATCGGAGAGGAGAAACAAAACCTTGTTGGACATGGTTCTGGTCGATGATGAGCTATGCTCGTCTCCCGATTCTTTTGGGGTACGCGGTGGAGATGCGGTTTATATTTTGAACAACGAAGAGTGTTTGTGAAACACCTTTCGAGCTCTGGAGTGGACGTAAAGGCGCTTTACATCACTTCGTGATTTGGGGATGCCCACCCACGTGTTGGTGTCAAACCCGAAAAAGTTGGAACCCCGTTCGAAATTGTGCCTATTCGTAGGTTACCCTAAAGAGACTAGGGGTGATATGTTTTACGATCCTAAGGAAAATAGGGTGTTTGTGTCGACGAACGCCACTTTTCTTGAGGAAGACCACGTCAGGGATCATTTACCAAGAAGTAAAATTGTGTTAAATGAAATGGATGCGGTTCATCGCCAGAGAGTTCTTGATGGGGCTAGTACGTCAACAAGTGTTGTTGATCCTAGCACATCTAGTCAAATCCGTTCCCAAGAGTTGGGAATGCCTCTACGTAGTGGGAGAGTTGTGAGACAACCTGATCGCTACATGGGTTTAACTGAAACCTCAGTTGTCGCTCCTGATGATGACTGTGAGGATCCATTGACCTATGATCAGGCAATGGTTGATGTTGACAAAGACGAATGGATTAAAGCTATGGACCAGGAAATGGAGTCTATGTACTTCAATTCTGTATGGGAGCTTGTGGATCAACCGGATGGGGTAAAACCTATTGGTTGCAAATGGATCTACAAGTGCAAACGTGGCAAAGATGGGAAGGTGCAGACCTTCAAAGCCCGACTAGTGGCAAAGGGTTTTACCCAGGTTGAAGGGGTTGACTATGAGGAGACCTTTTAACCTGTTGTCATGGTAAAGTCGATCAGGATCCTTCTGGCCATTGCCACGTATTATGACTACGAGGTATGGCAGATGGACGTCAAGACAGCCTTTCTGAATGGCAAACTTGATGAGACCATCTACATGGCCCAACCCAAAGGGTTCATTGCCCAAGGCCAAGAGCAAAAATTTGCGGCTTCATAGGTCCATTTATGGACCAAAAAGCGAGCCGAGGTCTTGGAATATAAGATTTGATGAGGCGATCAAATCTTATGGCATTGATCAAAATGTCGACGAGCCTTGTGTCTACAAGAAAATCGTTGACAAAAAGCGTCCCATTTTTTGTGTTGTATGCGTGGATCGATATTCTTCTCATTGGGAATGAGGTAGAATTTCTTCATCGACGTTAAAAAGTGGCTAGCTTCGCAATTCCAAATGAAAGATTTGGGAGAAGCTCAGATATGTTCTAGGTATCCGATAGTCCAAACCGGAAGAACGAACGCTAGCCTTGTCTCAGGCGTCTTATATTGACAAGATGTTGTCTAGATATAAGATGCGAACTCCAAGAAGGGCTTGCTGCCTTTCAGGCATGGGGTTCACTTGTCTAAGGATCAATGTCCTAAGACTCCTCAAGATGTTGAGGATATGAGACGGATTCCATATGCTTCAACTGTATG
Organism: Trichosanthes cucumerina; assembly: GCA_036507285.1. Classification (NCBI taxonomy): domain Eukaryota; kingdom Viridiplantae; phylum Streptophyta; class Magnoliopsida; order Cucurbitales; family Cucurbitaceae; genus Trichosanthes; species Trichosanthes cucumerina. Next base: position 55,903,417 of record CM071838.1, read on the forward strand.
GAGCCTGATGTATGCCATGTTGTGTACTAGGCCCGACATCCATTATGCAAGAGGGAATTATCGGTGATATCACCCAATCCAGGATTAGATCACTGGACAGCCGTAAAGGCAATCCTCAAGTATCTTAGGAGAACGAAGAACTACAACTTAGTGTATGGTAGTGGGGATTTGATCCTTACGGGATACACAGATTCTGATTTTCAGACCGATAAGAATTCTAGGAAATCCACTTCGGGGTCAGCCTTTATTCTGAATGGAGGAGTTGTAGTATGGCGAAACATCAAGCAGGGATGCATCGCTGATTCCACTATGGAAGCAAAGTATGTTGCGGCTTGTGAAGCTGCAAAGGAAGCTGTTTGGCTCAGGAAGTTCATGACAGATTTGGAAGTTGTTCCAAACATGAACTTGTCGATCATACTGTTATGTGATAACAGTGGTGCAGTAGCCAACTCACGTGAGCCTCGGAGCCATAAGAGAGGCAAACACATTGAGCGCAAGTATCATCTGATACGGGAGATTGTGCACCGCGGAGACGTGATGGTCACACAGATAGCATCGGAGCACAACGTAGCTGATCCATTTACAAAGTCCCGCACGGCTAAGGTGTTTGAGGGTCACCTAGAGAGTCTAGGTCTTCGAGAGCTTCCTGACTAGGGAAAGTGGGAGATGTGTAAACGAGTATTCAATGCCCTAGTTTATTGTATTACTTCGTTGTAATTTATGTACATTTCTGAAATGTATTTTCTCCACTAGCTTAGTCCAAGTGGGAGTTTGTTGGGATTTTTGTCCTAATCTCGTGTTTGTAATATATTGTTTGAAATTAATAAGAGTTATTCATTTCATCACTTTGCGTCTCGCAATATTTATAAACTTTTCCAATAAACTAAGCTCTAGGGTCATTGAATTTATGAGAGAACTAGAACTTGAAAGGTGTGTAGTGGACACACAGGGAGGATCACGTTCGAGTTAATGACCCGAACGGTCTACAATATATGGATAGGGTTGGAGACCTAATCCTGGATACACTGTGGATGCAACCCGCTTTGTATTAGATACAAATGAGGTGATCTGACTCGTTCATGTAGTTGACATGCGAGTGGGGTCATCCTGTGCAATGAGATTGTACAAGACCAGACCATGAATTATTAGACCTACTGATGTAACACCGTTGACAGTAAGGACTAAGAACTTCGTAGATGACCATTAGTGACTCGACCTGAATCCTAAGCGTGTTACGGACTCCTGTCTGCGAGGGTCTGTTCTTTGACTAGTACAGGTGAGGGTGGTCACAGTTACTCGCCCAATATGCCTATCTTCTCAGGGACAGAACCAAGTAGGGAGCTAGGAACTTAACTACGCGAGATGGAATTCACTCGTTCCCGTCTTTAGGGAAACTAGAGGGTTGTTCCCTTAAGTCTCATCTCTCCGTGGCTTGGACAACGGCGCCCCACCTTCTCACCGCCCGAGAAGGGTGTTGTGTATGGTCTGGACCATCATAATATGTTGTTCATTAGAGGAGCAAAGGGGACTTAAGGATCAAGAGGTAGACACAGGTAAAACGATAATTTGACCCAGTAGTGTCTCACTGAACAACCTGTGAAGGATCGACTCATGGGTATTGGTTATATCAGTGGACACGTAATATTCTGCACTGACGGGAGTGCAACTACGGGCTATAGTGGAGTGTTACCATAGCTAATGAATGTTGGTTAACCGGGTCAAAGAGTTTGGCAGGTTAATCTCGGATCATTGGAGCCGTCATTGTAGGTCCATTAGGTCCCTCGGTTGGCTCCATCTGGGTTAAAAGAAGGGTTATTGTTTTGGTATGAAATTGAAGTGTTCAATTTCACTATAAGGGCATTTATGTCATTTATATGAGATATGAATGATATAATATATAGTTTAATATGAATGAGATTCATAATAAACTATAGGTTAGTCTAATTGTTGAATTAGGACTAATTGGAGAATTTGATTGAGAGAAATTAAATTGGATGTGATTCAATTTAATTAATCCACAATTATTGCAAATGAGATTTGTAATATGAGATATGAGATATCTTATATTATGTGGTTATGCAAATGAGATTTGCATAACCTATGGTTGTGGTATAGTGGTAATAATGAGGAGAAATTAACTACCTCATTCCACTATTTAAACCCTTTGCAAGAAGGGTTTGATGATCATTCTCTCATTTTCTTGTTTTTCATCAAAGAAGAGAAGAGGAATTCTCTCAATTCTCCTCCCTCTCCAAAACTCTTACAAGATCCTACCATCTTCCCTTCTCCAAAAGAGAACAACCGAGAAGGCCTTTTGGTCGTGTTTGAGTTTGTTTTGTAGGAAGATTTCGTAGAGATCGAGTAGCACGAAGAGTTCGTGACCCGAGGAAGAAATTGTTGGTTTTGTCTACAACAAGTAAGTAAAAACTCTATTCTTGGTGTAAATTTCTTCTTCTTTAAGCATGTTTAGCCTAGATCTAAGTGTTAGATCAATTTTAACAAAACTATGTTGCATATTGATACCTCGACGATTCAATCGTCTTCCGCTGCGTGGGATTTTCATTCCCTACATTACGAACTCCTGTCTGCGGGGGTTTATCCTTAGAGTAGTACGGGTGAGAGTGGCCATAGTTGCAGACTCAATATGCCTACCTTCTCAGGGATGAAATCTCATAGGGAGCTGGGGACTTAACTTCGCAAGAAGGAATTCACTCGTTCCCGATCTAGGGTAACTAGATAGGTGTTCCCTTAAGAACTGTATCCAGGTCTTGAACAACGGGACCTCTCCCTCTCACTAGCACGAAAGGGACATTATTTATGGTTGGACCATAAACTTGTTGTTCATTAGAGGATCAGTGGTGCTTAAGGGGCAAGAAGTAATCACTGGGGTAAAATGGTAATTTGACCCAACTGTAACTACGAACGACCTGTGAAGGGTTGACTCACGAGCATTGGTTATATCAGTGGACACAACGTGTCCTATAGTGAGAAGAGTGCAACCACGAGTCTATAGTGAAGTGACTCGTAGTTAACAAATGTTGATTAACGACGTCAAAGAGTTTGATCAGTTAATCTCGTATCGTTGGAGCTCATGATCTGTAGAATAAGGAATTAATGAAGCTATAAAGTCTTGGAATGAATTTGAAGTGTTCAAATTCAATTTAGGGGATTATATCAATTATATATAATTGATATTTTAATGTGAATATGATTCATAATAAACCATATTATTGCCTAATTATGGAATTAAGACATAATTAGAGAAATTAATTTGAGAGATATGTGAATTGATTCAAGTTAATTTCCACTTTATGTAAATATGATTTACATAATAAGGTATTTAATACCTTATATTATGCAAATGAGTTTTGCATAATGCATAATTAGTGGAAATAGTAGAATAATGGGTGAAGAATTTGTCTCCACCTATATTTCCTATATAAGCATCATTTTGGATGCAAAATGGGTAACTGAAGTGATTTTGTAGTTTTTGGCAATCTAGCAGAAAAAAAAAAACTCCAAGAACACATCTCTCATTACCCTTCTCTAGAATTCTCTCCTCCAAAAAGGAGTTCTCACTTCTCTCCCTCTCCTAGAGAACAATCGTGAAGACATTTTGGAGGTGTTCGATCGTAGAGAACGTAGAGATCATACACGACAAGAGGATTACGAGAAGAATTGAGTCTTTAAAGGTAATCCCTAATCTACTATGCTTTTGCAAGTAACCTTAGCCTATAGTTTCTGTATTTGTAATTTCTATATAAACATAATCAAGAACAAACACGATCAATCACTTCCGCATCGGGATTCAATCCCTTCAATAAGGTACGTCACAACTCTATACCCTTGAGTCCAATTACCTTGTTCTTCTTCTTCAACACTTGAATCCTCAAATAGCCTTAAGTTTCTTAAATTTGTCCAAATATTTCATAATTCTCCAGTTTTACTCCAAATGCTCGATTTCTACGAAATATACATACACATACATGAAAGCACACATAATCATAGCAAAACTAGCATAAAACTAGGCCAAAAAATAACATTATTTTGCCCACGTCAATTATTAAGACATGCAACAAGATTATGGCATGAACATCACTTGCCAGAAGGTATGACGGGCTAGGAAAGATGCATTGACTCTAGCTATGGGATCACCTAAAGAGTCATTTGTTGAGCATTGAAGATTGCAAAGTCAGGTACCCATTTTAAATTAGAACTGGACGACGATGGACACTTCAAGTATGTGTATGGGCATCACTGCTTTAATAACTATTCACCAAAGAGTTATTACTCTCTAATCTTGGTGCTAAACTTTGCATTCATAGACTTTATATATTGTCTTCTAGTGTTTTCACCTCATAAATTGTGCATTTTGCTCATAACATGGATAAGTCTTAAACATAGTCTTAGCATTGAGTGAAATTGTAATATTTGTGCCTTATTTGATTTATATTACTTGTTTAGGAAGGTGAAAGCTAGAAAAAGAAGCAGAAATGAAGCTAAGGGTTGTTATATACAACATTGCTTCAACAATTTGATTTATGGCTTTGTTTTAAAAAGATTTTCAGTATTGTATCTCTTGCGCATGATTTTTAATGGTAAAGCACGTGGAATGTCCATTTTTACAAAAACTAAAGTCCAAGGTCATGTGGGATGGGCTGCGTCTTGCAAAAACCCTAATTAGGCTTAATTTGGAGCATATATATAAGCCTTGTTTGACCATTTGAAGGAGAAAATTGTTGTGGGTTTGATTTCCACGCAAAGCTAGAAGGACAAGTTCTCAAGCAAGACAAAGGAGATTTGAAGAGCTCTTGTGGGTGTGTTCTACTGCAAAAAAGGGAGTCCAAAGCCTCATAGGGATCTTTGTTTTGCTTCCTATTATAAGTTTCCACTTCTCCTCTTGTTCTCCATCTCGTTTTTTCTTGTATTTCTTTATACCCGAAGTCTCAATGTGATGTAATCTAAACTATTATTGTTTTTTTGTCACAAGATGAACTAACTTGCCATATCCAAGGGTTAGGGAATTGAAGGGATCGAATCCCACAACAGAAATGATTGAATTACTTTGCTTTCGATTCATGTTACAAAAATTTCAATAAAAACAGAAAAACGTAGTTAAACTTATATGATAGAAAGTAAATTACCTTTGAAGAACACTTTCTTCTAGTAATCCTTCTTTTTGGATCCTTTCGATGTTCACAAACACGACTCGATCTCAAACAAAACACTAACACAAGGTCTTCTCGGTTGTTCTTTAGGAGAGGGAGAACGGTGGGAGTTATTTTTTAAGAAGAACTTTTGAGAGTAGTAGAGAGAGTTTGAGTGTTACGAAAATCACTATTTCCAAAAAAATGACTTGTTTAACCACAAAATCCATCTAAGTGTATGCTTTTGTAGGAAGTGCGGGTGGAGATAAATTTTCCACCTATTTAGCCACTAAACGCATGCTGAGATTTATGTCATAAACCCGTGTATTTGTAATTATTCAAGGAAATAAATAAAAGTGTTATTTTTTCCTCAAACCTTGTATTCTCGCTATTACAAACTTATATCCAATAAACTAAGCTCCAGGGTCACATTTAGGAAATCTTGAACTGTGTAGTTGACACATAACTAGGATCAAGTTCAAGTAGTTGACTCAAATGGTCTATAGTAAATGGATTAGGTTGGGAACCTCATCCTGGTAACACTATGGATGCGACCCACTTTGTATTTGATACAAACGAGGCGATCTAGTTCGTTCATGTAGTTGACATGTGAGGGGGGATCCTGTGCGATGAGATTGTACAAGATCGGACCGAGAATTGTTAGACCACTCTAGTAGTGTCATTGATAGATTAGGGCTAATAATTCAATGATGACCATTAGTGACTCAACCTAAATCCTGAGCGAGTTACGAACTCCTGTTACAGGAGTTTATCCTTAGACTAGTACGAGTGAGAGTGACCACAACTGCCGACTCAATGAGTCTACCTTCTCAGGGATGAAACCTTGTAGGGAGCTGGGGACTTAACTTCACAAGAAGAAATTCACTCGTTCCCGAACTAGGGTAACTAGATAGGTTATTCCCTTAAGAAATGAATCCAGGTCTTGAACAACGAGGCCCCTCCCTCTTGCTGGCCCGAGAGGGATATTGTTTATGGTCGGATCATAAACTTGTTATTCATTAGAGGATCAATGGTGCTTAAGGAGCAAAAAGTATTCACAGTGGTAAAACGGTCAATTGATCCAACTGTGACTACGAACAACTTGTGAAAGGTTGACTCACGGGCATTGGATAAATTAATGGACACAACTTGTCCTACAGTGAGTAGAGTGCAACTACGAGTCTATAGTGGAGTGACTAGTAGTTAACGAATGTTGATTGACGGGATCAAAGAGTTTGATTAGTTAATCACGTATCGTTAGAGCTCATGATCTGTAGGTCCATTAGGTTCCTCAGTTGGCTCAACATGGAATTGAATGAAGGTATAAAGTTTTGGAATGAATTTGAAGTGTTCAAATTCAATTTAGGGAATTATGTCAATTATATATGATATAATTGATATAATATATAGTTCAATGTGAATATGATTCATGATGAACCTAATTAGTGCCTAATTATGGAATTAAGGCATAATTTGAGGAATTAATTTGAGAGACATAAAATTGAATTTGATTCAATTTAATTTTCTACATTATGCAAATATGATTTACATAATAAGGTATATGATACCTTATATTATGCAATTATGCAAATTGAATTTGAATAATGCATAAATTATAAAAATGATGGCAAAATGGGTGGAGAATTTGTCTCCACCCACATTGCCTATAAAAGTATCTTTTTAGATGCATTTTGGAACACTTGAATCATTGGTGTAGTTTTGCAATTTGGCAAACACAAAACCACTCTCTCAAATTTTCTCCACTCTCTCTAATCTCCAAAATGAGATCTCACATCTCTTCCTCTCCAAGAGAACAACTGAGAAGGCCGTTTGGAGGTGTTCGAATGTTGAGTACATAGAGAACGGAAAAATCGTTGACGACGAAAGGATTACACGAAGAGTTCGGTCTTCAAAGGTAATCACTCTTATTCATTTATGCTTTCATGCTTATCCTTAGTAGTTTCTGTTTTTGTGAGTTATTTCTATGTAACATAATCAAGAACAACGACGATCATTCGTTTCTACACGGGATTCGATCCCTTCAATTGGTATCATAGTCATTGTTGCTCTTGATTATGTTAGAAATTTCTCAAAAGCTAGGTGGGTATAACATTCAATTTGGAGAAAAATATTGTGGTTTTGTAAAATGGATGTTTTCATAATTTGACATTTTAGATTTACAATTTCGTTGAAGCGTTCAATGTAAAGGCCCGTTGTGTTTGGGCAAAATATGTTGTAAATCGAGTCTGTAAGTCCGTGTTGGTCGTGGCAAGGAATTGTTGTGAAGAAATGGAGCAAAAACGGGTGAAAATCAGAAAATCTCATTACTGTGCAGAGCACAACGTTGAAATGCCACACAAGCAGAAGATTGGCCTGCAGTAGGGAAGCGTTGCAACGCTAGGAGCGTCGCTCTGCATTGTGATGCAAGGAGGGCGTTGAACAGCATGGCGTTGCAACGCTGGCCACAACGTTGCAACGCCGCTGCGTTAGTGGTTGGAAGTGTGCGAAGAAGTGTTGCGAAAAAGGAGCATAATGGGCGGTTTTTCCTTTTTTTATTTTATTAATTATAATTAATATAATTTGATTATATTAATTTTAATTAAGGATTAGGATGTCAAATTATGGTCCATTTGTGTTATTTTAATTATACAAATGTTGTATGTTATAATGTGCATAATGTATGCCATATAGATTAAAATCCCACCTTAGGTTAAGCATATACATGCATTGTAAACCCGTGATCTCTCCTTGGAGTTTCATCACAAAAATAAAAAAAAAAAGAAAGGAAAAAGAAAAAGAAAAGAAAAAGAAAAGGGTTGGTATGTTTTGGATATGTTAAGTTAAAAAAAAAGAAAATAAAAGGAATTGTGATTTAAAAATAAAAAGGAAAAATGAAAGTGGAAGGTGAGAACTCCACCCCTGCCTAAGCCTTTATTTTAACCCATTTTTACCCATTTCCTTCTCATTTTACAAACACAATCAGAGAACTTCGTGGGAGAGGATTGAAGGAGGAAGAAGAAAGGTGAGTTGGGATTTGTGCCCTAAAACTCATAGTTTGTAATTATGTTCTAATTAATGTAATAAAGTGTTATTATTTCAATAAACTGTTATTGTTCGTTATCTACGAGTTTGCCTTTATTTAAAACCCTAAATCCAATAAACTAAACATCCAAGGCTGTTAAATGAATCTTTAACTGAATGTAACGTACATAAAAAGGATCTCGATTCGAGATACAACCTAAAGGGTCTATAGTTAAGGGATAAGGTTTGGGTACCTTACCCTGATTAAACTATGGATGTGGCCCACTTTGTATTTGATACAAACACTGTGATCCTAACGTGTTCGTGTAGATGACATGTGAGTGGGGATATCCTATGTAATGAGATTACATAAGACCGGACCACGAAATAGTAACCTCTAGTTGTAACTCCGTTGACTAATTAGGTTCTTATTTCACTAGGATGACCTAGGCAACTTGATCTCAATCCTGAGCAGGTTACGAACTCCTGTTCGTGAGGGATTGTCTTTGACTAGTATGGGTGAGAGTGACCAGATTCGCCGACTCAATATGCCTACCTTCTTGGGGACAAGACCGAGTGAGAGGCTGGGGACTTAACTTAGTAAGATGAAATTCACTCCTTCCCGCCTACTAGGGTAAGTAGAGGAATATTCCCTTAAGTGGTGTCTCCGAGACTTGAACAAAGGGCCCAACCCTCTCAATGGCCCGAGAGAGACTCTGTTTGTTGGTAGGACCACAAACAAATTGTTCATTAGAGGAGCACTAGTACTTAAGGTACAAGATGTAACCCAGGGGTAAAACGGTAATTCGACCACCAAATTGTTTACGAACATTCGTGAAGGATTGACTTCATCATATTGGTCAATATCCATGGACACGTAAATATATCTGCAGAGAGAAGAGTGCGATTGTGGGACTTTAGTGGAGTGTTCCGCAGCTAACGAATGTTGATTGGGAGGTTAATGAGATTAACAGAGCAATCTCATGATCGTTGGAGCTTCGATCCAGAGGTCCATTAGGTCCACCTTCTAGCTCGTAAAGGGTTCTTAGATCATTTGAATTTGAAATGTTCAAATTCATTAGGGAATAAACTTAATGTATTTAGATACGATATAATATATAGTTTTAGAACTATATATTATCAATTTAATGTGAATATGATTCATATTAAATTATATGGGAGAATTGAATATTTGATAGAGTTCAAATATTATATTAAGTGTGAATGTGATTCACATTAGAAAACTATAGGTTAAAATTTAATGTGCACTGGATGTGCATTAAAACTATAAGTTAGGGGGAAGGATATGATTAAATATGATTTAATCTTAATTAAATATAAGATATTTAATTTGATTAATTAAATATAAGATATTTAATTTGATTAATTAAATATAATTTAATTAATGTTTTTAATTTAATTTAATATTAAATTAATGGGAACGTGTCAAAAGGACAGGTTCCCCACCTTCCTCCCCATCGATAGGGAGTGGGGAGGTGATCCCTCGTTTTATTCCTCTCCAATGGAGGAGAGGAGGTTGATTGATTGATCAATTTTGAATTGACAAAAAGAATTCTCTCCCTCACACTCTCATTCCCTTCTTCTTCCAATTGTTGGAAACCTTCCCACCAAGGAAGTTTTAAGAACTCAGAGGTATAGAAGGTGCTCACTGTTGGTGTTGTTCTGTTGAAGAAAAACAGAGAAGTTTGGAAGTTCCTGTGTTGCTGATTTCTTTTAGAGGAGCAAGGAGTTGTTGTACTGGAGAATTAGAAACTACAAAGGTATTCTTTATCTTCTCTTTAGTTTAATTGTTAAATATTTGTTTGCATGTATGCAATTAATCCATGTCTAATAGGATTAGAAATACCATGCTTGTTCTGTATTTTTGGTCAATGTACTGGTTTTTGTTTTAAGCAAAACAATCAAGTAATTAAGATCCCAATCACGTTTCCGCTGCTCAAGGAGATCAGATCTCCATCACTGCTGATGTTGAGGTTGAAGAAGAAAGGAGAAGGATCATTACAAGCTTCCATGGAAATTCTATGATCAATTATGTCCAGTTCTGATATTTGGATCATTTTGAGCTCCACAAGAAGAGGTAAGAGGTTAGGTTTGATTTTCTTGGAAGTTAACACATTTTTTAACAACGTTCGTGAAGGGAGCTTGAGCAAATTCTGACCTTAAGTTACTGATTTGTGAAGAGGAAGACAGATGGAAGAATTTGCTGTCAAATCTGAGAAACCTCTAGTTTTTTAGTCATGTCGATCTGTAGAATTTGAATCAGATGCTGTAATAGGTATGGTTGGAAATCTTATTTAATTTCCTATAACTTTCATGAAGAACTTGTGAGTAGAAAATGACTGGAAGTTACTTTAAATTTCAGGTCAAGGTCAGGATGCAGCAGGAAAACGAATCTGGAAATAAGAAAAGTTTATTTTTAAGGAAGCATTTTTCAAGGTATTTACGGACAAACCCTTTGGGAATTCCAATTTCATTTCATCAGATGAGTTTTAGAAGGTTCAAAAAAGAAGAGTTTGGTATAAAGTACATCCTTTTTGGCAAAGAATGAAAAAGTTATGAGTGTGTGAAGTCAGGGTATAAAATTCGTAGAATGCTGGAAAATAGATAGAATGATTATTGTAATCTTAAGGTTGAAATTCATGAGCTCGAGGTTCTCATGCTTGGTTTTGGTTTGTTTGACAGGACAAGAGGAAATAGGTCAAGTATACGGGCCAAGGTTCTAGTTCTAACGACGTGAGTGACAAAACGAACCTCCAAAAAGATTTTTATGCTTGAATTATGCTTAAGGAAATACAAGGTTTTTCTAGAATGAAATGGCTTAAATGCTTTATGTTTTCTTTTGAACACATACTTATGAGCATTCCTAGAAATGATTTCAAGTGCTCGTTGTGAGCCTAGATTTTCCAATGAAATTTATATGTGAGCATATGTTTATTGATTTACTGAAATTTAGTGGAAATGTTATGATTTCAAGCAAGCATGTACTAGCAAGTACTATTTAAAAGATTTCTAGTTTTCATGAACAAGCTGATTAAGCTTGAATTTTACGAAAGAAAAAGATAAGCAAACGTGTTCAAGTATTTTCATGTGTTTTTCTGAGACTCGATGAGTAAATGACTGAGATATTGAGCCTGAGGTTGTATAGTATCGTGTGCATACAGGTCATTTTCTGTTGTCGACGTTGAGTGTACTCCGTGACAACAATGTTGTCGTAAGTGCTAGGCGGACCCCACTACGACAAAGACAATGAGAGTCTGGGCGGGCCCCACTATATCGTAGAGTAAACGTTGGTTGTATTGGGTGTGCCCTACACAACGTAGATTGTCATATGCTTTATAATGGTTTATATTATCGATATGACTTGCGAGATTTTAATGACATACTTGTTGGATTTCTGAAAAAGTTATTATGATTATACGTTTACTTTTAACGCTTGATTACAGATGCATATGCTCATAGGTTGTCAGGTGATATGATTTACGAGTTATTAGATTTTAAACTCAGTCACTCACTGAGCTGCATAACTTATTCTTTCAGTGTTTTCAAACTTTTCAAGTAGAGATCGAGCTCCCGGTGCCTGATATCCTGCCATAGTCTGTTGAAAGCTCCACAAGTTTGATATTTTGTATGTGGGTGGGGTTATATAGCAAGTTCATGTGTATTTTGTAGATACTTTGAAAGGATTGTATAACTAGTTCCGTGTATATTCTAGAGGTTGCAGTTGTATAAATCATGGTTGGGTATGCTTTTGGTTGTAGTGCTCCCTATCGGTTTAGTTTTCGAGTGAGCCTTAAATAGAATTGTTCCTTATGTATGTATGGTAATCTTTAAAGTTCCGTTGTGTGGTGTTTAAAGTATTTCATATACAAGTATAGTATGTTTATTAGGTAAAACAGGGTCAACAGGTGTTGTTAAGAGGTAAACGATGTTTGTTGGTTTCACACCGTCTTCTGGGCTAAGTAGTGAGTAGTTCGAGAGGGAGTGTGATATGCATCATTATTATGATATAAGATGTTATATTATATAGTATGCATGTTTAATTAATATAATAGTTGTATTAATTTTATGAAAGCATAGTCATGCATTTATTTCATGTGATGAATATGTTGTATGCTTTAATTTATTCATGTGATGAATGATTAAGCACTATAACATAGAAATGCATGTAACCTAAGTTTAATTAACTAGTTTTAAAATTGTTTTAGTACCTGTTATTAATTAGACTTAAGTTATCTAGTTCTAATAAGATTAGAATTAGGATTTCAAATATGACTTATGAATGGTGACCGATTAGTAACTCTGTCTAAGAAAGGTTCTGGCTAGGCTGGGGTATTTAAGCTGACGAAAACAAAACACCCCTCCTTGAGAACCGATTTGGGAGTGAATTAGGTCCGGAGATTCATATATTATATTTCTCGTGAGTGATGTTTATTAAAATGTTAATAAACCATAGACCTAAGTTTAATGAATGGTTTATAGACTTAGGTAATTCCAATGTAAATGTAATATTGGCAGACTTAGGTAAATTATAGCGAATTTATCCAGGTCATCCCGATGATTCCAAAGTACTTAGTGAAAGGAATTATGAGTCGAGCCAAGTCAACTTCATACTGGAAACTCTACCAGATAGTTTCCTACAATTCTATAGCAACGTTGTTATAAACAAGTTAAGCTACACCCTAACCACCCTACTCAACGAGCTACAAACCTTTCAGTCTATGATGAAAGTCAGGTGACATGAGTGTGAGGCAAATGTTGCCCAACGGTCTTTTCACAGGAGTTTGTCCTCGAGGACCAAATCTGTAGCCTCGTCTTCTTCAGGCTCGAAAGCGAAGAAGAAGAATATGAAAAAGGTGGCCAATGGGAAACAAGATGACCACGTTGCCGCCCTGAAGGGTAAGAAGGTTAAGGATGCTGCAGAAAAAGGAAAATATTTCTACTATAACGTAGATGGACACTGAAAGCGTAGTTGCCCTAAGTACCTGACGAATAATAAGAAAGAAAGTAAATATGATTTGCTTTGCGTTGAAACTTGTTTAGTGGAGAGTGAGAACTCTACATGGATATTGGATTCAGGGCCATTAACCACATTTGTTCTTCTTTTCAGGGAATTCGTTTCTGACAACAATTGCAGGAAGGGGAGAAAACACTCAGAGTTGGAAATGGGGATGTTGTCTCAGCTATAGTAGTAGGCACGGTAGAGCTGTTGTTTGGCAAGAAAACACTGTTATTAGATAATGTATATGTAGTTCCAGGGTTTGCTAGAAACCTCATTTCTATTTCTTGCCTCATCAAACAATGTACTTCAATTTATTTTCAATTCAATAAAACGTTTATTTCTTTGAAAGGTATTGACTTATGTGTTGCTCTACTTGAGAATAATTTGTATGTTTTAAGGCCCTAGTTTATTGTATTACTTTATTGTATTACCTTTTGGGAAATGTATGATGTACTCCACCAACTTAGTTCAAGTGGGAGTTTGTTGAGGTGTTTTCCCTAATCTCGTGTATAAATGTAAAAGTTATTTGTTATTCGAACTTTATATCTCGCATTTATAAACTTAATCCAATAAGCTAAGCTCGAGGGTCATATTATTTGAGAGAACTAGAACTTGAACGGTGTGTAGTGGACACCGGGACGACCAGGTTCGAGTTATTGACTCGAACGGTCTACAGTATATGGATAGGATTGGGAACCTCATCCTGGTGATACTGTGGATGTGACCCGCTTTGTATTAGATACAAACGAGGTGATCCAACTCGTTCATGTGATTGACATGCGAGTGGGGGGCATCCTGTGCAATGAGATTGTACAAGATCGAACTGTGAATTATTAGACCTACTGATGTAATATCGTTAACAGTATAGGACTAATAACTTCGTAGATGACCATTAGTGACTCTTCCTTAATTCTGAGCATGTTACGGACTCCTGTTTGCGGGGGTCTGTCCTTTGACTAGTACGATAATGGTAGCCTGAGCGCTCGCCCAATATGTCTATCTTCTTGGGGGCAGGACCACATGGGGAGCTGGGAACTTAACTACGCAAGAAGGAATTTACTCGTTCTCGACCTAGGGAAACTAGAGGGGTTACTTCCTTAAGTGTTGTCTCCAAGGCTAGGACAACGGGCTCCTACCCTCTCACTGGCCCGAGAGGGATGTTGTTTATGGTTGGACCATGCAATAAAGTTGTTCATTAGAGGAGCAGTAGGACTTAAGGAACAAGAGGTAGACACAGTGGTAAAATGATAATTTGACCCAGCTGTGACTAAGAATAACCTGTGAAGGGTCGACTCACCAGCTACGAGTTTTAGTGGAATGTTACCGTAGGTAATAAATGTTGATTAACCGGGTCAAAGAGTTTGATCAGTTAATCTCGTATCATGGAGCTCATTATCTGTAGGTCCATTAGGTCCTTTGGTTGGTCAAATTGGACTAAATGAGGGTTTATAGTTTGGAGTGGATTTGAAGTGTTCAAATTCATTAAAAGAGTATTTATGTCTTTTATATGTCATATGATTGACTTAATATATAGTTCAATGTGAATGAGATTCATAATAAACTATAATGTAGCCTAATAATTTAATTAGGGCTAGTTTTGAGAAATTAGATTGAGAGAAATTAAATTGAATACGATTCAATTTAAAATTCCAAAATTATGCAAATGTGATTTGTATAATAAGGTATGAGATACCTTATATTATATGATATGCAAATATGATTTGCATATTATATGCTTGTGGTATTTTGGTGAATTGGTGAAGATTTTAACTGCACCATACACCATTATAAATAGGTGGTTGGAGAAGCACTTGGTAAGTCATTCTTGCATTTTTTAGAAATCAATCCAAAAGAGAAGGCAAAAAAAAAAAAAAAAAATCTCTCTCAATTCTCTCAATCTCAAAACACTCTTTCCAACCCGAAATCCAAAGAGTGTCCCACAACTTTCCCTCATCTTCACGAGAACAACCGAGAAGATCAAGTGGAAGTGCCCGACATGATCCGTTCGTGGTTCGTGTTCGAGAGATCGTTGGATCGTTGAGATCGTGATCGGAGGAGGAAACGCGAAAAAAGGTTCTTCAAGAGGTTAGTAACGAAAACCTTTTTGTTTTCTTCTCGTAAATTGTATGCTTAATCTAGAAATGTATGTGATACTTTCAATTTTAAGAAAATTAGAACAACAACGAAACAACGACGATTCACGTTGCAATTCCGCTGTGGGAAATCCATTCCCTTCAATTGGTATCAGAGACTAACGTTGTTCTTCGTTGTTGGTTATGGTTTTTCTTAAAATTAGGTGGGTAGCATTAATCTTTCATGTGATGAATGTTAATGGTTTGCAATTGGATGTTTTCGGTTCTTGGCACTTAAAATAGATTTACATATTTCGTTGATGTGATCAATGTAAGGGCCCGTTGTTTAGGACATTATTGTATGTAAATCGAGTCTGTAAGTCCGTGTCGTTCGTGGCAAGAGCTGCTGTGAAGAAACGGAGAGGAAACGAGCGAAAAACAGCAAGAAGTGTTGCTGGACAGAGGACGGTGTTGCAATGCCATCCAAGCGGAAGGACGCGCGCTGCAGGAACAACGTTGCAATGCCAGTCACGGCGTTGCGACACTGTGCGCGTTGAGCAGCACAATGTTGCAACGCTGTGCACGTTGAGCAACACAACGTTGCAACGGTACTTCGATAGTGGGCAGTTCCAACGAGTTTTTCGCGTGTAGTGGCATCAAGGGGGCAGTTAATTGCGGTTATTTTTCGAAAATAGTATTATTAATTATATTTTTTTTATAAATTAAGTTTTTTAATTAATATTAATATAAATGTTATATTAATGTTAATTTATTTAATTAATGTCCATAGGATGCCAAAGACCGGTCCAATATGCTATTTAATTTTATGTAAGTGTTGTATAAAATATTTATATGTATAATGTATGTCATATAGTTTAAAATCCCACCTTAGGTTAAGCACTTCATGTATCATGTTTATATTATAAGAGTTATAATATATAGTATGCATAATAGGTTATATTATAAGTGTTATAATATAATGTATGTTTTAATTTAATTAATATAAGTATTATATTATTTAGATTAAAAGCATAGACATGCATTTTTATACATGTGATGTATGTATTTTATATAGTTTAATTATTCATGTGACAATTCATGTGACGAATGATCAATCACAATAACATAGAAATGCATGCAACTAAGTTAATTAATTAATTTTAAATAGTTTAGAACTTGAATTAATTAGACTTAGGTTTTCTAGTTCTAATAAGATTAGAATTAGGAAATCAAATGTAACTTATGGATGATGACTAATTAGTAACTCTGTCTAAGGAATGTTCTGTCTAAGGCTGAGGTATTTAAGCTGACGCTTTGCGGAACACCCCTACATGGAAACTGACCTGGGAGTGAATTTGGTCAGGAGATTCATAGGTTATATTTCTCGTGAGTGACGTTAATTAAGTGTTAATTACATAAACTAACATAGACCTAATTTAATAATTTGATTATAGACTTAGGCTAATCCAATATAAGAGTTATATTGGCAAACTTAGGTAAATATAACTGGTTTATCTAGGTCAATCTCGTTAAACTAAAGTGTTGAGTGGGAGGAATTATAGTGTATAAGATACATTTAAATTCCATCCACAAATCTCCGTGAAGTTCACATCGTAAGATCCATACTCGGCCTCGTGGCGCAAATGGGAGCGTCTCCCTTCGGATGGTATTTGTATGGGTCAATATTCAAGGTGAATAGAGAGAGTACTTATAGTGAGTGGGAGTGGGATCTGTGAAAATGGGACCCACGATCTCTTCTATCGATTCACACCGTGAAACACCTATGATTCACCTGCTAGTTTGGCTTGGACCAGACAATCTCTTCGGAAGGCCTTGATCATGGGAGTTAGAACACCGTGAATTTCTGATAGGGATACGATTTCCTTAGTTTGTTTTTCCTTCGTAGTCCTACCTTCGGTGGCTATTGTTTGGATAACAACTCTGGAGATTTAAAGATAGAATGTTACACTCACGGGAGTCATTAAGGGTTAATGAGTCCGACCGAAAAATGGTAACTAGATGCCTATAGGAATAAGAGTTATTCTGGCATTAGGTCTGGTCGAGAAAGTCTCATCCCAGAGGAGTAATGATTCTAACTACCCTTTGGTGGCAGTCATTCTAAACCTTTGGGGTATCATTGCAATTTTAAATGACTTAGGGACCATGGATTAAAATTTGCTAAAAAAAGTGATTGGATTTTTTCAAAAGTTTTTGCGAGATCTAATACAAAGTTTTTCCTTTCAGCAAAATGTCGAGTTCAATTATAGCTCTCTTAGGTTCTGACAAACTCGTAGGAGATAATTACCAAATGTGGAAGAACAATATTAACACGATCTTAGTTACCGACGACCTTAAGTTCGTGCTCACTGAGGCGTGTCCTCAAGTGTCGGGCCCAACCGCATCACGAAGTGTTCTTGATGTGTACGATCGATGGACCAAGGCCAATGAAAAGGCCAAGGTCTACATAATAGCCAACTTGTCTGAAGTTTTAGCTAAAAAACACGAGGTCATGCTCGCCGCTAAGGAGATCATGGAGTTGTTGCAGAACATGTTTGGACAACACTCCTTTCAGGTTAGGCACGGCGCTCTCAAACATGTGTTCAATGCTAGGATGAAGGAGAGAACGTCTGTTAGGGAACATGTTCTTGACATGATGACCCACTTTAACTTGGTGAAAATGAACGATGCTTCGATCGATGAGTTGAGTTATACTGGACACTCTTCCGAAGAGTTTCCTGCAGTCAATGTTCAAAATGTCGATGTCGATGGAAATGTCGAGGTCAAAACTTTACGGAAATGTCGATGGAAATGGAAATCTCGAAAATTTTGAGAAACTTTTATGGAAATCGTGAAAATTGATGGAAACTGTGTGAATTAGTCTATGAAACTTTAATTGTAACTCAATTAGATTATAATTGACAGAATTTAATCATCATATCTAAAAACTAAAACTATTTTAATGTAAATGTCAATGAAAATGTTGATGCTGGCAAAAATTTTAAAAAATATGGAAAATAATTAAAATTATTTGAATTATTTCATGAAGTTTTATTATAACTTAATTATACTATAATTGGTGGTTTTTTAATGATCATATATAAAATTTTATAATGTTTATATTGAGATGTCGATAGAAATGTTGATGTCAAAAAAAGAGTTTTTAAAAAATTATGAAAATTGTTTGAACTATTAAATGAAATTTTAATTATGATGATTTAATTAAACAATAATGAACCATTTTGTTTGTATGAAAATATCAATATTGATTGAAGTACTTTTAAAAAAATAATGAAGATTGGAAACCTATTTTAATCGGTAAGCAAGACTTATAGTTGTGGGTTTTTTAAAAACAACATATCTAATATAGTGGCTTCAGCTAACAACGAAAAAAATAAAAATATATTATTTAATTAAATATTTTAAAAAAGACAAACAAATAAATAGAATGCAGTTATAATAAGAAAAAAATTGAAATAGAATGGTTTAGGAGAGAAGAGAGAAGATCAAAGAGAAAAGATGAAAGTCACTATTGTAGGAGGAATTTTTTTTCACTCTTGCAAGTCCCACATCGGTTAGTTTGAGAGAGGGAAGAGATGAATTTACTATAAATAATCATGCATTGCATTGAAATAACATCAATCCAAGTAATTTTCACCATTGAGAGCTTGTTTTGTTGTAGTGGGCCTCGAGCTTTGAGCTAGTGGCCCATGGGGTAGTAATAAATTTTGATTATGCCAATTGACATGTCGATCTGATATCTGAAAATTGACAAAATTTTGGGATTTTAACGATATCTCGAAAATATCGACGACATTTATGGAAAATTGATTTTTTCCTTCTTAAATATGTCAAACTGGTCGATATGGCGACATGTCGACTGAAATGTCGACATGTCGCTCGACATTTTATTCTATGCCTATAGTTTCATAGTAATGTTGTTATGAACAAAATTAGCTACAATCTGACCATTCTCTTCAATGAATTACAAACCTTCCAGTCCTTGATGCGCGAGTCAAGGAACAGGAAGCTGAGGCAAATATTAGCTTCAGGTCCTTTCATAGGGGTTCGACCTCTGGGACAAAGTTTGTGGGTTCATCTGTAAGCCCGAAAGGGAAGAAGAAGAAGTTGAAGAAAGTGGGTAAACCTGACCGCACTGCCGCCTAGAAGGTCAAGGAGGTTGCAAAAATTCATTGCCGACAAGAAGAAGGAAGGTAAATGTGATTTACTTGTTACAAAAACTTGTTTAGTGGAGAGTAGTGACTCTGTCTGGATACTTGATTGAAGCGCTACTAACCATGTTTGTTCTTCTTTTCAGGGAATTAGTTCCTGACAGCAACTGCAGGAGGGACAGATAACACTCAGGATTGGATCCAGAGAAGTTGTCTCAACTGCAGCGATTGGCACGGTGAAACTTTTCGTTGACGGGAAATACTTATTATTAGATAGTTTGTACATTGTTCCAGGGTTTACTAGAAACCTAGTTTCTATTTTCTGCCTTATTGAACACTGTATTTCCATTCATTCTGAATATAATAAAGCGTTTATTTCATTCAAAGGAAATGAGTTGTGTTCTGCTTCACTTGAGAATAATTTATATATTTTCAAGCCTAATTTGGTCAAAAGTGTTTTGAATACTGAATTGTTTAAAATAGTTGAAACACGAACTAAAAGGTTAAGAGTTTCTCCAAAAGAAAACACCCATCAAGAATCTAAGGTTAGGCCACATAAATCTCAATAGGATTGAGATACTAGTGAAGAACGGACTTCTAAGTGAGTTAAAAGAAAAATCTTAACCGGTTTGTGAGTCATGCCTTGAAGGCAAAATGACCAAACGATCTTTTAGTGGAAAAGGTTATAGAACCATAGAGCCTCTGGAGGTTATACATTCTGACCTCTGTGGTCCGATGGGTGTTAAAACACGGGAGGTTACGAATACTTTGTATCTTGTATAAATGACTATTCGAGATATGGGTACGTTTACCTAATGCATCGAAAGTCTGAATTCTAGGACTATATGATAGAACATGAAATTACGCCCCAACTCTCAGCACCTGGTATGCCACAACAGAATGGTGTATCGAAAAAGAGAAACAGAACCCTGTCGTACATGGTTCGGTCAATGATGAGTTATGCCTATCTCCCTGACTCTTTTTGGGGTTACGCAGTGGAGATTGTGGTTTACATTTTGAACAGAGTTCCGTCGAAGAGTGTTTCTGAAACACCTTTCGAACTCTAGAATGGTCGTAAAGCTAGTTTATGTCATTTCAGGATTTGGGGATGCCCGACCCATGTGTTGGTGTCAAACCCGAAGAAGCTGGAACCTCGTTCGAAGTTGGGCCTCTTTGTAGGTTACCCAAATGAAACAAGAGATGGTCTATTTTTTTATTCTAAGGAGAATAGGGTACTTGTGTCGAAAAACGCCACATTCCTTAAGGAGGACCACATAAGGGATCACAAGCCTACGAATAAGGTTGTGTTAAATGAAATGGATAGTTCATCAACAAGAGTTGCTAACAAGTGTTGTTGATCCTACCTCGTCTAGTCAAGTACATTCTTAAGAGTTGAGAATGCCTCGACGTAGTGGAAGGATTGTGAGACATCCTGAACGTTACATGGGTTTGGCTAATACCCAAGTCGCCATACCTGATGTGGCTGTGAGGATCCATTGATCTATGATCAGGTAATGAATGACGTTGCCAAAGACGAATGGATTAAAGCCATGGACCAGGAAATGAAGTCTATGTACTTCAATTCCTTCCAGGAGCTTGTGGACCAACCAGATGGGTATAAACCTATTGGTTGCAAGTGGATCTACAAGCGTAAACGTGGTGTAGATGGAAAGGTACAAACCTTCAAAGCCAGACTAGTGGCAAAAGATTTTACCCAGAGAGAAGACTATGAGGAAACCTTTTCTCCTGTTGCCATGGTAAAGTTTATCACAATCCTTCTGGGCATCGTCGCATATTATGACGATGAGGTATGGCAGATGGATGTCAAGACGACCTTTCTAAATGGCAATCTTGAC
The DNA here is from genome assembly GCA_036507285.1 of Trichosanthes cucumerina. Classification (NCBI taxonomy): domain Eukaryota; kingdom Viridiplantae; phylum Streptophyta; class Magnoliopsida; order Cucurbitales; family Cucurbitaceae; genus Trichosanthes; species Trichosanthes cucumerina. The sequence goes on from CM071838.1 coordinate 55,924,702, forward strand.
GAAACCATCTACATGGACCAACCCATGGGGTTCATAGCTCAAGGCCAAGAGCAAAAGGTTTGCAGGCTTCAAAGGTCTATTTATGGACTGAAACAAGGCTCGAGGTCTTGGAATATAAGGTTTGATGAGGCTATTAAATCTTATGGCTTTAATCATAATGTTGATGAGCCTTGTGTCTACAAGAAAATTATCAACAAACACTGTCGCATTTCTTATATTGTATGTGGATGATATCCTACTCATTGGGAATAATGTAGGTTTCCTTACTGACGTTAAGGAATGGCTGGTTTCACAATTCCAAATCAAAGAGTTTGATCGGTTAATCTCGTATCATTGGAGTTCATCATCTGTAGGTTCATTAGGTCCCTCAGTTGGCTCAAATTGGACTAAATGAGGGTTTACAGTTTGAAGTGGATTCGAAGTGTTCAAATTCATTAAAAGAGTATTTATGTCTTTTATATGTCATATGATTGACATAATATATAGTTTAATGTGAATGAGATTCATAATAAACTATAGTGTAGCCTAATTATTTAATTAGGGCTAGTTTGGAGAAATTAGATTGAGAGAAAGTAAATTGAATATGATTCAATTTAAAATTCTACAATTATGCAATGTGATTGGTATAATAAGGTATGAGTTACCTTATATTATATGATATTCAAATATGATTTGCATATTATATGCTTGTTGTATTTTGGTGAATTGGTGAAGATTTTAACTCCACCACACACCATTATAAATAGGTGCTTAGAGAAGCACTTGGTAAGTCATTCTTGTATTTTTTGGAAATCAATCCAAAAGAGAAGGCAAAAAAAAAAAAATCTCTCTCAATTCTCTCAATCTCAAAACACTCTCTCCAACCCGAAATCCAAAGGGAGTCCCACCACTCTCCCTCATCCTAACGAGAAAAATCGAGAAGATCAAGTGGAAGTGTCCGACTTGATCCTCGAGAGATCGTTGGATCGTTGAGATTGTGATCGAAGGAGGAAACACGACGAAATGTTCTTCAAGAGGTTAGTAACGAAAACCTTTATGTTTTCTTCTCATAAATTGTATGCTTAATCTAGAAATGTATGTGATACTTTCAATTTTAAGAAAAATAGAACAAGAACGAAACAATGGCGATTCACGTCGCAATTCCGCTGCGAAAAAGCCATTCCCTTCAGAGAGGTGGTCTACTTTACGATCCTAAGGAAAATAGGGTGCTTGTGTCGACAAACACCACTTTCCTTGAGGACGATCACATCAGGGATCACAAACCCAAAAGTAAAATTATATTAAATGAGTTAGCCAGTATGACAGTAAAGTTTACTGATGCTACTAGGAAGCCAACAAAAGTTGTTGACCTTAGCTCGTCTAGTTAAAATTGTCCATCTCAAGAGTTGAGAGTGCCTCGACGTAGTGGGAGGGTTGTCACACAACCTGACCGTTACATGGGTTTGATTGGAACCCAAGTTGTCACACCTAGTGATGACTGTGAGGATCCATTGACTTATGATCAAGCAATAGATGACATAGACAAAGACGAATGGATTAAAGCCATGGACCATGAAATAGAGTCTGTGTACTTCAATTCCGTTTGGGAACTTGTGGATCAACCTGATGGGGTTAAACCTATAGGTTGTAAATGGATCTACAAGAGAAAATGAGGTGTAGATGGGAAGGTACAAACCTTCAAGGTTAGACTCGTGGCAAAGGGTTATACCCAACGAGAAGAGGTTGACTATGAGGAAACCTTTTCTCATGTTGCCATGATCAAGTCTATTCGAATCCTTCTTGCCATTTCTGCATATTATGACTATGAAGTATGACAAATGGATGTGAAGACAACTTTTTTGAATGACAATCTTGATGAAAACATCTACATGGATCAACCCAAACGGTTCATTGAACAAGGCTAAGAGCAAAAGGTTTGCAGGCTTAAATGATCCATTTATGGAATGAAGCAAGCCTCGAGGTCTTGGAATATAAGGTTTGATGAGGCTATCAAATCTTATGGTTTTTATCAAAATATTGATGAAACTTGTATCTACAAGAAAATCATCAACAGTACTGTCGCTTTTCTAGTGTTATATGTGGATGATATCCTGCTCATTGTGAATGACGTAGGATTCCTCACTAACATTAAAAACTGGCTAGCTACGCAATTCCAAATGAAAGATTTGGAAAAAACGCACTATGTTCTCAGGATCCAGATTGTCGGGAATCGTAAGAACAAGACATTGGCCTTGTCTCAAGTATCTTATATCGACAAAATGTTGTTTGAAATAAGATGTAGAACTCCAAGAAGGGTTTATTGCCTTTCAGGCACGAGGTTCATTTGTCTAAGGAACAGTGTCCTAAGACACCTCAAGAAGTTGAGGACATGAGACGAATCCTTTATGCATCAGCTGTAGGTAGCCTCATGTACGCCATGTTGTTTACTAGGCCCGACATCTGTTATACAGTTGGGATTGTCCGTAGGTATCAATCCAATCCAGGATTAGATCACTGAACTGTGGTAAAAGACAATCCTCAAGTATCTTAGGAGAACGAGAGACTATATGCTCGTGATGGGTCTAAGGATTTGATCCTTACGAGATACACAGACTCTGACTTTCAAACTGATAAGGATTCTAGAAAATCCACATCGGGGTCAGTGTTTACTCTCAATGGAGGAACAATTCTATGGCGGAGCATCAAACAACGATGCATCGCTGACTCCACTATGGAGGTTGAGTATGTAGCAACATGTGAAGCGGTTAAAGAGGCAGTATGGCTAAGGAAGTTCATGTCTGATTTGGAAGTCGTTCCAAATATGAACCTCTCGATCACCCTTTATTGTGATAACAACGGTGCAGTGGCCAACTCGAGGGAACCTCACAGTCACAAGGGGGAAAACACATTGAACGAAAGTATCACTTGATACGGAAAATTGTGCATCGAGGATGAAGGGATTTTGAATTCGCGCAGCGGAAGACGTTGTGAAACGTCGTTGATCCGTTGTGTAATTCCTATCTTAAAACTGAATCTATCTCATAAATCCTAGGCTAAACATGCTAAAAGGAGAAGAAAATAGTAAGGAAAAATGATACTTACTTGTTGAAGAACACTTCTTCAATCATTTCTCCTCCGGTCACGATCTCTCTCGATCCAACGAACTCCTCGAACACGAACCTCAATCCAAACACGGAGACACCTCCAAAATGCCTTCTCGATTGTTCTCGAGAGGTTGAGGGAGAGTAGGTGGGACTCCCTTTGGTTTTGGGTGAGGAGAAAATTTTGGAGAATTGAGAGAGTTCTAGAGAGAAAACACTTGCTCTCTTTGGATGAAAATCCAAAAAATGGCAAGAAGTCTCATAAAATGCCTTTGAATGCATCCTTTTATAATGGTGTGTGGTGGAGTTAAAATCTCCACCAATTCACCATTTTACCACAACTATATAATATACAAATCATATTTGCATATTATATAATATAAGGTATCTCATACCTCATTATACAAATCTCATTTGTATAAATGTGGAATTATAAATTGAATCACATTCAATTTAATTACTCTCAATTCAATTTCTCCAATTAGCACTAATTAATCAATTAGGCTATACTATAGTTTATTATGAATCTCATTCACATCAAACTATATATTATGTCATCTATATCTCATATAAATGACATAAATACCCAAATAATGAATTTGAACACTTCAAATTCACACCAAATCAGAACCCTCAATTTGTCCAATTTGAGCCAACCGAGGACCTAATGGACCTACACGTGACGAGCTCCAATGATCCGAGACTAACTCACCAAACTCTTTGACCCAGCTTATTCAACATTCATTAGCTACTGTAACACTCCACTAAATCCCATAGCTGCACTCTCATTCATCAGAGGACAAGTTGTGTCCATCGATATAACCAATACCCATAAGTCGACCCTTCACAGGTTGTTCAGAGACACGATCGGGTCAAATTACCGCTTTACCTCAGTGTCTTCACTCTTGTTCCTTAAGTCCCCACTTTGCTCCTCTAATGAACAACATATTGTGATGGTCTAACCATTCACAACACCCTTCTCGGGCGGTGAGAAGGTGGGCGCCCGTTGTCCAAGCCCCGAGACAAACTTAAGGGAACAACCCTCTAGTTTCCCTAAAGGCGGAACGAGTGAATTTCATCTCGCGTAGTTAAGTTCCCAGCTCCTACTTAGTCCCGTCCCCGAGAAGATAAGCATATTGGGCGAGTAACTATGACCACCCTCACCCGCATTTAGTCAAAGGCGGACCCACTCGCAGACGTGAGTCCGTAACACGCTCGATTCTGTGTCGAGTCACTAATGGTCATCTACGAAATTATTAGTCCTTCTCACAATCAGTGTTACATCGATGAGGTCTAATAATTCACGGTCCCTGGTCTTATACAATCTCATTGCACAGGATACCCCACTCACATGTCAACCACATGAACGAGTCAGATCACCTCGTTTGTATCTAATACAAAGCGGGCCGCATCCACTGTGTATCCAGGATTAGGTCTCCAACCCTATCCATATTGTAACGACCCAGAACTCCAAGTATCTATTAGATGGTTTCTTGGACTAATTTAATGGAGAAATATTTAATTTGGGTTGTTAAATTAGATAAAGTGATTTAGTATTTTTGGGCAAATTAAAGAAATTGGATCAATGAAGGTTTTAATCAAATAAAAGGGCATGCGTGTAGTTTAAAAAGAAACTGAAGGGCATTTTTGGAAATAATGAAAAGTTAATTAGGGTTAGTACTAAGGCACGATTTTTGAGGTTTCATCTTCTTCCTTCTTCTCCCAGCCGCCGACCACCCCATTCACAGTGCCCTTGTCCCAACATCCGGTCGGTCACCGTGCGCCAACCTTCGGTGGGTTCTCCCTTGGCCGTTGGTGTGAGACGACATGGTCGACTCCTCTGCTCGCGAACCGAGTCGTTTCCAACACCCAATCCCTCGAACGTTCAGAGTCCGAATTCTTCTTCCTTCGGTCGCAGACCAACCATCCTTCGAACAACTGCTATTGGAGCGCCTCATTCCGCCACCGTGCCTTGTCGTCCGTCAGTGAAGTAGTCCACATCTCAGTCGATTCGCCAGGTCCGTCAACGTCGCGCACCCCTCCTCGTCGACTATGAGACCCAGATTTGCGTCGTGTTTGGTTCAACTGATTCAAGATCTTACCAACCGATTTTCGGAGTTTTAAGACTGGTTTTGAATAGATCGGCTCACGAGGGATCCAAAAACGAGCTCCACGCGCCGAACCACCATTGCCGCCATCATCACTGCCGCCGCCCGCCGCCACACGCGCGCCGCCGTCGCCGCCACGCGCGCGCGCCGCCGCCGCCGCCGACGCTATCCGATCCCATCCGTTTTGCTCCCTCGAGTCCGTTTTGAGCCTCCGTTAGTGGTAATTAGACCTAGTTACTGTCTAATTTCAAAATAAGATTAATTATGTTTATGGACCCAAGCAAGGAATATGTATAAAATTAATTTGGAAAGTTATGATTTTGGTTCTAGGGGTCCATTCATTGGTCGATTGAGAGACCATCAAAGTAAGAGCGAATTTTAGTAAATTTTAGAGCTAAAACTAAGGTAAGGGATCCCATGCCGAACCGTTTTTAAAATGGGATAAAAGTCATGGATTTTGTTATGTTTAATTATTTCAAATATTTCGAAAAGCATTATGTCTTAAAGTATTTTAAATGGAAAACTATGAAAGTTATGCAATGAGTCATGATTGCTTGATACCTTAAATGTCATGAAAGCTATGAAGGTTATGCTATAATTTATGATTGATTGATAGCTTGATTGTTATTAAAATATGTTATGATATGTGAATCATTATGAGTATGACATATACATCATAGAATATGAAAGGAAGATGAGACCTCATGCATGATTGTATGTACATGATAGAGATATGAATGGTTGTGGTAATTATTCTCCATATGACATTAGGGGTTTGAGAGGACTCTACATATGATAGTGGTCTTCGGACGTAACATGCTCCCGGGGTTTTGAGAGGACCCTTAGTACAAGAGTCTTCGGACTCAACATGATTCAAGAGTCCTCGGACTCAACATGCTCTCGGAGTTTTGAGAGGACCCTATAGGTTAGGAGTCTTTGGACTCAACATGACTCAGGAGTCTTCAGACTCAACATGCTCTTGGGGTTAGGGAGGACTCCATAGTACAAGAGTGTTCGGACTCAATATGCTCTCAGGAGAACTTAATTGTCCACTAATAGCCAAGGAAAATAGTCATGATAGATGTTATGAAAGAAAGTAGGCTCTGTACAGGAAAAACTCTGTAGTCATGATTGTATATGTATGCATATCCCAAAACCTCGGTAGCGAGGTCACTTATTAGGTATTATATTTATAATACTCACCCTTTCTTTTAAAATATTTTCAGGTAATAGCAAAGGCATACAGGGCGAGTGACAGGGATGCGTTACGAAAACAATGGGGACCACACAGTCACGTTTCCGCATTTGTTTAGACTTAATAGTCATTTCAATTGATTTTGTTTTCTGCATGAGTAGTCTAGAGATTTAAAGAAAACTGAGGCCAAACAGTACTTTTACGTTATTCAAATGTTTTGATGTATTTTGGGATCCCTTAAAATTAGTTTGATTTTTGATTTGAACTATTTTGTTTATGTTATATTTATATGGCCAAAAGTAAAATGCATGCATGTTTAGTAAAGACCCTGAGAAAAATAGTCTAAAAGTAGGGTCGTTACACATATACTGTAGACCGTTCGGGTCATTAACTTGAACGTGATCCTCCATGTGTGTCCACTACACACCGTTCAAGTTCTAGTTCTCTCATAAATTCAATGACCCTGGAGCTTAGTTTATTGGAAAAGTTTATAAATATTGCGAGACACAAAGTGATGAAATGAATAACTCTTATTAATTTCAAACAATATATTACAAACATGAGATTAGGACAAAAATCCCAACAGAGGATTGATAGCATGCAAATATGCTATCTTATTTCTATATTTTAGCTAGTTTTTATATTTAAAACATAAGCTTTCATGGCATTTTATGTTTAATTTCAGGAAACTAAGCTTGAGAAGCAAGAATTGAGTGTTCTTAGGCTATTTTGGTGCAATTTAGAACATGTGCATGCTTAATTAAAGACCCAAGAAAACTCTAGATGTATTTTGAGTATAAAAAGTATACTGAGAGATTCTACATCAAATCACGATTCCAATGCATCAAACCAGAGGTCATTTGGACACCCGAGCAAAAAGATATGATAAAAATGGTCGCAGTGGGCTGGCTGGCAGCAGGCACAGTGTTGCAACGCCATGACCAGCGTTGCAACGCCGTACTGAAAAGCCCTATAAATACAACATGTTGTTTTCATTGCAAGGGGAGCCGGATTTGGTAGAATTTTGCCCTAATTTCGAAATACACTTTGTAAGAAGAGAGAAAAGAGTGATTTTGGGAGGCAAAGCATTCGGGAGGTTCGAGATCGAAGACGGGAGCTCGAAGACGAAAGACCGGCATCGACACCTAAGTTTAATTTCCTTTTCTTTCAATTTGTAATAGTGTTCTAAGACGTTTTCTACTTGTTTAGTTTGATTTTCATGTGATTTAGAATAGCTAAACATTGTAGTTAGGATTTGATTTGCTTGTTATGACTTTATTACTATGTATTGAAGCATGTTTTATTCTTGTTTTTGGCAATTCGTTCTTAACTTCTTAGTTGGTTTAAGTGGACTCGAGAGATAAAGCTTAAATTAGAGTAAAATTGTCAAAACCCTTAGAATTCTGGCATGAGAATGACTTAGAAATCTTAGAGAAATACATAAAGAAGTTGCTTAATGCCATGCATGTCGTAGGTTCATATGGAGACTATGAAGTTTATTGCATGTGTGAGGCTTACTAAGAATCAAGAGATTTTCTTGAGTATTTTACTTCTTGTTTATAATTTCATCTCATTGGTTCAATGCATGTGTTAATTAGGTCTTTAACTTGTAAAATCACTTCCCATAAATCTATCAATTCGTGTCTCCACATGTTTGTTTGTTTGTTTGTATTTACTTCAACCAACTATCCATGTTATGTTTCTTTAGCTAAAAGTGAGAATTAGTACCTTAGTAATTAATTAATCTAGAAACTCATTCTCAAGGACGATACTTGGACTCATAAATCACTATACTAAAACTTGACCCGTACACTGCGGTATTGCAATATAATATAATTTTACGCAACAAGTTTTTGGCGTCGTTGTCGGGGAATGGAGATTATTTAGATTGATTAATATTGGGAGAAAATTCGAGATTTTAGACTAAAGTTTTTTTTTCTCTTTTGTGTTTTTTTCCTTATTTGTTTTCTTTCCTTATTTGTTTTTTTCTTATTTGTTTTTTTCTTTTCCTTATTTGTTTTCTTTACTTATTTGTTTTCTTTCATTTTGTGTTTTGTTTTCTCACTTCTTTTTTTTCCTGATTTTTTTTTCTTTCCCTATTTATTTTTTCTTATTTGTTTTTTTTCCTTATTTGTTTTTTTTCCTTTTGTGTTTTTTTTCTTACTTGTTTGTTTTTTTTATTTTTTTCTTATTTGTTGTTTTTCTTTTTTTCTTCCTTATTTCTTTCCTTATTTATTTTTTTATTTATTTTTTTCTTTTTTTTCCTTATTTTTTGTTTTCCCCTTTCTTTGTTTTCTTCCTTTTTTTTTTCTTTCCTTATTTATTTTTTCTTAGTTTTTGTTTTGCTTATTTGTTTCTTTCCTTTTTTATTTTTTTCTCCTTATTTGTTTATTTTTTCTTTTTTGTTCTTAATTTAGTCTTGTGTGTTGTTCGAGTCTTTGTCTCCTGTTTTGGTTGTGTTGATTTTGTGTAAAAGTTTAGATTTGAATTGTCGTGATTTAAAGTATGACTTTTCATGACCATAGTTATTCGCCGATGTATTATCCTTCTCAAGATCTTAGGTATGTGAATAATGATTTCTCGAGATACCAAATGTCTAATCCTTGTCATTCTGAATCTATGATTTATGAAAATTCTTTTGATCGTAATCATATAGGCACTTGGAAGCAAAGTTTTTCCTACCCCAACCAATCTATAGAAAACTCTTCTCTTGTGGATTTATTAATGGAATATACTTTGGAGTTGAAGGTTAAAAATTTGTGTCACGCTGAATTAGAAAGGTTGGATAGGTTAGAAGCTGAAGTGGTAGAACTTGGGGCAATAATACATGAAAGGACTCATCATCTTAATCAACTGGTAGAATCCCTTAAGGCCCTACAGGAGAAAATTCTTATTCTTGCAACTGAGGAAGAGCAACCTAGGAGGACTTATGCATATGATAGTGAGAATGAGTTGGAGAAGACTGAAACACACCAAAAACAGGTTTGTGAGGTCGAGCATGGTAATGCAATCACTTCCAAAAAAGAAATCCAGGTGATAGAGTTCGAGACTGAAAAGTCCCCTTTCCCTTTATCTCCAAAAGTTTCTTTTAACCTTGATAACCATTTTACCTATACTCACGAGTCTTGTTTTGAATTTTGTTCTTTTATTTTGATAAACAAAAATAACAAAAATATTTATCTTTCAGGTGCCCAAGAAAAAAGAGATAACCTTTTAGATTTAGAAGGCAATATTGACTCAACGAAGAAGGGCCCGAAGAAATACGAGCAATTTTACGTGCCTTGATGCCAACCATGGGTGCAGTCTAGCTAAAGACATTAAAGAAAGCGCTTCTTGGGAGGCAACCCAAGCTTTTAGTTTTATTTATTTATGTTATGTTTTCTTTAGTTCTTTTGTTGTTTGTTTAGTTCTTAGTTCTCGTTGTTTTGTTTTGATTAGGTTGTTGTTGATGTCTTCCCTCGTGAAACCCATGCTCCCATTCTGCAGTACTTCATCTCACAACTTGGCCGCCCAAGGAATTCAAAAGAAAAATGAAAATCTCCATTACTCAGAACAGTATTGTTCACTCTTACCCTTCTTACTTTCTTTGAGCTTATTTCGCAAACATTGAGGATGTTTAGTTTAAGTTTGGGGGTGAATTTGCTTATCTGTTGTGACTGTCCTGAGTATGTGTTGAATTGTTGATTGATCTTATGCATAAGTATGATTATGATGGCTTAGGACGAGATTTAATTTAAAATTTTTGTGATTCTGCTGAAACTTGAGAGCATGATATGAATTTGAGTTAATTTAAACATTTTCTTGAGTTTTTCCTGCACTATTATGCACATAGCCTGTGTTCCTGTAGTTTTGAAATGCTTAGAACAAAGTTATTAGGTTTAGAAGTTTGATGTCACCTCGATAGATCTGAGAACTGATTTGAGAGTTAAACTGCAGGATAGGGTGAATGACAAAATGAAGTGCATGATCTGTATAATATGTGCATTATGTGAAAGAGTTGTTGTATGTTTTTGTTGTTATGTTTGTTAAAGAAAAACAATCGTGAGGACAAAAAGAGCTACCTTCACTGTGATCAGTTAGGCCACTCATTGAGCGAGTGCTCTGGGTAAGGGTCCCTGCAGTGGATGTGTGAAAGCTAGTGTCCTTTCACAAAAAATAAAAAAAATAAAAAAATAAAAAAAATAAAAAAGTGACATCAAAATAGTGATTAAGTGCTGAGTAAAGTTTTTACATCTTGAATGTGGGGAAACTCAAGGATTAGAAACTATGACAAGTGTAGGGGGAAGTTGAATGGAGAACCTAATAAAGTTGTTTCAGGCTTAGTAGAGATTAAAGGAACGGAGGCTAATCACACACACACGTAGGAACACTTAGGAAAAGTTTTAAATTGCTTGTTGAAGTATCATGTTTAATTGTTTTCCGTGATTACTGAAATTTCCTTTTAAATCTCTGAGGCTTGAGTCCGATATATGCATAAGAAAGATCTTATAGTTTAATTTTGTTTTGCTCGGGTCTAGCAAAAGCTTAAGTGTGGGGGTATTTGATAGCATGCAAATATGCTATCTTATTTATATATTTTAGCTAGTTTTTATATTTAAAACATAAGCTTTCATGACATTTTATGTTTAATTTTAGGAAACTAAGCTTGAGAAGCAAGAATTGAGTGTTCTTGGGCTATTTTGGTGCAATTTGGAACATGTGCATGCTTAATTGAAGACCAAAGAAAACTCTAGATGTATTTTGAGTATAAAAAGTATACTGAGAGATTCTACATCGAATCACGATTCCAACGCATCAAACCGGAGGTCATTTGGACACCCGAAAAAAAAGATATGACAAAATGGTCGCAGTGAAATGGTGTGGCGGCGTGAGAGTACGCTGTTGCAACGCCATGACCAGCGTTGCAACGCCGTACCGAAAAGCCCTATAAATACAACATGTTGTTTTCATTGCAAGGGGAGCCGAATTTGGTAGAGTTTTGCCCTAATTTTGAAATACACTTTGTAAGAAGAGAGAAAAGAGTGATTTTGGGAGCCAAAGCATTGGTGGAGGTTCGAGATCGAAGACGGGAGTTCGGAGATGAAGGACCGGCATCGACACCTAAGTTTAATTTCCTTTTCTTTCAATTTGTAATAGCATTCTTAGACGTTTTCTACTTGTTTAGTTTGATTTTCATGTGATTTAGAGTAGCTAAACATTGTAGTTAGGATTTGATTTGCTTGTTATGACTTTATTACTATGTATTGAAGCATGTTTTGTTCTTATTTTTGGCAATTCGTTCTTAACTTATTAATTTGTTGGTTTAAGTGGACTCGAGAGATAAAGCTTAAATTAGAGTAAAATTGTCAAAACCCTTAGAATTCTGACATGAGAATGACTTAGAAATCTTAGGGAAACACATAAAGAAGTTGCTTAATGCCATGCATGTCGTAGGTTCATATGGAGACTATGAAGTTTATTGCATGTGTGAGACTCACTAAGAATCGAGAGATTTTCTTGAGTATTTTGCTTCTTGTTTATAATTTCATCTCATTGATTCAATGCATGTGTTAGTTAGGTCTTTAACTTGTAAAATCACTTCCCATAAATCTAGCAATTCGTGTCTCCACATGTTTGTTTGTTTGTTTGTATTTACTTCAACCAACTATCCATGTTATGTTTCTTTAGCTAAAATTGAGAATTAGTACCTTAGTAATTAATTAATCTAGAAACCCATTCCCGAGGACGATACTTGGACTCATAAATCACTATGCTAAAACTTGACCCGTACATTGCGGTATTGCAATATAATATAATTTTACGCAACAAGGATACATGATCGTCATGAAGATAACATCAGAGCACAACGTTGCTGGTCCATTTACAAAGACTGTCATGACTAAGGTGTTCGAGAGTCACCTAGAAACTCTAGGTTTACACATTAGAACCTGACTAGGGCAAGTGGGAGTATTGTATCAAAGGGTATTCAATGCTCTAGTTTATTGTATTTACATTAATGTAATGTTTTAAGTACTCCACTAGCTTTAGGTCGAATGAGGGTTTGTTGGGATTTATGCCCTAAACTCGTGTATTTGTAATTATTGAAGGAAATAAATAAAAGTGTTATTTTTTCCTCAAACCTTGTATTCTCGTTATTACAAACTTATATCCAATAAACTAAGCTCCAGGGTCACATTTAGGAGATCTTGAACCGTGTGTAGTTGACACATAGCTAGGATCAAGTTCAAGTAGTTGACCTGAATGGTCTATAGTAAATGGATTAGGTTGGGAACCTCATCTTGGTAACACTATGGAAGCGACCCACTTTGTATTTGATACAAACGAGGTGATCCAGCTCGTTCATGTAGTTGACATGCGAGATGCATTATAATATAAAGTTTTTATGTGCATTAAAGCTTTATAGTATAATTTATTTTGAATATGATTCAAAATAAATTAATTGAGAGAATTAAATATTTGAAAGACTTCAAATATTATTTAAATGTGAATGAGACTCATATTTAAAACTATAGTTTAAAATTTAACGTGCATAAGATGTATATTAAAACTATAGGTTATAAGGGAATGTGATTAAATATAAAGTTTTATGCACATTAAAATCTTATAGTATGATTTAATTTGAATATGGTTAAAAATAAATTTATGAGATAATTAAATATTTCAAGGAGTTCAAATATTATTTTAATGTGAATATGATACATATTAAAAACTATAGGTTAAAATTTAATGTGCATAAATTGTACATTAAAATTATAGAAAAGAGGGAGTGTGATTAAATATGATTTGATCATAACCTAAATTAAGTATATGATGTTTAATTGTGAATTAATTAATTTAAGTATTAATTGATTAATTTAATTCAATATGATTTAATTAAATTAATAGGTTATATATATTAATATATATAATTAAATATGATTTAATTATTATATTTTATTAATTATTAATTAATTAATTAAAGTAAGTGGGAACGTGTGATACACACGATCCTCACTCACCACTTTCTTCTCCCTCTTCTAATCGATAAGTGTAGAGGGAGAGGGAGTAGCAAGCTAATCGATTAGCTTTTGGAGATCTTTTGTGAATTGATTGCTCTCCAAATTTCTCTCTGTATTCCCTTCTCAGAAAAAGAAAAAAGGTTCCCACAAACTTTGATATAAGAATCCGGAGAATAGGAAGTGCTCCCATTGATAGTGCCCTATTTTTCTTGAAGGAGTTTTGGTTTGGGTATACTGTACGTATCTGTAACGCCCCTACTTTTCTATGACCAACTCCTAGGGACATTACTACACATGCATGCATTTATAGGCCGAGAGATAAAAGAACTTAAAAGAAATTTCCAATTAACATAAATAGCTCCAGGGATCCCAAAACAAAACATTAAAATCGAGATAAAAACATCGATTTAGCATGGCCTATTAAAAACGTAAATAAGTTTAACTCCAAATAAAAACATAGAGACAACATCGGTTTGAAACAAGAATATGCGAAATCATGCTTGGTTCCCATGGTCTTAGTAACGCTCCTCCGTCACACGCCCTGCACGCCCTTTCCTTTACTCAGAAACATTTTTTTAAAAGAAAGGGTGAGTATTGCAAAACAATACCAGTAAGTAACCTCGCTACCGAGGTTTGGGATATGCATACACATACAATCATGACCTTTAAACTTATTCTAACATACATATACGGGACCTAAAACTTTCTCATATTGTCGTCTTTAATTCATGATCGCTTATTTAATTGTCGTGTCTTTAATCCATGATCGCTTATTTAATTGTCGTCTTTAATCCATGATCGCTTATTTAATTGTCGTCTCTTTAATCCATGACTGCTTATTTAATTGTGGGGCCGACTGGTCATCCTGAGTCATTTCGTTTTGAGTCCCTCACAGACCCCTGTACCTTGACCCATAGGGTCTCTATTGCATGTTTGGCCATGCACATAATGATCTCAGGATACCAGTGTCCACACTATTCATTAATTCATTTCGTGGCATACAAAACATGCATAAGGTCCCATCATTCACATAATACTAGCGCCCATATCACAAACATCATCATCGATATGCCAATCATACTTTTCTCATAGACAGTTTGAAAATCATACTTTTGTAAGACAACATGGAATATTCTCATGCAAATTACTGTCATATTCTCACATAAATAATGGAATACTTTTACATAGCATACGAGAATAAACTCACATAAAATAATGGTTTATCTCCACATGATGCATCGAAATATTTGCACATACAATATTAAGTATTCTCACGATAATATCTGTATATTTTCATATGAAAAATATAAACTATTTTCGCATGAAATCATGAAAATCATTTTCATTTAATCCCATTAAAAGTTCGGCACAAGGTCCCTTACCTCGAGCTTTGATTTTGCTCCAAAACCTAATCGAACTCCTTGCCTACTCTTCTTTTAGTGAAACCTGATTCACACCATAATTTCCGAATTCAATCTCCAAGCATTCACTAAAACCCTAATCATGCGATACTTAAATTCTCAGTATTAAGATATCGTGCCCCGCTTACCTCGAGCTCAATGCAAAACCTATTATCCCTAGTCCGTTTTGACGATCAACCTCCATTCTCTGCTCCAAGTTTGTTTCCTACAAGTAATATTCGAACGGTAGCTTAAGCTCTCGCCAAGGTATAAGAAATCAATAGGGCACGAATAAACTTTTATCTAATTCAAACTTAACCCGAACGTTCACCGGACTATAATCTCTATGGTCGTGAAGACGTCTTTGATCGTGGCGCTCGGTCTGGCGGCGGCGGCTTCAAGTCTTCTGGTTGGCGGTCGTGGATTGATCTGCAGGTCTTCGTGGCTCGGTGTTCTCCTCTGTTCGTGGGTTCCCGACGAGGGTGGCTGGAGTTTCGACGTGGCGGCGGCTCGGCGGCGACTCCTGCTGCGTCGATTTTCGCGAGCGCGCCTCGGTGAGGACCTCCGCGTGTTGCGGCGTTGCCACGATGCCCTTTCGTGCGTGGGTCCGCCGCGCGGTCTTCGATCGAGGAAGGAGACGCCGCCGTGGTCGCTCGAGAATGCGTCCAACGCTCGACGGCCGCTTCTCGGCGTATACCGTCGACTTCTCAGTCCTCGCACGCGGTCGATGTCGCTCCTGCTCGTGAGATCGCCGGCGAGAATCACTTGTCCTCCTGGTCGGCGGTGGGTTGAACGAGAATAGGGAGGCTGTCTCGGCTAGGGCTAGCTCACGAGGGTCAATTCTTTTTTTTTTTTCCTCTAGGGTTAGGGTTAGGGCAACTATAAGATAGAGATGATGGGAAAATAGGGTTAGGGTTTGCAACTTGTTGGTGGCTTCACTTAAGGAGGCTATATATCAACAATTTTAGGTTAAATTCCAATTGTCAAAAGTAGCCCTCATTTAATATTAATAGCTAAAATGCCCTTGCAATCTCCTTTTCTTTTAATTTCATAACTAACCTCATCTTAAAAGGAACAATCCACTTAAACTAGACAAAAATTAAGGTCTCACTCTCACTGAGCTTGATTAAAACACTAATCCGACTAAATACAGCGGCTAATAGAGTGTTAAATAAAATAAGTAATAGTACCTGAGGTGGCGGTCGTCACAATCTTCCCTCCTTAAGAACTTTCGTCCTCTCGAAGTTCCTATTCTTGCAATAGTTCGGATATTTAGCTCGCACTTCCTCTTCTCGCTCCCAGGTAGCTTCTTCCGTGCGGTGATTCTGCCACAACACTTTAACTAGGCTGATCTCACGGTTACGGAGGGTCTTTCGATCTCTTGCAATAATTTGAACCGGTCGTTCGCCGTAACTCAGATCTTCTGCTAATTGTAATGGTTCGAAGTCCACGACATGCGTCGGGTCTGGAACGTACTTTCTCAACATGGAGACATGAAACACGTTATGAATCTGGCGGACGGGGAGGCGGTAGTGCTAATCAGAGGCCACTTTGCACCAATCCTCTCTAAAATCTCAAATGGTCCGATGAATCGCGGACTCAACTTCCCTTTTCGGCCAAACCTTAGAATTCCCTTCATTGGGGCCACTTTAAGGAATACGTGGTCCCCAACATCGAATTCTAGGTCTCTTCGTCTCGTGTCGGCATAACTCTTCTGTCTGTTTTGGGCGGTCTGCATCCGCGCTCTAATCTTTTGTACCGCATCATTCGTGACCTGTACTAATTCTGGACCCAATAACTGGTGTTCACCAACCTCCTCCCAGAAAATGGGAGTTCTGCAACGTTTTCCATAGAGAGCTTCAAATGGAGCCATTCCGATGGTCGACTGATAACTGTTATTGTAAGCAAACTCCATCAAATGCAAATGAGTGTCCCAACTACCTGGGAAATCTAAAGTGCAAGCTCATGACATATCTTCCAATATCTCGGTTTAAACGCTCCGTCTCTGTCCCATCCGCTCTCGTGGATGAAAAGCCGTACTGAAGTTCAACTGCGAACCCAACGCTCTCTGTAAACTTCTCCAGAAGTTGGAGGTGAAACGTGGATCCCTGTCTGAAATAATCTTGACTGGAATCCCATGCAAACGGACTATCTCTTCCAGGTAAAGCTGCGCCCACTTATCTGTAGAATAGGTGGGTTTCCCTGGTATGAAATGTGCTGACTTTGTTAATCTGTCCACTATGACCCAAATTACTGTGTAACCTCGTAAAGTTCTAGGCAGTCCAACTATGAAATCCATAGAGATCTCCTCCCATTTCCACTGAGGTACATGTAAAGGTTGCAGTAATCCTGCGGGTCTCTGCCTAGGTGCCTTTACCTGCTGACAAGTCAAACACTTGCTGACAAACTCTGCTATGTCCCGCTTCATGTTACACCACCAAAATGATCATTTGAGATCTCTGGTACATCTTGAATACTGCCAGGGATGCATAGAAAATGGTGAGTTATGGGCTTCGCTCAAGATTTCGATCTTGATTTGTCGTCGCTTTGGCACACATAAACGACCCTGAAATAGTAATCCTCCATCTGTGGATAGGGCAAACTCTGACAACTCACCTGTAGTTACTGCAGTACGCTTTTCTACTAACTGAGGGTCCACCTGCTGAGCCTCAACGATACGTTGTCTCAAGGTCGGTTGTCTCGTTAATCGGGCTAATCGAGCCGTGGTCTTTCCTACTAGTCATCGCAATTTCACTCGAGCAAACTCGCTTGTAACTCGCTTCGCTCATCAGAACTTTCGCGCAGTATGCACCGGCTTCTGCGAGGGCATCGGCCACTACATTAGCCTTACCGGATGGTATTGTATGTCAATGTCATAATCTTTCACTAATTCCAACCATCTCGCGTTGCCTCATGTTCAATTCCTTCGGGTGAACAGATACTTGAGACTTTTATGATCTGTGAAAATCAATTTTTTCGCCATACAGGTAGTGTCTCCAGATCTTTAATGCAAAGACCACTGCTGCTAGTTCTAAGTCATGAGTTGGATAGTTCCTCTCGTGCGTCTTCAATTGTCGGGATGCATAAGTTATGACCTTACCGTGCTTTGCATCGATACACGCCCAACCCTTTCTTAGAAGCATCACCAGAAACCACAAAGCTCCTGTTCCCTGAACTGTAAGAATCGGCCGACACTAATCAGCACTTGAGTTCTGGAAACTCGCCTCACAAGCATCATCCCAAACAAATGAGTTTCCCTTGCGCGTCCACCGCGTCATAGCATGGCTATCTTGGCAAAATCCTCACGCAATCGCCTATAATATCCTGCAAGACCCGAAAAAACTACGTACCTCAGTGCGGTGGTGGTGGACGAGGCCACCGTGTGACGGCCTCCACTTTCGCTGGATCAACAGAGACTCCAGCTTCGGACACCACATGCCCTAAGAAAGATACTTGTCTGAGCGAGAACTCACACTTGGAAAATTTTGCATATAACTTATTCTCTCTCAACGTGAGTAACACTTTCCTCAGGTGCATTTCATGCTCTTCATCACATCTGGAGTATATCAGTATATCATCGATGAACACAATCACGAACGTATCAAGAAACTCCTTGAATAAACGGTTCATCAAGTCCATGAAAGTGGCAGGGGCGTTGGTCAAACCAAACGGCATCACTGTGAACTCGTAATGCCCATAACGTGATCTCAATCTTTGCTTTAGGAATATCCTCTTCACCGATCCTCAATCGATGGTAGCTCGATCTCGGATCAATCTTGGAGAACACTCATGTTGCTCCACAGAATCGATCGAACAAATCATCTATTCTCGGGGAGAGGGTATTTATTCTTGATCGTAACTTTATTCAACTCCTCGTAATCTATACACAGCGCATGGATCCGCTCTTTCTTTTCACGAACAATACAGTGTGCTCCGTATAAACGCTTGGCGATAAAACCTTTTGTCTAGCAAGTCTTGTAATCGTATTTTCGCTTCTTTCAACTCTCCGCGCCATTCTCAGACGGGGCTTTGGATATCGGGTCGCCCCCAATTCCAATCTGATGTTAAAATCTACCTCCCGATCGAGGTATTCCGGGAGGTCCTCGGGAAGACGTCAGTAAACTCATTCACTCACCGGATGCGCGATGTCACCGAGATCTCTCGTGCACCTTGCATCTAGTATGCAAGCTAAGACGCCCAAGCTCCCGATGCAATAACTTTCTCGCCTTAAGGGCGTGAATTACCTTAGGCCTACTTCCTCGCTATCGTGCTCCCAACTCAGAGCTGGTTGGTCAAGAGGAGTGAACACTACCTCCTTCCCGAAACAATCAATACAAGCATGGTTCTGCGCTAACCAACCATGCCCAATATTACATCAAAGTCAAACATGTCTAAGACTACTAGATTCACTTTGCCAACTCATGGTCTCATGATGGTCACACTACCATCCTTGACTTTCATATTGGCTAACAAATTTATTCCGCGAGAGTGGAGAGAGACAGGGGCATATCAGAATCGTTTCTAGTTCTAACTCGGCTTGACTTACAAAGGATGCGAAAAAAAAAGAGTGCGTAGAACTGAATCAAATAATACAAAGGCAAGGTGCCCAAGTAATGGGAGTGTACACAGAATTCACCGAGTCTGAGCCATAGATGTCTCTACTGGTGCTTGCATAAGCTCTCCCCTGATGTATAACCGGCTTCACAGCAGGCCCACTATTTATAACCTGAGGCTGGCTAGTACTGGCTTGACTCGGGCAGCTATTAGCTCTGTGCCCTTCTTTTCCGCACCTGAAACACACTCCGGACCGGGCCAAACACTTACCCCAGTGCTGCTTACCACATTCTTTGCACTGTGGCCTATCTCCGCTGCTATTTCCCGATCTGTTGACTTGTGGTTTCTGACCGGAACCTGTACGAAAATGCCCTGGTCTATGCGGTGTACGCTGGGGACGCTGTGAGCTAGAATTTGGCTGGTCCCACTTCCTCTTATGATTTGCTATGGGCTGCCCCGGGTTAACTACTACTGCTGCAGTGCGATCAGTGCTCAGCACCCAAATCAATTCTGCCACTCTCACTGCGGAGGCGTAATCAGGAGGTGCTAATGCTTGGATAAAGCCTCGAACGTTCTCATCCAGCCCCATAATGAAGCGCTCAGTCTTCTTTGCCTCTGTATCTACCAGCTCGGGGCAAAGCGGGACAAACGGGTAAATTCCCTCTCATACACCTCCACTGCCCTCCGGTTCGCACACACAGAGGGATTACCGCCGCTTCAGAATGAACGAGCTGCAGCAGGATAAAATTTCCGCCAGAATGCTTCTTTGAACAGATTCCAGGTAATCGTTTCTCCGCTGGCGACAATGGTTCCCTGGGCGGACTCCCACCATAAATACGCGTCATCCTCAAAGATAAAGGTAGCACAGATACCCTCGGTCCTCGTGGCGGTTCATCAATCAAAGATGGTCTCAATGGAGGACACCACAACTCGACCACAAGTGGGGTCACTTTGGAAGACCCATTGAAAGATCTAGGATCATACTTCCCAAGTCCTTCGTAACGACTCTCGAGTTGCATCGTTTCGCCGACGATTTGCTTGGGCCACCGGGTGGCTATCAGAGCTCGCACTGCACTCTGCATAGCCTCCACCATCATAGTCATAACATTGGCGTTCCTCGATCTCGCCACTGGGGCAATCTGCAGTACATTCTCCCGACGGCCAGCCGGTCCTGGGGAGGTCTCGAGCAGGTGGAGCAACCTCTTCCCTGTTCCAATGGTAATTCCGGTTGGGCGTCAACGTTTTCCCTCGCCCCTCCGGCCCCTACCACGCCCCTACCTCTCCCTCGGCCTCTAGGTGGCATTTGTCAATACTACAATATAGAGAGTTCTAACTCGAGCTTTTTTACTTTCTAACCATAAGATAGGATCACCCCTGGGGGTTTTAAGGTCATGTATATGC
This sequence comes from Trichosanthes cucumerina, assembly GCA_036507285.1. Taxonomy (NCBI): domain Eukaryota; kingdom Viridiplantae; phylum Streptophyta; class Magnoliopsida; order Cucurbitales; family Cucurbitaceae; genus Trichosanthes; species Trichosanthes cucumerina. The sequence goes on from CM071838.1 coordinate 55,945,438, forward strand.
ATAAAAACAAAGATATCATATCATAATCATATACTTAATTAATAAAATATCGTAACGCACTGCACAGTGGTGGTCGGGAGGCGTTGTTAAACCATGGGAACTACTCAGTGCTTACTCAGTAAGCAAGTCTACGTAACCCTTAAACCTAGGGCTCGATACCAACCTAACGCGCCCTACTTTTCTATGACCAACTCCTAGGGACATTACTACACATGCATGCATTTATAGGCCGAGAGATAAAAGAACTTAAAAGAAATTTCCAATTAACATAAATAGCTCCAGGATCCCAAAAACAAAACATTAAAATCGAGATAAAAACATCGATTTAGCATGGCCTATTAAAAACGTAAATAAGTTTAACTCCAAATAAAAACATAGAGACAACATCGGTTTGAAAACAAGAATATGCACGGAAATCATGTTGGTTCCCATGGTCTTAGTAACGCTCCTCCGTCACACACACTGCACGCCCTTTCCTTTACACAGAAAACATTTTTTTAAAAGAAAGGGTGAGTATTGCAAAACAATACCAGTAAGTAACCTCGCTACGAGGTTTGGGATATGCATACACATACAATCATGACCTTTAAACTTATTCGTAACATACATATACGGGACCTAAAACTTTCTCATATTGTCAGGTCTTTAATCCATGACTGCTTATTTAATTGTCAGGTCTTTAATCCATGACTGCTTATTTAATTGTCAGGTCTTTAATCCATGACTGCTTATTTAATTGTGGGGCCGACTGGTCATCCTGAGTCATTTCGTTTGAGTCCTCTCACGGACCCACTGCACCTTGACCCATAGGGTCTCTATTGCATGTTTGGCCATGCACATAATGATCTCAGGATACCAGTGTCCACACTATTCATTAATTCATTTCGTGGCATACAAAACATGCATAAGGTCCCATCATTCACATAATACTAGCGCCCATATCACAAACATCATCATCGATATGCCAATCATACTTTTCTCATAGACAGTTTGAAAATCATACTTTTGTAAGACAACATGGAATATTCTCATGCAAATTACTGTCATATTCTCACATAAATAATGGAATACTTTTACATAGCATACGAGAATAAACTCACATAAAATAATGGTTTATCTCCACATGATGCATCGAAATATTTGCACATACAATATTAAGTATTCTCACGATAATATCTGTATATTTTCATATGAAAAATATAAACTATTTTCGCATGAAATCATGAAAATCATTTTCATTTAATCCCATTAAAAGTTCGGCACAAGGTCCCTTACCTCGAGCTTTGATTTTGCTCCAAAACCTAATCGAACTCCTTGCCTACTCTTCTTTTAGTGAAACTCCGATTCACACCATAATTTCCAATTCAATCTCCAAGCATTCACTAAAACCCTAATCATGCGATACTTAAATTCTCATTAAGATATCGTGCCCCGCTTACCTCGAGCTCAATGCAAAAACCTATTATCCCTTAGTCCGTTTTGACGATCAACCTCCAATTACATTTCCAAGTTTGTTTCCTACAAGTAATATTCGAACGGTAGCTTAAGCTCTCGCCAAGGTATAAGAAATCAATAGGGCACGAATAAACTTTTATCTAATTCAAACTTAACCCAACGTTCACCGGACTATAATCTCTATGGCTGTGAAGACGTGCTGATCGGCGGCGGCTCGGTGCAGGCGACGGCTTCGAAGTCTTCTGGTTGGCGGTCGTGGATTGATCTGCAGGTCTTCGTGGCTCGGTGTTCTCCTCTCTGTTCGTGGGTTCCCGGCGAGGTGGTGGAGTTTCGACGTGGCGGCGGCTCGGCGGCGACTCGCACGCCGATTTCGCGAGCGCTGCGTCTCACCGAGGACCTCCGGCGTGTTGCGGCGTTGCACGATGCCCTTTCATGCGTGGGTCTGCCGCGGTCTTCGATCGAGGAAGGAGACGTCAGCGTGGCTGCCTGAGAATGCGTCCAACGCTCCGACGGCTGCTTCTCGGCGTATACCCGTCGACTTCAGGTCCTCGCACGCGGTCGATGTCGCTCCTGCTCGTGAGATCGCCGGCGAGAATCACTTGTCCTCCTGGTCGACGGTGGGTTGAACGAGAATAGGGAGGCTGTCTCGGCTAGGGCTAGCTCACGAGGGTCAATTCTTTTTTTTTTTCCTCTAGGGTTAGGGTTAGGGCAACTATAAGATAGAGATGATGGGGAAAATAGGGTTAGGGTTTGCAACTTGTTGGTGGCTTCACTTAAGGAGGCTATATATCAACAATTTTAGGTTAAATTCCAATTGTCAAAAGTAGCCCTCATTTAATATTAATAGCTAAAATGCCCTTGCAATCTCCTTTTCTTTTAATTTCATAACTAACCTCATCTTAAAAGGAACAATCCACTTAAACTAGACAAAAAATTAAGGTCTCACTCTCACTGAGCTTGATTAAAACACTAATCCGACTAAATACAGCGGCTAATAGAGTGTTAAATAAAATAAGTAATAGTACTTGAGGTGGCGGTCGTCACAGTATCACACAAAACGACAAGGTGTTGCTACTCCAAAAGCCAAAAGGTAATTTTTCATAACCTTTAGTTTAGAGAAACAATTAAGCATGTTTCTATTCTAAAATTCATGCTTTTGTATGTTTATCGAAAGAATTGCCAATGTATGGGTATTTGGGTTTGCCAAACGAAAAACGAGTTTTCAATCCAATTAGACTTTCGTTGTGCATTTGGGATCAAGATTCCATCGACCCCACCCTCTCACTGACTTGAGAGAGACTTTGTTTATGGTCGGAGCATAAACAAATTGTCCATCAGAGGATCGGTAGTACTTAGGGAGTAAGAGGTAATTATAGAAGTAAAACAATAATTTGACCCAATTGTAATTATGAGTGACTTGTGAAGGGTTGACTTATGGGTAACGGTTATATCGATGGACACTCTACGGTTAGAAGGGTGCAATTATGGGTCTTTAGTAGAGTGACCCATAGTTAATGTTGATTAATTCAATTATAAAGAGTTTAATTGATTAATCTTTGATCATTAGAGCTTTTGATATGTAGGTCCATTTAGTCTCCTTGCTAGCTCACCACGCAACTTAAACAAGGATAATTTATTTTGGAAGTAATTTAAGAGTTCATACTAATTATGGAATGTATATCAATTATATGAGGTATAATTGATATAATATAGAATTAATTTGGAATAAGATGAATTTAGTTAGATTCTAATTAAGGGAATGGTATATTTGATTTAGATTCAAATATTAAAATATGAATTGAGTTTATATTAAATCTATAGAACAAAATTTATTTGAATGAGATTCAAATTAAATCTGTAGGTTATATGAGAGATGTAGATTTGAATATGATTCAATGTGAATTTAATTAAGTATATGATACTTAATTATATGTAAAATGCAAATTAGTTTGTATTTTACCAGAATGGTGGAGTGAGTAGATGAGTGGATGGAGGAAGTTACCTCCATCCTCACTCATTATAAATAAATGCAAGGAGTTGCATTTTTGCGACTAAGGTCTCATATTATAAATTCAATATCTTCCACCTCTCTATAATTTTCTCTACAATTCTATTTTTCTCTTTAAGAAAGAAGGTTCTCACAAGCCGGATCTTTGCCATAGACTAGCGGGAAAGATCAAGTGGAGGTGTTCAATTGGATCGTTGTGAAGATCTTCGTGATTCTATAAGAAGTGATGAGATTGAATCCCGCAGCGGAAGCAATGCGAATCGCCTTGTCCCATTGTGTTACGTGAATTAAACTAAAAAACACATACAATATGCAAAGGTTAAGCATTAAAGGGGAAGGAAAACAGAAGATTACCTTTGAAGAACTTCCTTCTTCTCGTAATCCTTCTCACGTGATCTCTTTGATCTCAACGAACTCTCGATCTCGAACTGATCAACGAACCAAACACCTCCACTTAGTTTCTCGGTTGTTCTCAAGGAAGAGGGAGGAAAGTGGGTTCCTTTTTTGGAAAGGGGGTCTAGAGAGAATTTGTGAAAGAGGAGAGTGTTTTGGAACCTCCAAATCCAAAAATGTCAATTGTCATCTCAAAATACTTCTCCAAGCATTCTTTTATAGTGGGATGGGGTGGAGAGAATTTCTCCACCCATTTTGCCCACTTAATCCACATATCATATAATATGCAAATCATATTTGCATATCATATAATATAAGGTATCACATACCTTATTATACAAATCACATTTGCATAATTGTGGAATTTTAAATTCAATCATATTCAATTTAATTTCTCTCAAATCAATTTCTCCAAATTAGCCCTAATTAAATAATTAGACTACACTATAGTTTATTATGAATCTTATTCACATTAAACTATATATTATGTCCATTATATCACATATAAATGACATAATCACCCTTTTAATGATTTGAACACTTCAACTCTACTTCAAACTATAAACCCTCATTTAGTCCAATTTGAGCAAATCAAGGGACCTAATGGACCTCTAGATGATGAGCTCCAATGATACTAGATTAATCGATCAAACTCTTTGACCCGATTAATCAAAATTCATTAACTACAATAACACTCCACTATAGTCTGTAGCTGCACTATCTTCAATGTAAGACAAGTTGTGTCCATCGATATAACAAATGGTCGTGAGTCGACCCTTCACAGGTTGTTCGTAGTCATAGCTGGGTCAAATTACCGTTTTACTCTTGTGTCTACCTCTTGCTCCTTAAGTCCCACTGTTCCTCTAATGAACAATTTTGTTGTATGGTCCAACCATAAACAACATCCCTCTCGGGCTAATGAGAGAGTGGGCGCCTGTTGCTAAAAGCAGTGTAATTGAATTTTTTTCAAAATAACACCTTGATATGTGCAATTATACACAACCTTATTGCAACAATTGATAAGTAATTTAATCGATTCTCGGGGATTGGTATCAAGAAGAATTGCTGGAATAGACTTAGTTTCAGTGAATCAAGAGTTCTAAATATCAATCAGGGACTAAACACTTAAAAATAAACTTGCATGAATAAACTCTGAACAATTCTAAAACTGGAATAACAGAAATAAGACGTGAACTCTATTAATTAAGACGGGGGTTGAATTAGGGGGTTGGTTATTCTTCTTACAAGCCAAATGCTGCAGCATTAAGACTGTTCCATCACTTAATTCAAGTTTTCACAGACTCTTCCCAGAGATCTTTAATTCCAACAACTAATTCCCATTAAATTACTTCTTAATAAACCACTCCTTGTATTAATAAACCCCCTCTAAAAATGGTAAAAAGAGGCTTAAATAACACCATTCCAAATAAGAATCAGGACTTTTGTGGCAATGACACTCTAACAATCATCTTCTGAATGGTCCAGCGTGGGTCAACTGTCAGTCTCATTAATGGAGGTGGCTGCCACGTGTTCGAGTTGCTTGCACTTTCTAACAAGATGCTCATGACACAACTCAAGCTTCAACAATCTTGTAATTCTTTGCTCCAACAACGAATGTTGCAACAATTGACCATTATGAACTCAACATTTAAACACAATGTTGCAGTAATCCCCCTGTAAAAATCGTAATGGCATCCATTAGGCATCACTTAGCTTAAAATACTAACAGAAGACTTTTCTAATAAAAAAGATGATCAAGTAGCTTAGAAGTATAATTTCTAACTCTAAAATGTAAAAGTCCACACTCAAAGAGGCTCAAATCACTCAGAATTATCTACTTAATAACTCTCTTTTGTAGAGCTATCAAGCCCCCAAACTTAAACTATTACTCGTCTCTGAGTAATAAGAACTCAACTAAAAGTAAATCACTGATCACTCCCATGCTATCACTAATTGTCTTTACAAACACTTACTGTCAGGTTTTAGCTCTACAGAAAAATTATCCTGCCTAACTCTCTTGTGAACACTTACACTCTAAACCTTTTGCTTCACAGAATTAACTATCCTCTTACACCCCCACAACAACATCACTGCCCCTTTCCTTCACTGAAAATACTTTGCATTCCTTAGGCTGACTCAACAGAATAAAACTGACCTTGTAGAGTTAGCATTGCTTCACTAACTTCTATAAAATTGTTGCTTTTAAGAGGTTATCTTCCCTTTGGATAACACAACACTTCAAGCTAACTGTCTCTTAGTTCCTAGAGTGGTCGCATTTGTGATGCAACTCACCTAACCTTCAGAGAGTTTTCTTATTTTCTTCTTCATTCATCATATATTTTTTTAACACAGGAGAGTACCCTTTTTGTCTAGGCCTTCGATTCAAATAGCAACATTTTGTTGGGTTTTATGTCCTAAAACTCGTGGTTTTGTAAACTGAATGTATATTCTATTTTGCAATAAAGTTGTTATTGAGATTTATTCAGTAAAGGTGTTATTGAATAAAGTGAATTGTGTATTGTGTAACCTTAGTCCAATAAAGAACCCTTGGCTATAGAATGAATACTTGAACTTTATGTGTGACATAAAAGTGGATCAAGTTCAAGTTATAGCCAGAACAATCTATAGTATAAGGATAGGGTTGGGTACCTTATCCTGGTGACACTATGGACGCGACCCACTTTGTAGAATACAAACGATGTGATCCTAAATCATTCATGTGGAGACATGCGAGTGGGGGTGTCCTATGCAATGAGTTTGCATAAGACTGGACTGCGAAATAGTCACTTAGACTTTATAACTCCGTTTACTGTCTTAATTGACTATATTGATACGATGACCTAGGTAACGCGATCTTAATCCTGAGCGTTCTTTGAACTCCGGTTTATTCAGATTATCCTTAGATTTGCATGGGTGAGAGTGGTGCGAGACTGCCAACTCAATAAGTCTCCCATTTCACGGATAAGTCTGGGTAGATAGCTAGGAACATAGTTCTGCAAGATGGAATTCACTCCTACCCGCTTTAGGGATAAGTAGAGAGGTTGTTCCCTTAAGTGCTGACTCCGAGTCTTGAACAAAGGGCCCACCCCTCTCATTGGCCCGAGAGGGATTCGGTTTGTTGGTTGGACCACAAATCAATTGTTCATTAGAGGATCAGTGGGACTTAAGCAACAAGAGGTAATTACAGGGGTAAAACGGTAATTTTGACCCAGCTGTAATTACGAACGACCTGTGAAGGATCAACTTACTAATCATGGCTATATCGAGTGGATAGAAATATATCTACAGTGAGGAGAGTGCAACCACTGGGCTTTAGTGGAGTGTCCCGGTGGTTAACGAATGTTGATTAGCTAGGCTAAAGAGTTTAGCCGGTTAATCTCGTATCGTTGAAGCTCATGATCTGTAGGTCCATTAGGTCCCCCTTACTAGCTCGGACGTAGCCTTGTAACATTTTGAGAGAAAAGAATTTGAATTGTTCAAATTCAAGTTTGGAAGAAACCGTTAATTATATGTGATATATTTAACGAATCATAGCTTAATTATGAATTAAACTATGATTAATAGGAGGTGGATATATTCAAACTTGAATACGATTCTTGTTCTTGATGATCTGAGGTTCGTCTTAACGAGGAATGTCCTCCCCCTCCCAGCTCGACTGCAAATCGAATTGTTCGGGATGCATATGACAGATGGATTAGGGCTAATGAGAAGGCTCGAGTCTACATCTTAGCCAGCATATTTGATGTGCTGTCTAAGAAGCATGAGAGCATGGTCACCGCGAAGGAGATCATGGGATCGTTACAGGCGATGTTCGGACAACCGTCCTCATCGGTCCATTATGATGCTCTCAAATACGTTTACAACTCTCGTATGAAGGAGGGAGCCTCTGTTAGGGAACATGTCCTTGACATGATGGTCCACTTCAACGTGTCTGAGGGAGCATGAGTTTCATGAGGGAAGACATCGACCACAACCTAACAAAACAAAGCAAAACAACACAAAGAAAACTAAGAACTGAACAAACAAACAAAACAACTAAAGCAAAAATAGAAACGTAAATGAAATGTAAAACTTGGGTTGCCTCCCAAGAAACACTTTCTTTCACGTCTTTAGCTAGACTAGACCCATGGTTGGCATCAAGGCACGTAAAATTGCTCATATTTCTCCGGGCCCTTCTTGCTTGAGTCAATATAACTTTCTAAGTCTAAAAGGCTCTTTGTTTTTCTTGGGCACCTGAAAGATAAATTTTTTTGTTATTTTTGTTTACCGAAATAAAAGAACAAAATTCAAAACCAAACTCGTGAGTATAGGAAAAATGGTTATCAAGATTAAACGAAACTTTTGGAGATAAAGAGAAGGGACACTTTTCAGCCTCGAACTCTATCACCTGGATTTCTTTTGTAGAAGTGATTGCATTACCATGCTCGACCCCACAAACCTATTTTTGATGTGTTTCAGTCTCCCCTAACTCATCCTCACTATCATATGCATAAGTCCTTTTAGGTTGCTCTTCCTCAATGGCAAGAATAAGAATTTGCTCCTGTAGAGCCTTAAGGGATTCTACTAGTTGATTAAGATGATGAGTCCTTTCATGTATTATTGCCCCAAGTTCTACCACTTTAGCTTCTAACCTATCCAACCTTTCTAATTCAACATGACGCAAATTTTTAACCCTCAACTCCAAAGTATATTCCATTAATAAATCCACAAGAGAAGAGTTTTCTATAGATTGGTTGGGGAAGGAAAATTTTTGGTTCCAAGTGCCTATATGATTACCATCAAAAGGATTTTCATAAATCATAGATTCAGAATGGTCAAGATTAGACATTTGGAATCCAAAGAAATCATGATTCACATACCTAGGGTTCGGAGAAAGATAGTACATTGGCGAACAATTAAAATCATGAAAAGTCATACTTTAAATCACAACAATTCAAAACTAAACTTTTACACAAAATCAACACAACCAAAATAGGAGACAAAGACTCGAACAACACACAAGACTAAATTAAAAAAAAAAAGAAAAAACAAAAATAATTAAAGAGAAAAAAATAAAAAAGGAAAGAAACAAAAAAGGAAAAGAAAACACAAAATGAAAAATAAATAAGGAAAGTAAACACAAAAGAAAAAAAATAAGGAAAAAAATAAATAAGGAAACAAACACAAAAGGAAAAAACACAAAAGAAAAAATAAAAAATAAAAAATAAAAAATAAGGAAAAACAACAAATAAGGAAAAAACAAAGAAAGAAAACAAAACAACAAGTAAGAAAACAAAACACAAAAGGAAAAAAATAAATAAGAAAAAAATAAAACAAATAAGGAAAGAAAACAAATAAGGGAAAAAACAAATAAGGAAAGAAAACAAATAAAGAAAATAAAAAAACAAATAAGGAAAAAAACACAAAAGGAAAAAAAAAACTTTAGTCTAAAATCTTGAATTTTCTCCCAATATTAATCAATCTAAATAATCGTCATTCCCCGACAACGACGCCAAAAACTTGTTGCGTAAATTTGATATTGCAATACCGCAAGTGTACAGGTCAAGTTTTAATATAGTGATTTGGAGTTTAGAGTATTGTCCTCATGAATAGGTTTTCTAGATTAATTAATTACTAAGATACTTATTCTTAATTTTAGCTAAAGTAACAAAACTTTGATAGATAGTGAAAACAAAGATAGAAAATAAATGTACAATTGGAGACACAAATATGATAGAATTGAAGGAAGATGATTTCACAAGTTAATTCCTATTTAACACATGCAATGAACTAATATTATGAATTTATAAACAAGAGGTGAAAATACTCAAGCGAATCTCTCGATCCGTAGTGAGCTCGCGCACACGATAAATTCTAAAGTTTCCTTATGAATTTTAAAAGCATACACGACATTAAACAACTTCTTATGTGTTTCCCAAAGAACTCTAGGTCATTCTCATGCCAAATTTCTAAGGATTTTGACAACTTTGCTCTTAACCTAAGTTTCTTTCTCTCGAGTCCACTTAAACCAACAAGATTTATGAAATTAAGAATGAATTCCCAAAAATAAATAACATAACAAAGTTCAATACATAATTAAATAAATCTACAACATGTTAATCAAATCCTAGCTACAACATTTAGCCACTCTAAATCACAATAAAACCAAGCTAAAGTTATAGAAAAAGGTTTTAAACTCAATTACAAACTGAAAGAAAGAGAAATAAACTTATGTGCGATGTCGGTCCCTCGTTCCCGAGCTCCCGTCACGATCCCGAGCCTCCACAAACGCTTTGGCTCCCAAGGAATGCTCTTCTTTCTCCTCTTAGACTGTGTATTTCGAAATTAGGGCTAAAAATTACCAAATTCAGCTCTCTATGCAATTAAAACAACATGTTATATTTATAGGGATTTTCGGCATGGCGTTGTAACGCTAGGGTCGGCGTTGCAATGTCGTGCTTGCTGCCAGCCAACACACTGCGACCATTTTTGTCATATTTTTTCGCTCGGGTGTCCGAATGACCTCCGATTTGATGCGTTGGAATCGTGATTCAATGTAGAATCTCTCAATATATTTCGTATACTCAAAATACATCTATATTTTTCTTGGGTCTTCAATTAAACATACACATGTTCCAAATTACACCAAAATAGTCTCAAAACACTCTATTTTTGCTTCTCAAGCTCAGTTTCCTAAAATTAACCATAAAATTCTATGAATACACATGTTTTAATTATAAAAACTAGCTAAAATATAAGAAATAAAATAGCATATTTGCAGGCTATCAAGGTCTTGTACCCAAGAAGGTAGGCATATTGGGTGTACTCTGACCACCCTCACTCGTACCAGTCAAGGGGCAGACCGGCAGACAGGAGTCCGTAACACGCTCAGGATTAAGGGCGAGCCACTAATGGTCATCTACGAAGTTATTAGTCCTATATTGTTAACGGTGTTACATCAGTAGGTCTTATAATTCACGATCTGGTCTTGTACAATCTCATTGCACATGATGCCCCCACTCGCATGTCAACCACATGAACGAGCTGGATCACCTCATTTTTATCTAATACAAAACAGATCGCATCCACAGTGTAACCAGGATGAGGTTTCCAACTCTATCCATATATTGTAAACCGTTCGGGTCATTAACTCGAGCGTGATCCTCTCCGTGTGTCTACTACACACCGTTCAAGTCTTAGTTCTCCCAAAAGATATGACCTTGGAGCTTAGTTTATTGGATTAAGTTAATAAAAAATGCGAGACACAAAGTTTGAATAATAAACAACCTTTATTTATTAAACAATGAATATTACAAACTTTACGAGATTAGGACATACACCCCAACAGAGTCCAATCTACTAACTTGCCTCTGACTGTGTTTTGGAAGCTGGAGTTTGGTTCTAGATTTGCATAGAATTCTTGCACTATTGGTATGATGGTTGGCTCTGGCTGCTCGCAGAAGTGCTCCCATCCATAATTGATAATATTGGACTTAACAAAAATAGGTAGGTTTGTGAAAGGCTGAGTAAAGCCCTTCTCAGGCAGCAACTCCCTTTCCTTGAGCAACTCAAATCGTTCCCTAGTCGCTGCATTAACAAACTTCTCCACAGAGGATATTTTGGAAGACTTAGATTGATGTTTGTCTTTCTTTTTGGAGGCTTTTGGTTGAGAGGGCAACACTGGTTGTTCCACCTGATCTGGATCAGTAGAAGCATCATAACCTGCTTCCTCCTCAGCAGCTTCTTCAACGACCTTCTTTTTTCCTTTGGATTTCGATGACTTAGACTTGCTCCTGCATGAGAATGCCTTGTCTTCTTCAACGACCTTCTTTCTTCAACACTGGTTTTATGTTTCCTCCAACGGTTCTTGGGTTGGAACTTCCTCTTCAATTGGCTCCTCGACCAACTTCTTCTTTCCCTTTGATTTTGATGGGGCCATAACACTTGTCTGCTTTTCTTTATCCCCCTTTTTTCTTTACTTAGGAGCTCGTGAATAGGATGCAAAGTTCATTGTCGAGCTAATCAATTTAAAGATCAACAAAGGCGAGAAGTGGTTATAATATTAAATGGCATGATAAAGCTACCTGCAAAAGTATTGTCCTTTCCCATAAATTTTATGCACAAGCCAACATTTTCTTTGATTCCCAAATAACCATGGTAGAGATTCTCTTTGACCTTTCTGGAAAAGAGCAGAATATGCAGACAACTTTTATCTGTGAGAGGCTATTGCATTGCCCAATAGGAAAATCTGGATGGCAGGTGCCACCTACCATATGCTCTAGCTAATTGTCTGGCCTCTTGCAATACTATCAATAAGCAACATAATAAACTAGGCAAAAGAAAAGAAAGCTAAAAAGAAACAAAAGGGAACTAACTACCAAAAGGGAATTAAGAAAAGACTACAATGAAACTAGCTCTCAGGAGTAATTGAATTTTCAAAAAGTAAATACTCCCTTGTTACAACTTTGGCTTGAATGTCTGATTAATTCGAGAACAACCTCTTAGAGGCTATCCCCCCTTTTGAATTCCTCTCTCCAGTAATGCTTAAGCCTCTGACCATTCACCTTGAATTCTCTTCCATTTTTTTCAACTCTCAAGGCAACAACACCATGTGGAAATGCCTCAATTACTCGAAATGGGCCAGACTACTTTGATTTTAATTTTCCAGGGAAAAGTTTCAATCTTGAATTATACAACAACACATCTTGTCCTATTTCAAAGGACTTGGAGACAATTTTCTTATCATGCCAAGCTTTTGTTTTCTCCTTATAGGCCTTGACATTCTCATAAGAAAAATGTCTAAATTCCTTAAGCTCATTTAGCTGCAACATTCTACTGGCACCTGTTGTTGATAAATCTAAATTCAACTCCTTCATGGACCAAAATGCCTTATGTTCTAGCTCAAGAGGTAAATGGAAGGCTTTTCCATAAACCAACCTGTAAGGAGACACGCCTAGAGGGGTTTTGAAAGTTGTTCTGTAGGCCCACAATGAATCATCAAGCTTAACTGACCAATCCTTTCTGTTGGAGTTAACTACTTTTTCCAAAATTCCTTTTATTTCTCTATTAGACACTTCCACCCGTCCATTGGCCTGAGGGTGGTATGGAGTTGAAACTTTATGTTTGACATTGTATCTTCCCAGGAGAGAACTCATTACTCGATTCACAAAATGAGAGCCTTCATCACTGATAAGGGCTCTTGGGGTTCCAAATCTGGTAAAGATATGTCTATGAAGAAATTTCATCACTGTTTTGGCATCATTTGTTGGGCAAGCCACTGCTTCAACCCATTTTGACACATAATATATTGCCATGAGGATGTAGAGATTGCCATAAGATGGAGGGAAAGACCCCATGAAATCTATTCCACATACATCAAACAACTCTACTTCAAGTATAAAAGTAAGGGGCATTTCATCTTTTTTTCCTATGTTGCCTTTTCTTTGGCATCACTCACATGTCTTGCTAAACAACTATGCATCCCTAAAAATGGTGGGCAAAAATAGTCCAGTTTGAAATATCTTGGTTGTTGTTCTCTGGCCACTAAAGTGTCCTCCATAAGGAAAAACATAACAGTGGTCTAAGATAGACAACAATTCACTCTCTGCAACACACCTTCTTAAAATCCCATAAGCACATTGCTTGTAAAGGAAAGACTCATCCCAAAAGTAAGACTTAGCATCATGAAGGAATTTCTTCAGTTGTTGTCCCTTGAGATCTTCTGGCACTATTGCACTTGCAGCAAAATTAGCAAAATCAGCAAACCAAGGAGTTTGCACAGCTTGCATTTCGTCGCATTATTTGCACACGCGACAAATAATATTGCGTCGCAGGTTGCGACGATTTATAGTACGTCGCAACTAGCGACGAAACTATTACGTCGCACAGTTTTACTAAACGACGTAATCTTTTCGTCGCTAGCTGCGACGTACTGTAAATCGTCGCAACCTGCGACAAAAATGGACAGTCGTCTCTAAAACGATTCACCAACTGTGCTTTAGCGACGTTTTTTGCGACGATAAATTTTCGTCCCTAAAAGCGTTTTGAGTCACATTCTAATCTTTTGTGTCGTATTTATTTCGTCGCTAAAGGTCATTTTTATTGTAGTGTTATATTAATAATAATTAATTAAATAAAAAAATATAAAAAAACTAAAAAAATGTCCACTACGCCCATAAACCGCAGTCTTCGCGCGTGCACACTGCCACCAACGCAGCAGCGTTGCAATGCTGTGGCCAGCGTTGCAACTATGCCACCCTCAACGCCCGTCTGGCATCTTGACGCTGAGCGGCGTTGCAACGCTGCTCCTAACGTTGCAATGTTGCCGCTGCATAAAGCCTCCAACCACACGCCAAGCGTTGCAATGCTGATGAACAACGTTGCAACGCCATCGTCTGGACAATAATGGCAAAGACTATTTTTTGCCCAATTCTGCTCCGTTTCTTCACAACAACACTTTGCCACGAACGACACGGACTTAAAGACTCGATTTACAATACATTTTGCCCAAAACACCGGGCCCTTACATTGAAATTTTCAATTGAATTGTAAATCTAAATGTCAAATCATGTAAACATCCACTTTTGCTAAACCACATGCAATTTCTCTAAATTGAATGCTATACCCACCTAATTTTAAGCAATTTCTAACACAATTAAGAGTATGATTAGGCTCTGATACCAATTTAAGGGAATGAAATCCCGTGCGGAAGCGAATGATTGCCTTTGCTCTTAATCGTGTGACATAGAATTGCTCAAAACAATAAAGCTAGGCTAAGCATACTAATTTGAAAACATAAAGAGTTGGAAGGTTACCTTTGAAGACCATTCACGTGGTTCCAAGTCGTCAACGATCTATTCTTCTCTGCGATTGAATTCACAAAACCACCAAAAGGACTTCTCGGTTGTTCTCTAGGAGAGGGAGAGAGGTGGATTAGGGATTTTTGTAGAGAGTTTTTGGAGAGAGCTTTAGTTTGCTAGATTTCCAAAACTTAGCAAATGCATCAAGTCCCCTAAAATGCATCTAAAAGGATGCATTTAAAGGCAATGTGGGTGGAGACAAATTCTCCACCCATCTTGCCACTAACTCCACATATTATGCATCAATGCATAATATAAAGTGTCAAACACCTTATTATATGAATCATATTCACATAATGTGGAGAAATTGGATTTAATTAAATCCAATTTCATCTCTCCAAAGTTCTACCATAAGTTATGTCATAATTCCATAATTAGACATAATTAAGTTCAATATGAATCATATTCACATCGAACTATATATTATATCAATCATATCATATATAATTGATATAATCCCTAAATTGAACTTGAACATTTCAAATTCATTCAAAAACTTTATACCCTCTACTAATTCCATGTTGAGCCAATTGAGCGACCTAATGGACCTACAGATCATGAGCTCCAACGATACGAGATTGACTAATCAAACTCATTGATCCCGTCAATCAAGATTCGTTAACTACGAGTCACTCCACTAAAGACTCGTAGCTGCACTCTCCTCACTGTAGGACAAGTTGTGTCAATTGATTTAACCAATGCCCGTGAATTAACCTTTCACAGGTCGTTTGTAGTCACAGCTGGGTCAAATTGCCGTTTTACCCCTGTGACTACTTCTTGCACCTTAAGCACCATTGATCCTCTAATGAACAACAAGTTTATGGTCCGACCATAAACATTATCCCTCTCGGGCCAGCAAGAGGGAGAAGCCCCGTTGTTCAAGACCTAGATACAACTCTTAAGGGAACAACCTATCTAGTTTCCCTAGAACGGGAACGAGTGAATTTCTTCTTGCGAAGTTGAGTCTCCAACTCCATACAAGGTTTCATCCCTGAGAAGGTAGGCATATTGAGTCGGCAACTCTGACCACTCTCACCCGTAATAGTCAAAGGATAATCTCCAGCAGACAGGAGTTCACAGCTCGCTCAGGATTAAGGTTGAATCACTATTAGTCATCGTTTGAATTATTAGCCCTAACCTATTAACGGTTTACTGGATTAGTCTAACAATTCTTGGTCCAGTCTTGTACAAACTCTTTGCACAGGATGCCCCCACTCGTATGTCAACTACATGAACGAGCTTGATCGTCTCATTTGTATCAAATACAAAGTTGGTCACATCCATAGTGTTAACAGAATAAGGTACCCAACCTAATCCATCAACTATAGACCATTCGTACCACATTCTAAATGTTATCCTGGAGCTTAGTTTATTGGATTTATGTTTGTAATTGTGAGAATACAAAATTGAAGGAAAAATAACAACTTTATTCATTTCCTCAAATAATTACAAATACATGAGTTTAGGGCATAAATCCCAACAAACTCCCATTTGTCCTAAAGCTAGTGGAGTACATAAAACATTACAATAATGCAAAATACAATAAACTAGGGCATTGAATATCCTTTGATACAATACTCCCACTTTCCTTAGTCAAGTTCTAATGTGTCCTAGAGTTTCTTGGTGACCCTCGAACACCTTAGCCATGGGAGTCTTTGTAAATGGATCAACAATGTTATACTCCGATGCTATTTTTGTGACGATCATGTCTCCTCAGTGCACAATTTCTCGTATCAAGTGATACTTTCATTCGATGTATTTTCCCCTTTTGTGACTTCGAAGTTCTCTCGAGTTGGCCACGACACCACTGTTATCACAATAAAGGGTGATTGGGAGGTTCATATTTGGAACGACTTCCTAAATTAGTCATGAACTTCCTAAGCCATACTGCCTCTTTAGCTGCTTTACAAGCTGCTACATACTCAACCTCCATGGTGGAGTCAGCAATGCATCCTTGCTTGATGCTTCGCCAGATTACTGCCCCTCTATTAAGAGTAAACACTGACCCCAAAGTGGATTTCCTAGAATCCTTATCGGTTTGGAAGTCAGAGTCTGTGTATCCTATAAGGATCAGATCCTTAGCCCCATACACGAGCATATAGTCTCTCGTTCTCCTAAGATACTTGAGGATTGCTTTTACCGCAGTCTAGTGATCTAATCTTGGGTTGGATTGATACCTACTGACAATCCCAACTGCATAACAAATGTCGGGTCGAGTACACAACATGGCGTACATGAGGCTACCTACAGCTGATGCATAAGGGACTCGTAACATATCCTCAACCTCTTGAGGTGTCTTAAGACATTGCTCCTTAGACAAATGAATCCCGTGCCTGAAAGGCAATAAACCTTTCTTGGAGTTCTGCATCTTATATCGAATCAATATTTTGTCGATGTACGATGCTTGAGACAAGGCTAGTGTTTTGTTCTTGCGGTTCCGGACAATCTGGATCACGAGAACAAACTGTGTTTCTCTCAAATCTTTCATTTGGAATTGTGTAGCCAACCAGTTTTTAACGTTAGTGAGGAAGTCTACATGATTTCCAATGAGTAGGATATCATCCACATACAACACTAAAATAGCGACAGTATTGTCGATTATCTTCTTGTAAACATAAGGTTCATCAATATTTTGATAAAAACCATAAGATTTGATAGCCTCATCAAACCTTATATTCCAAGACCTAGAGGCTTGTTTCAACCCATAAATAGATCGTTTCAGCCTGCAAACCTTTTGCTCATGGCCTTGTTCAATGAACTCTTTAGGTTGGTCCATGTAGATGTTTTCGTCAAGATTGTCGTTCAGAAAATTCGTCTTGACATCCATTTGCCATACTTCATAGTCATAATATGCAGCAATAACAAGAAGGATTCGTATAGACTTGATCATGGTAACAGGAGAAAAAGTTTCCTCGTAGTCAACCCCTTATCGCTGGGTATAGCCCTTTGTCACGAGTCTCGCTTTGAAGGTCTGTACCTTCCCATCTACTCCACGTTTTCTCTTGTAGATCCATTTACAACCTATGGGCTTAACCCCATCAAGTTGATCCACCAGATCCAAACGGAATGAAGTACATAGACTCCATTTCCTAATCCATAGCTTTTATCCATTCGTTTTTGTCAATGTCATCCATTGCTTGATCATATTACAATGGATCCTCATAGTCATCACTAGATGTGAGGAATAGGGGCGCAACAAAAAGTCTTCAAAAAAAGGCGTCGGAGGCCTCTTTGGAGAATGAAAAAAAAAACACACTTTCTCAACAAGAATGCATTAGGGTGAGCTTTTTCACTATACAATGACCACTACGAACGAAGGACCAAGGTGAGACCTTGAATAACAGATGCCAGAATGCTTTGGGAGGAAGGAACTTGGGTTTCAGTGAAACCCATGTAACGGTCAGGCTGGATAACAACCCTCCCACTACGTCGAGGCTCTCTCAACTATTGAGATGGACAACTTTGACTAGACAAGTTAGGGTCAACAACTTTTGTTGGTTTCTTAGCCTTGTCAGTAACTTTTACTGACATACTGTCTAACTTTTTTAATACGATTTTACTTTTAGGCTTGTGATCCCTGATGTGGTCTTTTCCAAGAAAAGCGGCGTTTGTCGACACAAGCACCCTGTTTTCTTTAGGATCGAAAAATAGACCATCTCTCGTTTCTTTAGGGTAGCCCACAAACATGCATAATTTTGAACCAAATTCCAATTTCTTCGGATTCGTCACTAGCACATGGGTTGGACATCCCCAAATTCTGAAATGACATAAACTGTCTTTACGTCCTTTCCAGAGTTCGTAAGGTGTGTTTCAGAAACACTTTTTAAAGGAACATTGTTCAAAATATATACTACAGTCTCCACTGCATCACCCCAAAAGGAGTCAGGGAGAGGAGCATAACTCATCATCGACCGAACCATGTCCAACAGGGTTCTGTTTCTCCTTTATGATACACCATTTTGCTGTGTCATACCAGGTGCTGAGAGTTGGGACGCTATTCCATGTTCTATCATATAGTCCTGGAATTCATCATCCATATACTCTCCACCTCGATCAGATCAAAGTGTTTTGATGGACTTACCTAAAAGGATCTCAACCTCGATTTTATATTCCTTGAACTTTTCAAGTGCTTCGGATTTCTGATGCATTAGGTAAATGTATTCATATCTTGAATAATCATCTATAAAAGAGATGAAGTATTTATACCCATCTCGGACTTTAACACTCATCAGACTACAAAGGTCTGTGTGCACAAACTCCAAGGTTTCCTTGGCTCTATAACCTTTTCCACTAAAAGGTTGTTTGGTCATTTTGCCTTCAAGGCATGATTCGCATACCGGTAAAGAACTTTCTTCTAACGCATTTAGAAGTCCATTCTTCATTAATCTCTCAATCCTATTGAGGTTTATATGACCTAATCTTAGATGCCAAAGATAGACATTTTGTTTAGGAGATACTTTTTGCTTTTTATTAGTTCGCGTATTTGCTGTTTTAAATAATTCAGTATTTAAAACCATTTTAACTGAATTAGGTCTTAAAACATATAAATTATTTTCAAGTAGAGTTGTACACAATTCTAAACCTTTCAATGAAATAAATGTTTTAGTAAATTGAAACGAAATTGAAATACATTGACTAATACGGTAAGAAACGTAAATGAGGTTTCTCGTAAACCCTGAAACTATATACACGTTATCTAATAAAAGTATTTTCTTGTCAAATAGTAGCTCCATCGTGCCCACTGCAACAGCTGAGACAACATCCCCATTTCCAACTCTGAGTGTTATCTCCCCTTCTTGCAGTTGTTGCCAGTAACTAGTTCCCTTAAAAGAAGAGAAAATGTGGTTAGTGGCCCCTGAATCCAATATCCAGGTAGAGTTATCACTCTCCACCAAGCATGTTTCAACACAAAGCAAATCAAATTTACCTTATTTCTTCTTATCGACAAGGTATTTGGAGCAGTTACGCTTCCAGCGTCCATCTACGTTGCAGTAGAAACATTTTTCTTTTTTTGCAGCGTCCTTAACCTTCTTGTCCTTCTGGGCGGCAACGCGGTCAGCTTGTTTCCCTTTGGCCACCTTTTTCATATTTTCTTCTTCCCTTTTGGACCTGAAGAAGACGAGGCTACAAATTGGTCCCCGAGGACGAACCTCTGAAGAAGGATCGTTGGGCAACATTTGCCTCACCCTCTTGTCGTCTGACTTTCATTAGAGACTGAAAGGTTTGTAGCTCATCGAGCAAAGTGGTTAAGGTGTAGCTAAGCTTGTTCATAACAGCGTTGCTACAAAATTGCAGGAAACTATTTGGTAGAGTTTCTAAAATGAAGTTGACCTGACTCGAATCATCGATAGATGCTCCATTCATCTTTGCCACGTTGAAGTAGACCATCATGTCGAGAACATGTTCCCTGACAAACACCCCCTCCTTCATTCTGGCATTGAAAATGTGCTTGAGCGCAACGTGTTTGACCTGAAAGGACTGGTGTCCAAACATGTCTTACAGCGATGCCACGATCTCCTTGGCGGTGACCATGTTTTCATGCTTCTTAACCAATATATCAGATATACTAGCTAAGATGTAGACTTTGACCTTGTCATTGGCCTTGGTCCATCTATCGAGTGCGTCATGAACACTTCGTGCCGCAGTCGGGCCTGACACCTGAGAAGAGTCCTCAGTGAGTATGAACTTCAGGTCGTCCACAACTAAAATCGTATTAATGTTGTTTTTCCAAGTTTGGTAATTGTTTTCAATGAGTTTGTCAGCAGCCAAAAGAGAAATAATCGAACTAGACATATTTGCTGAAATATAAGAAAAACCTTGTATTAATTTCTCGTAATAAACCTATGTAAAATCTAATCATATTTTTTAGCAAAATTAATATATGATCCCTAGGTCGTATTAATGTCGCAGTCGAGCGTGGCATCTGAGGGCAGTCCTCAGTGAGTATGAACTGCAGGTCGTCCACAACTAAAATCGTATTAATGTTTTTTTTCCATGTTTGGTAATTGTTTTCAATGAGTTTTTCAGCAGTCAAAAGAGAAATAATCGAACTAGACATATTTGCTGAAATATAAGAAAAACCTTGTATTAATTCCTCGTAATAAACCTATGTAAAATCCAACCATATTTTAGCAAAATTAATCTATGATCCCTAGGTCAATTAATTTGCAATGATACCCCATAGGTTTAGAAGGGCCGCTATCGAAGGGTAGTCGAATCAC
Source organism: Trichosanthes cucumerina (assembly GCA_036507285.1). Taxonomy (NCBI): domain Eukaryota; kingdom Viridiplantae; phylum Streptophyta; class Magnoliopsida; order Cucurbitales; family Cucurbitaceae; genus Trichosanthes; species Trichosanthes cucumerina. Next base: position 55,966,353 of record CM071838.1, read on the forward strand.
TCCTCCTCTAGGACGAGACAGTCTCGACCAGACCCTATTACTGGAATAACTCTTATTCTATAAGCTCTAGCTACCATTTTTTTTGTCATGATCCATTAACTATTATGTATCCCGTGAGTGTCACCCTCTAACTTTAGATCCCATAGTCCCGATCCAACAAAAACCGTCGAAGGGAGGACTAAGTTGGAAAATAAACTAAGGTAACCCTATCACTTTCGAGAGTTCGCTATGTTCTGAATCCTATGATCAGGCCCTCCGAAGAGATTGTCTGGTCTAGACCAAACTAGCAGGCGGATCATAAGAATCTCACGGCGTAAACCATTAGAAGAGACTGTGGGACCCATTTGCACAAGTCCCACTCCCACTCACTATAAGCACTCTCTCCATTCACCTTGCTTTTAACCCATACAAACACCATCTGAAGGGGGACGCTCCCATTTGTGCCACGAGGCCAAGTATGGATCTCATGGTATGAACTTAATGGAGATGCGTAGGTGGAAATTAATGTATCATATACACTCATTTCCTCCCACTAAGTACTTTAGAAGTAACGAGATGACCTAGATAAATCCAACTATAATTTACCTAAGTCTACCAATATAACATTTATATTGGAATTACCTAAGTCTATAAACCATTTATTAAAACTTAGGTCTATGGTTTATTAACATTTTAATAAATACACTCACGACAAACATAACCTATGAATCTTCGGACCAAATTCACTCCTAGGTAAAGGTGTTCCATTTCCGTCAGTTTAAATACCCCAGCCTAGCCAGAACCTTCCTTAGACAGACTTACTTATCAGTCACAATTCATAAGTCACATTAGATTTCCTAATTCTAATCTTATTAGAACTAGATAACCTAAATCTAATTAATAACAGGTTCTAAAACAATTTTAAAACTAGTTAATTAATACTTCGGTTACATGCATTTCTATGTTATATTGTTTGATCATTCATCACATGAATAAATTAAAACATATAACATAAGTCATCACATGAAATAAATGCATGACTATGCTTACAAAAATAATTAACATAACTCTTATATTAATTAAGCATGCATACTATATAATATAACAACTTATATTATAAATGATGCATGAATATGTTTAACCTAAGGTGGGATTTTAATCTAAATGACATACTTTGTGCACATAAATTAATACACAACATTTGCATAATTAAAATAGCAAAATTGGACCATGATTTGGCATCCTAAACATTAATTAATATTAATATAATCAAATTACACTACAAGAAAAATGACTTTTAGGGACGAAAGTTAAATCGTTGCACGTTTATGCGACGGATATGGACAACATCACATACGTCATGATACCTGTGACGATAGAACCATTTCGTCGTACGTCTTTGCAACGATATATAATATCGTCGCATACCGAAGTAAAGGCGCTCCAAATCCTCATTTCAAAAATTGAAATATGCGACGTTTTTACATTTCGTCGCACGCCTTAAGACGTGCGACAACTTGGCTTCGTCGCAAGCCCAAGAATAGGTCCTCAAATCATCGTCTCGAAGACCAAGGCTTGCGACGATTTTTCTTTCATCTCACATGATTGCGACGAATTCATGTGTTTGTCGCATGCTGCAATTTTTTCCCTCGAAAATCAGTGCCTCGAAAATAAGACTTGCGACGACTTTTATTTAGTCGCACATGGTTGCGACGAAAAACCCTATTTTGTCGCAGGTTGCAATTTATCCTCTCGAAAATCAACGCCTCGAAAAACCAAGGCTTACGACGATTGGGCTTTCGTCGCAAGTTTCATTTTCATATCGTTTCTTCTTCCTTTCAGTCTTCCATTTGCATTAGATTTTATTTTTCAATTGGTTTCTTTTGTCATGCCGCCGATCGCCTCCAAATTCTTTGCAAACGCCGTTTGGCGCCGCCACCATTGCGCAGCTTCTTCACCTCGCCTTCACTGTAAGCACCCTTTCGTCGATTGCCCTCCAGCCACCGCACTTCGTCACCCATTGCCCACTGCCCCAGCCGTTGCACCTCCTCGCCGACCGTCGCTGCTCCTTGTCAACTCCGACCACCATTTAGAGGTTAGCTCCTTGTCACCTTTGACCACTATATTTTTTTTTAAATAATTTTATCTATTAGAGTAGTCTTACACAAGGTATAGTTTTTGTTCATGTGTACATGTGTGGCAGTCATTGTTATTGCATTAATAAAAGTAAATTAAATTCATACTTTTGTGGCCATTTCGAAATTAAACATGCTGGAAAAGATATGTTGAAACTAAAGTAACTGTGTTATTGAATGTCTTTCAGCGATTCCGATGAGAATGACTTCCAATATAACAAAAAACAGAAATAGGAAATAAGGAATCAGAAGTGAAAGAATTCCTAAATAGTTTGCTTAGTCGAGCTCATGAATTTTTAGTTAAATCAATCGGTCCTCCGTGCTTTGTTGCAATCAACCCTTGAACTTAGAAAAATAATAGAGGATTGATTGCAACACTTAACAAAGTATATGAGGTTGATTAATCAAATTCAAAAGTCACTGTTGTAGGGTGCAACGAAAGGTTGCTCCGGTGGGATTTTATTTCAGATTCTTCTTCTTCAAGTGGTAGGTTTTGAAAATCTGTAAGTTCAATTTATGATATATGAAAATTTGGCATGGCTTTGAATGTGGTTGATGAAATTTGTTAGTTAGTTATTTGAAGTTCAAACTATTGTTTGATTATATATGCATGGTTGAACTATTCATGGAACTTAAAATCAAAATCTTGAATATGGTTAGTATTTTAGGATTGCTTGACTTAATTAATTATAGGGTGAGTTTGCATAACCTAAAATTTAGAATTCAAGATTATATTTGGTATACTTATTTGTTATATCATATTATAAATTTGATAGGTTTTTTAACTTTATTTTGTTGGCTATGCACAATATTAGTTAAATCATGGTTGATGGTTGAAGGCAAGATGATAAACTCTGAAAAAATTCCTAATTACACATAGATACTTTAATTTAGGAGCCACAAACTAAGATGAATAGTTTAAACCCTTAACTTAAACTATCTCTAAATTATTATGTTAAATATTATCTAACAAAATATCTTTAAAATATTACTAAAGATGATGAGTTTCCTTTGATTTTTCATAGGATAAAAGTTGGACAAAACTTCGAAATAGATTATGCAAAAAATATACTGACGTAATCAGATCATTTATTAGTTTGACAGAGAAGCATGTCGATAATAGAGGGTTTACACGTTGTCCATGCAAACATTGTCAAACTGGCATAATGAAACGACCTTGTGATGTCGAAAGTGATTTATACACATACGGAATGTCCTTCACCTATAATAGATGGATATATCATGACGAAACTCCAGATTTATTCTTTTTGGAGCCTACGGAGAAAGATAAAACACAACAAGAACCTTTGGAAGCTCCTCAAAATATAGGTAATGAAAATGAAATGATTGATATGTTGAATGATTTGACAAGTAGGGGACACACTGAACACAATGGTAACGAAAACTTCACTGGGATTGAAACAAGTGATAGTAACAGAGGTAGTAGTAGTAAGTTTCAATCAATGTTTGATAAGGTTAATGAAGAACTATATCCTGGATGTACTAAGATTACTGCTTTAACTTTTTTGGTCAAATTAATGCATATAGTTCTTGGATATGTTTAACAGAGGTAGTAGTAGTAAGTTTCAATCAATGTTTACTTGATGGTACCAAAATTCCAAATTCTTATTATGGTACAAAAAAGGCACTGCGTGACTTGGGTTTAGGTTATAAATGCATACATGCGTGTAAGAATGATTACATGTTATTTTGGAAAGAACACGAACAAACAGAAATTTGTCCACAGTGCAATGAATCTCGTTACGAAATATGCAAGAAGAAGGGGAAAATTTCCATATAAGATTTTAAGACATTTTACCTTGATACCAAGAGTACAAAGATTATTTCATTCGAAGTATACTGCAAGTGATATGAGATGGCATAAAGAAAAACGAATGAACATTGATGGAGTTTTGAGCCATCCGGCAGATGCAGAGGCATGGAAAGACTTTGATACAAAATATAATTGGTTTGTAGAAGATGCAAGGAATGTAAGGTTAGATCTAGCTACTGATGGATTCAACCCATTTGGCAACATGAGTACATCATACAATACGTGACCAGTGATATTAATTCCATATAACTTTCCACCATGGAAGTGCATGAAAGAAACATTTTTCTTCATGTCGTTACTTATACCGGGGCCAAAATCTCCAGGAAAAGAGATAGATATTTACTTACAACCATTAATGGATGAATTGAAAGAATTATGGAGTAACGACATTGAGACTTACGATGCTTATAGTGGTCAAAACTTTCGTCTTCATGCAGCTTTGATGTGGACAATTAATGGCTTTCCAACATATGGTAATTTGTCGGGATGGAGCACTAAAGGATATAAGGCATTTCTAGTTTGTAATCTGCCACATCTGATTTGTTGCATAATAAGATATGCTACATGGGTCACCGTCGATATTTACCTATGAATCATTCATGGCGTAAAAACAAACAATTTAATGGCAAGACAAAATATAGGGTGCAACCACAATCTTTTTTGGGATTAGATGTTCTTCATCAGCTAGAAGTCTAAGTATCACCATAGTAGAATGCTTGTTGGTAAGTTAAATATTGTATTTATTTTATTTTATTTTATTATATAGCTTGTTAGTACAACCGTGGTAAAATGATGATGTTTTATTGATTTTAAAGAATAAATTTGATGTGGACTACTTTCAACGACATATCAAGAAATTCATTCATTATGAGATTGGAGCTCGATTTAAGGACTACAGATCCATACTGTACCAACACTACAAAAAAATCGTGATCCGATTGAGGCTCGACATCGTCCATATAAAAATATTTCTCTTGAAGTTTGGGCACGATTGTGTGATAGATGAGAGACAAGTGAATGGAAGGTAAACCTTAACTAAATTTTTAAAATTTTTAAATCATAAATTAATATATTTTATAACTATACTTTGTAATTCAGGACAAGTCAGAAAAAACAAAAACTAGCAGAAGTAAACTCTCTTTTAGCCATTGTGCTGGTATGAAGTCATTTTTGTCCATCGAGAAGATAAGGTATGAACATTTATTTAATTCAGAGTTTTTAATATTATTTTATGTACTAAGCATTAATATTTATTTTTGAACAGAGAAAGGAAGATGGTTCGTATTTAAGTCCCATTGATATCTTCTACGAAACTCATTGGTCAGCTGCAAAGGGTTGGACAGACGTTGCAGCAGAAGAGGCACACGTAAGTATTCATCAAAATATCTTAATATATGTAATTACTTTCACAAAATATGACTTAGGGTTTATGATATTTTGTATGTTTATTTTGAATTGTATAGAAAAATATGGTAGCATTAAGAAAAGAGCAAGCCAACTCAAGTACCCCAATGAGTGAAGATGAAATTATGGCTACTGTTATTGGAAAAAATTCTTCATATGTGAAAGGGATGGGATATGGACCAAAACCACCAGAAAGTCAAAAGCAATCATCTTACTCACAGGAGTATGTCCAATCCTTGGAGGCTCGCATTGAAAAAACACAAGAACTAATGGAGGCTCAACACCAAGAGAATGAGAGGAATCGAGCTCTTTTAGAATAACAGATCATGACACAACAATTAAATACGGAACAAGCATTGAGTAGTCAACGTCAAGAAATGGAGATGCAACGTCAAGAGTATGAAAGAAGGTTTAGTCAAATGAATGAAATTTTGGAGAGATTTACTGGAGCCAATCCATCACTTAGGAAAGTAATTTCATAACTTTTAAATTATATACATAGATTTATTATTTTGTATAGTGATGACGAATGGTGATTTATTATTTTGTTTGAGAGAGATGAGTGGTTAGAATTTTGAGGGGAAGAAGTGGCTACCTATCTTGTGCTTAAGTTAAATAATTGTGACTATATTTGTATGTGCAGGACTAGATATCGATCTTTTGTTGTCAGAACGACAAACGGATTATCTTCATCTTTTAGGCTTCAAACATTCAACCACTTTTGTTTCGGTATGACAAACGAAATTGCTTAGCTTTCCTTGTCTTTGTCTGATCTTGGTTCTATTGTTTCCTTTGTTTAACTTATGATACTCTGAATCATCGTATTCTATTGATTTGGAGCCCAACCTATGATGTGTAGTAGATTGGTGGAGGTTGGGCAAGTCTGAGTAACTTTAGAAGTGTTTTTTCTCGTTCTCCAGGTCATAATTTTTTTTTGTGATTCTCCAGGTTATGTTGTTATGCTGCCAAAATTTCAGCACAAGCGGTGTGGCTTGGGATAACGTCGTAGATAGGATCATGCAGGGTTTAGGGTCGTTACAATTACTAAGGTTTTTAAATCCTACATTTTGTGTAAATGACATGATGACCATTATTTTGTAACTTGGAAACTTTACTATGTGTAAAGTGAAAATTTTTCCTAGAATGGTTTCATGTGTGGATATGAATCAAACGAAATTATTTACCTTTCCTTATCTTTGTCTGATCTTGGTTCTTTTGTGTATTTTGTTGCCCAACCTATGATGTGTAGTAATGTGATAAAGGTTGGACAAAGTCTGAGTATCTTTAGAAGTGTTTTTACTGATTCTCCAGGTTATAAATTTTATTTGGGATTCTAGGTTATGTCGTTATGCTGCCAAAATTTCAGCACGAGCGGTGTGGCTTGGGATAACGTTGTACACTATGTGTAATTTGGAAACTTTTCTTAGAATGGTTTAATGTGTGGATATGAATCTTAGATATGAATCTTAGTTGTCTTATTTTTATGAGTATATAATGATTTCATTTTCATTCAAGTTAACTTATATTTGATCTCAAATAGTTTCAGGGACAATTTAGAATGAATGCTCTTTCCAAATGACTTCTTTTAAAAAATATATAAAATTTTATGACGAATAATAATATCGTCACATTTCATTTAAAAAGCAACACGTTTAAAAAAAAAAGGTGCGACGGAATAACATTTCGTCGCATTATTTGCACATGCGACAAATAATATTGCGTCTCAGGTTACGACGATTTATAGTACGTCGCAGCTAGCAACGAAACTATTACGTCGCATCTAGCGACGAAACTATTACGCGCACAGTTTTACTAAGCGACGTAATCTTTTCGTCGCTAGCTGCGACGTACTATAAATCGTCGCAACCTGCGACAAAAATGGGCAGTCGTCTCTAAAACGATTCACCGACTGTGCTTTAGGGACGTTTTTTCTGACGATAAAATTTTCGTCTCTAAAAGCGTTTTGCGTCGCATTCTAATCTTTTGCATCGTATTTATTTCGTCGCTAAAGGTCATTTTCTTGTAGTGTTATATTTAATAAAATTAATTAAATAATTAAATAAATGAAAAAAATATAAAAAACTAAAAAAAACGTCCATTACGCCCATCACCCACGATATTCGCGCACGCACACTGCCACCAACGCAACAACGTTGCAACTATGTCGTCCTAAACGCCTGCCAGGCATCTTGACGCTGAGCGACGTTGCAACTCTGCTCATAGCGTTGCAATGTTGTTGCTGCATAAAGCCTCTAACCACATGCCAGGCGTTGCAATGCTGATGAATAACGTTGCAACGCCATCGTCTGGACAACAATGATAACGACTATTTTTTGCCCAATTCCACTTCGTTTCTTCACAACAACACTTTGCCACGAACGACACAGACTTACAGACTCAATTTACAATATATTTTGCCCAAAACACCGGGCCTTACATTGAACTTTTCAATTGAATTGTAAATCTAAATGTCAAATCATGTAAACATCCACTTTTGCAAAACCACATGCAATTTCTCTAAATTGAATGCTATACCCACCTAATTTTGAGCAATTTCTAACACAATTAAGAGCATGATTAGGCTCTGATACCAATTTAAGGGAATGGAATCCCGTGTGGAAGCGAATAATCGCCTTTGCTCTTAATCGTGTGACATAGAATTGCTCAAAAACAGTAAATCTAGGCTAAACATACTAATTTGAAAACATAAAGAGTTGGAAGGTTATCTTTGAAGACCAATTCTTCACGTGGTTCCACGTTGTCAACGATCTCTTCTTCTCTACGATCGAATTCACGAATACCACCAAAAGAACTTCTAAGTTGTTCTCTAGGAGAGGGGGAGAGGTGGGATCTCCTTTTGGATTAGAGATTTTTGTAGAGAGTTTTTGGAGAGAGCTTTAGTTTGCTAGATTTTCAAAACTTAGCAAATGCATCACGTCCCCTAAAATGCATCCAAAAGGATGCTTTTATAGGCACTGTGGGTGGAGACAAATTCTCCACCCATCTTGTCACTAACTCCACATATTATGCATAAATGCATAATAGAAAGTGGCAAACACCTTATTATATGAATCATATTCACATAATGTGGAGAAATTGCATTTAATTAAATCCAATTTCATCTCTCCAAAATTCTACCATAAGTTATGTCATAATTCCATAATTAGACATAATTAAGTTCAATATGAATCATATTCACATCGAACTATATATTATATCAATCATATCATATATAATTGATATAATCCCTAAATTGAACTTGAACATTTCAAATTCATTCCAAAACTTTATACCCTCTATTAATTCCATGTTGAAACAATTGAGGGACCTAATGAACCTACAGATCATGAGCTCCAACGATACGAGATTGACTAATCAAACTCATTGATCCCGTCAATCAACATTCGTTAACTACGAGTCACTCCACTAAAGACCCGTAGCTGCACTTTCCCACTGTAGGACAAGTTGTGTCTATTGATTTAACCAATGCCCGTGAATCAACCCTTCACAGGTCGTTCGTAGTCACATTTGGGTCAAATTACCGTTTTACCCCTGTGATTACTTCTTGCACCTTAAACACCATTGATCCTCTAATGAACAACAAGTTTATGGTCCGACCATAAACATTATCCCTCTCGGGCTAACAAGAGGAAGAGACCCCATTGTTCAAGACCTGGATACAACTCTTAAGGGAACAACCTATCTAGTTTCCCTAGAACGAGAACGAGTGAATTCCTTCTTGCGAAGTTGAGTCCCCAACTCCCTACAAGGTTTCATCCCTGAGAAGGTAGGCATATTGAGTCAGCAACTCTGGTCACTCTCACCCGTACTAGTCAAAGGATAATCCCCGACAGACAGAAGTTCGCAACTCGCTCAGGATTTAGGTTGAATCACTATTTGTCATCGTTTGAATTATTTGCCCTAACCTATCAACTGTATTACTGGATTAGTCTAACAATTCTTGGTCCAGTCTTGTACAAACTCTTTGCACAGGATGCCCACACTCGCATGTCAACTACATGAACGAGCTGAATCGCCTCGTTTGTATCAAATACAAAGTGGGTCGCATCCATAGTGTTAACAGGATAAGGTACCAAACCTAATTCATCTACTATAGACCATTTGTACCACATTCTAATTGTGATCCTATAGCTTAGTTTATTGGATTTAAGTTTGTAATTGCAAGAATACAAGATTGAAGGAAAAATAACAACTTTATTCATTTCTTCAAATAATTAAAAATACACGAGTTTAGGGCATAAATCCCAACATTAGCATCTTTCTTTGCTAAGAGGTACTTTATTCCAGCATGGTCAGTGTACACTGTCACGTTGACTCCTACCAAATAAGCTCTAAACTTCTGGAATGCAAAGACCACAACCAACAACTCTTTCTATGTGGTTGTATAATTCAACTGGGCTTAATTGAGGGTCTTGCTAGTATAGTAAATTGGATGAATCAGTTTTCCCTGCCTCTGGCCCAACATAGCCCCCAATTAGGGCTTGAGATGATAGGTGTTGTGACTAAAGCTAATTTCAGCTTGTGAAAGGCTTGTGCACAATCAACATTGAATTCAAATGGCCTGCTTAACTCTAGCAGTGTACAAAGAGGTTTAGCTATTTTTGAGAAATCCTTGATGAACCTCTTGTAAAAGCCAGCATGGTCTAAAAAACTTTGAATGCCCTTAACTGAAGATGAAGGCTCTAATTTTGCAATAACCTCCACCTTGGCCTTATCCACTTCAATACCTTCTCTAGAGACTTTGTGGCCAAGGATAATCCCTTCTGTTACCATAAACTAGCACTTCTCCCAATTCAAAACTAAACTCGTATCTTCACATCTCTTCAAGACTTTTCCTAGATTAACCAAACATTCTTCAAAGGATCTGCCAAACACTGAAAAGTCATCCATGAACACTTCCATAATATTCTCCACAAGGTCAGAGAAATTGGCCATCATACACCCTTGGAAAATTGTTGGAGCATTACACAGTCTAAAAGGCATCTTTCTAAAATAAAAGGTGCCATAGGGACAAGTGAATGTGGTTTTCTCTTAATCCTGAGGGGTTATGGTAATCTGGTTATATCCACTGTACCCATCTAAGAAGCAGTAGAATGCTTGTCCAGCTAACCTATCCAACATTTGATCAATAAAAGGTAAAGAAAAGTGATCCTGGTTTGTTTAATCTTCTGTAGTCCATACAGATTCTCCAACCACTTACTGTGCTTGTTGGAATTAATTCATTAGCAGAATTTGTCACTACAGTTACCCCACCTTTCTTTGGAACACATTGAACTGGACTTACCCAGTTACTGTCATAGATAGGGTAAATAATCTAAGCATCTAGTCATTTTATGATTTCTTTCTTGACTACTTCTTTCATAGTTGGGTTCAACCTTCTTTGCTGCTCCACTGACTCGAAGTTGCCCTCTTCAAAGTTAATCTTATGAATACAATATGAGGGGCTTATTCCCTTGATGTCAGCTAGTGTCCACCCTATGGCCTTTCTGTATTGCTTAAGAACCTTGATCAACATTTCCTCATTACTAGGCATCAAATTTGCAACAATCACTATAGGAAGAGTCTCCTTATCTCCCAAAAAAGCATACTTGAGATGCTTAAGTAGTGGTTTCAGCTCTGAAACAGGAGACACTTGAATTGAAGGTTGCAAAGGCAAACTGCTTCTATCTTCTAGTTCCAAAGATTCAAAGATTGCCTTGCTCTCAGCCAAATCAGCTTCATCTTGTTGGGATTTATGCCCTAAACTTGTGTAATTTTGATCAATTAAATAAAGTGTTATTTGTTTTGATAGAATTACAGTCTTGCTTTATAAATCCAATAAACTAAGCTCCAAGGTTATAACTTTTATCATGAACATCAGTGTAGTGGACACTATTTGGGTTGAGTTCAAGAATATAACCTAAATAGTCTATGGTATAAGAATAAGGTTGGAAACCTCATTCTGGGAACACCATGGATGCAACTCACTTTGTAATTAGTACAAATGAGGTAATCCAACTCATTCATGTAGTTGACATGCGAGTGGGGGCATCCTGTATGAAGAGTTTGTTGGGATTTATGCCCTAAACTTGTGTAATTTGGTCAATTAAATAAAGTGTTATTTGTTTTGATAAGATTACAGTCTTGCTTTTATAAATCCAATAAACTAAGCTCCAAGGTTATAACATTTATCTTGAAATCAATGTAGTGGACACTATTTGGGTTGAGTTCAAGATTATAACCTAAATAGTCTATGGTATAAGAATAAGGTTGGAAACCTCATTCTAGTAACACCATGGATGCGACCCACTTTGTAATTAGTACAAATGAGGTAATCCAACTCATTCATGTAGTTGACATGCGAGTGGGGCATCCATGTATGAAGAGTTCATACAAGAGACTGGATCGCAAAATTATTAGTCTAACCAAAGATAACACAGCGCAATGAGATAAGACTAGTAATTTATAGATGGTCATTAGTGACTCGACTGAATCCCGAGCAAGTTAAGAACTCCCGCTATAAGGGTTTGTCCTTAGACTAGTATGGGTGAGAGTGGCTCAGAGGCCGACTCTCAATAAGCATACCTTCTCTCAGTGACGTAACCTCGTGAGGTAGTCGGGAACTTAATCTGCAAAGATGGAATCTCATTCCTCTATCGAGGAATTAGATAGGTTGTTCCTCTTAAGAATCGACTCCAAGTCTTGAACAACGGGCCCCACCTCTATGAGGGTATGAGTCTAAGGTAGAACCTTAGACTTGTTGTTCATTAGAGGATCGGTGGTGCTTAAGGAGCAAAAAGGTAATCACGAGGGGTAAAACGTAAATTTGACCCAACCGTGATTACGAACAACCTGTGAAGGGTCGACTCATGGGTAATGACTATATCAGTGGACACAATATTATCTATAGTGAGGAGAGTGTAACTACAAGTCTATAGTGGTGTGGCTTGTAGTTAATGAATATTGATTAACTGGATCAAAGAGTTTGATCAGTTAATCTCACATCATTGGAGCTCATGATCTGTAGGTCCATTAGATCCCTCCGTTGGCTCAATATGGTAATATTAAGGGTATAAAGTTATGAGTGAAATTGAAGTGTTCAATTTCATACATGAGGAGTTATATCAATTATATATGATATAATTGATATAATATATAGTTTTAATGTGAATTAGATTCATATATAAACTATATACTAAAGAGAGATTATAGGAGGGGTAGGATGGTCATTTCCATCCTATTTCCCTATATATATGGTTGCATGAGATGCAACTAGGTTAAGGATTTTTAAAATCATTCTAAGCAAAGGTTTTGGAAAAGCTCTTTTGTTGTTGTTGGAAGAGTTCCAAGACAACAAAAACATCTCTCTCTCAAAATACCTCACATCCCCTAAAGGGAACTCACCTTCCTCCCTCACCTAGAGAACAACGGAGAAGATCCGGTTGTCGTGTCTTCGCACGTTGGAGTTCTTGTTGCTGAGATCGTGACCATGGAGAGAGGAGCACTTGAAGAAAGGTTCTTCAAAGGTAAATTCTTGCTGTCCATTTCACTTTTATGCTTAATCTAGTTTTGTATGTTCTTGAATTTATCGTTGTAACTAAATCAAGAGTGCACGATTCGCAATCGCTTCCGCTGCGGGGACTTCGATTCCCTTCACAGTTCATACAAGACTGGATCGCAAATTATTAGTCTAACCAGTGTAACACCGTTAACAGGATAAGACTAGTAAGTTATAGATGGTCATTAGTGACTCGACTTGAATCCTGAGCAAGTTAAGAACTCCTGCTTATAAGGGTTTGTCCTTAGACTAGTATGAGGAGAGTGGCACATGTAGCCGCTCAATAAGCCTACCTTCTCGTGACGTAACCTCGTAGGTAGCCGGGAACTTAATCGTGCAAGATGGAATTCACTCATTACTCTACTAAGGAATTAGATAGGTTGTTCCCTTAAGAATCGACTCTGTGTCTTGAACAATGGGGCCCCGCCCTCTATGAGAGTATGAGTCTAAGGTAGGACCTTAGACTTGTTGTTCATTAGAGGATAAGTGGTGCTTAAGGAGCAAAGAGGTAATCATGGGGGTAAAACGATAATTTGACTCAACTGTGATTACGAACAACCTGTGAAGGGTCGACTCATGGGTAATGACTATATCAGTGGACACAATATTATCTATAGTGAGGAGAGTGCAGCTACAAGTCTATAGTGGAGTGACTTGTAGTTAATGAATATTGATTAACTGGATCAAAGAGTTTGATCAGTTAATCTCACATCATTGGAGTTCATGAACTGTAGGTCCATTAGATCCCTCCGTTGGCTCAATATGGTAATATTGAGAGTATAAAGTTAGGAGTGAAATTGAAGTGTTCAATTTCATACATGAGGTGTTATATCAATTATATATGATATAATTGATATAATATATAGTTTTAATGTGAATTAGATTCATATATAAACTATATACTAAAGAGAGAATAAAGGAGGGGTATGATGGTCATTTCCATCCCATTCCCCTATATATATGGTTGCATGAGATGCAACTAGGTTAAGACATTCTAAGGAATTACAAGCTCTCTCTTGTTGTGTTGTTGGAAGAGTTCCAAAGCCAAAGCACACATCTCTCTCAAAATATTTCACCTCTCCTAAAGGAACCCACTTTCCTCCCTCACCTAGAGAACAACGGAGAAGATCCGGTGGTCGTGTCTTCGTACGTTGGAGTTCCTGTTGCTGAGATCGTGATCGTGAGAGAGTGGAGCAGTTGAAGAAAGGTTCTTCAAAGGTAATTATCTTGTTGTCCATTCTGTTTTACATGCTTAAGCTAGTTATATTTGTTCTTGAATTTATCGTTGTGACTAAATCAAGAGTGCGCGATTCGCAATCGCTTCCGCTGCGGGACTTCGATTCCCTTCACATCTTCCTTGTGCTACTTATCCTGGAGTACCCCTAATTCATCTGCAAATCCTTCCCATTACTTGAGCTATTACAGGTTGACATGTTCTCTTCAAACACTTCAGCTATCATTTCCATTAGATGTATTGTTGAGCATTGTTCTAACTCATCAGGGTACTTCATCGAATCATAAATACTGAACTTTACCTCTTGGTCATTCATTCTCAAGGTAATTGTACCTTCATAAACATCTACAATGGTTCTCCCAGTTTTCAAAAAAGGTCTTCCTAAGATAATTGAGACATCTTGGTTAGCTTTATAGTCCAAAATGATAAAATCCACTGGAAAAATGAATTGGCCTACCTGAACCAAAATGTCCTCAATTTTTCCTTTTGGGTATGTTATGGACCTACCAGCAAGCTGGAGAGTCACTGTTGTAGGACAAAATTCTCCTATACCTAACCCTTTGTAGATGGATAAAGGCATAAGGTTTATACTAGCTCCTAAGTCACATAGGGTTTTACCTAACTTCTTTCTTCCAATTGAAACTGGAACTGTGAATGACCCTGGATCTTTCTCCTTGTGAAAGATTTTGTTCCTAAATACTGCACTACACTCTTCATTCAAAGAGCCCACTTTAAATTCTTGTAATCTCTCTTTCTCAGAACAAACATCCTTGAGAAATTTCATGTAGTTTGACATATGTCTTAGGATGTTAATGTGGATCTCCTTCAGTATATCTAAAAATTTCTCAAAGTGAGCCTCTCTTTCTTTTCTCTTACTTATTCTCTGTGGGAAGGATGGTGGGGGAGGCTTAAAATCTATGACTATATCAGACTTGATCAGTGAGGGCTTACTTTACTTCTCTTTAGATTCTTCCTCTCTGAATACAGCTTGTCCAATCTTTGACTCGAACTTTTCTTCTGCTTTCAATCGTTTGGTCCTCTTATTCATTCAATTCCTTTATGTCATCATCTCTTCCCACTGTTTTTCTACTTCTTAACTCTATTGCCTGAACTTGCTCCTTTCCTTCCCTTTTAGGTGGTTCAATATCAGTTGGTAACTTGCCTTGAGGCCTGATTTTCAACTCGTTTGCTATTTGACCAAGCCATATTTCAAAATTTCTCATTGAAGTTAAATGGCTCTGAATGACTGCATCTGTCCTTGCCATGAAGTCCTTCAACACATTCTCTACAGATGCACTAGAAGCTTGTGGAGGGTTTATAGGCCTTTGGTTCTCAAATCCTAGCCGATTTTGATTTCCAAAAGCAGGGGGTTGCCTACATAGCACACTGATTTCCAAAAGCAGGGGGTTGAGTTCATCCTAGCTTGTGGTTGAGGTGCTTCGGCAGTACTGCTTTGGCCACCTCAAGAAAAGTTAGGATGGTTCATCCAACCAGGATTATAAGTATTGAAGTATGGGTTATTCCTATGGTTGGCTTGATGGTTGCCTACATAGCACACTGATGCTGGATTTTGAGGGCAATGCTCATAAACATGCCCTTCCCCACAGTAAGCACATACTTCATGACTTCCAACTTGATTCACAGTAGTTGAATTCTACACAGATGACACATTATTGGTTGCATTCCCCACAGAAAGATTCTTCAACATATTTGTTATAGATGCCATATGAGTATTTAAAGCAGATAAAACATCTAACTCCAACATTCCTTTAGCTTTCCTACTAGGATTATTCCTAATGTCTTCCCACTGGCAATTGTTGGAAGATATCCTCTCCAAAATTTCAAAAGCTTCATTGTAGGTTTCGGACAATAGAGCTCCATTGGCTGAGGCATTAACAACTTGCTTGGTTGTTGTATTTAAACCATGGTAGAATGTCTCCATCTGAATGCAGTGAGGAAGTCCATGATGAGGGCATCTTCTCAACAAATCTTTAAATCTCTCTCAGGCCTCACTCACTGTTTCATCTTTATTTTATTGGAAATATACAATATCACTTCGCAGTCTAGCATTTTTAGTTGGGGGAAAGTACTTAATAAGGAACTTTTCAGCCAAGGTGTTCCATGAATTTATAACTCCAGGGGGCAGGGAATCTAACCAAGCCTTAGCTGCATCCCTAAGAGAATAAGGGAAGAGGTTAAGTCTTAAGACCTCTTTGGATACCCCAGGCATGATAAAAGAATCACACAATCCCAGAAAGGCTCTCAGAGGAGCATGTGGGTCCTAAGCAGACAAACCATGATACTGCCCTATTGACTGCAACATCTGAAACATTACTGCTTTCAACTCAAAAGAAGGGGCTTCAATTTAAGGTCTTACTATCCCTGGATTCAACTCATCCACCAGGGGATTGACATAGATTCTGATGGATCTTTCCCTATCATTTGTTAAAGGATAGCATTATCAGAACCTATAGCCTGATTAACTGCTTCAGCTTGTCTCATTTCAGGCTGTTGGACTGGTTGAGTTAAAGGGTCCCTAGGAAAGTGAGGGTTTGTCATTGTTTCTCTCTGATCTCTCAATCTCCTTCTGAATGTTCTTTCTATCTCTGGATCTAAGATAAATTCCAGTCCTGGTTGATCGCTCATGCACAACTTAATTCAAATACATGAAACAAAACAACAACTCAACCAGTTATATTTATGAAGCTCAAATTCACCAAAATCTAACTCAATTTCAATAATTCTTGCAACTAATCCCCGACAACAAAGCCAAAAACTTGTTGCTAAAAGAAGTGTAATTGAGTTTTGTCAAAATAACACCTTGATATGTGCAAGTATACACAACCTTATTGCAACAAGTGATAAGTAATTTAATTGATTCTCAGGGATTAGTATCAAGAAGAATTGTTGAAATAGACTTTAAATGAAACAAGAGTTCCAAACATCAATCAGGGACTAAACACTTAAAAATAAACTTGCATGAATAAACTCTATACAATTCTAAAACTGGAATAACATAAATAAGAGGTGAACTCTATTAATTAAGACATGGGTTGAATTAGGGGGTTGATTATGCTTCTTACAAGCCAAATGTTGCAGCATTAAGACTGCTCCATCACTTAATGTAAGTTTTCACAGACTTTTCCCAGAGATCTTTAATTCCAACAACTAATTCCCATTAAATTGCTTCTTAATAAACCACTCCTTGCATTAATTAGGTTAGTTACTATTCCTAGTATCCTCAATTACCCTAGAGCTAGCCCCTAATCAGAACTAATCTTAGTCACAGAAATTAGTCTACTCTTCCTTTTTCCAAATTCAGAATAAACACAACTAAACCAGATGGTCAGACAGATCTTAGCTTGGATTAAGTCCACAATGACTAAAAGTGAGAATGTGTGCAGCTCATGTTGTGCATTTAACTCAAATTCACATAACCTTTCCTAATTCTTCCCCTTAACTGATTAACTCATGATAAGGAAGTAAAAAAAACTAGTGACACTTGAATTTAATTGACAAAGCATTGCAAGGTCCAAAATACAAACAAGAAAGCAAAGGCAGTACACTGAGAAAGAAACTAAAATTAACCAAAATTAAAAGTAGAGTAAGCAATAAATTTGTATAACTATCGAGAGGAGATCAACTTTCTTTCCCAAGGAATCTTGTTTTCTTCTCTCCAGCTCCACAGGGTATCCCTAAGGTGTGCTTATCGAGAAAACGACTCCCAAACTAATTCTCAAAGCCCCCCTCACAAAATGGTAAAAAGAGGCTTAAATAACACCCTTCCAAATAAGAATCAAGGCTTTTGTGGCAATGGCACTCCAACAATCATCTTCTGAATGGTCCAACGTGGGTCAACTGTCAGGCTCATTAATTGAGGTGGCTGCCACGTGTTCTAGTTGCTTGCACTTTCCAACAAGATGCTCATGACAAACCTCAAGCTTCAACAATCTTGCAATTCTTTACTCCATCAACTGAATTGTTGTTTAATCTTTCTAAATGTTCCAGCATTTTCTGCTGTCTCTTCCTAATCAACGAATGTTGCAGCAATTGACCATTATGCACTTAGTATTTGAACACAATATTGCAGCAATCCCCTTGCAAAGATCATAATGGCATCCATTAGGCATCACTTAGCTTAAAATACTAACATAAGACTTTTTTAATAAAAAAGATGATTAAGCAGCTTAGAAGTACAATTTCTAACTCTAAAATGTAACTGTACACACTTAAAGAGGCTCAAATCACCTAGAATGATCCACTTAATAGCTCTCTTTTGCAGAGCTATCAGTGCCCATTGACCAAGCCCTGGAGACAACACTTATTTATAATGGTGTGTGGTGAAGTTAAAATCTCCACCAATTCACAAAAATACCACAACTATATAATATGCAATTCATATTTGCATATCATATAATATATGGTATCTCATACCTTATTATACAAATCCCATTTGCATAATTGTGAAATTTTAAATTGAATCATATTCAATTTAATTTCTCTCAAATCAATTTATCCAAATTAGCCCTAATTAAATAATTAGGCTACACTATAGTTTATTATGAATCTCATTCACATTAAAGTATATATTATGTCCATTATATCACATATAAATGACATAATCACTCTTTTAATGAATTTGAACACTTCAAATCCACTCCAAACTGTAAACCCCCATTGAGTCCAATTTGAGCCAACCGAGGGACCTAATGGACCTATAGATGATGAGCTCCAATGATACGAGATTAACCGATCAAACACTTTGACCCAGTTAATCAACATTCATTAACTACAGTAACACTCCACTATAGGCTATAGTTGCACTCTTTTCACTATAGGACAAGTTGTATCCATCGATATAACCAATGCTCGTGAATCGACCCTTCATAGGTTGTTCTAGTCACAGCTGGGTTGAATAACCATTTTACCCTTGTGTCTACCTCTTGCTCCTTAAGTCACACTGCTCCTCTAATGAACCACTTTGTTGCATGGTCCAACCATAAACAACATCTCTCTCGTGCCAGTGAGAGGGTGGGCGCCCGTTGTCCAAGCCCTGGAAACAACACTTAAGGGAACAACCCCTCTAGTTTTCCTAACTCGTGAAAGAGTGAATTCCTTTTTGCTTAGTTAAGTTCCCAGCTCCCCACGTGATTCTTTCCCCAAGAAGATAGACATATTGGGCGAGCGACTCAGGCCACCCTCACCCGTACTAGTCGAAGGACAGGCCCCTGCAGACAAGAGTCTGTAACACGCTCAGGATTAAGGGCGAGTCACTAATGGTCATCTATGAAGTTATTAGTCCTATACTGTTAACGGTGTTACATCAGTAGGTCTAATAATTCACGGTCCGGTCTTGTACAATCTCAATGCACAGGTTGGCCCCACTCGCATGTCAACCACATGAACAAGTTTGATCATCTCGTTTTTATCTAATACAAAGCAGGTTGCATCCACAGTGTTGATAGGATGAGGTTCCCAACCCTATCCATATACTGTAAGTCGTTCGAGTCAATAACTCGAATGTGAACCTACCTGTGTGTCCACTACACACTGTTCAAGTTCTCTCATACAATATAACCCTGAAGCTTGGTTTATTGGATGAAGTTTATAAAATGCGAGATACAAAGTTTGAATAATAAATAACATTTATTCATTAATTCAACAATTGTTACAAAGTACATGAGGTTTGGGCATACACCCCAACAGTGTCAACTTATAATCGGCCCCAAATTTAATTATTTGCAACCTCTAATTTGGAATAACGATGTGGCAACTGAGGATTGGCCGAAATTTCTATGTCAACAACTAGATATCAATTGAAGCTTCAACCTCGATAACAAGCTACAAAGCAATCAAGAAAAACTCACCTTCAAGAACAAGATGTGAAGCCCTCGAATTAAATTCGCATCCGACAACAAGTTACAAAGCCCTCAGACAAATTACACTTAAGAGAGAGAAAAAATTAGAGGATAAACATTAGAGATTGTACTTCACTAAACTCAAATCAATACGAATAAAAGTTCATTGTAAGCGTATCTTTTTTTGTTTTTGTTGTTGAAATCTAATATGAACAGTGATATTAAAAATACTAAATCATAATAGAAATAGAAAAAAATCGTTGGAGCTAATTAATTAACAAATGATAATAGAGATGTAAAATAATAATATTCAACCATTAATAAATTCAACTAATAATTAATTTTAAAAACTAATCATATTCAGAACATATAAAACTAATTTTAATTAATGGTAAGATAATTGTAATCCAAACATCAAACTCAAGTTATTTTAATATTCTAAAATTTTTAAAAAAATACATACACGTGCATGCACGTGAATAATAGACTAGTATAGATAAAAGGTTAATGTTATAGATATTTCTAAAAAATTATAAATAGAAATTATAAATTAAATTAATAAAGAAATATTTTACATTTTTAAATGAGTTAAAAGATTTATTACTAATATAATGTTCACATTAATGATTTTTTCTATCTTTTTAGTGTTTCATCAATTATCTAACTGTGTAATTGAAATGTCGATTCATCACTTACATCGATTATCTAACTGCGTAATCAAAATGTCGATTCACCATTTATATCGATATCAAACTTTATAGATATGTAGAGTCAATGAAAATTTAATACTGTGATTTATGGTTGTAGGTTAATTAAGGAGGCATAAATAACAAGGAAGCACAGTGAAGACCATCAGTCTATTTTATTTTTAGGCTTGGCCAAAGTGTTGCCTCTGCTAAGTTAGGATTGAAATTAGTTTCATAATTTCAAATAATCATGAATGCAGTTCTCACTATATTCTCTTTCTTTTTTTCGGTACTTAATACTTTTATTAACCACGGTTTGACAATTTTACAACTATTTATTCTTTGAAAAAAAGAAAAAAATTGTATGGTACACAAGATAGGACACTAATTACAAATTCAAAAGTTAATAATTTTTTTTAATAGAATTCAAAAGTTAATAGTTTGATCCAAACATAATGAGTATTTACTCTTTTAGTAAGTAATGAGGAGGCATGTATTTTTCAATTTTTTTTAATTTTGATTTTAATCAAATCCATGATATTAGGGTGCGACACATGTGAGCACTAATACACCAAATTACTCATAACTCGTGCCGGGAAGAAATTATTGGAGCAAGACACCATAATATTATAAAAGTATTTCAATTTTATATCAAACGATTATTAGTGACATGCATATTTTTTTAATCTATATAAAATGTTATTGAGAGCAATCATATTGTGACAATTTCATTCATATTATGACAATCTCATTGAATAATTTTTTTATATCTAGGAGAGAGTAATTCTCGGTTGAGCACATTTGAGATTTACACCCCTTTAAAAAAGATTGATTCAAATACCATTTTTGGTTTCTTTACTTTGTGACTTTTCTAGTTTTAGTCTACATGCTTTAAAATGTCCAAATTTAGTCCTAGTACTTTCAATAAATCTTAGTTTCACTCATGTTTGCAACAATTAACTCTTATATATATATAATCAATTTGAAAATAACTTAAATGTAACGACTCAGACCCGAGATTTGGAATCTGGATTTGGCCCCTGTTGACCCCAACATTCTCCTGCATCCCTTGCGACCTGACCACATTACCATGTCGTTCATACCATCATTGAGCCACTTGCGAGAGTGAAGACTTTACTCACAAACTAACACAGGTCCTTTTAGCATGTCTTGTCCTCACTCACATGCTTCTAGGAAAATTTCGAGAATGTCATCCAACATAGAATTGCTCCAAGCCAAACACACTTAATTTTGGAGTTTCTATGATTATGACACTGAAAAACAAGGATGCAACTATGGTAAAAAGCGATTGAGATGTTGATTTATTGCTAGGCATAAATTCAATTGAGCTCAAGCACTTAGTAATTCTTGGCTTAAGATCACCAATTTCATGTAATCAATCCTTTATCTCTAGAGTTGTGCTTAATTTAATCAATTATTATGCCTCTCAAGAATTGGACTCCAGTTTTGTAAATATTAGTTTGGATTTTATTTTATTTGTCTCGATACTCACTCTAAAATTATGTTTCTCTAAATAAAATTGAGTATAATTAACTATGATATTTAGTTAACCTAAAAACTCTAATCTCTTGGATGATTCTGACTATTAATCACTATAAATATTTGGAGATCTGAATTTATAAATGTATCTTGGATTTAATTTATAATTTTTAAAAATTAAGTTTATCTTCCAGCCTTGAATTTTCTTGTTTTGTTATCTACTTTTAGCATATGTTTTCTAAAAAACAAGCCACAGTTTTAAAAACAAAAAAATACTTTTAAAAAGTTGTTTTGTTTTGTTTTAATTTGACTAAGCATTCAAATGTTTTTCCAATAAAGATGAAAATCATCGTAAAAATAGTGAGAAAGTAAACACAATTTTTGTTTAAAAAAAAAAATCAAATAATTATCAAACGGAACCTTAACTTTAGATAAATGTTATCCATATTACCACCAGACATGATACAAACATGTTTGAAGAAAAGAAGAATCAATTTTGACAACTTTATGTTTGATGTTTGAAATCTCCCTCCTAACTTCATTCAGCATTTCCATTTAATCATGGGCTAATTTCATAGTTTAGAGAGAATCTGATACGACTGCTAGCTAGGCAACTTAGGAGCCAATCACACTAATGACTCGTGATGGAAAATATTTAAGAGAAAGAAGACTGGAAAGTTCTATCAATTTTTTTATAAATTTGAGGAGGAATTAGAAAATTTTTTCCGTTAGATGACTTTTTTCGTTCTTTAAAAAATTTTCAATTCACTAAATATTGTGCTATTAAAGTTAATCAATATTAGATTTAATATTTATCAATGATGAAGAGTTGAATTGAAAAATATTAATACATGAAGTATTAAATTAAAACTCCATAAATAACAATGACTAAAATTTAAAAAGCGAGCATGGAATGTTAAAATATATGGTAAAAAATCAATTTATACCCCTAAATTGAGAATTGTATCGCTTAAAATAAATTAAATTGAGTATAAATTAAAAGCTAGGTCCCATTTGACATTTGGTTTTTGATTTTTGGCTTTTGAAAATTAAGTTTGTTTTCTCTCAATTTTTATTAGGGGTGTACAAGTAACCCGGTAACTCGACCAACCCGGACTATCCAACCCAAATCGTAAGGGTTGGGTAGGGTTAGATTTTTTTTCGGTTTGGGTTGAGTTAGAAGTTTGAAGAACCGAAAAGTTTGGGTCGGTTGGGTCGGTTCTCGGGTTGGGCCTTTTAGGCTCGGGTTGACCCAACCCAACCCAACCCAACTCAAAGTGTATATTTTTTTAATTTTATTTTAATTAAATATATACTTATAAATGAATTATTTGTCAATTTCTTATGTTTTCTTCTAGACTTCTAACAAAATGTTAAGATGTTATGGATTTTGAAGTTTGATATTTGAATTTTATGTGATTTTAGTTATTAATTCAAGAAAAAATATTTTAAATAATTTAAAAAATAATTAAAAAAATAAAAAAGTTAACCCGGTGACCAAACCCGAAAATACTGGGTTGGGTTGGGTTGGGTTGGGTTACTCTCATGAATAGGGTTGGTTGGGTTGAAGGAATGACCAACCCGAATTTTCGGGTTGATCCAAAAATCTCCCTCAACCCAACCCAACCCGGCTTATGTACACCCCTAATTTTTATACGATAAGTTTCATCTCACTTAATGAACCATTTGAATTCTTAGACAAATTCTAAAAACAAAATTAAGTTTAAAACTATTTTTTTAGTTTTCAAAACATGGCTCGATTTTTCAAAACTTTTGAAAGTTTAAGGGTATTTTTGACACAAATCTCATAGTTCATGGGTATTTTCTATAATTTAGCCTTAAAAAACTTGAATTTTTAGCTAAATTTAAAAAAACAAAAAACAACTTCTTGGAATCTTTTTTTTTTTTAATTTTTCAAAAAACTTGCCTTGATTTTTTAAAACACATATAAGAAAACATGAAAAATTAAGGATGGAAGTAGTATTTATAGACTTAATTTTCAAAAATAAAAAACCAAATAGTTATTACATTGAGCCTAAATGGTTATCAAATGTGACCGTAAACTTTCATAATTGAGTCAATTTAGATACCCAACAGAATTTCGTTTTAAAACGATTCCATAACTTTTTCATGCCTTTTAAGATATTTTTAATTATAAAGATAAACATAAAATTATAGAGAAATGTTTGAATCAAACATATAGTAACGAATTTTCATTACCCGCTTTTCATCTTCTCATCTTTTTCTATTTTTCTTTATTTATTTATAAAAAATTACGTGATAATTTCTCTTTCTTGTTTTTGGGAGGATTTTGAAAAAGAATAACTTTATTTAGTTGATTTGGTTGAATTACAATAAATCACTCATGGATAGTCCAAATTGATTTATAAATTTAATTTAAATTGATAAATTATTATTTAGATTTTAATTTCAACGTTAAATTTGAGAGTATAAATTATTTTTTTTTTCAAATATATATTTGGCTTTATCTATAGAAAAATAGGATGTTTCATTGATAACCAAACAATTTGTTTTTATTTTTTTAAAAAAACAATTATTGTTATCAATAAGCTGCACAACAGTTAAGAAGTTAGGTAGTTAGATAGATCGGGATAACATTTAAATATTGCCCTTGTATATATATATGCACAAGCACAACTACCGGAGAGGATCGGAAAAGTAGATCAGGGTGAAGAATAAGGAAAAAGGGATATGAGTTTATTATTGTTTTAAAAAAATAAAATAATGATAAATAAGGAAAGGGACCACAAGTCCCTTCTCGGTTTTGTTAACAAAAATTAAAAAAAAATTAAAAAAAAAAGTGCTACACAGCCAAAATGACAAGTCCTACGGGGCTTCGAGTGGGTTTATTCGACAGCGAATAGAAAATTAGGACTTTATAAGTTGGCAGAGTTAATATAAGGCTATTGTTGGTCGCTCGAGATAGTTGTCCATGATAGTTGTCAATCGTTGAATATTAGAGACGGTGATAAAATATGTTAATAAAGTTACTATATAAGTTAATAGAGTTAATATCCTAACACTGTATTACAAGTTGATAAAATGGAGTTGAATTAATTTTTCTATAGGTAAACAGAAATTCAACTCAAATCAATTCATGGGCTAAACATCCCTAAAATATATTTCAATTTTATATCTTCAAAAAAAAATAAATAAAAAGAAAACAAAAAAAATGGAGTGTACTTTGTCCCATATTTTAATCTAGTATTTTGAAATTGTATGAATGTAATAGCTCGTTTGATAATCATTTGATTTTTTATTTTTCGTTTTCGATTTTAAAAATTAAGCTTACAAATGCTATTTTCAATTATAGAGTTTCTTAGTTTGTTATCTAATTTGTATTTATATTTTTAAAATTCAAGTCAAAATATAAAGTTAAAAAAAAAGTTTTTTATGAATGGTTTTGTTTTTTGAATTAAGCAAAGAATTCAAATGTTTTTCTTCACAAATAAAATCATTTAGAACAGTAAGAAATCAAACACATCTTTTTTTTTTTTTTCAAACATATGAAAATCATTTAGAAAAATGGTAAAAAATCAAAACACAACTTTTAGAAATTAAAACAAAAAATCAAATATTTTTCTAACGAGATCTTAACTTTTAGGCAATTATTACCATCGCACAAACAAGCTTGAAGAGAAGAGAATCAATCTTGACAACTTTATCTTCGGTGTTTGAAATTTACATCTGGTTTCACTCCACATTTCTATTTAATTAATCATTGATTAATTTTATAGTTAAGAGAGAATCTGATACGACTACTAGCCAGGGTAGTTGGAACTTAGGAGCCAATCATACTAATGAGTCGTGATGGCCATTATTTCCACCAATATTCAAAAAAAAAACATTTGGTAAAGAATTAGAATTTTTTTTCCGTTAGATTACATTTTTCATTTTTTTACGATTTTTCAATTCAACCATATATTAATGACCCCAAGTTAATTCAAATCCTCAAATAGATGTATTGTGCTATTAAAATTTATCATTCTTAGATTTAATATGTAGTCATAATAAAGGGTTAAATTGAAAAATATTAATACATGAAATATTAAATTAAAACTCTTTAAATAATAATGATTAAATTGTAAAAAACAAACCTTGGAAGTTAAAATACATATGAAAAAAATCAATTACTCTTAAAATTTGGAAGTTTTATCACTTAAAATCTCAAACTAATAATTATATAAATTAAAATTTTGAACTTTTATAAACGAATCAATTTAGATACTACATATTAATTTTATTTTAAATTCGTTGCATAATTATTACATGTGTATAAGAATTCTTTAATAGTAACGAGCAACAGTAAATTATAGAAAAATATTTGAATCAAATATACAATAACTTCATTAATATGAGTGATTTTTCATATGACTACTCATCTATAAAGAACTATAGGATAACCTTATAAATATATTCGTCTTAATTTATGTCTCTAATTGTATATCAGTTTCATTGTAATGAAATAAACAAGGGAAATTACATTCCATTATCTCTCTGTATTAATATGGTGTCAGAGTATTGAAAATAAAATTCTACCAAAATTTATTAAAAATGAACAATGTTTAGTAAAGGTATTAATTAAAAGGACTACAAACAACCATGGTTACAATGAGAAGGACCACATTCATATCTAGCCCAAACAAAAACGTACAATCAGAGGACTATCATTAATAAGCTAGTATTAATATATTGTAAAGTTAGGCCACCAAAAATTACGAAGAATATACGTAGATATATTTGGTTCATACGTGTCTTACAAAGAGGCTATCACACTCTCATTTTGGTGGTGGAAGAAATGAAATTTAATTCCTCATTCAGACGGAGGATGTTGACTGGATAGGATAGATATAGGTAAGGGTGGAACTGGAAAAAAATATAATAAAAGCGATTTTAATACCATAAAAATTGAGGTCGAATAATTCAAATAAAAATTTAAGTGTGATTTTAAGTTCGAGAAAAGTGATTCTAACCATTTTAAAATTAATCTAAGGTGACATAAGCTTGACTCTTCCAACTCTTTTTCTTCTCTTTGACTACAAATAAAAGAGGTTAATGAAATATGACTTAAATAGTTTTAATATTGTGTTTATGGCTAACTCGATTTTAGTAACAAGTTAATATAATGTTGATTTCCCCAAATGTTCTTGGTGGACATGTGTATATACCATCATCATTTAACTAACTCTTAAATTCTATTTTGAAAAAAAAGAAATACACATTTGAAAAAAAAAATCGTGTTGTTCAACTATTTAATATATTAATTCGGAAAATAGTTTTTTTGGTTGAAGACATACAAACAGAAAAAGCAATCAAGTAAGAAAACGACTAATCAAAGAAGGTAAACTAGCACTTGAAGAACAATTGGAGCAATTGGAGGTAGCTGAGGACCATGAAATTGACCCCAAAATCATTTAGTATTTAAGAAGGCAATCGGGAACCCTCGATCTCAAGAGTAAAGGTATGAGGATGAAGGTTTAAATGCATGCCATTTTTTGGGACTCGAATGTTTAAACAAAAACAATGTTAATTGGAAGAGATGATGAGATTTTCAAATCTATCATTAATGGAGGACAACATGATAATTATTCATATTGAGCCAGAATCAACATTTGGTAGGCGATGGTTGTCATTTAGGGATTCTATTTTTTCTTTACTCATGTTTAATTGATACTTTCTCAGGATAAAAACTTCACCTGCATGTCGGGTATCGAAAAATCCTTGTCGTTAATATTGTGTTGTAGATACTAATATATACAAGAATGAGATAAGTCTAATCACGAGAAAATACCATCAAAAGAAGTTGTAGGTTGGAGTATCGAAAGGGATGTACAAGGATTGTTACTTTCTAAAGAAACTAGTAAGTATGAGGAAATACCATCAAAAGAAGTCTTTGTATATTGTAGATCAGGTATCGTCGATATTGGGTTGTAGACACTAATATATACAGTAAGAAGGTAAGTCTAAAGGAGTTAGTAAACACGAAAAAATACCATCCAAAGAAGTTGTAGGCTAGTAGATATAAATATTTTTTGGAATCCATGGGAGGCAATACATAGGGTAGATACAAGAAGATAGATACATTTATAATTATCCATATTTATAATTTGTGCATTCAACTTATTTTTAATTGGAGTTAATTCGAAGTGAAGGAAAATAAAAGTTGTTAAATTGCGTTTAACAAAAAAGTATTATGTAGTATGTTTCCTTGTTTTGTTTTGTTTTAAGATTTTATTTGTTTTAGAATTTTATTTGGTTGTTATAAAAGAGAAAATATAGTTTTGTTTGTTAGA
Source organism: Trichosanthes cucumerina (assembly GCA_036507285.1). Lineage (NCBI taxonomy): Eukaryota > Viridiplantae > Streptophyta > Magnoliopsida > Cucurbitales > Cucurbitaceae > Trichosanthes > Trichosanthes cucumerina. Next base: position 55,994,855 of record CM071838.1, read on the forward strand.
TCTCATTTGTTTGTCATGAGAAAAAATATAGATTTGTTATTTTTTTAAGAATTTCATTTAGTTGAGAAAATGTAGGTAAAAACATTTACGTCTATTAATAATTAATAAAATAATTAAAAATTAAGTTTAGACATGTTTGAGGGGAAAAAAAAGATTGGTAGCTATTTTTGAATTTGCACTATTAATTGATATTCGGGCTGACTACACGAATGGCCAAATTTTGGTTTTAGCTTTCAAAAATAGCCATATGGTTTTAACTTTTTAAAAATGACCAATTTTTTTTCGAAAAATTAATAAAAGACCAAATTAACCCTAACCAATTATTAATTTAAATTCCTAGATTATAGGGTAGTTATTTTTGGGGGGCAATTGGGTTGGTAGCAAAAAGACCCAATATAATTGCCATATAGCAAATTACTCAATCTATTTGCAAAAATAGCAAAAATTTGAAAAGAGAAACTGAAATTACTAAAACACTCTACGCCAACCACTGATATTAGTGATATCACTTATAGAAGTCTGTTTATTTAATAACTATTTTTTTGTCTGTTTATTTAATAATTAATTTTTTTTCTTATTATTTTGATAAACTACTATTGTGATATCTATCACTGATAGAAGTGATAGACTTATATCAGTGATAGTTGTCTGATAGACTTCTACCATAGTTGTCTATCTATTACCTATTACTCATAACTTTTCTATTATCTATTAGACTTCTTGTTCCTATTCGACTTCTATTACTGTCTTTCACTGATAGAAGTGATAGACTACTATCACTGTTAATGATTGATAAAAGTTAATGAAAAAGAAGTGATAGACTACTATCACTGATAGAAGTAATAGTAGACTACTATCACTGATAGAAATGATAGGCTTCTATCGGTGATAGTTGTCTGCTAGACTTCTACCTATCTATTACCTATTATTCATAACTTTTCTATTAGACTTCTTGTTCTTCACGATTATTAACTTCTTTCTTCTATCTGACTTCTATCAGTGTTAGATGTCTATCACTGATAGTTGTCTATTAATCATTAACTTCTTTCCAATGATAGACTTCTATCAGTGAGAGATGTCTATCACTGATAAAAGTGATAAGCTTCTATCAGTGGTACTTGTCTATCTGTTAGCTACTACTGTTTATTGTGTGGTTTTCAAATTTTCTCATCAGATGCCAAAGTTCTTGTGTCCATAGTATTGATATTAAACTTTTGAAACAATCACAAACCTTGTATTGATAGTATGAATAGTATGATAACAACAATATTGAGTTCTATCTTGAAAAAATATATCTAAAACCAATTGTCAAAAATTACATCATGGTAAATATGGTGGAAATTTACATGTCCTACGATTGTGACCGACACGATGACAATGACTACATTTTGTGTGACTTCTTGCTTCACCAATCGACGAAATCCTTTACTTTCGGGGTCTTCCTGCTTGACGTCTAACAATTGGAGGTAAAGCATTCATGACAACATCTATCGAACTCTATTTAGAATGATTCCCAACTGGGCGGATTACACCTCCATAAGTTGTCACTCTCATCACTAATTGCACAAGAGGAGTCATCGAAACAAGCATTAGTAATATGAGCAACTAAAGAATATCTTGTATTTTGATCTTTCACTAAAGTTAAAAACCAAACAACATCTTTATCTTCTTGAATTTTAACCACATCCTGAGCATCATTTATCCCATAACCTAATAACATCGACAATTCTATAGAAAAAATAGAACTATCCATTAGAACTTCTTTCGCAATCAGATTAATAAAATCATCAAAACACATCATCTCATCAACCAAAATTCCAATGGTCTTGTAATTCTCTTAGAAATTTTTCTCATTCCATTGTCCACTATAAAAAATAACTATTGGAAGTTTCATCATAGTTCCTGCGAAAATTAATAACAACATTAACAACATTAAGTAATATAGAAATCGATCACCACAATAGTCACTCGTATATCATTGATCAATGATATCACTGATATCACTGATAGTATTGATATCTATTGATCACTAATATCACTGATATCATATATAGAAACCGACCACCACAATAGTCACTCGTATATCATTGATCAATGATATCACTAATATCACTGATAGTATTGATATCTATTGATCATTAATATCACTGATATCATATCTATTGATCACTGATATCATTGATATCTACTGATCACTGATATCACTATCATATATATTGATCAATGATATCATTGATATCATTGATATCTAGAAAACAATGATAGATACCACTGATGTCAATAGTCACTCGTATATCATTGATCAATGATATCACTGATAGTATTGATATCTATTGATCACTAATATCACTGATATCATATCTATTGATCAATGATATCAGTGATATCATTGATATCTAGAAAACAGTAATAGATATCACTGATATCACTGATATTATTGATATCTACTGATCACTGATATCACTATCATATATATTGATCAATGATATCATTGATATCATTGATATCTAGAAAACAATGATAGATACCACTGATGTCATTGATGTCATGTGTATATCGTAGATGGCTACTAGCATATCTAGAAAACAAAACAATCACCAAAATCGGACTTGCGACTCCAAAACATTGCAGAAAAACAGTGATATAACAAAATGAACAGAAGAAATACCCACGAAAAAATCTTCGGTTGATTGAAAAACTCAAATTGTAACGCCCCTACTTTTCTATGACCAACTCCTAGGGACATTACTACACATGCATGCGTTTATAGGCCGAGAGATAAAAGAACTTAAAAGAAATTTCCAATGAACATAAATAGTTTCAGGGATCCCAAAAAAAACAAAACATTAAAATCAGATAAAAGCATCGATTTAGCATGGCCTATTAAAGCGTAAATAAGTTTAACTCCAAATAAAAATATAGAGACAACATCAGTTTGAAACAAGAATATGCGGAAATCATGCCGGTTCCCATGGTCTTAGTAACGCTCCTCCGTCACACGCCCGCACGCCCTTTCCTTTACTCGAAAACATTTTTAAAAGAAAGGGTGAGTATTGCAAAACAATACCAGTAAAGTAACCTCGCTACGAGGTTTGGGATATGCATACACATACATTCATGACCTTTAAACTCATTCGTAACATACATATACGGGACCTAAAACTTTCTCATATTGTCGTCTCTTTAATCCATGACTTCCTTTTTAATTGTGTATTGTCGTCTTTAATCCATGATCGCTTTCTCATTTGTGTATTGTCGTGTCTTTAATCCATGATCGCTTATTTAATTGTCAGTCTTTAATCCATGAGCGCTTATTTAATTGTGGGGCCGATCGGTCATCCCGAGTCATTTCATTTCGAGTCCTCTCAGGACCACTTCTCGTAATTAGACCCATAGAGTCTCTATTGCATGTTTGACCATGCACATAATGATCTCGGGGATACCAATGTCCACACTATTCATTAATTCATTTCGTGGCATACAAAACATGCATGAGGTCCCATCATTCACATAATAATAGTGCACATGTCACAAATATCATCGTCGATATGCAAATCATACTTTTCTCATGATACTTTGAAGATCATACTTTTGTAAGAAAACATGAAATATTCTCATGCAAATTCTTCATCATATTCTCACATGAAATACTGGAATACTTTTACATAGCATACGAGAATAATCTCACATAAAATAATGGTTTATTTCCACATGGTGCATCGAAATATTTGCACATAAAATATTAAGTATTCTCACGATAATATCTCAGATATTTTCGTATGGAAAAATATAAACTAATTCCGCATGAAATCATGAAAATCATTTTCATTTAATCCCATTAAAAGTTCGGCACAAGGTCCCTTACCTCGAGCTTTGATTTTGCTCCAAAACCTAATCGAACTCTTTGCCTACTCTTCCTTTAGTGAAACCTGATTCACACCATAGTTTCCGAATTCAATCTCCAAGCATTCACTAAATCCCTAATCATGCGATACTTAAATTACGGTATTAAGATATCGTGCCCCGCTTACCTCGAGCTCAATGCGAAAACCTATTAACCCTTAGTCCGTTTTGACGATCAACCTCCAATTCTGCTCCAAGTTTGTTTCCTACAAAAAGTATTCGAACCCGTAACCTAAGTTCTCAACCAAACGCTTAAGTAATCGACAGGACACAAATAATTCTCAATCGAACTCGATACTTAGCAAGATCGCTCACCGAACTGTAGATCTTAGCTGCTGTAAGATACTGCTGGCCGGCGCGGTGATCGGAGGTGAGGCTGGACGTCCACGGCAGCAGCTGTTCGTGGCTCGTGCGGTGGCCGGCGGACGCGTAAGGGCCCTCGGTGCTGCCGGAATTCGACGGAGAGAGAGAGCCTGCTGTTCGGAAGCTCCTCACGTCGGCGGCTGGAGCTTTGTGACGTCCGGCGTAGGAGACTACTCGGCTGATCGATCGACCCCTCGCCGACGCATCAAGCTCCGCGGTTCGGCGGCGTTACATTTCTACCGGAGTGACGTGAAGTCCGCCGAGGTTTTGCGATGGTCGCTCACGCGTAGGGACTCGACGCTGCAGGGCTCGCCGGCGGCAACTCCGCGCTAGGGCGTTCGCGGATCGGGAGAGAACCGGCTCGTGGCTTGGAGGCGTCTCCGTCCGAGGCTTCGGGTGGCTTCGACGGGAGCTACTGATCGGCCTTCTGTCGAGGCTTCTTTGGTCCGAAATGCCGCACGTACTGCATTTCGTTCGTGAGTTCGCCGCGCGAGAGCTTGGAGGTTCGTCCGCTCGTGATTCCGGCCGGCGGTAGTAGCACAATGATGGTATGCTGCAGCTAGGTCAAAACGAGAAGAGAGGGGCTAGGGTTAGGGTTTGCATTCTAGGTCTAAAATGAGATGAAGGAGATGATGATGGCCTAGGGTTTTCTTATGGTTAAATACTAAGGAGGCTTAAGGTTTAGGGTTTTAGGTCAAGTCTTATACAACCCTTATTTAAGCAATAATCACCAAAACGCCCTTGAAATTGCCTTTTCCTTTAATTTCATAGTTAATCTCATCTTAAAAGAAATAATTCACATAAGCTAAACAAAATTACGGTCTCCCTCTCGCCGAGCTTGATTAAAATCACTAATCCAGCTAAACACGGCGTTTACTAGAGCGTTAAATAAAATAAATAATAATACCTGTGATGATGGTCGTCACAATCTTCCCTCCTTAAGAACTTTCGTCCTCGAAAGTTCCTATTCTTGGAATAGTTCAGGATATTTAGCGCGTACTTCCTCTTCTCGCTCCCAGGTAGCTTCTTCCGTGCGGTGGTTCTGCCACAACACTTTAACTAAGCTGATCTCGCGGTTACGGAGGGTCTTTCGGTCTCTTGCAATAATTTGTACCCTGGCTGCTCGCCATAACTCAGATCTTCTGCTAATTGCAATGGTTCGAAGTCTACGACATGCGTCGGGTCTGAAACGTACTTTCTCAACATGGAGACATGAAACACGTTATGGACCGCTGAAAGGGAAGGTGGCAGTGCTAATCTGTAGGCCACTGCACCGATCCTCTCTAAAATTTCAAATGGTCCGATGAATCGCGGACTCAACTTCCCTTTCCGGCCAAACCTTAGAATTCCCTTCATTGGGGCCACCTTAAGAAATACGTGGTCCCCAACATCGAATTCTAGGTCTCTTCGCCTCGTCGTGTCGCATAACTCTTCTGCTGCTTTTGGGCGGCTCGCATCCGCGCCCTAATCTTTTGCACCGCCTCATTAGTGACTGTACTAGTCTCGACCCAACAATCGGCGTTCACTAACCTCCTCCCGAAAAACGGAGTTCTCGCAACGTTTTCCATAGAGAGCTTCAAATGGAGCCATTCCGATGGTCGATCGATAATCGCGTTATTATAAGCAAACTCCATCGATGCAAATGAGTGTCCCAACCGCTCGGGAAGTCTAAAGTGCAAGCTCGCAACATATCCTCTAATATCTCGGTTTAATCGCTACGCATGCCCATCCGCTGCAGTGGATGAAAAGTCGCATCAAGTTCAACCTGCAACCTAACGCTCTCTGTAAACTTCTCCGGAAGTTGGAGGTGAAACGTGGATCCTCGCAAAATAATCTTGACCGGAATCCCATGCAAACGGACTATCTCTTCCAGTAAAAAGCCGCGCCCACTTATCTCAGAGGGATAGGTGGGTTTCCACTGGTATGAAATGTGTCTTGACTTTGTTAATCTGGCCCACTATGACCCAAATTACTGTGTAACCTCGTAAAGTTCTAGGCGGTCCAACTATGAAATCCATAGAGATCTCCTCCCATTTCCACTTTGAGGCACATGTAAAGGTTGCGGCAATCCCGCGTCTCTCGCTTCAGGTGCCTTCACTGCCGACGACAAGTCAAACATTTGCTGACAAACTCTGCTACGTCGCGCTTCATGTTGCACCACCAAAACGACTGTTTCAGATCTCGGTACATCTTGGTACTGCCAGGATGCATAGAAAATGGTGAGTTATGGGCTTCGCTCAACATTTCAGTTTTCGGTTTATGTCGCCGCCGCACACATAATCGACCTTGAAATAGTAATCCTCCATCCGTGGATAGGGCAAACTCGCAACTCACCGTAGTTTCTTTGGAGTACGCTTTTCTACTAACTGAGGGTCCACCAGCTGAGCCTCAATGATACGTTGTCTCAAGGTCGGTTGTACTGTTAACTGGGCTAACTGAGCCGTGGTCTTTCCTACTAGTACGCAATTTCCGCTCGAGGCAAACTCTGCCTGTAACTCTGCATACCGCTCGTCACTCACCTCGCAGTAAGTATGCACTTCTCACGAGGGCATCGCCCACTACATTAGCCTTACCGGGATGGTATTGTATGTCAATATCATAATCTTTCACTAATTCCAACCATCTGCGTTGCCTCATGTTCAATTCCTTCTGGGTGAACAGATACTTCAGACTTTTATGATCTGTGAAAATCTGAATTTTCTCGCCATACAGGTAGTGTCTCCAGATCTTTAATGCAAAGACCACTGCTGCTAGTTCTAAGTCATGAGTTGGATAGTTCCTCTCGTGCGTCTTCAATTGTCGGGATGCATAAGCTATGACCTTACCGTGGCCGCATCGCATACACCCCCACCCTTTCTTAGAAGCATCACATCAGAAACCACAAAGCTCCTGCTCCCTGGGAATCTGTAAGAATCGGGGCTGACACTAATCTGTACTTGAGTTCCTGGAAACTCGCCTCACAAGCATCATCCCAAACAAATGAGTTTCCCTTGCGCGTCAGCTGCGTCATAGGCATGGCTATCTTGGCAAAATCCTGCACGAATCGTCTATAATATCCCGCAAGACCCGTAAAACTACGTACCTCTGTGAACTGGTGGTGGGACGAGAGGCCACTGTGTGACGGCCTCCACTTTCACTGGGTCAACAGAGACTCAACTTTCGAGACACAACATGCCCTAGGAAAGATACATGCGAGCTGAATTCACACTTGGAGAATTTTGCATACAACTTATTCTCTCTCAAATGTGAGTAAAACTTTCTCGTGTGCATTTCATGCTCTTCATCACACCGAGTATATCGAGATATCGTCGATGAACACAATCGCGAACTTATCAAGGAACTCTTTGAATAAACGGTTCATCAAGTCCATGAATGCGCAGGGAGCATTGGTCGGACCAAACGGCATCACTCGTGGAACTCGTAATGCCCATAACGTGATCTCAATCTTTGTTTTAGGGATATCCTTCACACCGATCCTCAATCGATGGTAGCTCGATCTCGAGATCAATCTTAGAGAACACTGCCGCTCCTTGCAATCGATCGAACAAATCATCTATTCTCGGGAGAGGGTATTTATTCTTGATCGTAACTTTATTCAACTCCTGTAATCTATACACAAAGCGCATGGATCCGCTTTTCTTTTCACGAACAATACAGTGCTCCCGGTATGCAAACGCTGGGCGTATAAACCCTTTGTCTAGCAAGTCTTGTAATCGTATTTTTAGTTCTTTCAACTCTCGCGCGCCATTCATGCGGGGCCTTGGATATCGGGTCGTCCCCAATCCCAATCCGATGTTAAAATCTACCTCCTCGATTGGAGGTATTCCGGAGGTCCTCGGGAAAGACGCCTCAGAAACTCATTCACTATCTGTATGCGATGTCACTGTGATCTCCGTGCACCTTGCATCTAGTATGCAAGCTAAGACGCCCCAAGCTCCCCGATGTAATAACTTTCTGGCCTTAAGGCGGCGTGAATTACCTTAGGCCTACTTCCCGCTATCGTGCCTCTGAACTCAGAGCGGGTTGGTGGTCGAGGAGTGAACACTACCTCCTTCCCCGAAACAATCAATACAAGCATGGTTCTGCGCACAACTAACCACCCATGCCCAATATTACATCAAAGTCAAACATGTCTAAAACTACTAGATTCACTTTGCTAACTCATGGTCCATGATGGTCACACTACCATCCTTGACTTTCATATTGGCTAACAAATTTATCCCCGCAGGAGTGGAGACAGACAGGGCATACTGTAACTGTTCTAGTTCTAACTCAGCTTGACTTACAAAGGATGCAGAAATAAAAGAGTGTGTAGAACCAGAATCAAATAATACAAAGGCAAGGTGCCCAAGTAATGGAAGTGTACCTGTAACCACTGAGTCTGAGCCATAGATATCTCTACTGGTGCTTGCATAAGCTCTCCCCTGATGTATAACCGGCTTCTACAAAGAGCCACTATTTATAACTCGAGGTCAAGCTAGTCTTTGGCTTGACTCGTCTGCACTATTAGCTCATGCCCTTCTTTTCCGCATGATCTCAAACACACTCCGACCGGCCAAACACTTACCCCAGTCTTTGCTACCACATTCTTTGCACTGTGGCCTATCTCCGCTGCTATTTCCCGATCTGTTGACTTGTGGTTTCTGACCGGAACCTGTACGAAAATGCCCTGGTCTATGCGGTGTACGCTGGGGACGCTGTGAGCTAGAATTTGGCTGGTCCCACTTCCTCTTATGATTTGCTATGGGCCGCCCGGTTAATTCACTACTACTGGCACATGCGATCTGCTGCACCCAAATCAATTCTCGCCACTCTCACCGCGAGGCGTAATCGAGGTGCTAATGCTTGGATAAAGCCTCGAACGTTCTCATCCACCCCATAATGAAGCGCTCGGTCTTCTTTGCCTCTGTATCTACCACCGGGAGCAAAGCGGACAAACGGGTAAATTCCCTCTCATACACCTCCACCGCCTCCTGCTTCGCACACCAGTAAGAATTCACGCTTTCTCCTCAGAACGAGTGCAGCAGCAGGTAAAATTTCCGCGAGAATGCTTCTTTGAACAGATTCTGTGTCGTTTCTCGTGGCGACAATGGTTCCTCAGGCGGACTCCCACCATAAATACGCGTCATCCTCAAAGATAAAGGTAGCACAGACACCCTCTCGGTCCTCGGGGCGGTTCATCAATCAAGATGGTCTCAATGGAGGACAACACAACTCAAATGATACAGGTGGGGTCACTGAAGACCCATTGAAAGATCTAGGATCATACTTCCCGAAGTCCTTCGTAACGAGACTCGAGTTGCATCGCTTCGCCCGATTAGCTTGGGCCACCGAGTGGCTCTCAGTAGCTCGCACTGCACTGACTGCATAGCCTCCACCATCATAGTCATAACATTGGCGTTCCCTTGATCCGCCATCAGGGCAACTGCAGTACATTCTCCCGGCGGTCGGTGATCCTGGGGAGGTCTCGAACGGGTGGAGCAACCTCTTCCCGATCTAGGGGTAATTCCGGTTGGGGCCAACGCTTTCCCTTGCCTCTCCGGCCCCTACCACGTCCCCTACCTCTCCTCGACCTCTAGGTGGCATTTTGTCAATACTACAATATAGAGAGTTTCTAACTTTCGCTTTCTTTACTTTCTAATCATAAGAGAGATCATCCCCTCAGGGTTTTAAGCTCATGTATATGCATAAAACGGTATCATATCATAATCATATACTTAATTAATAAAATATCAGAACGTACCTGGCGGTGACTGGGAAGCGTTGTTAAACCATGGGAACTACTCTGTGCTTACTCTGTAAGCAAGTCTACAGAACCCTTAAACCTAGGGCTCGATACCAACTATAACGCCCTACTTTTCTATGACCAACTCCTAGGACACATTACTACACATGCATGCGTTTATAGGCCGAGAGATAAAAAAACTTAAAAGAAATTTCCAATGAACATAAATAGTTTCAGGGATCCCAAAAAAAACAAAACATTAAAATCAGATAAAAGCATCGATTTAGCATGGCCTATTAAAGCGTAAATAAGTTTAACTCCAAATAAAAACATAGAGACAACATCGCTTTGAAACAAGAATATGCGGAAATCATGCTGCTTCCCATGGTCTTAGTAACGCCCTCCGTCACACGCCCGCACGCCCTTTCCTTTACCTCGAAAACATTTTTAAAAGAAAGGGTGAGTATTGCAAAACAATACCCAGTAAGTAACCTCGCTACCGAGGTTTGGGATATGCATACACATACATTCATGACCTTTAAACTCATTCGTAACATACATATACGGGACCTAAAACTTTCTCATATTGTCAGGTCTTTAATCCATGACTTCCTTTTTAATTGTGTATTGTCAGGTCTTTAATCCATGACTGCTTTCTCATTTGTGTATTGTCAGGTCTTTAATCCATGATCGCTATTTTTAATTGTCAGGTCTTTAATCCATGACTGCTTATTTAATTGTGGGGCCGACTGGTCATCCTGAGTCATTTCATTTCGAGTCCCTCACAGACCCCTGTAATTAGACCCATAGAGTCTCTATTGCATGTTTGACCATGCACATAATGATCTCAGGATACCAATGTCCACACTATTCATTAATTCATTTCGTGGCATACAAAACATGCATGAGGTCCCATCATTCACATAATAATAGTGCACATGTCACAAATATCATCGTCGATATGCAAATCATACTTTTCTCATAGATACGTTTTGAAGATCATACTTTTGTAAGAAAACATGAAATATTCTCATGCAAATTACATCATATATTCTCACATGAAATACTGGAATACTTTTACATAGCATACGAGAATAATCTCACATAAAATAATGGTTTATTTCCACATGGTGCATCGAAATATTTGCACATAAAATATTAAGTATTCTCACGATAATATCTCAGATATTTTCGTATGGAAAATATAAACTAATTCCGCATGAAATCATGAAAATCATTTTCATTTAATCCCATTAAAAGTTCGGCACAAGGTCCCTTTACCTCGAGCTTTGATTTTGCTCCAAAACCTAATCGAACTCTTTGCCTACTCTTCCTTTAGTGAAACTCGATTCACACCATAGTTTCCGAATTCAATCTCCAAGCATTCACTAAATCCCTAATCATGCGATACTTAAATTACGGTATTAAGATATCGTGCCCCGCTTACCTCGAGCTCAATGCGAAAACCTATTAACCCTTAGTCCGCTTTTGACGATCAACCTCCACCTGCTCCAAGTTTGTTTCCTACAAAAGTATTCGAACCCGTAACCTAAGTTCTCAACCAAACGCTTAAGTGTCATCGACAGACACAAATAATTCTCAATCGAACTCGACATTTAGCAAGATCGCTCGCCACCGAATCAGATCTTAGCCGCCAAGATATCTTCTTGCGCGCGGTGATCGGAGATGGAGGCCGGGCGCCCACGGCAGCAAATGCTCGTGGCTCGTCGGCGTGGGCGCGGACGCTGCGTAAGGGCCCTGGTCTCGCCGGGTCGACGGAGAGAGAGCTCGCTGCTCGGAAGCTCCTCACGCCGTGCGGCCGAGCTTTGTGACGTCCGGCGTGAGACTACTCGGTCCGATCGACGCACCCTCGCCGACGCATCAAGCTCCGCGGTTCGCGGCGTTACTCGGCTGGAGTGACGTGAAGTCTGTCGAGGTTTTGCAGATGGCTGGCTCACGCGTAGGGACTCGACGCTGCAGGGCTCGCCGGCGGCAACTCCGCGCTAGGGCGTTCGTGGATCGGGAGAGAACCGGCTCGTGGCTTGGAGGCGTCTCCGTCCGAGGCTTCGGGTGGCTTCGACGGGAGCTACTGATCGGCCTTCTGTCGAGGCTTGCTGGTCCGAGCGGCTGCACGGTACTTCCGTTCGTGAGTTCGCCGGCGTGAGAGCTTGGAGGGTTCGTCCGTTCGTGATTCCGGCCGGCGGTAGTAGCACAATGATGGTATCTTTGCAGGCTAGGTCAAAACGAGAAGAGAGGGGCTAGGGTTAGGGTTTGCATTCTAGGTCTAAAATGAGATGAAGGAGATGATGATGGCCTAGGGTTTTCTTATGGTTAAATACTAAGGAGGCTTAAGGTTTAGGGTTTTAGGTCAAGTCTTATACAACCCTTATTTAAGCAATAATCACCAAAACGCCCTTGAAATTGCCTTTTCCTTTAATTTCATAGTTAATCTCATCTTAAAAGAAATAATTCACATAAGCTAAACAAAATTACGGTCTCCCTCTCGCCGAGCTTGATTAAAATCACTAGTCCAGCTAAACACGACGTTTACTAGAGCGTTAAATAAAATAAATAATAATACCTGTGATGATGGTCGTCACAGAAATACCCACGAAAAGAGCTCCAATAGAAGATCGAATTGGAAGATATTTCAGAGGCTTGCGACTCCTATCACTGATAGACTGTAACACTCGTCACTTATAGGTACACTTGAATTTTTAGTTTGTTTCATTTTACTCTTCACAATTAAGTAGTTAGCTACTTGAGGGCACATTCATAGATAATTTAGGAGAAGAGGGGTACTTTGAGAAAAGGAAAAGAATGGATTTAGGGTTGAGAATTATTAAATAAAGGATTAGTATTTTAATATTATATATATATATATATACATTTTCTTTCTCCTTCTCTCAGCCGCACACTCAAAGGATTATTGAAAAAAAAAAGGAAAATAGACTCACGTTCTCCCAGTCGCACGCGAAGACCAAAAAAAAAAAAAAGGCACCCCTGCGATTTCTTCTTCTTTCCTTTGCGCCACCAGCCTCGTTCTTTTCTTCTCGTATGTGTGAGCCACTAAGTCCTGGGTAACAAGAATTCAAAATCTGATCAAATAAGGAAATACATGTGAATCATGGGTAACAAGGGTAAAATTGAAATTATAAAACCATTTTCAAAATATTTGTCATATTTGCAATTCTTTTTAAATCTTGCTATATCTGCAAATATTAAACCCAATCTTGCTACCCATTACAAATTCTCTATTTTTAATTTTATTTTAAAATGTAAAATAGATCACATCAAATATATAATCTAAACAAACAGATATAATTGAATTTAAAAATAAGATTTCAAATTAAAAATCAAAATAATTTAAATAAAAGAAATCACATCATACTAATTTAAACCAAATAAATAGACAAGAATTAAAAATTAATTTTGAAACAAAAATTAAAGAAGAGAAAGAAGTTAATCACCCAATAGTTAAACATGCAAATTAAACTCTCTGTTTCCGTAAAAAAGTAGAAACGATTCAAAAACAAAGCCAAGAGATTTTTGCCTTTTACCGAAAATTCGAGGCTTTCTAGGGTTTCTTCTCTCATTCCTTCATCTGAGCAGTCGAGGGGTCCGAAAGAATCATTGATCTAGTTCCTTCTCACTTCGATTCTTTGAGCAGAAAATTGGAACATTTAGAATGATTCTCCCTCTTTTGAAAGAGTTGAAGTCCAGTTCAAACTACGCATATAAAGAAGGTAAGTCATATTTTTTTCTTTCTTACTGTCGTTAATAAAATAATATGCTACACCTAAAAGAAAAGTTCAAAAATTGATTGTTGTACACTACGACTAGTAGGAAAAATCCAGAAACGAAGGAACAAAGGAAAAAGTAGGGTTTCCCCGAGAGACAACATCACCCAAATTTCAAGGTAACTATATCAATTTGTTTTCATATATAACCCGAGAATCTCAGATATACAGTGTAACAAAATTTTAAATATTGTGAAATAAGATTATTTCTTCCGTAGTTTAAATTATAAGTTTGATTTATATGCGAAACTGAGATTTCGGAGATCTACGCGGAACTCATGAACCGAGCAACAAAGAAGACACGACATCTTTAACATATGGACCTGCATTTGACCTCCATCTAAGCCAGGCTAAGATCTGATTTAATCCACGAAGATGATGACTGTTGTAGGAATTATGTTTTGTTAGACTTATGTTCACCAAGATAAACTATTTTAAGAGACAACTTTTGTTTTAGAGTATATTACTTTTATTGTAGTTTTGTTAATTTTCTAGGTTGGATTATTTGATATGAATGAATTAATGCAAAGATAGTTTATAAAGCGAATTGAATACCATTACTTTCACATGATTAAATTATTTTTCTATTTAGTCGTTTGAGTAACACGTGCAATTAAAAGCTATAACTTGTGAATCATAAACCTTAACTTTTTAATAAATATAATTGAATGAATACAAAAATTCTAGAAGTCCATGAGTTGTCACCCATCAATCCTAAATAAAGTATACATGAATTACAATCTACGTCTTTAAATTTTGAATATAGACATGTAAATTACAACGTAAATAAACACCTAAGTAACTAACTAAAAAAATTACAACATACTTCTGTAACTTCATTAAATGGAAATTATAAAATAATTAAATCACTAACGAACTAGTTAGTATAAAAAATAATGTAAGAACAAGTTGAAAAGTAATGGGATAGACTAGAACATAAAATATATAATTATCCCTCTATATAAATTGGATATAAGTTCCAACGTACACAAATACAAGTGTTGAACTAATACGTCCAAAACTAGAACATGATAGTCAATATAACTACACCATAATTATATAAAGCAAAAATAGATAGCTACAAGATAAAATTAATTAAGAATAACATATGGTAGAAATGTTATGTATTTGGTAGAGATAGAATGAAATGTTTCTAAAAATAAGTATATTGTACTTAAAAATAAATGATTGAACGAGATTGGAACATATATTGTAGTTCTAAAATGATTATTGAAAATATATTCAATCATTAAAGCTAAGATCCAAACAACAGAAAAGTATAAATAAATGTGATTACAAAAAAAGAAAATGACTATAACTCAATCCAATATTGGATTCTTGCATGTTCTCCGATTATGTCCACATTGACCACACCGACTGCACTTCATAGAAATCCTTTTCTTAAATCGCGATAATATCCTATTTTCTAGGTCGAACATTGGGAGGGAGAATTCGATCATCAACCGAGTAATGATTTGATTATTCGAGAAGTGCAGTTTGCTATGAATAGAATCAGAAAACTGGAAAAAATTAGAATCCAAAGGAACGAGAACATACGACACTTTAAAATTGTTGATCGGTTGGATTCATTCCAAATCCCATCGTGCAATACACTTAGAGAGATAGTAACGACATTGTAACCTGTAAAAAAGAACTTTCAATCTACAAAATCAAAAAGAGAAAAAATATCAATAAACAAGAGAGAACTAAAAAACAAATTGGTAGAGATAGGAAGTATCAATCGAGATATGAACAATGGAACTAATCATTGATAAAGAAGAGAAAATCAAGATGATGATTGAAACCCAACTAATGAAGAAATCGAAAAATGCAGAAATCAAACAAAAAAAAGAGGGAAGAACATCAAAATCGATAATGACGATGTTAGGAACATAATTGAAACAATAGGTTAGAAAAATGTCGAAAAAATAGGAATGAATGATTTAAACAATAGAATCGGAATCAAATCTAAATGATTTTAGAAAATTTTAAAAAGTAACTGCAAGATAGATTTTTTTTAAAAGATAATAGATACGGTTTTAAAAAGTAGGAGAGAGAAGAATAAAATTTTATAAAAAAATGAAAGGACAAATACTAAGTATGAGAGAGAAGGATAATATCCAAAAAAAAAAATGAAAGGGAAAATACGGAATTACAGTGAACGCATGAGCATGTGAAAGCCACGTTTTGGCCAAAATTAAAAATCTACAAAATATGACTATTTTTAACTATTATGAAATGTTTTTTGTTATTCCTAACATTTTCCCTTCCTTTTATTTCACCTAATGAGCCCAAATCTGCAAGTTTTTTTTACTCAACCTATTTTCCCAACTCAAAGCCCGTATTTATGCCTTTTACTTTATTTTCGATTCCTTTAAAGTTCAACCCAATAGTCTTCTGGCCCACTTCAACTTTTTCATTGCTAACGGTCTCTAAACACTTTTTTCCTTTTTGTAAAGTCTCTAAACGTGCCATCTCATCAACCTTTTCTTTTTCTTTTCGACAATCATTGCCCCAGGACTTGACTTCACTGTGTGTCGGCCCCACTACTAACACGTGTTGAGTCAGACCTGTCCCATCTCTCAACCCCTTCATCTTCTCTGTTTTCGTCGGTTTTTTTCGTTCATCTCCGCCCGATTTGCCATCCTTCTGTTTTCTGTCTTCTTGCACCTCCGCATCTACATTTGTCCCAAAACTTCTTTAATTCATTACTCGATCCTACAGTGTACCTTCCTCTTCCTCGCCCTCTCATCGACGTCGATCCTCTATATTCATCAAACCTTTTGATTTGTGGGTTTTCTTTTCTTCCAGAGGCTTCGTGTAACCAGTTCCCGATGTTGTCGGTGCTTCCTCATCACATTTCTGCACTACGTGTCCTAATTTCCCACATCTAAAACACAGATCATGAAGTTTTTCATACGTTATCGGCGCCCAGTCTGTTATGGGTGTCCAACCCATTTGTTAGACAAACATGGAGTTTCTTATGTTTGTGGGTCCAAAATATCGGGTTATATGTTTAGCCCACTTGAAGTTAAATGAGTTGGCTTATCTAGAAAGCCTAGGAATTTTTTAGGAGGACATAACCTAAAACGAAAAGGAAAAAATGGAAGAGGAATACAGAAAACGTTGAGAGATTAGTGCAGTTCGGTTTTTCACCGACGGTGTTCACAAAGTTATCGTTTTCCAAAGTTTCAACCGTTGGATTTTGCTAAAATTTTGTCAGCTTGTTGAGGACTCAAAGGACCTTGGTTTGAACGGTTGGATCGTCGTTCTGACCTTTGGTCTATCGGATATTACTGTCGGACAGAATCTACAAAACTGAGTGATATTTATCATCTTTCATCTCTCAATTATTGTTTTCTTATGTATGGAACTATTGGTGGGTTGTGAATCTTTGTAAGATTGATTTGGGTTATTTTTCTCTTAATTTTATCATAATAAGAGAAGGTGATAAGGGTGAACTCCTCACAAGTCCTGTGGTTTTTACTCTTCACATCGAATAGGTTTTCCACGTATAATTCATGTGTTTCTTGCATTTAGATTTCTGCATTTGTTTATGGTTTATTTTTGTCCATTGTTGGTTGTTGCTTGAGAATCATTTGGTGAATAATTTGTGGTGGAGTGAAGTACTAGTTTTGGTTGATTGTCTTAGAGAGATCTTGGTGGGTTATTAATTTACTATTTTGGTCCTATCTGTTGGTATCAGAGCCAAGGTTTAACTTAATCATTGTTATGAAGTCTACTAATGGTAGTGGAGGTAATTCAATGGTTAGACTGACATCAACCAATTATTTCATCTGGAGACCGATGATGAAGGATTTGCTATTTTGCAAAGATTTGTATGATCCAATTGAAACAACCATAGAAGTTGATGGCACAATTTCTAAACCTTCAAAACCAGATAAAATGGAAGAGAAAGATTGGGTAAAGTTAAAGATGAAGACTTTGGGAACTATTAGGCAGTGGGTTGATCTTAGTATTTTCAACCATGTGTCTAAAGAGTCTGACCCATATGATTTGTGGAAGAATTAGAAGGTCTTTATGAAAGGAAGACCGCACATAATAAACCTTCATTAATCAAGAGACTTGTTAATTTGAAATTGAAGGGTGGGAAGGCTATTTCTGAAGATTTGAGTGACTTCCAGGATATTATTAACAAGTTGACTACTATGAAGATTATTTTTGATGATGAATTGCAGGCTTAGTTCTTGTTGAGTTCTTTACCAGACAGTTGGGAAACCTTAGTTGTGACTATTAGTAACTCTACTCCAGAAAGTGTTCTATTTGTGAATATGACTAAAGAAAACATGTTCAATGAAGAGATAAGAAGAAAGGAGATGAGAGTTGATAATTCGAATACCCTTCTTGTTGAGAATCGTGGTAGAAACAAGAGTAAAGGACCCAAAGGTCGTGGTAACTCAAAGGAGAGGTCCAAGTCTAGAGACAAAGAGACTAGGACATGTTATCACTACAACAAGCCTGACCATATTAAAAAGTTTTGCTACCGTGGGAAGAAACAACAAGGTAAGAAGCAAGACTCACAAAAGGAGGGAGATGATAAAAATACTGCAGCAACCGCTACTATAAGTAATGGTGATGTTACTTTAGTTTGTGCAACTAGGGAATGCCATCATGTAGAAAGTTTAGACATAGAGTGGTTGGTAGATTCAAGAGCCTCATATCATTGTGTTCCCAGAAAAGAGTATTTCATGAACTATCAATTGGGTGATTTTGGTAGTGTGAAGATGGGAAACAAGAACTCAACTAGTATTGTTGGGTTAGGTGATATTAGTGTGAAGATAAGTGTTGGGTGCATGCTTACATTAAAGAATGTGTGTCATATTCCTGATTTACGCCTTAACTTGTTGTCTGCAAGTGTCCTTGATCAAGAAGGGTTTCAACATACATTTGATGATAGTAAATGAAAATTGTCTAAAGGTTCAATGACAGTTGCTCGGGGTGAGTTGTGTTGTTCCTTGTATAAAACATACTTGAGGGTATGTTCTTGTGAGCTAAATGCAGTTGAAGAAAAGAATTCTCCTAATTTGTGGTATCGAAGGCTAGGGCATATGAGTGATAAGGGGATTAAACTGTTGGCAGGCAAATCTCTTATTCTTGTTGATAAAACAGTTTCTCTTGACCCTTATGATTATTGCTTGGCAAATAAGCAACATAGAGTTTCTTTTGCTAAAAAGTCCATTAGAAGGCAAGGGAAATTGGAGTTAGTCCACTCTGATGTTTGTAGTTCTATTGAGGTAGAATCACTTGGTGGCAATAGATATTTTGTCACTTTTATTGATGATGCTACTTGAAGAACTTGGGTGTATATTTTGAAAACAAAAAGCCAAGTATTTGAGATTTTCAGAAATTTTCATGTTATGATAGAAAGAGAGACTGAAAGAAAGTTGAAGTGTCTTCGATCTGACAATGGTGGTGAATATACTTCGAATGAGTTTAAGTATTATTGCTCACAACATGGAATTAGGCATGAGAAGACAGAGGCCAACACACCACAATGATGGAGCTCTTATTCCCTTGAGCAGCGAAAATGTGTTTGGAATCATAATTGCAAGCATATTTTGGTTGAAAACAAAAATCAATACATTGGTAAAAACACAGAATAAGCATACAATTCCTAATCTAATTAGACATGGAACTAATCATAGAAACATGCTTTAGAATTAAACTAAACTGAAAGGGAATTCTCAATTTACCTTTGTAGTTTCGATTCAGCAACTTCTTGCTTCAAGTTGTGCAGCAACACAACAACTACAGAAAACTTCTCGGTTTTCTCCAACAGGACAACACCAGTAGTGAAAACCTCTTATGACTCTGAGTTTCTACTTAGATCTTCCTTGGTGGGAAGGATCCAACAATTGGAGAATGAAGAAAGGGAATTGTGAGAGAGAGAATTTTTCCTCAATGAGCAATTCAATCAGTCGATAAAAAAAACTGCACCTTTCTCTATTCGAGAAGAAGAAGCACAACAGGGGTAACTCCCCACTCCCTATCGAGAAGGGATTTGGGAGTGACGGAAATGTGTCATCGTGACACGTTCCCAATTAATTAATTAATAAATAATTAATTAATTAAATCATATTTAATTAAATACCATGTTATACAAAATGATTAAGGGGCACTTGCATGAATAGCAAAAAAAAATATAAATATTGCACCATGTCACTCTTTAATTCAATTTGCAAAAATAGCAACAAAAAAAGGCCCAGCCCAAAAGGATGACGTGCAAAGTCAAAAATACCCTTACATTTTCGCGCGCGTTTTTCAATCTGAAGTATATTAATAACCTATCAATAGTCTATCAAAAATATAATGATGATGTACTTATGATATACTATTGATATACTAATGATATACCTAAAATGAAATATACTATTGATATACTACTGATATACCAAATATAAATTATATCAGATAAACTGTTGATATACTATTGTATCTAAAAAAACTATTGCTAGATTTACAAATACCTTCTCCGTGTTGTTCAATATCGAGAAAATCGTGAGTGTATCAACAATAGATCTAATATAGCAAACGATATATCTAACCAAAACTAATTGCACAAGTGATATACTACTAATTCACATTGATTTCAATAATATTAAGTATATATCAATGTGATATACTACTGATATATACTTTATTTAGTATATCAACATTATATCACAAATAAGGATTTATGCTTAATAGTGATTTATAGGTATATCAATGAGATCTCAAAATCTATTGCTAGATTTACAAATGTCCTCCTTGTGTTTTTCAATATCGAGAAAATAAGTAGTTTATCAATAATAGATTTGATATACCAATGATATATCCAACCAAAAAGTAATTACTACATGAATGATATGATATCTGTTGATTTCACTAATATTAAGTATTTATCAGTGTGATATACTAACGATATACTTTATTTAATATATCAACGATATATCACAAACATTAATTTATGCTTAACCGTGATTTATGCTGATATATTTTATTCAGTAATATTAAGTATATCAATGGGATCTAAAAACACTATTGCTAGATTTGGAAATGTCCTCCCGTGTTTTTCAATATCGAAAAAATTACTAGTTTATTAACAATAGATCAAATATACCAATAATATATCTAACCAAAAAATAACTAATAACCGTTGATTTCACTAATATTAAGTATATATCGGTGTGTTATACTACTAAAATACTTTATTCAGTATATCAACGATATATCACAAATAGTGATTTATGCTTGATAATGATTTATGATGATATACTTTATTCAGTAATATTAAGTATATCAACGAGATCTCAAAAGCTATTTGTAATGACATTACAAGTAGAGTAAATTTCAGGTTATGCTTTTAAATTTTATGTAAATTCATAATTTAAAACCAAATTGGATTGTTATATCTTATTGTGTGAGATGTGTTATTGTATAGAGTATATCACTAATATACTACTGATATATGTATATGAAGTTAATTAGGGGCATATCAGTAACTCGCATATGATATATGTTCATTTTACTGATATACTAAATGTTAGGTATATTATTGAAATAAACATATCTAAAATGAAGTACATTAGCGATATACTAATATGCAAAATATCTCTAATTTGCTACGGATATATAGGAAGTATATCATTCTAAATGATATACCTAAAAGAAGGGTATCCGTGGTATATCAATAATATACTATTAACATACTTCGTTTTAGGTATATATTGGTATATAAAAATAAAGTATATCAGATATACTTCTGATATACCAATATAAAGTATATCAGATATATTTTTGATATACTAATATAAAGTATATCAGATATACTACTGATATACCAAATGTAAATTATATCAGATATACTACTGATATACCTGCTGCTATACCAATGAGGGTAAATCTAGAATAATAAAAAACGAAAAATCAGATTTAAAAAAATTTGCTGGATTTGCAAATCTAAAAAATCATAGCTAAGCTTGCAAATATGCTAATATTTTATGCTACCCATTACAATTCCCCAATGATTAAATCTCATTTAATCATTTTACCCCTTAATCTATAGTTTTAATGCACATTAAATTTTAACCTATAGTTTTCAAATATGAATCACATTCACATTTAAAATAATATTTGAACTCTTTCAAATATTTAATTCTCTCATATAATTTAATATGAATCATATTCACATTAAATTTATAATGTATAGTTCCAAAACTATATATTATATCGTATCTTGTACCTTAAGTACCAGTGCTCCTCTAATGAACAATTTGTTTGTGGTCCTACAAACAAACAGAGTCCCTCTCAGGCCAATGTGAGGGTCGAGCCTTTTGTTTAAGTCCCAGAGACACCACTTAAGGGAACATTCCTCTACTTACCCTAGTAGGCGGGAAATAGTGAATTCCATCTTGCTAAGTTAAGTCCCTAACTGCTCACTCAGTCTTGTCGCCAAGAAGGTAGGCATATTGAGTCGGCAAATCTGGTCACTCTCACCCATACTAGTCAAAGGACAATCCCTCACAAACATGAGTTCGTAACCCGCTCAGGATTGAGATCAAGTTGCTTAGGTCATTCTAGTGAAATAGAAACCTAACTAGTCAACGGAGTTACATCTAGAGGTTACTATTTCATGGTCCAGTCTTATGTAATCTCATTACATAGGATATCCCCACTTACATGTCATCTACACGAACACGTTAGGATCACTGTGTTTATATCATATACAAAGTGGGTCACATCCATAGTTTTACCAGGGTAAGGTACCCAAACCTTATCCCCTTACTATAGACCATTTAGGTTGTATCTCGAACCGAGATCCTTTATATGTACACTACATTCAGTTAAAGATACATTTTACAGCCTTGGATGTTTAGTTTATTAGATTTGGGTTAAAACAATGGCAATATCGTAAATAACGAACAATAACACTTTATTGAAGTAATAACAATTTATTACAATAATTAGAACATAATTACAAACTACGAGTTTTAGGGTACAAAACCCAACAAACTCTCACTTGAACTAAAACTCTAGTGGGGTACATCATAATCTAAAACAGTGGTAACAGAGATACAAATACAATAAACTAGGGCATCCATATACCCATTACATATCTCCCACTTGCCCTAGATTAGCCTATGTACATGTCTCGTAGACCTAGACTCTCCAGATGACCCTCGAACACTTTAGTCGTAAGAGTCTTTGTAAACGAATCAATAATGTTGTGCTCCGAAGCGATCTTCGTGACTGTCACATCTCCTCGTTGCACTATTTCTCGTATCATGTGATACTTCCTCTCGATGTGTTTGCCTCGCTTATGGCTGTGAGGTTCTTTCGAATTGGCTACCGCACCACTGTTGTCACAGTATATGGTGATGGAAAATTTCATATTTGGAACAATTTCCAAATCAACAAGGAATTTCCTTAGCCAAACAGCCTCTTTAGCTGCTTCACAAGCAGCGACATACTCAACCCCCATCGTAGAGTCAGCGATGCATCATTGCTTGATGTTTCGCCATACTATTGCTCCCCCGCTAAGGATGAAAACTGATCTCGATGTGGATTTCCTAGAATCCTTATCGGTCTAAAAATCAGAATCAGTGTATCCTGTAAGGATCAAATCCTTAGTCCCATACACAAGCATATAGTCCCTCGTTCTCCTAAGATACTTGAGGATATTTTTAACTGTCGTCCAATGGTCTAACCCTGGATTGGATTGGTAACTACTGACTATTCACACTGCATAGCAAATGTCTGGCCTCGTGCACAGCATAACATACATTAAGCTACCTACTGCAGAGGCATAGGGAATATGTCTCATATCCTCAACTTCTTGAGGTGTCTTAGGACATTGTTCCTTAGACAGATGAACTCCATGCCTGAAGGGTAATAAGCCCATCTTGAAATTCTGCATCGAATATCGCGACAACATTTTGTCGATATAAGATGCTTGAGACAGAGCTAGCGTTCTGTACTTGCGATTCCTGAAAAATTGAATCCCGAGAACATATTGCGCCTCTCCCAAATCTTTCATTTGCAATTGGGTCGCCAACCAATTCTTTATGTCAGTAAGGTATCCTACATCATTCCCAATGAGTAGGATATCATCCATATAAAGTACTAAGAAAGCTACTTTGTTGTTGATGATCCTCCTGTAAACGCAAGGCTCATCAACGTTTTGGTCAAACCCATAAGACTTGATCGCAGTATCAAATCTTATATTCCAAGATCTGAATGCTTGTTTCAACCCATAAATGGATCGATTGAGCTTGCAAACTTTTTGTTCCTGACCTTGGGTTATGAGCCCTTCGGGCTGAGACATATAAATGCTCTCGTCAAGATTACCATTCAAAAAGGCAGTCTTGACGTCCATTTGCCAGATTTCATAATCATAAAAAGGTGCTATGGACAAGAGTATTCTATTAGGCTTAAGCATAACAATAGGGAAAAAGTTTTCTTCATAGTCAACTCTTTCCCTTTGGGTAAAACCCTTTGCTACAAGTCTAGCCTTAATGGTCTGTACCTTTCTGGCTACATCTCTCTTTCTCTTATAGATCCATTTACACCCTATGGGTCTTACCCCTTCAGGTTGGTCTACAAGTTCCCATACTGAATTGAAGTACATTGACTCCATTTCAAGGTCCATGGCTTTGATCCATTGGTCCTTGTCTCACGCTATTCATTGCACTCCTATAAGACAATGGATCTTCTACGCCGTCATCAGGTATGACGACTTGAGTTTCAGCTAAACCCAAGTAGCGGTAAGGTTGGAAAACTATTGGGATGTTTGTTCTAATCTCGTTCAGTTTGTAAATTACTATTTGAAATTAATAAAAAGTTATTTATTTCATCATTTTGTGTCTCACATTTATTACAAACTTTGTCCAATAAACTATGCTCTAGGGTCATTGAATACATGAGAGAACTAGAACATGAACGGTGTGTAGTGGACACACAGGGAGGATCACGTTCGAGTAAATGACCCAAACGGTCTACAATATATGGATGAGGTTGGAGACCTAATCCTGGATACACTGTGGATGCAACCCGCTTTGTATTAAAATACAAACGAGGTGATCTGACTCGTTCATGTGGTTGACATGCGAGTGGGGGCATCCTGTACAATAAGATTGTACAAGACCGGACCGTGAATTATTAGACCTACTGATGTAACACCGTTGACAGTAAGGACTGATAACTTCGTAGATGACCATTAGTGGCTCAACCTGAATCCTGAGCGTGCTACGGACTCCTGTCTATGGGCGTCTGTTCTTTGACTAGTATGGGTGAGGGTGGTCACAGTTACTCGTCCAATATACCTATCTTCTCAAGGACAAAACCAAGTAGGGAGCTGGGAACTTAACTACGCGAGATGGAATTCACTCATTCCTGCCTTTAGGGAAACTAGAGGGGTTGTTCCCTTAAGTGTTGTCTCCAAGGCTTGGACAACGGGCGCCCACCCTCTCACTGGAACAAGAGGGTTGTTGTGTATGGTTGGACCATTACAACGTTGTTGTTCATTAGAGAAGCACTGAAGACTTAATGAGCAAGAAGTAGACACAGGGGTAAAATGGTATTTTAACCTAGCAGTGTCTACGAACAACCTGTGAAGGGTCGACTCATGGGCATTGGTTATATTAGTGGACACGTAATATCTTGCACTAACGGGAGTGCAGCTATGGGCTTTAGTAGAGTGTTACCGTAGCTAATGAAGGTTGATTAACCAGGTCAAACAGTTTGATAGGTTAATCTCGGATCATTGGAGCTCGTCACTGTAGGTCCATAAGATCCCTCTGTTGGCTCAAACTGGATTAAAAGAAGGTTTACTGTTTTTGTGTGAATTGAAGTGTTCAAGTTCACTAAAGGGATTTTATGTCATTCATATGAGATATGAATGATATAATATATAGTTTAATGTGAATGAGATTCATAATAAACTATAAGTTAGCCTAATTGTTGAATTAGGGCTAATTAGGAGAAATTAGATTAAGAGATATTAAATTGGATGTGATTCAATTTAAAAATCCACAATAATGCAAATGTGATTTGTAAAATGAGATATGAGATATCTTATAATAAATGGTTATGCAAATATGATTTGCATAACCTATGGTTGTGGTAAAATGGTAAATATGTGGAGATTTCAACTCCAGCTATCACCATTATATAAACCCCTTTGCAAGAAGGGGTGGTAAGTCTTGTTGCTCATTTTTTATTTTCTCTGATGGAGATCAAATCCCCTTGAGCAGCGGAAACGAGTTTGGAATCGTAATATGCAAGTTTGTTTTGGTTGAAATGCAAAAACCAGTACATTGATAAAAACAGAACAAACATGCATTATCTAATCTAATTAGACATGGAGATATACATGCAAACATACTTAAGATTAACAATTAAACTAAAAAGGGAAAAAAGGTATTACCTTTGTAGTTTTTCCTCGAACAACAACTCCTTGCTCCTAGAGAATCCAGCAGCACAGACATACCCAAAAGAACTCCTTTGTTTTCTCCAACAGGACACTACCAGTAAGAAAACCTTCTATTCTCTGATGCTTTTGATCAATTCCTTTGTGGGAAGGAATCCAACAATTGGAGTATTTGGGAATTGAGAGAGAGAGAGAATTTTTCTTCAGAGAATTCAATCAATGAGTGAGCTTCATCGATAGATTCAAGATCGTCCTTTCTCACTAGGAGAAGGACAATGAAGAGGGTACGCCCCACTCTCTATCGAGGGGGAGTTGAGGAGAAGTGGGAACATGTCCTCCTGATACGTTCCCAATTAAAATTATAATTAATTAATTAATTATTAATTAAATCTTATTTAATTTAAATATAATATTAATTAAATGATTAAATCACATTTAATCATTTTACCTTTTATCCTAGAGTTTAATGTACATCTCATGCACATTAAGATTTAACCTATAGTTTACAAATACGAATCATATTCACATTTGAATTTAATATTTGAAACTCTTTCAAATATTTAATTCTCTCATATAATTTAATATGAATCATATTCACATTAAATTTATAATATATAGTTCCAAAACTATATATTATATCGTATCAATATACATTAAGTTTATTCCCTTATAAATTTGAACACTTCAAATTCAAACGATCTAAGAACCCTTTACGAGCTAGAAGGTGGACCTAATGGACCTATAGATCAGAAGCTCCAACGATACGAAATTGCTCAGTTAATCTCATTAATCTCCCAATCAACATTCGTTAACTGCAGAAACACTCCACTAAAGTCTCGCAGCTGCACTCTTCTCACTGCAGATATATTTCTGTGTCCACGGATATTGACCAATAACAGCAAGTCATCTACACGAACACGTTAGGATCACTGTGTTTGTATCATATACAAAGTGGGCCACATCCATAGTTTCACCAGGGTAAGGTACCCAAACCTTATCCCCTAACTATAGACCCTTTAGGTTGTATCTCGAACCGAGATCCTTCATATGTACACTACATTCAGTTAAAGATACATTTTACAGCCTTGGATGTTTAGTTTATTGGATTTAGGGGTTATATAAAGGCAAACTCGTAGATAACAAAAATAACTCTTTATTGAAATAATAACACTTTATTACATTAATTAGAACATAATTACAAACTACGAGTTTTAGGGCACAAACCTCAACATTCTCACCACAGCAACTAGAGAATTCTCTCTCAAATCAAGCTCTCTCTCAATCTCTCCTCCCTAACCAAAACCTGGAATCCCACCATTCTCCTTCTTCCTAAAGAAGAACAACCGAGAAATCGAGTGGAGGGTGTTCGTTCGTTGAATTTGTTCGAGGAGTTCAAGATCGTTGGGAGAACACGAAGAGTTCGTGATCATCGGAGGAAGGAACTTAGAAGACAGTCTTCAACAAGTAAGTAGACCTATCTTACTGTTTTCTTCCTTAGAATGCATGTTTAGCCTAAATTATGTGATAATTGATTTTAACGAAATTAAGTAGCACAACATCACTGCGACGATTCGATCGTCTTCTACTATGCGGGGAGTTTCATTCCTTTCTATTGGTATCAGAGACAAGTTATTGGTTCTTGTTGTGCACTGTGTTTCGTTAAAATTAGGTGGGTATTTCCTTTAATTCATGAGATGAATGTTGGTTTGCAAGAATGGATGTTTTCGATTTTGACATTGTTTTAGATTTACATTTTATGTTGATTAGATCAATGTAAGGGCCTGTGTTTTGGGCATTTTTTAATGTAAATCGAGTCGGTAAGCCGAGTCGTTCGTGGCAAGAGTTGCTGTGAAGAAATCGGTGCGAAAACGGGCGAGAAACGACGAAGAACAGCAAGAGAAGTTTGTTGTTCTGTCGACAGCGTTGAGATGCTGTTCATCGGCGTCTCAACGCTGCACATGTGGACGGAGGCTTGGCTGCAGAGCAGCGTTGCAACGCCGAGTCGTGGTGCACGTGGGGCGTGACGTTGGACGCTGCAGCGTTGCAACGTTGCAGGCGTAGTGGGCAGTTGCAGGAAGTAGTTCGCGCGTCGTGGGGTGTGTTACTGAGAAGCTTTACGTGGGAGGTTTTTGAACGTGATTTCTATTTTTTTTATTAAAATGTAATATTTCTTTTATTAAATTTCTTTTATTAATTAATATTTATACAATAGTTATATTAATGTTAATTAATTTAATAAATGCCCCGAAGTGCCAAAACCGGTCCATTTTTGCTATTTAATTATTTTTATGCATGAGATGTATGATTTAATTAAATTCTAATGTATGTCATATAGATTTAAAATCCCACCTTAAGTTAAACATATTCATGCATCATTTATATTATAAGTGTTATAATATATAGTTTGCATGATAGGTTATATTATAAGTGTTATAATATAATTAAATATAAGTGTTATATTTTTTAGATTAAAGTATGCTCATGCATTTTAATTTCATGTGATGAATTATTATGTTATAGTATAGTTATTCATGTGATGAATGATCAAACACTATAACATAGAAATGCATGTAACCTAAGTTAATTATTAGTTTTAAAGTGTTTAGAACTTGAATAATTAGACTTAGGTTTTCTAGTTCTAATAAGATTAGAATTAGGAAATCAAAATGTAATCTTTGAATGGTGACTGATAAGTAGCTCTGTCTAAGGAAGGTTTTGTCTAAGGTTGGGGTATTTAAGTTGACGCTTGAAGAACACCCCTACCTGGAAACCGACCTGGGAGTGAATTCGGTCCGGAGATTCTTAGATTATATTTTTCGTGAGTGTCGTTAATTAAAAGTTGATTAATTTACTCACATAGACCTAAGTAATAATGTGATTATAAACTTAGGCTAAATACCATATAAAAGTTATATTGGTAGACTTAGGTAAATTTTAGCCGGTTTATCTAGGTCAATCCCGAATAACATAAAGTGCTGAGTGGGAGGAAATAAAGTGTATAAGATACATTTCATTTTTCGACCACAAATCTCCATTAAGTCCGCACCGTGAGATACATACTCGGCCTCATGGTGCAAATGGGAGCGTCCCCCTTCGGATGATATTTGTATGGGTCAATATCAAAGTGGATGGAGAGAGTACTTATAGTGAGTGGGAGCCAGACCTGTGAAAATGGGACGCACGGTCTCTTCTTTCGATTCACACCGTGAGACCCCCATGATCCACCTGCTAGTTTGGCTCGGACTGCATAATCCCTTCGGAGGGCCTTGATCATGGGAGTCTAACACCATGAATTCCCCGAAGGGATACGCTTTTCTTGTTAGTTTTCCTTCGTGGTTCTCCCTTCGGTGGCTATTGTTTGGACGGATACTTGGAAACTTAAAGATTGAGGGTGACGCTCACGGAATTCGTTAAGTGTTAATGAATTCGACCAAATAATGATAACTGGACACCTAATGGAATAAGAGTTATTATGGGATTAGGGTCTGGTCAAGAAAGTCTCGTCCTAGAGGATGAGTGTTTCTGTTCACCTTCGGTGTCGGTCATTCTAAACCTTTAGGATATCATTGCAATTTTTAAAATGACCTAGGGATCATAGGATTAAATTTTGCTAAAACCTGATTGGACTCAAAAGTTTTTTGCGAGACTGACACAAAATTATTTAATTTTTTTAGCTAAAAAATGTCTAGCTCAGTTATCGCTTTACTCACTTCCGACAAGTTAGTGGGAGATAACTTCCAAATGTGGAAGAATAATATAAACACGATTCTTGTAAATCGACGACTGAAAGTTTGTGCTTCTCGAGGAGTGTCCTCGCTGCTTGAGCTCGACTGCATCATGAAGTGTTCGTGATGCATACGATCGATGGATCAGGGCGAATGAAAAGGCCAAGGTCTATATAATTGCCAGTTTATCTGAAGTCTTGGCAAAGAAGCACGAGTTGATGATCACTGCTAAGGAGATCATGGAGTCGTTGCAAGACATGTTTGGACAACAGTCCTTTCAAGTCAGGCACGATTCGCTCAAACACGTCTTCAACGCACGGATTAAAGAAGGGACGTCTATCCGTGAACATGTTCTGGACATGATGACCCACTTTAATCTAGCGGAGATGAACGAGGCTTTGATCGACGAGTCGAGCCAGGTGAGCTTTATTCTGGAGACTCTTCCGAAGAGTTTACTTCAGTTTCGTAGCAACGTTGTTATGAACAAGATAAGATACACTCTGACCACCCTTCTTAACGAGCTACGGAACTTTCAGTCCTTGATGAGGATCAGGACATCGAAAGCTGAGGCAAATGTTGCCTATAGGTCCTATCACAGGGGTTTGTCCTCTGTGACTAAACCTGTTGCTCCTTCTCACCCGAAAGGGAAGAAGAAGAAGATGAAGAAGGGTAAAGTTGACCAAGCTGTCGACCAAAAGGGCAAAAAGGTTAAGGAAGTTGCAGAGAAAAGAAAGTGTTTCCACTGCAATGGGGAAGACCACTAGAAGAGAAATTGTCCCAAGTTCTTTGCCGAGAGAAAGAATCAAGGTAAATATGATTTACTGGTAACTGAAACTTGTTTAGTGGAGAGTAGTGACTCTGCCTGGATTTTGGATTCAGGCGCCACTAACCATGTTTGTTCTTCTTTTCAGGGAATTGATTCCTGGCAGCAACTGTAAGAGGGTGAAGTGACTCTACGGGCTGGATTCGGGGAGATTGTCTCTGCTGCAGCGATCGACAAAGTGAAGCTCTACTTTGGCAGGAATTACTTATTGTTAGACAATTTGTACATAGTCTCAGGGTTTACTAGAAACCTTGTTTCTATTTATTATCTTATTGAACAGTGTATTTCAATTTCCTTTAATTATAATAAAGCGTTTATTTCTTTCCAAGGCAATTTGATTTGTTCAGCTTCACTTGAGTCTAATTTGTATGTTTTAAAGCCTAATTCGGTCAAAAGCGTTTTGAACACTGAATTATTTAAAACTGCAGAAACGCGAACTAAGAGAGTTAAAGTTTCTCCAAGAGAAAATGCCCATCTTTGGCATCTAAGGTTAGGCCACATTAATCTCAATCGGATTGAGAGACTAGTGAAGAGTGGACTTCTAAGTCAGCTGGAAGAAAACTCTTTACCGGTGTGTGAGTCATGCCTCGAAGGCAAAATGACCAAACGTCCTTTTAATGGAAAAGGATAAAGAGCCAAGGAGCCCCTTGAGCTTATACATTCTGACCTCTGTGGTTCGATGAGTGTTAAAGCACGAGGTGGTCACAAATACTTCGTATCTTTCATAGATGACTATTCGAGATATGGGTATATTTACCTAATGCATAGGAAGTCTGAAACTCTTGAAACGTTCAAGGAGTACAAGACTGAGGTTGAGAACCTATTAGGTAACACGATAAATGTTGGGATTTGTGCCCTAAAACTCGTAGTTTGTAATTATGTTCTAATTAATGTAATAAAGTGTTATTATTTCAATAAAGTGTTATTGTTTGTTATCTACGAGTTTGCCTTTATTTAAACCCTAAATCCAATAAACTAAACATCCAAGGCTGTTAAATGAATCTTTAACTGAATGTAATGTACATAAAAAGGATTTCGGTTCGAGATACAGCCTAAAGGATCTATAGTTAGGGGATAAGGTTTGGGTACCTTACCCTGGTTAAACTATGGATATGACCCACTTTGTATTTGATACAAACACTGTGATCCTAACGTGTTTGTGTAGATGACATGTGAGTGGGGATATCCTATGTAATGAGATTACATAAGACCGGACCACGAAATAGTAACCTCTAGTTGTAACTCCGTTGACTAGTTAGGTTTCTATTTCACTAGGATGACCTAGGCAACTTGATCTCAATCCTGAGCAGGTTACGAACTCCCGTTCGCGAGGGATTGTTCTTTGACTAGTATGGGTGAGAGTGGCCAGATTCGCCGACTCAATATACCTACCTTCTTGGGGAGAAGACCGAGTGAGCGGCTGGAAACTTAACTTAGCAAGATAGAATTCACTCCTTCCCGTCTACTAGGGTAAGTAGAGGAATGTTCCCTTAAGTGGTGTCTCCGGGACTTGAACAAAGGGCCCGACCCTCTCATTGGCCCGAGAGGGACTCTGTTTGTTAGTAGGACCACAAACAAATTGTTCATTAGAGGAGCACTGGTACTTAAGGCACAAGATGTAACCCAGGGGTAAAACGGTAATTTGACCCAGCTGGTGTTACGAACATTCGTGAAGGATTGACTTGTTGTTATTGGTCAATATCTATGGACACGAAAATATATCTGCAGCTTAGAAGAGTGCAAAATGTGGGACTTTAGTGGAGTGTTCCCGCAGTTAACGAATGTTGATTGGGAGGTTAATGAGATTAACCGAGCAATCTCGTATCGTTGGAGCTTCTGATCGGTAGGTCCATTAGGTCCACCTTCTAGCTCGTAAAGGGTTCTTAGATCATTTGAATTTGAAATGTTCAAATTCATTAGGGAATATATTTAATGTATATGGATGCGATATAATATATAGTTTTGGAACTATATATTATAAATTTAATGTGAATATGATTCATATTAAATTACTTGAGAGAATTGAATATTTGAAAGAGTTCAAATATCAAATTCAAATGTGAATGTGATTCGTATTTGAAGACTATAGGTTATAATTTAATGTGCATAAGATGTACATTAAACTATAGGATAAAGGGTAAAATGATTAAATGTGATTTAATCATTTATTTAATATTATATATGAATTAAATATGATTTAATTTAATGTATTTAATTGTTAATTAAATATTAATATAATATTAAATAGAAACGTGTCAAGAGGACACGTTCCCACCACTCCCCATCTCCCTCTCGATAGAGAAGTGGGAAGTTGCCCACTAAAAGTTCTTCTTCTCCTGGTGAGAAGGAGATGGTGATGATCGATCAATTAGAGAAAACTCACAGAAGAAATTCTCTCTCTCTCAATCTCTAGAATTCCCAAAATCTCCCAATTGTTGGATTACCTTCCCACCAAGGTAGATCTAAGTAGAACTCAGAGATATAGAAGGTGATCCAAGTGGTGGTGTTGTTGTTCTGTAAAAATAGAGAAGTTCCTTTGTTGCTATACTGCTTGGAGCAAGGAGTTGCTGTTGGAGAAAGTCTACAAAGGTATCAATTCTTCTTCCCTTTAGTTTAATAGTTAAACTTATTATATGTTTGCATGTATGCATTTAATCCATGCCTAATAGGATTAGAGTATATGCTTGTTCTGTATTTTTGGGTCAATGTACTGGTTTTTGTTTCAATTAAAACAATCAAGCACATTAACGATCCCAAACACGTTTCCGCTGCTCAAGGAGATTAGATCTCCATCAATTGGTATCAGAGCAATGCTTGAATTGTTTTGTTTTGAAACAAAATTGCATTGATTTTGGTGGAAATTGCATTAGTTTGCTATAATACTGTTTAGGAATTTTTTGGCCATAGTTTACTATTAATTTTGATCAAATTATATGTAAAGGCCCCTGCGTTTTCGGAAAAAAAGTGCAAAATTGAGTCTGTAATTGAGTTACGAGTCGTTCGGGACAAGTTTCGTTCAATTTGGTTGAGAATCGAAGAAGAAATTGAAGAACGAAGCTGTTGTGTTCGTGAAAGAAGGCTGCTGCCGAAGCATCAGCGTTGCAACGCTGTTCATCAGCGTTGCAACGCTGAAGAACAGTGTCGCAATGCTAGCGTTCCCTATCGACGCGGGCGATCAAGGGGTCAGCGGCGTTGCAACGCTGCCCCTCAGCATTGCAACGCCATCCCAATAGCAGGCGCACACGAGGATGGAGCGGGCGTTGCAACGCTAGCATCAACGTTGCAACGCCGTGAGGCGGTTCAAGCAGCAGCAGACCGGTTCGAACTGGTTCGTTGGTTTTGGTCCGGTTCGAGCGGTTCAAGGCCGGTTCAGGGTGTTTTTGGACCGGTTTCATGAAATAAATTAATGTAATTTATTTTTTTTGCACTTTAGGGGCCAAATTATTCCGATTTTATAGCTTTTTATCTATATGAATGACATTTAGATTATTCCCACCTTAGGATAAGCATGTTCATGCATTTTATTTATATAAATGTTATATGAATATGGTTGGATGCATGACTAATTTATTTTTTCATGAGTAATTAATTATAAGTGTTATAATTAGATTATATGGAAAATAAATTGCATGGAGCATGAAATTATTTAGTTTAAAATAAATGTAATTCAAGTAGTTGAATTTCTTTTATAATTCCAATTTGAATTTTGATTGTTGGATTTATAATATAGTTTCTTTATCATAGGTTAATTATTAAAATTTATAAAAGTTATAAATTAAAGGGGTTTTAGAAACCATAACCTATAATAAAGAAATGCATGCAAACATAGGAACTTGGGTTAAATTTAATTAGTTTTAAATTGTTTAAAATTAATTTAAACCCAAGTTTCAATTTCTAATAGGATTAGAAATAAGTCTTACGTAATATTTTAAATAGTTTAAAATATAGTATGACTTTAGGACTTTGGTTATAAGGGAACTCTCAAGTGAAGTTCTGTCTAAGGTCAGGGTACTTAAGTGGACAGTTAACTAACACCTCCTACTGAATCGACCGGAACTGAGTTGAA
Source organism: Trichosanthes cucumerina (assembly GCA_036507285.1). Lineage (NCBI taxonomy): Eukaryota > Viridiplantae > Streptophyta > Magnoliopsida > Cucurbitales > Cucurbitaceae > Trichosanthes > Trichosanthes cucumerina. The sequence goes on from CM071838.1 coordinate 56,029,687, forward strand.
TTAACCTCGATTCTGCTTTTATCTCTAGGTAATTAAAATGTTTATTCACCTAGACATAAGGTTTTAAGACCTAGTTATAATAGTTATAATAGGCATAGACTTAGATAGATTCTTTTAGCGAGAATCCGACTAAGTTAAATCCATACCCTAATTTTAGGAATTTCAGTGGGAGAAAACGAGATGTTCGCATCGAGTTTACTCTCACGTCCTCAAGAGTTCACACCGTGAGTTCCATGCTCGCTCACGCAGATGTCAATAGGGCATCCCCTACGGTATGTGTTTGCATGGTTCAATACCAAGGTGAATGAGGGAAGTATCCATAGTAAATGGGAGCAGGGGCGCGCGTGTCAACGTATCCTACGGTCTCCTCCATTAGGTCGCACCGTGAGATTTCTATAGTCCGCTTTGCTAGGTTATTCTCGAACAACCAAACCCTACGGAGGGCCCGACTATAGGGATCGTAACACCGCGAACTCCGAGAAATGGATAGGTCTCTCTAGGTTGTTTGCCAAAAATTGTCTTTCTTAATAGTAGCTGTTGGCTCGAGCCTATTGGATCTGAAAATGGAAGGGTCACATTTACGGGATGAGTTAAGTTAGTTAACAAGTCCTTGACCGAACAAACGGTAGCTAAGGACCATTGGGACATGAGATGTTCTGTAGTGGGAATTGGTGAGATAGTCTCAATTCAAGGGAGGAATGATCGACAGCTCGACGAGCCTTTTGTTCTAAACCCTTGAAGTATCGTTGCAAAATTAAAGGTTTAACTTAAACAATGGGTTTTAGTTTAAATACTAGGGTTCTTGAATAATTTTGCTAAATTAGATTGGTTTTTATAATGGGTTTAAAAGGCATAACTAATTAGAACTATTTTGGATTTTCAAAGGCATGTCGTCCTCAATAATAGCCTTACTTAAAAGCGTACCGCTTAATCGGTGAGAAGTTTACTACGTGGAAGTCCAACTTGAATACGATTCTCGTTGTTGGCGACCTTCGGTTCGTACTATCTCGAGGAATGTCCTCGATTCTCGCTCGTAACGCCCTCAATCATAAGGAGGCGTCGATCACCGGATCAAGGCCAATGATAAGGCCAAGGTCTACATTTTGGCTAGTGTTTCGAAGTTCGCCAAAAGCACGAGGGCATGGTCTCACCGTGAGATCATGAGTTCACTGCAGAAAATGTTTGGACAATCGTGCGGGCCAGTTCGCACGAATCCCTCAAATACGTTTATAACTCCCGTATGAAGGAGGGGTCATCGGTGAGAGAACACGTTCTTGATCCGATGGTCCACTTCAACGTGGTCGAGATGAACGGAGCAAATCATCGACGAGCGAGCGAGTCGTATCGTTCATCCCGGAATCTCTTCCAAGAGTTTCCTGCAATCCGCAGCAATGCGGTGATGAACAAGATAGAGTATAACCCGACTACTTTCCTTAATGAACTACGCACTTTTCCGATCTATTATGAAGAATAAGGGACAGTGATGGAAAGGCAAATCTGCTTTCCCATTCCGAAAGTTCTGAAGGGTTCATCCTCTGGGACTAAGTCTTGTAACTCATCTTCTGGGCTTAAGAAGACCCAAAAGAAGAAAATAGGAGGGAAAGGGAAGGCACCTGCTGCTGACAAAGGCAAGGAAAAAGCCAAGCTTGCAGATAAAGGAAAGTGTTTCCACTGCAACATGGATGGGCACTGGAAGAGAAGCTGCCCAAAATACTTTGCTGAGCTCAAAGAGAAGAAAGGTAAATTAGATTTACTTGTTCTTGAAACTTGTTTAGTGGAAAATGATGATTTAACCTGGATACTTGATTGAGGAGCCACTAATCACGTTTGCTCTTCATTTCAGGAAACTAGTTCCTTCAAGGAGCTCGAAGAGGGTGCGATGACGCTCAGGGTCGGAACGGGAGACGTCGTCTCAGCTCGTGCAGTGGGAGATGCCAAGTTATTTTTCGGAGATAGATTTATTTTAATGATAAATCTGTATATAGTTCCTAAGCCTAAAAGGAACTTAATTTCTATCTCTTGTTTAATAGAACTTGGTTATTGTATTTCTTTTTCAATCAATGAAGCGTTCATTTTGAAAGAGGGTGTCAATATATGTTTTGCTAAATTGAAAAATGGCTTGTACGTACTGAAACCGAATAAAACCAAAGCAGTTTTAAATCATGAGACGTTTAAGAATGCTAACACTCAAAATAAAAGGCAAAGAATTTCTCCAAATAATAATACATATCTGTGGCATCTTAGACTTGGTCATATTAATCTCAACCGGATTGAGAGACTTTCTAAGAATGGACTTCTAAACAAGTTAGAAAATGATTCTTTACCGCTTCTTGCAGTCTTGCTTGGAAGGTAAAATGACCAAAACGACCTTTTCTTCGAAAAGGTTATAGAGTCGTAGAACCCTTAGAACTTATACATTCGGATCTTTGTGGTCCGGTGAATGTTAAAGCTCGAGGAGGGTACGAATATTTCATCTCTTTCATAGATGATTATTCGAGGTATGGTTATTTATACCTAATGCATCACAAGTCCAAGCTCTTGAAAAGTTCAAAGAGTATAAGGTCAAGTAGAAAATGCATTAGGGAAAAGCATTAAAACACTTCGATCCGATCGAGGTGGAGAGTATATGGATTTGAGATTCCAGGACTATATGATAAAACATGGAATTAAATCTCAACTCTCTGCACCTAATACACCACAACAAAATGGTGTGTCAGAAAGGAGAAATAGAACCTTGTTAGACATGGTTCGTTCTATGATGAGCTATGCTCAATTGCCTGCCTCGTTTTGGGGATACGCAGTAGAGACTGCAGTTCAAATCTTGAACACTGTTCCGTCAAAAAGTGTTTCAGAAACACCTTTTGAACTTTGGAAGGGGCATAAACCTAGTTTACAACACTTCAGGATTTGGGGTTGTCCGTCACACGTGCTCGTGACAAACCCAAAGAAACTAGAACCTCGTTCAAGATTATGCCAATTTGTTGGCTATCCCAAAGAAACGAGAGGTGGTCTTTTCTACGACCCACAAGAAAATAAGGTGATTGTATCGACAAACGTCACGTTCTTGGAGGAAGATCACATGAGAAACCATAAACCCGTAGTAAATTAGTACTAAATGAACCTACACATGAACCAACAAGAGTTGTTGATCAAGCTGGACCTTCATCAAGAGTTGATGGAAGAGCCAACACCTCAAGTCAGTCTCGTCCTTCTCAATCGTTGGGAATGCCTCGACGCAGTGGGAGAGTTGTTTCCCAACCTGACCGCTACTTGGGTTTAGCTGAAACTCAAGTTGTCATACCTGATGATGGCGTAGAAGATCCATTGTCTTATAAACAGGCAATGAATGACGTAGACAAGGACCAATTGATCAAAGCCATGGACCTTGAAATGGAGTCAATGGACTCAATTCGGTATGGGAACTTGTAGACCAACCTGAAGGGGTTAGACCCATAGGGTGTAAATGGATCTATAAGAGAAAGAGAGATGCAAATGGAAAGTGCACAGGCACCTTTAAGGCTAGACTTGTAGCAAAGGTTTTACCCAAAGGGAAGGAGTTGACTATGAAGAAACGTTTTCCCCTGTTGCTATGCTGAAGTCTATAAGGATACTCTTGTCCATAGCCGCGTTTTATGATTATGAAATTTGGCAAATGGACGTCAAGACTACCTTTTTGAATGGTAATCTTGACGAGAGCATCTATATGTCTCAGCCCGAAGGGTTCATAACACAAGGTCAGGAGCAAAAAGTTTGCAAGCTTAATCGATCCATTTATGGATTGAAACAAGCATCAAGATCTTGGAATATAAGATTTGATACTGCGATCAAGTCTTACGGCTTTGACCAAAACGTTGACGAGCCTTGTGTTTACAAGAGGATCGTCAACGACAAAGTGGCTTTATTAGTACTTTATGTGGATGATATCCTACTCATTGGGAATGATGTAGGATACCTAACTGACATAAAGAATTGGCTGGCAACCCAATTCCAAATGAAAGATTTGGGAGAGGCGCAGTATGTTCTTGGGATTCAGATCTTTAGGAATCGCAACAACAGAACGCTAGCTTTGTCTCAAGCGTCTTATATCGACAAGATGTTGTCCAGATATTCGATGCAGAATTCCAAGAGGGGCTTATTACCCTTCAGACACGGAGTTCATTTGTCTAGGGAACAGTGTCCCAAGACACCTCAAGATGTTGAGGATATGAGACATATTTCCTATGCCTCTGCAGTAGGTAGCTTAATGTATGCTATGCTATGCACGAGGTCGGACATTTGCTATGCAGTGGGAATAGTCAGTAGGTACCAGTCCTATCCAGGGTTAGACCACTGGACAACAGTTAAAAATATCCTCAAGTATCTAAGGAGAACGAGGGACTATATTCTTGTGTATGGGTCTAAGGATCTGATCCTTACTGGATACACTGATTCTGATTTTCAGACCGATAAGGATTCTCGAAAATCCACATCGGGATCAGTTTTCACCGTGAACGGGGGAGCTATAGTATGGCGAAACATCAAGCAAGGATGCATCGCTGACTCCACAATGGAGGGTTAGTATGTCGCTGCTTGTGAAGCAGCTAAGGAGGTTGTTTGGCTAAGGAAATTCCTTACTGATTTGGAAGTTGTTCCAAATATGGAATCTCCCATCACCTTATACTGTGACAACAGTGGTGCGGTAGCCAATTCGAAGGAACCTCGCAGCCATAAGCGAGGAAAGCACATCGAGAGAAAGTATCACCTGATACGAGAAATAGTGCAACGAGGAGATGTGATAGTCACAAAGATCTCTTCGCAGCACAATATTGCTAATCCGTTTACAAAGACTCTCACGGCTAAAGTGTTCGAGGGTCATCTGGAAAGTCTGGGTCTACGAGATATGTACATAAGCTAATCTAGGGCAAGTGGGAGATATGTAATGGGGTATATGGATGCCCTAGTTTATTATATTTCTATCTCTTGTAACCACTGTTGGGATTTGTTCAAGTGTGTTCTAATTAATGTAATAAAGTGTTATTATTTCAATAAAGTGTTATTGTTTGTTATCTACGAGTTTGCCTTTATTTAAACCCTAAATCTAATAAACTAAACATCCAAGGTTGTTAAATGAATCTTTAACTGAATGTAATGTACATAAAAAGGATCTCGGTTCGAGATACAGCCTAAAGGGTCTATAGTTAAGGGATAAGGTTTGGGTACCTTACCCTGGTTAAACTATGGATATGGCCCACTTTGTATTTGATACAAACACTGTGATCCTAACGTGTTCGTGTAGATGACATGTGAGTGGGGATATCCTATGTAATGAGATTACATAAGACCGGATCACGAAATAGTAACCTCTAGTTTGTGAATCTCAGCTTGACTAGTTAGGTTTCTATTTCACTAGGATGACCTAGGCAACTTGATCTCAATCCTGAGCAGGTTACGAACTCCCGTTCGTGAGGGATTGTCCTTTGACTAGTATGGGTGAGAGTGGCCAGATTCGCCGACTCAATATGCCTACCTTCTTGGGGACAAGACCGAGTGAGCGGCTGGGAACTTAACTTAGCAAGATGGAATTCACTTCTTCCCGCCTACTAGGGTAAGTAGAGGAATGTTCCCTTAAGTGGTGTCTCCGAGACTTGAACAAAGGGCCCGACCCTCTCATTGGCCCGAGAGGGACTCTATTTGTTGGTACGACCACAAACAAATTGTTCATTAGAGGAGCACTAGTACTTAAGGCACAAGATGTAACCCAGGGGTAAAACGGTAATTTGACCCAACTGGTGTTACGAACATTCGTGAAGGATTGACTTGCTGTTATTGGTCAATATCCGTGGACACAGAAATATATCTGCAGTGAGAAGAGTGCAGCTGCGAGACTTTAGTGGAGTGTTTCCGCAGTTAACGAATGTTGATTGGGAGATTAATGAGATTAACCAAGCAATTTCGTATCGTTGGAGCTTCTGATCTGTAGGTCCATTAGGTCCACCTTCTAGCTCGTAAAGGGTTCTTAGATCGTTTGAATTTGAAGTGTTCAAATTTATAAGGTAATAAACTTAATGTATATTGATACGATATAATATATAGTTTTGGAACTATATATTATAAATTTAATGTGAATATAATTCATATTAAATTTTATGAGAGAATTGAGTATTTGAAAGAGTTCAAAAATTAAATGTGAATGTGATTCACATTTGAAAACTATAGGTTAAAATTTAATGTGCACTGGATGTACATTAAAACTATAAGTTAAAGGGGTGATATAATTAAATGAGATTTAATCCAAATTAAATATATGATATTTAATTTGTATTATTTAAATTAATAATTAAATTTGATTTAATTATTATTATTATTATTATTATTATTATTATTTTAATAATAAAATAAGGGAACGTGTCATCCAGACACGTTCCCACTATCCTCTTCCTTCTCCCTATCGATAGCTTAACAGGGAGAAGGGGTGTGCATTTTTGCATTGATCGATTGATTTTTTTTGCAATTGGTGAATTGCTGCAAGAAAAATTTTCTCTCTCTCACTCTCATTCCCAAAACTTCCAATTGTTGGAAATCTTCCCACCAAGGTTGATTTAAGCAGAACTCAGAGACATAGGAGGTTCTCCTGTTGGTTGTGTTCTTGCTGGAAGAAAAACAGAGAGAAGTTCCACAGCTTGGGTTCTTTGCATCGCTTGGGAGGAAGGAGTTGCCGTTGGAGAAAGTCTACAAAGGTAATTCCTCTTCCTCTCCTTTAGTTTAATTGTTAAACTTTACATGTTTGCATGTATGCCATTAAATCCATGACTAATTAGATTAGAGTTGATTTCATGCTTATTATGTATTTTTGGGTCAATGTACTGGCTTTTGTTTTTAGCAAAACAATCAAGTAAATTAACGATCCCAATCACATTTTCGCTGCTCAAGGAGATCAGATCTCCATCAATTGGTATCGAGCATGCTTGTATTGTTTTGTTTTGAAACAAAATTGCATTGATTTGGTGGGAATTGCATTTGGTTTCTTTGAAAACTTGTTTAGGAATGTTTTGGCCTTAGTTTACTTTGATTTTGATAAATTAGTATGTAAAGGCCCCTTGTTTTTGGGCAAAAAGTGCAAAATTGAGTCTGTATTTTAGTTACGAGTCGTTCGGGACAAGTTTCAAGCAATTCGTGGAGAATCGAAGGAGAAATTGCAAGATGAACTCTCTTGTGTTCGTGGAAGAAAGTCGTTGCCGGCGATAGCGTTACGGTGAAGAAACAGTCCGCAACGCCAGCGCTCCCTATCGACGCGGGCGCTCAAGGGGTCAGCGGCGTTGCAACGCTGCCCCTCAGCGTTGCAACGCCATCCCGATACCAGGCGCGCAAGACGACGAAGCGGGCGTTGTAACGCCGCCGCCATCAGCGTTACGCGTCGTGGGGCTTTCCAGCCAATTGCACCGGTTCGATTGGTTCAGCATTTTTGGTCCGGTTCGAGCGGTTCAAGGGCGGTTCAGGGTGTTTTTGGACCGGTTTCATGAAATAAATTAATGTAATTTATTAATTTTTTTGTACTTTAGGGGCCAAATTATTCCAGTTTTACAGCTATTTATCTATGTGAATGTCATTTAGATTATTCCCACCTTAGGATAAGCATGTTCATGCATTTTATTTATATAAATGTTATATGAATATGGTTGAATGCATGACTAATTTATTTATTTTTTTCATGAGTAATTAATTATAAGTGTTATAATTAGATTATATGGAAAATAAATTGCATGGAGAATGAAATTACTTAGATTAAAATAAATGTTATTTTGTTTAAGTAATTTTATGATTCAAGAAGTTTAATATCTTTTATAATTCCAATTTGAATATTGATTGTTGGATTTATAATATAGTTTCTTTATCATAGGTTAATTATTAAAATTTATAAAAGTTATAAATTAAAGGGGTTTTAGAAACCATAACCTATAATAAAGAAATGCATGCAAACATAGGAACTTGAGTTAAATTTAATTAGTTTTAAATTGTTTAAAATTAATTTAGACCTAAGTTTCAATTTCTAATAGGATTAGAAATAAGTCTTACGTAATATTTTAAATAGTTTAAAATATAGTATGACTTTAGGACTTTGGTTATAAGGAACTCTCTACCTGAAGTTCATGCTAAGGTCAGGGGTACTTAAACCGACTTAGCAACTAACACCTTCTACACAGAACCGACCGGAACTCCGAGTTGAATTAACCTCAGTTCTGTTTTATCTCTAGGTAATTAAAATGTTTATTCACCTATACATAAAGTTTTAAGACCTAGTTATAATAGTTATAATAGGCATAGACTTAGATAGATTATTTTAGCCAGAATACGACTAAGTTAAATCCATACCTTAATTTTAGGAACTTCAGAGGGAGAAAACGAGATGTTCACATCGAGTTTACTCTCACGTCCTCAAGAGTTCACACCGTGAGTTCCATGCTCGGCTACGCAGTGTCAATAGGGCATCCCCCTACGGTATGTGTTTGCATGGTTCAATACCAAGGTGAATGAGGGAAGTATCCATAGTAAATGGGAGCAGGACGCGTGTCAATGTATCCTACGGTCTCCTCCATTAGGTCGCACCGTGAGATTTCTATAGTCCGCCTGCTAGGTTGTTTTGGAACAACCAAACCCTACGGAAGGCCTGACTATAGGGATCGGAACACCGTGAACTCCAGAAATGGATAGGGTCTCTTAGGTCGTTTGCCAGCAGTTGTCTTTCTTAATAGTAGCCTGTTGGCACGGGCCTATTGAATCTGAAAATGGAAGGGTCACATTTACGGGATGAGTTAAGTTAGTTAACAAGTCCTTGACCGAACAAACGGTAGCTAAGGACCATTGGGACATGAGATGTTCTGGTTGTGAGAATTGGCTGAGAAAGTCTTAATTCAAGGGAGGAATGACTGACCGCCCGACGGAGGCTTTTGTTCTAAACCCTTGAAGTATCGTTGCAAAATTAAAGGTTTAACTTAAACAATGGGTTTTAGTTTAAACATTAGGGTTCTTTAATAATTTTGCTAAATTAGATTGGTTTTTATAATGGGTTTAAAAGACATAACTAATTAGAACTATTTTAGATTTTCAGCATGTCGTCCTCAATAATAGCCTTACTTAAAAGCGACCGTTTAACTGGTGAGAAGTTTACTACGTGGAAGTCGAACTTGAATACGATTCTCGTTGTTGACGACCTTCGGTTCGTACTATCTGAGGAATGTCCTCAGATTCCTGCTCGTAACGCTCCTCAATCTGTTAAGGAGGCATACGACCGCTGGATCAAGGCCAATGATAAGGCCAAGGTCTACATTTTGGCTAGTGTATCTGAAGTTCTGGCCAAAAAGCATAAGGGCATGGTCTCAGCTCGTGAGATCATGAGTTCACCTTCTTGGAAATGTTTGGACAACCATCTGGACATATTCGCAACGAATCCCTCAAATCCGTTTATAACTCCCGTAGAAAGAGGGGGTCATCGGTGAGAGAACACGTTCTTGATCCGATGGTCCACTTCAACGTGGTACGAGATGAACGGAGCGGTCCATTGACGAGCCGAGTCGGTATCGTTCATTCCGAATCTCTTCCGAAGAGTTTCCTGCACTCGCGAAAGAATGCGGTGATGAACTAGATAGAGTATGACCCGACTACTCTCCTTAATGAACTACTGAGACTTTCCAGGTCTCTTATGAAGAATAAGGGACAGTGATGGGAGAGGCAAATCTGCTTGCCTATTCCGCAAAGGTTCGAATGGGTTCATCCTCTGGGACTAAGTCCTGTAGCTCATCTTCTAGGCTTAAGAAGACCCAAAAGAAGAAAATAGGAGGGAAAGGGAAGACACCTGCTGCTGACAAAGGCAAGGGAAAAGCCAAGCTTGCAGATAAAGGAAATTGTTTCCACTGCAATATGGATGGGCACTGGAAGAGAAATTGCCCAAAATACCTTGTTGAGCTCAAAAAGAAGAAAGGTAAATTAGATTTACTTTTTCTTGAAACTTGTTTAGTGGAAAATGATGATTTAACCTGGATACTTGATTCAGGAGCCACTAATCACGTTTGCTCTTCATTTCAGGAAACTAGTTCCTTCAAGGAGCTCGAAGAGGGTGCGATGACGCTCAGGGTCGGAACGGGAGACGTCATCTCAGCTCGTGCAGTGGGAGATGCCAAGTTATTTTTCAGAGATAGATTTCTTTCTTTAAATAATCTGTATATAGTTCCTAAGCTTAAAAGGAACGTAATTTCTATCTCTCGTTTAATAGAACTTGGTTATTGTATTATATAATTACGTTATTATATAATATCGTACTTGGACTATGTATATAGTTAGGGATTGTATAGAGGGACCAATCTATTTACAAGGTATGCCATCTACCATGTGCTCAACTCAACACCACGTTGTACTAAGAACATTGACTTAAGTATTGAAGTGTGTTGGACAAGCACCACACAAGTGTCAAGAGTTGCCTTGCAAGTTAGCTTGAACCCAAAGCCACTTAGGATGATTGAGTCGATGTGTACTTGTGGACCAAATTCTTGCATCAACAATATTCTTTTGAAAAAAATTACAAATGTTATTCTGTTTTAAATCACCTAATTGAGATTGTGAAAAGATGACTAAACATACCAAATAGTTTTTAATTTTTGAGGTAATTCTCAAATTTTTTTTTAATCTTTTAAAATTCTTAACTTTACCCTTTAAGGTATTTAAATTTTCAATTAAGTTTCTCCCGTAAATTATTATTGGTTAACCATAAATTAATTTATCTCTATCGGTAAATTATTATTTCATCAACTAGGTAGATGGACAGAACACTCAATATTAATTGACACATAAAAACTTAAACCATCATAAAATTAAACATGACCTTGATGAAAGTTGTAACTAGCATTTCCAAATATGTTCAAATATGAAACAATAATTTAGTGACACATCAGTTAATATTAATTTAGTGACACATCAGTTTTTTAATATTAAAATTTGATGGTTTTTTTTTATAGGTTAAAAGTAAAATTGAGAATTTAAAACTCTTTGAGGATTGAAAATAATTATATAAAATATAAATCTTTTTCATTTGGTGTCGTGGTGTAGTTGGTTATCACGTCAGTCTAACACAATGGAGGTCTCTGCTTCAAGTCCGGACGACTTTATCATTTTTTCTTCTTCTCAATTGAAAAAAGTTAGATTAAATTAGTATGACTCGCGCTCGAAATGGAAGTTTGAGGACAAATGGGCCAGGTTAATTTATGCAACGAGGTCATATTGGAAAGAGAAATTGTAGTAAATAGACCCTTTATATTTGTCCATTACAAATTTGTCCAAATCTTCTATATATTGCATTTATAGACTTTTCATTAATTTTGGAACAGTATTTACGTTTCTGATGGACAGAAATACCCCTAATCAATATGGTATACGAGTATTTAATGTATTTTTGGTTTCCATCTCTCATATTTATTTGTTTCCTTTTTGTAAACGTAATTATTTAATTGTAGACCCATTTATTATGTATTTTATTCCATTTTTACTTTATTACACCATTATTTTCTGCACATCGTACCAACAATCCCCATATTTTCGGCTTCCTCATTTTGTCACACTTCGTTAGTCTTTCTGCTTCCACCGTACACCATTTTCTGCACTTCTGAAGTATTTTCTGCATCAACACTTTTCAGCTCAATCCATCATACTTCTGATTATGAGTGAGTTATTATTCATCTATCAATATGCATTAACAGTTCGATTCATTTTTCATCCCCTCATTTTTCAGGTTTTTATTTTGATTACAATTCTTGTAATAATCATTTTTACATTTCATACATTAGGTTTTTTATATATTTTCAGTACAGTAAGTTACGTATCATACATTAATATATAACTGAATCACACAATCATATTAAATCATACGAGTTTAGCATACATCTGATATATACATATTATATACAGATTCAAACTCATTTCCAGTACGCATTCTTCACAATGGATCTTGGAATGAGAATGACAATTATGTTGACTACAAGGTCTTTGAGATTACTATGACACCTGGGATGTCATTTCATGTGTTATTGGATACTATAATGACACAGTTAAACATTGTAGGTAATTTTCATTACCCTGATATATTTGTTAGCCTTGGACAACAATCGTTCATAAAGAAGGGTATGAAAATGGTTGACGACAGAGATGTAAGTTGGTTTTTTGATGTTATTTCTAATGGTACATTGTGTGGTTGTTCACTTGTAGTCGATTATAGAAATAGTTTATCGTTGATTTTGGATGATATGACGATAGAAACGTCCAACAATAACTCTGTTATTCCCGAGGGTCGTTTTCATGATACCATTGATGTTGGAAAAATACCTGTAGATTTCCATATACTATTGAATGATGTGTTTAGAAGTAAGAAAAATCTTCAAAATGCTTTGCGTGGAATTGCATTGAGAGATAACTTCCAATTTAGGACGAAGAAATCTAACAAGAAGTTATTAGTTGTTAGATGTATTGATCGAAATTGCCAATGGTTAGTACGTGCATCTCGTACTGGAGTTGATACATGTGATACTTGGATAGTTAAGAAAATCATCAATGATCATAACTGTTCTCTTGATGTTGTTATGAACTCTCATAAACAAGCATCTGCATCTTTAATTAAGGACTGCATCAAGAGTAAGATGACCATTGATGGTAATGAATATGATACTCCTAAAGAAATTATATCCTACATTCGTTCTCACCATGGTGTTAATGTGAGTTATCACAAAGCATGGCGTGCCCGAGCTTCGGCCATACAAGAAATTATGGGATCCCCTGAAGAATCATTTTCTATTCTTCCATCATATGCTCATATGTTGAGCCAAAAAAATCCAGGTACTAGTATGTTGTTATACCCGATTATATATAATATACACTATATGTATTTTTAATTAACACTATGTATTTTTCATATATTACAGGATCTTTTACGTCATTTAAACTTGGTAACGACGGTAGATTTCTATACTATTTCCAGTCTTTATCTGCTTCAATTGATGGTTGGAAGCATTGTCGCCCAGTGTTCTCTGTTGATGGTACTTTTTTGAAGAACAAGTTTGCAGGTCAGTTATTGGTTGCTTGTGCAATGGATGCCAATGAGCAAATATTCCCATTGGCTTGTGCTATTGTTGATTCTGAGAATGATTTGTCATGGGAATGGTTCTTTCTGCGATTGAAGGATGTCATTGGTGATCGACCAGATATTGTGGTTGTATCTGATAGACATAAGAGCATTGGTAAGGTGATTGCCAAGGTATTTCCTAATGCTTTCCATGCCTTATGTATATATCATCTATTACAGAATTTAAAATTGAAGTACAAGAGCAATCTTTTAGATGAGGTATATTATGCAACGGCAAAGTCATTTAATACAATTGATTTTGAGAAAAACATGCGACAATTAGAAAGTAGTGCACCAGGTATACGTGCTGATTTAGAACAAGTTGGTTTCCATAGATGGTCTCGTGCCTATTGTCCTCGTCGTAGATATACATTAATGACTAGCAATTCATCTGAAAGTTACAACAAAAAGATTTTAAAAGCAAGAGAATTACCTGTAACTTCAATGTTTGAAGTAGTCAGAATGTATTTGCAACATTGGTTTCATAAAAGAAGAAATGAGGCATCTTATCAGGCAACCATTTTTACCAAGTACTGCGAGGCTGAGTTGCGAGAACAGATCAATTGCGGGCGTACTATGCAGGTATATATTATATAGATAATAAGTATGAACATTAACTATAATATATATATATTCTATAGTATATTCTTCATACTACTGTTATAAATTGTCAACAAGTTTTTTCTCCTAATAGGTATACCCAGTTGACAATATCAAATATCAAGTCATAAATGGATCTGAACAACATGAAGTGAATCTTCTTTACAAGACTTGTACGTGCCAATTCTGGGACCAGATGCAGATCCCATGTTCTCATGCATGTACTGTGTTATCAAAAAAACACTTGTCGGTCAAAGATTATGTATCTTCCTACTATTCCAACAATGTTTTACGTTCAATATACAGTGGCCTAATCCACCCAGTTGGCGGGCAAGACAGTTGGGACATTCCAGATCACATCAAGAACATGCAGCTTCTCCCCCCAAATGTGAAACGTTCTGTTGGTAGACCAAAAAAATTAAGGATTCGTTCTTCTTTGGAATTTAAGAAGAGAGTCAAATGTGGACGTTGTGGGCGCCTTGGACACAATCGAAAGACATGCAAATTTCCCATTACCAATTAGAATATGCTTGTAACTTTCATTTTCAGACATTTATGATTCGACAATTTTAACATATTATATGTTTAGACTATTATACGTTTATATTTGCAATATATTATATATACGGGTGTCTACATCACGTATTTCTGCATAGCAGTGTTAAATACCATAGTCATCAACAGTTTTACATATCAGTGTTCACAACATGATTAATATATTATATATTAAATATTGTTATATACGTACTTAATATATTATATATACTCCCAAACAATATTTAAATATCGATATTATTCACATTATGATGAATGTCGTATTAATCCTCTAAGTGATTCAATTTGCTTGTACTTTTAATATTCATACATTTGCGTATGGGTACATATGAAATACATATTAAATACCAGGATGTCATTAACATACCCTATATAATATAAAAAGTAATACGACATTTCTTCATCACTAAATTTTTTTCCTTTTTCTTCTATGTTCGGACTTACCATAGTACCCATATCGCCAGTGTTTCTATTGATGATATTCGTGTGTGATGGAGTACTGATTTCAGTATCGCTTTCGTTCTGTAATAAAAAACATTAGCACAATTTGTGAATCACAACATTGAGATTTTTATGTATTTATGAGATGAAATATAATAGATGTATACCTCAGAATCAATGATCAATATTTCAGGTTTCTTTGATCCATCATTACGCCTTCGACTGGTTGAACCTAACAGCCTTTGACTCCTACGTACATTTCTCTCTCTTACATTACTCTCAACAATTTCTTCAATTATAACCATTTTACTCTGCACAGAGTAATACATTAACCTTTATTAACATACATCATAGTCTAAACATATATTCTATATGACACAGTTTAATTGTTATTCAGATTCAAACCACATGTATGAACATACCAATATTTTTATATTCATATTTTTACATGAACATACCACATGTATGATCATACCAATATTATTACATTCATACCACATGTATGAACATACTGTTATTAAAATTCAAACCACATGTATGAATCACATTTCATAATTCAAAATCATTTCTCTAAAACAAAACATTCATACATCAAGTATGAATACATATTTCTGAAACTAGATAAATATTATGCATATAACAGTATGTTATCAGTCATATAAGAGTTTCAACATTATCCCTTTTTGTTTGTACATTATGTATGTAAATGCGACCTAACAATCAGATTTCTCCAAATTTTAGTGTTTCAGTCGGAAAAAAATAACCCGATTAAACTGAAAAGGAGAATCAAACCATTCATGCATATATAAATAATATGCATATACCAGTATGTTATGAGTCGTACAACCGTTTCGACATTATCTCTCATACTTTTCAATATATTACATATTGAAGATGATATTTTTTGTTAGGTCATCATGTATGTAAATGCGACATAACAATCAGATTTCCCTAAATTTTAGGGTTTCAACCGCAAAAATAGAACCCGATTAAAAACAAAGACAGAATCAAAACATTCATGCATATAGTTTACAGTGAACGAATAGAACATTTTTCTCAATATATTCATCATTTTGTTTACAGTGAACGAATTGAACATTTTTCTCAACGGTAATGAAGTGTAAAGCAGCATGCATATATAAGAATATTCCAGATTTTCAGTTTTCAAGAGTGTATGTTACTTACACTGTCCGAGAAGTAGAAAGCAGGATGCCAAGACAAAATCTGCAGTCCGAGAAGAACCCTTCTGTTTCTTCCCAGTCGAAAACTCGTTCCCAGTCGATTAGTCACAGAAAATCTAGGGATTTCTCTGTTCTTCAAACAAAAAAAAAAACTAACGAAGAAGACCTTACGTTTTGAAGAGGAGATTGCGCGGTTAGAGGAGAAAATACAGGGATATAGAACGGTTAATTCCTTTTGTGGGTTTTCTTTATTGTTTTTTTTAAAACATACAACTGGCGTGTTTGCAGGGTATATTTGTCATTGGGCCTCCTGCATAATTGTTCCAATGGACACAAATGCAATTTATACAGAAGTCTGCCCATTTTTGCTAAATGGGTAAAACATTTGGCCCATTTCTGTAGTTATCCCTATTGGAAATGACTTTGATTTTCGACCCAAAAACGCACTTAAAATTATAAGAGAAAAATAATGTTTTTATCTCATATTCAAAGATTTAAAGATGTGGGGTGGTTTATATAATAAAGGTTATTAAGATATCTCCCTCTGTTGTTGATTTTTTTGATCGAGTGGGTTTGGGTAGAGTTGGAATTTTAGAATTTTTGTAAAGAAGTAATATTTTAGTTTTATTATTATAATATTATTTTTCTCCCAGCAATGGCTACCTTGGGTGGGCATGATCGGCCAGGTTCATTTTTCACCAAAATCGACATTGAACCTACCATATGGAGTTTTCATCCGTTTCGGCAAAAAATTAATTCTTTTAATATATGTAAACTTGTATTTATATATTATACATTTTTTGTTCAGTCAATCGGTCGAGTTTGGACTTTTTAGTCCCTGACTGGCCACCTTATCGATTTTTCTATTTACAAAATAGTGTGATTGGCAAGTTCATATTTGGAACAACTTCCAAATCTGTCATGAACTTCCTAAGCCAAACAGCTTCCTTTGCAGCTTCACAAGCCGCAACGTACTCCGCTTCCATAGTGGAATCGGCGATGCATCCCTTCTTGATGCTTCGCCATACTACGCCTCCTCCATTCGTAATGAAGGTCGACCCAGTAGATTTCCTAGAATCCTTATTGGTCCGAAAGTCGTAATCTGTGTATCCGTAAGGATCAAATCCCCACCGCCATACACTAAGTCGTAGTTCCTCGCTCTCCTAAGATACTTGAGGATTGACTTTACGGGTACCGCCCCAAAGATCTAATTCTGGATTGGATTGATACCTACTGAAATCCCTACTGCATAACAGATGTCGGGCCTAGTACACAACATGACATACATCAGGCTCCCTACAGCTGAAGCATATGGGATCCGTCTCATATCCTCAACCTCTTGAGAAGTCTTAGGACACTGATCCTTAGACAAGTGAACCCCATGCCTGAAAGGCAGCAAGCCCTTCTTGGAGTTCTGCATCTTATATCTAGACAACATCTTGTCAATATAAGACACCTGGGACAAGGGTAGCATTTTGTTCTTCCGATTCCAGACTATCTAGATACCTAGAACATATTGAGCTTCTCCCAAATCTTTCATTTGGAATTGCGAAGCTAGCCACTTCTTAACGTCAGTAAGAAATTCTACCTCATTCCCAATTAGAAGAATATCATCCACCAACACTAAAATGCAACAGTTTTGTCAACAATTTTCTTGTAGACACAAGGCTCGTCGACATTTTGATCAAAGCCATAAAATTTGATCGCCTCATCAACCCTTATATTCCAAGACCTCGAAGCTTGTTTCAGTCCATAAATGGACCTATGAAGCCGACAAACCTTTTGCTCTTGGCCTTGGGCAATGAACCCTTTGGGCTAGTTCATGTAGATGGTTTCATCAAGTTTGCCATTCAGAAAGGCTATCTTGACGTCAATCTGCCATACCTCGTAGTCATAATACGCGGCAATGGCCAGAAGAATCCTGATCGACTTTACCATGACAATAGGTGAAAAGGTTTCCTCATAGTCAACCCCTTCGACCTGTGTAAAACCTTTTGCCACTAGTCGGGCTTTGAAGGTCTGCACATTCCCATCTACGCCACGTTTACGCTTGTAGATCCATTTGCAACCAATAGGTTTTACCCCATCCGGTTGATCCACAAGCTCCCAGTACGGGTCAAGTTTTAGTATAGTGATTTATGAGTCCAAGTATCGTCCTCGGGAATGGGTTTCTAGATTAATTAAGTACTAAGATACTAATTCTCAAATTTAGCTAAAGCAACAAAACATGGATAGGTGTTTGACGAACAAGACAACCAAACAAACAAACATGTGGAGACACGAATTGATAGAATTAAAGGAAGTGATTTTACAAGTTAATAACCTAACTACACATGCATTGACCTCATGAGATGAATTTATAAACAAGAAGTAAATTACTCAAGAAAACCTCTCGGTTCTTAGTGAGCCTCACACATGCAATAGAATTCATAGTCTTCATACGAACCTACAACATGCATGGCATTAAGCAACTTCTTTAAGTGTTTCCCTAAGAATCCTAGGTCACTCTCGTGCCAGACTACTAAGGGTTTTGACAATTTTGCTCTAATTCAAGCTTTATCTCTCGAGTCCACTTGAATCAACGAACTAAGGAGTGCAGAGCGATTGGCCAAAAATAAGAACAAAACATGCTTCAATATATTAAAAAAAATTGTGGGCAGTTTCGCTTGCAGTGCCCATCCACGTTGCAGTGGAAACATTTTCCTTTATCTGCAACCTTGGCTTTTCCCTTGCCTTTGTCAGCAGCAGGTGTCTTCCCTTTCCCTCCTATCTTCTTCTTTTGGGTCTTTTTAAGCCCAGAAGATGAGCTACAAGACTTAGTCTCAGAGGATGAACCCTTCTGGAACCTTCTTGAATGGGCAAACAGATTTGCCTCTGATAGCACACAAAATGTACTATCCTTAGGCTTAATTATTGCTAGTTTTATGATGATTTCAGGACTTTTACGTGGTTAATCCATTCAATTTCAGGTTAAGAGCTTAAACGGAGCTATTGGAGACAATTTGGATCACTCGGGATCAAAACGGGGCTATTTGGAGCTAAAGAGAACATCAATTGGAAGAAAAAGAACCAATCCAAGCATGATGACCCGAGGTGATGGCGTTGCAACGCCTTGCAGAGCGTTGCAACGCCATACTTGCTGTTTAAAGGGTTTGAAGACTCAGCGATAGCGCTGCAACGCCGCCTTAGGGCGCTACAACGCCGTCTCGATTAGAAGCCACGCGTGAGAAGCGCGCGCATAGGCGCGTTACAACGCCGCCTTGCAGCGTCGCAACGCCATTTCGGCTGCGAGCGCGCGCGTTAGGGTAGTGGCGTTGTAACGCCGCTCTCGCCAACAACGCCATCGATTATTTCCTTAAGTATCGATCGCCTAGGCACAAAGATTGCAACATCGCCCTAGCGTTGCAACGCTGTGCCGATAATGCCTATAAATACAACATGTTGTTTTCATTACAAGGGAGCACAATTTGGTAGAGTTTTGCCCTAAATTCGAGATACACCTTGTAAGAAGAGAGAAAAGAGTGATTTTGGGAGCCAAAGCATTCGTGGAGGTTCGAGATCGAAGACGGTAGCTCTCGGAGACGAAGGACCGACACATCGACACCTAAGTTTATTTCTCTTTCTTTCAATTTGTAACAAATGTTTCTAAGACGTTTCCTACTTGTTTAGTTTGTTTTTATGGTGATTTTGAGCAATAAACATTGTAGTTGGATTTGATTTACTTGTTGTGACTTTATTGCTATGTTTTGAAGCATGTTTTGTCCTTATTTTTGGCAATTCGTTCTTTACTTCTTAATTTGTTGATTCAAGTGGACTCGAGAGATAAAGCTTGAATTAGAGCAAAATTGTCAAAACCCTTAGTAGTTTGGCACGAGAGTGACCTAGAATTCTTAGGGAAACACTTAAAGAAGTTACTTAATGCCATGCATGTTGTAGATTCGTATGGAGACTATGAATTCTATTGCATGTGTGAGGCTCACTAAGAACCGAGAGGTTTTCTTGAGTAATTTACTTCTTGTTTATAAATTCATCTCATGAGGTCAATGCATGTGTAGTTAGGTTATTAACTTGTAAAATCACTTCCTTTAATTCTATCAATTCGTGTCTCCACATGTTTGTTTGTTTGGTTGTCTTATTCGTCAAACACCTATCCATGTTTTGTTGCTTTAGCTAAATTTGAGATTTAGTATCTTAGTACTTAATTAATCTAGAAACCCATTCCCGAGGATGATACTTGGACTCATAAATCACTATACTAAAACTTGACCCGTACACTGCGGTATTGCAATATAATTTTACGCAATAGCCTCTCCATCATCTTGTCCCTTATTCTTCATAAGAGACTGGAAAGTTTGTAGTTCATTAAGAAGAGTAGTCAGGTCATACTCTATCTTGTTCATCACCGCATTGCTGCAGAATTGCAGGAAACTCTTCGGAAGAGATTCCAAGATGAACGATACCGACTTTGCTCGTCAATGACCGCCTCCGCTCATCTCATCTCGGCCACGTTGAAGTGGACCATCGACGAGAACGTGTTCTCTCATCGATGACCCCTTCTTCATACGGGAGTTATAAACGTATTTGAGGGATTCGTGTCGAATCGTCCGCATTTGATTGTCCAAACATTTCCCGCAGCGAACTCATGATCTCACGAGCTGAGACCATGCCCTCGTGCTTTTTGGCCAAAACTTCAGAAACACTAGCCAAAATGTAGACCTTGGCCTTATCATTGGCCTTGATCCAAATGGCCGATCGTCGCGCCTCCTTATGATTGAGGAGCGTTAAGCGAGGACACGAGGACATTCCTCAGTCAGTACAAACCGTAGGTCGTCGACAATGGGAATCATATTCAAGTTGGACTTCCACGTAGTAAAATTCTCACCAGTTAAACAATCGCTTTTAAGTAAGGCTATTATTGAGGACGACATGCTGAAAATCCCAAATAGTTCTAATTAGTTATGCCTTTTAACCCATTGTAAAACCAATCATATTTAGCAAAATTATTAAAGAACCCTAGTGTTTAAACTAAACCCAATGTTTATGTGACGCCCGAGGAAGAGGGGTACATGAATGAACCGAGTCCACATCTGAATGAGAGGGATCCTGAGGATATGAAAGCATGGTGCCAGAGAAAAAGGGGTACATGCGAGTGACCATGAGGATATGAAAGTATAGTTGAGAAAGGCTTAAAAGAATTGATAAGCTACTACCTATACCAACAAGGTGCACCTTCCTTTTGGTGGCTCAATCATAGAACTCCACAGATTAAGCGTGCTTGGCTTGGAGCAATCCTATGTTGGGTGACCTCTGGAATTTTTCCTAGGAGCATGTGAGTGAGGACAAAACATGCTTTGGAAGGACCCCGTGTTGGTTTGTGGGGATAGTGTCTTCAATCTTACAAGCAATCATGGATGATATGGTGACGCAGCCAGGTCGCAGAAGATCCTGGGCCTGGGGCGTTACAGTTTAAATTAAACCTTTAATTTTGCAACGATATTTCAAGGGCTTAGAACAAAAGCCTCCGTCGGGCGGTCAGTCATTCCTCCCTTGAATTGAGACTTTCTCAGCCAATTCTCACTACTAGAACATCTCATGTCCCAATGGTCCTTAGCTATCGTTTATTTGGTCAAGGACTTGTTAACTAGCTTAACTCATCCTGTAAATATGACCCTACCATTTTCAGATCCAATAGGTCCGAGCCAACAGGCTACTATTAAGAAAGACAACTGTTGGCAAATTACCTAAGAGACCCTATCCATTTCTGGAGTTCGCGGTGTTCCGATCCCTATAGTCAGGCCCTCCGTAGGGTTTGGTTGTTCCAGGACAACCTAGCAGGCAGACTATAGAAACCTCACGATTCGACCTAATGGAGGAGACCGTAGGATACGTTGACACGCGTCCTGCTCCCATTTACTATGGATACTTCCCTCATTCACCTTGGTATTGAACCATGCAAACACATACCATAGGGGAACACCCTATTGACGCCACGTAGCCGAGCATGGAACTCACGGTGTGAACTCTTGAGGACGTGAGAGTAAACTTGATGCGAACATCTCGTTTTCTCCCACTGAAGCTCCTAAAATTAGGGTATAGGTTTAACTTAGTTGGATTCTGGCTAAAAGAATCTATCTAAGTGTATGCCTATTATAACTATTATAACTAGGTCTTTTAACCTTATGTCTAGGTGAATAAACATTTTAATTACCTAGATATGAAATAGAACTAAGGTTAATTCAACTCAAGTTCCGGTCGCTTTCGGGTAGGTGTTCCGTTAAGTTATACCAACTTAAGTACCCCTAGCCTTATACAGAACTGCATCGGTAGAGTTCCCTTATAACCAAAATTCTAACGTCCTACTAGATTTTAAACTATTTAAAATACTACGTAAGACTAATTTCTAATCCTATTAGAAATTAAGAACTTAGGTCTAAATTAATTTTAAACTATTTAAAACTAATTTAAATTTTAACCCAAGTTCCTATGTTTGCATGTATTTCTTTATTATAGGTTATGGTTTCTAAAACCCCTTTAATTTATAACTTTTATAAATTTAATTATTAACCTATGATAAAGAAACTATATTATAAATCCAACAATTAATTTTTCAAATTGGAATTATAAAAAAAAATATTCAACAAATTGAATAATTAAAATTACTTAAAAAAAATAACATTTATTTTAAACTAAGTAATTTCATGCTCCATGCAATTTATTTTTCATATAATCTAATTATAACACTTATAACTAATTACTCATGAAAAATAAATTAATCATGCATTTTCAACCATATTCATATAACATTTATACAAATAAAATGCATGGACATGTTTATCCTAAGGTGGGAATAATCTAAATGACATTCATAAAGACATAAAGCTGTAAAACCGGAATATTTTGGCCCCTAAAGTGAAAAAAAATAAAATTACATTAATTTTATTACATAGAATCGGTCCAAAACGCCTTGAACCAGGCTTGAACTGCTCGAACCGGACCGAAAAAGAACCTGAATCGCTGAACCGGTTTGCAGCTGCTGGAATGCCCCACGGCGTTGCAACGCTCGCTTTGTCCTTATGTGCGCCTGTTATCGCAGTGGTGTTGCAACGCTGAGGGGCAACGTTGCAACGCCGCTGACCCCTTGAGCGCCCGCGTTGATAGGGGACGCTAGCGTTGCGACGTCGTTCTTCAGATTTGCAACGCTGCTGATCGCGTTGCAACGCTGCTGCTTCGGCAACAACTTTCTTCTTCGAACACAACAGCTTCCTTCTTCAATATCTCCTTCGATTCTCAACCGAATTACTTGAAACTAGTCCCGAACGACTCATAACTCAAATACAGACTCAATAATGAATTTTTGTCCAAAAACGCAGGGGCCTTTACATACAAATTTATCAAATCAAAAGAAGTAAACTATGGCCAAATACTCTTAAACCGTTTTACACTAAACCCAATGCATTTCCTACCAAATCAATGCAATTTTGTTTCAAAACAAAACAATACAAGCATTGCTCTGATACCAATTGATGGAGACCTGATCTCCTTGAGCAGCGAAAACGTGGTTTGGGATCGTAAATTGCTTGATTGTTTTAATTGAAACAAAAATCAGTACATTGACAAAAATACAGAACAAGCATGCTTTTAATCTAATTAAAATTATGGAGATATACATACAAACATACCTAAATTTAACTATTAAATTAATAAGAGAAAGGGATTATTACCTTTGTAGTTTCGCAGAACAACAACTCCTTGCTCCAATGTTCAACAACTCAGGAACTTCAAAAGTTCTCTGTTTTTCACCAATAGGAACACAACCAAAAGAGTAAACCCTCTATCTTCTGAATGCTTAGATCCTCCTTGGTGGGAAGGATTCCAACTTTCGGAAGAAGTTTTGGGAATTTGAGAGTGAGAGAGTAATTTTCACAGCAATTCTCCAATTGCAAAAACAGCAAGAATCTATACTTGAACATCAACCCACTTCTCCCTGTTAAACTGTCGATAGAGAGAAGAAGGGGGAGTAAGGGGAACGTGTCTAGATGACACGTTCCCTTATTTTATTATTAAAATAATAATAATAATTAAATCTGTGACGACCACGACCACAGGTACGGATTATTTATTTTATTTGGCGTTCTATCAACCTGTGTGTGTGTCGAGTCGGTTTAGTGAATCTCATCAAGCTCGATGTTAGTGAGTCTTTGATTTTACTTAGCTTAAAGCGAAATATTCTCCTAGATAATGATTTGTAAAATTAAAGGAAAAAGAAGGAGCGATGGCACTTTGGTTATTAATCACTAAATGAGGGTCACTTAGGACTTTTGATCATTGGCCTAGTTTTGTAGTATTTAAACTCCTTAAAGTGCAAATTGAAGCAAAACCCTAACCCTAGACTCATTGAAGCAAAACCCTAACCCTAAACTCCTTGTCTTCATCCTTGTACGTGTGCCCTAGCCGACAGCCACCCTTCGTGCTGCTCCTACTGCCGGCAAGCCTTCTGCCCACTTGCACTACAACAACCCTCGCCGGCGAACGCACCAACAGAGGCTGCTTCATCCGCTCGTCTGCAGCCCACGCACGAAAAAGACTCAGCCACCAGGGATTACGCCGGAAATCGAGCGAGTCTTCAGCCGCCGTCGGAGCGTCCCATCGACTGCAGGCCGGAGCTTCATTCGCGCGTCCAGTCGCTTGCGCCGGCAAGCCGCCCCTGCAGCCACGCGAATTTCTGCAGCGAACGTGAAGTTCCGCCGTGAAGAATTGCAGCCGCCGAACCTTCCGCCAGTCGCAGCCAAAGGTCCCAGCCACCGCCGGTCCACGAAGCGCATGCAGCCACGAAGCTTCACTGCCCGACGATCCGCGAGCACCTGCAGCAGACCTCGCCGGACTTCACGCACGCCGACCACCGCGTTTTGTCAGCCGCTAGGTTTATAGCCGGTGAGTGTTCGGGTTGAGTTTCGATTTCGATGAAAATTTATTCGTGATCTATTATGTTTCTAAACGTCTAATTGAGAGTGTAAAACTACGGTTTCGAACACGATTGGTAGGAACGGACTGAATTTCAGGATCAAGACTTCCAAGTTTGGAGCAACCAAATCCACGTTCGGTTTATTATTCGAAGTCGAGGTAATTGGAACAAAGTGGGGATTTTAGACGCTCTCGTACTTAGATTCTTTGTATAGAATGAGTTGTGTAGTAGGATAACGAGTAGAAAAATTCTTGGCTGACAGGTGATTTGGAAAGGACCGTCAATTTAAGAAGTAGAAGGAAAGAGTGAGATCAAAGCTCGAGGTAAGGGACTTTGTGCCGAATCTTTTTAAATGGGATTAAAGAAAACGAACTTCAATATTTTATGTGAAATTAGTACGATATTTTACTTAAAAGGATTTAATGATTTTTATACGAGAATATCCTGAGAGATTTTATGTGAAAATACTTTGATATTCTATGAGAAATATCTCAATATTTTATGCGAGAATAATCTAGTATTTTATGCGAGAATGTCTTTGTATTTTATGTAAGGATATTCCAGTATTTCATGTGAGGATAGTACAGTATTATCTATGAGAATATTGCATGATTTTATACGCGAGTATTACGCCCTATCTGATGTGAAAAGTCATGATTTGCATATTAATGATAATGGTTGTGGCATGTACACTATAGTTATGATGAATGATGGGACCTCATACATGTTATGTATGTCATGAAATGAATTAATGAAAAGTGTGGACATTGGTCTCCTGAGAGCATTATGTGCATGGTCAAACATGCAATAGAGACCCTATGGGTCAAATTACAGGGGTCTGTGAGGGACTCAAATTATTACAGGGGTCTGTGAGAGACTCAAATTATTACAGGGGTCTGTGAGGGACTCAAAATGAAATGTCTCAGGATGACCAGTCGGCCACACAAATAAAAAGGAAGTCATGGATTAAAGACCTGACAATATGAGAAAGTTTTAGGTCCCGCATATGTACATATCGAACAAGTTTAAAAGTCATGATTGTATGTGTATGCATATCCCAAACCTCGGTACGAGGTCACTTACTGGGTATTGTTTTGCAATACTCACCCTTTCTTTTAAAAATGTTTTTCAGGTAAGGCCAAGGACGTGCAGGGCGAGTGACGGAGGCGCGTTGCTAGAACCATGGGAATAGACATGTTTTCCGCACATCTCTTTTATAACTAATGTTGTCCCTTATGTTTTTGGAGTTCAATTTACTTCACAGATTTTAATAGGCCATGTTAAACTGCTCCTTTTATTTGTTTTAAATGATTTAATTGGGATCCCTAAAGACAAATTATTTTTTTATTGGAGGTTTATTAAAGATCTTTTATCTCTTGGCCAAGTGCATGCATGTGTAGTAATGTCCCTAAGAGTTTAGTCATAGAAAAGTAGGGGTATTACAGTTGGTATCGAGAGCCCTAGGTTTAAGGGTTACGTAGACTTGCTTACTGAGTAAGCACGAGTAGTTCCCATGGTTGAACAACGCGTTAGGTCACCACCGCTTGTGTTCGTTCTCGGTATTTTATTTATTAAGTAAATGATTATGATGTGATTCTGCTTTTATGCATATACATGAACTTAAAACCCTAAGGGTGATCCTATCTTGTAGTTAGAAAGTAATGAAACCGAAAGTTAGAAACTCTCTGTATTGTAGTATCGACAAAATGCCACCTAGAGGTCGAGGAGAGGTAGGGGACGTGGTAGGGGCCGGAGGCAAGAGAAAACGCTGACGCCCAACCGAATTACCACCGAACAGGAAGAGGTTGCTCCACCCGCATGCGCACTCTCCCGGACCACCGCCGCCGCCGGAGAATGTACCCGCAGCTTGCTCCAGTGGCGGATCAAGGGAACACTAACGTTATGACTATGATGGTAGAGGCTATGCAGACTCTAGTGCGAGCTACAGTAGCCACTCAGCTGGCCCAAGCAAATCAGGGGCGAAACGATGCAACTCTGAGTCTCTCGATATCCGAAGGACTTCGTGAAGTATGATCCCGATCTTTCGATGGGTCTTCCAGTGACCCCACCGTGGTCGAGTTGTGGTGTCCTCCATCCATTGAGACCATTTTCAGTGATGAATTGCCCCGAGGACCGAGGGGTGTCCTGTGCTACCTTTATGCCGAGAGACGACGCTTATCTATGGTGGGAGTCCGCCAGGGAACCATTGTCGCTAAGCGGAGAAACAATTACACCGAATCATTTAAAGAAGCGTTCGCGGAAATTTTATCCCCTGCAGAGCTCGTTATAGGAAGCAGGCAGAATTCTTACAGCTTGGCCAGAACAGGAGGGCAGTGGAGGTTTATGAGAGGGAATTCACCCGTTTGTCACGCTTTGCCCCCGAGCTGGTAGACACAGAGGCAAAGAAAACAGAGCGCTTCGTTATGGGACTGGATGAGAATGTTCGAGGCTTCATTCAAGCACTAGCACCTCCCGATTATGCCTCCGCAGCGAGAGAGTGGCGAGACTGATTTGGGTGCAGCAGATCGCACAAACAGGTAGTGGTTAGCTCGGGCGCGACCATGGCAAATCATAAGAGGAAGTGGGACCACCAAATTCAAGCTCACAACGTCCCAGCAGACACCGCATAGACCAGACATTTTCGTGCGGTGTTCAGTCGAAACCACAGTAAACAGAACGGAAATAACGGTGGAGATAAGCCACAATGCAAAGATCGTAAGTAGCATTGGGGTAAGTGTTTGGCCCTTGGTCCGAGTGTGTGCTTCGATGATGTGGGAAAGAAGGGCACAGAGCTAATAGTTGCCGAGCCAAGCCAAATACGAGTCAACCTCAGGTTATCAATAGCGGGATCGCTTGTGAAGCCGATTATACATCAAGGAAGAGCTTATGCAAGCACCGAAAAAAAATATGGGCTCGATTCGGTGGTTACTGTACACTTCCATTAATTGGGCACCTTGCCTTTGTATTATTTGATTCTGTTCTACACACTCTTTATTTCTCGCATCCTTCGTAAGTCAAGTCGAGTTAGAATTAGAAACGATTCTGATGATGCTCTGCTCTGCTCCACTCTCTCGAGGATAAATTTGTTAGCCACTATGAAAGTCAAGGATGGTAGTGTGACCATCGCAGACCATGAGTTAACAAAGAAATCTAGTAGTCTTAGACATGTCCGACTTTGATGTGATATTGGGCATGGATCGAGTTAGCGCAGAAACCATGCTTGCATTGATTGTTTCGGAAGGAGGTAGTGTTTACTCCTCCCGACCAACCCGCTGACAGTTCAGAGGCGAGATAGCGGTGAAGTAGGCCTAAGGTAATTCGCCTCCCAAGGCCGAAGTTATTGCATCGGGGAGCTTGGGCGCCTTAGCTTGCATACTAGATGCAGGTGCACGAGATCTTCGTGTCATCGGCCCAGCAGTGAACGAATTTACGAGCGTTTTCCCGAGGACCTCCCCCGCATATCTCGGTCGAGAGGTAGATTTTAACATCTGATTGGAATTAGGGACGACTCCGATATCCAAGGCACCGCATGCAATGGCACCGGCAGAGTTGAAAGAACTAAAAGTATGCGCTTACAAGACTTACTAGACAAGGGGTTCATACGCCTGCCGCGTTTCGCCTTGAGGAGCCCCCGTGTTGTTCGTGAAAAGAAAGACGGATCCATGCGCTGTGTGTAGATTACAGGAGTTGAATAAAGTTACGATCAAGAATAAATACCCTCTTCCCAGAATAGATGATTTGTTCGATCAGTTACAGGGAGCAACAGTGTTCTCCAAGATTGATCTGAGATCAGGCTACCATCAGTTGAGAATCAGTGAAGAGGATATTCCTAAAACAGCATTTAGATCACGTTATGGGCATTACGAGTTCACAGTGATGCCGTTTGGGTTGACCAACGCTCCTGCCGCTTTCATGGACTTGATGAACCGTTTATTCAAAGAGTTTCTTGATACGTTCGTGATAGTATTTATCGACGATATACTGATATATTCTAGATGTGATGAAGATCATGAAAGACATCTGAGAAAAGTTTTACTCACGCTGAGAGAGAATAAGTTATATGCAAAATTTTCCAAGTGTGAATTCTGGCTCAGACAGGTATCTTTCTTAGGGCATGTGGTGTCCGAAGCTGGAGTCTCTGTTGACCCAGCAAAAGTGGAGGCCGTCACACAGTGGCCTCGTCCGACCACCGTTACAGAGGTACGTAGTTTTCTGGGTCTTGCAGGTTATTATAGACGTTTCGTGCAGGACTTCGCCAAGATAGCCATGCCCATGACTCACCGTGACGCAAGCAGGGAAACTCATTTGTTTGGGATGATGCTTGCGAGGCAAGTTTCCAGGAACTCAAGTACAGATTAGTGTCGGCCCCGATTCTTACAGTCCCCGAGGGAACAGGGAGCTTTGTGGTTTATAGTGATGCTTCTAAGAAAGGTTTGGGTCATGTTCTAATGCAAAGACGGTAAAGTAATAGCCTATGCATCCCGACAATTGAAGACGCACGAGAGAACTATCCAACTCATGACTTGGAACTAGCAGCGAGTGGTCTTTGCATTAAAGATCCGGAGACACTACCAGAGTGATGGCGAGAAAATTCAGATTTTTACAGATCATAAAAGTCTCAAGTATCTGCTCACCCGAAGAATTGAACATGAGGCAACGCAGATGGTTGGAATTAGTGAAGGATTATGATATTGACATACAATACCACCCCTAAAGGCTAATGTAGTGGCGATGCCCTCGAAGAGAAAGCCGGCATACATACAAAGACGAAGTACCCGACAGAGCGAGTTACAGTGCGAGTTTGCACGAGCCAAATCGCATTACTAGTAGGAAAGACCACGGCTTAGTTAGCTCGATTACGGTGCAACCAACTTTGAGACAACGTATCATTGAGGCTCAACAGTGGACCTCGCTTAGTAGAAAAGCGCATCGCAGAATCCGAGTGAATCGTAGGGTTTTCCTATCCACGAGATGGAGGTTTACTATTTCGTGGACGATTATGTGTGCCGAGCGATGACGAATCGAAACGGAAATCTTGAGCGAAGCCCATAACTCACCATTTTCTATGCATCCCGGTAGTACCAAGATGTATCGAGATCTCAAACAATGCTACGGTGGTGTAACATGAAACGCGACGTGGCAGAGTGTGTCGCCAAAGTGTTTGACTTGTCGGCACAGTGAAGGCACCTAGGCAGAGAGACCGCGAGATTACTGCAACCTTTACATGTACCTCGGTGGAAATGGGAGGAGATCTCTATGGATTTCATAGTCGGATCGCCTAGAACCTTACGAGGTTACTCCTGTAATTTGGGTCATAGTGGGCAGATTAACCAAGTCAAGACATTTTATACTGTGGAAACCCACCTATTCTACAGATAAAGTGGGCGCAGCTTTACCGAAGAGATATAGTCCGTTTGCATGGGATTCCAGCTTAAGATTATTTCGCATGTGGATCCACGCTTTCACCTCCAACTTCCGGAGGAGTTTACAGAGAGCGTTAGGTTCGCGAGCTGAACTTTAGTATGCCTTTTCATCCACGCACGGATGGGCGCATGCATGTAACGCTTAAACCAGATATTAGAAGATATGTTGCGAGCTTGCACCCTAGACTTCCCGGTAGTTGGGAAACTCATTTGCATTTGATGGAGTTTGCTTACAATAATGATTATCGATCGACCATCTAATGGCTCCATTTGAAGCTCTCTATGGAAAACGCTGCGCAATTCCCGCTTTTACGGAGGAGGTTGGTGAACGCCGCTTATTGGGTCCAGAGTTGGTACAGTCACAAATGATGCGATACAAAAGATTAGGGCGCGGATGCGCACCGCCCAAAGCGAGCATGAAGAGTTATGCCGATTCAAGGCGAAGGACCTAGAATTCGAAGTTGGGGACCACGTGTTTCTTAAAGTTGCCCCAATGAAAGGGATTCTAAGGTTTGGGCGAAAAGGAAGTTGAGTCCGCGCTTTATAGGACCATTTGAGATTTTAGAGAGGATTGGTGTAGTGGCCTACTGATCGCACCGCCGCCTTCCCCGTCGTCAAGCAGCTCATAACGTATTTCATGTCTCCATGTTGAGGAAATACGTTCCAGACCCGACTCACGTCGTAGACTTCGAACCACTACAGCTAGCAGAAGATCTGAGTTATGGCGAGCGACCTGTGCAGATTATTGCAAGAGATCGAAAGACTCTCCGTAACCGTGAGATCGACTTAGTTAAAGTGTTATGACAAAACCACCGCACGGAAGAAGCCACCTGGGAGCGAGAAGAGGAAGTACGAGCTAAATACCCAGAATTATTTCAAGAATAGGAACCTTCGAGGACGAAAGTTCTTAAGGAGGGAAGATTGTGACGACCACGACCACAGGTACGGATTATTTATTTTATTTGGCGTTCTATCAACTTGTGTGTGTGTCGAGTCGGTTTAGTGAATCTCATCAAGCTCGGTGTTAGTGAGTCTTTGATTTTACTTAGCTTAAAGCGAAATATTCTCCTAGATAATGATTTGTAAAATTAAAGGAAAAAGAAGGAGCGATGGCACTTTGGTTATTAATCACTAAATGAGGGTCACTTAGGACTTTTGATCATTGGCCTAGTTTTGTAGTATTTAAACTCCTTAAAGTGCAAATTGAAGCAAAACCCTAACCCTAGACTCATTGAAGCAAAACCCTAACCCTAAACTCCTTGTCTTCATCCTTGTACGTGTGCCCTAGCCGACAGCCACCCTTCGTGCTGCTCCTACTGCCGGCAAGCCTTCTGCCCACTTGCACTACAACTACCCTCGCCGGCGAACGCACCAACAGAGGCTGCTTCATCCGCTCGTCTGCAGCCCACGCACGAAAAAGACTCGGCCACTGTGGATTACGCGGAAATCGAGCGAGTCTTCACCGCGCGTCGGGCCCCATCGATCGCAGTCGGAGCTTCATTCGCGCGCGCCCGATCGCTTGCTCGGCAAGCCCCCCGCAGCCACGCTGAATTTCTGCAGCGAACGTGAAGTTCCGCCGTGAAGAATTGCACCGCCAAC
Source organism: Trichosanthes cucumerina (assembly GCA_036507285.1). Taxonomy (NCBI): domain Eukaryota; kingdom Viridiplantae; phylum Streptophyta; class Magnoliopsida; order Cucurbitales; family Cucurbitaceae; genus Trichosanthes; species Trichosanthes cucumerina. Next base: position 56,061,586 of record CM071838.1, read on the forward strand.
CTTCCGCCGATCGCGCAGCCTAAAGGTCCCAAACCATCACGGCCCCGCAGGCACGAAGCTTCGGGCCGTCGACGATCCGCGAGCACTGCAGCAGACCTCGCCGACTTCACGCACGCCGACCACCGCGTTTTGTCGGTAGCTTACAAACGACGGTGAGTGTTCGGTTGAGTTTCGATTTCGATGAAAATTTATTCGTGATCTATTATGTATCTAAACGCCTCTAATGAGAGTGTAAAACTACGGTTTCGAACACGATTGGTAGGAACGGATCGAATTTCGTGGATCAAGACTTCCAAGTTTGGAGCAACCAAATCCACGCTCGGTTTATTATTCAAGTCGAGGTAATTGGAACAAAGTGGGGATTTTAGACGCCTCGTGATTTAGATTCTTTGTATAGAATGAGTTGTGTAGTAGGATAACGAGTAGAAAAATTCTTGGTCGATGTGTGATTTGGAAAGGACCGTCAATTTAAGAAGTAGAAGGAAAGAGTGAGATCAAAGCTCGAGGTAAGGGACTTTGTGCCGAATCTTTTTAAATGGGATTAAAGAAAACGAACTTCAATATTTTATGTGAAATTAGTACGATATTTTACTTAAAAGGATTTAATGATTTTTATACGAGAATATCCCGAGATTTTATGTGAAAATACTTTGATATTCTATGAGAAATATCTCAATATTTTATGCGAGAATAATCTAGTATTTTATGCGAGAATGTCTTTGTATTTTATGTAAGGATATTCCAAAGTATTTCATGTGAGGATAGTACAGTATTATCTATGAGAATATTGCATGATTTTATACGCGAGTATTACGCCCTATCTGATGTGAAAAGTCATGATTTGCATATTAATTATAATGGTTGTGGCATGTACACTATAGTTTTGATGAATGATGGGACCTCATACATGTTATGTATGTCATGAAATGAATTAATGAAAAGTGTGGACATTGGTCTCCTGAGAGCATTATGTGCATGGTCAAACATGCAATAGAGACCCTATGGGTCAAATTACAGTGGTCCGTGAGGGGACTCAAATTATTACAGGGTCCATGAGGGACTCAAATTATTACAGGGGTCTGTGAGGGACTCAAAATGAAATGTCTCAGGATGACCAGTCGGCCACACAAATAAAAAGGAAGTCATGGATTAAAGACCTGACAATATGAGAAAGTTTTAGGTCCCGCATATGTACATATCGAACAAGTTTAAAAGTCATGATTGTATGTGTATGCATATCCCAAACCTCGGTACCAAGGTCACTTCTTGGGGTATTGTTTTGCAATACTCACCTTTTCTTTTAAAAATGTTTTTCAGGTAAGGCCAAGGACGTGCAGGGCGAGTGACGGAGGCGCGTTGCTAGAACCATGGGAATAGACATGTTTTCCGCACATCTCTTTTATAACTAATGTTGTCCCTTATGTTTTTGGAGTTCAATTTACTTCACAGATTTTAATAGGCCATGTTAAACTGCTCCTTTTATTTGTTTTAAATGATTTAATTGGGATCCCTAAAGACAAATTATTTTTTTATTGGAGGTTTATTAAAGATCTTTTATCTCTTGGCCTATAAGTGCATGCATGTGTAGTAATGTCCCTAAGAGTTTAGTCATAGAAAAGTAGGGGTATTACAAAATCAAATTTAATTATTAATTTAAATCATATTTAAATAATACAAATTAAATATCATATATTTAATTTGGATTAAATCTCATTTAATCATATTACCCCTTTAACCTATAGTTTTAATGTAAATCCAGTGTACATTAAATTTTAACCTATAGTTTTCAAATTTGAATCACATTCACATTTAATATAATATTTGAACTCTTTCAAATATTCAATTCTATCATATAATTTAATATGAATCATATTCACATAAATTTATAATATATATTTCCAAAACTATATATTATATCCTATCTAAATACATTAAATATATTCCCTTATGAATTTGAACATTTCAAATTCAAATGATCTAAGAACCCTTTACGAGCTAGAAGGTGGACCTAATGGACCTACAAATCAGAAGCTCCAACGATACGAGATTGCTTGGTTAATACATTAAATATATTCCCTTATGAATTTGAACATTTCAAATTCAAATGATCTAAGAACCCTTTACGAGCTAGAAGGTGGACCTAATGGACCTACAAATCAGAAGCTCCAACGACACGAGATTGCTTGGTTAATCTCATTAACCTCCCAATTAACATTCGTTAACTGCAAGAACACTCCACTAAAGTCCCACAGCTGCACTCTTCTCACTGCAGATATATTTCTGTGTCCACGGATATTGACCAATAACAGCAAGTCAATCCTTCACTAATGTTCGTAACACCAGCTGGGTCAAATTACCGTTTTACCCCTTGGTTACATCTTGTGCCTTAAGTACCAGTGCTCCTCTAATGAACAATTTTATTGTGGTCCTACCAACAAACAGAGTCCCTCTCGGGCCAATGAGAGGGTCGGGCCCTTTGTTCAAGTCCCGGAGACACCACTTAAGGGAACATTCCTCTACTTACCCTAATAGGCAGGAAGGGAGTGAATTCCATCTTGCTAAGTTAAGTTCCCAGCCGCCCATTCGGTCTTGTCTCCAAGAACGTAGGCATATTGAGTCGTCGAATCTGGCTACTCTCACCTATACTAGTCAAAGGACAATCCTTTGCGAACAGGAGTTCGTAACCTACTCAAGATTGAGATCAAGTTGCCTAGGTCATCCAAGTGAAATAGAAACCTAACTAGTCAACGGAGTTACAGCTAGAGGTTACTATTTCGTGGTCCGGTCTTATGTAACCTCATTACATAGGATATCCCCACTCACATGTCATCTACATGAACACGTTAGGATCACAGTGTTTGTATCAAATATAAAGTGGGTCACATCCATAGTTTTACCAGGGTAAGGTACCCAAACCTTATCCCCTACATTCAGTTAAAGATTCATACAACAGCCTTGGATGTTTAGTTTATTGGATTTAGGGTTTAAATAAAGGCAAACTCGTAGATAATGAACAATAACTCTTTATTGAAATAAAAACACTTTATTACATTAATTAGAACATAAATACAAACTACGAGTTTTAGGGCACAAACCCCAACAGGTAACACTCCACTATAGCCCGTAGCTGTACTCCCGTCAGTGCAGAATATTACGTGTTCACTGATATAACCAATAACCATGAGTCGACCCTTCACAGGTTGTTCGTAGACACGGCTGGGTCAAAATACTGTTTTACCCCTATGTCTACCTCTTGTTCCTTAAGTCCCCACTGCTCCTCTAATGAACAACACATTGTGATGGTCCAACCATACACAACACCCTTCTCGGGTCAGTGAGAAGGTGGGCACCCGTTGTCCAAGCCCTGGAGACAACACTTAAGGGAACAACCCCTTTAGTTTTCCTAAAGGCGGGAACGAGTGAATTCCATCTCGCGTAGTTAAGTTCCCATCTCCCTACTTGGTCATGTCCCTGAGAAGATAGGCATATTGGGTTAGTAACTGTGACCACCCTCACCCGTACTAGTCAAAGGACGCACTTCGCAGATGTGGAGTCCGTAATACGCTCGTGATTAAGGTCGAGTCACTAATGGTCATCTACGGTTATTAGTCCTTACATCAACAAAGTGTTACATCGATGGGTCTAATAATTCACGGTCCTGGTCTTGTACAATCTCATTGCACAGGATGCCCCCACTCGCATGTCAACCACATGAACGAGTCAGATCACCTCATTTGTATCTAATACAAAGCGGGTCGCATCCACAGCGTATCGAGGATTAGGACTCCAACCCTATCCATATACTGTAGACCGTTCGGGTCATTAACTCGAACGTGATCCTCGTTGTGTGTCCACTACACACCGTTCAAGTTCTAGTTCTCTAATAAATTCAATGACCCTAGAGCTTAGTTTATTGGAAAAGTTTGTAAATATTGCGAGACACATAACAGTGAAATAAACTCTTATTAATTTCAAATAGTAATTTACAAACACGAGATTAGGACAAAAATCTCAACAGAGTCGACCCTTCACAGGTTGTTCGTAGACACTGTTGGGTCAAATTACCGTTTTACCCCTATGTCTACTTCTTGTTCCTTAAGTCCTCACTGCTCCTCTAATGAACAATATATTGTGATGGTCCAACCATACACAACACCCTTCTCGGGCCAGTGAGAAGGTGGGCGCCCGTTTTTCATGCCCTGGAGACAGCACTTAAGGGAACAACCCCTCTAGTTTTGCTAATGGCGGGAACGAGTGAATCCCATCTCGCGTAGTTAAGTTCCCAACTCCCTACTTGGTCATGTCCCTGAGAAGATAGGCATATTGGGCGAGTAACTGTGACCACCCTTACCCGTACTAGTCAAAGGACGCACTTCGCAGCACAAGAGTCCGTAACATGCCTCAGATTCGTCGAGTCACTAATGGTCATCTACGGTTATTAGTCCTTATCACAATGGTGTTACATCGTGAGGTCTAATAGTTCACGGTCCTGGCCTTGTACAATCTCATTGCACAGATGCCCCCACTCGCATGTCAACCACATGAACGAGTCAGATCACCTCGTTTGTATCTAATATAAAGCGGGTCGCATCCACAGCGTATCCAGGATTAGGTCTCCAACCTTATCCATATACTGTAGACCGTTCGGGTCATTAACTCGAACGTGATCCTCCCTGTGTGTCAACTATACGCCGTTCAAGTTCTAGTTCTCTCATAAATTCAATGGCCCTGGAGCTTAGCTTATTGGAAAAGTTTGTAAATATTGCGAGACACAAAGTAATGAAATAAATAACTCGTGGTTTTGTAAACTTAATGTATATTCTATATCACAATAAAGTTGTTATTGAAATTTATTCAGTAAAGGTGTTATTGACTTTTGTGTATTGTGTAACCTTAATCCAATAAAGAATCCTTGGCTATAGGATGAATACTTGAACTTTATGTGTGACATAAAAGTGGATCAAGTTCAAGTTATAGCCGTAATGTCTATAGTATAAGGATAAGGTTGGGTACCTTATCCTAGGACACTATGGACGCGCCCACTTTGTAGAGAACAAACGATGTGATCCTTAATCGCTCATGTGGAGACATGTGAGTGGGGGCGCCTCTATGCAATGAGTTTGCATAAGATCGATCACGCAATAGTCACTTAGACTTTATAACTCCGCATCGCCTTAACCGACTATATTCATACGATGACCTAGGTAACTCGATCTTAATCCCGAGCGCTTTATGGACCCCCGTTTATTCGGATTATCCTTAGATTTGCATGGGTGAGAGTGGCTCGAGACCGCCGACTCAATAAGCCTCCCATTTCGTGGATAAAACCGGGTAGATAGTCTGGGGAACATAGTTCGGCAAGATGGAATTCATTCCTACCCGCTTTAGGGATTAGTAGAAAGGTTGTTCCCTTAAGTACTTACTGGGGTCTTGAACAATGGGCCCATCCTCTCATTGGCCCGAGAGATTTGGTTTGCTTGGTTGGACCACAAACCAATTGTTCATTAGAGGATCAAGTGGAACTTAAGGAACAAGAGGTAATCTAGGAGTAAAACGGTAATTTTGACCCACCAGTAATTACGAATGACCCGTGAAGGATCGACTTACTAATCATGGTTATATCGAGTGGACGTAAATATTTCTACAAAGGAGGAGAGAGTGCAACCATTGGGCTTTAGTGGAGTGTCCTGGTTAACAAATGTTGATTAGCTAGGCTAAAGAGTTTGGTGGTTAATCTCGTATCGTTGGAGCTCATGATCCAGAGGTCCATTAGGTCCCCTTACTAGCTCTCTGGACTAAGCCTTGTAACATTTTGAGAGAAAAGAATTTGAATTGTTCAAATTCGAGTTTGGGAGAAAACGCGTTAATTATATGTGATATATTTAACGAATCATAGCTTAATTATGAATTAAACTATGATTAACAGGAGGTGGATATATTTAAATATGATTTAAATATTGGATCGGTTTATAGCATGAATAAGGATTCATGTTCAGAAAATCGATCGGGATCGGGCAATTTATTTAATTTAATTTAATATTTGATATTAAATTAAATTAAAAATTAATTAATTAAATTAATTTTGAATTATTTAATTAATTATATTAATATTAATTAAAAAATAATTTAATATTGTTTTTTAGAATTAAAATTAATTGTAAAATGTGGATTTTCATGGATTTTCAATAAAATCCAAAATACAACTTGCCCAATCCCTCTCATCTTCAAAATTCACCAAAATTGGCCACCTCCATGTCAAAGCATCTTCATCACCCTTGAGTTGTCACTCCATTAAAGCTTTTTGAAGCTTTATATAATGGTGATTTGAGGGATGTTGTGAGTTTTTTTTAGAGAAAATTCAATATTCCCGAATAAGTGACTTTTGAGGTTTTTTCTTCCAAATTCTCTCAACCTAGGATCCCACAATCCGTTCTAAGGCCCGAGGATAGTAGGGAAGACTCTAACGGTCGTCCACGAAGTGTTCGTACTGAAAACCATCAACCGGGTGAAGAGAATTTGATCTTCAAAGTTGAGTTTTCTATCCTCTCTGCTTTTTCCAAATTTTGAGCATGTATTTTATTTTACAAAATTGATCAACTTAGAGTGTTCAAGATCCAAAATTGTTTCCGCTTTCTTAATCTACACTCTTTCAATTGGTATCAGAGCAATTTTGAGCACTCAATTTGATATATTTTGTTCTGTGGTGGGTGTTTTTTGAAATACATTTTTTCTAGGTGTTTAAAGTGTTCTTCTGGATTTGGCATTTAAATTGAGCATCATTTTGTGCTTTATTTTCAAATTGCTCAAGTGTGTTTGAGCATTAATGTGTGTAGAATAAGCTGTAAAAATTTCAAGTCATTTGGAGTTCGGGAAGGCCTTCAATTTGAAGAGAGAAGCTCGAAAGGTCAAAGAAAACTCAAAACAGAGGCTGTTTTTTTTAAATTTCAATTTGCTACAGTATCTTTTAGCCTTCAGCCCGTGTTTTCACATTTGAAGAAGAAGAAGTTGACCCGTTGACCATTGACCATTGACCGGTTCAGTTGACTTTGATCGGTTCAATGGTTTTTGGACCGGTTCGGCTCGATTTTGGTCCGGTTCGGTTGGTTTAAGACCGGTTCTGACTATTTCGAGGCCGGTTTTTCCATTTAAGGGGTCTGTTTCATCAATTGGAGGCCCGATTCAGCCTTTTACAGCCCGGTTTAACCTTTTGAAGGTCCGGTTCACACATTTGCAAGTCTGCTCGACCGACCAAGAGTTCAAGTGGTTCGATGTTAATTCTAGATTATTATTGTAATAATTTAGTAGTTTGCTTGCATTAGATGCCAAAACCAGTCCACTTTAGTGTGTTTAATTAATTATGCATTGTGAATGTATGTTTTAATTAAATTCCCTAATTATATGTGCATAAAATATGTCATATAGATTTTAAAATCCCACCATAGGAAGCATGCTCCATGCATTGAAAGTATGTTATAAGTGTTATAATATATTGTATGCATAGTTAATTGGGTTTCATAAGAATTAATATAAGAGTTATATTATTTTATGAAACAAATATTATATGTTTTAATTATAATTAATATAAGGGTTATATTAATTAAAAATTAAACATATAATTGCTATGCATTTATTCATGTGATGATTTTGTTATAAATGTATGTTTATTCATGTGATGAATGATGAAATAATTTATAACATAGAAATGCATGTAACCTAAGGTTAATTAATTAGTTTTAAAATGGTTTTAGAACTGAAATTAATTAGATCTAAGGTTATCTAGTTCTAATAAGATTAGAATTAGGAAACTAATAATTTATAAACTTTGATTAAAGAGGACTCACTAAGGAAGGTTCTCCGTTAGGTCAGTACTTAAGTCGACTTTAAACTAACACCCCTACCGGGAACCGACTGGGAGTGAATTTAATCCATAGGTTTATAAATTATCTTTCGTGAGTGGCGTTTATTAAAAGTTAATAATTTAAACTCATAGACCTAGGTTTATTAAAAGGTTAATAGACTTAGGTAATTCCAAAGATAATTGTTATATTGGTAGACTTAGGTCATATTGTTTTAGCCTTAATATGCCCGAGTAAAAGTATACCCAAATCTGCTTAAAAATACTTAGTGGGAGCGAAAAGGTATATATGATATATCAATTTCCTCTTACACTCTCCACGGTTCACACCGTGAGATTTATGCTCGGCCTCGTGATGTCAATAGGGCATCCCCATTCGGATGGTGTTTGCATAAATCAAGAGCAAGGTTAATGGAGAAAGTATTTATAGTAAGTGAGTGAAGGAAGTGTGTCAACACATCCTACGGTCTCCTCCATTAGGTTGGGACCGTGAGATTCCCATGTTGCGCTGCGCAGTTGCCCAAGTAGCACCATCCATTCGGAGGGATGTAACATGGGATTCTAAACAATTCAAACTCCGTAAAATGGATAGGGTCTCTTAGGTCCATTCCCAACTTTGTCTCTCCAGCTTGGTAGCATTGTTGGGGCCGACTCTCCGAGGTCCGAAAATGGCGGGTCACACTTACAAGAATTGCTAAGTGTTAGTAAGTTCTTGACCAAAGTAGCGATAACTAGAATGTTATAGGAATAAGAGTTATTCTGGTATTAACATTTAGTCAAGAATGTCTTGGTTCAGTGAAGGAGTAACTGATCGCCTCTCGGTAGCGCTTGCTGCTCGACTCACTGAAGTATTGTTGCAAAAACAATAATGAGTTTATGGGTACATTATTACTTTTGCTAAATTCTTAAATTGGATAGGTTACAAACAATACACTAATAGAATTCATTCTTTTTCAGCATGTCGAACTCTTTTATCCAGTTACTCGCCTTCAATAAACTTAGCGGCGATAATTATGGAACCTGGAAATCAAACTTGAATACAATTCTTGTTCTTGATGATCTGAGGTTCGTCTTAACGGAGGAATGTCCTCCCCCTCCAAGCTCGACTGCAAACCGAATTGTTCGGGATGCTTATGACAGATGGATTAGGGCTAATGAAAAGGCCCGAGTCTATATCTTAGCCAGCATATCTGATGTGTTGTCTAAGAAACATGAGACCATGGTCACCGCAAAGGAGATCATGGGATCATTACAGGCAATGTTTGGACAACCGTCCTCATCGGTCCATTATGATGTCACAAATACGCTTACAACTCCCGTATGAAGGAGGGAGCCTCTGTTAGGGAACATGTCCTTGACATGATGACCCACTTCAACGTGGCTGAAGTAAATGGGGCAATCATAGATGAGAGAAGTCAGGTAACCTTTATTATGGAATCTCTTCCGAAGAGTTTCCTGCCATTCCGCACAAATGCGGTAATGAATAAAATAGAGTATAACCTGACTACTCTCCTCAACGAGCTACAGACTTTTGAGTCCCTCATGAAATCAAAAGGAAAAGAGAAAGAGTCAAATGTTGTCACTTCGAAGAAGTTCCTAAGAGGATCGTCCTCTGGGACCAAGTCTGGTCCTTCTTATTCTAAGAATAAGGGTATTCAGAAGAAGAAGAAGAAGGACAAAGGGAAGGGACAGACTCCCACACGCAAGGCCAAAGCCACAGAAAATGTTTCCACTGTGGTGCGTGCATTTGCACCGGAAGAGGAATCGCCCAAAGTACCTTGCAGAAAAGAAAGCTGAGAAAGAAAAACAAGGTAAATATGATTTACTCGTTATTGAAACATGTTTAGTGGAACATGATGATTCCGCCTGGATATTAGATTCAGGGAGTACTAACCATGTTTGTTCTTTCTTTTCAGAAACTAGTTCTCTGCGGCAAAGAATTACGATGATGGGAGATATCTCTCAGGGTTGGAACGGGAGAGGTTGTCTGAGCCAAAGCAGTGGGAGCTGTGAAATTGTTGTTTAGAGATAGATTTATTTTATTAAAAAATATACTTTTGGTTCCTTGAATCAAAAGAAATCTTGTATCTATCTCTTGTTTACTTGAACATATGTATAAAGTGTCTTTTGATCATAATGAAGCGTTCATTTGCAAAAGAGGTGTACGAATATGTTCTGCTAAACTTGAAAACAACTTATATGTGTTAAGACCAACAGAAGTAAAAGCTATCTTGAACATCGAGATGTTTAAAACAGCTGATACTCAAAATAAAAGGCAGAAACTTTCTCCTAGTACCTATCTTTGGCACTAGAGACTAGGCCACATTAATCTCAATAGGATTGGGAGATTGGTCAATAGTGGTCTCCTAAGTCAGTTAGAAGACAACTCTTTACCACCATGTGAGTTCTGTCTTGAGGGAAAAATGACTAAAAGACCTTTTTCTGAAAAAGGTTATAGAGCCAAAGAACCCTTGGAACTCGTGCATTCGGATCTTTGTGGTCCTATGAATGTCAAGGCACGAGGAGGGTATGAATACTTCATCAGTTTTATTGATGATTATTCTAGGTATGGTTATCTTTACCTAATGCATCATAAGTCTGAAACCCTTGAAAAGTTCAAAGAATATAAGACAAAAGTTGAGAACACATTAGGTAAAACGATTAAAACACTTCGATCAGATCGAGGTGGAGAGTATATGGATTTGAGATTCCAAGACTATATGATAGAACATGGAATCGTATCTCAACTCTCAATACCAAAGACACCTCAAAGAAAAATGGTGTATCCGAGAGGAGAAATAGAACCTCATTAGACATGGTTCGATCTATGATGAGCTACGCCACCGCCTAGTAGTTCATTTTGGGATATATGCAAAAAAGTCACTGCTGCATATATTTTGAACATGGTTCCCCAGAGTGTTTCTAAAACACCCTATGAGTTATGGAAAGGGCGTAAAGGTAGTTTACGCTACTTCGTGATTTGGGGATGTCCGCGCGCATGTGCCGTGTCCAATCCAAAGAAATTGGAACATCGCTCAAAATTATGCCTATTCGTAGGATACTCCAAAGAAACGCGAAAGGTGGTCTGCTTTATGATCCTCAAGAGGACAAGGTGCTTGTGTCGACAAACGCCACGCTCTTAGAGGAAGACCACATGAGAGATCATCACCTCGTAGTAGGATTATCTTAAGTGAAATTTCCAAAGAAGTTACGTATAAATCAACAAGAGTTGTTGATAAAGTCGGTCCTTCTCAAGAGTTGAGAATCCTCGACGTAGTGGGAGGGATGTTAGACAACCCGACCGCTACATGGGTTTGACTGAAACCCAAGTCATCATACCCGATGATGGCGTTGAGGATCCATTGACCTATAAACAGCAATGAATGATATAGATAGGGACGAGTGGATTAAAGCCATGAATCTTGAAATGGAGTCAATGTACTTCAATTCACCTGAAACTTGTAGATCAACCGGATGGTGAAAGACCCATCGGTTGCAAGTGGATCTACAAGAGAAAACGAGATCAAGCTTCTGTAAGGTGCAAACCTTTAAGGCTCGACTTGTGGCAAAGGGTTATACCCAAAGGGAAGGGGTGGACTATGAAGAAACCTTCTCCTTGTTGCCATGCTTAAGTCCATTAGAATACTCTTGTCCATTGCCACGCTTTTATGACTATGAAATTTGGCAAATGGATTTCAAGACAACCTTTCTTAATGGCAATCTTGAAGAGAGTATCTATATGGATCAACCGTAAGAGTTCATAGTTCAGTGTCAAGAGCAAAAGGTTTGCAAGCTTAAACGATCCATCTATGGATTGAAACAAGCTTCTAGATCTCGAATATAAGATTTGATATCGCGATCAAATCTTATGGCTTTGAAATGCAATATTGACGAGCCTTGTGTTTACAAAAAGATAGTCAATACCACTCGTAGCTTTCTTAGTTCTATACGTAGATGATATCTTGCTCATTGGGAATGATGCAAGGTTCCCGATCAAGGCGTTAAGCAATGGCTAGCGTCCCAATTCCAAATGAAAGATTTGGGAGAGGCTCAATTTGTCCTTGGAATCCAAATTGTTCTAATCGCAAGAACAAAACGCTAGCATCGCCTCTCGCATCTTATATTGACAAGATGTTGGTTAGATATAAGATGCGAGAATTCCAAGAAGGGTTTATTACCTTTCGTGCATGGAATTCATTTGTCTAAGGAACAGTGTCCTAAGACACCTCAAGAAGTTGAGGATATGAGACGCATTCCCTATGCATCACCGCCAGAGTCCGATGTATGCCATGCTATGTACTCGACCCGACATATGCTATGCAAAGGGGAATAGTCGCAGATATCAATCTAATCCGTGATATGATCACCGGATCGCCAAGTTAAGAACATCCTCAAGTATCTTAGGAGAACGAGGGACTATATGCTTGTGTATGGAGCAAAGGATTTGATCCTTGCAGATACACCGACTCGATTTTCGAGATCGATGTGGATTCAAGGAAATCCACATCGTGATCGATGTTCACTCTTAATGGAGGAGCTATAGTATGGAGGAGTATAAAGCAAGGTTGTATTCTCGACTCCACCATGGAGGTTTGAGTACGCCGCAGACTTGTGAAGCAAATGAAGGAGGCAAGATGGCTTAGGAAGTTCTTGACCGATTTGGAAGTTGTTCCAAACATGAATTTGCCTATCACCCTTTATTGTGATAATAGTGATGCAGTAGCAAATTCTAAAGAACCTAGAAGCCATAAGCGCGGAAAGCACATCGAGCGCAAATACCATCTCATCAGGGAGATTGTGCAACGAGGAGACGTGATCGTCACGCACATCACTTCGGAGCACAACATTGCTGATCCGTTTACAAAGTCCTCACGGCTAAAGTGTTTGAGGACACCTAGAGAGTCTAGGACTACACGGTTGTACAATAGGCGCTTTTTCTTTACTCAAAGATGTTTTACCCCACGCACGCTTTAGTCCAAGTGGGAGATTGTTGGGTTTTATGTCCTAAAACTCGTGGTTTTGTAAACTGAATGTATATTCTATATCACAATAAAGTTGTTATTGAAATTTATTCAGTAAAGGTGTTATTGACTTTTGTGTATTGTGTAACCTTAATCCAATAAAGAACCCTTGGCTATAGGATGAATACTTGAACTTTATGTGTGACATAAAAGTGGATCAAGTTCAAGTTATAGCCAGAACAGTCTATAGTATAAGGATAAGGTTGGGTACCTTATCCTAGGGACACTATGGACGCGACCCACTTTGTAGAGAACAAACGATGTGATCCTTAATCGTTCATGTGGAGACATGTGAGTGGGGGCGCCCTATGCAATGAGTTTGCATAAGATCGATCACGCAATAGTCACTTAGACTTTATAACTCCGCCATCGTCTTAATCGACTATATTCATACGATGACCTAGGTAACTCGATCTTAATCCCGAGCGCTCTATGGACCCCTGCTTATTCGGATTATCCTTAGATTTGCATGGGTGAGAGTGGCTCGAGACTCGCCACTCAATAAGCCTCCCATTTCGTGGATAAAACCGGTAGATAGTCGGGAACATAGTTCTAAGAAGATGGAATTCATTCCTACCCGCTTTAGGGATTAGTAGAAAGGTTGTTCCCTTTGGCATCGACTGGTCTTGAACAATGGGCCCATCCTCTCTCATTGGCCCGAGAGATTTGGTTTGTCGTTGGACCACAAACCAATTGTTCATTAGAGGATCAAGTGGAACTTAAGGAACAAGAGGTAATTACGAGGGTAAAACGGTAATTTTGACCCAAATTGTAATTACTAATGACCTGTGAAGGATCGACTTACTAATCATGGTTATATCGAGTGGACGTAAATATTTCTACAAAGATGAGAGAGTGCAACCATTGGGCTTTAGTGGAGGTGTCCTTGGTTAACAAATGTTGATTAGCTAGGCTAAAGAGTTTGGCTGGTTAATCTCGTATCGTTGGAGCTCATGATCTGTAGGTCCATTAGGTCCCCCTTACTAGCTCGGACTAAGCCTTGTAACATTTTGAGAGAAAAGAATTTGAATTGTTCAAATTCGAGTTTGGGAGAAAGCGTTAATTATATGTGATATATTTAACGAATCATAGCTTAATTATGAATTAAACTATGATTAACAGGAGGTGGATATATTTAAATATGATTTAAATATTGGATCGGTTTATAGCATGAATAAGGATTCATGTTCAGAAAATCGATCGGGATCGGGCAATTTATTTAATTTAATTTAATATTTGATATTAAATTAAATTAAAAATTAATTAATTAAATTAATTTTGAATTATTTAATTAATTATATTAATTTTAATTAAAAAAATAATTTAATATTGTTTTTTAGAATTAAAATTAATTGTAAAATGTGGATTTTCATGGATTTTCAATAAAATCCAAAATACAACTTGCCCAATCCCTCTCATCTTCAAAATTCACCGAAATTGGCCACCTCCATGTCAAAGCATCTTCATCACCCTTGAGTTGTCACTCCATTAAAGCTTTTTGAAGCTTTATATAATGGTGATTTGAGGGATGTTGTGAGTTTTTTTTAGAGAAAAATCAATATTCTCGAATAAGTGACCTTTGAGGTTTTTTCTTCCAAATTCTCTCAACCTAGGATCCCACAATCCGTTCTAAGGCCCGAGGATAGTAGGGAAGACTCTAACGGTGCGTCCACGAAGTGTTCAGACTTGAAAACCATCAACCTAGGTTGAAGAGAATTTGATCTTCAAAGTTGAGTTTTCTATCCCTCTGTTTTTCCAGCTTTGAGCATGCATTTTATTTTACAAAATTGATCAACTTAGAGTGTTCAAGATCCAAAATTGTTTCCGCTTTCTTAATCTACACTCTTTCAGTTCAACCCTTCCATTTTTTTTAATATTTCACTTGCTGCCATAACTTGCTGAAGAAACAACCCCAACCGATCACCACGAAGAACCCAACACAACAAATCGTCAACTGGTTGCCCTCTCGCTCATACCACGATTCTTAGAGAGAGAATCTGTAGAGCCCGATACTAATTAACCTTAGGAAGTACACAAATTCTCTTTCACCCCCAAATTGTTGATGTACTAAAAAAAAGTTATGAAATGTTTTGTAATTAAGGGTATGTGAATTCAAACCTCTAATTTTTATAGAGTGAATTGGCCCATTGACATTACATTTTGAATAATTGTTGCTATATTTGGTTGTTTATGATCATAATAAAAATATATAAATATATGTAATTGAGTGTAGAATTGACAAAAAATATGAAGAAAATAATTGTACCAAATATATAATTATGTGCAATAAGGTGTACAATGGATTGTAAAATAATTTTAAATTGATTATATGTATAAATTAAAAATATGAAGAAAATTAAAGAAGAAAAAAATCCAAAAAACAAGGGAAAAAACCAAAAAAATAAAAAACAACGAAGAAAAAAAGGAAAAAATTGAAAAAAAGGGTCCAAACGAATTTTAAAAAAATACCACGTGACACCTAAGATTGTGCCACATAAGTGTACTGCAAAACTTTGGGGTTTTTGTACGGATGACCTCTTTTCGGTTGGATTATCGATAGAAGACCCACATTTTAGATTTAACTATGAATGACCATTTGATGTCGTCAGCCACTCTCGATCTAGGTACATGTTGGTTATTTTAGCATCATAAATGACTACCGGTCTTGTTCTCCCGTCAACTCCCAAACTATGCTAACGGGACACTTGATGACGTTGTAACTAGAGCTAGAGTGCCACAAGTAAATTGTAGGTGTCACTCTCGCTCTAGTTACCTGTGGCACTCTAGCCCTAGTTCATATTAACATAACCTCTATACTTTATGTTCTTTGTATTTTCTAAATACTTTAGGTTAACATATATCACTAATTTAAATTGTACGATTCATACGTTGAAAATTTTTGAATATTTATTTCAGATCAAAACATTAACTAGCAAAATAAGTTAAAGATACAAAATTTATAAAGTTGAAAATTTTAAGAATACATAAATTACTCTCACACAAAACTAATTGGTAATAATATTTCAACATCAGTTCATATTATAAACTAAATTATCAATAATTCTAAAATATTATTGTTGGGTTTTGTGCCCTAAAACTCGTAGTTTGTAATTATGTTCTAATTAATGTAATAAAGTGTTATTATTTCAATAAAGAGTTATTGTTCGTTATCTACGAGTTTAACTTTATTTAAACCCTAAATCCAATAAACTAAACATCCAAGGCTGTTATATGAATCTTTAATTGAATGTAGTGTACATATAAAAGATCTCAGTTCGAGATACAACCTAAAGGGTCTATAGTTAGGGGATAAGGTTTGGGTACCTTACCCTGGTAAAACTATGGATGTGGCCCACTTTGTATTTGATACAAACACTTTGATCCTAACATGTTCGTGTAGATGACATGTGAGTGGGGATATCCTATGTAATGAGATTACATAAGACCGGACCACGAAATAGTAACCTCTAGCTGTAACTCCGTTGACTAGTTAGGTTTCTATTTCACTAGGATGACCTAGGAAACTTGATCTCAATCCTGAGCAGGTTACGAACTCTTGTTCGTGAGGGACTTCCATTTGACTAGTATGGGTGAGAGTGACTAGATTCGCCGACTCAATATGCCTACCTTCTTGGGGACAAGACCGAGTGAGCGATAGGAAACTTAACTTGGCAAGATGGAATTCACTTTTTCCCGCCTACTAGGGTAAGTAGAGGAATTTTCCCTTAAGTGGTGTCTCCGAGACTTGAACAAAGGGCCCGACCCTCTCATTGGCCCGAGAGGGACTCTGTTTGTTGGTAGGACCATAAACAAATTGTTCATTAGAGGAGCACTAGTACTTAAGACACAAGATGTAAACCAGGGGTAAAACGGTAATTTGACCCAGTGGTGTTACGAACATTCGTGAAGGATTGACTTGCTGTTATTGGTCAATATCCGTGGACACAGAAATATATTTGCAGTGAGAAGAGTGCAGCTGCGGGACTTTAGTGGAGTGTTCCCGCAGTTAAAGAATGTTGATTGGGAGGTTAATGAGATTAACCGAGCAATCTCTTATCGTTGGAGCTTCTGATCTGTAGGTCCATTAGGTCCACCTTCTAGCTCGTAAAGGGTTCTTAGATCGTTTGAATTTGAAATGTTCAAATTCATAAGGGAATAAACTAAATGTATATTGATACGATATAATATATAGTTTTAGAACTATATATTCTAAATTTAATGTGAATATGATTCATATTAAATTATATGAGAGAATTGAGTATTTGAAATAGTTCAAATATTAAATTTAAATGTGAATGTGATTCATACTTGAAAACTATAGGTTAAAATTTAATGTGCACCAGATGTACATTAAAATTATAGGTTAAAGGGGCAATATGATTAAATGAGATTTAATCCAAATTCAATATATGATATTTAATTTGTTTTATTTAAATATGATTTAAATTAATAATTAAATTTGATTTAATTATTATTACTTAATTATTATTATTATTTTAATAATAAAATAAGGGAACGTGTCATCCAGACACGTTCCCACTACCCCTTTTTCTTCTCCCTATCGATAGTTTAAACAGGGAGAAGGGAGTTGCTCTTTGGTTGATCGATCAACTGAGTGAACGTGCAGTTGGAGTATTGCTGTTAGATTTCTCTCTCACTCACTTTCTCTAATTTCCAAATTTCCAATTGTTGGATTACCTTCCTACCAAGGTTGATCTAAGTAGAATCCAGAGAATAGGAGGTTTGCCATTTTGGTGGTGTCCTGTTGCTGGAAGAAAACAAAGAAGTTTAGTTACTGTGTTGCTGAAAAGCTAGGAGCAAGGTGTTGTTGGAGAATTAGAAACTACAAAGGTAATTCTTCTTTCTTCCTTAAGTTTAATAGTTAAATTAAAGCATGTTTGCATGTATTTGTCCATGATTAATTAGATTAAAAGTTGTATGCTTATTCTGTATGTTTTTGTCAATGTATCGGTATTTTATTCAACTTAAACAATCAAGCAAATTACGATCCCAAACCACGTTTTCCCTGCTCAAGGAGATCAGATCTCCATCAATTGGTATCAAAGCAATGCTTGATTTGTTTTTGATGAAACAAAATTGCATTGATTTTAGTGGGAATTGCATTGGTTTGCTGTAAAACTGTTTAGGAGTTTTTTGGCCATAGTTTACTTTTGATTTGATCAAATTATTGTAAAGGCCCCTGCGTTTTGGGGCAAATTAACTACATAATTGAGTCTGTATTTGAGTTACGAGTCGTTCGGGACCAGTTTCAAGCAATTCGGTGGAGAATCGAAGGAGAAATTGCAATTGGAAGCTGTTGTGTTCGTGGATTTCGCCATCGCGCCGAAAAGAAGGCGTTAACGCCGTTCATCAGCGTTGTAACGCTGAAGAACGGCGTCGCAACGCTAATGTCCCCTATCGACGCAGGCGTTCAAGGGGTTAGCGGCGTTGCAATGTTGCCCCTCAGCGTTGCAATGTTGCCCCTCAGCGTTGCAACGCCACTCCGATAGCAGGCGCACGCGAGGATGAAGCGGGCGTTGAAATGCTTGCATCAGCGTTGCAATGCCGTGAGGCCTTTCCAGAAGATGCAGGCCAGTTCAACTGGTTCGTTGATTTCGGTCCGGTTCGAGCGGTTCAAGGTAGGTTCAAGGTATTTTTGGATCGGTTTTATGTAATAAAATTTATTGTAATTTTTTTTTTTTTTTTGCACTTTAGGGGCCAAATTATTTCGGTTTTACAGCTTTATGTTTTTATGAATGTCATTTAGATTATTCCCACCTTAGGATAAGCATGTTCATGCATGATCATTTGTATAAATGTTATATGAATATGATTGAAAATGAATATAAATTGCATGGAGCATGAAATTACTTAGTTTAAAGTAATTATTATTTTACTTAAGTAATTTAGTTGTTCAATTAGTTGAATATTTTATAATTCCAATTTGAATAATTATTGTTGGATTTATAATATAGTTTCTTTATCATAGGTTAATTGTTAAAATTTATAAAAGTTATAAATTAAAAAGGTTTTAGAAACCATAACCTATAATAAAGAAATGCATGCAAACATAGGAACTTGGGTTAAAATTTAAATTAGTTTTAAATAGTTTAAAATTAATTCAGACCTAAGGTTTAATTTCTAATAGGATTAGAAACTAGTCTTACATAGTCTTTTAAATATTTTTAAATATAGTAGGACTTTAGGACTTTGGTTATAAGGGAACTCTACCGGTGAAGGTCTGTCTAAGGCTAGGGGTACTTAAGCTGACAGTTAACGGAACACCTCCAACCTGGGAACTGAACCGGAACCTGAGTTGAATTAACCTTAGTTCTATTTTATATCTAGGTAATTAAAATGTTTATTCACCTAGACATAAGTTTGAAAGACCTAGTTATAAGAGTTATAATAGGCATAGACTTACATAGATCCTTTTAGCCAGAATCCAACTAAGTTAAACCTATACCCTAATTTTAGGAGCTTCAGTGGGAGAAAACGAGATGTTCGCATCGAGTTTACTCTCACGTCCTCAAGACTTCACACCGTGAGTTCCATGCTCGGCTATGTGGCGTCAATAGGGCGTCCCCCTACGGTATGTATTTGCATGGTTTAATACTAAGGTGAATGAGGGAAGTATCCATAGTAAATAGGAGCAGGACGCATGTCAACGTATACTACGGTCTCCTCCATTAGGTCGCACCGTGAGATTTCTATAGTCCGCCTGCTAGGTTATCCTGGAACAACCAAACCCTACGGAGGGCCTGACTATAGGGATCGGAACACCGCGAACTTCAGAAATGGATAGGGTCTCTTAGGTAATTTGCCAATAGTTGTCTTTCTTAATAGTAGCCTGTTGGCTCGGACCTATTAGATCTGAAAATGGTAGGGTCACATTTACGGGATGAGTTAAGCTAGTTAACAAGTCCTTGACCAAATAAATGGTAGCTAAGCACCATTGGGACATGAGATGTTCTGGTAGTGAGAATTGGCTGAGAAAGTCTCAATTCAAGGGAGGAATGACTGACCGCCCAACGGAGACTTTTGTTCTAAACCCTTGAAGTATCGTTGCAAAATTAAAGGTTTAATTTAAACATTGGGTTTAGTTTAAACACTAGGATTCTTTAATAATTTTGCTTAATATGATTGGTTTTATGATGGGTTAAAAGACATAACTAATTAGAACTATTTTGGATTTCAGCATGTCGTCCTCAATAATAGCCTTACTTAAAAGCGGTCGTTTAACTGGTGAGAATTTTACTACGTGGAAGTCCAACTTGAATACGATTCTCGTTGTTGACGACCTACGGTTTGTACTGACTAAGGAATGTCCTCAGGTCCCTGCTCGTAACGCTCCTCAATCTGTTAAGGAGGCGTATGACCGTTGGATCAAGGCCAATGAAAAGGCCAAAGTCTACATCTTGGCTAGTGTTTCTGAAGTTCTGGCAAGAAATCACGAGGGCATGGTCTCAGCTCGTGAGATCATGAGTTTGCTGCAGGATATGTTTGGACAACCGTCTTGACAGATTCGACACGAAACCCTCAAATACGTTTATAACTCCCGTATGAAGGAGGGGTCATCGGTGAGAGAACACGTTCTCGATTTGATGGTCAACTTCAACATGGCTGAGATGAACAGAGCGGTCATTGACGAGCAAAGTCAGGTATCGTTCATCCTGGAATCTCTTGCGAAGAGTTTTCTGCAATTCCGCAGCAATGCGGTAATGAACAAGATAGAGTATAACCTGACTACTCTCCTTAATGAACTACAAACTTTCCAGTCTCTTATGAAGAATAAGGGACAGGTTGATGGAGAGGCAAATCTGTTTGCCCATTCCAGAAGGGTTCATCCTCTGGGACTAAGTCCTGTGGTTCATCTTCTGGGCTTTAGAAGACCCAAAAGAAGTAGATAGGAGGGAAAGGGAAGGCACCTGCTGCTGACAAAGGCAAGGGAAAAACCAAGGTTGCAGATAAAGGAAAATGTTTCCACTGCAACGTGGATGGGCACTGGAAGCGAAACCGACCAAAATACCTTGCTGAGCTCAAAGAGAAGAAAGGTAAATTAGATTTACTTGTTCTTGAAACTTGTTTAGTGGAAAATGATGATTTTACCTGGATACTTGATTCAAGGAGCCACTAATCATGTTTGCTCTTCGTTTCAGGAAACTAGTTCCTTCAAGGAGCTCGAAGAGGGTGAGATGACGCTCAAGGTTGGAACGGAGACGCTGTCTCACCATGCAAAGGGGAGATGCCAAGCTGTTTTTTAGAGATAGATTTTTACTTTTAGAAAATCTGTATATAGTTCCTAAAATTAAGAGGAACTTAATTTCTATCTATTTTTTAATTGAACTTGGCTATTGTATTATCTTTTCATTTAATGAAGCGTTCATTTCAAAGAAAGGTGTCAATATTTGTTGTGCTAAGTTAGAAAACGGCTTGTATGTACTTAAACCGAATAAAACCAAGCAATTTTAAATCATGAGATGTTTTAAAATGTTAATACTCAAAATAAAAGGCAAAAAATTTCTCCAAATAATAATACCTATCTATGGCATCTTAGACTTAGTCATATTAATCTCAACCGGATTGAGAGACTCTCTAAAAATGAACTTCTAAATAAGTTAGAAGATGATTCTTTACCTCCTTGCGAGTCTTGCTTGGAAGGTAAAATGACCAAGTGGCCTTTTTCTGGAAAAGGTTACAGAGCCATAGAGCCCTTAGAACTTGTGCATTCGGATCTTTGTGGTCCGATGAATGTTAAAACTCGAGAAGGGTACGAATATTTCATTTATTTCATAGATGATTATTCGACGTATGGTTATCTATACCTAATGCATCGCAAGTCTGAAGCTCTTGAAAAGTTCAAAGAGTATAAGGTTGAAGTAGAGAATGCATTAGGGAAAACTATTAAAAGACTTCGATCCGATCGAGGTGGAGAGTATATGGATTTGAGATTCCAGGACTATATGATAGAACATGGAATTAAATCTCAACTCTCAGCACCTAATACACCACAACAAAATGGTGTGTCAGAAAGAAGAAATAGAACCTTGTTGGACATACCTCGTTTTGGGGATACGCAGTAGAGACTGCAGTTCAAATCTTGAACTATGTTCCATCAAAGAGTGTTTTAGAAACACCTTTTGAGCTATGGAAGGGGTGTAAACCTAGTTTACAACAATGCAGGATTTGGGGTTGTCCGGCACACGCGCTGGTGACAAACCCAAAGAAACTGGAACCTCGTTCAAGATTGTGCCAATTTGTTGGCTATCCCAAAGAAACGAGAGGTGGTCTTTTCTACGACCCACAAGATAACAAGCTGATTGTATCGACAAACGCCACGTTCTTGGAGGAAGATCACATGAGGAACCACAAACCGCGTAGTAAATTAGTACTAAATGAAGCTACAGATGAACCAACAAGAGTTGTTGATCAAGCTGGACCTTCATCAAGAGTTGATGGAGAAGCCATCACCTCAAGTCAGTCTCGTCCTTCTCAATCGTTGGGAATGCCTCGACGCAGTGGGAGGGTTGTTACCCAACCTGACCGCTACTTGGGTTTAGCTGAAACTCAAGTTGTCATACCTGATGACAACGTAGAAGATCTATTGTCTTACAAATCGGCGATGAATGACGTAGACAAGGACCAATGGATCAAAGTCATGGACCTTGAAATGGAGTCAATGGACTTCAATTCAGTATGGAAACTTGTAGACCAACCTGAAGGGGTTAGACCCATAGGGTGTAAATGGATCTATAAGAGAAAAAGAGATGCAACCGGAAAGGTAGAGACCTTTAAGAATAGACTGGTAGCAAAGAGTTTTACCCAAAGGGAAGGAGTTGATTATGAAGAAACTTTTTCCCCTGTTGCTATGCTGAAGTCTATTAGAATACTCTTGTCCATAGCCGCATTTTATGATTATGAAATCTGGCAAATGGACGTCAAGACTGCCTTTTTGAATGGTAATCTTGACGAGAGCATCTATATGTCTCAACCCGAAGGGTTCGTAGCCTAAGGTCAGGAGCAAAAAGTTTGCAAGCTCAATCGATCCATTTATGGGTTGAAACAAACGTCCAAATCTTAGAATATAAGATTTGATACTGCGATCAAGTCTTATGGCTTTGACCAAAACGTTGATTAGCCTTGTGTTTACAAGAGGATCATCAACGACAAAGTAGCTTTATTAGTACTTTATGTGGATGATATCCTACTCATTGGGAATGATGTAGGATACCTTATTGACATAAAGAATTGGCTGGCGACCCAATTCCAAATGAAAGATTTGGGGGAGGCGCAATATGTTCTTGGGATTCAGATCTTCAGGAATCGCAAGAACAAAACGCTAGCACTGTCTCAAACATCTTATATCGACAAAATGTTGTCCCGATATTCGATGCAGAATTTCAAGAGGGGCTTGTTGCCCTTCAGGCATGGAGTTCATTTGTCAAAGGAACAGTGTCCTAAGACACCTCAAGAAGTTGAGGATATGAGACATATTCCCTATGCCTCTGCAGTAGGTAGCTTAATGTATGCTATGTTGTGCACGAGGCCAGCCATTTGTTATGCAGTGGGAATAGTCATTAGGTACCAATCCAATCCAGGGTTAGACCATTGGACAACAGTTAAAAATATCCTCAAGTATCTTAGGAGAACGAGGGACTATACGCTTGTGTATGGGTCTAAGGATTTGATCCTTACTGGATACACTGATTCTGATTTTCAGACCGATTAGGATTCTCGAAAATCCACATCGGGATCAGTTTTCATCCTTAACGGGGGAGCTATAGTATGGCGAAGCATCAAGCAAAGATGCATCGCTGACTCCACGATGGAGGCTGAGTATGTCGCTGCTAGTGAAGCAGCTAAAGAGGTTGTTTGGCTAAGGAAATTCCTTACTGATTTGGAAGTTGTTCCAAATATGGAATTTTCCATCACCTTATACTGTGACAACAATGGTGTTGTAGCCAATTCGAAGGAACCTCGTAGCCAAAAGCGAGGCAAGCACATCGAGAGGAAGTATCACCTGATACGAGAAATAGTGCAACAAGAAGATGTGACAGTCACGAAAATCGCTTCGGAGCACAATATTGCTGATCCGTTTACAAAGACTCTCACGGCTAAAGTGTTCGAGGATCATCTGGAAAGTCTAGGTCTACTAGATATGTACACAGGATAATCTAAGGCAAATGGGAGATATGTAATGGGGTATATGGATGCCCTACTTTATTGTATTTCTATCTCTTCTAACCACTGTTTTAGATTATGATGTACCCCACTAGAGTTTTAGTTCAAGTGGGAGTTTGTTGGGTTTTGTGCCCTAAAACTCGTAGTTTGTAATTATGTTCTAATTAATATAATAAAGTGTTATTATTTCAATAAAGAGTTATTGTTCGTTATCTACGAGTTTGCCTTTATTTAAACCCTAAATCCAATAAACTAAACATCCAAGGTTGTTATATGAATCTTTAACTGAATGTAGTGTACATATAAAAGATCTCGGTTCGAGATACAACCTAAAGGGTGTATAGTTAGGAGATAAGGTTTGGGTACCTTACCCTGGTAAAACTATGGATGTGGCCCACTTTGTATTTGATACAAACACTTTGATCCTAACGTGTTCGTGTAGATGACATGTGAGTGGGGATATCCTATGTAATGAGATTACATAAGACCGGACCACGAAATAGTAACCTCTAGCTATAACTCCATTGACTAGTTAGGTTTCTATTTCACTAGGATGACCTAGGCAACTTGATCTCAATCCTGAGCAAGTTACGAACTCCTGTTCATGAGGGATTGTCCTTTGACTAGTATGGGTGAGAATGGCCAGATTCGCCGACTCAATATGTCTACCTTCTTGGGGACAAGACCGATTGAGCGGCTGGGAACTTAACTTGGTAAGATGGAAGTCACTCTTTCCCACCTACTAGAGTAATTAGAGGAATGTTCCCTTAACTGGTGTCTCCGGGACTTGAACAAAGGGCCTGACCCTCTCATTGGCCCGAGAGCGACTCTGTTTGTTAGTAGGACCACAAACAAATTGTTCATTAGAGAAGCACTGGTACTTAAGGCACAAGATGTAAACCAGGAGTAAAACGGTAATTTGACCCAACTGGTGTTACGAACATTCGTGAAGAATTGACTTGCTGTTTTTGGTCAATATCCGTGGACACAAAAATATATCTGCAGTGAGAAGACTGCAGCTGCGGGACTTTAGTGGAGTATTTCCGAAGTTAACGAATGTTGATTAGGAGGTTAATGAGATTAACCGAGCAATCTCGTATCGTTGGAGCTTCTGGTCTGTAGGTCCATTAGGTCCACCTTCTAGCTCGTAAAGGGTTCTTAGATCGTTTGAATTTGAAATGTTCAAATTCATAAGGGAATAAACTAAATGTATATTGATACGATATAATATATAGTTTTAGAACTACATATTATAAATTTAATGTGAATATGATTCATATTAAATTATATGAGAGAATTGAGTATTTGAAAGAGTTCAAATATTAAATTCAAATGTGAATGTGATTCATACTTGAAAACTATAGGTTAAAATTTAATGTGCACTGGATGTACATTACAACTATAGGTTAAAGGGGTAATATGATTAAATGAGATTTAATCCAAATTAAATATATGATATTTAATTTGTTTTATTTAAATATGATTTAAATTAATAATTAAATTTGATTTAATTATTATTATTATTATTTTAATAATAAAATAAGGGAACGTGTCATCCATACACGTTCCCACTACCCCACTTTCTTCTCCTAGTTTAAACAGGGAGAAGGTGGTTGCTCTTTGGTTGATCGATCAACTGAGTGAACGTGCAATTGGAGTACTGCTGTTAGATTTCTCTCTCACTCACTTTCTTTAATTCCCAAATTTCCAATTGTTGGATTACCTTCCCACAAAGGTTGATCTAAGTGGAATCCAGAGAATAGGAGGTTTTCCATTTTGGTGGTGTCCTGTTGCTGGAAGAAAACAGAGAAGTTTAGTTCCTGTGCTGCTGAAAAGCTAGGAGCAAGATGTTGCTGGAGAATTAGAAACTACAAAGGTAATTCTTCTTTCTTCCTTAAGTTTAACAGTTAAATTAAAGCATGTTTGCATGTATTTGTCCATGATTAATTAGATTAAAAGTTGTATGCTTATTCTGTATGTTTTTGTCAATGTATTGGTTTTTGATTGAACTTAAACAATCAAGCAAATTACGATCCCAAACCACGTTTCCGCTGCTCAAGAAGATCAGATCTCCATCAATTATAAGATTCATAAATCAAGAATAGATTTAAAAGAAATTCAATCTATAAATTCAACAAAAGTCTAATTATTTAATAAAAGAAAAGTTAACTAGAGTGAGAGTGTCATAGGTAACTAGGGTGAGATTGCCACAGGTAACTAGAGTGAGAGTGTCATATGTAACTAGAGTGAGAATGTCACATGTAACTAGAGGGAGAGTGTCATAGGTAACTAGAGCGAGAATGCCACAGGTAACTAGAGTGTGAGTGACACCTAGAATTTGTTGTGTTCATCCGAGACCGAGAGTCTCGAAATTTCGTGATGGTAAGTCAATACGACACGAGATTTCGAGACTCTCGATCTCGGATGAACATAACAAATTGTAGGTGTCACTCTCGCTCTAGTTACCTGTGACACTCTCGCTCTAGTTACATGTGACACTCTCACTCTAGTTACATATGACACTCTCACTCTAGTTACCCGTAGCACTCTCACTCTATTTACATATGACACTCTCACTCTAGTTACCTGTAGCACTCTCACTCTAGTTACCTGTGGCAATCTCACTCTAGTTACCGTTGGCACGTTTTTAAAAGAATGTGTTGTTCTTTAGGAACACACGTCCTGAAAAAAGTGTTCCGAAGGAAATCGTATTGACTTACCATCACGGAATTTCGAGACTCTCGGTCTCGGATGAATACAAACAATTGTAGGTGTCACTCTCACTCTAGTTACCTGTGGCACTCTCGCTCTAGTTACCTATGCCACTCTCGCTCTAGTTACATGTGCCACTCTCACTCTAGTTACCTGTGACACTCTCACTCTAGTTACCTGTGACACTCTCACTCTAGTTAACTTTTCTTTTATTAAAGAATTAAACTTTTGTTGAATTCATAGATTCAATTTCTTTTAAATTTATTCTTGATTTATGAATCTTATAATATTTTGGAATCATTGATAATTTAGTTTATAATATGAACTGATGTTGAAATATTATTACCAATTAGTTTTGTGTGAGAGTAATTTATGTATTATTAGAATTTTCAACTTTATAAATTTTGTGTCTTTAACTTATTTTGCTTGTTAATGTTTTGATCTGAAATAAACATTAAAAAATTTTCAACGTATGAATCGTGCAATTTAAATAAGTGATATATGTTGACCTAAAATATTTAGAAAATACAAAGAACAAAAAGTATAGAGGTTATGTTAATATGAACTAGAGTTAGAGTGTCACAGAATTGTGAAATGGAGAAATGACACCTACAATTTACTTGTGGCACTCTGGCTCTGAATTACCATTTACGCCATCAAGCGTTAGCTAAGCGTAGTTTAGGAGTTGACGGGAGAACAAGACCAGTAGTCATTTATGATGCTAAAATAACCAACATGTACCTAGATCGATAGTGACTAATGACATCAAACGGTCATTGGTAGTTAAATCTAAAATATGAGTTTTCTATGGATAATTCAACCGAATACAGATCATCGGTACAACCCCCAACTTTCTTCTTGATTTCATGAAGGGCTCGTTAAAGCCTGCAGTAAAATCAAAGCACGAACCGGAAAATCCACACCCATCGACAGAAAAATTTTCAACGTCCTTCAACAAGCGCCTGGTTGTTGCCCAGGCATTCGCCCCCATTAACTTTGTTCGTCAAATTGATGAATGAATGAATGGACCATCGCAGTCTCTGTCCAAATCAAAATCCCTGATCGCCATCTTCCACCGCTGCGAGTCCCTGCTCCGCCGCTATGCCGCGACTCGCTCTCTCAACAAAACGAAGATTCTCCATGCCCACACAATCACTTGCGGGATTCTCCAATACCCCATCTCCATCGACCTTCGATCAAACCTCGCCGTGGCCTATGCGCTTTGTGGGTGCGTCCCACTTGCACGTAAGGTGTTCAACGAATTGTCTGACCGAAGTTTGTTTCTATGGAACGCCATAATTAAGATGTATGTGGACAACAGCTTGCATTATGATGCTCTCAAAGTGTTTGATTCAATGATTTGTTCGGGGAAGTTCTGGCCGGATAAGTATACTTTCCCGCTGGTTATCAAAGCGTGTAGTGAGATTTCAATGCTTGATGTTGGAGTTTTGGTTCATGGACGTGCATTGGTATCTGGGTTTTCCTCTAACACCTTTGTGCAGAATTCTTTGCTAGCAATGTACATGAACGGTGGAAGAGTGGAGGTTGCGAGACGGGTTTTCGATGTAATGTCTGAGCGGAGTGTGGTTTCATGGAATACAATGATCAGCGGGTGGTTTCAAAATGGGCGGCCGGAGGAAGCTCTGATCGTTTTTAACCGCATGATGGATGCAAGAGTGGAACCTGATTCTGCCACTATGGTCTCTGTATTGCCATGTTGTGGTTACTTGAAGGAGTTGGAGTTGGGAAGAAAGGTTCATAAACTAGTGGAAAAGAATAATTTGCAAGATAAGATTGAAGTAAGGAATGCACTTGTGGATATGTATTCTAGGTGTGGTTGTATGGATGAGGCATCGCTAGTTTTTGCAGAGACGAAGGAGAGGGATGTGGTTACTTGGACTTCCATGATTAATGGCTATATCATCAATGGTGATGCCAAGGGTGCTTTGGCTCTTTGCTCGGCAATGCAGTTAGACAGAGTAGTGCCGAACATAGTGACTTTAGCTTCTCTTCTCTCTGCCTGCGCAAGCCTGTGCTGTTTGAAGCATGGACAGAGCATACATGCTTGGGTTATAAGGAAAAAACTTGACTCTGATGTACTTGCGGTTACTGCTCTAATAGACATGTATGCAAAATGCAATGCTGTGAGCTATAGCTTTCAAGTGTTTGCAAAGACATCTAAGAAGAGAACTGTCCCTTGGAATGCACTTCTCTCTGGGCTTATTCATAATGGACTGGCAAGAGACGCAGTGGGACTCTTTAAAAGTATGCTTATGGAAGAAGTAGAAGCAAACCATGCTACTTTCAATAGTGTCATCCCAGCTTATGCCATTCTAGCAGATTTAAAGCAAGTGATGAATTTACATTCTTACTTGATGAGATCTGGTTTTATATCAAGAATTGCAGTTATCACTGGTCTGATAGATATATACTCAAAATGTGGAAGTTTAGACTATGCCCATAAGATTTTCGATGAAATTCTGAATAAAGATAAAGACATTATTGTGTGGAGTGTTGTGATAGCTGGTTATGGAATGCATGGGCATGGTGAGACTGCTGTGTTACTTTTCAACCAGATGGTTCAATCTGGGGTGAAGCCAAATGAGATCACTTTCACGTCTGTTTTACATGCTTGCAGCCATAGAGGCTTGGTAGATGATGGTTTGGCATTGTTCAAGTATATGATCGAAAACCATCCGTTGAGTCCTCGCCCCAATCACTATACTTGCATTGTTGATCTTCTTGGCCGTGCAGGTCGATTGGATGAAGCGTATGACCTGATTAGATCAATGCCATTCAAGCGTAACCATTCTATTTGGGGGGCTCTGCTTGGTGCGTGCTCGATACACCAGAACGTCGAACTAGGAGAGGTGGCAGCAGAGCGGCTTTTTGAGCTTGAGCCCGAAAATACAGGAAACTATATATTGCTTGCAAATATTTATGCTACAGTTGGGAGATGGAAAGATGCAGAGAAAGTGAGACATATGATGAGCAAAATAGGCCTAAGAAAGATGCCTGCACAGAGTTCGGTTGGTGTAGCTGTGTAGGAAAATTTTGAAATGGGCAGAATTATTTATTATTATTATTATTTTGTGTATGCGGGGTTAAAAATTGTATCATTGTTCCAAAGTGGAGACTCCAATGGTAAGTACTTGCAATCTGGGAATATTCTTTAAGTCTTGAATTATTGTTCAAGCTTGGAAGGTAGATGTTGATAAAAATGTTTAGATTTTAATTTCATGTGAATCTAAGCATCGACCGGGATTTTTGAAAATCTCATGAAAATCTTGGAAAATTGTATAAATTATTTGAATTAATAATGCAATTCATATGTGACTTAGACTATAATCAATTGTTTTCCATGACTATATTCATAAAATATAATGATATTTCTTGGGTTATAAAATCTATAAAACGATTCTAAAATTCAACTGAATAATTTCTTAAAATTATAAAATGCATATATTTGTGGGGCATTTTTTATTAATATAGTTATTTTTGAAACTTTTTTTGAAAATATTGTTATTTTCAAACTATTTTTAAAAATATTGTTGTTTTTTTACACCTGGTAGATGGTCGACTCGACCATCTAGATTCGGATGATGGTCGTCTCTTCAAGAGACGACCATCGTACACGTTGCGCGCATTCACCAGATGACAATCCTCCGCTTGTTTTATGGCCGTCTCTTGAACAGACAACCACAACAAAGGCCCAAACACATCAAAATTCCTCAATATTGCTCAATACTGGGGTTGAGATATTAAGTTTTTTTTTTTTTTAATTTCATTTCATGTTTCAAATTTGTTTAGGGTTATTAATTAATTTAATTTTTATTGTTGAATGAAGATATCTTGTTTAGAAATAGAAAAATATAACATTAATTAAAAATAGTGTTTTGTTCACACATGAAAATGAAAAAAAAAAATAACAATCTGGCGATTTCTAGGGCATCGAGGACGCCCTATTTGTGCATCCTCTTGTGTTTCATCCTCGTCCTCTTCTGGCTCCTGTCCTCCGGTTGTATGCAAGTAATGATCATATTCTCCACGTCTACGCACATGCCTCCGAGTATGTGACAACGACGATGGACCAGCCTCAGAAGCATAATGTGATGGACTGGGAAAATAATATGAACCAGGAGTCGGTATCATCGTCATCATCGTTGAAGAACCAATTGTTGGGATTTGTGCCCTAAAACTCATAGTTTGTAATTATGTTCTAATTAATGTAATAAACTGTTATTGTTTCAATAAAGTGTTATTGTTTGTTATCTACGAATTTGCCTTTATTTAAACCCTAAATCCAATAAACTAAACATCCAAGGTTGTTAAATGAATCTTTAACTGAATGTAATGTACATAAAAAGGATCTCGATTCGAGATACAGCCTAAAGGGTCTATAGTTAGGGGATAAGGTTTGGGTATCTTACCCTGGTTAAACTATGGATGTGGCCCACTTTGTATTTGATACAAACACTGTGATCCTAACGTGTTCGTGTAGATGACATGTGAGTGGGGATATCCTATGTAATGAGATTACACAAGACTGGACCACGAAATAGTAACCTCTAAATTGTAATCTCAGCTTGACTAGTTAGGTTTCTATTTCACTAGGATGACCTAGGCAACTTGATCTCAATCTTGAGCGGTGTTCACGAACTCTTGTTCGCGAGGGATTGTCCTTTGACTAGTATGGGTAAGAGTGGTCGATTCGCCACTCAATATGCCTACCTTCTTGGGGACAAGACCGAGTGAGCGGTGGGAACTTAACTTAGCAAGATGGAATTCACTCCTTCCCGCCTACTAGGGTAAGTAGAGGAATGTTCCCTAAGTGGTGTCTCCAAGATTTAAACAAAGGGCCCGACCCTCTCATTGGCTCGAGAGGGACTCTGTTTGTTGGTAGGACCACAAACAAATTGTTCATTAGAGGAGCACGGGTACTTAAGGCATAAGATGTAACTCGGTGGGTAAAACGGTAATTTGACCCACTGGTGTTACTGAACATTCGTGAAGGATTGACTTGTCTTGTTATTGGTCAATATCCATGGACACGTAAATATATTTGCAAAGTGAGAAGAGTGCACTCACGGGACTTTAGTGGAGTGTTCCCAGCTTAACGAATGTTGATTGGGAGGTTAATGAGATTAACCGAGCAATTTCAGACGTTGGAGTTTCGATCCAGAGGTCCATTAGGTCCACCTTCTAGCTCGTAAAGGGTTCTTAGATCATTTGAATTTGAAATGTTCAAATTCATTAGGGAATATATTTAATGTATTTCGATACGATATAATATATAGTTTTTGAACTATATATTATAAATTTAATGTGAATATAATTCATATTAAATTATGTGAGAGAATTTAATGTTTGAAAGAGTTCAAATATTATATTAAAATGTGAATGTGATTCATATTTAAAAACTATAGGTTAAATGTAATGTACATTAGATGTGCATTAAACTATAGGATAGAGGGATAATTCATTAAATGTATTTTAATGTAAATTAAATATAAGATATTTAATTTATATTTTGATTATTTAATTAATGTGATTAAATTAAATAAGGAACGTGTCAGGAAGACACGTTCCCCCTCTCTCCCAACTCCCTATTCGATAGGAAGTGGGAGTTCCCATCTGCTGGGTTTAACTTCTCCTGGAGAGAGGTGAAGCTGGGATGATCGATCAATTAGATTGATACTCACAGAAGAAACTCTCTCTCTCAATCTCTAGAATTCCCAAAAATCTCTCAACTGTTGGAATCCTTCCCACAAAGAAAAGATCTAAGCATTCAGAGATATAGAAGGTTTTCCAATTGGTGGTGTCTTACTTGGAAAATACAAAGAAGTTCTGTTGTTTTGCTGAAAAGCTTGGAGCAAGGTGTTGCTGGAGAATTAGAAACTACAAAGGTATTCTTCTTCTTCCCTTTAGTTTAATTGTTAAACACATGTTTGCATGTTTGCTACAATCCATGTCTAATATGATTAGAATTTCATGCTTGTTCTGTTCTTTTTGTCAATGTACTGGTTTTTGTTTCAATTAAAACAATCAAGCAATTAACGATCCAAAACCACGTTTCCGCTGCTCAAGGAGATCAGATCTCCATCAATTGGTATCAGAGCAATGCTTGTATTGTTTTGTTTTGAAACAAAATTGCATTGATTTGGTGAGAATTGCATTTGGTTTGGTGTAAAACTTGTTTAGGAATGTTTTGGCCTTAGTTTACTTTGATTTTGATCAATTAGTATGCAAAGACCCCTGCGTTTTTGGGCAAAAAGTTCAAAATTGAGTCTATAATTGAGTTACGAGTCGTTCGGGACAAGTTTCATTCAATTTGGTTGAGAATCGAAGAAGAAATTGAAGAACGAAGCTGTTGTGTTTGTGGAAGAAGGTTCGCCGCCGAAGCGAAGAACGCGTTAACGCTACTGGTGGTGTTGCAAACGTTATTCATCAGCGTTACTGTGCCGAAGAACACCGCCGCAACGCCAAATTCCCCTATCGACGCGCGATTAAGGGTAAGCGGCGTTACCGCCCGCTGCCCCTCAGCGTTGCAACGCCATCCCGATAGCAGGCGCACACGAGGATGAAGCGGGCGTTGCAACGCCGTGAGGCGATTCAAGCAGCAGAAGACCGGTTCGAGCTGGTTCGTTGGTTTTGGTCCAGTTCGAGCGGTTCAAGGCCGGTGCAGGGTGTTTTTGGACCGGTTTCATGAAATAAATTAATGTAATTTATTTTTTTTTTGCACTTTAGGGACCAAATTATTCCGGTTTTACAGCTTTTTATCTATATGAATATCATTTAGATTATTCCCACCATAGGATAAGTATGTTCATGCATTTTATTTATATAAATGTTATATGAATATGGTTGAATGCATGACTAATTTATTTTTTCATGAGTAATTAATTATAAGTGTTATAATTAGATTATATGGAAAATAAATTTCATGGAGCATGAAATTACTTAGTTTAAAATAAATGTTATTTTATTTAAGTAATTTTATAATTCAAATAGTTGAATTTCTTTTATAATTCCAATTTGAATATAGATTGTTGGATTTATAATATAGTTTCTTTATCAAAGGTTAATTATTAAAATTTATAAAAGTTATAAATTAAAGGGGTTTTAGAAACCATAACCTATAAAGAAATGCATGCAAACATAGGAACTTGGATTAAATTTAATTAGTTTTAAATTGTTTAAAATTAATTTAGACCTAAATTTCAATTTCTAATAGGATTAGAAATAAGTCTTACGTAATGGGTTTTAGTTTAAACACTAGGGTTCTGGTACATGAGATGTTCTGGTAGTGGGAATTGGCTGAGAAAGTCTCAATTCAAGGGAGGAATGACTGACCGCCCGACGGAGGCTTTTGTTCTAAACCCTTGAAGTATCGTTGCAAAATTAAAGGTTTAACTTATACAATGGGTCTTAGTTTAAACACTAGGGTTCTTTAATAATTTTGCTAAATTAGATTGGTTTTTATAATGGGTTTAAAAGGCATAACTAATTAGAACTATTTTGGATTTTCAGCATGTCGTCCTCAATAATAGCCTTACTTAAAAGCGACCGTTTAACTGGTGAGAATTTTACTACGTGGAAGTCCAACTTGAATATGATTCTCGTTGTTGACGACCTTCGGTTCGTACTAATCGAGGAATGTCCTCGATTCTCGCCGTAACGCTCCTCAATCTGCAAGGAGGCGTCGGCCACCGGATCAAGGCTAATGATAAGGCCAAGGTCTACATTTTGGCTAATGTTTCGAGTTCGCCAAAAGCACGAGGGCATGGTCTCACCGTGAGATCATGAGTTCACTACAGGAAATGTTTGGACAACCGTCTGGACAGATTCGACACGAATCCCTCAAATACGTTTATAACTCCCGTATGAAGGAGGAGTCATCGGTAAGAGAACACGTTCTTGATCTGATGGTCCACTTCAACGTGGCTGAGATGAACGGAGCGGTCATTGACGAAAGCAGAGTCGTGTATTGTTCATCCCGGAATCTCTTCCAAGAGTTTCCTGCAATTCGCAAAGAATGCAAAGTGATGAACAAGATAGAGTATAACCCGACTACTCTCCTTAATGAACTACAGACTTTCCAGTCTCTTATGAAGAATAAGGGACAGGCTGATGGAGAGACAAATCTGTTTGCCCATTCCAGAAGGTTCTAGAAGGGTTCATCCTCTAGGACTAAGTCCTGTAGCTCATCTTCTGGGTTTAAGAAGACCAAAAGAAGAAAATAGGAGGGAAAGGGAAGGCATCTGCTGCTAACAAAGGCAAGGGAAAAGCCAAGCTTGCAGATAAAGGAAAGTGTTTCCACTGCAACATGGATGGGCACTGGAAGAGAAATTGCCCAAAATACCTTGCTCTGCTCAAAGAGAAGAAAGGTAAATTAGATTTACTTATTCTTGAAACTTGTTTAATGGAAAATGATGATTTAACCTGAATACTTGATTGAGGAGCCACTAATCACGTTTGCTCTTCATTTCAGGAAACTAGTTCTTTCAAGGATCTCGAAGAGGGTGAGATGACGCTCAGGGTCGGAATGGGAGACGTCGTCTCAGCTCGTGCAGTGGGAGATGCCAAGTTATTTTTCGGAGATAGATTTATTTTAATTAAAAATCTGTATATAGTTCCTAAGCTTAAAAGGAACTTAATTTCTATCTCTTGCTTAATAGAACTTGGTTATTGTATTTCTTTTTCAATCAATGAAACATTCATTTTGAAAGAG
This sequence comes from Trichosanthes cucumerina, assembly GCA_036507285.1. Lineage (NCBI taxonomy): Eukaryota > Viridiplantae > Streptophyta > Magnoliopsida > Cucurbitales > Cucurbitaceae > Trichosanthes > Trichosanthes cucumerina. Next base: position 56,097,086 of record CM071838.1, read on the forward strand.
GGTGTCAATATTTGTCTGCTAAATTGAAAAATGGCTTGTACGTACTGAAACCGAATAAAACCAAAGAAATTTTAAATCATTAGATGTTTAAGAATGCTAACACTCAAAATAAAAGGCAAATAATTTCTCCAAATAATAATACCTATCTGTGGCATCTTAGACTTGCTCATATTAATCTCAACCGGATTGAGAGACTTTCTAAGACCGGATTTCTAAACAAGTTAGAAGATGATTCTTTACCGCCTTGCGAGTCTTGCTTGGAAGGTAAAATGACCAAACGACCTTTTACTAGAAAAGGTTATAGAGTCGTAGAACCCTTAGAACTTATACATTCGGATCTTTGTGGTCGGTGAATGTCAAAGCTCGAGGAGGGTACGAATATTTCATCTCTTTCATAGATGATTATTCGAGGTATGGTTATCTATACCTAATGCATCACAAGTCTGAAGCTCTTGAAAAGTTCAAAGAGTATAAGGCTGAAGTAGAGAATGCATTAGGGAAAAGCATTAAAACACTTCGATCCGATTGAGGTGGAGAGTATATGGATTTGAGATTCCAGGACCATATGATAGAACATGGAATTAAATCTCAACTCTCTGCACCTAATACACCACAACAAAATGGTGTGTCAGAAAAGAGAAATAGAACCTTGTTAGACATGGTTCGTTCTATGATGAGCTATGCTCAATTGCCTGCCTCGTTTTGGGGATACGCACTAGAGACTGCAGTTCAAATCTTGAACAGTGTTCCGTCAAAAAGGTTTCAGAAACACCTTTTGATCTTTGGAAGAGTTTACAACACTTCAGGATTTGGGGATGTCCGACACACGTACTCGTGACAAACCCAAATAAACTGGAACCTCGTTCAAGATTGTGCCAAACCTCTGGGTGATTCTCATCTTTTTCTCAACAACTAACCTCTGGGTGTCTATCTTGTGCGCAGGCCTTTTTGAACGTTGTCTTCGTCTCATGCCGCATGTCTCAAGAACTTGCCTATCTATGCCAAAATCATGTCTCCCGAGAGGAGTTGGAGAAGGCTCGCAGTTTACACACCTAGGCGACTCATTCCCTACCGACTGTACAAGGGAGACTCCAATCCCTTCTGGTTGAATACGACTCCTACTGCTCCCACGCCGAAAGCAACCTATCCTCCCTCATACTCAAACTGAAGGAGGCTGAAGATAAGCTTAGAGTTGTCGAAGATAAGACCAGAGACTCTCATTTCCTGTCTGAGGCATTCAAACGTTCTAAAGAGTATGCTGACTTTCCAGAGCGAAGCTATGCGTTGCGAAGTGAAATGGGCAATTCAGACCGTCAAGGAACGCCAACCTGACATAGACCTAAGATGGCTCAATCCTACCTTCAAGGAGTATTGTAATCCTCCTGGATTTGACTTCGGACCACTTGTAGAGCTTGGACCTAGAGAACCTTCTGGGTTCAAGAATGAGGACCAGGTCACCGGATTGGAGAACGTAGTTCTTGGTGAGAACTTCCTAAGTGACCTTCCCTTAGACAACGATCCCAAACCCTGATCCTGATGTATCTTTATTTTCGTATTAACTTCCCTGGACTATGCAACTTTTAACATAAATCAAACTGCACTTTTTTTTACTTCAAGTTTCTCATATTATTCTCGTATTAGCGTACTCCCCACTCACAAAATTTGAAGTTAAGCAAATGGTTTGAGTAAAAAATATCATCATTAACTCAAAAAATTTGGGTAATACGCTGGTAAGTTCGCACAAATGAATATTAAAAATAAATCTTGAGAGGTTCAAAGTTCCATGGGCGAGGCATACGTTTTCCATCAAGGTCTATTATTTCGTAAGTGCCGAGATTTAAACGTCCATCTCGACCTCTCCTACATCCGCAGGTCATTCAACTCTTGCCTCAACCATCGCGATCTCTTCCACCTCTCCTGTTGATTCTCTCATGGCATTGTGGTAACACTCCCAGGACATAAGTTGTTCACCATTGACAATCCCCACTCCGCTGGGGGTTGGGAATTTTAACATCTGGTGATATGTCGAAGCTACCGCATTCATGTCATGAATAGTTGGTATGCCCAGGATAACGTTATAGGCAGAGTCGCCATTCACCACGGGCAACTCTACCATAGTCGTAATACATGTCAACCCACCTCCAAACGTCACTAGTAGCTTGATACTCCTTTTCGAGTATACTTTATTTTTGTCGAATCCTATGAGGGTGATGAAAGGAATCGAATCCCCATGAGCAGCGGAAACGTGTAATTAAGATCGAATTACATGTTTGTTTTGGTTTATTTCAAAAAAATCCATACATTGGCAATTTATTAAAAGATAAGCAAATTAAACTAAAGCATGGATTAAAGCATCAATTTAGTGAAATTAAACTAAAAGGGAATAGAATATTATCTTTGTAGTGAAGGAATCAAAATCCTACGTAGCGAAAAGCGATTGAATCGTCGTGGTATCTTTATGAAAAACGCTTTCTTAAAATTGAAACTATCTCATAGTAACTAGGTTAAACATGCATTTAGGAAGAAAAACAGTAAGAGTACTTACTTGTTGAAGAACCGTTCTTCACATTTTCCTCCTCTGGTCACAAACTCTTCGAGAACACGATCTTTACGAACTCGATCACCCCGAACGAACCAATGAACCGGACACCCTCCGAAAGGCTTCTCGGTTGTTCTCTTTTAGTTAGAAGGAGAGTATGTGGGACTCCTTTTTGGTGAAAGGGGATGAGAGAATTGAGAGAAGAGTTGACAGAAAAACTTGTTGTTTTTTGTGAGATTCCCAAAAAATGAACCAAGTGAGAAATCCTTCTTGCAAAGGAGTTGAAATAATGGTGACAAGTGGAGTTGAAATCTCCACCTATTTACCATTTAACCACAACCATAGGTTATGAAAATCATATTTGCATAACCACATATAATAAGATATATCATATCTCATTTTACAAATCACATTTGTATAATTTTAGATTTTAAATTGAATCACATTCAATTTAATTTCTCTCAATCCAATTTCTCCAAATTAGCCCTAATTAAACAATTAGGCTAACCTATAGTTTATTATGAATCTCATTCACATTAAACTATATAATATGTCAATCATATCTCATTTAAATGACATAATTACCCTTTAATGAATTTGAACACTTCAAATCCACACCAAAACTATAAACCCTCTATTTATCGAGTTTGGCCAACCGAGGGACCTAATGGACCTACACGTGACGAGCTCCAATGATCCGAGACTAACCTGTCAAACTCTTTGACCCGATTAATCAACATTCATTTGCTACGGTAACACTCCACTAAAGCCCGTAGCTGCACTTCCGTCACTGTAAGATAAGTCGTGTCCATTAATATAACCAATGCCCGTGAGTCGACCCTTCATAGGTTGTTCGTAGACACTGTTGGGTCAAATTATCGTTTTATCCCTGTGTGTACTTCTTGCTTCTTAAGTCCCCACTGCTCCTCTAATGAACAACAACGTTGTAATGGTCCAACCATATACAACACCCCTCTCGGGCCAGTGAGAGGTCAAGGCCCGCTGTTGTCTAAGCCACAAGACAAGACTTAAGTGAACAACCCCTCTAGTTTCCCTAAGGTCGGGAACGAGTGAATTCCATCTCGCGTAGTCAAGTTTCCAGCTCCCCACATGGTCCTGTCCCTGAGAAGATAGGCATATTGGGCGAGTAACTGTGACCACCCTCACCCGTACTAGTCAAAGGACAGACCCCCACAGACAGGAGTCCATAACGCGCTCAAGATTAAGGTCAAGTCACTATTGGTCATCTACGAAGTTATTAGTCCAATATCATTATTATGATATCGATGGAGATCGGATCTCCTTGAGCGTGATGAACGAATTTGGAATCATAATATGCAAGATTGTTTTGCTTAAAAAACAAAAACCCATACATTGACAAAAACAGAACAAGCATGGAAATTCTAATCCTATTGGACATGGATAATAGCATACATGCAAACATGCTACAAGTTTAACAATTAAACTAAAGAGAAAAAAAGGAATACCTTTGTAGTTTCGCAGAACAGCAACTCCTTACTTCTAGAGAAATCAACACAGCAATACCCAAGAAACTTCTCTGTTTTTCTCCAAGAAAGACACTACCAACAGGAGAACCTCCTATGTCTCTGAGTTCTACTTAGATCTACCTTGATGGAAAGGTAATCCCACTCTTGGAAGATTTTTGGAATGAGAGTGAGAGAGAGAGAATTTCTTCTGTGAGTTCAATCTAATTGATCGATCAATCCACTTCTTCTTCTCACTAGGAGAAGAAGAACCTTCAGTAGACAACTCCCCACTCCCTATCGAGGGGGAGTTGGGGAGTAGCTGACACGTTCCCAATTAACAATATATAAATTAATTAATTAATTAATTAATTTCATTAAATTAAATCATATTTAATTCAAATATAGTATTAATTGAATGATTAAATCATATTTAATCATTTTACCCTTTATACTATAGTTTAATGTACATCTCATGCACATTATGTTTTAACCTATAGTTTTCAAATATGAATCATATTCACATTTAATATTTGAACTCTTTCAAATATTTAATTCTCTCACAAAATTTAATATGAATCATATCCACATTAAATTTATAATATATAGTTCCAACACTATATATTATATTGTATCAATATACAGTAAGTTTATTCCCTAATGAATTTGAACACTTCAAATTCTAATGATCTAAGAACCCTTTACGAGCTAGAAGGTGGACCTAATGGACCTACAGATCAGAAGCTCCAACAATATGAGATTGCTCGGTTAATCTCATTAACCTCCCAATCAACATTCGTTAACTGCGGGAACACTCCACTAAAGTCCCACAGCTACACTCTTCTCATTGCAGATATATTTCTGTGTCCATGGGTATTGACCAATAACAGCAAGTCAATCATTCACTAATGTTCGTAACACCAGCTGGGTCAAATTACCGTTTTACCCCTGGGTTACATCTTGTGCCTTAAGTACCAGTGCTCCTCTAATGAACAATTTGTTTGGGGTCCTACCAACAAACATAATCCCTCTCGGGCCAATGAGAGGGTTGGGCCCTTTGTTCAAGTCCCGGAGACACCACTTAAGGGAACATTCCTCTACTTACCCTAGTAGGCGGGAAGGAGTGAATTTCATCTTGCTAAGTTAAGTTCCCACCGCTTTACTCGGTGGGTCTTGTCCCCAAGAAGGTAGGCATATTGAGTCGGCGAATCTAGTCACTCTCACCCATACTAGTCAAAGGACAATCCCTCGCGAACAGGAGTTCGTAACCTGCTCAGGATTGAGATCAAGTTGCCTCGGTCATCCTAGTGAAATAGAAACCTAACTAGTCAACGGAGTTACAGCTAGAGGTTACTATTTTGTGATCTGGTCTAATGTAATCTCATTACATAGGATATCCCCACTCACATGTCTTCTACACGAACACGTTAGGATCACAGTGTTTGTATTAAATACAAAGTGGGCCACATCCATAGTTTAACCAGGGTAAGGTACCCAAACCTTATCCCCTAACTATAGACCCTTTAGGTTGTATCTCGAACCGAGATCCTTTTAATGTACATTACATTCAGTTAGAGATTCATTTAACAACCTTGGATGTTTAGTTTATTGGATTTAGGGTTTAAATAAAGGCAAACTCGTAGATAACGAACAATAACACTTTATTGAAATAATAACACTTTATTACAATAATTAGAACATAATTACAAACTATGCGTTTTAGGGCACAAATCCCAACAAAATCCCACTTGCACTAAAACTCTAGTGGGGTACAACATAATCTAAAACAGTGGTTACAGAGATATAAATAAAATAAACTAGGGCATCCATATACCCCATTACATATCTCCCACTTGCCCTAGATTAGCCTATGTACATATCTCGTAGATCCGGACTTTCAAGATGACCTCGAACACTTTAGCTCGAGAGTTTTTGTAAATGAGATCAACAATATTGTGCTCGGCGATCTTCGTGGATCGCCATCTCCTCGTTCCACTATTTCTCGTATCAGGTGATACTTCCTTTCGATGTGCTTACCTCGCTTGTGGTTGCGAGGTTCCTTCGAATTGGCTACCACACCACTGTTGGAGATTCCATATTTGGAACAACTTCCAAATCAGTAAGGAATTTCCTTAGCCAAACAGCCTCTTTAGCTGCTTCACAAGCAGTGACATACTCAACCTCCATTGTGGAGTCAGCGATGCATCCTTACTTGATGCTTCGCCATACTATAGCTCCCCATTAAGGTGGCGATCTCGATGTGGATTTCTGAGAATGCTTATCAGTCTAAAAATCGAATCCGTGTATCCAGGTAAGGATCAAATCCTTAGACCCATACACAAGCGTATAGTCCCTCGTTCTCCTTAGATACTTGAGGATATTTTTAATCGTTGTCCAGTGGTCTAACCTGGATTGGTGAGTACCTACCGACTATTCCCACCGAATAACAAATGTCCGGCCTGCGTGCATAGCATAACATACATTAAGCTACCTCTGCAGAGGCATAGGGAATATGTCTCATATCCTCAACTTCTTGAGGTGTCTTGGGACACTGTTCCCTAGACAGATGAACTCCATGCCTGAAGGGTAATAAGCCCCTCTTGGAATTTTGCATCGAATATCTGGATAACATTTTGTCGATATAAGACGCTTGAGACAATGCTAGCGTTCTGTTCTTGCGATTCCTGAAGATCTGAATCCCAAGAACATATTGCGCCTCTCCCAAATCTTTCATTTGAAATTGGGTCGCTAGCCAATTCTTTATGTCAGTAAGGTATCCTACATCATTCCCAATGAGTAGGATATCATCCACATAAAGTACTAACAAAGCTACTTTGTCGTTGATGATCCTCTTGTAAACACAAGGCTCATCAACGTTTTGGTCAAAGTCGTGATTGCAGTATCAAATCTTATATTCCAAGATCTTGACGCTTGTTTCAACCCATAAATGGATCGATTAAGCTTGCAAACTTTTTGCTCCTGACCTTGGGCTATGAACCCTTTGGGCTGAGACATATAGATGCTCTCGTCAAGATTACCATTTAAAAAGGCAGTCTTGACGTCCATTTGCCAAATTTCATAATCATAAAAAGCGGCTATGGATAAGAGTATCCTTATAGACTTCAGCATAGCAACAGGGGAAAAAGTTTCTTCATAGTCAACTCCTTCCCTTTGGGTAAAACCCTTTGCTACAAGCTTAGCCTTAAAGGTCTGTACCTTTCCGGCTGCATCTCTCTTTCTCTTATAGATCCATTTACACCCTATGGGTCTAACTCCTTCAGGTCGGTCTACAAGTTTCCATACTGAATTGAAGTCCATTGACTCCATTTCAAGGTTCATGGCTTTGATCCATTGGTCCTTGTCTACGTCATTCATTGCCTCTTTATAAGACAATGGATCTTCTACGCCGTCATCAGGTATGCTAACTTGAGTTTCAGCTAAACCCAAGTAGCGGTCAGGTTGGGAAACAACCCTCCCACTGCGTCGAGGCATTCCGACCGATTGAGAAGGACGAGACTGACTTGAGTTGATGGCTCCTCCATCAACTCTTGATGAAGGTCCAACTTGATCAACAACTCTTGTTGGTTCATGTGTAGCTTCATTTAGTACTAATTTACTACGCAGTTTGTGGTTCCTCATGTGATCTTCCTCCAAGAACGTGGCGTTTGTCGATACAATCACCTTATTTTCTTGTGGGTCGTAGAAAAGACCACCTCTCGTTTCTTTGGGATAACCATCAAATTGGCACAATCTTGAATTAGGTTCCAGTTTCTTTGGGTTTGTCACGAGCACGTGTGCCGGACAACCCCAAATCCTGAAGTGTTGTAAACTAGGTTTACGTCCCTTCCAAAGTTCAAAAGGTGTTTCTGAAACATTTTTTGATGGAACATTGTTCACGATTTGAACTGCAGTCTCTACTGCGTACCCCCAAAACGAGGCAGGCAATTGAGCATAGCTCATCATAGAACGAACCATGTCTAACAAGGTTCTATTTCTCCTTTCTGACACACCATTTTGTTGTGGTATATTAGGTGCAGTGAGTTGAGACTTAAATCCATGTTCTATCAAATAGTCCTGGAATCTCAAATCCATATACTCACCACCTCGATCGGATCGAAGTGTTTTAATGGTTTTCCCTAATGCATTCTCTACTTCAGCCTTATACTCTTTGAACTTTTCAAAAGCTTCAGACTTGTGATGCATTAGATATAGATAACCATACCTCGAATAATCATCTATGAAAGAGATGAAATATTCGTACCCTCCTCGAGCTTTGACATTCACTGGACCACAAAGATCTGAATGCACAAGTTCTAGGGGCTCTACGGCTCTGTAACCTTTTCCAGTAAAAGGTCGCTTGGTCATTTTACCTTCCAAGAAAGATTCGCAAGGAGGTAAAGAATCATCTTCTAACTTATTTAGAAGTCCATTCTTAGAGAGTCTCTCAATTCGGTTGAGATTAATATGACCAAGTTTAAGATGCCATAGATAGGTATTATTATTTGGAGAAATTCTTTGCCTTTTATTTTGAGTACTAGCATTTTTAAACATCTCATGATTTGAAATTGCTTTGGTTTTATTCGGTTTCAGTACGTATAAGCCATTTTTCAATTTAGCAGAACAAATATTGACACCCTCTTTCAAAATGAACGCTTCATTAATTGAAAAAGAAATGCAATAACCAAGTTCAATTAAACAAGAGATAGAAATTAAGTTCCTTTTAAGCTTAGGAACTATATACAAATTTTTTAATAAAAGAAATCTATCTCCGAAAAATAACTTGGCATCTCCCATCGCATTTGAGCTAAGACGACGTCTCCTGCTCCGACCACGAGCGCATTTCACCTCTTCGAGCTCCTTGAAGGAACTAGTTTCCTGAAATGAAGAGCAAACGTGATTAGTGGCTCCTGAATCAAGTATCTCGGTCAAATCATCATTTTCCACTAAACATGTTTCAAGAACAAGTAAATCTAATTTACCTTTCTTCTCTTTGAGCTGAGCAAGGTATTTTGGGCAGTTTCGCTTCGAAGCCCATCCACGTTGCGGTGGAAACATTTTCCTTTATCTGCAACCTTGGCTTTTCCTTGCCTTTGTCGTGCGAGTGAGGTGCCTTCCTTTTCCCTCCTATTTTCTTCTTTTGGGTCTTCTTAAGCCCGTAAGATGAGCTACTGAGACTTAGTCCCGGAGGATGAACCCTTCGGAATGGGCAAACAGATTTGCCTCTCCATCGATCGCCCTTTATTCTTCATAAGAGACCGGAAAGTCTCGTAGTTCATTAAGGAGAGTAGTTAGGTTATACTCTATCTTGTTCATCACCGCATTCTCATGAATTGCGAAACTCTTGGAAGAGATTCCAGAATGAACGATACCTGACTTTGCTCGTCAATGACCGCTTCGTTCATCTCAGCCACGTTGAAGTGGACCATCAGATCAAGAACGTGTTCTCTCACCGATGACCCCTCCTTCATACAGGAGTTATAAACGTATTTGAGGGATTCGTGCCAAATCTGTCGCATTTGGTTGTCCAAACATTTCTGCGGTGAACTCATGATCTCACGGTGCCGAGACCATGCCCTCGTGCTTTTGGCGAACTTGAAACACTAGCCAAAATATAGACCTTGGCCTTATCATTGGCCTTGATCCAGTGGTCGTACGCCTCCTTAACAGATTGAGGAGCGTTACAAACCGTAGGTCATCAACAACCAGAATCGTATAGTTTTAATGTACATCCAGTGCACATTTAAATTTTAACCTATAGTTTTCAAATATGAATCACATTCACAGTTGAATTCAATATTTGAACTCTTTCAAATATTTAATTCTCTCACAAGATTTAATATGAATCATATCCACATTAAATTTATAATATATAGTTCCAAAACTATATATTATATTGTATCAATATACATTAAGATTATTCCCTAATGAATTTGAACATTTAAAATTCTAATGATCTAAGAACCCTTTACGAGCTAGAAGGTGGACCTAATGGACCTACTGGATCGAAAGCTCAACGATACGAGATTGCTCGGTTAATCTCATTAGCCTCCCAATCAACATTCGTTAATCATGGGAACACTCCACTAAAGTCCCACAAACGCACTCTTCTTACTGCGAGATATATTTTTAGTGTCCATGGATATTGACCAATAACAGCAAGTCAATCCTTTACGAATGTTCGTAACACCAGCTGGGTCAAATTACCGTTTTACCCCTGGGTTACATCTTGTGCCTTAAGTACCAGTGCTCCTTTAATGAACAATTTGTTTGTGGTCCTACCAACAAACATAGTCCCTCTCGGGTCAATGAGAGGGTCGGACCCTTTGTTCAAGTCCCGAAGACACCACTTAAGGGAACATTCCTCTACTTACCCTAGTAGGCGGGAAGGAGTGAATTTCATCTTGCTAAGTTAAGTTCCCAGCCGCTTACTCGGTCTTGTCCCCAAGAAGGTAGGCATATTGAGTCGGCGAATCTAGTCACTCTCACCCATACTAGTCAAAGGACAATCCCTCGCGAACAGGAGTTCGTAACTTGCTCAGGATTGAGATCAAGTTGCCTAGGTCATCCTAGTGAAATAGAAACCTAACTAGCCAACGGAGTTACAGCTAGAGGTTACTATTTTGTGATCTGGTCTTATGTAATCTCATTACATAGGATATCCCCACTCACATGTCTTCTACACGAAGACGTTAGGATCACAGTGTTTGTATTAAATACAAAGTGGGCCACATCCATAGTTTAACCAGGGTAAGGTACCCAAACCTTATCCCCTAACTATAGACCCTTTAGGTTGTATCTCGAACCAAGATCCTTTTAATGTACATTACATTCAGTTAGAGATTCATTTAACAACCTTGGATGTTTAGTTTATTGGATTTAGGGTTTAAATAAAGGCAAACTCGTAGATAACGAACAATAACACTTTATTGAAATAATAACACTTTATTACAATAATTAGAACATAATTACAAACTACGCGTTTTAGGGCACAAATCCTAACAAACTCCCACTTGCACTAAAACTCTAGTGGGGTACAACATAATCTAAAACAGTGGTTACAGAGATATAAATAAAATAAACTAGGGCATCCATATACCCCATTACATATCTCCCACTTGCCCTAGATTAGCCTATGTACATATCTCGTAGATCCAGACTTTCAAGATGACCCTCGAACACTTTAGCTCTGAGAGTCTTTGTAAACAGATCAACAATATTGTGCTCCGAAGCGATCTTCGTGACTGTCACATCTCCTCGTTGCACTATTTCTCGTATCAGGTGATACTTCCTTTCGATGTGCTTACCTCGCTTGTGGTTGCGAGGTTCCTTCGAATTGGCTACCACACCACTGTTGGAGATTCCATATTTGGAACAACTTCCAAATCAGTAAGGAATTTCCTTAGCCAAACAGCCTCTTTAGCTGCTTCACAAGCAGCGACATACTCAACCTCCATTGTGGAGTCAGCGATGCATCCTTGCTTGATGCTTCGCCATACTATAGCTCCCCCGTTAAGGGTGAAAACTGATCTCGATGTGGATTTCTGAGAATGCTTATCAGTCTAAAAATCAGAATCAGTGTATCCAGTAAGGATCAAATCCTTAGACCCATACACAAGCGTATAGTCCCTCGTTCTCCTTAGATACTTGAGGATATTTTTAACTGTTGTCCAGTGGTCTAACCCTGGATTGGACTGGTACCTACTGACTATTCCCACTGCATAACAAATGTCCGGCCTCGTGCATAGCATAACATACATTAAGCTACCTACTGCAGAGGCATAGGGAATATGTCTCATATCCTCAACTTCTTGAGGTGTCTTGGGACACTGTTCCCTAGACAGATGAACTCCATGCCTGAAGGGTAATAAGCCCCTCTTGGAATTTTGCATCGAATATCTGGATAACATTTTGTCGATATAAGGCGCTTGAGACAATGCTAGCGTTACATTCTTGCGATTCTCAAGATCTCAATCCCAAGAACATATTGCGCTCTCTCCCAAATCTTTCATTTGAAATTGGGTCATAGCCAAATTCTTTATGTCGATAAGGTATCCTACATCATTCCCAATGAGTAGGATATCATCCACATAAAGTACTAACAAAGCTACTTTGTCGTTGATGATCCTCTTGTAAACACAAGGCTCATCAACGTTTTGGTCAAAGTCGTGATTGCAGTATCAAATCTTATATTCCAAGATCTTGACGCTTGTTTCAACCCATAAATGGATTGATTAAGCTTGCAAACTTTTTGCTCCTGACCTTGGGCTATGAACCCTTTGGGCTGAGACATATAGATGCTCTCGTCAAGATTACCATTTAAAAAGGCAGTCTTGACGTCCATTTGCCAAATTTCATAATCATAAAAAGCGGCTATCCTTATAGACTTCAGCATAGCAACAGGGGAAAAAGTTTCTTCATAGTCAACTCCTTCCCTTTGGGTAAAACCCTTTGCTACAAGCCTAGCCTTAAAGGTCTGTACCTTTCCGGCTGCATCTCTCTTTCTCTTATAGATCCATTTACACCCTATGGGTCTAACTCCTTCAGGTCGGTCTACAAGTTTCCATACTGAATTGAAGTCCATTGACTCCATTTCAAGGTTCATGGCTTTGATCCATTGGTCCTTGTCTACGTCATTCATTGCCTCTTTATAAGACAATGGATCTTCTACGCCGTCATCAGGTATGCTAACTTGAGTTTCAGCTAAACCCAAGTAGCGGTCAAGTTGGAAAACAACCTTCCCACTGCGTCGAGGCATTCCGACCGATTGAGAAGGACGAGACAGACTTGAGTTGCTGGCTCCTCCATCAACTCTTGATGAAGGTCCAACTTGATCAACAACTCTTGTTGGTTCATGTGTAGCTTCATTTAGTACTAATTTACTACGCAGTTTGTGGTTCCTCATGTGATCTTTCTCCAAGAACGTGGCGTTTGTCGATACAATCACCTTATTTTCTTGTGGGTCGTAGAAAAGACCACCTCTCGTTTCTTTGGGATAACCATCAAATTGGCACAATCTTGAATTAGGTTCCAGTTTCTTTGGGTTTGTCATGAGCACGTGTGCCGGACAACCCCAAATCCTGAAGTGTTGTAAACTAGGTTTACGTCCCTTCCAAAGTTCAAAAGGTGTTTCTGAAACATTTTTTTATGGAACATTGTTCACGATTTGAATGCAGCAGCTCTCATCGCGTACCCCAAAACGAGAGCGAGCAATTGAGCATAGCTCATCATAGAACGAACCATGTCTAACAAGGTTCTATTTCTCCTTTCTGACACACCATTTTGTTGTGGTATATTAGGTGCAGTGAGTTGAGACTTAAATCCATGTTCTATCAAATAGTCCTGGAATCTCAAATCCATATACTCACCACCTCGATCGGATCGAAGTGTTTTAATGGTTTTCCTAATGCATTCTCTACTTCAGCCTTATACTCTTTGAACTTTTCAAAAGCTTCAGACTTGTGATGCATTAGATATAGATAACCATACCTCGAATAATCATCTATGAAAGAGATGAAATATTGGTACCCTCCTCGAGCTTTGACATTCATTGGACCACAAAGATCAGAATGCACAAGTTCTAGGGGCTCTACGGCTCTGTAACCTTTTCCAGTAAAAGGTCGCTTGGTCATTTTACCTTCCAAGCAAGATTCGCAAGGAGGTAAAGAATCATCTTCTAACTTATTTAGAAGTCCATTCTTAGAGAGTCTCTCAATTCGGTTGAGATTAATATGACCAAGTTTAAGATGCCATAGATAGGTATTATTATTTGGAGAAATTCTTTGCCTTTTATTTTGAGTACTAGCATTTTTAAACATCTCATGATTTAAAATTGCTTTGGTTTTATTCGGTTTCGATGCGTATAAGCCATTTTTCAATTTAGCGAACAAATATTGACACCTCTTTTTCAAAATGAACGCTTTCATTAATTGAAAAGAAATACAATAACCAAGTTCTATTAAACAAGAGATAGAAATTAAGTTCCTTTTAAGCTTAGGAACTATATACAAATTTTTTAATAAAAGAAATCTATCTCCGAAAAATAACTTGGCATCTCCCATTTGCATTTGTTAAGACGACGTCTCCCGTTCCGACCACGAGCGTCATCTCACCCTCTTGAGAGCTCCTTGAAGGAACTAGTTTCCTGAAATGAAGAGCAAACGTGATTAGTGGCTCCTGAATCAAGTATCTCGGTCAAATCATCATTTTCCACTAAACATGTTTCAAGAACAAGTAAATCTAATTTACCTTTCTTCTCTTTGAGCTGAGCAAGGTATTTTGGGCAGTTTCGCTTCCAGTGCCCATCCACGTTGCAGTGGAAACATTTTCCTTTATCTGCAACCTTGGCTTTTCCCTTGCCTTTGTCAGCAGTAGGTGCCTTGGAGAGTAGTCAGGTTATACTCTATCTTGTTCATCACCGCATTCTTATGCGAATTGCGAGAAACTCTTCTAAGAGATTCCGAATGAACGATACGACTTTGCTCGTCAATGACCGCTTTCGTTCATCTCGTACGTTGAAGTGGACCATCGATCAAGAACGTGTTCTCTCACCGATGACCCTCCTTCATACGGGAGTTATAAACGTATTTGAGGGATTCGTGCCGAATCTGTCCAGACGGTTGTCCAAACATTTCCTGCAGTGAACTCATGATCTCATGAGCTGAGACCATGCCCTTGTGCTTTTTGGCCAGAACTTCAGAAATACTAGCCAAAATATAGACCTTGGCCTTATCATTGGCCTTGATCCAGTGGTCGTACACCTCCTTAACAGATTGAGGAGCGTTACAAACCGTAGGTCATCAACAACCAGAATCGTATAGTTTTAATGTACATCCAGTGCACATTTAAATTTTAACCTATAGTTTTCAAATATGAATCACATTCACAGTTGAATTCAATATTTGAACTCTTTCAAATATTTAATTCTCTCACAAGATTTAATATGAATCATATCCACATTAAATTTATAATATATAGTTCCAAAACTATATATTATATTGTATCAATATACATTAAGTTTATTCCCTAATGAATTTGAACATTTAAAATTCTAATGATCTAAGAACCCTTTACGAGCTAGAAGGTGGACCTAATGGACCTACAGATCAGAAGCTCCAACGATACGAGATTGCTCGGTTAATCTCATTAGCCTCCCAATCAACATTCGTTAACTGCGGGAACACTCCACTAAAGTCCCACAGCTGCACTCTTCTTACTGCAGATATATTTTCGTGTCCATGGATATTGACCAATAACAGCAAGTCAATCCTTTACGAATGTTCGTAACACCAGCTGGGTCAAATTACCGTTTTACCCCTGGGTTACATCTTGTGCCTTAAGTACCAGTGCTCCTTTAATGAACAATTTGTTTGTGGTCCTACCAACAAACATAGTCCCTCTCGGGTCAATGAGAGGGTCGGACCCTTTGTTCAAGTCCCGAAGACACCACTTAAGGAAACATTCCTCTACTTACCCTAGTAGGCGGGAAGGAGTGAATTCCATCTTGCTAAGTTAAGTTCTAAGCCGCTAACTCGGTCTTGTCCCCAAGAAGGTAGGCATATTGAGTCGGCGAATCTGGTCACTCTCACCCATACTAATCAAAGGACAATCTCTCGCGAACAGGAGTTCGTAACCTGCTCAGGATTGAGATCAAGTTGCCTAGGTCATCCTAGTGAAATAGAAACCTAACTAGTCAACGGAGTTACAACTAGAGGTTACTATTTCGTGGTCCGGTCTTATGTAATCTCATTACATAGGATATCCCGACTCACATGTCTTCTACACGAACACGTTAGAATCACAGTGTTTGTATCAAATACAAAGTGGGCCACATCCATAGTTTAACCAGGGTAAGGTACCCAAACCTTATCCCCTAACTATAGACCCTTTAGGCTGTATCTCGAACCGAGATCCTTTATATGTACATTACATTCAGTTAGAGATTCATTTAACAGCCTTGGATATTTAGTGTATATGATTTAGGGTTAAATAAAGGCAAACTCGTTGATAACGAACAATAACACTTTATTGAAATAGTAACACTTTATTACAATAATTAGAACATAAATACAAACTACGAGTTTTAGGGCACAAATCCCAACAAGGTGATACTTCCGCTCAATGTGTTTGCCTCTCTTATGACTCCGATGCTCTCTGGAGTTGGCTACAACACCACTGTTGTCACAAAACGGTGGATCGACAAGTTCATATTTGGAATAACTTCCAAATCTATCATGAACTTCCTAAGCCAAACAGCTTCCTTTGCAGCTTCACAGGTCGCAACGTACTCAGTTTCTATAGTGGAATCAACGATGCATCCCTGCTTGATGTTTCGCCATACTATAACTCCTCCATTCAGAATGAATGCTGACCCCGAAGTGGATTTCCTAAAATCCTTATCGGTCTGAGAGTAAGAATCTGTGTATCCCGTAAGAATCAAATCCCCACTCCCATACACTAGGCTGTAGTTCCTCGTTCTCCTAAGATACTTGAGGATTGCCTTTACGACTGTCAAGTGATCTAAACCTAGATTGGATTGATACCTACTAACAATCCCAACTGCATAACAGATATCGGGCCTTGTACACAGCATGACATACATGAGACTCCCAACAGCTGAAGCATAAGGGATTCGTCTCATATCCTCAACCTCTTGAGGAGTCTTAGGACATTGATCCTTAGACAAGTGAACCCCATGCCTGAAAGGCAGCAAGCCCTTCTTGGAGTTTTGCATCTTATATCTAGACAACATCTTGTCAATATAAGACGCTTGAAACATGGTCAGCGTTCTGTTCTTTCGGTTTCGAACAATCTGGATACGTAGAACATACTGTGGTTCTCCCAAATCTTTCATTTGGAATTGTGAAGCTAGCCATTTCTTTATGTCAGTAAGAAACCTACCTCATTCCCAATGAGAAAGATATCATCCACATACAATATCAGAAATGCGACAATTTTGTTGATGATTTTCCTGTAGGCACAAGGCTCGTCAACATTCTGATCAAAGCCATAAGATTTGATCGCCTCATCAAACCTTATATTCCAAGACCTCGAGACTTGTTTTAGTCCATAAATAGACCTATGAAGCCGACAAACCTTTTTCTCTTGGCCTTGGGTAATGAACCCCTTGGGCTGGTCCATGTAGATGGTCTCGTCAAGGTTGCCATTCAGCAAGGCGGTCTTGACATCCATCTTCCATACCTCATAGTCAAAATATGCGGCAATGGCCAGAAGGATCCTGATCGAATTTACCATGGCAACAGGTGAAAAGGTTTCCTCATAGTCAACTCCTTCAACCTGGGTAAAACCCTTTACCACTAGTCGTGCTTTGAAGGTCTACACCTTCCCATCTATGCCACGTTTACGCTTGTAGATCCATTTGCAACCTATAGGTTTTACCCCATCCGGTTGATCCACAAGCTCCCAGACGGAATTGAAGTACATCGACTCCATTTCCTGGTCCATAACTTTAATCCATCTTTGTCAATGTCAGTCATTGCGTGATCATAGGTTAATGGATCCTCGCAGTCATCATCAGGAGTGACGACTTGGGTTTCAGCTAAACCCATGTAACGTTCAGGCTGTCTCACAACCCTCCCACTACGTCGAGGCATTCCCAACTCTTGGGAACGGACTTGACTAGTCGTGCTAGGATCAACAACACTTGTTGACGTACTAGCCCCATCAGCAACTCTGGCTGATGTACTGTCCATTTCGTTTAACACAATTTTTCTCCTAGGTAAATGATCCCTGACGTGGTCTTCCACAAGGAAAGTGGTGTTTGTCGACACAAGCACCCTATTTTCCTTAGGATCGAAAAATAGACCACCCCTAGTCTCTTTTGGGTAACCTACAAATAGGCACAATTTTGAACGGGGTTCCAACTTTTTCGGGTTTAACACCAACACATGGGTCGGACATCCCCAAATTCTGACATGGTGTAAAATGCCTTTACATCCATTCCAAAGTTTGAAAGGTGTTTCACAAACACTATTCGACGGAATGTTGTTCAAAATATACACCGCAACCTCCACTGCGCAATCCTAAAAAGAATCAGCGAGACGAGCATAACTCATCATCAACCGAACCATGTCCAACAGAGTTCTGTTTCTCCTCTCTGATACACCATTCTGTTGTGGCATACCAGGTGCTGAGAGTTGGGACGTAATTCCATGTTCTATCATATAGTCCTGGAATTCTGTGTCCATATACTCTCCACCTCGATCTGATCGAAGTGTTTTAATAGTTTTACCTAACAGGTTCTCAACCTCAGTCTTGTACTCCTTGAACTTTTCAAGAGTTTTAGACTTCCTATGCATTAGGTAAATATACCCATACCTTGAATAGTCATCGATAAAAGATACAAAGTATTTGTAACCTCCTCGTGCTTTAACACTCATCGGACCACAGTGGTCAGAATGCATAAGCTCAATGGGCTCTTTGGCTCTATATCCTTTTCCACTAAAAGAACGTTTGGTCATTTTTCCTTCGAGGCATGACTCACACATCGGTAAAGAATTTTCTTCCAACTCGCTTAGAAGTCCACTCTTCACTAGTCTCTCAATCCTATTGAGATTAATGTTACTTAACCTTAGATTCCAAAGATGGGCATTTTCTTCAGGAGAAACTTTCACTCTCTTAGTTCGTGTTTCTGTTGTTTTAAATAATTCAGTATTCAAAACACTTTTGACCGAATTTGGTTTCAAAACATACAGATTATTCTCAAGTGAAGCAGAACACAAGAAATTTTCATTACTAGAAATAAACGCTTTATTACTAGAAAAATTGACAGAAATACGGTGTTCAAGTAGGCAGGAAATAGAAACTAGGTTTCTAGTAAACTCTGGAACTATATACATATTATCTAATAAAATGTAATTCCTGCCGAAGTAGAGCTTCACCATGTTGATCGCTGCAGCAGAGGCAACCTCCCTGGATCCAACCCATAGAGTCACTTCACCTTCTCGGAGCTGCTGCCAAACTAATTCCCTGAAAAGAAGAACAAACATGGTTAGTGGCGCCCGAATCCAATATCCAGGCAGAGTCATTACTCTCCACTAAACAGGTTTCTGTAACCAGTAAATCACATTTACCTGTATTCTTCCTGTCGGCAAGGAACATGTGACAGTTACGCTTCCAGTGGTCGTCCCCATTACAGTGGAAGCACTTTCCTTTTTATGCAACTTCCTTGACCTTTTTTCCCTTTTGGGTTGCAGCGCAGTGAACTTTACCCTTCTTCATCTTCTTCTTCTTCCCTTTCGGGTGAGAAAGAGCTACAGGTTTAGTCCCAGAGGTTGAACCCCTGTGATAGGACTTGAAGGCAACATTTGCCTCAGCTTCTGGTGTCCTGATCCTCATCAAGGACTGGAAGTTCTGTAACTTGTTGAGAAGGGTGGTCAGAGTGTAGCTAATTTTGTACATAACAACATTGCTACGAAATTGAAGGAAACTCTTTGAAAGAGTCTCCAGAATAAAGCTGGCCTGGCTCGACTCATCGATCGAAGCCTCGTTCATCTCCGCCAGATTAAAGTGGGTCATCATGTCTAGAACGTGTTCACGGGCAGACGTCCCTTCTTTCATCCGGGCGTTGAAGACGTGTTTGAGCGAGTCATGCCGGACCTGAAAGGACTATTGTCCAAACGTTTCCTACAAGGACTCCATGATCTCCTTAGCGGTGATCATCAACTCATGCTTCTTTGCCAATACTTCAGATAAACTTGCAATGATGTAGACCTTGACCTTTTCATTGGTCCTGATCCATCGATCTTACGCATCACGAACACTTCGTGACGCGGTCGAGCTCGACAACTGAGGATACTCCTCGTGAGCACGAACTTAAGGTCGTCAGTTACTAGAATCGTGTTTATATTGTTTTTCCATGTTTGGAAATTATCTCCCACAAATTTGTCGGAAGCAAGTAAAGTTATTATTGAGCTAGACATTTTGCTGAAAAACAAGCAAAAAAAATTTTGTGTTAGTCTCGCAAAAACTTTTTGAAATCCAATCAAGTTTTAGCAAAAATTTATCCTATGATCCCTAGGTCATTAAAAATTTGCAATGATATCCCAAAGGTTTAGAATGACCGCCACCGAAGGGTGAACAGAAACACTCCTCCTCTAGGACGAGACTTTCTCGACCAGACCCTAATACCAGAATAACTATTATTCCATTAGGCGTCCAGTTACCATTTTTCGATCTGAATCCATTAGCTCTTAATGAATCCTGTGAGTGTCACCCTCAATCTTTAAGTTTCCAAGTATCCGTCCAAACAATAGCCACCGAAGGGTGAACCAAGAAGGAAAACCAACAAGGAAACTGTATCCCTTTCGGGAATTCACGGCGTTCCAACTCCCATGATCAAGGCCCTCCAAAGGGATTCTCTGGTCCAGGCCAAACTAGCAGGCAAATCATAGGGGTCTCACGGTGTGAATCGAAAGAAGAGACCGTGGGTCTCGTTTTCACAGGTCCCGCTCCCACTCACTATAAGTACTCTCTCCATCCAATATGATATTGATCCATACAAATACCATCCGAAGGGGGACGCTCCCATTTGCGCCACGAGGCCGAGTATGGATCTCACGGTGCGGACTTTAACGGAGATTTGTGGTCAGAAAATCAAATGCATCTTATACACTTTATTTCCTCCCACTCAACACTTTAAATTATTCGGGATTGACCTAGATAAATCGATTAATATTTACCTAAGTCTATTAATAGAACTTTTATATTGAATTAACCTAAGTTTATAATCACATTATTAACTTAGGTCTACGTGAGTAAATTAATCAACTTTTAATTAACACCACTCACGATAATATAACCTAAGAATCTTCGGACCGAATTCACTCTCAGGTCGGTTCCCAAGTAGGGGTGTTCCGCAAAGCGTCAGCTTAAATACCCCAGCCTTAGACAGAACCTTACTTAGACAGAGTTACTTATCAGTCACAATTCAAATGTCATATTTTATTTCCTAATTCTAATATTATTAGAACTAGAAAACCTAAGTCTAATTATTCAAGTTCTAAACATTTTAAAACTAATAATTAACTTAGGTTACATGCATTCTATGTCATAGTGCTTGATCATTCATCACGTGAATAACATTATACTATAACATACATTCATCACATGAATTAAATGCATGAGCATGCTTTTAATCTAAAATATAACACTTATATTTAAATAAATTAAAACATGCATACATTATATTATAACACTTATAATATAACCTATCATGCACACTATATATTATAACACTTATAATATAAATATGACGCATGAAATGTTTAACCTTAGGTTAGATTTCAAATCTATATGACATACATTATACACATAGAATTAAATATTTCATACATCCCATGCATAAAATAAATAAATAGCAAAAAATTGGACCGATTTTGGCACTTTAGGGACATTAAACGAATTAACATTAATATAACTTTTATATTAATATTAATTAATTAATTAATTAAAATAAAATAAAATTACACTTTAAAATTAATAAAAAAACAAATAAAAAACAAATAACGTCCCACGAGGTGCAACAATGCAACATCCCACGTCCTCGCGTGAAACTACCGCTCGAACTGCTCCTCAACGCATGCAGCGTTTCAACGTCGTGGGCAGCGTTGCAATGTTGCAGCGTCCAGTGTTGTCCTCAGCGCGCCCAATGCCTCAGCGTTGCAACGCCTCTCTGCGAAGACACTCGGTACAAGATTTAACGCGGCGTTGAGACGCCAAAGAATAGTGTCTCAACGTCGTCGACAGAACAATAAGCTCCTTTGCTGTTCTTCGTCGTTTTTCAACCGTTTTCGCTCCGATTTCTTCACAACAACTCTTGCTGACAAAGACACGGACTTATAGACTCAATTTATTTTCTAAATGCCAAAAAACATAGGCCTTTACATTGATCTAATCAACAGAAAATAAACCTAAAACTAGTGTCAAAATCGAAAACGTCCAATTATGCAAAACAAACAATTTCATCTCATGAATTAAAGCAATACCCACCTAATTTTAAGAAAAATATTTGTACAACGAAAAGCCAACAACTTGGCTCTGATACCAATTGAAGGAATGAAAATCTCACGCAGCAGAAAAGCGATTGAATTGTCATTTTTCACATGTAGATCAGCCTCCACTCGTGCAGACAGCGTTGAGACGTCGAAGAACAGCGTTGAGACGCCATCGACAAAACAACAAGCTCATTTGCTATTCTTCGTCATTTTTCACCCGTTTCCGCTCCGATTTCTTCACAGCAACTCTTGCCGCCAAAGACCCGAACTTGCAGACTCGATTTATTTTCTAAATGCCTAAAAAATATGGGCCTTTACATTGATCTAATCAATAGAAAATAAATCTGAAACTAGTGCCAAAATCGAAAACGTCCAATCATGCAAAACCAACAATTTCATCTCATGAATTGAAGCAATACCCACCTAATTTTAATAAAAATATTTGCACAACGAAAAAGCCAACGATTTGGCTCGAATACCAATTGAAGGAATCAAAATCCTACCCAGCGAAAAAATGATTGAATCGTCGTGGTATCGTTATGAAAAATGCTTTCTTAAAATTGAAACTATCTCATAGTAACTAGGTTAAACATGCATTTAGGAAGAAAAACAGTAAGAGTACTTACTTGTTGAAGAACCGTTCTTCACTTTTGCCTCCTCCGGTCACGAACTCTTCGCGAACACGATCTCTACGAACTCGATCTCCTCGAACAAACCAACGAACCGGACACCCTCCAAAAGCCAAAAGGCTTCTCAGTTGTTCTCTTTTATGTAGAAGGAGGAACAACCAAGTGAGAAATCCTTCTTGCAAAGGAGTTTAAATAATGGTGATAGGTGGAGTTGAAATCACCACCTATTTACCATTTAACCACAACCATAGGTTATGAAAATCATATTTGCATAACCACATATAATAAGATATCTCATATCTCATTTTACAAATCACATTTGTATAATTGTGGATTTTAAATTGAATCACATTCAATTTAATTTCTCTCAATCCAATTTCTCCAAATTAGCCCTAATTAAACAATTAGGCTAACCTATAGTTTATTATGAATCTCATTCACATTAAACTATATAATATGTCAATCATATCTCATATAAATGACATAATTACCCTTTAATGAATTTGAACACTTCAAATCCACACCAAAACTGTAAACCCTCTATTTATCCAGTTTGAGCCAACCGAGGGACCTAATGGACCTACACGTGACGAGTCCAATAATCCGAGACTAACCTGTCAAACTCTTTGACCTGGTTATTCAACATTCATTAGCTACGGTAACACTCCACTAAAGTCCGTAGCTGCACTCCCGTCACTGTAAGAGATGTTGTGTCCACTGATATAACCAATGCCCATGAGTCGACCCTTCATAGGTTGTTCGTGGACACTGTTGGGTCAAATTACCATTTTACCCTGTGTCTACTTCTTGCTCCTTAAGTCTCCACTGCTCATCTAATGAACAACAACGTTGTAATGGTCCAACCATATACAACACCCATCTCGGGCCAGTGAGAGGGTGGGCACCCGTTGTCCAAGCCCTGGAGAAAACACTTAAGGGAACAACCCCTCTAGTTTCCCTAAGGTCGGGAACGAGTGAATTCCATCTTGCGTAGTCAAGTTCCCAGCTCCCCACGTGGTCTTGTCCCCGAGAAGATAGGCATATTGGGCGAGTAACTATGACAACCCTCACCCGTACTAGTCAAAGGACAAACCCTCGCAGACCGGAGTCCATAACACGCTCAAGATTAAGGTCAAGTCACTATTCGTCATCTACGAAGTTATTAGTCCAATACTGTTAACGGTGTTACATCCGTAGGTCTAATAATTCAAGGTTCGGTCTTGTACAATCTCATTGCATAGGATGCCCCCACTCGCATGTCAACCACATGACAAGTCAGATCAACTCGTTTGTATCTAATACAAAGCGGACCGCATCCACAGCGTATCCAGGATTAGGTCTCCAACCCTTCTCATATACTGTAGACCGTTCGGGTCATTTACTCGAACGTGATCCTCCCTGTGTGTCCACTACACACCGTTCAAGTTCTAGTTCTCTCATAATTCAATGACCCTGGTGCTTAGTTTATTGGACAAAGTTTGTAAAAATGCGAGACACAAAGTAATGAAAAAATAATTCTTATTTATTTCAAATGGTATATTACAAACAAATACGAGATTAGGACATACATCTCAACATGTAGTTTTTCAACTTCCAACAACTCCATGCCAATTGTCACTTTGATGAAGAACAAGAACTCAACAACAAGTTTTCTTCTTCTTGGCAGAACATGACACTACCATTAATGGAAATCTCTTATTCTCTAAGTTCTTTTGATCTCTCCTTGGTGGGAAGGAGTTTCATTTGGAATTGGGTCGCTAGCCAATTATTTATGTTAGTTAGGTATCCTACATCATTTCCAATGAGTAGGATATCATCCACATAAAGTACTAAGAAAGTTACTTTGTCATTGATGATCCACTTGTAAACACAAGGCTCATGAACGTTTTGGTTAAAGCCATAAGACTTGATCGCAGTATCAAATGTTATGTTTCAAGATCTGGATGCTTGTTTTAACCCATAAATGGATCGATTGAGCTTGCAAACTTTTTGCTCCTTACCTTGGGCTATGAACCCTTCGAGCTGAAACAGATAGATACTCTCGTCAAGATTACCATTCAAAAAGCCAGTCTTGACGTCCATTTGCCAGATCTCATAGTCATAAAATGCGACGATGAACAAGAATATCCTTATAGACTTAAGCATTAAACAAGCTTCTAGGCAAAGTAAATCATATTTACCTTCCTTCTTCTTTTCTGCAATGTACTTCGGACAGTTCTGTTTCCAATGCCCGTCTTTGTTGCAGTGGAAACACTTTCCTTTGTCAACAACTTCTTTGACTTTCTTGTCCTTCTGGGCGGTAGTTTTGTCAGCTCGTTTCCCTTTACCAACCTTCTTCATGTTCCTCTTCTTGCCTTTCAGGTTAGAAGAAGATGAAGCCACTGTTTTTGTTCCAGAGGTCGAACCTTTGTGATAACTTCTACTGACAACATTTGTCTCACCTTTCGATCCCTGAATTTTAATCAAAGATTGAAAGGTCTGGAGTTCATTCAGAAGGGAGGTAAGATTAAAAGTAAGCTTGTTCATTACAACATTACTTCTAAACTGTAGGAAACTATCTGGAAGGGTTTCCAGAATGAAGCTGACCTGACTCAATTCATCGATAGAAGAACCATTCGACTCTGCGATGTTAAAGTGCACCATCATATCAAGGACATGATCCCGAACAGATGTACCCTCTGGCATTCTCGAGTTGAATATGTACTTTAGGGCATTGTGTCAGGCCTGTGTGGACTGTTGTCCAAACATACCCTGCACAGAATCCATGATTTCCTTGGCGGTTATCATGCTCTCATCTTCTTGGCTAATATGTCAGACATACTTGCCAGCATGTAGACCATGGCCTTATCATTGGCCTTGATCCATCGATCATATGCATCACGAACATTTCATGATGCATTCGAGCCTAGCACCTGAGGACACTCCTCAGTTAGCACAAACTTCAGATCATCCACTACCAATATAGTGTTGAGTTTGTTTTTCCATGTCATCATATTCTCTCCGGTTAACTTTTCCGCACCCAATAAGGAAATAATAGGCTAGACATTTTTGCTGAAAATTTACAAACAAACTTGTATGAGTTTCTTGCTATAATTATCTAATCCAATCATGTTTTAGCTAATTATCAAATGATTCCTAGGTCATTTATAATTTGCAATGATACTCCAAAGGTTTAGAATGTATGACACCGAAGGGTAATAAAAAACACTTCTCCTCTGGATCAAGACAATCTTGACCAAAACCTAATGCCAGAATAACTCTTATTCCTATAGGCTTTAGTTACCATTTTTTCGGTCAGGATACATACACATCTTATGTACCTTGTGAGTGTAACCCTCTGTCTTTAGATCCCAGAGTCCCCATCCAATAAAATCCACCGAAGGGAGGACTTAATTGAAAAACAGGCTAAGGAAATCTTTATCCCTTTTGGGTGTCTACTGTGTTCGATCCTTATGATCAAGCCCTCCGAAGGGATTGTCTGGTCCAGGCCAAACTAGCAGGCTAACCATAGTGATCTTACGGTGTAAACCGACTGAAGAGACCATAGGTTTTGTTTTCACTAAACCTGCTCCCACTCACTATAAGTACCCTCTCCATTCACCTTGATATTAACTCATACAAACACCATCCGAAGGGGGACGCTCACGTTTATACCTCGAGGCCAAGTATGAGTCTCACGGTGTGAACTTCTTGGAGATACGTAGGTGGAAAAATATGTATCATATACACTTTTCCTCCCACTTGATACTTTAAACCTATAGGAATCTTACTTAGGCTAAACCGGGCTAATGGTTTTACCTAAAGTTATCAATATAACTCTTATATCGATAATCAATATAACTCTTATATTGATTTTATCCTAAGTTTGCTAATATAACTCTTTATATTAAGGCTAGGATTTCTAGTTTATTAACCCCTTAATAAACCCGCTGACGCTACTATGATTTATAAACTCTCTGATTAAATTTCACTCCCAGGTCAGTTCCCAGGTAGGGGTGTTCCGTTTTCGTCAACTTAAATACCCCAGCCTAGACAGAACTTTCCTTAGACAGAGTTCCTCTTTTAATCATTGTTTATAAATCACTTGGTTCCTAATTCTAATCTAATTAGAACTAGATAACCTAAGGTATATTATTTCCAAGTTCTAAACATTTTAAAACTAATAATTAACCTTAGGTGGCATGCATACTATGTTATATTGCTTGATCATTCATCTCATGAATAATAAGACATACATAGCATAATCATCTCATGAAAAATAATGCATGTCAATGTTGTCCATAAATTAATATAACACCTTATATTAATTAATCATGAAAACTCTATAATATAACTCTTTATATTATAAATGATGCTGGAAATGCTTAACCTAAGGTGGGATATCTAATTAAAAGCATACATTATGCATGGCAATAATTACACAACAATTGCATAATTTAAATAGCAAAATTAGACCAATTTTCACACCCTAAAAATAATTTTAATTAATATAATCTAATTATATTAATTAAAATCAAATAAAATAAATATATTAAATATAAAACATTTTTATAATTAATATATAAATTAATAAATTAATTTTCTCCCGTTGCTCCTTCCCGTGAAATGCATGTGGCGTTGCAACGTTGCGCATTGTCCGTTTCTGCTCGTTGGAGCGCGTTCCGAAACGCCTTCGACGTTGAAACACTGCCTCTGATGCGTGCCTCCTTCCGCAAGCGCAGCGTTGCGACGCCAATGAACAACGTTGCAATGCTGCACACAGACAACATGTGAAATCTCCATTCCTTGCTCGTTTTCGCTCCGTTCTTCTCAGCAACCACTTTGCTTCGATCAACACGGACTTACAAACTCGATTTACAATTAAAATTACCCAAAACACCGGGCCCTTACATTGAACGATTCAATGAAAATTGTAAATCTAAGTTCCAAAATTGAAAACGTCTAAATTGCAAATCGTTCATACATCTCATGCAAAACAGTAAATCTCACCTCGTTCTTGAAAAATTCAGAACGTAAATCAAGAACGCAATTGGGCTCTGATACCATTTGAAGGAAATCGAATCCCGCAGCGGAAGCGATATGAATCGCGTGTTCTTAATTTAGTTACACGGATATCAATCAAGAACAATTTAACTAAGATTAAGCATACATTATCTAGATGGACAACAAGATTTGTACCTTTGAAGAACTCTTTCTTCAAGTGCTTCTTCTCCCACGTTCACGATCTCAGCAACACGAACCCGAACGTTCACCTAATATAACACCTTATATTAAGAGAACGTGGGAGAAGGTGAACGTTCGGGTTCGTTTTGCTGATATCGTGAACGTGTGAGAAGGAGCACTTGAAGAAAGAGTTCTTCAAAGGTACAAATCTTGCTGTCCATCTAGATATTGTATGCTTAATCTTAGTTAAATTGTTCTTGATTGATATCTGTGTAACTAAATTAAGAACGCGCGATTCACTATCGCTTCCGCTGTAGGATTCGATTCCCTTCATAAAAACGAAGGGAACATAGGCTAACCACACACACACGTAGGAACACTAGGAAAAGTTTTAAATTGCTTGTTGAGGTGTTATGTTTGAATGTTTCCTGTGATTACTAGATTTTCTCTTAAATCTTTGAGGCTTGAATCAATTGTATGTATAAGAACAATCCGATGTTTAATTCTATTTTTGCTCAGGACTAGCAAAAGTTAAAGTTTGGGGGTGTTTGATAGCACACAAAATGTGCTATCCTTAAGCTTAATTATTGCTAGTTTTGTAATGATTTCAGAGCTTTTACGTGTCTAAATTACTCAATTTCAAGTTGAGAGCTTAAACAGAATAATTAGAGACATTTTGGATCACTCGGGATCGAAACGAGGCTATTTGAAGCTTAAAATAACATCAATTGGAAGTGAAAGGACCAAACCAAGCTTGAAGACCCAAGGTGATGGCATTGCAACACCATGCAGAGCGTTGCAACGCCGAACGTGCAACCATGGAGCATTGAAGAACACTGTTGATAGAATTGCAACGCTGCTTTACAGCGTCGCAACGCTGTCTCGATATGAAGATGCACATGAAGGACCGCACAGAGGGCGTTACAACGCTGCTTGCAGCGTCGCAACGCCACTTCGATAGAAAGGCGCGCGCGTTAGGGTAGCGGCGTTGCAATGCTGCCCTCAGCGTTGCAACGCCATCAATATTTTCCATAAGTAATACGCGTCAGGGTACAGCGTTGCAACGTTGTCCCTAGCGTTCAACGCTGTACTGATTTAGCCTATAAATAGAACATGTTGTGTTCATTACAAGGGGAGCTGAATTTGGTAGATTTTTTCCACTATTTTTGAAATACACTTTGTAAGGAGAGAAAAGAGAGCGTTTTTGGAGCCAAAGCATTCGTGGAGGTTCGAGATCGAAGACGGGAGCTCAGAGACGAAGGATCGGCATCGACACATAAGTTTAATTTCCTTTTCTTTCAGATTGTAATAGCGTTCTAAGACGTTTTCTACATGTTTAGCTTGATTTTCATGTGATTTAGAGTAGCTAAATACTGTAGTTAGGATTTGATTTACTTGTTAAGACTTTCTTACTATGAATTGAAGAATGTTTTGTCCTTATTTTTGGCAATTCATTCTTAACTCTTAATTCGTTGGTTTAAGTGGACTCGAGAGATAAAACTTGAATTAGAGCAAAGTTGTCAAAACCCTTAGAAATCTGGCATGAGAATGACCTAGAAACCTTAGGGAAACACATAAAGAAGTTGCTTAATGTCATGCATGTTGTAGGTTCATATGGAGACTATGGAGTTTATTGCATGTGTGAGGCTCACTAAGAATCGAGAGGTTTTCTTGAGTATTTTACTTCTTGTTTATAAATTCATCTCATTGGTTCATTGCATGTGTTAGTTAAGTCTTTAACTTATAAAATCACTTTCCTCAAATCTATCAATTCCTGTCTCCACATGTTTCTTTGTTGTTTGTTTTTACTTTCATCACCTATCCATATTTTATTGCTTTAGCTAAAATTGAGAATTAGTATCTTAGTAATTACTTAATCTAGAAACCCATTCCCGAGGACAATACTTGGACTCTTAAATCACTATACTAAAACTTGACCCGTACACTGTGGTATTGCAAAATAATTTTACGCAACAAGTTTTTGGCGCCGTTGCCAGGGAATGGCGATTATTTAGATTAATTAGTATTAGGAGAAAATTTGAAATTTTAGACTAAAGCTTGTTTGTGTGTTTTTCCTTATTTGTTTTGTGTGTTTGTTTGTTTCCTTATTTGTTCAGTTTTAATTTTGTGTGTTGTTTTTGAGTCTTTGTCCCCTGTTTTTGGTTGTTTTGCTATTGTGTAGAAGTCTTGATCTGAATTATTAATTTTTCAAGAATGACTTTGCATGATTTTTCTCCACCTTTCTATTGTCCCTCTCAGGACCCTAGGTATGTGCATCATGATTTCTCTAAATACCATATGTCTAATTTCTACCATTCTGTATCTGAAATTGATAAAAATTCTTATGATGGTAGTTATTTAGGCACTTTGAACCATAATTTTTCGTACCTTGACCAACCTAATGAAAAATCTTCTCTTGTGGACCAATTGATGGAATATACCTTAGAATTGAAAATTAAAAATTTGGTTCATAATGAATTAGAAAGGTTGAATAGGTTTGAAACTGAGGTGGTAGGACTTTGGGAAATAGTACAGGATAGAGCTCAGTATCTTAACAAACTAGTAATTTCCCTTAAGGCCTTACAGGAACAATTTCTTATCCTTACCACTCAGGAGGTGCCACCTAGGAGTTGTTCATATGTTAGTGAGGATAGTTTGGGGGAGACTGAGGCACACCATAATCAGGTTAGTGAGGTAGACATTGGTGATATAATCACTTCCACAGAGGAAATCCAGGTGATAGAGTTAGAGGCTGAGAAGTCTTCTTTCCTTTTATCCCCATAAATTTCCTTTATTTTTTATAACCATTTGTCCTATACTCACGAGTCTTGTTTTCATTTTAGTTATTTCATTTCATTAAACAAAAATACCAAAAATAATTCTCTCTCTAGTGCCCATGAAAAGCAGGATAGCCTTTTAGACTTAGAAGGCTATATCGATTCGAGCAAGAAGGGCCCGAAGAAATATGATCAGCTTTATGTGTTCTGACAAGTCATCGTCTAGCTAAAGACGTTAAAGGAAGCGCTTTCTATTTGTCTTCTTTTATGTTTTATTTTATTTTTGAGTTTTTTGTGTTTTTGTCTAATTTTTTTCTTTTTGTACCTCAAGGTGTATGCCCAAGGGGAAAGCTGCAGACTAGCACCCTTTTGATCCTGAGATCAAGAGGACCTGTAGGAGACTCCTAAGGGAAAGAAAAGCAGAACCTCGGACTATGGCTAACAAGGAGCTCATCAATAACCCTAAACCCATCAGGGAGTATTTCCAACCTATGTTTGATTCTGAACAGGCTCGAATAGTCTATGCCTCTATAAATGCTAATAATTTTGAACTTAAGACAGGGCTTATACAGATGGTTAGGGAAGGTTCTTTTAGAGGAATAGCCACAGAAGATCCTAAATCACACCTTCAAAATTTGTTAGAAATATGTGGTACATTTAAAATGAATGGTACCTCTGCTGATAATATTCGCTTACGTCTCTTTCCTTTTTCTTTGCAGGGCAGAGCTAAAGAATGGCTAGGGTCCCTTCCCTCAGGCAGTATCACTTCCTGGGAGGAGTTGGCCCAAGCCTTCATGACCAAATTCTTTCCACCTGTAAAGGCTGCAAAGTTAAGGACTGAGATAGGAACATTCAGGCAGCAGGAGGGAGAGCAACTATTTGGACCTGGGAAAGGTACAAGGACATGCTCAGGACGTGCCCACAGCATGGCTACCCAGATTGGCTCCAGGTACAATTGTTCTATAATGGACTGGAAGGTAAGACCAGGACCATTATGGATGCCACTCTTTGGAGGGCTTTCATGGCGGACTGCGCCTCCGAGCACGTGCCCTCCTCGAGGAAGTGTCAACTGCCAGCTACCAGTGGCCTACAAACAATGACAGATCTAAGCCAGTAGCTAGATTGTATCAACTGGATGAGGTAACCTCTCTTAGATCTCATATGGCATCTCTCACTCATGCTCTGAATAATTTTGCAGGGTCACTACAAACAGGGATGTCCTCTTAATGCTCCCAGCCCAATGGAGAATCCACTATGGAGCAATTGCACTACCTGAATAACAGAAGCAACAACTATGAAGGAAACCAGACTCAGAATAACCTCCCAACACATTATAACCCAAGTTGAGGTATCAAGAAAATTTCTCTTATGCTAACAAAAAAAATGTGTTTAATCCTCCTACAGGGCATGATTCTACATCAGAGAGGAAACCATCTCTGGAAGAGACATTGCATTCCTTCATAGCTGAATCCAGAAGTCGGTCCAACCAATTTGGAGAATGCAAATCCCGATCTATCGATATAGTGACTAGTCATGGAGCTGCAATAAAGAATATAGAGACCCAGATTGGCCAAATGAACACATCACTCCAGGCACTGCAAGCAAGGAAAAAAACACCTTGAGGGAGTACAATCTAGCTAAAGACGTTAAATAAAGCGCTTCTTGGGAGGCAACCCAAGTTTTACATCTTTGTACTTTTTGTCTTTAGTTTGTTCTTGTTGTTTTTCAGTTCTTAGTTTATTTACCAGTTTGTTTGTTTTGCTTTGTAGGTTGTGATGATGTCTTCCTTCGTTGAAATCCATGCTCCCGTTCTAAGGAACTCCAACACACATGTTTTGGCTATCCAAGGAACTCAGAAAGATCTCCATCTCCCAGGACAGTATTGTTCACTCTTACTCTTATACTTAATTTGTGCTTATTTCTGCAAACATTGGGGACAATGTTTAGTTTAAGTTTGAGGGTGGGATATTGTTTATTTGTTGTAATTGTCCTGAATATATGCTGAATTGTTGATTAATCTTTGCATAAGTATGACCATGATAGCCTAGGATGAGATATAATTGGAAATCTTTGTGATTCTGTTGAAACTTGAAAGCATGACATGAATTTGAGTTAATTTAAAAATTTTCTTGAGTTTTTCCTCCACTATTATGCACATAGCCTGTGTTCTTGTAGTTTTGAAATGCTTAGAACAAAGTTATTAGGCCTAGAAGTTTGATGTCACCTCGATAGGTCTAAGAACTGATTTGAGAGTTAAACTGCAGGATAGGGAGAATGACATTATAAAGTGCACCTGTTTAGTATGTGAAATAGTTGGTTTTTGTTGTTTGTTGGCTAAAGAAAAAATTCATGAGGGCAAAAAGAGCTACCTTCACTGTGATCAGTTAGGCCACTCATTGAGCGAGTGCTCTGGGTAAGGGTCCCTACAGTGGATGTGTGAAAGCTAGTGTCCTTGCACACACACAAAAAAAAGAAGAAAATAGAAAAAGTGATAAAAAGTGAGTAAGTGTTGAGTAGAGTTATTTAATTCTTGAATGTGGGGAGGCTCAAAGATTAGTAATTATGACCAGTGTAGGGGGAAGTTGAATGGAGAGCCTAATAAAGTTGATCCGGGCTTAGTAAAATAAAGGGAATCGAATCCCGCAGCGGAAGCGATAGTGAATTGTGCGTTCTTAATTTAGTTACACGGATATCAATCAAGAACAATTTAACTAAGATTTAGTATACAATATCTAGATGGACAACAAGATTTGTACCTTTGAAGAACTCTTTCTTCAAGTGCTCCTTCTCCTACGTTCACGATCTCAGCAACACGAACCCGAACGTTCACCGACACTACCACCGGATCTTCTCCGTTGTTCTCTAGGTGAGGGAGGAAGGTGGGTTCCCTTTAGGTGAGATGAGATGTTGTGAGAGAGATTTTGTTTTAGAACTTTTCCAACAACACAACAAAGTGGTGCACTAGGGTTTTCAAAAGCTTGAATTGTTTTTTTCCTAGTTGCATCTAATGCAACTATATATATATGGAAATAGGATGGAAATTATCATCCTATCCCTCTTATATTCTCCCACTATTATATGGTTTATATGTGAATCTAATTCACATTAAAACCATATATTATATCAATTATATCATATATAATTGATATAACACCTCATGCATGAAATTGAACACTTCAATTTCATTCCTAACTTTATACCCTCAATATTACCATGTTGAGCCAACGGAGGGACCTAATGAACCTACAATCCATGAGCTCCAATGATGTGAGATTAACAGATCAAACTCTTTGATCCAGTTAATCAATATTCATTAACTACAAGTCATTTCACTAAAGACTTGTAGTTGCACTCTCCTCACTATAGATTATATTGTGTCCACTGATATAATCATTACCCATGAGTCGACCCTTCACAGGTTGTTCGTAATCACTGCTGGATAAAATTACCGTTTTACCCCTGTGATTACCTTTTTGTTCCTTAAGCACTACTGATCCTCTAATGAACAACAAATCTAAGGTCCTATCATAGACTCATACCCTCATAGAGGGTGGGGCCCCGTTGTTCAAGACCTGGAGTCAGTTCTTAAGGGAATAACCTATCTAATTCCTTAGTGTAGGAATGAGTGAATTCCATCTTGCACAGTTAAGTCCCCAGCTACCTAGAGGTTTTGTCCCTGAGAAGGTAGACTTATTGAGTCGGCTACAGGCCACTCTCACCCATACTAGTCTAAGGACAAACCCCTATAAGCACGAGTTCTTAACTTGCTCAGGATTCAGGTCGAGTCACAAATGACCATCTATAAATTATTAGTCTTATCCTGTTAACGGTGTTACACTTGTTAGACTAATAATTTGCAGTCCGATCTTGTATGAACTCTTCATACAGGATGCCCCCACTCGCATGTCAACCACATGAATGAGTTAGATTACCTTATTTGTACTAATTACAAAGTGGGTTGCATCCAT
The DNA here is from genome assembly GCA_036507285.1 of Trichosanthes cucumerina. Taxonomy (NCBI): domain Eukaryota; kingdom Viridiplantae; phylum Streptophyta; class Magnoliopsida; order Cucurbitales; family Cucurbitaceae; genus Trichosanthes; species Trichosanthes cucumerina. The sequence continues at coordinate 56,131,657 of CM071838.1, forward strand.
GGTGTTACCAGAATAAGGTTTCAAACCTTATTCTTATACAATAGACCATTTAGGTTATATTCTTGAACACAATCCAAATAGTGTCCACTACACTGATGTTCAAGATATATTATAACCTTGGAGCTTAGTTTATTGGATTTATAAAGCAAGAATATAATTTTATCAAAACAAATAACCCTTTATTTATTTGATCAAAATTACACAAGTTTAGGGCATAAATCCCAACAATCTCCCACTTGCCTTAAAGCTTTTGGAGTACTAAAACATTACAGTAATGTAAATACAATAAACTACGACATTTAAATCCTTTGTACAAAAGACTTCCACTTGCCCTAGTTGGGGAAGACTTGTAAACCTAGACCTTCTAGGTGACTCTCAAATACTTTAGCCGTGAGAGCCTTTGTAAAAGGATCAGCAACGTTGTGCTCTGAGGCTATCTTTGTGACAATCACGTCTCCTCTATGCACGATCTCCGAGATGAGATGATATTGCCGCTCAATGTGCTTTCCCCTCTTGTGACTTTGGGGTTCCCTCGAATTTGCCACTGCACCATTGTTATCGCAATACAGCGTGATGGGCAAAGTCATATTTGGAACAACTTCCAAATTTAGCATGAATTTCCTTAACCAAACGAATTCTTTAGTTGCTTCACAAGCTGCTACATATTCGACCTCCATGGTAGAATCAGCGATGCATCCTTGCTTGACGCCGCCATACTACACTCCTCAGTTAAGAGTAATCATCGACCACGATGTAGATTTCCGAGAATCTTTATCGATCAAAAGTCGAATCCGTGTATCCTGTAAGGATCAAATCCTTAGCCCCATAGACAAGCATGTAGTTCCTTGTTCTCCGTAGATACTTAAGGATTGTTTTAACCGTTGTCCAGTGTTCAAGTCCTAGATTGGATTGATACCTACTGACCATTCCAACTGCAAAACAAATGTCAGGCCTAGTACACAACATGGCGTACATCAGGCTCCCAACAGCTGATGCATAAGGAATCTGTCTCATGTCCTCAACTCCTTGAGGTGTCTTAGGGCACTGTTCCTTAGACAAATGGACTTCATATCTAAAAGGCAATAAGCGATTTTTGGAGTCTTGCATCTTAAACCTTGACAACACTTTGTCTATGTAATATGTTTGAGACAAGACTAGTGTTTTATTCTTGCGGTTCCAGACAATCTGGATCCCAAGAACAAACTGTGCATCACCCAAATCTTTCATTTGGAATAGCATAGCTAGCCAATTTTTAATGTCAGTAAGATATCCTACATCATTCCCAATAAGTAGGATATCATCCACATATAGAACTAGGAATGCGACAAAACTATTGATGATTTTCTTGTAGACACAAGGTTCATCATCATTCTTGTCAAAACCGTAAGATTTGATTGCCTCATCAAATTTTATATTCAAGGACCTAGATGCTTGTTTCAGTCCATAAATTGACCTTTTAAGCCTGCAAACTTTTTGCTCTTGTCCTGATTCAATGAACCCTTTGGGTTGGTCCATGTAGATGTTTTCCTCAAGATTGTCATTCAAAAAGGTTGTCTTGACATCCATTTGTCATACCTCATAGTCATAATATGCGGCAATGGCAAGAAGGATATGGATAGACTTTACCATAGCAACAGGTGAAAAGGTTTCCTCATAGTCAACCCCTTCAATTTGGGTATAACCCTTTGCTACTAGTCTAGCTTTAAAGGTTTGCACCTTCCCATCTACACCACGTTTTCTCTTGTAGATCCACTTACAACCTATAGGTTTTACCCCATCAGGCTTATCTACAAGATCCCAAACAGAATTGAAATACATAGACTCCATTTCTTGGTCCATTGCTATGACCCATTTGTCTTTTTCTTTGTCAACCATTGTTTGATTATAAGTTCATGGATCCTCGCAGTTGTCATCTGGTATAACAACTTGGGTTTCAGCTAAACCCATGTAATGGTCAGGCTGTATTACAACCCTCCCACTACGTCGAGGCATACTCAACTCTTGAGATGGACTCTCTTGACTAGACAAACTAGTATCAACAACTCTTGTTGACGTACTAGTGTTCTTATTAGCAACCTTTGTTGTTGTTCTGTCTAACTCACTCAACACTACTTTACTTTTTGGTTTGTGGTCCCTTATGTGGTCCTCCTCTAAGAAAGTGGCATTTGTCGACACAAACACCTTATCATCCTTAGGATCATAGAATAAACCACCTCTTGTTTCTTTTTGGTAGCCTACGAATAGGCATAATTTTGAACGTGAATCCAACTTCTTTGGATTTGTCACAAGCACATGTGTTGGACATCCCCAAATTCTGAAATGACATAAACTACCTTTACGTCCTTTCCAGAGTTCAAAAGGTGTTTCAGAAACACTTTTTGAGGGCACATTGTTCAAAATGTATACCGCAGTCTCTACTGCGTAACCCCAAAATGAACTAGGGAGATGAGCATAACTCATCATTGATCGAACCATGTCCAACAAGGTTCTATTTCTCCTTTCCGATACACGGTTTTGTTGTGGTGTACCGGGAGCCGAGAGTTGGGATGTAATTCCATGTTCTATCATATAGTTCTGGAATTTTAAATCCATGTACTCTCCACCTCGATCTGATCGAAGTGTTTTGATTGTTTTACCCAATTGATTTTCAACTTCAGTCTTGAATTCCTTGAACTTTTCAAGTGCTTCAGACTTATGTTGTATTAGGTAAATATGCCCAAATCTAGAATAATCTTCTACAAAGGAGATGAAATATTCATAACCTCCTCTGGCTTTAACACTCATCGGACCACAAAGGTCTGAATGTATAAGCTCAAGAGGTTCTTTGGCTCTATAACCTTTTCCACTAAAGGGTCTTTTAGTCATTTTGCCTTCTAGGCAGGATTCACATACAGGTAGAGTATTTTCTTCTAACTCATTTAGAAGTCCATTCTTTACCAATCTCTCAATCCTATTGAGATTAATGTGACCCAATCTAAGATGCCAAAGATGAGCATTTTCTTTAGGAGAAATTTTACGTTTCTTAGTTTGTGCGTTTGCAGTTTTAAATAATTCAGTGTTCAAAACCATTTTGACTGAATTAGGCCTTAAAACATACAACCCATTTTCTAATGAAGTTGAACATATTTCCATACCTTTCTTCAAAATAAACACTTTATTCATAGAGAAAGAAACAAAAATACATTGTTCTATAAGGCAAGAAATTGAAATAAGGTTTCTAGTAAACCTTGGTATCACTAATATATTGTCCAACAACGTATATTTCTTGCCAAAGTAAAGCTTCATCGTGCCTATTGCTACAGCTGAGACGACTTCTCCATATCCAACCCGGAGCGTTATCTCTCCTTTCTGTAGCTGCTGTCAGGAATCAATTCCCTGAAAAGAATAGCAAACATGATTAGCGGCGCCTGAATCAAGTATCCAAGCAGTTTTATCATTATCCACAAAACAAGCTTCTAGGCAAAGTAAATCATATTTACCTTCCTTCTTCTTTTCTGCAATGTACTTCGGACAGTTTCGTTTCCAATGCCTGTATTCGTTGTAGTGGAAACACTTTCCTTTGTCAGCAACTTCTTTGACTTTCTTGCCCTTCTGGGCGGCAGGTTTGTCAGCTCGTTTCCTTTTACCAACGTTCTTCATGTTCTTCTTCTTCTCTTTCAGGTTAGAAGAAGATGAAACCACTGTTTTTGTTCCAGAGGTCGAACCTCTGTCATAACTCCTACTGGCAACATTTGCCTCACCTTTCGATCCCTGAATTTTCATCAAAGATTGAAAGGTCTGGAGTTCATTCAGAAGGGAGGTAAGATTAAAAGTAAGCTTGTTCATAACAGCATTACTTCTAAACTGTAGGAAACTATCTGGAATGGTTTCCAAAATGAAGCTGACTTGGCTCGATTCATTGATGGAAGCACCATTCGACTCTGCGATGTTAAAGTGCACCATCATATCCAGGACATGATCCCGAACAGATGTACCCTTTGGCATCCTCGAGTTGAATATGTACTTTAGGGCATTGTGTCGCGCCTGTGTGGACTGTTGTCCAAACATACCCTCCACAGAATTCGTGATTTCCTTGGCGGTTATCATGCCCTCATGCTTCTTGGCTAATATGTCAGACATACTTGACAGCATGTAGACCTTGGCCTTATCATTGGCCTTGATCCATCGATCATATGCATCACGAACATTTCGTGATGCATTCAAGCCTGGCACCTGAGGACAGTCCTAAGTTAGCACAAACTTCAGATCATCCACTACCAATATAGTGTTGAGTTTGTTTTTCCATGTTATCATACTCTCTCCGGTTAACTTTTCTGCACCCAATAAGGAAATAATAAAGTTAGACATTTTTGCTGAAAATTTACAAACAAACTTGTATGAGTTTCTTACTATAATTGTCTAATCCAATCATGTTTTAGCTAATTATCAAATGATTCCTAGGTCATTTATAATTTGCAATGATACTCCAAGGGTTTAGAATGTATGACGCCGAAGGGTAATCAAAAACACTCCTCCTCTGGATCAAGACAATCTTGACCAAAACCTAATGCAAGAATAACTCTTATTCCTATAGGCTTTAGTTACAATTTTTTCGGTCAGGATACATACACATCTAATGTACCTTTTGAGTGTAACCCTCTGTCTTTAGATCCCAGAGTCCCCATCCAATAAAATCCACCGAAGGGAGGACTTAATTGAAAAACAGACTAAGGAAATCTTTATCCCTTTTGGGTGTCTACTGTGTTCGATCCCCTATGATCAATCCCTCCGAAGGGATTGTGCAGTCCAGACAAAACTAGCGGTGACCATAGTGATCTTACGGTGTAAACCGACTGAAGAGACCATAGGTTTTGTTTTCACTAAACCTGCTATCACTCATTATAAGTACCCTCTCCATTCACCTTGATATTGACTCATACAAACACCATCCGAAGGGGACGCTCCCGTTTGCGCCACGAGGCCAAGTATGAGTCTCACGGTGTGAACTTTCCGGAGATACGTAGGTGGAAAAATATGTATCATATACACTTTTCCTCCCACTTGATACTTTAAACCTATAGGAATCTTACTTAGGCTAAACCGGGCTATCGGTTTTACCTAAAGTTATCAATATAACTCTTATATCGATAATCAATATAACTCTTATATTGATTTTATCCTAAGCTTCCTAATATAACTCTTTATATTAATCCTAACATTTCTAGTTTATTAATGCCTTAATAAACCCGCTGACGCTACTATGATTTATAAACCCTCTGATTAAATTTCACTCCCGTGTCGGTTCCGGTAGGGGTGTTTCGCTTTTAAAATCACTTAAATACCCACTAGACAGAACTTTCATTTGACAGAGTTCCTCTTTTAATCATTGTTTATAAATCACTTGGTTCCTAATTCTAATCTAATTAGAACTAGATAACCTAAGGTATATTATTTCCATGTTCTAAACATTTTTAAACTAATAATTAACCTTAGGTGGCATGCATACTATGTTATATTGTTTGATCATTCATCTCATGAATAATAAGACATACATACCATAATCATCTCATGAAAAATAATGCATGTCAATGTTGTCCATAAATTAATATAACACCTTATATTAATTAATCATGCAAACTATATAATATAACTCTTTATATTATAAATGATGCATCGAAATGCTTAACCTAAGGTGGGATATCTAATTAAAAGCATTCATTATGCATGACAATAATTACACAACAATTACATAATTCAAATAGCAAAATTAGACCAATTTTGGCACCCTAAAAATAATTTTAATTAATATAATCTAATTATATTAATTAAAATCAAATAAAATAAATATATTAAATATAAAACATTTTTATAATTAATAAATAAATTAATAAATTAATTTTACTTTGTTGCTCCTTCGCGCATGAAACGCTGTGGGCGCTGCGTTACGCGACGCGTCGTCCGTCGTGTCTTTCCATTGAGCGCGCGCGAACGCCTTCAGCGCGTTACAACGCGCCTCGATGCGTGTCTCCTTCCACAAGCGCGGCGTTACACGCGCAATGAACAACGCTGCAACGCCGCATTACGCACAACATGTGAAATCTCCATTCCTTGCTCGTTTTCGCTCCGTTCTTCTCAGCAACCACTTTGCTTCGATCGACACGGATTTACAGACTCGATTTATAATTAAAATTGTCCAAAACACCAGGCCCTTACATTGAACGATTCAATGAAAATCGTAAATCTAAGTGCCAAAATTGAAAACGTCTAAATTGCAAACCGTTCATACATCTCATGCAAAACAGTAAATCCCACCATGTTCTTAGAAAATCCAGAACGTAAATCATGAACGCAATTGGGCTCTGATACCATTTGAAGGGAATCGAATCCCGCAGCGGAAGCGATAGTGAATCGCGCGTTCTTAATTTAGTTACACGGATATCAATCAAGAACAATTTAACTAAGATTAAGCATACAATATCTAGATGGACAGCAAGATTTGTACCTTTGAAGCTTTATTCAAGTGCTCCTTCTCCCACGTTCACGATTTCAGCAACACGAACCCGAACGTTCACCTAATATAACACCTTATATAAAGAGAATGTGGGAGAAGGTGAACGTTCGGGTTCGTGTTGCTGATATCGTGAACGTGGGAGAAGGAGCACTTGACGAAAGAGTTCTTCAAAGGTACAAATCTTGTTGTCCATCTAGATATTGTATGCTTAATCTTAGTTAAATTGTTCATGATTGATATTCGTGTAATTAAATTAAGAACGCGCGATTCACTATCGCTTCCGCTGCGGGATTCGATTCCCTTCATAAAAATGAAGGGAACATAGGCTAACCACACACACGTAGGAACACTTAGGAAAAGTTTTAAATTGGTTGCTGAAGTGTTATGTTTGAATGTTTCATGTGATTACTAGATTTTCTCTTAAATCTTTGAGGCTTGAATCAATTGTATGTATAAGAACAATCTGATGTTTAATTCTGTTTTTGCTCGGAACTAGCAAAAGTTTAAGTTTGGGGGTGTTTGATAGCACACAAAATGTGTTATCCTTAGGCTTAATTATTGCTAGTTTTGTAATGATTTCAGAGGTTTTACGTGTCTAAATTACTCAATTTCAGGTTAAGAGCTTAAACAGAAAAATTGGAGACATTTTGGATCACTCGGGATCGAAACAAGGCTATTTGAAGCTTAAAATAACATCAATTGGAAGTGAAAGGACCAAACCAAGCTTGAAGAACTGAGTTGATAGCGTTGCAATGCCATGCAGCGTTGCAACGCAGAACGTGCAGCCATGGAGCATCGAAGAACACTGTCGATAGCGTTGCAACGCTGCTTTACAGCGTCGCAACCCAGTCTCGATAGGAAGATGCACATGAAGGACCGCACAGAGGGCGTTGCAATGTCGCCTTGCGGCATTTGCAACGCCACTTCGATAGAAAGGCGTGCGCGTTAGGGTAGCGGCGTTGCAACGTTGTCCCTAGCGTTGCAACGTTGTACCGATTGAGCCTATAAATAGAACATGTTGTGTTCATTACAAGGGGAGCAGAATTTGGTAGATTTTTGTCCCTATTTTCGAAATACACTTTGTAAGGAGAGAAAAGAGAGCATTTTTGGAGCCAAATCATTCGTGGAGGTTCGAGATCGAAGACGGGAGCTCGGAGACAAAGGACTGGTATCGACACATAAGTTTAATTTCCTTTTCTTTCAGATTGTAATAGCGTTCTAAGACGTTTTCTACATGTTTAGCTTGATTTTCATGTGATTTAGAGTAGCTAAATACTGTAGTTAGGATTTGATTTACTTGTTAAGACTTTCTTACTATGAATTGAAGCATGTTTTGTCCTTATTTTTGGCAATTCGTTCTTAACTCTTAATTCGTTGGTTTAAGTGAAATAGAGATATAAAACTTGAATTAGAGCAAAATTGTCAAAACCCTTAGGGCTGTTTGGTTGGCAATCCAAAAGCAGAATTTGAAAACAAGGGATTCAATGAAAGCAGAGTTGTATTTCATGTTTTTTGATATGTGTGTTTGGTAGATTTAGAAATTTGATTCCATTTTAAATGATAGTTTAAAGTGTGTTCTATAATATATTTATATATCATAAAATTAGTTGTAATTCCAAAACTAAATATTAGGTTGAATATAAGACATTATTACTTAATTTATGAACATGTTATTTTTTTATAAATTTTATATTATTATTATTTTATAATATAATATAATATTTTATATTTTATAATATATTATATATTATATTATAGCTATTTTAATTTAACAAAATTAAATTAAGTTTATAAACATGAAATACTATATTTACTAAGATATTTATCTTTGTTTAATATAATTCTGCATTTTAAAATTTCAAATTCAGAATCTGGATACAATGAAAACATAAAAATGTTGTTTTCAGAATTTCTACTATTTGGATCACAGAATCCGAAAACAATTTTCGAAAACACGTCTGCCAAACGCGTATTCACTGAATTCAGTGAATCTGAAAACATAAAACAGAATTCGGATTGCTAACCAAACAGGCCCTTAGAAATCTGGCATGAGAATGACCTAGAAATCTTAGGGAAACACATAAAGAAGTTGCTTAATGCCATGCATGTTGTAGGTTCATATGGAGATTATGGAGTTTATTGCATGTGTGAGGCTCACTAAGAATCGAGAGGTTTTCTTGAGTATTTTACTTCTTGTTTATAAATTCATCTCATTGGTTCATTGCATGTGTTAGTTAAGTGTTTAACTTGTAAAATCACTTTCCTCAAATCTATCAATTCGTGTCTCAACATGTTTGTTTGTTGTTTGTCTTTACTTTCATCACCTATCCATGTTTTGTTGCTTTAGCTAAAATTGAAAATTAGTATCTTAGTAATTACTTATTCTAGAAACTCATTCCCGAGGACGATACTTAGACTCTTAAATCACTATACTAAAACTTGACTCGTACACAACGGTATTGCAAAATAATTTTACGCAACAATGTCGTTAATTAAAAGTTGATTAATTTACTCACATAGAGTTAATAATTTGATTATAGACTTAGGCTAATCCAATATAAGAGTTATTGGTAGACTTAGGTAAATTTTAGTCGGTTTATCTAAGTTAATCCCGTTTAATTTAAAGTGCTGAGTGGGAAGAAATAAAGTGTATGAGATACATTTAATTTTCCATCCACAAATCTCCGTTAAGTTCGCACCGTGAGATCCATACTCGACCTCGTGGCGCAAATGGGAGCGTCCCCCTACGGGTGGCATTTGTATGGGTCAATATTCAACGTGAATGGAAAGAGTACTTATAGTGAGTGGGAGCGGGACCTATGAAAACGGGACTCACGGTCTCTTCTATCGATTCACACCATGAGACGCCTATGATCCGCCTGCTAGTTTGGCCTAGACCAGACAATCCCTATAGAGGGCCTTGATCATAGGAGTCGGAACACCGTGAATTCCTGAAAGGGATACGATTTCCTTGTTGGTTTTCCTTCTTAGTCCTCCCTACGGCGGCTATTGTTTGGACGAATACTTGAAAATTTAAAGATTGAGGGTGACACTCACAGGATTCGTTAAGAGTTAATGAATTCAGACCGAAAAATGGTAACTGGATGCCTAATAGAATAAAAGTTATTCTGGGATTAGGGTCTGGTCGAGAAAGTCTCGTCCCAAAGGGAAAGTGGGTTTGTCTACCCTATGGTGGCGGTCATTCTAAACCTTTGGGGTATCGTTGCAAATTTTGAATGACCTAGGGATCATAGGATTAAAAATTTGCTAAAACCCGATTGGATTTTTAAAAGTTTTTGCGAGACTAATACAAAGATTTTCATTTTTTTCAGCAACAAAATGTCAAACGCTTTTAACGCTCCTTTAGCTTCCGTTAAGTTAGTCAGTGATAAGATTTTTGTGAAAAAATAATATTAACACGATTTTGGTAAATGACGACCAAGAGTTCGCGCTCACTGAGGAGGGTCCTCAGGTGCCCGGCTCAACAGTCCTATTCAACGATGTACAAACCTTCCAGTCCTTGGTGCAAACCAGGGGACAGGAAGCTGAGGCAAGTGTTGCCTTAAGACCTTTTCACAGGGGTATGACCTTTGGGACAAACTTTGTAGACTCTTCAGGACCTAAAGGGAAGAAGAAGAAGTTGAAAGAGGATAGGGTTGACCTCGTTGCCGCCCTAAAAGGCAAAGATATCAAGGAAGTTGCGAGAAAGTGTTTCTACTGCAACGGGGACGGACACCTGAAAAGGCGTTGTCTCAAGTTCCTTGATGAAAAGAAGATGACAGGTAAATATGATTTACTTGTCCTAGAAACTTGTTTAGTGGAGAGTAGTGACACTGTCTGGATACTGGATTCAGGCACCACTACCCACGTTTGCTCTTCTTTTCAAGGATTAAGTTCTGGCAATGCACGCAGAGGGTGAGATAACACTCGTAATTGGATCCTAGAGTTGTCTCAATTTGCAACAATAGGAACGGTGAAGCTGTTCTTTGGCGGGAAGTACTTATTATTAGATAATATGTACATAGTTCCAGGGTTTAAAAGAAACCTAGTTTCTATATCCTGCCTATTAGAACAAAATATTTCTGTTTCATTCAAGAGTAATAAAGCGTTTATTTCTCGAAATGGAAATTTGATTTGTTCTACTTCACTTGAGAGCAATTTATATGTTTTGAACCCTAATTCGGTCAAAAGTGTTTTGAACACCGAATTGTTCAAAACAGCTGAAACGCGAACTAAGAGAGTAAAAGTTTCTCCAAAAGAAAGTGTCCATCTTTGGCATCTACGGTTAGGCCACATTAATCTCAATAGGATTGAGAGACTAGTGAAGAGTGGACTTCTAAGCGAGTTGAAAGAAAACTCTTTATCGGTGTGTGAGTCATGCCTTGAAGGCAAAATGACCAAACGTCCTTTTAGTGGAAAATGATATAGAGCTAAGGAGCCCTTTGAGCTTATACATTCTGACCTCTGTGGTCCGATGAATGTTAAAGCACGAGGAGGTTACGAATACTTCGTATCTTTCATAGATGACTATTCGAGGTATGGGTATATTTACCAAATGCATAGAAAGTCCAAAAGTCTTGAAAAGTTCAGGAGTTCAAGACTGAGGTTGAGAACCTGTTAGGTAAAACGATTAAAACACTTCGATCGGATCGAGGTGGAGAGTATATGGACACTGACTTCCAGGACTATATGATAGAACATGGAAATACGTCCCAACTTTCAGCACCTGGTATGCCACAGCAGAATGGTGTATCGAAGAGGAGAAACAGAACCTTGTTGGACATGGTTCGGTCAATGATGAGTTATGCTCGTCTCCCTGATTCTTTTTGGGGTTACGCAGTGGAGACTACGATATATATTTTGAACACAATTCCGTCGAAAAGTGTTTGTGAAATTGTTGGGATTTGTGCCCTAAAACTCGTAGTTTGTAATTATGTTCTAATTATTGTAATAAAGTGTTATTATTTCAATAAAGTGTTAATGTTCGTTATCTACGAGTTTGCCTTTATTTAAACCCTAAATCCAATAAACTAAACATCCAAGGTTGTTAAATGAATCTCTAACTGAATGTAATGTACATAAAAAGGATCTCGGTTCGAGATACAGCCTAAAGGGTACATAATTAGGGGATAAGGTTTGGGTACCTTACCCTGGTTAAACTATGGATGTGGCTCACTTTGTATTTAATACAAACACTGTGATCCTAACGTGTTCGTGTAGAAGACATGTGAGTGGGGATATCCTATGTAATGAGATTACATAAGACCGGACCACAAAATAGTAACCTCTAGCTGTAACTCCGTTGACTAGTTAGGTTTCTATTTCACTAAGATGACCTAGGCAACTTGATCTCAATCTCGAAGCGGATTCACGAACTCCTGTTCGCGAGGGATTGTCCTTTGACTAGTATGGGTGAGAGTGGGCAGATTCGTCGACTCAATATGCCTACCTTCTTGGGGACAAGATCGAGTGAGCGGCTGGGAACTTAACTTAGCAAGATGGAATACACTCATTCCCGCCTACTAGGGTAAGTAGAGGAATGTTCCCTTAAGTGGTGTCTCCGGGACTTGAACAAAGGTCCCGACCCTCTCATTGGCCCGAGAGGGACTCTGTTTGTTGGTAGGACCATAAACAAATTGTTCATTAAAGGAGCGCTGGTACTTAAGGCACAAGATGTAATCCGGGGTAAAATGGTAATTTGACCCGACTTGTATTACTGAACATTCGTGAAGGATTGACTTCTTTGTTATTGGTCAATATCCATGGACACATAAATATATCTCTGCGTGAGAAGAGTGCAAACTGTGGGACTTTAGTGGAGTGTTCCCATTGATTAACGAATGTTGATTGGGAGGTTAATGAGATTAACCAAACAATCTCGTATCGTTGGAGCTTCTGATCTGTAGGTCTATTAGGTCCACCTTCTAGCTCGTAAAGGGTTCTTAGATCATTAGAATTTGAAATGTTCAAATTCATTAGGGAATAAACTTAATGTATATTGATACAATATAATATATAGTTTTGGAACTATATATTATAAATTTAATGTGGATATGATTCATATTAAATTTTGTGAGAGAATTAAATATTTGAAAGAGTTCAAATATTAAATGTGAATGTGATTCATATTTGAAAACTATAGGTTAAAATTTAATGTGCACTGGATGTACATTAAAATTATAGGTTAAAGGGGTAATATGATTAAATGAGATTTAATCCAAATTAAATATATGATATTTAATTTGTATTATTTAAATATGATTTAAATTAATAATTAAATTAGATTTAATTATTATTCAATTATTATTATTATTATTATTATTATTTTAATAATAAAATAAGGGAACGTGTCATCCAGACACGTTCCCCACTACTCCTCTCCTTCTCCCTATCGACAGTTTAACAGGGAGAAGGGGGTTGATCATTTGGATGATTGATTGATGATCAATCAGATTGAACTCACAGAAGAAATTCTCTCTCTCTCACTCTCATTCCCAAAAATCTTCTAAGAGTTGGATTATCCTTCCCACAAAGGAGAGATCTAAACACTCAGAGACATAGAGGGTTTTCCAAATTGGTGGTGTTCTGTTGGTGAAAAAGAGAGAACTTTTGAAGTTCTTGAGTTCTTTGAACATTGGAACAAGGAGTTCTTTGCTTACGCTAAACTACAAAGGTAATTCCTTCTTCCCTTTAGTTTAATTGTTAAACTTAATATGTTTGCATGTATGCTATTATCCATGTCTAATAGGATTAGAATTTCCATGCTTGTTCTGTTTTTGTCAATGTATGGGTTTTTGTTTTAAGCAAAACAATCTTGCATATTATGATTCCAAATTCGTTTCCGCTGCTCAAGGAGATCTGATCTCCATCAATTGGTATCAGAGCAATGCTTGTATTGTTTTGTTTTGAAACAAAATTGCATTGATTTTCGTGGGAATTGCATTGGTTTGCTGTAAAACTATTTAGGAGTTTTTTTACTATAGTTTACTTTTGATTTGATCAAATTATTGTAAAAGCCCCTGCGTTTTTGGGCAAATAAAGTGCATAATTGAGTCTGTAATTGAGTTACGAGTCGTTCAGGACCAGTTTCATGCAATTCGGTGAAGAATCGAAGGAGAAATTACAATTGGAAGCTGTTGTGTTCGTGGATTTCTCGCCATCGCTGCGGCGACATTGCAACGACGTTCATCAGCGTTGCAATGCTATAGAACGGCGTCACAACGCCAGCGCTCCCTATCGACGCAGGCGCTCAAGGGTCGTGGCGTTGCAAACGTTGCCCTCGGCGTTACGCCGCCACCCCGATAGCAAGCGCGCGCGAGTATGAAACGCGGCGTTACGCGCTAGCATCGCGTTACAACGCCGTGGCGCTTTTCAGCGGATGCGGTCGGTTCAGCTGGTTCGTTGGTTTCGGTCTGGTTCGAGTGGTTCAAGGCCGGTTCAAGGTATTTTGGACCGGTTTTATGTAATAAAATTAATGTAATTTTATTATTTTATTTTTTCTGCACTTTAGGGGCCAAATTATTCTGGTTTTACAGCTTTATGTCTTTATGAATGTCATTTAGATTATTCCCACCTTAGGATAAGCATGATCATGCATTTTTATTTGTATAAATGTTATATGAATATGGTTAAATGCATGATTAATTTATTTTTCATGAGTAATTAATTATAATTGTTATGATTAGATTATATGGAAAATAAATTGCATGGAGCATGAAATTACTTAGTTTAAAATAAAAGTTATTTTGTTTAAGTAATTTTATAATTCAATTAGTTGAATTCCTTTTATAATTCCAATTTGAATAATGATTGTTGGATTTATAATATAGTTTCTTTATCATAGGTTAATTATTAAATTTATAAAAGTTATAAATTAAAGGGGTTTTAGAAATCATAACCTATAATAAAGAAATGCATGTAAACATAGGAATTTGGGTTAAATTTAATTAGTTTTAAATCGTTTAAAATTAATTTAGACCTAAGTTTTAATTTCTAATAGGATTACAAATTAGTCTTACGTAGTATTTTAAATAGTTTAAAATCTAGTAAGACATTAGAACTTTGGTTATCAGGGAACTCTACCGTTGAAGTGACTAAGGTTGGGGGTACTTAAGCTGACGGTTAACGGAACACCTCCTACCTGGGAACTGGCCCGGAGCCTAAGTTGAATTAACCTTAGTTCTATTTTATCTCTAGGTAATTAAAATGTTTATTCACCTAGACATAAGGTTAAAAGACCTAGTTATAATAGTTATAATAGGCATAGACTTAGATAGATTCTTTTAGCCGGAATCCAACTAAGTTAAACCTATACCCTAATTTTAGGAGCTTCAGTGGGAGAAAACGAGATGTTCGCATCGAGTTTACTCTCACGTCCTCAAGGGTTCACACCGTGAGTTCCATACTCGACTACGTGGCATCAATAGGGCGTCCCCCTACGGTATGTGTTTACATGGTTCAATACCAAGGTGAATGAGGGAAGTATCCATAGTAAATGGGAGCAGGACACGTGTCAACGTATCCTACGGTCTCCTCCATTAGGTCGCACCGTGAGATTTCTATAGTCCGCCTGCTAGGTTGTCCTGGAACAGCCAAACCCTACGGAGGGCCTGACTATAGGGATCGGAACACCGCGAACTCCATAAATGGATAGGGTCTCTTAGGTTGTTTGCCAAAAGTTGTCTTTCTTAATGGTAGCCTGTTGGCTCGGGCCTATTGGACCTGAAAATGGTAGGGTCACATTTACGGGATGAGTTAAGCTAGTTAACAAGTCCTTGACCAAACAAGCGGTAGCTAAGGACCATTGGGGCATGAGATGTTCTGGTAGTGGGAATTGGTTGAGAAAGACTCAATTCAAAGGAGGAATGACTGACCGCCCGACGGAGGCTTTTGTTCTAAACCCTTGAAGTGTCGTTGCAAAATTAAAAGGTTTAATTTAAACAGTGGGTTTAGTTTAAACACTAGGGTTCTTTAATAATTTTGCTAAATTTGATTGGTTTTTACAATCGGTTAAAAGACATAATTAATTAGAACTATTTTGGATTTTCAGCATGTCGTCCTCAATAACAGCCTAACTTAAAAGCAATCGTTTAACTGGTGAGAATTTTCTTACGTGAAAGTCCAACCTGAATACGATTCTGGTTGTTGATGACCTACGGTTTGTATCTTTATCTCGAGGAATGTCCTCGGTCCCCGCTCATGCGCTCCTCAATCACATTAAAGAAGCATCGATCATTGGATCAAGGCCAATGACAAGGCCAAGGTCTACATTGAAAAATGGCTTGTATGTACTGAAACCGAACAAAACGAAAGCAATTTTAAATCATGAGATGTTTAAGAATGCTAACACTCAAAATAAAAGGCAAAAAATTTCTCCAAACAATAATACCTATCTATGGCATCTTAGACTTGGTCATATTAATCTCAACCGGATTGAGAGACTCTCTAAGAATGGACTTCTAAACAAGTTAGAAGATGATTCCTTACCGCCTTGCGAGTCTTGCTTGGAAGGTAAAATGACCAAGCGACCTTTTACTGGAAAAGGTTACCTAGAGCCTTAGAACTTGTACATTCGGATCTTTGTGGTCCGGTGAATGTCAAAGCTCGAGGAGGGTACGAATATTTCATCTCTTTCGTAGATGATTATTCGAGGTATGGTTATCTATACCTAATGCATCACAAGTCTGAAGCTCTTGAAAAGTTCAAAGAGTATAAGGCTGAAGTAAAGAATGCATTAGGGAAAACCATTAAAACACTTCGATCCAATCGAGGTGGAGAGTATATGGATTTGAGATTCCAGGACTATATGATAGAACATGGAATTAAATCTCAACTCTCAGCACCTAATACACCACAACAAAATGGTGTGTCAGAAAGAAGAAATAGAACCTTGTTGGACATGGTTCGTTCTATGATGAGTTATGCTCAGTTGCCTGCCTCGTTTTGGGATACGCAGTAGAGACTGCAGTTCAAATTTGTTGGCAATCCCAAAGAAACGAGAGGTGGTCTTTTCTACGACCCACAAGAAAACAAGGTGATTGTATCGACAAACGCCACGTTCTTGAAGGAAGATCACATGAGGAACCACGTACCGCATAGTAAATTAGTACTAAATGAAGCTACTCATGAACTAACAAGAGTTGTTGATCAAGCTGGACCTTCATCAAGAGTTGATGGAGGAGTCGGACTCAAGTCGATCTCGCCCTTCTCAATCGTTGGGAATGTCTCGACGCAGTTGGGAGTGTTGTTTTCCAACTTTGACCGCTACTTGGATTTAGCTGAAACTCAAGTTGTCATACCTGATAACGGCGTAGAAGATCCATTGTCTTATAAACAGGCAATGAATGACGTAGACAAGGACCATTGGATCAAAGTCATGGACCTTGAAATGGAGTCAATGGACTTCAATTCAGTATGGGAACTTGTAGAGCCGACACGAAGGGTTAGACCCATAGGGTGTAAATGGATCTATAAGAGAAAGAGAGACGCAATGGGAAAGTGCAGACACTTTAAAAAGCTAGGCTTGTAGCAAAGGTTTTACCCAAAGGGAAGGAGTTGACTATGAAGAAACTTTTTCCCCTGTTGCTATGTTGAAGTCTATAAGGATACTCTTGTCCATAGCCGCTTTTTATGATTATGAAATTTGGCAAATGGGCGTCAAGATCGCTTTTTTAATGGTAATCTTGACGAGAACATCTATATGTCTCAGCCCGAAGGGTTCATAGCCCAAGGTCAGGAGCAAAAAGTTTACAAACTTAATCGATCCATTTACAGGTTGAAACAAACGTCAAGATCTTGGAATATAAGATTTGATACTGCAATCAAGTCTTACGGCTTTGACCAAAACGTTGATGAGCCTTGTGTTTACAAGAGGATCATCAACGACAAATTAGTTTTGTTAGTACTTTATGTGGATGATATCCTACTCATTGAGAATGATGTAGAATACCTTACTGGCATAAAGAATTGGCTAGCGACTCAATTCCAAATGAAAGATTTGGGAGAGGCGCAATATGTTCTTAGGATTCAGATTTTCAGGAATGCACCAACGCAAGGGAAGGCAACTACTCAATGAATGGAGTCAACATCTCTTCTTTTAAGGATGAAGGAATCGTTTTAGATCTGGAAGGAATGCCTCATTCGTCAACATGAGGTTGCTGGTCGGTGTGATTATATCTGTTAAAAGGAGAAACACACATATCTAAAGAGATACCTATCTAGCAAGAGATGGATATCTAGTGAGCAAGAGGGGCATATACATTTTGATGCAGTTAAGAAAGCTGAAACCTTTATTTTTAATACACACTGTTTAGCTTCTTTGTTTTGTTGTTTAAATGCATTCATCTTTCCCACCTTCATGCTAGGCTGCTGCTTAATCGTGCAGGAAATAACGAAGTAATATCTGAGAAGGCAACTACAACCTAATTTGGAGAAACTACCAATTTACAACATTTTCTAACAAGACCCATACAACTTCAACAATTTTTCTAAACCAATTGTCCCCTGCCGCCTCTTACCATGTTGCATGAGAGGTTGAAATCTGTCGACTGCATGTCTTAGTCCAAAATTAGTATGTAGGAGATGACGAAATGTTCCCTCACTAATGAATGACTTCTAACTTCTACACAGCCCAGAAAGGTTTTCGATTTGCCATGGCACCAGTGGCATTACTGCTATTCAACGATTCAACGCCTTCCTCTGAATCATCATCTTCCTCTCCATATTCCATTAGCTTGACTAATGTGTCTGTATAAATTATCAAAGAGATATCACTCAGCAAAAATACAGAATGGAAGAAGCAGGTTAGTAATCAAATGAGGTATCTTTTCCTGTAAATTTTTTTTTTTTTTTGAAAAATGACGAGAACAAAGAATATTGTTCTAGCACATGATTGATTTGTCAAAGTAGAAAACAGTAGAAAACTAAAGCCAGAATTCCCACCTGAGACTATATCACGTTTCATGGTGTCCAAGGAAAATTCCTTATCTTGCACTAGAACCTTAACTGTTGATGTAGATTTTACTGGTATGGGCGGAGGCGGCATGAATCGGGGTCGAGGTGGTGGCATTCCATCAGATGAAGGTTGAACTAACTTCCTAGGAGCTGGCATATTTGATACATTTCTCACTGTTTCATCTGTTGATTGCTTTGGGAGCTTCAAAAGTTGTGAATCCTGCAAGTGGAATTAGAAGGAAAATATACAACATAATTGGACCAACTCCAAATCCGACGCAGTGGAAAAGCCTACCAGAGTAATGAGCATCCTTATAAAGCTATTTGATTCATTGTTTACCCATCAAAACATGCATGTGAGAGAGCCGAGGATATGTCAATATGGCCATTAAATTAAAATTTGATATTGAAAACATTTAAAAAAGGGAAGACTCAGATGCCAAAGAAATCAAAACACAAGAAATGACAATTTTTACATCAAGAGTAGGACAAGTCGGTTATGGCTACAAAAGGCTTCAGAAGATGACTTTGATATTGAAAACATTTAAAAAAGGGAAGACTCAGATGCCAAAGAAATCAAAGCACAAGAGATGACAAATTTTACATCAAGAGTAGGACATCAGAATGGTTATGGCTACAAAAAGCTTCAGAAGATGGCTTTGATATTGATAACAAGTAAAAAAAGGGAAGACTCAGGTGCCAAAGAAATCAAAGCACAAGAAATGGCAATTTTTACAACAAGAGCAGGACACCAGGATGGTTTATGGCTACAGAAGGCTTCAGAAGATGGTTTATGGCTACAAAAGGCTTCAGAAGATGACTAGCAGACTAGCAAGCAACAGTAAAAAATTATGATGCAAAAAAATCATTGGAAACAAAGTGGAGAGAAACAACAAAATTGGCACGAATTTCTTGTCCTTGTTAGACATTTGAGATTATTAACAGTCGTCAATTCCCGAAGCTGAAAGGCCTGTGAAACTTCAAAAACAAACCAATGTTCCAACAAAGTGGTCCAAGAACTTCAGCCTGTAAAGCTTCAAAGGTCAGAGAAAATACCTGTAACATTAAGCACTGAAGTTAGCCAAAAGATAAACTGCATATCCAAAACAGGTCATTCTGAACAAAGCCAGTGACCTAATGTTAGAATTGAGGAGATGCAAAGAAGCAAGATTGAAGTCTGATACAAAGAAGCAAGATTGAAGTCATCAAGTCATGCATGCTCTAGACTGAGAACTATAGCTAAATTCAAAATAAGATATGGACCATATCCATTCAAGATTTTCCAGATGTACAATATCAATATTTCTATCAAAAGAAAATGTTGACGTAACTACATAAAACACCTCCAGCCTCTTCACTTTTTGAGTTCAAAAATATTTGGGGGTGGGGATCCTCTAACCTCTTGGTCGAGGGTACATGCCAATTATTGGTGAGCTAAGCTCACTTTGGCACCTCCAACCTCTTCACTTTAGATTGGGGTTATTTAAGATGAGATAATCAAACCATTTGATACCTTCAAATCATTTACTCTAGGCTTTTTAGCTTGTTCTTTTAGATATAACCTTTTATAACAAAACAAAAGCGGGAGCCTGAAGGAAAAAAAATCCCTTTTAAAGTTCCAAAAGAATAAATTGATAGGCCCTCTGTTTTTAATGTTCATTGGAGGAAGCGAATAGAAGGTAGGCAAGGATGCACAATGTTTTTGAACACGCAAGTCTGTTATGAGATGGGTTAGTTATGTGTTTTTTAAAAAATATATACAAAAACCAAGCTTTCATCGAGGAAAAAAAAAAAGAATACAAGGGGTATACAAAAAGATAACCCAACAAAAAGAGTCAAACTTAAAAAGGGGCTTGAATCTAACAAAAACAAGACCTAAAGGACAATTATAGAAGTCCTTATATACTGTCGGCCAAAAAACAAGAACCATCACTAAAGATCGTACCTCCTCCCATGATCTCTCAATTTCCTTAAAAATCAATGATCTCTCAATTCCCTTAAAAATCCTATTGTTTCTCTTGAGCATAGCACAGACATCTGCGAGACAAAAAATGCCCCTTCTCATGAAAAGGGGAGTGAAGAAGCAAATCCTTCACAATGGAAAAGCAATTTCTGGACCAGACTCAAAACACACCACACGTATGGAAAACAAAATTCCAGACCGACACGACAACGCAAACTAGCAACTGCCAAGAATGTGATCAAGATCCCTCAATGCCCTCCTACAAAGGATGCAACATTGGGAACTTATTGAGAAGAAAGACTTCCTCAAAATACAATCCGTATAAACTCTGCCATGAAGGTCTTGCCACCCAACAAGCTTGACCTTCTTGGAATTTTAAGCGAGGAGAAAATAGGGAAGCTAGACAAGGAGGGATCCCAACAAACAAGTGGAAGAAAGAACTACAAAAAAACCCTTGTGAAGGATCAAGACCCCAAATACGGACATCCCCCTCCCCTAAACAACAAAAAAAATCCCAAGGCAGCAACACGAGACCCATAATGTCCATTGTTTTCCCATCTTCAAATAAAAGATGACAAGACCCAGGAGAAAGAGAAGAGAAAATTACCGGTAGGAGGCAAAATAGAGGCCACAAAATGAAACCTCATGAAGAAAAGACAGTCCAAAAGAAAAACAAAAGGCAAGGAGCCTATCTGCCAACCACTTATCCTCCAAAAAAAAAACAATGAAGGAGCTAAAAGCAAAAAAGGAAACCCCTCAACAATAGATTTCCGTAGGTTTCTACAAATATCTTTCAAACCTCAACCAAAGGACCAATAAGAAGGATGGCGACCATACTTGCTCACAACAGGAGAGGAGAGTGACGATGGAAGGTACTCTCGGCTTGATGGGGCAATATAGTTATGGGAGGGAGGCTTTCACTTTAAATTGCCTCAATTGACACTCTCACCCCCACCCCACCACCACCACCACAAAAAGGAAAAAAACTTTCAATATAAAATCTTCATCACACACGCTTATTGACGTCCAAATCCACCTTATATATCCAATTTTCCATCGTCTAAGTCTTACAAGTCAACTTGCTAACTCAATGCAATTGACCATTACTTCTGATATATATACAGACGGAAAGGATTGAGATTGAACAGGTCACAGCCTTCACACTTGAAAGCTTTAGTCCTTCCTCTATGTTACCTTTAAAATGGCTCAAAATACAAATCAAATAAAGAGGTAAACCCTTAACCAAGAGGGAATAAACTAATACCTGATTGCTTATTGCGGAACCCTGCACACATATTGGTAGCTCTTGAAATTTACGCTTCTGATGAGGCCGTTTCTCTTTCTCTGCGTCAGAGCTAACACTCACATTTGATATACTCGGCGCTGACCTGTTTGGGACTGCTACAGCCGTGGCAGTTGAAGATACTTGTTTAAGGGCGAGGGCAACCTGTTGCAAAGGTGTCACTTGAGGATATATTCCACTATATCCATTATAGTTTGTCCCACCTGATATAAGTGGCTTGGAATAATTAATGGCGGTTGGTTGAGACTGTGACAGTCCAGATTGTAATACTGAAACTTGAGCGATGACAGGAGCAACTCCTGGTATAACAGAAGAAACTGGAGAGACTCTGGTAGGACAAGCTGACGAGATCAAACTTGAAGCTGAACTTGTACTTGGCTCATTTCCCAAGATCTCAACTCTTGTGAACAACTGCTGTGATGTTGACGGGTCACTGCAAAGCAGTGGAGGTGGAACAGCGCTATAAACCGGTGGTGGAGGTGGAACAGCACCATAGACCTGCAGCGGAGGTGTAACAGCTCCATAAACCTGTGGTGGAAGTGGAACAGCTCCATAAACCTGCTGTGGAGGTGGAACAGCACTATAAACCTTACATGATGAAACCCTAAAACAGTTGGAAACATCGGCGAAAGTTATACCTTAATAGTTAATACAAATATACAACGGCAGTTCAAGCAACAAATTAAATGATTTCACTGTCCATAAGAAATGATAGAATAGCAAAATAGCCCGAAATGCTTAACCTAATCTCTAAAAGTTGAGGTATAAGATCAACACAGCAGAGAAAAAAAAACACTTATCATGGATCAGGGAAAGGTTCTACTTTTGTGGTCCTCTCCCAAACTCTAGTAATTATGACACCTATTTAATTGACGCCAATTGAAGGAATTATTTGTAATCCCTTTGGGTTTGAATTGATTTCTCATTGCCCGCTTCTGTATCTTTTCTTTCATTAATGAAAGTTCCTGGTTTCTTATTCCCAAAAAAACGGAATTTTCAACCACAAAAATAACATTAACAAATCACCCAAACAAAAATAGCTAATATTAGACATTCTTTCTAATAATAAAACCTACAGAACTTCGACCTATTGCTCAAAATAAATTGCTTCATGACAGAAATAAGCTGCAGTTGCTGCCTATGAGGTCATAATGGTAGGAAATAGAAAAGGATAATACCATCCCTGGACTTTAACTTCTCTTAGAGAGGGTTACCTATGCATTTCTCTTTAAATGCTTATGCACAAATCAGAATCCAATTAACTTATTTGTAGGAAACTATGAATAAAACACACGATCCAATTACCTTGAAACACCAAATTCTTTACTGATTGTATCCATCAGGTTTTCAGCCAAATTTTTGGCATCCTCAAGATTTTTGGAATTGTTGCTTGACAAGAATAAATGCAATGGTTGATCTACAAAAATAGGAGATATTATTCTACTTCGAAGTGGATGATAAAATAGCACAGCCGTACTCTCTTATAAATTATAATGAAGAGTCATCTATGGTGAACAATACCTTCACATGCACTTTCGGTACTTCCCGAACCAAGTCCTTGAAGAGAGACAGTTACTCCTGTTTCAGCCATTATGTGATTTATATACTGGTCCTGCACATACAAAACCAAGCCACCAACAACAAAAAACAATTTCCCCCAGATGTTTGGAGATGCAAATCTTAAAACATTAGCATCTCTCACTTTGATTATATGAATAAAAAATATAAACTTCAAAGGAACCGCATGATCATGAAAAGAAGAATCATACAAAAAGAGAGTACACAATATTTTGAAAACGGAATAACATCACAAATGGCTATAATATGTGGTTAGGAAATGCAAGTAACAAATCGGTAACGCAATAAATTATTTTTCCCTTTCTCAAGGAAGCATAAACTCTATTTTGAGCAATGTCATATTAAGCCCAGACACAAATACTTACATACTCAAACACAGCAAACATATTCAAACACATGAGCCAGGGACTCCCCATCTTTTAATTTTGATCTTCTCTGGAAAGTTAATATTAAAATTTCAAACATTCTAGAGAAATGAGAAAGTTGAAGTTAAAATTAATAATTTTAGTTAAAAAATAGAAATATTTACATCAGGTTAGAAATAAATAAATGAATACTTGAAACTTGACAAACAAAAAGAAAGGGCACCGTGAACTGGATAAACAAATAAAATGATATGAAGAGATGAGAGAATGATGTTTGAAGTGAAACTTTCTTATATGAAAGACTTGTGCATCTGCTGGGGCATTAAACTTTTTCTTGTAGAAAAGATCTTCCAGAACATTTAAATTTGCTTGAAAATTGAATGTAACAATGAGAACAGAGTATTTAAATTTTTACATCAATGGTGTGTCATGATATTTGCCTCATGTCTGTATCCATACTTAGCCCTTTCAATAATCTATAGATTCCTCAAGCTTATAGTGAGAACTATACCTTATGTTCCTACCACAAAAACATTGTATACAATGTACTAATTTACATTGTACATCTGCCAGTCAAAATTGAATTCATGCAGTTGTGAGCATAATAATCAGTTATAAAAGATGAGTTGTTTGTCAATTAAATAATGAATTTAAAAGAGAGAGGGGGAAAAAATGCCTGTATATTCTTAGTTGTGCAAGCAAAATGGATAAGATTTTGAAACCAGTATATCAGTCATTAGACCCTTGTCCTTCCCCCTCTTTAAATACATGTTCTGTTTCTCTTTAATTGCAACAGATGTACGGAATTCACATAATTCAAAGGATTGTCCTGTGAAGGGCAAGAGAAGAAAGTGCATTTTCCTTGAAAGGCTATGACACCACACAGCAATGGACGAAGGTGTAGCCCCATAAACAATATGAAACAGCATGGAGGACCCAAAAGAAAACTTACATTTGGTCCCCGTATTCTAGCAGCAATTTTCATAGATGGGTCTGTGTCAAAGCCCAAAAACACACTCGTGCTGAATGACTGATTAACCTGATTAATTAGGAAATGAATGATCAGCATTAAACCTCAACTAGTTGTTGAAACTTGGCAGTAACTGCAATCATACCTTGAAGCTGTTGTTTAAAGAATTAAAAGACGATGACCCCAAATTCTGACCCTGTTTCAGCATTTCTTCAACCATGGCAGCAGCTTGATCAACCGCTAAAATCCTTTCTGCCATATCTTTCAACTGCAAAGTTAACTTTTACATTAAAAAAGAACTCTCTCTACAAGAAAAAAAATGTCATATCTCAATGACTAGAAGATATGTTAAAAATTGTGCATATCTAAAGAAAATATAATACCAAAGCCACAAAAGAACAGAAGATCAACCAGAGAAGCACTCATAAATGTCAGAGCATCATTTGAATCGATTCATGATCTCCTACATTTGCATTAGTGGCTCCAGGGAAGTGTGTGTCCTAGTCCTAGCTCATAAGATACAAGAGAAGCCAATCCCCATCTAAACCAGAGGAATATCCCGCCACAAGAGGGGAAGAAAAGGGGGAAGGGATTGAGTGGGAGTTCAAGAACTTGTCAATGAATGTGAATTATGAGAAAATCCCTGATGTTAGCTTTGATGTTGAAGCTTTTTTTTTTTTTTTTGATGAGAAACATGTTATTCATTTCATTGATGGTATGAAATGTACAAAAAATGGCCAAGGACCCATTACAAAAGACTTTCCCAAGTATTAAGGAGTGAAGTAGGACTGTAATCACTAAAATGGGAGAAGAATTTACACCAAGATAAAGCCAAATAAAGCAAATGATCTAAAACCGCGTTTGGTTCACGGGCCTTTCCTTGGAAGAGTCGATTGTTTCGTTCAAGCCAGATGGTCCAAAGAAGAGCTTTGATCATATTGCCCCATAGGCAAGCTTTCCCGTGTGTGTAAGGGTGCCCCAATAACAAAACCTCTAGAATCGCAGCCAATGTTTTCTGGAAGGACAAGGTGAAGATTTGAAGCCATAAGGATTTTACCCCAAATATGTGCAGTATATGGGCATGTCACAAAGATGTGTCTCGCGGATTCGTTATCCCTTTTGCAGAGGATGCACCAATTTGGGGCCTTTCTCATGAGAGTGTTTGTCGTATTAATGCCTTCGTGGTTGACTTCCCATAGAAAAAACCGATTTTTTTAGGAATTGGACCCTTCCAAATGTTTCTGTACAACAGCATGTTTTTGGTGATCGTGCTGGTAGCCAATTTTTGTGTGAGGGATCTCACCGTGAAGGATCCACTTTTGTCAACAGCCCAAGTCCAAGTATCCTTGGTCCTCTGTTTTGATGGAAAAAAGATAATGGTGGAGAGGCGCACCCATTCCTCAATTTTAGTCTCCTTGAGATTTCTCCGGATGCCAAGATTCCAAGAAGTTCCCTCTTCGACCAGCGTTTCATGGATTGAGGCATGTTTCATTTTAGTTAGCTGGTAGAGAAGAGGGAAAGTGTCACAGATGGGGGAATTGGCAGCCCATCTATCATGCCAGAAGGAGGTCAATTTGCCATCCCCAATGTTGCTGGAAATATCCTCTACGACTAGGTGGTGTTGTTCCATAATCTGTTTCCAAGGGCCACGATGGAATTTCAGCTTTTTTGTATCAGGGAGAAGGTCAAAATAAGTGGTGCCATATTTAGCAGCAACAACTCTCCGCCAAAGAGCTTCTTTTTCCAAATGAAACCTCTAAATCCACTTGGCTAAAAGACTGTTGTTCTTTTTTTTCAGTTCAAAAATACCGAGACCTCCTTCCTCGAGGGGGAGCCTGACCGTAGCCCAATTTATAGAGTGAAAGCCTTTCCTCTCCTTATTACCATTCCATAGGAAATTTCTATAAAGCTTTTCAATGGTTTTGGCGGCTTCTGATGTGATTTTAAACAGAGAAAAATAGTAAGTGGGAAGGCTCGATAGTGTAGCTTGCAAAAGGGTGAGGCGACCTCCTTTTGAGATGTACGAATTACTCCATCCCCTTAGGCGTCTTTCTATCTTTTCTATGATTGGTCTCCAAAAAAAAGTTTGTATGTGGCTTGCCATTTAGAGGCAAACCAAGGTAAAGCGAGGACCATGAGGCTGTTTTGCAGCCAAACTCTTTGGCAAGGGTGGAAACCTCGGGTTCTTGTAGGTTTATGCCTAGGAATTCTGATTTGTGTTGGTTGATACGTAGGCCTGATGCCTCCTCAAATCTTTTCACGGTGTTAAATAGGGTTGCAATCTTTTCTTTATCAGGGGTTGAGAAAAGGATGGTGTCATCTGCAAAAAGCAAATGGTTTATGGCTAGACTACTCCCACCAATCTCCAGACCGCTAACATTGCCCTGTTGAGCCTCAAGAATCAACATCATGCTAAGACAGTCAATGATAAGAATAAAAAGGAAAGGGGAAAGGGGATCCCCTTGTCTAAGACCCCTAGTAGCACGAATCTTTTTGCGGGGTCTCCCATTGATGATGATTGAGTAGTTGGCCGAAGAGACACAACCACGAATCTATTTCTTCCATCTACAGCCGAAACCTCTGGCTTCAAGGACATTGTGAAGGAATTCCCAATCCACCATATCAAAAGTCTTTTCAATGTCTAGCTTGATCATCACACCATGTTTTCCAGATAGAGAGTATTCCTCAATAAGTTTGTTTGCAATCAGGGAGGAATCTATAATCTGACGACCCTCAATGAAGGCAAACTGATTTTCAGTAATCGCATCAGGGAGGACTCTTTTAAGACGTTCAGATAAAACTCTAGCAACCATTTTGTAAACACAAGTGGTAAGGCTAAGAGGAGAGGGGATGGTAAAGGGAGGACTCTTTGAGGGAAGGCTAAGAGGAGAGGAGAGGGAGGACTCTTTGATGTTGAAGCTTTTGATCGAAACTTAGTTTCTTTGAAGCTGGTGAGCTGGAACTTTATTGCCTAGAGGCCCAGAGGAGAGGGGTGTTGTGAATTGTCCTCTTAGAAAAGCCACAACCCATTTGGAGAGGGAGTCAAATCACGTCCACCTACTTAGACTCTTTTCGGGCCTTGGATGACATTCTTGCTATGTAGAATGAGTGTTTGGTTTTTGTCTTCAATGTTGTCAAAGGGTATTTCTCTTTAAGGATATCCTTTGCAGATGATATTGATATTTTGGATAATGAATGTGTATGGTCATCTCCTTTCATTTAAGAGACCATTTCTAGGGAGAGTTGGAGGATGTTTCAGTTCATACTGTTGCTAGTATGTCAAGGACAACTTTAATATGATTGAGATCTATGGAGCTTCCTTTAGCTAATGCAAGTCCTTAGGGTTTAATTTGGTTTGCCAGTTTCTGGGAAGGTTTGTTCATCGTCTGGAATTCTTGGTTGGCTCAGTTCAAAGATGCTATCGTCACTAAAAGAGGTAGAAATACTTAGGATCACTACCTAATTATTCAGATAGGGGAGCTTTTTAATTTGGGAACTTCTAAATTCAAAACCACCCTACGTAAACCTACAAATATTGGACAATTAAAAATAGTAAAGGGACTTTGGAGGAATGGGTTCAAACCTTATTGCAGGCTTGCAGCGCCACCTACTGGGATGTTAAAATCCAATGAGTTTACCCAATGTTGTAGAGTCATGTAATTACCTCATGAGATTAGTTGAGATGCTCTTAAGATGGCCCAAATACTCACAAATATCAAAATTAATTTTATATATATAAACCATCATGGTTGGCCTAGTGGTTATAAGGACCTTGGAGAAATAAGAGAGAATGGGTTCAATCTATGGTGCCAACCTACTTAAGATTTTATATCCAAGGTGTTTCATGTCAACCAAATGTAGTAGGGTCAAAAATTATTCGGTGAGATTAGTTGAGATACGCGCAAGTTGGCCCAGACACTATGTCCAGGAGCACATATAAATATATATGGACAGCGACAATCCAAGGTTTCTTTCAAAATTTAAGGCTACAAGTTTCTTTGTTTCACTTTTAATAATGATAAATACATGCTAATCCTATTCCTCATACTTATGTTAAAACAATAAATTTAAGATGTCTTTGCATAACCTGGTTTTACAAAAAGAGAAGTTTAGAAGCTTGTCCATGGTTCCTCACTATAAAAGCTAGTAGAAATAGATCATTTCATGATGCATGCCAGAGAACGGTGAATCCTACTTACATGGGCCCCTGCAGAGATGTGAAGATAAAGTGGCTTGTTACCATCTGGAGGTGTGTTTGGAGGCTGATACTTGCCCCTGCAAGTGTAATCAAAGTTTACTTTAAAAGAATACATTATAGGAAAAAATTCCACCATAACTGATTTTAATTACTTCCGGACCTAGTTATCACGACAGCACCAGTTTGTCTTTGAATCTGCAAGGAAAGTGACATCACGGGGAAAGCAATTTTACATAAAAAAAAAAAAAAAGGGGAACAACAAGAAGAAGAATAAAGAACGAGTTAGGTGAAGGATAACAATACATATGAAATGGAAACTCATCAAACCCTCCACCAGGCATACTCTAAAAATCACACTCACCTCCTCTTGTGTCTGACGTTTTGTGAGCTTGTACCGAACAGAAGGCTCTGCATCATTTATTGATATTTCTCTTGCTATTAACTCATCTTGAATCTTCAACTAACATATGAAAAATCAAACAGATTTTAGCAAGAAGAAAGAGATGCATGCACATGGAATAGTTCAAATTATGGTGATCGTTCAAAAGTTTTTCAGGAGGCTCATACATCTATGTAATCACAATGAAAATAATACAAACACAGTCTCGTAATATCAAATTGCTTAATATTAAATTGCTTTCTTTTACTCAGACAAGCCTTAGTAGTAATTGACATAGACCAATACTGAAAACATCAACAACTATGAAACATGTATAATGATTATAAAAATGAATGAAATTTGATCCGTATTAATTAACACTGCATCTTGTAAGAAACATGTACAAGAAAACACATGCACAACCAAGGATGCTATGGAGGAATGCTTCAAATTCCCTCCTCCGGTATCTTTGGATAACAAGGAATAACATAATATTAGGGATGGATGCATCAATTCTTTGTAGGATTTAGGCAAATCCTGAAGCGGCATAAACGATAATAAGGCCTTTGAAGGAAGATACAAAGCATCTGACTTGAAGAATATGGTCTCGGCTGTATATAACTATAAATAAAAAGGATATTAAATCACCTGGGTTAAGGTTGCACAGTTGACTGATGAAACTGGTGCCAGGCTCCCCACACTGGCGACAGCAACCCCACCAAGGGGCGTCATGTTGCATGATGGGCGGACCCCTGGAACTGCATTACCAGTAGAAAGAATGGTCTCCGCCGGTTGATCCCACTTTCTTTTCTTTCTGCAAATGCAAACATAACGACATAGCACAGATAGCGAGTATTATTGAAAAGATCAACAATATTCCCAATAGTGTACTTCTTTATACTCCAATTTTTTAAGTTATATTAATAAAATCAACTAAGATGAATTAGTTTAAGCGAAATTAAAAAATTGGTGAATGAGGACTAACCAATCCACATAAACTGAAGCTCTTAAAGCAAATTTAGAGGCGAGAAAAACGAATAGATCTTATGGCAACACAGCAACACATAGGATGATATCCTCCAAAACAATAAACCCAAGATCTCGCTCATTTTCTTCAAGGAGATCAAACGAATGCGAAGGGAATGCAAGCAAAATCATACATAGAGAGATGAGAAATACCTTGGCTTCGTTTGAGAAGAGGAATCGATATTAGGCACTGCGATAGGTTCGTTGGAGGAAACCCTAACGCCACTGTCCTCCGTCATATTCAATCGAGAAAAGCTTCTTCTTCTTCTTCAGAGGTCGAAATCGGGAGCGAGATGATGAAGATGGTGCAGAGCGCAGCGTCGCCGTCCAGTTGCTCGGAGATGAAAACGACCGTGCGCTCACGGTGGGCACCGGCTTTTTTGGCTGATGCTCACAGGCATTGAGGCCATTTCGCTCTCATTTCAAGAAACTAGTTTTTTTCTCTAAATTTAACAAAATAATTTAAAAATTACGATGAAGGACTATAAGGGGAACCTTATAAATGAAAAAATAAGTATGAGTTATGTAATTTTAGGTTATTGTCTAAAAAAAATATAAAAAATAATAATAACAAACGTATTCGGTGGGTTATTATAATATGTGGAATCATATAATATTATTTAATATGGGTGTACAAATAACCCGGTAATCCGAACTACCCAACCCAAACCATAAGGGTTGGGTTGGGTTAAGTTTTTCTATTTGAGTTGGGTTAAAATTTTAGAAAACCGAATTTTAGTTGTCTTCTCTGGTTGATTCTCTTAGGCTCGGGTTGACCTAACCCAACCCAACCCAAAATTTATGTTTTTTTATATATATTTATAAATAAATTATTTAGTCAATTTTAATATTTTTCTTCTAAGATTCTAACCAATATTAAAATGTTATGAAATTTGAAATTTGATAATTGAATTTTATGTGATTTTAGTTATAAATTCAAAAAAAAATTATTTTAAATAATTAAATAATTATTAAAAAAAAATCAACCCGACGACCCAACTCAACCCAACCCGAAAATATAGGATTGGGTTGGGTTGGGTTGCAACCCGGTAATTCGGGTTGTCAACCCGACCAACCCAAATTTTCGGGTTGGTTCCAAAAAACCATTCAACCCAACCCAACCCGTGTACACCCCTAATATTTAAAATGGAGAGTAGTATAATTTGGGGTTATAATAGTCTGTGTGTTTGAAGTGCAAAGTATTCCACATGTTATAATAAATATTATAGTCCATACCCCAAATAGGCCCTTAGATTTTTCTAGAATTCAGAAAATAATGTTTGGATGCAAAGTTTGGAAGTCTATAATCAGAAAACAATATTTTGATGACCGAATTTAGATGGTTGGGACTCAAAAAACAATGTAGAATAAAAGCGTGAGAATTGTATTTAAGATGTAGTGTTCTTAAATTCGAGGTTGTGCAGTTTCGTTTTTCTTAAATCCGAGCGCACTTTGTTCTCATTTTTTTGTTCCTTATTTTCTAGTGGATTTCTTGATAATTGTAAGAAATCTTATTGTAACTGGGGTCACTTTTTTATAGGATTTTTTAATGGAACCTTCCATTTATGTTATACTATAATAATAAAAAAGTTGTTTCTAATAATAAAATCGTTGGTTGCCATTTTTTTTAGTACATCAACATTTGGGGGGGAGGAATTCGAACCCAGACCTATTCACAAGTGTTACTTGATGTCAGTTGAGCTACGCTCTTGTTGGCTAAAACCGTTGGTTGCCATTAAGAAAGAAAACATAACATTACAATGTTCACTGTCATGAATTCAAACATAAGAATGCAAAGTCTGAAAATAAGATACCGAAGCATGAGCAACATAAAGAAAAACAACATGTCAATCAATGTCCACAAAAAATTAAAAAAAAAAAAAAGAAAAACCATTTTTTTGTTACTTTGAATATTGTTAATTTGAAATAAAATATATTTTTTTCATTTTTAATACATTAATTTAAAATTAAATGTTATTTTGAAAATATGTATCTATAATCTATAATCTATAATTCTAATAAAAAATGAGGATGTTGGAAAAAAAATTTAGACACTTATATTCCTTCGTTAATCTATTAATTTACAAAATATGTCATTATTGACTAATTATAAATAATAAATTAATTAGTTGATAATTATTAATCAATAATTAATTATCAATAATAAATTTGTGAGAATGTTGGAAAAACTTTTTTTAGACACTTATGTCTCTTCATTAATCTATTAATTTACAAAATATGTAATTATTGCCTAATTATAAATAATAAATTAATTAGTTGATAATTATTAATTAATAATTAATTATCAATAATAAATTTATATAATTTAAAAGGTTAGAATGTAAAAAGTTTTTCCTACAACTTAAATGTTTTTTCTTTAATTATAATTCATAATAGAATTCTAAAAGCTCAAGAATTCAAAAATGTTTTGTAACTTCTCATCATCTACTACTATAAATAATGAGTTTTTCGACCATTTTTCACCAACCTAGGAGTCTAATTCTTCTTCTTCTCCTTCTTTTTGTTCGTTATCTCCATCTCTTGCTCTCAAGTTCTCTTCAATCTCTAAGACTCTTCAATCTTGAAAGCATCTAAATATGATATGAAGATGTTGGTGGTACATTCAAGTTGCAAATGATGCATGTGTCGAGTCGTCTCGGATTCTAGACTTACAACTTTGCAACTTCCATTAGATGAAGTTGAATAATGGTGTTTTTTTAAGCAATATTGTTATTATTTATTTTTTTTATCAATTAGGACAAAACTATTTTAGGTAATGAGGTAAAGTTTTGTATTTTTTGTTACTATTTATTATTTTATTATTCTTTAATAAACCTTGTATTGTTACTTTATTTAAAAATTTTGTTGATATATATATATATATATATATAATTGATGAATTAAAGCTTTTTTTTTAGGAATACAAAGTAAAACACGATTAACTAAGAAAGTTTAGAAGACCCAAAAAAGTCTTTCTCTAACCATAACTCATTCTTCCTTAGTCGAAGTGCTCTTTGCGCTAAATTATGCGCTTCTTGATTGGAGGTCCGAGGGATGTGCTGGAAGGAGATAGTTGACCACTCCTCTTTCATTTGTAGAACTATATTGGTAAACTCATGCGCCTCAGTATGATCTTCCATATTACCTTCAATCAACCAGATGTCCTCTAAGGAATCAATCTCCATCATGAATGGAATATCCTTATTCGCAATATACATTAATGAAGGGAATGAAAATCTCAGCGCAGCGGAAGACGATCGAATCGTCAAGGTATCGTTACGCTACTTGAAGTTCATTAAAACGACCTAACGCTTAGATCTAAGTTAAACATACAAAATTAAGGAAGAAAAACAGCAAGAAGAATGTACTTACTTGTTGTAGACAATTCTTCAAAAATTTCTTCCTTGATCACGAACACTTCGTGCTTCTCGATCTCAACGAATACTTCTCTCGAACAAAACTCGAACACCACCAACGACCTTCTCGGTTGTTCTTCCTTTGGAAGAAGGAAAGTTGTGGGACTTTAGTTATGGAGAGTGAGGAGAGTTGAGAGAATATTTTGAGAGAGAGTTCTCTTCTTTTGGTTAAAAATCCAAAAATGAGAGATTAGCTTAAGAAATCCTTCTTGCAAAGGGTTTAAATAGTGGATATGGATGGAGTTAAAATCTCCACATTATTACCACTTTACCACAACTATAGGTTATGCAAATCACATTTGCATAACCATATATTATAAGATATCTCATATCTAATTATACAAATCACATTTGCATAATTGTGGATTTTATTAAATTGAATCACATCCAATTTAATTTCTCTCAATTAATTTCTCCAATTAGCCCTAATTCAACAATTAGGCTAACCTATAGTTTATTATGAATCTCATTCACATTAAACTATATATTATATCATTCATATCTAATATAAATGACATAAATGTTCTTTAAGTGAAATTGAATACTTCAATTCACACCAAAACATTAACCCTTCTTTTAACCCAGATTGAGCCAACCAAGGGACCTAATGGATCTACAGTGACGAGCTCCAATGATCCGAGATTAACCTATCAAACTCTTTGACCCGGTTAATGAACCTTCATTAGCTACGGTAACACTCCACTAAAGCCCGTAGCTACACTCCCGCCAGTGCAGAATATTACGTGTCCACTGATAACCAATAATCATGAGTCGACCCTTCACAGGTTGTTCGTAGACACTGCTGGGTCAAATTACCGTTTTACCCCTGTGCCTACCTCTTGTTTCTTAAGTCCCTACTGCTCCTCTAATGAACAACATATTGTGATGGTCCAACCACACACAACACCCTTCTCGGGCCAGTGAGAAGATGGGTGCCCGTTGTCCAAGCCCTGGAGACAGCACTTAAGGGAACAACCTCTCTAGTTTCTCTAAAGGCGGGAACGAGTGAATTCCATCTCGCGTAGTTAAGTTCCCAGATCCCTACTTGGTCCTGTCCCTGAGAAGATAGGCATATTGGGCGAGTAACTGTGACCACCCTCACCCGTACTAGTCAAAAGACAGACCCACGCAGACAGGAGTCATCAACACGCTCAGGATTCAGGTCGAGCCACTAATGGTCATCTACGAAGTTATTAGTCCCTTCATCAGCGGTGTTACATCGAGAGGTCTAATAATTCACGGTCCGGTCTTGTACAATCTCATTGCACAGGATGTCCCCACTCACATGTCAACCATATGAACGAGTCAGATCACCTCGTTTGTATCTAATACAAAGCGGGTCGCATCCACAGCGTATCCAGGATTAGGTCTCCAACCCAATCCATATACTGTAGACCGTTCGGGTCATTTACTCGAACATGATCCTCCCTGTGTGTCCACTGCACACCGTTCAAGTTCTAATTTTCTCATAAATTCAATGACCCTGGAGCTTAGTTTATTGGAAAAATTTGTAAAATTCACGAGACACAAAGTAATGAAATGAATAACACTTTATTAATTTTAAACAGTAATTTATAAACACGAGATTAGGACAAAAATCCCAACAATTAACCCTTTTATCAAATCGAACAGTTCCAAAATCAGGACAACCCAATCTGTAGTGATAAAATGATGACCAACACTAATCACTTGTCCTTTCCTATTCCGAACAATCCAACCTATTCCGCCACAACTTAGATCATTACACCATGAGGCATCTGTGCAAAGGCTCCACCACCCATGATCCAGTGGGATCCATTGGTTTGACATGTTCTGCTCGAAGCTCGGATAAGGTACCTGACTCAGTGCCTGATTTGAAAACTCCTTAATCTGCACCTTTGTGATTCTAATCATTTCTCTCCAGTCTAGTTCACCATAGTTTTGTATGATCTAGTTCCTTTCAGCCCATGTTGGATTTTATGTCCTAAAACTCGTAGTTTGTAATTGATAAACATTTTTTGTGTTTCTTTTTCGATAAATTGTTATTGAATTAGTATACTATAATCTTGAATCCAATAAACTAAGGTCCCGAGGCTATTTAATGTAGGCTTGAACTTTATGTGATGACATAAAACATGGATCAAGTTCGAGTATATAGCCTGAAATGGTCTATAGTATAGGGATAAGGTTGGGTGCCTTATTCTGGGGACACTATGGATGCGACCTACTTTGTAGTTAGTACAAACGATGTGATCCTGAATCATTCATATAGATATATGTATGTGGGGGCATCCTATGCAATGAATTTGTATAAGACTAAACCACGACTTAGTCACTTTTGCTTTATAACACCGTTTACTATTTAAAACTGATTAATTCATTTTTGATGACCTAGGTAACTCGATCTCAATCCTGAGCTAACTATGAACTCTTGTTTATTCGGGATTATCCTTAGATCTGCATGGGTGAGAGCAGCTCAACAACACTGGCTCAATAAGCCTCCCATTTCAGGGGTAAAACCGGGTAGATAGCTGGGGACATAGGGGGCAAGACGGAATTCACTCATACCCGACTCAATGGATAGTAGATAAGTTGTTCCCTTAAGTGTTGACTTCTGAACTAGAACAAGGGGTCCCACCCTCTCACTAGGATGAGAGGGACTAGATTTGTTGGTTGGACCACAAATCAATTGTTCTATAGAGGTTCAGTGGGACTTGAACAAGAAGTGTTCTCGGTGGTCGGATGTATGCCTATTCTCGTGTAAGTTTGTAATATTCCAAGTTGAAATAAATAAGAGTTATTTTTTCATTGCTTTGTGTCTCGCATATTTCATAAACTTAATCCAATAAACTAAGCTCCAGGGTCATTGTATTATGAGAGAACTAGAACTTGAACGGTGTGTAGTGGACACACAAGGAGGATCACGTTCGAGTTAATGACCCGAACGATCTACAATATATGGATAGGATTGGAGACATACGTTGTGGATGCGACCCGCTTTGTATTAGATACAAACGAGGTGATCCAGCTCGTTCATGTGGTTGACATGCGAGTAGGGGCATCCTGTGCAATGAGATTGTACAAGACCGGACCGTGAATTATTAGACTTACTGATGTAACACCGTTGACAGTATAGGATTAATAAATTCGTAGATGACCATTAGTGGCTCGACCTTAATTCTAAGCGTGTTATGGACTCCTATCTGCGGGGTCTGTCCTTTGACTAGTACGGGTGAGGGTGGCTACAGTTGCTCGCCCAATATGCTTATCTTCTCAGGAACAGGACCATGTGGGGAGCTGGGAACTTGACTACGCAAGAAGAAATTCACTCGTTCATGATTTTGGGGAAACTAGAGGGGTTGTTCCCTTAAGTGTTGTCTCCAGGGCTTGAACAACGGGGCCCCACCCTCTCACTGGCCCGAGAGGGTTGTTGTTTATGGTTGAACCATGCAACGTAGTTGTTCATTAGAGGAGCAGTGGGACATAAGGAGCAAGATGTATACACAGGGGTAAAACGGTAATTTGACCAAACAGTGTCTATGAACAACCTGTGAAGGGTCGACTCACGGGCATTGGTTATATCGATGGACACAACTTGTCCTACAGTGATGAGAGTGCAGCTACGAGCTTTAGCGGAGTGTTACCGTAGCTAATGAATATTGAATAACCGGGTCAAAGAGTTTGACAAGTTAGTCTTGGATCATTGGAGCTCGTCATCTGTAGGTCCATTAGGTCCCGATTGGCTCAAATTGGACAAATTGAGGGTTTACAGTTTGGTGTGAATTTGAAGTGTTCAAATTCATTATTTGGGTATTTATGTCATTTATATGTGATATAAATGACATAATATGAGATTCATAATAAACTATAGTATAGTCTAATTGATTAATTAGTGTTAATTGGAGAAATTGAATTGAGAGAAATTAAATTGAATGTAATTTAATTTAAAATTCCACAATTATGCAAATGAGATTTGTATAATAAGGTATGAGATACCTTATATTATGTTATATGCAAATTGTTGGGATTTATGCCCTAAACTTGTGTAATTTTGATCAAATAAATAAAGGGTTATTTGTTTTTATAAAATTATATTCTTGTTTTATAAATCCAATAAACTAAGCTCCAAGGTTATAATATATCTTGAACATCAGTGTAGTGGACACTATTTGGATTATGTTCAAGAATATAACCTAAATGGTCTATGGTATAAGAATAAGGTTGGAAACCTTATTTTGGTAACACCATGGATGCGGCCCACTTTGTAATTAGTACAAATGAGGTAATCCAACTCATTCATGCGGTTGACATGCGAGTGGGGGCATCCTGTATGAAAAGTTCATACAAGACCGGACTGCAAATTATTAGTCTGACTAGTATAACATCATTAATGTGGTAAGACTGATAATTTATAGATGGTCATTAGTGACTCGACTCAATCTGAGCAAGTTAAGAACTCCCCGCTATAGGGGTTTGTCCTTAGACTAGTATGGGTGAGAGTGACACATGAGCCGACTCAATAAGCCTACCTTCTCGGGGACAAAATCTCGTAGGTAGTGAGGACTTAATCATGCAAGATGGAATTTACTCATTCCTACACTAAGAAATTAGATAGGTTGTTCCCTTAGAACCGACTCTGGTCTTGAACAACGGGCCCCACCTCTATGAGGGTATGAGTCTATGGTAGGACCTTAGACTTGTTGTTCATTAGAGGATCAGTGGTGCTTAAAGAACAAAGAGGTAATCACAGGGGTAAAACGGTAATTTGACCCAGCCGTGATTACGAACAACCTGTGAAGGGTCGACTCATGGGTAACTATTATATCAGTGGACACAATATTATCTACAGTGAGGAGAGTGCAGCTACAAGTCTATAGTGGAGTGACTTGTAGTTAATGAATATTGATTAACTGGATCAAAGAGTTTGATAAGTTAATCTCACATCATTGGAGCTCATGAACTGTAGGTCCATTAGGTCCCTCCGTTGGCTCAACATGGTTATATTGAGGGTATAAAGTTAGGAATGAAATTGAGTTAGGAATGAAATTGAGTTAGGAATGAAATTGAAGTGTTCAATTTCAGACATGAGATGTCATATCAGTTATATGTGATATAATTGATATAATATATAGTTTTAATGAGAATTAGATTCACATATTAACTATATATTAAAGAGAGAATGAAAGAGGGATAAGATGGTAATTTCTACCTTATTTCCCTATATATAGTTGCATGAGATGCAACTTTGACCTAAGCTTTTGAAAACCCTAAAGTGTCATTTGTTGTGTTGTTGGAAAGGTTCCAAAACACAATCTCTCTCACAAACATCTCATCTCACCTAAAGGGAACCCACCTTCCTCTCTCACC
This sequence comes from Trichosanthes cucumerina, assembly GCA_036507285.1. Taxonomy (NCBI): domain Eukaryota; kingdom Viridiplantae; phylum Streptophyta; class Magnoliopsida; order Cucurbitales; family Cucurbitaceae; genus Trichosanthes; species Trichosanthes cucumerina. The sequence continues at coordinate 56,170,643 of CM071838.1, forward strand.
TAGAGAACAACGGAGAAGATCCGGTGGTAGTGTCCGTGATCGCTTTGGTTCGTGTTGCTGAGATTGTGATCGTGGGAGAAGGAGCACTTGAAGAAAGAGTTCTTCAAAGGTAATATCTTGTTGTCCATCTCATATTATATGCTTAATCTTAGTTAAATTGTTCTCGATTGATATCCGTGTAACTAAATTAAGAACGCGCGATTCACTATCGCTTTCGCTGCGGGATTCAATTCCCTTCAATGATTTGCATATCATATAGTTGTGGTAAAATGGTGAATTGGTGGAGATTTTAACTCCACCACACACCATTATAAATAGGTGCATTCAAAGGCATCTCATGATGCCATTTTCCATTTTTTGGATTTTCATCCAAAGAGAGCAAAGCTTCTTCTCTCATTCTCTCTCAATTCTCTCAAGAATTCTCCACACCCAAAATCAAAGGGAGTCCCACATACTCTCCCTCAACCTCCCGAGAACAACCGAGAAGACCCTTTGTAGGTGTCTTGTTGTTCAGTTCGAGGATCGAGTTCGTAGAGATCGTTGATTCGATAGGGATCGTGACCGGAGGAGGAAAGCTTTGAAGAAGAGTTCTTCAACAAGTAAGCAACGTGTTTCTTACTATTTTTCCTTCCTTTTATGCATGTTTAACCTAGGATTAATGAGATTAATTCGATTTTAAGATACGTTTTACACAACGAAACAACGACGTTTTACAACGTCTTCCGTTGCAGGAATTCATAATCCCTTCAATTGGTATCAGAGCCAATCGTTGTTGTTCGTTGTGTATTCTGTGATATCTTAAAATTAGGTGGGTAGCATTAATTTTCATGAGATGGTTGTTAATGGTTTGCGTTTTTTGGATGTTTTCGAATTTTGGCACTTAGTTAGATTTACATTAAAAGTTGATGAGATCAATGTAAGGGCTCGGTGTCTTGGGCATTTTTAACGTAAATCGAGTCTGTAAGTCTGTGTCGTTCGTGGCATGAGATGTTGTAAAGAAATCGGAGCGAAAACGGGAGAAAAATGACGAAGAACAGTAAAGGAGTTTGTTATTCTGTCGACGACGTTGCGACGCGTTGTTCTTCGGCGTTGAGACGTTGTCCGTGCAGATCCAGGCGTTGCTGCAGGTCAGCGTTGCAACGCTGGGTGTAGCGTTGCAACGCTGAGGCATTGGGCGTGTGAGGTGCAACGCTGAACGCTGCAGCGTTGCAACGCTGGCCACGGCGTTGCAACGCTGCCGCGTAGTAGGCGGCGGTTCCAGCGTGTAGTTCACGAAGTAGTGGCAAGAGGGGACGTGTGCGGCAGTTCGAGTCCTGGTTACAACTGCCATTTTTTTTATTTTCTTTAACTTTATTTTCTTTGTAAAATGAATTTAATTAATTAATTTTTAATTAATATTAATATATTTTTATATTAATGTTAATTAATTAAATTAAGTCCCTAGAGTGCCAAAAATCGGTCCAATTATGCTATTTATTAAATTATGCAATTGTTGTATGATTTATTTTTCTATGTGCATAATGTATGTCATATAGATTAAAATCCCACCTTAGGTTAAACATTTCATGCATCATATTTATATTATAAGAGTTATAATATATAGTATGCATGATAGGATTATATTATAACAGTTATAATATAAGGTTTGCATGTTTTAATTTATTTAATATAAGTGTTATATTTTTTAGATTAAAAGCATGCACATGCATTTAATTCATGTGATGAATGTATGTTATAGTTTATTATTCATGTGATGAATGATCAAGCCCTATAACATAGAAATGCATGTAACCTAAGTTAATTATTAGTTTTAAATTGTTTAGAACTTGAATAATTAGACTTAGGTTTTCTAGTTCTAATAAGATTAGAATTAGGAAATCAATATGACTTATGAATGGTGACTAATTAGTAACTCTGTCTAAGGAAGGTTTTGTCTAAGGCTGGGGTATTTAAGCTGACGCTTTGCGGAACACCACTACCTGGGAACCGACATGGGAGTGAATTTGGTCTGGAGATTCATAGGTTATATTCTCGTGAGTGTCATTAATTAAGAGTTCATTAATTTACTCACATAGACCTAAGTTAATAATGTGATTATAGACTTAGGCTGATCCAATATAAGAGTTATATTGGTAGACTTAGGTAAATTATAGTCGGTATATCTAGGTCAATCCTGATTAATTTAAAGTGCTGAGTGGGAGGAAATAAAGTGTATGAGATGCATTTAATTTTCCATCCACAAATCTTCGTTAAGTTCACACCGTGAAATCTATACTTGGCCTCGTGGCACAAATGGGAGCGTCCCCCTACGGGTGGTATTTGTATGGGTCAATATTCAACGTGAATGGAGAGAGTACTTATAGTGAGTGGGAGGGGGACCTGTGAAAACGAGACCAACGGTCTCTTCTTTCGATTCACACCGTGAGACGCCTATGATCCGCCTTCTAGTTTGGCCTGGACCAGACAATCCCTACGGAGGGCCTTGATCATGGGAGTCGGAACACCGTCAATTCCTGAAAGGGATACGATTTCCTTGTTGGTTTTCTTTCGTTGTCCTCCCTACGAAGGCTATTGTTTGGACAGATACTAGGAAATTTAAAGATAGAGGGTGACACTCACAGAATTCATTAAGAGTTAATGGATTCAGACCGAAAAATGGTAACTAAATGCCTAATGGAATAAGAGTTATTTTGGTATTAAGGTCTGGTCGAGAAAGTCTCGTTTAGAGGAGGAGTGCCTTAGTCTACCCTACGGTGGTGGTCATTCTAAACCTTTGGGGTATCATTGCAATTTTTTAATGACCTAGGGATCATAGGATAAAAATTTTCTAAAACCTGATCGGACTTTTAAAGTTTTTGCGAGACTAATACAAAGTTTTTCGTTTTTTCAGCAACAAAATGTCAAACACCTTTAATGCTCCTCCTTTATGCTCCTTTAGCTTCCGATAAGTTAGTCGACGTTATTTTTCAAACGTGGAAAGACAATATTAACACGATTTTGGTAAATGACAACCTAGAGTTCACGCACACATCGAGAGGGTCCTCACCGCCTTCCCGGCCCAATGCGGTCCTATTCAACGATCTACAAACCTTTCAGTCCTTGGTGCAAATCAAGGGACAGGAAGCTGAGGCAAGTGTTTCCCTTAGACCTTTTCACAGGGGTTCGACCTCTGAGACAAAGTTTGTAGATTCTTCAGGCCCGAAAGGGAAGAAGAAGAAGTTGAAGGAGGTTAAGGTTGACCGCGCTGCAGCCCTAAAGGGCAAACAGATCAAGGAAGTTGCAAGAAAGTGTTTCTACTGCAACGGGGACGATCACCTAAAAAGAAGTTGTCCCAAGTTCCTTGATGAAAAGAAGAATACAGGTAAATGTGATTTACTTGTTACTGAAACTTGTTTAGTGGAGAGTAATGACTCTATCTGGATATTGGATTCAGACGCCACTAACCATGTTTGCTCTTCTTTTCAAGGATTAAGTTCCTGGCAGCGGCTGCAAGAGGGTGAGATAACGCTTAGGGTTGGATTCGGAGAAGTTGTCTCAGCTGCAACAATTGGCACGGTGAAGCCGTTATTTGGCGGGAAGTACTTATTATTGGATAATATGTACATAGTTCCAAGGTTTACTAGAAACATAGTTTCTATTTCCTGCCTATTAGAACAAAATATTTCCGTTTCTTTCATGAGTAATAAAGCGTTTATTTCTCGAAATGAAAATTTTATTTTTTCTGCTTCACTTGAGAGTAATTTGTGTTTTAAAGCCTAATTCGGTCAAAAGTGTTTTGAATACTGAATTGTTTAAAACAGCAGAAACGCGAACTAAGAGAGTAAAAGTTTCTCCAAAAGATAGTGCCCATTTTTGGCATCTAAGGTTAGGCCACATAAATCTCAATAGGATTGAAAGACTAGTGAAGAGCGGACTTCTAAGCGAGTTGGAAAAAAACTCTTTACCGGTATGTGAGTCATGCCTTGAAGGCAAAATGACCAAACGTCCTTTTAGTAGAAAAGGATATAGAGCCAAAGAGCCTCTGGAGCTTATACATTCTGACCTCTGTGGTCCGATGAGTGTTAAAGCACGGGGAGGTTACGAATACTTTGTATCTTTTATAGATGATTATTCGAGGTATAGGTACATTTACCTAATGCATAGAAAGTCTGAAACTCTTGAAAAGTTCAAGGAGTACAAGACTGAGGTTGAGAACCTGTTAGGTAAAACGATTAAAACACTTCGATCAGATCGAGGTGGAGAGTACATGGACACTGAATTCTAGGACTATATGATAGATCATGGAATTAAATCCCAACTCTCAGCATCTGGTATGCCACAACCGAATGGTGTATCGAAGAGGAGAAACAAAACCATGTTGGACATGATTCGGTCGATGATGAGCTATGCTCGTCTCCCTGATTCTTTTTGGGGTTACGCAGTGGAGACTGCGATATACATTTTAAACACAATTCCGTCGAAGAGTGTTTGTGAAACACCTTTCGAACTCTGGTATGGTCGTAAAACTAGTTTACAAATTTGGGGATACCCGACCCATGTGTTGGTGTCAAACTCGAAGAAGTTGGAACCCCATTCAAAGTTGTGCCTCTTTGTAGGTTACCCAAAAGAGACTAGGGGTGATCTGTTTTTTGATCCTAAGGATAATAGGATGCTTGTGTCGACAAACGCCACATTCCTTGAGGAATACCACATCAGGGATCACTTACCAAGGAGTAAGATTGTGTTAAACGAAATGACCAGTTCATCAACAAGAGTTGCTGATGGGGCTAGTACGTCAACAAGTGTTGTTGATCCTAACTCGTCTAGTCAAGTACGTTCTCAAGAGTTGAGAATACCTCGACGTAGTGGGAGGGTTGTGAGACAGTCTGAATGTTACATGGGTTTAGCTGAAACCCAGGTCGTCACTCCTGATGATGACTGCGAAGATCCATTGACCAATGATCAGGCAATGGCAGACATTGACAATGACAAATGGATTAAAGCTATGGACTAGGAAATGGAGTTGATGTACTTCAATTCCGTCTGGGAGCTTGTGGACCAACATGATATTGGTTGCAAGTGGATCTACAAGCGTAAATTTAGCATAGATGGGAAGGTGCAGACCTTCAAAGCTAGACTAGTGGCAAAGGGTTTTACCCAGGTTGAAGGGGTTGACTATGAGGAAACCTTTTCTCTTGTTGCCATGGTAAAGCCTATCAGAATCCTTCTGGCCATTGCCGCATATTATGACTATGAGATATGGCAGATGGATGTCAAGACCGCCTTTCTGAATGGAAACCTTGACGAAACCATCTACATGGACCAGCCCAAGGTGTTCATTGCCCAAGGCCAAGAGCAAAAGGTTTGTCGGCTTCAAAGGTCTATTTATGGACTGAAACAAGCCTCGAGGTCTTGGAATATAAGGATTGATGAGGCGATCAAAATGTTGACGAGCCTTGTGTCTACAAGAAAATCATTAACAGTGCTGTCGCATTTTTGATATTATATGTGGATGATATCCTTCTCATTGGGAATGAGGTAGGATTTCTTACTGACATTAAGGAATGGTTGGCTTCACAATTCCAAATGAAAGATTTCGGAGAGGCACAGTATGTTCTAGGTATCCAGATTGTCCGGAACCAAAGAACAGAACGCTAGCCATGTCTCAAGCGTCTTATATAGACAAGATGTTGTCTAGGTATAAGATGCAGAACTCCAAGAAGGGCTTGTTGCCTTTCAGGCATGGGGTTCACCTGTCTAAGGATCAACGTCCTAAGTGTTGGGGTTTGTGCCCTAAAACTCGTAGTTTGTAATTATGTTCTAATTAATGTAATAAAGTGTTATTATTTCAATAAAGAGTTATTGTTCGTTATCTACGAGTTTGCCTTTATTTAAACCCTAAATCCAATAAACTAAACATCCAAGGCTGTTAAATGAATCTTTAACTGAATGTAGTGTACATATAAAGGATCACGGTTCGAGATACAACCTAAAGGGTCTATAGTTAAGGGATAAGGTTTGGGTACCTTACCCTGGTAAATCTATGGATGTGACCTACTTTGTATTTGATACAAACACCGTGATCCTAACATGTTCGTGTAGATGACATGTGAGTGGGGATATCCTATGTAATGAGATTACATAAGACCGGACCACGAAATAACAACCTCTAGCTGTAACTCCGTACTAGTTAGGTTTCTATTTCACTAGGATGACCTAGGCAACTTGATCTCAATCTCGAGCAAAGTTACTTAACTCCTCGCTTTTGCGAGGGATTGTCCTTTGTCTAGTATGGGTGAGAGTGGCCAGATTCACCGACTCAATATGCCTACCTTCTTGGGGACAAGACCGAGTGAGCGGCTGGGAACTTAACTTAACAAGATGAAATTCACTCCTTCCCGCCTACTAAGATAAGTAGAGGAATGTTCCCTTAAGTGGTGTCTCCGGGACTTGAACAAAGGGTTCGACCCTCTCATTGGCCCGAGAGGGACTCTGTTTGTTGGTAGGACCACAAACAAATTGTTCATTAGAGGAGCACCGGTACTTAAGGTACAAGATGTAACCTGAGGTAAAACGGTAATTTGACCCAACCGGTGTTACGCACATTCGTGAAGGATTGACTTGTCATATTGGTCAATATCCGTGGACACGTAAATATATCTGCAGTGAGAAGAGTGCAAACATGGGACTTTAGTGGAGTGTTCCCACGAGTTAACGAATGTTGATTGGGAGGTTAATGAGATTAAACGAGCAATCTCGTATCGTTGGAGCTTCTAATTTGTAGGTCCATAAGGCCCACCTTCTAGCTCGTAAAGGGTTCTTAGATCATTTGAATTTGAAATGTTCAAATTCATAAGGGAATAAACTTAATGTATATTGATACGATATAATATATAGTTTTGGAACTATATATTATAAATTTAATGTAAATATGATTCATATTAAATTATGTGAGAGAATTAAATATTTGAAAGAGTTCAAATACTAAATTCAAATGTGAATGTGATTCATATTTGAAAACTATAGGTTAAATTTAATGTGCATGAGATGTACATTAAACTATAGGTTAAAGGGTAAAATGATTAAATATGATTTAATCATTTAATTATAATTAAATTAAATGTGATTTAATGTAATGTAATTAATTAATGTTTTGATTAATTAATTTAATATTAATTGAGAACGTGTCAGGAGGACACGTTCCCACTACTCCCCAACTCCCCCTCGATAGGGAGTGGGGAGTTACCTAGTAAAGTCTTTTCTCCTGTGAGAAGGACTGCATCACTGGATGAATTCAATTTGATTGATTTTGCTCAAAGAAGAAATAATTCTCTCTCTCTCTCACAAACTATCATTCCCAATTCTTCCAATTGTTGGAATCCTTCCCACAAATGAGAGGTCTAAGCACTCAGAGTTATAGAAGGTGCTTTCAGGTGGTAGTGTCTTGCTGGAGAAAGCAGAGAAGTCCTGTTGCTGAGTTACTGATTTCTTTTGGAGCAAAGGAGTTGTTGTTTCCTACGGAAATCAATAAAGGTATTCTTCTTCTCCCCTTTTAGTTTAATTGTTAAAACTAAAACATTTTTGTATGCAATTATCCATGTCTAATTAGATTAGAATTTCCATGCTTGTTCTGTTTTGTCAATGTATGGGCTTTTGCATTTCAACCAAAACAAACTTGCATATTACGATTCCAAATTCGTTTCCGCTGCTCAAGGGGATCCGATCTCCATCAATTGGTATCAGAGTAATGCTTGTTTTGTTTTGTTTGAAGCAAAATTGCATTGATTTGGTGGGAATTTGCATTTGGTTTGCTGTAAAACTAGTTTAGGAATATTTTGGCCTTAGTTTACTTTTGATTTAATCAATTTAAGTGTAAAGGCCCCTGTGTTTTGGGCAATTAAGTACTTTATCGAGTCTGTATTCGAGTTATGAGTCGTTCGGGACCAGTTTCATGCAATTCGGTTGAGAATCGAAGGAGAATTTGTTGATCGAAGCTGATGTGTTCGAAGAAGAAAACTGCTGCCGAAGTAGCAGCTTTGCAACGCAGCCAGCAGCGTTGCAACGCCGTTCATCAGCGTTGCACGCTGAGGAACGACATTGCAACACCAGACTCCCTATCGACGCGAGAGCTCCAGGGGTCAGCGGTGTTGCAACGCTACCCCTCAGCGTTGCAATGCCACCCCGATAGAAGGCACGCACGTGGACGAAGCGGGCGTTGCAACGCTCGCATCAGCGTTGCAACGCCGTGATGGCATTCCAGCAGCTACAGACCGGTTCAACGGTTTGGTTTTTTTCGATCCGGTTCGAGCGTTTCAAGCTCGGTTCAAGGCGTTTTGGATCAGTTTTATGTAATAAAATTAATGTAATTTTATTATTTTGCACTTTAGGGGCCAAATTATTCCGGTTTTACAACTATATGTCTTTATGAATGTCATTTAGATTATTCCCACCTTAGGATAAGCATGTTCATGTATTTTATTTGTATAATTGTTATATGAATATGGTTAAGATGCATGATTAATTTATTTTTCATGAGTAATGAATTATAATTGTTATAATTAGATTATATGGAAAATAAATTGCATGGAGCATGAAATTACTTAGTTTAAAATAAATGTTATTTTATTTTAAAGTAATTTAATTATTCAATTAGTTGAATATTGAATTTTGTTTATAATTCCACCAATGGTTTTATAATATAGTTTCTTTATCATAGGTTAATTGTTAAATTTATAAAAGTTATAAATTAAAGAGGTTTAGAAACCATAACCTATAATAAAGAAATGCATGCAAACATAGGAACTTGGGTTAAAATTTAAATTAGTTTTAAATTGTTTAAAATTAATTTAAACCTAAGTTTTAATTTCTAATAGGATTAGGAATTAGTCTTACATAGTATTTTAAATAGTTTAAAATATAGTAGGACATTAGGACTTTGGTTATAAGGGAACTCTACTGGTGAAGTTCTGTCTAAGGTTGGGGGTACTTAAGCTGACTGTTAACGGAACACATCCTACCTGGGAACTGATCCAGAACTTGAGTTGAATTAACCTTAGTTCTATCTTATCTCTAGGTAATTAAAATGTTTATTCACCTAGACATAAGGTTAAAAGACCTAGTTATAATAGTTATAATAGGCATAGACTTAGATAGATTCTTTTAGCCAGAATCTGATCTACAGTATTCGGATAGGGTTGGAGACCTAATCCTGAACGTTGTGGATGCGGTCCGCTTTGTATTAGATACAAACGAGGTGATCCAGCTCGTTCATGTGGTTGACATAAGAGTGGGGGCATCCTGTGCAATGAGATTGTACAAGACCAGACCGTGAATTATTAGACTTACTGATGTAACACCGTTGACAGTATAGGACTAATAAATTCGTAGATGACCATTAGTGACTCGACCTTAATTCCAAGCGTGTTACGGACTCTTGTCTGCGGGGGTCTGTCCTTTGACTAGTACGAGTGAGGGTGGCCACAGTTGCTCGCCCAATATACTTATCTTCTAAGGGACAGGACCACGTGGGGAGCTGGGAACTTGACTACGCAAAAAGGAATTCATTCGTTCCCGATTTAGGGAAACTAGAGGGGTTGTTCCCTTAAGTGTTGTCTCCATTGCTTGAACAACGGGGCCCCACCCTCTCACTGGCCCGAGAGGGTTGTTGTCTATGGTTGGACCATGCAACGTAGTTGTTCATTAGAGGAGCAGTGAGACTTAAGGAGCAAGAGGTAGACACATGGGTAAAACGGTAATTTGACCCAGTAGTGTCTACGAACAACGTGTGAAGGGTCGACTCACGGGCATTGGTTATATCGATGGATACAACTTGTCCTACAACGATGAAAGTGCAGCTATGAGCTTTAGTGGAGTGTTACCGTAGCTAATGAATGTTGAATAACCGGGTCAAAGAGTTTGGCAAGTTAGTCTCAGATCATTGGAGCTCGTCATCTGTAGGTCCATTAGGTCCCTCGGTTGGCTCAAATTGGACAAATTGAGGGTTTACAATTTGGTGTGAATTTGAAGTGTTCAAATTCAATTATTTGGGTATTTATGTCATTTATATGTGATATAGATGACATAATATATAGTTTGATGTGAATGATATTCATAATAAACTATAGTATAGGCTAATTGATTAATTAGTGCTAATTGGAGAAATTGAATTAAGAGAAATTAAATTGAATGTGCTTCAATTTAAAATTCCACAATTATGCAAATGTGATTTGTATAATAAGGTATGAGATACCTTATATTATGTGATATGCAAATATGATTTGCATATCATATAGTTGTGGTAAAATGGTGAATTGGTGGAGATTTTAACTCCACCACACACCATTATAAATAGGTGCATTCAAAGGCATCTCATGATGCCATTTGCCATTATTTGGATTTTCATCCAAAGAGAGCAAAGCTTCTTCTCTCATTCTCTCTCAATTCTCTCAAGAATTTTCCTCACCCAAAACCAAATGGAGTCCCACATACTCTCCCTCAACCTCCCGAGAACAACCGAGAAGACCCTTTGGAGGTGTCTTGCTCTTCGGTTCGAGGATCGAGTTCGTAGAGATCGTTGATTCGAGAGGGATCGTGACCGGAGGAGGAAAGCTTTGAAGAAGAGTTCTTCAACAAGTAAGTAACGTGTTTCTTACTATTTTTCTTCCTTTTATGCATGTTTAGCCTAGGATTAATGAGATTAATTCAATTTTAGGATACGTTTTACACAACGAAACAACGACGTTTCACAACCTCTTCTGCTGCGGGAATTCCTAATCCCTTCACTCGGGGGTAAAACGGTATTTTGACCCAGCTGAGACCATGAACAACCTGTGAAAGATTGACTTACTGGTTACGGTTACATCAGGTGGACAGAAATATATTTACAATGAGGGGAGTGCAACTACGAGACTTTAGTGGAATGACATTAGTTGACAAATGTTGATTAATTAGGTTAAAGAGTTTGACCGGTTAATCTCGGATTATTGGAGCCCATGATCTGTAGGTCCATTAGGTCCCCCTGCTAACTCATATGGATTAAACTTAGAATAGTATGTTTGATTGATTTGAATTGTTCGAATTAGAAAAAGGATTTTAAACTGACAAGTATATGTGATATAACTATCGATTTTTGTATGGCACTCTATATTCAAATGTTATTTGAATATCAAAACTAGGAATGCGGATTCATGTTCGAGAGGTCAAAATTAGTCAAGAGGGTCAAACCCGTAAAAAGTCAAAGGGATGACTTTTTGGCTCGGGAAAAGTCAACGTTTGACTTTGACCAAATAGAAAATATCATTTTACCCTTTACTAGAGTTAGTGGAATTATCCAACTTTTTGTTGGATAATCCCACTAACTTAAGTGGACTATGGGTAAACATTATAGAATGACACAACCCACTTTAGTTAGTGTTTTGTGAGGTGTTGCATTTTGATGAGCTTTGACATGCATTTGATGCATGTAATTGTTTTATAAATAGGATTGATTTTAAAACAAAAGGCTTCTTGCTGAAATTTTTGAGTTTTTTCAAAGAGAGTTTCACCAAAAATTCTTCTTTTCCTTTCCTCACATAAAGCTTTGAACCTCCCATTCTTCCTTTTCATTCCTTCATTCACTGGGTCCCACAACTCGGTTCTAAGTCTAGAGGATAGCGGGGAAGCTCTAGTGGTGGTCCGGTTGTGTTTGGATTGTGGTTAGGCAAGGCGATTGTGAAGAAATCGTGCTACAAAGGTTGTACTCTCTTCCCTTTTTTAATTCACTGTTTTTTGTATGTTTGCATGTTAATTTCTATTAAGTTAGATGCAATGAGAGTGTCATTAGATCCTTTTTCCGCTGCATATGTCTCGTGTTCCATCAAAAACTTCCAAAGAATGATCATAAATATGGAAAGATCATCCCAATTCCCATTTTCCATAATCCAACAGAAATAGTCTGCCACATCCTAGGAATTCCTGAAATTATAAAACAAATCATCATTAGTTAGGAAAAAATGATTCCAGAACTTCTTCATTACCTTGCAGCCCCAGAAAATATGGTTTATCATTTTTGGTTGTTTCATACAATAAGGACACCATGGATCAACCACCAAGCCTTTCCGTATAAGGTTAGTTCTAGTAGGAAGAATATTCTGAATAATCTTCCAACAACAGGTTTTTATCTTATTTGGGATTTGATTTCTCCATAATTTCTTCCACATATTCCTTATTCCATCACAATTAGAGCTTGATGCTTCCTGAGAACCTCGAAGGCGAAGCCGTAATTGGTAAGCACTCTTAACCTTGAAAATTCCCCGTTTACTCTATTTCCAAACTATTTCGTCTTGCCGATTAGATCCTATACGAGGGATCCGAAGAATATTACCAACATCTGCATGGTTGAAATGGCTTTGAATTTTCTCAACATCCCAAGATCCATATACCTTTAACAAAGAGTGAACCGAACCCCTTGGCAAGGGATGACTCAACCATTAAAGAATTATCTTAAAGGGAATGAATTTCCCGCAGTGGAAGCATTGTGAAACGTCGTTGATTTGTTGTTATTCTAATTTTCTTAAAACAAAAAGTATCTCATACGCTCCTAGACTAAACATGCTTTTCGATAAGGAAAAAACAGTAAGTAAAATGTTACTAACCTCTTGAAGAACGCTTCTTCGATTTCCTCCTCGATCACGAACTCTTGATCCAACGATCTTCTCCAAAACATGAACCGAATCGCCAACGAAACTAAGAGGACACTTTCACTTGATCTTCTCGGTTGTTCTCGGGAGGTAGAGGGAGAGTTGTGAGTCTCCCTTTGGAATTGGGTTATGGAGAAATGGAGAGAATTGAGAGAGTGAGCTTGAGAGAATTCACTTGCATTATTGGATGGAATTCCAAAAAATGGCAAGATTGCTTATGGAATGTCTCTCATTCCACCTATTTATAATGGTGTGTGGTGGAGTTAAAATCTCCACCAATTCACCATTTTACCACTACCATATGATCTGCAAATCATTTTTGCATATCACATAATATAAGGTATCTCATACCTTATTATACAAATCATATTTGTATAATTGTGGAATTTTAAATTGAATCATATTCAATTTAATTTCTCTCGATTCAATTTCTCTAAATTCAATTTCTCCAAATTAGCCTTAATTAATCAATTAGGCTACAATATAGTTTATTATGAATCTCATTCACATTAAACTATATATTATGTCCATTATATCACATATAAATGACATAAATACCTTTTTTCATGAATTTGAACACTTCAAATCCACTCCAAACTATAAACCCTCATTTTGTCAAATTTGAACCAACCGAGGGGCCTAATGGACCTACAATTGATGAGCTCCAATGATACGAGATTAAATCGATCAAACTCTTTGACCTCGTTTGTATCTAATACAAAACGGGTCACATCCACAGTGTCACCAGGATGAGGTTTCCACCCTATCCGCATACTGTAGACCGTTCGGGTCATCAACTCGAGCGTGATCCTCCTCGTGTCAACTACACACCGTTCAAGTTTTAGTTCTCTCATATAATATGATCCTGGAGCTTAGTTTATTGGATCAAGTTTATAAAATGCGAGAACAAAGTCTTATAAATAAATAACTTTTATTTATTAAAAATAAGTATTACAAGCTTCACGAGATTAGGACATACATCCTAACAAACTCCCACTTGAACTAAGCTAGTGGAGTACAAATACATTTCTCAAATGTAAAGTAATACATAAAAGTAATACAATAGACTAGGGCATTGAATACCCCTTTACAATACTCCCACTTGCCCTAGTCAGGAAGCACTCATAGACCTAGACTCTCTAAGTGACCTTCAAACACCTTAGTCGTGAGGGCTTTTATAAATGGATCAACAACGTTGTGCTCCGAAGTTATCTACATGATTGTCATGTCTCCGCGGTGCACAATCTCCCGTATCAGGTGATTATTGCGTTCAATATGCTTGCCCCTCTTATGACTCCGAGGTTCTCTCGAGTTGGCTACTGCACCGCTGTTGTCACAAAATAGCGTCACTGGCAAGTTCATATCTGGAACAACTTCCAAATCTAACATGAACTTCCTGAGCCAAACAACTTCCTTAGCAGCTTCAGAAGCCGCAACATACTCAGCTTCCATGGTGGAATCGGCGATGCATCCCTGCTTGATGCTTCACCACACTACAACTCCTCCATTAAGAGTGAACATAGACCCCGATGTGGACTTCCTAGAATTCTTATCGGTCTAAAATAAGGATCAAATCCCCACTTCCATACACAAGCATGTAGTCCCTCATTCTCCTAAGATACTTGAGGTTTGCCTTTACGATTGTCCAATGATCTAATCCTTGATTGGATTGATACCTACTGATAATCCCAACTGCATAACAGATGTCGGGCCTAGTACACAACATGACATACATAAGGCTCCCTACAGTTGAAGCATAAGGGATTCGTCTCATATCCTCAACAGATGTCTGGCCTCGTGCACAACATAACATACATTAAGCTACCTACTGTAGAGGCATAGGGAATACGTCTCATATCCTCAACTTCTTGAGGTGTCTTAAGACACTGTTCCTTAGACAGATGAACTCCATGCCTGAAGGGTAATAAACCCCTCTCCCGTTCCGACCCTGAGCGTCATCTCACCCTCTTCGAGCTCCTTGAAGGAACTAGTTTCCTGAAATGAAGAGCAAACGTGATTAGTGGATCCTGAATCAAGTATCCAGGTAAAGTCATCATTTTCCACTAAGCAAGTTTCAAGAACAAGTAAATCTAATTTACCTTTCTTCTCTTTGAGCTCAATGTCTGCATTGGCAGAAGCTTTCCTTTTTCCTACTCTTCTTCCGAGTCTTCGTAATCCCAGAAGAAGAACCGCAAGGCTTGGTTCTAGAGGATGAACCCATCTGGAGCCTTTTGGAATGGGCAAATTGATTTGCCTCTCCATCAACCTGTCCCTTATTATCCATAAGAGACTGGTAAGTCTACAGTTAATTTAGGAGGGAAGTCAGGTTATACTCCTTTCTGTTCATCTCCGCATTGCTACGGAATGGTAGGAAACTCTTTGGAAGAGATTCCAGGATAAAGAATACCTGACTTTGCTCATCTAAGACCGCTCCGTTCATTTCGGCCACGTTGAAGTGAACTATAAGATCGAGAACATGTTCTCTCACTGAAGTTTCCTCCTTCATGCACGCGTTATAAACGTACTTGAGGGATTCGTGCCGAATTTGTTCAGACGGTTGTCTAGACAAATTCTGCAGATAACCCATGATCTCACGAGCTGAGACCATACCCTCTAACTTCCTGGCTAAAACATCAGATATGCCAACCAGGATATAGGCCTTGGACCAGCGGTCAAACGCATCCTTAACAGATTGAGGTGCGTTTTGAGCAGGGATTTGAGGACACTCCTCAGTCAGTACGAACCGAAGATCGTCAACAACAAGAATCGCACCCAGGTTGGACTTCCACGTAGTAAAGTTTTCACCAGTTAAATGTTCCTTTTTGAGTAAGGCTATATATGAGGACGACATGCTGAAAATCCAAAATAGTTCTAATTAGTTATGTCTTTTAACCCATTAAAAACCAATCAAATTTAGCAAAATTATAAAAGAACCCTAGTCTTTAAACTAAACTGTTGGGATGTTTGTCCTAATCTCGTACTGTTTGTAAATATATTTGAAATTAATAAAGAGTTATTTATTTCTTCATTTTGTGTCTCGCATTTTATACAAACTTTGACCAATAAACTAAGCTCCATGGTCATTGAATACATGAGAGAATTAGAACTTGAATGGTGTGTAGTGGACACAAAGGGAGGATCACGTTCGAGTAAATGACCCGAACGGTCTACAGTATATGGATAGGGTTGGAGACCTAATCCTGGATACGTTGTGGATGCGACCCACTTTGTATTAAGATACAAACGAGATGATCTAACTCGTTCATGTGGTTGACATGCGAGTGGGGGCATCCTGTACAATGAGATTGTACAAGACCGGACCGTGAATTATTAGACTTACTGATGTAACACCGTTGACAGTAAGGACTAATAACTTCGTAGATGACCATTAGTGACTCGACCGAATCCCGAGCGTGTTACGGACTCCTGCCTCATGGTCCGTCCTTTGATTAGTACGGGTGAGGGTGGTCACGATTCTTATCGCCCATTATGCCTATCTTCTCAGGGACAGGACCAAGTAGGGAGCTGGAAACTTAACTACGCGAGATGGAATTCACTCGTTCCCGTCTTTAGAGAAACTAGAGGGGTTGTTCCCTTAAGTGCTGTCTCCATGGCTTAGACAACGGGCGCCCACTCTCTCACTAGCACGAGAGAGTTGTTGTGTATGGTTGGACCATTACAACGTTGTTGTTCATTAGAGGAGCAATGGGGACTTAAGGAGCAAGAAGTAGACACATGGGTAAAACGATAATCTGACCCAATAGTGTGTACGGACAACCTGTGAAGGGTCGACTCATGAGCATTGGTTATATCAGTGGACACGTAATATTCTGCACTGACGGGAGTGCAACTACGGGCTTTAGTGGAGTGGTACCGTAGCTAATGAATGTTGATTAACCGGGTCAAAGAGTTTGATAGGTTAATCTCGGATTATTGGAGCTCGTCACTGTAGGTTTGTTAGGTCCCTCAGTTGGCTCAATCTGGGTTAAAAGAAGGGTTAATGTTTTGATGTGAATTGAAGTGTTCAAATTCACTTAAAGGACATTTATGTCATTTATATGAGATATGAATGATATAATATATAGTTTAATGTGAATGAGATTCATAATAAATTATAGGTTAGCCTAATTGTTGAATTAGGGCTAATTGGAGAAATTAGGTTGAGAGATATTAAATTGGATGTGATTCAATTTAATAAATCCACAATTTTGCAAATGTGATTTTTGATATGAGATATCTTATAATATATGGTTATGCAAATATGATTTGCATAACCTATGGTTGTGGTAAAATGGTAAATAGGTGGGGATTTCAACTCCACCTATCTCCATTATTTAAACCCTTCTTGCAAGAAGGGTTGTAAGCCAACTCTCTCATTTTTGGATTTTCACCAAAAGAAGAGATCAACTTTCTCTCAAAATTTTCTCTAGCTTTCTCCTCTCCAAAACCAAAACATAAAAGTTCCCACAAACTTCCTTCTTCCAAAAGAAGAACAACTGAGAAGCCGAAGGGTTGTGTTCGGCCTTTGTTCGAGAGAAGGGTTTGAGATCGTTGGGAGATCACGAAGAGTTCGTGAACGGAAAGGAAAAATCGAAGCACGTCTTCAACAAGTAAGTACATACTGATTTTTCTATCCATTTAAGCATGTTTAGCCTAGATCTAATAGTTAGATTGATTTTAATGAAATTCAATTGCGCAACTTCACCATGACGATTCAATCGTCTTCTGTTGCGTGGGAGTTTAATTCCCTTCATAAACCCAGTGTTTAAATTAAACCTTTAATTTTGCATCGATATTTCAAGGGTTTAGAATTAAAGCCTCCATCGAGCGGTCAGGCATTCCTCCCTTGAATTGAGACTTTCTCAGCTAATCCTCACTACCAGAACATCTCATGTCCCAATGGTCCTTAGCTACCGTTTGTTTGGTCAAGGACTTGTTAACTAGCTGAACTCATCTTGGAAATGTGACCCTACCATTTTCAGATCCAATAGGTCCGAGCCAACATGCTACTATTAAGAAAGACAACTGTTGGCAAATTACCTAAGAGACCCTATCCATTTCTGGAGTTCGCGGTGTTCCGATCCCTATAGTCAGGCCCTCCGTAGGATTTGGCTGCATTCGGTGACAACCTAGCAGGTGGACTATAGAAATCTCACGGTGCGACCTAATGGAGGAGACTGTAGGATACGTTGACACGCGTCCTGCTCCCATTTACTATGGATACTTCCCTCATTCACCTTGATATTGAACCATGAAACACATACCGTAGGGGGACGCCCTATTGACGCCACGTAGCCGAGCATGGAACTCACGGTGTGAACTCTTGAGGACGTGAGAGTAAACTTGATGCGAACATGTCGTTTTCTCCCACTAAAGCTCCTAAGGTTAGGGTATAGGTTTAACTTATTCGGATTCTGGCTAAAAGAATCTATCTAAGTCTATGCCTATTATAACTATTATAACTAGGTCTTTTAACCTTATGTCTAGGTGAATAAACATTTTAATTACCTAGATATGAAATAGAACTAAGGTTAATTCAACTCAAGCTCTGGTCGGTTCTCAGTAGGAGGTGTTAAGCTTACCAAACCGACTTAAGTACCCCCAACCTTAGAGCAGAACTTCACCAAAGAGAGTTCCCTTATAACCAAAGTTCTAATGTCCTACTATATTTTAAACTATTTAAAATACTATGTAAGACTAATTTCTAATCCTATTAGAAATTAAAACTTAGGTCTAAATTAATTTTAAACAATTTAAAACTAATTTTAATTTTAACCCAAGTTCCTATGTTTGCATGCAATTATTTGTTATAGGTTATGGTTTCTAAAACCCTTTTAATTTATAACTTTTATAAATTTAATAATTAACCTATGACAAAAAACTATATTATAAAACCAACAATTATTTTTCAAATTGAAATTATAAAAAAAATTATTCAACTAATTGAATAATTAAATTACTTAAATAAAATAACATTTATTTTAAAATAAGTAATTTCATGCTCCATGCAATTTATTTTCTATATAATCTAATTATAACATTTATAATTAATTACTCATGAAAAATAAATTAATCATGCATCTAAACCATATTCATATAACAATTATACAAATAAAATGCATGAACATGCTTGTCCTAAGGTGGGAAAAAATCTAAATGACATTCATAAAGAAATACAGCTGTAAAACCAGAATAATTTGGCCCCTAAAGTGCAAAATAATAAAATTACTCTAATTTTATTACATAAACCGGTCCAAAACTCCTTGAACCGGGCTTGAACCACTCGAACCGGACCGAAAACCAACCAAGATGCTGAACCGGTCTGTAGCTTGTAAAATTGCATCACGACGTTGCAACGCTGATGAGGGCGTTGCAACGCCGACTTTGTCCGCGCGCGCGCCTGCTATTGGGGTAGCGTTGCAACGCTGAGGGGCAGCGTTGCAACGCTGCTGACCCCTGGAGCTCCCGCGTCGATAGGGAGGTCTGGCGTTGCGACGCTGTTCTCGGCGTTACCGTAACGCCGATGAACGGGTTGCAACGCCGCCTTTCAAACAACTTTCTTCTTCGAGCACAAGAACTTCAATCTTTAATTTCTCCATTGATTCTCAACCAAAATACACGAAACTGGTCCCGAACGACTCTTAACTCAATTACAGACTCGATAATGCACTTAATTGCCCAAAAAATAGGGGCCTTTACATGTAATTTGATCAAATCAAAAAGTAAACTTTGGCTAAAATATTCCTAAACTAGTTTTACAACAAACCAAATGAAAAGCCCACCTAACCAATGTAATTTTGCTTCAACCAAAACAAATCAAGCATTGCTCTGATACCAATTGATGGAGATCTAATCCCCTTGAGCAGCGGAAACGTGTTTGAAATCGTAATTTGCAAGTTCCTTTTGGTTGAAATACAAAAACCAATATATTGAGGAAAACAAAATAAATATACATTTCTAATCTAATTAGACATGGAGATTAATCATGCAAACATGCTGTGTTTAACAATTAAACTAAAAGGAAGATAAAGGGGCTACCTTTGTAGATACGCAGCAACTCCTTGCTCCAAAAGAATTCAGCAATACAGGTACAAGCTCTGTTTTCTCCAACAGGACAGCACCACGAGGAAAACCTCCTATGTCTCTGAGTTTCAACTTAGATCTTCCTTAGGTAGGTAGGATCCAACAATTGGAGAATGGGAATTGAGAGAGAGAGTGAGAGAATTCTACTGTGAGCAATTCACACAAAATCCAGAAGAACGATCGATTGATTAATCAACCCCCTTCTCTCTGTTAAGCTATCGATAGGGAGAAGGAGAGGGATAGTGGTCATTTTAATATTAAAAAAATAATAATTAAATCATATTTAATTATTAATTTAAATCATATTTAAACAAAACAAATTAAATATCATATATTTAATTTGGATTAAATCACATTTAATCAATATGTCCCTCTAACCTATAGTTTTAATGCACATCTAATGCACATTAAATTTTAACCTATAGTTTTCAAATATGAATCGCATCCACATTTGAATTTAAGATTTGAACTCTTTCAAATATTTAATTCTCTCATATAATTTAATATGAATCATATTCACATTAAATTTATGATATATAGTTCCAAAAACTATATGTTATATCGTATCTATATACATTATGTTTATTCCCTTATGAATTTGAACATTTAAAATTCAAATGATCTAAGAACCCTTTACGAGCTAGAAGGTGGACCTAATGGACCTACAGATCAGAAGCTCCAACGATACGAGATTACTCGGTTAATCTCGTTAACCTCCTAATCAACATTCATTAACTTCGGGAACACTCCACTAAAGTCCCGCAGCTGCACTCTTCTCACTGCAGATATATTTCTGTGTCCATGGATATTGACCAATAACAACAAGTCAATCCTTCACAAATGTTCGTAATACCAGCTGGGTCAAATTACCGTTTTACCCCTGGGTTACATCTTGTACCTTAAGTACCAGTGCTCCTCTAATGAACAATTTGTTTGTGGTCCTACCAACAAACAGAGTCCCTCTCGGCCCAATGAGAGGGTCAGGCCCTTTGTTCAAGTCCCGGAGACACCACTTAAGGGAACATTCCTCTACTTACCCTAGTAGGCGGGAAGGAGTGAATTCCATCTTGCTAGGCTAAGTCCCCAGCTGCTCACTCGGTCTTTTCCCCAAGAAGGTAGGCATATTGAGTCGGCGAATTTGGCCACTCTCACCCATACTAGTCAAAGGACAATCCCTCGCGAACAGGAGTTCGTAACTTGCTCAGGATTGAGATTAAGTTGCCTAGGTCATCCTAGTGAAATAGAAACCTAACTAGTCAACGGAGTTACATCTAGTGGTTACTATTTCGCGGTCCGGTCTTATGTAATCTCATTACGTAGGATATCCCCACTCACATGTCATCTACACGACCACGTTAGGATCACAGTGTTTGTATCATATACAAAGTGGGCCACATCCATAGTTTTACCAGGGTAAGGTACCAAAATCTTATCCCCTAACTATAGACCCTTTAGGCTGTATCTCGAACCGAGATCCTTTATATGTACACTACATTCAGTTAAAGATTCATTTTACAGCCTTGGATGTTTAGTTTATTGGATTTAGGGTTAAAACAAAGGCAATATCGTAAATAACGAATAATAACACTATTGAAATAATAACAATTTATTACAACAATTAGAACAGAAATACAAATTAAACTACGAGTTTTAGGGCACAAACCCCAACAAATATGACCTTTGAATGGTGACTAATTAGTAGCTCTGTCTAAGGAAGGTTTTGTCTAAGGATGGGGTATTTAAGCTGACGCTTTGCGGATCACCCCTACCTGGGAGTGAATTTGGTTCGGAGATTCTTAGGTTATATTATCGTGGGTGGCGTTAATTAAAAGTTGATTAATTTACTCACATAGACCTAAGTTAATAATATGATTATAAACTTAGGCTAAATCAATATAAGAGTTATATTGATAGACTTAGGTAAATATTAGCCTATTTATCTAGGTCAATCCCGAATAATATAAAGTGCTGAGTGGGATGAAATAAAGTGTATAAGATACATTTGATTTTCCGACCACAAATCTCTGTTAAAGTCCGCACCGTGAGATCCATACTCGGCCTCTCGTGGCGTAAATGGGAGCATCCCTCTTCGGATGGTATTTGTTTGGGTCAATATCAACGTGGATGGAGAGAGTACTTATAGTGAGTGGGAGCGAGACCTGTGAAAACGGGACCCACAGTCTCTTCTTTCGATTCACACCATGAGACCCTATGATCCGCCTGCTAGTTTGCCTAGACCAGACAATCCCTTCGGAGGGCCTTGATCATGGGAGTCGGAACACCCTGAATTTCTGAAAGGGATATAGTTTCCTTGTTGGTTTTCCTTCTTGGTTCACCCTTCGCTGACTATTGTTTGGACGAATACTTGGAAACTTAAATATTGAGGGTGACACTCACAGGATTCATTAAGAGTTAATGAATTCAGACCAAAAAATAGTAACTGGACGCCTAATGGAATAAGAGTTATTCTGGTATTCGGGTCTGGTCGAGAAAGTCTCGTCCCAGAGGAGGAGTGTTTCTGTTCACTCTTTAGTAGCGGTTATTCTAAACCTTTGGGATATCATTACAAATTTTTAATGACCTAGGGATCATAGATAAATTTTTGCTAAAACTTGATTGGATTTCAAAAGTTTTTGCGAGACTGACACAAAGTTTTACCCATTTTTTCAGCAAAATGTCTAGCTCAATAATAGCTTTACTTGCTTCCGACAAATTAGTGGGAGATAATTTCCAAACTTGGAAAAACAATATAAACACGATTCTAGTAACTGTCACTGAGGAGTGTCCTCAGTTGCTGAGCTCGACCGCATCACGAAGTGTTCGTGATGCGTACGATCGATAAATCATGGCCAATGAAAAGGCCAAGGTCTACATCATTGCCAGCTCATATGAAATATTGGCAAAGAAGCATGAGTTGATGGTCATTGCTAAGGAGATCATGGAGTCATTGCAGAAAATGTTTGGACAACAGTCCTTTCAGGTCCGACATGATTCGTTCAAACACATCTTCAACGCCCGGATGAAAGAAGGGACGTCTGTCCGTGAACACGTTCTGGACATGATGACCCACTTTAATCTGGCGGAGATGAACGGGGCTTCGATTGATGAGTTGAGCCCGGTCAGCTTTATTTTGGAGACTCTTCCGAAGAGTTTCCTTCAGTTTCGTAGCAATGCTGTTATGAACAAAATTAGCTACACTTTGACCACCCTTCTGAACGAGCTACAGAACTTCCAGTCCTTGATGAGGATCGGGACACCAGAAGTTGAGGCAAATGTTGCCTTCAGGTCCTTTCACAGGGGTTCGACCTCTGGGACTAAACTTGTAGGTCCTTCTCACCCGAAAGGGAAGAAGAAGAAGATGAAGAAGAGTTAAACTGACCGCACTGCCGCCCAAAAGGGAAAAAAGGTCAAGAAAGTTGCAGAGAAAGGAAAGTGTTTCCACTGCAATGGGGACGACCACTGGAAGCGTAACTGTCCCAAGTTCCTTGCCAACAGGAAGAATCAAGGTAAATGTGATTTACTGGTAACAAAAACCTGTTTAGTGGAGAGTAATGACTCTGCTTGGATTTTGGATTCGGGCACCACTAACCATGTTTGTTCTTCTTTTCAGGGAATTAGTTCCTAGCAACAACTGCGAGAGGGTGAGGTGACTCTACGGGTTTGATCCGGGGAGGTTGTCTCTTTGTAACATTCGACACGATGAAGCTCTATTTCGGCAGGAATTACATTTTATTAGATAATATGTATATAGTTTCAGGGTTTACTAGAAACCTAGTTTCTATTTCCTGCCTACTTGAACACTCTATTTTTATAAATTTTTCTAGTAATAAAGCGTTTATTTCTAGAAATGGAAATTTCTTGTGTTCGGCTTCACTTGAGAATAATCTGTATGTTTTTAAACCTAATTCGGTCAAAAGTTTTTTTGAATACTGAATTATTTAAAACAGCAGAAACACGAACTAAGAGAGTGAAAGTTTCTCTTAAAGAAAATGCCCATCTTTCGCATCTACGGTTAGACCACATTAATCTCAATAGAATTGAGAGACTAGTGAAGAGTGGACTTCTAAGCGAGTTGGAAGAAAACTCTTTACCGGTGCGTGAGTCATGCCTCGAAGGCAAAAATGACCAAACTGTTGGGATTTATGCCCTAAACTTGTGTAATTTTGATCAAATAAATAAAGGGTTATTTGTTTTGATAAAATTATATTCTTGTTTTATAAATCCAATAAACTAAGCTCAGAGGTTATAATATATCTTGAACATCAGTGTAGTGGACACTATTTGGATTGTGTTCAAGAATATAACCTAAATGGTGTATGGTATAAGAATAAGGTTGGAAACCTTATTCTGGTAACACCATGGATGCGCCCCACTTTGTAATTAGTACAAATGAGGTGATCCAACTAATTCATGTGGTTGACATGTGAGTGGGGGCATCCTATATGAAGAGTTCATACAAGACCGGACTGCAAATTATTAGTCTAACCAGTATAACACCGTTAACAGGGTAAGACCGATAATTTATAGATGGTCATTAGTGACTTGACCTGAATCCTGAGCAAGTTAAGAACTCCTGCTTATAGGAGTTTGTCCTTAGACTAGTATGGGTGAGAGTGACCTGTAGCTGACTCAATAAGCTTACCTTCTCAGAGGCAGAACCTCGTAGGTAGTTGGGGACTTAACTATGCAAGATGAAATTCATTCATTCATACACTAAAGAATTAGATAGGTTGTTCCCTTAAGAACTGTCTCTAGGTCTTGAACAACGAGGCCCCACACTCTATGAGAGTATGGGTCTATGGTAGGACCTTCGACTTGTTGTTCATTAGAGGATCAGTGGAGCTTAAGGAACAAAGAGGTAATCACAGGGGTAAAACGGTAATTTGACCCAGCCGTGATTACGAACAACTTGTTAAGGGTCGAATCATGGGTAATGATTATATCAGTGGACACAATATAATCTACATGATGAGGAGAGTGCGCAACACAAGTCTATACTTTGGAGTGACTTGTAGTTAATGAATATTGATTAACTGGATCAAAGAGTTTGATCAGTTAATCTCACATCATTGGAGCTCATGAACTGTAGGTCCATTAGGTCCCTCCGTTAGCTCAACATGGTTATATTGAGGGCATAAAGTTAGGAATGAAATTGAAGTGTTCAATTTTATGCATGAGGTGTTATATCAATTATATATGATATAATTGATATAAAATATGGTTTTAATGTGAATTAGATTCACATATAAACCATATAATAGTGGGAGAATATAAGAGGGATAGGATGGTAATTTCCATCCTATTTCCCTATATATATAGTTGCATGAGATGTAACTAGGTTAAGCTAAGTCAAGGAAGTGATTCAATCTCTTGAGAAACCCTAAGAGAATTCTCCCACAAAAGTGTTTGGAAAGTGTTCCAACTAGACTTTCACAAAATACCTCATCTCACCTAAACGGAACCCACATTCCTCCTTCACCTAGAGAACAATGGAGAAGATCCAGTGGCAGTGTCTTCATTCGTTCGTGTTCCAGTTGCTGAGATCGTGATCGTGGGAGGAAGGAGCACTCGAAGAAAAGTTCTTCAAAGGTAATATCTCGCTGTCCATATTGTTATTATATGCTTAATCTAGGTAGAATTGTTCTTGAATGTAATCTTTGTAACAAAATTAAGAACACGCGATTCACTATCACTTCCACTGTGGGATTCAATTCCCTTCACAAACGTCCTTTTAGTGGAAAAGGATATGGAGCCAAAGAGCCCCTTGAGCTTATATATTCTGACCTCTGTGGTCCGATGAGTGTTAAAGCACGAGGTGACTACGAATACTTTGTATCTTTTATAGATGACTATTCAAGGTATGGGTATATTTACCTAATGCATAGGAAGTCTAAAACTCTTGAAAAGTTTAAGGAGTACAAAACGGAGGTTGAGAACCTGTTAGGTAAAACGATAAAAACACTTTGATCGGATCGAGGTGGAGAGTATATGGACATAGAATTCCAGGACTATATGATAGAACACGAAATTACGTCCCAACTCTCAACACCTTGTATGCCACAACAAAATGGTGTATCGGAGAGGAGAAACAGAACCCTATTGGACATGGTTCGGTCGATGATGAGTTATGCTCGTCTCCCTGATTCTTTTTAGGGTTACGTAATGGAGACTGCGGTGTACATTTTGAAGAACGTTCTGTCGAAGAGTGTTTGTGAAACACCTTTCGAACTCTAGAATGGACGTAAAGGCAGTTTACACCATTTCAGAATTTAGGGATGCCCAACCCATGTATTGGTGTCAAACCCAAAAAAATTGGAACCCCGTTCAAAATTGTGCCTATTTGTAGGTTACCCAAAAGAGACTAGGGGTGGTCTATTTTTCGATCCTAAGGAAAATAGGGTGCTTGTGTCGAGAAACGCCACTTTCCTTGAGGAAGACCACACCAGGGATCATTTACCTAGAAGCAAAATCGTATTAAACGAAATGGACACTACATCAACAAGAGTTGCTAATGGGGCTAGTACGTCAACAAGTGTTGTTGATCCTAACACGTCTAGTCAGGTCCGTTCCCAAGAGTTGGGATTGCCTCGACGTAGTAGGAGGGCTGTGAGATAGCCTGAACGTTACAAGGGTTTAACTGAAACCCAAATCGTCACCCCTGATGATGACTGCGAGGATCCATTGACCTACGATCAGACAATGACAGACGTTGACAAAGACGAATGGATTAAAGGTATGGACTAGGAAATGAAGTCGATGTACTTAATTCCGTCTGGGAGCTTGTGGATCAACCAGATGGGGTAAAACCTATAGGTTGCAAATGGATCTACAAGTGTAAATGTGGCATAGATGGGAAGGTGCAGACCTTCAAAGCACGACTAGGGGCAAAGGGTTTTACCTAGGTTGAAGGGGTTGACTATGAGGAAACCTTTTCGCCTTTTGCCATGGTAAAGTCAATCGGGATTCTTCTAGCCATTGCCGCATATTATGACTATGAGGTATGGAAGATGGATGTCAAGATCGCCTTTCTGAATGGCAACTTTGACGAGACCATATACATGGACCATCCCAAGGGGTTCATTGCCCAAGGCCAAGAGCAAAAGGTTTGCCGGCTTCATAGGTCCATTTATGGACTGAAACAAGCCTCGAGGTCTTGGAATATAAGGTTTGATGAGGCGATCAAATCTTATGGGTTTGATCAGAATGTTGACGAGCCTTGTGTCTACAAGAAAATTGTCGACAAAACTGTCACATTTCTGATATTGTATGTAGATGATATCCTTCTCATTGGGAATGAGGCAGGATTTTTTTACTGACATAAAGAAATGGTTGGCTTCGCAATTCCAAATGAAAGATTTGGGAGAAGCTCAGTATGTTCTAGGTATCCAGATTGTCCGGAACCGGAAGAACAGAACGCTAGCCATGTCTCTGGCGTCTTATATTGACAAGATGTTGTCTAGATATAAGATGCATAACTCCAAGAAGGGCTTGTTGCCTTTCAGGCATGGGGTTCACCTGTCTAAGGCTCAATGTCCTAAGACTCCTCAAGAGGTTGAGGATATGAGATCAATCCCTTATGCTTCAGCTGTTGGGAGCCTCATGTATGCCATGCTGAGTACTAGGCCTGACATCTGTTATGCAGTTGAGATTGTCAATAGGTATCAATCCAATCCAGGATTAGATCACTGGACAACCGGAAAGGAAATCCTCAAGTATCTTACGAGAACGAGGAACTACAACCTTGTGTATGGGAGTGGGGATTTGATCCTTACGGGATACACAGACTCTAACTTTCAGACCGATAAGATTCTAGGAAATCCACTTCGGGGTCAACCTTCATTCTGAATGGAGGAGCTGTAGTATGGCGAATCATCAAGCAGGGATGCATCGTTGATTCCACTATGGAAGCTGAATACGTTGCGACTTGTGAAGCTGCAAAGGAAGCTGTTTGGCTTAGGAAGTTCATGACAGATTTGGAAGTTGTTCCAAATATGAACTTTTCGATCACGCTGTTTTGTGACAATAGTGGTGCTGTAGCCAACTCGAGAGAGCCTCAGAGTCATAAGGGGGGCAAACACATTGAGCGAAAGTATCACCTGATACGGGAGATTGTGCAATCGCAGAGACTGACAGTCACGTAGATAGAGTCGGAGCACAACGTTACTGATCCATTTACAAAGGTCCTCATGGCTAAGGTGTTTGAGGGTCACCTAGAGAGTCTAGATCTTCGAGTGCTTCCTGAGTAGAGCAAGTGAGAGTATTGTAAAGGGTATTCAATGTCCTAGTTTATTGTATTACTTTATTGTAATTCTTGTACATTTGAGAAATGTATTATTTATTCCACTAGCTTAGTGCAAGTGGGAGTTTGTTGGGATGTATGTCCTAATCTCGTTTTGTTTGTTATATTACCATTTGAAATAAATAAGAGTTATTTCTTTTATCACTTTGTGTCTCGCAATTTTTACAAACTTTGTCCAATAAACTAAGCTCCAGGGTCACTGAATTTGTGAGAGAATTAGAACTTGAACGGTGTGTAGTGGACACACAGGGAGGATCACGTTCAAGTAAATGACCCGAACGGTCTACAGTATATGGATAGGATTGGAGACATAATCCTGGATACGCTGTGGATTCGACCGACTTTGTATTAGATACAAACGAGGTGATCTGACTCGTTCATGTGGTTGACATGCGAGTGGGGGCATCCTGTGCAATGAGATTGTACAAGACCAGATCGTGAATTATTAGACCTACTGATGTAACACCGTTGACAATATAGGACTAATAACTTCGTAGATGACCAATAGTGACTTGACATTAATCCTGAGCGTGTTACGGACTTCTGTCTGCGGGGGTCTGTCTTTTGACTAGTACGGGTGAGGGTGGTCATATTTACTCGCCCAATATACCTATCTTCTCAGGGACAGGACCACGTGGGAGCTGGGAACTTAACTACGTGAGATGAAATTCACTCATTCTCGACTTTAGGGAAACTAGAGGGGTTGTTCCCTTAAGTGTTGTCTCCAGGGCTTGGAAAACGGGCGTCCACCCTCTCACTGGTCCGAGAGGGGTGTTGTATATGGTTGGACAAATACAATGTTGTTGTTCATTAGAGGAGCAGTGGGGACTTAAGGAGCAAGAAGTAGACACAGGGATAAAACGGTAATTTCACCCAGTAGTGTCTACGAACAACCTGTGAAGGGTCGACTCACGGGCATTGGTTATATCAATGGACACAACTCGTCTTACAGTGACGGGAGTGCAACTACGGGATTTAGTGGAGTGTTACTGTAGCTAATGAATGTTGATTAACCGGGTCAAAGAGTTTGACAGGTTAGTCTCGGATCATTGGAGCTCGTCACCTGTAGGTTCATTAGGTCCCTCAGTTGGCTCAAACTGGATTAATTGAGGGTTTATAGTTTGGTGTGAATTTGAAGTGTTCAAATTCATTAAAGGGTAATTATGTCATTTATATGAGATATGATTGACATATTATATAGTTTAATGTGAATGAGATTCATAATAAACTATAAGTTAGCCTAATTGTTTAATTATGGCTAATTTGGAGAAATTGGATTGAGAGAAATTAAATTAAATGTGTTTCAATTTAAAATCCACAATTATACAAATGTGATTTGTATAATGAGATATGAGATATCTTATTATATGTGGTTATGCAAATGTGATTTGCATAACCTATGGTTGTGGTTAAATGGTAAATAGGTGTAGATTTCAACTCCACCTATCACCATTATTTAAACTCCTTTGCAATATGGATTTCATACTTGAAAGTTCATTTTTTGGATTTCTCACCAAAAGAACTCAAGAATTCTCTCTCAACTCTCATCTCAAATCTCTCCTCCCTTTCACCAAAAGAGTCCCACATACTCTCCTTCTACCTAAAAGAGAACAACCGAGAAGCCTATCGGGGGTGTCCGATTTGTTGGTTTGTTCGAGGAGATCGAGTTCGTTGAGATCGTGTTCGCGAAGAGTTCGTGACCGGAGGAGGAAAACGTGAAGAACGGTTCTTCAACAAGTAAGTATTCCTTACTTTTTTCCCTTCTAAAGCATGTTTAATCTAGTTTTTATGTGATAGAAACAATTTTAAGAAAGAGTTTTTGATAACGATACCACGACGATTCAATCGCTTTTCCGCTGCGTAGGATTTTCATTCCTTCATTTGGGACAGTTCCTCTTCCAGTGATCGTCCTCGTTGCAGTGGAAACACTTTCCTTTTTCAGCAATTTCCTTACCTTTTTGCTCTTGTGGGCGAGAGCGCGGTCAACTTTACCAACCTTCTTCAACTTCTTCGTCTTCCCTTTTGGGCCTTAAGAACCTATAGATTTCGTCCCAGAGGTCGAACTCCTATGATAGGACCTGAAGGCAACATTTGCATCAGCTTCCTGTCCCTTGACTTTCATTAAGGACTAGAAGGTCCGTAGTTCGTTGAGGAGGGTGGTCAGATTGTAGCTAATTTTGTTCATAACAACATTGCTACGAAACTGCAAGAAACTCTTCGGAAGAGTCTCCATAATAAAGCTAACCTGGCTGGACTTGTCGATCGAAACACCGTTCATCTCAGCTAAGTTGAAGTGGGTCATCATGTCGAGAACATGTTTCCTAACATATGTGCCCTCCTTCATCCTAGCATTGAACACATGTTTGAGGAAATCGTGCCTAACCTGAAAGGACTGTTGTCCAAAAATATTTTGCAACGACTCTATGATCTTCTTAAAGGTGACCATGACCTCGTGCTTCTTAGCCAAGACTTCAGATAAGCTGGATATGTATAGACCTTGGCTTTTTCATTAGCCGTGATCCATCGATCGCACACATCACGAACACTTTGAAATGCGGTCGAGCCCGACACCTGAGGACACTCAGTGAGCGCAAACTTAAGGTCGTCAGTTACTAAGATCGTGTTTATATTATTTTTCCACGACTGATAGTTATCTCCTATGAGCTTATTAGAAGCTAAAAGAGCTATTATTGAACTCAACATTTTTACTGAAAGAAAAAACTTTGTATTAGTTCTCACAAAAGCTTTTGAAAAAATCCAATCATATTTTAGGAAATTTTATCCTATGATCCCTAGGTCATTTTAAAAATTGCAATGATACCCCAAAGGTTTAGAATGATCGCCACCATAGAGTAGACAGAATCACTCCTCCTTTGAGACGACACTTTCTCGACCAGACCCTAATGCCAGAATAACTCTTATTCCTATAGGCATCCAGTTACCCTTTTTCGGTCTGAATTCATTAACTCTTAATGAATCCCGTGAGTATCACCCTCTAGCTTTAAATTTTCATAGTATCCGTCCAAACAATAGTCGTCGTAGGGAGGACTACGAAGGAAAACCAACAAGGAAATCGTATCCCTTTCGGGAATTCACGATGTTCCGACTCCCATGATCAAGGCCCTTGGTAGGGATTGTCTGGTCCAGGCCAAACTAGCAGGCGGATCATGGGCGTCTCACGGTGTGAAGCGATAGAAGAGATTGTGGGTCCCGTTTTCACAGATCTCACTCCCACTCACTATAAGTACTCTCTCCATTCACCTTGAATTTTGACCCATACAATTACCACCCGTAGGGAGACGCTCCCATTTGCGCCACGAGACCGAGTATGGATCTCACGATGTGAACTTCATGGAGATTTATGGATGAAAAATTAAATGTATCTCATACAGTTTATTTCCTCCCACTCAACACTTTAGATTAACGGGATTGACCTAGATAAACCGACTATATTTACCTAAGTCTATCAATATAACTCTTATATTGGATTAGTCTAAGTCTATAATCAAATTATTAACTTAGGTCTGTGTGAGTATATTTAATTAACTCTTAATAAACGACACTCACGAAAATATAACCTATGAATCTCCAGACCAAATTCACTCCCAGGTCGGTTCCTAGGTAGGGGTGTTCTGCAAAGTGTTAGCTTAAATACTCCAACCTTAGACAGAACCTTCCTTAGAAAGAGTTACTAATTAGTCACCATCCATAAGTTACATTTTATTTCCTAATTCTAATCTTATTAGAACTAGAATACCTAAGTCTAATTAATTCAAGTTCTAAACCATTTAAAACTAATTAATTAACTTAGGTTACATGCGTTTCTATGTTATTGTGCTTGATCATTCATCACATGAATAATTAAACTATATAACATATATTCATCACATGAATAAATGCATGTTAAGGCTTTTAATCTAAATAATATAACACTTATATTAATTAAATTAAAACCTACATTATATTATAGCTCTTATAATATAACCTATCATGCATACTATATATTATAACACTTATAATATAAATATGATGCATGAAATGTTTAACCTAAGGTGAGATTTTAAACTATGGCATATAATATACTATATATTGCAACACTTATAATATAAATATGATGCATGAAATGTTTAACCTAAGGTGAGATTTTAAACTATATGACATATAATATGCGTATAATTAAATCATACAACACTTGCATAAAATAAATAGCAATTTGGATCAGTTTTGGCACCTTAGGGACAATAATTTAATTAATTAACATTAATATAAAAATTATATTAATATTAATTAATATAAATTAAAATAAATACTCATTTTACAAAATAAAATGAAAATAAAAATACATTTTCGGTGGAATAACCACCCATGAAGTCCCCTTGATGCAACTACGCGCGCAAAACTCGCTGGAACTGTCCACTATCGATGCAACGTTGCAACGCTGTACTACCCAACGCCTTGGCAGTGTGCTTAACATGCACAACGTTAATGAAGGGAATCGAGTCCCGCAGCAGAAGCGATTGTGAATCGCGTGCTCTTGATTTAGTGACAACGATTTTATTCAAGAACATATACAACTAGATTAAACATATAAACATAATTGATAGCAAGAATTATTACCTTTGAAGAACCTTTCTTCAAGTGCTGCTCTCTCCCAAGATCACGATCTCAGCAACAGGAACACGAACGGACGAAGACACGACCACTGGATCTTCTCCGTTGTTCTCTAGGTGAGGGAGGAATGTGGGTTCCCTTTAGGAGAGAAGAGGTATTTTGTGAGAGAGATGTTTATGTTTTGGAACTTTTTCAACAACACAACAAAAGCTTGGAATTACTTGACATAGTTGCATCTCATGCAACCATATATATAGGGAAATAGGATAGAAATGACCATCCTACCCCTCTTTTATTCTCTCTTTAGTATATGGTTTATATGTGAATCTAATTCACATTAAAACTATATATTATATTAATTATATCATATGTAATTGATATAACACCTCATGTATGAAATTGAACACTTCAATTTGATTCCTAACTTTATACCCTCAATATTACCATGTTGAGCCAACGGAGGGACCTAATGGACCTACAGTTCATGAGCTCCAATGATGTGAGAGTAACTGATCAAACTCTTTGATCCAGTTAATCAATATTCATTAACTACAAGTCACTCCACTATAGACTTGTAGTTGCACTCTCCTTATTGTAGATAATATTGTGTCCACTGATATAGTCATTACCCATGAGTCGACCTTACACAGGTTGTTCGTAATCACGGCTGGGTCAAATTACCGTTTTACCCCCGTAATTACCTCTTTGCTCCTTAAGCACCACTGATCCTCTAATGAAGAACAAGTCTAAGGTCCTACCTTAGACTCATACCCTCATAGAGGGTGGGGCCTCGTTGTTCAAGACCTGGAGTCAGTTCTTAAGGGAACAACCTATCTAATTCCTTAGTGTAGGAATGAGTGAATTCCATCTTGCACAATTAAGTTCCTAGCTACCTACGAGGTTCTGTCCTTGAGAAGGTAGGCTTATTGAGTCGGCTACAGGCAACTCTCACCCATACTAGTCTAAGGACAAACCCCTATAAGTAGGAGTTCTTAACTTGCTCAGGATTCAGGTCGAGTCACTAATGACCATCTATAAATTACTAGTCTTATCCTGTTAATAGTGTTACACTGGTTAGACTAATGATTTGCGGTCCAGTCTTGTATGAACTCTTCATACAGGATGCCCCCACTCGCATGTCAATTACATGAATGAGTTGGATTAGCTCATTTGTACTAATTACAAAGTGGGTCGTATCCATGGTGTTACCAGAATGAAGTTTCCAACCTTATTCTTATACCATAGACCATTTAGGTTATATTCTTGAACACAATCCAAATAGTGTCCACTACACTGATGTTCAAGATATATAAGTTATAACCTTGGAGCTTAGTTTATTGGATTTATAAAGCAAGACTGTAATTCTATCAAAACAAATAACCCTTTATTTAATTGATCAAAATTACACAAGTTTAGGGCATAAATCCCAACAATCTCCTACTTGACCTAAAGCTTGTGGAGTACTAAAACATTACAGTAATGTAAATACAATAAACTAGGACATTTAAACCCCTTTGGACAAAATACTCCCACTTGCCCTAGTTGGGGAAGACTTGTAAACATAGACCTTCTAGGTGACTCTCAAATACTCTAGTCATGAGAGCCTTTGTAAAAGGATCAACAATGTTGTGCTCTGAGGCTATCTTCGTGACAATCACGTCTCCTCTATGCACGATCTCTCGGATGAGATGATATTTCCGCTCAATGTGCTTTCCCCTCTTGTGACTTCGGGGTTCCTTCGAATTTGCCACTGCACCACTGTTATCGCAATACAACGTGATGGGCAAAGTCATATATGGAACAACTTCCAAATTTAGCATGAATTTCCTTAACCAAACGACCTCTTTAGCCGCTTTCTAAAGCCGCTACATATTCGCCCTCCATGGTGGAATCGATGCATCCTTGCTTGACGCTTCACTATACTACTGACTCCTCCGTTAAGAGTGAATACCGACCACGATGTAGATTTTCGAGAATCTTTATCGATCGAAAGCCGTAATCCGTGTATCCTGTAAGGATCGGATCCTTAGCCCCATACACAAGCATGTAGTTCCTTGTTCTCCAAGATACTTAAGGATTGTTTTAACCATCGCCCAGTTGTTCAAGTCCTAGATTGGATTGATACCTCACCGACCATCCCAATCGCAAAAAGCGGATGTCGTCGTGCCTAGTACACAACATGGCGTACATCAAAGCTTCCAACAACTGATGCATAAGGAATCTGTCTCATATCCTCAACTCCTTGAGGTGTCTTAGAGACACTGCTTCCTTAGACAAATGGATTCCATGTCTAAAAGGCAACAAGCCCTTTTTGAATCTTGCATCTTAAACCTTGACAACACTTTGTCTATGTAAGATGCTTGAGACAAGGCTAATGTTTTATTCTTGCGATTCCTGCACAACTGATCCCAAGAACAAATCTGCGCATCATCCAAATCTTTCATTTGGAACTGCGTAGCTAGCCATTCCTTGATGTCAGTAAGATAACCTACATCATTCCCAATGAGTAGGATATAATCCACATAGAGAATATGGAATGCGACAGAACTATTGATGATTTTCTTGTAGACACAAGGTTCATCATCATTCTGGTCAAAACCATAAGATATGATTGCCTCATCAAATCTTATATTCCAGGACCTAGAAGCTTGTTTCAGTCCATAAATAGACCTTTTAAGCCTGCAAACCTCTTGCTCTTGTCCTGTTTCAATGAATCCTTTGGGTTGATCCATGTAGATGTTTTCCTCAAGATTGCCATTCAAAAAGGCTATCTTGACATCCATTTTCCATACCTCATAGTCATAATATGCGGCAAATGCAAGAAGGATACGAATAGACTTTACCATAGCAACAGGTGAAAAGGTCTCCTCATAGTCAACCCCTTCAACCTGGGTATAACCCTTTGCTACTAGTCTAGCCTTAAAGGTTTGCACCTTCCCATCTACACCACGCTTTCTCTTGTAGATCCACTTACAACCTATAGGTTTTACCCCATCAGGCTTATCTACAAGATCCAAACAGAATTGAAGTACATAGACTCCATTTCTTGGACCATGGCTATGACCCATTTGTCTTTGTCTTTGTCAACCATTGCTTGATTATAAGTCAATGGATCCTCGCAGTTGTCATCTGGTATAAAAACTTGGGTTTCAAATTAAACCATGTGTAACGGCGAGTTTGTATCACAACCCTCCCACTACGTCGAGGCATACTCAACTCTTGAGATGGACTCTCTTGACTAGACAAACTAGTATCAACAACTCTTGTTGACGTACTAGTGTTTTTATTAGCAACCTTTGCTATTGTTCCGTCTAACTCACTCAACACTACTTTACTTTTTGGCTTGTGGTCCCTTATGTCGTCCTCCTCTAAGAAAATGACATTTGTCGACACAAAAACCTTATCTTCCTTAGGATCATAGAAGAAACCACCTCTTGTTTCTTTTGGGTATCCTATGAATAGGCATAACTTTGAACGTCAATCCAACTTCTTTGGATTTGTCACAAGCACATGTGTTGGACAACCCCATATTCTGAAGTGACATAAACCACCTTTACGTCCTTTCCAGAGTTCAAAAGGTGTTTCAGAAACACTTTTTGAGGGCACATTATTCCTGCAGTCTCTACTGCGTAACTCCAAAAGGAACTAGGGAGATGAGCATAACTCATCATTGATCGAACCATGTCCAACAGGGTTCTATTTCTCCTTTTCGATACACCGCTTTGTTTGTGTGTGTGCCGGAGTCGAGAGTTGGGATTTAATTCCATGTTCTATCATATAGTTCGAATTTTAAATCCATGTACTCTCCACCTCGATCCGATCGAAGTGTTTTAATAGTTTTACCTAATTGATTTTCAACCTCAGTCTTGAATTCCTTGAACTTTTCAAGTGCTTCAGACTTGTGGTGCATTAGGTAAATATGCCAAATCTAGAATAATCATCTATAAAAGAGATGAAATATTCACATCCTCCCCTGGCTTTAACATTCATCGGACCGCAAAGGTCTGAATGTATAAGCTCAAGAGGCTCTTTGGCTCTATAACCTTTTCCACTAAAAGGTCTTTTAGTCATTTTGCCTTCCAGGCAGGATTCACATACAGGCAAAGTATTTTCTTCTAACTCATTTAGAAGTACATTCTTTACCAATCTCTCAATCCTAT
The DNA here is from genome assembly GCA_036507285.1 of Trichosanthes cucumerina. Lineage (NCBI taxonomy): Eukaryota > Viridiplantae > Streptophyta > Magnoliopsida > Cucurbitales > Cucurbitaceae > Trichosanthes > Trichosanthes cucumerina. The sequence continues at coordinate 56,207,452 of CM071838.1, forward strand.
TGAGATTAATGTGACCCAATCTTAGATGCCAAAGATGAGCATTTTCTTTAGGAGAAATTTTACGTTTCTTAGTTTGTGCGTTTGCAGTTTTAAATAATTCAGTGTTCAAAACCATTTTGACTGAATTAGGTCTTAAAACATACAACCCATTTTCTAATGAAGCTGAACATATTTCTATACCTTTCTTCAAAATAAACACTTTATTCATAGAGAAGGAAATAGAAATACATTGTTCTATAAGGCAAGAAATGGAAATAAGGTTTCTAGTAAACCATGGTATCACTAATATATTGTCCAACAATACATATTTCTTGCCAAAATAAAGCTTCATCGTGCCTACTGCTACAACTGAGACGACTTCTCCATTTCCAACCCAGAGCGTTATCTCTCCTTTCTGTAGCTGCTGCCAGGAATCAATTCCATGAAAAGAAGAGCAAACATGATTAGTGGCGCCTGAATCAAGTATCCAAGCAATTTTATCATTATCCACTTAACAAGATTCTAGGCAAAGTAAATCATATTTACCTTCCTTCTTCTTTTCTGCAATGTACTTCGGACAGTTCTGTTTCCAATGCCCGTCTTCGTTGCAGTGGAAACACTTTCCTTTGTCAGCAACGTCTTTCACTTTCTTGCCCTTCCAGGCGCGGCTTTGTCACTGTTTCCTTTTACCAACCTTCTTCATGTTCTTCTTCTTCCCTTTCAGTTTAAAAGAAGATGAAGCCATCATTTTTCCCCTGCAGGTCGAACCTCTGTGATAACTCCTACTGACAACATTTGCCTCACCTTTCGATCCCTGAATTTTCATCAAAGATTGAAAGGTCTGGAGTTCATTCAGAAGGGAGGTAAGGTTAAAAATAAGCTTGTTCATAACAACATTACTTCTAAACTGCAGGAAACTATCTGGAAGGGTTTCTAGAATGCGACTCATCGATGGAAGCACCATTCGACTCCGCGATGTTAAAGTGCACCATCATATCCGTGACATGATCCCAAGCAGGATGTACCTCTCGGCATCCTTGAGTTAAATATGTACTTTAGGGAATTATGTCGGGCCTGTGTGGATCATTGTCCAAACATACCGCATGAGAATCCATGATTTCCTTGGCAGTAATCATGCCCTCATGCTTCTTGGCTAATATGTCAGACATACTTGCCAACATGTAGACCTTGGCCTTATCATTGGCCTTGATCCATCGATCATATGCATCACGAACATTTCGTGGCGCATTCGAGCACAACACCGAGGACACTCCTCGCTTAGCACAAACTTCGATCATCCACTACCAATATAGTGTTGAGTTTGTTTTTCCACGTCATCATATTCTCTCCGGTTAACTTTTTCGCACTCAATAAGGAAATTATAGAGCTAGACATTTTTGCTGAAAATTTACAAACAAACTTGTATGAGTTTCTTGCTATAACTCTAATCCAATCATGTTTTAGCTAATTACCAAATGATTCCTAGGTCATTTATAATTTGCAATGATACTCCAAAGGTTTAGAATGTATGACACCGAAGGGTAATCAAAGACACTCCTCCTCTAGATCAAGACACTCTTGACCAAAACCTAATACCAAAATAACTCTTATTCCTATAGGTTTTAGTTACCATTTTTCGGTCAGGATACATACACAACTTATGTACCCCGTGAGTGTAATCCTCTGTCTTTAGATCCCAGAGTCTCCATCTAATAAAATCCGCCGAAGGGAGGACTAGATTGAAAAATAGTCTAAGAAAATCTTTATCCCTTTCGGGTGTCTACTATGTTCGATCCCCTATGATCAAGCCCTCCGAAGGGATTTTCTGGTCCATGCCAAACTAGCAGGCTGACCATAGTGATCTAACGGTGTAAACCGACAAAAGAGACCGTAGGTTTTGTTTTCAGTAAACCTGCTCCCACTCACTATAAGTACCCTATCCATTCATCTTGATATTGACTCATACAAACACCATCCGAAGGGGGACGCTCCCGTTTGCGCCACGAGGCCAAGTATGAGTCTCACGGTGTGAACTTCTCGGAGATAGCGTAGGTGGGAAAATATGTATCTCATACACTTTTCCTCCCACTGAATACTTTAAATTTTATAGGAATCTTACTTAGGCTAAAACTCGGGTAATTGTTTTACCTAACTCTATCAATATAACTCTTATATTGATTTTATCCTAAGTTTGTTAATATAACTCCTTATATTAAACCTAGGTTTCTATTTTATTAATCCCTTAATAAACCCGCTGACGCTACTGTAATTTATGAACTCTCTGATTAAATTTCACTCCCAAGTCAGTTTCGTAGTAGGGTGTTCCGCTTCCAGTCACCTTTAAATACCCCAACCTAGACAGAACTTTCCTTATACAGAGTTCCTCTTTTAATCATAGCTTATAAATTACTTGGTTCCTAATTTTAATCTAATTAGAACTAGATAACCTAAGGTCTATTATTTCCAAGTTCTAAACACTTTAAAACTAATAATTAACCTTAGGTGACATGCATACTATGTTATAGTGCTTGATCATTCATCACATGAATAATAAGACATTCATAGCATAATCATCTCATGATATATAATGCATGTCAATGATGTCCATAAATTAATATAACAACTTTATATTAATTAATCATGCAAAACTATATAATATAACTCTTTATATTATAAATGATGCATGAAAATGCTTAACCTAAGGTGGGATTTCTAAAACAAAAACATACATTATGCATGGTAATTATTACACAACAATTGCATAATTAAAATAGCAAAATTAGACCAATTTTGGCACCCTAAAATTAATTTTAATTAATATAATCTAATTATATTAATTAAAATTAAACAATTAAATATAAATTCAATATAAAACGTTTTTATATTTAATATATATAAAATAAATACGTTTTTAAATCCGCTTGAAGTCAATTAAATGCTTCCAAATGCCTCCGTTACTATGGCCAATGGCAGCGTTGCAACGCTGCACCTCGTCCGTTTCTACCCGTTGGAGTGCGTTGCGAAACGCCTTCGGCGTTGCAACGCTGAAGGCTGCGTTGCAACGTTGCCTCCTATGCGCGCCTCCTTCCACAAGCGCAACGGTTCAACGCCAATGAACAGCGTTGTAATGCTGCACACAAACAACAAACTAAATTCTCCAATTCTTGCTCGTTTTCGCTCCAATTTTCTCAGCAACCACCTTGCCTCGATTGACACGGACTTACAGAATCGATTTAAATAATAAAATGCCCAAAACGATAGGCCCTTACATTGAACAATTCAACGAAATTATGTAAATCTAAGTGCAAAAATCGAAACCATCTAATTTGTAAAACCGTTCATACATCTCATGCAAAACAGTAAATCCCACCTCGTTCTTGAAAAATCCAGAACGTAAATCAAGAACGCAATTGGGCTCTGATACCAATTGAAGGGAATCGAGTCCCGAAGCGGAAGCGATTGTGAATCGCGCGCTCTTGATTTAGTTGCAACGATTTTATTCAAGAACATATACAACTAGATTAAGCATATAAACATAATGGACAACAAGAATTATTACCTTTGAAGAATCTTTCTTCAAGTGCTGCTCTCTCCCAAGATCACGATCTCAGCAACAGGAACACGAACGGACGAAGACACGACCACTGGATCTTCTCCGTTGTTCTCTAGGTGAGGGAGGAATGTGGGTTCCCTTTAGGAGAGGTGAGGTATTTTGTGAGAGAGATGTTTGTGTTTTGGAACTTTTCCAACAACACAACAAAAGCATGGAATTACTTGACCTAGTTGCATCTCATGCAACCATATATATAGGGAAATAGGATAGAAATGACCATCCTACCCCTCTTTTATTCTCTCTTTAGTATATGGTTTATATGTGAATCTAATTCACATTAAAACTATATATTATATTAATTATATCATATATAATTGATATAACACCTCATGTATGAAATTGAACACTTCAATTTCATTCCTAACTTTATACCCTCAATATTACCATGTTGAGCCAACGAGGGACCTAATGGACCTACAATTAATGAGCTCCAATGATGTGAGATTAACTGAGCAAACTCTTTGATCCAGTTAATCAATATTCATTAACTACAAGTCACTCACTATAGACTTGTAGCCGCACTCTCCTCACCGTAGAGATAATATTGTGTCCACCGATATAGTCATTAACCATGAGTCGACCCTTCACAGGTTGTTCGTAATCATGGCTGGGTCAAATTACCGTTTTACCCCCGTGATTACCTCTTTGCTCCTTAAGCACCACTGATCCTCTAATGAACAACAAGTCTAAGGTCCTACCTTAGACTCATACCCTCATAGAGGGTGGGGCCCCGTTGTTCAAGACCTGGAGTCAGTTCTTAAGGGAACAACCTATCTAATTCCTTAGTGTAGGAATGAGTGAATTACATCTTGGACAATTAAGTTCCTAGCTACCTACGAGGTTTTGTCCCTAAGAAGGTAGGCTTATTGAGTCGGCTACAGGCCACTCTCACCCATACTAGTCTAAGGACAAACTCCTATAAGCAGGAGTTCTTAACTTGCTCAGGATTTAGATCGAGTCACTAATGACCATCTATAAATCACTAGTCTTATCCTGTTAACGGTGTTACACTGGTTAGACTAATGATTTGCGGTCCGATCTTGTATGAACTCTTCATACAGGATGCCCCCACTCGCATGTCAACTACATGAATGAGTTGGATTACCTCATTTGTACTAATTACAAAGTGGGTCGTATCCATGGTGTTACCAGAATGAGGTTTCCAACCTTATTCTTATACCATACACCTGTTGGGATTTTTGTCCTAATCTAATGTTTGTAAATTACTGTTTGAAATTAATAAGAGTTATTCATTTCATTACTTTGTGTCTCGCAATATTTACAAACTTTTCCAATAAACTAAGCTCCAGGGTCATTGAATTTATGAGAGAACTAGAACTTGAACGGTGTGTAGTGGACACACAAGAAGGATCATGTTTGAGTTAATGACCCGAACAGTCTACAGTATATAGATAGGGTTGGAGACCTAATCCTACTGTGGATGCGACCCGCTTTGTATTAGATACAAACGAGGTGATCTGACTCGTTCATGTGGTTGACATGCGAGTGGGGGCATCCTGTGCAATGAGATTGTACAAGACCGGACCGTGAATTATTAGACCTACTGATGTAACACCGTTGGCAGTAAGGACTAATAACTTCGTAGATGACCATTAGTGACTCGACCTGAATCCTGAGCGTGTTACGGACTTCTATCTGCGGGGGTCTGTCCTTTGACTAGTACGGGTGAGGGTGGTCACAGTTACTCGCCCAATATGCCTATCTTCTCAGGGACAGGACCAAGTAGGGAGTTGAGAACTTAACTACGCGAGATGGAATTCACTCGTTCCCGCCTTTAGGAAAACTAGAGGGGTTGTTCCCTTAAGTGCTGTCTCTAGGGCTTGGACAACGGGCACCCACTTTCTCACTGGCCCGAGAAGGGTGTTGTATATGGTTGGACCATCACAATGTGTTGTTCATTAGAGGAGCAGTGGGGACTTAAGGAACAAGAGGTAGACACATGGGTAAAACGGTAATTTGACCCAACCGTGTCTACGAACAACCTGTGAAGGGTCGACTCATGGTTATTGGTTATATCAGTGGACACGTAATATTCTGCACTGACGGGAGTGCAACTACGGGCTATAGTTGAGTGTTACAGTAGCTAATGAATGTTGAATAACCGGGTCAAAGAGTTTGATAGGTTAATCTCGGATCATTGAAGCCCGTCACTGTAGGTCCATTAGGTCCCTCGGTTGGCTCAATCTGGGTTAAAAGAAGGGTTAATGTTTTGGTATGAAATTGAAGTGTTCAATTTCACTTAGAGGCATTTATGTCATTTATATGAGATATGAATGATATAATATATAGTTTAATGTGAATGAGATTCATAATAAACTATAGGTTAGCCTAATTGTTGAATTAGGGCTAATTGGAGGAATTAATTGAGAGAAATTAAATTGGATGTGATTCAATTTAATTAATCCACAATTATCGCAAATGTGATTTACAATATGAAATATGAGATATCTTATATTATATGGTTATGCAAATATGATTTGCATAACCTATGGTTGTGGTAAATTGGTGATAATGTGGAGATTTTAACTCCACTATTTAATCCCTTCTTGCAAGAAGGAAATCATGCTTTTACTCTCATTTTATGGATTTCACCAAAGAGAAAAGTCTTTTTTTTCTCTCTAATTCTCTCCTCACCAAAACTCAAAAGAATCCCACCATTCTCCTTCTTTCCAAAAGAAGAACAACCAAGGTTCCAATTGGTGGTGTTTGTTCGGGTTTTGTTTCAGAGAAGCGTTTGTTGAGAAGCACGAAGTGTTCGTGACCAAGGAAGGAATCTTGAAGGATTGTCTACAACAAGTAAGTAGATTCTTCTTACTGTAATTTCTTCCTCATTATGTATGTTTAACTTAGATCTAAGTGTTAGATCATTTTAGCAATTTTCAAGTAGCTTAACGATACCTTTGACGATTCGATCGTCTTCCGCTGCGCGGGGATTTTCATTCCCTTCAAGACCATTTAGGTTATATTCTTGAACACAATCCAAATAGTGTCCACTACACTGATGTTCAAGATATATAAGTTATAACCTTGGAGCTTAGTTTATTGGATTTATAAAGCAAGACTGTAATTCTATCAAAACAAATAACCATTTATTTAATTGATCAAAATTACACAAGTTTAGGGCATAAATCCCAATAGTTGCAACGTCGCGCCTGACATCTCAACTCCGAATGGCGTTGCAACGCAAGTCTGCAACAGCTTCTCCTTCTGCACGGATAGCGTTGCGACGCTGATGAACAACGTCTCAACGCTGTCCTATGTACAACAATACACCTTGTTGAATTTTGCCCGTTTCCGCTCTGTTTCTTCACAGCATCTCATGCCACGAACGACACAGACTTACAGACTCGATTTACTTTCAATTATTCCCAAAACAACGGGCCCTTACATTTATCTTATTATCAGGATAGTAAATCTATTCTAAGTGCCAAAACCAAAACTTCTAATTGCAAACCACTAATTATCATCACATGAAAATTAATGCAAGCCACCTAATTTAAAGAAAATTTCAGAACACACAATGAAGAGCAACGTTAGACTCTGATACCAATTGACGGGAATGGATTTGCCGCAGCGAAAGCGTTGTGAAACGTCGTTGATTCGTTGTTGTTCTAATTTTCTTAAAACAGAAAGTATCTCTCATACGTTCCTAGGATAGACATGCTTTTTGAGAAGGAAAAAACAGTAAGTAAAATGTTACTAACCTTTTGAAGAACGCTTCTTCGATTTCCTCCTCGATCACGAACTCTTGATCCAACGATCTTCTCCAAAACATGAATCTAATCGCCAACGGAACTTAGAGGACACTTTCACTTGATCTTCTCGGTTGTTCTCGGGAGGTAGAGGGAGAGTTGTGAGACTCCCTTTGGAATTGGGTTATGGAGAAATGAAGAGAATTGAGAGAGAGAGCTTGAGAGAATTCACTTGCACTATTGGATTGAATTCCAAAAAGTGGCAAGATTGCTTATGGAATGTCTCACTTTCCACCTATTTATAATGGTGTGTGGTGGAGTTAAAATCTCCACCAATTTACCATTTACCACAACCATATGATATGCAAATCATATTTGCATATCACATAATTTAAGGTATCTCATACCTTATTATACAAATCATATTTGTATAATTGTGAAATTTTAAATTGAATCATATTCAATTTAATTTCTCTCAATTCAATTTCTCCAAATTAGCCCTAATTAATCAATTAGGCTACAATATAGTTTATTATCAATCTCATTCACATTAAACTATATATTATGTCCATCTTTTTCATGAATTTAAACACTTCAAATCCACTCCAAACTGTAAACCCTCATTTTGTCCAATTTGAGCCAACCGAGGGACCTAATGGACCTACAATTGACGAGCTCCAATGATACGAGATTAAACCGATCAAACTCTTTGACCTGGTTAATCAACATTCATTAACTACGACAACACTCTACTAAAACTCGTAGCTGCACTCTCATCACTGTAGGACAAGTTGTGTCCATCGATATAACCAATGCCCATGAGTCGTCCCTTCACAGGTTGTTCATAGTCATGGTTGGGTCAAATTATCGTTTTACCCCTTTGTCTACTTATTGTTCCTTAAGTCCCACTGCTCCTCTAATGAACAAATTTGTTGCATGGTCAAACCATAAACAACATCCCTCTCGGGCCAATGAGAGGATGGGTGCCCGTTGTCCAAGCCCTGGAGACAACACTTAAGGGAATAACCCTTCTAATTTTCCTAGATCGGGAATGAGTGAATTCCTTCTTGCGTCATTAAGTTCCCAGCTCCCGACGTGATCCTGTCCCAAGAAGATAGGCATATTGGGTGTACTTTGGACACCCTCACCCGTACTATTCAAAGGACAGACCCCCGTAGACAGGAGTCCGTAACACGCTCAGGATTAAGGACGAGTCACTAATGGTCATCTACGAAGTTATTAGTCCTATATTGTTAACGGTGTCACATTAGTAGGTCTAATAATTCACGGTCCGGTCTTGTACAATCTCATTGCATAGGATGCCCCCACTCGCATGTCAACCACATGAACGAGCTTGATCACCTCGTTTGTATCTAATACAAAGCGGGTTGCATCCCTAGTGTTGCCAGGATGAGGTTCCCAACCCTATCCATATATTGTAGACTATTCGGGTCATTAACGCGAACGTGATCCTCCCCGTGTGTCAACTACATACCATTCAAGTTTTAGTTCTCTTATATAATATGACCCTGGAGCTTAGTTTATTGGATTAAGTTTATAAAATGCGAGATACAAAGTTTGATAAATAAATAACATTTATTTATTAAAACAATAAGTATTACAAACTTCACGAGATTAGGACATACATCCCAACATATCTCGTCCTTCAATCATTAACCATGGGTCGTGCATAATACTTACTTGGTTGTCGTTACCAATCTTCTATCTATATCCCTTCTAAAAAGTTCACACCCCCATAAAATATTACTCCAAGTATACGATGGATTTAAACCAAGATTGGCCTTTAGAAAATCTCCTGACTAGAAATATCTTCCACGCATCACACGAGAAAGCAGACTATCTTGCTTCTGGATCAGACGTTGGCTTTGCTTGGCTAGCATGGCCTGGTTGAACAATGTTATATCCCTGAAACCCATTCCCCCTCTCTCTTTTAGGATACAAAATCGTTCCCATCTTTGCCACTAATTTTTCCTCCCATTATCACTGGTGCCCTACGCGAATTTAACACAAAGAGAATTTAAATCAGTGCATAAACCTTTTGGCAATTGGAAGCAGCTCATAGTATAAATAGGAATAGGCTGAGCAACTGCCTTAATTAACACTTCCTTTCCACCTGTTGAAAAAATTTTATCTTTCCTCCCGTGCAGAACTCTCCAAACCCGATCTCTAATCGAGAAAAAAATCTGTGATTTATTTTTGAATAATTACGTCCCAACTCTCAGCACCTAGTATGCAACAGAAGAATGGTGTATCGGAGAGGAGAAATAGAACCCTGTTGGACATGGTTTGGTCGATGATGAGCTATGCTCGTCTCCCTGATTCTTTTTGGGGTTATACAGTGGAGACTACGGTGTATATTTTGAACAACGTTCCGTCAAAGAGGGTTTGTGAAACACCTTTCGAACTTTGGAATGGACGTAAATGCAGTTTACACAATTTAAGAATTTGGGGATGTCCGACCCATGTGTTGGTGTCAAACCCGAAAAAGTTGGAACCCCGTTCAAAATTGTGCTTATTTGTAGGTTACTTAAAAGAGACTAGGGGTGGTCTATTTTTCGATCCTAAGCAAAATAGGGTGCTTGTGTCGACAAACGCCACTTTTCTTGAGGAAGACCACGTCAGGAATCATTTACCTAGAAGCAAAATCGTGTTAAATGAAATGGATAATTCATCAACAAGAGTTGCTAATGGGGCTAGTACGTCAACAAGTGTTGTTGATCCTAGCACGTCTAGTCAAGTCCATTGCAAAGAGTTGAGAATGCCTCGACGTAGTGGGAGGGTTGTGAGACAACCTAAACGTTACATGGGTTTAGCTGAAACCCAAGTCGCCACCCCTGATGATGAATGCGAGGACCCATTGACCTATGATCAGACAATGGCAAACGTTGACAAAGACAAATGGATTAAAGCTATGAACCAGGAAATGGAGTTGACACACTTCAATTCTGTCTGGGAGCTTGTGGTCCAACCGGATGGGGTAAAACCCATAGGTTGCAAAAGGATCTACAAGCGTAAACGTGGCGTAGATGGGAAGGTGTAGACCTTCAAAGCACGACTAGTGGCAAAGGGTTTTACCAAGGTTGAAGGGGTTGACTATGAGGAAACCTTTTCACATGTTTCCATGGTAAAGTCAATCAGGATCTTTCTGGCCATTGCCACATATTATGACTATGAGGTATGGCAGATGGATGTCAAGACCGCTTTTCTGAATGACAACCTTGACGAGACCATCTACATGGACCAACCCAAGGGGTTCATTACCCAAGGCCAAGAGCAAAAGGTTTGCCGGCTTCATAGGTCTATTTATGGACTAAAACAAGCCTCGAGGTCTTGGAATATAAGGCTTGATGAGGCGATCAAATCTTATGGCTTTGATCAGAATGTTGACGAGCCTTGTGTCTACAAGAAAATTGTCAACAACAATGTCACATTTTTGATATTATATGTGGATGATATCCTTCTCATTGGGAATGAGGTAGGATTTCTTACTGACATAAAGAAATGGTTGGCTTCGCAATTTCAAATGAAAGATTTGGGAGAAGCACAACATGTTCTAGGTATCTAGATTGTCCGAAACTGGAAGAACAGAACGCTGACCATGTCTCAAGTGTCTTATATTGACAAGATGTTGTCTAGATATAAGATGCAGAACTCCAAGAAGGGCTTGTTGCCTTTCAGGCATGGGGTTCACCTGTCTAAGGCTTAATGTTCTAAGACTCCTCAGGAGGTTGAGGATATGAGACGAATCCCTTATGCTTCAGTTGTTGGGAGTCTCATGTACGCGATGTTGTGTACTAGGCTCGACATCTGTTATGCAGTTGGGATTGTCAGTAGGTATCAATCCAATCCATGATTAGATTACTGGACAGCCGTAAAGGCAATCCTCAAGTATCTTAGGAGAATGAGGAACTACAACCTAGTGTATGGGAGTGGGGATTTGATACTTACGGGATACACACAGACTCGACTTTCTTTTCGCATCGATAAGGATTCTAGGAAATCCACTTCGGGTCAACCTTCATTCCGAATGGAGGAGTCAGAGTACGGCAAAAGCATTAAGCAGAATGCATCGATTCCACTATGGAAGTAGAGTATGTTGCGGCTTGTGAAACTGCAAAGGAAGCTGTTTGGCTTAGGAAGTTCATGATAGATTTGAAAGTTGTTCCAAATATGAACTTGTCGATCACCCTGTTTTGTGACAACAGTGGTGCTGTAGCCAACTCGAGAGAGCCTCGGAGTCATAAGAGGGGCAAGCACATTGAGCGGAAGTATCACCTGATACGGGAGATTATGCACCGCGGTCACGTGATGATCCACGCAGATAGAAGGCGTCGAGCACAACGCTTCTCGATCCATTTACAAAGGCCCTCACGGCTAAGGTGTTTGAGGGTCACCTAGAGAGTCTAGGTCTTCGAGTGCTTCCTGACTAGGGCAAGTGGGAGTATTGTAAAGGGTATTCAATGCCCTATTTTATTGTAATTTATTGTACATTTCAAAAATGTATTTTTTACTCCACTAGCTTAGTCCAAGTGGGAGTTTGTTGGGATGTATGTCATAATCTCGTACTTGTTTGTAATACTTATAATTGAAATAAATAAGAGTTATTTCTTTCATCACTTTGTGTCTCGCATTTTTACAAACTTTGTCTAATAAACTAAGCACCAGGGTCATTGAATTATGAGAGAACTAGAACTTGAACGGTGTGTAGTGGACACACAGGGAGGATCACGTTCGAGTAAATGACTCGAACGGTCTACAGTATATGGATAGGGTTGGAGACCTAATCCTGGATACGTTGTGGATGCGACCCGCTTTGTATTAGATACAAACGAGGTGATATGACTCGTTCATGTGGTTGACATGTGAGTGGGGGGCATCTTGTGCAATGACATTGTACAAGACCGGACTGTGAATTATTAGACCTACTGATGTAACACCGTTGACAATATAGGACTAATAACTTCGTAGATGACCAATAGTGACTTGACCTTATTCCTAAGCGTGTTACGAACTCCTTTCTGCGGGGGTCTGTCCTTTGACTAGTACGGGTGAGGGTGGTCACTGTTACTCGCCCAATATGCCTATCTTCTCAGGGGCAGGACCACGTGGGGAGCTGGGAACTTAACTACGCGAGATGGAATTCACTCGTTCCCGACCTTAGGAAAACTAGAGGAGTTGTTCCCTTAAGTGCTGTCTCCAAAGCTTGGACAACGGGTACCCACCCTCTCACTGGCCTGAGAGGGGTGTTGTATATGGTTGGACCATTATAACGTTGTTGTTCATTAGAGGAGCAGTGGGGACTTAAGGAGCAAGAAGTAGACACAGGGGTAAAACGGTAATTTGACCCAGCAGTGTCTACGAACAACCTGTGAAGGGTCGACTAATGGGCATTGGTTATATCAATAGACACAACTTGTCCTACAGTGATGGGAGTGCAGTTATGGGCTTTAGTGGAGTGTTATCGTAGATAATGAATGTTGATTAACCGGGTCAAAGAGTTACAGGTTAGTCTCGAATCATTGGAGCCTGTCACCTGTAGGTACTTTAGGTCCCTCGGTTGGCTCAAACTGGATACATAGAGGGTTTACAGTTCGGTGTGGATTTGAAGTGTTCAAATTCATTAAAAGGGTATTGATGTCATTTATATGAGATATGATTGACATATTATATAATTTAATGTGATTGAGATTCATAATAAACTATAGGTTAGCCTAATTGTTTAATTAGGGCTAATTTGGAGAAATTGGATTGAGAGAAAATTAAATTGATTGTGATTCAGTTTAAAATCCATAATTATACAAATGTGATTTGTATAATGAGATATGAAATATCTTATTATATGTGGTTATGCAAATATGATTTGCATAACCTATGGTTGTGGTTAAATGGTAAATAGGTGGAGATTTCAACTCCACCTATCCCCATTATATAAACCCTTTGCAAGAAGAATTTGGTAAGGATAAGTTTCATTTTTTGGATTCTCACTAAAAGAAACTTACAATTCTCTCCTTCTCTCAAATCCTCTCCTCTCTTTCACCAAAAGGAGTCTCACTCACTCTCCTTCTACCTAAGGAGAACAACCTGTTGGGATTTGTGCCCTAAAACTCGTAGTTTGTAATTATGTTCTAATTATTGTAATAAAGTGTTATTATTTCAATAAAATGTTATTGTTCGTTATCTACGAGTTTTCCTTTATTTAAACCCTAAATCCAATAAACTAAACATCCAAGGTCATTAAATGAATCTCTAATCAATGTAATGTACATAAAAGGGATCTCGGTTCGAGATACAAACCTAAAAGGGTCTATAGTTGGGGATAAGGTTTTGGTACCTTACCCTGGTTAAACTATGGTTATGACCCACTTTGTATTTGATACAAACACTATGATCCTAACGTGTTTGTGTAGATGACATGTGAGTAGAGATATCCTATGTAATGAGATTACATAAGACCGGACCACAAAATAGTAATCTCTAGTCAGAACTCAGTTGACTAGTTAGGTTTCTATTTCACTAGGGATGACCTAGGCAACTTGATCTCAATCCTGAGCAGTTTTCTACTTAACTCCTGTCATGAGGGATTGTCCTTTGACTAGTATGGGTGAGAACAGCAGATTCACGACTCAATATGCCTACCTTCTTGGGGACAAGACCGAGTGAGCGGTGGGAACTTAACTTAGCAAGATGGAATTCACTCCTTCCCTTTGCTAGGGTAAGTAGAGGAATGTTTCCTTAAGTGGTGTCTCCGGACTTGAACAAAGGGCCCGACCCTCTCATTGGCCCGAGATGGACTCTGCTTTGTTGGTAGGACCACAAACAAATTGTTAATTGAGAGGAGCACCGTACTTAAGGTATAAGATGTAACCCAAGGGTAAAACGGTAATTTGACCCACCGGTGTTACGAACATTCGTGAAGGATTGACTTGTCATATTGGTCAAGATCCATGGGCACGAGAAATATATCTCGCAGTGAGAAGAGTGCAAATTGTGGGACTTTAGTGGAGTGTTCCCATGCAGCTTAACAAATGTTGATTGGGAGGTTAATGAGATTAACCGAGCAATCTCATATCGTTGGAGCTTCGATCAGAGGTCCATTAGGTCCACCTTCTAGCTCGTAAAGGGTTCTTAGATCATTAGAATTTGAAATGTTCAAATTCATTAGGGAATAAACTTAATGTATATTGATACAATATAATATATGGTTTTGGAACTATATATTATAAATTTAATGTGGAAATGATTCATATTAAATTTTGTGATAGAATTAAATATTTGAAAGAGTTCAAATATTAAATGTGAATGTGATTCATATTTGAAAACTATAGGTTAAAACATAATGTGCATGAGATGTACATTAAACTATAGTATAAAGGGTAAAATAATTAAATATGATTTAATGATTAAATTAATACTATATTTGAATTAAATATGATTTAATTTAATATAATTAATTAATTAATTAATTAATTTATATATTATTAATTGGGAACGTGTCGAGGACACGCTTCACTACTCCCCCAACTCCTCGATAGGGAGTGGGAGTTGCCCACTGAAGGTTTTTCTTCTCCTGGTGAGAAGAAGAAGGGAATTGATCGATTAATTAGATTGAACTCACAGAAGAAATTCACTCTCTCTCACTCTCATTCCCAAAAATTATCCAAAAGTTGGAATCCTTCTCACAAAGGATTTTGTTCTAAGTTGAATCTCAGAGGATAGGAGGTTTTCCAAATTGGTGGTGTTCTGTTGGTGAAAAACAAAGAACTTTTGAAGTTCTTGAGTTGCTGAACATTGGAGCAAGGAGTTGTTGTTCTGTTAAACTACAAAGGTAATTCCTTCTTCCCTTATGTTTAATTGTTAAACTTAGTTTGTTTGTATACAATTAATCCATGTCTAATAGGATTAGAATTTCATGCTTGTTCTGTATTTATCAATGTACTGTTTTTTGTTTTAAGCAAAACAATCAAGCACATTAACGATCCCAAACACTTTTTCGCTGCTCAAGGAGATTAGATCTCCATCACAACCGAGAAGCCCTTTCGGAGGTGTCCGGATTGCTCGATTTTCGTTGAGATCGAGATCGCAAAGTGTTCGTGACCGGAGAAGGAAATCGCGAAGAACGGTTCTTCAACAAGTAAGTGTATTCCCTTGCTGTTTTTTTCCTTCTTTAAAGCATGTAGCCTAGGATTTATATGATAAATTCGGTTTTAAGAAAACATTTTTCTAACGAAACCACGACGATTAAATCGTCTTTTCTGCTGCGAGAGTTTTATTCTCTTCAGAAGGATGCATTGTCACCCCTTCTTCGTGTTTGAAGGATGTGCCACGGTTCCTTCACCAAGTTCAAATGACGTGTTGTTTTTCATTTTCCATGTTCGAAGCTTACATCGTTACTCATTCTCAAAGTTTGAAGGTTGCATTGTCGCTCATTCGCAAAGTTTAAAGGATGTGTCACTTTCCGTTCTTCATTTTCGAAGGATGCGCCATCGTTCCTTCTCCATGTTTAAAGGACGCACCATTGGTCATTCTCCATGTTTGAAGTTTACATCATTGCTTCTTCTCTAAGTTTGAAGGTTGCTTCATCTCCTTGCCATCTCAAAGTTTGAAGTATGTGTCGTCGTTCCTTCTCAAATTTTGAAGGTTGCGTCATCACTTATTCTCAAAATTTGAAGGATGCGTCGTCACCCTTCTTAAAGTTTGAAGGTTGCATCGTCGCTCCTGCTCAAAGTTTGAAGGTTGGATTTTTGCTCCATCTCCAAGTCCAAAGGCTACGTCGTTGCCTTGCCATCCTCAAGTTTGAAGGCTACATCGTTGCTTACCCTCTAAAGTTTGAAGGTTTCATCATCCCCCTCCAACCCCAAGTTCGTAGGTTGCGTCGTCGCCTCGTCTCCAAGTTTATAGGTAACAGGGTCACCTTTGTTCGTAACAGTAATAGGGCCACCTTCATTTGTAAGGTAACAAGGTCGCCATTGATATTGAAGCTAAAAGAGCAACGATGGTGAGTTGTCCTTAGACTAAACTAGGAGCCATTTTCACATTCAATGTTAAAATTGCAATAGTTGTGAAGGTGAATTATCCTTAGCCTAAGCTAGAAGCCTCTGTCACCTTCAATTCTGAAGTCGCAAAGTCGTGAGATGTTGAAGCTGCAAAGTCGTGAAGATGAACTGTCCCTAGTTGAAGCTAGGACCCTTTCTCACCTTCGATGTTGAAACCACAAGGTCGTGAAGGTGAACTATCCCTAGCCGAAGCTAGGAGGCTTTATCACCTTTGATGCTTAAGCCACAAAGTCATGAAGGTGAACTGTCCGTAGCCAAAGCTAGGAGCCCTTGTCACCTTCAATGCTAAACCTGCAAAGTCTCTAGCGGCTTCAAGCATTCGACGACCTCCGACGGCTACATGGATCTGCAGCGGTGGAGTCTTCATGAGATCTGGCCGGCGTGGAAGTAACTCCATGAACAAAGGGTGACTGCATTGGCGTATCACGTGCAGCGGATTTGGGCGACGACGTGCGACGGTGGCTCCAGCTTTGCGGCTTGACGGCGAGGCGTGACTTCCTCACGGCTGCATCGACCTGGGAGACGTGGAGCTTTGGCTAGATGCGTTCGCACGACAATGACGGCTGAAGACGATGGCCAACGGACGAAGGTTTCGCAAAACCCGACGACGACTTCTCGAACTGCAAGGGTCGCGACTGTCGGCTAACGTGCGACGGGGGAATGGCGGCTGGGGCGTCTTTCTTCCTCAGTGTGATGTCGTGAAGACCTTAGCGACGGCTGGACGAAAAATCACAGTGCCTGTCGGCTGCTTCTCACGTGAAGAGGAAGAAGGAGATGGTCAACCCTTGAAGAACGTGCCAAACAAGAGAATGAGAAAACCCTAATTCCAAAACCTTTAAGAAAATTATAAAAATGCCCCTCTCTCAACTCATAACTACTAAAATGCCCCTTGAGCTCATTTCAATGTAAAAAAAAGAAGATTTTAATCAACCAAAATTCTCAAATTAGGTAACTCGCGTGATTAAACAATGTAATATCTTGAAAACCCAACCTTCCATGGACCTCGAATTTTTTGTTCCCAAAAATATGTCAGAAGTGGGATTTGAACCCACGCTCTCTCACAAGAACCAGAACTTGAGTCTGGCACCTTAGACCACTCGACCATCCTGACAATTTTGACATAAATTTCAAATTTTAAGTAACTATTCTAAATATTTGGATTCCAACTTAAAATTTTGCTAAAGATAAAGTCAAATCCGAATAGGATTTACACTATCTAGGCATAATTTGGTTTAATTTGACTTGGTTTGATAACCTGAAATGCACCTTTACTTGGATGCCCAATACCAATGGACTCAAATTTTCTACAGTTCTGCACTGACCAACCCAACAAAAGTCCACTCATTAGCCACAAACAAAAACTACCCACAAAAAAAAATCTCATAAATTTTATTTCGACAATGTTGAAATAACCATACAAATATACAATCAATTATATTATATTTATAATTTAACCAACAAGCAAATAATTCAACTGACATAAAATATGGACGTATGATTAAAAGATCCTCAAGTTTGAATTTTTCATCCCAAATGTTGTTAAATTAAAAAATTCCTTTATTATTCTATTTAAAAAATCCATTTTCTTTCCATACTTATATAAATTTAATTTGTATTATATAAAAAAATAGGTGGTTTATATAAATTTAATTTTGATGTATGGGTTGTTGGGAGAAAAATAGAAATAATAATAATCACAAATTAATTACTTTATTAAATCTCCCCTTCCACAGGATAAGCCAAGAAGATCAAAGTCCCAAATAATAAAATGAAAAGATAGGGAAAAGAGAACGAGACCAAATTTATATTGGTTCGCCCCAAACTTGGGACTACGTCCAGTCTTATGCAACTATAGGTTCTACTATAATAGGAGATTACAAAAAAAAAAAGTTTCACAATTCAGCGCCACAAACTAACTCTCAATAGCCCAATAAAGACTATTGACTTCCAAGTATCATAACCCGATAGGTTGGGATAAATAATAAAGAAAAACTTTCAACCCCACAAGAGAAAACCCATTTTTTCTCTCAAAATACTCACTGCCACATAAAAGAAGAAGAAAAGGTCTCACAGAGTTGTTCATGCCGCAAAATGTCTTACACCCACGAATTTTTCTTTCTACTTCGCAAACTCCAAGGCTAAAAAAAATACCTGAAAAACAAAACAAACTCACAAAATAGACAACCATCAAATATAATTGTAGTGCATCTGTGCTCGCCCCGAGGTATGGGCTCGCTACTTGGATTTGTCTCGTAGACGAAAAAGACAAACACGTACTCCCACTTCAGCTAAGTGGTACTAACTGAAATCTTCTTCAACTCTCAACCACTGTTCTTGAAAAAGATACACTCTAAGAAGGGATTGAATCTTCTATTTAAGTTTGTTGTCAATTTAGAGACTTTACCCTTGACCTTAGCAACTACTCTGACATGCCTCCACTCGCCTAGGCGAATTCTTCAATTTAACTATCCGTCTGACAATTTAGGGTTCATGATAGCCATAAACTTTCTCCCCTGAACTTCTCAATTGTTCCTTAACTGAAGGATCTTGGTCTGACTGATCAAACTTGGCTGTCATTGTTTCTAGCTCTGAAGGAATGAAAATCCTACGCAGCAAGAAAACGATTGAATCGCCGTGGTATCGTTGTGAAAAACGCTTTCTTAAAATTGTTTCTATCACATAAAAACTAGATTAAACATGCTTTAGAAGGGAAAAATAGTAAGGAATACTTACTTGTTAAAGAGTCGTTCTTCATGTTTTCCTCCTCCAGTCACGAACTCTTCGCGAACACGATCTCAACAAACTCGATCTCCTCGAACAAACCAACGAATCGGACACCTCCGATAGGCTTCTCGGTTGTTATCTTTTAGGTAGAAGGAGAGTATGTGGGACTCCCTTTTGATGAAAGGGAGGAGAGATTGAGAGAAGAAAGTTGAGAGAATTCTTGGTGTTGTTTTGGTGAGAAAACCAAAAAATGAGACAATGCACACCAAAAGCCTTCTTGCAAAGGCTTTAAATAATGGTCATAGGTGGAGTTGAAATCTCCACCTATTTACCATTTAACCACAACCATAGGTTATGCAAATCATATTTGAATAACCACATTTAATAAGATATCTCCTATCTCATTTTACAAATCACAGTTGTTTAATTGTGGATTTTAAATTGAATCACATTCAATTTAATTTTTCTCAATTCAATTTCTCCAAATTAGCCCTAATTAAACAATTAGGCTAAGCTATAGTTTATTATGAACCTCATTCACATTAATCTATATAATATATCAATCATATCTCATATAAATGACATAATTACCCTTTAATGAATTTGAACACTTCAAATCCACACCAAAACTATAAACCCTCTATTTATCCAGTTTGAACCAACCGAGGGACCTAATGGACCTACAGGTGACGAGCTCCTATGATCTGAGACTAACCTGCACTCCCGTCACTGTTAGACAAGTTGTGTCCATTGATAGAACCAATGCCCATGAGTTGACCCTTCACAGGTTGTACGTAGACACTGCTGGGTCAAATTACCGTTTTACCCATTTGTCTACTTCTTGCTCATTAAGTCCCCACTGCTCGTCTAATGAACAACAACATTGTAATGGTCCAACCATATACAACACCCCTCTTGGGCCAGTGAGAGGGTGGGCGCCCGTTGTCCAAGCCCTGGTGACAACACTTAAGGGAACAACCCCTCTAGTTTCCCTAAATCCAGGAATGAGTGAATTCCATCTCGCGTAGTTAAGTTCCCAGCTCCCCACGTGGTCGTGTCCCTGAGAAGATAGGCATATTGGGCGAGTAACTGTGACCACCCTCACCTGCATTTAGTCAAAGGACGCACCTCACTTTTACGAGAGTCCGTAACACACTCAGGATTAAGGTCAAGTCACTATTGGTCATCTACGAAGTTAATAGTCCCATACTGTTAACGGTGTTACATCTGTAGGTATAATAATTCACGGTCCGGTCTTGTACAATCTCATTGCATAGGATACCCCCACTCGCATGTCAATCACATGAATGAGTCAGATCACCTCGTTTGTATCTAATACAAAGCGGGTCGAATCCACAACGTATTCTGGATTAGGTCTCCAACCCTATCCGTATACTGTAGACCGTTCAGGTCATTAACTCGAACGTGATCCTCCCTGTGTGTCCACTACACACCGTTTAAGTACTAGTTCTCCCATAAATTCAATGACCCTGGAGCTTAGTTTATTGGACAAAGTTTGTAAAATTGCGAGACACAAAGTGATGAAAGAAATAACTCTTATTTATTTCAAATGGTAATATTACAAACAAAACGAGATTAGGACATACATCCCAACAAACTCCCACTTGGACTAAGCTAGTGGGGTAAATAATACATTTCTCAATTGTACAAGAATTATAATAAAGTAATACAATAAACTAGGGCATTGAATACCCTTTACAATACTCTCACTTGCCCTAGTCAGGAAGCACTCGAAGACCTAGACTCTCTAGGTGACCCTCAAACACCTTAGCCGTAAGGGCCTTTTTAAATGGATCAGCAACATTGTGCTCCGACACTATCTTCGTGACTGTCACGTCGCCGCGGTGCACAATCTCCCGTATCAAGTGATACTTCCGCTCAATGTGTTTGCCCCTCTTATGACTCCGAGGCTCTCTAGAGTTGGCTACAACACCACTGTTGTCACAAAACAGCGTGATCGACAAGTTCATATTTGGAACAACTTCTAAATTCGTCATGAACTTCCTAGCCCAAACAGCTTCCTTTGCAGCTTCACAAGCCGCAACGTACTCAGCTTCCATAGTGAAATCAGCGATGCATCCCTCTTGATCCTTCGCCATACTATAGCTCCTACATTCAGAATGAAGGTTGACCCCGAAGTAGATTTCCTAGAATCCTTGTCTTAAAGTCAGAATCTGTGTATCCCGTAAGGATCAAATCCCCACTCCCATACATAAGGTTGTAGTTCCTCGTTCTCCTAAGATACTTGAGGATTGGCTTTACGGCTGTCCAGTGATCTAATCCTGGATTGGATTGATACCTACTGACAATCCCAATTGCATAACAGATGTCGGGCCTAGTAACAGCATGGCATACATGAGGCTCCAAACAGCTGAAACATAAGGGATTCGTCTCATATCCTCAACCTCTTGAGGAGTCTTAAGACATTGATCCTTAGACAGGTGAACCCAATGCTTGAAAGGCAGCAAGCCCTTCTTGGAGTTATGCATCTTATATCTAGACAACATCTTGTCAATATAAGACGCTTGAGACATGGCCAACGTTCTGTTCTTCCGGTTCCTAACAATCTGGATTCCTAGAACATACTGAGCTTCTCCCAAATCTTTTATTTGGAATTGTGAAGCCAACCATTTCTTTACGTCAGTAAGAAATCCTACCTCATTCCCAATGAGAAGAATATCATCCACGTACAATATCAGAAATGCGACAGTTTTGTCAACGATTTTCTTGTAGACACAAGGCTCATCAACATTCTGATCAAAGCCATAAGATTTGATCGCCTCATCAAACCTTATATTCTAAGACCTCGAGGCTTGTTTCAGTCCATAAAGAGACAAACCTTTTGCTCTTGGCCTTGGGCAATGAACCCCTTGGGCTGGTCTCGTCAATGTTGCCATTTGGAAAGGCGGTCTTGACATCCATCTACCATACCTCATAGTCATAATATGCGGCAATGGCCAGAAGGATCCTGATCGATTTTACCATGGCAACAGGTGAAAAGGTTTCCTCATAGTCAATCCCTTCAACTTGGGTAAAACCCTTTGCCACTAGTCGTGCATAGAAGGCCTGCACCATCTCATCTACGCCACATTTACGCTTGTAGATCGATTTTCAACCTACAGGTTTTACCCCATCCGCTTGATCCACAAGCTCCCAGACGGAATTGAAGTAAATCGACTCCATTTCCTGGTTCATAGCTTTAATCCATTTGTCTTTGTCAACGTCTTCCATTGCCTAATCGTAGGTCAATGGATCCTCACAGACATCATCAGGGGTGACGACTTGGGTTTCAGCTAAACCCATGTAACGTTCAGGCTGTCTCACAACCCTCCCACTACGTCGAGGCATTCCCAACTCTTGGGAACGAACTTGACTAGACGTACTAGGATCAACAATACTTGTTCATGTACTAGCCCCATCAGCAACTCTTGCTGATGTACTGTCCATTTCGTTTAACACGATTTTGCTTCTAGGTAAATGATCCCTGACGTGGTCTTCCTCAAGGAAAGTGGTGTTTGTCGACACAAGCACCCTATTTTCCTTAGGATCGAAAAATAGACCACCCCTAGTCTCTTTTGGGTAACCTACAAATAGGCACAATTTTGAACGACGTTCCAATTTTTTCGAGTTTGACACCAACACATGGGTCGTGCATCCCCAAATTCTGAAATGGTGTAAACTGCCTTTACGTCCATTCCAGAGTTTGAAAGGTGTTTCACAAACACTCTTCGACGGAACGTTGTTCAAAATATACACTGCAATCTCCACTTCGTAACACCGAAAAGAATTAGGGAGACGAGCATAGCTCATCATCGACCGAACCATGTCCAACAGGGTTCTGTTTCTCCTCTCCGATACACCATTCTGCTGTGGCATACCAGGTGCTGAGAGTTGGAACGTAATTCTGTGTTCTATCATATTGTCCTGGAATTCTGTGTCCATATACTCTCTATCTTGATCCGATCGAAGTGTTTTTATGGTTTTACCTAGCAGATCCTCAACCTCAGTCTTGTACTCCTTGAACTTTTCAAGAGTTTCAGACTTCCTATGCATTAGGTAAATATACCCATATCTCGAATAGTAATCTATGAAAGATACAAAGTATTCGTAGCCACCTCGTGCTTTAACACTCATCGAACCACAGAGGTCAGAGTGTATAAGCTCAAGGGGCTCTTTGGCTCTATATCTTTTTCCACTAAAAAGACGTTTGGTCATTTTGCCTTTGAGGCATGACTCACACACCGGTAAAGAGTTTTCTTCCAACTCGCTTAGAAGTCCACTCTTCACTAGTCTCTCAATCCTATTGAGATTAATATGGCCTAACCGTAGATGCCAAAGATGGACATTTTCTTTAGGAGAAATTTTCACTCTCTTAGTTCGTGTTTCTATTGTTTTAAATAATTCAGTATTTAAAACACTTTTGACCGAATTAGATTTCAAAACATACAAATTATTCTCAAGTGAAGCGAAACACAAGAAATTTCCATTTCTAGAAATAAACGCTTTATTACTAGAAAAATTTACAAAAATAGAGTGTTCAAGCAGGCAGGAAATAGAAACTAGGTTTCTAGTAAACCCTGGAACTATATACATATTATCCAATAAAATGTAATTCCTGCCGAAATAGAGCTTCACCGTGCCGATCGCTGCAACAGAGACAACCTCCTTGGATCCAACCCGTAGAGTCACCTCACCCTCTCACATCTACTGCCAGGAACTAATTCCCTGAAAAGAAGAACAAACATGGTTAGTGGCGCCTGAATCCAATATCCAGGCGGAGTCATTACTCTCCACTAAACAGGTTTCTGTTACCAGTAAATCACATTTACCTTGATTCTTCCTGTCGGCAAGGAACTTGGGACAGTTACGCTTCCAGTGGCCGTCCCAGTTGAAACACTTTCCTTTCTCTGCAACTTCCTTGACCTGTTTGTCCTTTTGGACGGCAGCGCGGTCAGCTTTGCCCTTCTTCATCTTCTTCTTCTTCCCTTTCCGGTGAGAAGGAGTCACAGATTTTGTCCCAGAGGTCGAACCCCTGTGATAAGACCTGAAGGCAACATTTGCCTCAGTTTCCGATGTCATGATCCTCATCAAGGACTGGAAGTTCTGTAGCTCGTTCAGAAGGGTGGTCAGAGTGTAGCTAATTTTATTCATAACAGTATTGCTATGAAACTGAAGGAACCTCTTCGTAAGAATCTCCAGAATAAAGCTGACCTGGCTCGAATCATCGATCGAAGCCCTGTTCATCTCCGCCAGATTAAAGTGGGTCATCATGTCCAGAACGTGTTCACAGACAGACGCCCCTTCTTTCATCCGGGCGTTGAAGACGTGTTTGAGCGAAACATGCCGGACCTGAAAGGACTGTTGTCCAAACATTTCCTGCAATGACTCCATGATCTCCTTAATGGTGACTATCAACTCATGCTTCTTTGCCAAGACTTCAGACATGCTGTCAATTATGTAGACCTGATCCATCGATCGTACGCATCACGAACACTTCGTGATGCGGTCGAGCTCGACAACTGAGGACACTCCTCAGTGAGCACAAACTTAAGGTCGTCAGTTACTAGAATCGTGTTTATATTGTTTTTCCAAGTTTGGAAATTATCTCCTACTAATTTGTCGGATGCTAGTAAAGCTATAATTGAGCTAGACATTTTGCTGAAAAATAAGTAAAATACTTTGTGTCAGTCTCGCAAAAAACTTTTTTAAATCCAATCAAGTTTTAGCAAAAATTTATCCTATGATCCCTAGGTCATTAAAATTTGCAATGATATCCCAAAGGTTTAGAATGACCGCCACCGAAGGGTGAACAGAAACACTCCTCCTCTAGGATGAGACAATCTCGACCAGACCCTAATACCAGAATAACTCTTATTCCATTAGGTGTTCAGTTACCAATTTTCGGTCAGAATCCATTAACTCTTAATGAATCCCGCGAGTGTCACCCTCAATCTTTAAGTTTTTAAGTATGTGTCCAAACAATAGCCACCTGATAACACACAAAATGTGCTATCCTTATGCTAAATTATTGCTAGTTTTATGATCATTTCAGGACTTTTACGTCTTTAAATCACTCAATTTCAGGATAAGAGCTTGAACAGGACATTTGGAGACAATTCGGATTACTCGGGATCGAAACGAGGCTATTTGGAGCTTAAAATAATACCAATTGGAAGAGAAATGATCAATCCAAGCATGATGACCAGAAGTGATGGCGTTGCAACGTTGTCCATAGCGTTACAACGCCGAGCGTGCTGTTTAAAGGCGTTGAAGACCAGTGCTGATAGCGTTGCAACGCTGCCTTGCAGCGTCGCAACACTATCTCGATAAGGAAAAATATATGAAGGACCGCACAGAGGGCGTTGCAACGCTGGCTTGCAGCGTCGCAACGCCACTTCGATAAGAGGCGCGCGTTTTAGGGTACCGGCGTTGCAACGCTGCCCTCAGCGTTGCAACGCCATTGAGACATTCCATATCTGCCAGTCGCCTAGGGTACAACGTTGCAACGCTGCACCGATTGAGCCTATAAATACAACATTATTTCTTCTTGCAAAGAGAACCGAATTTGGTAGATTTCCCACCCTAATTTCGAAATACACTTTGTAAGAAGAGAGAAAAGAGCGTTCTTGGATAGCCAAAGCATCCGTGGAGGTTCGAGATCGAAGATGGGAGCTCGGAGACGAAGGACCGACATCGACACATAAGTTTAATTTCCTTTTCTTTCAAATTGTAATAGCGTTCTAAGATGTTTTCTACATGTTTAGCTTGATTTTCATGTGATTTAGAGTAGCTAAATGTTGTAGTTAGGATTTGGTTTACTTGTTAAGACTTTCTTACCATGAATTGAAGCACGTTTTGTTCTTATTTTTTGCAATTCGTTCGTTACTTCTTAATTTGTTGGTTTAAGTGGACTCGAGAGATAAAGCTTGAATTAGAGCAAGATTGTCAAAACCCTTAGAAATCTGGCATGAGAATGACCTAGAAATCTTGGGGAAACGCATAAACAAGTTGCTTAATGCCATGCATGTCGTAGGTTCATATGGAGACTATGGAGTTTATTGCATGTGTGAGGCTCACTAAGAATCGAGAGGTTTTCTTGAGTATTTTACTTCTTGTTTATAATTTCATCTCTTTGGTTCATTGCATGTGTTAATTTAGTCATTAACTTGTATAATCACTTCCCTCAATTCTATCAATTCGTGTCTCCACATGTTTGTTTGTTTGCTTGTCTTTACTTTCAATCAACTATCCATGTTATGTTTCTTTAGCTAAACTTGAGAATTAGTATCTTAGTACTTAATTAATCTAGAAACCCATTCCCGAGGACGATACTTGGACTCTTAAATCACTATACTAAAACTTGACCCGTACACTGCGGTATTGCATATCCAATAATAATACGAACAACCACTCTAATTCACTATGAACCAAATTTTACTAGGTGGTTAAGATACTGAGCTCTATCTTCTACTATTTCCCAAAGTCCTACCACCTCAGTTTCTAACCTATCCAACCTCTCTAATTCACTATAAACCAAATTTTTAAATTTCAATTCTCAGGTGTATTCCGCCAATTGGTCCATAAGAGAAGATTTGCCTATGGGTTGGTTAAGGTACGAAAAACTATGGTTCCAACTACCTAGATAACTACCATTACATGAATGTTTATCAATTTCAGGTACATAATGGTAAAAATTAGACAGATGGAATTCAGAGAAATCATGATGCACATACCTAAAGTCCTGAGAGGGACAATAGAATGGTGGAGAATCAAAATCATGCAAAGTTATAATTGAAAAAATTAATAACTCAGATCAAGACTTTTACACAATATCCACAACCAAAATAGGGGAAAAAGACTAAAAAACACACCAAACTAAAATAAAACAAATAAGGAAACAAACAAACACACAAAAAGAACAAATAAGGAACGACACACAAACAAACTTTAGTCTAAAATTTCAAATTTTCTCCTAATATTAAGTAATCTAAATAATCGCCATTCCCCGGCAACGGCGCCAAAAACTTGTTGCGTATTATTATTGGATATGCAATACGGCAGTGTACGGGTCAATTTTTATTATTGGTATTATTTTTAGCTCCAAATAGCCTCGTTTCGATCCCGAGTGATCCGAATTGTCTCCAAATGTCCTGTTCAAGATCTTATCCTGAAATTGAATGATTTAAACACGTAAAAGCCCTGAAATGATCATAAAACTAGCAATAATTAAGCCTAAGGATAACACATTTTGTGTGCTATCAAACACCCCCAAACCTAAACTTTTGCTAGTCCCGAGCAAAAAACAGAGTTAGTCATTAGATTGTTCTTAAACATACATTTGATTCAAGCCTAAAAAACTTAAGAGAAAATCTAGTAACCACAGGAAATACTCAAACATTATACTTCAGCAAGCAATTTAAAACTTTTCCTAAGTGTTCCTACGTGTGTGTGTGATTAGCCTATGTTCCCTTTATTTTTACTAAGCTCGGATCAACTTTATTAGGCTCTCCATTCAACTTCCCCCTACACTGGTCTTAGTTACTAATCTTTGAGCCTCCCTACATTCAAGAATCAAATAACTCTACTCAGTACTTACTCACTTTTTTTTTCAAATTTTCTATTTTCTTCTTTTTTTGTGCAAAAACACTAGCTTTCACACATCCACTGCAGGGACCCTTATCCAGAGCACTCGATCAATGAGTGGCCTAACTGATCACAATGAAGGTAGATCTTTTTGTCCTCACGAATTTTTTTTTCTTTAGCAAACAAACAACAGAAACCAACTAATTCACATACTATACAGGTCATGCACTTCATATTGTTATTCACCCTATCCTGCAGTTTAACTCTCAAATCAGTTCTTAGACCTATCGAGGTGACATCAAACTTCCGAACCTAATAACTTTGTTTTAAGCATTTCAAAACTATAGGAACATAGACTATGTGCATAATAGTGCAGGAAAAACTCAAGAAAAATTTTAAATTAACTCGAATTCATATCATGCTCTCAAGTTTCAGCAGAATCACAAAGATTTCCAATTAAATCTTATCCTAGGCTATCATGATCATACTTATGTAAAGGATCAATCAACAATTCAGCACATACTCAGAACAGTCACAACAGATAAGCAAATCCCACCCCCAAACTTAAACTAAACATTGTCCCTAATGTTTGCAGAAATAAGCACAAATTAAGTATAAGGGTAAGATTGAACAATACTGTCCTGGGTGATGGAGATTTTTCTGAGTTCCTTGGATAACCAAAGCATGTGTGTTGGAGTTCCTCAGAATGGGAGCATGGATTTCAACGAAGAAAGGCATCGTCACAACCTACAAAGTAAAACAACAACTAGTAAATAAACTAAGAATTGAAAAAAAAAACTAAACTAAAACAAGTTTAAGACAGAAAAACAAAAGTAAGTAAAGCTTGGGTTGCCTCCCAAGAACCGCTTTGTTTAACGTCTTTAGCTAGACAGTACTCTCTCAAGGTGTTTCTTTCCTTGCTTGCAATGCCTGGAGTGATGTGTTCATTTGGCCAATCTGGGTCTCTATATTCTTTATTGCAGCTCCATGACTGGTCATTATACCAGATAAACTGGTGACTGCATTCTCCAGTTGGTTGGACCGACTTCTGGATTCAGCTATGAAGGAGTGCAATGTGTCTTCCAGAGATGGTTTCCTCTTTGATGTAGAAGCATGCCCTGTAGGAGGATTCAACACATTTTTGTTGTTAGCATAAGAGAAATTTTTATGATACCTCAAACCTGGATTATAATGTGTTGAGAGGTTATTCTGAGTCTGGTTTCCTCCATAGTTGTTGCTTCTGTTGTTTAGGTAGTGCAATTGCTTTTGGGTAGCCATGTTGTGGGCACCTCCTGAGCATGTCATTGTACCTTTCCCATGCCTTGAATAGCTGCTCTTCCTCCTGTTGCCTGAATGTTCCAATCTCAGTCGTTAACTTTGCAGCCTTCACAGGTGGAAAGAATTTGGTCATGAAGGCTTGGGCCAACTCCTCCCAGGAAGTGATACTACCTGAGGGAAGGGACCCTAGCCATTCTTTGGCTCTACCCTGAAAAGAGAAAGGAAAGAGATGTAAGCGAATACTATCAACAGAGATACCATTCATTTTAAATGTACCACAGATTTCTAAGAAATTTGAAGATGTGAGTTAGGATCTTTTGTGGCTAAGCCTCTGAAAGCACCTTCCCTAACCATTTGTATCAGCCCTGTCTTAAGTTCAAAATTATCAGCATTTATAAGGGCATGGACTATTCCAGCTTTCTCAGAATTAAACACAGGTTGGAAATACTCCCTGATAGGTTTAGAGTTATTAATGAGCTCTTGATCAGCCATAGTATGAGTTTCTGCTTTTCCTTCCCTTAGGAGTCTCCTACAGGTCCTCTCGATCTCACGATCAAAAGGATGCAGGTCTGCAGCTCTCCCCTTGGGCATACACTTGGAGGAACAAAAAGAAAGAAATTAGAAAAAAAACACAAATAACTAGAAAATAAAACAAAAAATAAAGAGATGAAACATAAAACTTGGGTTGCCTCCCAAGAAGCGCTTTCTTTAACGTCTTTAGCTAGACGATGACTTATCAGGGCACATAAAATTGCTCATATTTCTTTGGGCCCTTCTTGCTCGAATCAATATAGCCTTCTAAGTCTAAAAGGCTATCCTGCTTTTCATGGGGACCAGAGAGAGAATTATTTTTGGTATTTTTGTTTAATGAAATGAAGGAACTGAAATCAAAGCAAGACTCGTGAGTATAAGACAAATGGTTATAAAATATAAAGGAAATTTCTGGGGATAAAAGGAAAGAAGACTTCTCAGCCTCTAACTCTATCACCTGGATCTTCCCTATGGAACTAATTGTATCACCAATGTCTTCCTCACTAACCTGATCATGGTGTGCCTCAGTCTCCCCCAAACTATCCTCATTATCATCTGAACAAATCCTCCTAGGTGGCCTCTCCTGAGTGGTAAGGATAAGAAATTGCTCCTGTAAGGCCTTAAGGGAAATTACTAGCTGGTTAAGATACTGAGCTCTATCTTGAACTATTTCCCAAAGTCCTACCACCTCAGTTTCTAACCTATCCAACCTCTCTAATTCACTATGAACCAAATTTTTAAATTTCAATTCTAAGGTGTATTTCGCCAATTGGTCCATAAGAGAAGATTTGTCTATGGGTTGGTTAAGGTATGAAAAACTATGGTTCCATCTGCCTAGATAACTACCATTACATGAATGTTTATCAATTTCAGGTACAGAATGGTAAAAATTAGACAGATGGAATTCAGAGAAATCATGATGCACATGCCTAGGGTCCTGAGAGAGACAATAGAATGGTGGAGAATCAAAATCATGCAAAGTCATAATTGAAAAAATTAATAACTCAGATCAAGACTTTTACACAATATCCACACTACCAAAACATAGGACAAAGACTCAAAAACACACCAAACTAAAATAAAACAAATAAGGAAACAAACAAACACACAAAAAGAAAAAAATAAGGAACAACACACAAACAAACTTTAGTCTAAAATTTCAAATTTTCTCCTAATATTAAGTAATCTAAATAATCGCCATTCCCCGACAACGACGCTAAAAACTTGTTGCGTATTATTATTGGATATGCAATATCGCAGTGTACGGGTCAAGTTTTAGTATATTGATTTAAGAGTCTAAGTATCGTCCTCGGGAATGGGTTTCTAGATTAATTAAGTACTAAGATACTAATTCTCAAGTTTAGCTAAAGAAACATAACATGGATAGTTGATTGAAAGTAAAGACAAGCAAACAAACAAACATGTGGAGACACGAATTCATAGAATTGAGGGAAGTGATTATACAAGTTAATGACTCAATTAACATATGCAATGAACCAAAGAGATGAAATTATAAACAAGAAGTAAAATACTCAAGAAAACCTCTCGATTCTTAGTGAGCCTCACACATGCAATAAACTCCATAGTCTCTATATGAACCTACAACATGCATGGCATTAAGCAACTTGTTTATGCATTTCCCTAAGATTTCTAGGTCATTCTCATGCTAGATTTCTAAGGGTTTTGACAATCTTGCTCTAATTCAAGCTTTATCTCTCGAGTCCACTTAAACCAACAAATTAAGAAGTAAAGAACGAATTGCCAAAAATAAGAACAAAACATGCTTCAATTCATGGTAAGAAAGTCTTAACAAGTAAACCAAATCCTAACTACAACATTTAGCTACTCTAAAGCACATGAAAATCAAGCTAAACATGTAGAAAACGTCTTAGAACGCTATTACAAGTTGAAAGAAAAGGAAATTAAACTTATGTGTCGATGTCGGTCCTTCGGTCTCCGAGCTCCCGTCTTCGATCTCGAACCTCCACGGATGCTTTGGCTCCCAAAACGCTCTTTTCTCTCTTCTTACAAAGTGTATTTCAAAATTAGGGTGGAAAATCTACCAAATTCGGCTCCCTTTGCAAGAAGAAATAATGTTGTATTGATAGGCTCAATCGGTGCAGGCGTTGCCAGCGCTAGGGACAAAAGTTACAACGCTTTACCTAAGGCGATCGCGATATGGAATGTCTCGATGGCGTTGCAACGCTGAGGGCAGCGTTGCAACGCCGCTACCCTAACGCGCGCGCCTCTTATCGAAGTTGTGTTGCGACTCTGCAAGCCAGCGTTGCAACGCCCTCTGTGTGGTCCTTCATATATGCTTTCTTATCGAGATAGCGTTGCGACGCTGCAAGGTAGCGTTGCAACGCTATCGGTAGTGGTCTTCAACGCCTTTAAACAACACGCTCGGCGTTGCAACGCTATGGACAACGTTGCAACGCCATCACTTCGGGTCATCATGTTTGGATTGATCCTTTCTCTTCCAATTGGTATTATTTTAGCTCCAAATAGCCTCGTTTCGATCCCGAGTGATCCGAATTGTCTACAAATGTCATGTTCAAGCTCTTATCCTGAAATTGAGTGATTTAAACACGTAAAAGCCCTGAAATGATCATAAAACTAGCAATAATAAAACATAAGGATAACACATTTTGTGTGCTATCACCACCGAAGGGTGAACCAAGAAGGAAAACCAACAAGGAAACTGTATTCCTTTCGAGAATTCACGGTGTTCCCAAGATCAAGGCCCTCCGAAGGGATTGTCTGGTCCAGGCCAAACTAGCAGGCGGATTATAGGTGTCTCACGGTGTGAATCGAAAGAAGAGACCATGGGTCCCGTTTTCACAGGTTCCGCCCCCAGTCACTATATGTACTCTCTCCATCTACGTTGATATTGACCCATACAAATACCATCCGACGGGAGACGCTCCCATTTACGCCACAAGGTCGAGTATGGATCTCACGGTGCGGACTTTAACGAAATTTGTGGTCGAAAAATCAAATGTATCTTATACACTTTATTTCCACCCACTCATCACTTTATATTATTCGGGATTGACCTAGATAAATTGGCTAATATTTACCTAAGTCTATCAATATAACTCTTATATTGAATTAACCTAAGTTTAAAATCACATTATTAATTTAAGTCTATGTGAGTAAATTGATCAACTTTTAATTAACGCCACTCACGATAACATAACCTAAGAATCTCTGGACCAAATTCACTCCCAGGTAGGTTCCCAGGTAGGGGTGTTCCGCAAAGCATCAGCTTAAATACCCCAACCTTAGACAGAACCTTCCTTAGACAGAGCTACTAATCACTCACCATTCAAAAGTCATATTTGATTTCGTAATTCTAATTTTATTAGAACTAGAAAACCTAAGTCTAATTATTCAAGTTCTAAACATTTTAAAACTAATAATTAACTTAGGTTACATGCATTTCTATGTCATAGTGCTTGATCATTCATCACATGAATAATACTATACTATAACATACATTCATCACATGAATTAAATGCATGAGCATGCTTTTAATATAAAAATATAACACTTATATTTAAATCAATTAAAACATGCATACATTATATTATAACACTTATAATATAACATATCATGCATACTATATATTATAACACTTATAATATAAATATGATACATGAAATGTTTAACCTAAGGTGAGATTTTAAATCTATATGACATACATTATGCACATAGAATTAAATATTTCATACATCCTATGCATAAAATAAATAAATAGCAAAAATTGACCCGTTTTGGCACTTAGGGGACATTAAATGAATTAATTAACATTCATATAACTATTATATTAATATTAATTAAAAATTTTAATTTATTTAAAAAGAAAAATACATTTTACAAATTAAAATTAAATAAAACAAATTAATAAACTGCCCCACGTTGATGAAAATAATCCATCTCCCACGTTCGCGCTAAACTGCTGCTGGAACCGCCTACTACGCACGCGCAGCGCTCAGCATTGCACCTCGCGTGCTCCACGCCTCGGCGTTGCAACGCTGCTCTGCAGATCAGCCTTCGCCCGTGCGGACGGCGTTGAGACACGAAAAATAACGTCTCAACGCCATCTATTGGACAACAAACTCCTTTGTTGTTTTCTTCGATTTTCTGCCCGTTTCCGCTCCGATTTCTTTACAACAACTCTTGCCGACAAAGACCCGGACTTACAGACTCGATTTATTTTCTAAATGCCCCAAAAACATGGTCGTTTACATTGATCTAATCAACAAAAAATAAACCTAAAACTAGTGCCAAAACCGAAAACGTCCAATTATGAAAAACCAACAATTTCATCTCATTAATTGAAGCATTACCCACTTAATTTTAAGAAAAACATTTGCACAACGAAAAGCCAACGATTGGCTCTAATACCAATTGAAGGAATGAAAATCCTACGCAGCGAAAAAGCGATTGAATTGCCGTGGTATCGTTGTGAAAAATGTTTTCTTAAAATTGTTTCTATCACATAAAAACTAGATTAAACATGCTTTAGAAGGGAAAATTGTCACACCCCGTCCCAGCTTACTTGCCTAACCTAGGAAGAGATGCAAAGACAAAGATAACCAAACCTCTTGTTGAACTAGCCTTGACTAACCCAAGACTTAACTTAAATTAAACGTAACACAACACGTTTGAACAAGCAAAATTAAGCACTGATATACACTTATATATGAAACACACTCACTTCCATTACTATGTTCTTTAGGTAATCATAAAGTTTCCAAGTTTATTACAACTCATCTAATATGTTCTCACTACAAACCATATACAAAAGAAAGTGTATATACAAGGAGCTAAATGGCGTGGTGGCAAATAGGTCTTGTCAAGGCTAAGCACTGGAAACTCGTTTGCTACCTGGGAAGAGTAGACATAAAGAAAATGTGAGCTAGGAAGCCCTGTGAGTGTCTATAATAAGCTCACAGGTGAAGCGTAATTATGGTAGACTATAAGTAGAAAATAGCTTAACATCTGTTGTAAACATAAACAAACCATGCTTCCAATTACAGGTAAGTCACCACATATGCATAGCACACAACTCATAATGTAGTATTATATTGAGGATAGATAGATCAATAATGTAAAAGTTCATAACAATAAAACATATGGCATGATACCGCTTTTGAACCATAGAGGTGGTAGAGTTACTTTTGTACCAATAAGGTTCATACCTCTCTCACGTGCACGTGGAATACATTTGGCCCTTTGGTTTTTCCTAATACCTTCTCTATGTCCTTCAGTATTAAGGTAAGACCATTTACTACCCGAATACCTTCTCATTGGCCTTCAGTATCGGGAAATTATGATTCATTCCCCCCCTAAGTACCTTCTCGATTGTCCTTCAGTATTAGGGGTTAACCACAAACAAGGGCATACTTTGTTTACCATGGAAATCATGTCTTTATAACACATACAACAATTTCTTGACATTTTCACATTATCATCTAAACATGTTCCCAAGTGGATTTACACAAAACATTCTCTAAAGGAAAGCATACTTTCATAATTTAGTTTCCATACTTGGATTTATAGTTACAACTAATTCAAAGCATGCTTAGGTTCCATCATGAACTTTATGTTAGAAACTCTATGAAGCTATACATAATTAGTTCAAACAAGATTCAATGATCAACAATTATGTTTTTGAAGAAAAACATAGGTCAAGCATAATTCTAAAATAGAGTCACTCACAATCACCAAAAGAGTTCCAAGGGTTATACGCTTTTCCTATCTCCGTTTGCCCTGAAAATGAAATTAGTAACATCAATTCCTTTCCTTATGCACCTTAGAAACAGGTCTAATTAAGTCCCATAACTCAATTCAGAATAGCCATACACACAATTGGTTGTAAGGTATATAGAAATGGAAGAGAATCTCCTTCAATCTCTTGCTAGAAGTTTTTCCCTTTCACCTAAAATTATAGGTTCAACTTTCAGCTTGGGTTCCTCAACATTTATCAACACAACCACCAAATATTTTTTGATAAACCTCAAGGAAAACATCTTAGCTTACTTACCTCAAAATTTCAGCTTCTAATTCCTCCTCAAGAGCTCAAAACAGACTGATCTCCTCATATTGTTCTGCTACCCGAGAATCCTAAACACCCTTCACTGTTCTGCTCTTTTCTCCTTCGTCCTCTTGGTATTTTCTGAAAAGCCAATCAGTTTCGTATTCTACACTCAATTTCTGAGATTTTGACTAAAAAATGATCGAATTTGGTTCAGTAGACAGAGAGATATGGTCGATTGAAGTTGCCCCATTTTCCAGCTACTTGCTGTCTTAGTAAGAATTTGACACCACCTTCTTGCCAAACTTAACTTCGAGCCTTCACCTCCTTTGGCCAGCTCCTACTTTATTCTTTACATCTTAATCTCCTTTTTAAAACACCAAAATAAGTAAATAAGTCAACCTAAAACATTTAACCAACTTTACCTAAGTTTATAAAAGATATGAACTTTTCATTCAATACGTAATGAACCTAAAATTTGCCTAATTTACTAATGATATTAACATACTTCAATTAACCTTCTAATATGCTTATTTCAATGGTTTACCTATCCCCTTATGAAGTTTAGACACATTGTAGCTCCAAATTCAATAGATTCCCAAATTCGATCACGACATCATTTAGTGCAACCTATACGATTTTGCATATTTCAAAACTTCATGAACGAGTGCAAAATGATAAAAGAAAATAGAGTTTAGGGTTACAATTTACTACCCCCTTAAGAGGAATTTCGCCCTCGAAATTCAGCACGAGAAAAGTTGTGGGTACTTTTCTTTCATTTGGTCTTCGCTCTCCCATGTTGCTTCCTCGACGTCGTGATTTCTCCACAAGACCTTTACCAAAGTGGTATTGACTTGTTCCTAAGCACTTGTTCTTTCCGATCCAAAGACTTGTGAGGGTTCTTCCTCATATGATAGATTCTCCTTAAGTTGTATTGGCTCTACCTTGAGCACATGTGATGGATCAGAAATGTATTTCCTCAACATTGATATATGGAAAACATTATGTACCTGAGACAATTCTATTGGTAAAGCTAATTTGTAAGCTGATGGCCCTACACGCTCCAGAATCTCATAAGGCCCTATATATCTCGGGCTCAGTTTCCTCTTCCTTTCGAACTGCAAAATACCCTTCCACGGGGATAATCTCAGGAAAACTTTGTCTCCGATTTCGAATTCTAAATCTCTTCTTCGTTTGTCAGCATAGCTCTTTTGTCTATCTTGTGCTGTCTTCAGTCTTTCCCTGATAAATTTAACATTCTCCGAGGTAACTTGGATCAACTCTGCCCTATCGCCTTCCTTTCTCCTACCTCCCCAAAGAAATAGGGTTCTACATTTCCTTCCATATAATGCTTCATACGGTGTCATTCCGATGCTAGAATGATAACTATTATTGTATGCAAACTCCATCAATGATAGGTGAGTCTCCCAGCTTCCTTTATATTGCAATACGCATGCTCGAAGCATGTCTTCGAGGGTCTGAATGGTTCTTTCTGACTGACCATCGGTTTGTGGATGAAATGTCGTACTAAAGTGCAACTTTGTTCCCAAGGCCTCTTGGAGACTCGGCCAGAACTTGGAAGTAAATCTCGAATCCCTATCCGACACAATAGATACTGGGGCTCCGTATTGGCTTACAATCCTGTCAACATATAATTTAGCATGTTTATCCAGAGTAAAAGTTACCTTGACGGGTAAGAATCGAGTAGTCTTAGTCAATCTGTCTACTATCACCCAAATCCCGTCATAACCACTTAGTGTTCGGGGAAGTCCAAATAAGAAATCCATGGTTACATGCTCCCACTTCCATTCAGGTATTGGGAGTGGATTTAGAAGCCCTCTGCTTTTTCGTCGCTCGGGTTTCACTGTTGACAAATTAAACATTTAGAGACATACTCTACTATTTCTCGTTTCATTCCTGGCCACCAATAATGGTTCTTTAAGGTCCGATACATCTTTGTACCTCCTGGATGCATCACATAGGCTGAACTATGTGCTTCTTGTAGTATCGCATTTCTCAAAGTTTCATCTTTAGATACACAAAATCTACCATACTTCATCAACGCTCCATCACGCTTTACATCGTAATCTGCTCTCTGATTCAAGTTCACCTCTTCTATCAATTTCTTCAGGGTAGGGTCTTTAGCTTGACTTGTGATAACATCATTAATTAAGGTAGGTCTTACCTGAAAATGAGCTAACAAGTTCCCTTTGTCACCAACATACACTTTTGCATTAGAACTCTTGAGTTCCTCAAATAGAGCCACTCTAACAGCATTAAGTGAACCCTTACGTTGCTTCGACTTCCTACTAAGTGCATCAGCTACAACATTAGCTTTTCCTGGGTGGTACTCAATCGTGCAGTCATAGTCTTTTATCAACTCAAGCCACCGCCGCTGTCTCAAATTCAACTCTTTCTGTTCGAAGATATATTTTAAACTTTTATGATCTGTGTAAATACAACACTTCTCACCAAAAAGATAATGCCTCCAAATCTTTAAGGCCAACACAACTGCTGCGAGCTCCAGATCATGAGTAGGATAATTACATTCATGCTTTTTTAACTGTCTTGAGGCATAAGCAATCACTTTCCCATCCTGCATAAGTACACATCCAAGGCCCTGATGTGAGGCATCACAGTAAACCTCAAACTCTTTTCCCGTGGTGGGTAGAGTTAGTACCGGTGCTGTGACAAGTCTGTTCTTTAACTCTTGAAAACTTTTTCCACACTTTTCACTCCACTCGAACTTCGTATTATTCTTTGTCAAACTGGTTAATGGAAGTGCTATCTTCGAAAATCCTTCAACAAAACGCCGATAGTATCCTGCAAGTCCCAAAAAACTACGGACTTTCGTTATTGAAGTGGGTTGCTCCCACTTTACTATAGCTTCTGTCTTCTGAGGATCCACTTGAACCCCAGCTACTGACACTACGTGTCCCAAAAACACAACCTGTTCAAGCCAAAACTCACATTTACTAAATTTGGCATACAACTTCCGATCTCGTAATGTCTGTAGCACTATTTTGAGATGTTCTGCATGCTTCTCTCTACTTTCTGAGTACACCAAGATGTCATCAATAAATACTATCACAAACTGATCAAGGTAAGGATGGAATACTCGATTCATGAGATCCATGAATGCTGCTGGGGCATTTGTTAACCCGAATGGCATTACCAAGAATTCATAATGCCCATACCTTGTCCTGAAAGCTGTTTTTGGTACATCAGAATCATTGATCTTCACCGATGGTAACTTTGATCGTAAATCAATTTTGGAAAACACTTGAGGCACCCTTTTTAGTTGATCGAACAGGTCATCTATGCGGGGCAAAGGATATTTGTTACGTATTGTTACCTTATTCAGGTTGTCGGTAATCAATACATAATCGTAATGTCCCATCCTTCTTTTAACAAACAACACAGTGCTCCCCACGGAGATACACTTGGTCGAATATAACCCTTATCCACCAACTCCACAAATCGAGTTTTCAATTCCTTCAATTCCTTCATTGCCATCCTATACGGGGCTTGAGATATTGGCGCTGCTTCACGGCATCGTGTCTATAGTAAACTCCACCTCTCTATCAGGTGGCAACCCTGTTAGCTCTTCTGGGAAGACATCTAAATACTCACATACTACTGGAATGTCTTCAAGTTTCGATTTACTCACTGGTGCACAAACTACATATGCAAGATATGTTGTGCAACCTTTCTTCGATAATTTTCCACTTTTAATAGTTGATATCATACAAGTAGGTAATATCTTCCTATGCCCCTTAAACACAACCTCAGTGTCGTCTGATTTCCTCAACACAACTTCCTTCCTATGACAGTCCATTAAGGCATGATACCTAGATAAGAAATCCATCCCCAAAATAACGTCGAACTCTTGGAAATCTAAGGGAATCAGTTTAGTTGTCATGGTCATATCATTCACTTCCACCATACAATTAGTATAAACACTACAAACTATCGACATATCACCAATAGGAGTATAAATACACAAACTCCTCGGATAAAGGTTCTAACTTCAAACAATGCTAGCGAAGAAACATTTTAGAGATAAAAGAATGTGTAGCTCCTGGATCTAATAATACATGTGCAGGTTTATTACAGATAGAAAGTGTACCCGTAACAACTTCTAGTGCATCATCTGCCTCCTACTGTGTCATGGCGTAAATCTTCCCCTGTTGTCGGGGTCGACCTACCTGTCCCTTCTGCTTAGCACTGCTAGTGCCTTCTCCTCCAGCTACCCCAGTATTTTGCTGCTGGTTCACGGTCTGCGACGTGGTTCTCTGTCCGACCATGCCTTCTTGCATTAGCTGGGGGCATTCCCTTTTGAAGTGACCACCTTGCCCACAGTTGAAACATACATTTTCGCCACTCAAACATCGACCCCAATGATACTTTCCACAAGTGTTGCACAAAGGTTTCCTTGCTGAACTAGCTACTGACTCACTAGGTTGCCTTGTACGGGAGTCCCTCGCTGATCCCATAAGGAAACTTGATCCCTGCTACCTCTGTCTTTCCCCACATCCACCTGTACCAGTCCTTGGAGTAGACTGCCCACCATGATGGGGTTTAAAGCTCCCTTTTCCTGAAACACCTGGAGTGAATCTCCTATTATCTCCTCGTTGGAATCGGTCTCGTGGTAAATCAACAGAATAAGTGGTATGACCACCACCTACGATTCCTTTTTCCACTCTGTCATCTACCAGGCTTCGCTCTACCCGTAATGCCGTCTCAACAAGCTTGGAAAACTCAACCCACTCCGAACTTGTTGTCACAGGCGTTCTGATCTCTGTTCGTAGACCATCCTCGAACCTCTTGCATCGATCTGTCTCGTTTGCAACAATAGTGCTAACATACTTTGATAATTCTGTGAACTTCTTCTCATATTCTGTTACTGTCATCGATCCCTGAACAAGTCCTAGAAACTCGTTCCTCTTTGCATCACGATAAGAGCTCGGATAATACTTATCTTCAAAGGCCTTTCGAAACTCTTTCCAGCTCCAAGCTTCCCCTTTTCTGCTCTCTGTTAACTTCCACCAATCATCCGCTCCTTTGCGGAGTAAGAATGTTTGCTAAATCGACCTTCCCTGTCTTCGGGGCATCGCATGACCCTAAAGCACTTCTCAATCGAGTTTAACCAAACCTCAAAGATCGTGGGATCTGCCGTGCCTTCAAATGTTGTTGCACCTAAGGCTTTCAGTCTTTCAATGCCATACTTCTTTTCTGGATCTCAGCATGCTTTGATCCAACACTTTCAAACTAATCTTTGAGTTATCCTCGTAAAGATCTGTTCCTCCATGTTCACCTCTTGCAGGGATGACTAGACTCTCCCCTCGATACCTCTCTTCCTCTATCACCATGTAGCTTCTTGAGTTCTAGTCTCCACTTGCCTGCCTCGTTTGCCACCTCGAGCCATGGTCCTAAATTATACAATCTTATTAAAATAGGTAAGACAACAAGCTCCTAGTTTAATGCATGAACCTAGTTCCCTTCCCAAAACCTTTTGCTCTGATACAAAGTTTTCACACCCCGTCCCAGCTTACTTGCCTAACTTAGGAAGAGATGCAAAGACAAAGATAACCAAACCTCTTGTTGAACTAGCCTTGACTAACCCAAGACTTAACTTAAATTAAACGTAACACAACACGTTTGAACAAGCAAAATTAAGCACTGATATACACTTATATATGAAACACACTCACTTCCATTACTATGTTCTTTAGGTAATCATAAAGTTTCCAAGTTTATTACAACTCATCTAATATGTTCTCACTACAAACCATATACAAAAGAAAGTGTATATACAAGGAGCTAAATGACGTGGTGGCAAATAGGTCTTGTCAAGGCTAAGCACTGGAAACTCGTTTGCTACCTGGGAAGAGTAGACATAAAGAAAACGTGAGCTAGGAAGCCCTGTGAGTGTCTATAATAAGC
This sequence comes from Trichosanthes cucumerina, assembly GCA_036507285.1. Lineage (NCBI taxonomy): Eukaryota > Viridiplantae > Streptophyta > Magnoliopsida > Cucurbitales > Cucurbitaceae > Trichosanthes > Trichosanthes cucumerina. The sequence goes on from CM071838.1 coordinate 56,248,957, forward strand.
TCACAGGTGAAGCGTAATTATGGCAGACTATAAGTAGAAAATAGCTTAACATCTGTTGTAAACATAAACAAACCATGCTTCCAATTACAGGTAAGTCGCCACATATGCATAGCACACAACTCATAATGTAGTATTATATTGAGGATAGATAGATCAATAATGTAAAAGTTCATAACAATAAAACACATGGCATGATACCGCTTTTGAACCATAGAGGTGGTAGAGTTACTTTTGTACCAATAAGGTTCATACCTCTCTCACGTGCACGTGGAATACATTTGGCCCTTTGGTTTTCCCTAATACCTTCTCTATGTCCTTCAGTATTAAGGTAAGACCATTTACTACCCGAATACCTTCTCATTGTCCTTCAGTATCGGGAAATTATGATTCATTCCCCCCCTAAGTACCTTCTCGATTGTCCTTTAGTATTAGGGGTTAACCACAAACAAGGGCATAATTTGTTTACCATGGAAATCATGTCTTTATAACACATACAACAATTTCTTGACATTTTCACATTATCATCTAAACATGTTCCCAAGTGGATTTACACAAAACATTCTCTAAAGGAAAGCATACTTTCATAATTTAGTTTCCATAATTGGATTTATAGTTACAACTAATTCAAAGCATGCTTAGGTTCCATCATGAACTTTATGTTAGAAACTCCATGAAGCTATACATAATTAGTTCAAACAAGATTCAATGATCAACAATTATGTTTTTGAAGAAAAACATAGGTCAAGCATAATTCTAAAATAGAGTCACTCAAAATCACCAAAAGAGTTCCAAGGGTTATACGCTTTTCCTATCTCCGTTTGCCCTGAAAATGAAATTAGTAACATCAATTCCTTTCCTTATGCACCTTAGAAACAGGTCTAATTCAGTCCCATAACTCAATTCAGAATAGCCATACACACAATTGGTTGTAAGGTATATAGAAATGGAAGAGAATCTCCTTCAATCTCTTGCTAGAAGTTTTTCCCTTTCACCTAAAATTACAGGTTCAACTTTCAGCTTGGGTTTCTCAAAATTTATCAACACAACCACCAAATATTTTTTAATAAACCTCAAGGACAACATCTTAGCTTACTTACCTCAAAATTTCAGCTTCTAATTCCTCCTCAAGAGCTCAAAACAGACTGATCTCCTCATACTGTTCTGCTACCCGAGAATCCTGAACACCCTTCACTGTTCTGCTCTTTTCTCCTTCGTCCTCTTGGTATTTTCTGAGATTTTGACTCAAAAATCATCGAATTTGGTTCAGTAGACAGAGAGATATGGTCGATTGAAGTTGCCCCATTTTCCAAACTTCTTTCATCTTAGTAAGAATTTGACACCACCTTCTTGCCAAACTTAACTCCGAGCCTTCACGTCCTTTGGCCAGCTCCTACTTTATTCTTTACATCTTAATCTCCTTTTTAAAACACCAAAATAAGTAAATAAGTCAACCTAAAACATTTAACCAACTTTACCTAAGTTTATAAAAGATATGAACTTTTCATTCAATACGTAATGAACCTAAAATTTGCCTAATTTGCTAATGATATTAACATACTTCAATTAACCTTCTAATATGCTTATTTCAATGGTTTACCTATCCCCTTATGAAGTGTAGACACATTGTAGCTCCAAATTCAATAGATTCCCAAATTCGATCACGACATCATTTAGTGCAACCTATACGATTTTGCATATTTCAAAACTTCATGAACGAGTGCAAAATGATAAAAGAAAATAGAGTTTAGGGCTTACAAAAATAGTAAGGAATACTTACTTGTTGAAGAAAAGTTCTTCACGTTTTCCTCCTCCGGTCACAAACTCTTCGTGAACACGATCTCAACGAACTCGATCTCCTCGAACAAACCAACGAACCGAACATCTCCGATAGGCTTCTCGATTGTTCTCTTTTAGGTAGAAGGAGAGTATGTGGGACTCCCTTTTGGTGAAAGGGAGGAGAGATTGAGAGAAGAAAGTTGACAGAATTCTTAGTGTTGTTTTGGTGAGAAAACCAAAAAATGAGACAATGCACACTAAAAGCCTTCTTGCAAAGGCTTTAAATAATGGTCATAGGTGGAGTTGAAATCTCCACCTATTTACCATTTAACCACAACCATAGGTTATGCAAATCATATTTCCATAACCACATATAATAAGATATCTCATATCTCATTTTACAAATCACATTTGTATAATTGTGTATTTTAAATTGAATCACATTCAATTTAATTTTTCTCAATCCAATTTCTCCAAATTAGCCCTAATTAAACAATTAGGCTAAGCTATAGTTTATTATGAACCTCATTCACATTAAACTATATAATATGTGAATCATATCTCATATAAATGACATAATTACCCTTTAATGAATTTGAACACTTCAAATCCACACCAAAACTGTAAACCATCCATTTATCCAGTTTGAACCAACCGAGGGACCTAATGGACCTACAGGTAACGAGCTCCAATAATGATCCGAGACTAACCTGTCAAACTCTTTGACCCGGTTAATCAACATTCATTAGCTACGGTAACACTCCACTAAAGCCCGTAGTTGCACTTTCGTCACTGTAAGACAAGTTGTGTCCACTGATATAACCAATGCCGGTGAGTCGACCCTTCTCAGGTTGTTCATAGACACTGCAAGGTCAAATTATCGTTTTACCCCTATGTCTACTTCTTGCTCCTTAAGTCCCCACTGCTCCTCTAATGAACAATAACATTGTAATGGACCAACCATATACAACACCCCTCTCGGGCCAGTGAGAGGGTGGACCCCCGTTGTCCAAGCCCTAGAGACAACACTTAAGAGAACAACCCCTCTAGTTTCCCTAAAGTCGAAAACGAGTGAATTCCATCTCGCATAGTTAAGTTCCCAGCTCTCCACGTGGTCCTATCCTTGAGAAGATAGACATATTGGGCGAGTAACTGTGACCGCCCTCACCCGTACTAGTCAAAGGACATACCCCCACAGATAGGACTCCGTAACATGCTCAGGATTAAGGTCAAGTCACTAATGGTGATCTACGAAGTTATTAGTCCTATACTGTCAATGGTGTTACATCAGTAGGTCTAATAATTCACGGTCCGGTCTTGTACAATCTCATTGCACAGGATGCCCCCACTCGCATGTCAACCACATGAACGAGTCAGATCACCTCGTTTGTTCTAATACAAAGTGGGCCACATCCACAGCGTATCCAGGATTAGGTCTCCAACCCTATCCGTATACTGTAGACCGTTCGGGTCATTAACTCAAACGTGATTCTCCCTGTGTGTCCACTACACACCGTTCAAGTACTAGTTCTCTCATAAATTCAATGACCTTGGAGCTTAGTTTATAGGACAAAGTTTGTAAAATTGCGAGACACAAAGTGATGAAAGAAATAACTCTTATTTATTTTAAATGGTAATATTACAAACAAAACGAGATTAGGACATACATCCCAACATGCTCAACTATACCTCTACTACAACCATCGACAGCTTTAATTGGCATCCATTGTCTCTTCAAACCTTTCTTGGCAACATCTAACCGACATTTGTACAGTGTAGATTTCTTGTGGCCAATTGTCATTATCTTGGATCCTAACTTGAGTTTACACTGGCTTTTGCCAAACTCACATATATAGCCATCATCTGTTAACTTACCGGTGGAGATAAGATTCATCTTGACACACTAGGCACAAACCTAATACCTCGTAGTACAAAATTATTCTCACATTCAGTCTTCATATTAATCTCTTCAATCCCATTAGTCTTAGATGTTCTACCATTCTCCATCTTCACTAGACCATGATTACTTCCTATAAAGGATGTGAACAAACTCCTATCAGAAAGTATATCTACAGTAGTTGTGTTGTCTAAAATCCACTCAGATGAATTACTACGACTCTCTGTGTCACTCCCAACACAGACGAAAGCAACTCACACTGCATTTGCCTTTTGCACTACATTTTCCGCTTGCTTTTCTCTCTCTTCTAGATCATTTTAAACTCCCTACACTGACTTTTAGTGTGACCCTTCTTGTGACAATAAAAACATTCTATCTCTTTATTCCTATTATCCCACTTTTTCCTATTGTTACTCGTATTTTCTTCATTAATCTTCTCTTTACCTTTAGTCACAATCAAAGTTGATCTTACAATAAACTTCTTACTACTATCTTTTCTACAAATCTCCTCAACTAAGGCTAAATCACAAACACCTGAAAATTTCAGAGTATTTTCACCTATTGAATTAGACACTACTGTCTTCATTGTTTCCCAACTATCAAGCAAAGAGGTTAATAACAGAATAACATTCACTTCATCAGTAAACTTTATTTTAATTAACTTCAACTGATTTATTGATAATTATAATTATTGTGTCTAACTTCCTTTCATTTTAATTGAATAATATGTTTAATTGTTAAAATTTTAATTAATTTAGTTTAGATGGTAATGGAAAATTATTAGAAATTTTAGTCTAAAAATACATTTTTAGGTTAAATTCACAAATTGAGAGAAAAAAATTGGAAAATTGAAAATAGAAAAAAAAAGAATTAAAGAAATAGAAAAAAGGGAATATTTAAGAAGAATTAAAAAAAACATAGTAATATTAACTAATTTATTTTTTTTTTCTTTTTTCTTTGGGTTGGTTATTCTCTCTAAACCAAAAGCTTAGAAAATATAGATATTTGTGGTTTTCTTTCTTTTTTTTTTTTTTTCTTTCAGCTTCTTTATTATTATTTTTTTATGTTTTCTCCCCTCTACAGAAATTATTGCTTCTCCACCATGTATAACTAAACTTTAATTTCTAATTCAAGAGTGATTTAATTTCCAATTGTAATTTTGTGAGGCTTTAGACCTAATTGAAATTTTGTTTCTAATTTAAGAATTCTTTGTTTCTTGTTTTATTTTTATGATTGATTGTTACTAATTAAATTGACACCTTAATTTAGTTTCAATCGATTGTTTGCTATCTAAGATTTTTTGATCCGTAATTGTCACAAATGGTTAAAAATTGTAGCAAGACTTATGTGTGTGTAATGAATGGATTTTCCATTTTACACAACTTACATAATAGATTCTAGGGAAACAATGGAAAAAAATTAATTAACTTGTAGTTATCTCAATTAGTTAATTTTGGTTTAGTCCTCTTATTGTTTTTAATATTATTATTTAAATTCTCACACAATTGTTCCAGCCGCAAAAGGTCTTACACCCACGATTTTTTCTTCTCCACCTCGTTGGAGCACACAACATAAGTATATATATAGTTTTTCATAAACCTAAAAGGTACAAATGGGCTTGGCCCACGATTGTTTCTTCTCCACCTCACTCCAACATTGGCTTGTTACATGCTTCTATACTATTCTTAGTACAATTATCCTTCATATTTATATATTTTACGTCTATCCCATTACTTTTCAACTTGTTCTTACATTATTTTTTATAGTAACTAGTTCGTCAGTGATTTAATTACTTTGTAATTTTCTTTTAATGTAGTTACAGAAGTAGGTTGTAATTTTTTTAGTTAGTTGTTTAGGTGTTTATTTACATTATAATTTACAAGTCTATATTCAGAATTCAAAGGATTAGGGAAGGGGCCGCAAAAGAGGAAAACAATCAATCATGGATCCCAAGTCTTTTTGTTCTTGTAGGTTGTCTTATCCCGTTCAGTCATTGTTGCTTCTGTATCCTGTAAAAACAAAATAGATATGGGTAATTTTTAAATTATTATTCTAAAGAAAATGATCAGATTTAACTATCTCTTCACTATTTACGGTTATGAGTCCCAAGTCTTTTTTCTTCTTTCCAATAGTTGTTCCTGAGTCATGTAAACGATTACTTGACCTCGTGCCTTTGACCATACCTTCAAGTGTTTGTTTAGATCTCGAAAATCTCAGTTTCGTATATAAATCAAACTTATAATTTAAACTATAGAAGAAATAATCTTATTTCGCAATATTTAAATTTTTGTTACATTGTATATCCCGAGATTCTCGGGTTATATATGAAAACAAATCGATATAGTTACCTGAAATCCATGTGATTTTGTCTCTTGGGGAAGCCCTACATTTTCCTTTCTTCCTTCGTTTCTTGGGTTTTCCTACCATTCATAGTAGTCAACAATCAATTTTGAACTTTTCTTTTAGATGTAGCATATTATTTTACTAGCGATAGTAAGAAAGAAAGAGTATTACTTACCTTCTTTATCAAAGTAGCCTGAACTGGATTTCAACACTCTCTAAAGAGGGAGAACCCTTCTGAATGTTCTAGCTTTTTGCTCGAAGAATCGAAGTGAGAAGGAATCCAGATCAACGATTCTGTTGAATCCCTCGCCTGCTCAGAGGAAGGAAGGAGAGAAGAAACACTAATGAAAGCCTCGAATTTTCGGTAAAAGGTAAAAATATTTTGGATTTTTTTTGAACTATTTCTACTCTTTTACGGGGCAGATAGTTAATGTGCATGTTTAACTACTGGTTGATTAACTTCTCTCTCTTCTTTAATTTTTGTTTCAAAATTAATTTTTAATCCTGTGTATTTATTTTGTTTAAATTAGTATGATGTGATTTCTTTTATTTAAATTATTTTGATTTTTATTTTGAAATCTTATTTTGAAATTCCATTATATCTGTTTGTTTAGATTATATATTTGATGTGATTTATTTTACATTTTAAAATAAAATTAAAAATAACTACCCTATAATCTAGGAATCTAAATTAATAAATTTGTTAGGGTTAGTTTGGTCTTTTATTAATTTATTTTTTAAATTTTCGAAAATAAATTGGCCATTTTTAAAAAGTTAAAATCGTATGGCTATTTTTGAAAGCGAAAACTAAAATTTGGTAATTCCTGTAGTCAACCCTTTACTTTAAACCTATTTCCAAAATATGAAATAGGCCCAAAATAAATTTTGAAAATTTTAGAAAAAATACCTGAAAATTTTTGGGTGTCACATCCTCCCCACCTTAAGAACTTTCATCCTCGAAAGTGGCTAGTTCTTGAACAACTCGGGGTAGTTCGCCCTCATCTCCTCCTCACGTCCTTAAGCTGATGGTTTTGCCAAAGGACCTTGACAAGGTCGATTTCTCTGTTCCTCAACACCTTTTTCTCACGAGCTAAGACTTTCACTTGTCTCAAGTCCTGATCGACCTGCAGTGGCTCGAAATCTATCTCGTGAGATGCATCTGGCACATAGCTTCGCAATATCGACATGTAGAACACGTTGTGCACGACTGCTAGAGATGGTGGCAAGGCTAAACGGTATGTCACTAGGCCATCCGCTCCAATATCTCGAATGGCCTGATGAACCTGTGGCTCAACTTTCATTTCTTGCCAAACCTTAACACACCTTTCATAGGTGCAACTCTTAGAAAAGTGTAATCCCCAACTGAAATCTCCAGGTCTCTTCGCCTCACATTAGCATAACTCTTTTGTCTGCTCTGAGTTGTCAGCATCCTTGCTCTGATCTTCTGCACGACTTTATTTGTGACTTGAACCAACTCGGGTCCCAAAATGATGACCTAAGTAGTTAAAAATAAAAAATGTATACAACATGTCAAGTAGTTGTGATATATATATAAATAGTTATGATTTTTTTTATAATGGAAAAAATGATGACCTAATTTTTCTCTTGAATAAATAAATGGTATCTAAATCAATTTATATAATTTTTCATTTTTTAAATAGATTTTCTCACTTAACAATTGATATAGACAAACATAAAGTAAAGTTGTAATGCCATAAGTCTAGTTAGGATCAAGGATATAGATTTGACATATGCATCCCTTGCAATTTGAATATACCACCGACATCTTGAGATGTTTTGAAGATTGAAAAAGACGTGAGAGTAAAGAGAACAAAAATAAACAAATAATGGAGCTCTAATTGTTGATAAATAAAATGGTGAATGAAGCTCATTTTATAATAGTAGAAGATGAAAGTTACAAAACCTTTTGAATTCTATAATTTCTAAAATTCTATTGTAAATTATAACTATAGTTTTTTTAGTGGTAGGAAAAACTTTTTATATTATAACCTTTTAGATGTTATACATTTATTATTGACAATTAATTTACTATTTATAATTCATCATTAGTGACATATTTTATAAATGAGTAAATTAAAGAAAGATAAAAGTGTCCAAAAATATTTTTTTTTCCAATATTTCCACCTTTTTAATATAGTAGATACTAGATATGGACTATATATCTAATTTAAATGTATTTTTATTTTTTTTTTCAAAATTATTTAACTATTATAACTGAAAAAATGTTTAAAATTCAATTATTGTAATAATTAAAAGTAAAATCAATGACTTTATTTACAACTTTTTTATATTAATTTTTCATGTACAAACTTTTCATTTTCTTATCTATGTAAATTTTATAAATGCATTTAAATTATTAGTTTTACTTACTATTTAAAAAAATTATTCCACTATTAAAATTCTTAAACTCTTAAAATTTATAATCATTAATTGTAATTATAACTAAAAGTAAAGTAATAAATTTTAGAATTAAAATGAAAATGAAAAACATAATTATGATGAGGTTGGTATCCAAGTGGGAACAAATAGACTTTTATGTTTAGCTTCTTCCAGTGTAACAAAAAACCCAAAAAGGAAAAAAATAAAACTCCAATAAATTTCAATTGGTATATTCTATGAACTTGGAGGCCTTTACAGACTCTTCTATACGAAAGGAAAAAGAAAAATCCTATGTTTTTATAGGTCATGACACTAATTCAATCAAATTATTGGATATTTTCTAGGAGGGGAAAGGGGGATTTTGGTAGAAGTATTTTAATCTTGAAACTTTTGGGGATTCTTTCACATATGTAAAATTAGTTTTTTTTAATGCATTTACTTTTTTTTTGTAATTCTCTTTTTTTAAAATCGTTCCAAAATTCATCCCAAGTTTATTTGGAAATCTTAGTTTTATTAAATTGAAAAACAATACAAATGTCCTTGATAAAGCATAACAACAACTTTTTATTGACAGAGCACTTGAATGAATTGAAATTCGCTTTAACATTTCAAAATAATGTGGTGAGATAATAAGTGCTTGCATTAATTTTATGAATCATAGGATCTCCTTCTAACTCATAGTTTTAAATAGGGAGAAGAATTATATTCCTTCTAACTCATAGTTTCAAATAGGAAGAAGAATCTTCAATGTCATATTTATGAGAAGAATGTGGTTGATTTGACTTATCTAAAAAACCTAAAACTAACATCTCCAAGAGCAAGATTGTTGGAGTGTTACACATAGCAGTAGTTTGCACGCATAAGTTTCTTCAGTCTTTGAAGTCCACTCGGAAGCTAAGGAACAACACTGAAACCAAATGAATTATAAACATATCTCTGCTTTCATTTCTCAAATTCCTCTATTGTGTCGCTATGTTCTATTTCCAATTCATTATTTTCCTTACAAATTTCTATGAGGACTTTGAAGACCTTTCATTACTAATTGCATGATAAATTTTAGAGAGGGGATGATAATAGTTGAACAGAAAAGGGTGATTGCCCATTTCAAATTCATATGCAAATATATTGTCCATTTCAAATTCATATGCAAAGATATAGTGAATTGCATCACAATTATTCATACAAATCAGATACCAATATATATCTACTTACAAAACTTTCAAACTCCCCATAAAAAATAAAAAAGTTTCACTTTCTTCTACATTGTATTGATCGGAATAGCCTCCAATAATCTCACAGATAATTCAACTTCATTATCCAACAAAGCTCATCTTAGATAGCCAATAATGGCAATTGCAAGAGAAAGAAAGAACAAACTGATGATGAAAAAAATAAGAAAACAAAACTCCAATGAAGACAACAACTCAAAAAAAAAATATGTTAATTGTCGTAAAGGTGAGGATGGATACATAGGAGGAAGGGGGAGGGAATGAAGTTACAAGATGGAATGGAGAGACATTTTTATACATGGGAAATGGAATTCAATCCATTGTTGTTTAATTATGGATTTAAGTTATGCATTAAAGAGATGAGAGAGGTTCATGGCATTAAGAAAAAATTAGTGGATACATGTTCTTTTTTTTAAAATATTTAATAATCGATTGTCAAAGAAGTAAACGTAGAGTGGAATTTCGATTTTAATAAATTTAAAATCGAATTAGTATATTTTTCATATTTATTTCAAATATAAATGGTAAGACTTTTGAGATTTTAACGTATTAACATCTTTGTTAATTAAATTAGAAATTATATAAATAGAGATAAGACTTTTCACATTCTAACTTTAAATGTCATTTTATGAGTTAAATTAAACAAATAAATTTTATAACTACTTGTAATAAATCATGAGTGACATACATTGTAAATTTAAAATTTGATAAACGAGTATAATAGCCCAAAAATGTTTTCAAAGATTGTGCCTTTTTAATATTTTAATTTAATAGATTATAGATGTGCTATTTTTTACCCCATTTTGCTATATGCCCAATTATCCCATTTTATTAACTATATCTCTGTGGAAAATCGATTGCTAAATAAAATGATCAATAACCTACAATTTTATATAATAAATTTATTAATGAATGAAAACTAAATTAAAATCTAATTGCTTAACATTATTTTAACAATTTGACTTCATAAAAATAAATTAACAAAGAACAATTAATTATTTAAAAGTTGTTGTGAAATTGAGAGGCAAAACCGACCACCAAAAGTTTACAAAACATATAATAATAATAATAATAATAATAATTATTATTATTATTATTTTAAAAGATAGTGAAAATGGGATATATTTATATTATAAATAAAGATAGTGGAATTATATGGAAATGATATTCAAATAGAAAGTGGGAGAGAAGAAAGAAGGTTGGAGAGAATTTCACTCAATTGTGAAATTATATTTTTCACTATAAGTCACTATTTATAGGCAATTTGGAGAACATGATGTGGTCAATTTGGACACCAACCTATGGGTTTTGTTGGACACATGAGAGACACTTTAGCTATGGAGAATTTGCCACTTGGCGTGGGTATCAAAGTCGCATATGGAATGAGCATTTACATGTGTAATATTTACAAAACTCCCCCTTAAATGTCCATTCATATAAAATATGTCTCGTTAAAACCTTACTAGGGAAAACCCCAATGGGAAGAAATTTTACAGTCGCTCCTTTTATTTTCTTTAAAAACAAAAGAAAAAAAAGAAATCGAAAAAAACGAAAGAATCGGGAGGGCATCGTCGCAAGCTTCAACCAAGCGCACGCCGACCGTTTCGGCCGATAAGGCCGCTTCGCCCCCTTCTTCTCCTTCTTCCGTCTTCCTCTCTCTCACTCATATTCTTTCTCATTTGCAGGTCTCTTCCTCTCTCACTCTCCCGAAGCTCTCTCTCTCCCCTCTCGCACTATCGCAACTGCCGTCCGCCCCAAATCCGTCGCGTCGTGCCTTCGCCGCCGCCTGCAACTCATGTCGTGTCGTCTAAGTCGCCACTTCCTACCCAACCGTTCGTCCACTGCCGCTTGAGTCAAGTCGTGTCGGATCCGCGAGACTCCCTCTTTGGTTCGACCGATTCGTTGTCTTTTTGACCGATTATTGACGAACAGAGTTTGGTTCCTTGTAGATCGGGCTACGAGGTGTCCAGATCTGGTACTTGGACCGCCACCTTCACGCACCGTCGTCGCCGCTGCCAGTTCACGCGCTGCCACCCGCCGATGACAAGCATCGCCGTCTGCAACACTGTCAGTTGCTAGTGTTTGCGTGATCGCCTCAGCCCGTTCCTTAGCTCGTTCGGATCTCCGTTGGGGATTATTTGGAAATAGAAACACATTTGAAGCACGCTACGTTTCTCTCGTAGTGCACGTTGTTGTTGGATTTAGGTAAGTAGTCATTTGGACTACACTTAGGGGCACCATTGCACGCAATTAACTGATTAGAAATGGAATGATTTGGAACTTGGTAGCGAACCGTCAAGATAGTAGAACTAGTCGGTTCTGAGCTTGTAGTAGCATGTTAGGATGTGTTGTTCGCTGTTTTGTTTGAGTTTAAGTTCACTTGATCATGTTTGATGTTTATCTGTGCTGAAATACCAAACATGTTAGATCGGAGTCTGGTTTGTCTGTTATTCCTTCGTGCTTGGAAGTGATTTTATCTAGTAGAATCGTTGTAAGCTTGTGTTGAAGATTTTGAGCGTGCTAATGTTTATGGATGGTTGTTCCTTCAAGTAGGAGCTTGATAGTCTCGTGCCTAGTTTTGAAGTAACCTGGAAAAGTGTTGTTTAGCCTTAGGATCGTAGCTAGCACAACCAACCCTAGTATAGGCCAAAGTCTCTATGTAACCCTTAATAGGCTGAGACTCGAGGTTCGCGAGTTGATGATGTTATGGGATGTGGTGGTTCGCCCTCCATCCAGATGTGCGACTTGGAAAATGATTCCTAGAGTCATAGAGGGGTTGGATACAATAATTTGCCTTAGTGCAGACTCGGGAACGAGCCCGTGGTCGATTGTGCGCGGTAGTACTGCATTTGATGTTGATATGGGATGTGGTGGTTCGTCCTCCATCCAGTTGTGCGACTCGGAAAATGACTCCCCGAGTCAGAGGGGTTGGATACAGTCCTTCACCCTAGTGTAGACCCGAGAATGAGTCTCGTGATCGGTTGTGCCAACCTAGTTCAGAAGCTAAGGGTAGGACAGGACTGAGAATCTGAACAAGATAAGGGTTGGGGTGCATGTGGAAGTTGTGTGGTGGGCTAGGTGTCATGTCTGGCTAGGTCTAAAGCCAGGTCTTTCGTGTTATTTCTTCTTGAATGAAGTGGGCTGCTTGCTGAGTATTTTATACTTACCCCTCGTTTTGTGTATTTTTTGTTGCAGGTAAGGTGAAACCATGAGGTGACCAGCGTTGGGCGAGACCCTACGAGGCTATGAGAGGCTTGTTAGGTTTTAATTAGGGGTCGTTTGTTAGGAGTTGTTTTTATTTCTCTCACCTACGTTGCACTATGTTTCTATTAGTTTGTTACCCTTCTTTGTTTCCTTTGGTGTATTTGAAGGGAATGAAAATTCCCGCGCAGCGAAAGATGATCGAATCGTCATGGTATGGTTACGCTACTCGAATTTCACTAAAATAAACTATCTAATAGTTAAGGCTAAACATGCTCAAAAGGAAAGAAATTACAGCAAGTTAAACTACTTACTTATTGAAGACAATTCTTCACTGTTCCTTCCTTCGATCATGAACACTTCGCGAAATCTCGATCTCAACGAATTCTTCTCTCGAACAAAAGCCAAACACAACCAATGGTTTCTCGGTTGTTCTTCCTTTGGAAGAAGGAAAGATGTGGGACTTTGTGTTTTGGAGAAGGGAGGAGAGTAGAGAGAGTAGAGAGAAAAATGCTTCTCTTCTTAATGGTGAGATCCAAAAAATGAGAGATTAGCTTAGGAAAACCTTCTTGCAAAGGGTTTAAATAGTGGAAATTGATGGAGTTAAAATCTCCACATTATTACCACTTTACCACAACTATAGGTTATGCAAATCATATTTGCATAACCATATATTATAAGATATCTCATATCTCATATTACAAATCACATTTGCAATAATGTGAATTTATTAAATTGAATCACATTCAATTTAATTTCTCTCAATTAATTTCTCCAATTAGCCCTAATTCAACAATTAGGCTAACCTATAGTTTATTATGAATCTCATTCATATTAAATTATATATTATATCATTCATATCTCATATAGATGATATAAATGCCCTTTAAGTGAAATTGAACACTTTAATTCACACCAAAACATTAACCCTTCTTTTAATCCAGATTGAGCCAACCGAGGGACCTAATGGACCTACAGTAACGAGTTCCAATTATCCGAGATTAACCTATCAAACTCTTTGACCCTGTTAATCAACCTTCATTAGCTACAGTAACACTCCACTAAAGCCCGTAGTTGCACTCCCATCAGTGCAGAATATTACGTGTCCACTGATATAACTAATAACCGTGAGTCGACCCTTCAAAGGTTGTTCGTAGACACTACTGGGTCAAAATTACCGTTTTACCCCTGTGTCTACTTCTTGCTTCTTAAGCCCCCACTGCTCCTCTAATGAACAACAACGTTGCTATGGTCCGACCATACACAAGAACTCTCTCGTGCCAGTGAGACAGTGGGCGCCCGTTGTCCAAGCCCTGGAGACAGCACATAAGGGAACAACCCCTCTAGTTTCCCTAAAGGCGGGAACGGGTGAATTCCATCTCGCGTAGTTAAGTTCCCAACTCCCTACTTGGTCCTGTCCCTGAGAAGATAGGCATATTGGGCGAGTAACTATGACCACCCTCACCCGTACTAGTCAAAGGACGGACCCCGCAGATAGGAGTCTGTAACACGCTCGAGATTGTGTCGAGTCACTAATGGTCATCTACGAAGTTATTAGTCCCACTTGTCAACAAAGTGTTACATCGATGAGGTCTAATAATTCACGGTCCAGTCTTGTACAATCTCATTGTACATGATGCCCCCACTCGCATGTCAACCACATGAACGAGTCAGATCACCTCGTTTGTATCTTAATACAAAGCGGGCCGCATCCACAGCATATCTAGGATTAGGTCTCCAACCTTATCCATATACTGTAGACCGTTCGGGTCATTAACTCGAATGTGATCCTCCCCGTGTGTCCATTACACACCGTTCAAGTTCTAATTCTCTCATAAATTGAATGACCCTGGAGCTTAGTTTATTGGAAAAGTTTGTAAAATTTGCGAGACACAAAGTAATGAAATGAATAACACTTTATTAATTTCAAACAGTAATTTAAAAACACGAGATTAGGACAGAAATCCCAACAAACTCCCACTTGGACTAAGCTAGTGGAGAAAATACATTTCTAAAGTGTACATAAATTACAACGAAGTAATACAATAAACTAGGGCATTGAATACCCGTTTACACATCTCCCACTTGCCCTAGTCAGGATGTACTCAAAGACCTAGACTCTCTAGGTGACCCTCAAACTCCTTAGCCGTGAGGGGCTTTGTAAATGGATCAGCTACGTTGTGCTCCGACGGTATGTGTGTGACTGTCACGTCTCTGCGGTGAACAATCTCCCGTATCAAATCATACTTCCGCTCAATGTGTTTGCCTCTCTTATGGCTCCGAGGTTCTCTGGAGTTGGCTACTGCACCACTGTTATCACAGAACAACGTGATCTGCAAGTTCATATTTGGAACAACTTCCAAATCTAACATGATCTTCCTGAGCCAAACAGCTTCCTTTGCACCTTCACAAGCAACAACATACTTCGCTTCCATAGTGGAATGAACGATGCATCCCTGCTTGATGCTTCACCATTTTACATCTCCTCCATTCAGAATGAAGGTTGTCCCCGAAGTGGATTTCCTAGAATCCTTATTGGTCTGAAAGTCAGAATCCGTGTATCCCGTAAGGATCAAATCCCCATTTCCATAAACTAAGCTGTAATTCCTCGTTCTCCTAAGGTACTTGAGGATTGCCTTTACGACTATCCAGTGATCTAATCCTGGATTGGATTGATACCTACTGATAATCCCTACTGCATAACAGATGTCGGGTCTAGTACACAACATGACATACATCAGGCTCCCTATAGCTGAAGCATATGTGATCCGTCTCATATCATCAACCTCTTGAGGAGTCTTAGGACACTGATCCTTAGACAAATGAACCCCGTGCCTGAAAGGCATCAAGCCCTTCTTGGAGTTCTGCATCTTATATCTAGACAACATCTTGTCAATATAAGACGTCTGAGACAAGCCTACCGTTCTGTTCTTCCGGTTTCGGACTATCTGGATACCTAGAACATACTGAGCTTCTCCCAAATCTTTCATTTGGAATTGCGAAGCTAGCCATTTCTTCACGTCAGTAAGAAATTCTACCTCATTCCCAATGAGAAGAATATCATCCACATACAACACTAAAAATGCGATAGTTTTGTCAACGATTTTCTTGTAGACACAAGGCTCGTCGACATTTTCATCAAAGCCATAAGATTTGATCGCCTTATCAAACCTTATATTCCAAGACCTCGAAGCTTGTTTAAGTCCATAAATAGACCTATGAAGCCAGCAAACTTTTTGCTCTTGGCCTTGGGTAATGAACCCTTTGGGCTGGTCCATGTAGATGGTTTCATCAAGTTTGCCATTCAGAAAGGCTGTCTTGACGTCCATCTGCCATACCTCGTAGTCATAATACGCGACAATGGCCAGAAGGATCCTGATCGACTTTACCATGGCAACAGGTGAAAAAGTTTCCTCATAGTCAACCCCTTCAACCTAGGTAAAACCCTTTGCCACTAGTCGGGCATTGAAGGATTGCACCTTCCCATGTACGCCACGTTTACGCTTCTAGATCCATTTGCAACCAATAGGTTTTACCCCATCCGGTTGATCCACAAGCTCCCAGACGGAATTGAAGTACATCGACTCCATTTCCTGGTCCATAGCTTTAATCCATTCGTCCTTGTCAACATCAGCCATTTCTTGATCATAGGTCAATGGATCCTCGCAGTCATCATCAAGAGTGACGACTGAGGTTTCAGCTAAACACATGTAACGATCAGACTGTCTCATAACCCTCCCACTACGTCGAGGCATTCCCAACTCTTGGGAACGGACTTGACATGACGTGCTAGGATCAACAACACATGTTGACGTACTAGCTCATCAGCAACTCTTGCTGATGTACTGTCCATTTCGTTTAACACAATTTTACTCCCCGGTAAATGATCCCTGATATGATCTTCCTCAAGGAAAGTGGCGTTTGTCGACACAAGCACCCTATTTTCCTTAGGATCGTAAAACAGACCACCTTTGGTCTCTTTTGGGTAACCTACGAATAGGCATAATTTTGAACTGGGTTCTAGTTTCTTCGGGTTTGACACCAACACATGGGTCGGGCATCCCCAAATTCTGAAATGGTGTAAACCACCTTTACGGTCATTCCAGAGTTCGAAAGGTGTTTCTCAAACACTTTTCGATGGAACGTTGTTCAAAATGTAAACCGCAGTTTCCACTGCGTAACCCCAAAAGGAATCAGGGAGACGAGCATAGCTCATCATCGACCGAACCATGTCTAACAGGGTTATGTTTCTCCTCTCCGATACACCATTTTGCTGTGGCATACAAGGTGCTGAGAGTTGGGACGTAATTCCGTGTTCTATCATATAGTCTTGGAATTCAGTGTCCATATACTCTCCACCTCGATCCGATCGAAGTGTTTTTATGGTTTTACCTAACAGGTTCTCAACCTCAGTCTTGTACTCCTTCAACTTTTCAAGAGTTTCAGACTTCTTACGCATTAGGTAAATATACCCATACCTCGAGTAATCATCTATGAAAGACATGAAGTATTCATAACCACCCCGTGCTTTAACATTCATCGGACCACAGAGGTCAGAATGTACCAGCTCAAGGGGCTCTTTGGCGCTATATCCTTTTCCACTAAAAGGACGTTTGGTCATTTTGTCTTCAAGGTATGACTCACACACCGGGGCTCTTTGGCTCTATATCCTATTGAGATTAATGTGGCCTAACCGTAGATGCCAAAGATGGACATTTTCTTTAGGAGAAACTTTCGGTCTCTTAGTTCGCGTTTCTGCCGTTTTAAGCAATTCAGTATTCAAAACACTTTTGACCGAATAACGTTTCAAAACATACAGATTATTCTCAAGTGAAGCTGAACAAATTAAGTTTCCATTTTGGGAAATAAACGCTTTATTGCCTTGGAAAGAAACAGAAATACATTGTTCTAACAGGCAGGAAATAGAAACTAGGTTTCTAGTAAACCCTGAAACTATATACATATTGTCCAACAAAATGTAATTCCTACCAAAATGTAGCTTCACTGTGTCGACCACTGCAGTAGAGACAAGCTCCCCGGTTACAACCCGCAGAGTCATCTCACCCTCTCGCAGCTGCTGCCAGGAATCAATCACATGAAAAGAAGAACAAACATGGTTAGTGGCACCCCAATCCAATATCCAGGCAGAGTCACTACTCTCCATTAAACAGGTTTCAGTCATAAGTAAATCACATTTACCTTGATTCTTCCTCTCGACTAGGAATTTGGGACAGTTTCTCTTCCAGTGCCCGCTACCATTGCAGTGGACACACTTTCCTTTCTCTGCAACTTCCTTGACCTTCTTGCCCTTTTGGGCGGCAGCTGTGTCAGTTTTACTCTTCTTCATCTTCTTCTTCTTCCCTTTCGGGTGAGAAGGAGCTACTGGCTTAGTCTTAGAGGTTGAACTCCTGTGATAAGACCTGAAGGCAACATTTGCCTCAACTTCCGACGTCCGGATCCTCATCAAGGACTGGAAGGTTTGCAGCTCGTTAAGAAGAGTAGTCAGAGTGTAGTTTATCTTGTTCATAACAACGTTGCTACGAAACTAAAGCAAACTCTTCGGAAGAGTCTCCAAGATAAAACTGACCTGGCTCGACTCGTCGATCGAAGCCCCCGTTCATCTCCGCTAGATTAAAGTGAGTCATCATGTCTAGAACAATGTCACAGACAGATGACCCCTCTTTCATCCGTGCGTTGAAGACGTATTTGAGCGAGTCATGCCAGACTTGAAAGGACTGTTGTCCAAACATTTCCTGCAAGGACTCCATGATCTCCTTAGCGGTGACCATCAGCTCATGCTTCTTTTCTAAAACATCAGACATGCTGGCAATGATATAGACCTTGGCCTTTTCATTGGCCCTGATCCATCGATCGTATGCATCACGAACACTTTGTGATGCAGTCAAGCTCGACATCTGAGGACACTCCTCGGAGAGCATGAACTTTATGTCGTCAGTTACCAAAATCGTGTTTAAGTTGTTTTTCCACATTTGATAGTTATCTCCCACTAATTTGTCAGACGCGAGTAAAGCTATTATTGAGCTAGACATGTTTTTAGCTGAAAAATCAAAAACTTTGTGTTAGTCTCGAAAAAAACTTTTGAAATCCAATCATGTTTTAGCAAAAATTGTTTCATGATCCCTAGGTCATTCAAAATTTGCAATGATATCCTAAAGGTTTAGAATGACCGCCACCGAAGGGTGAACAAAACACTCCTCCTCTAGGACAAGACTTTCTCGATTAGACCCTCATCCCAGAATAACTCTTATTCCATTAGGCGTCCAATTACCATTGTTCGGTCAAATTCATTAACTCTTAACAAATTCTGTGAGTGGCACCCTCAATCTTTAAGATTCCAAGTATCCGTCCAAACAATAGCCACCGAAGGGTGAACCAAGAAGGAAAACCAACTAGGAAACTGTATCCCTTTCGGGAATTCACGGTGTTCCGACTCCCCTGACCAGGCCCTTCAAAGGGATTGTCTGGCCCAGGCCAAACTAGCAGGCGGATCATAGGCGTCTCACGGTATGAATCGAAAGAAGAGACTGTGGGTCCCGTTTTCACAGGTCCCGCTCCCACTCACTATAAGTACTCTCTCCATCCACGATGATATTGACCCATACAAATGCCACCCGAAGGGGGAAGCTCCCATTTGCGACACGAGGCCGAGTATGGATCTCACGGTGCGGACTTAACGAAGATTTGTGGTCTGAAAATCAAATGTATCTTATACACTTTATTTCCTCCCACTCATCACTTTATTTTTATTAGGGATTGACCTAGATAAACCGGCTAAAAATTTACCTAAGTCTACCAATATAACTCTTATATGGTATTTAACCTAAGTTTATAATCACATTATTACTTAGGTCTATGTGAGTAAATTAAAACACTTTTAATTAACGACACTCACAAAAAGTATAATCTAAGAATCTCCGGACCGAATTCACTCCCAGGTCAGTTTTCAGGTAGTGGTGTTCCGCAAGCGTCAACTTAAATACCCCAGACTTAGACAAAACCTTCCTTAGATAGAGTTACTAATCAAGTCACCATTCAAAGACTAAACTTTGATTTCCTAATTCTAATATTATTAGAACTAGAAAACCTAAGTCTAATTATTCAAGTTCTAAACACTTTACAACTAATAATTAACTTAGGTTGCATGCATTTCTATGTTATAGTGCTTGATCATTCATCACATGAATAACTATATACTATAACAAAAATAATTCATCACGTGAATATAAATGCATGAGCATACTTTAATTAAAAAATATAACACTTATATTAATTAAATTAAAACATGCATTTAATTATATTATAACACTTATAATATAACCTATCATGCAAACTATATATTATAACTCTTATAATATAAATGATGCATGAATATGTTTAACCTAAGGTGGGATTTTAAATCTATATGACATACATTATTGCACATAGAAATTTAATTAAATCATACATCACATGCATAAAATAATTAAATAGCAAAAATAGACCGGTTTTGGCACCTAAGGGCAATTTATTTAATTAAATAACATTAATATAACTATTATATTAATATTATTTAATAAAATAAATAAATAAAATAAATATTTACATTTTACAAAATTAGAAAATAAAATAATTTCGAAAAAAAACTGCCCCACTAACTCTTGCATGCCCATGTCTTGCGAAACTGCCTCTGCTCAATCCCACTACGCGTGCGGCGTTGCAGCACCGTGGGTAGCATTGCAATGCCGCAGCGTTCAGCATCGAGGTAAGCGTGCTCCACGCCTTGGCGTTGCAACGCTACTCTGCAGCAAGGCCTCCATCCGCAAGAATGGCGTTGAGACGCCGAAGAACAACATCTCAATGCCATCGACTAAACAACATCTCCACTTGTTGTTCTTCATCGATTTTTCGCTCCGATTTCTCCACAACAACTCTTGCCACGAACGACTCGGACTTACAGACTTGATTTACAACAAAATATCAAAAAATAAAAGGGCGCTTACATTGATCTCATCAACATAAAAATTGTAAATCTAAAAGTGCCAAAAATCGAAATTATCCAAAATTGCAAACCAACATTCTTCTCATGAATTAAGGCATTTACCCACCCAATTTTAATGAAAAATAATGCATAACGAAGAACCAACAACCTTACTCTAATACCAATTGAAAGGAATGAAAATCCCCGCGCAGGGGAAGACGATTGAATCGTCATGGTATCGTTACGTTACTCGAATTTCACTAAAATAAACTATCTAATAGTTAAGGCTAAACATGCAAGGAAAGAAATTACAACAAGTTAAACTACTTACTGTCAAGTCACTAATGTTCATCTACGAATTTATTAGTCCTTACTGTCAACGGTGTTACATCAGTAGGTCTAATAATTCACGGTCCGGTCTTGTACAATCTCATTGTACAGGATGACCCCACTCGCATGTCAACCCCATGAACGAGTCAGATCACCTTGTTTGTATCTTAATACAAAGCGGGTCGCATCCACAGCTTATCCAGGATTAGGTCTCCAACCCTATCCATATACTATAGACCATTCGGGTCATTAACTCGAACATGATCCTCCCTGTGTGTCCACTACACACCGTTCAAGTTCTAATTCTCTCATAAATTTAATGACCCTGGAGCTTAGTTTATTGTAAAAGTTTGTAAAATTTGCGAGACACAAAGTAATAAAATGAATAACACTTTATTAATTTCAAACAGTAATTTACAAACACGAGATTAGGAAAAAAATCCCAACAGTATTGTTAAACCTTAGTGTGTTCTATTTTGGAAATCGTTCGTAGTCGAAACATGTTCTGTTTTATGTGGTTGTCTGAGAACTCCGAGGGACTAGAGCCCAGCCTGTTGATTTCTTTGTAGTTTGGAGGAGACTGGGTACCCTTGTCAGACCTTATTTAAGTGTTTCTTGTTCAGGTTCAGGTGTATAAAGTTTTTGGTTTGTCTAGGTTGCGCCGTTATGCTATCCAATTTTTGGTGCAAGCGGTACAACTTGGAGTAACGCCCCGAGTAGGAAGTATTCAAAATTACGGGGTCTTACAGTTGGTATCAGAGCAAGGTTTTAGATTCTGAATAATGCCTACTTTTTAGGTGTTTAGTCCTTCATAGCCTCTCGCAAGGAGCTCGCCTGGTCATCATCAGGTTTGCTTTTACTTAGTAAGTGGTAGGAGGCTCGTTGTTTGATGTTGTTATGTTTTCTTTTGTGTTGTACCTCTAAAAGCGAGGTTGGCATTTTTCAATTGTAATCTAGATTATGACACGTGGTAGAGGTTGTGCAAGGGCAACTACTGGTGGTCGAGGTTAGAGTGGTCGTAGAGGTCAGGGTCGAAGAGCCCGAGACCAGGATCCGACCTTTGAAGCACCTGAGATTGAGCACTTCGAGCATCGGGAGGAGCTCAACCAGGATGCCCCAGTTGTTGAGGAATCAGCTAGGCAAAACGAAGGAGCCAAGGAAAGGGCAAAAGTTCAAGTGCCATCGTCAGTTACCAAACTCCTGGCAGGCATTCAACAACTAATCCAGTTAAATATAGCTAGTCAAACCAATAAGATAACTATGTTCACTCAGGCCATAGAGGCCCTGACAGGCCAGAATCAGGGACCAGCGCCCGCGCAGAATCAAAGTGTTGCGCCGGCTTAGACATTTTGGGTAGTGACCGCAGAGGCGGGGTATCTGAAAGATTTCAAGAAGTATGACCCGCCTTTCTTTGATGGGCCTGTGGACCATGTAGTTTTTGAATCATGGTTCACAACTGTGGATGATATTTTTGGTCAAATGGGTTGCCCCGAGCATCAGAAGGTCCAGTGCGCAGTTTATGCGTTAAAGGGGCATGCTCTTCTATGGTGGTGAGCTACCGTACAATCCATCGATGTCAGTGTGGGACCGATAACCTTAACACAATTTCAAGAGGTGTTCTATGAGAAGTATTATCCGACTGTGCTTAAAATCGAGAAGCAAGCTGAGATCTAACAGTTGAAGCAAGGGTCGAACGAGTTAGTCGAGGAGTACGAGCACGATTTTACTGCGCTATCTCGGTTCACCCCTTATCTAGTGGATACAGAGAAGAAGAAGGTGGAGCGCTTCCTCACAGGTTTGCGAGGAGGTGTACGTTGGTCGACAACCCCTCACGATCCCAAGACCTACGCCGCAGCAGTCCGAGTGGTGTCCCTTATTGATGCAGACCTGAGACTGCATGAGTTTGGTGTTGGTCAGAGTTCAGAGGTAGGTCAGAGTTCTAGGACAAGCCAAAAGAGGAAGTTTGAGTAGGTCTTTGCTAGGCCAAACCGATCCGGACCATTGTGACACCAGTCCCAGCAAGCTCCAAGCAAGGGTTCATGTTTCAAATGTGGAGTACAACACAGTGTGACCTGTCATGCAACTAATAAGATCTGCAATAATTGTGGAAAGATTGGTCACTTGTCGTTCGTGTGCAAGCAGGGAGTCAAGGATCAGAGGGTTTGTTTTAATTGCGGAAAGCCTGGGCACCTGGCCAGAGTCTGCACAGTAAAGAGGGATGAGTCTGGAGACCGCCAGAGGGGCGGAGTCTATGCTAGTGGGAACAGGAACGCAAGAGGTTCCGACGCTATGGTGAAAAGTACACTACCCGTTATTGCCCACCTGACCCTTGTTTTGTTTGATTCTGATTCCTCGCACTCTTTTATTTTCGCTTTTTTTGTGAGGCAAGCCCAGTTAGAGGTAGAGCCATTAGATGTTGAACTGTCGGTAGCTACCCCAGTGGGTAGAGAGTTAGTAGCTCGGGAAAAGGTTAAATCTGAGCAAGTAGTGGTAATAGGTCATGTGCTAGATGTGACGTTGGTTGTGTTGGACACAAGCGACTTTGATGTAATCTTGAGCATGGATTGGTTGTCTGCGAACCATGCCAACATTGACTGAGACCGGAGAAATTCCGAAGTTGATTTAAGCCCTCAAGGTAAAGAAGTTGATAAGTGTAGGGGATTGGACCCTTTTGGCTAGTGTTTCAGATACAAAGAACAAGGGACCAGAGTTGACTTCAGTTCCTGTCGTTAGGGAGTTTGCTGATGAGTTTCTTGAAGAGATGTCTGGTCTACCCTCGGTCCACTAGGTAGACTTCAGTATTGAGCTTGAGCCTGAGACGACTTCGTTGTCTAAAACTCCATACCGAATGGTTGCAGCAGAGTTGAAGGAGCTTTAGACTCAGTTGCAGGAACTCCTGGATAAGGGATTCATCCGTCCTAGTGTTTCGCCTTGGGGTGCACCTGTGTTGTTCGTGAAAACGAAAGATGGGTCGATGCAGTTGTGCATTGACTACCGAGAGTTGAATAAGGTAACAGTGAAGAACAAACACCCTTTACCCAGGATTGATGACTTATTTGACCAACTGCAAAGAGCGATAGTGTTTTCTAAGATCGACCTGCGGTCAGGGTACCCCCATTTGAGAATCAGGGACGAGGATATTCCAAAGATTACCTTTAGGTCCAGGTACGGACACTATGAGTTCATGATGATGTTCTTTGGCTTGACGAATGCCCCAACAACATTTATGGAGCTAATGAACACGGTATTCAAGGAGTTCTTAGACACCTTTGTGATCGTCTTCATTGACGATACTTTGGTGTACTCCAAGTCAGAGGAGGAGCATGAAGTTCATTTGATGGAAATGTTGACAACTTTTAGGACCAACAAGTTGTATGTGAAGTTCTCCAAGTGTGAGTTCTGGTTGCAGCGGGTAGCCTTCCTAGGACATGTGGTGTCTAAAGAAGGTGTAGCAGTGGATCCCGCCAAGATTGAAGTTGCGACGGATTGGCCTCGCCCTAAGACCGTCTATGAAGCGACTTTTAAGGATCTCAAGCATAGGCTAGTCTCTGAACCTGTGCTTGCAGTACCTGATGGGTGAAGAAGTTTTGTGGTCTACAGTGATGCCTCCAAGAAAGTTTTGGGTTGTGTGTTGACGCAGAATGGAAAAGTGATCGCCTATGCCTCCCATCAGTTGAAGGATTATGAGCGGAATTACCCGACCCATGATTTGGAGTTGGTTGCCGTGGTTTTCGCTCTGAAGATATGGAGACATTAGTTGTATGGAGAAAAGATTCAAATGTACATAGACCACAAGAGCCTCAAGTATCTTTTTACCCAAAAGGAGTTAAATATGAGGCAACGTAGATGGTTGGAGTTGGTAAAGGATTATGAGGTTGAGATACTGTACCATCAAGGTGTTGGGATTTATGCCCTAAACTTGTGTAATTTTGATCAATTAAATAAAGTGTTATTTGTTGTGATAAGATTACAATCTTGCTTTTATAAATCCAATAAACTAAGCTCCAAGGTTATAACATTTATCTTGAAATGAGTGTAGTGGACACTATTTGGGTTGAGTTCAAGAATATAACCTAAATGGTCTATGGTATAATCTCAGTTAATCTCACATCATTGGAGCTCATGATCTGTAGGTCCATTAGACCCCTCCGTTGGCTCAATATGGTAATATTGAGGGTATAAAGTTAGGAGTGAAATTGAAGTGTTCAATTTCATGCATGCGGTGTTATATCTATTATATATGATATAATTGATATAATATATAGTTTTAATGTGAATTAGATTCATATATAAACTATATACTAAAGAGAGAATAAAGGAGGGGTAGGATGGTCATTTCCATTCCAACCCCCTATATATATGGTTGCATGAGATGCAACTAGGTTAAGTCATTCAAGGTGATTCTAAGTTATTGAAAAGAATTACAAGCTCTCTCTTGTTGTGTTGTTGGAAGAGTTCCAAAGCACACATCTCTCACAAAATACCTCACCTCTCCTGAAGGGAACCCACTTTCCTCCCTCACTTAGAGAACAACGGAGAAGATCCGGTGGTCGTGTCTTCGTACGTTGGAGTTCCTGTTGCTGAGATCGTGATCGTGGGAGAGTGGAACACTTGAAGAAAGGTTCTTCAAAGGTAATTCTCTTGCTGTCCATTCTGATTTTATGCTTAATCTTGTTATGTATGTTCTTGAATTTATCGTTGTAACTAAATCAAGAGCGCGCGATTCGCAATCGCTTCTGCTGCGGGGACTTCGATTCCCTTCAATTGGTATCAGAGCCCAATTGCGTTCATGATTTATGTTTTGAATTTTTCAAGAACAAGGTGGGATTTACTGTTTTTGCATGAGATGTATGAACGGTTTTGCAAAATTAGATGTTTTCAATTTTGGCACTTAGATTTACAATTTCCATTGAAATATTCAATGTAAGGGCCTAGTGTTTTGGGCAAATTTAATTGAGATTTATGAACGGTTTTGCAAAATTAGATGTTTTCAATTTTGGCACTTAGATTTACAATTTCCATTGAAATATTCAATGTAAGGGCCCAGTGTTTTGGGCAAATTTAATTGTAAATTGAGTCTGTTAGTCCGTGTCGATCGAGGCAAAGTGGTTGCTAAGAAGATCGGACCGAAAACGAGCAAGGAATGGGGATTCCATGTGTTGTCTGTGTGCAGCGTTGCAACGATGCTCATCGTGTTGGGATTTCTGTCCTATTCTCGTGTTTGTAAAATATTGTTTTGAAAATAATAAGAGTTATTCATTTCTTTACTTTGTGTTTCGCAATATTTTAAACCTTTCCAATAAACTAAGCTCCAGGGTCATTGAATATATGAGAGAACTAGAACTTGAACGGTGTGTAGTTGACACACAAGGAGGATCACGTTCGAGTTAATGACCCGAACGGTCTCTGATATAAGGATGGGGTTGGAGACCTAATCCTCGGATACACTTTGTGGATGCGACCCGCTTTGTATTAGATACAAACGAGGTGATCGACTTCGTTCATGTGGTTGACATGCGAGTGGGGGCATCTGTACAATGAGATTGTACAAGATCGGATCGTGAATTATTAGACTTCTTGATATAACACTTGTTGTGAAGAAAGACTAATAAATTCATAGATGACCATTAGTGACTCGACTTGAATCTCGAGCGTATTACGGACTCACATGCTGCGAAGTGCATTCTTTGACTAATACGGGTGAGGTGGTCTCGATTACTTGCCCAATATGCCTATCTTCTCGGGAGAGAACCAAGTAGAGAGTTGGGAACCTAACTACGCGAGATGGAATTAACTCGTTCCGCTTTATATAGGGAATCTAGAGGTTGTTCCCTTAAGTCTTTGTCTCCGGGGCTTGGACAATGGGCGCCCACCTTCTCACTGGCCCGAGAAGGGTGTTGTGTATAGTAGGACCATCACAATATGTTGTTCATTAGAGGAGCAGTAGGGACTTAAGGAACAAGAAGTAGACACAGGGGTAAAACGGTAATTTGACCCAGTCGTGTCTACGAACAACCTGCGAAGGGTCGACTCATGGACATTGGTTATATCAGTGGACACGTAATATTCTACACTGATGGGAGTACAACTACAGCTATAGTGGAGTGTTACAGTAGCTAATGAACATTGGTTGACTGGGTCAAAGAGTTTGACTGGTTAACCTCATATCATTGGAGCCCGTTACTGTAGGTCCATTAGGTCCCTTAGTTGGCTCAATATGGGATAAAAGAAGGGTTAATGTTTTGGTATGAAATTGAAGTGTTCAACTTCACTTTAAGAGTATTTATATCATTTATATGAGATATGGATGATATAATAGATAGTTTAATGTGAATGTGATTCATAATAAACTATATGTTAGCCTAATTGTTGAATCAATGGCTAAATGGAGAAATTAAATGAGAGAAATTAAATTGGATATGATTCAATTTAATTAATACACAATTATTGAGATATGAGATGTCTTATATTATGTTATTATGTAAATGAGATTTACATAACTTATAGTTGTGGTAAAGTGATAATAATGTGAAGTTTTGAACTTCATCATTCCACTACTTAAACCCCTTTGCAAAAGGGTTTTGGTGATCTAATACAAGCCAAATTCTCATTTTGGATTTTGACCTAAGTATCCAAAAAGTGAATTCTCTCCACTCTCTCATTTCTCCTCCCTTTCCAAAACACAAAGAAGTTCCCACCAACTTCCCTTCTCCAAAAGAGAACAACCAAGAAGATTATTTGGTAGTGTTTGGGATCCGATCGTGGGAAGAGTTTGTGCGAAGAGTTCGTGATCTACGGGAGAGATTGTTGAATTTGTCTACAACAAGTAAGTATTTTTGTTCTTGCAGTAAAATTTCAGCATGTTTAGCCTCGATCTAATAGTTAGATCAATATTGATATAAGCATGTTGCATGATGATACCACGACGATTCGATCGTCTTCCGCTGCGCGGGGATTCTCATTCCCTTCAATTGGTATCAGAGCCATTTAACCTTTAACCTTGTTTCTATTTCCTGCTTAATTGAACACTTTTAACCTTCTTTCTATTTCCTGCTTAATTGAACACTGTATTTCAGTTTCATTTGAATTAAATAAAGCGTTTATTTCTTTCAAAGGAAATGTTATTTGTTCAACTTCACTTGAAAATAATATGTATGTTTTAAAACCCAATTCGGTTAAAAGTGTTTTGAATCTTTGAATTGTTTAAAATCTGAAAAACACGAACTAAGAAAGCAAAAATTTCTCCAAAAGAGAATGCCCATCTTTGGCATCTAAGGTTAGGTCACATTAATCTCAATAGAATTGAGAAACTAGTGAAGAGTGGACTTCTAAACGAGTTGGAAGAAAACTCTTTGCCAGTATGTGAGTCATGCCTTGAAGGCAAAATGACCAAACGTCCTTTTAGTGGAAAAGGATATAGAGCCAAAGAGCCTCTTGAGTTAGTACATTCGACCTCGTGGTCCCGATGAATGTTAAAGCTCGGGCGGTTATGAGTACTTTGTGTCTTTCATGAGACGATTACTCCGGATATGGGTATATTTACCTAATGCATAAGAAGTCTGAAACTCTTGAAAAGTTCAAGGAGTATAAGACTGGGGTTAAGAACCTCTTAGGTAAATCGCTTAAAACACTTCGATCGGATCGAGGTGGAGAGTACATGGACACTGAATTCCAGGACTATATGATAGAATACGAATTACGTCCCAACTCTCAAAGACTGGTATGCCACAGCGAGAATGGTGTATCGGAGAGGAGAAACAGAACCTTGTTGGACATAGTTCGGTCGATGATGAGCTATGCTCGTCTCCCTGATTCTTTTTGGGGATACGTAGTGGAGACTGCGGTTTACATTTTGAACAATGTTCCATCAAAGAGTGTTTGTGAAACACCCTTTGAGCTCTGGAGTGGACGTAAAGGCAGTTTACATCACTTCAAAATTTGGGGATGCCCACCCATGTGTTGGTGTCAAACCCAAAAAGTTGGAACCCTGTTCAAATTGTGCCTATTAAGTAGGTTACCCTAAAGAGACTAGGGGTGGTTTGTTTCTGATCCGAAGGAAAATAAGGTGCTTGTGTCGACAAACGTCATTTTCCTAGAGGAAGACCACATCAAGAATCATTTACCAAGGAGTAAAATTGTATTGAATGAAACGGACAGTACATTAGCAAGAGTTGCTGATGGGGCGAGTACGTCAGCAAGCGTTGTTGACCCTAGCACGTCTTATATTGACAAGATGTTGTCTAGATATAAGATGCAGAACTCCAAGAAGGGTTTTCTGCCTTTTAGGCATGGGGTTCACTTGTCTAAGGATCAGTGTCCTAAGACTCCTCAAGATGTTGAGGATATGAGACGCATTCCATATGCTTGGTGTGGGGAGCTTTGATGTATGCAATGTCGTATACTAGGCCCGACATACTGTCATCATGCGGGAAATTGTCAGTAGATATCAGTCCAATTCAGGATTTGATCACTGGACAGCCGTAAAGACAATCCTCAAGTATCTTAGGAGAACGAGGAACTACATGACCGTGGGGATTTGATCCTTACAGGATACACGGATTCTGATTTTCAGACCGATAAGGATTCTAGGAAATCCACTTCGGGGTCAGCCTTCATTTTGAATGGAGGAGCTGTAGTATGGCGAAGCATCAAGCAGGGATGCATCGCTGATTCCACTATGGAAGTAGAGTATGTTGCGGCTTGTGAAGCTGCAAAGGAAGCTGTTTAGCTTAGGAAGTTCATGACGGATTTGGAAGTTGTTCCAAATATGAACTTGCCAATCACGTTATTCTGTGATAACAGTGGTGCAGTAGCCAACTCACGTGAGCCTCGAAGCCATAAGAGAGGTAAACACATTGAGCGCAAGTATCATCTGATATGGGAAATTGTGCACCGTGGAGACGTGACAGTCACGCAGATAGCATCGGAGCACAATGTAGCTGATCCATTTACAAAGTCCCTCACGGCTAAAGTGTTTGAGGGTCACCTAGAGAGTCTAGGTATTCGAGAGCTTCCTTACTAGGGCAAGTGGGAGATGTGTAAACGGGTATTCAATGCCCTAGTTTATTGTATTTTTCATTGTAACACAAATACATTTTGGAAATGTATCTTCTCCACTAGCTTAGTCCAAGTGGGAGTTTATTGGGATTTCTGTCCTAATTTCGTGTTTGTAAAATATTGTTTTGAAATTAATACGAGTTATTCATTTCTTTACTTTGTGTATCGCAATATTTTAAACTTTTCCAATAAACTAAGCTCTAGGGTCATTGAATATATGAGAGAACTAGAACTTGAACGGTGTGTAGTTGACACACAAGGAGGATCACGTTCGAGTTAATGACTCGAACGGTCTACAGTATAAGGATCGGGTTGGAGACCTAATCCACGGATACACCGTGGATGCGGTCGCTTTGTATTAGATACAAGCGAGGTGATCTCGACTCGTTCATATGGTTGACATGCGAGTGGGGGCATCCTGTATAATGAGATTGTACAAGATTTGGACCGTGAATTATTAGACTTCTTGATATAAC
Organism: Trichosanthes cucumerina; assembly: GCA_036507285.1. Taxonomy (NCBI): domain Eukaryota; kingdom Viridiplantae; phylum Streptophyta; class Magnoliopsida; order Cucurbitales; family Cucurbitaceae; genus Trichosanthes; species Trichosanthes cucumerina. The sequence continues at coordinate 56,279,644 of CM071838.1, forward strand.
ACCGCTGGAAAAGAAAGACTAATAAATTCATAGATGACCATTAGTGACTCGACACGAATCTCGGCGTATTACGGACTCTTGTCTGCGGGGGTCTGTCCTTTAACTAGTACGGGTGTGGGTGGTCTCAGTTACTTGCCCAATATGCCTATCTTCTCAGGGACAGAACCAAGTAGAGAGCTGGGAACCTAACTACGCGAGATGGAATTCACTCGTTCCCGCTTATAGGGAATCTAGAGGGGTTGTTCCCTTAAGTGCTGTCTCCAGGGCTTGGACAACGGGTGCCCACCTTCTCACTGGTCCGAGAAGGGTGTTGTGTATGGTAGGACCATCACAATATGTTGTTCATTAGAGGATCAGTAGGGACTTAAGAAACAAGAAGTAGACACAGGGGTAAAACGGTAATTTGACCCAGTTGTGTCTACGAACAACCTACGAAGGGTCGACTCATGGACATTGGTTATATCAGTGGACGCGTAATATTCTACACTAATGGGAGTATAGCTACAGGCTATTGTGGAGTGTTACTGTAGCTAATGAACATTGGTTGACTGGGTCAAAGAGTTTGACTGGTTAACCTCATATCATTGGAGCCCGTCACTGTAGGTCCATTAGGTCCCTTGGTTGGCTCAATATGGGATAAAATAAGGGTTAATGTTTTGGTATGAAATTGAAGTGTTCAACTTCACTTTAAGAGTATTTATATCATTTATATGAGATATGGATGATATAATATATATTACTTTTCATTTTCGAGGGGTTTTATCTTTGGAACCCATAGGTCTACCACGCTTCTGTTGTGCCCCTGACTCATTAGTGACAACTTATTGTATTGGGATATCAATTTTCGATGGGACATTTGCAATTGGTATATATGATTTAGTTACTCTCTTAGCATCTGTAAATGCATCTGGTAATTGATTTGCTATATTTTGCAAATGGATTATCTTTTGAACTTCAAGTTCACATTGGTCTGTATGGGAATCTAAATGAGATAATAACGATGCATCCCATGTAATCTCTTTTTTCAACTTCTTAATTCCTCCCCCTAATGTTGGAAATTTTGTTTCATTAAAATGACAATCAGCAAATCGTGTAATAAATATATCACCCGTCAGGGGTTCAAGATATTTAATAAGATGGGGAATCAAATCCAATATATATTCATAACCTCCTTTGAGAACCCATCTTAATACGTTGTGGTGGAGCAATTGGAACATATACTGCACATCCAAAGATTCTTAGATGGAAAATATTTGGTTGCTGGCCATAAGCTAATTGCATCAGGGAGTACTTATTATAAGCTACTGGCCTAATGCATACTAGTGATGAAGCATGCAAAATAGCATATCCCCATACAAATATTGAAACTTTCTCTCATAAGTATTGGTCTAGCAATTAATTGTAAACGTTTTATAAAGGATTCTACTAAACCATTTTGTGTATGAACATGTGCTACAAGATGTTTAACATTTATCCCAATAGCCAAACAATAATTATTGAATGCTTGGGATGTAAATTCACCAGCATTATCAAAACGAATGGTCTTAATTGTATAATCAGGAAATTGTGCTCTTAACTTAATTATTTGAGCAAGTAGCCTTGCAAATTCAAGATTTCGACTTGATAATAAACATACATGTGACCATCTGCTGGATGTGTCAATTAGTACCATGAAATATCTAAATGGTCCACCTGGTGGGTTAATAGGTCCACATATATCACCATGAATTCGTTCCAAAATTGCAGGTGATTTAGCCCCCACTTTAGCTGGTGATGGTCTAATGATTAAATTGCCCTGAGAGCAAGCATCACACGAAAATTCATTGATTGAAAAACCTTCTGGTTCTTTAATGGATGTCCATGTGAATTGTCAATAATTTTTCTCATCATTATTGATCTCGAATGACCCAATCAGTCATGTCAAACACTGAATACTTCTTCATTCATGAACTTCTAGTTCATTGTTACATAAATTTCAATTACTCGTATATGAGTATAGTATAATCCAAAAGAAAAAGCAGGCAACGTTTCTAATATACGCTTTTCATATGAAACAATAGATGTGATAGAGAGACACTATATATTATTTTTACGATCAGTTTGAACATGATAACCATTGTTACATACTCTTAACTAAATTCTAAAAACAAAAAAAAAGTCTTTCAAAACTACTTTTTTTTTTTTTTTAGTTTTTAAGACTTAGCTTGGTTTTTGAAAATACACCTTGAAAGTAAATAAAAAAAAAACATGGAAACGCATAGGTAGAAGTAGTATTTATAGGCTTAATTTTCAAAAAAAAAAACTAAATAGTTATCAAACGGATCCTAAAGTAATGAGAAATCAATGGGAAACAAGTATTAAAGAGATGATTTCATTAATTAGATTCATGATTTAATTAGGTTGAATGTAGTAACAAAAATGCAATATCCCATTAGTCAAGAACACTAAGATCATAATTGATTCTTGCAAACACAATTAATTCCCAAGTATAAATAGAAACCAAAATTTCTCTATTTAGTGTTATTAACATGCAAGGCCTTTAAGTCTAAGTCATGTAACAACTACTCCTAAATCAATCTTAGATCTCATTTTAGATAAAGATTAAAATTATCAAGCAAGTAATTGCATGAATGGAAAAAAAAAATTTAATAAATAAAATTAATTAATTAAGCCATAAAATCCAACGGCTACATCAATCTCTAAGATAAAAGAGTTCAACTATGCATAATCAAAGCATAACAATATAATCCCATGCTAAAATTCATAACAAAGCCATGAGAACAAGGGGAAGGAGACAAATCAAGTTTGGTGCGGTGATATCTCGTCTTAGGTGTTATTCCACAATCTCGAGCTTAAAAAAAAAATATCTTCTAGGCTCCAAAATCATCCTTTCAACTCCCCAAATCATAAATTTCTTTTAGGTCAAAATTTCAAAGTGATTCCTCCGAATAAAATGGCTCTAAAAATGATGATTATAGTTATGTCATCATAGACATTTCATGAGAAATAAGTGCCTCTGGGAAATTTGAAACAAAATCTATTAGACTCTTTCCACGTATTAGAGTCCAATCGTTGCACCACATTTTTTTTACCGTTCAAGAGCAAACACGATTCTTTCCATAGGTTTGAATCAAACTTGTTATGGGTGAAATTTGACCATAAGGAAAAATTTGAAATATAAAGGAAACAGAATAGCAAATATGTAAAGAAGGACCCAAAACAGACAAAAACGAACCTAATGGGGCTAAAAGACAGAAGAGATTGGGCTTTCAAGCAACAGAGGAAGGCGAGAATCGGGCCCGAAGGCCCAATCCTCTGGTCGACCAAATTTCAAGAGGTCGACCCCATTGTTTGGTTTGGTCGCCTTCCTCTCTCTTCCTAGCTCTGATCCAAACTTCAATTGGCTCTCTCCTCTTCCTACTTCGTCATGGATTATGGTCTACACCCTAGAAAGGTCATATAAATACTCTTTTTATGGAAGGGAAGACAAATTCTTCCTCATTCGAGAAATTCTAATTTGCTACACTTAATACTTTCTGACTTAAGCATCAGAGCATGTATGGAAAGCACCACGCGGATGTTCAGATCTTCTTTTATTTTACAGGCCACATTCTTCCCTTTTCCGATAAATTCACAGTCTTTGTTCGTGAAGGTTAGGTGAGTTACCTTGGCCAGATTTTTGCAACAACAGTTGACGCCATCTATGGAGAGGAACATCAAGCTTGTTTGAAAATTCTTGAACACCTTCTTTCATCCATGTCAAGAAAGACGATAAAAAAATAAGCATCAATCTAGATGGAGAGGATTATGATACTAATCATCACCCTCGAAGAATGAGAAAAGTTACTCATCCTCGACTTCATACCCAAGGAGCTGACAAGAATAAGAGATTGCTGAACTGAAAAAGAGGATGAATGGAATGGACATGAGCCTTGCTCGAATTCTAGACAAACTCGAGACCACACTCTTTCAACGAAGTATGAAGTAGAGTCACCTAATCAAGATCCCAGAAAAAGAAAAAAACCAATGCATGAAGATGTGGGTGAGATAGATTCTCACACATAGGAACCAAAAGAGAAGGTTATCCTAGGAGGAAATCAAACAAAAAACAGATCAAAAGGATCAGAGTGCAATGAGTAGAATAACCAGGGTAAAGTCTGTAATCCAAACAGTACCCAAGCATTTGAGCAAAGAACGACCAGGTCATGAGGACATGACGATGAGGTTGCAAGAAGATGAAAGGAAAAAAATAGACTTACGGAGTCTAATCAACAACAAGCAGAAGTTGTTGCAAGAAGATAAAGTGACAAAATCGGACTTACGGAGTCTTACCAACAACAAGCGAGAGCGACAGACCAAAGCCAGAGTCGAAGTCCTACTAGCCAATGCCATTCCTCCCCACCGTAAAGTAGAATTGCAAAAAATCCAAAAAGAGTTAAAGGGAAACATATTTTAAAAGGAAACATATTAGAAAACTTTCAAGGGAGGTTTTCTTTTTTGAAAAACCATGATCACAAAATGTTAGATCTTGAAACGCTCATTGAATAGGCAGATCCACCCGTCAAAGACTCAATTGTGAAAAAGAATGCTCCTCGTAAGTTAAGGGAATCAAATCCTCTTGAGCAGCAGAAACGTGATATTAAAATCGTATTTGCTTGTTTATTTTGGTTTACTCCTAAACCCATACATTGGTAATAAAACAGAGATAAAAAATAATCAAAGCATGGATTAAATTAACTAAAGTCATGTTGTGGGTTTCTAAATTAGAAAGGAAGGAACATTTTACCTTTGTAGTTTCAATTTCTCAGCAACTCCTTGCTTCTCCAAAGTTTGCACAACACACTAACGAGGTTCTTCTCATCTGTAAAACAGGGCACCACCACTATGTAAAGCTTCTATCTTCTGAGTTCCACTTAGATCTCTCCTTGGTTGGAAGAATTTCCAACAATTGGAAAAGTAGAAAGGGAATTTTTTAGAGAAGAGAGTTTTTGAAATTTTTCAAGTTCAACCGCTTGAACCTCAAAATGATCGATTCACAAAAGTTGCTAATAAAACTAGTCCGTCAACAAAAGTTTTTGATACTAGCTTGTCTAGTCAACAGAGGCCATCTCAAGAGTTGAGTATGCCTCCACGTAGTGGGAGGGTTATAACACAACAAGGTCGTTACATGGGTTTATCTGAAACCCAAGTTGTTATACTAGATGACGACTGTGAGGATCCATCGACTTATAATCAAGCGATGAATGACAAAGACAAAGACAAATGGGTCATAGCCATGGACCAAGAAATGGAGTCTATGTAATTCAATTCTGTTTGGGATCTTGTAGATAAACCTGATGGGGTAAAACCTAAAGGTTGTATGTGGATCTACAAGAGGAAGCGTGGTATAGATGGAAAGGTGCAAACCTTTAAAACTAGACTAGTAGTAAAGGGTTATACCCAGGTTGAAGGGGCTGACTATGAGGAAACTTTTTCACCTGTTGCTATGATAAAGTCTATCCGTATCCTACTTGCCATTGCCGCATATTATGACTATGAGGTATGGCAAATGGATGTCAAGACAGCTTTTTTGAATGACAATTTTGACGAGAACATCTACATGGACCAAACCAAAGGGTTCATTATGATGGGAATCGAGTCTCACAGTGGAAGCGATTGTGAATTGCACGTTCTTAATTTCGTTACAACGATTACATTCAAGAACAAATTTAACTAGATTAAGCATAAAATAGAATATGGACAACAAGAAATATTACCTTTGAAGAACTCTTTCTTCAAGTGCTCCTCCTTTCTCACGATCAAGATCTCAGCAACACGAACCCGAACGATCACCGACACTACCACCGGATCTTCTCCATTGTTCTCTAGGTGAGGGAGGAAGGTGGGTTCCCTTTAGTAGGGGTGAGGAGTTTTGTGAGATTTTAGTTGGAACTCTTTCCAACACAATGTGAGAGAGGCTAGGGTTTCACCAAGTTCTTAGCTTCACTTGCTTAACCTAGTTACATCTCATGCAACTATATATATAGGCAAATAGGGTGGAAATGACCATCCTACCCCTCTTCTATTCTCTTATTAGTATATGGTTTATATGTGAATCTAATTCACATTAAAACTATATATTCTATCAATCATATCATATATAATTGATATAACACCTCATATATGAAATTGAACACTCAATTTCATTCCTAACTTTATACCCTCAATATTACCATGTTGAGCCAACGGAGGGACCTAATGGACCTACAGTTCATGAGCTCCAATGATGTAAGATTAACTGATCAAACTCTTTGATCCAGTTAATCAATATTCATTAACTACAAGTCACTCCACTATAGACTTGTAGCTGCACTTTCATCACTGTAGATTATATTGTGTCCATTGATATAGTCAATACCCATCAGTCTACCCTTCACAGGTTGTTCGTGATCACAACTGGGTCAAATTACCATTTTACCCCTGTGATTACCAATTTGTTCCTTAAGCACCACTGATCCTCTAATGAACAACAAGTCTAAGGTCCTACCATAGACTCATACCCTCATAGTGGGCGGGGCCCCGTTGTTCATGACCTGGAGTCAGTTCTTAAGGGAACAACCTATCTCATTCCTTAGTGTAGGAATGAGTGAATTCCATCTTGCACGGTTAAGTTTCCAGCTACCTACGAGGTTCTGTCCTTGAGAAGGTAGGCTTATTGAGTCGGCTACAGGTCACTCTCACCCATACTAGTCTAAGGACAAACCCCTATAAGCAGGAGTTCTTAACTCGCTCAGGATTCAGGTCGAGTCACTAATGACAATCTATAAATTACTACTCTTATCCTGTTAACTGTGGTACACTGGTTAGACTAATAATTTGCGGTCCGGTCTTATATGAACTTTTCATACAGGATGCCCCCACTCGCATGTCAACTACATGAATGAGTTGGATTATCTCATTTGTACTAATTACAAAGTGGGCCGCATCCATTGTGTTACCAGAATGAGGTTTCCAACCTTATTCTTATACCATAGACCATTTAGGTTATATTCTTGAACACAATCCAAATAGTGTCCACTACGCTGATGTTCAAGATATCTATATTATTAAGATATATGTTATAACCTTGGAGCTTAGTTTATTTGATTTATAAAGCAAGACTATAATTTTATCAAAACAAATAACTCTTTATTTTTTTTATCAAAATTACACAAGTTACATACATCTGAACACATTAAATCAGGACAAGAGCAAAAGGTTTGCAGGCTTAAAAGGTCAATCTATGGACTACTATTACAGTGATGTAAATACAATAAACTAGGGCATTTAAACCCTTTGTACAAAATACTCCCACTTGCCCTAGTTGGAGAAGACTTGTAAACCTAGACCTTCTAGGTGACTCTCAAATACTTTAGCCGTGAGAGCCTTTGTAAAAGGACCAACAACGTTGTGCTCTGAGGTTATTTGGAACAACTTCCAAATTTAGCTTGAATTTCCTTAACCAAACTGCCTCTTTAGCTGCTTCACAAGCTGCTACATATTCGAGCTCCATGGTGGAATCCGCGATGCATCCTTGCTTGACGCTTTGCCATACTATAGCTCCTCCGTTAAGAGTAAATACTGACCCTGATGTAGATTTTCGAGAATCTTTATCAGTCTGAAAGTCAGAATTCGTGTATCCTGTAAGGATCAAATCCTTAGCCCCATACACAAGCACGTAGTTTCTTGTTCTCCGAAGATACTTAAGGATTGTTTTAACCATTCCAACTGCAAAACGGATGTCAGGCCTAGTACATAACATGGCGTACATCAGGCTCCCAACAACTGATGCATAAGGAATCCGTCTCATATCCTCAACTCCTTGAGGTGTCTTAGGACACTGTTCCTTAAACAAATGGACTCCATGTCTAAAAGGCAACAAGCCCTTTTTGGAGTCTTGCATCTTAAACCTTGACAACACTTTGTCTATGTAAGATGTTTGAGACAAGGCTATTGTTTTATTCTTGCAGTTCCAGACAATCTGGATCCCAAGAACAAACTGTGCATCACCCTAATCTTTCATTTGGAATTGCGTAGCTTGCCAATCCTTAATGTCAGTAAGATAACCTACATCATTCCCAATGAGTAGGATATCATCCACATAGAGAATTAGGTATGCGACAGAAGTATTGATGATTTTCTTGTAGACACAAGGTTTATCATCTTTCTGGTCAAAACCATAAGATTTGATTGCCTCATCAAATCTTATATTCCAGGACCTAGAGGCTTGTTTCAGTCAATAAATTGACCTTTTAAGCCTGCAAACCTTTTGCTCTTGTCCTGGTTCAATGAACTCTTTGGGTTGGTCCATGTAGATGTTTTCCTCAAGATTGCCATTCAAAAAGGCTGCCTTGACATCCATTTGCCATACCTCATAGTCATAATATGCGGCAATGGCAAGTAGGATACGGATAGACTTTACCATAGCAACAGGTGAAAAGGTTTCCTCATAGTCAACCCCTTCAACCTGGGTATAACCCTTTGCTACTAGTCTAGCTTTGAAGGTTTGCACCTTCCCATCTACATCACGTTTTCTCTTGTAGATCCACTTACAACCTATAGATTTTACCCTATCAGGCTTATCTACAAGATCCCAAACAGAATTGAAGTACATAGACTTCATTTCTTGGTCCATGGCTATGACGCATTTGTCTTTGTCTTTGTCAACCATCGCTTGATTATAAGTCAATGGATCCTCGCAGTTGTCATCTGGTATAACAACTTGGGTTTCAGCTAAACCCATGTAACGGCCCGGTTGTGTTATAACCCTCCCACTACGTCGAGGCATACTCAACTCTTGAGATGGACTCTCTTGACTAGACAAACTAGTATCAACAACTCTTGTTGACATACTAGTTTTATTAGCAAGCTTTGCTATTGTTCCGTCAAACTCACTCAAATCAATTTTACTTCTTGGCTTGTTGTCCTCCTCTAAGAAAATGTCATTTGTCGACACAAAAACCTTATCTTCCTTAAGATCATAGAATAAACCACCTCTTGTTTCTTTTGGATATCCTACGAATAGGCATATCTTTGAACGTGAATCCAACTTCTTTGGATTTGTCACAAGCACATGTGTTAGACAACCCCAAATTCTGAAATTACATAAACTACCTTTACGTCCTTTCCAGAGTTCAATAGGTGATTTAGAAACACTTTTTGAGGGCACATTGTTCAAAATGTGTATTGCAGTCTCCACTGCATAACCCCAAAAGTAACTAGGGAGATGAGCATAACTCATCATTGATCGAACCATGTCCAACAAGGTTCTATTTCTCCTTTCCGATACACCGTTTTGCTGTGGTATATCGGGAGCTGAGAGTTGGGATGTAATTCCATGTTCTATCATATAGTTCTGGGATTTTAAATTCATGTACTCTCGAACTCGATCCGATCGAAGTGTTTTAATAGTTTTAACTAATTGATTTTCAACCTCAGTCTTGAATTCCTTGAACTTTTCAAGTGCTTCAGACTTATGGTGCATTAGGTAAATATGCCCAAATCTAGAATAATCATCTACAAAGGAGATGAAATATTCATAAGCTCCTCTGGCTTTAACATTCATTGGACCACAAAGGTCTGAATGTATAAGCTCAAGAGGTTCTTTGGCTCTATAACCTTTTCCACTAAAAGGTCTTTTAGTCATTTTGCCTTCTAGGCAGGATTCACATACAGGTAAAGTATTTTCTTCTAACTCATTTAGAAGTCCATTCTTTACCAAAATCTCAATCCTATTGAGATTAATGTGACTCAATCTTAGATGCCAAAGATGAGCATTTTCTTTAGGAGAAATTTTACGTTTCTTAGTTTGTGCGTTTGCAGTTTTAAATAATTGAGTGTTCAAAACCATTTTGACTGAATTAGGCCTTAAAACATACAACCCATTTTCTAATGAAGCTGAACATATTTCTATACATTTCTTCAAAATAAACACTTTATTCATAGAGAAGGAAACAAAAATACATTGTTTTATAAGGCAAGAAATTGAAATAAGGTTTCTAGTAAACCCTGGTATCACTAATATATTGTCCAACAATATATATTTCTTGCCAAAATAAAGCTTCATCGTGCCTATTGCTACAGCTGAGACGACTTCTCCATTTTCAACTCGGAGTGTTATCTCACCTTTCTGTAGCTGCTGCTAGAAATCAATTCTCTGAAAAGAAGAGCAAACATGATTAGTGGCGCCTGAATCAAGTATCCAAGCAGTCTTATCGTTATCCACTAAACAAGTTTCTAGGCAAAGTAAATCATATTTACCTACCTTCTTCTTTTCTGCAATGTACTTCGGACAGTTCCGTTTCCAATGCTCGTCTTCGTTGTAGTGGAAACACTTTCCTTTGTCAACAACTTCTTTGACTTTCTTGCCCTTCTGGGCGGCAGCTTTGTCAACTTGTTTCCCTTTACAAACCTTCCTCATGTTCTTCTTCTTCCCTTTAAGGTTAGAAGAAGATGAAGCCATTGTTTTTGTCCTAGAGGTCAAACCTCTATGATAACTCTTACTGGCAACATTTGCCTCACCTTTCAATCCCTGAATTTTCATCAAAGATTGAAAGGTCTGGAGTTCATTCAGAAGGGAGGTAAGATTAAAAGTAAGCTTGTTCATAATAGCAGTGATGGAGATCTGATCTCCTTGAGCAGCGGAAACGTGTTTGGGATCGTAATTTTCTCGATTGTTTTAATTGAAACAAAAATCAATACATTGACAAAAACATACAGAATAAACATGCTCTTTAATCTAACTAAACATTTAGGTTTACATGCAAACATGCTTTAATTAATTTAACAATTAAACTAATAAAGAGATAAATGGATTACCTTTGTAGTTCCACAAAAGAGAAACTCCTTGCTCCAACATTCAGCAACTCAGGAACTTCAAAAGTTCTCTGTTTTTCACCAGCAGAACACCATCAACAGAGAGCACCTTCTATGTCTCTGAGTTCGACTTAGACTTCTCCTTTGTGGGAAGGATTCCAACAATTTGGAAGAATTGAGAATTAGAGAGTGAGAGAGAGAAAATTCTTGGAGAGAGAACTCTTCCCAAAGTTACAGATCGATCTTCTTCATCTCCCCTGTTGTCCAGTAGAAGAAGGTTAGAAAAGGGAATAACTTCCCCACTCCCTATCGATGGGGAGTGGATGGAAATGGGGAACGTGCCACACGTTCCCCTCCTTTTATTTAATTATAAAATAATCAAATTATAATATAATTAATTAATCAAATCTTATTTAATTAATTATAAATTAAATATCATATATTTAATTTAGATTAAATCACATTTAATCAGTTTTTCCCTCTAACCTATAGTTTTCATGCACATCTTATGCACATTAAATTTTAACCTATAGTTTTCAAATATGAATCACATTCATATTTGAATTTAATATTTGAACTCTATCAAATATTTCATTCTCTCATGTAATTTAATATGAATCATATTCACATTAAATTTATAATATATAGTTCCAAAACTATATATTATATCGTATCTAAATACATTAAATATATTCCCTAATGAATTTGAACATTTCAAATTCAAATGATCTAAGAACCCTTTACGAGCTAGAAGGTGGACTCTAATGGACCTACTGCATCGTAAGCTCCAACGATATATGATTGCTCTAAGCATGTCATTAACCTCCCAATCAACATTCGTTAATCATGAACACTCCACTAAAGTCCCACACCGCACTCTTCTCACCAGAGATATATTTCTGTCCATGGATATTGACCAATAACAAAGAAGTCAATCCTTCACGAATGTTCGTAACACTAGCTGGGTCAAATTACCGTTTTACCCCTGGGTTACATCTTGTTTCTTAAGTACTAGTTCTCCTCTAATGAAAATTTTTTTGCGGTCTTACCAACAAACAGAGTCCCTCTCGGGCCAATGAGAGGGTCGGGCCCTTTGTTCAAGTCCTAGAGACACCACTTAAGGGAACATTCCTCTACTTACCCTAGTAGGCGGGAAAGAGTGAATTCCATTTTGCTAAGTTAAGTTTCCAGCCGCTCGCTCGGTCTTGTCCCCAAGAAGGTAGGCGAATCTGGCTACTCTCACCCATACTAGTCAAAGGACAATCCCTCGCGAATAGGAGTTCGTAACCTGCTCAGGATTGAGATCAAGTTGCCTAGGTCATCCTAGTGAAATAGAAACCTAACTAGTCTACGGAGTTACAACTAGAGGTTACTATTTCGTGGTCCGGTCTTATGTAATCTCATTACATAGGATATCCCCACTAACATGTCATCTACACTAACACGTTAGGATCACAGTGTTTGTATCAAATACAAAGTGGGTCACATCCATAGATTTACCAGGGTAAGGTACCTAAACCTTATCCCCTAACTATAGACTCTTTAGGTCAGATCTCTAAACCGAGATCCTTTATATGTACACTACATTCAGTTAAAGATTCATATAACAGCCTTGGATGTTTAGTTTATTTGATTTAGGGTTTAAATTAAGGCAAACTCGTAAATAACGAACAATAACTCTTTATAACACTTTATTACATTAATTAGAACATAATTACAAACTACGAGTTTTAGGGCATAAAACCCAACAAACTCACACTTGAACTAAAACTCTAGTGGGGTACATCATAATCTAAAATAGTGGTTACAAGAGATAGAAATACAATAAACTAGGGCATCCATATACCCTATTACATATCTCTCACTTGCCCTAGATTAGCCTATGTACATATCTCGTAGACCTAGACTTTCCAGATGACCCTCGAACACTTTAGCTGTGAGAGTCTTTGTAAACGCATCAACAATATTGTGCTCCGAAGTGATCTTTGTGGCTGTCACATCTCCTCGTTGCACTATTTCTCGTATCAGGTGATACTTCCTCTCGATGTGCCTGCCTTGCTTATGGCTGCGGGATTCCTTCGAATTGGCTACCGCACCACTGTTGTCACAGTATAAGGTGATGGGAAATTTCATATTTGGAACAACTTCCAAATCAGTAAAGAATTTCCTTAGCCAAAAAACTTCTTTAGCTGTTTCACAAGCAGCGACATACTCAGCCTCCATCATGGAGTTAGCGATGCATCCTTGCTTGATGCTTCGCCATACTCTAGCTCCCTCGTTAAAGGTGAAAACTGATCACGATGTGGATTTCTGAGAATCAATATCGGTCTGAAATTCAGAATCAGTGTATCCAGTAAGGATCAAATCCTTAGTCCCATACACAAGCGTATAGTCTCTCGTTCTCCTAAGATACTTGAGGATATTTTTAACTGTTGTCCAGTGGTCTAACCCTGGATTGGATTGGTACCTACTGACTATTCCCACTGCATAACAAATGTCTGGCCTCGTGCACAACATAGCATATATTAAGCTACCTACTGCAGAGGCATAGGAAATATGTCTCATATCCTCAACTTCTTGAGGTGTCTTAGGACACTATTCCTTTGACAGATGAACTCCATGCCTTAAGGACAACAAGCCCCTCTTGGAATTCTGCATCGAATAACGAGAAAATATTTTTTCGATATAAGACGCTTGAGACAGTGCTAGCGTTCTGTTCTTGCGATTCCAGAAGATCTGAATCCTTAGAACATATTGCACCTCTCCCAAATCTTTCATTTGGAAATGAGTCGCCAGCAAATTCTTTATGTTAGTAAGGTATCCTACGTCATTCCCAATGAGTAGGATATCATCTACATAAAGTACTAAGAAAGCTACTTTGTCGTTGATGATCCTCTTGTAAACACAAGGCTCATCAACGTTTTTGTTAAAGCCATAAGACTTGATCGCAGTATCAAATCTTATATTCCAAGATCTGAACGCCTGTTTCGACCCCTAAATGGATCGATTGAGCTTGCAAACTTTTTGCTCTTGACCTTGGGCTATGAACCCTTCGGGTTGAGACATATAAATGCTCTCGTCAAGATTACCATTCAAAAAGGCAGTCTTGACGTCCATTTGCCAAATTTCATAGTCATAAAACGCGGCTATGGATAAGCGTATCCTAATAGACTTCAGCATAGCAACACAGAAAAAAGTTTCTTCATAATCAATTCCTTCCCTTTGGGTAAAACCCTTTGCTACCAGTCTAGCCTTAAAGGTCTGTACCTTTCCGATTGCATCTCTTTTTCTCTAATAGATCCATTTACACCCTATAGGTCTAACCCCTTCAGGTTGGTCTACAAGTTCCCATACTGAATTGAAGTCCATTGAATCCATTTCAAGGTCCATGGCTTTGATCCATTGGTCTTTGTCTACGTCATTCAACGCTTGTTTATAAGACAATGGATCTTCTATGCCGTCATCAGGTATGACAACTTGAGTTTCAGCTAAACCTAAGTAGCGGTCAGGTTGGAAAATAACCCTCCCACTGTGTCGAGGCATTCCCAACGATTGAGAGGACAAGACTTACTTGAGGTGCTAGCTTTTCCATAAACTCTTGATGAAGGTCCAGCTTGATCAACAACTCTTGTTGGTTCATGTGTAGCTTCATTTAGTACTAATTTACTACATGGTTTGTGGTTCCTCATGTGATCTTCCTCCAAGAACGTGGCGTTTGTCGATACAATCACCTTGTTTTCTTGTGGGTCGTAGAAAAGACCACCTCTCGTTTCTTTGAGATAGCCAACAAATTGGCACAATCTTGAACGAGGTTCCAGTTTCTTTGAGTTTGTCACCAGCACGTGTTCCGGACAACCCCAAATCCTTAAGTGTTGTAAACTAGGTTTACGCCCCTACCACAACTCAAAAGGTGTTTCTAAAGCACTCTTTGATGGAACAGTGTTCAAGATTTGAACTCCAGTCTCTACTGCGTATCCCCAAAACGAGACAGGCAATTGAGCATAACTCATCATAGAACGAACCATGTCCAACAAGGTTCTATTTCTCCTTTCTGACACACCATTTTTCTGTGGTGTATTAGGTGCTGAGAGTTGAGATTTAATTTCATGTTCTATCAAATAGTCTTGGAATCTCAAATCCATATACTCTCCACCCCGATTGGATCGAAGTGTTTTAATGGTTTTTCCTAATGCATTCTCTACTTCAGCCTTATACTCTTTGAACTTTTCAAGAGCTTCAGACTTGTGATGCATTAGGTATAGATAACCATACCTCGAATAATCATCTATGAAAGAAATGAAATATTCGTACCCTCCTCGAGCTTTAACATTCACCTGACCACAAAGATCCGAATGCACAAGTTCTAAGGACTCTATGGCTCTGTAACCTTTTCCAGTAAAAGTTTCCTTGGTCATTTTACCTTCAAAGTAAGACTCGCTAGGTGGTAAAGAATCATCTTCTAACTTGTTTAGAAGCCCATTCTTAGAGAGTCTCTCAATCCGGTTGAGATTAATATGACCAAGTCTACGATGCCATAGATAGGTATTATTATTTGGAGAAATTTCTTGCCTTTTATTTTGAGTATTAGCATTTTTAAGCATCTCATGATTTAAAATTGCTTTGGTTTTATTCAGTTTAAGTACATACAATCCGTTTTCTAACTTAGCACAACAAATATTGACACCTTTCTTTGAAATGAACACTTCATTAAATGAAAAGGTAATACAGTAGCCAAGTTCAATTAAACAAGAGATAGAATTAAGTTCCTCTTAATTTTAGGAACTATATACAGATTTTATAAAAATAAAAATCTCTCTAAAAAATAGCTTGGCATCTCCCACTGCACGAGTTGAGATGACGTCTCCCGTTTTGACCCTGAGCGTCATCTCACCCTCTTCGAGCTCCTTGAAGGAACTAGTTTCCTGAAAGGAAGAGCAAACGTGATTAGTGGCTCCTGAATCAAGTATCCAGGTAAAATCATTATTTTCCACTAAACAAGTTTCAAGAATGAGCAAATCTAATTTACCTTTCTTCTCTTTGAGCTCAGCAAGGTATTTTTGGGCAGTTTCGCTTCCAGTGCCCATCCACGTTGCAATGGAAACATTTTCCTTTGTCTGCAACCTTGGCTTTTCCCTTGCCTTTGTCAGCAGAAGGTGTCTTCCCTTTCCCTCCTATCTTCTTTTTTTGGGTCTTGTTAAGCCCAGAAGATGAACCACAAGACTTAGTCCCAGAGTATGAACCCTTCTGGAACCTTCTGGAATGGGCAAACAAATTTACCTCTCCATCAGCCTGTCCCTTATTCTTCATAAGAGTCTGGAAAGTTTGTAGTTCATTAAGGAGAGTAGTCAGGTTATACTTTATCTTGTTCATCACCGCATTACTGCGAAATTGCAGGAAACTCTTCGAAAGAGATTCCAGGATGAACGATACCTGACTTTGCTCGTCGATGACCGCTCCGTTCATCTCAGCCAAGTTGAAGTAAACCATCAGATCGAGAACGTGTTCCCTCACCGATGACCCCTCCTTCATACGGGTGTTATAAACATATTTGAGGGATTCGTGTCGAATCTGTCCAGACGGTGTTCCAAACATATCCTGCAACGAACTCATGATCTGACGAGCTGAGACCACGCTCTCGTACTTTTTGGCCAGAACTTCAGAAACACTAGCCAAAATGTAGACCTTGGCCTTATCATTGGCCTTGATCCAGCGGTCGTACACCTCCTTAATAAATTGAGGAGCGTTACGAGCAGGAACCTGAGGACATTCCTAAGTCAGTACAAACCGTAGGTCGTCAACAACGAGAATCGTATTCACGTTGGACTACCACGTTGTAAAATTCTCACGAGTTAAACGATCGGTTTTAAGTAAGGCTATTATTGAGAACGACATGCTGAAAAACAAAAAATGTTCTAATTAGCTATGCCTTTTAACCCATTATAAAACCAATCATATTTAGTAAAATTATTAAAGAACCCTTGTGTTTAAACTAAAACCAATGTTTAAATTAAACCTTTAATTTTGCAACGATACTTCAAGGGTTTAGAACAAAAGCCTCCGTCAAGCACAACATTCCTCCCTTGAATTGAGACTTTCTCACCAATTCTCACTACCGCAATGCACCATGTCCTTATGGTCCTTAGCTACCGTTTATTTGGTCAATGACTTGTTAACTAGCTTAACTCATCCCGTAAATGTGACCCTACCATTTTCAGATCCAATAGGTCCGAGCCAACAGGATACTATTAAGAAAGACAACTGTTGGCAAATTACCTAAGAGACCCTATCCATTTCTGGAGTTCGCGGTGTTCCGATCCCTATAGTCGGGCCCTCCGTAGGGGTTTGGCTGCTCCAGACAACCTAGCAAAGCGGACTATAGAAATCTCACATCGACCTAATGGAGGAGACCGTAGGATACGTTGACACGCGTCCCCGCTCCCCATTTACTATGGATACTTCCCTCATTCACTTTGGTATTGAACCATGCAAACACATACTGTAGGGGGACGCCCTATTAACGCCACGTAGCCGAGCATGGAACTCTAGGTGTAAACTCTTGAGGGCGTGAGAGTAAACTCGATAAGAACATCTCGTTTTCTCCCACTGAAGCTCCTAAGATTAGGGTATAAGTTTAACTTAGTTGGATTCTGGCTAAAAGAATCTATCTAAGTCTATGCCTATTATAACTATTATAACTTGGTCTTTTAACGTTATGTCTAGGTGAATAAACATTTTAATTACCTAGAGATAAAATAGAACTAAGGTTAATTCAACTCAGGCTCCGGGTCAGTTCCAAGGTAGAAGGTGTTCGTTTAATCGTCAGCTTAAGTACCCCCAGCCTTAGACAGAACTTCACCGATAGAGTTCCCTTATAACCAAAAGTCCTAAAGTCCAACTATATTTTAAACTATTTAAAATACTATGTAAGACTAATTCCTAATCCTATTAGATATTGAAACTTAGGTCTGAATTAATTTTAAACTATATAAAACTAATTTAAATTTTAACCCAAGTTCCTATGTTTGCATGCATTTCTTTATTATAGGTTATGGGTTCTAAAACCCCTTTAATTTATAACTTTTATAAATTTAATAATTAACCTATGATAAAGAAACTATATTATAAATCCAACAATCATTATTCAAATTGGAATTATAAAATATTCAACTAATTGAATAATAAAATTACATAAATAAAATAACATTTATTTTAAACTAAGTAATTTCATGCTCCATGCAATTTATATTCATATAATCTAATTATAACACTTATAATTAATTACTCATGAAATATATATCGATCATGCAGTTTCAACCATATTCATATAACATTTATACAAATAAAATGCATGAACATGCTTATCCTAAGGTGAGGATAATCTAAATGACATTCATAAAGACATAAAGCTGTAAAACCGGAATAATTTGGCCCCTAAAGTGCAAAAAAAATAAAATTACATTAATTTTATTACATAAAACCGGTCCAAAAACACCTTGAACCGACCTGCATCTGTTGAAAGGCGTCACGGCGTTGCAACGCTGATGTAAGCGTTGAAACGCCCGCTTCATTCTCGTGCGCGCCTGCTATCGGGGTGGCGTTTCAACGTTGAGGGGCAGCGTCGCAACGCCGCTAACCCCTTGAACGCCCGCGTCGATAAGGAACACTGGCGTTGCGACGCCGTTCTTAAGCGTTGCAACGTTGCTGCTTCGGCAGTGGGAGAAATCCACGAACACAGCAGCTTCCAATTGCAATTTCTTTTTCAATTCTCCACCGACTTGCTTGAAACTGGTATCGAACGACTCGTAACTCAAATACAGACTCAATAATGCACTTTTTGCCGAAAAATGCAGGGACCTTAACATATAAATTGATCAAATCAAAAGAAGCAAACTATGGCCAAATACTTCTAAACAGTTTTACAGCAAACCAAATGCATTTCCCACCAAATCAATGCAATTTTTCTTCAGAACAAAACAATACAAGCATTGCTCTGATACCAATTGATGGAGATCTGATCTCCTTGAGCAGCGGAAACGTGTTTGGGATCGTAACTTTCTTGATTGTTTAATTGAAACAATAACCAATACATTGACAAAAACATATAGAATAAACATGCTCTTTAATCTAATTAAACATGGAGGTTTACATACAAACATGCTTTAATTAATTTAACAATTAAACTAATAAAAAGATAAAGGGTTTGCCTTTGTAGTTTCGCAAAAGAACAACTCCTTGCTCCAACGTTCAACAACTCAGGAACTTCAAAAGTTCTCTGTTTTTCACCAACAGAACCAACAAAGAGCACCTTCTATGTCTATGAGTTCTACTTAAACCTTTCCTTTGTGGAAAAGATTCAAACAATTTGGAAGAATTGGGAATTAGAGAGTGAGAGAGAGAGAATTCTTGTAGAGAGAACTCTTCCCAAATTTACAGATCGATCTTCTCCATCTCCCCTGTTGTCCAGCAGAAGAAGGTTAGAAAAGGGAATAACTTCCCCACTCCCTATCGATGGGGAGTGGATTGAAGTGGGGAACGTGCCACACGTTCCCGTCCTTTTATGTAATTATAAAATATTCAAATTATAATATAATTAATTAATCAAATCTTATTTAATTAATTATAAATTAAATATCATATATTTAATTTAGATTAAATCACATTTAATCAGTTTTTCCCTCTAACGTATAGTTTTAATGAACATCTTATGCACATTTAATTTTAACCTATAGTTTTCAAATATGAATCACATTCATATTTGAATTTAATATTTGAACTCTTTCAAATATTTAATTCTCTCATGTAATTTAATATGAATCATATTCTCATTAAATTTATAATATATAGTTCCAAAACTATATATTATATCGTATCAATATACATTAAGTTTATTCCCTTCTGACTTTGAACACTACAAATTCAAATGATCTAAGAACCCTTTACGAGCTAGAAGATGGACCTAATGGACCTACAGATCAGAAGCTCCAACGATACGAGGTTGCTCGGTTAATCTCATTAACCTCCCAATCAACACTCGTTAACTGTGGGAACACTCCACTAAAGTCCCGCAGCTGCACTCTTCTCACTGCAGATATATTTCTGTGTCCACGGATATTGACCAATAACAGCAAGTCAATCCTTCACGAATGTTCTTAACACTAGCTGGGTCAAATTACCGTTTTACCCCTAGGTTACATCTTGTGCCTTAAGTACCAGTGCTCCTCTAATGAACAATTTGTTTGTGGTCCTACCAACAACAAGAGTCTCTCTCGGGCCAATGAGAGGGTCGGGCCCTTTGTTCAAGTCCCAGAGACACCACTTAAGAGAATATTCCTCTACTTACCCTAGTAGGTGGGAATGAGTGAATTCCATCTTGCTAAGGTAAGTTCCCAGCCGCTCACTCGGTCTTGTCCCCAAAAAGGTAGGCATATTGAGTCTGCGAATCTGGCCACTCTCACCCATACAAGTCAAAGGACAATCCCTCGCGAACAAGAGTTCGTAACCTGTTTAGGATTGAGATCAAGTTGCCTAGGTCATCTTAGTGAAATAGAAACCTAACTAGTCAACGGAGTTACAGCTAGAGGTTACTATTTCGTGGTTCGGTCTTATGTAATCTCATTACATAGGATATCCCCACTCACATGTCATCTACACTAACAAGTTAGGATCATAGTGTTTGTATCAAATATAAAGTGGGTCACATCCATAGTTTTACTAGGGTAAGGTACCCAAACCTTATCCCCAACTATAGACCCTTTAGGTTGTATCTCGAATCGAGATCCTTTATATGTACACTACATTCAGGTTAAAGATTCATATAACAACCTTGGATGTTTAGTTTATTGGATTTAGGGTTTAAATAAAGGCAAACTCGTAGATAGCGAACAATAACCTTTTATAACACTTTATTACATTAATTAGAACATAATTACAAACTATGAGTTTTTGGGCACAAAACCCAACAAGCATTGCTTGTAAACTGTAGGAAACTATCTGGAAGGGTTTCCACAATGAAGATGACCTAGCTCGATTCATCGATGGAAGCACCATTCGACTCGGCAATGTTGAAGTGCACCATTATATCCAGGACATGATCCCAAACAGATGTACCCTTTGGCATCCTTGAGTTAAATATGTACTTCAGGGCATTGTGTCGGGCCTGTGTGGCTTATTGTCCAAACATACCCTGCACAGAATCCATGATTTCCTTGGCGATTATCATGCCCTTATGCTTCTTGGCCAAAATGTAAGACATACTTGCCAGCATGTAGACCTTGGCCTTATCATTGGCCTTGATCCATCGATCATATGTATCACGAACATTTCGTGACGCATTCGAGCCTGACACTTGAGGACACTCCTCAGTTAGCACAAACTTCAGATCATCCACTACCAATATAGTGTTCTGTTTGTTTTTCCATGCATCATATTCTCTCTAGTTAACTTTTCCACACCCAATAAGGAAATAATAGAGCTAGAAATTTTTGCTGAAAAATTTATAAACGAAGTTGTATGAGTTTCTTGCTATAACTCTAATCCAATCACGTTTTAGCTAATTATCAAATGATTCCTAGGACATTTATAATTTGCAATGATACTCCAAAGGTTTAGAATGTATGACACCGAAGGGTAATAAAAAACACTCCTCCTCTGAATCAAGACACTCTTGACCAAAACCTAATGCCAGAATAACTCTTATTCCTATAGGATTTAGTTACCGTTTTTCAGTCAGGATACATACACAACTTATGTACCCCGTGAGTGTAACCCTCTGTCTTTAGATCTCAGAGTCTCCATCCAATAAAATCCGCCGAAGGGAGGACTAGATTGAAAAATATACTAAGGAAATCTTTATCCCTTTCGGGTGTCTATTGTGTTTGATCCCCTATGATCAAGCCCTCCGAAGAGATTGTCTGGTTCAGGCCAAACTAGCAGGCTGACCATAGTGATCTAACAGTGTAAACCGACAAAAGAGACCGTAGGTTTTGTTTTCACTAAACTTGCTTCCACTCACTATAAGTATCCTCTCCATTCACCTTGATATTGACTCATACAAACACCATCCGAAGGGGGACGCTCCCGTTTGCGCCACGAGGCCAAGTATAAGTCTCACGGTGTGAACTTTCCGGAGATAACGTAGGTGGAAAAATATGTATCATATACCCTTTTCCTCCCACTGAATACTTTAAAGTTATAGGAATCTTAATTAGGCTAAAACTCGGCTAATAGTTTTGCCTAACTCTATTAATTTAACTCTTATATCGATAATCAATGTAACTCTTATATTGATTTTATCCTAAGTTTGTTGATATAACTCTTTATATTAAACCTAGGATTTCTAGTTTATTAACCCCATAATAAATCCGCTGACGCTACTGTAATTTATATACTCTCTGATTAAATTTCACTCCCAGGTCAGTTCCCAGGTATGGGTGTTCGGTTTCCGTCAACTTAAATACCTCAGCCTAGACAAAACCTTCCTTATACAGAGTTCCTCTTTTAATCATAGCTTACAAATTACTTGGTTCCTAATTCTAATCTAATTAGAACTAGATAACCTAAGGTCTATTATTTCCAAGTTCTAAACATTTTAAAATTAATAATCAACCTTAGGTGACATGCATACTATGTTATAGTGTTTGATCATTCATCACATGAATAATAAGACATTCATAGCATGATCATCTCATGATATATAATGCATGTCAATGTTGTCCATAAATTAATATAACAATTTTATATTAATTAATCATGCAAACTATATAATATAACTCTTTATATTATAAATGGTGCATGAAAATGCTTAACCTAAGGTGAGATTTCTAAAATAAAAGCATACATTATGCATGACAATAATTACACAACAATTGCATAATTTAAATAGCAAAATTAGACCAATTTTGGCACCCTAAATTCTATTTTAATTAATATAATCTAATTATATTAATTAAAATTAAATAAATTAAATATAAATAAATATACAACGTTTTTATATTTATTATATAAAAATAAAACTGAAATCTGCTCGTTGCTCCTTCGCGTGAAACGCCTGTGGCGTTGCAACGCTGCAGTTTGTCCTTTTCTGCTGGTTGAAACGCGGCTCAGCAGCATCGTTGCAACGCTGTCGTCCCCTACGCGCTCCGTCCGCAAGCATAGCGTTGCAACACCAATGAACAACATTGCAACGCTGCACACATACAACAAAGTGAAATCTCCATTTCTTGCTCGTTTTCGTTCCGATCGTCTCAGCAACCACCTTGCCTCGATCGACACGGACTTACAGGCTCGATTTACAATTAAAATTGCCCAAAACACCTGGCCCTTACATTGAACGATTCAATGAAAATTGTAAATCTAAGTGCCAACATTGAAAACGTCTAAAATTGAAAACCGTTCATACATCTCATGCAAAACAGTAAATCCCACCTCGTTTTTGAAAAATCCAGAATGTAAATCAAGAACGCAATTGGGCTCTGATACCAATTGAAGGGAATCGAGCCCCGCAGCGAAAGCGATTGTGAATCGCGCGTTCTTAATTTCGTTACAACGATTACATTCAAGAACAAATTTTACTAGATTAAGCATAAAAAAGAATATGGACAACAAGAAATATTACCTTTGAAGAACTCTTTCTTCAAGTGCTCCTCCTCTCTCACGTTCAAGATCTCAGCAACACGAACCCGAACGATCACCAACACTACCACTGGATCTTCTCCGTTGTTCTCTAGGTGAGGGAGGAGGTGGGTTCCCTTTAGGAGAGGTGAGATGTTTTGTGAGATTTTAGTTTGAACTCTTTCCAACACAATGTGAGAGAGGCTAGGGTTTCACCAAGTGCTTAGCTTAACTTGCTTAACCTTGTTGCATCTCATGCAACTATATATATAGGTAAATAGGGTAGAAATGACCATCCTACCCCTCCTCTATTCTCTCATTAGTATATGGTTTATATGTGAATCTAATTCACATTAAAACTATATATTATATCAATTATATCATATATAATTGATATAACACCTCAATATATGAAATTGAACACTTCAATTTCATTCCTAACTTTATACCCTCAATATTACCATGTTGAGCCAACGGAGGGACCTAATGGACCTACAGTTCATGAGCTCCAAGGATGTGAGATTAACTGATCAATCTCTTTGATCTAGTTAATCAATATTCATTAACTACAAGTCACTCCACTATAGACTTGTAGTTGCACTCTCCTCACCGTAGATTATATTGTGTCCATTGATATAGTCATTACCCATGAGTCGACCCTTCACAGGTTGTTCGTGATCATAGCTGGGTCAAATTACCGTTTTACCCCTGTGATTACCTCTTTGTTCCTTAATCACCACTGATCCTCTAATGAACAACAAGTCTAAGGTCCTACCATAGACTCATACCCTCATAGAGGGGCTGAGCCCGTTGTTCAAGACCTGGAGTGAGTTCTTAAGGGAACAACCTATCTCATTCCTTAGTGTAGGAATGAGTGAATTCCATCTTGCACAGTTAAGTTCCCAACTACCTATGAGGTTCTGTCCCTGAGAAGGTAGGCTTATTGAGTCACTATCACCAATACTAGTATAAGGACAAACCCCTATAAGCAGGAGTTCTTAACTCGCTCAGGGTTCAGGTCGAGTCACTAATGACCATTTATAAATTACTAGTCTTATCCTGTTAACGGTGTTACACTAGTTAGACTAATAATTTGTGGTCCGGTCTTGTATGAACTCTTCATACAGGATGCCCCCACTCGCATGTAAACTACATGAATGAGTTGGATTACCTCATTTGTACTAATTACAAAGTGGGTCGCATCCATGGTGTTACCAGAATGAGATTTCCAACTTTATTCTTATACCATGACCATTTAGGTTATATTCTTGAACACAATCCAAATAGTATCCAGTACACTGATGTTCAAGATATATGTTATAACCTTAGAGCTTAGTTTATTGGATTTATAAAGCAAGACTGTGATTTTATCAAAACAAATAACTCTTTATTTCTTTGATCAAAATTACACAAGTTTTAGGGCATACATCCCAACACATTAAACCAGGACAAGAGCAAAAAGTTTGCAGGCTTAAAAGGTCAATCTATGGACTGAAACAAGCCTCTAGGTCCTGGAATATAAGATTTAATGAGGCAAGCAAGCCTGTTGGCTTTGATCAAAATGATGATGAACCTTGGAAAATCATCAATAGTTCTGTCGCATTCCTAGTTCTATATGTGGATGATATCCTACTCATTGGGAATGATGTAGGATATCTTACTAACATTAAGAATTGGCTAGCAACGCAATTCCAAATGAAAGATTTGGGTGAAGCGCAGTTTGTTCTTGGGATCCAGATTATCGGGAACCGTAAGAATAAAACACTAGCCCTGCCTCAAACATCTTACATCGACAAAGTGTTGTTGAGGTTTAAGATGCAAGACTCCAAAAAGGGTTTATTTCCTTTTAGATATGGAGTTCATTTGTCTAAGGAACAGTGTCTTAAGACACCTAAAGGAGTTGAGGATATTTGACGAAATCCTTATGCATCAGCTGTTGGAAGCCTGATGTACGCCATGTTGTGTACTAGGCCAGACATCTGTTTTGCAGTTTAAATGGTCAGTAGGTATTAATCCAATCCAGGACCTGAACACTGGACAACGGTTAAAACAATCCTTAAGTATCTACAGAGAACAAGAAACTACATGCTTGTGTATGGGGCTAAGGATTTGATCCTTACAGGATATACAGATTCTGACTTTTAGACTGATAAGATACTCGGAAATATACATCAGGGTCAGTATTTACTCTTAACGGAGGAGCTGTAGTATGGCGAAGCGTCAAGCAGGGATGCATCGCTGATTCCACCATGGAGGTCGAATATGTAGCATCTTGTGAAGCAGGTAAAGAGGTCGTTTGGTTAAGGAAATTCATGCTAAATTTGGAAGTTGTTCCAAATATGAGTTTGTCGATTACGCTGTATTGTGATAACGGTGGTACCATGGCAAATTCAAGGGAACCCCGAAGTCACAAGAGGGGAAAGCATATTGAGCGGAAATATCATCTCATCCAGGAGATCGTGCATCGTAGAGACATGATCGTCACAAAGATAGCCTCAAAGCACAACGTTGCTGACCCTTTTACAAAGGCTCTCACGGCTAAAGTTTTTTAGTGTCACCTAGTGTTGGGATTTTTCTCCTAATCTCGTGTTTGTAAATTACTGTTTGAAATTAATAAAGTGTTATTCATTTCATTACTTTGTGTCTCGCAAATTTTACAAACTTTTCCAATAAACTAAGCTCCAGGGTCATTGAATTTATGAGAGAACTAGAACTTGAACGGTGTGTAGTGGACACACAGGGAGGATCACGTTCGAGTTAATAACCCGAATGGTCTACAGTATATGGATAGGGTTGGAGACATAATCCTGGATACACTTTGGATGTGGTCCGCTTTGTATTAGATCTACAAACGAGGTGATTTGACTCGTTCATGTGGTTGACATGCGAGTGGGGGCATCCTTTGCAATGAGATTGTACAAGACCGAACCGTGAATTATTAGACCTACTGATGTAACACCGTTGGCAATAAGGACTAATAATTTCGTAGTTGACCATTAGTGACGCGACCTGAATCTTGAGCGTGTTACGAACTCCTGTATGCGAGGGATTGTCCTTTGACTAGTACGGGTGAGGGTGGTCACAGTTACTCGCCCAATATGCCTATCTTCTCAGGGAAAGGACCAAGTAGGAAGCTGGAAACTTAACTACGCGAGATGGAATTCACTCGTTCCCGCCTTTACCGAAAATAGAGGGGTTGTTCCCTTAAGTGCTGTCTTTAGGATTTTGACAACGGGCGTCCACCTTCTCACTGGCCCGAGAAGGGTGTTTTGTATGGTTGGACCATCACAATATGTTGTTCATTAGAGGGGCAGTGGGGACTTTAACGAACAAGAAGTATACACAAGGGTAAAACGGTAATTTGACCCATCCGTATCTACAAACAACCTGTGAAGGGTCGACTCATGGTTATTGGTAAAACGTAATATTTTGCACTGACGGGAGTGCAGCTACGGGCTTTAGTGGAGTGTTACCGTAGCTAATGAAGGTTGATTAACCGGGTCAAAGAGTTTGATAGGTTAATCTCGTATCATTGGAGCTCGTCACTGTAGGTCTATTAAGTCCCTCAATTGGCTCAATCTGGGTTAAAAGAAGGGTTAATGTTTTGGTGTGAATTTAAGTGTCCAATTTCACTTAAAGGGCATTTATGTCATTTATATGAGATATGAATGATATAATATATAGTTTAATGTGAATGAGATTCATAATAAGCTATAAGTTAGCCTAATTGTTGAATTAGGGCTAATTGGAGAAATTAATTGAGAGAAATTAAATTGAATGTGATTCAATTTAATAAATCCACATTATTACAAATGTGATTTGTAATATGAGATATGAGATATCTTATAATATATGGTTATGCAAATATAAATTGCATAACCTATGGTTGTGGTAAAATGGTAATAATATGGAGATTTTAACTCGATGTTCTTTCCACTATTTAAACCTTTTGCAAGAAGGATTTCCTAAGCTAATCTCTCATTTTTTGGATCTGACCAAAAAGAAGAGAAGCATTTTCTCTCAACTCTCTCAACTCTCCTCCCTTCTCCAAAACACAAAGTCCCACCACTTTCCTTCTTCCAAAAGAAGAACAACCGATAAGCCATTGGTTGTGTTCGACTTTTGTTCGAGAGAAGGTTTCGAAGAGATCGAGTTTGCATGAAGAGTTCGTGATCCGCTGGAAAGGAATTCTTGAAGATTGTCTTCAACAAGTAAGTAGATTATCTTGCTGTAATTTCTTTCCTTTGAGCATGTTTAGCCTAAATTATTTGATAATTAATTTTAGTGAAATTCGGGTAGTGTAACGATACCTCGATGATTCGATCGTCTTCCGCAGCGCGGGAATTCTCATTCCCTTCAATTGGTATCAGAGCCACTCGTTGGTTCTTCGTTATGCACTGTTTTTTCATTAAAATTAGGTGGGTAATGCCTTAATTCATGAGATGAATGTTGGTTTGCAATTTTGGATAATTTCGGTTTTTGGCACTTTTTGATTTACAATATTTATGTTGATGAGATCAATGTAAGGGCCTGTTGTTTTCGGGCATTTTATTGTAAATTGAGTCAGTAAGTCCGAGTCGTTCGTGGCAAGAGTTGCTGTGAAGAAATCAGAGCGGAAACAGGCGAGAAACGACGAAGAACAGCAAAGGAGTTTGCTATTCTGTCGATGGCGTTGAGACGTTGTTCATTGGCGTCTCAACGCTGTCCTTGCGGGCGCTGGCATGGCTGCAGAGCAGCGTTGCAACGCCACGACGTGGTGCATGCAGGGCGTGACGCTGGATGAGGCTGCGTTGCAACGCTGCCCACGACGTTGCAACGCCGCACGCGTTAGTGGGCAGTTCGCGAGGAGCATTCGCAAATCGTAGGCGTTGAAGCAGTTTCTTGATCGTGGGGCAGTTAAAAGTTTATTTTAATTATATTTTATTTGTTAAATGTATTTTATTTAATTTATTTAATTTATTTTATTAAATAATATTGATATAAGTGTTATATTAATGTTATTTAATTAAATAAATTGCCACTAGGTGCCCAAATCGGTCCATTTTTGCTATTTAATTATTTTATGCATGTGATGTATGATTGAATTAAATTTCTATGTGCATATTGTATGTCATATAGATTTAAAATCCCACCTTAGGTTAAACATTTCATGCATCATTTATATTATCAGAGTTATAATATATAGTTTGCATGATAGGATATATTATAAGTGTTATAATATAATTAAATGCATGTTTTAATTTAATTAATATAAGTGTTATATTTTTTAGATTAAAGTATGCTCATGCATTTTAATTTCATGAGATGAATTATTATGTTATAGTATATAGTTATTCATGTGATGAATGATCAAGCACTATAAAATAGAAATGCATGCAACCTAAGTTAATTAGTAGTTTTAAAGTGTTTAGAACTTGAATAATTAGACTTAGGTTTTCTAGTTCTGATAAGATTAGAATTAGGAAATCAAAGTTTTGTCTATGAATGGTGACTAATTAGTAACTCTGTCTAAGGAAGGTTTTGTCTAAGGCTGGGGTATTTAGGTTGACGCTTGCGGAACAACCCTACCTGAAAACCGATCTAGGAGTGAATTCGTTCCGGAGATTCTTAGATTATACTTATCGTGAGTGTCCTTAATTAAAAGTGTTTTAATTTACTCACATAGACCCAAGTAATAATGTGATTATAAACTTAGGTTAATGTCATATAAGAGTTATATTGGTAGACTTAGGTAAATTTTAGTCGGTTTATCTAGGTCAATCCCTATTAAAATAAAGTGCTGAGTGGGAGGAAATAAAGTGTATAAGATACATATAATTTTCCAACCACAAATCTCCGTTAAGTCCGCACCGTGAGATCCATACTCGACTTCGTGGCGCAAATGGGAGCGTCGCCTTTCGGGTGGCATTTGTATGGATCAATATCATCGTAGATGGAGAGAGTACTTATAGTGAGTGGGAGCGGGACTTGTGAAAACGAGACCTACGGTCTCTTCTTTCGATTTACACCATGAGACGCCTATGATCCGCCTACTAGTTTGGCCTGGACCAGACAATCCCTTCGGGGGGCCTGATCATGGGAGTCGGAACACCATGAATTCTTGAAAGGGATATAGTTTCCTAGTTGGTTTTCCTTCTTGGTTCACCCTTCGGTGGCTATTGTTTGGACGGATACTTGGAAACATAAAGATTGAGGGTGACACTCACAGAATTCGTTAAGAGTTAATGAATTCGACCGAACAATGGTAATTGGATGGCGAATGGAATAAGAGTTATTCTGGGATTCGGGTCTGATCGAGAAAGTCTCATCCTAAAGGAGGAGTGTTCTTTTCACCCTTCGGTGGCGGTCATTCTAAACCTTTAGGATATCATTGCAAATTTTGAATGACCTAGGGATCATGAAACAATTTTTGCTAAAACATGATTGGATTTCAAAAGTTTTTTTTGCGAGACTAATACAAAGTTTTTTTATCTTTCAGCTGAAAACATGTCTAGCTCAATATTAGTTTTACTCGCGTCTGACAAATTAGTGGGAGATAACTATCAAATGTGGAAAAACAACTTATACAGAATTTTGGTAACTGACGACATAAAGTTCGTGCTCTCTGAGGAGTGTCCTCAGATGCAGGGCTCAACTGCATCACGAAGTGTTCGTGATGTATACGATCGATGGATCAGGGCCAATGAAAAGGCAAATGTCTATATCATTGCCAGCATGTCTGATATTTTGGCAACGAAGCATGAGGTGATGATCACCGCTACGAAATGTTTGGACAACAGTCCTTTCAAGTCCGACAGGACTCGCTCAAATACGTCTTCAACGCATGGATGAAAGAGGGGTCGTCTGTCCGTGAACACGTTCTAGACATGATGACCCACTTTAATCTAGCGGAGATGAACTGGGCTTCAATCGACGAGTCGAGCAAGGTCAATTTTATCTTGGAGACTCTTCCGAAGAGTTTCCTTCAGTTTCGTAGCAACGCTGTTATGAACAAGATAAACTACACTCTGACTACTCTTCTTAACGAGCTGCAAACCTTCCAGTACTTGATGAGAATCAGGACGTCGGAAGCTGAGGCAAATGTTGTCTTTAGGTTTTATCACAGGGGTTCGACCTCTGGGACTAAGCTAGTAGCTCCTTCTCACCCGAAAGGGAAAAAGAAGAAGATGAAGAAGGGTAAAACTGACCGAGCTGTAGCCCAAAAGGGCAAGAAGGTCAAGGAAGTTGCAGAGAAAGGAAAGTGTTTCCACAGCAATGGGGGCGGCCACTGGAAGAGAAACTGTCCCAAATTCCTAGCCGAGAGGAAGAATCAAGGTAAATGTGATTTACTTGTGACTGAAACCTGTTTAGTGGAGAGTAGTGACTCTGCCTGGATATTGGATTCGGGCATCACTAACCGTGTTTGTTCCTCTTTTCAGAAGATTGATTCCTGGCAGCAGCTGCGAGAGGGTGAGGTGACTCTACGGGTTGGATCTGGGGAGCTTGTCTCTGCTGCAGCGGTCGACACGGTGAAACTACATTTTGGCAGGAATTACATTTTGTTGGACAATATGTATATAGTTCCAGGATTTACTAGAAACCTTGTTTCTATTTCCTACCTGTTAGAACAATGTATTTTCGTTTCTTTTCAAGGGAATAAAGCGTTTATTTCTCGAAATGGGAACGTAATTTGTTCAGCTTCACTTGAGAATAATCTGTATGTTTTGAAACCTAATTCGATCAAAAGTGTTTTGTATACTGAATTGTTTAAAATGACAGAAACACGAACTAAGAAAGCGAAATTTTCTCCTAAAGAAAATGCCCATCTTTGGCATCTACGGTTAGGCCACATTAATCTCAATAGGATTGAGAGACTAGTGAAGAGTGGACTTCTAAACGAGTTGGGAGAAAACTTTTTATCGGTGTGTGAGTCATGCCTTGAAGGCAAAATGACCAAACGTCCTTTTATTGGAAAAGGATACATAGCCAAAGAGCCCCTTGAGCTGGTACATTCTGACCTCTGTGGTCCAATGAATGTTAAAGCACGAGGTGGTTATGAATACTTCGTGTCTTTCACAGATGATTACTCGAGGTATGGGTATATTTACCTAATGCATAAGAAGTCTGAAACTCTTGAAAAGTTCAAGGAGTACAAGACTAAGGTTGAGAACCTGTTAGGTAAAACGATAAAAATACTTCGATCGGATCGAGGTGGAGAGTATATGGATACTGAACTCTAGGACTATATGATAGAACATGGAATTACGTCCCAACTCTCAGCACCTGGTATGCCACAGCAGAATGGTGTATCGGAGAGGAGAAACAAAACCATTTGGACATGGTTCGGTCGATGATGAGCTATGCTCGTCTCCCTGATTCCTTTTGGGGTTGCGAAGTAGAGACTGCGGTTTACATTTTGAATAACGTTCCGTCGAAGAGTGTTTGTGAAACACCTGCCGAACTCTGGAATGACCATAAAGGTAGTTTACACCATTTCAGAATTTCTGGATGCCCGTCCCATGTGTTGGTGTCAAACCCGAAGAAGTTGGAATCCCGTTCAAAATTATGCCTATTCGTAGGTTACCCAAAAGAGACCAGATGTGGTCTGTTTTACGATCCTAAGGAAAATAGGGTGCTTGTGTCGACAAACCCACTTTCCTTGAGGAAGATCATATCAGGGATCATTTACCGAGGAGTAAAATTGTGTTAAACGAAGTGGACAGTACATCAGCAAGAGTTGCTGATGGGGCTAGTACATCAACAAGTGTTGTTGATCCTACCACGTCTAGTCAAATCTGTTCCCAAGAGTTCAGAATGCCTCGACGTAGTGGGAGGACTGTGAGACAACCTGATCGTTACATGGGTTTAGCTGAAACCTCAGTCGTCACTCCTTATGATGACTGCGAGGATCCATTGACCTATGATCAGGCAATGATTGATGTTGACAAAGACGAATGGATTAAAGCTATGGACCAGGAAATGGAGTCGATGTACTTCAATTCTGTCTGGGAGCTTGTCGATCAACCTGATGGGGTAAAACCTATTGGTTGCAAATGGATCTACAAGCGTAAACGTGGCGTAGATGGGAAAGTGCAGACCTTCAAAGCTTGACTAGTGGCAAAGGGCTTTACCCAGGTTGAAGGGGTTGACTATGAGGAAACCTTTTCACCTATTGCCTTGGTAAAGTCGATCAGGATCCTTCTGGCCATTGTCGCGTATTATGACTACGAGGTATGGCAGATGGACGTCAAGACAACCTTTCTAAATGGCAAACTTGATGAAACCATCTACATGGACCAACCAAAAGGGTTCATTGCCCAAGGCCAAGAGCAAAAGGTTTGTCGACTTCATAGGTCTATTTATGAACTGAAACAAGCTTCGAGGTCTTGGAATATACGGTTTGATGAGCCGATCAAATCTTATAACTTTGATCAAAATGTCGACGAGCCTTGTTTCTACAAGAAAATCGTTGACAAAACTGTCACATTTTTAGTGTTGTATGTGGATGATATTCTTCTCATTGGGAATGAGGTAGAATTTCTTACTGACATGAAGAAATGGCTAGCTTCGCAATACCACATGAAAGATTTGGGAGAAGCTCAGTATGTTCTAGGTATCCAGATAGTCCGGAACCGGAAGAACAGAACGCTAGCCTTGTCTCAGGCGTTTTATATTGACAAGATGTTGTCTAGATATAAGATGCAGAACTCCAAGAAGGGCTTGCTTCCTTTCAGGCATGGGGTTCACTAGTCTAAGGATCAGTGTCCTAAGACTCCTCAAGAGGTTGAGGATATGAGACGGATCCCATGTGCTTCAGCTATTAGGAGCCTGATGTATGCTATGTTGGGTACTACGCCTGACATTTGTTATGCAGTAGGGATTGTCAGTAGGTATTAATCCAATCAAGGATTAGGTCACTGGACAACCGTAAAGGCAATCCTCAAGTATCTTAGGAGAACGAGGAACTACAACTTAGTTTATGGAAGTGGGGATTTGATCCTTATGGGATACACGGATTCTGACTTTCAGACCGATGAGGATTCATGGAAATCCACTTCGGGGTTAGCCTTCATTCTGAATGGAGGAGCTGTAGTATGGCGAAGCATCAAGCAAGGATGCATCGCCGATTCCACTATGGAAACGGAGTATGTTGCGGTTTGTGAAGCTGCAAAGGAAGTTTTTTGGCTTCGGAAGTTGATGACAGATTTTGAAGTTGTTCCAAATATGAACTTGTCGATCACGTTGTTCTGTGATAACAGTGGTGCAGTAGCTAAATCCAAAGAGCCTCGGAGCCATAAGAGAGGCAAACTTATTGAGCGGAAGTATCACTTG
This sequence comes from Trichosanthes cucumerina, assembly GCA_036507285.1. Taxonomy (NCBI): domain Eukaryota; kingdom Viridiplantae; phylum Streptophyta; class Magnoliopsida; order Cucurbitales; family Cucurbitaceae; genus Trichosanthes; species Trichosanthes cucumerina. Next base: position 56,313,397 of record CM071838.1, read on the forward strand.
AAACGGGAGATTGTGCACCGCAGAGACGTGACAATCACGCAGATAAGGTTGGAGCACCGTAGCTGATCCATTTACAAAGCCCCTCACGGCTAAGGCGTTTGAGGGTCACCTAAAAAGTCTAGGTCTTCGAGTACTTCCTGACTAGGGCAAGTGGGAGATGTGTAAACGGGTATTTAATGCCCTAGTTTATTTGTATTACTTCGTTGTAATTTATGTACATTTCAGAAATGTATTTTCTCCACTAGCTTAGTCCAACTGGGAGTTTGTTGGGATTTTTGTCCTACTCTCGTATTTGTAAATTACTGTTTGAAATCAATAAAGTGTTATTCATTTCATTACTTTGTGTCTCGCAAATTTTACAAACTTTTCCAATAAACTAAGCTCCAGGGTCATTGAATTTATGAGAGAACTAGAACTTGAACGGTGTGTAGTGGACACACAGGGATGATCACGTTCGAGTTAATGACCCGAACGGTCTACAGTATATGGATGGGGTTGGATACCTAATCCTGGATACACTGTTGATGCGGTCCGTTTTGTATTAGATACAAACGAGGTGATCTGACTCGTTCATGTGGTTGACTTGCGAGTGGGGGCATCATGTGCAATGAGATTGTACAATACCGGAGCATGAATTATTAGACCTACTGATGAAACATTGTTGACAGTAAGGACTAATAACTTTGTAGATGACTATTAGTGACTCGACCTGAATCCTGAGCGTGTTACGGACTCCACATGCGGGGGGTCCATCCTTTGACTAGTACGGTGAGGGTGGTCACGCTTATCGCCCAATATGCCTATCTTCTCATGGACGGGACCAAGTAGGGAGTTGGGAACTTAACTACGCGAGATGGAATTCACTCGTTCCCGCCTTTAGGGAAAATAGAGGGGTTATTCTCTTAAGTGTTGTCTCCAGGGCTTGGACAACGGGCGCCCACCTTCTCACTGGCCCGAGAAGGGTGTTGTGTATGGTTGGACCATCACAATATGTTGTTCATTAGAGGGGCAGTGGGGACTTAAGGAACAAGAAGTAGACACAGGTGTAAAACGGTAATTTGACCCAGTCGTGTGTACGAAAAACCTGTGAAGGGTCGACTGATGGTTATTAGTTATATAAGTGGACACGTAATATTCTGCACTGACGGGAGTGCAACTACGAGCTTTAGTGGAGTGTTACCGTAGCTAATGAAGGTTGATTAACCGGGTCAAAGAGTTTGATAGGTTAATCTCGTATCATTAGAGCTCGTCACTATAGGTTCATTAGGTCCCTCGGTTGACTCAATCTGGGTTAAAAGAAGGGTTAATGTTTTGGAGTGAATTGAAGTGTTCAATTTCACTTAAAGGGCATTTATATCATTTATATGAGATATGAATGATATAATATATAGTTTAATGTGAATGAGATTCATAATAAACTATAGGTTAGCCTAATTATTGAATTAGGGCTAATTGGAGAAATTAATTGAGAAAAATTAAATTGAATGTGATCCAATTTAATAAATCCACATTATTACAAATGTGATTTGTAATATGAGATATGAGATATCTTATAATATATGGTTATGCAAATATGATTTGCATAACCTATGGTTGTGGTAAAATGGTAATAATATGGAGATTTTAACTCCATGTGTTTCCATTATTTAAACCTTTTGCAAGAAGGATTTCCTAAGCTAATCTCTCATTTTTTGGATCTTACCAAAAAGAAGAGAAACATTTTCTCTCTACTCTCTCAACTCTCCTCCCTTCTCCAAAACACAAAGTCCCACCACTTTCCTTCTTCCAAAAGAAGAACAACTGAGAAGCCATTGGTTGTGTTTGGCTTTTGTTCGAGGGAAGATTTCGAAGAGATCAAGTTTGCATGATGAGTTCGTGATCCGCTGGAAAGGAATTCTTGAAGATTGTCTTCAACAAGTAAGTAGATTTACTTACTGTAATTTCTTTCCTTTGAGCATGTTTAGCCTGAATGATTTGATAATTGTTTTTAATGAAATTCGAGTTGTGTAACGATACCTCGATGATTCGATCGTCTTCCGTTGCGCGGGGATTCTCATTCCCTTCACCTAGAAGGTCTAGGTTTACAAGTCTTTCCCAACTAGGGCAAGTGGGAGTATAATGTACAGAGGGTTTAAATTCCCTAGTTTATTGTATTTACATTATTGTAATGTTTTAATACTCCACAAGCTTTAGGTCAAGTGGGAGATCGTTTGGACTTGTGCCCTAAACTTATGTAATTTTGATCAAATAAGTAAAGAGTTATTTGTTTTGATAAAATTATATTCTTGAATTGTTAATCCAATAAACTAAGCTCCAAGGTTATAATGTATCTTAAACATCAGTGTAGTACACACTATTTGGATTGTGTTCAAAAGTATAATCTAAATGGTCTATGGTATAAGAATATGGTTGGAAACCTTATTCTTGTAACACCATGAGTGCGACCCACTTTGTAATTAGTACAAAAGAGGTAATTCAACTCATTCATGTGGTTGACATGCAAGTGGGGGCATCCTGTATGAAGAGTTCATACAAGACCGGGGTGCAATTTATTAGTCTAACCAGTATAACACCGTTAACAGAATAAGATTAATAATTTATAGATGGTCACTAGTGACTCGACCTGAATCCTGAGTAAGTTATGAACTCCTGCTTATAGGGGTTTGTCCTTAGACTAGTATGGGTGAGAGTGGCCTGTAGCCGACTCAATAAGTTTACCTTCTTTGGGACAGAACCTCATAGGTAGATGAGGACTTAACTATACAAGATGAAATTCACTCATTCCTACACTAAGGAATTAGATAGGTTGTTCCCTTAAGAACTGAGTCTAGGTCTTGAACAACGGGGCCCCATCCTCTAAACTAACTTAAGAGGGTATGAGACTATGGTAGGACCTTAGACTTGTTGTTCATTAGAGGATCAATGGTGCTTAAGGAACAAAGAGGTAATCAAAGGGGTAAAACGGTAATTTGACCTGATCGCGATTCTGAGCAACTTTGTGAATGGTCGACTCATGGATAATAATTATATCAATGGACACAATATAATCTACAGTGAGGAGAGTGCAGCTACAAGTCTATAGTGGAATGGCTTGTAGTTAAAGAATATTAATTAACTTGATCAAAGAGTTTGATCAGTTAATCTCACATCATTGGAGCTCATGAACTGTAGGTCCATTAGATCCCTCCGTTGGCTCAACATGGTAATATTGAGGGTATAAAGTTATGAATGAAATTGAAGTGTTCAGTTTCATATATGAGATGTTATATCAGTTATATATATTATAATTGATATAATATATGGTTTTAATGTGAATTAGATTCACATAGAAACTATATACTAATGAGAGAATGAATGAGGGATAGGATGGTAATTTCTACCCTATTTCCCTATAAATAGTTGCATGAGATGCAACTTTGAATCTAATCTTTGGAAAACCCTAGATTGTCATATTGTTGTGTTGTTGGAAAAGTTCCACACACACCTTCTCTCAAAACCTTCACATCTCACCCTGAATGAACCCACCTTCCTCCCTCACCTAGAGAACAACGAAGAAGATCTTTTGGTGGTTGAAGAAAGAGTTCTTCAAAGGTAAGTACTTGTTGTCCAATATCTTATAGCATGCTTAATCTTCATTATATTTGATCTTGATTGAAATCCATGAGACTAAATAAGTACACGCGATTCATAATCGCTTCCGTTGCGGGATTCGATCCCTTCACCTTGAGTGCCAAAAATTGGTCCAGTTATGCTATTTATTAAATTATGCAATTGTTGTATGATTTATTTATTTTTCTATGTGCATTATGTATGCCATATAGATTAAAATCTCACCTTAGGTTAAACATTTCATGCATCATTTTATATTATAAGAGTTATAATATATAGTATGCATGATAGGACTATATTATAAGAGTTATAATATAATGTATGTTTTTTAATTTAATTAATATAAGAGTTATATTTCGTAGATTAAAAGCATTGGCATGCATTTATACATGAGATGTATGTAGATTATATAGTTTAATTATTCATGTGATGAATGATCAAGCATTATAATATAGAAATGCATGCAACTTAAGTTAATTATTAGTTTTAAATGGTGAACTTGAATAATTAGACTTAGGTTTTCTAGTTCTAATAAGATTAGAATTAGGAAATCAATATGACTTATGAATGGTGACTAATTAGTAACTCTGTCTAAGGAAAGTTATGTCTAAGTCTGGGGTATTTAAGCTGACGCTTTGCGGACCCCTACCTGGGAACCGACCTGGGAGTGAATTTGGTCTGAAGATTCATAGGTTATATTCTTGTGAGTGTCGTTAATTAAGGGTTAATTAATTTACTCACATAGACCTAAGTTAATAATGTGATTATAGACTTAGGTTAATCCAATATAAGAGTTATATTTGTAGACTTAGGTAAATTTTAATCGGTTTATCTAGGTTAATCTCGATTGTTTTAAAGTGATGAGTGGGAGGAAATAAAGTGTATGAGATACATTTAATTTTTCATTCACAAATCTCCGTTAAGTTCACACCGTGAGATCCATAGTCGGCCTCGTGGCGCGAATGGGAGCGTCCCCCTACGGGTGGTATTTGTATGGGTCAAAATTCAACGTGAATGGAGAGAGTACTTATAGTGAGTGGGAGCGGAACCTGTGAAAACGAGACCCACGGTCTCTTCTTTCGATTCACACCGTGAGACGCCAGTGATCCGCCTGCTAGTTTGGCCTAGACCAAACAATCCCTACGGAGGACCATGATCATGGGTGTCGAAACATGTGAATTCCCGAAAGGGATACGATTTCCTTGTTGGTTTTCCTTCGTAGTCCTCCCTACGGGGGCTATAGTTTGAACGAATACTTGGACATTTAAAGATAGAGGGTGACACTCACAAGATTCGTTAAGAGTTAATGAATTCAGACCGAAAAATGGTAACTATATGCCTAATGGAATAAGAGTTATTCTAGTATTAGGGTCTGGTCGAGAAAGTCTCGTCTTAGAGGAGGTGTGGCTTTGTCTACCCTACAGTGGCGGTCATTCTAAACCTTTAGAGTATCATTGCAATTTTTAATGACTTAGGGATCATAGGATAAAAATTTGTTAAAACCTGATTGGATTTTCAAAGTTTTTTGCGAGACTAATACAAAGTTTTCATTTTTTCAGCAACAAAATGTCAAATGCTTTTAATGGTCCTTTAGCTTCCAATAAGTTAGTCGGAGATATTTTTCAAACGTGGAAGACAATATTGACACGATTTTGGAAAATGACGACCTAGAGTTCGTCCTTAGTTAGGAGTGTCTTCAGGTGCCCGGTCCAACAATCCTATTCAACGAACTACAGACCTTCCAGTCCTTGGTGCAAATCAAGGGATAGGAAGCTGAGGCAAGTGTAGCCTTTAGATCTTTTCATAGGGGTTTGACCTCAGGGATAAAGTTTATAGATTCTTCAGGCTCGAAAGGCAAGAAGAAGAAGTTGAAGGAGGTTAGGGTTGACCGCGTTGCCGCCCAAAAGGGCAAAGAGATCAATGAAGTTGCAAGAAAGTGTTTCTACTGCAACTAGGACGATCACCTGAAAAGGAGTTGTCCCAAGTTCCTTGATGAAAAGAAGGCAGATAAATGTGATTTACTTGTTACAAAAACTTGTTTAGTGGAGAGTAATGACTCTGTCTGGATATATGATTCAGGCACCACTAACCATGTTTGCTCTTCTTTTCAAGGATTAAGTTCCTGGCAGCGGCCGCAAGAGGGTGAGATAACACTCATGGTTGGATCCAGAGAAGTTGCCTCAGCTGCAACGTTCGGCACGGTGAAACTTTTCTTTGGCGAGAAGTACTTATTATTAGATAATATGTACATAGTTCCAGGGTTTACTAGAAACCTAGTTTCTATTTCCTGCCTATTAGAACAAAATATTTCTGTTTCTTTCAAGATTAATAAAGCGTTTATTTATCGAAATGGAAATTTGTTATGTTCTTCTTCACTTGAGAGTAATTTGTATGTTTTAAAGCCTAATTCGGTCAAAAGTGTTTTGAATACTGAATTATTTAAAACAGCAGAAACGCGAACTAAGAGATTAAAAGTTTCTCCAAAAGATAGTGCCCATCTTTAGCATCTAAGATTAGGCCACATAAATCTCAATAGGATTGAGAGACTAGTGAAGAGTGGACCTCTAAGCGAGTTGGAATAAAACTTTTTACCAGTGTGTGAGTCATGCCTTGAAGGCAAAATGACCAAACGTCCTTTTAGTTTAAAAAGATATAGAGCCAAAGAGCCTCTAGAGCTTATACATTCGGACCTCTGTGGTCCGATGAATGTTAAAGCACGAGAAGGTTACGAATACTTTGTATTTCTTATAGATGACTATTCGAGGTATCGGTACATTTACCTAATGCATAGGAAGTCTGAAACTCTTGAAAAGTTCAAGGAGTTCAAGGCTGAGGTTGAGAACATGTTAGGTAAAACGATTAAAATACTTCGATCGGATCGAGGTGGAGAGTATATGGACACTGAATTCCAGGACTATATGATAGAACATGGAATTACGTCCCAACTCTCAACACCTGGTATGCCACAACAGAATGGTGTATCAAAGAGGAGAAACTGAACCCTGTTGGACATGGTTCGATCGATGATGAGCATGCTCGTTTCTTTGATCCTTTTTCGGGTTACACAGTGGAGCCTGCAGTATACATTTTGAACACAGTTCCGTCGAAGAGTGTTTGTGAAACAACTTTCGAACTCGGGCATGGTCGTAAAACCAGTTTACGACATTTCAGAATTCGGGGATGCCCAACCCATGTGTTGGTGTCAAACCCGAAGAAGTTCGAACCTCGTTCAAAGTTGTGCCTCTTTGTAGGTTACCCAAAAGAGACTAGGGGTGGTCTGTTTTATGATGTTAAGGATAATAGGGTGCTTGTGTCGACAAACGTCATTTTCCTTGAGGAAGACCACATGAGGGATCACTTACCAAGGAGTAAGATTGTGTTAACGAAATGGACAGTTCATCATCAAGAGTTGTTGATGGTGCTAGTACATCAACAAGTGTTATTGATCCTAACTCGTCTAGTCAAGTCCGTCCTCAAGAGTTGAGAATGCCTCAACGTAGTGGGAGGATTGTGAGACAGCCTGAACGTTACATTGGTTTAACTGAAACACAAGTCGTCACTCTTGATGATGACAGCAAGGATCCATTGACCTATGATTAGGCAATGGTTGATGTTGACAAGACGAATGGATTAAAGCTATGGACAACGAAATGGAGTCGATGTACTTCAATTCCGTCTGGGAGCTTGTGGACCAACCGGATGGGGTTAAACCTATTGGTTGCAAGTGGATCTACAAGCGTAAACGTGGCGTAGATGAGAAGGTGCAGACCTTTAAAGCTAGACTAGTGGCAAAGGGTTTTACCCAGGTTGAAGGGGTTGACTATGAGGAAACCTTTTCTCTTGTTGCCATGGTAAAGTCGATCAGAATCTTTCTGGCCATTGCCGCATATTATGACTATGAGGTATGGCAAATAGATGTCAAGACCGCCTTTCTGAATGACAACCTTGACAAGACCATCTACATGGACAAGCCCAAGGGGTTTATTACCTAAGACCAAGAGCAAAAGGTTTGTCGACTTCAAAGGTCTATTTATGGACTGAAACAAGCCTCGAGGTCTTGAAATATAAGGTTTAATGAGGCGATTTAATCTTATGGCTTTGATCAAAATGTTGAAGAGCCTTATGTCTACAAGAAAATCGTTAACAGTACTGTCACATTTATGATATTGTATGTGGATGATATCCTGCTCATTGGGAATGAGGTAGGATTTCTTACTGACATTAAGGAATGGTTGGCTTCGCAATTCCAAATGAAAGATTTGGGAGAAGCTCAGTATGTTCTAGGTATCCAGATAGTCTGGAACCGGAAGAACAGAACGCTAGCCATGTCTCAGGCATCTTAGATTGACAAGATGTTGTCTAGATATAAGATGCAAAACTCCAAGAAGGGTTTGTTGCCTTTCAGGCATGGGGTTCACTTGTCTAAGGATCAATGTCTTAAGACGCCTCAAGAGGTTGAGGATATGAGACGAATTTCCTATGCTACAGCTGTAAGGAGCCTGATGTATGCCATGTTGTGTACTAGGCCCGACATCTGTTATGCAATTGGGATTGTAGTAGGTATCAATCCAATCCAGGGTTAGATCACTGGACAACCGTAAAGGCAATCCTCAAGTATCTTAGGAGAACGAGGAACTACAGCCTTGTGTATGGAAGTGGGGATTTGATCCTTACGGGATAAACAGACTCTAACTTTCAGACCGATAAGGATTCTAGGAAATACACTTTGGGGTCAGCCTTCATTCTGAATGGAGGAACCGTAGTGTTGCGAAGACTCAAGCAGGGATGCATCGCTGATTCCACGATGGAAGCCGAGTATGTTGCGGCTTGTGAAGCTGCAAAGGAAGCTATTTGGCTTAGGAAGTTTATGCTGGATTTGGAAGTTCATGCTGGATTTGGAAGTTGTTCCAAATATGAACTTGCCAGTGTGTTTTGTGAAAAGAGTGGTGCAGTAGCCAACTCGAGTGAACCTCGGAGTCATAAGAGGGGAAAGCATATTGAGCGGAAGTATCACCTAATACGGGAGATTGTGCATCGCGGAGACGTGACAATCATGCAGATAGTGTCGGAGCACAACGTTGTTGATCCATTTACGAAGGTCCTCATGACTATGGTGTTTGAGAGTCACCTAGAGCGTCTAGGTCTTCGAGTGCTTCCTGACTTGGGCAAGTGGGAGTATTGTAAAAGGGTATTCAATGCCTTAGTTTATTGTATTACTTTATTGTATTACTGTACATTTGAGAAATGTATTATGTACTCCACTAGCTTAGTTCAAGTGGGAGTTTGTTGGGATGTATGTCCTAATCTCGTGTAAGTTTGTAATATTCCAAGTTGAAATAAATAAGAGTTATTTTTTCAATGCTTTGTGTCTCACATATTTCATAAACTTAATCCAATAAACGAAGCTCCAGGGTCATTGTGTTATGAGAGAACTAGAACTTGAACGGTGTGTAGTGGACACACGGGGAGGATCATGCTCGAGTTAATGACCCGAACGGTCTACAGTATACGGATAAGGTTGGAGACCTAATCCTGGATACGTTGTGGATGCGACCCGCTTTGTATTAGATACAAACGAGGTGATCCAGCTCGTTCATGTGGTTGACATGCGACTGGGGCATCATGTGCAATGAGATTGTACAAGACCGCACCGTGAACTATTAGACGTACTGATGTAACACCGTTGACAATATAGGACTAATAAATTCGTAGATGACCATTAGTGAATCGACTTGAATCCTGAGCGTGTTACGGACTCCTGTCTGCGGGGGTCTGTCCTTTGACTAGTACGAGTGAGGGTGGTCACAGTTACTCACCCAATATGCCTATCTTCTCAGGGACAGAACCACGTGGGGATCTGGAAACTTGACTACGCAAAATGGATTTCACTCGTTCCCAGTTTAGAGAAACTAGAGGGGTTGTTTGCTTAAGTGTTGTCTCCAGGGCTTGAACAACGGGACCCCACCCTCTCACTAGCCCGAGAGGGTTGTTGTTTATGGTTGGACCATGCAACGTAGTTGTTCATTAGAGGAGCAGTGAGACTTAAGGAGCAAGAGGTAGACACAGGGATAAAATGGTAATTTGACTCAATTGTGATTACGAACAACCTGTGAAAGGTCGACTAACGGGTATTGGTTATATCGATGGACACAACTTGTCCTACAGTGATGGGAGTGCAGCTACGAGCTTTAGTGGATTTTTACCGTAGCTAATGAATGTTGAATAATCGGGTCAGAGAGTTTGACAGGTTAATCTCGGATCATTGGAGCTCGTGATCTGTAGGTCCATTAGGTCCCTCGGTTGGCTCAAATTGAACAAATTGAGGGTTTACAGTTTGGTGTGAATTTAAAGTATTCAAATTCATTATTTGGGTATTTATGTCATTTATATGTGATATAGATAATGACATAATATATAGTTTGATGTGAATGAGATTCATAATAAACTATAGTATAGCCTAATTGATAAATTAGTGCTAATTGGAGAAATTGAATTGAGAGAAATTAAATTGAATGTGATTCGATTTAAAATTCCACAATTATGCAAATGAGATTTGTATAATAAGGTATAAGATACCTTATATTATGTGATATGCAAATATGATTTGCATATTATATGCTTGTGGTAAAATTGTGATTTGGTGGAGGTTTTAACTCCACCACACACTAATATTTAAAGGGCTTGCAAGAAGCCTTTGGTGTGCCATTTACCATTTTTTGGATTTTCATCCAAAGAGAGCAAGGCAAAATTCTACCATTCTCTCTCAATTCTCTCTTAAACTCTCCTCACCCAAAACCAAAGGGAGTCTCACACACTCTCCCTCAACCTCCCCAGAACAACTGAGAAGACCCGTTGGAGGTGTCTTGTCGTTTGGTTCGAGGATCGAGTTCGTAGAGATCGTTGGTTCGAGAGGTATCGTGACCGGAGGAGGAAAAGCTTTGAAGAAGAGTTCTTCAACAAGTAAGTAACAAGTTACTCACTCTTTTTCTTCTCTCTATGCATGTTTAGCCTAGAATTAAAATAGTTTAGTTCAATTTTACGATACAAATTACACAACGAAATAACGACGTTTCACAACGTCTTCCGCTATGGGAATTCTAAATCCTTTCAAATCCCTCGCAAACAGGAGTTCGTAACCTGCTTAGGATTGAGATCAAGTTGCCTAGGTCATCCTATTGAAATAGAAACCTAACTAGTCAACGGAGTTACATCTAGTGGTTACTATTTCGTGGTCCCGTCTTTATGCAATCTCATTAAATAGGATATCACCACTCACATGTCGTCTACACGAACATGTTAATATAACTGTGTTTGTATCAAATACAAAGTAGGCCATATCCATAGTATTACCAAGGTAAGGTTATCCTCTTACTATAGACCCTTTAGGTTGTATCTCGAACTGAGATCTTTATATGTCCACTACATTCAGTTCAAGAGACATGTTACAACCTTGGAGGTTAGTTTATTGGATTTAGGGTTAATTTAAGACAATATAGTAAATAATGATAACCAATAACTCTTTATTGACTTAATTAGAACATTCTTTACAAACTACGAGTTTTAGGGCATAAAACCCAATAGTAAGTTCAAGGTCCCAACCATCGCACTGTAGGATCTAAAGGCTACACTAGAGAGTAAGTGAATATGGTTGCTTACCAATTTTTTTTATTTTAAAAATAAAGTTACTACATTTTACTAAGTTACAAACATATATTCTACACAACAAAAATTGTGAGATAAACAATTGAGCGCCGAAAAATTAAAGTGAAATAAATCCTAAATCATGCAGTCTAATAAATTGGTTAGTTAGAGCTGAGAATAGAGTACAAAAATAAAAAGGGCGAGAGAAAAAGGACATTGAAAATTTATAGTAGTTCAGTAAATTGCTTACTCCACTCCCCAATACTAAAGAGATAACCCAAATCCTTTTACTTCTTTAGGATCAACTAATTCTTTTTTCTCACAATCAAGGTGTATCCCATACCTTAATACAAATTCTCAAAAATTTTAAACAAAAAAAAAAACTTTTTGAAAGCACAAATACACCAATTTCAGTTCACAAAATCGCTCAAAAGATGTCTCACACAGTAACAATTGACCGGTTAGAAGAAGGGTGAGATCCTATTGAATGTTGAGAGCTTTTGGAGAGTTTTTGAAGGAGTTCTTCTTGGTGTAAAATGATGAACAATAGTTGCTTTTAATTAACAAAAGACCATATCATTTGGAGGGAAGAGGTCTAATATAAGCCATTTGATTTAGGGCAAAAAAAATGGATGGTCAGGATAAAATTGGGATAATTTTGGATGAAAATTTGGAATAAAAAGGCATTTAAGGATATTTCCAGCCGTGCGTTCAAAGTCCCAGTCACCAGACTGTATAAAACAGCGTACTCGTGCATTTTGTAGAGCCACGCCAGGCACATGATCGACGACACTTTTTCTTTTTTTTAATAAATAAATAAATAAATAGTTATTTCTCTAGACAACAATCCAAACAAATTGCACGAGTAGGGAATGTATGTTTACAATGCAAATTGGGGGCATCCTGTATGATTAGGGAACGTACCAAAACAAATTCGGTAAAGAGTATGCAATTTGTTTTGGTAAAGAGTTATTGTACCCTAAACTTGTAAGCTAATTGAACGTACGGAAATTGTGCCCTAAACTTATGTAATTTTGATCAAATAAATAAAGAGTTATTTCTTTTGGTAAAATTATATTCTCGCTTTATAAATCCAATAAACTAAGCTCCAAGATTATAATATATCTTGAACATCAGTGTAGTAGACACTATTTGGATTGCGTTCAAGAGTATAACTTAAATGGTCTATGGTATAAGAATAAGGTTGGAAACCTTATTCTGGTAACACCATGGATGCGACCCATTTTGTAATTAGTACAAATGAGGTAATCCAACTCATTCATGTGGATGACATGCGAGTGGGGGCATCTTGTATGAAGAGTTCATACAAGACCGATCGCAAATTATTAGTCCGCCAAGATAACGCCAAGTAACGGTGATAAGACCGATAATTTATAGATGGTCATTAGTGACTCGGCTCAATCTCGAGCAAGTTAAGAACTCCCGCTTATAGGGGTTTGTCGTTAGACTAGTATGGGTGAGAGTGGCACATGTAGTGACTCTATAAGCCTACCTTCTCAGGGACAGAACCTCGTAGGTAGCTGGGGACTTAACTATGCAAAATGGAATTCACTCATTCCTACACTAAGGAATTAGATAGGTTGTTCCCTTAAGAACTGAGTCCAGGTCTTGAACAACGGGGCCCCACCCTCTAAACTGCTTAAGAGGGTATGAGTTTATGCTAGGACCATAGACTTGTTGTTCATTAGAGGGTTAGTGGTGCTTAAGAAACAAAGAGGTATTCATAGGGGTAAAACAGTAATTTGACCCAACTGTGATTACGAACAACCTATGAAGGGTCAACTCATGGGTAATGATTATATTAATGGACACAATATAAACTACAGTGAGGAAAGTGCAACTACAAGTCTATAGTGGAGTGACTTGTAGTTAATGAATATTGATTAATTGGATGAAAGAGTTTGATCAGTTAACCTCACATCATTAGAGCTCATGAACTGTAGGTCCATTAGGTCCGTCCGTTGGCTCAACATGCTAATTAGGGTATAAAGTTAGAAATGAGATTGAAGTGTTCAATTTCATATATGAGGTGTTATATCAATTATATGCGATATAATTGATATAATATATAGTTTTAATGTGAATTAGATTCACATATTAACTATATACTAATGAGAAAATGAACGAGGGATAGGATGGTAATTTCCATCCTATTTTCCTATAAATAGTTGCATGAGATGCTACTTTGGGTTAAGGCTTTTTGACATAAACCCTAGAATTCTCTCATTTGTGTTGGAAAGAGTTCCAAACACAATTTCAAAAGATCTCCTCACCTCATCGTAAAGGAACCCACCTTCCTCCCTCACCTAGAGAACAACGTAGAAGATCTAGTGATGGATCTTCACAAGGTTTGGGTTTGTTGATGAGATCGTGATCATTGAAGGAGGAATTCGTGAAGAAAGTATTCTTGAGCATGCGATTAACAATCGTTTTTGCTGCGGAATTCGATCCCTTCAATTGGTATCAGAGCTCAATTGTGTTCTTGATTTTGTTCTGGATTTATCAAGAACAAATGTGAGATTTACTGTTTTCATGTGATGAATGAACGGTTTACGAATTAGATGTTTTTCATTTTTAGCACCATAGATTTGCATATTTTATGTTGAATTATTCAATGTAAAGGGCAATTTTATTATGTAAATCAAGTCTGTAAGTCTGTGTCGATCGAGGCATAGTGGTTGCTGAAAAGAACGGATAAAAAAGAAGCAAAAACAACAAAAGGTGTTTTTTGTATTGTGTGCAGCGTTGTAACGCTGTTCTTCAGCGTTGCAATGCCAATGGGGTGGTTTTCAGGCAGAAGACAAGCGGAAGCAATTTTGGAACTTGAACACTCTAAGTTGATCAATTTTGTAAAATAAAAACATGCTCAAAACTGGAAAAACAGAGAATATGAACACATACCTTTGTTGTTCAAAATTCTCCTAATCCGTGGGCAATTTCTTGTCACAAACATTTTGTGGACAACCTCTAGTGTCTTCCCTACTATCCTCGGGCCTTGGAACAGATTGTGGGATCTTTGATAGAGAGAATTTGGAAGAAAAGACCTCAAAGGTCAAAAAACGAGAATTCTATTAATTTCTGCACAATCCTCTCAAAATACCTCAAATCACCATTAAATAAAGCTTTATTAAGCTTCATTAGAGTGACATCTCAATAGTGACAAGGATAATTTGAGATGGAGGTGGCCAAATTTGGTGAATTTAAAGATGAGAGGGATTGGGCAAGTTGCCAATTTGTTTTCCATGAAAATCCACTATTTTTCATTTAATTTTAATTCAAAATTCAATATTAAATTAATTTTTAATTAAAATTAATTTAATTATTAAATAATTAATTTTTAATTTAATTTAATATCAAATATTAAATTAAACAAATTGCCCGATCCCGATCGATTTTTCGAACATGAATCTTTATTCATGCTATAAACCGATCCAATATTTAAATAATATTTAAATATATCCACCTTCTATTAATCATAGTTTAATACTTAATTAAGCTATGATTCGTTAATTATATCACATATAATTAACGCTTTCTTCCAAACTCGAATTTGAACAATTCAAATTCTTTTCTCTCAAAATGTTACAAGGCTTAGTCCGAGCTAGTAAGGAGGACCTAATGGACCTACAGATCATGAGCTCCAACGATATGAGATTAATCGGCCAAACTCTTTAGCCTAGCTAATCAACATTCATTAACCACCGGGACACTCCACTAAAGTCCAGTGGTTGCATTCTCCTCACTGTAGATATATTTTTGTCCACTCGATATAACCATGATTAATAAGTCGATCCTTCACAAGTCGTTCGTAATTAAAGCTGGGTCAAAATTATCGTTTTACCCCTGTAATTACCTCTTGTTCCTTAAGTCCCACTGATCCTCTAATGAACAATTGGTTTGTGGTCCAACCAAAGAAACCGAATCCCTCTCGAGCCAAAGAGAGGGTGGGCCCATTGTTCAAGACACGAGTCAACACTTAAGGGAACAACCTCTCTCGCTAATCCCTAAGGCGGGTAGGAGTGAATTCCATCTTGCAGAACTATGTTCCCAGCTATCTACCCAGACTTATCCCTGAAATGGGAGGCATATTGAGTCAGCAGTCTCGGGACACTCTCACCCATGCAAATCTAAGGATAATCCGAATAAACAAGAGTTCATAGAACGCTAAGGATTAAGATCGAGTTACCTAGGTCATCGTATGAATATAGTCAATTAAGACACTAAACGGAGTTATAAAGTCTAAGTGTATTTCGCGGTCCAGTCTTATGCAAACTCATTGCATAGGGCGCCCCCACTCACATGTCTCCACATGAACGATTTAGGATCACATCGTTTGTTCCCTACAAAGTGGGCCACGCCCATAGTGTCTCCATGATAAGGTACCCAACCCTATCCTTATACTATAGACTGTTCTGGCTATAACTTGAACTTGATCCACTTTTTTGTCACACATAAAGTTCAAGTATTCATCCTATAGCCAAGGGTTCTTTATTGGATTAAAGTTACACAATACACAATAGTCAATAACACCTTTACTGAATAAATTTCAATAACAACTTTATTGTGAAATAGAATATACATTCAGTTTACAAAACCACGAGTTTTAGGGCATAAAACCCAACATTTTGCAGCGCGCTCCAACGGGTAGAAACGAACAAAATGCAGTGTTGCAAAGCTATCATCAGCGTTGCAATGCCAAAGGCGTTTCAGGAGATGCAACGGGCGGAAAACGTTTTTATTTATATATATATTAAATATAAAAATGTTTTATTTAATTATATTTAATTTTCTTAATATTAATTTATATAATTAGATTATATTAATTAAAATTAATTTTAAGGTGCAAAAATGGTCTAATTTTTCTATTTAATTTATGCAATTGTTGTATAATTATTGTCATCCATAATGTATGCTATTAATTTAGATATCACACCTTAGGTTAAGCATTTACATGCATTATTTATAAGATAAAGTGTTATAATATATAGTTTGCATGTACAATTAATATAAGGAGTTATATTAATTTTTGGACAGCATTGACATGCATATTTTTCATGAGATGAATGTGTTATGTATGTTTTATTATTCATGTAATGAATGATCAAGCACAATAACATAGAATTGCATGTCACTTAAGGTTAAATTCATTAGTTTTAAAATGTTTAGAACATGAAATTAATAGATCTTAGGTTATCTAGTTCTACTTAGCTTAGAATTAGGAACCATGTAATTTATAAACAATTATTAAAAGAGGGACTCTGTCTAAGGAAGGTTTTGTCTATGTTGGGGTATTTAAGTTGACGAAAACTGAACACCCCTACCTGGGAACTAACCTGGGAGTGAATTTTAATCAGAGGGTTTATAAATTATAGTTGCGTCAGCGGGTTTATTAAGGAGTTAATAAAGTAGAAATCCTAGGCTTAATATAAAGAGTTATATTAGCAAACTTAGGATAAAATCAATATAAGAGTTATACTGATAAGTTTAGGTAAAACCATTAGTCGGGTTTAGCCTAAGTCATTTTTCTATAATGTTAAAGTATCCAGTGGGAGGAAAAGTGTATATGATACATATAATTCTGCCTACGTTTCTCCAGGAAGTTCACACCGTGGGACTCATACTTGGCCTCGTTGCGCAAACAGGAGCGTCCCCCTTCGGATGGGGTTTGTATGAGTCAATATCAAGGTGAACGGAGAGGGTACTTATAGTGAGTGAGAACAGGTTTAGTGAAAACAAAACCTATGGTTTCTTCTGTCGGTTCACACCGTAAGATCACTATGGTAAGCCTACTAGTTTGGTGTGGACCAGACAATCCCTTCGGAGGTCTTGATCATAGGGGATCGAACATAGTGGACACCCGAAAGGGATAAAGATTTCCTTAGTCTGTTTTTCAACCTAGGCCTCCCTTCGACGGATTTTGTTGGATGGAGACTATGGGGTCTAAAGACAGATGGTTACACTCACAAGGTACATAAGAAGTGTATGTATCTTGACCAATTAATGGTAACTAAAGCCTATAGGAATAAGAGTTATTCTGACATTAGGTTTTGGTCAAGAATGTCTTCATCTAGAGGAGGAGTGTTTTTTATTACCCTTCGGTGTCATACATTCTAAATCTTTGGAGTATCATTTTAAATTATTAATGACTTAGGAATCATTAGATAATTAGCTAAAACATGATTGGATTAGACAGTTTTCTAGCGAGAAACTTATACAAGTTTTAAACTGACATCGTAATGGTATCCTTTGATGTCAGTTTTAAACCGTCATCTAAAATATCTTTATGATGTCGGTTAAAAACCATCATTAAAGACTCTCTAAAATTATCGAGAAATTTGATGTCGATTTTAAACCGTCATCGAATATAATCTTACGATGTTAGTTTCAAACCGACATTAAAGACTCTTCAAAATTATCGTGACCTTTGATGTCGGTTTTAAACCGTCATCGAATATATCGTTACGATGTCGGTTTAAACCCGTCATGAAAGACTCTTCAAAATTATCGCGACCTTTGATGTCGGTTTTAAACCGTCATCGAATATACCCTTACGATGTCGGTTTAAAAACCGTCATGAAGGACTCTTTAAAATTATCGCGAAATTTGGGGTGGGTTGGTGGGTGAATTTTACCCTTTGATGTCGGTTTTAAACCGTTATCAAATATGACCTTACGATGTCGGTTACAAACCGTCATTAAAGGCTCTTTAAAATTATCGCGAAATTTGTGGGCTTTGATGTCGGTTATGATCCGTCATGAAATACAACCGTACGATGTCGGTGAAGAACCACCATTAAATACTCTTACAAAACAACATCGTTTTAAATGTGACCTTCGATGTTGATTATTTACCGTCATGAAAGAGACGTCAAAGAGGCTCTTCGAAGTTGGTTTTTAATGTTGGTCCCCTCTCAACTTTTAATCTTTACAAATAATTATTAAATGTCTTAAATCATTCTTATTGTCAATATGTGGCATGTTGGTCTTTAGTTCAAACCTCAGACTTCCTAGATTTTTTGTTTATTTATTTCGTTTTTCTCTCCATTTTGTTTCCCTTTTTTTCTTTTCTGCTTATTTTTTCCGTTTTCTCCTCATTTTTTGTTTACTTTTTTTGTTTTCCTTTTTTGTTCTTTCTCGAGGATCTAATTTAATTTATCTATTTTATTTTTATACCTTTTTCCCATTTTTTTATTTTTTCGAGAGACTTCTTTTTCCCCAAAGTAATATTTGTTTTCTCATTTTTTAGAAAAATTCAATTTCACTCCTTAATTTATATAGTTATATTAATTTTAATATAAACTCTCAGTTTAATCAAATTAGACCATATACTCATACTTATGTTCCATTTTTTAACCTCTATTCAATTTAAACTAATTCACCTACTAAATTTAACAAAAAGTAATGGAAAAATCTCCATCACCAATTTCAATAAATTAAGTTTTGCACACAATTTAATTTGATAAATGCACAAATTAAATATTGAAAACTTTGCTAAAATCCACAAATTGCAAAAATAAATTAGCTCTAATATCATTTTTCTTTTAAATTTTATCAAATTTGTACAATATATATGTTTTAGAATTCTAAGAATGCATGTGATTTTTTTTTTTTTAATAATCTTTCAAATGAAAGCTCATTAGAGGATTAGAATTGCATATTTTTTAAGTTTGAGTTAATATTGCAATACTTTTCTAAGTTTGGGGTAGAATTTGATGAAATTATAAGTTTAGGATAAAAATTTGCACAACATGACAAATTTATGGTCAAAATTATTTGTTTTTTTTTTTTTAAATTTTCTAAAATAATTTAAATTTATAAATAATAAGAAATATATGATATTATAATTATTTTTACCATTTAATTTTTTTTTTGTCTAGAGTCAAATAAAGAAAGAACAAAAAATTGATTTTTACTTACCTTATATTTTAAAACCAATTACATAAAAAATCTATAATTCTCATGAAAAAGAAAAATATTTCAAGTTTCATTTTTCATATACATTTTATAAGTTGAATCTATTTTAATAGACTTTTGAATTAAAAGGTATGCAATTAGACTTTTAACTTTCAATTTTGTATCTAATAAGTTTCAGAGTTTTCAATTTAATGTATAATAAATCTGTAACCTAATAATTTTTATTAAGTTTAAGGATCACAAATTTAAAAAATCATGAACTTATTAGATAGAAATTTATAATTCAATGATTTAATTAAAAAAAAATTAAAGCTAGGAACTTATTAAATAAAATTTAAACGTCATTTGTGACGGTCGAAAATTTTTAGTACTTTTCTAAAATTTTGAATTTTTAGTTGGGCTCGTTTCATTTGGGTAATAAATTTAAAGTAATTAAAGAAAAGTTTGTTTTGAAAAGTAAATAAGATTTTTAGAAAAGAATGAGGAAAAGAAAAAGATTTTGTATATTTTAAATAAGGAAAATATACTTTCTTAAAAATTTGTTTATTAAAAGAAAAAAAATTGAAATTCTCAGTATGCCGGAAAGGAAAATATAATTGTTGATTTTTATAGTTTGGTTAAGAAGAGGGCATTTTTGGAAAATAACTTGAACCTAGGGTTTCAAAATATCCAATTTTGTCTTATTTGTGCACATTTTTTTTGGAGGTAGCCTCCATCTTCTCCTTCTCCCTTCCCTTTAATGATGGACCCCATTGAAGAAGTTTGATCATTGTCGCCGCCGAGCATAGCAGTCCGTCTGGTGTTACAATCTCGCCGAAAACCCCCTATCGGTCGCTTCCTTCTTCTCAATTTGAAGAAGCCCTCGCTGCACCGTTGATGTTGTCTGCTTCTTCCGTCGGACGTTCAAGCTACCAAAGAAGACCACGGAGCCGCGTCACGCCCCAAGCTCCGATCTGAAGGAGCGTCGCACGCCAAGCTGTATGCGTTAGACCTCTAACGCCGGAGTTGCAGCTTAATCAAATGTTGGAGCATTGTCGTTCGCGATTGCAGCCGCCAAATCTAGGTTCGTTGTCGTCGTCGCTGCTAGTCATGTTGAAGCCCCTCGCTCGAGCCATTCGTCGAAGTCGCTGCCACGCGACGCCGCCGACTGACCACGCTCTGAATTTTTTTCGATCTAGACAATTTCAACTCTTGGGCCTGTTTTGGACCCATTGTGGTAAATTCGAATATTTATGGTAAGTTAATTCGATAATTCATATATGAGTTGAGAACTTGTTTTATTATTAGGAAATCAAGGGTACCAACCATGAGTAAGGGACTTTGAAACAAATTAAAATCACAAGATTAAGGATTTATTCAAGCCTATTTCATCGAATAACTAAAGTCAAGGTAATAAATTACGAAATAAGGAAGACCTCAAGTTCTTGTAATTTCCTTGTTTAGTTTTGAGCTGTAAATTTCCTTGCTTAGTTTTGACATGCAAGATAGATGCATAGATGAGATTGTGTTCAACTTGGTTTAGTATATGTGCATTGGAGGTTGCCTTTTGATTATGAGGGTATATTTTGATAAAATGTTGCGATATTCCTAGCGAACATCCTCCTTTTGAAGTGTCGAGTTTGGTACGTACACAAGTACCTGTGTGTAGTCTATACTCATTCATGACATTTTGGTATATGTTTTACTAATTATTGTCAAATATAATATTTTTTTTAAGTTTCCTAGTTGGTGAACTTTTTTTTTTTTTTACTTTGTGGACTTTTGTGCTTTGATTTCATTATTGAAATCAACTTTACTACTCTGGGTATGAAAGTTGTTTGATAAAGATTTAATGAATTTTAGTTTAAGAAATTGATTGTCGAGCATGTTTAGAGGGGAACGCTATGTTAGGAACTAATTTTTTGAGTTTGGAAAATGTTAGGCCATGATAAGAGAAAATGTTACTACTTATTGTGAAAGTATTTTATCTGCTTATTTATTTTCTTATACTTTTAGTTATGAGTTTGATCTATGAAGTTTTAGAGTTTGGACATTTTTATTTAGTAACTTTAAGGATTTTGTAATTAGAGTTTAAAATTTTTGGAAGTTTGTGTTATTTGATCTTAGTTTAAGAATTGAAAATTGAAAGATGGGCTAGAAATTTCTAAACTCTAGAGAAATAAGGCTAGAGAGAGTGATATGGATGTTTGGAGTTGTGTGAATATTGAGTATTTGTTTTGCTTTTTATCTAAGAAATTTAAGTCTTCTTGTTAATCTATTTGCTACATCTTGAGGTGGTGACTTTTTGGTTCCTAAAATTTGAATTATACATATATATTTTTTATTGAGGATGGAGGTGGCTTATTGGTTGAGATCTAAAT
This sequence comes from Trichosanthes cucumerina, assembly GCA_036507285.1. Classification (NCBI taxonomy): domain Eukaryota; kingdom Viridiplantae; phylum Streptophyta; class Magnoliopsida; order Cucurbitales; family Cucurbitaceae; genus Trichosanthes; species Trichosanthes cucumerina. The sequence continues at coordinate 56,334,941 of CM071838.1, forward strand.
ATTTCTCCATTCCGTCTTTACCATCATTCTATTGTAAATTTGAGTATTTTTTTCATTATTTCAATTAGTATTGTGTTCTGTTATTGTATTGTTTATTATTTCACTTTTTTACATATAATTACAATAATTTTTTTTCATGTAGATTAATACTAAGAAGACTTTTGTACAAGCAGAACTGGACGAGTTACGAGCTGAATGGACAGATTTATATTTTAAATTTTAATATTTTTTATGCAATTTTGTAAATATAGAATTTTGTTGCTCTTTATGACAATTATTTAGCTAAACAACTCTGTTACGAGCGTTTTAGTTAGAACTGGTTTATGTCAGAACATTGTGTTGTTTTTTACTAAATTAAATGAAATAGAATATATTTTGTTATGCATATATGTTTCTTTGATTTGTGTATTTTGTTTTCAATTGAATGGAGTTAATAACTGTATTTGAGAGCGGTGAATTATTATAAAAGCATTGCTATAGATTTTTTTCATCTTTCGAATTCAAATTAAATGCTAATAAATATATTTTTGGTGGTATAAGAAACAATGTCTTGTTAAAAATCACAACATATATTTCAATAATGACAATTATAAATGACATTAAAATAAACTCATCATCGTAGCATTAGTATTAGGTGAAGGTACGATGTCGGGCTGCATCATCATCGATACCACCTTTGATGTCGATTTGTAACTGACATCGTACTAAACCGGCATCGTATGTGTACCTCGAATCAAACTTCGATGTCGGTTTCTAACCAACATCATATAAGTAAGATGACACTGGGTTTGATATCAGTTTAAAATCGACATCCTATGGGTAAGATGACACTGGGTTTGATGTCGATTTTAAACTGACATCGTATGGGTAAGATGACACTGGGTTAGATGTTGGTTTAAAATCGACATCGTATGGGTAAGATGACACTGCGTTTGATGTCGGTTGTAAACTGACATCATATTCAACCGACATCGTATAGGTAAGATGACACTGTGTTTGATGTCGGTTGTAAATTGACATCGTATCCAACCGACATCGTTTAGGTAAGATGTCGCTTCACTATGATGTCGGTTTAAAATCGACATTAAATCCAACCGACATCGTGCCCATACGATGACACCTGGAAAGATGTCAGTTGGCAAAACCGACATGATATGGATTCAATGTCAGTGTAAAACTGACATGGAAGGCCAAAATTGTTGTAGTGTAGCATACCTAATGTTTTTTTAAGCAGGAGTGTGGAGGGCAAGGTCTTAGCTCGTGAGATCATGGATTTTATGCTAAATTTGTCTAGACAACCGTCCAAACAAATTCGGCATGAAGCCCTAAAGTACGTTTACAACACACACATGGAGGAAGGAACGTCAGTAAGAGAACATGTTCTCAATCGGATGGCTCACTTCAACATAGCGAAAATGAACGGGGCGGTCATAGACGAGAAAAGTCAGGTATCGTTCATCCTAGAATCTCTTCCGAAGAGTTTTCTGCAATTCCGCAACAATGAAGTGATAAACAACATAGAGTATGATCTGACTTCTCTGCTAAATGAGCTGCAGACTTACCAGTCTCTTATGGATGATAAGGGACAACAGAATGGAGAGGCAAATATGTTTGTCCATTCCAAAAGTTCTCAGAAGGGTTCATCCTTTGGATCTAAGTATTGAAGTTATTCTTCTGAACTGAAGAAGATACATAAGAAAAAGAAAAGGAGCAAATAAAGAGCAATTGTCTTGCAAGAAAATAATGTTATTTTGATAACATGTATGTAGTTTCAGGGTTTATTAGAAACCTTATTTCTATTTCTTGCCTTAGAGAACAATGTACTTCAATTTCTTTTCCATTGAATAAAGTGTTTATTTCATTGGAAAAGTATTGAACTATGTGTTGCTCTTCTTGAGAATTATTTGCAATGGTTTAATTCAGTTAAAATAGTTTTAAACACTGATTTATTAAAAATTGCAAGTACACAAACTGATTTCTCCTAAAGAATATGCTCATTTTTGGCATCTTAGATTGGGTCACATTAACCTCAATGGGATTGAGAGATTGGTAAAGAATAGGGTTCTTAATGAGTTAGAAGAAAATACTTTACCTGTATGTGAATCCTTCCTAGAAGGAAAAATGACTAAAAGACCTTTTAGTGGAAAAGGTTATAGAGCCAAAGAACCTCTTGAGCTTAAACATTCAGACCTTTGTGGTCCGATGAATGCTAAAGCCAGAGAAGGTTATGAATATTTCATCTCTTTCATAGATGATTATTCCAGATTTGGGCATATTTACCTAATGCATCATAAGTCGAAGCACTTGAAAAGTTCAAGGAATTCAAGACTGAAGTTGAAAATCAATTAGGTAAAATAATTAAAACACTTCAATCAGATCGAGGTGGAGAGTACATGGATTTAAAATTCCAGAACTATATGATAGAACATGGAATTACATCCAAACTCTCAACACCCGCTACGCCCCAGCAAAATGGTGTATTGGAAAGGAGAAATAGAACCTTGTTGGACATGGTTCGATTAATGATGAATTATGCTCATCTCACTGATTCCTTTTGGGGTTACGCAGTAGAGACTGTGGGATACATTTTGAACAATGTGCCATCAAAGAGTGTTTTTGAAACACATTTTTAACACTATAAAGGACGTAAAGGTAGTTTATGTCATTTCAGAATTTGGGGTTGTCCAACACATGTGCTTGTGACAAATAAAAAGAAGTTGGATTCACGTTCAAAATTGTGCATATTCATAGGCTACCCAAAAGAAACAAGAGGTGAATTATTCTATGATCCTAAGGAATATAAGGTACTTGTTGATGGAGATCAGATCCCCTTGAGCAGCAGAAACGAGTTTTAGAATCGTAATTGCAAGTTCGTTTTGGTTGAAAAAATAAAAACCAGTACATTGGGGAAAAATACAGAACAAGCATACATTTCCTAATCTAATTAGGCATGGATATAAACATGCAAACATCTTGTGTAGTAATTAAATTAAAAGGAAATAGATAGATATCTTTGTAGTTTTCTCAACAGCAACTCCTTGCTACAAATTGACACCAACACAACAACCAAGGTTTTCCTCTGTTTTCTCCAACAGGACAACACCACTCAGTAAACCTCCTATGGCTCTGAGTTCCACTTAGATCTCTCCTTTGTGGGAAGGAGTCCAATGATTGGAATGTGAGAGAGAGGGAATTGAGAGAGAGAATTTTCTAAAAGAGATTGATCAATCGATCCAATTGATTCACTTCTGCCAATTTGAGAAGAAGCCAATCAGAGGAAAAACTTCCCCCACTCCCTATCGATGGGGAGTTGGACGTGTCACACGTTCCCCTTTTTATTTTATTTAATTAATAATTAATCATATTAATTATTAATAAATTAATTAAATCTCATTTAATTAAATTAGTTCGATTCGGTTTAAGTACATACAAGCCGTTTTCTAACTTAGCAAAACAAATATTGGCACCCTTTTTCGAAATGAACGCTTCATTAATAGAAAAAGAAATACAATATCCAAGTTCTATTAAACAAGAGATAGAAATTAAGTTCCTTTTAATCTTAGGAACTATATACAGATTTTCTAAAAATATAAATCTATCTCTAAAAAATAGCTTGGCATCTCCCACAGCACAAGTTGAGACGACGTCTCCTGTTCTAACCCTGAGCGTCATCTCACCCTCTTCGAGCTCCTTGAAGGAACTAGTTTCCTGAAAAGAAGAGCAAACATGATTAGTGGCTCTTGAATCAAGTATCCAGGTAAAATCATCATTTTCCACTAAGCAAGTTTCAAGAATAAGTAAATCTAATTTACCTTTCTTCTCTTTGGGCTCAACAAGGTATTTTGGGCAGTTTCGCTTCCTGTGCTCATCCATGTTGCAGTGGAAACACTTTCCTTTGTCTGCAACCTTGGCTTTTCCCTTGTCCTTATTAGCAGCAGGTGCCTTCCCTTTCCCTCCTATCTTCTTCTTTTGGGTCTTCTTAAGCCCAGAAGATGAACTACAGGACTTAGTCCCAGAGGATGAACCCTTCTGGAACCTTCTGGAATGGGCAAACAGATTTGCCTCTCCATCAACCTGTCCCTTATTCTTCATAAGAGACTGGAAAGTTTACAGTTCATTAAGGAGAGTAGTCAGGTTACTATATTGTTGATCACCGCATTGCTGCGGAATTGTAGGAAACTCTTCGAAAGAGATTCCAGGATGAACGAGACCTGACTTTGCTCGTTAATGATCGCGCCGTTTATTTCAGCCACGTTGAAGTGGACCATCAGATCGAGAATGTGTTCTCTCACCGATGACCTCTCCTTCATACGAGAGTTATTAACGTACTTGAGGGATTCGTGCCAAAGTTGTCCAGACGGTTGTCCAAATATATCCTGCAACGAACTCATGATCTCACGAGTTGAGACCATGCCCTCGTGCTTTTTGTCCTTATCATTGGCCTTGAACCAGCGGTTGTACGCCTCCTTAACTGATTGAGGAGCGTTTCGAGCAGGGACCTGAGGACATTCCTCAGTCAGTACAAACGGAAGGTCGTCAACAACAAGAATCATATTCAGGTTGGACTTCCACGTAGTAAAGTTTTCACCAGTTAAACGATCGCTTTTCAGTAAGGTTATAATTGAGGACGACATGCTGGAATTCTAAAAATAGTTCTAATTAGTTATGCCTTTAAATCATTATAAACCAATCAATTTTAGCAAAATTATTAAAGAATCCTAGAGTTTAAATTAAGTCTTTAATTTTCCAACGATATTTCAAGGGTTTAGAACAAAAGCCACCGTCGGGTGGTCAGTCACTCCTCCCCTAAATTGAGACTTTCTCAGCCAATTCTCACTACCAGAACATCTCATGTCCCAATGATCCTGAGCTATCGTTTATTTGGTCAAAGGACTTGTTAACTAGCTTAACTTATCTCGTAAATGTGACCCTACAATTTTAAGATCTAATAGGTCTGAGCCAACAGGTATACTATTAAGAAAGACAACTGTTGGCAAATTACGTAAGAGATCCTATCCATTTTGGAGTTCGCAGTGTTCTGATCCCTATAGTCAGGCCCTCCGTAGGATTTGGTTGTTCCAGGGCAACCTAGCATGCGGACTATAGAAATCTCACGATGCGATCTAATGGAGGAGACCGTAGGATACGTTGACACGAATCCTGCTCCCATTTACTATGGATACTTCCCTCATTCACCTTGGTATTGAACCATGCAAACACTTACCATACGGGGATGCCCTATTGACGCCACGTAGCCGAGCATGGAACTCACGGTGTGAACTCTTGAGGACGTGAGAGTAAACTCGATGTGAAAATCTCGTTTGATCCCACTGAAGCTCCTAAGGTTAGGGTGTAGGTTTAACTTAGTCGGATTCTGGTTAAAAGAATCTATCTAAGTCTTATGCCTATTATAACTATTATAACTAGGTCTTTTAAGCTTATGTCTAGGTGAATAAACATTTTAGTTACCTAGAAAAAAATAGAACTATGGTTAATTCAACTCAAGCTCCGGGTCAGTTCCCGGGTAGGAGGTGTTCCGTTAACCGTCAGCTTAAGTACCAAGAACCTTAAACAAAACTTCACCAGTAGAGTTCCCTTATAACCAAAGTTCTAATGTCCTGCTATATTTTAAACTATTTAAAATACTATGTAAGACAAACTTCTAATCCTATTAGAAATTAAAAACTTAGGTCTAAATTAATTTTAAACAATTTAAAACTAATTTAATTTTAACCCAAGTTCTTATGTTTGCATGCAAATCTTTGTTATAGGTTATTGTTTCTAAAACCCCGTTAATTTATAACACTTATAAATTTTAATAATTAACCTATGACAAGTAACTATATTATAAAACCAACAATTAATTTCAAATTGGAATTATAAAATAATTCAACTAATTGAATAATTAAATTACTTAAATAAAATAACAATTATTTTAAACTAAGTAATTTCATGCTCCATGCAATTTATTTTCCATATTTATCTAATTATAACAATTATAAATAAATACTTATGAAAAATGAATTAGACCATGCATTTCTACCATCTTTATATAACAATTATACAAATAAAATGCATGAACCTGCTTATCCTAAGGTAGGAAAAATTCTAAAGGACATCTATAAAGAAAAATAGCTGTAAAATCAGAATAATTTGGCCCCTAAAGTGCAAAAATAATAAAATTACTCTAATTTTATTACAAAATCGGTCCAAAATACATTGAATCGGGCTCAAACCACTCGAACCGAACATAAAACCAACCGAATCGCCCAGACCGGTCTTCAGCATCAGTTTTGGCATAACGGCGTTGCAACACTGATGAGAGCATTGCAACGCTGGCTTCATCTACGTGCGCGCCTGGTATCGGGGCTGACCCTTGGGATTCCTTATCGATAGGGAAGCCTGGGGTTGCAACGCCATTCCTCAGCGTTGCAACGCTGATGAACGGCGTTGCAACACTGCTGGTAGCGTTGCAACTCTGTTGCTTCGGCAGAAGAAAAAAACTTCGAACACAGTAGCTTCAAACACCGAATTCTCCCTCGATACTCATTCGAATTGCACGAAACTGGTCCCGAACGATCCTTAACTCGATTACAGACTCGACTATGCACTTAATTACTCCAAAACATAGGGGACTTTACATTTAATTTGATCAAATCAATAGAAAACTAAGGCAAAAAATTCCTAAACAGTTTTACAGCAAACCAAATGCATTTCCCACCTAATCCAATGCAATTTTGTTTCAACCAAAACAAAATAAACATTGCTCTGATACCAATTGATGGAGATCAGATCTCCTTGAGCAGTGGAAACGAGTTTTGGAATCGTAATTGCAGGTTCGTTTTGGTTTAAAAAACAAAAACCAATACATTGGGGAAAAATACACAACAAGTATACATTTCCTAATCTAATTAGGCATGGATATAAACATGCAAACATGTTGTGTAGTAATTAAACTAAAAGGAAATAGATAGATACCTTTGTAGTTTTCTCAACAGCAACTCCTTGCTACAAATTGACAGTAACACAACAACCAAGGTTTCTTCTATGTTTTCTCCAACAGGACAACACCACTCAGTAAACCTCCTATGACTTTGAGTTCCACTTAGAATTCTCCATTGTGGGAAGGAGTCCAACGATTGGAATATGAAAGAGAGGTAATTGAGAGAGAGAATTTTCTCAGAGAGATTGATTAACCGTTCCAATTGATCGGAGAATAAGCCAATCAGAGGGAAAACGTCCCCCACTCCCTATCGATGAGGAGTTGGAGGGAAGTGGGGAACAATTTTCCCTCGAACCTATAGTTTTAATGCACATATAATGCACATTAAATTATAACCTATAGTTTTCAAATATGAATCACATTCACATTTAAATTTAACATTTGAACTCTTTCAAATATTTAATTCTCTCATATAATTTAATATGAATCATATTCACATTAAATTTATAATATATAATTCCAAAACTACATATTATATCGTATCTATATACATTAAATTTATTCCTTAATGAATTTGAACACTCCACTAAAGTCCCGCAGCTGCACTCTTCTCACTGCAAATATATTTCTGTGTCCACGAATATTGACCAATAACAGCAAGTAAATCCTTCACGAGTGTTCGTAACACCAGCTGGTTCAAATTACGGTTTTACCCCTGGGTTATATCTTGTACCTTAAGTACCAGTGCTCCTCTAATGAACAATTTGTTTGTGGTCCTACCAACAAACAGAGTCTCTCTCGGGCCAATGAGAGGGTCGGGCCCTTTGTTCAAGTCTCGGAGACACCACTTATGGGAACATTCCTCTACTTAACCTAGTCGGTGGGAAAGAGTGAATTTCATCTTGTTAGGCTAAGGCCCTAGCTGCTCACTCGGTCTTGTCCCCAAGAAGGTAGGCATATTGAGTCGACGAATCTGGCCACTCTCACCCATACTAGTCAAAGGACAATCACTCGCAAACAAGAGTTCGTCACCCGCTCAGAATTGAGATCATGTTTTCTAGGTTATCCTAGTGAAATAGAAACCTAACTAGTCAACGGAGTTACATCTAGTGATTACTATTTCGTGGTTCGATCTTATGTAATCTCATTACATAGGATATCCCCACTCACATGTCATCTACACGAACACGTTAGAATCACAGTGTTTGTATCATATACAATGTGGGCCACATCCATAGTTTTACTAGGGTAAGGTACCCAAACCTTATCCCCTCTCTATAGACCCTTTAGGTTGTATCTCGAACCGAGATCCTTTATATGTACACTACATTCAGTTAAAGATACATTTTACAGCCTTGGATGTTTTAGTTTATTGGATTTGGGGTTAAAACGGAGGCAATATCGTAAATAACGAACAATAACACTTTATTGAAGTAATAACATTTTATTACATTAATTAGAACAAAAATTACAAACTACGAGTTTTAGGGCACAAACCCCAACACTTGTGTCGTCAAATGCCACTTTCTTAGAGTAGGACCAAATTAGGAACCATAAACCAAGGATTAAAGTTGTGTTTAGTGAGTTAGACGGAACAATAGCAAAGGTTGCTAATAAAGCTAGTACGTCAACCAATGTTGTTGATACTAGCTTATCTAGTCATGAGAGCCCATCTCACGAGTTGAGTATGCCTCGATGTAGTGGGAGGGTGTTATAACGGATGGAGATCTTATCCCCTTGACCAGCGGAAATGTGTTTGATATCGTAATTGCAAGTTCATTTTGGTTGAAATACAAAAACCAGTATATTGAAAAAAAAAATAGAACAAGCATACATTTCTAATCTAATTAGACATGGATATAAACATGCAAACATGTTGTGTAAATTAAACTAAACTAAAACCATTCGTAAGTTACCTTTGTAGTTTTAGTCTCCCAGCAACACCTTTCTTCAAAAGAATCCAGGAATTCAGCAACACATGAACACCAAACTTCTCTGTTTTTCCAACAGGACACTACCAACAAGAAAACCTCCTATTCTCTGAGTAACTTAGATCTCCCTAGATGGGAAGGGATCCAACAATTGGAGAATAAGAGAAATTTTTTTAGAAAGCCATTCACAATTACAGCCAATCAATCAATCAATCGATAGAGAGGGAGGTGGGAAGAGGGGAATGTGTCCTCCTGACACTTTCCCAACAACTAATTAATTAATTAATTAATCAATTATGTAAATCATTAAATAAAATTTAATTAATTAATTAAATATCATATATTTAATTAATAATTAAGATCAAATCACATTTAATATTTTTCTCCTCTAACCTATAGTTTTAATGCACATTAAATTATAACCTATAGTTTTTCAAATATGAATCACATTCACATTTAAAATAATATTTGAATGCTTTCAAATATTTAATTCTCTCATATAATTTAATATGAATCATATTCACATTAAATTTATAATATATAGTTCCAAAAACTATATATTATATCGTATCTATATACATTAAATTTATTCCCTAATGAATTTGAACATTTCAAAATCAAACGATTTAAGAACCCTTTACGAGGTAGAAGGTGGACTTAATGGACCTACAAATCAGAAGCTCCAACAATACGTGATTACTCAGTTAATCTCATTAACCTCCTAATCAACATTCGTTAACTGTGGGAACACTCCACTAGAGTCCCACAGCTGCACTCTTCTCACTGCAGATATATTTATGTGTCCACGGATATTGACCAATAACAGTAAGTCAATCCTTCACGAATGTTCGTAACACCAGTTGGGTCAAATTACCGTTTTACCCTTGGGTTACATCTTGTACCTTAAGTACCAGTTCTCCTCTAATGAACAATTTGTTTGTAGTCCTACCAACAAACAGAGTCGCTCTCGGGCGAATGAGAGGGTTGAGCTCTTTGTTCAAGTCGCGGAGACACCACTTAAGGGAACATTCCACTACTTACCCTAGTAGGCGGGAATGAGTGAATTACATCTTGCTAGGCTAAGTCCCCAGCTGCTCACTCAGTCTTGTCCTCAAGAAGGTAGGCATATTGAGTTGGCGAATCTGGCCACTCTCACCCATACTAGTCAAAGGACAATCCCTCGCAAACAGGAGTTCGTAACCTGCTCAGGATTGAGATCAAGTTGCCTAGGTCATCCTAGTGAAATAGAAACCTCACTAGTCAACGGAGTTACATCTAGAGGTTACTATTTTGTGGTCCGGTCTTCTGTAATCTCATTACATAGGATATCCCCACTCACATGTCATCTACACGAACACGTTAGGATCACAGTGTTTGTATCATATACAAAGTGGGTCACATCCATAGTTTTACCAAGGTAAGGTACCCAAACCTTATCCACTTACTATAGAACCTTTAGGTTGTATCTCGAACCGAGATCCTTTATATGTACACTACATTCAGTTAAAGATACATTTTACAGCCTTGGATGTTTAGTTTATTGGATTTGGAGTTAAAATAATGGCAATATCATAAATAACAAATAATAATATTTTATTGAAGTAATAACAATTTATTACATTAATTATAACATAATTACAAACTACGAGTTTTAGGGCACAAAACCCAACACACTCCCACTTGAACTAAAACTCTAGTGGGGTACATAATCTAAAACAGTGGTAACAGAGATACAAATACAATAAACTAGGGCATCCATATACCCATTACATATCTCCCACTTGCCCTAGATTAGCCTATGTACATGTCTCGTAGACCTAGACTCTCCAGATGACCCTCGAACACTTTAGCCGTGAGAGTCTTTGTAAACAGATCAGCAATGTTGTGCTCCGAAGCAATCTTCGTGACTGTCACATCTCCTCGTTGCACTATTTCTCGTATCAGGTGATACTTCCTCTCGATGTGCTTGCCTTGCTTATGGCTATGAGGTTCCTTCGAATTGGCTACCGCACCACCGTTGTCACATTATAAGGTGATGGGAAATTCCATATTTGGAACAAGTTCAAAATCAGTAAGGAATTTCCTTAGCCAAAAGCCTCTTTAGCTGCTTCACAAGCAGCGACATACTCAGCCTCCATCGTGGAGTCAGCGATGCATCCTTACTTGATGTTTCGCCATACTATAGCACCCCCGTTAAGGGTGAAAACTGATCCCGATGCGGATTTCCAAGAATCCTTATCGGTCTGAAAATCAGAATCAGTGTATCCTATAAGGATCAAATCCTTAGTCCCATATACAAGCGTATATTCCCTCGTTCTCCTAAGATACTTGAGGATATTTTTAACTTCGGTCCAGTGGTCTAACCCTCGATTGGAGGATAATAAGATCCTCTTGGAATTCTACATCAAATATCGGGACAACATTTTATCGATACAAGATGCTTGAGACAAAGCTAGCGTTCTTTTCTTGCGATTCCTCAAAATCTGAATCCCAAGAACATATTGCACCTCTCCAAAATCTTTCATTTGGAATTCGGTCGCCAACCAATTCTTTCTGTCAGTAAGGTATCCTACATCATTCCCAATGAGTAGGATATCGTCCATATAAAGCACTAAGAAAGCTACTTTTTTGTTGGTGATCCTCTTGTTTGCAAGGCTCATCAACGTTTTGGTCAAAGCCATAAGATTTGATCGCAGTATCAAATCTTATATTCCAAGACCTAGATGCTTGTTTCAACCCATAAATGGATCGATTGAGCTTTCAAACTTTTTGCTCCTGACCTTGGGTTATGAACCCTTCGGGCTGAGACATATAGATGTTCTCGTCAAGATTACCATTCAAAAAGGCAGTCTTGACGTCCATTTGCCAGATTTCATAATTATAAGAAGCGGCTATGGACACAAGAGTATCCTAATAGACTTAAGCATAGCAACAGGGGAAAAAGTTTCTTCATAGTCAACTCTTTCCCTTTGGGTAAAACCCTTTGCTACAAGTCTAGTCTTAAAGGTCTGTAACTTTCCGACTGGATCTCTCTTTCTCTTATAGATCCATTTACACCCTATGGGTCTTAGCCCTTCAGGTTGGTCTATAAGTTCCCATACTGAATTGAAGTACATTAACTCCATTTAAAGGTCCATGGCTTTGATCTATTGGTCCTTGTCTACGTCATTCATTGCCTGTTTACAAGACAATGGATCTTCTACGCCGTCATCAGGTATGATGACTTGAGTTTCAGCTAAACCCATGTAGCGGTCAGGTTGGGGAACAACCCTCCCACTGCGTCGAGGCATTCTCAACGGTTGAGAAGGACAAGACTGACTTGAGGTGCTGGCTTCTCCCATCAACTCTTGATGAAGGTCTAGCTTGATCAACAACTCTTGTTGGTTCATCTGTAGCTTCATTTAGCACTAATTTACTAGTTAATCAATCGCTTTTCAGTAAGGCTATAATTGAGTACGACATGCTGAAATTACAAATATAGTTCTAATTAGTTATGCCTTTTAGCCCATTATAAACCAATCAAATTTTGCAAAATTATTAAAGAACCCTAGTGTTTAAACTAAACCCAGTGTTTAAATTAAACCTTTAATTTTGCAACGATATTTCAAGGGTTTAGAACAAAAGTCACCGTCGGGTGGTCAGTCATTCCTCCACTAAATGAGACTTTCTTAGCCAATTTTCACTACCAGAACATCTCATGTCCCAATGATCCTTAGCTACCGTTTGTTTGGTCAAAGACTTGTTAACTAGCTTAACTTATCCCGTAAATGTGACCCTACCACATTCAGATCCAATAGGTCCGAGCCAACAGGCTACTATTAAGAAAGACAACTGTTTGAAATTACCTAAGAGACCGTATCCATTTCTAGAGTTCGCGGCGTTTCGATCCCTATAGTCAGGCCCTCCGTAGGGTTTGGCTGTTCTGGGAAAACCTAGCAGACGAACTATAGAAATGCCACGGTGCTAGGATACGTTAACACGCATCCTGTTTGCATTTACTATGGATACTTCCCTCATTCACTTTGGTATTGAACCATGCAAACACTTACTGTAGGGGGACACCCTATTGACGTCACGTAGCCGAGCATGTAACTCATGGTGTGAACTCTTGAGGACGTGAGAGTAAACTTGATGCGAACATCTCGTTTTCTCCCACTGAAGCTCCTAAGGTTAGGGTGTAGATTTAACTTAGTCGGATTGTGGCTGAAAGAATCTATCTAAGTCTATGCCTATTATAACTATTATAATTAGGTCTTTTAACCTTATGTCTAGGTGATGAAACATTTTAATTACCTAGATATAAATAGAACTATGGTTAATTCAACTCAAGTTCCGGTCGCCCAAGGTAGGAGGTGTTCCAAGAACTTAGTGAGCTTAAGTACCCCCAACCTTAGACAGAACTTCACCATTAGAGTTCCCTTATAACCAAAGTTTTAATGTCCTACTATATTTTAAACTATTTAAAATACTATCTAAGACTAACTTCTAATCCTATTAGAACTTAAAACTTATGTCTAAATTAATTTTAAACAATTTAAAACTAATTTAATTTTTAACCCATGTTCCTATGTTTGCATGCAATTCTTTATTATATAGGTCATGGTTTCTAAAACCCTTTTAATTTATAACACTTATAAATTTTAATAATTAACCTATGACAAGGAACTATATTATAAAACCAACAATTATTTTCAAATGGGAATTATAAAATTATTCAACTAATTGAATAATTAAATTACTTAAATAACATAACAATTATTTTAAACTCAGTAATTTCATGCTCCATGCAATTTATTTTCCACATTTATCTAATTATAACAATTATAAATAAATACTTATGAAAAATAAATTAGATCATGCATTTCTACCATATTTATATAACAATTATACAAATAAAATGCATAAACATGTTTATCCTAAGGTGAGAAAAATTCTAAATGACATTCATAACGAAAAACAACTGTAAAACTGGAATAATTTGGCCTCTAAAGTGCAAAAATAATAAAATTACTCTAATTTTATTACAAAAATTGGTCCACTACACCTTGAACCGAGCGCTCGAACCAGACCGAAAAATAACCGAACCGCCTGCACCGGTCTCACGCCTTGATTTGGCATCACAAATACAGCAACAACGATGGGAGTGTTGCAACGCTGACTTTATCCGCGCGCCTGGCATCGAGGAATCCTAAGGAGTCAGCAGCGTTGCAACCCTGCTAACCCCCTGAGATTCCTTATCGTTAGGGATGCCTGACATTGCGACGCCGTTCCTCAGGGTTGCAACGCTGATGAACGGCGTTGCAACGCTGCTGGTAGTGTTGCAATGTTGTTGCTTCAACAACAGCTTTTTTCTTCAAACTTCGAATTCTCCTTCGATACTCATCCAAATCGCACGAAACTGGTGCCGAACGACTCTTAACTCGATTACAGATTCGATTATGCACTTAATTGCCTAAAAACACAGGGGCCTTTACATTTAATTTTATCAAATCAAACGAAAACTAAGGCAAAACATTCCTAAACAGCTTTACAGCAAACCAAATGCAATTCCCACCTAATCCAATGCATTTTTGTTTCAACCAAAACAAGACAAGCATCGCTCTGATACCAATGGATGGAGATCTTATCCCTTTGAGCAGCGGAAATATGTTTGGAATCGTAATTGCAAGTTCATTTTGGTTGAAATACAAAAACCAGTACATTGAAAAAAAAACAGAACAAGCATACATTTCTTATCTAATTAGACATGGATATAAACATGCAAACATGTTGTGTAAATTAAACTAAATTAAAAGAGAATTCGTAATTTACCTTTGTAGTTTTAGTCTCCCAACAACACCTTTCTTCAAAAGAATCCAGCAACTCAGCAACACAAGAACACAAAACTTATTTGTTTTTCCAACAGGACACTACCAACAGGAAAACCTCCTATTCTCTGAGTAGCTTAGATCTTCCTAGGTGGGAAGGGATCCAACAATTGGAGAATGAGGGAAAATTTTTTGAGATAGAATTCTTGAGAGAGCCATTCACAATTGCAGCCAATCAATCGATCAATCCAAGTTCTGTCCAACGAGATGTTGAATTCGAGAGGAGAACTTCCCCACACCCTATCGATACGGAGGGAGGTGGGAAGAGGGGAACGTGTCCTCCTGACACGTTCCCAACAATTAATTAATTAATTAATTAATCAATTATGTAAATCATTAAATCAAATTTAATTAATTAATTAAATATCATATATTTAATTAATAATTAAGATCAAATCATATTTAATCTTTTTCTCCTCTAACCTATAGTTTTAATGCGCATCTTATGCACATTAAATTATACCATATAGTTTTTCAAATATGAATCACATTCACGTTTAAAATAATATTTGAACTTTTTCAAATATTTAATTCTCTCATATAATTTAATATGAATCATATTCACATTAAATTTATATATATAGTTGCAAAACTATATTATTATATCGTATCAATATACATTAAATTTATTCCCAAATGAATTTGAACATTTCAAAATCAAATGATCTAAGAACCCTTTACAAGCTAGAAGGTGGACATAATGGACCTACAGATCAGAAGCTCCAACGATACGAGATTACTCGGTTAATCTCATTAACCTCCTAATCAACATTCGTTAACTGCGAGAACACTTCACTAAAGTCCCGCAACTGCACTCTTCTCACTACAGATATATTTTTGCGTCTACGGATATTGACCAATAACAGCAAGTCAATCCCTCACGAATGCTCGTAACACCAGCTGGGTCAAATTACCGTTTTACCCCTGCGTTACATCTTGTACCTTAAGTACCAGTGCTCCTCTAATGAACAATTTGTTTGTAGTCCTACCAACAAAACGAGTCCCTCTCGGGCAAAGGAGAGGGTCGGGCCCTTTGAACATTCCTCTACTCACCCTAGTAGGCGGGAAGGATTGAATTCCATCTTGTTAGGCTATGTCACCAACTGCTCACTCGGTCTTGTCCCCAAGAAGGTAGACTTATTGAGGCGGCAAATCTGGACACTCTCACCCATACTAGTCAAAGGACAATCCCTCGCAAACAGGAGTTCGTAGCCTGCTTAGGATTGAGATCAAGTTGCCTAAGTCATCCTAGTGAAATAGAAACCTAACTAGTCAATGGAGTTACATCTAGAGGTTACTATTTCGTGGTCCGGTCTTATGTAATCTCATTACATAGGATATCCCCACTCACATGTCATCTACACGAACACGTTAGGATCACAGTGTTTGTATCATATACAAAGTGGCCCACATCCATAGTTTTACCAGGGTAAGGTACCCAAACCTTATCCCCTTACTATAGACCCTTTAGGTTGTATCTCGAACCGAGATCCTTTATATGTACACTACATTCAGTTAAAGATACATTTTAACAACCTTGGATGTTTAGTTTATTAGATTTGGGGTTAAAACAATGGCAATATCGTAAATTACGAATAATAACATTTTATTGAAGTAATAACAATTTATTACATTAATTAGAACATAATTACAAACTATGAGTTTTAGAGCACAAAACCAAACAATAACACCCTGACCGTTACATGGATTTATCTAAAACCCATGTTTTTATACCAGATGACGACTGTGAGGATCCATCGACTTATAATCAAGCGATGGTTGACAAAGACAAAGACAAATGGGTCATAGCCATGGACCAAGAAATGGAGTCTATGTACTTTAATTCTGTTTGGGATCTTGTAGATAAACCTGAAGGGGTAAAACCTATAGGTTGTAAGTGGATCTACAAGAGATAGTGTGGTGTAGATGGAAAGGTGCAAACATTTAAAGCTAGACTAGTAGCAAAGGGTTATACCCAGGTTTAAGGGGTTGACTATGAGGAAACCTTTTCGCATGTTGCAATGGTAAAGTCTATCCGTATCCTACTTTTCGTTGTCGCATATTATGACTATGAGGTATGGCAAATGGATGTCAAGACAACATTCTGGAATGTCAATCTTTACGAGAACATCTACATGGACCAACCCAAAGGGTTCATTGAACCAGGACAAGAGTAAAAGGTTTGCAGGCTTAAAAGGTCAATCTATGGACTGAAACAAGTCTCGAGGTCCTAGAATATAAGATTTGATGAGATAATCAAATCTTTTGGCTTTGATCAGAATGATGATGAACCTTGTGTCTACAAGAAAGTCATCAATAGTTCTATCGCATTCCAAATTATATATGTGGATGATATCCTACTTATTGAGAATGATGTAGGTTATCTTACTAACATTACAAATTGGCTAGCAACGTAATTCCCAATGAAAGATTTGGGTGAAACGCAGTTTATTCTTGGGATCCAAATTGTCCGAAACCGCAAGAATAAAACACTAGCCTTGTCTCAGACATCTTACATCGACAAAGTGTTGTTGAGGTTTATGATGAAAGACTCCAAAAAGGGTTTATTACCTTTTAGATATGGAGTTCATTTTCCTAAGGAACAGTGTCCTAAGACACCTGAAGGAGTTGAGGAGATGAGACGGATTCCTTATGCATCAGCTATTGGGAGCCTGATGTAGGCCATGTTGTGTACTAGGCCAGACATCTGTTTTACAGTTGGAATGGTCAGTAGGTATCAATCAAATCAAAGACCTGAACAATGAACAATGGTTAAAACGATCCTTATGTATCACAGAGAATAATGAACTACATGCTTGTGTATGAGGCTAAGGATTTGATCCTTACAGGCTACATGGATTCTAACTTTCAAACTGATAAAGATTCTCAGAAATCTACATCAGGGTTAGTATTTAATCTAAACGGAGGAGCTGTAGTATGGTGAAGAGTCAAGCAGGGATGCATCGTTGATTCCACCATGGAGGTCGAATATGTAGTAGCTTGTGAAGCAGCTAATGAGGTCGTTTTGTTAAGGAAATTCATATTAGATTTGGAAGTTGTTCCAAATATGAGTTTGCCTAGCACGCTATATTGTGATAACAGTGGTGTCGTGGCAAATTCAAGGGAACCCCGAAGTCATAAGAGGGGTAAGCATATTGAGCGGAAATATCATCTCATCTAGGAGATCGTGCATCGATGAGACGTGATCGTCACGAAGATAGTCTCAGAGCACAACATTGTTGATCCTTTTACAAAGGTTCTCACGACTAAAGTATTTGAGAGTCACCTAGAAGGTCTATGTTTACAAGTCTTCTCCAACTAGGACAAGTGGGAGTATATTGTACAAAAGGTTTCAATGCCCTAGTTTATTGTATTTACATTATTGTAATGTTTAGTACTCCACAAGCGTTAGGTCAAGTGGGAGATTGTTGGGATTTGTGCCCTAAACTTATGTAATTTTGATCAAATAAATAAAGAGTTATTTGTTTTGGTAAAATCATATTCTCACTTTATAAATCCAATAAACTAAGCTCCAAGGTTATAATATATCTTGAACATAAGTGTAGTAGACACTATTTGGATTGCGTTCAAGAGTATAACTTAAATGGTCTATGGTATAAGAATAAGGTTGGAAACCTTATTCTGGTAACATCATGGATGCGACCCATTTTGTAATTAGTACAAATGAGGTAATCCAACTCATTCATGTGGATGTCATGCGAGTGGGGGCATCCTGTATGAAGAGTTCATACAAGGTCGGACTACAAATTATTAGTCTGACCAGTATAACGCGTTAACAGGATAAGACTGATAATTTATAGATGGTCATTAGTGACTCAACCTGAATCTTGAGCAAGTTAAGAACTCCTGCTTATCGGGGTTTGTCCTTAGACTAGTATGGGGGAGATTGGCCTGTAGCCGACTCAATAATCCTACCTTCTCGGAGACAGAACCTCGTAGGTAGCTGGGGACTTAACTATGCAAGATAGAATTCACTCATTCCTACATTAAGGAATTAGATAGGTTGTTCCCTTAAGAACTGAGTCCAGGTATTAAACAACGGGGCCCCGCCCTCTAAACTAGCTTAAGAGGTTATGATTTTATGGTAGGACCATAGACTTGTTGTTCATTAGAGGATCAGTGGTGCTTAAGGAACAAAGAGGTAATCATAGGGGTAAAGCGGTAATTTGGCCCAACTGTAATTACGAACAACCTGTGAAGGGTTGACTCATGGGTAATGATTATATCAATGGACACAATATAAACTACAGTGAGGAGAGTGCATCTACAAGTCTATACTGGAGTGACTTGTAGTTAATGAATATTGATTAACTGGATCAAAGAGTTTGATTAGTTAACCTCACATCATTGGAGTTCATGAACTGTAGGTCCATTAGGTCCCTCCAACATTGTAATATTGAGGGTATAAAGTTAGGAATGAGATTGAAGTGTTCAATTTCATATATGAGGTGTTATATCAATGATATGTGATATAATTGATATAATATATAGTTTTAATGTGAATTAGATTCACATATTAACTATATACTAATGAGAAAATGAAGAAGGGATAGGATGGTAATTTCACTCCTATTTCCCTTAGTTGCATGAGATGCAACTTTGGGTTAAGGCTTTTTGACATAAACCCTAGAATTCTCTCATTTGTGTTGGAAAGAGTTCCAAACACAATTCCAAAAGATCTCCTCACCTCATCCTAAAGAAACCCACCTTCCTCCCTCACCTAGAGAACAACAGAGAAGATCTAGTGGTGGATCTTCACAAGGTTCGGGTTTGTTGCTGAGATCGTGATCATTGGAGGAGGAATTCGTGAAGAAAGTATTATTCAAAGGTAATATCTTGTTGTCCTATGTTATATTACATGCTTAATCTTAGTTATTTTGTTCTTATTGTAGATCTCTGTAACAAAATCTTGAACACGCGATTAACAATCGCTTCCGCTGCGGAATTCTATCCCATCATCGAGAAATCCACATCAACGTACTTTCTCCTGAAAAATCTTGATGCAAATCCGCAATACTAACCTTGTTAAATACTCAAAATAGATGATATCTCCATGTAAAAAAAGAACACAACGAAAAGTCTCGTTTATTTTATCGAGATCATGGTCATGCGATTTAAGATTGTTTTTCAGTTGAAAGATGAAATCGAAGAATTGATCTAGGAAGTATATTTGAAAGAATATGTCAGAGATAATGACTACGGAGAGCCAAGGCCGACCTGACCAATAACCTCCAAGAAAGATTAGAACTATTTTTGGAAGACCAATTGGAGGAAGCAACAGAGAATTGAGGCTGACCTGACTAAGAAGGTCGAGGTCGACTTGACCAAGAATCTCATGGAGAAATCAGAACCATATTCTGATGACCCAAGTTACATGGAAAGTTAAATATCTCATTTTAATCTTATTTCATTTCATTTAAGCTAGATAAGAATAGCTAGGGTGACCTATACTTTCAATTGCATACATTTACATGAATTACAAGGTAATCAATAAAGTACCGTTGGGGTGTATGTCCTAAACTCGTGTCGTTTGTAAAATTTGGATGTTTATAAATCAAAGTTATTTTTCCATCAAACCTTGTATCTCGCATTTCAAACTTAATCCAATAAACTAAGCTCCCGGGTCATTAATGTTTATGAGAGCTTGAACGGTTTGTTGTGGATACACACAGGTAGGATCACATTCGAGTAAATGACCTGAATGGTCTACGGTATATGGATAGAGTTGGCAACCTCATCCTCGTAACACTGTGGATGCGACCCACTTTATATTTAATACAAACGAGGCGATCCAGCTCATTCATGTAGTTAACATGCGAGTGGGGGCACCCTGTGCAATGAGATTGTACAAGACCGTACCATGAATTATTAGACCAACTGATGTAACACCGTTAACAGTTTAGAACTAATAAATTCGTAGATGACCATTAGTGATTGAACCTTAATCCTAAGCGTGTTACGGACTCCTATCTGCGAGGGGTTGTTCTTTGACTGGTACGGGTGAGAGTAGGCCAGAGTTGCCACTCAATATGCCTACCTTCTCAGGGGCAGAACTGTGTGGGTAGCTGAGAACTTAACTTTGTTGGGGTTTATGCCCTAAACTTTTGTAGTTTTGTAAAATGTTAATCAAATAAATAAAGAGTTATTTATTTTGATAATTATTGTATTCTCGCACATAAGACTAAATCCAATAAATTATGTTCCAAGGTTATAATGATATATCTTGAACAAATGTGTAGTGGACAGAAGTTGGATAAATGTTCAAGTATATAACCTAAATGGTCTATGGTATATGCATGAGGTTCGGAACCTTATTCTCGTAATACCATGGATGCGACTCGCGTTGTATTTTGTACAAACGAGGTAATTCAACTCGTTCATGTGGTAGACATGCGAGTGGGGGCATTCTGTGTGTTGTTAATTAGAGGATCAACAGTGCTTAAGGAGCAAGAGGTAATCATAGGGGTAAAATAGTAATTTGACCAAGTTGTGATTACGAACAACCTGTGAAGGGTCAACTCACAGGTATTGATTATATCGATCGACACAACACAATCTACAGTGAGGAGAGTGCAGCTACGAGTCTATAGTGGAGTGACTCGTAGTTAATGAATGTTGATTGATAAGATCAAAGAGTTTGATCGGTCAATCTCGTATCATTGGAGCTCATGATCTGTAGGTCAATTAGGTCCCTACGTTGGCTCAACATGGAAATATTGAGGGTATAAAGTTTGGAGTGAAATTGAAATTTTCAATTTCATATATGAGGAGATATATCCGTTATATGTTATAAATTGATATAATATAGTTTAACGAGAATTTAGTTTACGATAAACTATATACTAAAATGAGAGATACCTTATAATTATGTAAATATGCAAATATGATTTGCATATACATAATATGAGCACTATTTTGAACAATAGGGATAAGATGGTAATTTCCATCATATTTTCTTATAAATAGATGCATGAGATGCACCTTTTGGTGAGTGTGATTTTAGTGATACCCTAAGTGCTCATCATCTTGTTGTTGGAAGAGTTCCACAACATACTTCTCTCATTTTCTCTAAACCTCTCACAACTCCAAGAAAAGGAATTCCACCTTCCTCTCTCTCCTAGAGATACAACAGAGAAAATCTTGCAGTGAGAACGATTGTGTCGGTATCGTTGAGAACGTGTTGATCGAGAGAAGCAAGGAGCACTAGAAGATTTGATCTGCAAAGGTTATAATATATATGTTGTCCATATTCATACTCATATGCTTAATCTTAGTTTTATCATGTACTTGATTTGATCTACGTAACGAAATTCAAGAACACGCGATTCAATTCGCTTCCGCTGCAATCATGTACTTGATTTGATTTACGTAACGAATTTCAAGAACACACGATTCAATTCGCTTTCTGGTGCGTGAAATGATTTTGCAATACCGCAAGTGTACGGGTAAAATTTGAGTATAGTGATTTTAGAGTTACAAATATTGCCTCGGGAATGAGTTTCTAGATTAATTAATTACCAAGATACTAATTCTCGATTTTAGCTAAAGTAACAAAACGTGGATAGATATGATACAGAGACAAAAAGATAAAGAAACATTGGAGACACGAATATGATAGAATTGAAGGAAATTGACTTCACAAGTTAAAACCTTATTTAATACATGCAATGAACCAACATAATGAATTTATAAACAAGAAGTGATGATATTCAAGAAAATCTATCGATTCATAATGAGCCTCGCACACACGATAAATCATAAAGTTTCCTTAGGAATTTTAAAAGCATACAAGTGTTGGGATTTCTGTCCTAATCTCGTGTTTGTAAAATATTGTTTTGAAATTAATAAGAGTTATTCATTTCTTTACTTTGTGTCTCGCAATATTTTAAACCTTTCCAATAAACTAAGCTCCAGGGTCATTGAATATATGAGAGAACTAGAACTTGAATAGTGTGTAGTTGACACACAAGGAGGATCATGTTCGAGTTAATGGCTCGAACGGTCTACAGTATAAGGATGGTGTTGGAGACCTAATCCTAGATACACTGTGGATGCGACCCGCTTTGTATTAGATACAAACGAGGTGATCTGACTCGTTCATGTGGTTGACATGCGAGTGGGGGCATCCTGTACAATGAGATTGTACAAGACCGGACCGTGAATTATTAGACTTACTGATATAACACCGTTGACAGTAAAGACTAATAAATTCATAGATGACCATTAGTGACTCGACCTGAATCCTGAGCGTATTACGGACTCCTGTCTGCGGGGGTCTGTCCTTTGACTAGTACGGGTGTGGGTGGTCTCAGTTACATGGCCAATATGCCTATCTTCTCAGGGACAGAACCAAGTAGAGTGCTGGGAACCTAACTACGCGAGATGGAATTCACTCGTTCCCGCCTATAGGGAATCTAGAGGGGTTGTTCTCTAAAGTGTTGTCTCAAGGGCTTGGACAACGGACGCCCACCTTCTCACTGGCCCGAGAAGGGTGTTGTGTATGGTAGAACCATCACAATATGTTGTTCATTAGAGGAGCAGTAGGGACTTAAGGAACAAGAAGTAGACACAGGGGTAAAACGATAATTTTACCCAGTCGTGTCTACGAACAACCTGCGAAGGGTCGACTCATGGACATTGGTTATATCAGTTGACACGTAATATTCTATACTGATGGGAGTACAACTACAGGCTATAGTGGAGTGTTACTGTAGTTAATGAACATTGGTTGACTGGGTCAAAGAGTTTGATTGGTTAACCTCATATCATTGGAGCCCCCCACTGTAGGTCCATTAGGTCCCTTGGTTGGCTCAATATGGGATAAAAGAAGGGTTAATGTTTTGGTATGAAATTGAAGTGTTCAATTTCACTTTAAGAGTATTTATATCATTTATATGAGATATGGATGATATAATATATAGTTTAATGTGAATGTGATTCATAATAAACTATATGTTAGCCTAATTGTTGAATCAATGGCTAAATGGAGAAATTAATTGAGAGAAATTAAATTGGATATGATTCAATTTAATTAATACACAATTATGAAGATATGAGATATCTTATATTATGTGATTATGTAAATGAGATCTACATAACCTATAGTTGTGGTAAAGTGGTAATAATGTGAAGTTTTGAACTCCATCATTCCACTATTTAAACCCCTTTGCAAAAGGGTTTTGGTGATCTAATACAAGCCAAATTCTCATTTTGGATTTTGACCTAAGAATCCAAAAAGTGAATTCTCTCCACTCTCTCATTTCTCCTCCCTTTCCAAAACACAAAGAAGTTCCCACCAACTTTCCTTCTCCAAAAGAGAACAACCAAGAAGATCATTTGGTAGTGTTTTGGGATCCGATCGTGGGAAGAGTTCGTGCGAAGAGTTCGTGATCTACGGGAGAGATTGCTACATTTGTCTACAACAAGTAAGTGTTTTTCTTCTTGCTGTAAAATTTCAGCATGTTTAACCTAGATCTAATAGTTAGATCAATATTGATATGAGCATGTTGCATGATGATACCACGACGATTCGATCGTCTTACGCTGCGCGGGGATTCTCATTCCCTTCAATTGGTATCAGAGCCATTTCGATGGTTCTTCATCTTTGCACTTTTTTATAAAGATTTAGGTGGGTATTTTACCATATTTTCATGAGATGAATGTTTGGTTTGCGAGATGGATGTTTTCGGTTTTTGGCACTAGATTAGATTTGCAATTATGTTGATGAGATCAATGTAAGGGCCCGTTGTTTTGGGCAATTTTATTGTAAATCGAGTCTGTAAGTCCGGGTCGTTCGTGGCAAGAGTTGCCGTGAAGAAATCGGAGCGAAACCGCAAAAAAAAGCGAGAAAAAGCGACAGGAGCTTCTTTGTTTACGCCGATGGCGTTGAGACGCTGGCCAACGGCGTCTCAACGCCGTCCTTACGGTCGAGGGCCCTGCAGCACGATAGCGTTGCAACGCCGCTGGCGTTGAGAACGCGCCTCGACGCTATGGGCGAGCGTTACAACGCCGCGCCACGCGTTACCCAACGCCGATATCGTTGAAAGATTTATTGCGGCGCGACGTGGGCGTTTTTCTGAACGTTAGATTTATTATTTTTTCAGTTTTTTATATAAAGAACGTTTTATTTTTATTTATTTAATTATTTTATTAAATATTATTAATATAAATGTTATATTAATTTTATTTAATTAAATAATTGCCCCTAGGTGCCAAAAATCGGTCCAATTTGCTATTTAATTATTTTATGCATGAGATGTATATTTTAATTAATTTTTATGTGCATAATGTATGTCATATAGTTTTAAAATCCCACCTTAGGTTAAACATATTCATGCATCATATATATTATAAGAGTTATAATATAGTTTGCATGATAGGTTATAAGAGTTATAATGTATTTAAATGCATATTTAATTTAACTAATATAAGTGTTATATTTTAGATTAAAGTATGCTCATGCATTTATATTCATGTGATGAATGATATTATGTTATAGTATATAGTTATTCATGTGATGAATGTTCAAACACTATAACATAGAAATGCATGCAACCTAAGTTAATTATTAGTTTTAAAGTGTTTAGAACCTAAATAATTAGACTTGGGTTTTCTAATTTTCTAATAAGATTAGAATTTTAGGAAATCAAATATAATCTTTGAATGGAGACTGATTAGTAACTCTGTCTAAGGAAGGTTTTGTCTAAGGTCAGTATTTAAGTTGACGCTTATGAACACCCCTACACAGAAACCGACACGGGAGTGAATTCGGTCCGAGATTCTTAGGTTATATTTACGTGAGCGTCGTTAATTAAGTGTTAATTAATTTTCTCACATAGATCTAAGTTAATAATGTGATTATAGACTTAGGCTAAATACCATATAAGAGTTATATTGGTAGACTTAGGTAATTTTTTAGCCGATTATCTAGGTCAATCCCTATTAAAATTAAAGTACTAAGTGAGAGGAAATATAGTGTATGAGATACATTTCAATTTCCAACCACAAATCTCCTTCAAGTCAAGTCATCGTGAGATCTATACTCGGCCTCGTGGCGCAAATGGGAGCGTCCTTCGGTGCCATTTGTATAGGACAATATCATCGTGGATGGAGAGAGTACTTATAGTGAGTGGGAGCGGGACTTGTGAAAACGAGACCCACGGTCTCTTCTTTCGATTCACACCGTGAGACACCTATGATCTGCCCGCTAGTTTGGCTCGGACTGCATAATCCCTTCGGAGGGCTTGATCATGGGAGTCTGAACACGATGAATTCCCGAAAGGGATCACAGATTCTGGTTGGTTTTCCTTCTTAGTTCGCCTTCTTTCGTGACTATTGTTTGGACGGATACTTGGAAACTTAAAGATTGAGGTGACACTCACGAGTTCGTTAAGTGTTAATGAATTCGACCAAACAATGGTAATTGGATGCCTAATGGAATAAGAGTTATTCTCGGGATTAGGGTCCGATCGAGAAAGTCTCGCCCTAGAGGAGGAGTGTTCTGCTCACCCTTCTATGTGGCGGTCATTCTAAACCTTTAGGGTATCATTACAAAATTTTGAATGACCTAGGGATCATGAAACATTTTTTGGTAAAACTAGATTGGTTTTCAAAAGGTTTTTGTGAGACTAATACAAAGTTTTTCTTAAATTTTCAGCTAAAAAAAAAAATGTCTAGCGCTATTTGTACATAGTTTCAGGGTTTACTAGAAACCTTGTTTCTATTTCCTGCTTAATTGAACACTGTCTTTCAGTTTCATTTGAATTAAATAAAGCGTTTATTTCTTTCAAAAGAAATGTTATTTGTTCAGCTTCACTTGAAAATAATCTTTATGTTTTAAAACCCAATTCGGTTAAAAGTGTTTTGAATACTGAATTGTTTAAAACTGCGGAAACACGAACTAAGAAAGAAACAATTTCTCCAAAAGAAAATGCCCATCTTTGGCATCTACGGTTAGGTCACATTAATCTCAATAGGATTGAGAAACTAGTGAAG
Organism: Trichosanthes cucumerina; assembly: GCA_036507285.1. NCBI lineage: Eukaryota > Viridiplantae > Streptophyta > Magnoliopsida > Cucurbitales > Cucurbitaceae > Trichosanthes > Trichosanthes cucumerina. The sequence goes on from CM071838.1 coordinate 56,361,697, forward strand.
AGTGGACTTCTAAACGAGTTGGAAGAAAACTCTTTGCCAGTATGTGAGTCATGCCTTGAAGGCAAAATGACCAAACGTCCTTTTAGTGGAAAAGGATATAGAGCCAAAGAGCCTCTTGAGTTAGTACATTCTGACCTCTGTGGTCCGATGAATGTTAAAGCTCGGGGCGGTTATGAGTACTTCGTGTCTTTTATAGACGATTACTCCAGATATGGGTATATTTACTTAATGCATAAGAAGTCTGAAACTCTTGAAAAGTTCAAGGAGTATAAGACTGAGGTTGAGAACCTCTTAGGTAAATTTCTTAAAACACTTCGATCGGTTCGAGGTGGAGAGTACATGGACACTGAATTCCAGGACTATATAATAGAACACGGAATTACGTCCCAACTCTCAGCACCTGGTATGCCACAGCAGAATGGCATATCGGAGAGGAGAAACAAAACCTTGTTGGACATGGTTCGGTCGATGATGAGCTATGCTCGTCTCCCGATTCTTTACGAAGTGCAGCAGTGGAGATCGCAGCTTTACATTTTGAACAATGTTCCATCAAAGAGTGTTTGTGAAACACCCTTTGAGCTCTGGAGTGGATGTAAAGGCAGTTTACATCACTTCAGAATTTGGGGATGCCCGACCCATGTGTTGGTGTCAAACCCAAAAAAGTTAGAACCCCGTTCGAAATTGTGCCTATTCGTAGGTTACCCTAAAGAGACTAGGGGTGGTTTGTTTTACGATCCGAAGGAAAATAGGGTGCTTGTGTCGACAAACGCCATTTTCCTAGAGGAAAACCACATCAGGGATCATTTACCAAGGAGTAAAATTGTATTGAATGAAATGGACAGGACATCAGCAAGAGTTGCTGATGGGGCTAGTACGTCAGCAAGCGTTGTTGACCCTAGCACGTCTAGTCAAATCCGTTCCCAAGAATTGGAAATGCCTCGACGTAGTGGGAGGATCGTGAGACATCCCGATCGCTATATGGGTTTAGTTGAAACCTCGCTTGTCGCTTACGGCGATGATCGCGAGATCCATTGACCTATGAACAGGCAATGACTGATGTTGATAAGGACGAATGGTTTAAAGCTATGGACCAAGAAATGGAGCCTATGTACTTCAATTCTGTCTGGGATCTTGTGGATCACCGGATGGGGTAAAACTTATTGGTTGTAAATGGATCTACAAGCGTAAACGTGGCGTAGATGGGAAGGTGCAAACCTTCAAAGCCCGACTAGTGGCAAAGGGTTTTACCCAGGTTGAAGGGATTGACCATGGGGAGACCTTTTCACCTGTTGCCATGGTAAAGTCAATCAGGATCCTTTTAGCCATTGTCGCGTATTATGACTACGAGGTATGACAGATAGATGTCAAGACAACCTTTCTGAATGGCAAACTTGATGAGACCATCTACATCGACCAGCCCAAAGGGTTCATTGCCCAAGGCCAAGAGCAAAAGGTTTGTCGACTTCATAGGTCCATCTATGGACTGAAACAAGCTTCGAGGTCTTGGAATATAAGATTTGATGAGGCAATCAAATCTTATGGCTTTGATCAAAATGCCGACGAGCCTTTTGTCTATAAGAAAATCGTTGACAAAATCGTCGCATTTTGGTGTTGTTGTATGTGATCTATTCTTCTCATTGGGAATGAGGTAGAATTTCTTATTGACGTTAAGAAGTGGCTAGCTTCACAATTCCAAATTAAAGATTTGGGAGTACCTCAGTATGTTCTAGGTATCCAGATAGTCCGAAACCGGAAGAACAGAATGCTAGCCTTGTCTCAGGCGTCTTATATTGACAAGATGTTGTCTAGATATAAGATGCACGAGAACTCAAGAAGGGTTTCTTTGCCTTTTAGGCATGGGGTTCACTTGTCTAAGGATCAGTGTCCTAAGACTTCTCAAGATGTTGAGGATATGAGACGCATTCCATATGCTTCACCTGTGGGGAGCCTTATGTATGCAAGGCTGTGTACTAGGCCCGACATCTGTTATGCAGTATGAATTGTCAGTAGATATCAGTCCAATCCAGTTAGATCAGCGACACGGTAGTAAAGACAATCCTCGAGTATCTTAGGAGAACGAGGAACTACAGTTAGTGTATGGTCGTGGGGATTTGATCCTTACAGGATACACGAATTCTGATTTTCAGACCGATAAGGATTCTAGGAAATCCACTTCGTGGTCAACCTTCATTTTGAATGGAGGAGCTGTAGTATGGCGAAGCATCAAGCAGGGATGCATCACTGATTCCACTATGGAAGCAGAGTATGTTGGGCTTGTGAAGCTGCAAAGGAAGCTGTTTGGCTTAGGAAGCTCATGATGGATTTAGAAGTTGTTCCAAATATGAACTTGTCAATCACGTTGTTCTGTGATAACAGTGGTGCAGTAGTCAACTCACGTGAGCCTCGAAGCCATAAGAGAGGTAAACACATTGAGCGCAAGTATCATCTGATACTGGAAATTGTGCACCGCATGAGAGCGTGATGATCCACGCAGATAGCATCGGAGCACAATGTAGCTGATCCATTTACAAAGCCCCTCACGACTAAAGTATTTGAGGGTCACCTAGAGAGTCTAGGTATTCGAGAGCTTCCTGACTAGGACAAGTGGGAGATGCGTAAACGGGTATTCAATGCCCTAGTTTATTGTATTTTTCATTGTAACTCAAATACATTTTGGAAATGTATCTTCTCCACTAGCTTAGTCCAAGTGGGAGTTTGTTGGGATTTCTGTCCTAATCTCGTGTTTGTAAAATATTGTTTTGAAATTAATAATAGTTATTCATTTCTTTACTTTGTGTCTCGCAATATTTTAAACCTTTCGAATAAACTAAGCTCCAGGGTCATTGAATATATGAGAGAACTAGAACTTGAACGGTGTGTAGTTGACACACAAAGAGATTCACGTTCGAGTTAATGACCCGAACGGTCTACAGTATAAGGAAGGGGTTGGAGACCTAATCCTGGATACACTGTGGATGTGGCCCACTTTGTATTAGATACAAACGAGATGATCTGACTCGTTCATGTGGTTGACATGCGAGTGGGGGCATCCTGTACAATGAGATTGTACAAGACCGGATCGTGAATTATTAGGCTTACTGATATAACACCGTTGACAGTAAAGACTAATAAATTCATAGATGACCATTAGTGACTCGACACGAATCACGGCGTATTACGGACTCACATGCTGCGAGTGCATCCGCCTTTGACTAGTGCGGGTGAGGGTGGTCTCGATTACTTGCCCAATATGTCTATCTTCTCGTGACGAGAACCAAGTAGAGAGTCGGGAACCTAACTACGCGAGATGGAATTTACTCGTTCCGCCTTATAGGGAATCTTGAGAGTTGTTCCCTTAAGTCTTGTCTCTCAAGGCTTGGACAACGGCGCCCACCTTCTCAGGCCCGCCGAAAGGGTGTTGTGTATGGTAGGACCAGCACAATATGTTGTTCATTAGAGGAGCAGCGGTGGGGACTTAAGGAACAAGAAGTAGACACAGGGATAAAACGGTAATTTGACCCAGCCGTGTCTACGAACAACCTGCGAAGGGTCGACTCATGGACATTGGTTATATCGGTGGACACGTAATATTCTACATCGATGGGAGTACAACTACGGGCTATAGTGGAGTGTTCACGTAGCTAATGAACATTGGTTGATCAGGTCAAAGAGTTTGATTTGGTTAACCTCATATCATTGGAGCCCGTCACTGTAGGTCCATTAGGTCCCTTGGTTGGCTCAATATGGGATAAAAGAAGGGTTAATGTTTTGGTATGAAATTGAAGTGTTCAATTTCACTTTAAGAGTATTTATATCATTTATATGAGATATGGATGATATAATATATAGTTTAATATGAATGTGATTCATAATAAACTATATGTTAGCCTAATTGTTGAATCAATGGCTAAATGGAGAAATTAATTGAGACAAATTAAATTGGATATGATTCAATTTAATTAATACACAATTATTGAGATATGAGATATCTTATATTATGTGATTATGTAAATGAGATTTACATAACCTATAGTTGTGGTAAAGTGGTAATAATGTGAAGTTTTGAACTCCATCATTCCACTATTTAAACCCCTTTGCAAAAGGGTTTTGGTGATCTAATACAAGCCAAATTCTCATTTTGGATTTTGACCTAAGAATCCAAAAAGTGAATTCTCTCCACTCTCTCATTTCTCCTCCCTTTCAAAACACAAAGAAGTTCCCACCAACTTCCCTTCTCCAAAAGAGAACAACCAAGAAGATCATTTGGTAGTGTTTTGGGATCCGATCGTGGGAAGAGTTCGTGCGAAGAGTTCGTGATCTACGGGAGAGATTATTGAATTTGTCTTTAACAAGTAAGTGTTTTTCTTCTTGCTGTAAAATTTCAGCATGTTTAGCCTAGATCTAATAGTTAGATCAATATTGATATTGAAGGGAATGAGAATCCCCGCACAGCGGAAGACGATCGAATCGGCATGGTATCATCATGCTACATGCTTATTAAAAATGATCTAACTATTAGATCTAGGCTAAACATGCTGAAATTTTACAACAAGAAGAAAAACACTTACTTGTTGTAGACCAATTCAGCAAACTCTCCTTGTTAATCACGAACTCTTCGTGCTCCTTGATCTCTACGAACTCTTCCACGATCAGATCCCAAACACTACCAATTGATCTTCTTGGTTGTTCTCTTTGGAGAAGAAGTTGGTGAACTTTGTGTTTTGGAAAGAGATGAGAAAATTGAGAGAGAAGAGAGAATTTCACTTAGCTTCCAAAGCTTAGTTTAGGTTAGGTTAGGTTTTTTTACCAAAAGCCTTTTGCAAAGGACTTTAAATAGTGGAATGATGAAGTTCACAACTTCATTTTATTACAAGTTTACCACAACCATATGTTATGTAATTCTCATTTACATAATTATATAATATAAGATATCTCATATCTTATGTTGCAAATCTCATTTGCAATAATTGTGGATTTAATTGAATCACATTCAATTTATTTTCTCTCTATCAATTTCTCCAATTAGCCTTTAATTCAACAATTAGGCTAAGTTATAGTTTATTATGAATCTCATTCATATTAAACTATATATTATATCATCTTCATGATATAAATATTCTTAAAGTGAAATTGAACACTTCAATTTCATACCAAAACATTAACTCTTCTTTTATCCTAGATTGAGCCAACCAAGGAACCTAATGGACCTACATTGACGGGCTCCAATGATTTGAGGTTAACCAGTCAAACTCTTTTACCCTGGCCAACCAATGTTTATTAGCTACGATGAACACTCCACTAAAGCCTGTAGTCAGCACTCCCATCAATGTAGAATATTACGTGTCCACTGATATAACCAATGCCCATGAGTCGACCCTTCACAAGTTGTTCGTAGACACGGCTGGGTCAAATTACCGTTTTACCCCTGTGTCTACATGTTGTTCCTAAAGTCCCCACAACTCCTCTAATGAAAAACATATTGTGATGGTCCAACCATACACAACACCCTTCTCGGGCCAGTGAGATGGTGGGCGCCCGTTGTCCAAGCCCCGAGACAACGACTTAAGGGAACAACCTCTAGATTCCCTATAGGCGGAACGAGTGAATTCCATCTCGCGTAATTAGGTTCCCGACTCTCTACTTAGTTTTGTCCCTGAGAAGATAGGCATATTGGGCGAGTAACCAAGACCACCCTCACCCGTACTAGTCAAAGGACAGACCCCCCGCAGACAGGAGTCCGTAATACGCTCAGGATTGAGGTCGAGTCACTAATGGTCATCTACGAATTTATTAGTCTTTACCGTCAACCGATGTTATATCGATAAGTCTAATAATTCATGGTCCGGTCTTGTACAATCTCATTGTGCAGATGCCCCCACTCGCATGTCAACCACATCCACGAGTCGGATCACCTCGTTTGTATCTAATACAAAGCGGTCGCATCCACAATGTATCCGTGTTAGGTCTCCAACCCCATCCTTATATCGTGAGACCGTTTAGTCATTAACTCGAACGTGATCCTCCTTGTGTGTTAACTACACACCGTTCAAGTTCTAGTTCTCTCATATATTCAATGACCCTGGAGCTTAGTTTATTGAAAAGGTTTAAAATATTTCGGAGGCATAATGTGAAGAAATGAATAACTCTTATTAATTTCAAAACAATATTTTACAACCACGAGATTAGGACAGAAATCCCAACAAACTCCCACTTGGACTAAGCTAGTGGAGAAGGTACATTTCCAAAATGTATTTGAGTTACAACAAAAATTACAATAAACTAGGGCATTGAATACCCGTTTACACATCTCCCACTTGCCCTAGTCTGGAAGCTCTCGAATACCTAGACTCTCTAGGTGACCCTCAAACACTTTAGCCGTGAGGGGTTTTATAAATGGATCAGCTACATTGTGCTCCGATGCTATCTGCATGACTGTCACGTCTCCGCGATGCACAATTTCCCGTATCAGATGATACTTGCGCTCAATGTGTTTACCTCTTTTATGGGTTCGAGGCTCACGTGAGTTGACTCTCGCACCACTCAAGTATCACGTAACAACGTGATTGGCAAGTTCATATTTGGAATAACTTCCAAATCCGTCATGGACTTCCTAAGCCAAATAGCTTCCTTTGCAGCTTCACAAGTCGCAACATACTCTGCTTCCATAGTGGAATTAGCAATACATCCCTGTTTGATGCTTCGCCATACTACCTCCTCCATTCAAGACGGTGACCCCAAGTAGATTTCCTAGAATCCTTATCGCCTAAAAATCGAAATCCGTATCCTGTGAGATCAAATCCCCACGCCATACACTAAAGTCGTAGTTCCTCGCTCTCCTAAGATACTTGAGGATTGTCTTTACTACCGTCGATGATCTAATCTCGGATTGGACCGATATCTACCGACAATTCATACTTGCATAACGATGTATGTCGGGCCTAGTACACAGCATTGCATACATAAGGCTCCCCACAGGTGAAGCATATGGAATGCGTCTCATATCCTCAACATCTTGAGGAGTCTTAGGACACTGATCCTTAGACAAGTGAACCCCATGCCTAAAAGGCAGCAAACCCTTCTTGGAGTTCTGCATCTTATATCTAGACAACATCTTGTCAATATAAGACGCCTGAGACAAGGCTAGCATTCTGTTCTTCCGGTTTCGGACTATCTGGATACCGAGAACATACTGAGCTTTTCCCAAATCTTTCATTTGGAATTTTGAAGCTAGCCACTTCTTAACGTCAGTAAGAAATTCTACCACATTCCCTATGAGAAGAATATCGTCCACATACAACACCAAAAATGTGACAGTTTTGTAACCGATTTTCTTGTAGAGACAAGGCTCGTCGGCATTTTGATCAAAGTCATAGGACTTGATTGCTTCATCAAATCTTATGTTCCAAGACCTCGAAGCTTGTTTCAGTCCGTAAATGGACCTATGAAGCTGACAAACCTTTTGCTCTTGGCCTTGGGCAATGAACCCTTTGGGCTGGTCCATGTAGATGGTCTCATCAAGTTTGCCATTTAGAAAGGCTGTCTTGACGTCCATCTGCCATACCTCGTAGTCATAATACGCAGCAATGGCCAGAAGGATCCTGGATTGATTTTACCATGGCAACAGTGAAAAGGTCTCCTCATAGTCAACCCCTTCAACCTGGGTAAAACCCTTTGCCACTAGTCGGGCTTTGAAGGTTTGCACCTTCCCATCTACGCCACGTTTACGCTTGTAGATCCATTTACATCCAATTGGTTTTACCCCATCCGGTTGATCCACAAGCTCCCAAACAGAATTGAAGTACATAGACTCCATTTCTTGGTCCATAGCTTTAATCCATTCGTCTTTATCAACATCAGCCATTGCCTGATCATAGGTCAATGGATCCTCACGATCATCGTCGAGCGACAACCGAGGTTTCAAATTAAACCCATATAGCGATCGGCCGTCTCTCACGATCCTTCCACTACGTCGAGGCATCCCAAACTCTTGGAAAGGGATTTGACTAGACGTGCTTAGAGTCAACAACGCTTTGCGACGCATGCAAGCCTTATCGAAGAACTCTTGTTGATGTACTGTCCATTTCATTCAATACAATTTTACTTCGTGGTAAATGATCCCTGATGTGGTCTTCCTCTAGGAAATTAGCGTTTGTCGACACAAGCACCCTATTTTCCCTAGGATCGTAAAACAGACCACCCCTAGTCTCTTTAGGGTAACCTACGAATAGGCACAATTTCGAACGGGGTTCCAACTTTTCGGGTTTGACACCAACACGTGCACCGGGCATCCCCAAATCCTGAAGTGATGTAAACTGCCTTTACGTCCACTCCAGAGCTCGAAAGGTGTTTCACAAACACTCTTCGAGGGAACATTGTTCAAAATGTAAACCGTAGTCTCTACTGCGAACCCCTAGAAAGAATCAGGGAGACGAGCATAACTCATCATCGACCGAACCATGTCCAACAAGGTTCTGTTTCTCCTCTCCGATACACCATTCTGCTGTGGCATACCAGGCGCTGAGAGTTGGGATGAAACTCCGTGTTCTATCATATAGTCCTGGAATTCAGTGTCTATGTACTCTCCACCTCGATCCGATCGAAGTGTTTTAAGCGATTTACCTAAAAGGTTCTCAACCTCAGTTTTATACTCCTTGAACTTTTCAAGAGTTTCAGACTTCTTATGCATTAGGTAAATGTACCCATATCTGGAGTAATCGTCTATGAAAGACACGAAATACTCATAACAACCCCGAGTTTTAACATTCATCGGACCACAGAGGTCATAATGCACTAACTCAAGAGGCTCTTTAGCTCTATATCCTTTTCCACTAAAAGGACGTTTGGTCAGTTTGCCTTCAAGGCATGACTCACATACTGGCAAAGAGTTTTCTTCCAACTCGTTTAGAAGTCCACTCTTCACTAGTTTCTCAATCCTATTGAGATTAATGTGGCCTAACCGTAGATGCCAAAGATGGGCATTTTCTTTGGAGAAATTTTTGCTTTCTTAGTTCGTGTTTCATGAGCTTTTAACAATTCATATTCAAAATACTTTTAACCGAATTGGGTTTTAAAACATACTGATTATTTTCAAGTGAAGTTTGAACAAATAACATTCACTTTGAAAGAAATAAACGCTTTATTTAATTCAAAAGAAATCTGAAATACAATGTTCAATTAAGCGGAAATAGAAACAAGGTTTCTAGTAAACCCCGAACTATGTACAAATTGTCTAACAATAAGTACGTCTGTCAAAATGCAACTTCACTGCGTCGATTGTTTGCAGCGAGACAAGCTCCCTGATCCAACCCGTAGAGTCACCTCACCCTCTCGCAATGTGCGCCAGATTCAATCCCTCGAAAAGAAGAACAAACGTGGTTAGTGGCGCCCGAATCTAATATCCAGAATAGTCATTACTCTCCACTAAACATGTTTCGCCACAAGTAAATCACATTTACCTTGGTTCTTCCTCTCGGCCAGAATTTCGACGATTTCTTTTCCAATGTCCGCTTCCATTGCGGTGAAACACTTTCCTTTCACTGCAACCTCCTTGACCTTCTTGCCCTTCCGGGCGCAAAATCTGGCTCGATTTTACCCCTCTTCATCCTCTTCTTCCCCTTTCGGGCGTGAAGGAGCAATGATTTTGTCCTGCAGGTCGAACCCCGTGTGATAAGACTCAGAGGCAACATTTGCCTCGATTCCTTGACCATGTTCAGGGACTGGAAATTCTGTAGCTCATTAAGGAGGGTAGTCGATTGTAGCTAATTTTGTTCATAACAAAGACATTGCTCTGGCCCCAAGGAAACTCTTCTAAGAAGAGTCTCCATGATAAAATCGACTGCTCGACTCGTCGATCGAAGCCCCATTCATCTCAAACCGAGTTAAAACGGGTCATCATGTCTAGAACATATTCACGGACAGATGACCCCTCTTTCATCCGAGCGTTGAAAATGTATTTGAGCGAGTCATGCCGGACTTGAAAGGACTGTTGTCCAAACATTTCCTGCAAGGACTCCATGATTTCCTAGCGAAACCATCGACTCATGCTTCTTTGCCAAGACATCAGACATGCTGGCAATTATGTAGACCTTGGCCTTTTCATTGGCCCTGATCCATCGATCGTACGTATCGCGAACAACTCGCGATGCGGTCGCGCCCTGAATCTGAGGACACTCCTCAGATAACACGAACTTTATGTCGTTAGTTACCAATATTGTATTGATGTTGTTTTTCCAGCTTTGGTAATTATCTCCCACTAACTTATCGGAAGAAAGTAAAGCTATAATAGCGCTAGACATTTTTAGCTGAAAATTTAAGAAAAACTTTGTATTAGTCTCGCAAAAAACCTTTTGAAAACCAATCTAATTTTAGCAAAAAATATTTCATGATCCCTAGGTCATTCAAAATTTTGCAATGATACCCTAAAGGTTTAGAATGACTGCCACCGAAGGGTGAACTGAACATTCCTCCTCTAAGACGAGACTTTCTCGATAAAACCCTAATCCCAGAATAACTCTTATTCCATTAGGCATCCAATTACCATTGTTCAGTCAAATTCATTAACACTTAACGAATTCTGTGAGTGTCACCCTCAATCTTTAAGTTTCCAAGTATCTGTCCTAACAATAGCCACCGAAGGGTGAACTAAGAAGGAAAACTAACCAGGAAACTGTATCCCTTTCGGGAATTCACTGTGTTCCGACTCTCATTATCATGCCCTCCGAAGGGATTGTCTGATCCAGGCCAAACTAGCAGACAGATCATGAGTGTCTCACGGTGTGAATCGAAAGAAGAGACCGTGGGTCTCGTTTTCACAAGTCCCGCTCCCACTCACTATAAGTACTCTCTCCATCCACGATGATATTGACCTATACAAATGCCATCCGAAGGGGGACGCTCCCATTTGCGCCACGAGGCCGAGCATAGATCTCACGATGTGGACTTAAAAGAGATTTGTGGTTGGAAATTGAAATGTATCTCATACACTATATTTCCTCCCACTCAGTACTTTAATTTTAATAGGGATTGACCTAGATAAACCGGCTAAAATTTACCTAAGTCTACCAATATAACTCTTATATGGTATTTTGCCTAAGTCTATAATCACATTATTAACTTAGGTCTATGTGAGAAAATTAATTAACACTTAATTAATCTACAGCGCTCACGTAAATATAATCTAAGAATCTCCTGGACGAATTCACTCCCGTGTCGGTTTGCGTAGTAGTGTTCCAATGGCGTCAACTTAAATACCCCAGCCTTAGACAAAACCTTCCTTAGACAGAGTTACTAATCAGTCTCCATTCAAAGATTATATTTGATTTCCTAAATTTCAAATCTAATTAGAAAAATAGAAAACCTAAGTATAATTATGCAAGTTCTAAACACTTTAAAACTAATAAATAACTTAGGTTGCATGCATTTCTATGTTATAGTGTTTGAACATTCATCACATGAATAACTATATACTATAACATAATTATCATTCATCATAGGAATATAAATGCATGAGCATACTTTAATCTAAAAAATATAACACTTATATTAATTAAATTAAATATGCATTTAATTACATTATAACTCTTATAATATAACCTATCATGCAAACTATATTACAACTCTTATAATATACATGATGCATGAATATGTTTAACCTAAGGTGGGATTTTAAAAACTATATGACATACATTATGCACATAGAAATTATTTAAAAATATACATCTCATGCATAAAATAATTAAATAGCAAAATTGGACCGGTTTTTGGCACCTAGGGGCAATTATTTAATTAAATAAAATTAATATAACAATTATATTAATAATATTTAATAAAATAATTAAATAAGTAAAATAAAACGTTTTAATTAAAAAAAACTGAAAAATTAAAATAATAAACGAAAAAACGTATCACGTTTGCGCGTTATTAATCTCCAACGTTATAGACACGTTGCAGCGCTCGCCGCACGCCGCAACGTTGAGCCGTTCTCAACGCCATCGTCTTCTCGCAGCCACCGATCGCAGGACGGCGTTGAGACGCCGTTGTGCGCGCGTCTCAACGCCATCGACATAACAAAGATCGTTTTCTTGCTTTGTTTTTCGTCCGGTTTTTCGTCTGTTTCTGCTCCGATTTCTTCACAGCAACTCTTACCACGAACGACCCGGACTTACAGACTCGATTTACAACAAAATTGTCCAAAACAACGGGTCCTTACATTGATCTCATCAACATAATTGTAAATCTAATCTAGTGCCAAAAACCGAAAATATCCATTTCGCAAACCAAACATTCATCTCATGAAAATATGGTAAAATACCCACCTAAATCTTAATAAAACAGTGCATAGATGAATGACCATCGAAATGGCTCTGATACCAATTGAAGGGAATGAGAATCCGCACAAATGTGAAGACGACATCGAATCATCATGGTATCATCATGCTACATGCTTATTAAAAATGATCTAACTATTAGATCTAGGCTAAACATGCTGAAATTTTACAACAAGAAGAAAAACACTTACTTGTTGTAGACCAATTCAGCAAACTCTCCTTGTTAATCACGAACTCTTCGTGCTCCTCGATCTCTACAAACTCTTCCACGATAAGATCCCAAACACTACCAATTGATCTTCTTGGTTGTTCTCTTTTGGAGAAGGGAAGTTGGTGGGAACTTTGTGTTTTGGAAAGAGATGAGAAAATTGAGAGAGAAGAGAGAATTTCACTTAGCTTCCAAAGCTTAGTTTAGGTTAGGTTAGGTTTTTTTACCAAAAGCCTTTTGCAAAGGAGTTTAAATAGTGGAATGATGAAGTTCACAACTTCATTTTATTACCACTTTACCACAACCATATGTTATGTAATTCTAATTTACATAATTATATAATATAAGATATCTCATATCTTATGTTGCAAATCTCATTTGCAATAATTGTGGATTTAATTGAATCACATTCAATATATTTTCTCTCTATCAATTTCTCCAATTAGCCTTTAATTCAACAATTAGGCTAAGATATAGTTTATTATGAATCTCATTCATATTAAACTATATATTATATCATCTTCATGATATAAATATTCTTAAAGTGAAATTGAACACTTCAATTTCATACCAAAACATTAACCCTTCTTTTATCCCAGATTGAGCCAACCAAGGGACCTAATGGACCTACATTGACGGGCTCCAATGATTTGATGTTAACCAGACATACTCTTTTACCCGGTCAACAAATGTTCATTAGCTACAGTAACACTCCACTAAAGCCTGTAGTTGTGCTCCCATGAATGTAGAATATTACGTGTCCACCGATATAACCAATGCCTATGAGTCGACCTTTCACAAGTTGTTCGTGAGACACTACCAAGTTAAATTACCGCTTTACCCTCGTGTCTCACATCTTGTTCCTTAAGTCCCCACACTCCTCTAATGAACAACATATTGTGATGGTCCAACCATACACAACACCCTTCTCGAGCCGGTGAGAAGGTGGGCGCCGTTGTCCAAGCCACGGAGACAAAGACTTAAGGGAACAACCCTCTAGATTCCCTATAGGCGAGAACGAGTGAATTCCATCTCGCGTAATTAGGTTCCCAACTCTCTCTCTTGGTTGCATCATTTGAGAAGATAGGCATATTGGGCGAGTAACCAAGACCACCCTCACCCGTACTAGTCAAAGGACGCACTTCGCATGCATGTGGAGTCCGTAATACGCTTAGGATTCGTGTCGAGTCACTAATGGTCATCTACGAATTTATTAGTCTTTCACAACAACGATGTTATATCGATAAGTCTAATAATTCATGGTCCGATCTTGTACAATCTCATTGTACAGATGCCCCCACTCGCATGTCAACCACATGAACGAGTCGATCACCTCGTTTGTATCTACTACAAAGCGGGCCGCATCCACAATGTATCCGAGGATTAGGTCTCCAACCCCATCCTTATCTCAGAGGACCGTTCGGGTCATTAACTCGAACGTGATCCTCCTTGTGTCTCAACTACACACCGTTCAAGTTCTAGTTCTCTCATATATTCAATGACCCTGGAGCTTAGTTTATTGAAATGGTTTAAAATATTTCCGAGATACAAAGTGAAGAAATGAATAACTCTTATTAATTTCAAAACAATATTTTACAACCACGAGATTAGGACAGAAATCCCAACAGATATAAGCATGTTGCATGATGATACCACGACGATTCGATCGTCTTCCGCTGCGCGGGGATTCTCATTCCCTTCAGCAAGACATTAAGGGCTGTTTGGGGCGCAGGTTCGGAATCAGAATCCTAGAGGGTTTGTTCTGAGGGGTTCTGGAGCCTGGGAATTAGAAAACTGTGTTTGGGGTGCAGTGTTCTGAAGTCTGGGAATTAGAAAACTGTGTTTGGGGTGCAATGTTCTGAAGCCTGGGAATCAGATAGTTGTGTCTTGGGTGCAGTTTTCTGAACTCAAGGTTTGGTACAATTTTGTTTTACCTTTTTTCTTTTAGCTATTTTGTTCCTTTTAAATTTTTGTAATTGATCTTATGTGAATTGTAGAAGTTAATGTCTAACAAGGATCAATTTTTTGAGTAACTTTTCCATGAAGCTTTCAATTTAGGTAGTTGTTGAGGAATAAAAAAAGAGTTTTAAACCTTTAGAACAATTTTTAGCATTTAGACCCAACTCAACTATTCGGGTTGCAAATATCTTCAACCCAACGAATTGGATTTTTTAACCCAACGAATTGGGTTGGGTCGATTGGATTTTTTGGGTCAGCAGGTATTTTGAACACCCCTACGACGAGTTTACACATACAGATACATCGCCCAAAAGTGTTGCAACTAACATGAAACAAAAGAACATAAAACACCTTTGTGCGAAATAAAAAAATTATTTCATGTTTTCTAACTTTTAAAAAATAAATTACAAAATTGAGCCATTTGAGTGTACATTAAAAAAAAATACCAAGTTTTTTTTTAATAAAAATTTCACAAAGTTCAAAGGTCTTTGAGAGTAGCATAAAAATTGTTTATTAGCCATTTTTAGTTTTATTTTAACCTTTTAAAAATTGACTAGATTGTCGAATTGTTGGAGTGGTCAAGTTGATGAGGTAGTATGATTGTCGAGGTGGTCGTTAGATTTTTTGTTGTCGGTGGTCATGGGGTCGTCGGAGTTGTTGTTGAAAAGGTCGTTGAGGCAGCCATCAATGGTTGCTAGTTGTCGATGTGGTCGTCAGAGTAGTCGTTGTCGATGGTCGCCGGAGTTGTCACTGAAGTTGTGTTGTCGAAGTGGTGGCTAAAAAATGGTAACGACAAATGAAAGAGCAAATGAGAAACCAAGTGGTTGCAAGAGGTAACCGTCAACGGTGGTTGAGTCCCTGGTGTGGTCATTGTAGTTGTAGTTGTCGTTGTCGGGTGATCGCTGGAGTTGTTATCGGAGTTATTGTCGAAGCGGTCACCGATAATGAAAACCGAAAAAAAATTGAAGAGCAAATGGAAAATCAAGTGTTTTTCGGAGGCAGTCGTCAGCGGTAGTCGAGTCGCTGGTGTGGTCGTCGGAGTTGTCGTTGTCGATGGTGTCGGGTGGTCGCCGGAGTTGTCACCAGAGTTTTTGCCAAAGTGGTCGTCGGTACGGTCGTCGGAGTTATCGTTATCGGTGGTTGTTGAGTGGTCGTCGGAGTTGTCACCGGAGTTGTTGCCAAAGTGGTCGCCGGTGCGTTCGTTGGAGTTATCATTGTCGATGGTCGTCGGGTGGTCGTCGGAGTTTTTATCAGAGTTGTCGTTGTCGATGGTCGTCGGAGTTTTTACCGAAGTTGTCGAAGTAGTCGACAAATGGATGAGAAAAATATTGAACAAATTTCATGAGATTACACTATTGTAACCCATGGGGTTGTATTGTTGTAACCCATGGGAATGGGTTTCAAAACCAAGGATTTGGAACACCTTGCTTCAAACATGAGTTTGGATTCGGATGCCAAACCCATCCAAATCCAAACCCATGGGCCAAATACACCCTAAGCAACTTCTTTGTGTGTTTCCCTTAGACTTCTAGGTCATTCTCATATCAGACTTCTAAGAGTTTTGACAACTTTTCTCTAATCTAAGTTTCTTTCTCTCGAGTTCACTTAAACCAACAAGATCAAAGAATTGAAGAACGAATTGCCAAAAATAAATAACAAAACATAGTTCAATACATAAGCAAATAAGTTTTAAACATGCAATTCAAATCCTAGCTACAACGTTTAGCCACACTAAATCACAATAAAACCAAGCTAAAGTTATAGAAACATCTTTAAACGGTGTTACAATCTAAAAGAAAGAGAAAATAAACTTATGTGTCGATGTCGGTCTCTCGTCTCCGAACTCTCGTCACGATCTCGAACCTTTACAAATGCTTTGGCTCCCAAGTAATGTTCTGTTCTCTCCTCTTGAATAATGTATTTTGAATCTAGGGTACAATTTCTATCAATTTCGACTCCCATTGCAATGGAAACAACATGTTGAATTTATAGGGTTAACGACACAACGTTGCAACGCTAGGGACAACATTGCGATGCTGTGCCCTTATGCGACATAAATTATGGAAAGTCTCGACGGTGTTGCAATGCTAGATAGTAGCATTGCAACGCCCTCGCCACGGTTCTTCAATATTATTTTCTTATCGATATAGCGTTGTGACACTACAAAGCAGCGTTGGAACGCTACCTGCACGGATCCTCAACGCATAAAATCTGCACGGACGGCGTTCTAACAATGTGCAGGGCGTTGCAACGCCTTCACCTTGGGTCAATTGCTAGGTTTATCCACTCTTCTTCTATTTGATGTTATTTTCAGCTCCAAAACCCCTGATTTGATCCAGAGTGATCCAAAATATCTACAAATGTCTTGTTTAAGCTCTCTTCTTAAAATTAGATGATAAAAACATATAATTGCACCGAAATTAACATGAAAACTAGCAATAATTAAGCGTAAGGATAGCACATTTTGTGTGCTATCAAACACCCCCAAACTTAAACTTTTGTTAGTCCCTAACAAAAACAGAATTAAACATGAGATTGTTCTTGTACATACATTTGATTCAAGCCTCAGAGAATTAAAAGGAAAGTTTTGCAATCAGAGAAAACAATCAAACATAATACTTCAACAGGTAATTTAAAATTCTTCCTAAGTGTTCCTACGTGTGTGTGTGATTAACCTATGTTCCTTTTATCTTTACTAAGCCCAGATCAACTTTATTAAGCTCTCCATTTAACTTCCCCCTACACTAGTCATAATTACTAATCCTTGAGTCTCCCCACATTCAAGAAATAAGCAACTTTATTCAGCACTTACTCACTTTTTATCACTTTTTCTATTTTCTTCTCTTTTTTTTTGTGCAAGGACACTAGCTTTCACACATCCACTACAGGGACCCTTACCTAGAGCACTCGCTCAATGAGTGGCCTAACTGATCAAAGTGAAGGTAGCTCTTTTTGTCCTCACGATTTTTTTCTATATAAAAAAAAAGCAAAACAAAAGCAAAACAAAACAACTCTAACACATAATGCACAGATTTTAAAGAGCGTACACTTCATATTGTCATTCACCCTATCTTGCAGTTTAACTCTCAATTCAGTTCTTAGACCTATCGAGGTGACATCAAACTTCTAAATCTAATAACTTTGTTCTAAGCATTTCAAAACTACAGGAACACATGCTATGTGCATAATAGTGCAGGAAAAACTCAAGAAAATTTTTAAATTAACTCGAATTCATATCATGCTCTCAAGTTTCAGCAGAATCACAAAAATTTTCAATTAAATATCATCCTAGGCTATCATAATCATACTTATGCATAAGATCAATCAACAATTGAACATATACTCAGGACAACCACAACAGATAAACACATACACCCCCAAACATAAACTAAACATTGTCCCCAATATTTTCAAAATAAGCTCAAAGAAAGTAAGAAGGGTAAGAGTGAACAATATTGTCTTGAGTGATGGAGATCATTATTATTTCCTGAATTCCTTGGATAGCCAAGACACGTGAGTTGAAGTTCCATTGAACGGGAGCATGGGTTTCGACGAGGGGTGGCATCAACAACAACCTAATAAAGCAAAACAAACTAATAAGTAAACAAACAACTAACACAAAAACTCAAAAGAAATAACAAAGAACTAAAACTTAAAACTTGGGTTGCCTCCCAAGAAACGCTTTCTTTAACATTTTTAGATAGACTGTACTCCCTCAATGTGCCTCTTTCCTTTTCTGTAGAGCTCGAATTGTTACATTAATCCGGCTCATCTGGGTCTCGATATTCTTTATGGCAACTCCATCACTGGTCACTACGCCAGTTAGACTGGTGACTGCATTCTCCAGCTGGTGGGACCTATTTCTGGATTCAGCAATAAAGTTGTGCACTGTTTCTTCCAGAGATGGCTTCCTCTCAGATGTAGAAGCATACCGTGTAGGAGGATTCAACACATTTTTATTGTTAGCAAAAGAGAAATTTTCATGATACCTCAAACCTGGATTATAATGTGTTGGAAAGGTATTTTGAGTCTGGTTTCCTCCATAAGTGTTGTTGTAAGCCCTAAACTCTATTTTCTTTTATCATTTTGCACTCGTACATGATGTTTTGAAATATGCAAAATGTTATAGGTTGCACTAAAGGATGTCATGATCAGATTTGGAAATCTATTGAATTGGGAGCTACAATGTGTTAAAAGCTTCATAAGGAGATAGGTAAGCCATTGAAATAAGCATATTAAAAGTTGAATTGAAGTAAGTTAAAAACATTATCAAATTGGGGAAATTTTAGGTGCAATATGTATTGAATGGAAGATCTTATACCTCACAAACTTAGGATAAGTTGGCTAAATGCTTAGGGTTTATTTACTTACTTATTTTGGTGTTTTAAAAAGGGGGTTATGATGTAAACATGGTAGTAGGAGCTGGCAAAAGGAGGTGAAGCCTCGAAGTTAAGTTATCAAGTAGGTACTGTCAAATTCGTAGGAAAACAACAAGCTGCTGGAAAATGGGTCATCTTCAAACGATCATATCTCTTAATTTACTGAGCCAAATTTGATTCTTTTTTAGTAAAAGACTCAGAAATTGAGTTTAGAATACGAAAATGATCGGCTTTTGTGAAAATACGAAGAGGAAGAAAGAGAAAAGTGCAGAACAGTGAGAGGTGTTCAAAGTTCTCGGGTAGCAGAACAGTGTGACGAGATCAGTCTCTTTGGAGCTCATGAGGAGGAATTAGAAGTTGCAATTTTGAGGTAAGTAAGCTAAGATGTTGTACTTGAGGTTATCAAAAAATATTGGGTGGTTGTGTTGATAAATTTTTAGAAACCCAAGCTGAAAATTGAACCTGAAATTTTAGGTGCAAGGGAAAAACTGCTAGCAAGAGATTGAAGGAGATCTTCTTCCATTTCTATATACTTTACAACCAAGTGTGTATAGCTATTCTTAATTGAGTTATGGGACAGAATTAGATTTTTTTTAAGGTGCATAAGGAAAGTAATTAATGTTACTAATTTCATTTTCAGGGCAAACGGAGATAGGAATAGCTTATAATCCTTGGAACTCTTTTGGTAATTGTGATTGACTCTTTTTAGAACTATACTTGACCTTTGTTTTTCCTCAAAAACATAAATGTTGATCATTGAATCTTGCTGGAATTAATTATGTATAGTTTCATGGAGTTTTTAACATAATATTCTTGAGGGAACCTAAGCATGTTTTTAATTAGTTTGTAACTATAAATCAAAGTATGGAAACTAAATTATGGAAGTATGATTTCCTCTAGAGAATGCCTTGTGTAAATCCACTTGGGAACATGTTTAGAAAATAATATGCAAATGTTGAGAAATTGTTGTATGTATTATTAAAACATGATTTCCACGGTATACAAATTATGCCCATGTTTGTTGTTAACCCCTAATACTGAAGGACATTTGAGAAGGTACTTAGGGGGGAAGGAATCATGATTTCCCGATACTGAAGGACAATGAGAAGGTATTTGGGTAGTAAATGGTCTTACCTTAATACTGAAGGACATAGAGAAGGTATTAGGGGAAACCAAAGTGCCAATGGCATTCCACGTGCACGTGAGACAGGTATGAACGTTATTGGTATAAATATAACTCTACCACCGTTAAGGATCGAAAGTTGTATCATGCCAAGAGTTTTATTGTATTGAGCTACTACATTATTGATCTATCTACCCTCAATATAGTAATACATTATGAGTTTTATGCTATACATTAGTCGTGACTTAAACCTGTAAATTGAAAGCTTGATTATGTTTACAAACAAATGTTAAGTTATTTTCTACTTATAGTCTGCCCATTATTATGTTTCACCTTTGAGCTTATAATGTTTTAAAAATAGACACTCACTGGGCTTCCCAGCTCACGTATTCATTATGTTTACTCTTCCCGTGTGAGCGAGTTCAGTTCCCTGCTTAGCCTTGACAAGACCTGTTTGCCACCACGCCGTTTTAGCTCCTTGTATATACACTTTCTTATGCATATGGTTTGTAGTGAAAACATATTAGTTGGGTTGTAATAAACTTGAAGGCTTTATGACTAGCTAAAGAACATAGTAATGGAAGTGAATGTGTCGTGCTTATATGTGTATTCAATGTTCAATCTTGCTTATTCAAACGTGTTGTGTTGCGTTTAATTTTTAGATAAGTCTTGGGTTAGTCAAGGAGAGCCAGTAAGAGAGTTGGTTATCTCTGTCTTTGCATCTCTTCCGAGGTTAAGCAAGTAAGCTGAGAGGGGGTGTGTCAGTTGCTTCTATTGTTCAGATAATGTATTTGCTCCATATTAGATTCTCCATTGGGATGAGAGCATTTAGAGGGTACAACTGTTTGGGGTGATCCTGCAAATTTTTTTAGAGCATGAGTGAGGGATGCCATCTGAGATTTGAGGGAAGTTACCTCATCCAATTGATACAATCCAATTACTTGTTTAGATCTGTCGTCGTCTGTGAGCCGCTGGTAGCTGGCATTTGACACTTCCTCTATGAGGGTACGTGCTTCTGGCACAGTCTTCGCCATGAAAGCCCCTCCAGCAGTGGCACGAGAATGGTCCTGGTCTTACCTGCATGTCCATTATAAAATAATTATACCTGGAGCCAATCTCGGTAACCATGTTGTGGACATCTCCTGAGCATGTCCTTATAGCGGTCCCAGGCCTCAAATAGTTGTTCTCCCTCCTGCTTCCTGTATGTTCCTATCTTAGTCCTTAACTTTGTGGCTTTTATAGGTGGAAAGAATTTGGTCATGAAAGCTTGGGCTAACTCCTCCCAAGAAGAGACGTTAGCAAATATTATTGGCAGAAATCCAATTTAATTTAACTCTACCACATATTTCAAGAAAGTTTTGCAAATGTGAGTTTGGGTCCTCTATGGCTTGCCCTTTAAAAGCACTTTCTCTAACCATCTGGATAAACCCTGTTTTCAGTTCAAAATTATTAGCATTTATAGGGGCATGGACAATTTCAGCCTGCTCAGAATTAAACATACGTTGGAAATACTCTCTGATGGGTTTTAGGGTTGTTGACTAGCTCCTTATCTGTCATTGTCTGAATTTTAGCTCTCCCTTGCCTTAGGAGTCTCCTGCAAGTCCACTCAATCTCAGGATCAAAAGAGTGCAAGTTTGCAGCTCTATCCTTGGGCATACACCTTGAGGTACCAAAAAGAACCAAGAATTAGACAGAAAAAAAGAAAAGGAAAGAAAACATAAAAAGAAAGAAAACAAATAAGGAAAATTACAAATAAGGGGAAAACACACAAACACTTTAGTCTAAAATTTTGAATTTTCTCCTAATATCAATTAATCTAACTAATCGTCATCCCCCAACAACAATGCCAAAAACTTGGTGTGTGAAATGATATTGCAATACCGCAAGTGTACTGGTAAAGTTTTAGTATAGTGATTTTCGAGTTCCAAGTATCACCCTTGGGAATGGGTTTCTAGATTAATTAATTACCAAGATACTAATTCTCGATTTTAGCTAAAGTAACAAAACGTCAAAGACAAAAAGATAAAGAAACATTAAAACTCGAATATGATACAATTGAAGGAAATTGACTTCACAAGTTAAAACCTTATTTACACATGCAATGAACCAACATAATGAATTTATAAACAAGAAGTGAAGATACTCAAGAAAATCTCTCGATTCATAATGAGCCTTGCACACACGATAAATCCTAAAGTTTCCTTATGAATTTTAAAAGCATGCACGACATTAAGGAACTTGTTTATGTGTTTTCGTTAGAATTCTCGGTCATTCACATGCCAGACTTCTAAGAGTTTTGACAACTTTGCTCTAATCTAAGTTTCTTTCTCTCGAGTCCACTTAAACCAACAAGATCAAAGAATTGAAGAACGAATTGCCAAAAATAAATAACAAAATATAGTTCAATACATAAGCAAATAACTTTTAAACATGCAATTCAAAACCTAGCTACAACGTTTAGCCACTCTAAATCACAATAAAACCAAGCTAAAGTTATCGAAACGTCTTTAAACGGGGTTACAATCTAAAAGAAAGAGAAAATAAACTTAAGTTTCGATGTCGGTCCCTCGTCCTCAAGCACCCGTCACGGTCTCGAACCTCCACAAATGCTTTGGCTCCCAAGGAATTCTCTCTTTTCTCGTCTTGAAGAATGTATTTCGAATCTAGGGTACATTTTCTATCAATTTCGGCTCCCCTTGCAATGGAAACAACATGTTGAATTTATAGGGTTCAACGCTAGGGACAGTGTTGCGACGTTGTGCCCTTATGCGGCATCAATTATGGAAAGTCTCGGCGGTGTTGCAATGTCGCTACCTTAAGCGCGCATCTTCTATCGAACAAGCGTTGCAACGTCCTCGCCACGGTTCTTCAATATTGTTTTCTTATCGAGATAACATTGCGACGCTGCAAAGCAGCATTGCAACGATACCTACACGGATCCTCAACGCAAAAATCAGCATGGACGACATTGCAACGCTCTGTAGGGCGTTGCAATGCCATCACCTTGGGTCAATTGCTAGGTTTATCCACTTTTCTTCTATTTGATGTTATTTTCAGCTCCAAAATATCCCGATTTGATCCCGAGTGATCCAAAATATCTCTAAATTTCTTGTTTAAGCTCTCTTCTTGAAATTAGATGATAAAAACACATAAATGCTCTGAAATTAACATGAAAACTAGAAATAATTAAGCTTAAGGATAACACATTTTGTATGCTATCACTTCTGTTGCGGGATCAAATCCTATCAAACTTCACGAGATGGAATTCACTCGTTCCCGACCTAGGGACACTAGATGGGTTGTTCCTTTAAGTACTGACTCTAGGGCTTGAACAACGGGGCTCCACCCTCTCACTGGCCCGAGAGGGATGTTGTTTATGGTAGGACCATAAACAAGTTGTTCATTATAGGATCAATGGTACTTAAGGTGCAAGAGGTAGGCACACGGGTAAAACGTTAATTTGACCTAGTTGTTACTATAAACGACCTTTGAAGGGTCGACTCATGGACATTGGTTATATCGATAGACACAACTTGTCCTACAGTGAGGAGAGTGCAACTACGAGGCTATAATGGAGTGACCCCGTAGGCGGAGAAGCGCAGTATGTTCTAGGTATCCAAATTGCCTTGAACCGTAAGAACAAAACGCTAGCCATGTCTCAGGCGTCTTATTTTGACAAGATGTTGGTACAGTATAAGATGCAGAACTCCAAGAAGGGCTTGTTGCCTTTCAGGCATGGGGTTCACTTGTCTTAGGAACAGTGTCCTAAGACACCTAAAGAAGTTGAGGATTGGAGACAAATCCCTTATGCTTCAGTTTTAGGGAGCCTTATGTACGACATGCTGTGTACTAGGCCCGAGATTTGTTATGCAGCTGAGTTTGTTAGTAGGTAACAATCAAATCAAGGATTAGATCACTGGACAACCGTTCAGGCAATCCTCAAGTATCTTAGGAGAACGAGGGACAACATGCTTGTGTATGAAAATAGGAAATTTGATCCTTACGGGATACACAAACTCTGACTTTTAGAACGATAAGGATTCTAGGAAATCGACATCAGTGTCAGTGTTTACTCTTAACGAAGGAGTTGTAATATGAAGAAACATCAAGCAAGGATACATCGCAGATTCCACAATGGAGGTCGAGTGTGTAGCAACTTGTGAAGCAACTAAGGAGGCGGTTTGACATAGGAAGTTCAAGATGGATTTGGAAGTTGTTCCAAATATGAACTTGCCAGTCACCTTGAGTTCTGATAACAGTGGTGCAGTAGCCAACTCGAGGGAACCTCGGAGTCATAAGAGGGGCAAGCACATTGAACGGAAGTATCACCTGATACGGGAGATTGTGCATCACGGAGGCGTGACCGTCACAAAGATAGCTTCAGAGTACAATGTTGTTGATCCGTTTACAAAGGCTCTCACGGTTAAGGTGTTTGAGGGTCACTTAGAGAGTCTAGGTCTACAAGTGATTCCTAACTGGGGCATGTAGGAGTATTGTAAAAGGGGTATTCAATGCCCTAGTTTATTGTATTGTTGCATTTGGGAAATGTATATGTACTCCACAAACTTTAGTTCAATTGGGAGTTTGTCGGGGTGTATGCCCTAGACTCGTGTCGTTTGTAACATTTTGATGTTTATAAATAAAAGTTATTTTTCTATCAAACCTTGTATCTTGTATTTGAAACTTAATCAAATAAACTAATCTTTAGGGTCATTCATGTTTATGAGAGCTTGAACGGTGTGTAGTGGACACACGGTAGGATCACGTTCGAGTAAATGACACGAATGGTCTACGGTATATGGACAGGGTTGGGAACCTCATCCTGGTAACACTATGGATGAGACCCACTTTGTATTTGATTCAAATGAGGCGATCCAACTCGTTCATGTAGTTGACATGCGAGTGGGGGCATCCAGTGCAATGAGATTGTACAAGACCGGACTGCGAATTATTAGACAAACTGATGCAACACCGTTAACAGTTTAGGATTAATAAATTCGTAGATGACCATTAGTGACTCGACCTTAATCCTAAGCATGTTACTGCTGGGGTTTGTGCCCTAAAACTCGTAGTTTGTAATTTTGTTATAATTATTGTAAAAAAGTGTTATTATTTCAATAAAGAGTTATTGTTCGTTATTTACGATATTGCCCTTATTTTAACTCTAAATCCAATAAAGTAAACATCCAAGGTGTAAAATGTATCTTGAACTGAATGTAGTGTACATATAAAGGATCTTGGTTCGAGATACATCCTAAAGGGTCTATAGTAACAGGATAAGGTTTGGGTACCTTACCACCCTGGTAAGACTATGGATGTGACCCGCTTTGTATATGATACAAACACTGTGATCCTAACGTGTTCATGTAGATGACATGTGAGTGGGGATATCCTATGTTATGAGATTACATAAGACCGGACCGCGAAATAGTAACCAGTAGATATAACTCCGTTGACTAGCTAGGTTTCTATTTCACTAGGATGACCTAGGCAACTTGATCTCAATCCTGAGCAGGTTACAAACTCCTGTTCGCGAGGGATTGTCCTTTGACTAGTATGGGTGAGGGTGGCAAGATTCACCGACTCAATATGCCTACCTTCTTGGGGACAAGACCGAGTGAGCAGCTGGGGACTTAGCCTAGAAAGATGGAATTCACTCTTTCCCGCCTACTAGGGTAAGTAGATGAATGTTCCGTTAAGTGGTGTCTCCAGGACTTGAACAAAGGGCCTAACCCTCTCATTGGCCCGAGAGGGACTTCTGTTTGTTGGTAGGACCACAAACAATTTATTCATTAGAGGAGCACTGGTACTTAAGGTACAAGATGTAACCCAAGGGTAAAACGATAATTTGACCCAACTGGTGTTACGAACATTCGTGAAGGATTGACTTGCTGTTATTGGTCAATATTTATGGACACAGAAATATATATACAGTGAGAAAAGTGCAGCTGCGGGACTTTAGTGGAGTGTTCCCGCAGATAACGAATGTTGATTAGGAGGTTAATGAGATAAATCGAGTAATCTCGTATCGTTCGAGCTTCTGATCTGTAGATCCATTAGGTCCACCTTCTAGCTCGTAAAGGGTTCTTAGATCGTTTGAATTTTAAATGTTCAAATTCATTAGGGAATAAATTTAATGTATATAGATACGATATAATATAAAGTTTTGGAACTATATATTATAAATTTAATGTGAATATGATTCATATTAAATTATATGAGAGAATTAAATATTTGAAAGAGTTCAAATATTAATTTAAATGTCAATGTGACTCATATTTGAAAACTGTAGGTTAAAATTAAATGTGCATAAGATGTACATTAAACTATAGGATAAAGGGTAAAATGATTAAATGTGATTTAATCATTTAATTAACTAATGCGATAATTAAATTAAATATGATTTAATTTAATTTAATTAATTAATATTTTATTATTAATTAATTGAGAACGTGTCAAGATGACACGTTCCCACCACTCCCCAATTCTCTCTCGATAGGGAGTGGGAAGTTACCCAGAGAGCTCCTCTTCTCCTGGTGAGAAGGGGATGATCGATGATATTTCCATTTGTGCAATTTGGTGAATTGCTGCTTAAAAATTCTCTCTCTCAATTTCCCTCACCTTCCAACTGTTGGAGACCTTCCCATCGAGGTTAGATCTAAGTAGAACTCAGAGGATAGGAGGTTTTCCTGTTGGTAGTGTCCTTCTTGGAAAAACAGAGGAAGTTCTTATTTGCTGTTGTTGTGCAATTAGAGCAAAGAGTTGTTGTCGATTTGACCTACAAAGGTAACTAAACTTTTTCTTTTAGTTTATATTATTCACAGCATATGTTTGCATGTCTAGAATCCATGCCTAATTACACTAGGATTTGTTTGCTTATTCCTTGTAATTTTACCCAATGTATTGGTATTTGTATTAAGCCAAAACAAACAAGCTTTTCGATCTTTTAAACACATTTCCGCTATTCAAGGAGATCGGATCTCCATCAGTTACAGACTCTTGTCTGTGAGGGGTTGTCCTTTGACTTGTACGGGTGAGAGTAGGCCAGAGTTGTCATTCAATATGCCTACCTTCTAAGGGGTAGAACCACGTGGGTAGTTGGGAACTTAACTTCGCGAGATGGACTTCACTCGTTCCCGACCTCGAAAAACTAGATGGGTTGTTCCCTTAAGTGTTGACTCCATGGCTTGAACAACGAGGACCCACCCTCTCAATAGCCCGAGAGGGACGTTGTTTGTGGTAGGACCATAAACAAGTTGTTCATCAAAGGATCAGTGGTACTTAAGGTGCAAGAGGTAGGCATAGGGGTAAAACGGTAATTTGACCCAGCTGTGACTACGAACGACCTGTGAAGGGTCGACTCATGAGCATTGGTTATATCAATGGACACAACTTGTCCTACAGTAAGGAGAGTGCAGCTACAAGGCTATAGTAGAGTGACCCCGTAGTTAATGAATGTTGATTGATGGGATCAAAAAATTGGTCAGTTAATCTCGGATCATTGGAGCTCATGATCTGTAGGTCCATTAGGTCCCTCGGTTGGCTCAATTATGGAATTAATGAGGGTATAAAGTTTGGAGTGAAATTGAAGTGTTAAAATTTGATGGAGATCGGATCCCCTTGAGCAGCGGAAACGTGTGTTGGAATCGTAATTGCAAGTATATTTTTGTTGAACACAAATACCAGTACATTGGTGTAAAAACAGAGAATAAGCATACATTTCCTGATCTAATTAGGTATGGAACTAATCATGCAAACACATGTTGTTTAGTAATTAAACTAAAAAGACATAGGCGGTTACCTTGGTAGTTTCAATTCAGTAACTCCTTGCCAATTGTACAACAACTTAGCAACGTAGAGAAACTCCTCTGTTCTTTCTTCACCACAGGACACAACCAGTAGTGTAAACCTCCTATCCTCTGAGTTCTACTTAGATCTATTCCTTTGATGGGAAGGAATCCAACTTTTGGAGAAGAAAAAAGGGAAATTTGAGAGAGAATTTTCTTTTTGGCAATTTCACCAAATCACGCTGAATGAATCGATCAATCCATTCACATATCCCCTCTCCCTGTTAAATTGTCGACAAGGAGAGAAAGAGGGAAAGTGGGAACGTGTCATCCTGACACGTTCCCTTACTTAATTTAATAATTTAATAAATTAATTATAATTAATAATTAAATCATATTTAATTATAAATTAAAATTAATTTTAATTAAATCACATTTAACAAAAATTAAATTAAATATTATATATTTAATTATGATTAAATCATATTTAATCAACATTCCCTCTAACCTATAGTTTTAATTCACATCTAATGCACATTATAATTTAACTTATAGTTTTCAAATGTGAATCATATTCACATTTAAATTTAACATTTGAACTCTTTTAAATATTTAATTCTCTCATATAATTTAATATGAATCATAATCACATTAAATTTATAATATATAGTTCCAAAACTATATATTATATCGTATCTATATACATTAAATTTATTCTCTAATGAATTTGAACATTTCAAATTCAAACGATCTAAGAACCCTTTACGAGGTAGAAGGTGGACCTAAAGGACCTATAGATCAGAAGCTCCAACCATACGAGATTGCTCGGTTAATCTCATTAACCTCCTAATCAACATTCGTTAACTGCGGGAACACTCCACTAAAGTCCTGCAACTGCACTCTTCTCATTGCAGATATATTTCTGTGTCCACGGATATTGACAAATAACAGCAAGTCAATCCTTCACGAATGTTCGTAAAACCAGCTTGGTCAAATTACCGTTTTACCTCTGGGTTACATCTTGTACCTTAAGTACCAGTGCTCCTCTAATGAACAATTTGTTTGTGGTCCTACCAACAAACAGAAGTCTCTCTCAGGCCAATGAGAGGGTTGGGCCCTTTGTTCAAGTGGCGGAGACACCACTTAAGGGAACATTCATCTACTTACCCTAATAGGGGGGAAGGAGATTCCATCTTGTTAGGCTAAGTCCCCAGCTGCTGACTCGGTCTTGTCCCCAAGAAGGTAGGCATATTGAGTCGGCGAACCGGCCAATCTCACCCATGCTAGTAAAAGGACAATCCCTTGCAAACAGGAGTTCGTAACCTCCTCAGGATTGAGATCAAGTTGCCTAGGTCATCCTAGTGAAATAGAAACCTAACTAATCAACGGAGTTACATCTAGTGGTTACTATTTCGCAGTCCGGTCTTATGTAATCTCATTACATAGGATATCCCCACTCACATGTCATCTACACGAACACATTAGGATCACAGTGTTTGTATCATATACAAAGTGGGCCACATCCATAGTTTTACCAAGGTAAGGTACCCAAACCTTATCCCCTAATTATAGACCCTTTAGGTTGTATCTTGAACCGAGACCCTTCAGTTAAAGATACATTTTACAGCCTTGGTTGTTTAGTTTATTGGATTTAGGGTAAAAATAATGGCAATATTGTAAATAACGAATAATAACTGTTTATTGAAATAATAACACTTTATTACAATAATTAGAACAAAAATTACAAACTACGAGTTTTAGGGCACAAACCCTAACAAACTCTCACTTGAACTAAAACTCTAGTGGGGTACATCATAATCTAAAACAGTGGTTACAGAGATACAAATAGAATAAACTAGGGCATCCATATACCCATTACATATCTCTCACTTGCCCTAGATTAGCCTATGTACATGTCTCGTAGACCTAGACTCTCTAGATGACCCTCGAACACTTTAGCCGTGAGAGTCTTTGTAAACAGATCACCAATGTTGTGCTCCGAAGCGATCTTCGTGACTTTCACATCTCCTCGTTGTACTATTTCTCGTATCAGGTGATACTTCCTCTCGACGTGCTTGCCTCGCTTATGGCTGCGAGGTTCCGTCGAATTGGCTACAGCACCACTGTTGTCACAGTATAAGGTGATGGGAAATTCCATATTCGGAACAACTTCCAAATCACTAAGGAATTTCTTTAGCCAAACAGCCTCTTTAGTTTGCTTCACACAAGACAACATACTCGACCTCCATTGTGAGTCGTGATGCATCCTTCTTGATGCTTCGCCATACTATAGCTCCCCCGTTAAGGGTGAAAACTGATCCCAATGTGTATTTCCTAGAATCCTTATCGGTCTGAAAATCAGAATTAGTGTATCCAGTAAGGATCAAATCCTTAGTCCCATACACAAGCGTATAGTCCCTCGTTCTCCTTAGGTACTTGAGGATATTTTTAACTACGGTCCAGTGGTCTAACCCTCGATTGGATTGGTACCTACTAATTATTCTCACAACATAACAAATGTCTAGCCACGTGCACAACATAACATACATTAAGCTACCTACTGTAGTGGCATAGGGAATACGTCTCATATCCTCAACCTCTTGAGGTGTCTTAGGACATTGTTCCTTAGACAGATGAACTTCATGCCTGAAGGGTAATAAGTCCCTCTTGGAATTCTACATCGAATATCGGGCCAACATTTTGTCGATATAAGATGCTTGAGACAGAGCTAGCGTTCTGTTCTTGCGATTTCTAAAAATCTGAATCACAAGAACATACTGCGCCTCTCCCAAATCTTTCAATTGGAATTGAGTCGCCAACCAATTCTTTATGTCACTAAGGTATCCTACATCATTCCCAATGAGTAGGATATCATCCACATAAAGCACTAAGAAAGTTACTTTGTTGTTGATGATCCTCTTGTAAACACAAGGCTCATCAACGTTTTGGTCAAAGCCATAAGATTTGATCGCAATATCAAATCTTATGTTCCAAGATCTAGATGCTTGTTTCAACCCATAAATGGATCGATTGAGCTTGCAAACGTTTTGCTCCTAACCTTGGGATATGAGCCCTTCGGGCTGAGACATATAAATACTCTCGTCAAGATTACCATTCAAAAGGGTAGTCTTGACGTCCATTTGCCAAATCTCATAATCATAAAATGTGGCTATAGACAAGAGTATCCTAATAGACTTAAGCATAGCAACAGGAGAAAAAGTTTCCTCATAGTCAACCCCTTCCATTTGGGTAAAACCCTTTGCTACAAGTCTAGCCTTAAAGGTTTGTACCTTTCCGGCTGCATCTCTCTTTCTCTTGTAGATCCATTAACACCCTATGGGTCTTACCCCTTCAGGTTGGTCTACAAGTTCCCATACTGAATTGAAGTACATTGACTCCATTTCAAGGTCCATGGCTTTCATCCATTGGTCCTTGTCTACGTCATTCATTGTCTGTCTATAAGACAATGGATCTTCTACGCCGTCATCAGGTATAATGACTTGAGTTTCCGCTAAACCCAAGTAGCGGTCAGGTTGGGAAACAACCCCCCCACTGCGTCGAGGCATTCCCAACGATTTAGAATGACGAGACTGAATTGATGTGTTGGCTTCTTCATTAACTCTTGATGAAGGTTCAGCTTGATCAACAACTCTTGTTGGTTCAGTTGTAGCTTCATTTAGTACTAGTTTACTACGTGGTTTATGGTTCCTCATGTGATCTTCCTCCAAGATAGTGGCGTTTGTCGATACAATCACCTTGTTTTCTTGTGGGTCATAGAAAAGACCACCTCTCGTTTCTTTGGGATAGCCAACAAATTGGCATAATCTTGAACGAGGTTCCAGTTTCTTTGGGTTTGTCACCAGCACGTGCGCCTGAAAACCCCAAATCCTGAACTGTTGTAAATTAGGTTTACGCCCCTTCCACAATTCAAAAGGTGTTTCTGAAACACTCTTCTATGGAACAGTGTTCAAGATTTGAACTGCATTCTCTACTTCTTATCCCCAAAACGAGGCAGGCAATTGAGCATAACTCATCATAGAACGAACCATGTCCAACAAGATTCTATTTCTCTTTTCTGACACACCATTTTGTTGTGGTTTATTAAGTGCTGAGAGTTGAGATTTAATTCCATGTTTTATCAAATAGTCCTGGAATCTCAAATCCATATACTCTCTACCTCGATCGGATCGAAGTGTTTTAATGATTTTTCCTAATGCATTCTCTACTTCAGCCTTATACTCTTTGAACTTTTCAAGAGCCTCAGACTTATGATGCATTACGTATAGATAACAATACCTCGAATAATCATCTATGAAAGAGATGAAATATTTGTACTCTCTTCGAGCTTTAACATTCACCGGACCACAAAGATCCGAATGTATAAGTTCTAAGGGTTCTATGGCTCTATAACATTTTCCAGTAAAAGGTCGCTTAGTCATTTTACCTTCAAAGCAGGATTCACAAGGAGGTAAAGAATCATCTTCTTACTTGTTTAGAAGTCCATTCTTAGAGAGTCTCTCAATCCGGTTGAGATTTAAATGACCAAGTCTAAGATGCCAAAGATAGGTATTATTATGAGAAATTCTTTGCATTTTACTTTGAGTATTAGTTGTTTTAAACATCTCATGATTCAAAATTGCTTTAGTTAGATTCGGTTTAAGTACATACAAGCCGTTTTCTAACTTAGCAAAACAAACATTGACACCCTTTTTCGAAATGAACGCTTCATTGATAGAAAAATAAATACAATATCCATGTTCAATTAGACAAGAGATAGAAATTAATATTCTCTTAATCTTAGGAACTATATACAAATTTTCTAAAAATATAAATCTATCTCTAAAAAACAGCTTGGCATCTCCCACTGCACGAGCTGAGACGACGTCTCCCGTTCCGACCCTGAACGTCATCTCACCCTCTTCGAGCTCCTTGAAGGAACTAGTTTCCTGAAAAGAAGAGCAAACGTGATTAGTGGCTCCAGAATCAAGTATCCAGGTAAAATCATTATTTTCCACTAAACAAGTTTCAAGAATAAGTAAATCGGATTTACCTTTCTTCTCTTTGAGCTCAACAAGGTATTTTGGGCAGTTTCGCTTCCAGTGCCCGTCCATGTTGCAGTGTAAACACTTTCCTTTGTCTGCAACCTTGCCTTTTCCCTTGCCCTTATCAGCAGCAGGTGTCTTCCCTTTCCCTCCTATCTTCTTCTTTTGGGTCTTCTTAAGCCAGAAGATGAACTACAGGACTTAGTACTAGAGGATGAACTCTTTTGGAAGCTTCCGGAATGGGCAAATAGATTTGCCTCTCCATCAGCCTGTCTCTTATTCTTCATAACAGACTGGAAAGTTTGTAGTTCATTAAGGAGAGTAGTCAGGTTATACTCTATCTTGTTCATCACCGCATTGCTACGAAATTGCAGGAAACTCTTTAAAAGAGATTATAGGATGAACGAGACCTGACTTTGCTCGTCTATGACCGCGTCGTTCATTTCAGCCACGTTGAAGTGGACCATCAAATCGAGAACGTGTTCTCTCACCGACAACCCCTCCTTCATACGGGAGTTATAAACGTACTTGAGGGATTCGTGCCGAAGCTGTCCAGCCGGTTGTCCAAACATGTTCTGCAACGAACTAATGATCTCACGAGCTGAGACCATGCCCTCGTGCTTTTTGGCTAGAACATCAGAAACACTAGCCAAAATGTAGACCTTGGCCTTATCATTGGCCTTGATCGAGCGGTCATACGCATCCTTAACAGATTGAGGAACGTTTCGAGCAGGGACCTAAGGACATTCCTCAGTCAATACAAACCGAAGGTCGTCAACAACAAGAATCATATTTAGGTTGGACTTCCACGTAGTATAGTTTTCACCAGTTAAACGTTCGCTTTTCAATAAGGCTATAATTGAGGACGACATGCTGAAATTTCAAAAGTAGTTCTAATTAGTTATGCCTTTAACCGAATATAAACCAATCAATTTTAGCAAAATTATTAAAGAACCCTAGTGTTTAAATTAAACCTTTAATTTTGCAACGATACTTCAAGGGTTTAGAACAAAAGCCACCATTGGGTGGTCAGTCACTCCTCCCCTGAATTGACATTATCTCAGCCAATTATCACTACCAGAACATCTCATGTCCCAATGATCCTTAGCTACCATTTGTTTTGTCAAGGACATGCTAACTAGCTTAACTTATCCCGTAAATGTGACCCAACCATTTTAAGATCCAATAGGTCCAAGCCAACAGGCTACTATTAAGAAAGACAACTGTTGGCAAATTACCTAAGAGACTCTATCCATTTCTGAAGTTCGCAGTGTTCTGATCCCTATAGTCAGGCCCTCCGTAGGGATTGGTTGTTCTAGGACAACCTAGCAGGCGTACTACAGAAATCTCACAGTGTGACCTAATGGAGGAGACCGTAGGATACGTTGACACGCGTCCTGCTCCCATTTACTATGGATACTTCCCTCATTCACCTTGGTATTGAACCATGCAACCACTTACCGGAGAGGGACGCCCTATTGACGCCACGTAGCCGAGCATGGAACACACGGTGTGAACTTTGAGGACGTGAGAGTAAACTTGATGTGAGGCTCTCGTTTTCTCCCACTGAAACTCCTAAGGTTAGGGTGTAGGTTTAACTTAGTCGGATTCTGGCTAAAAGAATCGATCTAAGTCTATGCCTATTATAACTAGGTCTTTTAACCTTATGTCTAGGTGAATAAACATTTTCGTTACCTAGATATAAAACAGGACTATGGTTAATTCAACTCAAGCTCCGGGTCAGTTCCCAGGTAGGAGGTGTTCCGTTAACCGTAGCTTAAGTACCCCAAACCTTAGACAGAACTTCACCAGTAGAGTTCCCTTATAACCAAAGTTCTATTATTGTCCTACTATATTTTAAACTATTTAAAATACTATGTAAGACAAACTTCTAATCCTATTAAGAATTAAAACTTAGGTCTAAATTAATTTTAAACAATTTAAAGCTAATTTAATTTAACCCAAGTTCCTATGTTTGCATGTTATTCTTTGTTATAGGTTATGGTTTCTAAAACCCCTTAATTTATAACTCTTATAAATTTTAGTAATTAACCTATGACAAGGAACTATGTTATAAAACCAACTTGGAATTATAAAATTATTCAACTAATTAAATAATTAAATTACTTAAAAAAAAGAACCTTTATTTTAAACTATGTAATTTCATGCTCCATGCAATTTATTTTCCATATTACCTAATTATAACAATTATAAATAAATACTTACAAAAAATAAATTAGATCATGCATTTCTACCATATTTATATAACAATTATACAAATAAAATGCATGAACATGTTTATCTTTAGGTGGAAAAAATTCTAAATGACATTCATAAAGAAAAATAGTTGTAAAACCGGAATAATTTGGCCCATAAAGTGTAAAAATAAGAAAATTACACTAATTTTATTACAAAAATCAGTCCAAAACACTTGAAACCGGGCTCAAACTGCTCGAACCGGACCAACCACGACCAAAATCGCTCCAACCGCGTGGAACTAGTGCTGCACCACCACCACCACGCCGCAGTTGCAGCGAGAGAGAGCGTTGCAACGCCGACTCCTCTCGCGCTCGCGTCAGGTATTGGGCCAGCGTTGCAACACTGCTGACTCCTCAAAATTCCTTGTCGATAGGGGCTTCGAAGTTGCGACGCCGTCCTCAGCATTGCAACGTTTTTGCTTCGGCAACAACATTTTCCTTCGAACCTAGTAGCTTCAAACACCAATTTCTCCTTTGATACTCATCTGAATTGCACGAAACTAGTCCCGAACGACTCTTAACTCGATTACATACTCGATTATGCACTTAATTGCCCAAAAACACAGGGCCTTTACATTTAATTTGATCAAATCAAAAGAAACTAAGGCAAAAAAATTCCTAAACAATTTTACAGCAAACAAAAATGCAATTCCCACTTAACCAATGCAAATTTATTTCAACCAAAATAAAACAAGCATTTCTCTGATACAAATTGATGGAGATCGGATCCCTTTGAGCAGCGGAAACATGTTTTGGAATCGTAATTGCAAGTATATTTTGGTTGAACACAAATACTAGTACATTGGTGTAAAAACAGAGAATAATCATACATTTCCTAATCTAATTAGGCATGGAACTAATCATGCCAACACATGTTTTTTAGTAATTAAACTAAAAAGACATAGGCGGTTACCTTTGTAGTTTCAATTCAACAACTCCTTGCCAATTGTACAACAACTCATCAACGTAGAGAAACTCCTCTGTTCTTTCTTCACCAAAGGGACACAACCTGTAGTGTAAACCTCCTATCCTCTAAGTTCTACTTAGATCTATTCCTTTGGTGTGAAGGAATCCAACTTTTGGAGAATAAATAAGGGAAATTTGAGGGAGAATTTTCTTTTTGGCAATTTCACCAAATCACGCTAAATGAATCGATCGATCCATTCACATATCCCCTCTCCATGTTTAACTATCGACAGGGAGAGAAAGATAGAAAGTGGGAACGTGTCATCCCGACACGTTTTCTTAATTAATTTAATGAATAAATTAATTAATTATAATTAATAATTAAATCATAAATATTTATAGATTAATTTTAATTTTAATTAAATCACATTTAACCAATTAAATATCATATATTTAATTATGATTAAATCATATTTAATCATCATTCCCTCTAACCTATAGTTTTAATGCACATCTAATACCCATTATATTTTAACCTATAGTTTTAAAATGTGAATCATATTCACATTTAAATTTAATATTTGAACTCTTTCAAAGATTTAATTCTTTCATATAATTTAATATGAATCATATTCACATTAAAATTTTAATATATAGTTCCAAAACTATATATTATATCGTATCTATATACATTAAATTTAATCCCTAATTAATTTGAACATTTCAAATTCAAACGATCTAAGAACCCTTTACGAGCTAGAAGGTGGACCTAATGGACCTACAGATCAGAAACTTCAACGATACTCGGTTAATCTCATTAACCTCCTAATCAACAATCGTTAACTGTGGGAACACTCCACTAAAGTCCCGCAACTGCACTCTTCTCACTGTAGATATATTTCTATGTCCACAGATATTTTCCAATAATAGCAAGTCAATCCTTCACAAATGTTCGTAACACTATCTGGGTTACCGTTTTACCCCTGGGTTACATCTTGTACCTTAAGTTCCAGTGCTCCTCTAATGAACAATTTGTTTGTGGTCCTACCAACAAACAGAAGTCCCCCTCGGGCCAATGAGAGGGTCGGGCCCTTTGTTCAAGTCCCGGAGACACCACTTAAGGGAACATTCATCTACTTACCCAAATAGGTGGGAAAGAGTGAATTCCATCTTGCTAGGCTAAGTCCCCAACTGCTCACTCGGTCTTGTCCCCAAGAAGGTAGGCATATTGAGTCGGCGAATCTGGCCACTCTCACCCATACTAGTGAAAGGGTAATCCCTCGCAAACAGGAGTTCGTAACCTGCTCAGGATTGAGATCAAGTTGCCTAGGTCATTCTAGTGAAATAGAAACCTAACTAGTCAACGGAGTTACATCTAGTGGTTACTTTTTTGCAGTCCGGTCTTGTAATCTCATTACATAAGATATGCTCACTCACATGTCATCTACACGAACAAGTTAAGATCACAGTGTTTGTATCATATACAAAGTGGACCACATCCATAGTTTTACCAGGGTAAGGTACCCAAACCTTATCCCTTTACTATAGACCCTTTAGGTTGTATCTCGAACCGAGACCCTTTATATGTACACTACATTCAGTTAAAGATACTTTTACAACCTTGGATGTTTAGTTTATTGGATTTAGAGTTAAAACAATGGCAATATCGAAAATTACGAACAATAACTGTTTATTGAAATAATAACACTTTATTATAATAATTAGAACATAATAACAAACTATGAGTTTTAGGGCACAAACCCCAACGAAATTCACATATAGGGTATTTATGTCAATTATATGAGATATATTTGATAGAACATATAGTTAGATGTGAATGAGATTCATATTAAACTTTACTCTAGCCTAATTATAGATTTAAGGCATAGTTGGAGAAATTTATTTGAGAGATTTATAAAATTGAATGTGAATCAATTTTAATTCCACATTATGTGAATGAGATTTGTATAATAAGATATATGATACCTTATACTATATAATTATACAAATATGATTTGCATATTATATTGTTGTCGTTAAATGGTAAATTGGTGGAGAATTTATCTCCACCACACACCATTATAAAAGGATGCTTTGTAAGCAATCCATAAGTCATTCTCACATTTTTTGGAATTGGAGTTTCCAAATCCTCTCAAAGTATCTCTACACTCTCCACCCAAAATCCAAAGGGAAACCCACCATTCTCCCTCATCCGTTGGAGAACAACCGAGAAGACTTAGTGGAAGTGTTCGTACTACTTCTCTTTGTTCGTGGATCGAGATCGTCGAGGAGATGGAGAGAGATCGAGATCACCGGAGGAAGAAAACAAGAAGAAAGGTTCTTCAAGAGGTTAGCCACTGTTTTTCCTCTCTTTAATGCTTAACCTACTGATTTGCATCTGATGTATGCCAATTTTAAGTAGTTTTCGAGTAACACAATGGAGCAATGCGATTCACATCGCTTCTGCTGAGGGATTCAATCCCATCAATTACTTCATTTTCAAGCTACAATTTTGTTCAAATTTGAATTCAAAATCAATTCCTCCTCGGGTTGCATAGGAGATACGTCTCCCCATCAAGCAAAAATTCAAGCGATAGGCCATTGTTGGAATAGTTGAAATTCAAGCAATAGTAATGATTCTGAAAATCATTAGAAGATTGGTTGAGGCCAACCTCGAAAGTCGAGGCCGACCTTGAAGGGAATTGAATCCCGTGCGGAAGCGATTGATTGCATATGCACTTAATTGTGTTACATAGAAGTTGCTTAAAAACATGAATCTAGGCTAAACATACTAATTTGAAAGCAAAGAGAGATTAGAAGGATTACCTTTGAAGACCAATTCTTCAAGTAGTTCCTCGTCGTCCATGACTTCTTCTTCTCTACGAAAGATTTCTCGAACACCGCCAAAAAGTCTTCTCGGTTGTTCTCTAGGAGAGAGAGAGAGGTGGGATCTCCTTTTGGTTTAGGGGTATTTTTAGAGAGAACTTTGAGAGAACCCTTGTGTTTGCCTTAGATGCAAAACTACACAAATGGTTCAAGTGTTGCAAATTTCATCCAAAGGGATGCGTTTATAGGCAATGTGGGTGGAGACAAATTCTCCACCCATCCTGCCACTAACTCCACATATTATGCATAAATGCATAATATAAGGTGCCAAACACCTTATTATATGAATCATATTCATATAATGTGCAGAGATTGGATTTGATTAAGTCCAATTTCATTTCTCCAAAGTTCTACCATATATGTCCCAATTCCATAATTAGACATAATTAAGTTCAATATGAATCATATTGACATTGAATTATATATTATATCAATCATATCATATATAATTAATATAATACATAAATTGAACTTGAACCTTTCAAATTCATTCCAAAACATTATACCCTCTATAAATTCCATGTTCAGCCAATCGGGTGACCTAATGGACCTACAGATCATGAGCTTCAACGATACGAGATTGACTAATCAAACTCATTGATCCTGCCAATCAACATTCGTTAACTACGAGTCACTCCACTAAAGACTCGTAGTTGCACTCTCCTCACTGTAGGACAAGTTGTGTCCATTGATTTAACCAATGCCCGTGAATAAACCTTTCACAGGTCGTTCGTAGTCATGGTTGGGTCAAATTACAGTTTTACCCATATGACTACTTCTTGCATCTTAAGCACCACTGATCCTCTAATGAACAACAAGTTTATGGTCTGACCATAAACATTATCCCTCTCGGACTAGCAAGAGGGAGGGAGCCCCGTTGTTCAAGACCTGGATACAGCTCTTACGGGAACAACCTATCTAGTTACCCTAGAACGGGGAACGAGTAAATTTCTTCTTGCGAGGTTGAGTCCCCAGCTCTCTACAAGGTTTCATCGCTGAGAAGGTAGGCATATTGAGTCGGCAACTATGGCCACTCTCACCTGTACTAGTCAAGGGGCAATCCCTGGCAGATAGGAGTTTGCAATTCGCTCGGGATTCAGGTTGAATCACTATTGGTCATCGTTTGAATCATTAGCCCTAACCTATCATCGGTGTTACTTGATTACTCTAACAATTCTTGGTCCGGTCTTGTACAAACTCTTTGCACAGGATGCCCCCACTCACATGTCAACTACATGAACGAGCTGGATTGCCTCGTTTGTATCAAATACAAAGTGGGTCACATCCATAGTGTTAACAGGATGAGGTTCCCGACCTAATCCATCTACTATAGACCATTTGGGTGACATTCTAAATGTGACCCTGGAGCTTAGTTTATTGGATTTAACTTTGTAATTGCGAGAATACAAGTTTGATGGAAAAAATAACAACTTTATTCATTTCCTCGAATAATTACAAATACACGAGTTTAGGGCATAAATCCCAACAAACTCCCACTTGTCCTAAAGCTAGTGGAGTATAATAAAACATTACAATAATGCAAATACAATAAACTAGGGCATTGAATACCCTTTGATACAATACTCTCACTTGCCCTAGTCAAGTTCTAATGTGTAAACCTAGAGTTTCTAAGTAACCCTCGAAAACCTTAGTCGTGAGAGTCTTTGAAAACAGATCAACAACGTTGTGCTCCGATGCTATCTTCGTGACGATCTCGTCTCCTCGGTGCACAATTTCTCGTATCAAGTGGTACTTTCGTTTGATGTGTTTTCCCCTTTTGTGACTATGAGGTTCTCTCGAGTTGGCCACGACACTGCTATTATCACAATAAAGGGTGATCAGGAGGTTCATATTTGGAACGACTTCCAAATCAGTCATGAACTTCCTAAGCCATACTACCTCTTTAGTCGCTTCACAAACTGCAACATACTCAACCTCCATAGTGGAGTCAACAATGCATCCTTACTTGATGCTTCTCCAGACTAATACTCCACCATTAAGAGTAAACACTGACCCCAAAGTAGATTTCCTACAATCCTTATCGGTTTGGAAGTCAGAGTCCGTGTATCCTAAAAGGATCATATCCTTAGCTCCATACACGAGCAGATAGTTCCTCGTTCTCCTAAGATACTTGAGGATTGACTTTACCGCATTCCAGTGATCTGATCCTGGGTTGGATTGATTGTCACACCCCGTCCCAGCTTACTTGCTTAACCTAGGAAGAGATGCAAAGACAGAGAAAACCGACCCTTTTACTGGCTCTCCCTGACTAATCCAAGACTTAACCTAAAATTAAACGCAACACAACACGTTTGAACAAACAAGATTTGACATTAAAATACACATATAAACGAAACACATTCACTTCCAGTACTATGTTCTTTAGCTAGTCATAAAGTTTTCAAGTTTATTACAACTCATCTAATATGTTCCACTTAACTACAAACCATATACAAAAGAAAGTGTATATACAAGGAGCTAAAACGACGTGGTGGCAAACAGGTCTTGTCAAGGCTAAGCACCGGGAACTCGTCTGCTACCTGGGAAGAGTAAACATTTTGAATACGTGATGTAAACCCGAGATCTTTCTTTGGAACTTCCTTATTAACAAACAAAAAAAAGAAAGAAGAAATGAATGTTTAAAATTTGGTTTCCCATGTTTTAAAAAGAAAAGAAATGAAGTGAAAGACAAGAGGAAAACAAGGAAAGGAAGTTTAAACCATTTTGGTTTGCTTTGCTTTTAAAGACAAAAGAAGAAAAGGAAATGAAACAAATGTTTTATATATTAAGTTATTTTGTTTTGTTAAGAAAAGAAAAGAAAAGAAAAGAAAAGAAAGAAAGAAGATAAAGGAAAGAAAAGAAAAGGAAAAAGAAATTGAAAATAAAAAAAACAAAAGTGCAAAAAGACAAAGGAATACCTCTTCCACCGATTGATTTTTTTTAAAAAGGGTTTTCTCTCCATTTTCATCTCTTTCATCACAAACTAAGGCTGAAGCTTCGTGGTTGATGGAGAAAGGAAGAAGAAGGAGGCCATTTTTTGTGATTTTGAGCTGGAGTTGCAGAAGAAAAGAGGAAAACTCAAGGGGATTCTTTATTGCAGCAAGTTGATCAATTCAGACCAGTCCTGATGTTTTGATCTTCTCGATTTCCACAGAAAGAGGTCAGGGCTGAGGCTTAGTTTTCTTGAAAGCTAACTCATTTTTAAACAAACTTTATGAAGGAAGCTCGAGCAAATGCTTATGTTAAGTTGTTGTTTTGTTAAGAGGAAAGCGAGAAGATGAAAATTTGTTTGTCAAATCAGAGAGTCTCACGATGTTTTGGTTGTTCTGATCAGTATACTTGGAGTTAGAAGCTCTAATTGGTATGGTTCAAAGCTTATTGAATTTCTACAAGTTTCGTGAAGGAATCGTGAGAAGAAAATGATTGGAAGATGTTGTAATCATCGGTGTTAAGTTTCGGGTTGCGTGGGAAGTTAAATCTGGGAGCAATGAAGCAGGATCATTTTAGGGGTTAAGCTACCGAGGTATTTTCTAACCAATACGTTAGGAATCTCATTTTCATGTCTTCATAAGAGTTTTAGAGGGTTCAAAACTGGTATAAAGTACATTCTTTTTAGATAAGTAATGAAGAAGTTATGGCTGTCATGCAAAACAGAGCGTGAAAATCAAAAATCTTTGAATTTTTGAAAGTGTGTTTTCTTGTAGTTTTAAGGTTAAAAACCATGAGCTCGAGGTTCTAATACATGAATTTGGTTTGTTTGATGTGGCCAAGAGCAAATAGGTCGAGTGTACGGGCTAAGATTCTAGTTCAAACACTGTGAGTGATAAAACGAACATCAAAAGTGTATATATGCTTGAATTATGTTCAAGAATTGCATGTTTTGCTAGAATAAAAGTTGTCAATGCATTATGCTTTCTTTTGAACACATGTTTATGAGTATTCATGTTTTCCTAGAAATGTTTCAAGTGTTCATTGTGACCCTAAAAGTCTTTATAAAGTTTATACATGAGCATATGTCCAATGGTTGCCAAAATTTATGGAAATGTTATGATTTCAAGCAAGCATGTACTAGCAAGTATGTTTTAAAGATTTCCAGTTTTATGAACAAGCTGAGTAAGCTTGAGTTTTATGAAAGAAAGAATAAGAAGGCATGTTCAAATGTTTTCATGTGATTTTTTGAGATATTGAGCCCGAGCCTTTATGGTACCGTGTGCACACAGGTCTTATTCTGTTGTCGACGTTGAGTGTACTCAGTGAAAATAGTTGCCGTAAGTGAGTCTTTGGCGGGCCCCTCTCGACAAAGACGATGGGAGTCTTTGGCGGGCCCCACTACATCGTAGAGTAAACGTTGGTTGTATTGGGCGTGCCCTACACAACGTGGATTGTGACATGTTTTTAAAAGAGTTTAACTCATTTACATGCCTTACGAGATTTTGATGATATACTTGTTGGTTTTCTGAAAGTCTATTATGATTCTACGTTTACTTTCAATGCTTGAATACAAATGCATATGCTCATGGTTTTCAGGTCACATGTTTTACAAGTTACAGATATTAAACAGAGTCACTCACTGAGCTTCATAGCTCATTCTTTCTATGTTTTCAAACCTTTCGGTAGAGATCGAGCTCTGCACCCGAGTTCTTGCCATAGTCTGCTTTGAAGCTTCATAAGTTAAATACTTTGTATGTGTGGTTTGTTTTTGTCTAGCAAGTCTCTATGTTTGTAAATTATTTTGAGAGGACTTTGGTGTTATAGTTGTTTGTACATTAGAGGTTGTATAAACAATGGTTTGTCTTGTGTTGTTTCGATGCACTAGACTTTTAGTTTCAAGAGATACTTGTGAAGGGTTTCTCCTTGTATATGTTTAATAGTTGTCCAGCTTCATATGTCATGTTTAAGTGTTCCATTTTCAACATAGTATGTTTATGAGGTGAATCGGGGTCAACGGTATTGTTAAGAGATAAACAATGTTTGTTGGCTTCACGCCGCCTTTCGAGCTGTGTTAGCAGGTAGTTCGGGAGGGGGTGTGACAACTTGGTATCAGA
The DNA here is from genome assembly GCA_036507285.1 of Trichosanthes cucumerina. Classification (NCBI taxonomy): domain Eukaryota; kingdom Viridiplantae; phylum Streptophyta; class Magnoliopsida; order Cucurbitales; family Cucurbitaceae; genus Trichosanthes; species Trichosanthes cucumerina. The sequence goes on from CM071838.1 coordinate 56,405,616, forward strand.
GCGATTAGCTCCATGGGAATGAGACAGGGCAAGTTAGCTCGAGAATAAAGTAAAAGTCATAGCAAGTTATTGAGTTAGTTCGGATCGAACTAGTAGAGTATGGTTCAAGTAAGGGTAAGAGCAAGTCTAGTTAGGGCTAAAATATGAATAGAAGTTTAGTATTGTGTATTTGAGTTAAGTATCCATAGCATGTCTAATATGTTGATATGTTATAGGAGTCATGCCACCACGTACTAGCAGGCAGCGCACGCAGCGGGGATCGAGGCGGGGCGCAGATCCTACCCAAGGCCAACTGAGAGGGGATCTAGTGCCCCAAGAGTCCAAACCGAGGCCGAGAGATCGGCGACATGCCATTTCCTCACGGGGAGGTAGGCGAGCCGAGAGAGCGGGCCAAGTGATCCAGAAAAGGCGTATGGAATAGAACGTCTGAAGAAATTGGGAGCCACAGTGTTTGAGGGTTCCACAGATCCAGCTGACGCCGAGGTGTGGCTGAATAAGCTTGAGAAATGTTTTGACGTGATGAGCTGCCCTGAAGAGCGTAAAGTCAAGCTAGCCACATTCTTGCTAAAGAAAGAAGCAGAGGGATGGTGGAAGTCAATTTTAGCCAGACGGAGTGATGCACGCACTTTAGACTGGCAAACTTTCAGAGGCATATTTGAAGATAAATATTACCTGGCACATACTGCGGCGAGAGAGATGAATTTTTAGAATTAAAGCAAGGGTCACTATCAGTGGCTGAGTATGAGAAAAGGTATACCGAGCTATCACGGTACGCTGATGTTATTGTGGCATCTGAGAGTGACAGGTGTCGACGATTTGAAAGGGGATTACGTCATGAGATACGTACCCCAGTCACAGCCATTGCTAAGTGGACTGACTTCTCACAGCTGGTAGAGACTGCTCTACGAGTTAAGCAGAGTATAGCAGAGGCGCAGTCAGTGGTGGAGCCAACTCGTGGGCCTTCAACGACGAGTAGTTTTCGGTCGCGAATAAATAAGATTCACACACAGGGTGAATGTTTCAAGTCGTCGAGACTTTAAGAATCGAGCTGGCGGCAAGATATCGAGGCAGATGAATGTTAGTGGTGCCTATTAGAGATAGAGTCAAAGAGCACCTAGTCAATCTGCGAGATCCACAGCAAGACCACAGACAATGCAGAGTGCATTGCGGTCAGCGCAAGGAGAACTCCATGTGCAAATTGTGGCAAGAATCATCGAGGCCAATGTCTTGTTGGTGTCGGTGTGTGTTACCAGATGTGGGCGGCGGGGGCATTTCAAGAGGGATTGTCCACGGCTTAGAGCGTGCGCAGAGAGGGACCGAGGAGTTGGATCCCGGATGGTTGAGCGGCCAGAGAGTTCCAGTAGGCTGCGAGAGAGGGCACCAGTGGTGCAAAAAGCGAGAAGGAGTTGTAGGAGACCTGAGCAACAGGAAAGGTCTACGCTATGACTCGGCAAAGAAGCGAGGATGCACGGATGTGATTCTTGATACGATTTCTATTTGTAATGTACCGCACGTGTTTTGATAGATCCAGTTCTACGCATTCCTTTGTTTCCAGCTTTATTCCTAACTAAGCTTAGTAGGAAGCTAGAGCCTTTATTTGAGGAGTTAGTTATATACACTCCAGGTTGGTGATGCTTTACTAGTCAATTCGATTGTTGCGAGATTGTGAGGTCTTAGTAGAAGGTCTCAATATGTTAGTGGATCTTCTTCCACTAGAGTTGCAGATGTTAGATGCAATCTTAGGGATGGATTTCTTATTCACTCATTATGCTTCCATGGATTGCCATAGAAAGAAAGTTGTTTTTAGAAAACCAGGGTTGGCAGAAGTGGTTTTCAGGGGTGAAAAGAAGATTATTCCTACGAGTTTGATTTCAGCATTCAAAGCTCGGAAGTTGTTGAGAAAAGGATGCACTGGCGTTTTGCTCACGTAGTGGAGGTGCAGGAAGAAAAGTTAAAACCGGAAGATGTTCTTGTTGTGAACGAATTTCTAGATGTTTTTCCAGTGAGATCTGTCGGGGTTGCCACCGATAGGAGGTAGAGTTCACTATTGAATTGCTACCAGAACAAGCACCTATTTCGCAGCGCCGTATAGAATGGCTCCAAGTGAGCTCAAAGAGTCAAGATGCAATTACAAGAACTAGTTGATAAGGGATACATCGGACCTAGTGTATCACCCCAGGGAGCTCGGTGTTATTTGTAAAGAAGAAAGATGGTACCCTTAGATTATGCATTGATTATAGACGATTAAACAAAGTCACGATACGTAACAAGTATCCTTTACCCCGTATTGATGACTTGTTTGACCAGCCACTGAGAGAGCATTAGTGTTTTCTAAGATTGATTTGAGATCGAGGATACCATCGATTAAAGGTAAGGAAATCGAGATATTCCTAAGACAAACATTCGAACTGTGCACGGGCATTATGAGTTTCTAGTAATGTCGTTCGGTTTGACGAATGCACCAAAGAGCTTTCATGGACCTCATGAACAGGATATTCTACCGATATTTGGATCGATTCGTGATAGTATTTATTGATGATATACTAGTTTACTCGGTTGACAGAAAGCTCATGAGGAACATCTAAGGATTATTCTGCAAACACTACGAGATAAATAGTTGTACACTAAATTCACCAAATGTGAGTTTTGGTTGAATTAGGTAGTGTTTTTGGGGCATGTTGTCTCAGCAAATGGTGTTAGTGTGGATCCAAATAAAGTTAAAGTCAGAGTCAATCTGGGAGAGACCAAACCGGTCTGCGGACAGAGGTACGTAGTTTCCTAGGCTTGGTAGGATACTACAAAGCGGTTTGTTGAGGATTTCTCACGAATAGCATTACCATAACATTTTGACAAACAAGAATGCTAAGTTTGAATGGTCAGACAAGTGCGAACAGAGTTTTCAGGAGCTGAAAAAGCGATTAGTTACAAACACCTATTCGACACTTCCCAGAATCGGAAAAAGAGTATGTGATTTCTTGTGATGCCTCGAGACAAGGTTTAGGGTGTGTTACGATGCAAGAAGGAAAAGTAATAGTTTATGCATCAAGACAATTGAAAAAGCATGAATGTAATTACCCTACCCACGATCTTGAGTTAGCGGCGAGCTTGTTCTAGCAATCAAGATCTGGAGACATTACTTGTTTGGTGAAAGGTGTCACATCTACACAGATCATAAGAGTCTGAAGTATATCTTTGATCAGAGGGAGTTGAATATGAGACAGAGAAGATGGTTAGAACTGATTAAAGATTATGATTGTACTATAGAATACCATCCAGGGAAGAAGGCGAATGTGGTAGCAGATGCTTTGAAAGCAGAAGTCAAGACTTCCTAGGGATGCCTTGTGTGGTATTCGAGCAACATTTGTAAGAACTCTAAGAGATTCTAAGGCAGTTGTGAATGCAGAGAGTTCAGGGAGTCTTTTAGCTCAGTTCCAAGTCAGGTCTTCACTCGTAGCAGAGGTTGTGAGAAGACAACCAGAGGATAGTAACTTGCAGAAAATGTTTGGAAAGTCCAAACAAGGCCTAGAAGCAGAGTTTAAGATGAGATCAGATGGGGCCATAGAAAGGCAAGGAATACTATGTGTTCCGAATTTTAGTGAGCTTAAAGATGCTATTCTAGAGGAAGCTCACAATTCAGCTTACGCTATGCATCCAGGAAGCACCAAGATGTACAACACTTTGAAGGGAACGTATTGGTGGCCTGGGATGAAACGAGAGATAGCTGATTATGTTGATAGATGTTTGATCTGCCAACAGGTTAAACCAGTTAGACAGAGGTCAGGAGGACTCCTTAACCCACTGCCAGTGCCGGAGTGGAAATGGGAGCATATCACTATGGATTTTCTGTTTGGATTACCACGTACTTCAAGTGGGCATGATGGTATTTGGGTAATAGTGGATAAACTCACTAAAACAACACGGTTTGTACCGATTAAAGCGACGTCTACGCTTGATCAGCTTGCTAAGCTATACGTCGATAGAATTGTGAGTCAATACGGAGTGCCAGTGTCTATCGTTTCAGATAGAGATCCAAGATTTACTTCTAAGTTTTGGCCTAGCTTACAGAAAGCTATGGGAACAAAGTCAAGTTTAGTCTGACATTCCATCCTCGAGACGGATGGGCGATCGAGAGAGACCATCCGGACCTTAGAGGACATGTTGAGAGCATGTGTCCTTCAATTTAAAGGGAGTTGGGATACACACCTATCGCTTATGGAATTTGCTTACAATAACAGCTACCAGTCGAGTATTGGTATGACACCATTTGAGGCTCTGTATGGAAGACCATGTAGAACGCCCGTATGTGGGAATGAAGTTGGAGAGCGGAAGCTAATCGACCCTGAGTTGGTACAAGTTACTACAGACAATATTAGGGTAATCAGAGAAAATTTAAAGGTAGCACAAGACCGTCAGAAGAATTATGCTGATAAGCGATGAAAGGACTTAGAATTCCAAGTTGGAGATCAAGTTTTCTTGAAGTTATCTCCATGGAGAGGTGTCCTTCGTTTTGGCAAGAAGGGTAAACTAAGCCCTAGATATATTAGTCCTTATCCAGTAACGGGACGAGTTGGGCCAGCAGCATACAGACTGGAGTTGCCAGCAGAACTATCTCGAGTACATGATGTATTTCATGTGTCCATGTTAAAGAAGTATATTCCAGATCCGACACATGTGTTGCAAGCACAACCAGTTGAGCTGAAAGAAGACATGAGTTACGTAGAGGATGCAGTTCAAATCCTCGACAGGAAAGAGCAAGTTTTGAGGAACAAGATGATCCCACTCGTGAAGGTTCGTTGGAGACATCACGGAGTGGAGGAGGCAACCTGGGAGTTAGAGGATCTAATGAGGAGGAAGTACCCAATGATTTTCACTTAAAGACTACTCAATTTCGAGGACGAAATTTCTCAAGGGGAGGTAAGTTGTAAACCCGAGATCTTTCTTTGGAACTTCCTTATTAACAAACAACAAAAAGAAAGAAGAAATGAATGTTTAAAACTTGGTTTCCCATGATTTAAAAAGAAAAGAAATGAAGTGAAAGACAAAAGGAAAACAAGGAAAGGAAGTTTAAACCATTTTGGTTTGGTTTGCTTTTAAAGACAAAAGAAGAAAAGGAAATGAAACAAATGTTTTATATATTAAGTTATTTTGTTTTGTTAAGAAAAGAAAAGAAAAGAAAGAAAGAAGATAAAGGAAAGAAAAGAAAAGGAAAAAGAAATGGAAAATAAAAAAAACAAAAGTGCAAAAAGACAAAGGAATACCTCTTCCACCGATTGATTTTTTTTAAAAAGGATTTTCTCTCCATTTTATTCTCTTTCATCACAAACTAAGGCTGAAGCTTCGTGGTTGAAGGAGAAAGGAAGAAGAAGGAGGCCATTTTTGGTGATTTTGAGCTGGAGTTGCAGAAGAAAAGAGGAAAACTCAAGGGGATTCTTTATTGCAGTAAGTTGATCAATTCAGACCAGTCCTGATGTTTTGATCTTCTCGAGCTCCACAAGAAGAGGTAAGGGCTGAGGCTTAGTTTTCATGAAAGCTAACTCATTTTTAAACAAAGTTTATGAAGGAAGCTCGAGCAAATTCTTATGTTAAGTTGCTGTTTTGTTAAGAGGAAGGCAGAAGACAGAAATTTGCTGTCAAATCCGAGAGGTCTCTGATGTTTTGGTTGTTCTGATCTGTATACTTGGAGTTAGAAGCTTTAATTGGTATGGTTCGAAAGATTATTGAATTTCCTACAAGTTTTGTGAAGGAATAGTGAGAAGAAAATGATTGGAAGATGTTGTAAGTATCAGGTTAAGTTTCGAGTTGCAGCAGGAAGTGAAATCTGGAACAGTAGCAGGATCATTTTAGGGGTTAGGCTACTGAGGTATTTTCTAATCAATACGTTAGGAATCCCATTTTCATGTCGTCATAAGAGTTTTAGAGGGTTCACAAAGGAAGAGTTTGGTATAAAGTACATTCTTTTTGATTAGTAATGAAGAAGTTATGGCTGTCTGAAAAAGCAGGCGTAAAAATCAAAAATGCTGAAATTTTTGAAAGTGTGTTTTCTTGTAGTTTTAAGGTTAAAAACCATGAGCTCGAGGTTCTAATACATGAATTTGGTTTGTTTGACAGGCCAAGAGCAAATAGGTCGAGTGTACGGGCTAAGATTCTAGTTCAAACACTGTGAGTGATAAAACGAACATCAAAAGTGTATATATGCTTGAATTATGTTCAAGAAATGCAAGTTTTGCTAGAATAAAAGTTTTCATGCATTATGCTTTCTTTTGAACACATGTTTATGAGTATTCATGTTTTCCTAGAAATGTTTCAAGTGTTCATTGTGACCCTAAAAGTCTTTATAAAGTTTATACATTAGCATATGTCCAATGGTTGCCAAAATTTATGGAAATGTTATGATTTCAAGCAAGCATGTACTAGCAAGTATGTTTTAAAGATTTCCAGTTTTATGAACAAGCTGAGTAAGCTTGAGTTTTATGAAAGAAAAGATAAGCAGGCATGTTCAAATGTTTTCATGTGATTTTCTGAGATATTGAGCCCGAGTCTTTATGGTACCGTGTGTGCACACAGTCTTATTCTCGTTGTCGACGTTGAGTGTACTCGTGATAACAAATATTGCTGTCGTGAGTGTTGGGCGGGCCCCACTACGACAAAGACGATGGGAGTGCTGGGCGGGCCCCACTACATCGTAGAGTAAACGTTGGTTGTACTGGGCGTGCCCTACACAACGTGGATTGTGACATGTTTTTAAAAGAGTTTATCTCATTTACATGCCTTACGAGATTTTGATGATATACTTGTTGGTTTTCTGAAAGTCTATTATGATTCTACGTTTACTTTCAATGCTTGAATACAAATGCATATGCTCATGGTTTTCAGGTCACATGTTTTACAAGTTACAGATATTAAACAGAGTCACTCACTGAGCTTCATAGCTCATTCTTTCTATGTTTTCAAACCTTTCAGGTAGAGATCGAGCTCCTGGCACCTGAGTTACTGCCATAGTCTGCTGAAGCTTCATAAGTTAAATACTTTGTACGTGGCTAGTTTTGTCTAGCAAGTCTCTATGTTTGTAAATTATTTTGAGAGGACTTTGGTGTTATAGTTGTTTGTACATTAGAGGTTGTATAAACAATGGTTTGTCTTGTGTTGTTTCTGATGCACTAGACTTTTAGGTTCCAAGAGAGACTTGTGAAGGGTTTCTCCTTGTATATGTTTAATAGTTGTCCAGTTTCCGCTATGTCATGTTTAAGTGTTCCATTTTCAAACATAGTATGTTTATCAGGTGAATCAGGGTCAACAGGTATTGTTAAGAGATAAACAATGTCTGTTGGCTTCACGCCGCCTTTCGAGCTGTGTTAGCAGGTAGTTCTGGAGGGGGTGTGACACGTGAGCTGGGAAGCCCAGTGAGTGTCTATTTTTAAAACATTATAAGCTCAAAGGTGAAGCATAATAATGGGCAGACTATAAGTAGAAAATAACTTAACATTTGTTTGTAAACATAATCAAGCCATGCTTTCAATTTATACTAATAACGTTCATACCTCTCTCACGTGCACGTGGAATGCCATTGGCACTTTGGTTTCCCCTAATACCTTCTCTATGTCCTTCAGTATTAAGGTAAGACCATTTACTATCCGAATACCTTCTCATTGTCCTTCAGTATCGGGAAATCATGATTCCTTTCACCCTAAGTACCTTCTCGAATGTCCTTTAGTATTAGGGGTTAACAACAAATATGGGCATAATTTGTTTACCATGGAAATCATGTTTTAATAATACATACAATAATTGCTCGACATTTTCATATTAGTTTCTAAACATGTTCCTAAGTGGATTTACACAAGGCATTCTCTAGAGGAAATCATACTTCCATAATTTAGTTTCCATACTTGGATTTATAGTTACAAACTAATTCAAAACATGCTTAGGTTCCATCAAGAACATTATGTTAAAAACTCCATGAAACTATACATAATTAATTCCAGCAAGATTCAATGATCAACATTTATGTTTTTGAAGAAAAACAAAGGTCAAGTATAGTTCTAAAATAGAGTCACTCACAATTACCAAAAGAGTTCCAAGGATTATAAGTTATTCCTATCTCCGTTTGCCCTGAAAATGAAATTAATAACATTAATTCCTTTCCTTATGCACCTTAAAAACAAATCTAATTCAGTCCCATAACTCAATTCAGAATAGCCATACACACTTGGTTGTAAAGTATATAGAAATGGAAGAACATCTCCTTCAATCTCTTACTAGCAGTTTTTCCCTTGAACCTAAAAATTCAGGTTCAACTTTCAGCTTGGGTTCCTCAAAATGTATCAACACAACCACCCAATATTTTTTGACAAACCTCAAGTACAACATCTTAGCTTACTTACCTCAAAATTGCAACTTCTTATTCCTCCTCATGAGCTCCAAAGAGACTGATCTCGTCACACTGTTCTGCTACCCGAGAACTTTGAACACCTCTCACTGTTTTGCACTTTTCTCCTTCTTCCTCTTCATATTTTCACAAAAGCCAACCCGTTTCGTATTCTACACTCAATGTCTGAGATTTTGACTCAAAAACATCAGATTTGGCTCAGTAAATTAAGAGATATGATCGTTTGAAGATGACCCATTTTCCAGCAGCTTGTTGTTTTCCTACGAATTTGACAGCACCTACTTGCAAAGTTTAACTCCGAGGCTTCACCTCCTTTGGCCAGCTCCTACTTTAATATTTACATCATAATCCCCTTTTTAAAACACCAAAACAAGTAAGTAAATAAATCCTAAGAATTTTAGCCAACTTACCCTAAGTTTGTGAGATATAAGATCTTCCATTCAGTACATAATGCACCTAAAATTTCCCCAATTTGCTAATGATTTTTACTTCAATTCTACTTTTAATATGCTTATTTCAATGGGTTACCTATCTCCTTATGAAGCTTAAACACATTGTAGCTCCCAATTCAATTGATTCCCAAATCCAATCACGACATCCTCTAGTGCAACCTATATGATTTTGCATATTTCAAAACATCATATACGAATGCAAAAGGATAAAAGAAAATAGAGTTTAGGGCTTACATTGATACCTACTGACGATCCCAACTGCATAATAGATGTCGGGTCGAGTACACAACATGGCGTACATGACGCTACCTACAGTTGATGCATAAGGGACTGGTCTCATATCCTCAACCTCTTGAGGTGTCCTAGGACATTGTTCCTCAGAAAAGTGAACCCCGTGTCTGAAAGGCAATAAACCCTTATTGGAGTTTTGCATATTATATCGAATCAACATTTTGTCGATGTACGATGCTTGAGACAAGGTTAGTGTTTTGTTCTTACGGTTCCGGACAATCTGGATTTTGAGAACGAACTTCGCTTCTCCCAAATCTTTCATTTGGAATTGCGTAGCCAACCAGTTTTTGACGTCAGTCAGGAATCCTACATCTTTCCCAATGAGTAGGATATCATCCAAATACAACACTAGAAAAGCGACAACACTATTGATTATTTTCTTTTATACACAAGGTTCATCAACATTTTGATAGAAACCAAAGATTTGATAGCCTCATCAAACCTTATATTCCAAGACCTAAAGGCTTGTTTCAACCCATAAATGGATCGTTTCAGCCTGCAAACCTTTTGCTCATGGCCTTGTTGAATGAACTCTTTGGGTCTGTCCATGTAGATGTTTTCGTCAAGATTGTCGTTCAGAAATGTCGTCTTGACATCCATTTTCCATACTTCATAGTCATAATATGCAGCAATGGTAAGAGGGATCCGTATAGACTTAATCATGGCAACAAGAGAAAAGGTTTCCTCATAGTCAACCCCTTCTCGCTGGGTATAACCCTTTGCCACGAGTCTAGCTTTGAAGGTATGTACCTTCCCATCTACACCACGTTTTCTCTTGTAGATCCATTTACAACCTATGGGCTTAACCCCATCAGGTTGATCCACAAGATCCCAAACAGAATTGAAGTACATAGACTCCATTTCCTGGTCCATGGCTTTTATCCATTCGTCTTAGTCAATGTCATCCATTGCTTGATCATATGATAATGGGTCCTCGCAGTCATCAATAGATGTGACAACTTGGGTTTCAGTTAAACCCATGTAACGGTCAAGTTGTGTAACAACCCTCGCACTACGTCGAGGCTCTCATAACTTTTGAGATGGACAACTTTGACTAGACGAGCTAGGGTCAACAACTTTTGTTGGTTTCTTATCAGTAACTTTTACTAACATACTGTGTAACTCTTTTAACATGATTTTACTTTTAGGCTTGTGATCCTTGATGTGGTCTTCCTCAAGAAAAATGGTGTTTGTCGATACAAGCACCCTATTTTCTTTAGGATCGAAAAATAGACCACCTCTCGTTTCTTTAGGGTAGCCCACAAATAGGCATAATTTTGAACGAGGTTCCAATTTCTTCGGATTTGTCATTGGCACATGGGTTGGACATCCCCAAATTCTGAAATGACATAAACTGCCTTTACGTCCCTTCCAGAGTTCGTAAGGTGTTTCAGAAACACTTTTCGAAGGAACATTGTTCAAAATGTATACTGTAGTCTCCACTGCATACCCCCAAAACGAGTCAGGTAGATGAGCATAACTCATCATCGACCAAACCATGTCTAACAGATTCTATTTCTCCTTTCCGATACACTGTTTTGCTGTGGCATACCAGGTGTTGAGAGTTGGGACGTTATTCCATGTCTATCATATAGTCCGGGAATTCATGATCCATGTACTCTCCACCTCGATCGGATCGAAATGTTTTGATGGATTTACCTAAAAGGTACTCAACCTCAGTTATATATTCCTTGAGCTTTTCAAGTGCCTCAGATTTCTGATGCATTAGGTAAATGTATCCATATCTTGAATAGTCATCTATAAAAGAGATGAAGTATTCATACCCACCTCGGGCTCTAACACTCAGCGGACCACAAAGGTCTGAGTGTACAAGCTCCAAGGTTTCCTTGGCTCTATAACCTTTTCCAGTAAAAGGTCGTTTGGTCATTTTGCCTTGAAGGCATGATTCGCATACAGGTAGAGAATTTTCTTCTAACTCGTTTAGAAGTTCGTTCTTCACCAAACCCTCAATCCTATTGAGGTTTATATGACCTAATCTTAGGTGCCAAAGATAGGCATTTTGTTTAGGAGCAACCTTTTGCTTTTTATTAGTTCGCGTATTTGTCGTTCTAAATAATTCAGTGTTTAAAACCGATTTAACTGAATTAGGCCTTAAAACATACAAATTATTTTCAACTAGAGTTGTACACAATTCTAAACCTTTCAATGAAACAAACGCTTTATTAAAAAAATGAAATTGAAATACATTGACTAATAAGGCAAGAAACACAAATGACGTTTCTAACGAACCCTGGAACTATATACACGTTATCTAATAACAGTATTTTCTTAGTAGCTCCACTGTGCCCACTGTTATAGCTGAGACAACATCTCCATTTTCAACTCTGAATGTTATCTCCCCTTCTTGCAGTTGCTGCTAGGAACTAGTTTCCTGAAAAGAAGAGCAAACGTGGTTAGTGGCCCCTGAATCCAATATCCATGTAGAGCTATCACTCTCCATTAAGCATGTTTCAACATAAAGCAAATCAAATTTACCTTTTTTCTTCTTATCGGCCAGGTATTTGAGGCAGTTACGCTTCTAGTGCCCATCTACGTTGCAGTAGAAACATTTTCCTTTTTCTGCAGTATCCTTTACCTTCTTGCCCTTCTGGATGGCAGTGCGGTCAGCTTGTTTCCCTTTGGCCACCCTTTTCATATTCTTCTTCTTCCCTTTTCGGCCTGAAGAGGATGAGGCTATAGATTTGGTCCCCGCTCTCTGAAAAAGACCGTTGGGCAACATTTCCCTCACTCTCCTGTCGCCTGACTTTCATCAGAGACTGAAAGGTTTGTAGCTCATTGGGCAAAGTGGTTAAGGTGTAGCTCAGCTTGTGCATAACAGCGTTGCTATGAAATTGTAAGAAACTATCAGGTAAAGTTTCCAAAATGAAGTTGACCTGACTCAACTCATCGATAGATGCTCCATTCATCTCTGCCATGTTGAAGTGCACCATCATGTCGAGAACATGTTCCCTGACAGACGTCCCCTACTACATTCTGGCATTGAAAATGTGCTTGAGTGCATCGTGCTTGACCTGAAAGGACTGTTGTCCAAACATGTCTTGCAGCGATGCCATGATCTTGTTGGGATGTATTTCCTAATCTCGTGAAGTTACTTATCAGTCTCCATTCAAAGGTTATATTTGATTTCCTAAATTTCTAATCTAATTAGAAAATTAGAAAACCTAAGTCTAATTATTCAAGTTCTAAACACTTTAAAACTAATAATTAACTTAGGTTGCATGCATTTCTATGTTATAGTGCTTGATCATCCATCACATGAATAATACTATATACTATAACATAATAGAATTCATCACATGAATTAAATGCATGGGCATGCTTTTAATTTAAAAAATATAACACTTATATTTAAATAAATTAAAACATGCAAACATTATATTATAACTCTTATAATATAATCCTATCATGCATACTATATATTATAACTCTTATAATATAAATGATGCATGAAATATTTAACCTAAGGTGGGATTTTAAATCTATATGAAATACCTTATGCACATAGAAATTAATTAAAATATACATCTCATGCATAAAATAATTAAATAGCAAAAATGGACCGATTTTTGGCACCTAAGGGCAATTATTTAATTAAATAATATTAATATAACAATTATATTAATATTATTTAATAAAATAATTAAATATAAAAATAAAATACATTTTATAAATAAAAATAATTAAATAATACGGAAAAAAACCGCCCCACAATCTGATGAACTGCCCACTTCTCGCGAAAAACTGCCAGCAACCGCCCTCAACGTGTGCAGCATTGCAACCTCGTGGGCAGGGTTGTAACGCTGTCGCCTACAGCGTTGAGTCACGTTCTCAACGCCAGCGGCGTTGCAACGCTACTCTGCAGCAGCGCCTCCGCCCGCGAGAACAACGTTGAGATGCTGTTGGGCAGCATCTCAACGCCATCGACAGAACAACAAACACTTTGCTGTTCTTCCACCGATTTTCGCTTGTTTTCGCTTCAATTTCTTCACAACAACTCTTGCCACGAACGACTCGGACTTACAGACTCGATTTACAACAAAAATGCCCAAAAACAACGGGTCCTTACATTGATCTCATCAACATAATTGTAAATCTAATATAGTGCCAAAAATCGAAAACATCCATCATGCAAACCAAAACATTCATCTCATGAATTATGGCAAAATACCCACCTAATTTTAATAAAACAGTGCATAATTGAAGAACCATCGAGATGTCTCTGATACCAATTAAAGAGAATGAGAATCCTACGCAGCGGAAGACGACTGAATCGTTGAGGTATCAATATGCAACATAGTTTTGTTAAAATTGATCTAACACTAGATCTAGGCTAAACATGCTTAAAAGAAGAAGAAAATTACAGCAAATAAAGTTTACTTACTTGTGGAAGACTTTCTTCAAAGTTTCTTCTTCAAATCATGAACTCTTCCTGCTCCTCGAACTCAACGAATACTTCCCACGAATGGAACCCGAACACAACCAAATGGCCTTCTCAGTTGTTCTCTTTTGGAGAAGGGAAGATGGTGGGATCTTTTATTTTTTGGAGAGGGAGGAGAATTGAGAGAATTCCTCTTCTCTTCTTTGATGAAAAATCAAAAAATGAGAGATTAAGATACTCTCCTTCTTGCAAGAAGGGTTTATATAGTGGAATTGATGGAGTTAAAATCTCCACATAATTACCACTTTACCACAACCATAGGTTATGCAAATCTCATTTGCATAACCACATAATATAAGATATCTCATATCTCATATTGCAAATCTCATTTGCAATAATTGTGGATTAATTAAATTGAATCACATCCAATTTAATTTCTCTCAATCAATTTCTCTAATTAGCCCTAATTCAACAATTAGGCTAACCTATAGTTTATTATGAATCTCATTCACATTAAACTATATATTATATCATTCATATCTCATATAAATGACATAAATGCCCTTTTAAGTGAAATTGAACACTTCAATTTCATACCAAAACATTAACCCTTCTTTTAATCCAGATTGAGCCAACCGAGGGACCTAATGGACCTACAAAGGATGTGCTCCAATGATCCGAGATTAACCTATCAAACTCTTTGATCCTAAGTAACCAACATTCATTAGCTACGGTAACACTCCACTATAGCCCGTGAGCCGCACTCCCGCCGCAGAATATTACGTGTCCACCGATATAACCAATACCCATGAGTCGACCCTTCACACGTTGTTCGTGAGACACTACCGGGTCAAATTACCGCTTTATCCTCGTGTCTACCTCTTGTTCCTTAAGTCCCCACTACTCCTCTAATGAACAACATATTGTGATGGTCCAACCATACACAACACCCTTCTCGGGCGGTGAGAAGGTGGGCACCCGTTGTCCAAGCCCACGGAGACAAAGACTTAAGGGAACAACCCCTCTAGTTTTCCTAAAGGCGGGAACGAGTGAATTCCATCTCGCGTAGTTAAGTTCCCAGCTCCTTACTTGGTTCTGTCCCTTAGAAGATAGGCATATTGGGCGAGTAACTGTGACCACCCTCACCCGTACTAGTCAAAGAACAGACCCTCGCAGACAGAGTCCGTAAACACGCTCGAGATTCGTGTCGAGTCACTAATGGTCATCTACGAAGTTATTAGTCCTTACTGTCAACGGTGTTACATCAGTAGGTCTAATAAATCACGGTCCGGTCTTGTACAATTTCATTGCACAGGATGCTCCCACTCGCATGTCAACTACATGAACGAGTCAGATCACCTCGTTTGTATCTAATACAAAGCGGACCGCATCCACAGTGTATCAAGGATGAGGTCTCCAACCCTATCCATATACTGTAGTCCGTTCGGGTCATTAACTCGAATGTGATCCTCCCTGTGTGTCCACTACACACCATTCAAGTTCTCGTTCTCTCGTAAATTCAATGACCCTGGAGCTTAGTTTATTGGAAAAGTTTATAAATATTGCGAGACACAAAGTGATGAAATGAATAACTCTTATTAATTTCAAACAATATATTACAAACACGAGATTAGGACAAAAATCCCAACAAATGGAAGCTACAAATAGCCAAAAATGTTTCTAAGAGAGCAAAAAAGCTTGCTATGAACATTGAAGCTTACTCCCAAACGAAGAATTTAAACCCAGGGAAGACTAGGAGTGAATCCTACGGGTTTGATTAGGAAATCCTAGGGATAATCTAAGGACCACTTTGGAGCCCTAAAATTTTCTCCAGAACAGCGGTAGAACATTGTGAATCTAGAGGAGAATCTTACACCCAGGGAAGACTAAGAATCAATCCTACGGGATTGATCAGGCAATCCCAGAAATAATCCAAGGACCACCTTGGAGCCCTAAAATTTTCTCCAGGAAAGTGGTCAAACAGTGCAAATCTAAAGGAGAATCTTACACCAAGGGAAGACCAGAAATCATTCCTATGGTATTGATCAGGCAATCCTAGGGATAATCCAAGGACTA
Source organism: Trichosanthes cucumerina (assembly GCA_036507285.1). Taxonomy (NCBI): domain Eukaryota; kingdom Viridiplantae; phylum Streptophyta; class Magnoliopsida; order Cucurbitales; family Cucurbitaceae; genus Trichosanthes; species Trichosanthes cucumerina. The sequence continues at coordinate 56,421,220 of CM071838.1, forward strand.
CCTTGTAGCCCTAAAATTTTCTCCAAGAAAGCAATCGAACAACGTGTATCTAGAATAGAATCTTACACCCAGGGAAGACCAGGAATCAATCCTACGGGATTGATCAGGCAATCCCAAGGATAATCCAAGGACCATCTTGGAGCCTTAAAATTTTCTCTAGGAAAGCGATCGAACATTGAAAATCTTAGAAGGGAATCTTCCACCCAGAGAAGACTAGGACTCAATCATGGGATTGATCAGAAAATCCTAGGGATAATCCAAGGATCACCTTAGAGGTCTAAAATTTTCTCCAGGCAAGCAGTCATACACTACGAATCCAGACGAGAATCTTACACTTTAGAAAGACCAAAAATTAATCCTACGAAATTTATTAGAAAATCCCTAGGATAATCTAAGGTCTACCTTGGAGTCTAAAATCTAGACCTTAGAGAATAATCTAATATGACCGAAGTGAAAATGTCCTAAGAAAAGGAACAAATCAGATTATACCATGTTAAATAACCCATAATAATAAAGCTACACCATGGACCTAAATAAGAGAGTAGAGGCTAATGTTATGGGTGAAATTCGACCATAAGGACAAATTTGAAATACTAAGGAAACGAACAGGAGAATATGCAAAGGACCAAAAATATGCAAAAGCAGGTCAAATAGGGCTAAAAGGTAGAAGAGATAGAGCTTCCAAGCAACACAAAAGGCGAGAATCGGACTAGAAGGCCCAATCCTTTGGTTAGCCTTGGCCTAGGTCGAGGTTGACCCCATTATAGGGTCGGGTCGCCCAATTCTCTAGTCGGCCTCGGCCTAGGTCGGGTTTCTTTCCTTTCTCTCTCTAGTCCCGATTGGAACCTCAATCGGCTTTCTAGCAAAATTTAAAAAATAAAAATAAAATTTTGAAAACTATTTTTGACCTGACTTCTTTTTTGGAAACATGTTAAAAACTTAGCTTGGTTTTTTAAAACATGGGTAAAAAGTAGATAAGAAAACATGAAAACTCATCGGAGAAAGTAGTATTTATAAGCTTAATTTTCAAAAAAACCAAAACTCAAATGGCTATTAAACCGGACAAAATAACTCACTTACAACTCTCTCAATAAAGTGGACTTACAAGTTGTAGCACTCAAACAAATCAATACTCACAAAAAGAGAAAATATCTCTTATATATTTATTACTACAAAATATTATCTCTTATGTATTTACTGCTAACAAGTTCTTACTTTCATCACGTTTATTTCTCATCATATCTCTAGTATGACGAAACTGCCAAATATATATTCATTTGGAGGGGTCGGCGATATTTTTTTTTTGTTACGGGCAACGACTTAGTTCATCAACATAGAATGATTACTTGCCGTGATTTGAGCATAAAATTAGAAAATTTTTAAAAATAATAGAAGAAAAGTCCACATAAAATAAACGTGAACTAATTTAAAGTAAAATAGGTTATCGTTATAAAAATATCAACAATAGGATTTTTTTTGTTTTTTTTTTTTTTGTTTTGCAAAGAATTTCAATAAATGATATATATGTGTCAATTAAAAAATGTTCACAAAATCGTCAAAATTGACCATTTACAATGTCAGTGTCAGTTAACTTTAGGGGCAACAAGAAGAAGCCTAAAATTTTAATTTGTAAATATGATTAAAATCATTTTTAACTAATTTCTACTCAATACATTAGGACGGAAATACTTTGTTGGATATTTATGAGTTTATTCTACTTAAAAGAGTGGCTAACAAAAACAAACAATGCATTAAGAGAAAATTACAACTAAAAAAACTAGTGATTCCAAAAAAGCTACAAAAAGAGAATATTGTTAGTTCAATTCAAATAAAAATCTAGATTAGTTTAATTCAAATAAAAATCTATGTGATTGATAAATATACCTAATTTTGATTCTAATTTAAAATAGTTGTTGGTGTGGATGGTTGTGAAAATTACAACTAAAAAATAAATAAAACACTTATAAAACCCCCTTTGGGATCAATACCGGTAAAAAATTGATAATTTGTGATATAATTACAACTACTGAATACCATAAAACGTGGTAAATAATAATAAATATATATTGTGTTGGGAGGTGTGTCCTAAACTTGTGTAATTTTAGTCAAATTAATAAAGAGTTATTTGATTTGGTGAAATTATATTCTCGATTTATAAATCCAACAAACTAAGCTCCAAGGTTATAATAGATTTTGAACATCAGTGTAGTTGACACTATTTGGATTATGTTCAAGAGTATAACCTAAATGGTCTATGATATAAAAATCTTATTCTTGTAACACTATAGATGTGACCCACTTTGTAGTTAGTACAAATGAGATAATCCAACTCATTCATGTGGATGACATGCGAGTGGGGGCATCCTATATGAAGAGTGCATACAAGACCGGACTACAAATTATTAATCTAACCAGTATAATGTTGTTAACAAGATAAGACTGATAATTTATAGATGGTCATTAGTGACTCGACCTGAATCCTGAGCAAGTTAAGAACTTCTACTTATAGGGGTTTGTCCTTAGACTAGTATAGGTGAGAGTGACATGTAGCCGACTCAATAAACCTATATTCTCAGTGACAGAACCTCGTAGGTAGCTGGGGACTTTACTCTATAAGATGGAATTCACTCATTTCTATACTAAGGAATTAGATAGGTTGTTCCCTTAAGAACTGAGTCTGGTTCTTGAACAACGGGGCCCCGCCCTCTAGTCTAGCTTAAGAGGGTTTGAGTTTATGGTAGGACCATAGACTTGTTGTTTTTCATTAGAGGATAAATGGTTCTTAAGGAGCAAGAGATAATCATAGGGGTAAAACGGTAATTTGACCCAACTGTGATTATGACCAACCTGTGAAGGGTCGACTCATGGGTAATGATTATATCGATGGACACAATATAATCTACAGTGAGGAGAGTACAACTACAAGTCTAAGTGGAGTGAATTGTAGTTAATTAATATTGATTAATTGGATCAAAGAGTTTGATCAGTTAATCTCACATCATTGGAGCTCATGAACTGTAGGTCCATTAGGTCCCTCCGTTGGCTCAACATGGTAATATTGAGGTATAAAGTTAGAAATGAAGTTGAAGTGTTCAAATTCATATATGAGGTGTTATATAGTTGATATAATTGATATAATTGATATAATTGATATAATATATAGTTTTAATGTGAATTAGATTCACAAATTAACTATATACTAATGTGAGAATGAAGGAAGGAGAGGATGGTAGTTTCCATCCTATTTCTCTATAAATAGTTGCATGAGATGCAACTTTGTGTTATGTCATTTTGTGAAATCAAAATAGATCATTCCTTTGTGTTGGAAAGAGTTCCAAAACACACATCTCTCAATTCCACATCTCATCCTAAAGGATCCCACCTTCCTCCCTCACCTAGAGAACAACGGAGAAGATTTAGTTGTTGATCTTCAAACGTGCAAGGTTTGGGTCGCTGAGATCGTGATCATTGGAGTAGGAATACGAGAAAAAAGTATTTTTCAAAGGTATATTACTTGTCGTTCTATTAATATATGCATGCTTAATCTAGCATTTAAGTTCTTGATATTAATCTCTGTAACGAGATCATGAACACGCGATTCACAATCGCTTTTGCTGCGGGATTCGAGCCCTTCATGTTGTATATAATAGACACTTCTTCAAATCAGACTTTCATACTTTTTAGACAATCTTAAAAATATGGAGTCCTGACAATGAATGTGATATATTATAGTAAATGCATGTTATATATAATGGGTACTCACACTTCTTCAGAGACCTATTTGACACTTCTTAAAGTATCGGTCCCTATGACATAGAATAGTAAATAAATGCTATATATAATAGATACTTTTTCAGAAGCCTATTAGACACTGATTAAAGTATGGGTCTTAGACAATGAACATGATATATAATGGTATATACATGTTGTAAAAATATTAGAGGTTGAATTTACAAAAGTAAATACCTGAATTTTTTTAATCAACCTAATTGCAAAACATAATTTGTTCTACAAAATAAAAATATCATCTCTCTAGTGCACTACACATTGTTCTGCATCTACTTCAGCTACATCAACATCTTCAACTACTTCAGCCACATCCCACAAATGTCTATGTTGAATTCTTTGAACTATTTTTCAACTGTTACCTAACTGAATATCATCAACATAGAATACATGTTCTGCTTGAGAGGCGAGAACGAATGGTTCGTTCTGGTACCAAAAGTATCGAGTATCTATGTTTATAAAATGATGGTCTTCACGAATTCGATTCTTTTTGGGATTTGTATCGTACTAATCACATCGAAATAAAATGATACGTTTCCTATGAATGTACTTTAATTCAATCACTTCTTCGAGGATACTGTAGAAGTTGGCGCCTTCACTATCATGTCCTCCGTAAACGAAAATTCCACTATTTTAAGTTATGCAGCGATCATCTCGTTCTTTTGAGTTAAATCGAACACCATTTATATTACATCCACTATACGAATTAATTCGAATATTAGGGCCACAGGAAAGTGCATACAAGTTATGTACAACTTCATTAGACGTTGATTGGACTTGTGATTGAATCTAAACATCATTAACAACATCACGATCTATATACAATTATGACTGATTAAGAATACAAAGTATGCTTTAAACGCACTTTATTTTTAAACCACTCGGAGAATTGTTCTTCATACATCCCATGAATATTACCTTAACTTCTATTCATTAATTCAACTTCATGTTCTCTATGAAATAAAAACATTAATAAATAAAAATCATTCAACAAAAGTTTTTAAGATAATGTAAATAGTTTCATACCTCTGGTATGGATCTACTTCTTCACAATTCGTTAGGACATACCATTGAGGCTTTTGTAATTCAGTGCGTGATAGCTCTTTCAATTGTGAACTACCGATTGGGCGTGCTTTTTGTGAAAATATAGGTAGACACACATTATTTGTTGAGATACCCAAACCTATTGTATCATCATTCCGAACTGCTCTATTGAATTCTGTTTCAATCCCATGCATGTACATTGAACAAAATGTCAAGGCTTCGTTTGCTATAAATGCTTCAGCTATTGAACCTTCAGGACGAGCTTTGTTTTTTACATATTGTTTCAGTGTTCTTAGACTCCTATACATTTATGTGTTATATGTTATATGAATAAATAATTTGAAAAACAAAACAACACTTAATGAGTACGAACACAAATAAAGTATATATACCTCTCAATTGGATACATCCAACTATAACCAACCAACCCAACAAGTTTGGCTTCCTCTGGTAAATGTACAGCTAGATGAATCATTGAATCGAAGAATGCAGGAGGAAATATTCTTTCAAACTTACAAAGTATTATCACGATAGACTCTTGTAATTTATTCAGAGTGTCAACTTTTAAAGTCTTCGCAGTCAATTCTTTGAAAAAACTTGATAATTCATCAATTGCACCACTAACATCTTTTGGTAAAAACGGTCGAACTCCTGCTGGTAAAAACCTTTGTAATAACACATGTGAGTCGTGGCTTTTTAATCCATGTATCTTTCCATCTTTCACACTAACACATCTTGAAATGTTTGAAGCAAAACTATTAGGGAACTTAACTGTTTTCAAGAAAGAACAAAACTGCTTCCTTTCATTAGTTGTCAATGTGTAACTAGCATGTGGCTTCACCAATTTGTTTCCAACCAGTTGAAGATGAAGTTCTTTACGAATATTCAAGGTCATCAAATCTTTACGCGCTTTATTAGTGTCCTTCGTTTTACCTTCAATATTCAATAATGTACCCAATACATTATCACATATATTTTTCTCAATATGCATGACATCGAGTTTGTGTCGGATCTTAAGACTTGACCAGTATGGTAAGTCAAAAAAAATACTTCTCTTCACCCAATTTAATTCATTATGATCTCTCTTCCTTTTCCATTGCAACATATTTATAGTTTTTTCAAGTGGTGAAAATCTATAACTTCTAGCTGATGAAGAACATCTAATCTCGAAAAAGATCGTGGTTGCACCCTATATTCTGTCTTGCCATTAAATTGTTTGTTTTTACGCCAAGAATGATTCATAGGTAAATATCGACGGTGCCCCATGTAGCATATCTTATTATGCAGCGAATCAAATGTGACATCTTGATTACAAACTGGACATGCCTTATATCCTTTAGTGTTTCATCCCGACAAATTACCATATGCAGGAAAGTCATTAATTGCCCACATCAAAGCTGCATGAAGACAAAAGTTTTGACCACTATAAGCATCGTAAGTCTCAATGTCGTTACTCCATAATTCTTTCAATTCATCTATTAATGGTTGTAAGTAAATATCTATCTCTTTTCCTGGAGATTTTGGCCCTGGTATAAGTAACGACATGAAGAAGAATGTTTCTTTCATGCACTTCCATGGTGGCAAGTTATATGGAATTAATATCACTGGCCATGTGTTGTATGATATACTCATGTTGCCAAATGGGTTGAATCCACCAGTAGCTAGAGCTAACCTTATATTCCTAGCATCTTCTGCAAACCAATTATATTTTGTATCAATGTTTTTCCATGCCTCTGCATCTGCCGGATGGCTCAAAACTCCATCAATGTCCATTCATTTCTCTTTATGTCATCTCATATCACTTGCAGTATACTTCAAATAAAATAATCTCTGTAATCTTGGTATCAAGGGAAAATGTCTTAAAATCTTATATGGAATGTTTTCCCTTCTTTCTTGCATATTTTGTAACGACATTCATTGACCTGTGGACAAATTTCTGTTTGCTCGTGTTCTTTCCAAAATAACATGCAATCATTCTTACACGCATGTATGCATTTATTACCTAAACCCAAGTCACGCAATGCCTTTTTTGTATCATAATAAGAATCTGGAATTTTGGTACCATCAGGTAAAACTTCTCTGAGTAATTCCAATAACATATCAAATGACTTATTGCTCCAATGAGTAAGTACTTTGATATGCATTAATTTGACTAAAAAAGTTAAACCAGTAATCTTAGTGCATCCAGGATATATTTCTTCATTAACCTTATCAAACATTAATTGAAACTGACTACTATTACCTCTGATACTATCACTTGTTTCAACCCCAGTGAAGTTTTTGTTACCATGGTGTTCAGTGTGTCCCCCACTTGTCAAATCATTCAACATGTCAATCATTTCATTCTCACTACCTATATTTTGAGGAGCTTCCAAAGGTTCCTGTTGTGCTTTATCTTTCTCTGTAGATTCCAAAAAAGATAAATCTGGAGTTTCGCCATGATATATCCATCTATTATAGGTGAAGGACATTCTGTATGTGTTTAAATCACTTTCGTCATCACAGGGTCGTTCCATTATGGCATTTTGACAATGTTTACATGGAAAACGTGTAAACCCTCGGTTATCGACGTGTTTCTTTGTCAAACTAATAAATGATCTGATTCCATCAGTATATTCTTTGCATAATCTATTTCGAAGTTTTGTCCAACATTTATCCATATTTTGTCCTATGAAAAATCAAAGGAAACTCATCATCTTTGGTAATATTTTAAAGATATTTTATGATTTGGATAATATTTATTATAATAATTTAGAGATAGTTAAGTTAAGGGTTTAAACTATATATTCATCTTAGTTTGTAACTCCTAAATTAAAGTATCTATGTGGAATTAGTTAGGTATTTTTAGAGGAAAGAACAAGAGATTCTTCTTTCTTCAAATAAAAAATAAATAAAGTTTCAGAGTTTATCATCTTGCCATCAACCATGCCTCAACTAATATTGTGCATAGCCAAAAAAAATAAAATTAAAAAACCTAACAAATTTATAATATTCATTGTTCTAATTAAATAATAATCATATTCATATAGTTAGAGCTCAAGAACATGAAAAATTAAAAATTGAACTTACAAATTTCCAACCAAACATATAATCAAGTAATATTTAAACTTACAAATTTCAAATATAAAAAATTGAACATAATCCTCAAATTATATGCACATTGGATCTAGTAGGGCCGACTTCTTTCCATCTAAATGCACAAAACAATCTCGAATACAAATTTAACAATATTATCAATTTTGTAATCAATATTAACAGATGCACAAAACATAAATTGTTGATTGCAACAACAATGAGCATTTACTCAATAGCAGGCTAAACGTTCATGCAATATCCAGCTAAAAATCAAGAAATGTGAAAGAAAATAATGCAATCTAGTATATTTGGAGGATCTATACTTACCAATGTGTTGGAAGAAACAAGTAAACGAGAGGGAAGGAGAGTGGAATCGGTTGAGGCAATCGATGACGGCGAGCGAGAAAGCGATCGCGATCGTTGGGATTTGTGCCCTAAAACTCGTAGTTTGTAATTATGTTCTAATTAATGTAATAAAGTGTTATTATTTCAATAAAGTGTTATTGTTCGTTATCTACGAGTTTGCCTTCATTTAAATCCTAAATCCAATAAACTAAACATCCAAGGCTGTTAAATGAATCTTTAACTGAATGTAATGTACATAAAAAGGATCTCGATTCGAGATACAGCCTAAAGGGTCTATAGTTAGGGGATAAGGTTTGGGTACCTAACCCTGGTTAAACTATGGATGTGGCCCACTTTGTATTTGATACAAACATTGTGATCCTAACGTGTTTGTGTAGATGACATGTGAGTGGGGATATCCTATGTAATGAGATTACATAAGACCGGACCACGAAATAGTAACCTCTAGCTGTAAGTCCGTAGACTAGTTAGGTTTCTATTTCACTAGGATGACCTAGACAACTTGATCTCAATCCTGAGCAGGTTACGAACTCCTGTTTGCGAGGGATTGTCCTTTGATTAGTATGGGTGAGAGTGGCCAGATTCGCCGACTCAATTGCCTACCTTCTTGGGGACAAGACCGAGTGAGCGGCTGGGAACTTAACATAGCAAGACGGAATTCACTCCTTCCCGCCTACTAGGGTAAGTAGAGGAATGTTCCGTTAAGTGGTGTCTCCGGGACTTGAACAAAGGGCCCGACCCTCTCATTGACCCGAGAGCGACTCTGTTTGTTGGTAGGACCACAAACAAATTGTTCATTAGAGGAGCACTAGTACTTAAGGCACAAGATGTAACCCAGGGGTAAAACGGTAATTTTACCTAGCTGGTGTTACGAACATTGGTGAAGGATTGACTTGCTGTTATTGGTCAATATCCATGGACACAAAAATATATCTGCAGTGAGAAGAGAAGAGTGCAAAATGTGGGACTTTAGTGGAGTGTTCCCATGATTAACGAATGTTGATTGGGAGGTTAATTAGATTAACCGAGCAATCTCGTATCATTGGAGCTTCTGATCTGTAGGTCCATTAGGTCCACCTTCTAGCTCGTAAAGGGTTCTTTGAATTTGAAATGTTCAAATTCATTAGGGAATAAATTTAATGTATATGGATACGATATAATATATAGTTTTGGAACTATATATTATAAATTTAATGTGACTATGATTCATATTAAATTACTTGAGAGAATTGAATATTTGAAAGAGTTCAAATATCAAATTCAAATGTGAATGTGATTCATATTTGAAAACTATAGGTTATAATTTAATGTGCATAAGATGTACATTAAACTATAGGATAAAGGGTAAAATGATTAAATGTGATTTAATCATTTATTTAATATTATATATGAATTAAATATGATTTAATTTAACGTATTTAATTATTAATTAAATATTAATATAATATTAAATGGGAACGTGTCAAGAGGACACGTTCCCACCACTCCCCATCTCCCTCTCGATAGGGAAGTGGGGAGTTACCCACTGAATCCTTCTTCTCTGGTAGAAGAAGGCAATGATCGATTGATCATTAGAGGTAAGTGTGGTATTGTTGTCAAAATTCTCTCTAACTCTCCATTCCCATTTGTTCCAAAAGTTGGAATTCTTCCCACCAAGGAAGATCTAAAGCGCAGAGACATAGAGGGTTCTCCTGTTGGTAGTGTTCTTGTTGAAAGAAAAACATAGAACTTTTGGAAGTTCTTGAACTACTTGAATTTGCTTGGAGCAAGGAGTTGTTGTGAATCTACAAAAGTAATTTCCTTTCCATTCTTTAGTTTAATAGTTAAACTCCATATATGTTTGTATGCATTTAATCCATGCCTAATTAGATTAGAGTTGATTATATGCTTGTTCTGTTTTATTTATCAATGTACTGGTTTTTGTTTTAAGCAAAACAATCAAGCACATTAACGATCTCAAACATGTTTCCGCTGCTCAAGGAGATTAGATCTCCATCAGCGACGGCACGGCTGGAGGCGGTCGGCGACAGCTGCGGTGCGACTGGAGCTCTCTGGTTCGGCTGGAGGCAAAAAAACGAAAGTGTTTGAAAAATGAAGGGGGTCGATGGAAATAGAGCTTTGCGACGAACGCAACTCGCCGCAGGGAAGAAGGTTGCGACGAAATCCCAGTTCGCCGCACGTACGAGCGACGAAATAATAGATTCGTCGCATGTTTCGCAACTCAAAACGCCTTTTGGCAGACGGCATATTAATTGAGGATTGTGACGAATCATCATGTTCGTCGCATTCCTCTCCGACGACTAGAGTTTTCGTCGCAGCGTTCGAAATACAATGCGCGGTTCACAAAAAAAAAATTTCGAGCGTATTCTTTTGCATGTGACATAGTGGAGAAACGTCGCACATATATGCGACGACACTGAATTTCATCGCAGGCTTTCAATTTCGAGCACACAACGCCAGCTTTTTATGCGACGGAGACCTTTCCGTCACATATCCCTGCGACTAATATGTGAAAACGTCGCAGCCTGCGACCAAATATTTTTATCGTCGCAACCCTGCGACGAAAATGATATAGTCGCAAAAGTTTCGTCGCTATATGTCGTTTTTCTTGTAGTGAGTGATGTATCTTTTTTACGATTGTCTCAATTTTGTCTCTTAACTATCTCTTTCCATTGATTTTTGGTTTCTGTGGTTGAGTCGTTCTTTTCATTTTTGCCAAACTTTTTATAAAGAAAGCAACCCCAAAAACACATAAGAGCAACAAAATTTCAAACCTTGCCACAGTTTGATGCATTTATGAGCATAGCATGAATCAACTTGAGCATAATTCTACCCTACTGGTGAAGGGATTCAAAAGTTTAAACCTCGCCTCATTCCAGGTTTTCTTCCACTCCATGCTTCTTGTGGCGTCTTTCCATATATGCTTCTTGTTGGAGATCGGTTGGATAGGTAAACTGTGCACGCCACTGCTTCTGCCCAAAACTCCTTTGGTAATTTCTTGCTTTTAAGCATGCTTCTTGCCATGTCCAGAATGGTTCTATTCTTCCTTTCTGCCACTCCATTTTGTTGTGGAGATCTTGGTACTGTTAAGGGTCGTCGAATTCCATGGTCTTCACAATATACTTTTGAAATTCATTTGATGTGAACTCTCCTCCATGAACAGATCTCATGGCCTTGATTACCAAACCACTTTCTTTCTCAACGAGGGCTTTAAACTTCTTGAAATTCTCGAACACCTCTGATTTATGCTTCAAGAAATACACCCATGTTTTTCTTGAAAAATCATCAATAAAGAGAAGGAAATAATTACTCTTACCGAGTGAGCTTGGCTTGATCGGACCGCACACATCCGTGTGTATAAGTTTTAGAGGCCTTTAAGCTCTTGAGTTTGACTCTTTTGGGAAGCTTTTCTTGAATTGCTTTCCAAGTAGACATCCTTCACACACTTTATCGGGGTGGCTTATGGAAGGTAATCCTCTCACCATGTTGTTCTTGGAGAGTGACTCTAATCCTCCAAAATTAAGATGCCCCAAGCGAAGATGCCAGAGCCAAGATGTATCTTTGTAACACATCTTGAGGCAGTTTGCTACATTGTTTTGAATGTTGAGTATGAACATTCTATTTCTTGTCATTGGCACCTTAGCAATTATGTTACTTGTATTATCTCTTATAGAAAGATTTATTATCTTTTAATTGAATGTCATAACCTTTCTCTAAGAGTTGGCCCAAACTCAAGATATTACTCTTCATATTTGGCACGTAATAAACATTTGAAATAAGTTGATGCTCACCATTCTTCAATTGGATAAGAATGTTACCTCTTCCTTTTACTTCGACTTTGGATTCATCTCCGAAAGCTACGTTGCCGCTAACCGATTCATCGAGTTCTACGAACATGCTCATTTTTCCACACATATGGTTGCTTGCCCCGGTGTCTAGGTACCACCTATTATCTTTGTTCCATTCACCATTCGTGCAAGCCATCAATAAGGTGCCACATTCTTGATCTCTTTCTTTAATGTAGTTTGCTTTCTCTTCAACTTTATTGTTGCTAGCAGCTCTACATTCAGATGCATAGTGACCGTATTTCTGGCAATTGTAGCATTTAATATTTGACTTATCGTACCTCGATCTTGAGTTGCCTTGCCCACGACCTCTTGTTGAGTTTCTTTCTTTTTGAAAGTTGTTGTTGTCATCATAGGGCCTCCAACCTCATCCTTATCGTTGTCCATGACCTCTTCCTCGTCCTCGTTGGCTTCTACCATTGTGACTGATTTTTCTAGTAGTTGAGTCTACCCGCACCTTGAGTAATTGATCTACAATTCCTTCCTTCTTCTTTTTCTTTTCTTTATATGCTTGCAACGAACCTAAGAGTTGCTCAATGGTCATAGCCTCTAAGTCTTTTGTTTCTTCGATTATGGCAACAATATGCTCAAACTTTGGATCTAATGATCTTAGAATTTTCTCCATAATTTTTACATCATCAAGTTTTTCACCATTTCTCTTAAGTTGATTGGTGACTGTTAAAACTCTAGAGAAGTAATTGGAGATGACTTCCCCTTCTTTCATATGCAAAGTTTCAAACTCAGCTCTTAGAGTTTGAAGACGTACCTTTTTTACTGGATCTGCTCCTTTGTACGATATTTGAAGCTTCTCCCATGCTTCTTTCGCCGTCTTTGCTACTGAAATCTTCTCAAAATTATCGACATCTAATCCTTGATAGATTAGATAGAGAGCCTTCTTGTCTCTCTTTCTTGAGTCTCTCAAACTATCCCTTTGTATTTGAGAAAGACTACCATCATTCTCTGGCTCGGAGTGCCCTTTCTCTATTATCTCTCATACATGTTGCGATCCAAGGAGAGCCTTCATCTTGATGCTCCAATTATCGTAGTTGCTCTTGTTGAGCACAGGGACTTGGAACGGGACCATGTTGTTACTTGCCATCTTTTTAGGAAGGATCTTCAAGCTTTGATACCACTTTGTTGGAAAACGAACTTTGGAGATTAGAGGTTAGACTTTGGAAGATATATTTTGAAGAATAGGCTACTTGTATTATTGCTCACTTCTAGCTATCGGGCTTTATTTTGGCTTGATACAAACTCTAGGATATCACCCTTATTTATACTAGTTGCATCCCCTAAACTAATAGCTATGGTTTTGCCAACTTATACAATTTAGAGATTACAAAGGACTCTCTAGAATATTTTACATTCTAGAAAATTCTACAACATACTTTAAAACATCTTTAAAAAGAGATTTCTCTAGAATGCTCTAGCACTTAAAAGGTTTCTAGAAATTGGCTTTTTATTTAAACTAGGCCCAAATACTAATGACCTAAAATCAAGTTTATATTTCAACAAAGGACGCATGGAAGGGTTTTATTTGTTTATTACTTTTTTTTTATAAGCAACCAGTAAATATGTTTGTTTATATCTTTTGGATTTTTTTTTCTTATAACAAACACCGAGTTGAGTTGATAACAAAAATAAGAAATTGTGGCTAATATCTAATATTAGAGTAAAAGTAGACAATGTGTTGAAAATTGACATATTTGAAAATTAAAAGGAAATCCAACCAATTTAAAAATTAATAATTTAGGAAAATGTAAGTAACTTTCGATTAGAGATATTGATTTTTTTTTGTTTTTCAAAAGAGATTCTGGCAATTGGAAAGGTTATAAATACGACAATGACATGGAAATACGAAGATATACCAAGAACATCTTGAAAAATCAATATTATTACCAACTGCCATTAAAAGTACTAGTCATCATACACGAAATATTGAAACTATTTAACTATTTTCATTTCAGTTAATTTTTTTGGATTTGCTTTTGGTTCCCACCATTTCTAGCCGATGTGGGACTTTGGTCGCACTCCCCCTTTTCTCGCACTTCCAACAATCTTCCCCTCGAACAAAGTACCAACCGAGCCTCTAGCTCTTATCCTGGTCTCCTCCCCCGAACAAAGTACAAACTGAGCCTCCCCTCAAATAGTCATCCATCCGTCTAGCTTTTATTCTGGCCAACTCCTTTACCCGGAGTACATCGCCAGCCTAGGCCAACTCCTTTTACCTGGAGCACACCGCCTATCCGATAGAGCTCTCTACCACGGATCTCCACCATAACTACACTTCAAGGCTCGCCTCCTTTGTTCGACACCCGAGGATTTTACTAATCACGGCTCCGGGGCATGGCTCTGATACCATTGTTAGGGACAACGACCCTCTACATATCTCTACATTGATATGATATTGTCCACATTGGGCATATGCCCTCATGACTTTTCTTTTGATTTCACCCGAAAGGCCTCATACCAATGGAGATACTATCCCTCACTTATATACCCATGATCTTCCCCTTTTCTACCCGATTTGAGACTTTGGTCGCACTCTCAACAGTAAATTTATGCCTTTAAATGGTCGTTGAACTTGTATTGAATTTTTTTTTTTAAGCATTGACTAAATTTTTTTTTTTTAAAGAAACTTAAAAAAATAAAAATAAAACTACTTGTCATCAAAGGCCAATTTTGCAATAGTATATATACAAAAGTTATTCCTACAATATTTAAGAGATTTTCTCATTAGTGATAAAAATCTCATACATTCGAGTACTCAATTTAGCCGATAGTTTATATTTGGAAATGGAGCACCTTGATGAGAAAAGCATTTTTTTCATATAATGATTAGGAGGAAGAAATAGAAACGAAACAACCAAAAAAAATTTAGGGAAAAGATAAGAACACTTTAATCTACAAATTAAAGAAAATTATGTATGGATTAAAGCAGTCATATCAAGAAAGTGTGATTCATTCACAAGGGATATGCTAATTATTATCTTTTTGTCAAGAAATTTGTTGACGGCAATATTTGTTAATCTC
Organism: Trichosanthes cucumerina; assembly: GCA_036507285.1. Classification (NCBI taxonomy): domain Eukaryota; kingdom Viridiplantae; phylum Streptophyta; class Magnoliopsida; order Cucurbitales; family Cucurbitaceae; genus Trichosanthes; species Trichosanthes cucumerina. The sequence continues at coordinate 56,436,369 of CM071838.1, forward strand.
TCTATAAGGAGATGATATGCTAAAAGCATGTTTGAGAGTGATAGTTAAATTAGTGATTTTAGAAAAAAAGATTTATGTGCCATTTATTTTATAAAATTAATTTTCAAACAATCATTTCTATGTTTGGTTTTAAAATTTTAAAAGTGATTTTCATATATTTAAAGGTGATTTTGAATTATTATGTTTGGTTAGAAAGTGATTTTAAAATTAACAAATTACTAAAAAAAAGCACATTTTCTATTTAATAAGTTATTTAACTAGTTATGATACAGGTCTTTTTTTATTAATTTATTTTTTATTTTTAAAATTATGTATGATTAATATATTAAGTAAGAAAATACGTACAATAAATATCAAAATAAAAATAAAAATCTCATTTACTCTAGAAATGCTTGTATCATTACAAATACATAGACTAAATATCATCTATTAAAACACAAACTATATATTAAAGACATTAACATGACACAAGAAGTTTTGCAATTTTCTTCCGCTCCTCTTCTATCTCCCTTTCATGACAAGAAATCTCACTTTCCTCAGTAACACTCAACTCGTTTCGATCCACTTGAGGGGAGCAAATTTTCATCGTCGTCATGAGGCTTGAATTCAAAATCAGTTGTAGAATGAGTTCTTATAAAATCATAAAGTAATCCCATTCGAAAAAAATAGTAACAATGGAAATGCAGAATTGTAAGTAATATCACACACGCCTTCTTATTTTTATGCATATGTTGCTCCATCAATTTCCGTTCGAAAAGATATTTTTTGAAACAATTTCAAAGTTAAAGTATATTTTATATATATACATATCAACATAGATTCTATAGAGAATAACTTTATTGAGATTCTCAACTTTAAGCAATAGTAATGAAAAGGAAAGATGGACATATACAAGCATTAGAACAAGAAGTCATAGCCACTGCCACTGGTGTTTAAACTTGTTGGTTATGATCTGCAATTTTTGGTATTGTATGCTTCAATTCCTAGAGTCATCACGGGATTTTGACTTTAATGCATACGTTTAAGGCTATCAAGATGAAGGTAAGTTTATTGGTAAAAGAAAAAAAAAAAAGCAAAAACAAAGATTGTGGTGTATGGGTGTGTGTTTAATAATCTAGCTAATTGATAAGTGTGGGAGTTGGTTAAGGGTTTCACATCATGGATTTAATTAGAGTTAGGGCTAGGCTTGGAGTTAAGTTTTAAAATAAAAAGCCAACACCAACACCATGCATAGATAGTGACAGGACAAGCCCTTTATTTCAACCTTCAAAGCCTGCCCCCAATTAGAGTCGTCCTTGCATTTATATCTAATCTCATCGTCCACATTATATGTAGCCTTTTTTGAACCCCTTTTTTAACACACATACACACAAAATCATCGCAACACCTTTTAAACTCAGAGCTAGCTACAATATCCATCTCCTTTAAGCCTTTTTGGGATGCAAAGTTTTTCATACACTATTTATAACATATATCCCAAATAGGCCTTTAAAGTACAAAGACTCCTTTAACCACAATATTGAAAGCTTAGTCATAATTTAGCGTAAAAAACATTAAAGATTAGGGATGGAAGAAGTTGGTAATTACCAAAAGAATGGCTTTGATGTTTTCATGTGTAATGGCAACGGTGCAATTAGACTCCACTTCTGGTTTTTATTGATAGCCAAAAGCACATTGTTGGATAAAAAAAGGTATTGCGTAAGCAATAATCAAATCAAAGTCTCCATGTTTGTTGAACCAATAGAGAAAATTGAAAATAAGAGAGTGGAATCTAATAAATGAATAGTTTTCTATTGAAATAGAAAATATTGGTGATAGCAAAAATGTGGTACAAAATTTTTAAACAAAATAATTTGGTATATCACTTCCTATGGAAGTTCACACTTATATAGGAAGAACAATAAAACTTATTTGAGATCTAACGACTTAAAACTTAAAATAATAAAAACAACATTAATGATTAATGTTTAAATTGAAAACTTAAAATTTAACAATTTAAATCTAACAATAAATACGAAACTTAAAAACACAAAACTGAAATTTAATTAAGAAAAAATCTCAAATCTCAACACTCCTCCTTGAGGTTTTTCTTTGTCACACCTAACTTGTGGTGCAGAACCACAAATTGTTTATGTGGCAGAGCTTGTGTGAGAATGTCGACGAGTTGTTCAAAAAATGAGCTTGATTTTGTCTTCTTTCTCTTTCTTTCTCTACTTCCTTCAATAACCAAAATTTTAACTTCGATATGCTTTGTTCTATCATGTTGTACTAGATTGAAGGTCGTGACAAACTTGTTATCACAAAACTTTTTTGTAGATTCTTCTCATGTCCTTAATCCAAAATCACCAAGCAATTTGTGAAGCCACATTGCTTGGTTTGTAGCTGAGGCATAAATAATATATACAACTTCAACGGTAGATTTAGCCACAATCTCTTGTTTCCTTGAAGTTCCAAGAGAAAAAACCATCACTGAAAATCCTTTTAAAAACATCAACACAACCAGTCCAATCACTATCAGCACATCCAATCAATTTCAAGTCTCTTATGAAAAACATTAAACTGGACTTATATGTCATTCTCAAGGATTTGAGCTTGAAATCACTCTTAATTTCAACCAAATTCACAAGGTTCTTGAAAATATCAAAAACTTGAGTTCTCTCCATCAAAAAATATTCCCAAGTCATCTTGGTAAAATAATTAATAAATGGAATAAAATATTTATTATTCCCCATAGATGTGTTGTGCATGAGATTGTAAATATCACTATGCACCAATTCAAGCCTTTCTTTGGCTCTAAAACTGGCGCCTTCAAGAAAAGGTAATCTGTGCATCTTCCTTTCTTGAAAACTTTCACAAATCTGTTCACATGAGATAAAATTGGAAAAATCATCCACCATATTTGAAAAATACAAAATTTTCAAATCTTTGTTGTTGTAGTGACCAACTCGATGATGCCATTTTTTGCTTTCTTCAGCTTTGGCATTAAGTGCATGATGACTTAGTGAGTGACCATTTAAAACGAAGGCATTGCCAACCATTTTGACCCTTGTGATCTCTGCTCCTTGCGGGCCATAAATAATACAAATTTGATCTTTAAAAACCACAGAAAAATTGTTATGCAACAATTGAGCAATACTAAGCAAGTTTTGAAATAACGTTGAAACATATAAAACATTGGATATTTTATATTCGCATTGCTTAGTTTGCATGACAATTGTACCCTTGCCTTTAGCTAGTACTGCCTCGCCATGTCCAAGAACCACCTTAGACTGTATAGATCTGTCAATTTGGCTAAAAAGATTGATATCTTTAGCCATGTGAGTAGTGCATCCACTGTCAATAAGCCATGAGGTTGACTTGTTGTCATTTGTATGAGAAGCCATAAACAAAAAATTTGTTTTATGATTGCCATCTGCACAATTTGCTTGTTGTTGGGAAATTTGGGTTTGGTTTTGTTTGGCATAACAAAATTTCTCTGTATGACCATTCTTGTTGCAATAATCACATTGGTAAACTTGTTTGTTCTTGAACCAACAATTCTTCTCGGCATGATTAGTCTTTTTACAAAAACAACAAGGAGGAAATTTATCTTTTCTTGATGCTCCTCCTTTCTCCTTGCACCCCTGATATTTGGTCGCCTTTCTATCATCCTGTGCAACAAGTTCCTTACCTTTTGACTTGGCACTAAAGGCACCTTCAACAAGCTCTTCATTACGCATTGTATCCCTCTGTTCTTGGGTTTGTAATTTGCTAATTAACTCAGCTATAGAGAGAGAGTAGTCAAATCAGAAGACTCCTCTATGGCTGAGATCTTCGACTCAAATTTGCTGGGAACACTAACCATTATTTTTTCCACAACTCTTTGATCTGGAAAATTTTCACCAGATAGTCTTATCTGGTTTACGATGGTCATCACTCTTGTTGTGTAGTCCCTCACAGAATCTGAATCCTTCATTTTCAGCATCTCAAACTCTCTCTTGAGAGTCAATAATTTGACAGCTTTCACCCTAGCGCTTCCTTCAAATTCCTCATGTAATTTATCCCAAGCTTCTTTTGTTGTTTTACAATCAATGATCCTAGCAAAAAATAGGATATGATAAAGCGACATGAATAACGGATAAACCTTTCGGCTTTTTCAATTTCTCCTCTTCATGTAGTCTTATCTGATTCAATGTTGGATTTTCTCCTAATGGTTGAGGATCAACATTAGTTGAGACAGATTCCTAAATGCCAGGTGTCATGAGGTAGGATTGCATTTTAACAACCCAAAACTGGGAGTTTTCAACATTAAAATGTGGAGGAGAGGTTACACCAAAATTAGAAGACATTTTTTAAATACAAAAATTGACTTTCTCACTCTCAAATAAAATCACAGCCCTTTAAATCTAAGGCTCTGATGCCACTGTTGGGTAAAAGAAATGAAGGATAGAAAAAAAGGTATTGCGTAAGCAATAATCAAATCAAAGTCTTAATGTTTGTTGAACAAAAAGAGAAAATTGAAAAATGAGAGAGTGGAATCCAGTAAATGAATAGTGTTCTATTGAAATAGAAAAGATTGGTGATACCAAAAATGTGGTACAAAATTGTTACACAAAATAATTTGGTACATCACTTCCTATAGTTCTTCCTATACTTCTTATATAGGAAGAACAATAAAACGTATTTGAGATCTAATGACTTAAAACTTAAAATAATAAAAACAACATTAATGGTAAATGTTTAAATTGAAAACTTAAAACTTAACAATTTAAATCTAACAATAAATACGAAACTTAAAAACACAAAACTGAAATTTAATTAAGAAAAAACCTCAAATCTCAACACACATCAATAATATCATCTTGCTCTGGTTTATTTTGTATGCGTTTTAATTATTACTCAAAAATGCGTTTTAATTCATTTTCTTTTCACTATTGTAGGAGTTGGCACAAAACTCAGGGACTCAAATTTGGAGCATTATCTACGTCATGGCACTACACACAACTACATCTACCTTCGTAGTTGTTAAGAGATATAAAGAACCAAGTGCAGTATGAGAAATTCATAATTTAAGAACTTCCATGCCAACTCAAATACTTGACTGAAAGTGAAACCGGAATGAAGAAACAAATGCTCACTAACAAAATTTCAAGATACAAGAGGGAGGTCAGAGTCCTGACCAAAAACAGAACAGGTAGTAGGGAGTAAATTATCGTTATGATCTCAGAGTTCAAAGTTACGTAAGTGATGGACCCAAAATTAAGAATGTCTACAAGACTAGGGGAGAGTTTGTTAGGAAGAGAAGTTTATTATAAGTTGGGGGACCCCAAGCCTTAGGAGGGTTCGAGTGAGTACTTATGAATAATGAAAAAACATGCATGGCAAAATGATATCTCGAGAGACTCTGTTATTTGAGTAATTTGTATCCATAAACCAATTTAAATTAAAGTGATATACAGATTGACCCTTTTCGCAGTCCCAATCAGCCTCTGTTTTTATTTGTCCTTAAAGGTTGTGCTCGATTGAGTGCACTAGAAGAGGGGAAACAGATTCATGGGTTGGTATTGAAAATTGGGTTTGGTGTGCATTTGTGAACTCAGAAGAAATCTTTTTTTTAGATATTTAAGAGGTACTTCTAAAGTATGCTTACCCTTTAGAAATGGCAAAATTGTGCTCTATATATTTACAAATGCATATATGATAAATGCATTTTGATTCTAAAAATGACATCCTCGGGAATCTAGTCAAATTCATAGAAGCTTGTATTGCCCTTTTAACTATGGAAGTTTTCATAAAATCAATTGAAGCTTGAGAGAAAAAAACGTTGGATGAAAAAATTCATGTAAAAACACTATTCTCTCCTCTCTAGCTTAGGGATACTTCTTTCCATGGAATATATATATATATTTACAATATATAAAGGGAAACCAAAAGTTTATAACAACACAAAGTTACAAATCAACTTTAAATTCGAGAGTTGACCTTGATGCAATGAAAAATAAAAAACTTGGAGATAGAAGCGGTAGGTAGGCCATCGAGAATTCATTATTCATCCCCATTATTTGACGTCAAATTCAAGCATTTGAGTAGTTGAATTTTAAATGAATTCAAAGCTAGAAATTGATCCCACAACGACAATGTCGATCCCACCAAGCAAGATGACGACAAGTTATCCTTAACTTTTGAAGAATTGAAAAATCCCTACTCATAGTGGCAGATCAAGAAATTTATGTGGGGGGGGCTTGATATATTTTGATATTGGAAACATTTTCTTCAGGCCTACCATACTCCCTATGTCCACACTATATTTTAATACTAGTGGATCTCACATAATTTTCAAAATGATGATGGCATGACAAACAATAAAATGAGAGTGGTATGAAAAATTTTTATACTCCCGTAATACTAGATTTTTTTCCTTTGATATTAGTACTTATTCACAATTTTATGTTAGAGATTTTTTTTATTAGTTTGTCCAATAAAAAAATATGATTGATATTTTTTTTTATAAATATATAAAAAAAATGAAACTTGAAATTTTGTATAATAATTATAGTGGCTCATATAATTATTTAATAAAAAATAATTTATTGACATTTAAAAATATTTTTTTAATTATTTTATGTTTTATAAATTGTAAATACTCTATAAGTAGAATTTTTTTAAAAAACAAAATGTAAATTAGCATCCAAATATAGAAGAAATAAGAGTTTAAATTATATATTTTAGAGTAAAAGAACAATTTTTAATATATTTTTAAATCAATGAAAATAATACAATTTCATAAATAAAAAGGTTAAAAAAGTCTTTTGGTCTCTATACTTTAAATTTCATTCTATTTTAATCAATATACTTTTACTTCCTGCATTTGCAATAAAGCTTAAAATCGTTTTTTGTCATTAGTAATTTCAAACTTTCAAGTTATATTTTTTTTAATCAAAATTAGTTCGAGATTATCTGCAATAATCGACATACTGAGAATATATTATCAAAAGTTATAAAATGAAGGCCAATAGAGATTATTTAAAACAAAAGTTAATAAAAATTAACTATATGAACTAATTTAAAGCTTTATTAAAAGTATAAAATTAAACATTTGAAAGTTATTGTATATATGTTAAAATAAAATGAAGCTCAAATTTCAAAACACATAAAATAAATAAAAAGAAAAAAAAATTCGACACAATTACATAATAAATATAAATAAATATATATAAAAAGAAGTAAAAAAAAGAAAAAAATCGATAAAATAATGAGAAATTTTACATAATATAAAAATATATATTAAAAAGTTTAAAAAAGTTATTTTTCAGGAAAAAAGCGATAAAATAATGATAAAAAATCAATTCGGAAAAAAGCGTGCAGAGGGGGCTAAGCTTAAATCATACCACTGAGCCACACCATCTTCATGTAAATTATGGTGAATTGTTTTATGTTAATAGACTTAATCACAGAGTTCAGGGGGCTCGAGCCCCCCTGGGCCTACTATAGATCCGCCACTGCCTACTCATCTGTTGGGAGAAAAAAAAAATAATAGTAATAATAATTAAACTAGTATAATATTATGTTGGGGTTTATGCCCTAAAACACGTAGTTTGTAATTGTACTTTGTTCCAATTCTTTTAATAAAAGTTATTGACACTATTCATCCAACTGTTAATGAAATTCGTATAGTTTACTTTCAATTAACCTTAAATCGAATAAACAAACATCCTAGGCTTTATTGTGTCTCTGGAACTGTATGTATGGACATACGGGAATCAAGGTTCAAGAAACAGTCTTAAGGGTCTATAGTATAGGAATGAAGTTTGGTACCTTATCTTCGTGACACTATGGATACAACCTGTTTTGTATTTTATACAAATGCAGTTATCCAATGCGTTCGTATAGATGACATGCGAGTGAAGGTATCCTATGTGATGAGTTTACATAAGACCGAATTGCGAAATAGTAACCAATAGATGTAACTCTGTTAACTAGTTAGGTTTCTATTTCAATAGAAGGACCTAGGCAACTGATCTTAATCCTGAGCAAGTTACGAATTCTTGTTTGCGAGGGATTGTCCTTTGACTAGTATGGGTGAGAGTGGCCTGAGATGCCGACTCAATAAACCTATATTCTTGAGGACAAAACCACGTAGGCAGCTGGGGACTTCACCTAGCAAGATGAAATTTACTCCTTCCCAAACTTAGGGTAAGTAGATGAGTGTTCCCTTAACTAGTGCCTTCGAGACTTAAACATAGGGCCCTACTCTCTCACTGGCCTGAGAGAGATTTCTGTTTATTGGTTGGACCATAAACATATTGTTCATTAGAGGAGTGCTGATACTTAAGGCCATAGATGTAACCCAAGGGTAAAATGGTAATTTGGCCTAGCTGGTGTTATGAATACTCATGAAGGATTGATTTGTTGTTATTGGTCTTTTATCCATGGACACAGAAAAATATCTGCAGTGTGAAGAGTGAAATTGCGGGTCTTTAGTGGAGTGTACCCGCAATTAACGAATGTTGATTAAGCGGTTAATGAGATTAGCCAATTAATCTTATATCGTTAGAGCTTCTGATCTGTAGGTCCATTAGGTAAACTTTCTAGCTGAAGGGATTTGGAATTCCCGCAGTGGAAGACGTTGTGAAACGTCGTTGATCCGTTGTGTAATTCTATCTTAAAATTGAACTTATGCATGTAGGAGAAGAAAAACAATAAGATAATCATTACTTACTTGTTGAAGAACACTTCTTCAATGCTTTCCTCCTACGGTCACGATCTCTCTCGAATCAACGATCTCCTCGAATCGAACCTCGAGCAGTGTTGCAAGACACTTCCAAAACGTCTTCTCAGTAGTTCTTGGGAGGTTGAGGGAGAGTAGGTGAGACTCCCTTTGGTTTTGGGTGAGGAGAATCTTAGAGAGAATTGAGAGAGTTCTAGAGAGAATGTTTTGCTCTCTTTGGATCAAAATTGAAAAAAATGGCAAAAGCTCATTGAGATATCTTTGAATGCACCTATTTATAATGGTGTGTGGTGGAGTTAAAATCTCTACCAATTCACCATTTTACCACAACTATATGATATACAAATCATATTTGCATATTATATAATATAAGGTATCTCATACCTTATTATACAAATCTCATTTGCATAATTGTGGATTTTTAAATTGAATCACATTCAATTTAATTTCTCTCAATTGAATTTCTTCAATTAGCACTAATTAATCAATTAGGCTATACTATAGTTTATTATGAATCTCATTCACATTAAACTATATATTATGTCATCTATATCTCATATAAATGACATAAATACCTAAATAATGAATTTGAACACTTCAAATTCACACCAAACTGTAAACCCTCAATTTGTCCAATTTGAGCAAACCGAGGGACCTAATAGACCTACACGTGATGAGCTCCAATGATCCGAGACTAAACTGTCAAACTCTTTGACCCAGTTATTCAACATTCAGTAGCTACGGTAACACTCCACTAAAGTCTGTAGCTACACTCTCATCACTGTAGGACAAGTTGTGTCTATCGATATAACCAATACCCGTGAGTCGACCCTTCACTGGTTGTTCGTAGACACTGCTGGGTCAAATTACCGTTTTACCCCTGTGTCTACCTCTTTCTCCTTAAGTCTCACTGCTTCTCTAATGAACAACTACGTTGCATGGTCTAACCATAAACAACAACCCTCTCAGGCCAATGAGAGAGTGGGGCCTCGTTGTTTAAGCCACGGAGACAAAGACTTAAGGAACAACCCTCTAGTTTTCCTAAGTCGGGAACGAGTGAATTCCTTCTTGCGTAGTCAAGTTCCCAACTCCCCACGCGGTCCTGTCCCTGAGAAGATAGACATATTGGGCGAGCATCAGTGGCCACCCTCACCCGTACTAGTCAAAGGTACGACCCTCGCAGACAGGAGTCCGTAATATGCTCAGGATTAAGGTCGAGTCACTAATGGTCATCTACGAAATTATTAGCCCTATACTGTTAACGGTGTTACATCAGTAAGTCTAATAATTCACGGTCCGGTCTTGTACAATCTCATTGCACAGGATGCCCCCACTCGCATGTCAACCACATGAACGAGTCAGATCACCTCGTTTATATCTTAATACAAAGCGGGTCGTATCCAAAGCGTATCCAGGATTAAGTCTCCAACCCTATCCATATACTATAGACCGTTCGAGTCATTAACTCGAACGTAATCCTCCCTGTGGGTCCACTACACACCGTTCAAGTTCTAGTTCTCTCAATAATACAATGACCATGGAGTTTAGTTTATTGGATTAAGTTTATGAAATATGCGAGAAACAAAGTTCAAATAATTAACTCTTATTTATATCACAAGGCTCAAATAAATAACTCTTATTTATTTACAACCTGGAATATTACAAACTACACGAGATGAGGACATACATCCCAACAAACTCCCACTTAGACTACGCTAGTGGAGTACATGATACATTTCTCAAATGTACAGTAAAATAATACAACAAGGTTATACAATAAATTAGGGCATTGAATACCCTTTACAATACTCCCACTTGCCCTAGTAAGGAAGCACTTGAAGACCTAGACTCTCTAGGTGACCCTCAAACACCTTAGCCATGAGGGTCTTTGTAAATGGATCAGCAACGTTGTGCTCCGAAGCTATCTGCGTGACTGTCACGTCTTCGCGGTGCACAGTCTCCCGTATCAGGTGATACTTACGCTCAATGTGTTTGCCCCTTTTATGACTTCGAAGTTCTCTCGAGTTGGCTACTGCACCACTATTGTCACAAAACAGCGTGATCGACAAGTTCATATTTGGAACAACTTCCAAATCTAGCATGAACTTCCTAAGCCAAACAGCTTCTTTTGCAGCTTCACAAGCCACAACATATTCGGATTCCATCGTGGAATCAGCGATGCATCCCTTCTTGATGCTTCGCCACACTATAGCTCCTCCATTCCATGATGGAGCTGAACCATCGACGTGTTGAAACTGCAGCGATGTATATAGTTTTTTGCGGTATGCAACCACTTCTTTGTCCATCATTTGTAAATTAGAAAGATTTTTGGTTGAAGCTTCCAGGAAGTAATGCATTCTTAGGCAAGAATACTGAAAAATTTGTGAGCTCTCTCCAACTGTGTTTTGATCTAAATCAGAATCAACACTTGCCTAATCAACCTTTTTTGTGCTTCAAAACGAGTCGGTCTGAAAGTCAGAATCTGTGTATCCCGGAAGGATCAAATCCCCACTCTCATACACAAGGCTGTAGTTCCTTGTTCTCCTAAGATACTTGAGGATTGCCTAAACGGTTGTCCAGTGATCTAATCCTGGATTGGATTGATACCTACTGACAATCTCAACTGCATAACAAATGTCGGGCCTAGTACACAACATGGCATACATTAGGCTCCCTACAGCTGAAGCATAGAGGATTCGTCTCATATCCTCAACCTCTTGAGGTGTCTTAGGACATTGATCCTTAGACAAGTGAACCTCATGCCTGAAAGGCAACAAGCCGTTTTTAGAGTTCTGCATCTTATATATAGACAACATCTTGTCAATATAAGACGCCTGAGACATGGCTAGCGTTTTGTTCTTCCGGTTCCGGACTATCTAGATACCTAGAACATACTGTGCCTCTCCCAAATCTTTCATTTGGAATTGCGAAGCTGGCCATTCCTTAATGTCAGTAAGAAATTCAACCTCATTCCCAATGAGAAGGATATCATCTACATACAATATTAGAAATGCGACAGTTTTGTCGACGATTTTCATGTAGACACAAGGCTCGTCAACATTTTGATCAAAGCCATAAGATTTGATCGCCTCATCAAATCTTATATTCCAAGACCTCGAGGCTTGTTTCAGTCCATAAATAGACCTTTTTAGCCGGCAAACTCTTTGCTCTTGGCCTTGGGCAATGAACCCCTCAATTTGGTCCATGTAGATGGTCTCATCAAGGTTGCCATTCGTAGTTAATGTCTTGACATCCATCTGCCATACCTCATAGTCATAATATGCGGCAATGGCCAGAAGGATTCTAATCGACTTTACCATGGGAACAGGAGAAAATGTTTCCTCATAGTCAACCTCTTTTACCTGGGTAAAACCCTTTGCCACTAGTCGAGCTTTGAAGGTCTGCACCTTCCCATCTACGCCATGTTTACGCTTGTAGATCCACTTGCAACCAATAGGTTTGATCCCATCCGGTTGGTCCAAAAGCTCCCATACGGAATTGAAGTACATCGACTCCATTTCCTGGTCCATAACTTTAATCCATTCGTCTTTGTCAACGTCTGTCATTGCCTGATCATAGGTCAATGGATCCTCGTAGCCATCATCAGGGGTGACGACTTGGATTTCAGCTAAACCCATGTAACTTTTAGGCTGTCTCACAACCCTCCCACTACGTCGAGGCATTCCCAACTCTTGGGAATGGACTTGGCTAGACGAGCTAGGATCAACAACACTTGTTGACGTACTAGAACCATCAGCAACTCTTGCTGATGAACTGTCCATTTCATTCAACACAATCTTACTCCTTGGTAAGTGATCCCTAATGTGGTCTTCCTCAAGGAAAGTGGCGTTTGTCGACACAAGCACCCTATTATCCTTAGGATCGTAAAAGAAACCACCTCTTATCTCTTTTGGGTAACCTACAAAAAGGCACAACTTTGAACGTGGTTCCAACTTTTTCGGGTTCGACACCAACACATAGGTCGGGCATCCCCAAATTCTGAAATGATGTAAACTGGTTTTACGACCATGCCAGAGTTCGAAAGGTGTTTCACAAATACTTTTCGACGGAACTGTGTTCAAAATGTATACCGCAGTCTCCATTGCGTAACCCAAAAAAGAATCAGGGAGACGAGCATAGCTCATCATCGACCGAACGATGTCCAACAGGGTTCTGTTTCTCCTCTACGATACACCATTCTGCTGTAGCATACCAGGTGCTGAGAGTTGGGACGTAATTCCATGTTCTATCATATAGTCTTGGAATTCAGTGTCCAAATACTCTCCACCTCGATCCGATCGAAGTGTTTTTATAGTTTTACCTCACGGGTTCTCAACCTCAGTCTTGAACTCCTTGAACTTTTCAAGAGTTTCAGACTTCCTATGCATTAGGTAAATGTACCCATACCTCGAATAGTTATCTATGAAAGACACGAAGTATTCGTAACCACCTCGTGCTTTAACATTCATCGAACCACAGAGGTCAGAATGTATAAGCTAAGGGGCTCCTTGGCTTTATATCCTTTTCCACTAAAAGGACGTTTGGTCATTTTGCCTTCAAGGCATGACTCACATACCGATAAAGAGTTTTCTTCCAACTCGCTTAGAAGTCTACTCTTCACTAGTCTCTCAATCTTATTGAGATTTATGTGGCCTAACCTTAGATGCCAAAGATTGAAACTTTCTTTTGGAGAAACCTTTACTCTCTTAGTTCGCGTTTCAGCTGTTTTAAACAGTTCGGTATTCAAAACACTTTTGACCGAATTAGGGTTCAAAACATATAAATTGCTCTCAAGCGAAGCAGAACAAATCAAATTTCCATTTCGAGAAATAAACACTTTATTACTCTTGAATGAAATAGAAATATTTTGTTCCAATAGGCAGGAAATAGAAACTAGGTTTCTCGTAAACCCAGGAACTATGTACATATTATCCAATAATAAGTACTTCCTACCAAAGAACAACTTCACCGTGCCTATTGCTGTAGCTGAGACAACTTCTCCGGATCCAATCCTAAGTGTTATCTCACCCTCTTGCAGCCGATGCCAGGAACTTAATCCTTGAAAAGAAGAGCAAACGTGGTTAGTGGCGCCTGAATCCAATATCCCGACAGAGTCATTACACTCCACCAAACAAGTTTTTGTGACAAGTAAATCACATTTACCTATCATGTTCTTTTCTTCAAGGAACTTGTGACAACTCCTTTTCATGTGTCCGTCCCCGTTGCAGTAGAAACACTTTCTTGCAACTTCTTTGATCTTTTTGCCTTTTAGGGCAGCAGAGCGGTCAACTCTATCCTCTTTCAACTTCTCCTTCTTCCCTTTAGGGCCTGAAGAGCCTACAAACTTTGTCCCAGAGGTCAAACCCCTGTGAAAAGGTCTTAAGGCAACACTTGCCTCAGCTTCCTGTACCCTGGTTTGCACAAAGGACTGGAAGGTTTGTAGATCGTTGAATAGGACTGATGGACCGAGCACCTGAGGAGCCTCCTCAGTGAGCGCAAACTTTTAGTCGTCATTTACCAAAATCGTGCTAATATTGTTTTTCCACAAAAAATTATCGTCGACTAACTTAACGGAAGCTAAATGAGCGTTAAAAGCGTTTGACATTTTGTTGGTGAAAAAATAAAAAACTTTGTATTAGTCTCGCAAAAACTCTTGAAAATCCAATCAGGTTTTAGCAAATTTTTATCATATGATCCCTAGGTCATTCAAAATTTGCAATAATACCCCAAAGGTTTAGAATGACCGCCACCGTAGGATAGACAAATCCACTCCTCCTCTAGGACGAGACTTTCTCGACTGCACCTAATACCAGAATAACTCTTATTCCATTAGGCATCCAGTTACCATTTTTCGGTCTGAATCCATTAACTCTTAATGAATCCTATGAGTATCACACTCAATCTTTAATGAATCAAATTTCCATTTCGAGAAATAAACACTTTATTACTCTTGAATGAAATAGAAATATTTCAACTTCCAAATATTTCTTAGGAAGTTCATGCTAGATTTGGAAGTTGTTCCAAATATGAACTTGTCGATCACGCTGTTTTGTGACAATAGTGGTGCAGTAGCCAACTCGAGAGAACTTCGAAGTCATAAAAGGGGCAAACACATTGAGCGTAAGTATCACCTGATACGGGAGACTGTGCACCGCGAAGACGTGACAGTCACGCAGATAGCTTCGGAGCACAACGTTGCTGATCCATTTACAAAGACCCTCATGGCTAAGGTGTTTGAGGGTCACCTAGAGAGTCTAGGTCTTCAAGTGCTTCCTTACTAGGGCAAGTGGGAGTATTGTAAAGGGTATTCAATGCCCTAATTTATTGTATAACCTTGTTGTATTATTTTACTGTACATTTGAGAAATGTATCATGTACTCCACTAGCGTAGTCTAAGTGGGAGTTTGTTGGGATGTATGTCCTCATCTCGTGTAGTTTGTAATATTCCAGGTTGTAAATAAATAAGAGTTATTTATTTGAGCCTTGTGATATAAATAAGAGTTAATTATTTGAACTTTGTTTCTCGCATATTTCATAAACTTAATCCAATAAACTAAACTCCATGGTCATTGTATTATTGAGAGAACTAGAACTTGAACGGTGTGTAGTGGACCCACAGGGAGGATTACGTTCGAGTTAATGACTCGAACGGTCTATAGTATATGGATAGGGTTGGAGACTTAATCCTGGATACGCTTTGGATACGGCCCGCTTTGTATTAAGATATAAACGAGGTGATCTGACTCGTTCATGTGGTTGACATGCGAGTGGGGGCATCCTCTGCAATGAGATTGTACAAGACCGGACCGTGAATTATTAGACTTCACGATGTAACACCGTTAACTAATATATAGGCTAATAATTTCGTGAGATGACCATTAGTGACTCGACCTTAATCCACGAGCATATTACGGACTCGCATGCATGCGAGGGTCGCGTACCTTTGACTAGTGCGGGTGAGGGTGTCCACCGATGCTCGCCCAATATGTCTATCTTCTCAGGGACAGGACCGCGTGGGGAGTTGGGAACTTGACTACGCAAGAAGGAATTCACTCGTTCCCGACTTAGGAAAACTAGAGGGGTTGTTCCCTTAAGTGCTGTCTCCAGGGCTTAAACAACAGGGCCCCACTCTCTCATTGGCCTGAGAGGGTTGTTGTTTATGGTTAGACCATGCAACGTAGTTGTTCATTAGAGAAGCAGTGAGACTTAAGGAGAAAGAGGTAGACACAGGGGTAAAACGGTAATTTGACCCAGCAGTGTCTACGAACAACCAGTGAAGGGTCGACTCACGGGTATTGGTTATATCGATAGACACAACTTGTCCTACAGTGATGAGAGTGTAGCTACAGACTTTAGTGGAGTGTTACCGTAGCTACTGAATGTTGAATAACAGGGTCAAAGAGTTTGACAGGTTAGTCTCGGATCATTGGAGCTCATCACGTGTAGGTCTATTACGTCCCTCGGTTTGCTCAAATTGGACAAATTGAGGGTTTACAGTTTGGTGTGAATTTGAAGTGTTCAAATTCATTATTTAGGTATTTATGTCATTTATATGAGATATAGATGCTCCCCGAGTCACTAGAAAGAGGGTGAAAGGCCCACTACTTCTTCATTCATGGCGGTCAAAGTCAAAAATTCGATTCTTTCATTAATACAGGGGTAGGGTAAAGAGTTTCAGTGATTTACACCTCGAAGGAGAACTCAACCAAGCAATCGGTGGTGAATCAGAGGATTCCATTTTTGAGAGCTTCTATCAATCTCCTGGCCCTTGCTTAACTCCTTGTTCTGTAAACCGGGTCAGCGGGGCAATCAAAAAATACCTGCTTTTGACGCTACGCTGTGCCGACCCGGGATGCTACTACCACAACTATATGATATACAAATCATATTTGCATATTATATAATATAAGGTATCTCATACCTTATTATACAAATCTCATTTGCATAATTGTGGATTTTTAAATTGAATCACATTCAATTTAATTTCTCTCAATTGAATTTCTTCAATTAGCACTAATTAATCAATTAGGCTATACTATAGTTTATTATGAATCTCATTCACATTAAACTATATATTATGTCATCTATATCTCATATAAATGACATAAATACCTAAATAATGAATTTGAACACTTCAAATTCACACCAAACTGTAAACCCTCAATTTGTCCAATTTGAGCAAACCGAGGGACCTAATAGACCTACATGTGATGAGCTCCAATGATCCGAGACTAACCTGTCAAACTCTTTGACCCAGTTATTCAACATTCAGTAGCTACGGTAACACTCCACTAAAGTCTGTAGCTACACTCTCATCACTGTAGGACAAGTTGTGTCTATCGATATAACCAATACCCGTGAGTCGACCCTTCACTGGTTGTTCGTAGACACTGCTGGGTCAAATTACCGTTTTACCCCTGTGTCTACCTCTTTCTCCTTAAGTCTCACTGCTTCTCTAATGAACAACTACGTTGCATGATCAAAGCAATATTTGAATGTTGGTCTACTAGTTGAAGATTTGTAGTATGAAAATTTGATAACAATGTAGTTTTTAGTTTTATATTTCAAACGATTAAAATGATTTGTTTTCAAAATCAAGTCAAAATTTAAAAATAAAAGTAGTGCTAAAAAATATCTTAGCTAAGATTTCAAACCAATGAAATATAAACCGACTTAATTTTTAGAAATAAATATTTTAGAAACAATTTTCACCAAATAGAGCCTCATTTGTGCTGAAATTCAATTTTTTTAGTAAACTAAAAAACTCCAGAGGGTGATTGATGCACAAACCAAGACAAAAAGAACTAAAAAACTCCATAGCTAATTATATATATGTATGTAATTGTTTGTATCATTCCATGTTCTCCAAAAGGAAAATTTTACCTGAAGATCTTAGACAACCCTATTCAATCTCAAATGAAGATTTGTCATCTGAAAATTTATGTGTGGAAGATGGATTTAACGATTAAGTTTGTTTTGGGATTGAGATTTGCGATAGCAGGAAGGTTTAAAAGATTTTTTTTAAGGTTTTTAACTTTTAAACGTACGTATAATTATTTTTAAAAAATAGTTTTAAAAAAATACAGTTGGATTTTTTAAATCAAATCAGCAACCACATGGACAATTATAGTTATCTTTCTGTTTATATTTAACATTTTGTTATACATGGAGACCTTTTAAACCTATTTTTAAAAACTAAAAAGTTCTATTTTTAAAAACTCAAGCACCAAATGCAACTAATGCTAAAAACTTAGAGACTAAAAGGTAATGTAATTTGCGAAGCTTTCAATGGCGTCTTGAGTTGTTTTGTGAATTTTTCTCTTGGTTTGATCCTTGGCATTTGTGTTTTCTCTGTATCTTTTGAAAGATTGGGATTTTGATGTTGAATTATTATTTTGAATGGGCACCAAATACTTCTTTAGAGATATCCTCATCTGTTCCGAGTTACTTTTTACTTGACTTTTTGGATTTTTCTTTTTTAAAATTTAGATTCACGGATCATTTTGTTCAAGAGTTGAATGCCTTTTTGCTTTAAATTAGAAGGTCCTCCTAATAAATGCTTGTTCGTTCGTTGTTTTCCATTTGTTCTACAAATGCAATAGCCATTTTTTTTCCTTCTTAGAATAAGACTGGAGTTGATTACAGGTGGTTAATCGATTTTTTTTTTTTTTCGTTTTCTAATTAGTTAGCCTGGCATTTTTTAGAGGACACTCCTTCAGTTCGTTCCACTTCCGCCGGAAGATCATCGATATCTCACCTTTCACTACCAGTGGCTCCACCCAAAAAACCACTGAGGACCACTACTTCTATGTCACCTCTAGATCCGCCTACTAATAAGCAAAGAGAAAAAAGGTGAATCATTTTGGACTATAACATACATTAGAAATCAAATTTGTGGTTTGGACCATATGAATACAATGCACGTTACTTATCTGGTTTTAATCCCTGTGATATCTTTTGAAGATCTGACATATGTCCTCTTTTCAGTTTTATATTGTTTGTTTCCGTGTTTGGAATTGAAACAGAGTACAAACAAGTATACTAATGAATTGGTGGTGGTTTAGGATTTGAAATCAGATTATTCTTGTCACCTTTTATTGTAGCTGTAAAATTGCTCACCGACCTTTAAGATTTTTTTAATTTCCTCAATGTATATAGGAAAAGGAATATTGTTTCTTGTTGGTGGTTGCTTGAAAATCTCCTTGACAGTTACCAGAGTTGTTGACTAGTTTTATTGTCCTCTTCAAGTTGAGGATTTGTCAATCTGGGTTATGATTATGTCAGAATATTTAAAAGTCTTGTTTCCCCCATCACATTGATAGCTGCCACATCTATGGATATGTAACATATACTTCCCATATTTTACACTCCTGGTATTTGCTGGTGGGAATGAAATAATTTTGTGTATGATAACTATTGTAGTATAGAATATAAGTATCATGCAACCTATCAAAATTTTGGTGATTAGTTAGTGGCATACTGCAGATTTTCATCGGATACGTTACGTTTTAATATTAAAGATTCAGGAGATCGGCAAGAAGCTTCTGCCCTTCGTGATGAAGTACGTCCATCACATTTCATATGTCTGAATCATTTGATTGTTGTGTGGTAGTAAACCAGTATATGTTCGTTACATTGCCCTTTTTTCAGTCTCTAAATACTTTAAATTTTCAATTCTCTATTCTGTAGTAATATTAAAGATTCAGGAGATCGGCAAGAAGCTTCTGCCCTTCGTGATGAAGTACGTCCATCACATTTCATGTGTCTGAATCATTTGATTGTTGTGTGGTAGTAAACCAGTATATGTTCGTTACATTGCCCTTTTTTCAGTCTCTAAATACTTTAAATTTTCAATTCTCTATTCTGTAGCTTGATATTCTACAAGAGGAGAACGAGGACATTCTTGAGAAGGCGCTTTGATTTTTCAATTTTCTCTTTTTCACTGAGTTAGATGATTGTTGGGTTGAACTGAATAGAGATGCTAAGGTAAATTTTAATGTCCAAATTTGTTTCTGCGCCCACTCACGCCCTCAACGTTGGCGTTCAGGCCCTCAATGCCTCAATCACATTGGTTTTTCTTCTTCTTCCAAATTTAAAAACCACATTTTTAATTTACTCTCTCATTCTTTTAGATCTTTGGTTTATAATTTGATCTCTGTGTGTTGTTGGGTGTTTCTTGATTTTGTAGAGCAAAGATTGCAGTAGAAAAGGCGAGTCTGAGTTTTGTTCAGGTTCTTTTCTAATTAATAATATCTCATTCTTTTTTTTAATGTGTTCTTTTTAATTAAATAAATTTGAAATTTGGTTGCAGTGCTTCCACTTTTGAGATATGGGAAATATTGTGGGCTATTGTATAGGGGGGATGGGTAGAATGAATATGACAAAACAAACAAACTAGATTATGACATTATGTCTTGAAATAATGTTTTTTTTCTTTACAAACTAAATCATTGAATTTAAAGTATGTTACTTAAACAAACTAGGTTCACTTTAGACACTTTTTTATTTTCTTTATGAGTCAAAATGACACTTAAACTCATTTTACACACTTTTTCATCACTTTGTAGGTTCCATATGTACTTTTTGATCGTTTTGAGTTATTTTTCGCCTCGAAGTATGTTAAAGAGCCTTTATAGTTTATCTTGATATGTTGTATTTTGGTTGAAAAAAAAATATGAGGCTTTTTCAATATTCTCATAGGGAGTTTTCTAAATGTTTTACATATTTTACATATTATAACCTTAAGTTGACACTGCATGTTGGGTTTTTTGTACTCTAAATTTTCATTGTCATCATAACTGGACCTCCTAGACAAATTATTTTATGTATTAAACTTGAAGAACCATGACTTTATTACATTGTTGAATTTCTTTTTTCAGTTCAGGACCTCCTCCAACATGCTTTCATCATGCAAAGAGTTTTCACTCAAGAAAGAGTTCACTTGCCATTCTCATCCAAGGTTAGATAATATATGTATTTTCCAACCAACCTGATGAGATAAGCCAGATTTTGAGCATGTTAAGGTTGCTTAGTTGTAACTTTGTTGTATCTTACAATTTCTTTCTACACCTCTCTCTCACCCTTTATAATTTGTTGTCCATTTGGAGAGAATGAGTTTAAATCATAGTAGCTACTTGCCCAAATTTAAAGTCCTAGGAAGAGTGACCTTGGCACTAGACGATATTTAGAGGATATCAAGGTAATGAAAGAGGACTAATATAAAGCCTAGTATTCATAGTTTTTCTATTTCTGTTGAACTCCCGTTTCAAGGTAAAGAAATAGTTTTTCTATTTCTTCCTTTCATTAACTCTTGAATGAAATAGAAATATTTTGTTCCAATAGGCAGGAAATAGAAACTAGGTTTCTCGTAAACCCAGGAACTATGTACATATTATCCAATAATAAGTACTTCCTACCAAAGAACAACTTCACCGTGCCTATTGCTGTAGCTGAGACAACTTCTCCGGATCCAATCCTAAGTGTTATCTCACCCTCTTGCAGCCGATGCCAGGAACTTAATCCTTGAAAAGAAGAGCAAACGTGGTTAGTGGCGCCTGAATCCAATATCCCGACAGAGTCATTACACTCCACCAAACAAGTTTTTGTGACAAGTAAATCACATTTACCTATCATGTTCTTTTCTTCAAGGAACTTGTGACAACTCCTTTTCATGTGTCCGTCCCCGTTGCAGTAGAAACACTTTCTTGCAACTTCTTTGATCTTTTTGCCTTTTAGGGCAGCAGAGCGGTCAACTCTATCCTCTTTCAACTTCTCCTTCTTCCCTTTAGGGCCTGAAGAGCCTACAAACTTTGTCCCAGAGGTCAAACCCCTGTGAAAAGGTCTTAAGGCAACACTTGCCTCAGCTTCCTGTACCCTGGTTTGCACAAAGGACTGGAAGGTTTGTAGATCGTTGAATAGGGTGATGGACCAGAGCACACGAGGAGCCTCCTCGGTGGCGCAAACTTTTAGTCGTCATTTACCAAAATCGTGCTAATATTGTTTTTCCACAAAAAATTATCGTCGACTAACTTAACGGAAGTTAAATGAGCGTTAAAAGCGTTTGACATTTTGTTGGTGAAAAAATAAAAAACTTTGTATTAGTCTCGCAAAAACTCTTGAAAATCCAATCAGGTTTTAGCAAATTTTTATCATATGATCCCTAGGTCATTCAAAATTTGCAATAATACCCCAAAGGTTTAGAATGACCGCCACCGTAGGATAGACAAATCCACTCCTCCTCTAGGACGAGACTTTCTCGACCAGACCCTAATACCAGAATAACTCTTATTCCATTAGGCATCCAGTTACCATTTTTCGGTCTGAATCCATTAACTCTTAATGAATCCTATGAGTATCACACTCAATCTTTAAATTTCCAAGTATCCGTCCAAACAATAGCCGCCGTAGAGAGGACTAAGAAGGAAAACCAACAAGAAAATCGTATCCCTTTTGGAAATTCACGGTGTTCCGACTCCCATGATCAAGGCCCTCCGTAGGGATTGTTTGGTCCAGGCCAAACTAGCAGGCGGATCATAGGCGTCTCACAGTGTGAATCGAAAAAAGAGACCGTGGGTCCCATTTTCACAGGTCCCGCTCCCACTCACTATAAGTACTCTCTCCATTCACGTTGAATATTGACTCATACAAATGCCACCCGTAGGGGGATGCTCCCATTTGCGCCACGAGGCCGAGTATGGATCTCACAGTGCGAACTTAACGGAGATTTGTGGATGGAAAATTAAATGTAACTCGTACACTTTATTTCCTCCCACTGAGCACTTTAAATTAATCGGGATTGACCTAGATAAACCAGCTAAAATTTACCTAAGTCTACCAATATAACTCTTATATATTGGATTAGCCTAAGTTTAAAATCACATTATTAACTTAGGTCTATGTGAGTAAATTAATTAATTCTTAATTAACGAAACTCACGAGAATATAACATAAGAATCTCCGGACTGAATTCACTCCCAGGTCGGTTCCCAGGTAGGGGTGTTCCGCAAAGCGTCAGCTTAAATACCTCAGCCTTAGACAGAACCTTCCTTAGACAGAGTTACTTATCAGTCACCATTCAAAGATCATATTTGATTTCCTAATTCTAATCTCATTAGAACTAGAAAACCTAAGTCTAAATATTCAAATTCTAAACATTTTAAAACTAATAATTAACTTAGGTTACATGCATTTCTATGTTATAGTGCTTGATCATTCATCACATGAATAATACTATACTATAACATATATTCATCACATGAATTAAATGCATGAGCATGCTTTTAATTTAAAAATATAACACTTATATTAAATAAATTAAATCATGCAAACATTATATTATAACTCTTATAATATAATCCTATCATGCATACTATATATTATAACTCTTATAATATAAATATGATGCATGGAATGTTTAACCTAAGGTGGGATTTTAAATCTATATGACATAGATTATGCACATAGAAAAATATTTCATACATCTCATGCATAAAATAAATAAATAGCATTATTTGACCAATTTTTGGCACCCTAGGGACATAAATTAAAATTAATTAACATTAATATAACAATTATATTAATATTAATTAATAAAAATAATTACAAAATCCATTTTAAAAAAAATAAATAAATTAAATAAAAAATGGAGAAAACCGTCCACCACATGGAAAAACTGCCCCATATGCCATATCTGCGGAATTCCCTCGCGCCAACCGCCCACCAACGCTGTAGCGTTGCAACGCCGTGGCCAGTATTGCAACGCTCAGCGTCAAGCTGGCGTGCTCTCGCGCCTGGCGTCGCAACGCTGCGCCTGCAGCGCGCGTCCTCCCGCTCAGTTGGCGTTGCAACGTCAAGGAACAGCGTTGCAACGCCGATGAAATTCCAACAAGCTCCTCTTGCTGTTTTTCATCTTTTTCACCCGTTTTCACTCCGATTTCTTCACAGCATCTCATGCCACGAACAACACGGACTTACAGACTCGATTTACATTAAAAAATGCCCAAAACACCGGGCCCTTACATTGATCTCATCAACTTTAATGCAAATCTAAACTAAGTGCCAAAAATCGAAAACATCCAAAATTGCAAACCATTAACATTCATCTCATGAAAATTAATGCTACCCACCTAATTTTAAGATATTACAAAATACACAACGAAGAGCAACGATTGGCTCTGATACCAATTGAAACGATTTGGAATTTTCACACCGGAAGACGTTGTGAAACGTCATTGATCCTTGTGTAATTCTATCTTAAAATTGAACTAAACAACATTAATTCTAGGCTAAACATGCATATAGGAGAGGAAAAACAGTAAGATAATCGTTACTTACTTGTTGAAAAATACTTCTTCAATGCTTTACTCCTCCGGTCACGATCTCTCTCGAATCAACGATCTCCTCGAATCGAACCTCGAACAGTGTTGCAAGACACTTCCAAAACGTCTTCTCGATTGTTCTCGGGAGGTTGAGGGAGAGTAGGTGGGACTCCCTTTGGTTTTGGGTGAGGAGAATCTTAGAGAGAATTGAGAGAGTTTTAGAGAGAATGTTTTACTCTCTTTGGATCAAAATCCAAAAAAATGGAAAACGCTCACTGAGATGTCTTTGAATGCACCTATTTATAATGGTGTGTGCTGGATGTAAAATCTCTACCAATTCACCATTTTATCACAACTATACGATATACAAATCATATTTGCATATTATATAATATAAGGTATCTCATACCTTATTATACAAATCTCATTTGCATAATTGTGGATTTTTAAATTAAATCACATTCAATTGAATTTCTCTCAATTGAATTTCTCCAATTAGCACTAATTAATCAATTAGGTTATACTATAGTTTATTATGAATCTCATTCACATTAAACTATATATTATGTCATCTATATCTCATTTAAATGACATAAATACCCAAATAATGAATTTGAACACTTCAAATCCACACCAAACTGTAAACCCTCAATTTGTCCTATTTGAGTCAACCGAGGGACCTAATGGACCTACACGTTGATGGAGATCTGATCTCCTTGAGCAGGGAAACGTGTTTGGAATCGTAATTTGTTTGATTGTTTTAGTTGAAACAAAAACTAATACATTGACAAAAACATACAGAATAAACATGCTCTTTAATCTAATTAAACATGGAGGTTTACATGCAAACATGCTTAAATTAATTTAACAATTAAACTAATAAAGAGATAAAGGGATTCCCTTCGTAGACTTTCCTCAGCAACTTGTTACTCCAAAGGTTGTACAACAACTCAACTTCTCTGTTTTCCAGCAGCACACCACCAACAGAGAACACCTTCTATATCTCTGGGTTTTTAGATCTTCCTTGGTGGGAAGGATTCCAACAATTGGAAGTTTTTGGGAATTAGAGAGTGAGAGAGAGAATTCCAGGAAGTTGCCATCCTTCAATTGCAAAAATGATCGATCAAAATCTCCTTCATCCATCAACCCCCTTCTCCCTGTTAAACTATCGATAGGGAGAAGAAGAGGGGTAGTGGAAACGTGTATGGAGGACACGTTCCCATATTTTATTATTAAAATAATAATAATAATAAAATAAAAATTAAATCAAATTTAATTATTAATTTAAATCTCATTTAAATAAAATAAATTAAATATAATATATTTAATTTGGATTAAATCACATTTAATCAATATATCCCTCTAACCTATAGTGTTAATGTACATCCAGTGCACATTAAATTTTAACCTATAGTTTTCAAATATGAATCACATTCACATTTGAATTTAATATTTGAACTCTTTCAAATATTTAATTCTCTCATATAATTTAATATGAATCATATTCACATTAAATTTATAATATATAGTTCCAAAACTATATATTATATCGTATCCATATACATTAAATATATTCCCTAATGAATTTGAACATTTCAAATTCAAATAATCTAAGAACCCTTTACGAGCTAGAAGGTGGACCTAATGAACCTACAGATCAGAATCTCCAATGATACGAGATTGCTCGGTTAATCTCATTAACCTCCCAATCAACATTCGTTAACTGCGGGAACACTCCACTAAAGTCCCGCAGCTGCACTCTTCTCACTGCAGATATATTTCTGTGTCCACGGATATTGACCAATAACAGTAAGTCAATCCTTCACGAATGTTCGTAACACCAGCTGGGTAAAATTACCGTTTTACCTTTGGGTTATATCTTGTGCCTTAAGTACCAGTGCTCCTCTAATGAACAATTTATTTGTGGTCCTACCAACAAATAGAGTCCCTTTCCGGCCAATGAGAGGGTCGGACCCTTTGTTCAAGTCCAGGAGACACCACTTAAGGGAACCTTCCTCTACCTACCCTAGTAGGCGAGAATGAGTGAATTTCATCTTGCTAAGTTAAGTTCCCAGCCGCTCACTCGGTCTTGTCCCCAAGAAGGTAGGCATATTGAGTCGGCGAATCTGGCCACTCTCACCCATACTAGTCAAAGGACAATCCCTTGCGAACAGGAGTTCGTAACCTGCTCAGGATTGAGATCAAGTTGCCTAGGTCATCCTGGTGAAATAGAAACCTAACTAGTCAACAGAATTACAGCTAGATGTTACTATTTCGTGGTTCGGTCTTATGTAATCTCATTACATAGGATATCCCCACTCACATGTCATCTACACGAACACGTTAGGATCAAAGTGTTTGTAACAAATACAAAATGGGCCACATCTATAGTTTTACCAGGGTAAGGTACCCAAACCTTATCCCCTAACTATAGACCCTTTAGGCTGTATCTCGAACCGAGATCCTTTATATGTACATTACATTCGATTAAAGATTCATATAATAAATTGGATGTTTAGTTTATTAGATTTACTACGGTTTAAATAAAGGCAAACTCGTAGATAACGAACAATAACTCTTTATTGAAATAATAACACTTTATTACATTAATTAGAACATAATTACAAACTACGAGTTTTAGGGCACAAATCCCAACAAACTCCCACTTGAACTAAAACTCTAGTGGGGTACATCATAATCTAAAACAGTGGTTACAAGAGATAGAAATACAATAAACTAGGGCATCCATATACCCCATTACATATCTCGCAGACCCATACTTTCCAGATGACCCTTGAACACTTTAGCCGTGAGAGTCTTTGTAAACGGATCAACAATATTGTGCTCCGAAGCAATCTTCGTGACTATCACATCTCCTCGTTGCACTATTTCTCGTATCAGGTGATACTTCCTCTCGATGTGCTTACCTCGCTTATGGCTGCGAGGTTCCTTCGAATTGGCTACCGCACCACTGTTGTCACAGTATAAGGTGATGGGAAATTCCATATTTGGAACAACTTCCAAATCAGTAAGGATTTTTCTTAGCCAAACAGTCTGCTTAGCTGCTTCACAAGCAGCGACATACTCAGCCTCAATTGTGGAGTCGGTGATGCATCCGTACTTGATGCTTCACCATACTATAGCTCCCCCGTTAAGGGTAAAAACTGATCCCGATTTAGATTTCCGAGAATCCTGATCGGTCTGAAAATCAGAATCAGTGTATCCAGTAAAGATCAAATCCTTAGACCCATACACAAGCGTATAGTCCCCCGTTCTCCTAAGATACTTGAGGATATTTTTAATCTGCATCCCGATGGTCTAACCTCGGATTGGGTGGTACCTCTTGACTATTCCCACTGCATAACAAATGTCTGGCTTCGTCCACAACATAGCATACATTAAGCTACCTAATGTAGAGGCATAGGGAATGCGTTTCATATCCTCAACTTCTTGAGGTGTCTTATGACACTGTTCCTTTGACAGATGAACTCCATGCCTGAAGGGTAATAAGCCCCTCTTGGAATTCTGCATCGAATATCTGGACAACATTTTTTCGATATAAGATGCTTGAGAGCGAGTGCTAGCGTTACGTTCTTGCGATTCTGAAGATCTCAATCCCAAGAACATATTGCGCCTCTCCCAAATCTTTCATTTGGAATTGGGTCATGACCAATTCTTAATGTCAGTAAGGTATCCTACATCATTCCCAATGAGTAGGATATCATCCACATAAAGTACTAATAAAGCTACTTTGTCGTTGATGATCCTCTTGTAAACACAAGACTCATCAACGTTTTGGTCAAAGCCATAAGACTTGATCGCAGTATCAAATCTTATATTCCAAGATCTGGATGTTTGTTTCAACCCATAAATGGATCGATTGAGCTTGCAAACTTTTTGCTCCTGACCTTGGGTTATGAACCCTTCGGGCTGAGACATATAGATGCTCTTGTCAAGATTACCATTCAAAAAGACAGTCTTGACGTCCATTTGCCAGATTTCATAGTCATAAAACGCGGCTATGGACAAGAGTATCCTTATAGACTTCAGCATTGCAACAGGGGAAAAAGTTTCTTCATAATCAACTCATTCCCTTTGAGTAAAACCCTTTGCTACAAGTCTAGCCTTAAAGGTCTGTACCTTTCCGGCTGCATCTCTTTTTCTCTTATAGATCCATTTACACCCTATGGGTCTAACCCCTTCAGGTTGGTCTACAAGTTTCCATACTGAATTGAAGTCCATTGACTCCATTTTAAGGTCCATGGCTTTGATCCATTGGTCCTTGTCTACGTCATTCATCGCCTGTTTATAAGACAATGGATCTTCTACGTCGTCATCGGGTATGACAACTTGAGTTTTAGCTAAACCCAAGTAGCGGTCAGGTTGGGTAACAACCCTCCCACTGCGTCGAGGCATTCCCAACGATTGAGAAGGACGAGACTGACTTGAGGTGCTGGCTCCTTCATCAACTCGTGATGAAGGTCCAGCTTGATCAACAACTCTTGTTGGTTCATCTGTAGCTTCATTTCGTACTAATTTACTACGCAGTTTGTGGTTCCTCATGTGATCTTCCTCCAAGAACGTGACGTTTATCGATACAATCACCTTGTTATCTTGTGGTCGTAGAAAAGACCACCTCTCGTTTCTTTGGGATAGCCAACAAATTGGCACAATCTTGATTGAGGTTCCAGTTTCTTTGGGTTTGTCACTAGCACGTGTGCCGGACAACCCCAAATCCTGAAGTGTTGTAAACTAGGTTTACGCCCCTTCCACAACTCAAAAGGTGTTTCTAAAACACTCTTTGATGGAACAGTGTTCAAGATTTGAACTGCAGTCTCTACTGCGTATCTCCAAAACGAGGCAGGCAATTGAGCATAGCTCATCATAGAACGAACCATGTCTAACAAGGTTCTATTTCTCCTTTCTGACACACCATTTTGCTGTGGTGTATTAGGTGCTGAGAGTTGAGATTTAATTCCATGTTCTATCATATAGTCCTGGAATCTCAAATCTATATACTCTCCACCTCGATCGAATCGAAGAGTTTTAATGGTTTTCCCTAATGCATTCTCTACTTCTGCCTTATACTCTTTGAACTTTTCAAGAGCTTCAGACTTGTAATGCATTAGGTATAGATAACCATACCTCGAATAATCATCTATGAAAGAAATGAAATATTCGTACCCTCCTCGAGTTTTAACATTCACCGGACCACAAAGATCCGAATGTACAAGTTCTAAGGGCTCTATGGCTCTGTAACCTTTTCCAGTAAAAGGTCGCTTGGTCATTTTACCTTCCAAGCAAGACTCATTAGCGCGGTAAAGAATCATCTTCTAACTTGTTTAGAAGTCCATTCTTAAAGAGTCTCTCAATCCAGTTGAGATTAATATGACCAAGTCTAAGATGTCATAGATAGGTATTATTATTTGGAGAAATTCTATGCCTTTTTACTTTAAGTATTAGCATTTTTAAACATCTCATGATTTAAAATTGCTTTTGTTCTATTCGGTTTAAGTACATACAAGCCGTTTTCTAACTTAGCACAACAAATATTAACACCTATCTTTAAAATGAACGATTCATTAAATTAAAAGGTAATACAGTAGCCAAGTTCAATTAAACAAGAGATAGAAATTAAGTTCCTCTTAATTTTAGGAACTATATACAGATTTTCTAAAAATAAAAATCTATCTCTAAAAAACAGCTTGGCATCTCCCACTGCACGAGCTGAGACGACGTCTCCCGTTCCGACCCTGAGCGCCATCTCACCCTCTTCGAGCTCCTTGAAGGAACTAGTTTCCTGAAACGAAGAGCAAACATGATTAGTGGCTCCTGAATCAAGTATCCAGGTAAAATCATCATTTTCCACTAAACAGGTTTCAAGAACAAGTAAATCTAATTTACCTTTCTTCGCTTTGAGCTCAGCAAGGTATTTTGGGTAGTTTCGCTTCCAGTGCCCATCTACGTTACAGTGAAAACATTTTCCTTAATCTGTAACCTTGGCCTTTCCCTTGCCTTTTACAGCAGCAAGTGTCTTCCCTTTCCCTCCTATCTTCTTCTTTTGGGTCTTCTTAAGCCCAGAAGATGAACCACAAGACTTAGTCCTAGAGGATGAACCCTTCTGGAAACTTCTGGAATGGGCAAACAGATTTTCCTTTCCATCAGCCTGTCTCTTATTCTTCATAAGAGACTGGAAAGTTTGTAGTTCATTAAGGAGAGTAGTCAGGTTATACTCTATCTTGTTCATCATCGCATTCTTTGCGGAATTGCGAAACTCTTGGAAGAGATTCGGGATGAGCGATACGACTTCACTTGTCAATGACCGCTCCGTTCATCTCAGTCACGTTGAAGTGGACCATCAGATCGAGAACGTGTTCTCTCAACGATGATCTCTCCTTCATACGGGAGTTATAAACGTATTTGAGGGATTCGTGCCGAATCTGTCCAGACGGTTGTCCAAACATATCTGCGCGGCCGAACTCATGATCTCACGGTGAGACCATGCCCTCGTGCTTTTTTGGCGAACTTGAAACACTAGCCAAAATGTAGACCTTGGCCTTATCATTGGCCTTGATCCGGTGATGCGTCGCCTCCTTAACAAATTGAGGAGCGTTACGGCGAGGACTGAGACATTCCTCGGTCGATATAAATCGTGAGGTCGTCAACAACGAGAATCGTATTGAAGTTGGACTTCCACGTAGTAAAATTCTCACCAGTTAAACGATCGCTTTTAAGTAAGGCTATTATTGAGGACGACATGCTGAAAAACCAAAATTGTTCTAATTTCTTATGCCTTTTAACCCATTATAAAACCAATCAAATTTAGCAAAATTATTAAAGAACCCTAGTGTTTAAACTAAACCCAATGTTTAAATTAAACCTTTAATTTTGCAACGATACTTCAAGGGTTTAGAACAAAAGCCTCCGTCGGGCGGTCAGTCATTCCTCCCCTGAATTGAGATTTTCTCAGCCAATTCTCACTACCAGAACATCTCATGTCTCAATGGTCCTTAGCTACCGTTTGTTTGGTCAAGGACTTGTTAACTAGCTTAACTCATCCCGTAAATGTGACCCTACAATTTTTCAGATCCAATAGGTCCGAGCCAACAAGCTACTATTAAGAAAGACAACTGTTGGCAAATTACCTGAGAGACCTTATCCATTTGTAGAGCTCGCGGTGTTCTGATCCCTATAGTCAGGCCCTACGTAGGGTTTGGCTGTTCTAGGACAACCTAGCAGGCGGACTATAGAAATCTCACGGTGCGACCTAATGGAGGAGACCGTAGGATACGTTGACACGCGTCCTGCTCCCATTTACTATGGATACTTCCCTCATTCACCTTTGTATTGAACCATGCAAACACATACCGTAGGGGGACGCCCTATTGACGCCACGTAGCCGAGCATGGAACTTACGGTGTGAACTCTTGAGGACGTGAGAGTAAACTCGATGCGAACATCTCGTTTTCTCCAACTGAAGCTCCTAAGATTAGGGTATAGGTTTAACTTAGTCGGATTTTGGCTAAAAGAATCTAAGTCTATGCCTATTATAACTATTATAACTAGGTCTTTTAACCTTATGTCTAGGAGAATAAACATTTTAATTACCTAGATATAAAATAGAACTAAGGTTAATTCAACTCAAGCTCCGGGTCAGTTCCCAGGTAGGAGGTGTTAAGATTAGCTGTCATCGACTTAAGTACCCCACCTTGAGACGAGAACTTCACCCTAGAGAGTTCCCTTATAACCAAAGTCCTAAAGTCCTACTATATTTTAAACTATTTAAAATACTATGTAAGACTAATTTCTAATCTTATTAGAAATTAAAACTTAGGTCTAAATTAATTTTAAACGATTTAAAACTAATTTAAATTTTAACCCAAGTTCCTATGTTTGCATGCATTTCTTTATTATAGGTTATGGTTTCTAAAACCCCTTTAATTTATAACTTTTATAAATTTAATAATTAACCTATGATAAAGAAACTATATTATAAATCCAACAATTATTTTTCAAATTAGAATTATAAAAAATTCAACTAATTGAATAATAAAATTACTTAAATAAAATAACATTTATTTTGAACTAAGTAATTTCATGTTCCATGCAATTTATTTTCCAAATAATCTAATCATAACAATTATAATTAATTACTCATGAAATATAAATTGATCATGCATTTTCAACCATATTCATATTGTTGGGATTTATGCCCTAAACTTGTGTAATTTTGATCAATTAAATAAAGTGTTATTTGTTTTGATAAGATTACAGTATTGCTTTTATAAATCCAATAAACTAAGCTCCAAGGTTATAACATTTATCTTGAAATCAGTGTAGTGGACAATATTTAGGTTGAGTTCAAGATTATAACCTAAATAGTCTATGGTATAAGAATAAGGTTGGAAACCTCATTCTGGTAACACCATGAATGCAACCCACTTTGTAATTAGTACAAATGA
Source organism: Trichosanthes cucumerina (assembly GCA_036507285.1). Classification (NCBI taxonomy): domain Eukaryota; kingdom Viridiplantae; phylum Streptophyta; class Magnoliopsida; order Cucurbitales; family Cucurbitaceae; genus Trichosanthes; species Trichosanthes cucumerina. Next base: position 56,468,855 of record CM071838.1, read on the forward strand.
GGTAATCCAACTCATTCATGTAATTGACATGCGAGTGGGGGCATCCTGTATGAAGAGTTCATACAAGACTGGATCGCAAATTATTAGTCTAACAAGTGTAACACCGTTAACAGGATAAGACTAGTAATTTATAGATGGTCATTAGTGACTCGACCTGAATCCTGAGCAACTTAAGAACTCCTGCTTATAGGGGTTTGTCCTTAGACTAGTATGAGTGAGAGTGGCCTGTAGCCGACTCAATAAGCCCACCTTCTCAGGGACAGGACCTCGTAGGTAGCTAGGAAATTAACTGTGCAAGATGAAATTCACTCATTCCTACACTAAGGAATTAGATAGGTTGTTCCCTTAAGAACTGATTCCAGGTCTTGAACAACGGGCCCTCGCCCTCTATGAGGGTATGAGTCTAAGGTAGGACCTTAGACTTGTTGTTCATTAGAGGATCAGTTGTGCTTAAGGAGCAAAGAGGTACTCACATGGGTAAAACGGGAATTTGACCCAACTGTGATTACGAACAACCTGTGAAGGGTCGACTCATGGGTAATGACTATATCAATGGACACAATAATATCTGATGAGTGAGGAGAGTGCAAATACAAGTCTATAGTGGAGTGACTTGTAGTTAATGAATATTGATTAAGCTGGATCAAAGAGTTTGATCAGTTAATCTCACATCATTGGAGCTCATGAACTGTAAGTTCAACTCATGAACTGTAGGTCCATTAGATCCCTCCGTTGGCTCAACATGGTAATATTGAGGGTATAAAGTTAGGAGTGAAATTGAAGTGTTCAATTTCATACCTGAGGAGTTATATCAATTATATATGATATAATTGATATGATATATAGTTTTAATGTGAATTAGATTCATATATAAACTATATACTAAAGAGAGACTAAAGGAGGCATAATATGGTCATTTCCATCCTATTTCTCTATATATATGGTTGCATGAGATGCAACTAGGTTAAGGAATTACAAAAAGAATTACAAGCTCTTTGTTGTGTTGTTGGAAGAGTTCCAAGAACACACATCTCTCTCAAAATACCTCACCTCTCCTAAAGGGAATCCACCTTCCTCCCTCACCTAGAGAACAACGGAGAAGATCCGGTGGTCGTGTCTTCGCACGTTGGAATTCCTGTCGTTGAGATCGTGATCGTGGGAGAGAGGAGCACTCGAAGAAAGGTTCTTCAAAGGTAATTTCTTGTTGTCCATTCTGATTTTATGCTTAATCTCGTTATGTATGTTCTTGAATTTATCTTTGTAACTAAATTAAGAGCGCATGATTCGCAATCGCTTCCGCTGCGGGGACTTCGATTCCCTTCACATATAACATTTATACAAATAAAATACATGAACATGTTTATCCTAAGGTGGGAATAATCTAAATGACATTCATAAAGACATAAATCTATAAAACCGGAATAATTTGGCCCCTAAAGTGCAAAAAAAATAAAATTACATTAATTTTATTACATAAAACCGGTCCAAAAATAGCTTGAACTGGCATTGAACCGCTCGAACCGGATCAAAATCAACGAACCAGCTGAACCGGCCTGCATTTGCTGGAAAGGCGTCATGGCGTTGCAACGCTGATACGAGCATTGCAACGCCCACTTCATCCTCGTGCGCGCCTGCTATCGGGATAACGTTGCAACACTGAGGGGCAGCGTTACAACGCTGCTGACCCCTTGAGCACCCACGTCGATAGGGAGTGTTGGCGTTGCGACGCCGTTCTATAGCATTGTAATGCTGATGAACAGCGTTGCAACGCTGCTGCTTCGATAGTGGCAGAATTCCACGAACACAGCAGCTGCCAATTGCAATTTCTCCTTCGATTCTCCACCGAATTGCTTGAAACTGGTCTCAAACGACTCGTAACTCAAATACATACTCAATTATGCACTTTATGCCCAAAAACACATGGGCCTTTACATACAAATTGATCAAATCAAAAGAAGTAAACTATGACCAAATACTCCTAAACAGTTTTACAGCAAACCAAATACATTTCCCACCAAATCAATGCAATTTTGCTTCAAAACAAAACAATACAAGCATTGCTCTGATACCAATTGTTGGAGATCTGATCTCTTTGAGCAGCGAAAACGTGTTTGGGATCGTAATTTGCTTGATTGTTTTAGTTGAAACAAAAACCAATACATTAACAAAAACATACAGAATAAACATGCTCTTTAATCTAATTAAACATGGAGGTTTACATGCAAACATGCTTAAATTAATTTAACAATTAAACTAATAAAGAGATAAAGGGATTCCCTTTGTAGACTTTCCTCAGCAACTTGTTGTTCCAAAGGTTGTACAGCAACTCAACTTCTCTGTTTTCCAGCAGGACAACACCAACAGAGAACACCTTCTATATCTCTAGGTTTTTAGATCTTCCTTGGTGGGAAGGATTCAAACAATTGAAAGTTTTTGGGAATTACAGACTGAAAGAGAGAATTCCAGGAAGTTGCCATCCTTCAATTGCAAAAATGATCGATCAAAATCTCCTTCATCCATCAACTCCCTTCTCCCTGTTAAACTATCGATAGGGAGAAGAAGAGGGGTAGTGGAAACGTGTCTGGAGGACATGTTCCCTTATTTTATTATTAAAATAATAATAATAATAAAATAACAATTAAATCAAATTTAATTATTAATTTAAATCCCATTTAAATAAAATAAATTAAATATCATATATTTAATTTAGATTAAATCACATTTAATCAATATATCCCTCTAACCTATAGTCTTAATGTACATCCAATGCACATTAAATTTTAACCTATAGTTTTCAAATATGAATCACATTCACATTTGAATTTAATATTTGAAATCTTTCAAATATTTAATTCTCTCATATAATTTAATATGAATCATATTCACATTAAATTTATAATATATAGTTCCAAAATTATATATTATATCGTATCCATATACATTAAATATATTCCCTAATGAATTTGAACATTTCAAATTCAAATGATCTAAGAACCCTTTAAGAGCTAGAAGGTGGACCTAATGGACCTACAGATCAGAAGCTCTAACGATACGAAATTGCTCGGTTAATCTCATTAACCTCCCAATCAACATTCGTTAACTGCGGGGACACTCCACTAAAGTCCTGCAGGTGCACTCTTCTCACTGCAGATATATTTCTGTGTCCACGGATATTGACCAATAACAGTAAGTCAATCCTTCACGAATGTTCGTAACACCAACTGGATCAAATAACCGTTTTACCCCTGGGTTACATCTTGTGCCTTAAGTACCAGTGCTCCTCTAATGAACAATTTGTTTGTGGTCCTACCAACAAACAGAGTCACTCTCGGGCCAATGAGAGGGTCGAGCCCTTTGTTCAAGTCTCGGAGACATCACTTAAGGAAACATTCCTCTACTTACCCTAGGAGGCGAGAAGGAGTGAATTCCATCTTTCTAAGTTAAGTTCCCAGTCGCTCACTCGGTCCTTTCCCAAAGAAGGTAGGCATATTGAGTCGACGAATCTGGCCACTCTCACCCATACTAGTCAAAGGACAATCTCTCGCGAACAGGAGTTCGTAACCTGCTCAGGATTGAGATCAAGTTGCCTAGGTCATCCTAATGAAATAGAAACCTAACTAGTCAACGGAGTTATAGCTAGAGGTTACTATTTCGTGGTCCGGTCTTATGTAATCTCATTACATAGGATATGCCCACTCATATGTCATCTACACGAACACGTTAGTATCACAGTGTTTGTTTCAAATACAAAGTGGGCCACATCCATAGTTTTACTAGGGTAAGGTACCCAAACCTTATCCCCTAACTATAGACCCTTTAGGTTGTATCTCGAACCGAGATCCTTTATATGTACACTACATTCAGTTAAAGATTCATATAACAGCCTTGGATGTTTAGTTTATTGGATTCACGGTTGAAATAAAGACAAACTCGTAGATAACGAACAATAACTCTTTATTGAAATAATAACACTTTATTACATTAATTAGAACATAATTACAAACTACGAGTTTTAGGGCACAAACCCCAACACACGTGACGAGCTCCAATGATCCGAGACTAACCTGTCAAACTCTTTGACCCGGTTATTCAATATTCATTAGCTACGGTAACACTCCACTAAAGCCCATAGTTGTACTCTCATCATTGTAGGACAAGTTGTGTCCATCGATATAACCAATACCCGTGAGTCGACCCTTCACTGGTTGTTCGTAGACACTGCTGGGTCAAATTATCGTTTTACCCCTGTGTCTACCTCTTTCTCCTTAAGTACCACTGCTCCTCTAATGAACAACTACGTTGCATGGTCCAACCATAAACAATAACCCTCTCAGGCCAATGAGAGAGTGGGGCCCCGTTGTTCAAGCCCTGGAGAAGATAGGCATATTGGGTCTCCAACCCTATCCATATACTGTAGACCGTTCGGGTCATTAACTCGAACGTGATTCTCCCTGTAGGTCCACTACACACCGTTCAAGTTCTAGTTCTCTCATTAATACAATGACCCCGGAGCTTAGTTTATTGGATTAAGTTTATGAAATATGCGAGACACAAAGTTTAAATAAAGAACTCTTATTTATATCACAAGGCTCAAATAAATAACTCTTATTTATTTACAACTTGGAATATTACAAACTACACGAGATGAGAACATACATCTCAACACTAGCTCGTAAAGGGTTCTAGGAATTCTAGATCTTTATTAGAATTTGAAATGTTCAAATTCACTTTGGGAATTAACTTAATGCATGGAGATACATAATAATATAAAGTTCTTATACGGATTAAAACTTTATTGTATAAATCTAATTTTGAATATGATTCAAAATTAATTAATGAGAGAATTAAATGTTTGAAAGAGTTCAAGTATTGTTTTAATGTGAATAGATATTAAAAACTATAGATTGAATTCTAATGCACATAAGATGTACATTAAAACTATAGGTTAAAGGGAGGGTGATTAAATATGATTTAATCATAATAATCTGAATTAAATATATGATGTTTAATTTATAAATTAATTAATTAGAGAATTAATTAATTTACTTAATTAAATTTGATTTAATTAAATTAATTAAAACTATAGGTTAGGAGAGATATACATTTAAATATGATTTAAATGCAAATAAAATTTAATTTAATTCAATGTTGATTAAATTAATTAATTAATATTTTATTAATTAATAATGAGGAATGTGTGTTACACACGTTCCCCATCTCTCTCCCTCCCTTCCTCAATCTTCTCATTCCTCTGTCGATAAAAACAGTGGGAGTTGAGAGAAGGAAGGGTTAGTTTTTTTACTGATCAATCCCTTCTTTATTCTCTCTGTATTTCCAAAATAGAATTAAGAAGATTTTCCCACAAAAACCTTAATCTTAGAGATTCAGAGACTAGTAAGTTTTCTCTCTAGTGTTATCCCATTCTTCGTTGAAGGAAATTCCCAGAAGAAGTTGCTGAGGAAAATTGTTCCATCATTCCAGAAGCCAACAAGAGCGTAGCTCAATTGGCATCAAGTAAGACTTATGACCAACGGATCATGAGTTCAAATTTTCCCACCCCCAAATGTTGATGTACTTAAAAAAAACATTTTTGCGATATAATGATGAGATATCACCAAACTCTAACCTACATCTATCCGATTTGAGAAGTATTATATATCATACGGTGAAAAGGATATGTAAAATGAGGAGCATTGCTGATTTTTTCTTCATTTTTTACATCCATTAAATATCTTTCAACCTCTCTTTTTAAAATTAAACCTATAATAAATACTACTTCTATCAAACCTATAATAAATACTACTCTTATCGATGGATTTTTTATTTTTTTATCTACTTTTTACATATATTGTTTTAAAAAACTAAGTCAAGTTCTGAAAACTAAAATAGTCAACTTCGTTTCATAACCATTTAAGGGTTGTTTGGAGCGTTGAGTGGATTATAATAACATGAGTTATAATAGTATGTGATTTTATGAAATTATCTAATATCGTTTAAAATGTTGAGTTGTTTAGTCTAGGGTTATAATAATATATGTTTGGGATGCAGGATATTCTACAAGTTATTATAACCCACGTCGGAAACAACCTCTTGACTCCGTTTGATAACCATTTGGTTTTTAGTTTTTGTTTTTTGAAAATTATACTTGTTTTCTCATAATTTTCTTACCATGGTCTTCATCTTTCCTACCATGGTTCCCACTTTTATTAAGAAAACACTTGAATTCTTAGCTAAATTTCAAAAACAAAAACAAGTTTTTGAAAACTACTATTTTTAGTTTTTCAATTTTTGTTTTGTTTTTGAAAATACATCTAAAAAGTATATAAGAAAACATAAAAAACTGTAGGTAGAAGTAGTACTTATAGGCTTATTTTTTAAAAACAAAAAACTAAAAACCAAATGGTTATCAAACGGGTCTTAGTTTTTAGTTTTTGAAAATTGTGCTTGTTTTCTCCCAATTTCTTTATAATGATTTTTATCTTCTCTACTATGGTTTTCATTTTTTTTAAGGAAACCTTTGAGTTCTTAGTCATGTTCTAAAACAAAAACAAGTTTCTGAAAATATATGTAAATAGTAGATAACAAAACAAATAAAACTATAGGTAAAAAGTAGTATTTATAGACTTAATTTTCAAAAACCAAAAACCAAAAACTAAAAATCAGGTTATCAAATGAGATCATAATTTAATTTTTTTTTGTTTGTCAGATTTGGCTAAGAATTCAAATATTTTCTTAATTAAAATGAAACCTATGGTAAAAAATGGTGAAAAATAAGCAAATTTTCAAAAACCAAAAACCAAATAGTTATCAAACCAGCCTTGAGAAGAAAAAATTTGAAGATACTTTTGTGTTTTGATAAAATGTTGGCTTTTTTTATTTATGTTTCTAATAGTTTCTTGTAATTTAGGGTGTTTTTGAGCATTTTTATTTGGCAAATTTGAGAGCTTTAATTGTAGCCAGTGCGTCTCCTCCATTTTATGGAGAGATTTCCGTCTGTGAAAAATCTTAGACCCCGTTTGATAACTATTTGGTTTTTGGTTTCTAAAAATTATGCTTGGTTTCGGCAAACGGCCAACGCCCTTTCTTTTTCTCCTCGCTCTCAGATCTCTCACTCATCTCCCTCTCCCTCTCCTTCGCAGGTCTCTCTCTCCCTTACCGACGTTCTCTCTCCCTATCTCTCCCTCACCGTCACTCTCTTTCTCTATCTCTCCCTCACCATTGCTCTCTCTCTTTATCCCTCTCCCTCTCTCGTTGTCATCTCTCTTTTAATCTCGCTGCCTCGGAGCCGTCATCGCCGTCGTGCCCAGACCCGCGAAGCCGCGAGACCCGCCCCTTTGGTTCGATCGGCTCGTGCATTTTCCAACCGATTTGAAGGGATCGAATCCCGCAGCGGAAGTGATTGAATCACTTTGCTCTCGATTTATGTTACACAAATTTCAACGAAAACAAAAATTATAGTTAAGCATGCATGGGAGAAAGTAAGTTACCTTTGAAGAACACATTCTTCTAGTTATCTTTCTTGAATCCTCTCGATCTCTACGATCACGATCCAATCTTGAACCGAACACTTCCACGAGTTCTTCTCGGTTATTCTCTAGGAGAGAGAGAATATGTGGGATTCCTTTTTGGAGAAATGGAGAGGTTAGAGAAGAATTGAGAGAAATTTGAGTGTTATGGAAATCTCAATTTCCAAAAGGTGACTTGTTCTCCCTTCAAATGCATCCAAATGCATCCTTTTATAGGGATTGAGAGTGGAGAGAAATTCTCCACCCACTATCCCACTAAATGTACATATCATGCATTATGCAAATCTTATTTGCATAAGGTATCTTATACCTTATTGTGCAAATCATATTTGCATAATGTGTATTATAAATTGAATAATATTCAATTTTCATATCTCTCATTATTAATTCCTCTAGTTATGAAATAATTTCATAATGAAGCAATAATATAATTTATGACTAATATGATTCAATTTGAATGCTTCAAATTCATTCCAAAACTTTATACCCTCTTTATTTCCATATTGAGACAACGAATGGACCTAATGGACCTACAGATCATGAGCTCCGATGATATGAAGTTAACTAATCAAACTCTTTGATCCCATTAACCAACATTCATTAACTACGAGTCACTCCACTATAGACTCGTAGTTGCACTCTTCTCACTGTAGGACAAGTTATGTCAATTGATTTAACCAATCCTCGTGAGTCGACCCTTTACAGGTTGTTAGTAGTCAAAGTTGTGTCAAATTACCATTTTACCCCCTGTGACTACCTCTTGCTCCTTAAGTACCATTGATCCTCTAATGAACAACTTGTTTATGGTCCTACCATAAACAAAGTCCCTTTCGGGCTAGTGAGAGGGTGGGGCCCGTAGTTTAAGACCTGGATTCAGTTCTTAAGGGAATAACCGATCTAAATTTCCCTAGCTCGGGAACGAGTGAATTCCTTAAGTTTCCAGCTCCACACGCGAGGTTTCGTCCCTGAGAAATTAGACATATTGAGTCGGCAACTTTGGCCACTCTCACCCATACTAATCTAAGGACAAATCCCCGCAGACAGGAGTTCGTAATCCGCTCAAGATTTAAGTCGAGTCACTAATGGTCATAAAAAAATTATTAGTCTTAATCTTTTAAATGTGTTACAACAGTAGTCTAATAATTTGTGGTCTGGTCTTGTACAATCTCATCGCACAGGATGCCCTCACTCGCATGTCAACTACATGAACGAGTTGGATCACCTCATTTGTATCAAATACAAAGTGGGTCGCATCCATAGTGTTACAAGGATGAAGTTCCCAACCCTATCCATATACTATAGACCATTTGGGTTATAAACTCGAACATGATCCTACTTGTGTGTCCAATACACATTGTTCAAGATCTCATAAAGATAACCCTGGAGCTTAGTTTATTTGATTTAAGTTTTAAATGTGAGTTTACAAGAATTTGATTAAAATAACTTCTTTATTAATAACATCAAATATTTACAAACATCACGAGTTTAGGGCAAAATCCTGATAGTGAAACACGCAAGCACACGCGATCGAAGTAATAAAAACTGAAAGTGTTCCAGAGTATCGAGCCCAAGGGAACAGATTAATAAAATTAATCGAGAAATGCACGACTAGTTGACTGATTGCAATTGTAACGGTAACCAAAAGTAAAAATGATTTTTGGGGTGGTTGCGACTAAGATAAAGATGAGTAAAAAAATAATGGAGAAGTAAGGGATTCAAAAATGCTAGTGCCACTAAATTGGAAAGCCAACGCAACTCCGATGCAATTGCCTTGCATTGCAGTTACATTACCGCTGCATAGTTTGGGAGCGTATCACACTTACGTGAGAACGCAATTGCAACGCATTTGCGTTATGCTGCCACGGCAATTGCAACGCAATTGCGTTAGGCTGCCACCACGACGCATTTGCGTAGCGCTGCCGCGACAATTTAGTTGCTTAGCGCTGCGCCACAACGCACTGCTATTGCGCTGCAATTGCAACGCAATTGCGTGGTGCGACAAAGACAATGTTTCTACAAGTACAATGTGATTCAATTTCACCTTCCAATGAAGTAAACCGAGTTCTACTCCTATTCGACATTCTCAGAAGTGTCTTCAGGAGACTGGGTGATTAATCCTATATTTCTATGGTTAACCTATCCCAGATGTTTGTGCACATAACTCTAAGGTTTTGGAGTCTTGCCCTGTGCCTAGGGTCAAAGTTAAGGTCTTATGTCTAAGCCCTTTTATTCCATTAATTTTGGGATATCCACTTTAGCTCAACCCTTTCGGTGCCAAGCTAAGGCTTGATGGGCAACTTTAGATGGTCGGCTAAGGCTACCCACAATAAACTCACAAAAAGTAAATTTCATTAGAGGTTAGTCGAATTGCTCTTGCTTTGGAGTTCATTGTCTTTCCTTAGGGCATTCACATCTTGAATCCCTAAGGAAATTTAGCTCCTTATGGATAAAACAATAAACAACATATTGGGCGTAATAGTAGAAAACATAAAACCTAACTTATCCCTCGATCTACCACGGTTTAGCAAGAACCAAGGGAACAGTTGCAAACCTTGTTGACTGTGAAACCGTAAATGAAACTAATGCAGGAAGCTCATATTCAAATGGACAAACACTTGTAAATGAAAAGGAAACAATAAGCTTCTATTAATCGTAACTTAAAGCATCTTGCCAACAAAACAATTAAACTGAATTGAAATACAAAACATCAACCGAAAACCTAACTAGAGACAGTAGTAAGAAAACATTCAAGCCAACCCTAACTAGTGGGCCAGATAAGAAATTACAATAGAAATCCGAAACAGAAGCGAAGAAAAGACAGAAACAAAAGTTCGGTAGTGGAAAATCAGATTCAACAGTGTTCCAATACAACACACACTTCTAAGCCGCTTTCCTCTCTATTTATAAAGATGGATTGCTTCTAGGGTTTCTCAACCGACAACTTGCTCTGCTTTCCGCGAAAGACGACTTGATATCAGTGAGTCAATATTTTCGCAAATCTCTCGGGTAAGAAAAAGAGTCTTTGCCTTCGGTCAAGCAATTGCACAGGTTTGCGTTCCTGTGTAATAAAAACATAAAAAATGAGTTCTCCTATTATTCCTTTTGTCCTGAAATAAACGTGCAATTCCTATTCCTTTTACTTAAACCTTTCTTAATTAGAGCTTGTAAACTTGAAACAAGACATCAAATAAAGGCTAAATAACTCTCATATGTGAGAGTTATGAAACCCCCAACACGATTTTCAATGATTGGAGGTCGATTCTTTGTAGATCGGGCCACGAGAAGTCCGAATCTGGTACACACGCGCCATCACCACTGGTGACACGCGCTGGCGCCGTTGAACCCACCGATTGCCAGAACCTTGTGATCCTTCAGTTCGTTCCTCAACTCGTTTCAGACCTCCGCAGGGTAAGTTTGAGTCCATGTAAGTTTTGTAGGCCCTTGTTTTGTATTCGAGATTATTGATTTGTGTGTTGTTCGTCGTTAGGGACTAGGTGGAAACAAAGGCACTACTTGGAGTACACCCACACTTCTTAAGTTGCGTGAATTGCTGGAATTAGGTAAGTAATCATTTGGACTACCCCACCCAAAAGAGTAGGGGTTAGGGGTGAAACTGCATGCAGTAGGAAATTAGGAGCTTAATAATAGTCGGATGTTTTGGATCCTGTAATAACATATGTTGCTTGTTACTCTTACGTGCCTGATTTTGACCTGGCCTGTTTATACTTGATGTACTATGCATGTTGAATCTGAGCTCTATTGTATGTTCGCTCAAGTAAAGGTTTGTAAGTTGTGTTCTTGGTTCTGTGCTAACCTAGGGAAATGTTCTCTAGCCTTAGGTTTGTAGCTAACATAACCAGTCCTAGTGTAGGCCTAAGATTCCTGTGTGACACTTAGCAAGCTGCGACTCTAGGTTGGCGAACTTGACGTAGGATGTGGGGTCCGTCCTCCATCTACACTACAACAAATCTGAGCTTCCATGTCAGTTTTGCACTAACATTAAACCCATATAATGTCGGTTTTGCCAACCGACATCTTTCCAGGTGTCATCGTATGGGTACGATGTCGATTGGGTTTAATGTCGATTTACAACCGACATTGTAGTGAAGTGACATCATACCCATACGATGTCGGTTGGATACATGTCAGTTTATAACCGACATCAAACCCAGTGACATCTTATCCATTTGATGTCGGTTTGATACCATGTCAGTTTTAAACGGACATCTATGTCTGTGTCATTTTACCCATATGATGTCGGTTTAAAACCATGTCAGTTTAAAATTGACATCAAATCTAGTGACATCTTAATCATACAATGTCGGTTGGCTACAATGTCGGTTAGAAACTGACATCGAAGTTTGATTCGAGGTACACATATGATGTCGGTTTAGTACGATGTTAGTTACAAATCGACATTAAAGGTGGTATCAATGACGGTTTGAAACCAACATTGTACCTTCACCTAAATACTAATGCTACGATGATAGTTTATTTTAATGTCATTTTATAACTGTCATTAGTGAAATATATGATGACAGCTTTTAACCGACATTGTTTCTTATACCACTAAAAATATATTTATTAGCATTTAATTTGAATTCGAACCATGAAAAAAATCTATAGCAATGTTTTTACAATAATTCTCAACTCTTAAACACAATTATTAACTTCATTCAATTGAAAACAAAATACACAAATCAATAAAGAAACATATACGCAAAATAAAATATATTCTATTTCATTTAATTTAGTAAAAAACAACACAACCTTCTAACATAAACTAGTTCTAACTAAAACTCTCGTAACAGAGTTGTTTAGCTAAATAATTGTCGTAAAAAGCAACAAAATTCTATATTTACAAAATTTCCTAAAAAGCTATTAAAATTTAAAATATAAATTTGTTCATTCAACTCGTAACTCGTCCAGTTGGGGTTGTGGAAAAGTCTTCTTAGTATTAATCTACATGAAAACAAAAAAAAAAGTTATTGTAATTATATGTTAAAAAATACCATGATAAACAATATAATAATAGAACATAATACTAATTGAAATAATGAACAAAAATACTCAAATTTACAATAAAATGATAGCAAAGACGAAAAGGAGAAATATTTAGATCTCAACCAATAAGCCACCTCCATCCTCAATAAAAAATATATACATAAGTATAATTCAAATTTTAGGAACAAAACAAGTCACCTCCACCTCAAGACTTAGCAAATAGATTAACAAGAAGACTTAAATTTCTTAGATATAAAGCAAAACAAATACTCAATATTCACACAACTCCAAACATCCATATCACTCTCTCTAGCCTTTCTCTACACTTTATAAATTTCTAACCCATCTTTCAATTTTGAATTCTTAAACTAAGATCAAATAACACAAACTTCCAAAAATTTTAAACTCTAATTACAAAATTCATAAAGTTACTAAATAAAAGTTTCCAAACTCTAAAACTTCATAGATCAAATTAGGAAGGTTCGGAAGTAGGGGGCACGAGTCCTATAAGACAATAAACCAAAAATAGTAAATAATTCTCAAGCAACAACAAGCAATGGACAACAACAAACCATAAACAAACGTAGAAAATCAAATGCAAGAATGTGAAAGAGTAAAAACGACGGGACTTGTGAGGAGTCCACCCTTGTCACTTTCTCTTATTAGGATAAAATTGAGGGAAAAAGAACCCAAATCAGTCCTACAAAGATTCACAACCCACCAATAGTTCCATACATAAGAGAACAACAATTGAGAGATGAAAGAGGATAAATTTCACTCAGTTTTTGCAGGTTCTGTCCGACAGCAATATCTGATAAATAAAAGCTCAGAACAACGATCCCACCGTTCAAAACGAGGCCCTATGAGAGCCCAACAAGCTGACAAACTTTTAGCAAAATCCAACGGTCGAAACTTCAGAAAACGACAACTTTGTGAACGTCGTCTGTGAAAAATCGAACTTCCACTGATCTCCCAACGTTTTCTATATTCCTCTTCCGTTTTCTTCCTTTCTTTTTAGGTTATATCCTCCTAAGAAACCCCTAGGCTTTCTAGATAAGGCAATTCATTTAACCTCAAGTGCGTTAAATGTATAACCCAATATTTTAGGCCCACCAACATAAGAAAACTCTTGTTTGTCTAACAAATGAGTTGGACACCTATAACAAACTCATGTTTACAATTTTTTAAACCAAGCTTTTAATTTCATAAAATTTTACCCTCAACTTAGATAAGTATTGCAATATTAACTCAAACTTAAAAAATATGCAATTCTAATGAGCTTTCATTTGAAAGATTATTAAAAAAAATATTTTCACATACATTCTTAGAATTCTAAAACATATATATTGTACAAATTTGATAAAAATTAAAAGAAAAATGATTAGAGCTTTTTTTTTTTGTAATTTGTGGATTTTAGCAAAGTTTTCAATATTTAATTTGTGCATTGATTAAATTAAATTGTGTGCAAAGTTTAATTTATTGAAATTGGTGGTGGAGATTCCTACATTACTTTTTGTTAAATTTATTAGGTGAATTAGTTAAAATTGAATAGAGGTTAAAAAATGCAACATAAGTATGAGTATATGGTTTAATTTGATTAAACTAAGAGTTTATATTAAAATTAATATAACTATATAAATTAAGAAGTGAAATTGAATTTTTTTCTTAAAAAAAATGAGAAAAGAAATATTACTTTTGGGGAAAAAAGTTTGCGGAAAAAATAAAAAATGGAAAAAGGTATAAAAATAAAAATAAAAATTAGATTCCAAAAGGGGGAAAGAACAAAAAAGAAAACAAAAAAGTAAAACAAAAAAAAAGAGGAAAAAAAACAGAAAAGATAAGCCGGAAAGAAAAAAGGGAAAAAAGAAAACGAAATGGAGATAAAAACGAAAATAGCAAAATAAAAAAAAATAAAAAAAAAAATTTAGTAAGCATGAGGTTTGAACTAAAGACCTTTAATTAAAAATATCAAAAGTGGCTTACACCAACATGCCACATATTGACAACAAAAATGATTAAGACATTTAATAATTATTTGTAATGATTAAAAGTTGAGAGGGGGTGAATGTTAAAATCCAACATCGAATCGCCTCTTTGACGACTCTTTCATGACGGTGAACAACCGACATCGAAGGACACGTTTAAAACGACATCGTTTTGTAAGAGTCTTTAATAATGGTTCTTCACCGACATCGTAAGGTTGTATTTCATGACGAATCATAACCGACATCAAAGGTCACACATTTCGCGATAATTTTAAAGAGTCTTTAATGACGGTTTGTAACCGACATCGTAAGGGCATATTTGATGACAGTTTCAAACCGACATCAAAGGATAAAATTCATCCACCAACCAACTCAAATTCTGCGATAATTTTAAAAAAGTCTTTAATGACGGTTGTTAACCGACATCGTAAGGTTATCTTTGATGACAGTTTTTAACTGACATAATAGGGTAAAATTCGCCCGCTAACCAACCACAAATTTTGCTATAATTTTAACGAGTTTTTAATGACGATTTTTAAACGCCATCGTAAAGGTATATTTTAACGAGTCTTTAATGACGGTTTAAAACCGACATCAAAGGTCGCGATAATTTTAAATAGTGTTTAATGATCGTTTGTAACCGACATCTTAAGAGTATATTTGATGATGGTTTAAAATCGACATCAAAGGTCGCAATAATTTTAAAAGAAATTTAATGACGATTTGTAACCGACATCGTAAATGTATATTTGATGACGTTTTAAAACCGACATCAAAGGTCGCGATAATTTTAAAGAGTCTTTAATGACGGTTTGTAACCGACATCGTAAGGGTATATTTGATGACGGTTTAAAACTGATATCAAAGGTGGTGATAATTTTAAAGAGTTTTTAATGACGATTTGTAACCGACATCGTAAAGATATATTTAATGACGGTTTAAAACGGACATCAAAGGTCGCGATAATTTTAAAGAGTCTTTAATGACGGTTTGTAACCGACATCATAAGGGTATATTTGATGACGGTTTAAAATCGACATCAAAGGTCCCGATAATTTTGAAGAGTCTTTAATGTCGGTTTGAAACCGACATCGTAAGGTTATATTCGATGACAGTTTAAAACCGACATCAAATTTTGCGATAATTTTAGAGAGTCTTTAATGAGGGGTTTTAAACGACGTCATAAGGGTATATTCGATGACGGTTTAAAATCGACATCAAAGGTCGCGATAATTTTGAAGAGTCTATAATGTCGGTTTGAAACCGACATCGTAGGGGTATATTCGATGACGGTTTAAAACTGACATCAAATTTCAAGATAATTTTAGAGAGTCTTTAATGACGGTTTTTAACTGACATCGTAAGGGTATATTTCATGACGGTTTAAAATCGATATCAAAGGTCGCGATAATTTTGAAGTTTTTTAATGTCGGTTTTAAACCGACATCGTAAGGGCACCCTTTGATGCCGGTGTAAAACCGACATTAAAGGATACAATTCCGAAAACCGACATCATTTACAATATGTCAATTTTCCAACCGAAATTAAAGGTCGAATTTGTTGTAGTGCTAGTAGACGAGATTAAACATGAGATGTGGGGTTTGTCCTCCATCTAGTCGACAAGATTAGACACGGGGTGCAGGGTCCATCCTCCATATGGTAGACTAGATTAGATATGGGATGTGGGGTTCGTCCTCCATCTAGTAGTGTTGCTCAGAGGATCGTATCCAACACCTCTCTATACTCTGAGGCTCACTCTCTGAGCAACACTACTAGATAGTCGTGAGCTTGTGGGTGGGAGCACCGCTGTTGACGCCAACCTGGTCTAGGAGCTAAGGGTAGGACAAGAGATAGTTGGTCTAAGCAAGTATCAGGACCAAGGAAAAATGGAGTTTTGTAGAACACGTTGGCGAGTCGTGTGTGGTTAGGCTTAAGGCTTGACCCTTGTGTTGTTTTTCTTTGGACGAAGTGGGTTGCTTACTAAGTATTTTTATACTCACCCATTTTTTTGTGTGTTTTTGGTTGCAGGTAGGTCGAAACCCTTAGGTGACTAATGTCGGCGAGATCCTGCGAGGCCATGGAAGACTTGTTAGGACTTAGTCAGGGTTGTTTTGTTAGGAGTTTGTGTATTTTGTTTTTTTTTTAATTCTGTCTGTTGCACTCTTTTCTCTACTTGTTAATTTCTTTTCTTGCTGCGTTTAGCTTTGAAATGTTGAACCTTAGCATGACCTGTTTTAGTAAATTCTTGAAAGAAAGCATGTTCTGTGGAGTTTTTATTTTTGGTTGACTGAGAACTCCAAGGGGCTGGAGCCCAACCTATTGAAATCTGTAGTAGTTTGGAGGAGGTTAGGTGCCCTCGTGAGACTATTTTGAAGTGTTTCCTTATTCAGGTTCAGGTTAAAATTTTTGGTTTGTCCTAGTTGCGTCGTTATGCTGTCAAAATTTCAGCGCGAGTAGTTGGAGTAATATTGCCCTAAGTAGGTTTTGCTTAAAATTACGGGGTGGTACATATAATTTCTCTCCATTTTCTCTACAATGATTTCAATCTTTCTTGAGGTACAATTAAGTTTCTAACCAAATTTAAGAAACAAAAACTATTTTTTTTTAGTTTTCAAATTTTAGCCTCGTTTTTGAAAACATATATACAAAGTGATAATTAAGAAAACATAGAAACTCATTGGTAGTAGTATTTTTATGCTTAATTTTTAAAAACCAAAAAGCAAAAACCAAAAGGTAATCAAACAAGGTCTATTTTCACATTTAGTTAGGTTTCGTTCTTGAGGATGATAAAAAGAAAAAAGTATAGGGTAATCTTTGTTAAAAAAAAAAAAAGGTTGGAATTAGTTCTACATCATGAAAAAAGAGTGATATTATTAGGTTTTGGCATGATTGTGTAAAAATACCAAGTTTGCAATCTTGAACTTGTAAAAGGATCGTACTTGGTAAAACTTCTAAGGAATGTTTGGAGGATGGAGTAGGCTAGGAACTGATCCAACCAAAATAGATCTTTAGTTCTCTAACTCAATACTTTTCATTCATTGCAATTTTGTTTTCAAACATATTTATTGCCTTTGATTATTTAGGGCACGAATTAAAGTATAATATATGATATTTTGATGTTTAGACATTGGAAGTTCATTATTTTAGCTTAATAAGTTTAATTGGTTATTTGATTTGGGCTTGAAAGCGAAAAAAAATTTATCCCCATTTGATAACTATTTGATTTCTAGTTTTTGAAATTTGAAAATTATGATTGTTTTCTTACAATTTCTCTACAATTGGTTTCATTTTCACTATAATCGTTTCTATTGTTCTTAAGGAAGTATTTGAGTTTCTAGCCAAATTCTAAAAATAAAAATAAATTTTTGAAAACTACTTTTTTTTTTTTAGTTTCCAACACTTGACTTGGTTTTTGAAAACATATGTAAAAAGTTTTGACGCTCGACTTACCTAGGTATGCGAACTTCATTCTATGTTTTGCATATTGGTCCTTTATAAGTTAAGTAATTAAGTTATTAGTATTTTTTTTTAAAAAAAAAAAGGAATCGGTAACAACCCTTTGAAAACCCCTATTTAATAACCATTTGGTTTTTTATTTTTGGTTTTTAGAAATTGATTGTTTGCGCTGGTGATGGTTAGTATGTTATATAACTCGATGGAACTCGTATGTGTGAATTAGATTGTCGATACTTACCTAGTTTATTACTTGATGTTTGCGCTTGGTTTGGGTGTGAGTTGCCTAGTCGTGGGATTGACGTGTGTGGTTAAGCTGGTAGCTGCTTGTAGTTAGACCCCTACTAGAACGAGCTTAAGGGTCGAATTGGTCGATTATGGAATCTAAGAAGGCTAGGTATTCGTGCTTGTAAAGCTCATACCCGTAGACCACGTGGCTCCCTTGGTGGGTCCTAAAACCTCGAGTTGGCGAAACTAGGGATGTGGGATGCACTCCTACATTCGGTGTATGGCTCGGGAGTGATTCTCGTCGAGTTAATGGATGGTTGGGTTCGTTTTGCCATTCAGTGTGTAGCTCAGGGGTGATTTTCGTCGAGCTGATGGATGGTTGGATACGTTCCTCCGTTCGGTGTTTGGCTTGGGGGACGTGTCCCATGAGCGTATGGATGGTTTGGTGCGTCCCGTCATCTGGTTTGTGGCTCTGAGGTGATTCCCAGTGAGCGTATGGATGCCAAGATGCGTTCCTTCATCCAGTTTGTAGACTTGGGGCAAGTCCCCATAGCTAGAGGCGTGAGGGTTATCCTTCATAGCTCGGTGTTAGTGAGATATGTGGGTCAGAGGGAGAGGTTACTCCTCTTATTGGTGTTTTCCAACCTAGTTTAGGGAGGAACCAAGGGTAGGACTAGAGGCATGGTAGCAAGGGAAGGCTCGGATGAGTGTCGTGTTGAGCGAGGTTGGCATAGAGGGTTTGCTTGTTCTAGAATGTGTCCGGGTGGTGGCCTTTGAGTGTGGTGGTGTGTTGAAATTATTTTGGACGCGAGTGAGCTGCTTACTGAGTATGTTTATACTCACTCTTCTACCTTAATTATTATTTTTAGGATTGTTGGCAACGGCGGGATCCCGATGAGGCTATGAAAACTTCCTTTGATTTTTTAGGCTACCCTTAGTTTGCCAAACTGATCTTTAAATTCCTCAGGTGTATTTAAGTGAGAAACTTCTTTGTAATGTCTTAGTTTGATTAGGTTTTCTTAATTGTTTAGTTTTCCCTTTACATGATTTGTGATTGTCCTGTGGTTCTGTTGATTGAAGTTATTGAGTTTTTTTTTTCAAACTCTGTGGTGTAGAGCCTTACCCGTGATATGATTGAAGTTTGGTGGAGGTTGGGCATTCGACATGCCTTTAGAAGTGATTTTCTTGTCAATCATGTCCTTATAAATTTTTGGAACTCTCCAGTTTACGCCGTTATAATGTCGAAATTTCGGCGCGAGCGGCGTGACTTCGTTAACAACCTAGATAGGTTTGTGTCAGAATTTAGGGTTGTTACAAAAGTAGATAAGAAAACATGGAAAACCATAGATGGAAATAGTATTTATAGATTTAATTTTTAAAAAACAAAAATAAAAAATAAAATGATTATTGATAGGGAAAGGCTTGTCGAAGACTATCAAAGTTAAATTTCTAAAAACTAGACCTCTAAGGATTTTGCAATAGTACTAAATAATTAACATCCTTTCTTGAACTTAGTTGAACTCTCATGTCTAGTGATAAATGGAACCTCTTGGTCGATTTTTATTTCTAAACATGGCATTAGGCCTCTTAAAGCTATAGATTCGATCAATTCACTCTTGTGCAATAAATTAATTCTAGTCATGCATCTATAGTTATATGGATAAATATACTCTCTCGAGCTAGAACTAGCCTAACATGCAAACGACCAAAGATTTAAACAATAAAATTGATATGCATGAAAGATGTAGATATGCAAACCAATTCCAAAACCAATAAAATTCTAAAACATACCAACATTCTTGTCTAGATATAAAGATAAACAGTAAATAAGTCCATAATAAAACTCTTAAATGGAAAAGAAAAGCAAAGAGAAAGAGATTAAACTATGATCGCGTGGCAACACTCGTTCCCAATGTGAAGTCCATGATCCTGAGTTTTTAGTCACCTCCTTTGCTCTCCAAAACTCTCCTCCAAACCTTCAGACAATATAGAATCAAGATTAGGGGTTTGGTCTCTAAAAAACAACTCTCTCTTTCACGAATAACAAAACTTTCTTTTAATAAAATCGAACCAACATTGCAATGTTGTCCCTGCAAATTTTGTAATTAAGGAAAAAAATCATGTTGTATAGCATTGCAACGCTATGCATGCGGGTTTTAAAGATTGAAAGGCTTCAGCGTTGCAATTCTATGCCCTCAGGTCCAATTGTCTTGTACTTCTTCAACACTTGAATCTTCAAATATAGCTTTAAGTTGCTCAAAGTTGTCTAAATACTTCCCATTGCTCTGATTTTGCTCCAATTGCTCAGTATTTGAGAAATAAATATAAAAACACATGAAAACAAATGAAAGCATACAAAATCATAAAAACAATAATAAAGAATTAAGCTTAGAAATAATACTATTTTGGTTAGTATCAGTTACCAAAGGCCGCTTTAGGAAATTGATCTTCAATCTTGTTTACTCCTTTTGCAGTCGTGATAATCGATCCAACATAGTATTTACAGAAAAAAAGACCTGGTAGGTGTGAAAGTTTTGTTGGGTTTTGTGTGGAGACAAAATAAAAGACCAATGGGCCAAGGCCCATTTGGATATTAGGTTTTTGTAAACACACATATATATATGATGTTTTGTGTGTAGCCACCAACATAGAGAGGGAAAAGCTGGGTGTGACCAAAATAGCATTTGTGAGAGAAAAAAAGTTTTTCTCTGGTGGGGTTGAAGGTTTTTGTTGATTATCCCAAGCTATCGGGTTGTGATACTTGGAAGTCAATAGCCATTGTTGGGCTATTGAGGGTTAGTTTGTGGCGCTGAATGGAGAGTTGTTTTGTAATCTCCCATGATAGTAGAACATGCAGTTGCAGAAGACTGGACGTAGTCCCAAGTTTGGGGCGAACCAGTATAAATTCCGGTGTCGTTCTCTTTTCCCTATCTCGTTATATTTAATATTTTGTGACTCTAGTTTATTGGTTGGCTTATCCTGTGGAAGGGGAGATTTAATATTATAATAATTTTATTGTGATTATTATTATCATTATTTTTCTCCCAACAAGTGGTATCGAGCTTTTGGTTCGAGTCATGGGATACGTGGAGCCAACAAGTTTTGATGGAGTCATGAAGTTTAATGGGGACAATTTTGAATATTGGAAGATGATGGTCAAAGACTACTTGACCGTTAAAAAGTCGGTAAAGCTTTGAAAAAGAGACCTAAAGAATGGGGAGATGGAGATTGGGAGATTCTTGATGAAGAAGCGATTCTTTGCAATAATGTGTCAATCGATGGACGTGGCGCTTAGGTAGCCAATGAGACAACCTGCGATTGAGTTAATGAAAGCGCTTGCAAGCAGTATGAAAAACCCCGCACAAATAATAAGATCTATCTCGCTTAGGAAGTTTTTCAATATGCGTATGGTGAGGATGCTTCATGAATCCTATATAAATGAGGTAACCACTTTGATAAATCGGTTGAAATCGGTTAGAATAGAGTTTACCGATGAAGTAAATGCTATTCTGTTATTAACCTCTTTGCCCGATAGTTGGGAAACCATGAAGACAGCAGTGTGTAATTCAGTAGGTGAAAATACTCTACACTTTTCTGGTGTTTGTAATTTAGCCACAGCTGAGGAAATTTGTAGAAAAGATAGTAGTAAGGAGTCTACTATAGGATCTGCTCTGGTTATGACTAATGGAAAAGAGAAGATTAATGAGGAAAATACATCGAGTAATGTGATGGGAAAAAGTGGAATAATAGGAATAAAGAGATAGAATGTTTTTACCGTCACAAGAAAGGTCACTTTAAGAGTCGGTGTAGAAAATTGAAAGAGGATCCGGAAAGGAGACAAAATCAAGAGGCAAATGTAGTGCTAGATGCACGATTATGCGTGTTTGGGAGTGACACAGAGAGTAGTAATAGTTCATCCGAGTGGATTTTTAGACAGTGCAGCTCTCACTGCTCATATAGCTTCGATAGGAGTTTGTTCACATCCTTCACGGGAGGCCGCCATGGTTTAGTGAGGATGGGGAATGGTGAAATATCCAAGACCAATGGGATTGGAGAGGTTAGTCTGGAGACAGAATGTGGGATGTCAGATTTGTGCCCAGTGTCAAGATGAATCTTATCTCTACTGGCAAGTTGGCAGATGATGGCTACATTTGTGAGTTTGGCGTAAGCTTGATGTAAACTCAGTCGTCGATCCCGTAGTGGCGGTTGGCCACAGAAATCTACATTGTACGGATGTCGGTTAAATGTTGCCAAGAAAAGTTTGAAGAGACAAATGGATGCCGCTAAAGTCTGCAGATGGTTATTGTAGAGGTGCAGCTTGAGCCAAAGCAATGATAGCCAAGTTTGATCGATCGATCGATCCTTCATTCGAGAACAATTGGGAAGTCCAGGAGAGAAAATTGATAGCTATCATGAACCCCCAATTGTCAGACGGACAGCTGAATTGAAGAAGTCGCCTAGGCGAGTGGAGGCATCAAAGTGGAAGACCAAAGCAGTTGCTAAGGTCAAAGGTAAAGTCTCTAAATTGGCAGCAAGCTTGAATAGAGAATTCAAGCCCTTCTCAGAGTGTATCTTCTTCAGGAACAATGGTTCAGGGTTGAAGAAGATGTTAGTTGGTACCACTTAGCTGAAGTGGGAGTACGTGTCTGTCTTTTTCATCTGGGAGACAGATCCACGTAGTGAGCCCATACCTCGGGGCAAACACAGATGCACTACAGTTTATATTCTGATGGTTGCCTGGTTTTTGTGAGTTTATTGTGTTTTCAGGTATCTTTTATTTGAGCCTTGGAGTTTTCCAAGAAGATCAGAAATAACAGTTGTAGTGGGAGTTGTGCCTTGGAGTTTACCAAGGTGATCAAAGCTTTGTTACAGTATGAGGCAAAATTGAAGTTTTGTCTCCAAGTGGGAGATTGTTGGGTTTTGTGTGGAGACAAAATAAAAGGCCAATGGGCCAAGGCCCATTTGGATATTAGGTTTTTGTAAACACACATATATATATGATGTTTTGTGTGTTAACCCACCAACATAAGGAGGAAAAACTGGGTGTGACCAAAATAGCATTTGTGAGAGAAAAAAAGTTTTTCTCTGGTGGGGTTGAAGGTTTTTGTTGATTATCCCAAGCTATCGGGTTGTGATACTTGGAAGTCAATAGCCATTGTTGGGCTATTGAGGGTTAGTTTGTGGCGCTGAATTGAGAGCTCTTTTGTAATCTCCCATTATAGTAGAACTTGCAGTTGCAGAAGACTGGACGTAATCCCAAGTTTGGGGCGAACCAGTATAAATTTCGGTGTCGTTCTCTTTTCCCTATCTCGTTATATTTAATATTTTGTGACTCTAGTTTATTGGTTGGCTTATCCTGTGGAAGGGGAGATTTAATATTATAATAATTTTATTGTGATTATTATTATCATTATTTTTTCTCCCAACAAGTTTGACCCAAAGAAGAAGAGAGTGAGTGAAGAGAGTTTACCTCCTACATGCATGCAGTGAGTCTAGTTTTTTTTTTTTTTTAATAATTTTTTATATGTATTAAATTTTGGTTAAAAAAAGTTAATTAATTGTTAGCATATTTACCTAGTATATCTCTAGGAGTGCTTTTTTTTAATAATTGAAAGGGTAACTTTATTTTTAAAAAATTTTATAGATATGAATTTTCTTAAAGCTAATTACAATTATATCTTTTCTACAAAAATATTTATTAATATATCATTTTTATTTATAAATAATTGATTAACTTAAATTATGATAATTGGTATAATTTTATTCCATACGATAATCATTAACTTATATTATTTGATTAATTACAGTAATGAAAAATTAAATTATATGTTGGTTAACTATATAATCGATAAATTTCTATGCTATTTTGAACTAACCTATAATAAATAACTTACTATTATGATTTATATTGAATTTGAAAATTTAAATTATTACTATTATATTTAATTATTGTTGGGAGTAAAATGCACTTTTGGTATCAAACATTTAAGGTTTAAACTTGGTTTCTATTTAGTTTCTTGATTTCAAGAAATTAATATTTTTTATTCTTGATATTTGAATTTAGATTCTATTTGGTTATTGAAGTTTTAAAAAATAGTTGTCTACTTAAGATTTGAACAAAGAAATTTGGTTCGTAGAAATGAACTTGATTTTTATTAATTTTGTATAAATGCTATAATTTCTAATATTTAATCTCTGATTCTTATTTATGTATCTTGAGCTCTAATTGGTTGATTTTCTTGGATTGGTCTGTTGGTTTGTTATCGTTTTGGACTTGCCTGTTGGCCTCTTGATTTTCTTAGATTGGCTTGTTGGCTTGTTGATCTTAGATAAGTCTATTGGCTTGTTGATCTTCTTGGCTCAACTTACTAGCTTGTTGATCTTGGATCGACCTATCAACTTGTTGATCTTGGATCAATCAGTTGGTTTGTTGATCTTGGATCGACTTACTAGCCTTTTAATCTTAGGTTTGACTTGTTAATTTTCTTGGATCGACTTGTTGGCTTGTTGATCTTCTTATATCGATCTACTAGCTTTCTAATCTTGGATTAGTTTGTTGATGATCTTTTTGAAGTCTTTTTGAAGTCTTTTGAGTCTTAAACCTTATGAATTCTGAGTTTTGGATCTTTCCGAACTCCCTAGATTTTTTGTTTCTAATTCTTGAAGTATCTTAATTCTCTAGATGAATGCTTTGGATTTTGACTCTTTTGGATGTGCTCAAATGAGGAGAAACTTCCTCTATTTATAGAGTTTGATAGACCTTATATGAGTTTGAGCCTGTTAACTTTAACCTCAACTTTTAGGTTTGAGCTTATTTGGACTTAATCTGGTCCTTAGTTAATAGGCTTGATTATTTAAATTTGATCTAATATATTTTTGGTGGCCTCAGGCTATATTAGCTTTAAGTCGAACAACCACGTGGCATGTTTAATTGGACTAACTTACGTTGCTCAATAAGATTAATATTTGGATAGGTAACATTTTCTTTGCCAATTTTTCATGTCTTATTTGAAGACATGTATAAATTTTTAATTGGTTTCAAATTTTAGTTTACTATTGATTTGTGATTTGTCGAAATTTATTATTTAATAATTGCCCTGTTTGAAATTGCACTTATATGCGTGCGAAAAAAAAAACTTTATAAACAAAATATATGATGATTTTGACTCCTTTAATGTGTGAATTTAATTAAGAAAAATCAAAATTTTATTTTTTTAATGGACACACTTCTTATGCGAATTAATCAAAGTTTTTATTTTTTTGTATGGCAGCAAACTTTAATTCGAAAAATGAAAAATTGTG
Organism: Trichosanthes cucumerina; assembly: GCA_036507285.1. Lineage (NCBI taxonomy): Eukaryota > Viridiplantae > Streptophyta > Magnoliopsida > Cucurbitales > Cucurbitaceae > Trichosanthes > Trichosanthes cucumerina. The sequence continues at coordinate 56,494,353 of CM071838.1, forward strand.
TCAAAATTTTGACTTTGAATAGAATTTAGATTCTGAATTTGGAAATTTGAATTTGAATCTCATTCAAATTTTGATCCGGAGATAATTTAGAGTATGTCCATAATTTGATTGAAAAATTTTGCCACAATTACTTGAATCTTAGTTTTAATTTTGAATGAAATTTGAATATGAATCTTTTCAATTATCAACTTAGGAAAAAAATTTTAGTATGCCCAAATTTTGATTTTCAACTTGTAGAGAGACATTTTTATTAGGCCAATATTTCATCCACATAACTTGAGAAATGGATTTTTTTTTCCCTTAATATCAATTAGTAGGAGATTCCCAAACTTGACTTGTCAATTTTATTTGAGGCAAAATTTTTTGACAAGATCAAAACTCTCCTTATATGTGGTGCCCTAATCTATTTATAAATGGTTGAGATTGCATAGACTAAGACACAAGATCATTCCATTAAAAAAACTTTAGATATTTGATGAATTCTTCTTCTGAATCTTCTTTCTTTGTTTTTTAACTTGACTTCTAAGACCATATTTGTTGTTTTCAATTTACCATAAACCAATTGTATTTAGATTAACTATGGATTAATCTAAATAGGACCCATTAATTAAATAGTTCTTAAACTTAATGAATTTTTACACAAATGTATAGGTTTGTGATACATATTTACATAAATGTACATAATATACCATTTATTTCACTCGTAGACTTTTATAGTGATTTTTGGTCCAATATACTCTTTATCTCTCTTCCATATCTTCCATAAATTCCTATGCAAATTTTTTATTTTATATATATATATTATCTTTATTAATTACTAACACGATTTTGGGTCTTCATTGCATATACTTTCCATATGGGATAAGAATATATTTTCCATAAATATTTCCTTATCTTTCATAATATTATTCTTAATTAATTAACACCCGATTTATTTATGATATATTACTCAAAGTCGTTATTATTTACATACTTTTGCTATTTTTCATTTCTTTACTATTTTTCATTTCTATCGTTCATATCATACCTTTTTCATATACTCATTGTACGAGAAGTATCAATACATCAACCGCGTGTTTCTTTATTCATTCCAATGGGTATGTTATTTATTGTGTATTGTGTAGTACTTTGTTTAACTCTGTTTGGGTTACGTACTTTGTTTAACTCTGTTCGGTTTACGCATGTGGTTCGGTTTACGTATGTTATTCAATCATAGTAGTAAATGATATATATTAATGTTTCGTTATGCTTCTGTATTCCATATATGTTTTTTATGTATATTTAAAGGAATATCAGCAGGTAGCACAATTGATTATTTACAATCATGCGTATACATTCAATTATATATTATATACCATACTGTATACAGTTCATTATAATACGTTTCAATGTAATATTTACTTTCATAATATATACACAGTTGTAGATATTATAGATCTTGAATTACATATACAATATTAACTATCTGATATATTGTATTTCAATTCTATAGGTAGTAGTGATATATTGTTCCAAGATCTCCCATAAAGAATAGGTATAACACAACTACCTATAGAATTGAAATACAATATATCAGATAGTTAATATTATATATGTAATAATGCAATATATATAATATATACAATTGTGTATCTATTATGAAAGTAAATATTACATTGAAACGTATTAGAACGAACTGTATACAGTGAGGTATATAATATATAAATGAATGTATACGCATGATCTGTAAATAATCCACTGTGCTACTTGTCGATATTCCTTCAAATATACATCATAAACACATATGGAATACATAAGCATAACGAAACATTAATACAATGTCATTTACTAGTTATGCATATATGATTGAATAACATACGTAAACCGAACAACATACGTAAACTGAACAGAGTTAAACAAAGTACGTAACTCGAACAGAGTTAAACAAAATACTACACAATACACAATAAATAACATACTCATTGCAATGAATAAAGAAACACGTGGTTGATGTATTGATCATTCCCGTACAGTGAGTATATGAAAAAGGTATGATATGAACGATAGAAATGAAAAATAGTAAAGAATTGAAAATTAGCAAAAGTATGTAAATAATAATGATTTTGAGTAATATACCATAAATAAATCGGGCGTTAATTAATTAAGGATAATATTATGAAAGATAAAGAAATGTTTATGGAAAATATATTATTATCACATATGGAAAGTATATGCAATTAAGACCCAAAATCGTGTGGTTTTTCCTATTTCTCCTTCTTTCCAAAAATGAAATCGATCGACTGCCAATATTTTTTAAAAAAAATTATTGTCACATCACACGAAGGGCAGATTTGTAAAAGACCTCTAACTTTTATGTAAAAAATGGGCCAAGATGGACAGTTATGTAAAAAACGGTGAACTATATACAAACATGTAAAATGAGCTTCTAATTTGGGCTATTCATGTATAAAACGCTAAAATTAAAGAGACCCAATTTCGTTGGGCCCAAATTGGAGGAGCCCAAATTCCATTCTTAATCTCCTATCACCAAACCCATTTGTTCTCTTTTTTATTATTATAAAATGGGTGTACGGGCCTTTATTATGTGATAGATATGTTTCGGGGTCATTTATCATTATTAGGGTTTCATTATAGAGAGAGAAAAGAAGAGAGAGAAGGAGAGTTGGGGTTCACGATTGGGCTCGAGAAAAGAAAAAGGGGGATTGAATATTGAGAGTTATTTTTTAATTCCAAGAGAGAGAGGGAAATCGAGAACCCTTGTTGCCATTGCTCATCGGCCTTCGCTGAAGAAGAGACTGAAGGTTGCCGGAAAATCGACTTAATACAGTCGGTCGATTATGTTGCTATAGAATCACGAGGTCTGAAGGCTGCCTGCGAGTTCGAAGACCCTTTTCTCGTGATCCTCTCCCAAATCCGAGATTCCGTCGGACGCGTAGCCTCTGTTTTTTTTTAGTTTCTCTCCAAAGGTTGTATCTCTCCTATCTTTACTTTCATTCTAGTTATATTAGAATTAAGATTTAATCCCAAAAATGGGTAGACTCCCAATCTTGCATAATTTTTGTTGTAATCTACTTTTGGTCATAAATCTTTGATTCTTGTTAAATACTTTTATGTTGAATATCTCTTAGTTAATCTTGTTGTAAATTCTGTATTCTCTTGCATATCTCTAATAAATTTTCTAGCATAGGCTTAAAACACCTTTGCAAGTGGAGTAGGTCGTTTTATGACCCAACCACTCTAAATATTGGTGTTATTTGATTGTTTTTTACTGTTTCTACACTCATTTAAATTCTGTCCAACACTTTAAATTGCCTAAAAATCAATTATAAACTCACTGTAAACATCTCAAACTGATCTAAATTTGGTTAAACATAGGATTTGGATCTTGGCTGAAAATAACATTTGGTATCAGAGCCTTTAATCCTTGTTTTTAGGGCATTTTTTCTTGAATTAAAATTTAGTTTGTTGAATACAATTCTTGAATTTAAAGAATCTTTAAGTTTTTAGTATTCTTTAAATCTGAAAATTTTTCTTTCAAGAAAAGTTTGTTATCAAATTTTGTTTCTTATTTTTTCAGGATGAGTACCAAGTTCAAGGTGGAGCGGTTTGATGGAAAAGTTGACTTTGGCCTATGGAAGATCAAGATGTTGGTCATCCTTCGTCAACAAAAGGTAGATTACGCATTTTTGGAGGCTAAGGATATTCTGGACAACATAACAGTGGAGCAACTGAAAGAAATAAATAAGGTAGCTCACAGCCTTATAATCCTTTATTTGTCTGACACAATTATAAGACAAATGCGTAGTGAAGACACCGCTGTTAAATTTTGGACAAAATTAGAATCTACATCCCAAGTAGCATCGATTTCAAGCAAAATATTCTTAAAATCTATTTTTTTTAATTTTTAAAATGGACTCTAGTAAAAGCATGAAAGATAACCTAGATGAATTTCATAGAGTAGTTTCTGAAATGGAAAATATAGGTGAAATTTTTTCTGATGAAAATCATGTTGTAGTTCTGATTAATTATTTGTCTGAATCTTATAATGATGTGAAATCTGCTATGAAGTTTGGTAGGGATACTTTGTCCACTGAAATTATTTTAAATGCCCTTAGAGTAAAAGAACAAGAACTAAAAGAAACCAAGAAGTCTAATAGTGAGACATTGTATGTTAGAGGGAGATCAGAGAATAAGAAAAAACATAGAAGCAAGAGTAAGGGTCGATCAAAATCTAAGAGGGCTAGTAATAGGAGGTGTTATCATTGTAAAAAAGAAGGCCATATTAGAAGGTTTTGTCCTGACCTTAAGAATAAAAGGTCGTCAGGTAAAGGGAAAGAAGAGCCTGGTGTAGTAAACCTTAGTGAAGAGTATAACCACTCTCTTATGGTTAGTAACACTAGAGAGGATGATACTTGGATCCTAGATTCAGGTTGTTCTTTCCATATGACCCCTAATAGTGAATGGCTAAAAGACTTCCAAACCGGTGTGGGAGGTAAAGTCACATTAGGGAACCGACACTTTTGTAGTGTAGAAGGACAAGGAACAATACGTCTTAGGCTTCATGACGGAAATATTAGGTTTCTAACTGGAGTTAGGTACGTACCTGAAGTTAAAAGAAACCTAATATCCCTTGGCATGTTAGATAAGCAAGGGTACACCATTAAGTTAGAGGGTGATGTTCTAAAAGTCATGAATGGCATCTTAGTAGCAATAAAAGAGCTACTTAAGGATACCTTATACTCTTTAGAGGGTTCAACGATCATAGGGTCAAGTGATATAGTTAAAGAGAGTGACAATTCCAAAATTACCCTTTGGCATAAACACTTAGGTCACATGAGTGAGTAAGGAATTAAGAAGTTAATAAAACAACAATTAATTCCTAGCATAAAAAATGTAGACCTAGATATGTGTGACCATTGTGTTTATGGTAAAAGTAAAAGAGTAAAATTTGGAAAGGGTGGTCACACTGCTAATGAAAAACTAGAATATGTGCATGCTGATTTATGGGGTCCATCTAATGTTGTCACTAATGGTGGGGCTAGATATTTCTTATCCATTATTGATGATTGTACTAGAAAAGTTTGAGTTTATCTTCTGAAAAATAAATCTGATACTTTTAATAAATTTGTTGAATGGGTAGCCTATGTTGGAAACCAAACTGGCATTCGAGTTAAGAACTTAGGACTGACAATGGGCTAGAGTTTTGTAACCATGAGTTTAAATTTTTTTGTAAGTCTAAAGGCATAGCAAGACACTTGACTGTTGTACAGACGCCTCAACAAAATGGGGTCGCTGAGAGAATGAATAGAACCCTTATGGAATGAGTTAGGTGCATGTTATTTGATTCACAACTTCCTCAAAGTTTTGGGGGGAAGTTGTTGCAACAACATGTTATATAATCAATAGGAGCCCATGTACTTCCATAGAATTAAAAACACCTCACAAGCTTTGGTGAGGTAGTCCCCTTGATCTATCACACATGAAAGTCTTTGGGTGCTTTGCTTATGCTCATTCAAAAGAGGGAAAGCTAGACCCAAGGGCTAAGAAATGTGTTTTCCTAAGATATCCCGAGTGTGTTCAAGGATATAAACTATGGTCCCTATATCCAAATTCACCAAAAATTCTAACAAGTAGAGATGTTGTCTTTAATGAAGGAAAAATGGGGTATGTAGAAGAAAAGACTAAGTCTATCCCTTAAAGTCCACCTAGTTCCACTGAAACCGTTTTAGTCAGTCCTCCTTCCACTTCCCATAGTGATCAAGTAGATGAGCCAATAGTAGAACATGATGTTTCACCATCTACCTTAGATCAATCACAGTTGTTAATGAGGATGAGGAAGAGGATAATCAAGATTTAACAAATTACCAGTTAACTAGGGATAGAGTTAGGAGAACCATTGTAGCTCCCACTACGTTTGGGTACGTTGACCTTATATCCTATGCCCTAGTTATAGCTAATGAGTTTATTAATCAAGAACCACAAACTTTCAATGAGGCCATAAATAATGAAAATAAAGATAAATGGTGGGTCGCAATGAAAGAAGAGTATAATTTTTTGATTAAAAATCAAACTTGGGTTCTTATTAATAAACCATTAAAAGCTAAAACTGTAGGTTGTAAGTGGATTTATAAAGTCAAAAAAACCCCTTTAGAAAACAACAAGTCTAGGTTCAAGGCTAGGTTAGTAGCCAAAGGGTTTACTCAAAGGGAAGGTATAGACTATGATGAAGTTTTTTCCCCCGTTGTAAGACACACCTCTATTAGAATTTTGTTTGCCTTTGTTGCTCACTTTGATCTTGAGTTAGAGCAGATGAATGTTAAGACCTCTTTCTTGCATGGTGAGCTTGAGGAGACCATTTACATGGACCAACCACCTGGATTCGAAGCTCCCAAACAAGAAAAGAAGGTTTGTCTTCTTAAGAGATCGTTGTATGACTTAAAGCAATCTCCACGTCAATGGTATAAAAGGTTTGATTCCTATATGATATCTATTGACTTTTGTAGAAGTAAGTATGATAGTTGTGTGTATTTCAAACAAATCTCTGAAGTGAATATTGTTTACTTGCTTTTATATGTTGACGACATGTTGATTGCTTGCAAAATCATGCATGAAATAAATAAGTTAAACAATCTCTTAAAGAAGGAGTTTGAAATGAAAGGCTTAGGCAATGCAAAAATAATATTAGGAATGGATATTATTAGAGATAAAAAAGAAGAAACTATATTTGTCTCAAAGTGAACATATAACAAGACTAGTTAAAAGATTGAACATGCATAATAGTAGAAAGGTTAGTATTCTTTTTGGCAAGCACTTTAAACTATCTGTTGATGATTCACCTAAGACTCCAAGTGATATTGATGAAATGCATGACATTCCATATGCTAATACTGTTGGGAGTATTATGTATGTCATCGTTTGTACTAGACCTGACATTGCTCATCCACTTAGTGTTGTTAGTAGATTTCTTGCTAATCCTGGCAAACAACATTGGAATGCTGTTAAGTGGATTCTGAGATATCTTGCATGTCATACAGATTTATGTCTTGTTTATGGTGGAGCAAATATAGTTGATAGCAAGAATATTGAACTTGTTGGATATGTTGATGCTGACTATGCTGCTGATATAGATAAACATAAATCTTTGACTAGTTTTCTGTTTAGATTGTTCAATTGCACAATTAGTTGGAAATCTAGTTTACAGTCTATAGTTGCTTTATCTACAACTGAATCTGAGTATATTACATTAACTGAAGCTATTAAGGAATCTTTATGGCTTAAGGGAACTGTATCTTAATTATGTTGTAGTGATAATGTTTCTGTGACTGTGCATTGTGATAGTCAAAGTGACATTTATCTAAAAATCATTCTTACCATGAAAGAACTAAACATATTGTTGTTAGGTATCACTTTGTAAGAGATGTCATCAATGATAGTTTAGTTTCTGTTAAAAAGGTTGCTACTGATTTGAATGTTGTTGATATGTTTACTAAAGCATTACTTTGTGATAAATTTAACCTTAGTGTGAGAATGTTGTAGCTTGATTATGGATGATATCGTTTTTGCCTTTGGGTCATATTTAAGAACTAATTACATTGGTCCTTTTATTAGTTTATGATAAATTGAAATCAAGGTGGAGTTTGTTATATTTGTTGCTTTCAATTTACCATAAACCAATTGTATTTAGATTAACTATTGATTAATCTAGGACCCATTAGTTAATTAGTTCTTAAAATTAAAGAGACCCAATTTCGTTGGGCCCAAATTGGAGGAGCACAGATTCCATTCCTGATCTCTTATCACCCAAACCCATTTGTCCTTTTTTTATTATTATAAAATGGGTGTATGGGCCCTTATTATGTGATAGATATGTTTTCGGGTCATTTATCATTATTAGGGTTTCATTAATAGAGAGAGAGAAAAGAAGAGAGAGAAGGAGAGTTGGGGTTCACGATTGGGGCTCGAGAAAAGAAAAATGAGGCTTGAATATTGTGGGTTATTCTTTCATTCCAAGAGAGAGAGGGAAATCGAGAAGCCTTGCTGCCATTGCTCATCGGCCTTCGCTGAAGAAAAGACTGAAGGTTGCCGAAAAATCGACTTAATACAGTCGGTCGATTATGTTGTTGCAGATCACGAGGTGCTGAAGGCTGGCTGCAAGTTCGAAGACCCTTTGCTCGTGATCCTCTCTCAAATCCGAGAATCCGTCGGACGTGTAACCTCTGTTTTTTTTTTAGTTTCTCTCTAAATGTTGTATCTCTCCTCTCTTTACTTTCTTTCTAGTTATATTAGAATCAAGATTTAATCCCAAAAGTTGGTAGACTCCCAATCTTGCATAATTTTTGTTGTAGTCTCCTTTTGGGCATAAATCTTTGATTCTTGTTAAATACTTTTATGTTGAATATCTCTTGGTTAATCTTGCTGTAAATTCTGTATTCTCTTGCATATCTCTAATAAATTGTCTAGCAAAGGCTTAAAACACTTTTGCAAGTGGAGTAGGTCGTTTTATGACCGAACCACTCTAAATATTGGTGTTGTTTGATTGTTCTTTACTGTTTCTGCATTCATTTAAATTCTGTCTAGCACTTTAAATTGTCTAAAAATCAATTATAAACTCGCTGTAAATATCTCAAATTGATCTAAATTTGGTTAGACATAGGATTTGGATCTTAGCTAAAAATAACAAGACTCATACAACTTCTTCTTTGGATAGGTCTTGAATTCTTGTTTGGAGAACTTATCTTCCTTCATACACTTTATTTGTGTCGCGGATAAGGGAAAAGAAGTCTCGATTTGTTTTTTTTCATAGATGTTGCTGCTCCCAAACATTATTTCTATTTTTTAATGCACATTGTCGTTGCTATTATTGCTTGCTTTTGTTGGTAGTTTGGTGACTTGGTCGATGAAAAAAGGAGAAAAAAGTTATCGCATGAAACAATCTTTTATGCATTCTTTCTTTTAATTTAAGAGTTGCACAATCTTTTGTTGAGATAAACACACTACATTCTAGAGATTTATTATCTCCTGTTATGTGATATTAATAGGAAATTAGTCAAGTAGACAAAATAATAATAATCAAACACAAGACACACCGACAATTTTTTTTTAACATAGAAAACCTCCTCAGAGCGAGGAGTAAAAAACCACATATCGAAGTAAAAAATACTATTATAATCAATAATGGGTTACAACGAGTTCTCCCTAGTATCAACTAGAGACATACAATGATAGATATTTTAAGATAATAAATATTGGCACAAACATAATATTTCGCGAGAACAAATAACAAAGATCTCACCTAAATTGGAAACCAACTATCCACTGCAATCTGACTATAGGTAGTTCCAAAAGAAATTTTCACCATTCAGATTGAAGACTTTCTTGTCCAGAATACGAGAATATGTTGTCAAAATGATGGGACTACGAATCAATTCCCAAAAGGCTGAAATTTTTTTCCATACAAAAGACCTTTTCTTTTCTATTTTCTTTCTTTCTCTTTCATTTGTCGTTTACAACTCTCGCGCACTCATACCTCTCCCGGCGGTGCTCATTTTCTTTAGAAAAAGAAAGGAAACCTAGGTCCACATGACCCTTAAATGTGGGCCTTCCCAAAGTGAAAAAATCTAACATGGCCCTTATACACTACGACCACAAGTTTTTTTTTAAGTGCATGTTATCACTACGGCCTCTTTGATAGATACATACATACATATCATGTTTCTCATCTATAGGCTTGCAATAATTTTTTTTCTCTTATTATGCACTACCCCTTTCATATATAATATATGTATGTAAATTTAATCCATGCATGCATGAGTATACAATATTTAAAACACATTTATATACATATATATCTTATGGGCCTGTTTGGCCCACTGGTTATTATAACCCGTATTATAATAACCTGTGAAATACTCTACACCCAAAACACAGACTATTATAACCCAAACCTATACTACTCTGCATTTTAAATAATATTATATGTTTCACAGACTATAATAACTCACAAACTATTATAACTTCATGTTATTATAACCCACTCAGCGCCCCAAACAACCCCTATGTGTTATCGTTGATTACATTTTCTTTCCCAAATTTAGAGAACAACTATTGTCACTGTATAATTAATCTTCTTTCACCATATAAAAGATAATTACATATTCAAAACTCTTTGTATATACTCGCGCTTACATTTTCTTCCGTCGGCTGCTCATTTTCTTTTAAAAAAAGAAAGGAAACCTACCTCCCATGGGCCTTAAATGTGGGCCTTCACAAAGGGAAAAAATCCAATAAATCTCTCTCTTTTCACTCGGTGGAAAAATTTCTCATTCCTGCGGTAGAACAACAAAACTCAAGCTTTTCTCTTGGTAGATTCTTAGTCAACATATCAATCAATTATAATCATTGATCGGTTTAATTTTAGATGGAGAAAAACAAGTAATTACATTCAACTTTAGTGCAAGTGCACACTGCGGTGCAAGTATTAAAACATTAGTATTATCGAGTATCGATCCCACGGGAAGCGGTGAAACAAAAATTATTGCTAAGCAAAGGTGTAAGGAGAATGCAACTTGAAAACTAAAAATAGAATAAACAAGGTTGGGGTTGGGGTTTTGTTAAAAAAAAAAATAATTGCAACATCTAAATTGCAAGTCAAAATGACAATTGATGTAGAATTAAATCGCAGACTCGACGATATTACAATGTTTGAAGAGCAAATAACTCCATAATCTAAAATTGCAAAACTGGCTAGCAAACTAAATGAACTTGAATAAAAGAAATGAAAATTTCAAAGGAAATTCTTTAGTAGTAGGAGGGGCTCAAGAACGTCATTGCACTAATTCGTAATTGCAAACTAAAACTGTAATTCCAACTTATTCTACATACTCCTATTCATCTTGAAATTATGTTTTAGGAGACTAAGTGAGTGACCTACATGTCTATAGTCCTCTATCTTAGGTAATTTTGGCACAATAATTTCTTAGGTTTTGGAATCTTTAATCCTTATGTCTAGGGTAAAGAAATGGTTTATGTCTAAGCTCTTGTCTCCCTGACTTGTGCAAAATCAACTTATCACTAACCTTGTCGGTATTAGATCTAAGTTTGAGTTCCTATCCTAGTTTATCAATCTAGAATCTCAACAAAAATTTATTCAATACAAGCAAATAATTGAGATGTAGGCTTGATTTTTATTGAAATTTTGGCTACAATTCTTCTTAGGGAATTTATTTTCTTGTAACGCCTCAGGCCAAGAATCCCCTGCGATCTGACCACGACACTATATAATCCATACCATTCTTAAACCGCTTGCGAGAGTGAAGATTTTCCCCACAAATCCCCCACAGGTCCTTTTAGCATGTTTTATCCTCACTCATATGCTCCCTAGAAAAATTCTCAAGAGGTCACCCAACATAGAATTGCTCCAATCAAAGCACACTTAACTCTGGAGTTCTTATGATTGAACCACTAAAAAAGAAAGTGCTCATTGTTGGTATAGGTAGTAGCTATCAATTATTTTAAGTCATTTCTCAACTATACTTTCATATTCTCATGATCACTCGCATGTACCCCTCTTCCTCGGGCACCATACTTTCATATCCTCAGGATCCCTCTCACTTAGATGTGTACTCGATTCACTCATGTACCCTTCTTTCTCGGACGTCACAAACCCCCAAGTAGTTTAGCTCATATTTAATTCAAAAAATTCAAAACAATTTCTAGAAATCAAATTCATACTGGAAAAGAAATTACTTGATACGAAATATTGTTGCAAGTAAGGCTAAGGAAAATTGAAAAGGACTTGTTGCCCACTTTGAATTTTAGTCCAGAATTTTTGTATTTGACCAATGATTTATGTATTTCCAACTGAAATTCAAGTATTTTCAATGTCTAGTCAGAATTTAAGCTTATTTAGTCGAAAAATGATATTTCTAATTAGGATTCAAGTCACTCTAGGCGATACTTAGATTATTTTTTTTTAGAAATTTATTGTGTTTTGATATAAATTTTTAAGTTTAGAATAGTTAATTTTTAAATTCGTATTCTCAGATTTAGTTGTCTCATAATGAATAAGTCGTGTTAATGATATGTGTTTGATAGTTGGTAAAATATAAACCAATTAGGGAAATATTCCAGTAGTAATATCAAAAAAAAATTTTAAAAATATGTGAGATCCAATATTAAAAAATTATTTATAAACTATAAAAAATTATAATGTGAACAAAAGAAATATAGTACTCTTGTAGTACTAGAGATTTGTCCAACTATTAACTTCATAGTATTAATCACATACTCACAATTAATGAATAAACGCAAAAAAAAAAAAAAAACTACATTTAAAATATAAAATAAAATAAATCAAAGTGGTGTAAGAATTAATTTTTTAGAAATAAATTTATAGGTAAGACCAAAGTTTAAAATGTCGATGTCGATGGAAATATCGAAATCTCACTTTCATAAAAATGTCGATGGAAATATCGAAATCTCACTTTCATAAAAATGTCGATGGAAATATCGATAAAATGTTGATGTCGATGGATATTTCTGTAAAATTTTAAAAACAAAAAATTAAAAAATATAAATTATAATTATAAAGTAAACCTTCCACACTTTTAAATAAATTAAAATATTTATTATAATATTAAATTCACATTAGATTACATTTTGTTCATTTGTTTCATTTGTTATTATTTTATTTAATATTTCATCAATTTTGTATGATATAATAGAAATGTCGGTTCACCAAATATCGATGTCGAATTCATGACATGGAAAAATATCAATAGATAACGATATATCGACGAAAATTTAATACCATGAATAAGACCCAAAACATTTTAGATTATTTTGACGATTCCCCAAGAGAAAACCAACAAATTATGATAAGGTTGGATTGGATGAAACGCAAACGTAGGACAACATTGTGGATACAACGACGTCATGTTGACCTTATCTCAGGAGCAGCTGCGTCAAATGATTTATGAGCCTAATAAAGGCTGATTGAACTTGAAGTCGTCAAACTTCCGAAAACCTTGACTTCTTTTTTTTTTTTTTTTTGACCTTGACTCTGTCTGAAATGTCCATTTTCACCCATTATTTTACTGTCAAATTTACTTTTATACCCGCTATTTTTTTTTTTTTGGCATGCATTCACGACTCCATTTGACATTATTCCTTTTTTAATCTTTTAGAGCTTTTTTTTTCTTCCTTTTGTTAAATTATGAGCCTTGCTCTTTTAAACATCTCTATTTTCAAAAGGTGTCATATAATTCTTGACTTTTCATAAATATTTCAAATTATTTTAGAGTAAAAATTCATTTAAATGTTGTAGAGTGATTGGAACACTTGTATAGATAAGTCCGACGTTCCACTAAGGTAAATTTTCATCCAAAATTCTAATGGATTTCTACTTCAAAAGTAATTTTGAAATCTTTATAAAGGGTTAGACATAATTTTGCTAATATAGATATTTTTTAAACAAATGAAAAATTTCAAAGGTATTTTTTATAATTTAACTTTTTTTTTAAATAATAATAAAACGGACATCTTTTAACTAATTTTTCAAAAGAATAATATACTAAATGGTTATTAAGATGGAAAGTTTTTCTCAATTTTAGTCTTCTAACATTCTCACTTTTACCCTTAATGTATTAAAACTTTTTTGTTAAACTTTTCAATGTAAAAAAATTGAATAAATTATTGGTTTATTAATATATTTAAACACGTGAACATGCCATTTGAACTTATTGTTTTGAAAAGAAAATGAATTTTATTGATAGGTGGGTCAGATTTTGCTAATGGGAGGTTGGATTTCATGTGTTAAGTAGCATTCACATTCCACATAGTTTGTTTACGTGTCTAAATATGTTAATAAAATAATAATTTGATGATACATCAAATTTTTTAAAATTCTTTAATAGAAGTACCAAATTAAGAATTTTTAATACATTCAATATAGAATTGGGAATTTGTACAACATCGAGGACCAAATTAAGAATTGACTAAACTATTGGGGACCATTTTAATTGGAAAGTCAATCGAACAAAAAAAGTATTTAAATAAATTTGAATGTTCAAAAACACTGTGAAAATGGAAAAATGAAAAAAAGAAAAATTTTGTTAAGTAAATTATGAGGCTTTTGTGTCGACCTTTTGTTGTAGTTGTAATCTTATCAATCATATTCTAGTGACACTCTTACAATTTTGTCTTCCTCCTTGGACTTCAGTTTTTTTGCTAAATTTAAGGTCATTTGCATGAATAACGGGAAAAAATCATGTCGAATTTGTAACAATAGTTAATGATCAATTTGATAATCATTTTGTTTTTAGTTTTTAGTTTTTGAAATTTAAACCTAAAAATATTACTTCTACCAATGAGTTTATATGTCTTCTTATCTATTTTGTACCTATGTTTTCAAAAATCAAGCCAATTTTTTAAAACTAAAAAAAGTAGCTTTCAAAAAATTGACTTTGTTTTTAGAATTTGGCTAAGAGTTCAAATGCTTACCTAAGGGGGATGGTCTCTATTATAGAGAAATTAGGTGAAAATAAACTTAACTTTCAAAAACTAAAAACAAAAAACAAAATGGTTATCAAACGAGGCCTAAAAAAAAAGGCCCAAACGCAGAGAGTGAAAAGTTAAAAAAAAATATCCCTATATTTCTTGTTTATGCATTTTCAATAAAGGAGCAAGGAAAAATCGAAAACCAAAAATATCGTTCGAACAAACTGAAACCAATATCGGTTTGGTTTACAACCGCTTCGATTTTCAAATTTAAGAACTTGAATATTTTTGGTCGATTTCGGGTCTGGTAGGGCCGAAATGAATATACCCAAGCCAAATGTTTAATACTTATATCAAAAATCGTAATTCATGTCAAATGAGATAAGTAGCGCTACTGGCTTTAGATTGCATCTTGGAACCATGAGGTTGTGAGTTTGATCCTAAAAAATGCCTCTTTTTAAAAGAAGTTCGTTAGTATATCAGTAACTCACATAGTATATCAATGGTGCACACCCTTCCCCTTTCATCGATGTATAAGTGTTTTGATCCAAAGTGATTTTTGGGTTGTAAAATTGAATTGAAGGGTTGAATTGGTGTTTTGAAACTAACCCACAATATTTTGGACTTTATTCTAGAATACCTAGGGTGATGGGAGGGAAAAGCATCGAATTTGGATTAATTTGATACAAAAGGCCAGTAAGCGAAGACTTAGTTTTGGGTAAGCTTACTTGAGCAATTCTGTATCAACTTGTTGTAACTCATGGTTTGATTTTACAATTTTTTGTTAATTATTTTTAGGACTTTGTTTAGCGATTCGGAATCAAGTATTCGAGTTACCTGCTTCCTTGAAGCTTGGAAGTATTTCGATGAGTTTTGTATCATAAAGGACTAACTTAAAGAATTGTTGAAAGTATTCTTGGCAAGTGGTTTTGGAAGTTATAGTTAATTTTGGATGTGTGTGTCAATGCTAATCATTGTTCTCTTTGGGTATCTCACTAAGGACGGAAGTTTGATATACCTTGAGGTGTTTATTCATTTTTGCTTAAAGAAAAAGGTAAGTAGCTGTTTAGATTTAAGCCTCTTTAAGTTCCTATTTGAAATTGAAGTATGTGTTATAAATTTGTGAATTGTTTAAGCATGTCAGAATTTGCGTCAATAAGGCATGTGTTGGTTAGGGGTTTTATGCGAAAGTCGTTGAGATAAAAGCATATAGCTAGTATGAGGATAGAGGCTTAAGTTCGAGTTAAGTGTGGCTCGCTTCGGAGACACCTTATGAAATTGCCTAAGGATATGGTTAGATGAGTTTGGGTTATGTCTGTGGAGATTTGTGAATAAATATTCATGCTTAAAATGTGTAAGCGGGATAGGGTATGGTTGACTGACTTAATGTGAAGCTTATCGGGGCTAAAGGTTACCTAGTTAGATGGCTAGCCGCTAAGGATTCGAAGATGCAAACTAAGAATGGGGTTTGAGGCTGGGTTGTAATGATTATGAGCCTATGTAGATCTCTAAAAGTTCTTATGCATGAATTATTGATTTACTCGGAATGCCTAA
This sequence comes from Trichosanthes cucumerina, assembly GCA_036507285.1. NCBI lineage: Eukaryota > Viridiplantae > Streptophyta > Magnoliopsida > Cucurbitales > Cucurbitaceae > Trichosanthes > Trichosanthes cucumerina. The sequence goes on from CM071838.1 coordinate 56,510,403, forward strand.
AATTCTTGAATGGTTGGAGGGAGTTTAGTTTCTTGAGATGCAGACGGGTTGACTGTGTGTAGGTTAGGATGATGCAACAATTGTTGTATTGTTGATGTGTGGCCTTAGGTTATTTGTTGCTTACAATTCCTAAAAAGAGAGAAGTGGATTGTCTGGGTCCTAGTCATAAAGTAAGTGACCTTTTGGATCGGTCTGCTAGGATTTGTGTTTTGCCAAAATGTATGTGAAGCGTAAGGTGTTGTGGATGCGTGGAGGTGCTTGAGGGTTTCTTCCCCTCTTTTCTTGTGTGGATTAAAGGGTGATTCCCCCATTGTATATTCTTGTGAACTTCAGGCTAGGTTATGGACGTAAACCAAATGTGATGGGATGAACTTGCAAGGGCTAATCACCCTAGAGGTTCCCAAAAATGCTTCGAATGAGTATAAACCCGTTAAACTAGCACAATCGATCCTCGTGTTATCCTTGGCAGATCCAAACCTCTAAGTTGGCGAAAAAGGAGTGGGATGTTGGATGCATTCCTTTATCAGGTGTATTGGCTCAGGAGTGATTCCCGACGAGAGTGCGATGTTGGATGCGTTCCTTCATTGGGTGTATTTGGTTAAGGAAATTCAGGTTAGATTTGGAAGTTTGTCCAAATATGAGTTTTCCTATCACGCTTTACTATGATAACAGTGGTGTTGTGGCAAATTGAAAAGAACCCCGAAGTTACAAGAGGGGTAAACACATTGAGCAGAAATATCATCTCATTTGGGAGATCATGCATCGAGGAGACGTGATCGTCACGAAGATAGCCTCTGAGCACAACATTGTTGATCCATTTACAAAGACTTTCACCGCTAAAGTATTTGAGAGTCACCTAGAAGGCCTAGGTTTACAAATCTTCCCTAACTAGGGTAAGTAGGAGTATATTATACAAAGAGTTTCAGTGCCCTAGTATATTGTATTTTACATTATTGTAATGTTTATTATTGTTGGGATGTATATTCTAATCTCGTACTTGTTTGTAATACTTATGATTGAAATAAATAAGAGTTATTTTTTCATCACTTTGTGTCTCACATTTTTTCATAAACTTAATCCAATAAACTAAGCTCTAGGGTCATTGCATTATGAGAGAACTAAGAACTTGAACGGTGTGTAGTGGACACACAGGGAGGATCACGTTCAAGTTAATGACCCGAACGATCAACAGTATGTGGATAGGATTTAAGACCTAATCCTGGATACGCTGTGGATGCGACCCACTTTGTATTAGATACAAACGATGTGATCCAGCTTGTTCATGTGGTTTACATGCGAGTGGAGGCATCCTGTGCAATGAGATTGTACAAGAGTGGACCGTGAATTATTAGACTTACTGATGTAACACCGTTGACAGTATAGGACTAATACATTTCTCAAATGTACAGTAATTGGAGCTCATCATTGGAGCTCATCATCTTTAGGTCCATTAGGTTCCTCGGTTGACTCAAATTGGACAAATTGAGGGTTTACAATTTGGTGTGAATTTGAAGTGTTCAAATTCATTATTTGGGTATTTATGTCATTTATATGTGATATAGATGACATAATATATAGTTTGATGTGAATGAGATTCATAATAAACTATAGTATAGCCTAATTGATTAATTAGTGCTAATTTGAGAAATTGAATTGAGAGAAATTAAATTGAATGTGATTCGATTTAAAATTCCACAATTATGCAAATGAGATTTGTATAATAAGGTATGAGATACCTTATATTATGTGATATGCAAATATGATTTGCATATCATATAGTTGTGGTAAAATTGTGAATTGGTGGAGATTTTAACTCCACCACAAAGCATTGAAAAAATAATTTTTATTTATTTAAACTTGGAATATTACAAACTTACATGAGAATAGGACATACATCCCAACAAATTCCCACTTGGACTAAGCTAGTGGAGTACATAATACATTTCTCAAATGTACAGTAATACAATAAACTAGGGCATTGAATATCCCTTTATAATACTTTCACTTGCCCTAGTCAGGAAGCACTCGAAGACCTAGACTCTCTAGGTGACCCTCAAACACCTTAGTCGTAAGGGCCTTTGTAAATGGATCAGCAACGTTGTGCTCCGAAGCTATTTGTGTGACTGTCACGTCTCCGCGGTGCACAATCTCCCGTATTAGATAATACTTACGCTCAATATGCTTGCCCCTCTTATGACTCTGAGGTTCTCTCGAGTTGGCTACTGTACTACTGTTGTCACAAAACAAGGTAATCGACAAGTTCATATTTGGAACAATTTCCAAATCCAACATGAACTTCCTAAGCCAAACAACTTCCTTTGCAGCTTCACAAGCCGCAACATACTCGGTTTCCATCGTGGAATCAACGATGCATCCCTACTTGATGTTTCGCCACACTACAGTTTCTTCATTCAGAATGAAGGCTGACCCCGAAGTGGATTTCCTAGAATCCTTATCGGTCTGAAAGTCAGAGTCTGTGTATTCCATAAGAATCAAACCCCCACTCCCATACACAAACCTGTAGTTCCTTGTTCTCCTAAAATACTTGAGGATTGCCTTTACGGCTGTCCAGTGATCTAATCCTGGATTGGATTGATACCTACTGACAATCCCAACTGCATAACAGATGTCGGACCTAGTACACAACATGGCATACATCAGGCTCCCTACAGCTGAAACATAGGGGATTCGTCTCATATCCTCAACCTCTTGAGGCGTCTTAGGACATTGATCCTTAGACAAGTGAACCTCATGCCTAAAAGGCAACAAGCCCTTCTTGGAGTTCTGCATCTTATACCTAGACAACATCTTGTCAATATAAGACGCCTGAGACATGGATAGCGTTCTGTTCTTCTGGTTCCGGACTATCTGGATACCTAGAACATATTATGCCTCTCCCAAATCTTTCATTTGGAATTGTGAAGCCAACCATTCCTTAATGTTAGTAAGAAATTCTACCTCATTCCTAATGAGCAGGATATCATCCACATACAATATTAGAAATGTGACAGTACTATTGACGATTTTCTTGTAGACACAAGGCTCGTCAACATAGCCAAGTTCGTTCCCAAGAGTTGAGAATTCCTCGACGTAGTGGGAGGGTTGTGAGACAGACTAAACGTTACATGGGTTTAGCTAAAACTCAGGTCGTCACCCCTGATGATGACTGTGAGGATCCATTGACCTATGATCAGGCAATGACAGGCATTGACAAAGACGAATAGATTAAAGCTATGGACCAAGAAATGGAGTCGATGTACTTTAATTCCGTCTAGGAGCTTGTGGACTAACCAGATGGTGTTAAACCTATTGGTTGCAAGTGGATCTACAAACGTAAACATGACGTAGATGAGAAGGTGCAGACCTTCAAAGCTAGACTAGTGGTAAAGGGTTTTACCCAGGTTGAAAGGGTTGACTATGAGGAAACATTTTCTCATGTTGCCATGGTAAAGTCAATCAAAAACCTTCTGGCCATTGTCGTATATTATGACTATGAGGTATGGTAGATGGATGTCAAGACCTCCTTTCTAAATGGCAACCTTGACGAGACCATCTACATGTACCATCCCAAGGGGTTCATTGCCCAAGGCCAAGAGCAAAAGGTTTGTCGGCTTAAAAGGTCTATTTATGGACTGAAACAACTCTCGAAGTCTTGGAATATAAGGTTTGATGAGGCGATCAAATCTTATGGCTTTAATCAGAATGTTGACGAGCCTTGTGTCTATAAGAAAATCGACAACAGTACTGTCGCATTTCTAATATTGTATGTGGATGATATTCTGCTCATTGGGAATGAGGTAGGATTTCTTACTGACATTAAGGAATGGTTGGCTTCGCAATTCCAAATGAAAGATTTGAGAGAGGCACAGTATGTTCTAGGTATCCAGATAGTCCAGAACCAGAAGAATAAAACGCTAGCCATGTCTCAGGCATCTTATATTGAGAAGATTTTATCTAGATATAAGATGCAGAACTCCAAGAAGGGTTTGCTAACTTTCAGGCATGGGGTTCACTTGTCTAAGGATCAATGTCCTAAGACGCCTCAAGAGGTTGGGGATATGAGACGAATCCCCGATGCTTCAGTTGTAGGGAGCTTGATGTATGTCATGTTGTGTACTAGGCCCGACATCTGTTATGCATTTGGGATTGTAAGTAGGTATCAATTCAATCCAGGATTTAGATCACTGGGCAGCCGTAAAGGCAATCCTCAAGTATCTTAGGAGAATGAGGAACCACATCCTTGTGTATGGGAGTTGGGATTTGATCCTTACGGGATACACAGACTCTGACTTTCAGACCGATAAGGATTCTAGGAAATCCACTTCGGGGTCAACCTTCATTCTTAATGGAGGAGCTATAGTGTGGTGAATCTGAAGAGAATGAAAATCCCCGCGTAGCGAAGACGATCGAATCGTCGTGGTATCAATACGCAACTTGTTCTTGTTAAAACGATCTGCTATAGATCTAGGCTAAACATACTGAAAAAGAAGGAAAAACAGTAAGATTAAAGGTACTTACTTGTTGAAGACTTTCTTCAAGATTCCTTCTCCAGATCACGAACTCTTCGTGCTTCTCGATCTCAAAGAACTCTTCCCACGAACGGAACCCGAACACGACCACTTGGAGTCTCGGTTGTTCTCTTTTGGAGAAGGGAAGTTTGTGGGAACTATTGGAGTTTTGGAAAGGGAGGAGAATTAGAGAGAAAGTAGAGAGAACTTTCTTCTTCTCTTTTGTGAAATTCTAAAAAATGAGAGAATTGCCTCCAATCCTTCTTGCAAGAAGGGATTATATAGTGGAATTGATGGAGTTAAAATCTCCACATTATTACCACTTTACCACAACCATAGGTTATGCAAATCTCATTTGCATAACCATATAATATAAGATATCTCACATCTCATATTGCAAATCTCATTTGCAATAATTGTGGATTAATTAAATTGAATCACATCCAATTTAATTGCTCTCAATTAAATTCTCCAATTAGCCCTAATTCAACAATTAGGCTAACCTATAGTTTATTATGAATCTCATTCACATTAAACTATATATTATATAATTCATATCTCATATAAATGACATAAATGCCACTTAAAGTGAAATTGAACACTTCAATTTCATACCAAAACATTAACCCTTCTTTTAACCTGATTGAGCAAACGAGGGACCTAATGGACCTACAAAGATGGCGGGCTCCAATGATCCGAGATTAACTGTCAAACTCTTTGACCCGCTTAACCAACATTCATTAGCTACGGTAACACTCCACTATAGCCGTAGCTGCACTCCCGTCGCGGCGAATATTACGTGCCCACCGATATAACCAATGCCCATGAGTCGACCCTTCACAGTTGTTCGTGAGACACGAGTTGGTCAAATTACCGCTTTACCCCTGTGTCTACTTCTTGTTCCTTAAGTCCACACTGCTCCTCTAATGAACAACATATTGTGATGGTCCAACCATACACAACACCATTCTCGGGCGGTGAGAAGGTGGGCGCGTTGTCCAAGCCACGGAGACAAAGACTTAAGGGAACAACCCTCTAGTTTCCCTAAAGGCGGGAACGAGTGAATTCCATCTCGCGTAGTTAAGTTCCTAGCTCCTACTTGGTTCTCGTCCCCGAGAAGATAGGCATATTGGGCGAGTAATCGTGACCACCCTCACCCATTACTAGTCAAAGAACATACCCTCGCGATGACGAGTCCGTAACACGCTCGAGATTCGGTCGAGCCACTAATGGTCATCTACGAAATTATTAGTTCTTACTGTCAACGGTGTTACATCAGTAGGTCTAATAATTCACGGTCCGGTCTTGTACAATCTCATTGCACAGGATGCCCCCATTCGCATGTCAACCACATGAACGAGTCAGATCACCTCGTTTGTATCTAATACAAAACGGGTCGCATCCACAGTGTATCCAGGATTAGGTCTCCAACCCTATCCATATCATCGAGACCGTTCGGGTCATTAACTCGAACGTGATCCTCCCCACACAATGTCCACTACACACCGCTCAAGTTTTAGTTCTCTCATAAATTCAATGACCCTGGAGCTTAGTTTATTGGAAATGTTTATAAATATTGCGAGACACAAAGTGATGAAATGAATAACTCTTATTAATTTCAAACAATATATTACAAACATGAGATTAGGACAAAAATCCCAACAAACTCCCACTTGGACTAAGCTAGTGGAGAAAATACATTTCTGAAATGTACATAAATTACAATAAAGTAATACAATAAACTAGGGCATTAAATACCCGTTTACACATCTCCCACTTGCCCTAGTCAGGAAGCTCTCGAAGACCTAGACTCTCTAGGTGACCCTCAAACACATTAGCCGTGAAGGGCTTTGTAAATGGATCAGCTACGTTGTGCTCCGATGCTATCTGCGTGACTGTCACGTCTCCACAGTGCACAATCTCCCGTATGAGATGATACTTGTGCTCAATGTGTTTGCCTCTCTTATGGCTTCGAGGCTCACGTGAATTGGCTACTGCACCATTGTTATCACAAAACAGTGTGATCGGCAAGTTTATGTTTGGAACAACTTCCAAATCTGTCATGAACTTCCTAAGCCAAACAGCTTCCTTTGCAGCTTCACAAGCCGCAACATACTCGCTTCCATAGTGGAATCAGATGCATCCTCGCTGATGCTTCGCCATACTACTCTGACTCCTCCATTCGAATGAAGGTTGACCCCAAGTGATTTCCTAGAATCCTTATCGGTCCGAAAATCGAAATCCGTGTATCCCGTGAGATCAAATCCCCACTACCATATACTAAGTCAGTAGTTCCTCGTTCTCCTAAGATACTTGAGGATTGCCTTTACGACCGCTCTAGTGATCTAATCTCGGATTGGACGATATCTCTCACGACAATTCCCTCTTTGCATAACGGATGTCGGGCCTAGTACACAGCATGGCATACATCAGGCTCCTTACAGCAAAAGCATATGGAATTCGTCTCATATCCTCAACATCTTGAGGAGTCTTAGGACATTGATCCTTAGACAAATGAACCTCATGCCTGAAAGGCAGCAAACCCTTCTTGGAGTTCTGCATCTTATATCTAGACAACATCTTGTCAATATAAGACACCTGAGACAAGGCTAGCGTTACGTTCTTCCTGCCCGACTATATCTGGATACCTAGAACATACTGAGCTTCTCCCAAATCTTTCATTTGGAATTGCGAAGCTAGCCACTTCTTAACGTCAGTAAGAAATTCTACCTCATTCCCAATGAGAAGAATATCATCCACATACAACACTAAAAATGCGACAGTTTTGTCAACGATTTTCTTGTAAACACAAGGCTCGTCGACATTTTGATCAAAGCCATAAGATTTGATCGCCTCATAAAACCTTATATTCCAAGACCTCGAAGCTTGTTTCAGCCCATAAATGGACCTATGAAGCCGGTAAACCTTTTGCTCTTGGCCTTGGGCAATGAACCCTTTGGGCTGATTCATGTAGATGGTCTCATCAAGTTTGCCATTAAGAGAGGTTGTCTTGACGTCCATCTGCCATACCTCGTAGTCATAATACGCGACAATGACCAGAAGGATCCTGATCGACTTTACCATGGCAACAGGTGAAAAGGTCTCCTCATAGTTAACCCCTTCAACCTGGGTAAAACCCTTTGCCACCAGTCGGGCTTTGAAGGTCTGCACCTTCCCATCTACGCCACGTTTACGCTTGTAGATCCATTTGCAACCAATAGGTTTTACCCCATCCGGTTGATCCACAAGCTCTCATATAGAATTGAAGTACATAGACTCCAGTTCCTGGTCCATAGCTTTGATCCACTCGTCTTTGTCAACATCAACCATTGCCTGATCATAGGTCAATGGATCCTCACAGTCATCATCAGGAACGACAACTGAGGTTTCAGCTAAACCCATGTAGCGATCAGGCTGTCTCACAGCCCTCCCACTACGTCGAGGCATTCCCAACTCTTGGAAACGGATTTGACTAGACGTGCTAGGATCAACAACACTTGTTGACGTACTAGCCCCATCAGCAACTCTTGGCGATGTCGCATCCATTTCATTCAACACAATTTTACTCTTTGGTAAATGATCCCTGACGTGGTCTTCCTCTAGGAAAGTGGCGTTTGTCGACACAAGCACCCTATTTTCCCTAGGATCGTAAAACAGACCACCCCTAGTCTCTTTAGGGTAACCTACGAATAGGCACAATTTCGAACGGGGCTCCAACTTTTTCGGGTTTGACACCAACACGTGGGTCGGGCATCCCCAAATCCTAAAGTGATGTAAACTGCCTTTACGTCCACTCCAGAGCTCGAAAGGTGTTTCACAAACACTCTTCGACGGAACATTGTTCAAAATATAAATCGTAGTCTCCACTGCGTACCCCCAAAAAGAATCAGGTAGACGAGCATAGCTCATCATCGACCGAACCATGTCCAACAAGGTTCTGTTTCTCCTCTCCGATACACCATTTTGTTGTGGCATACCAGGTGCTGAGAGTTGGGACGTAATTCCGTGTTCTATCATATAGTCCTAGAATTCAGTGTCCATATACTCTCCACCTCGATCCGATCGAAGTGTTTTAAGCGATTTACCTAAGAGGTTCTCAACCTCAGTCTTGTACTCCTTGAACTTTTCAAGAGTTTCAGACTTCTTGTAGATTAGGTAAATATACCCATATCTGGAGTAATCGTCTATGAAAGACACGAAATACTCATAACCGCCCCGAGCTTTAACATTCATCGGACCACAGAGGTCAGAATGCACTAACTCAAAAGGCTCTTTGGCTCTATATCCTTTTCCACTAAAAGGACGTTTGGTCATCTTGCCCTCAAGGCATGACTCACACACTGGCAAATAGTTTTCTTCCAACTCGTTTAGAAGTCCACTCTTCACTAGTTTCTCAATCCTATTGAGATTAATGTGGTCTAACCGTAGATGCCAAAGATGGGCATTTTCGTTTGGAGAAACTTTTGCTTTCTTAGTTCGTGTTTCTGCAGTTTTAAACAATTCAGTATTCAAAACACTTTTGACGGAATTAGGTTTCAAAACATACAGATTATTTTCAAGTGAAGCTGAACAAATAACATTCCCTTTGAAAGAAATAAACGCTTTATTCAATTCAAAAGAAACCGAAATACAATGTTCAATTAAGCAGGAAATGGAAACAAAGTTTCTAGTAAACCCTGGAACTATGTACAAATTATCCAACAATAAGTACTTCCCGCCAAAGTGTAGCTTCACTGCGTTTATCATTGCAGCGAGAGACAAGCTCCCTGATCCAACCCGTAGAGTCACCTCACCCTCTCGCAGCGGCTGCCAGGTATCAATCCCCTGAAAAGAAGAACAAACGTGGTTAGTGGCGCCCGAATACAATATTCAGGCAGAGTCGCTACTCTCCACTAAACATGTTTCAGTCACAAGTAAATCACATTTACCTTGATTCTTCCTCTCGGCCAGGAATTTGGGACAATTCCTCTTCCAGCGTCTGCCCCCATTGCAGTGGAAACACTTTCCTTTCTCTGCAAACTCCTTGACCTTCTTGCCCTTGTGGGCGGCAGCTCGATCAGTTTTACCCCTCTTCATCCTCTTCTTCCCTTTCGGGCGTGAATGAGCAACAGGTTTCGTCCCAGAGGACGAACCCCTGTGATAAGACACAGAGGCAACATTTGCCTCGATTTCCTGACCTGTTCAAGGGTTGGAAATCTGTAGCTCATTGAGGAGGGTAGTCGAGTGTAGCTAATTTTGTTCATAACAACATTGCTACTGAAATCAAGGAAACTCTTCGAAAGAGTCTCCAAAATAAAACTGACTTGGCTCGACTCGTCGATCGAAGCCCCGTTCATCTCGACCAAATTAAAGTGGGTCATCATGTCTAGAACATGTTCACGGACAGACGACCCCTCTTTCATCCGTGCGTTGAAGACGTATTTGAGCGAGTCATGCCGACTGAAAGGACTATTGTCCAAACATTTCCTGCAAGGACTCCATGATCTCTTGGCGAAACCATCGACTCATGCTTCTTTGCCAAGACATCAGACATGCTGGCAATTATGTAGACCTTGGCCTTTTCATTGGCCCTGATCCACCGATCGTACGCATCGTGAACACTTCGCGATGCTGTCGAGCCGGGCATCTGAGGACACTACTCGAACAACCTGAAAACTTATGTGTCGATTACCAAAAATTGTATTAATGTTGTTTTTCCAACTCGTAATTATCTCCCACTAACTTATCGGATGCGAGTAAAGCTATAATTGCGCTAGACATTTTTTTAGCTGAAAAATAAGAAAAACTTTGTATTAGTCTCGCAAAAAACTTTTTGAAATCCAATTAAGTTTTAGCAAAATTGTTTCATGATCCCTAGGTCATTCAAAATTTTGCAATGATACCCTAAAGGTTTAGAATGACCGCCACCGAAGGGTGAATAGAACACTCCTCCTCTAGGACGAGACTTTCTCGATCAGATCCTAATCCCAGAATAACTCTTATTCCATTAGGCGTCCAATTACCATTGTTCGGTCGAATTCATTAACACTTAACGAATTCTGTGAGTGTCACCCTCAATCTTTAAATTTCCAAGTATCCGTCCAAACAATAGCCACCGAAGGGTGAACCAAGAAGGAAAACCAACTAGGAAACTGTATGCCTTTCAGGAATTTACGGTGTTCCAACTCCCATGATCAAACCCTCCGAAGGGATTGTCTGGTCCAGGCCAAACTAGCAGACAGTTCATATGCGTCTCACGGTGTGAATCGAAAGAAGAGACTGTGGGTCTCGTTTTCACAAGTCTCGCTCCCACTCACTATAAGTACTCTCTCCATCCACGATGATATTGACCTATACAAATGCCACCCGAAGGGGGACGCTCCCATTTGCGCCACGAGGCCGAGTATAGATCTCACGGTGCGGACTTTAAGGAGATTTGTGGTTGGAAATTCAAATGTATCTCATACACTATATTTCCTCCCACTCAGCACTTTAATTTTAATAGGGATTGACCTAGATAAACCGGCTAGAATTTACCTAAGTCTACCAATATAACTCTTATATGGTATTAACCTAAGTTTATAATCACATTATTAACTTAGGTCTATGTGAGTAATTTAATTAACACTTAATTAACGGCACTCACGAGAATATAACCTAAGAATCTCCGGACCGAATTCACTCCCGTGTCGGTTTTGAGTAGGGGTGTTCATGGCGTCAACTTAAATACTGACCTTAGACAAAACCTTCCTTAGAGCGAGTTACTTATCGGTCTCCATTCAAAGGTTATATTTGATTTCCTAATTACTAATCTTATTAGAAAATTAGAAAACCTAAGTCTAATTATTCAAGTTCTAAACTCTTTAAAACTAATAATTAACTTAGGTTGCATGCATTTCTATGTTATAGTGTCTGATCATCCATCACATGAATAATACTATACTATAACATACATTCATCACATGAATTAAATGCATGAGCATGCTTTTAATTTAAAATATAACACTTATATTTAAATAAATTAAAACATGCATTCACTATATTATAACTCTTATAATATAATCCTATCATGCATACTATATATTATAACTCTTATAATATAAATATGATGCATGAAATGTTTAACCTAAGGTGGGATTTTAAATCTATATGACATACAATATGCACATAGAAATTAATTAAAATATACATCTCATGCATAAAATAATTAAACAGCAAAAAATGGACCGATTTTTGGCACCTAGGGGCAATTATTTAATTAAATAACATTAATATAACAATTATATTAATATTATTTAATAAAATAATTAAATAAATAAATAATTACATTTTAGAAATAATAAAATAATTTAAAATTACAAATAAACCGCCCCACTAACGATTAACTTACGTTCTCGCGAAACGCCTCCAAAGAATCGCTCAGCGTGTGCGCGTTGCAGCAGGTAACGCGGCGGCTAAGCGTTACGTAACGTCACTCTCTCGGCGACGACCCGCTTCTCAACGCCCGGTAGCGTTTACTGCAACGCTACACCCATTGTTGCAACACTGCTCTACAGCAAGGCCTCCGTCCGCAAGGACAGCGTTAAGACGCCGTGAGGCAGCGTCTCAACGCCATCGACATAACAACAAACTCTTTGTTGTTCTTCCACCGAAATCCGCCTGTTTTCGCTCTGATTTTTTCACAGAAACTCTTGCCACGAACGACCCGGACTTACAGACTCGATTTACAACGAAATGCCCAAAAACAACGGGCCCTTACATTGATCTCATCAACATAATTGTAAATCTAAACTAGTGCCAAAAATCGAAAACATCCATTATGCTTACCAAACATTCATCTCATGAAATTAGGCAAATTTACCCACCTAATTTTAACAAAATAGTGCATAAATGAAGAACCATCGAAATAGGTCTGATACCAATTGAAGGGAATGAAAATCCCCGCGCAGCAGAAGACGATCGAATCGTCGTGGTATCAATACGCAACTTGTTCTTGTTAAAACGATCTACTATAGATCTAGGCTAAACATACTGAAAAAGAAGGAAAAACAGTAAGATTAAAGGTACTTGTTGAAGACTTTCTTCAAGATTCCTTCTCCAGATCACGAACTCTTCGTGCTTCTCGATCTCAAAGAACTCTTCCCACGAACGGAACCCGAACACGACCACTTGGAGTCTCGGTTGTTCTCTTTTGGAGAAGGGAAGTTTGTGGGAACTATTGGAGTTTTGGAAAGGGAGGAGAATTAGAGAGAAAGTAGAGAGAACTTTCTTCTTCTCTTTTGTGAAATTCTAAAAAATGAGAGAATTGCCTCCAATCCTTCTTGCAAGAAGGGATTATATAGTGGAATTGATGGAGCTAAAATCTCCACATTATTACCACTTTACCACAACCATAGGTTATGCAAATCTCATTTGCATAACCATATAATATAAGATATCTCATATCTCATATTGCAAATCTCATTTGCAATAATTGTGGATTAATTAAATTGAATCACATCCAATTTAATTGCTCTCAATTAAATTCTCCAATTAGCCCTAATTCAACAATTAGGCTAACCAACAGTTTATTTTGAATCTCATTCACATTAAACTATATATTATATCATTCATATCTCATATAAATGACATAAATGCCCTTAAAGTGAAATTGAACACTTCAATTTCATACCAAAACATTAACCCTTCTTTTAACCCAGATTGAGCCAACCGAGGGACCTAATGGACCTACGATGGCGGGCTCCAATGATCCGAGATTAACTCACAAACTCTTTGACCCGTTAACCAACATTCATTAGCTACGGTAACACTCCACTATAGCTCGTGAGCCGCACTCCGTCGGTCACGAGAATATTACGTGCCCCACCGATATAACAAATGCCCATGAGTCGACCCTTCACAGGTTGTTCATAGACACGGCTGGGTCAAATTACCGTTTTACCCCTGTGTCTATTTCTTGTTCCTTAAGTCCCCACTGCTCCTCTAATGAACAACATATTGTGATGGTCCAACCATACACAACACCCTTCTCGGGCCAGTGAGAAGGTTGGCGCCTGTTGTCCAAGCCCTTGAGACAACACTTAAGGGAACAAACCCTCTAGTTTCCCTAAAGGCGGGAACGAGTGAATTCCATCTCGCGTAGTTAAGTTTCCAGCTCCCTACTTGGTTCGTCACACTGAGAGATAGGCATATTGGGCGAGTAATTGTGACCACCCTCACCCGTACTAGTCAAAGGACAGACCCTCCCAGACAGGAGTCCGTAACACGCTCAGGATTCAGGTCGAGCCACTAATGGTCATCTATGAAATTATTAGTTCTTACTATCAACGGTGTTACATCAGTAGGTCTAATAATTAACGGTCTGGTCTTGTACAATCTCATTGTACAGGATGCCCCCACTCGCATGTCAACCACATGAACGAGTCAGATCACCTCGTTTGTATCTAATACAAAGCGGGTCGCATCCAAAGTGTATCAAGGATTAGGTCTCCAACCCTATCCATATACTGTAGACCGTTCGGGTCATTAACTCGAACGTGATCCTCCCTGTGTTTTCACTACACACCGTTCAAGTTCTAGTTCTCTCATAAATTCAATGACCCTGGAGCTTAGTTTATTGGAAAAGTTTATAAATATTGCGAGACACAAAGTGATGAAATGAATAACTCTTATTACTTTCAAACAATATATTACAAACACGAGATTAGAACAAAAATCCCAACAGAATCATCAAGCAGGGATGCATCACTGATTCCACGATGGAAATCGAGTATGTTGCGGCTTGTGAAGCTGCAAAGGAAGTTGTTTTGCTTAGGAAGTTCATGACGGATTTGGAAGTTGTTCCAAATATGAACTTGTCGATCACGTTGTTTTGTGACAACAGTGGTCTTGTAGCCAACTCGAGAGAGCCTTAGAGTCATAAGAGGGGCAAGCACATTGAGTGGAAGTATCACCTGATACGGGAGATTGTGTACTGCGTAGACGTGACAGTCACGCAGATAGCGTCAGAGCACAACGTTGTTGATCCATTTACAAAGCCCTCACGTCTAAGGTGTTTGAGGGTCAACTAGAGAGTGTAGGTCTTTGAGTGCTTCCTGACTACGGCAAGTGGGAGTATTGTAACGGGTATTCAATGCCCTAGTTTATTGTATTACTTTATTGTAATTATTTTACATTTGAGAAATGTATTATTTACTCCACTAGGTTAGTCCAAGTGGGAGTATTAATAATGGGTATTCAATGCCCTAGTTTATTGTATTACTTTATTGTAATTATTGTACATTTGAGAAATGTATTATTTACTCCATTAGGTTAGTCCAAGTGGGAGTTTGTTGGGATGTATGTCCTAATCTCGTACTTGTTTGTAATACTTATGATTGAAATAAATAAGAGTTATTTTTTCATCACTTTGTGTCTCGCATTTTTTCATAAACTTAATCCAATAAACTAAGCTCCAGGGTCATTGCATTATGAGAGAACTAAGAACTTGAACGGTGTGTAATGGACACACAGGGAGGATCACGTTCAAGTTAATAACCTGAACGATCTACATTATATGGATAGGGTTGGAGACCTAATCCTGGATACGTTGTGGATGCGGCCCACTTTGTATTAGATACAAACGAGGTGATCCAGCTCGTTCATGTGGTTGACATGCGAGTGGGGGCATCCTGTGCAATGAGATTGTACACGCCTGGACCGTGAATTATTAGACTTACTGATATAACACCGTTGACAGTATAGAACTAATAATTTCGTAGATGACCATTAGTGACTCGACCTTAATCCTGAGCGTGTTACGAACTCCTGTCTGCGGGGGTTTGTCCTTTGACTAGTACGGGTGAGGGTGACCATTGTTGCTCGCCCAATATGTCTATCTTATCAGAGACAGGACAACGTGTGGAGCTAGGAACTTGACTATGCAAAAAGGAATTCACTCGTTCCCGACTCAAGAAAACTAGAGGGGTTGTTCCCTTCAGTGTTGTCTTTGGAGCTTGAACAACAACGGGGCCCCACCCTCTCACTGGCTCGAGATGGTTGTTGTTTATGGTTGGACCATACAACGTTGTTGTTCATTAGAGGAGCAGTGTGGACATAAAGAGCAAGAGGTAGACACAAAGGTAAAATGGTAATTTGACTCAGCAGTATCTACGTACAACCTGTGAAGGGTCGACTCACGGGCATTGATTATATCGATGGACACAACTTGTCCTACAGTGATGAGAGTGCAGCTACGAGGTTTAGTGGAGTGTTACCGTAGCTAATTAATGTTGAATAACCGGGTCAAAGAGTTTGACAGGTTAGTCTCGGATCATTGGAGCTCGTCATCTGTAGGTCCATTAGGTCCCTCGATTGGCTCAAATTGGACAAATTGAGGGTTTACAATTTGGTGTGAATTTTAAGTATTCAAATCCATTATTTGGGTATTTATGTCATTTATATGTGATATAGATGACATAATATATAGTTTGATGTGAATGAGATTCATAATAAACTATAGTATAGCCTAATTGGAGAAATTGAATTGAGAGAAATTAAATTAAATGTGATTCAATTTAAAATTCCACAATTATGCAAATGGGATTTGTATAATAAGGTATGAGATATCTTATATTATGTAATATGCGAATATGATTTACATATCATATAGTTGTGGTAAAATGGTGAATTGGTGGAGATTTTAACTCCACCATACACCATTTTAAAAAGGTGCAACCAAAGGCATTTGGGAATGCATTTTGCCTTTTTTTGGATTTTGATCCAAAGAGAGCAATCACACTTCTCTCATTCTCTTTCAACTCTCTCAAACTCTCCTCACTCAAAAACTAAAAGAAGTCTCACTCACTCTCCCTCAACCTCTCGAGAACAACCGGGAAGACATTTTGGAAGTGTCTTTCAATTCTTTTTGAGGATCGAGTTCGTGGAGATCTTAGGTTCGAGAGAGATCGTGACCGGAGGAGGAAAGCATTGAAGAAAAGTTCTTCAACAAGTAAGTAACGAATACCTTACTGTTTTTCATTCTTTTTGCATGTTTAGCCTAGAAATCTATGAGATAGGTTTGGTTTTAAGATATGATTTACACAACGAAACAACGACGTTTCACAACGTCTTCCGCTACGGGAATTCTAAATCCGTTCAATTATGTACTCCACTAGTTGTAGGTTGAGTGGGAGATTGTTGGGATATGTGCCCTAAACTTGTGTAATTTTAGTCAAATGAATAAAGAGTTATTTGGATGAAATTATACTCTCACTTTATAAATCCAATAAACTAAGCTCCAAGGTTATAATAGATCTTGAATATCAGTGTAGTAGACATTATTTGGATTATGGTCAAGAGTATAACTTAAATGGTCTATAGTATGGAAACCTTATTCTGGTAACACCATGGATGCGACCCATTTTGTAGTTAGTACAAATGAGGTAATCCAACTCATTCATGTGGATGACATGCGAGTGAGGGCATCCTGTATGAAGAGTTCATACAAGACCGGACTGCAAATTATTAGTCTAACCAGTATAATGTCGTTAACATGATAAGACATATAATTTATAGATGGTCATTAGTGACTCGACTTGAATCCTAAGCTAGTTAAGAACTCCTGCTTATAGGGATTTTTCCTTAGACTAGTATGGGTGAGAGTGGCATGTAGCCGACTTAATAAGCCTACCTTTTGAGGGACATACTTCGTAGGTAGCTGGTGACTTAACTTTGTAAGATGGAATTCACTCATTCCTAGACTAAGGAATTAGATAGGTTGTTCCCTTAAGAACTGAGTCCAAGTCTTGAACAACGGGGCCCACCCTCTAAACTAGCTTAATAGGGATTAAGTTTATGGTAGGACCACAGACTTGTTGTTCATTCGAGGATCAGTAGTGCTTAAGGAACAAAAAGGTAATCACAGGGGTAAAACGGTAATTTGATCGAACTGTGATTACGAACAACCTGTGAAGGATCGACTCATGGGTAATGATTATATCGATGGACACAATATAATCTACAGTGAGGAGAGTGCAACTACAAGTCTATAGTGGAGTGACTTGTAGTTAATGAATATTGATTAATTGGATCAAAGAGTTTGATTAGTTAGGTCCCTCCATTGGCTCAACATGGTAATATTGAGGGTATAAAGTTATGAGTGAAATTGAAGTGTTCAATTTCATATATGAGGTGTTATATCAATTATTTGCGATATAATTGATATAATATATAGTTTTAATGTGAATTAGATTCACATATTAACTATATATTAATGAGAGAATGAATGAGTTATAAGATGGTAATTTCCATCATATTTTCCTATAAATAGTTGCATGGGATGCAACTTTAAGACTAAGTGTGATTTGGCATACCATTTGTGTAAGACTTCTCTCTAAATGATGAACATCTCATTCTTAAAGGATCCCACCTTTCTTCCTCACCTAGAGAACAACAGAGGAGATCTAGTGGTGGATCTTCACACGTGTCGGGTTCAGGTCGCTGAGATCGTGATCGTTGGAGAAGGAGTACATGAAGAAAGTGTTCTTCAAAGTTATGTTTATTTGATGTCCAAACTGAATTGTATGCTTAATCGTAGTTAATTTGTTCTTGATGTTAATCCATGTAATGAGATCACGAACACGCGATTCACAATCGCTT
Organism: Trichosanthes cucumerina; assembly: GCA_036507285.1. Lineage (NCBI taxonomy): Eukaryota > Viridiplantae > Streptophyta > Magnoliopsida > Cucurbitales > Cucurbitaceae > Trichosanthes > Trichosanthes cucumerina. Next base: position 56,528,528 of record CM071838.1, read on the forward strand.
CTGCTGTGGGATTCGATCACTTCAATTCTTTCATCTGGTGTTTTGGTTCAGAGGTGATTCCCTGTTATTTGGTGCGGGAGGGTTGCTCCCATTCATGGCTCCGTGTTAGCACAGTGTACAGGCATGTGAGTTTCTTTTCTTTCACCACCATTCACCAACCTATGTTATGGGATTGGGGTGAGGGGGTGTGAGTGTGTAGAGGTTTGAACGGTATTTTAGTTTCCTAGAAGTCTGTATAAAGTTAGGGCATCATTGTTTTAGTTATGTTATTATAGTTTGGATCTTAAGTGAGCTACTTATTGAGTATTTTTATACTCACTTAACTATTTTGATGTTTTACTTGCATGTAATACTAAACCTTGAGGTAGGTGACGGCGATGACGACTTGACGAGACTGTGACAACCTTTCGTGTCCCTAGGCTCAATTTCTCTTATAGGTTGATTTGTTTTGCAATTTCGTTGAACTCAAGTTTTAGGTTGTGAAGTTTGGTTTCATAGCAATTTTGAATGTTTTCTTTTAAATTAGCATGTTATAAGTTTTATTTGGTGAGCTTGTAGCTTTGATTTTCTTAGAAACTTGTGTTATGTAGGATCTTTTCTAGTAGCTTTGTGCATATGAAGTCCAGCCTGTTTTGTGATTGAAGTTTGGAGGAGGTTGGGCATTCTTTTATGAAATAAGAAGTGTCTTATCATCTTATCCAAGTCTTAAAAACTTTTGGTTTACTCCTGCTTATGTCGTTATGGTATCGAAATTTTGGGCATAGATAGTGTAACTTCACTAACTCTCTAGATAGGTTCGTTCTAAAATTTAAGGTTGTTACAAATGTATAAGTTAAATAGACTAATATACAAATATAAAATAAAGTATATCAAATATACTATTAATATACTTGTTGATACACCAATAAAGGTAAAATTAGAATAATAAAATAAAATCCAATTTTAAAAAAATGAGAATATATTTCTTGTTGTCGCTCCCATCGCATTCTTCGTCTCTATAACGCCTTGCAATTTTAGGTATGAGTAATATAATTATACCTTTTGGAGACAATTTTGGATTTTATTTGAGTTAATTGAAAAGTGGTTAATTTATTATGTTTCAAATTGAATGATTTGGAAATGTAGTTTTAATTTTGGATTTTAGATATATGTTCAAGTATAAAAGATTAAGTCCAAAGATTTTTCTTTTTCCTAGAATTTGGAAGATATTATTAGAGGTTGAATTAAGTAGAAAAAGAGGGAAGAAAATGAAGGAAAAATAAAAGAAAAATAAAACCCTAGAGTTCCCACTTTCTTCTTCTTCCTCACTCCCTCATCTTCAACATCGTCAATATGCCCCTCCCCCTGTGTCTATAGGCAAGCTTCAGCGACTTCTTTCCCAAACAACTCCTAGCGCTTCCTTCTCCACAACGTCAGGCATAAGATTCTGAAGTTGACCCACGTGTTCTTCGTCCTTCAAACATAGAACCCACAACTGAAGTGGTCCTCGATAAGGTTCATATTGGTGAAATCCAACCTATTCAAACACTAACCAACGAGCATGCTGGCTTGTTTGATGTTGATTAGTACGTTTCAACATATTTTATTCCTTTCGCAAATCAATTTATGTATTGTACCTTTGGTTCTAACGTGTAGGAACCTTCAGTTTACAATTTATGATTGATTTTCCAACATCTTCGAACAACAAATATCAAACGTAAAGGTTCTTTTGATAAGATCTAATGAGTTTTAGACCTTTCACAAATCATTTTAGGTGTTTTAGCTTAGGTTCTAACACATGAGAGCATTCTGTTTGCAACTTTAAACCAATTGGATCCCATTCGAACACTCAACTCCCTTTAGTGTAGTTCCATAAGCTAAGGTAGGTTAATTTTTAACCATAGAAACCTTCGTTCTTGTAGTTTCGAATCAATTCAAACACTCTTAAACTTGAACCAACAAGGTTAAGGGTTCTTTTTGGTAAGTTTAACATTCCATAAACTTTTTCAAACTAAGTTTAAGTACCATTAATTAGTTCCATACACCTGGTACCCCTGTACATGTAGTTTTAAGCCAATTCACAGTCTTCTGGATAATTCAATCGTGTGATGAGTCTTTATTAGACTCTTTCTAATTGTATTTTAAGTGTTGCACATGTAGTTCTATCCCTGGGATAACTTTGGTTATACTTTGGATTGGTTCTAAAGAGTTCACTTTAGCGTTTTGGGATGAAACCTAGGTAAAGTATACCCCTATTTGCACATGTTCTAGTTACTTAAATATTTTCGAACTAAGTAGAGCCTCAAAAGATTATTTTCTTGGTTTAGGAACTCTTGGAATATTTCTAGTTTCTAAGGTTTGAGTATGTTTTGCATGGTGCATGCTTTATGTTTCTCTTGTTTGATTTATACTTTAGATATTTATTATATGTTTTTATGTTGCTTGAGGAGCTTGGTTAAAGGTTGATTGTGAAACTCTTGTAAAGTTAGCAGGAGGAGTATTGAGTTTGAGATATATGTATATGCATATGTTGTTAGACAAGGGCATGGTTTAGTAGCATGCCGAGGAAACATATTTTTCGTTATGACTATGTAGTTGTGAGTATCTTTTCCAATTTGTTGGTAATTGTAAGCTTGTCGAGAGCTCAATCAAATACAATTTATATAACTGATCTAAATTAAATACTTGTAGTACTTAATAGTGGATCAGACAGTGTTTTCAAAGCGCAAGGCGCACCTCAAGGCGATAATCCCTATGATCGGCCGAAGGGGAGAGGCAACAAAAAGGCATTGTCCGAGTGATGTGAGGAGTAATAATTAAATATATAAATAAATAATATATAGAGCATAAATTGTATAGTAAATATCATATAAAATGTAAAAACCTTAAAAGCTTAATACATCAATCAAATGTCAAAAGTCATTAAGAATGAAATAATTATGAACCAAGATTAATAAAGGTAAAAGTTAAAACTAGTCTAAATTTAAAAGATTAAAACATTAATCAAATGTCATAATCATACTTTTCCTCTCCATCTAAATCTTTATCTACTGCTCCAACTTGATCATTCTCCTCTTCAAAGATCCAATTCCTCTACATCACTAGTCGCCTGTATAGTAGGTGGTGGTGTTCGAATTCTAGAAGTTGAAGTTGCATGCAGTTGACTTCTATTTAGATCTAGTGTACTTTAGAGGTTCTCTAACACCACTAGCATGTGCCACATCTCCCCATGTGAGATCATCTTCATCAAAAACCAACTCATTATAAACTTCAAGTTCATTATCTTCTTCTTCAAGCGTTCCAACCAACCATTCATTACTCTCATCAATATGATCAAGAGAAGTTAGATCAAGTTGATCCTTCAAATCGAAGCGTTCTTTATGTGCTTGGTTATATTTGATATAAACCAAATCATTTAAATGCTTCTGCTCTAACCTATTTCTCTTCTTCGAATGAATCTACAAAATTATTAATGAAAATAGAGTTAAAAAGTAATGTTTAAAATATTAAATTAATAATGTAGAAAACAAATTAATCACTTACGTATTCAAAAACACTCCAATTGCGTTCACAACCAGTTTGAGATTTAGAACTCTCATGGCTAACCTTTGTAGTACTATAAAGAGCCCACCATGATGTTGTTCACAATCTCATGTTTTAAAATGGTTTAGAATTAAAACTCTTGGAATAACAATAATTTTAATAGTTTAATAATAATACCCAAACATTTAAAGAATGACATTACCTGACGTCTTAATTTTCCTCGTGTTGATTGCTAAATCGATGTCAAACATGCCTTTACCTTCAGAATACAACTCCAATTCTACCGTGCATCAATTTTGGTCACTCTTTGATGGTATTAGTCGTTACACAACTTGAAGTAGACCACTCATAATTTCTACATCTTGAATAATTCTATCTTGGTGATCATAAAAAATTGATGGATTTAAATAATATCCAGCTGCATGTAAAGGTCGATAAAGTTGGCAATCTCATCTTTTGTCAATGATATCCCAAATAGGTTTATATTTTGATTCATTATCATTAAACCCGCTCTTGATAGCCTCCTTGGCTCTATCCATAGCCTCATATATGTACCCCATAGTTGGTTTGTTACCATCAACTAGTCTAAGAACACGAACAAGTGGTCTTGATGCCTTTAACGTATAGACAACTTAGTTCCAAAAAGATGACATCAAGATAGTGTCAGCTACTCTCTTACCCTTTGGATCCTTTGGCCATTTAGAAGTTGTCTATTTCTCATAAATAAACATCTTTTCTCAAATTTGATGTATTCTTATGAATACTCAATAGTGCCAAGAATGATGTTGCAAAATGATTAACGACAGGTCTTAAAAATTCATGTTGATTGGTGAATTCTCTCATCATGTTTAGCACATACAAGTGGTTATGAATAAAACCACTAAGTGCCACGACCTTTTTAATACACCTTTTGATTTGATCCATCCTTCCAATATCCTCTAACATCAAATCTAAACAGTGAGCAACACATGGTGTCTAATATAAATGTGGGTGTTTCTTTCTAAGTATTTACCAGTTAGGACATAATTTGAGGCATTATCAGTAACAACTTGGATGGCATTTTCTTCTCCAATCTTCTCTACCATTCCATCCAAGAGTTCAAATATTTTTTCACCAGTTTTGATGCATGAAGATGCATCAATTGATTCAAAAAATAATGTTCCGATTGCAGAATGAACTAAAAAGCTTATTAGAGTTTTATCTCTTCTATCAGTCCACCCATCTGACATCAACGAACACCCTTTTTTTTCCATCCAACCTCATGATTACTCACTATTTTTTTAGTAAATTCTACCTCATTTTTCAAACATGTAACTCTAACCTCATGATAAGATAGAGGCTTCAAACCAGGACCAAATTGACCCACTGCTTCTAACATTACATGAAAGCTTCTTAAACGAATGGTGTTTAACGGAATACCTGCTTGATAAATCCAACGCATGATGAATTGAATCGTAGTATCCCTTCTCTCTTTGTTATATTTTTCTGTGATGCTCGATTGCTTCAACTTCTTCAATCTATTCCTATCATCAACAACTTTGGTTGGATCGAGATAAACAAATTTATTCATTGCCCCCTTTTGTCGTTGTGGCTTCAGTTGTGATCGACTTCACTAGCTCCTTCTCAAGTGCCAAGAGATCGTTTTCTAGATGTTCCACAACTTGAACTCAATCCTCCAATGACATTCATCTCATCCCATTCATCAATTGTCTTCAAATCATAATCCTCAAAGTTTGTTAGTGCATTACTTTCTTCTTGTTTTGCTTTTGTTTTTGTTTGATAATCCTTCAATTCCTCTCTTACATTAGTTGGGCACTTTAAACATGATTTGACATTTCGATTCCTACCAACTAAATGATGTATGTTGCTCGACAAATTGCACCTTTTATGATTTTTCCACAAAATGTACATTTGCAAGTATTTGTATCCTTCTCATCCTCCAAAACGACATATTTCCAACTAGGATGCTTTCTTTTTGTCTCAACTTCTCCCATCTTGATTCCTAATAGTTGATATAATAATATAATTTTATATTTGAATTTTGAATGGATCTTATCTAAATTACTAATGGAATAGTAATACATAAATAACATACTTATAAGTTAGAAAAAAAAACAAATTTTATATTTCACTTCACCTCTGTGAAAGTTGAAACATAATAGAAGATACTCAACCAACAGAAGAGAAGAAGGAAGGTCCAATGTGATTGTGAAATGCACTTCTGAAAGAGAATAGAAGAAGGATTATTGAAGAAGAATAATAATTTAGTTGAAGGCTGAAGCTAATGATTGATTGCAGCAGTGTCGAATAGAAGAAGAGGAAGTGAGAAATGATGAAGTGCTTTTTTTTACGTTTTGCTTATCCGATAGAGAAGAAACAAGAAGAAATTTTCAAACCCACCTTCAGAACCAACCAATGAAGAGAAACGTAGGGTTTTTTTTCTTGGTAGTCGATGAAGCAGGCTAGCAGCAGAACCAACCAACAATCGATGAAGGAAAAGAAGAAGAAACAGTAGCAGTCGATACACGATGGAATGGAGTCACTCGATAGTCGATAGATGGAAATTTGAACTGAAGGGAATGAGAATCCCCGCGCAGCGGAAGACGATCGAATCGTCATGGTATCATTACGCAACTCGGTTTTGTTAAAACGATCTACTAAAGATCTAGGCTAAACATGCTGGAAAAGGAAGAAAAAAACAGCAAGTTCAAGGTACTTACTTGTTGAAGACACTCTTCAAGATTTCTTCCTCAGATCACGAACTCTTCGTGCTTCTCGATCTCAACGAACGCTTCCCACGAACGGAACTCGAACACCACCACTTGGAGTCTCGGTTGTTCTCTTTTGGAAAATGGAAGTTTGTGGGAACTTTGGTGTTTTGGAGAGGGAGGAGAATTGAGAGAGAATAGAGAGAATTTTTCTTCTCCTCTTTGATGAAAATCGAAAAAATGAGAGAATTGTTACATTCCTTCTTGCAAGAAGGGATTATATAGTGGAATGATGGAGTTAAAATCTCCACATTATTACCACTTTACCACAACCATAGGTTATGCAAATCTCATTTGCATAACCATATAATATAAGATATCTCATATCTCATATTGCAAATCTCATTTGCAATAATTGTGGATTAATTAAATTGAATCATATCCAATTTAATTTCTCTCAATTAAATTCTCCAATTAGCCCTAATTCAACAATTAGGCTAACCTATAGTTTATTATGAATCTCATTCACATTAAACTATATATTATATCATTCATATCTCATATAAATGACATAAGTGCCCTTAAAGTGAAATTGAACACTTCAATTTCTTACCAAAACATTAACCTTCTATTAACCCAGATTGAGCCAACCGAGGGACCTAATGGACCTACAGTGATGGGTTGCAATGATCCGAGATTAACCTGTCAAACTCTTTGACCCAGTTAACCAACATTCATTAGCTACGGTAACACTCCACTATAGCCCGTAGCTGCACTCCCGTCAATGCAGAATATTACGTATCCACTGATATAACCAATGGCCATGAATCGACCTTTCACAGGTTGTTCGTAGACACGGCTGGGTCAAATTACCGTTTTACCCCTGTGTCTACCTCTTGTTCCTTAAGTCTCCACTACTCCTCTAATGAACAACATATTGTGATGGTCCAACCATACACAACACCCTTCTCGGGCCAGTGAGAAGGTGGGCGCCCGTTGTCCAAGCCCTGGAGACAACACTTAAGGGAACAACCCCTCTAGTTTCCTTAAAGGCGAAAACGAGTGAATTCCATCTCGCGTAGTTAAGTTCCCAGCTCCCTACTTGGTCCTGTCCCTGAGAAGATAGGCATATTGGGCGAGTAACTGTGACTACCGTCACCTGTATTAGTCAAAGGACAACCCCCCGCAGACAGGAGTCCGTAACACGTTCAGGATTCAGGTCGAGTCACTAATGGTCATCTACGAAGTTATTAGTCCCTTCTTGTCAACGGTGTTACATCGGTGGGTCTAATAATTCACGGTCCGGTCTTGTACAATCTCATTGCACAAGATGCCCCCACTCGCATGTCAACCACATGAACGAGTCAGTCACCTCGTTTGTATCTAATACAAAACGGTCGCATCCACAGATGTATCCGAGGATTAGGTCTCCAACCCTATCCATATCACGTGAGACCGTTCGGGTCATTAACTCGAACGTGATCCTCCCTGTGTGTCTGTTACTCACCGTTCAAGTTTTAGTTCTCTCATAAATTCAATGACCTTGGAACTTAGTTTATTGGAAAAGTTTATAAATATTGCGAGACACAAAGTGATGAAATGAATAACTCTTATTAATTTCAAACAATATATTACAAACACGAGATTGGGACAAAAATCCCAACAAACTCCCACTTGGACTAAGCTAGTGGAGAAAATACATTTCTGAAATGTACATAAATTACAATGAAGTAATACAATAAACTAGGGCATTGAATACCCGTTTACACATCTTCCACTTGCCCTAGTCAGGAAGCTCTCGAAGACCTAGACTCTCTAGGTGACCCTCAAACACCTTAGCCGTGAGGGGCTTTGTAAATGGATCAGCTACGTTGTGCTCCGACACTATCTGCGTGACCGTCACGTCTCCGCGGTGCACAATCTCCCGTATCAGATGATACTTGCGCTCAACGTGTTTGTCTCTCTTATGGCTCCGAGGCTCACGTGAGTTGGCTACTGCACTACTGTTATCACGAGCGATTAGCAGATTGGCAAGTTCATATTTGGAACAACTTCCAAATCTGTCATGAACTTCCTAAGCCAAACAGCTTTCTTTCCAGCTTCACATGCCGCAACATACTCCGCTTCCATAGTGGAATCAGCGATGCATCCCTGCTTGATGTTTCGCCATACTACAGCTCCTCCATTCAAAATGAAGGCTGACCCCGAAGTGGATTTCCTAGAATCCTTATCGATGCAAATCGAAATTGCGTGTATCCCGTAAGGATCAAATCCCCACTGCCATATATTAAGCTGTAGTTCCTCGTTCTCCTAAGATACTTAAGGATTGCCTTTACGGTTGTCCAGTGATCTAATCCTGGATTGGACTGATATCTACTGACAATTCCTACTACATCACAGATGTCGGGCCTAGTACACAACATGGCATACATCAGGGTCCCTCAAAAGATTATTTTCTTGGTTTAGGAACTCTTGGAATATTTCAGGAGTACTCTAAGTATGTAGTTTCTAAGTTTTGAGTATGTTTTGCATGGTGCATGCTTTATGTTTCTCTTGTTTGATTTATACTTAAGATATTTATTATATGTTTTTATGTTGCTTGAGGAGCTTGATTAAAGGTTGATTGTGAAACTCTTGTAAAGTTAGCAGGAGGAGTATTGAGTTTGAGATATATGTATATGCATATGTTGTTAGACAAGGGCATGGTTTAGTAGCATGCCGAGGAAACATATTTTTTCGTTATGATTATGTAGTTATGAGTGGAGCATGATTGATATCTTCCAATTTTTTGGCAATTGTAAGCTTGTCGAGATTTCAATCAAATACAATTTATATAACTGATCTAAAATAAATACTTGTAGTAATTAATAATGGATCGGACAGTGTTTTCAAAGCGCAAGGCGCACCTCAGGGCGATAATCCCTATGATCCGGCCGAAGGCGAGAGGCAACAAAAAGGCATTGTCTGAGTGATGTGAGGTGCAATAATTAAATATATAAATAAATAATATATAGATCATAAATTGTATAGTAAATATCATATAAAATGTAAAAACCTTAAAAGCTTAATACATCAATCAAATGTCAAAAGTCATTAAGAATGAAATAATTATGAACCGGAATTAATAAAGGTAAAAGCTAAAACTAGTCTAAATTTAAAAGACTAAAACATTAATCAAATGTCATAATCATACTTTTCCTCTCCATCTAAATCTAAATCTTTATATACTGCTCCTCCTTGATCATTCTCCTCTTCAAAGATCTAATTCCTCTACATCACTAGTTGCCTGTATAGTAGGTGGTGGTATTCGAATTCTAGAAGTTGAAGTTGCAGTTGACTTCTATTTAGATCTAGTTTATTTTAGAGGTTCTCTAACACCACTAGCATGTGCCACATCTCCCCATGTGAGATCATCTTCATTAAAAACCAACTCATTATCAACTTCAAGTTCATTTTCTTCTTCTTCAAGCGTTCCAACCAACCATTCATTACTCTCATCAATATGATCAAGAGAAGTTAGATCAAGTTGAACCTTCAAATCGAAGCGTTCTTTAAGTGCTTGGTTATATTTGATATAAACCAGATCATGCTCCTGCTCTAACCTATTTCTCTTCTTCAAATGAATCTACAAAATTATTAATGAAAATAAAGTTAAAAAGTAATTTTAAAATATTAAATTAATAATGTAGAAAAACAAATTAATCACTTACGTATTCAAAAACACTCCAATTGTGTTTACAACCAGAAGCACTACATGTGAGATTTAGAACTCTCATGGCTAACCTTTGTAGAATTGGAGTACTACTCCCATAAAGAGCCCACCATGATGTTGTTCACAATCACATGTTTTAAAATGGTTTAGAATTAAAACTCTTGGAATAATAATAACTTTAATAGTTTAATAATAATACCCAAACATTTAAAGAATGACATTATCTGACGTCTTAATTTTCCTTGTGTTGATTGCTAAATCGATGCCAAACATGCCTTTACCTTCAGAATACAACTCCAATTCCACCATGCATCGATTTTGGTCACTCTTTGATGGTATTAGTCATTACACAACTTGAAATAGACCACTCATAACTTCTACAACTTGAATAATTCTATCTTGGTGATCATAAAAAGAGATGGATTTAAATAATATTCAGCTGCATGTAAAGGTCGATGAAGTTGACAATCCCATCTTTTGTCAATGATATCCCAAATAGGTTTATATTTTGATTCATTATCATTAAACCCGCTCTTGATAGCCTCCTTGGCTCTATCCATAGCCTCATATATGTACCCCATAGTTGGTTTGTTACCATCAACTAGTCTAAGAACACGAACAAGTGGTCCTGATGCCTTTAACGTATAGAGAACTGAGTTCCAAAAAGATTGCATCAAGATAGTGTCGCTACTCTCTTACCCTTTGGATCCTTTGGCCATTTAGAAGTTGTCAATTTCTCATAAATAAACATCTTTTCTCAAATTTGATGTATTCTTATGAATACTCAATAGTGCCAAGAATGATGTTGCAAAACGAGTAACGACAGGTCTTACAAATTCATGTTGATTGGTGAATTCTCTCATCATGTTTAGCACATACAAGTGGTTATAAATAAAATCACCAAGTGCCACGACCTTTTTAATACACCTTTTGATTTGATCCATCTTTCCAATATCCTTTAACAACAAATCTAAACAGTGAGCAACACATGGTGTCCAATATAAATGTGGGTGTTTTCTTTCTAAGTATTTACCAACTAGGACATAATTTGATGCATTATCAGTAACAACTTGGATGACATTTTCTTCTCCAATCTTCTCTACCATTCCATCCAAGAGTTCAAATACATTTTCACCAGTTTTGATGCATGAAGATGCATCAATTGATTCCAAAAATAATGTTTCTGCTGTAGAATGAACTAAAAAGCTTATTAGAGTTTTATCTCTTCTATCAGTCCACCCATCTGACATCAACGAACACCCTTTTTTTTCATCCAACCTCATGATTACTCACTATTGTTTTAGTAAATTCTACCTCATTTTTCAAACATGTAACTCTAACCTCATGATAAGACAGAGGCTTCAAACCAAAACCAAATTGACCCACTGCTTCTAACATTACATGAAAGCTTCTTAAACAAATGGTGTTTAACGGAATGCCTGCTTGATAAATCCAACGCATGATGAATTGAATCGTAGTATCCCTTCTCTCTTTGTTATATTTTTCTGTGATGCTCGATTGCTTCAACTTCTTCAATCTATTCCTATCATCAACAACTTTGGTTGGATCGAGATAAACAAATTTATTCATTGCTCCTTTTTGTCGTGGTGGCTTCAGTTGTGATCGACTTCACTAGCTCCTTCTCAACTGCCAAGTGATCGTTTTCTAGATGTTCCACAACTTGAACTCGATCCTCCAATGGCATCCATCTCATCCCATTCATCAATTGTATTCAAATCATAATCCTCAAAGTTTGTTAGTGCATTACTTTCTTCTTGCTTTGCTTTTGTGTTTGTTTGATAATCCTTCAATTCCTCTCTTACATTAGTTGGGCACTTTAAACATGATTTGACATTTCGATTCCCACCAACTAAATGATGTGTTGCTCGACAAATTGCACCTTTTGTATTTTTTTCACAAAATGTACATTTGCAAGTATTTGTATCCTTCTCATCCTCCAAAACGACATATTTCCAACTAGGATGCTTTCTTTTTTTCTCAACTTCTCCCATCTTGATTCCTAATAGTTGATATAATAATATAATTTTATATTTGAATTTTGAATGGATCTTATCTAAATTACTAATGGAATAGTAATACATAAATAACATACTTATAAGTTAGAAAAAAAAAACAAATTTTATATTTCACTTCACCTCTGTGAAAGTTGTGAAGGGATTTTGAATTCTCGCAGCGGAAGACGTTGTGAAACGTCGTTGATCCGTTGTCTAATTCTATCTTAAAATTGAATCTATTTCATAGATCCTAGGCTAAACATGCAAAGAAGAAGAAGAAAACAGTAAGTAAAAGTACTAACCTCTTGAAGAACTCTTCTTCAACGTTTTCTCCTTCTCCGGTCACTATCTCTCTAGATCCAACGTCCTCCTCGAACATGAAAACCACGATTCGAACAGGAAGACACCTCCAAAGGGTCTTCTCGGTTGTTCTCGAGAGGTTGAGGGAGAGTAGGTGGGACTCCCTTTGGTTTTGGGTGAGGAGAAGTTTTTGAGAGAATTGAGAGAATTCTAGAGAGAATTATCTTGCTTTCTTTTGATGGAAATCCAAAAATGGCAAGAAGTGTATTGAGATGCCTTTGAATGTATCCTTTTATAATGGTGTGTGGTGGAGTTAAAATCTCCACCAATTCACCATTTTACCACAACTATATAATATACAAATCATATTTGCATATTATATAGTATAAGGTATCTCATACTTTATTATACAAATCTCATTTGCATAAATGTGGAATTATAAATTGAATCACATTCAATTTTATTTCTCTCAATTCTATTTCTCCAAATACCACTAATTAATCAATTAGGCTATACTATAGTTTATTATGAATCTCATTCACATCAAACTATATATTATGTCATCTATATCTCATATAAATGACATAAATACCCAAATAATGAATTTGAACACTTCAAATTCACACCAAACTGTAAACCCTCAATTTGTCCAATTTGAGCCAACCGAGGGACCTAATGGACCTACACGTGACGAGCTCCAATGATCCGAGAATAACTTGTCAAACTCTTTGACCCGGTTATTCAACATTCATTAGCTACGGTAATACTCCACTAAAGCCGTGTAGCGCACTCTCATCACAGTAGGACAAGTTGTGTCCATCGATATAATCAATACCCATGAGTCGACCCTTCACGGGTTGTTCAAGTCACAAATGGGTCAAATTACCGCTTTACCCCGTGTCTACCTCTTGCTCCTTAAGTCCCACTCGCTCCTCTAATGAACAACTACGTTGCATGGTCCAACCATAAACAACAACCCTCTCAGGCCAATGAGAGAGTGGGGCCCCATTGTTCAATCCCTGGAGACAACACCTAAGGGAACAACCCTCTAGTTTCCCTAAGTCGGAGCAGAGTGAATTCCTTCTTGCGTAGTCAAGTTCCCAAAGACCCCACGTGGTCCTCGCCCTTTGAGAAGGTAGGCATATTGGGCGAGCAACGGTGGCCACCCTCACCGTACTAATCAAAGGACGGACCCCATGGACAAGAGTCCGTAACACGCTCAGGATTAAGGTCGAGTCACTAATGGTCATCTACGAATTTATTAGCTCTATATTGTTAACGGTGTTACATCAGTAAGTCTAATAATTCACGGTCCGGTCTTGTACAATCTCATTGCACAGGATGCCCCCACTCGCATGTCAACCACATAAGCGAGTCGATCACCTCGTTTGTATCTAATACAAAGCGGGCGCATCCACGGTGTATCCGAGTTAGGTCTCCAACCCTATCCATATCACAGGTGATTGGGTCATTAACTCGAACGCGATCTTTTACGTGTGTCCACTACACACCGCTCAAGTTCTTAGTTCTCTCGTAATACAATGACCCTGGAGCTTAGTTTATTGGATTAAGTTTATGAAAAATGCGAGACACAAAGTTTAAATAAATAACTCTTATTTATTACACAATGTTGAAATAAATAACTCTTATTCATTTACAACTTGGAATATTACAAACTACACGAGATGAGGACATACATCTCAACAAGTTGAAACATAATAGAAGATACTCAACCAAGCTCCAAGGTGAACTGTGAAAGTTGAAACAGAAGAGAAGAAGGAAGGCCCAATGTGATTGTGAACTGCACTTCTGAAAGAGAATAGAAGAAGGATTATTGAAGAAAAAGAATAATTTAGTTGAAGGCTGAAGCTAATGATTGATTGCAGTAGTGTCGAATAGAAGAAGAGGAAGTGAGGAATGCTGAAGTGCTTTTTTTTTTTAAACGTTTTGCTTACCCGATGGAGAAGAAACAAGAAGAAATTTTCACACCCACCTTCAGAACCAACCAATGAAGAGAAACGTAGGGTTTTTTTCTTGGTAGTCGATGAAGCAGGCTAGCAACAGCAACAACCAACAATCGATGAAGGGAAAGAAGAAGAAATAGTAGCAGTCGATACACGATGGAATGGAGTCACTCGATAGTCGATAGATGGAAATTTGAACGTGAAGAGTTTGTTAAGGTTAAGTTGTCGTTTTCATTAAAATAAAAATACGAAGTGGCAACTCTACATGCATGGAGTTTGTGGGCTTATATATGGGCTAACTTTTTAGGTTTTTTTTTAAATTAATTTAAGTATTTATTAAAATAAAAAAAAATGCGAAAACTCACAGGCGATCACCTGCGACTCAGGCGATGCAGCTACAAGGCGCGGAAAAGCGCAACAGGGTGCACGCCTCTTTGAAGGGGCTCGCCTCACGCGTTTATGAGGCGCAATTTCTCATTGTCGCCTCGCCTGGCGCCTTAGGCAGCTTGAACTACAGGGAGCAATGAATTTCAACTTTCCACAATTAGATTCCAAAAGAAAACAAGAAGGAAAAATGGGGGTTTGAATGTATGGTTCAAAAATAAATAAATAGCAAGGAATTAAATAGAATGAGAGAGAGTGTTTAGGAAATATCAAATCTTACCAAATTCCAGTCCATAAGTACAGTTATTCCAATTGTAATATAGATCCCAGGCATTCTCAAAAATGATTTTAACTAAATTAGCAATTAACTTGGTGGACTTAGTGGTTGCCCTAAAAAGCTATTTCCCTAAGTTCATTAACTTTACTTCTCCATTATCTGTTAATCTCAATTAGCTTAATTATCTAGCATTCTCCATATCATAAACAATTAAGACAAAGACATTAAGCAACATGGAAGACCAAGACACTTTAATTAGAATAATCCAATTAACATAATTTTCAAATTCCCTAGAGCCTGACATGTCAGCTATGAATAAAGATTTCCCCAAGACTCACACACAGTTATAACTCTAGTGTTACAAAATCAAGGTCATGAGTGAGGTGTCATGTTAACCATGAAATAATAGTAGACATGCATAAACAATTGAGGCGTCAATTCAATCAAAGATACATAGTCATAAGATTAAAGCAGAGAATTCAAGATTTAAATGTCTATAGAGTTAAGAATTACAAACAAGCGTCACTACATTACAATTGGTTTTAACCGACCTATGAACCAGAAGAGCAGGCTTAGCCGAGCATAGTCACGAACACACCAACGACCTCCATGATCTTTATCGATACAACTCGAATACTATATAAAAAAAAAAAACTATCATAAACTCTAAACTAAAGCTAATCTTGAAAGTAGGAGAAAAGTCTCCAAAAGTTCGTCCAAAACCTAAAGGAAAAGTTGGTTGTTATAAGCGTTGGGAGCGTCTAGACGCGAAGGAGAGCATCTAGACGCTCCCCATCTACATAAGGGAATTTTTTTTAAGAACATAGGCGATGTCTCGACTCTTGGAATAGCGTCTCGACGCTTCAAGCGTCGAGCAGAGCCTCCCCGCAGAGTCGAGCGAACCCCTTTGCGATTGCATTTTATCAGTGTCTAGACGCTTTATGTGTGGGTCTTCTTGCTTGAGAGTGATCAGCGCCTAGACACTCTTTTAGGCATCGAGACGCTCTGCAGGCGGTCTCTTTGGCTCTCCCAACTCTTTTTTCTCTTGATTTGATGCATTCTTTGTCATAACTTTGGCCTTTCAACCTTCGATCTTTCCTAAGCTTCCAGAATTGCCTCAAGATGCAAATCTTCTATAAAATAGACAAATAAGCACGTTAGTGTAGCATAAGATAAGTAGATAAAATCCCACTGTTATGGTACTATCAATGACACGTAAAATCATGTGTTGTTGAGTTTGCGTTGCATGACTCATAATTCATGTGTAAAGAAAATTATGCATTAGATGGTGTGGAATACATGTGTTAATCACATATCATAGGGCATAAACATAAGAGTCTTTTACTCATTTTACCTATGCAGGTATGTGAAGCATGATGCATAAGTTATTACTTTAAATAAGCATGTTTGGATACTCAGTTTGATGATTGGTGTCTCACTAGGTGTGAACTACTTACTCAGTACGCATTATGTACTGACCCACCACAAGATTTTGTAGGTGATGGCGAATACAGTGAACCTGGTGATGTCGACGAGGTGACACGCTAAGAGGACACCATTAGTTTACGTGTTTTTTTTATTACGATTTTTGCTAAGATTGCATGGATAGGATTGTAGTTGTTTTTTAATAGATGTTGCGTATGGACCTACTTTCTATTGTATATATTTTTTTTTTCTTATTTCTGAATTTGTGGATCCATTCCTTCGGTAGGACTTAAGATAGGAAATAAAAGTTGTGTTGCTAGAAGTCTACTCTTGTTCTTATTGGTTTACTTGAATTAACAATGTTATGAGTTTTTGAGAATCTGCTTATTCGAGATGTTTGGGTTTGTTGAACTGTGGCGTGGAAAGCGTGGTAGTAATTCTGCCAATGAAGGGAATCGAATCTCGTGTCGTGGAACGATCGTCGTTGCTCTCAATTGTGTTACATAGAAAACGCTAAAAAACAGAAAACTAGCTAAGCATACATATTGAAAGCATAAAATGAATTAGGGGATTACCTTTGAAGATCGATTCTTCATGTAATTCCTTCGTCGTCAACGACCTCTTACGATCGAATACACGAACACCATCAAAAAGCCTTCTCGGTTGTTCTCTAGGAGAGGGAGAGAGGTGGGATCTCCTTTTGGGATTAGGGAATTGTTGTAGAGAATTTGAGAGAGAACTCTTGTGTTTGCTCAAAGTGCAAAACTACACAAATAGTTCAAGTGTTACAAAATGCATCCAAAGGGATGCTTTTATAGGCAATGTGGGTGGAGACAAATTCTCCACCCATTAAGCCACGAACTCCACTTATTATGCATAAATGCATAATATAAGGTATCAAATACCTTATTATGTAAATCATATTTACATAATGTGGATAAACTGAATTTAGTCAAATTCAATTTCACGTCTCTCAAAATACTACCATAATATATGCCTTAATCCATAATTAGACATAATTTGGTTCATTATAAATCATATTCATATTGAACTATATATTATATCAATTATATCATATATATAATTGACATAATTCTCTAAATTGAATTCGAACACTTCAAATTCATTCCAAAACTTTATACCCTCTATTAATTCCATGTTGAGCCAACCGAGGGACCTAATGGACCTACAGATCATGAGCTCCAACGATACAAAGATTGAGTAATCAAACTCATTGATCCCATCAATCAACATTCGTTAACTACGTGTCACTCCACTAAAGACTCGTAGCTGCACTCTCCTCACTGTAGGACAAGTTGTGTCTATTAATTTAACCAATGCCCGTGAATCATTGGTTAAATCAATAGACACAACTTGTCCATTGATGTTTTCAAAGACGAGTTTATATAGCTGCACTCTCCTCCTTCATTTCCTTAAATAATTACAGATACACGAGTTTAGGGCATAAACCCCAACAGTCGAATTTTTCAGAACATTTTGGTTGTAAGTTTAGTAATGTCCTTAAACTAAGTTAAATTTTGGAGGTGTTACAGTCTCTGCCCTAATTTCTTTATTTTTTTACGAAGAATATTATTTTGTTATTTTTAGGAAATTGAGGAATTTTCTCTTTACATTGAAATTTTTCAGGAAGAATTAACAATAATCTAAATGAAAATCTTCTATTAAAAATTATTTTATTCATTCAAAATATAAAGAAATAAAAATTATAAATAGAATTCTCTTTGGGAAACAAAAAATCCAGTGAATTTCCTGCCTAAAATCTATACCTCGATTTCCACGAAATAAAATAAAAAATTTTAGATGGGTGAATTAAATAGAGGTGGACATGGCGATCGGAAGCCATCCTCGACCGAGGCCCATAAACACCTCTATCTTCAATTATGCGATGACATGACATATTTATTAGGCCAACATTAGTAATTTATACAATAGGGTAACCAGATAGCAAAAAAAAAATGGCAAAATACCTTTTTGGTCCCTTAGTTTTGCGTTTAGTTTCCTTTTAGTCCTTCAGTTTTCAAACTCAACAATTTAGCCCCTAAGTTTTGCATTTAGTTACATTCTTAGTCCTTCCATCCAATTTTCCGTTAGTTCCTAACAAAATGCTGACGTGACACCTATTTTTATATATAAAATAAATTATTTTACTAATATTAATTATATTTATATTAAAATTTATTTTTTATTTGACAAAATACTTTATTAATCTCTCAGTTTTGTATTTGGTTCTATTTTAGTCCCTAAGTTTTCAAAAAGTCAACAAATTTACCCTCAAGTTTTGCATTTAGTTACACTATTAGTCCTTCCATTTAATTATTTTAATTTTTAATTAAAAATCTATTTTTTATTTTTTTCTTTCTCCTTTCTTCTTCTTCCTTTCACGACATTCGGGCGTGAGCGGATGAGTGCCCGACAACGGTCGACTAGGTTTAAGAAGAAAAAGGCGGAAGATGAGAAATGAAGAACAAGAAAGGAGAACGAAATAAAAAATAAAAAATAAAATTTTAATTAAAAACTGAAAATAATTAAATATTAATAAAATAATAATTTTAATAAAAAATAGATGTCACATCACTATTTTAGACTAACGAAAAATTGAATGGAATGACTAATAGTGTAACTAAATGCAAAGAAAAAGAAAGGATAATGAAATAAAAAATAAAAAAAAATCAATTTTAATTAAAAACTGAAAATAATTAAATATTAATAAAAAATACGTGCCACATCACTATTTTAGATTAATGAAAAATTTAATGGAAGGATTAATAGTGTAACTAAGTGCAAAACTTGAGGTAAATTTGTTAAGTTTTTGAAAACTTAGGGACCAAAATAGAACCAAATACAAAACTGATAGATTAAAAAAGTATTTTGTCAAATAAAAAATAAATTTTAAATTTTAAGTAATTAATATTAGTAAAATAATAAATTTGATATATAAAAATAGGTGTCATGTCAACGTTCTGTTAGGGAATAACGAAAAATTGGATAGAAGGACTGAGAAAGTAAGGCCCATTTGATAATGTTTTTGTTTCTCGTTTCCTGTTTCCTATTTATTGTTTTGTGTTTCTCATTTTTTAAGAATAAGAAACAAGAATATGTTTGATAACTATTTCTGTTTCTTGTTTTTTTGAAAATAAGAAATAGAAGCATAAACTTGTTTGATAACTCTTTCTTGTTTCTTGTTCTTGATTTTTTCTTCTTCTTATCTTTTCTCATTTTGTATAGTTTAAAACAAATTTAGTTATATAATATAAATATATAACATGGATTAAAATATTTAAAATACAATTAATTATAAAAAAGTTATATTATCTATCGATGCAAAATCAACCAATAATAACAGTAAATAAATAAAATTGTTTTATCCTTCAAATGTTGTTCAAATTTGATCTGCAATGTTATCTCTTACTCAAGTCATTCGTCTTAAATGATGTTGGTTCAGATCAAACTCAATTATATTGCTAAATGTTGTGGTTGTAAAATGTTAAAATGAGGCTAAATGCATGTTTTAGTGAGCAAAATTTATTTATTGTAAAATTCTAATAGGTTCTTAGTGTACTAAAAATTAAAATAATAAATATTGCAAAAACCAAAATTAAAAATTAAAACAATATATAAATACGCATATTAAAATTCTAAAATTCTAAATTCTAAATTTATATATAGATATATTGCAAAATCAAAAATTAAAATAATATATAATTATATTTATTGTAAAATTTAAAATTCAAAATAAAAATAACATATCATTAAATATATTAAAAATCTAGGGAAAAATACATTTTTAGTCTCTCATATTTCAAGTTCGTGTCTATTTAGTCTGTGTTTTACAATCAAATAATCAATGCCTTGAATTTCCTAGACCATTAGTTTTTTTAACGGAGGTGACATGTCTAATTTTAATATTAAAATAATAGTTATTATAATAATAATAAGAATACTTTTATTAATATTAAAATACTTTTATTACTTTTATTAACCATTCCCCACTCATTACCTTCCTTTCTCCTCATCTCTCTTTTCTTCTTCTTCTATTATTTTTTCATTCAAGTTTCAGATATGGGGTTTAAACCCAAAGTTTCTGCCACTTTTTGGCCTAAAAAAGATCTTCCACCTTCCCTTTTTTCCTCTCTCTACCTCCCTAATCTCTCTTTTCTTCTTTTTCTATGATTTTTTTTTACGTTTTAGATCTGGGTTTAAACCCAAATATTTCTGCCACTTTCTAACCTAAAAAAATATCTTCCTCTTCCCTTATCTTCTCCCCTCTACCTCTCCCATCTCTCTTTTCTTCTACTTATTTTTTTAAAAAAAAAATCAGATATGGGTTTAAATGGGTTTAAAACCCAGATCCGAGTTGGACCTGCCCAAGTCGCTTGTCGATCAACAACACACATATATTTGCTCAGCTCAGCTGTTGTCGCCGTCGTTCTTCTTCATCCTTTACTTTGCTTTGCTATCGGAAAGGAAAAAAAGGAAAAAAGGTTGGATGCACGCACAAAAGAGAGAAGGAAGAGGAAGGAAGAAAGAAGAAGGGGATGAGATGGAGAGAGAATATTAAAATAATATTATTATTATTTTATGTTTTTTATTAATATTATTTTAAAAATTATTATTTTAATGTTAAAAACATCCACGTCAGCATCCGTTAATGTTTATTAAAAATAATTAACGGGCAAGGACCCAATAAAACTATTTAACTAAATTCAGGAACTCGATTGTCCGATTTTGAAACATAGAAACTAAATATGTAAGGCCCGTGATGTAAGGTGCGTGATTTTAAAAGTTTGATTTGTTTTTTATTATTAAAAAGAAAAAAAAACAGCATGGTTGACCAAGTCTTTGGGGTTGGTTGTGATTTTAAATGGTTTGAGGGGCATTTTGGTAAATAGTGGCTATTAGGGTTTTTTTTGGGGAGAAACCTTTATTTTTGTCTTTTGTGCACGTTTTTCGAAGAAAGCATTTCACATCTCCCTCTCATCTTCCTCTTTTCATGAGACGCCTGCAGCCGTTGCCCTAGCCGCCGCTGGAGGAGACCTTGCAGCACCGTCCGTCGTCTGCCGTTTAGTCGCACGAGCCGCCGACTGGAGTTCTTGCGAGCCGCGTCGCCGGTCGCTTGGGTCATGTTGTACGTCACCGCCGCACGCCTCCAAGCAGCAAGCCGCTGCTTCACATCGACGACTTACGCTCGGTATTGCCTCGCCCGATCGCCGTCGTGAAGCTGCGACCTCGCGCCCGCACACCACCCGAAGCTCAACCGCCGTCTAAATCCGACGACTCGAGTGGTTCGAGTTCCGTCCGTGGCCGCCGTCACCGTGGGAGGGTCGCGCCGTGTGGTCCGCCGCCTCTTTCCCCGCCGTCCGTAGGCTGCCGGACGTCGGTTCAGTTGCCGCTGCCGCAGTGTCGTGCTCGTCACCGGTTGGGTAAATCAGCATCTTTTGTGCCATCGAATCCTCGGAGCTTCGAGATCGGAGGTACGTTTCATCAAGGACGGGTTCTGTTTCCTTTCGTTTTTGTGTTTGGTTGGTTGGTTTCTGAAATTTCGATTTAACAGGATCGGTTCAGGATACGTCGAGGCATTTAAGAACTTAGAGGTCAAGTTAGGCTAAGGTAAGGGAACCCATATAAGATTTCAAATCTAGACTGAAAACTTGCTGAAAATGACCTATATGGTTGGGAATTTTTGGATTTAAAGGCCATGTTGGATTAAGTTCTATTTCCTATTATACAATGTGAGTGCCATGATTGGATTGGACTGCCAACCATCCCAAAGCCATGATTGATAGATTATTGTCATTTCTAAGGTTATGCATGTTGATTTGATGTATGCTAATGTCATGAAATTATTTGTGTTTGAAAAGTATAAATTTTGCAATTGGGGCCTTTAGTATGTGTCTTACTTAAATGTTTGCGAAGGCTGTGGTGAAATCTTCCTGATGATATTATTGCATATTTTATGAATTTTGGAGTCGACCCATGATAGAGGTCATGTTCTGGGAGAAATTAGTTGTCCACTAGAGGCCGAAGAGAAAATTAATTTTTTTTAATAAAAATGTTTTGTGAAAGGAAATTTATTTTTAAATGAAAATGTTTACGAAGGTCTGGCAACTAAACTTCCAATAATGAAAGAATGTATAAATGATGATATGTGAGTCGTAAACGACTTAGGGTCGACCCAGAATAGAGGCCATGGATCAGGAAGATTAATTTCCCACAAATAGCCGAAGAGAAAAGTCATGAATGTTGTTTATGTGTTGTTGGGCCTCATGTTTCTTGAAACCCCGGCTGTGGGGTCTCTTACTGAGTATTATGAATGTAATACTCACCCTTTCTTCTAAAAAAAAATGTTTTCAGGTAAGGGCAAGGGCAAGCTGGTTGAATGACAAGGAGCGCTACACAAGCCATGGGATGAGGAGAAGCAAGTTCCGCAAAAATTTTAAGTCTCAAGTTTTCTTTCATTCATTCTATTTGACTAAAACATCATTTCTTATGTTTCATTTTTTTTAAAGCAAGTTTAGGGAGGCTGGACCGAGTTTGATTTTCGTATTGAAATAATGTTGTTTTCATTTTTTTGTTCCTTATTATTTTGGGATCCCAATAAAATAACTATCTCGTTTTTATTCTTTTCCACAAGCTTTTATTTTAAATCATTAGAGGCCTCAAGCCATGCGTATTAAATAAAGACTCTAGGAACAGGTCTTGTTGACTTTGGATCTTTACAAAATAGACACAAACTTGAAACACGAGGGACTAAAAAGGTATGTTTCCCAAAAATCTAATATTTAAAATTACAATTATATATAAATATAAAGATTGTAAAATTTAAATAATACATAAATATTGTAAAATTTTAATTTCAAATTAAAATAATACAAATACACAAATGGTAAAATAAATTTAGATGATAATAATAATATAAACAACATACATATTTATATTGCAAAAATTTGAAATTAAAAAAATAGGTAAAATTTATAAGGGTTTCAACTTTGGACTTGGGAGACAAAAAAGGAATGGATTACACACATTTTGCCAACTCACTAGAGATGCATTTCTAATCATTATAGAAAAGTTTTAATATAAAAAAGAAACGAAACAGAGAAACTACTTTTTGTAATTTCTAAAATTTAACTCTACTTTTAGAAACGTTGTTCAAATTTTGGGAACAAGAAACGGAATGGGTTATCAAATAAGTTTGTTTCTTAAAAAGTGAGAACAGGAAACGAGAACATTATCAAACGAACCCTAATTAAATGCAAAACTGAGGGACTAATTTGAAAAATAAGGGACTAAAAAAGAACTAAACGCAAACCAAAAATGTATTTTTCCCTAAAAAAAAGTAATCAACTAAACAAAACAATCTATCACATTCTACGATCTCTTTTGGAAGCTGCATATCCTTTTTTTTTTTACTATACCATACCACTCTATTTCACATCTTTGATTTGGTTACTATATCGTGCCAAGTTAGTCAATATGTGTCTTAAACATCATTATTTGATTAATAGAATTCACAGAAGAAATGACATAGAATCACAATTAAAATATAGACTAAATTACTAATTTAAGCATTACTTTTATTATAATAATAAGACAGAACCAAAAATTACAAGGATGAATCTGTTCAAAAACTTAATAACGCAGTGAATAGAAAGAAGTTGAGCCATTTCCAATGAAAACAAAGGTTTTAGAGTCCATTTTGGAAGTCACCTCCTGTTGGTGCTGGCCAGTGATTTTGGAGATCCCTCAAATAGATCAAGAAGGTAACCCTCCAAATCATCTGGAGTGTACTTGATAAGCTTGTCACTTACATGATTATTACATCTTCCAAAGAATGCTCTGTAAGCATGGATCACCCGGAGCGATGTCGAGATTCTTAGGTCTTCTCGAAGCCGAGAATCATGAATAATCCATGAGGTTTGTGTTTTGTAGATCTCCTCGAATGCAAGATTGAAGCTGCGCAACCTCTCTTTGAGGACGTTTCTCGAGACCGAATTAGAACCGGGATGT
Organism: Trichosanthes cucumerina; assembly: GCA_036507285.1. Lineage (NCBI taxonomy): Eukaryota > Viridiplantae > Streptophyta > Magnoliopsida > Cucurbitales > Cucurbitaceae > Trichosanthes > Trichosanthes cucumerina. Next base: position 56,552,863 of record CM071838.1, read on the forward strand.
TGAATTCCATCCTCCCTAAGGTATGAGAGTATTGAATTCCAACTAGCCCTCTCATAGTTTATCGCATGCTGCTGGAAGTTCTTGTAATGTTTTCGAACCCAATCCTCCCCGAATATCTGGCTGAGCTCGGAACCTCGTACCTTTTGAGCCATGTAATGTATGTTGTTCATCAAGAAGAAGTGCTGTAGAGCAGGATCTTTGTACTGTTTTGACTTCTCTTCAAGGTTACTCTCTAGAATAGTTGCAACAGAGCGAAAATGACGAGCCATTGGCGAGAACTCGCCTTCTTTCTCTTCTTCTTTAGTTGGATTCATGGAGGATGATGCTGAATTAGGATATACATCTTCATCATCCTTGAGGAGGACATTGAGGGAGTCCCGATGGTCGGTTAGAATCACAAGGTAATTCATGACATATTTCGTTAGATGATGGATTCCACCACCTGCAAATGCATTCTGCGATATGTTTGCTGCAATAGCTTTTCCGAACTCGAGGAATGTCGCTCTCACAGACTTACCTAAACTCTTTAGAACATCATGATACTCAATTCTAACAAGATAACCAACTTCATCACAATATAATGTGTCGATATCGGAGAGATGCTCTTCGACGACCTCATACATTTCGAGAATGCGAAACAGTTTTTCTGGCGTATGAGGGCCTATAGCCATGGCCTCGCCAAAGTTCAGAAGCTGCAGCATTGATGCCTTTGATGATTCAACAAAACAAGTCAAGCTAACCGGTCCATCCCCAAAAATTTGATCGCAAAGGCATTTTTCACTGGCTAGATAGACCCACACAAATCTCTTCATAGCACGGTTCCATTTCCTGATCTTCGAGTTTAAGGTAGCCCAATCCAGTTTCAGCACATCCTCAATGCTCAGTTTCTCCATTTCAAGAGTCGAAAGGCACTCATTTAAAGACTCCCGCCGAAGATGATTGTAAGCCTGGATGCACTCCTGATCATAACCAGCCTTGAACATGACATTTGCAATGCTGCTGAGCTCAATAACCGCATCCGGATTGACCAAATCAATGATGGAATTCTCCAAATTTCTCCCAACGCTAATACTCCGAACTGAACTCTCAAAAGATTCATCTCGATAAAAGCTTGTCGATCCATCCTCAAAAGAATCTTCGGTCAAGTGGGAAGACACACTCTCAGGCTCATATTCAAGGCTACTTTTAGCAAGCAAGTGCCTAAACTCTTCCTCAAGCCTCACCATAGCCGTTTGAAGAACATCGTGGGCCTTCCTCGAAAGTTCATAACCTTGTTCATCTTTACTCAAACACAAACTCTCTAACTTGCTAACCAATTCCCAGGCGTCATCCGCAGCATTCAGATATTCACAAGCTTCATTCGGAGCAGCAGAGTCCCATATCATAGACTGATCAGCCTCCCAACCCATGATTTTTTCCTGCACTACATTAAGCCTACTCTCAATCTCTTCAACATCCTCGACATCTGCTGCCTCGATTTCAATTTCAAGGACACCAGTTTGATGATTCTGTGAGGTTACTAAAGATAACTTTGAGCAAAGATCAGCCATAACCTTCTTTGCATCATCTGAAAGGCTTATGTTTGAACTCAAAGCCTTAATAATGTAATTAGCAGCAGCAATGAGCTGTTCCTCTCCTCCTAACTCTGAAGGCAAAAACTCACACTCCCCCATATTCCACAAACAGAGCCCACCAGTACAACAATCAATACCAACAAGATCTGTTTCCAGATAAAAATACAAAGAAATGGACCTCAAAAACTAAAACCTTCAACAAATTAAGCTGAAACACTGAATTTCTCAAAGCTCAAAACAGAGTGAAAACTCCTGCAGAAACCAAAATAAAAAAAAGGGGAAAAGGGTTTTTGAGTACCGATAACATCAAGTAAAAGGGAAAAGTAGTGAAGAAAAGAAAGCCCCCATATCAGAGCAGAAGAAAGAAAGCAGTTCAAAGTTCAAACAATCAACTAAGAAAGAGGAATTTCTAATTAAAATTAAACTAATCAAATCTAGCAGAAGACCCAGAAGATTGAAGTCAAGCATAGAGAAAAAATCTAGAACAAAACATACTCTGAAGTTTGGGAACACAACTGAACTTGAAGAAGCTGGGAATCTGCAAATCTGAGAGAGATGGAGTTCCAACAATGGCGGCTTACTTTCGTCTCCTCGAATTCGAAGCTTTTTTTCTTCTGGGTCTTCGGACTTCGAAGTTTTTTGGGTTTCTTTTCTTTTCTTTTTGCAGGAAAATGCTCTACAATTTCGACGGATCTTCCATAGAAGGACGTGGGGAGGAATATAAAATTGAGGAAAATGGAGGCTTTTGATTATTTATTAATGGGAATGTGGAAGTGGTCAGCATTCTCTCTCGTTGACGAAGAACATGAGTTTGCATTGGTGTTTTTGTATGTACCATGGAGTTGGTGTGAGAGGCTGAATTTTTTTTCGCTAACTTTAACCAAGGATAACTTTATCAAATCATGTTGTCAAAAGAGAGGTTCAACTATTTGAGCAATGATGGAGAAAAAGAATGTTGGTCTATTTATATGCTTCTTTGTTCTTTCTAAAGTTGAATTTGTATCCATTCTCAATTTCATTTTTTTTTTCTTTTCTTTATTTAATTAAATCCATGTTTTGTAAGTTTGAAATTTTATTATCTAATAAGTTTCTCCACTCTTAATCATGTATTTAATAGGTCTCTAACTTTAAAAAATTTTATACGTCTCCAAATTTTAATTTTGTGTGGGTAGGTTTGTAATTTAGGTAAGGTTAGAAATTTAGTTCTTATTTTTTGAACTTGATTTCAATTTGATCCATCAGGTTAAAAAAAATTAATTTATTCATTATAATTTGATTAAATCTTCCTAAATTATTATTTATCTACAAAAAAAATCTATCATTTCCTTCTTCTTCTCTTTTTATTTTTTTTATTTTTTACTCGACTCTAAACTATAATTCAATACATTAATATAGTCAACTATATAGAAAACACCAATTAATTACCACATAAATATAAAAGGCAATGTGTGTGTTCAACATGATAATGGTAAAAATCAATGAGGTTTGATCCAACTATAAAAACCAAATTAGGAATTTATACAACCGTAGAGACCAAATTGAAACCAAGTAGAAATAATGAGGACAAAGTTCTAATATAAAACATAGAGACTAAATTGAACTATACATCATGTATGAAATAAGGGATTTGAAACTACACGTTGTAGAAGAAGTAGAAATACATAAACCGTTGAACTATGTTGATATTGGCACACTAACAATGTTATTGAATAGTTTCTAATGAAATTGAAACTTCTAAAATATTAGAGATGAAATTAAGAAAGTAAATCATATTTTGTCCAAATGATATATTTATATAAAAAAAATGCCATATATTATTGGAAAGTTAGATTTTAGAACTTTGGAGGGTATTTAAATTGCAACAAATAATAATCAAATAAAAAAAAAACTATGGCAAACATTACACATGTAAATGCTCATTCCACATGCCACTTTAATACCCATGTCAAGTGGCAAACTCTTCCTAGCAAAAGTGTTTTCCATGTGTCCAATATTTACCAATGCTTAGTATCCAAATGTACCAACTCATCCTTACCAAATTGCCAATAAATGGTGGCATTTGGTGGATCATGTAAGATATACCATTGGTGAAAAACTATCAAATTCACTTTCTTCTCCTCCACTTTCCCTTTTATTTGTTTATTTAATTTTGTCAAGCAAGTCCACTATCTTTTCTTTATATATATATATATATATATTATATGTTTTGGTAAAGTTTTGGTGCTCAATTTTGCCCTCAATTTTTACAACAGAAACAAATTTTATATGTATACAAAATGTAGTCCATGAAATTCACTCTCAAATATATGTGTATATATATAAATAGAACAACCTTACAAGAAATGTATTGTAAGGAGGAGAAAGTTCGGAAGGGCATGTCTTTTAGAATAGTAAAAATAAGTAAGATTTTCATGGTAAAGCCTAAACTTGGGCTTTACCTTGGTCCTATTTGTAGAAACAGGGGCCCCGACTTAAGCTCCACATCGAGGCCGACAAGATGGCAAGGCCTTCTGGGCCTTGCCATGGTCTCTCATGGCCCGTACACCCATGTTCAAGCTCAATTCGGTCCTTTCATTTTTAGTTGATGATGAAAGCCCACATAAAACCCTTTAAGGTCTTTCTTTAGGGGAGAGGAATGTAAGTTCATTCCAACTGCCAAAACACTTCGAGACTTCCCTATTCTCTCTAAAAACTTTCTCTGACTTAAGTATCGGAGCCTGTGTGGCGTATACCACACTGGTGTCCAGGTTTTCTTTGTCTCGCAGGTCGTATTCTTCTCTCAAGAATATGAATTTACCGTTGTTGTCACGTGGAGATCAAGTGCATTCTCCTATCCAAAATTTGGCAACAACAGTTGACGCCGTCCGTGGGGAATGAGAGTGCTCTACCTTGCATACTTAATTAAGAAAATCAAAGCTATGAAGACATATGTTTACTTGTGAAACCTGCATACAAGTAGAGATGTCCACGCGACAGAGTGGGGTCAGGGAATGACTTCCTAGTCCCCGTCACTGCCCCCCATTTCATTCCCCGTCCCAGCAACATTCTCCGATTAATTTTTGCAAGGAACGAGGTGGGGTTCCCCACGGGGAATAATTTCTCGTTTACCATTTTTTATTTTATAAATTTTACTAAAAAAAATTATTTAAATGATTAATTCTTAATTAAGAATTTATATTTAAGATACGTTTTTCAATTATCTTAGAAAAATAAAATGATATTTAATAAAATATTAGAATTACGGTTTATTATATATATACAAATACAAATATATATATATATATAAAAATCGGGGCGGGGATGGGGAGCAGGACGAAGATGGGGTTGGGGTTGGGTACGGGGAATGTATTCCCCGTCCCCGTCCTCGTTTAACCAACGAAAATAATTTTCTCCCTGTTCCCTCTGCCATTCCTCGCATAAATGGGGATTCCCCCGCTCCGTACGAGATCAAAGACGATGAGCAATCTAGCCCGAGCTTTTTCTACAGAGTTTTTGAGAGCTTGAGATAAACACAAGGCACAAATGCATCTGCTTACCATTAAGTAAGGATCCAAAGAGAGCCTGTGGGAATTGCTAGATTCAATAATGAGACTCTATAGATCGAAGGATGCACTGAGAGGTAGCCTTGATTTCCATTGCAGCTAGACCGCATGACAAAAGGCTCAGTCACTTGATAGACAAGAAAGAACCAATCTCATATGTATAATTCATAACAAAAACATACAAGAATATATATGAAAGAGCCCATATTAAGAAAGCGGAAGCAATTTTGGATCTTGAGCACTCTAAGTTGATCCATTTTGCAATCTAAAAAACATGCTCAAATTTGGAAAAATAGAGAGTAAGAACACATACCTTTCAAACTCAAAATTCTCCAAATTCGTGGGCAATTTCTTGTCACAAACACTTTGTGGACCACCTCTAGTGTCTTCCCTACTGTCCTCAGGCATTGGAACAGATTGTGAGATCTTAGATTGAGAGAATTAGAAGAGAGAAGTGAGAAGGATCTCAAAAACGTGAAAATAGTATTTCTTCAAAATTCTCTTAATCCTCTTCAATTCTTCTTCAATTAAAGCTTCAGTAAGCCTTGTGAAGATGCCAAAAAATGAATGATGAGGATTAATCAAGAAGGAGGTGCCCAATTTTTGTGAATTTGTCATTCAAAGAAGCTTATTCACCATATTAGGAATTTGGTCCATTTTAAACTCAAAAATGAATTTGAATTTTCATTTAATTTTAATTCAAAATTAATATAAAATTAATTTTAAATTAAAATCAATTTTTAATTTAATTAATTAAAAATTTCAATTAATTTTAAAAAATATATATTTAATTTAATATCAAAAATCAAATTAAATAATTGGACTAATCCCGATTTCGTACGATCGTTCGAACATGAATCCCTATTCATATTTTAAACCGAACCAATATTTAAATAATATTTAACTATGGCCACCTCTTCTTTATCATAGCTTAATTCATAATTAATATATGATACGTTAACTATATCACATAAAATTAACGTTTTTTCTCAAAACTGAATTTGAACTATTCAAATTCTTTTCTCTCAAATAGTTACAAGGCTTAGTCCGAGCTAGTAAGGGGGATCTAATGGACTTACAGATCATGAGCTCCAACGATACGAGATTAACCGACCAAACTCTTTAGCCTAGCTAATTAACATTCGTTAACCACCAGGACACTCCACTAAAGCCAAGCGGCTGTACTCTCCTCACTGTAGATATATTTCTGTCCACTCGATATAACCATGATTAGTAAGTTGATCCTTCACAGGTCGTTCATAATAACAGTTGGGTCAAATAAACCACTTTACCCCTGTAATTACTTCTTGTTCCTTAAGTCTCACTAATCCTCTAATGAACAATTGGTTTGTGGTCCAACCAACAAATTAAATCCCTCTCGGGCCTTGAGAGGGGTGGACCTTTTGTTCAAGACTTGGAGCCAACACTTAAGGGAACAACCTCTCTACTAATCCCTAAAGCAGGTAGGAGTGAGTTTCATCTTGCAAAACTATGTTTCCAGCTATCTACCCGGTCTTATCCCTGAAATTGGAGGCTTATTGAGTCGACAATCTCAGGCCACTCTCATCCATGCAACTCTAAGGATAATCAGAATAAACAGGAGTTCATAGCATGCTCAGGATTAAGATCGAGTTATCTAGGTCATCGTATGAATATAGTCAGTTAAGACAGTAAACGAGGTTATAAAGTCTAAGTGACTATTTCATGATCCAGTCTTATGCAAACTCATTGTATAGGACGCCACCACTCACACGTCTCAACATGAACGATTCAGAATCACATTGTTTGTACTTTACAAATTGGGTCGCGTCTATAGTGTCCCTAGGATAAGGTACCCAACTTTATCCCTGTATTATAGACCATTCTGGCTATAACTTGAACTTTATCCACTCTTATATCACACATAAAGTTCAAGTATACATCCTATAGCCAAGGGTTCTTGGTTTATTGGATTAGAGTTTCAAAATATACAATTCACTTTATTCAACAACACCTTTACTGAATAAATTCAATAACATCTTTATTGCAAAATAAAATGTATATTCAGTTTACAAAATCACGAGTTTTAGGCCATAAAATCCAACAAACTCCCACTTGGACTAAAACGTCAGTGGAGTCAAACATGTTGAGCAAGAAAACTGTCATTTTGTACAACTCGTAGTCCTAGACTCTTTAAGTGCCCCTCAAACACTTTAGCCGTGAGGGGCTTTATAAATGGATCAACAATGTTGTGCTCCGAAGCGATCTGAGTGACGATCACATCTCCTCGTTGCACAATCTCCCTGATGAGATGATATTTGCGCTCTATATGCTTTCCGCGCTTATGGCTTCTAGGTTCTTTAGAATTTGCCATTGCACCATTATTATCACAATAAAGGGTGATAGGCAAATTCATATTTGGAACAATTTTCAAATCAGTTAAGAACTTCCTAAGCCATACAACCTCCTTCGCTACTTCGCAAGTTGCGACGTACTCTGGTGGAGTCAGCAATGCAACCTTGCTTTATACTCCTTCATACTATAACTCCTTCGTTAAGAGTGAACATTGATCATGATGGTGATTTCTTCGAATCTCTATCGGTCTGAAAATTAGAGTTAGTGTATCCTGCAAGGATCAAATCCTTCGCACCATACACAAGCATATAGTCCCTCGTTCTCCTAAGATACTTGAGGATATTCTTAACGATAGTCCAATGATCATATCCTGGATTTGACTGATACCTGCTGAAAATTCTCATTACATAGCATATGTCGGGTCGAGTACATAACATAACATACATCAAACTACCGACAATAGATGCATAGGGAATACGTCTCATATCCTCAACTTCTTGAGGCGTCTTAGGGCACTGTTCCTTAGACAAATGAATTCCATGCCTGAAAGGTAATGATCCCATCTTGGAATTCTGCATCTTATATCTAACCAACATCTTGTCAATATAAGATGTCTGGGACAGTGTTAGCATTTTGTTCTTGCGATTCCAAACAATTTGTATTCCAAGGACAAACCTCCTCTCCCAAATATTTCATTTGGAATTTGGTCGCTAGCCATTGCTTAATGCCAGTCAGGAATCCTGCATCATTCCTAATGAGCAGGATATCGTTTACGTATAAGACTAAGAAAGGTACAGTAGTATTAACTATCTTCTTGTAAATACAAGGTTCGCCAATATTCTGTTCAAAACCATAAGATTTAATCGCAGTATCAAATCTTATATTCCAGGATCTAGAAGCTTGTTTCAATCCATAGATGGATCATTTGAGCTTGCAAACCTTTTGCTCTTGACCCTTAATTATGAACCTCTTTGGTTGATCCATATAGATACTCTCTTCAAGATTACCTTTCAGAAAAGTTGTCTTGACATCCATTTGCCAAATTTCATAATCATAAAACATGGCAATAGACTAGAGTATTCTAATGGACTTAAGCATGGCAACAGGAGAGAAGGTTTCTTCATAGTCCACCCCTTCTCGCGAGGTATAACCCTTTGCCACAAGTCGATCCTTAAAGGTTTGCACCTTACCGACTTGATCTCGTTGTCTCTTGTAGATCCACTTGCAACCGATAAGTCTTTCCCATCTAGTTGATCTACAAGTTCCCAGACTGAATTGAAGTACATTTACTCCATTTTGAGGTCCATGGCTTTAATCCACTGGTCTCTATCTATGTCATTCATTGCCTGTTTATAGGTCAATGGATCCTCAACGCTATCATCAGGTATGACGATCTGGGTTTCAGTCAAACCCATATAACGATCTGGTTGTCTAACATCCCTCCCACTAAGTCGAGGCATTCTCAACTCTTGAGAAGGGTCAGCTTGATCAACAACTTTTATTGATTTATTTGTAGCTTCCCTAGAAATTTCGTTCAAGACAATTCTACTACGAGGTTGATGATCTCTCATGTGATCTTCCTCTAAGAACTTGGCGTTTGTCCACACAAGCACCTTGTCCTCTTGAGGATCATTAAACATTTCGTTTCCTTGGAGTATCCTACGAATAGGCATAATTTTGAACAGTGTTTCAATTTCTTTAGATTGAACACCAACACATATGTCGGATATCCCCAAATCCTGAAGTGACATAAAATACCTTTACGCCATTTTCATAACTCATAGGGTATTTCTGAAACACTCTTAGAGGGAACTATGTTCAAAATATATGCAACAGCTTCTACTGCATATCCCTAAAACGAACTAGGCAGCTCAGCATAGCTCATCATAGATCGAACCATGTGTAACAGGGTTCTATTTCTCCTCTCAGATAAACCATTTTGTTGAGGTGTACCAAGCGCTGAGAGTTGGAATACGATTCCATGTTCTATCATATAGTCTTGGAATCTTAAATCCATTTACTCTCCACCTCGATCTGATCATAGCATTTTAATCGTCTTACCTAATGTGTTCTCAACCTCTGCCTTATACTCCTTAAACTTTTCAAAGGTTTCAGACTTATGATGCATTAGGTAAAGATAACCATACCTTGAATAATCATCTATGAAACTGATGAAATATTCATACCCTCCTCGTGCCTTGACATTCATTGGACCACCGAGATCCGAATGCACGAGTTTCAAGGGTTTTTTGGCCCTAACCTTTTTTAGAAAAAGGTCGTTTAGTCATTTTTCCCTCAAGACAGGATTCACATGGTGGTAAAGAGTTGTCTGACTGACTTAGGAGACCACTCTTAACCAATGTCCCAATCCTATTGAGATTAATGTGTCCTAGTCTCAAGTGCCAAAGAGAGGTACTAGGAGAAAGCTTCTGCCTTTTCTTTTGAGTATCAGTTGTTTTAAACATCTCGGTGTTCAAAATAGCTTTTACCTTTATTGGTCTAAACACGTATACGTTGTTTTCAAGTTTGGCAGAACATATTTGTACACCTCTTTTGCATATGAACGCTTTATTATGATCAAAATATACTTTATACATATGTTCAAGCAAACAAGAGATAGATACAAGATTTCTTTTGATTCCAGAAACCAAAAGTACATTTTCTAATAAAATGAATCTATCTCTAAACAACAACTTTACCACTCTCACTGCTCTGGTTGAGACAACCTCTCCTGTTCGAACTCTGAGAATTATCTCACCATCAACAAGCTGCTTCAAGGAACTAGTTTCCTGAAAAGAAGAACACACATGGTTATTGGCTCCTGAATCTAGCATCCAGGTTGAATCATCATGTTCCACTAAACATGTTTCAACAACGAGTAAATCATATTTACTTTGTTGTGTCTTATCAACTTTCTACTCCATCATATGGGAGTTGTAAACATTCTTGAGGGCATCATGACAGACCGATGAGGACGATTGTCCAAACATCACCTGTAATGAATGCATGATCTCTTTGGCGGTGATCATCCCCTCATGTTTCTTACCTAACACATCAGATATGCTGGGAAAGATGTAGACTCGGGCCTTATCATCAACCCTAATCCATTTTTCATATGCATCTCGAACAATTCAAGTTGCAGACAAGCTGGGAGGGGGAGGACATCCCTCCGTTAAGGCAAACCTAAGATCATCGAGAACTAGAATCGTATTAAAGTTTGATTTCTAAGTCACGTAGTTATTGTCGTATAATTTATTGGAAGCGAGTATTTGGATTAAAGAGCTTGCTAAAAAAGAATAAATTCTATTAGTAAATTGTTTCTAACTCATCCAATTAAGAATTTAGCAAAAGTAAAACTCATTATTGTTTTGCAACGATACTTCAGTGAGTCAGAGCAACCGCTACCGAGGGGCAGTCAATCACTCATTCACTGAACCAAGACATTCTTGACTAAATGTTAATACCAGAATAACTCTTATTCCTATAGCATTCTAGTTATCGCTACTTTGGTCAAGAATTTACTAACACTTAGCAATTTTCGTAAGTGTGACCCGCCATTTTTAGACCTCAGAGGTCGACCCCAACAATGCAACCGAGTTGGAAAGTCAAAGCTGGAAATGGACCTAAGAGACCCTATCCATTTATGGAGTTTGGGTTGTTCCGAATCCCATTTTACATCCCTTCGAAAGGATGGTGCTACTTCGGGCAACCTACAGGCAAAACATGGGAATCTCACGGTTTAACCTAATGGAGAAGACCGTAGGATGTGTTGACACACTTCCTTCTCACACTTACTATAAATACTTTCTCCATTCACCTTGGTCTTGATTTATGCAAACACCATCCAAATGGGGGTGCCCTGTTGAAATAAATGCATGTCAATGACTTTAATTTAATTAATATAATACTTATATTAATTAATCATGCATAACTATATTATAACTCTTATAATATAAAATGATGCATGAAATGCTTAACCTAAGGTGAAATTTTAAATCTATATGACATACATTACGCATATAAATTTCATACAACAATTATATAAAAATAAATAGAAAAATTGAACCATTTTTGGCACCCCTAAATATTAATTAAATTAATTAAATTTAATATAATCATATTATATTAAATAAAATTAATATAAAACAAGAATTCAATTAAAAATACAAATAAATTCAACTAGTTTCGATTTTCCAACGACCCACGTAGCCAATTTGCACGTTCAGCCCCATTTTCTTGCCCACTGTGCACGACGTTATGACGTTGTGGGTGGTGTCTCAACACCATGCCTATCACACATCTGTCTTTCATTCCACACGGCGTTGAGACGTCGTTACCAGCGTCTCAACGTTGTGCACACGATCAAGCACCTGGCGTTGTGACGCACGCAACATTGAGACGTTGCGCCTGCAGCATGCTTCGGACCGCCCGCTCGATGTTAAGACGCCGTTGCACAACGTCCAACGTCATGCTCTGTACATAACAGAAATCTTCTGTTCTTGGCTCGTTTTCACTCCGATCTTCACAACAACTCCTTGCCACGAACGACACGGACTTACAGACTGAAGGGAATCGAGTCCCGCAGCGGAAGCGATTGTGAATCGCACGCTCTTGATTTAGTTACAACGATTTTATTTAAGAACAAAAATGACTAGATTAAGCATATAAACATAATGGACAACAAAAAATATTACCTTTGAAGAACCTTTCTTCAAGTGCTCCTCCTCTCTCACGATCACGATCAAGATCTCAGCAATACGAACCACGAATGGAATAAGACACGACCACTGGATCTTCTCCGTTGTTCTCTAGGTGAGGGAGGAATGTGGGTTCCCTTTAGGAGATATGAGATTTTGTGAGAGAGATGTTTGTGTTTTGGAGCCTTTCCAACAACACAACAAAGGCTTGGAATCACTTAACCTAGTTGCATCTCATGCAACCATATATATAGGGAAATAGGATGGAAATGACCATCATACCCCTCATTTATTCTCTCTTTAGTATATGGTTTATATGTGAATCTAATTCACATTAAAACTGTATATTATATTAACTATATCATATATAATTGATATAACACCTCATGTATGAAATTGAACACTTCAATTTCATTCCTAACTTTATATCCTCAATATTACCATGTTGAGCCAACGGAGGGACCTAATGGACCTACGGTCATGAGCTCCATGATATGAGATTAACCGATCAAACTCTTTGATCCAGCTTAATCAATATTCATTAACTACAAGTCACTCCACTATAGACTTGTAGCCGCACTCTCCTCACAAAGTTAATATTGTGTCCACCGATATAGTCATTACCCATGAGTCGACCCTTCACACGGTTGTTCAGAATCACGGATGGGTCAAATTACCATTTTACCCCCAGTGATTACCTCTTTTCTCTCCTTAAGCACCACTGATCCTCTAATGAACAACAAGTCTAAGGTCCTACCTTAGACTCATACCCTCATAGAGGGCGGGGCCCCATTGTTCAAGACTTGGAGTCAGTTCTTAAGGGAACAACCTATCTAATTCTTTAGTGTAGGAATGAGTGAATTCCATCTTGCACAATTAAGTTCCAAGCTACCTACGAGGTTCTGTCCCTGAGATGGTAGCCTTATTGTGTCGGCTACAGGCCACTCTCACCCATACTAGTCTAAGGACAAACCCCTATAAGCAGGAGTTCTTAACTTGCTCAGGATTCAGGTCGAGTCACTAATGACCATCTATAAATTACTAGTCTTATCTTGTTAACGGTGTTACACTAGTTAGACTAATGATTTGCGGTCCGGTCTTGTATGAACTCTTCATACAGGATGCCCCCACTCGCATGTCAACTACATGAATGAGTTGGATTACCTCATTTATACTAATTACAAAGTGGGTCGCATCCATGGTGCTACCAGAATGAGGTTTCCAACCTTATTCTTATACCATAGACCATTTAGGTTATATTCTTGAACTCAACCCAAACAGTGTCCACTACACTGATGTTCAAGATATATGTTATAACCTTGGAGCTTAGTTAATTGGATTTATAAAGCAAGACTGTAATTCTATCAAAACAAATAACCCTTTATTTAATTGATCAAAATTATACAAGTTTAGGGCATAAATCCCAACAATCTCCCACTTGACCTAAAGCTTGTGGAGTATTAAAACATTATAGTAATGTAAATACAATAAACTAGGGCATTTAAACCCATTTGTACAAAATACTCCCACCTGCCTTAGTTGGGGAAGACTTGTAAACCTAGACCTTCTAGGTGACTCTAAAAAACTTTAGCCGTGAGAGCCTTTGTAAAAGGATCAACAATGTTGTGCTCTGAGGCTATCTTCGTGACAATCACGTCTCCTCTATGCACGATCTCCCGGATGAGATGATATTTCCGCTCAATATGTTTTCCCCTCTTGTGACTTCGGGGTTCCTCGAATTTGCCACTGCACCACTGTTATCGCAATACAGCGTGATGGGCAAAGTCATATTTGGAACAACTTTCAAATTTAGCATGAATTTCCTTAACCAAACGGTCTCCTTAGCTACTTCACAAGCTGCTACATATTCGACCTCCATGGTGGAATCAACGATGCATCCTTGCTTGACGCTTCGCCATACTACAACTCCTCCGTTAAGAGTGAATACTAACCCCGATGTAGATTTCCGAGAGAATCTTTATCGATCGAAAGTCGAAATCAGTGTATCCTGTAAGGATCGGATCCTTAGCTCCATACACAAACATGTAGTTCCTTGTTCTCCAAAGATACTTAAGAATCGCTTTAACCGCCGTCCCAGTTGTTCAAGTCTGGATTGGATTGATACCTCACCGATCATCGCAGCTCGCAAAAGCAGATGTCGGGCCTAGTACACAACATGGCGTACATCAGGCTCCCAACAACCGATGCATAAGGAATCCGTCTCATATCCTCAACTTCTTGAGGTGTCTTAGAACACTGTTCCTTAGAAAAATGGATTCCATGTCTAAAAGGCAACATGCCCTTTTTGGAATCTTGCATCTTAAACCTTGACAACACTTTGTCTATGTAAGATGCTTGAGACAAGGCTAGTGTTTTATTCTTGCGGTTCCGGACAATCTGGATCCCAAGAACAAACTGTGCATCACCCAAATCTTTCATTTGGAATTGCGTAGGTAGCCAATCTTTCATGTCAGTAAGATAGCCTACATAATTCCCAATGAGTAGGATATCATCCACATAGAGAATTAGGAATGCGACAGAACTATTGATGTTTTTCTTGTAGACACAAGGTTCATCATCATTCTGGTCAAAACCATAAGATCTGATTGCCTCATCAAATCTTATATTCCAGGACCTAGAGGCTTGTTTCAGTCCATAAATTGACCTTTTAAGCCTGCAAACCTTTTGCTCTTGTCCTGGTTCAATGAACCCTTTGGGTTGGTCCATGTAGATGTTTTCCTCAAGATTGCCATTCAAAAAGGCTATCTTGACATCCATTTGACATACCTCATAGTCATAATATGCGGCAATGGCAAGAAGGATACAGATAGACTTTACCATAGCAACAGGTGAAAAGGTCTCCTCATAGTCAACCCCTTCAACCTGGGTATAACCCTTTGCTACTAGTCTAGCTTTAAAGGTTTGCACCTTCCCATCTACACCACGCTTTCTCTTGTAGATCCACTTACAACCTATAGGTTTTACCCCATCAGGCTTATCTACAAGATCCCAAATGGGAATTGAAGTACATAGACTCCATTTCTTGGTCCATGGCTATGACCCATTTGTCTTTGTCTTTGTCAACCATTGCTTGATTATAAGTCAATGGATCCTCGCAGTTGTCATCTGGTATAACAACTTGGGTTTCAGCTAAACCCATGTAACGGTCAGGTTGTATTACAACCCTCCCACTATGTCGAGGCATACTCAACTCTTGAGATGGACTCTCTTGACTAGACAAACTAGTATCAACAACTCTTGTTGATGTACTAGTGTTCTTAGCAACCTTTGCTATTGTTCCGTCTAATTCACTTAACACTACTTTACTTTTTGGTTTGTGGTCCCTTATGTGGTCCTCCTCTAAGAAAATGACATTTGTCGACACAAAAACCTTATCTTCCTTAGGATCATAGAATAAACCACCTCTTGTTTCTTTTGGGTATCCTACGAATAGGCATAACTTTGAACGTGAATCAAACTTCTTTGGATTTATCACAAGCACATGTGTTGGACAACCCCATATCCTTAAGTGACATAAACTACCTTTACGTCCTTTCCAGAGTTCAAAAGGTGGTTCAGAAACACTTTTTGAGGGCACATTATTCAAAATGTATACTGTAGTCTCCACTACGTAACCCCAAAAGGAACTAGGGAGATGAGCATAACTCATCATTGATCGAACCATGTCCAACAAGGTTCTATTTCTCTTTTTCGATACACCGTTTTGTTGTGGTGTGCCGGGAGCTGAGAGTTGGGATGTAATTCCATGTTCTATCATATAGTTCTGGAATTTTAAATCCATGTACTCTCCACCTCGATCCGATCGAAGTGTTTTAATAGTTTTACCTAATTGATTTTCAACCTCAGTCTTTAATTCCTTGAACTTTTCAAGTGCTTCAGACTTGTGGTGCATTAGGTAAATATACCCAAATCTAGAATAATCATCTATAAAAGAGATGAAATATTCACATCCTCCCCTGGCTTTAACATTCATCGGACCACAAAGGTCTGAATGTATAAGCTCAAGAGGTTCTTTGGCTCTATAACCTTTTCCACTAAAAGGTCTTTTAGTCATTTTGCCTTCTAGGCAGGATTCACATACCGGCAAAGAATTTTCTTCTAACTCGTTAAGAAGTCCGTTCTTTACCAATCTCTCAATCCTATTGAGATTAATATGACCCAATCTTAGATGCCAAAGATGAGCATTTTCTTTAGGAGAAATTTTACGTTTCATAGTTTGTGCGTTTGCAGTTTTAAATAATTCAGTGTTCAAAACCATTTTGACTGAATTAGGCCTTAAAACATACAACCCATTTTCTAATGAAGCTGAACATATTTCTATACCTTTTTTCAAAATAAACACTTTATTCATAGAGAAGGAAATAGAAATACATTGTTCTATAAGGCAAGAAATGGAAATAAGGTTTCTAGTAAACCCTGGTATCACTAATATATTGTCCAACAATACATATTTCTTGCCAAAATAAAGTTGCATCGTGCCTACTGCTACAGCTGAGACGAGTTCTCCATTTCCAACCCAGAGCGTTATCTCTCCTTTCTGTAGCTGCTGCCAGGAATCAATTCCCTGAAAAGAAGAGAAAACATGATTAGTGGCGCCTGAATCAAGTATCCAAACATTTTTATCATTATCCACTAAACAAGCTTCTAGGCAAAGTAAATCATATTTACCTTCCTTCTTCTTTTCTGCAATGTACTTCGGACAGTTCCATTTCCAATGCCCGTCTTCGTTGCAGTGGAAACACTTTCCTTTGTCAGCAACATCTTTGACTTTCTTGCCCTTCAAGCGGCACTTTGTCGACTGTTTACCTTTACCAACCTTCTTCATGTTCTTCTTCTTCCCTTTCAGGTTCGAAGAAGATGAAGCTACTGTTTTTGTCCCAGAGGTCGAACCTCTATGATAACTCCTACTGGCAACATTTGCCTCACCTTTCGATCCCTGAATTTTCATCAAAGATTGAAAGGTCTGGAGTTCATTCAGAAGGGAGGTAAGGTTAAGAGTAAGCTTGTTCATAACAACATTACTTCTAAACTGTAGGAAACTATCTGGAAGGATTTCCAGAATGAAGCTGACCTGGCTCGTCTCATCGATGGAAGCACCATTTGACTCTGCGATGTTAAAGTGCACCATCATATCCAGGACATGATCCCGAACAGATGTACCATTTGGCATCCTTGAATTAAATATGTACTTTAGGACATTATGTTGGGCCTGTGTGGACTGTTGTCCAAACATACCCTGCACAGAATCCATGATTTCCTTGGCGGTAATCATGCCCTCATGCTTCTTGGCTAATATGTCAGACATACTTGCCAGCATGTAGACCTTGGCCTTATCATTGGCCTTGATCCATCGATCATATGCATCACGAACATTTCGTGACGCATTCGAGCCTGGAACCTGAGGACACTCCTCAGTCAGCACAAACTTCAGATCATCCACTACCAATATAGTGTTGAGTTTGTTTTTCCATGTCATCATATTCTCTCCGGTTAACTTTTTCGCACCCAATAAGGAAATTATAGAGCTAGACATTTTTGCTGAAAATTTACAAACAAACTTGTATGAGTTTCTTGCTATAACTCTAATCCAATCATGTTTTAGCTAATTATCAAAATGATTCCTAAGTCATTTATAATTTGCAATGATACTCCAAAGGTTTAGAATGTATGACACCGAAGGGTAATAAAAAATACTTCTCCTCTGGATCAAGACACTCTTGACCAAAACCAAATACCAGAATAACTCTTATTCCTATAGATTTTAGTTATCATTTTTCGGTCAGGATACATATACAACTTATGTACCCCGTGAGTGTAACCCTCTGTCTTTAGATCCAAGAGTCTTCATCCAATAAAATCCACCGAAGGGAGGACTAGATTGAAAAATAGTCTAAGGAAATCTTTATCCCTTTCGGGTGTCTACTGTGTTCGATCCCCTATGATCAAGCCCTCTGAAGGGATTGTCTGGTCCAGGCCAAACTAGCAGGCTGACCATAGTGATCTAACGGTGTAAACCGATAAAAGAGACCGTAGGTTTTGTTTTCACTAAACTTGCTCCCACTCACTATAAGTACCCTCTCCATTCACCTTGATATTGACTCATACAAACACCATCTGAAGGGGGACGCTCCCGTTTGCGCCACGAGGTCAAATATGAGTCTCACGGTGTGAACTTCCCGGAGATAGCGTAGGTGGGAAAATATGTATCTCATACACTTTTCCTCCCACTGAATACTTTAAAGTTTATAGGAATCTTGCTTAGGCTAAAACCCAGCTAATGGTTTTACCTAACTCTATCAATATAACTCTTATATCGATAATCAATATAGCTCTTATATTGATTTTATCCTAAGTTTGTTAATATAACTCCTTATATTAAACCTAGAATTTCTAGTTTATTAACCCCATAATAAACCCGCTAACGCTACTGTAATTTATAAACTCTCTGATTAAATTTCACTCCCAGGTCAGTTCCCAGGTAGGGGTGTTCCGTTTCCGTCAGTTTAAATACCCTAGCCTAGACATAACTTTCCTTAGACAAAGTTCCTCTTTTAATCATAGCTTATAAATTACTTGGTTCCTAATTCTAATCTAATTAGAACTAGATAACCTAAGGTCTATTATTTCCAAGTTCTAAACACTTTAAAACTAATAATTAACCTTAGGTGACATGCATACTATATTATACTGCTTGATCATTCATCACATGAATAATAAGACATTCATAGCATAATCATCTCATGATATATAATGCATGTCAATGCTGTCCATAAATTAATATACCAACTTTATATTAATTAATCATACAAACTATATAATATAACTCTTTATATTATAAATGATACATGAAAATGCTTAACCTAAGGTGAGATTTCTAAAATAAAAGCATACATTATGTATGACAATAATTACACAACAATTGTATAATTTAAATAGCAAAATTAGACCAATTTTGGCACACTAGAAATAATTTTAATTAATATAATCTAATTATATTAATTAAAATTAAATATATTAAATATATTAAATATAAAATATTTTTATAATTAATATATATAATAAAAACAAATTTTCGCCCGTTGCTCATTCGCGTGAAATGTATGTGGCGTTGCAACACTTGCGCTTTGTCCGCCGCCGCTGGTTGGGCTGCGTTGCGGCGTCTATGGTGTTGCAACGCCAAGGCTGCGCGCAACGCTTTGCCTCTGTCTTGCGCTCTTCCTTAAGCGCGCGCTGTACAACGCCAATGAACAACGTTGCAACGCCGCACCACGACAACATATGGAATCTCCTATTTCAAGCTCGTTTTCGCTCCGATCTTCTCAGCTACAACCTTGCCTCGATCAACACAGACTTACAGACTCGATTTACCATTAAAATTGCGCAAAACACCGGACCCTTACATTGAACGATTCAATGGAAATTGTAAATCTAAGTGCCAAAATTGAAACCATCTAATTTTGCAAAACCGTTCATACATCTCATGCAAAACAGTAAATCCCACCTTGTTCTTGAAAAATCCAGAACATAAATCAAGAACGCAATTGAGCTCTGATACCAATTGAAGGGAATCGAGTCCCGCAGCGGAAGCGATTGTGAATCGCGCGCTCTTGATTTAGTTACAACGATTTTATTTAAGAACAAAAATGACTAGATTAAGCATATAAACATAATGGACAGCAAGAAATATTACCTTTGAAGAACCTTTCTTCAAGTGCTCCTCCTCTCTCACGATCAAGATCTCAGCAATACGAACCACAAATGGAATAAGACACGACCACTGGATCTTCTCCGTTGTTCTCTAGGTGAGGGAGGAATGTGGGTTCCCTTTAGGAGATGCGAGATTTTGTGAGAGAGATGTTTGTGTTTTGGAACCTTTCCAACAACACAACAAAGGCTTGGAATCACTTAACCTAGTTGCATCTCATGCAACCATATATATAGGGAAATAGGATGGAAATGACCATCATACCCCTCATTTATTCTCTCTTTAGTATATGGTTTATATGTGAATCTAATTCACATTAAAACTGTATATTATATTAACTATATCATATATAATTGATATAACACCTCATGTATGAAATTGAACACTTCAATTTCATTCCTAACTTTATACCCTTAATATTACCATGTTGAGCCAACGGAGGGACCTAATGGACCTACAGGTCATGAGCTCCAATGATATGAGATTAACTGATCAAACTCTTTGATCCAGTTAATCAATATTCATTAACTACAAGTCACTCCACTATAGACTTGTAGCTGCACTCTCCTCACAGTAGATAATATTGTGTCCACTGATATAGTCATTACCCATGAGTCGACCCTTCACAGGTTGTTCGTAATCACGGATGGGTCAAATTACCATTTTACCCCTGTGATTACCTCTTTTCTCCTTAAGCACCACTGATCCTCTAATGAACAACAAGTCTAAGGTCCTTCCTTAGACTCATACCCTCATAGAGGGCGAGGCCCCGTTGTTCAAGACTTGAAGTCAGTTCTTAAGGGAACAACCTATCTAATTCCTTAGTGTCGGAATGAGTGAATTCCATCTTGCACAATTAAGTTCCAAGCTACCTACGAGGTTCTGTCCCTGAGATGGTAGGCTTATTGTGTCGGCTACAGGCCACTCTCACCCATACTAGTCTAAGGACAAACCCTATAAGCAGGAGTTCTTAACTTGCTCGAGATTCGTGTCGAGTCACTAATGACCATCTATAAATTACTAGTCTTATCCTCATAACGGTGTGTTACAATTGGTTAGACTAATGATTTCTTGATCCGGTCTTGTATGAACTCTTCATACAGGATGCCCCCACTCGCATGTCAACTACATGAATGAGTTGGATTACCTCATTTGTACTAATTACAAAGTGGGCCGCATCCATGGTGTTACCAGAATGAGGTTTCCAACCTTATTCTTATACCATAGACCATTTAGGTTATATTCTTGAACTCAACTCAAACAGTGTCCACTATGAAGGGAATGAAAATTCCCGCGCAGTGGAAGACGATCGAATCGTCAAGGTATCATTACGCTACTAGAATTTTGTCAAAATGATCTAATACTTAGATCTAAGTTAAACATGCAAAAGAGGAAGAAAAACAACGAGAAGAACATACTTACTTGTTGTAGACTATTCTTCAAAGTTCCTTCCTTGGTCACGAACGCTTCGTGCTTCTCGATCTCAATGAATGCTTCTCTCGTACGAAAATCGAACACCACCAACGGCCTTCTCGGTTGTTCTTCCTTTGGAAGAAGGAAAGTGTTGGGACTTTTGGTTTTGGAGAGGGAGGAGAGTTGAGAGAGTAGAGAGAATTCTTGATATCTTCTCTTTGATGAAAATAAAAAAATGAGAGACTTTCTTACTAATCCCTTCTTGCAAAGGGTTTAAATAGTGGAAATGATGGAGTTAAAATCTCCACATTATTACCACTTTACCACAACCATAGGTTATGCAATTCTCATTTGCATAACCACATAATATAAGATATCTCATATCTCATATTGCAAATCACATTTGCAATAATTGTGGATTAATTAAATTGAATCACATCCAATTTAATTTCTCTCAATTAATTTCTCCAATTAGCCCTAATTCAACAATTAGGCTAACCTATTATGAATCTCATTCACATTAAACTATATATTATATCATTCATATCTCATATAAATGACATAAATTCCCTTTAAGTGAAATTGAACACTTGAATTTCATACCAAAACATTAACCCTTCTTTTAACCCAGATTGAGCCAACCGAGGGACCTAATGGACCTAAAGTGACGAGCTCCAATGATCCGAGATTAACCTGTCAAACTCTTTGACCCGGTTAATCAACATTCATTAGCTACGGTAACACTCCACTATAGCCCGTAGCTGCACTCCCATCAGAGCAGAATATTACGTGTCCACTGATATAACCAATGCCCATGAGTCGATCCTTCACAGGCTGTTCGTAGACACGACTGGGTCAAATTACCGTTTTACCCCTATGTCTACCTCTTGTTCCTTAAGTCCCCACTGCTCCTCTAATGAACAACATATTGTGATGGTCCAACCATCCACAACATGCTTCTCGGGCCAGTGAGAAGGTGGGCGCCCGTTGTCCAAGCCCTGAAGACAGCACTTAAGGGAACAACCCCTCTAGTTTCTCTAAAGGCGGGAACGAGTGAATTCCATCTCACGTAGTTAAGTTTCCAGCTCCCTACTTGGTCATGTCCCTGAGAAGATAGGCATATTGAGCGAGTAACTGTGACCACCCTCACCCGTACTAGTTAAAGGACAGATCCCCGCAGCATGAGAGTCCGTAACACGCGCTCGAGATTCGTGTCGAGTCACTAATGGTCATCTACGAAGTTATTAGTCTCATCACAACGGTGTTACATCGCAGGTCTAATAATTCACGGTCCGGTCTTGTACAATCTCATTGCACAGGATGCC
Source organism: Trichosanthes cucumerina (assembly GCA_036507285.1). Taxonomy (NCBI): domain Eukaryota; kingdom Viridiplantae; phylum Streptophyta; class Magnoliopsida; order Cucurbitales; family Cucurbitaceae; genus Trichosanthes; species Trichosanthes cucumerina. The sequence goes on from CM071838.1 coordinate 56,575,474, forward strand.
CCCCACTCGCATGTCAACCACATGAACGAGTCAGATAAACTCGTTTGTATCTAATACAAAGCGGGCCGCATCCACAGTGTATCCAGGATTAGGTTTCCAATCCTATCCATATACTGTAGACCGTTCGGGTCATTAACTCAAACGTGATCCTCCCTGTGTGTCCACTACACACCGTTCAAGATCTAGTTCTCTCATAAATTCAATGACCCTGGAGCTTAGTTTATTGGAAAAGTTTGTAAATATTGCGAGACACAAAGTAATGAAATAAATAACTCTTATTAATTTCAAACAGTAATTTACAAACACGAGATTAGGACAAAAATCCCAACAAACACTGATGTTCAAGATATATGTTATAACCTTGGAGCTTAGTTTATTGGATTTATAAAGCAAGACTGTAATTCTATCTAAACAAATAACCATTTACTTAATTGATCAAAATTACACAAACTTAGTGCATAAATCCCAACACATACTCGATTTACAACAAATGCCCAAAACACCTGGCCCTTACATTGAACTTTTCAACGAAATTGTAAATATAATCTAGGTGCCAAAAACGAAAACATTCAATTTCGCAAACCTTAACATTCATCTCATGAAATGTAAAGATTACCCACCTAATTTTAAGTAAAATTTTCAGAACACAATAGTAACAAATGTATGGCTCTGATACCTATTGATGGGATTGAATTCCGCAGCGGAAGCGATGCGAATCACATTGTTCCATTGTGTTACTCGAAAACTACTTAAAATTGCATACAACAATTGTAATCTAGATTAAGCATGAGGAAGAAGGAAAGTTTACAACGATAAATACCTATTGAAGAACCTTTCTTCTTGTTTTCCTCCTCCCGGGATCACGATCTAAACGATCTCCTCAACAATCTCGATCCACGAACCAAACAAGGCATTGGAACGCTTTCACTAAGTCTTCTCGATTGTTCTCCAGCGGATGAGGGAGAGAATGGTGGGATTCCCTTTGGATTTTTGGGTGTTGGGAGAATAGAGAGGATTTAAGAGGATTTGGAAGGTTGGTTTCCAAAAAATGACAAAATGCCTTAAGGATTGCTTCACAGAGCATCCTTTTATAATGGTATGTGGTGGAGAAAAATTCTCCACCTATTTACCATTTAACCACAACTATATAATATGCAAATAATATTTGCATACTATATAGTATAAGATATCACATACCTTATTATGCAAATCACATTTGCATAATGTGGAATTAAAAATTGAATCACATTCAATTTTACTTCTCTCAAATTTATTTCTCCCACTAAGCCTTAATTCCATAATTAGGCTCATAGTATAGTTTAATTGAAAGAGTCTAGATTAAGAAAGCGGAAGCAATTTTGGATCTTGAACACTCTAAGTTGATCAATTTTGTAAAATAAAAAACATGCTCAAAACTGGAAAAACAGAGGGATAGAAAACTCAACTTTGAATATCAAATTCTCTTCACCCGGTTGATGGTTTTCAGCACGAACACTTCGTGGACAACCGTTAGAGTCTTCCCTACTACCCTCAGGCCTTAGAACGGATTGTGGGATCCTTGGTTGAGAGAATTTGGAAGAAAAGACCTCAAAGGTCACTAATTCGGGAATATTGAATTTTCTGTGTAATTCTCACAAAACACCTCAAATCACCATTATATAAAGCTTCAAAAAGCTTCAATGGAGTGACAACTCAAGGATGATGAGGATGCTTTGAGATGGAGGTGGCCAATTTTGGTGAATTTTGAAGATGAGTAAGATTGGGCAAGTTGGCAACTTGTTTTTCATGAAAATCCCTTATTTTACATTTAATTTTAATTCAAAAATCAATATTAAATTGATTTTTAATTAAAATTAATATAATTAATTAAATAATTCAAAATTAATTTAATTAATTAATTTTTAATTTAATTTAATATCAAATATTAAATAAATTGCCCGATCTCGATCGATTTTTTGAACATGAATCCTTATTCATGCTATAAACCGATCCCAATATTTAAATCATATTTAAATATATCCACCTCTTATTAATCATAGTTTAATTCATAATTAAGCTATGATTCGTTAAATATATCACATATAAATAACGCTTTCTCCCAAACTTGAATTTGAACAATTCAAATTCTTTTCTCTCAAAAAGTTATAAGGCTAAGTCCGAGCTAGTAAGGAGGACCTAATGGACCTACGAGATCATGAGCTCCAACGATACGAGATTAACTCTACCAAACTCTTTTAGCCTAGCTAATCAACATTCGTTAACCACCGTGACACTCCACTAAAACCCGTGGTCGCACTCTCCTCACACCAGTAGATATATTTATGTCCACTCGATATAACCATGATTAGTAAGTCGATCCTTCACGGTCATTCGTATTATTACACTGGGTCAAAATTACCGTTTTACCCTCAGTAATTACCTCTTGTTCCTTAAGTTCCACTCGATCCTCTAATGAACAATTGGTTTGTGGTCCAACCAAAGAAACCAAATCCTCTCGGGCCAATGAGAGAGATGGGCCCATTGTTCAAGACCCGAGTCGATGCTTAAGGGAACAACCTTTCTACTAATCCCTAAAGCGGGTAGGAATGAATTCCATCTTGCCGAACTATGTTCCCAAACTATCTACCCGTTTTATCCTCGAAATGGCGGGCTTATTGAGTCGGCGGTCTCGAGCCACTCTCACCCATGTAAATCTAAGGATAATTCGAATAAACAGAGTCCATAGAACACTCGTGATTAAGATCGAGTTACCTAGGTCATCGATGAATATAGTCGGTTAAGACAAGATGCGCGAGTTATAAAGTCTAAATGACTATTGCGCGATCGATCTTATGCAAACTCATTGCATAGGGCGCCCACTCACATGTCTCCACATGAACGATTAAGGATCACATCGTTTGTTCTTTACAAAGTGGGCGCGTCCATAGTGTCCCCGGATAAGGTCCCCAACCCTATCCTTATACTATAGACTGTTCTGACTATAACTCGAACTTGATCCACTTTTATGTCACACATAAAGTTCAAGTATTCATCCTATAGCCAAGGGTTCTTTATTGGATTAAGGTTACACAATACATAATAGTTAATAACACCTTTACTGAATAAATTTCAATAACAACTTTATTGTGATATAGAATATACATTCAGTTTACAAAACCACGAGTTTTAGGACATAAAACCCAACATTAATATGAATCTCATTACAAATTAAACTATATATTATATCAATTATATCTCATATAAATGACATAAATACCCTTTATGTGAATTTGAACACATCAAATTGACTCCAAACTTTATACCCTCATTAAATCCATAATTGAGCCAACCGAGGGACGTAAAGGACCTACGTACAGATCATGAGCTCCAATGATCCGAGATTAACTGACCAAACTCTTTGATCTCGTTAATCAACATTTATTAACTATGAGGTCACTCCACTATAGTCCCGTAGCTGCACTCTCCTCACTGTAGGACAAGTTGTGTCCATCGATATAACCAATACCCATGAGTCGACCCTTCACAGGTCGTTCGTAGTCACAACTGGGTCAAATTACCGTTTTACCCATGTGCCTACCTCTTGCACCTTAAGTACCACTGATCCTCTAATGAACAACTTGTTTATGGTCCTACCATAAACAATGTCCCTCTCGGGCAAGTGAGAGGGTGGGACCCCATTATTCAAGCCCTAGAGTCAATACTTAAGGGAACAACTCATATAGTTTCCCTAGATCGGGAATGGGTGAATTCCATCTCGCGGAGTTAAGTTCCCAGCTACCCACGTGTTTTGCCCCTGAGAAGGTAGGCATATTGAGTGCCAACTCTGGCCTACTCTCACATGTACTAGTCAAAAGACAACCCCCGCAGACAGGAGTCCGTAACATGCTCAGGATTAAGGTCGAGTCACTAATGGTCATTTATGAATATATTAGTTCTAAACTGTTTACGGTGTTACATCAGTTGGTCTAATAATTCACAATCCGGTCTTATACAATATCATTGCACAGGATGCCCCCACTCGCATGTCAACTACATGTACGAGCTGAATCGCCTCTTTTGTATAAAATGGAAAGTGGGTTGCATCCACATTGTTACCAGGATCAGATTCCCAATCCTATCCATATACCGTAGACCATTCGGGTCATTTACTCAAACGTGATCCTACATGTGTGTCCACTACACACTGTTCAAGCTCTCATAAACATGAATGACACTGGAGCATAGTTTATGGATTATGTATGAAATGCGAGAAACAAGGTTTGAGGGAAAAATAACTTTCATTTATAAACATCCAAATATTACAAACGACACGAGTTTAGGGCATGCTGATAGCACACAAAACATGCTATCCTTAGGCTTAATTATTGCTAGTTTTATAATGATTTCAGAGCTTTTACGCGTTTAAATTACTCAATTTCAGGTTAAGAGCGTAAACAGAACAATTGATGACATTTTGGATCACTCGGGATCGAACAAGGATATTTAGAGCTTAAAATAACATCAATTGGAAGTGAAAGGACCAAACCAAGCTTGAAGACCCGAGGTGATGGCGTTGCAACGCCGAATGTGCAGCCAAGATACGTTGAAGACCCCAGGCGATAGCGTTGCAACGCTGCTTTGCAGCGGCGCAACGCTATATCGATAAGAAGGCGCACATGAACGACCGCGCAGAGAGCGTTGCAACGCTGCCTCGCAACGTCGCAACGTCGTATCGATAGGATGGCGCGCGCGTTAGAGTAGCGGCGTTGCAACGCTGCCCTTAGCGTTGCAACGCCATCGAGACATTCCTTATATGACCAGCCGCCTAGGGTACAGCGTTGCAACGCTGTCCCTAGCGTTGTAACGCTGTACCGAAAGACACTATAAATAGAACATGTTGTCTCATTACAGGGAGAGCCGAATTTGCTAGATTTTTGCCCTATTTTTGAATTACACTTTGTAAGAAGAGAGAAAATAGTGTTCTTGGGAGCCAAAGCATCCGTGGAGGTTCGAGATCGAAGACGGGAGCTCGAAGACGAAGGACCGTCATCGACACATAAGTTTAATTTCCTTTTCTTTCAAATTGTAATAGCGTTCTAAGACGTTTTCTACATGTTTAGCTTGATTTTCATGTGATTTAGAGTAGCTAAACACTGTAGTTAGTATTTGATTTACTTGTTAATACTTTCTCACTATGAATTGAAGCATGTTTTGTCCTTATTTTTGGCAATTCGTTCTTAACTCTTAATTTGTTGGTTTAAGTGGACTCGAGAGATAAAACTTGAATTAGAGCGAAGTTGTCAAAACCCTTAGAAATCTGGCATGAGAATGACTTAGAAATCTTAAGGGAAACACATAAAGAAGTTGCTTAATGTCATACATGTCGTAGGTTCATATGGAGGCTATAGAGTTTATTGCATGTGTGAGGCTCACTAAGAATCGAGAGGTTTTCTTGAGTACTTTGCTTCTTGTTTATAAATTCATCTCATTAGTTCATTGCATGTGTTAGTTATGTCTTTAACTTGTAAAATCACTTCCCTCAAATCTATCAATTCGTGTCTCCACATGTTAGTCTATTGTTTGTTTTTACTTTCATCACCTATCCATGTTTTGTTTCTTTTAGCTAAAATTGAGAATTAGTATCTTAGTAATTAATTAATCTAGAAACCCATTCCCGAGGATAATACTTGGACTCTTAAATCACTATGCTAAAACTTGACCCGTACACTGTGGTATTGCATTATCAATATAATTTTCCACGCAATAAGTTTTTGGCGCCGCTGCCGAGGAATGACGACTATTTAGATTAATTAATATTAGGAGAAAATTTAATATTTTAGACTAAAGCTTGTTTGTTTGTCTTTCCTTATTTGTTTTTGTGTGTTTGTTTGTTTCCTTATTTGTTTTTATTGTAGTTTTGTGTGTTGTTTTTGAGTCTTTGTCCCCTATTTTTGGTTGTGTTGCTATTGTGTAAGTCTTGATCTGAATTACTAATTTTTCAATTATGAATTTGCATGATTTTGATTCTCCACCATTCTATTGTCCCACCCTCTCAGGACCCTAGGTATGTGCATCATGATTTCTCTGAATTTCATCTGTCTAATTTTTACCATTCTGTACCTGAAATTGATAAACATTCATGTAATGGTAGTTATCTAGGCAGTTGGAACCATAGTTTTTCGTACCTTGACCAACCCATGGAAAAATCTTCTCTTATGGACCAATTGGCGGAATATACCTTAGAATTGAAATTTAAAAATTTGGTTTATAGTGAATTAGAGAGGTTGGATAGATTAGAAACTGAGGTGGTAGGACTTTGGGAAATAGTGCAGGATAGAACTCAGTATCTTAACCAGCTAGTAATTTCCCTTAAGGCCTTACAGGAACAATTTCTTATCCTTACCACTCAGGAGGTGCCACCTAGGAGGATTTGTTCATATGTTAGTGAGGATAGTTTGGGGGAGACTGAGGCACACCATAATCAGGTTAGTGAGGTAGCCATTGGTATAATGACTTTCATAGAGGAAATCCAGGTGATAGAGTTAGAGGTTGAGAAGTCTTCTTTCCTTTTATCCCCAGAAATTTCCTTTATTTTTTATAACCACTTGTCCTATACTCACGAGTCTTGCTTTGATTTTAGTTCTTTCTTTTCATTAAACAAAATTACCAAAAATAATTATTTGTCTGGTGCCCAGGAGAAGCAAGTTAGCCTTTTAGACTTAGAAGGCTATATCGATTCAAGCAAGAAGGCCCCAAAGAAATATTAGCAGTTTTATGTACCCTAATAAGTCACCGTCTAGCTAAAGACGTTAAAGAAAGCGCTTCTTGGGAGGCATCCCAAGTTTTATGTTTTATGTTTTTATTTTTGTATTTGTCTTCTTCTATATTATTTTCTAGTTGTTTGTGTTTTTGTCTAATTTCTTTCTTTCTTTTTGTACCTCCAGGTGTATGCCCAAGGGGAGAGCTGCAGACTTGCACCCTTTTGATCCTGAGATCGAGAGGACCTGTAGGAGACTCCTAACGGAAGAAAGAGCAGAACCTCAGGAAATGGTTGATCAGGAGCTCATCAATAACTCCAAACCTATCGGGGAGTATTTCCAACCTGTGTTTAATTCTGAGCAGGCTGGAATAGTCCATGCCCTTATAAATGCTAACAATTTTGAACTCAAGACAGGGTTTATACATATGGTTAGGGAAGGTGCTTTCAGAGGCTTAGCCACAGAAGATCCTAATTCACACCTTCAAAATTTCTTAGAAATCTGTGGTAGATTTAAAATGAATGGTATCTCTTCTGATAATATTCACTTACGTCTCTTTCCTTTCTCTTTACAGGGTAGAGCCAAAGAATGTCTAGGGTCTCTTCCCTCAGGTAGTATCACTTCCTGGGAGGAGTTGGCTTAAGCCTTCATGACCAAATTCTTTCCACCTGTGAAAGCTGCAAAGTTAAGGACGGAGATAGGAACATTCAGGCAACATGAGGGAGAACAGCTATTCGAAGCATGGGAAAGGTACAAGAACATGCTCAAGAGGTGCCCACAGCATGGCTACCCAGATTGGCCCCAGGTACAATTGTTTTATAATGGACTGGAAGGTAAGACCAGGACCATTCTGGATGCCACTGCTGGACCCCTTTCATGGCGAAGACTGTGCCAGAAGCACGTGCCCTCCTCGAGGAAGTGTCAACTGTCAGCTACCAGTGGCCTACGGACAATGATGCATCTAAGCCGATGAGTGGATTGTATCAACTGGATGAGGTAACCTCTCTTAGATCTCATATGGCATCTCTCACTCATGCGCTGAATAATTTTGCAGGATCACCACAGACAGTGATGTCCTCTCAATGCTCCCAGCCCAATGGAGAATCACTATGGGGCAATTACACTACCTGAACAACAGAAGCAATAAGTATGGAGGAAGTCAGACTCAGAATAACCTCCCAACACATTACAATCCAGGTTTGAGGTATTATGAGAATTTCTCTTATGTTAACAACAAAAATGTGTTGAATCCTCCTACAGGGCATGCTTCTACATAAGAAAGGAAACCATCGCTGGAAGAGACATTGCACTCCTTCATAGCTGAATCCAGAAGTCGGTCCAACCAGCTGGAGAATGCAGTCACCAGTCTATCTGGTATTGTGACTAGTCATGGGGCTGCAATAAAGAATATAGAGACCCAAATTGGCCAAATGAATACATCACTCCAGGCACTTCAAGCAAGGAAAGAAACACCTTGAGGGAGTACAGTCTAGCTAAAGACGTTAAACAAAGCGCTTCTTGGGAGGCAACCCAAGCTTTACTTACTTTTGTTTTTCTGTCTTTAGCTTGCTTTAGTTTGTTTTAGTTGTTTTTCAGTTCTTAGTTTATTTACTAGTTGTTGTTTTGCTTTGTAGGTTGTGTCGATGCCTTTCTTCGTTGAAATCCATGCTCCCGTTCTTAAGAACTCCAACACACATGCTTTGGCTATTCAAGGAACTCAAAAAGATCTCTATGACTCAGGACACTATTGTTCACTCTTACCCTTATACTTAATTTGTGCTTATTTCTGCAAACATTGGGGACAATGTTTAGTTTAAGTTTGGGGGTGGGATGTTGTTTAATTGTTGTAACTGTCCTGAGTATGTGCTGAATTGTTAATTGAACCTTTACATAAGTATGATCATGATAGCCTAGGATGAGAGTTAACCTGGAAATCTTTGGGATTTTGCTAAAACCTGAAAACATGACATGAATTTGAGTTAATTTAAAAATTTTCTTGAGTTTTTCCTCCACTATTATGCACATAGTCTGTGTTCCTGTAGTTTTGAAATGCTTAGAACAAAGTTATTAGGTTTAGAAGTTTGATGTCACCTCGATAGGTCTAAGAACTTATTTGAGAGTTAAACTGCAGGATAGGGTGAATAACAATATGAAGTGCATGACCTGTATAGTATGTGAATTAGTTGGTGTTTGTTGTTTGTTTGCTAAAGAAAAAAAATTCGTGAGGGCAAAAAGAGCTACCTTCATTGTGATCAGTTAGACCACTCATTGAGCGAGTGCTCTGGGTAAGGGTCCCTGCAGTGGATGTGTGAAAGCTAGTGTCCTTGCACAAAAAAAGAAGAAAATAAAAAAAAATTGATAAAAAATGAGTAAGTGTTGAGTAGAGTTATTTAATTCTTGAATGTGGGGAGGCTCAAACATTAGTAATTAAGACCAGTGTAGGGAGAAGTTGGATGGAGAGCCTAATAAAGTTGATCATGGCTTAGTAAAAATGAAGGGAACATAGGCTAATCACACACACACGTAGGAACACTTAGGAAAAGTTTTAAATTGCTTGCTGAAGTGTTATGTTTGAGTGTTTCCTATGGTTACTAGATTTTCCCTTAAATTTTTTAGGCTTGAATCAAATGTATGTTTAAGAACAATCTAAAGTTTAACTCTGTTTTGCTCGGGACTAGCAAAAGTTTAAGTTTGGGGGTGTTTGATAGCACATAAAATGTGTTATCCTTAGGCTTAATTATTGCTAGTTTTATAATGATTTTAGAGCTTTTACGCGTTTAAATTACTCAATTTCAGGTTAAGAGCGTAAACAAAAAAATTGGAGACATTTTGGATCACTCGGGATGGAAACAAGGCTATTTGGAGCTTAAAATAACATCAATTGGAAGTGAAATGACCAAACCAAGCTTGAAGACCCGAGGTGATGGCGTTGCAACGTCGAATGTGCAGCCAAGATGCATTGAAGACCCCAGGCGATAGCGTTGCAACGCTGCTTTGCAGTGTCGCAACGCTATATCGATAAGAAGGCGCACATGAAGGATCGCGCAGAGAGCGTTGCAATGCTGCCTCGCAGCGTCGCAACGCCGTATTGATAGGAAGGCGTGCACATTAGGGTAGCGGCGTTGCAACGCTGCCCTCAACGTTGCAACGCCATCGAGACATTCCTTATATGAACATCCGCCTAGGGTACAGCGTTGCAACGCTGTACCGAAAGACACTATAAATAGAACATGTTGTTCTCATGACAGGGAGAGCCGAATTTGCTAGATTTTTGCCCTATTTTCGAATTACACTTTGTAAGAAGAGAGAAAAGAGTGTTCTTGGGAGCCAAAGCATCCGTAGAGGTTCGAGATCGAAGATGGAAGCTCGAAGACGAAGGACCGGCATCGACACATAAGTTTAATTTTCTTTTCTTTCAAATTGTAATAGCGTTCTAAGACGTTTTCTACATGTTTAGCTTGATTTTCATGTGATTTAGAGTAGCTAAACACTGTCGTTAGGATTTGATTTACTTGTTAAGACTTTCTTACTATGAATTGAAGAATGTTTTGTCCTTATTCTTGACAATTCGTTCTTAACTCTTAATTTGTTGGTTTATATGGACTCGAGAGATAAAACTTGAATTAGAGCAAAGTTGTCAAAACCCTTAGAAATCTGGCATGAGAATGGCTTAGAAATCTTAAGGGAAACACATAAATAAGTTGCTTAGTGCCATACATGTCGTAGGTTCATATGGAGACTATGGAGTTTATTGCATGTGTGAGGCTCACTAAGAATCGGGAGGTTTTCTTGAGTACTTTGCTTCTTGTTTATAAATTCACCTCATTGGTTCATTGCATGTGTTAGTTAAGGCTTTAACTTGTAAAATCACTTCCCTCAAATCTATCAATTCGTGTCTCCACATGTTAGTCTGTTGTTTATTTTTACTTTCATCACCTATCCATGTTTTGTTGCTTTTAGCTAAAATTGAGATTTAGTATCTTAGTAATTAATTAATCTAGAAACCCATTCCCGAGGACGATACTTTGACTCTTAAATCACTATACTAAAACTTGACCCGTATACTGCGATATTGCATTATCAATATAATTTCCACGCAATACATGCACACCCCACAATTTTCACTCCCACTAAGTATTTTAAACGGTTTTGGTATACTTTTACTTAGGCATATTCCAGCTAAAAAAATATGACCTAAGTCTACAAATATAACAATTATACTTGAATTACCTAAGTCTATTAACCTTTTAATAAACCTAGGTCTATGATTTTAATTTATTAACTTTTAATAAACGCCACTCACGAATAGTAATTTATAATCCTCTGGATTAAATTCACTCCCAAGTCGGTTCCCATGTAGGTGTGTTCCGTTACCGTCAGCTTAAGTACTCCAGCCTAGTCAAAACCTTCCTTAGACAGAGTCCATCTTTAATCATAGTTTATAAATGATTGGTTGCCTAATTCTAATCTTATTAGAACTAGATAACGTAAGGTCTAATTAATTCCAATTTTAAAACTAATTAATTAACCTTAGCTTACATGCATTTCTATGTTATAAAGTGCTTGATCATTAATCACATGAATAAACATACGTTTATAACAAATCCATCACAAATGCATAACAATTATATGTTTAATTTTTAATTAATATAATCCTTATATTAATTAAAGTTAAAACATATAATATTTGTTTCACAAATTAATATAACTCTTATATTAATTCTTATGAAACCCCAAAAACATGCCTACTATATATTATAACACTTATAACATACTTTCAATGCATGGAGCATGCTTCCTATCGTTGGATTTTAAAATCTATATGGCGTACTTTATGCATATAAAATCAGGGATTTTAATTAAAACATACATTCACAATGCATAATGAATTAAACACACTAAAGTGGACTGGTTTTGGCATCACATGCAAGCAAACAACTAAATTATTACAATAATAATCTAAAAAAAGGTTGACCTACTTCGAACACTTCGAATTTCGGCCAAACCGACTTGCAAATGTGTGAATTAGACCTTCAAAAGGTTGAATCGATGAAACGAGCCTCCAATATTGAAAAATTGGGCTCGAATAACCCAGAACCGGTCTAAAAATACTCGAACGGGGCTGAAAACGAATCGAACCGGCCTAAAAAACTTGAATCAATCAAAAAGTCAATGAACCAGTCTCTGATGTCATCAAAAGGACCGTTGACGTCACTTCTTTTTCAACAATTGAAAGTCACGCGCGCTAACCATCGTCTGTAACTTTGGAAATATGAAAAAAAAAACAGCAACTCCCTATTTTGATTTCTACTGACCTTTCGACCTTGTCTCTTCAAATTGAAGGTCTTCCCAGACTCTGATCGACTCGAAACTTTTACATACTTGTTTTCAAAAATTAATGCTCAAATATTCTTGAGCAGTTAGAAAATAAAGCACCAATTGGTGCTCAATTTAAATGCAAAATCAAGAAGAACACTTTAGACGCCAAGAAAAATGAGATTTCAAAATACACCCACCACAGGTCAAATTAAATGAAATTGAGTGACCAAAATTGCTTTGATACCAATTAAAGAGTTCATATTAAGAAAGCGGAAGCAATTTTAGATCTTGAGCACTATAAGTTGATCATTTTGCAATCTAAATACTATGCTCAAATCTGGAAAAACAGAGAGTAAGAACACATATCTTTCTAACTCAAAAGTCTCCAAATCCGTGGGCAATTTCTTGTCACAAACACTTTGTGGACCACCTCTAGTGTCTTCCCTATTATCCTCAGGCCTTGGAACAGATTGTGGAATCTTAGATTGAGAGAATTAGAAGAGAGAAGGTAGAAGGGTCTTAAAAACGTGAAAATGGTATTTCTGCAAAATTCTCTTAATCCTCTTCAATTCTTCTTCAATTAAAGCTTCATTAAACCTTGTGATGATGCCAACAAATGAATGATGAGGATTAATCAAGAAGGAGGTTCCCAATTTTGGTGAATTTGTCATTCAAAGAAGCTTATTCAACATATTGGGAATTTGGTCCATTTTAAACTCAAAAATGAATTTGAATTTTCATATAATTTTAATTCAAAATTAATATAAAATTAATTTTAAATTAATATAAAATTAATTTTAAATTAATATAAAATTAATTTTAAATTAAATTAAAATTTTAATTTAATTTAATTAAGAATTTTAATTAATTAAAAATATATATTTAATTTATATCAAATATCAAATTAAATAATTGGACCAATCCCGATTTCTTAAATCAATCGTTCAAACATGAACCCCTATTCATGTTTTAAACCGAAACAATATTTAAATCATATTTAAATATTCCCACCTCTTCTTTATCATAGCTTAATTCATAATTAATCTATGATACGTTAAGTATATCACATATAATTAACGTTTTCTCCCAAAACTGAATTTGAACAATTCAAATTCTTTTCTCTCAAATAGTTACAAGGCTTAGTCGGAGCTAGTAAGAGGAACCTAATAGACCTACAGATCATGAGCTCCAATGATACGAGACTAACCGACAAAACTCTTTAGCCTAGCTAATCAACATTCATTAACCACCGGGACACTCCACTATAGCCCAGTGGCTGCACTCTCCTCACTGTAGATATATTTTCGTCCACTCGATATAACCACGATTAGTAAGTCAATCCTTCACAGGTCGTTCGTAATTACAGTTGGGTCAAATAAATCGTTTACCACTGTAATTACTTCATGTTCCTTATGTCCCACTGATCCTCTAATGAACAATTGATTTGTGGTCCAACCAACAAATTGAATCTCTCTCGGGCCAATGAGAAGGGTGGGCCCTTTGTTCAAGACCTGAAGTCAACACTTAAGGGAACAACCTCTCTACTAATTCCTAAAGCGACGTGAATTTCATCTAGCAGAACTATGTACCCAGCTATCTACCCGGTCTTATTCCTGAAATTGGAGGCTTATTGAGTCGAAAATCTCAGACCACTCTCACCCATGCAAATCTAAGGATAATCTGAATAAACAGGAGTTCATAGCACACTCAGGATTAAGATCGAGTTACCTAGGTCATCGTATGAATATAGTCAGTTAAGACAGTAAACGAGGTTATAAAGTCTAAGTGGCTCTTTCGCGCTCCAGTCTTATGCAAACTCATTGCATAAGACGCTCCCACTCACATGTCTCCACATGAACGATTCAGGATCACATCGTTTATACTTTACAAAGTGGGTCACCCCCATAGTGTCCCCAGGATAAGGTACCCAACCCTATCCTTGTTTTATAGACCATTCTGGCTATAACTTGAAATTGATCCACTTTTATATCACACATAAAGTTCAAGTATACATCCTATAGTCAAGGGTTCTTGGTTTATTGGATTAGAGTTTCAAAATATACAATTCACTTTATTTAATAACACCTTTACTGAATAAATTTCAATAACATTTTTATTGCAAAATAGAATGTACATTAAGTTTACAAAACCACGAGTTTTAAGACATAAAACCTAACAATAAATGCTAAAGAGTTGTTGAGATCAAGAACAACAACTACAAAAGGTTGATCAATAAGAGAATTGTAACACAAGAATTCCTCAGGATTTTAAAATATGGAAATCAAAGGTTTAAACAATTAAACTTTAAAAACAAGATTACAAAGCAAATTTGGAGAAATCAACTTTGAAAGTTTCTACCCAGATGCGAAATCACAGATAAGTTTACTTCAAACTTGAAACTTTTTAATGTAATATTTAAATTCAATAATCAAATGATGCATGCCATAATTATTTTGTTATAATCTTTTGTATATTTTATAGCATCTTCATGCACACTACACATATTCTCTACATTTTTTAATTATTTAAATATTATTAGCATGATAACATCATGAAAATAACAATTTATGTGCTCTAATAGAGAATTAAAACAACAAGAATCAAAATGTTATGAAGTATCTATAGAGAAGTTTATTATGTGGAACTAGAAAGGTCTTGCAATTTCTTTTATGATATAACAAGTTACTTAAAAGAATACCACTTCATAAAATTCCATCTTTTATTTCTCACATAAATGACTGAATATATTTTATTCAACAAAATCAATATTTCATCTACATTGAATTGCCTAACTCTCAAACTAGATGATAACATCATATTGTTGGGATTTGTGCTCTAAACTTATGTAATTTTGATCAAATAAATAAAGAGTTATTTGTGTTGATGAAATTATATTCTTGCTCTATAATAAACTAAGCTCCAAGGCTATAATGTATCTTGAACATCAGTGTAGTAGAAACTATTTGGATTGTGTTCAAGAGTATAGCTGATAGCACACAAAATGTGCTATCCTTAGGCTTAATTATTGCTAGTTTTATAATGATTTTGGGACTTTTACGTGGTTAATTTATTCAATTTCAGGTTAAGAGCTTAAACGTAGCTATTGGAGACAATTTGGATCACTCGGGATCAAAACGAGGCTATTTGGAGTCAAATAGAACATCAAATGGAAGTGAAAGAATCAAACCAAGCTTTAAGACCCGAGGTGATGGCGTTGCAACGCCATATAGAGCGTTGCAACGCCGAACGTGCACCCAAGAGGCTTTGAAGGCTACAGGCGATGGCGTTGCAACGCTGCCTTTTGGCGTTGCAACGCCATCTCGATAAGAAGACGCTTATGAAGACCGTGCAGCTAGCGTTGCAACGAGGCCTTGCAGCGTCGCAACGCCAGATCGATAAGGGCGCGCGCGTTAAGGTAGCAGCGTTGCAATGCTGTCCCTAGCGTTGCAACGCTGCCGATAGTTTCCATATTTACCACGCGTTTAGGTGCAGCGTTGCTGCAACGCTGTCCCTAAGCGTTACTAGTAACGCCCCCATTGATGCCTATAAATACAACCTTATGATTCATGCAATGGGGCAATTTGGTAGAGTTTTGCCTGAAGTTCGAAATACACCTTGTAAGAAGAGAGAAAAGAGTGATTTTGGGAGCCAAAGCATTCGTGGAGGTTCGAGATCGAAGACGGGAGCTCGGAGACGAAGGACCGACATCGACACCTAAGTTTATTTCTCTTTCTTTCAATTTGTAATAGCGTTCTAAGACGTTTTCTACTTGTTTAGTTTGTTTTTCTTGTGATTTAGAGTAGCTAAACATAGTAGTTAGGATTTGAATTACTTGTTATGACTTTCTTGTGATGTATTGAAGCATGTTATGTCATTATTTTTGGCAATTCGTTCTTTACTTTTTAATTTGTTGATTTAAGTTGACTCGAGAGATAAAACTTGAATTAGAGCAAAATTGTCAAAACCCTTGGAAGTCTGGCATGAGAGTGACCTAGAAATCTTAGGGAAACACATAAAGAAGTTGCTTAATGCCATGCATGTTGTAGGTTCATATGGAGACTATGAGTTTATTGCATGTGTGAGGCTCACTAAGAATCGAGAGATTTTCTTGAGTATTTCACTTCTTGTTTATAATTTCATCTCATTGGTTCAATGCATGTGCTAGTTAGGTCTTTAACTTGTAAAATCACTTCTCCCAAATCTATCAATTTGTGTCTCCACATGTTTGTTCGTTTGTTTGTATTTACTTCAACCAACTATCCATGTTATGTTTCTTTAGCTAAAATTGAGAATTAGTACCTTAATAATTAATTAATCTAGAAACCCATTCCAGGGACGATACTTGGACTCATAAATTACTATACTAAAACTTGACCCGTACACTGCGGTATTGCAATATAATTTTACGCAACAAGTTTTTGGCGCCGTTGTCGGGGAATGACGATTATTTAGATTAATTAATATTAGGAGAAAATTTGAAATTTTAGACTAAAGCTTGTTTGTTTGTCTTTCCTTAATTGTTTTGTGTGATTGTTTGTTTCCTTATTTGTGTTATTTTAGTTTTGTGTGTTTTTGAGTCTTTGTCCCTTGTTTTTTGGTTGTGTTGCTATTGTGTAGAAGTCTTGTCTGAATTAGTAATTTTTCAAGCATGACTTTGCATGATTTTTCTCCATCATTCTATTACTCCTCTCAGGACCCTAGTTTTGTGCATCATGATTTTTCTGAATACCATGTGTCTAATTCTTACCATTCTGTACCTGACATATATGAAAATTCACATGAGGGTAGTTATTTAGGCACATGGAACCATAGTTTTTCATACCTTAACCAACCCCTTGAAAAATCTTCTCTTGTGGACCAATTGATGGAATATACCTTAGAATTGAAAATTAAAAATTTGGTTCATGATGAATTCGAAAGGTTGGATAGGTTAGAAGCTGAGGTGGTAAGACTTTGGGAAATAGTGCAGGATAGATCCCAGTATCTTAATCAATTAGTAGTTTCCCTTAAGACCTTACAGGAACAATTTCTTATCCTTACCACTCAGGAGATGCCACCTAGGAGGATTTGTTTAGATGTTAGTGAGGATAGTTTGGGGGAGACTGAGGCACACCATGATCAGGTTAATGAGGAGGACACTGGTGATACACTTAGTTCCACAGGAGAGCTCCAGGTGATAGAGTTAGAGGCTGAGAAGTCTTCTTTTATTTTATCCCCAGAAATTTCCTTTATTTTTTATAACCATTTGTCTTACACTCACGAGTCTTGCTTTGATTTCAGTTCTTTTCTTTTGATAAATAAAAATCTCAAAAATAATTTTCTGACCGGGACTGAAGAAAAGCAGGATAGCCTTTTAGACTTAGAAGGCTACATCGATTCGAGTAAGAAGGGCCCGAAGAAATATGAGCAATTTTATGTGCCCTGATAAGTCACCGTCTAGTTAAAGACGCTAAAGAAAGCGCTTCTTGGGAAGCAACCCAAGTTTTATGTGTTATGTCTTATTTTATGTTTTATTTTCTAGTTGTTGGTGTTTTTCTTTTTTTTTTTAATCTAACTTCTTTCTTTTTGTTTCTCCAGGTGTATGCCCAAAGGGATAGTTGCAGACTTGCACCCTTTTGATCCTGAGATCGAGAGGACCTATAGGAGACTCCTAAGGGAAGGAAGAGCAGAACCTCAGGAGATGGCTGATCAGGAGCTCATCAACAACCCTAAACCTATCAGGGAGTATTTCCAACCTGTGTTTAATTCTGAGCAGGCTGGAATAGTCCATGCCCCTATCAATGCTAATAACTTTAAACTGAAAATAGGGTTGATACAAATGGTTAGGGAAGGTGCTTTCAGAGGCCTAGCCACAGAAGATCCTAACTCTCATCTTCAAAATTTTTTGGAAATGTGTGGTACATTTAAAATGAATGGTATCTCTGCTGATAGTATTCGCTTACGTCTTTTTCCTTTTTCCTTGCAGGGTAGAGCCAAAGAATGGCTAGGGTCCCTTCCTCGTGGAGTATCACTTCACAGGAGGAGTTGGCCCAAGCCTTCATGACCAAATTCTTTCCACCGCAAAGCTGCAAAGTTGAGGATTGAGATAGGAACATTCAGCAAAGCAAGAGGAGAGCGATTATTTGAAGCTTTGGAAAAGGTACAAGGACATGCTTAGGAGGTGCCCACAAAGACGGCTATCAGGTGGCTCCAGTACAAGCTGTTTTATAATGGACCGGAAGGTAAGACCGGAGACCATTCTGGATGCCACTTTGTTTGAGGGCTTTCATGGCGAAAGACCGTGCGTAAGCATGTGCCCTCCCGGAGGAAGTGTCAATCGCCACTACCGGTGGCCTCTGAGAATGATGACGATCTAAGCCGATGAGCTGGATTATATCAAGCTGGGCGAGGTAACCTCTCTTAGATCTCATATGACGTCTCTCACTCATGCCTTGAATAATTTTGCAGGGATCACCACAGACATGGGATGTCCTCTCAATGCTCCCACCCAATGGAGAATCCACTATGGAGCAATTGCACTACTTGAACAATAGAAGCAACCACCATGGAGGAAATCGGACTCTAATAACCTACCAACACATTACAATCCAGTTTGAGGTATCATGAGAATTTCTCTTATGCTAACAACAAGAATGTGTTGAATCCTCCTACAGGGCATGCTTCTACATCAGAGAGGAAACCATCTCTGGAAGACACATTGCACTCCTTCATAGCTGAATCCAGAAGTCGGTCCAACCAACTGGAGAATGCAGTCACCAGTTTATCTGGTATAGTGACCAGTCATGGAGTTGCAATAAAGAATATAGAGACCCAGATTGGTCGAATGAACACATCACTACAGGCACTGCAAGCAAGGAAAGAAACACCTTGAGGGAGTACAGTCTAGCTAAAGACGTTAAACAAAGCGCTTCTTGGGAGGCAATCCAAGTTTTACTTACTTTTGTTTTATTGTCTTTAGGTTGCTTTAGTTGTTTTTGTTGTTTTTCAATTCTTAGTTAGTTGTTGTTTTACTTCGTAGGTTGTGGAGATGCCCTTCTTCGTTGAAATTCATGCTCCCATTCAGAGGAATTCCAACACACATGCTTTGGCTATCCAAGGAACTCAGAAAGATCTCCATCACCCAGGACAGTATCGTTCACTTCTACCCTTATACTTATCTCATGCTTATTTCTACAAACATTGGGGACAATGTTTAGTTTAAGTTTGGGGGTGAGATTGTGTTTATTTGTTGTGATTGTCTTGAGTATGTGCTGAATTGTTGGTTGATCTCTTACATAAGTATGAGTATGATAGCCTAGGATGAGATATAATTGAAAATCTTTGTGATTCTGCTGAAACCTGAAAGCATGACATGAATTTGAGTTAATTTAAAAAAATTTTCGTTAGTTTTTCCTGCATTATATGCACATAGCCTTTGTTCCTATAGTTTTGAAATGCTTAGAACAAAGTTATTAGGTTTAGAAGTTTGATGTCACCTCGATAGGTCTGAGAACTGATGAGAGTTAAACTGCAGGATAGGGTGAACGACAATATGAAGTGCATAATCTGTATAATATGTGCATTATGTGAAAAAGTTTATTTTTGTTGTCTGTTTGTAAAAAAAAAAAATCGTGAGGACAAAAAGAGCTACCTTCACTGTGATCAGTTAGGCCACTCATTGAGCGAGTGCTCTGGGTAAGGGTCCCTACAGTGGATGTGTGAAAGCTAGTGTCCTTGCACCAAAAAAAAAAAAAGAAGAAAATAGAAAAAAGTGGCATCAAAAGAGTGATTAAGTGCTGAGTAAAGTTGTTTATTTCTGAATGTGGAGAGGCTCAAAGATTAGTAATTAAGACCAGTGTAGGGGGAAGTTGAATGGAGAACCTAATAAAGTTGATCCGGGCTTAGTAAAAATGAAGGGAACATAGGCTAACCACACACACACGTAGGAACACTTAGGAAAAGTTTTAAATTACTTGTTGAAGTGTTATGTTTAAGTGTTTCCTGTAATTGCAAAATTTTCTCTTAAATCTTTGAGGCTTGAATCAAATGTATGTTCAAGAACAATCTAATGTTTAACTCTGTTTTTGCTCGGGACTAGCAAAAGTTTAAGTTTGGGGGTGTTTGATAGCACACAAAATGTGTTATCCTTAGGCTTAATTATTGCTAGTTTTATAATGATTTTGAGACTTTTACGTGGTTAATTTATTCAATTTCAGGTTAAGAGCTTAAACGGAGCTATTAGAGACAATTTGGATCACTCGGGATCAAAACGAGGCTATTTGGAGTCAAATAGAACATCAAATGGAAGTGAAAGAATCAAACCAAGCTTTAAGACCCGAGGTGATGGCGTTGCAACGCCATATAGAGCGTTGCAACGCCGAACGTGCAGCCAAGAGGCTTTGAAGGCTACAGGCGATGGCGTTGCAGTCCCTAGCGTTGCAACGCTGCCGATAGTTTCCATATTTACCACGCGTTTAGGGTACAGCGTTGCAACGCTGTCCCTAGCATTGCAACGCTGCCCCATTGATGCCTATAAATACAACCTTATGATTCTTGCAATGGGGAGCACAATTTGGTAGAGTTTTGCCCTAAGTTCGAAATACACCTTGTAAGAAGAGAGAAAAGAGTGATTTTGGGAGCCAAAGCATTCGTGGAGGTTCGAGATCGAAGACGGGAGCTCGGAGACGAAAGACCGGCATCGACACCTAAGTTTATTTCTCTTTCTTTCAATTTGTAATAGCGTTCTAAGATGTTTTCTACTTGTTTAGTTTGTTTTTCTTGTGATTTAGAGTAGCTAAACATAGTAGTTAGGATTTGAATTACTTGTTATGACTTTCTTGTGATGTATTGAAGCATGTTATGTCGTTATTTTTGGCAATTCGTTCTTTACTTTTTAATTTGTTGATTTAAGTGGACTCGAGAGATAAAGCTTGAATTAGAGCAAAATTGTCAAAACCCTTGGAAGTCTGGCATGAGAGTGACCTAGAAATCTTAGGGAAACACATAAAGAAGTTGCTTAATGCCATGCATGTTGTAGGTTCATATGGAGACTATGAGTTTATTGCATGTGTGAGGCTCACTAAGAATCGAGAGATTTTCTTGAGTATTTCACTTCTTGTTTATAATTTCATCTCATTGGTTCAATGCATGTGCTAGTTAGGTCTTTAACTTGTAAAATCACTTCTCCCAAATCTATCAATCTGTGTCTCCACATGTTTGTTCGTTTGTTTGTATTTACTTCAACCAACTATCCATGTTATGTTTCTTTAGCTAAAATTGAGAATTAGTACCTTAATAATTAATTAATCTAGAAACCCATTCCCGAAGACGATACTTGGACTCATAAATCACTATACTAAAACTTGACCCGTACACTGCGGTATTGCAATATAATTTTACGCAACAATAGCCTAAAAGGGTCTATGGTATTAGAATAAGGATGGAAACCCTATTCTGGTAACACCATGGATGCAACCCACTTTGTAATTAGTACAAATGAGGTAATCCAACTCATTCATGTGGTTGACATGCGAGTGGGGGCATCCTATATGAAGAGTTCATACAAGACCGGACTGCAAATTATTAAGTCTAACCAGAATAACGCCATTAACAAGATAAGACTGATAATTTATAGATGGTGATTAGTGACTCGACCTGAATCCTGAGCAAGTTAAGAACTCCCGCTTATAGGGGTTTGTCCTTAGACTAGTATGGGTGAGAGTGACTGTATGGCCAGACTCAATAAGCCTACCTTCTCGGGACGAAACTTCGTAGTAGTGGAAACTTAACTATGCAAGATGGAATTCACTCATTCCTACACTAAGGAATTAGATAGGTTGTTTCCTTAAGAACTGACTCCAGGTCTTGAACAACGGGACCCCACCCTCTATGAGGGTATGAGTCTATGGTAGGACCATAGACTGTTTGTTCATTAGAGAATCAGTGGTGCTTAAGGAACTAAGAGGTAATCACAGGGGTAAAATGGTAATTTCACCCAACCATGATTACGAACAACCTGTGAAGGGTCGACTCATGGGTAATGATTATATCAGTGGACACAATATAATCTACAGTGAGGAGAGTGCAACTAGAAGTCTATAGTGGAGTGATTTGTAGTTAATGAATATTGATTAACTGGATTGATGCGAAAATATCGAGTGCCTTAAACTAATTCAAATTAGAATGAGACTCCGACACTTCTACGACGTGCATGTATACACGGTCGAGAGTAACAAGTGATAAGTTGAAGTATCGATCCCACGAGGACTAGCTAGGCCTAAATGCAGTGTCCTAGCAAATTTTCCTTATTTTAGTGTAATGAATGAGTGTGCAAATTACTATTGTAAATAAATAAATTAATAAGAAAGATAAGACACGACACAAGAAAAATAACTAAATTTAAATGCGGGGAGAGGAGAATGCAAACAAGAGGGCAGATGCAAGAGATGAGATTTGTAATGAAACTAGGCTCGAGTTTGGTTAGAGTTCTAATGTTCAATTAGAATAAATTTTGAGTGATGCCTTGAATTTACCTACACATGCATTCAAATGATTCTTTCCAAAATCACTAAGTTTTAAAACCTACAATTTTCCAATTGTGATCTAAATTATGCCCATGATTTTAGGTTCTAGGTGGGTTAATTATCCCTAATCAACTCAATAATCCTAGAATGAAATTTTAGTTTTCTAATTCATTACCTTTCCCAAGTTTATGAATTATAGAGAAGTTTAAAAAGCCAATTTTAATTCTCATGAAACGTTAAATTCAATAAAATTTCATAAATTCAATCAATGGCATCAACCATAAACTTAATCCAAAATTACATTAAAACAACCTAACCCTTGCCTAAGAAAATTTAGTTCAGGTAAATCAACTCACAAATCTCTAATTTATGCATGTTTGTGTTGTTTAATAAATTCAAATACGTGTTGTAAAAGTATCACAAAACAACCCAAATTAAGCCCAAAAACAGTCATGAATTTCGCCTAAAACAGTGAGTAAAAAGAGCACAATAAACGATCAAAATTGGAGTAACAACAAGCCTAAATAATTAGGGAATAGGAGCAATTTACACGAGGCAATTGACATGTGTTTTGCTTCAGCAAAACGCCAAGATCTCACCGAAGGCAGCAGGCAATAACAGCAGGTTTAAGTGTTCTTTAGGTTCGGCCCGATAACAATATCTGATGAACTGGAGCTCTGAACGATAATCCAACCGTTAAAAACGACGCTCTATGAGTTCTCAACAAGTGGAAAGAATTTCAACACAATCCAACGGTTCAAACTCCAGCAACGACAACTTTGTGAGTGTCGTCTGTGAAAAACCGAACTGCAGTGGACGCCCAATGTGACAGTGATATCTGACACAGAGAAGCTACAAACGACAATCCAACCGTTCCAAATGGAGCTCTATGAGTCCTTAATAGGCTGACAAAATTGTAGCAAAATCCAACGGCTGGATAGCAGGAAACCACAAACTTCGTGAACGACGTCTGTGAAAACTGAACTGCACTGATGCTCTCGATTTTGATTCAGCAAAGATGGGCAAATCACAACAGGTGGACAAACCCCCTACTCACGACTTTGCTTCAGCAAAGGTAGGTTGATTCCAGCAGATGACCAACCCTCTACTCCACGGTTTGCTTCAGCAATGCCTCCCTCTCGTGATTTCTTCTTCTCTCACCCAATTGCTTCAGCAAATAACAGCCTACCTCCAAGCACAGCTACACTTTGCTTCAGCAAAAGGACTCCTTCTCGAATGTGTGCAGCAACGTTTGCTTCAGCAAAGGGCTATCGATTTTTTTCCTTCCAATGCACGCCCTTTGCTTC
This sequence comes from Trichosanthes cucumerina, assembly GCA_036507285.1. NCBI lineage: Eukaryota > Viridiplantae > Streptophyta > Magnoliopsida > Cucurbitales > Cucurbitaceae > Trichosanthes > Trichosanthes cucumerina. Next base: position 56,599,339 of record CM071838.1, read on the forward strand.
ATCAATCTCACGAGTTCTTTTTCTCCCTCTCGATCTCTTCCTCTTGTCACAACTCCAACTCCACTTTCACACTTGTAAACTCTAGCCTCCTTATACAAGATGGTGTTGCCCTAACTCCACAAATTACAAAAATGCCCTTAAGGGTAAAAAGACCATTTTACCATTCGGGTAAAATTTCTAAAATGCCCTTAGGGACTCTTGTAATTTTTAAACATCTCCTGCACACAGAAAAATCCCAAATAAATTTATGATGTCAATTATAAATCAAACTAAATACGCAAGGATTTTTGGAGTTAAGAAAAATCTCAAATTTCGGTCTTTGATTAACCGTTAGCTTATTTTCCTAAATTTCTCAAATTAAAGCACAAAAACATCAAAATTAATTCTTTTTTCACCTAATGCTTAAATTCAAGATTTTAAAGCTAACACACATAATTTAGGGATAAAATAACATGAGGATCACTAAATTAAATGCAATTCAAGTGGATTAAACACTAAAATTCTAGTAAAATAACTTCCTTATGGTGAGTTATCATGGATCAAAGAGTTTGATCAGTTAATCTCACATCATTGGAGCTCATGAACTGTAGGTCCATTAGGTCCCTCCGTTGGCTCAACTTGGTAATACTGAGGGTATAAAGTTAGAAATGAAATTAAAGTGTTCAAATTCATATATGAGGTGTAATATCAATTATATGTGATATAATTGATATTATATATGGTTTTAATGTGAATTAGATTCATATATAAACTATATACTAATGAGAGAATGAAGGAGGAATAGGATGGTAATTTTCATCCTATTCCCCTATAAATAGTTGCATGAGATGCAACTTTGAAGGTGTACAACTAAATCTTTGTAAACCCTAGATTGTCATACAATAGTGTTGTTGGAAAAGTTCCAAAACATACCTTCTCTCAAAACCCCACATCTCATCCTAAAAGAAACCCAGATTTCTCCCTCACCGAGAGAACAACGGAGAAGATCCGGTGGTGGTGTAATCATTCGTTCGAGTTCGAGTTGCTGAGATCGTGATCGTGGGAGAATGAGCACTTGAAGAAAAAGTTCTTCAAAGGTAATTACTTGCTATCAAATATCTTATAGTATGCTTAATCTTGTTAGATTTGTTCTTGATTGTAATTCATGAAACGAAATTAAGAACACGCGATCTTCAATCGCTTCCGTTGCGGGATTCGATCCCTTCAATTGGTATCAGAGACAATTGTGTTCTTAATTTTGTTCTGGATTTATCAAGAACAAAGGTGAGATTTACTGTTTTTCATGTGATGAATGAACGGTTTGCAAATTAGATGGTTTCAATTTTGGCACTTAGATTTACATAATTTCGTTGAATTATTCAATGTAAAGGCCTATTGTTTTGGGCATTATGTTATGTAAATCGAGTCTGTAAGTCCGTGTCGATCGAGGCAAAGTGGTTGCTGAGAAGAACGGAGCAAAAACGAGCAAGAAAATGAAGTGGAATTGTTGTTCTGTGAATGGCGTTGCAACGCCACTACGGCAGGCGCACGACTGACTGACAGCGTTGCAACGCTATCCTCGGCGTTGCAACGCTGAGGTGTGCGGAGGCATGCTTCAATGGGCGGAAGAGGACAAGTTGCAGCGTTGCAACGCTAGTATCAACGTTGCAACGCCATAGACGTTTCACGGAAAGGAGCAATGGGCAGAAACGTTTTTATTTATATATAATAAATATAAAAGTTTTATATTTAATTATATTTAATTATATTAATTTTAATTAATATAATTAGATTATATTAATTAAAATTATTTTTAGGGTTCTAAAATTGGTCTAATTTTGCTATTTAAATTATGCAATTGTTGTATAATTATGACCATGCATAATGTATGCTTTTAATTTAGATATCCCGCCTTAGGTTAAGCATTTTCATGCATCATTTATAATATAAAGTGTTATATTATATAGTTTGCATAAATAATTATTATAAAGTGTTATATTAATTTGTGGACAACATTGACATGCATTATAATTCATGAGATGATTATGCTATGTATGTTTTATTATTCATGAGATGAATGATCAAGCACTATAAAATAGTATGCATGTCACCTAAGGTTAATTATTAGTTTTAAAATGTTTAGAACTTGGAATTAATAGACCTTAGATTATCTAGTTCTAATTAGATTAGAATTAGGAATCAAATAATTTATAAACAATGATTAAAAGAGGAACTCTGTCTAAGGAAAGTTCTGTCTAGGCTGGGGTATTTAAGTTTGACTTTAAACTAACACCCCACCGGAACCGACACGGGGTGAATTTTAATCAGAGAGTTTATAAATTATAGTAGCGTCAGCGAGTTTATTAAAGGGTTAATAAACTAGAAATCCTAGGCTTAATATATAGAGTTATATTAGCAAACTTAGGATAAAGTCAATATAAGAGTTATATTGATTATCAATATTAGAGTTATATTGATAAGTTTAGGTAAGACAATTAGCCGGGTTTTCAGCCTAAGTAAATTTCCTATAGACTTAAAGTATCCAGTGGGAGGAAAATTGTATATGATACATATTTTTCCACCTACGTATCTCCGGGAAGTTCACACCGTGAGACTTATACATGGCCTCGTGGCGCAAATGGGAGCGTCCCCCTTCGGATTGTGTTTGTATGAGTCAATATCAAGGTGAATGCAGAGGGTACTTATAGTGAGTGGGAGCAGATTTAGTGAAAACAAAACCTATGGTCTCTTCAATCGGTTTACACCATAAGATCACTATAGTCAGCCTGCTAGTTTGGCCTGGACCAGACAATCCCTTCGGAGGGCTTGATCATAGGGGATCAAACACAGTGGACACCTGAAAGGGATAAAGATTTTCTTAGTCTGTTTTTCAATCTAGTCCTCCCTTCGACGGATTTTATTGGATGAGGACTCTGGGGTCTAAAGACAGAGGGTTACACTCACAAGGTACATAAGAGGTTTATGTATCCTGACCGAATAATGGTAATTAAAGCCTATAGGAATAAGAGTTATTCTGGCATTAGGTTTTGTTCAAGAGTGTCTTGATCCAGAGGAGGAGTGTTTTGATTACCCTTCGGTGACATACATTCTAAACCTTTGGAGTATCATTGCAAATTATAAAGTGCCTAGGAATCATTTAATAATTAACTCAAACATGATTGGATTAGATAACTATAGCAAGAAACTTATACAAGTTTTGTTTTGTAAATTTTCAGCAAAATGTCTAGCTCTATAATTTCCTATTGGGTGCGAAAAAGTTAACCGAAGAGAATATGATGACGTGGAAAAACAAACTCAACACTATATTGGTAGTGGATGATCTGAAGTTTGTGCTAACGAGGAGTCCTCTCGTGTCGTCGCTCTCGACTTCACGAAATGTTCGTGATGCATATGATTGATGGATCAAAGCCAATGATAAGGCCAAGGTCTATATGGTGGCAAGTATGTCTTACATATTAGCCAAGAAGCACGAGGGCATGATGACGGCTAAGTAAATCATGGATTCAGTGCAGGGTATGTTTGGACAACAGTCTACGCAGGCTCGACACAATGCTCTCAAGTATATATTAAACTCGAGGATGCCAGAGGGTTCATCTGTTCGGGACCATGTCCTGGATATGATCGTACACTTTAATATCGCGGAGTCGAATGCTACTTCCATCGATGAATCCAGCCAGGCCAACTTCATTTTGGAAACCCTTCCAGATAGTTTCCTATAGTTTAGAAGTAATGTTGTTATGAACAAGCTTACTTTTAATCTTACCTCCCTTCTGAATGAACTCCAGACCTTTCAATCTCTGATGAAAATTAAAGGATCGAAAGGTGAGGCAAATATTGCCAGTAGGAGTTATCATAGAGGTTCAACCTCTAGATCAAAAATAGTGGCTTCTTCTTCTTTTAACCTAAAAGGAAAGAAGAAGAACATGAAGAAGGTTGGTAAAGGGAAACGAGCTGACAAAGTTGCCGCCCAGAAGGGCAAGAAGGTCAAAGAAGTTGCAGACAAATGAAAGTGTTTCCACTGCAATGAAGACGGGCATTGGAAACGGAATTGTCCAAAGTTCATTGCAGAAAAGAAGAAGGAAGGTAAATATGATTTACTTTGCTTAGAAGCTTGTTTAGTGGATAATGATAAAACTGCTTGGATACTTGATTCAGGCGCCACTAATCATGTTTGCTCTTCTTTCGTGAAATTGATTCTGGCAGCAAAGACTACAAAAGGAGAGATAACACTCCGGGTTGGAAATGGAGAAGTCGTCTCAGCTGTAGCAATAGACACGACGAAGCTTAATTTTGGCAAAAATATATGTTGTTAGACAATATATTAGTGATACCAGGGTTTACTAGAAACCTTATTACAATTTCTTGCCTTATAGAACAATGTATTTCTGTTTCTTTCTCTTTGAATAAAGTGTTTATTTTGAAGAAAGGTGTTGAAATATGTTCAGCTTCATTAGAAAATGGGTTGTACGTTTTAAGGCCTAATTCAGTCAAAATGGTTTTGAACACTGAATTATTTAAAACTGCAAACACACAAACTAAGAAACGTAAAATTTTTTCTAAAGAAAATGCTCATCTTTGGTCTCTTAGATTGGGTCACATTAACCTCAATAGGATTGAGAGATTGGTAAAGAATGGACTTCTAAATGAGTTAGAAGAAAATAATTTACTCAGATGTGAATCCCGCTAGAAGGCAAAATGACTAAAAGACCTTTTAGTGGAAAAGGTTATAGAGCCAAAGAACTTCTTGAGCTTATACATTGGCACCTTTGTGGTCCGAAGTAGTGTTAAAGCGAGAGGAGGTTATGAATATTTCATCTCTTTTATAGATGATTATTCTAGATTTGGGCATATTTACCTAATACAGCATAAGTCTGAAGCACTTGAAAAATTCAAGGAATTCAAGGCTGAAGTTGAAAATCAATTAGGTAAAACAATTAAAAATCTTCGATCAGATCGAGGTGGTGAGTACATGGATTTAAAATTACAAAACTATATGATAGAACATGGAATTACATCCCAACTCTCGGCTCCCGGTTCACCACAACAAAACGGTGTATCGGAAGGGAGAAATAGAACCTTGTTGGACATGGTTCGATCAATGATGAGTTATGCTCATCTCCCTAATTCTTTTTGGGGTTAAGCAGTAGAGACTGCGAGATACATTTTGAACAATGTACCATCAAAAAGTGTTTCTGAAACACTTTTTGAATTCTGAAAAGGACGTAAAGGTAGTTTATGTCGTTTCAGAATTTGGGGTCGTCCAGCACATGTGCTTGTGACAAATCCAAAGAAGTTGGATTCACGTTCAAAATTGTGCCTATTCGTAGGCTACCCAAAAGAAACAAGAGGTGGTTTTTTCTATGGTCCTAAGTAAGATAAGGTTTTTGTGTCGACAAATGCCACTTTCTTAGAGGAGGACCACATAAGGGACCACAAACCAAGAAGTAAAATTGTGTTAAGTGAGTTAGACGGAACAATAACAAAGGTTGCTAATAAAACAAGTACGTCAACAAAAGTTGTTGATACTGGCTTGTCTAGTCTATAGAGTCCATCTCAAGAGTTGAGTATGCCTCGACGTAGTGGGAGGGTTATAACAAAATCTGACCGTTACATGGGTTTATCTGAAACCCAAGTTGTTATACCAGATGACGACTGCGAGGATCCATCGACTTATAATCAAGCGATGGTTGACAAAGACAAAGACAAATGGGTCATATCCATGAACCAAGAAATGGAGTCTATATACTTCAATACTGTTTGGGATCTCGTAGATAAACCTGATGGGGTAAAACCTATAGGTTGTAAGTGGATCTATAAAAGAAAGCGTGGTGTAGATGGGAAGGTGCAAACCTTTAAACCTAGACTAGTAGCAAAGAGTTATACCCAGGTTGAAGGGGTTGACTATGAGGAAACCTTTTCACCTGTTGCTATGGTAAAATCTATCTGTATCCTACTTGCCATTGCCGCATATTATGACTATGAGGTATGGCAAATGGATGTTAAGGCAGTCTTTTTGAATGACAATCTTGACGAGAACATCTACATGGACCAACCCAAAGGGTTCATTGAACCAGGATAAGAGCAAAAGGTTTGCATGCTTAAAACGTCCATCTATGGACTGAAACAAACCTCTAGGTCCTGGAATATAAGATTTGATGAGGCAATCAAATCTTTTGGTTTTTACTAGAATGATGATGAACCTTGTGTCTACAAGAAAATCATCAATAGTTCTGTCGCATTCCTAGTTCTATATGTGGATGATATCCTACTCATTGGGAATGATGTAAGATATGTTACTAACATTAAGAATTGGCTAGTTACGCAATTCCAAATGAAAGATTTGGGTGAAGCACAATTTGTTCTTGGGATCAAGATTGTCCGGAACCGCAAGAATAAAACACTAGCCTTGTCTCAAACATCTTATATAGACAAAGTGTTGTCGAGGTTTAAGAGGCAAGACTCCAAAAAGGGCTTATTGCTTTTCAGATATGGAGTTCATTTGTCTAAGGAACAATGTCCTAAGACACCTCAAGGAGTTGAGGATATGAGACGGATTCCTTATGCATCAGCTGTTGGGAGCCTAATGTACGCCATGTTGTGTACTAGGCCAGACATCTATTTTGCAGTTGGAATGGTCAGTAGGTATCAATCCAATCCAGGACCTGAACACTGGACAACGGTTAAAACAATCCTTAAGTATCTACGGAGAACAAGGAACTACATGCTTGTGTATGGGACTAAGGATTTGATCCTTACAGGATACACGGATTCTGACTTTCAAACTGATAAAGATTCTCGGAAATCTACAGCAGGGTCAGTATTTACTCTTAAAGGAGGAGTTGTAGTATGGCGAAGCGTCAAGTAAGGATGCATCGCTGATTCAACCATGGAGGTCGAATATGTAGCAGCTTGTGAAGCAGCTAAAGAGGCCGTTTGGTTAAGGAAATTCATGCTAAATTTGGAAGTTGTTCCAAAAATGAGTTTGCCCATCACGCTGTATTGTGATAACAGTGGTGTCGTGGCAAATTCAAGGGAACCTCGAAGTCACAAGAGGGAAAAGCATATTGAGCAAAAATATCATCTCATCCGGGAGATCGTGCATCGAGGAGACGTGACCATCACGAAGATAACCTCAGAGCACAACATTGCTGATCCGTTTACAAAGGCTCTTACGGCTAAAATTTTTTAGAGTCACCTAGAAGGTCTACGTTTACAAGTCTTCCCTCACTAGGGCAAGTGGGAGTATATTGTACAAAGGGTTTAAATGTCCTAGTTTATTGTATTTACATTATTGTAATGTTTTTAATACTCCGCAAGCTTTAGGTCAAGTGGGAGATTGTTGGGATTTGTGCCCTAAACTTATGTAATTTTGATCAAATAAATAAAGAGTTATTTCTGTTGTTGAAATTATATTCTTGCCCTATAAATCCAATAAACTAAGCTCCAAGGCTATAATGTATCTTGAACATCAGTGTAGTAGACACTATTTGGATTGTGTTCAAGAGTATAGCCTAAAAGGGTCTATGGTATAAGAATAAGGTTGGAAACCCTATTCTGGTAACACCATGGATGCGACCCATTTTGTAATTAGTACAAATGAGGTAATCCAGCTCATTCATGTGGTTGACATGCGAGTGGGGGCAACCTGTATGAAGAGTTCATACAAGACCGAACTGCAAATTATTAAGTTTAACCGTAATAACGCCATGTAATGTGATAAGACTGATAATTTATAGATGGTCATTCTTGACTCGACACAATCCTGAGCAAGTTAAGAACTCCTGCTTATAGGGGTTTGTCCTTAGAGCAGTATGGGGGAGAGTAGCCTGTAGCCGAGTCAATAAGCCTACCTTCTCAGGGACAGAAGCTCGTAGGTTGCTGGGGACCTAACTATGCAAGATGGAATTCACTCATTCCTACACTAAGGAATTAGATAGGTTGTTCCCTTAAAAACTGAGTCCAGGTCTTGAACAACGGGGCCCTGCCCTCTATGAGGGTATGAGTCTATGGTAGGATCATAGACTTATTGTTCATTAGAGGATCAGCGGTGCTTAAGGAACTAAGAGGTAATCACAGGGGTAAAACGGTAATTTGACCCAGTCGTGATTAGGAACAACCTGTGAAGGGTCGACTCATGGGTAATGATTATATTAGTGGACACAATATAATCTACAGTGAGAAGAGTGCAACTACAAGTCTATAGTGGAGTGACTTGTAGTTAATGAATATTGATTAACTGGATCAAAGAGTTTGATCAGTTAATCTCACATCATTGGAGCTCATGAACTGTAGGTCCATTAGGTCCCTCCATTGGCTCAACATGGTAATACTGAGGGTATAAAGTTAGGAATGAAATTAAAGTGTTCAAATTCATATATGAGGTGTTATATCAGTTATATGTGATATAATTGATATAATATATGGTTTTAATGTGAATTAGATTCATATATAAACTATATACTATTGAGAGAATGAAGGAGGGATAAGATGGTAATTTTCATCCTATTCCCTTATAAATAGTTGCATGAGATGCAACTTTGAAGGTGTAAAACTAAATCTTTTGTAAACCCTAGATTGTCATACAATAGTGTTGTTGGAAAAGTTCCAAAACATACATTCTCTCAAAACCCCACATCTCATCCTAAAAGGAACCCAGATTCCTCCCTCACCTAGAGAACAACGGAAAAGATCCTGTGGTGGTGTCATCATTCGTTCGGGTTCGAGTTGCTGAGATCGTGATCGTGGGAGAAGGAGCACTTGAAGAAAGAGTTCTTCAAAGGTAATTACTTGTTATCAAATATCTTATAGTATGCTTAATCTTGTTAGATTTGTTCTTGATTGTAATGCATGAAACGAAATTAAGAACACGCGATCTTCAATCGCTTCCACTGCGGGATTCGATCCCTTCACATATATAATATGAGAAAATATCATATTCATGAAAATTATATTTCCAATGCAAAATAATTGATGAAGAATTCCAGATCTCATCTATAAAAAATGTACTTATGCAAGCAAGAAGCTACAAATACCACAAGATGATTAACAGGTTGTTTGGGGCACAACTTTGGAATCAAAATCCTGAGAATCAGAAGTATAGGGGGTTTGTTCTGAGGGGTTCTGAAGCTTTGGAATCAAGAAGCAGTGTTTGGGTTGTAGTGTTCTGAAGTCTAGGCTTCAAAAATCTGTGTTTAGGGTGCAGTATTCCAAAGCCTAGGAATCAAAAAGCTGTATTTGGGGTATAGTGTTCTGAACTCTGGGTTTGGTATAGCTTGTTACACTTTTCTTCCTTCTCTGACTTGAGCATTGGAGCCGATGTGGCAAGTGCGATACCGGTGCCCTGGTTTTCCCTAGTCTTGCAAGCCACATTCTTCTCCCCTAAATACAAATTCACTATGGTTGTCATGTGGAGATCAGGAATGTTCTCCTATCCAAAATTTAGCAATAATAGAAACTTTTATGGATTTCTTTATTGTTTGATTAGAATTAATTCTTGTCATTAATTTGAGAACTTGTTTGAAAATATTTTTTAACACCCTTTCTTTGTACTTTATTGTTTGAGTTATACTCTTACAATTGGTACTCATTTTTTTTTTAAAATAGTGTTTCAATATTTTACGAACTTTAATATCTATTCCTTGATTAAAGTATTATTTTGATGATTTAATTAATGTTATTATGAGTCATGAAAAAGAGCCATCAAATCTCTTTTAATAGAGAAAGTGCTTTAATTTACTTATCTTTTCTTAAATTTTATTGGTTGTGAAATTAAATTTAAGTTTGTCCTTAAATGAAATGCGTTTTGTTTGTATTGATTATGGACATGTTTCATTTATTGAAACTTTTTTTTATGAACAAAATTACTTTGATTATGGTTGTTATGTAATATCTTATTTTGTCTCTCATATTCATATTTTGTTAATTTTCTAGCGTATAACATATATCTGTGTATGAAATAAATTCGATATTATGTATAAATTCCATGAGTTGATTATATTTATTGATTTGATCATCATCAATTGATATGTGATGTGAAATTCTTTAGGTTAAATGTTTAAATATTTTTTTATCCTATTTTTTAATTGGTATCTCTATTGCCTAATTGTTTGTTTTTTTTTTATATGATTTCTTATGTGTTAATAACTACCTTGAATTGCTTGTTATGTTATGGATGTTTGAATCAATGAAAACTTCATGTTATTGAAGTTTGAAATATTCTTGTTAATAACTAATTTTATAAGTTGTGATTTGTGATATTGTTTTAATATTTAATATTTGTTTGGTTATTGTGTATTTTTAATATATTTGTAAGTATGTTGTTCAATGATAATTATTTGTGTATGTTGGTTGTTCTTTCGAAAAGAGTGTGTTTAATTTATGCTTGAGAAGATTTTTTTAATTCTATTTCATAGTGTAGAGTATATTTGTAGAAATAATTTATATTTTTTAATTACCTTTAGTATTTGTCCCAAATTTCGTATAAATCCTATTTGAGATACTACCATGCTTATATTCATTTGATAATATTCTCCTTATGTGTTATCTAATATGTTCATGTTATTTTGCTATTATTTGATATCAATATTTGATTTTCACTGTTTGATGTGTATTTTCTAACATTTAATATTTTTGTATCTCATGTTTGAATTTTTCTTGGATTTGATAAATTGATTGCTTTGGGATTAATTTACTTAGTGTATTTTTTATAGGTATGGAAATTTTAGTGCATATTATTGAGTATTAAATTGCTCTCTTACAATATTATTTGTTCTATATTATAATATTCTTGAATGAATATTTTATTAAAAAATATTAATGATTTGTTTGAGATAGAGATTCAACTATCAGGATTTTTCTAAAATTAATATTTTGTGCAAAGTATTATTCTTGGACGAATTTCACTTGAATAATTATCTCCTTCGTATTTATTGATCATTGCTTATAAGAAGGAGAATATGCATTTTTTTAGCGGTATTTATACCATTTATATGTAGATTTGATGATATTGATTCTCCAAATTGCTTTATTGGAATGTAACCCTCCTATGCTTATTATATATATAATTTTTAGGGAAGTTATAGTTTTTTTAGTACTTATTTATTTGTTTATTATTATATGATTCACATGTTTAGGGGATGTCATTGATTGTTCTGACACACTATTATTACTTTGAAATTGATGTTATAAGTTTTCATGCTTTTATTGATTCCATTATGTTAGTAAGTTTATTATATTTTTGGATTATTTTTGTTCAAAATGATTGAATTCATTTATTAGGGGAGCTTAAATAAACTTATTATTCCTAATTAGTTGATTACTGTTCTGAATGAGAGATTTATCTATTAATTACTATTTTGAGGGAGAGCTTATGCCTTTAATCTTGATTATTATTATCTTTTGATGTCAATTAAAGGGGGAGAACTTGTTAGAAAAATGTATGTAATGTTCCGTGATTAAATGTGTGTTAACTTATTGAATTGTTTCAATATTATTGTTTACATTTTATTTTGAGAATATTTTTCTTGAGTTGTTTGTCATCATAAAAATGGAGAGATTATTAGCTTTACGAGCTTCAATCATACGACTATATGTTTTGATGATAAAAAATATTTAAATTACTAATGATTTTAGTATTTTAAAGTATTTATAGTCTCGAGCTCGAAGAGACGATTCCAACGCATTTTGAATCACTCAAATCAAACTTCAAACGAGAAAGTTATGATCAAAAGAATATTGAGAAAAACTGTTATTTTGCATAGACGCATACAAATAATATTGCGACATGTAACTCAATTTTTTTAATCATTGCAACCCTCTTAAATCATTTTCATACATGAATTTACCACTTTCTTCTCCATTAAATCTCCACCTTTCATCCATCTTAACCTATATCTAATGACTCAAACTTATTCCATACAATCTTATTTAAACATTTTTTACCCTCTCTTTTTCAATATATCTTCTATCCTAATTGTTGGGGTCTATGCCCTAAACTCGTGTAGTTTGTAATATTTGATGAATATAAAAAAAAGTTATTTTTCATCAAACCTTGTATCTCGCCTTCCAAACTTAATCCAATAATCTAAGCTCCAGGGTCATACATATTTATGAGATCTTGAACAGTGTGTAGTGGACACAAAAGTAGGATCACGTTAAGGTTAATGACCCGAATGGTCTATAGTATATGGATATGGTTGGGAATCTCATCTGGTAACACTGTGGATGCGACTCAATTTGTATTTGATGCAAACGAGGTGATCTAACTCGTTCATGTAGTTGACATGCGGTGGGGGCATCCTGTGCAATGAGATAGTACAAGACCGAACTGTGAATTATTAGACTAACTGATGTAACACCGTTAACAGTTTAGGACTAACAAATTCGTAGATGACCATTAGTGATTCGACCTTAATCCTGAGTGAGTTACGGACTCCTGTCTACGGGGGGTTGTCCTTATACTAGTCAGGGGCAGAACCACATGGGTAGCTGGGAACTTAACTTCGCAAGAAGGAATTCAATCATTCCCGAACTAGGGAAACTAGAGAGGTTGTTCCCTTAAGGGTTGACTCTAGGGCTTAAACAACGTGGCCCCACCCTCTCACTGGTCTGAGAGGGACGTTGTTTATGGTAGGACCGTAAGCAAGTTATTCATTAGAGGAGTAATGGTACTTAAGGTGCTAGAGGTAGGCATAGGGGTAAATTGTAATTTGACCCAGCTGTGACCCAACTGTGACTACGAACAATCTGTGAAGGGTTGACTCATGGGCATTGGTTATATCAATGGACACAACTTGTCCTACAGTGAGAAGAGTGCAACTACAGGTCTATAGTGGAGTGACCCCGTAGTTAATGAATGTTGATTAACAGGATCAAAGAGTTTGATCAGTTAATCTCGGATCATTGGAGCTCATGATCTGTAGGTCCATTAGGTCCCTCGGTTGGCTCAATTATGGAATTAATGAGGGTATAAAGTTTGGAGTGAATTTGAAGTGTTCAAATTCACATAAAGGGTATTTATGTAAATTATACGAGATATAATTGATATAATATATAGTTTGATGTGAATGAGATTCATATTAAACTATACTATAGCCTAATTATGAAATTAAGGCATAGTTGGAGAAATTAATTTGACAGATGTGTAAAATTGAATGTGATTCAATTTAATACCACATTATGCAAATGTTATTTGCATAATGAGGAGTTTGGTACCTTATATTATACAAATATGATTTGTATAATATAAGGTTATACAATTAGTGGGCTAAATGGGTGGAGAAATTGCCTCCACCCTCATGAAGGGAATGGGAGTCCCAGCGCATCGGAAGACGATCGAATTTTCGTGGTGTTGTTGTGCAACTCAATTTCGTTAAAACTAACTATCACATAGAATAGGCTAAACATGCAACTCTAGAAAGAAAACAGCAAGTAGAAAGTAGTACTTACTTGTTAAAGATCGTCTTCAAGATTCCTTTCTTTGTTCACGAACTCTTCGTGTTCTCCTCGTTCTCAACGATCTCGTACTCTTCGCACGAACACCGATCGAACACCTCCACAAGGTTACTCGGTTGTTCTTCTTTAGGAAAAAGGAAGATTGTGAGATCCTTCTTTTTGGTTTGGGAGGAGAAGATTTTGAGAGAATTTGAGGGAGAAGACAATGCTTCTTTTGGTGAGAAATCCAAAAAATGAGCATAAGATTAAAGAACCCTTCTTGCAAAGGGGTTTATATAATGGTGATAGGTGGAGTTGAATTCTCCACCTATTTACCATTTTACCACAACCATAGGTTATGCAAATCATATTTGCATAATTGTGGATTTTTAAATTGAATCACATCCAATTTAATATCTCTCAATCTAATTTCTCCAAATTAGCCCTAATTCAACAATTAGGCTAACCTATAGTTTATTATGAATCTCATTCACATTAAACTATATAATATATCATTCATATCTCATATAAATGACATAAATGCCCTTTAGTGAACTTGAACACTTCAAATTCACACCAAAATAGTAAACCTTCTTTTAATCCAGTTTGAGCCAACCAAGGGACCTTATGGACCTACAGTGACGAGCTCCAATGATCCGAGATTAACCTATCAGACTCTTTGACCCGGTTAATTAACATTCATTAGCTACGGTAACACTCCACTAAAGCCCGTAGCTACACTCCCGTCAGTGTAAGACAAGATATGTCCACTGATATAACCAATACCCATGAGTCGACCCTTCACAAGTTGTTCGTAGACACCGTTGGGTCAAATTACCGTTTTACCCCTGTGTCTACTTCTTGCTCCTTAAGTCCCCACTGCTCCTCTAATGAACAACAACGTTGTAATGGTCCAACCATACACAACAACTCTCTCGTGCCAGTGGGAGGGTGGGTGCCCGTTGTCCAAGCCCTGGAGACAACAGTTAAGGGAACAACCCTTCTAGTTTCCGTAAAGGTGAGAACGAGTGAATTCCATCTCGCGTAGTTAAGTTCCCAGCTCCCTACTTGGTCCTGTCCCTGTGAAGATAGGCATATTGGGCGAGTAACTGTGACCACCCTCACCCGTACTAGTTAAAGGGCAGACTCTCGCAGACAGGAGTCCGTAACCCGCTCAGGATTCAGGTCGAGTCACTAATGGTCATCTACGAAGTTATTAGTCCATACTGTTAACGGTTTTACATCAGTAGGTCTAATAATTCACGGTCCGGTCTTGTACAATCGCATTGTACAGGATGCCCCCACTCGCATGTCAACAACATGAACGAGTCAGATAAACTCGTTTGTATCTTAATACAAAGCGGGCTGCATCCAAAACGTATCCAAGATTAGGTCTCCAACCCCATCCATATACTGTTGACCGTTCGGGTCATTAACTCGAACGTGATCCTCCCTGTGTGTCACTACACACCATTCAAGTTCTAGTTCTCTCATATATTCAATAACCCTGGAGCATAGTTTATTGCACAAAGTTTGTAAGAAATGGGAGACACAAAATGATGAAATAAATAACCTTTATTAATTTCAAATGTTAATATACAAACAGAACGAGATTAGGACAAACATCCCAACAAATCCCACTTGGACTAAGCTAGTGGAGCAAATACATTTCTGAAATGTACATAAATTACAATGAAGTAATACAATAAACTAGGGCATTGAATACCCGTTTACATATCTCCCACTTGCCCTAGTCAGGAAGTACTCGAAGACCTAAACTCTCTAGGTGACCCTCAAACACCTTAGCCGTGAGAGGCTTTGTAAATGGATCAACTACGTTGTGCTCTGACGCTATCTGCGTGACTGTCACTTCGCCGTGGTGCACAATCTCCCGGATCAGATGATACTTCCGCTCAATGTGTTTGCCTCTCTTATGGCTCCGAGGCTCTCTGGAGTTGGCTACTGCACCACTGTTGTCACAAAACAGTGTGATCGGCAAGTTCATATTTGGAATAACTTTCAAATCTTTCATGAACTTCCTAAGCCAAACAACTTCCTTTGCAGCTTCACAAGCCGCAACATACTCCGCTTCCATAGTGGAATCAACGATGCATCCCTGTTTAATGTTTCGTCATACTACAGCTTCTCCATTCAGAATGAAGGCTGACCCCGAAGTGGATTTCTTAGAATCCTTATCGGTCTGAAAGTCAGAATCTGTGTATCCTGTAAGGATCAAATCCCCACTGCCATACACTAAGCTGTAGTTCCTCGTGCTCCTAAGATACTTGAGGATTGCCTTGACCGCTGTCCAGTGATCTAATCCTAGATTGGATTGATACCTACTGACAATCCCTACTGCATAACAGATGTCGGAACTAGTACATAACATGACATACATCAGGCTCCCTACTGTTGGGATGTATGCTCTAAAACTTGTGTAATTTTGATCAAAGAAATAAAGAGTTATTTGTTTTGATAAAATTACAGTCTTGCTTTATAAATCCAATCAACTAAGCTCCAAGGTTATAATATATATCTTGAACATCAGTGTAGTGGACACTATTTGGATTGTGTTCAAGAAAATAACCTAAATGGTCTATGGTATAAGAATAAGGTTGGAAACCTCATTCTCGTAACACCATGGATGCGACCCACTTTGTAATTAGTACAAATGAGGTAATCCAACTCATTCATGTAGTTGACATGCGAGTGAGGGCATCTTGTATGAAGAGTTTATAGAAGACTGCATCATGCAAATTATTAGTCTAACGATGTAACACAATCACAACGAGGATAAGACTAGTAATTTATAGATGGACATTACTGACTCGACCTGAATCCTAAGCGAGTTAAGAACTCCTGCATATAGGGGTTTGTCCTTAGACTAGTATGGGTGAGAGTGGCCTGTAGCCGACTCAATAAGCCTACCTTCTCAGGGACAGAACCTCGTAGGTAGCTGGGAACTTAACTATGCAAGATGGAATTCACTCATTCCTACACTAAGGAATCATATAGATTGTTCCCTTAAGAACTGACTCCAGGTCTTGAACAACGGGGCCCCGCCCTCTATGAGGGTATGAGTCTATGGTAGGACCTTAGATTTGTTATTCATTAGAGGATCAGTGGTGCTTAAGGAACAAAGAGGTAATCACAGGGGTAAAACGGTAATTTGACCCAGTTGTGATCACGAACAACCTGGGAAGGGTCGACTCATGGGTAATGACTATATAAGTGGACACAATATAATCTACAGTGAGGAGAGTGCAGCTACAAGTCTATACTGGAGTGACTTGTGGTTAATGAATATTGATTAACTGGATCAAAGAGTTTGATCAGTTAATTTCACATCATTGGAGCTCATGAACTGTAGGTCCATTCGGTCCCTCTGTTGGCTCAACATGGTAATATTGAGGGTATAAAGTTAGGAATGAAATTTAAGTGTTCAATTTCATACATGAGGTGTTATATCAATTATATATGATATAATTGATATAATATATAGTTTTAATGTGAATTAGATTCATAAATAAACCATATACTAAAGAGAGAATAAAGGAGGGGTATGATGGTCATTTCCATCCTATTTCCCTCTATATATGGTTGCATGAGATGCAACTAGGTTAAGGAATTTTAAGCTTTTGTTGTGTTGTTGGAAGAGTTCCAAAACACAAATATCTCTCTCACAACATCTCATCTCACCTAAAGGGAACCCACCTTCCTCCCTCACCTAGAGAACAACGGAGAAGATCCTGTGGTAGTGTTCATCCGTTCTTGGGTTCGTGTTGCTGAGATCGTGGTCGTGGGAGAAGGAGCACTCGAAGAAAGGTTATTAAAAGGTGTATTTCTTGATGTCCATATTATGTTTTATGCTTAATCTAGATTATTTAGTTCTTAAATGTAATCGTAGTAACGAAATCAAGAGCGCACGATTCACAATCGCTTCCGCTGCGGGACTCGATTCACTTCAATTGGTATCAGAGCCCAATTGCGCTCTTGATTTACGTTCTGAATTTTTCAAGAACGAGGTGGGATTTACTGTTTTGCATGAGATGTATGAACGATTTTGTAAATTAGATGTTTTCGATTTTGGCACTTAGATTTACAATTTTTCCATTGAATCGTTCAATGTAAGGGCCCGGTGTTTTGAGAAATTTTAATTGTAAATCGTGTCTGTAAGTCCGTGTCGATCGAGGCAAAGTTCATTGGCTGTGTGTGCAATGAGCAAGAATTGAAGAATTCATGTTGTTGTCTGTGTGCAGCGTTGCAACGCTGTTCATTGGCGTTGCAACGCTGCGCTTGCGGAAGAAGGCGCACATCAGAGGCAATGTTGCAACGCTGCCTTCAGCGTTGCAACGTCGAAGGCATTTCGCAACGCGCTCCAACGGGCAGAAACAGACAAGGTGCAGCGTTGCAACGCCACATGCGTTTCACGCGAAAGAGCAATGGGCGAAAATTCGTTTTTATTATATATATTAATTATAAAAATGTTTTATATTTAATATATTTAATATATTTAATTTTAATTAATATAATTAGATTATATTAATTAAAATTGAATTTAGAGTGCCAAAATTGATCTAATTTTGCTATTTAAATTATGCAATTGTTGTGTAATTATTGTCATGCATAATGTATGCTTTTATTTTAGAAATCCCACCTTAGGTTAAACATTTTCATGCACCATTTATAATATAAAGAGTTATATTATATAGTTTGCATGATTAATTAATATAAAGTTGTTATATTAATTTATGGACAACATTGACATGCATTATATATCATGTGATGATAATGCTATGAATGTCTTATTATTCATGTGATGAATGATCAAGCACTATAACATAGTATGCATGTCACCTAAGGTTAATTATTAGTTTTAAAATGTTTAGAACTTGGAATTAATAGACCTTAGGTTATCTATTTCTAATTAATTAGAATTAGGAACCAAATAATTTATAAACAATGATTAAAAGAGGAACTCTGTCTAAGGAATGTTCTGTCTAGGCTGGGGTATTTAAGTTGACGGAAACGGAACACCCCTACCTGGGAACTGACGTGGGAGTCAAATTTAATCAGAGAGTTTATAAATTACAGTAGCGTCAGCGGGTTTATTAAGAGGTTAATAAACTAGAAATCCTAGGCTTAATATAAGGAGTTATATTACCAAACTTAGGATAAAATCAATATAAGAGTTATATTGATTATCGATATAAGAGTTATAATGATAGAATTAGGTAAAACCATTAGCCAGGTTTTAGCCTAAGTAAGATTCCTATAACTTTAAAGTATTCAGTGGGAGGAAAAATGTATGAGATACATATTTTTTCACCTACGTTATCTTCGGGAAGTTCACACCGTGAGACTCATACTTGGCTTCGTGGCGCAAACGGAGCGTCCCCCTTCGGATGGTGTTTGTATGAGTCAATATCAAGATGAATGAATAGGGTACTTATAGTGAGTGAGAGCAAGTTTAGTGAAAACAAAACCTATAGTCTTTTTTGTCGGTTTACACCGTTAGACCACTATGGTCAGCCTGGTAGTTTGGCCTGGACCAAACAATCCCTTCGGAGGGCTTGATTATAGGGATCGAACACAGTAGACACCCGAAAGGGATAAATATTTCCTTAGTCTGTTTTTCAATCTAGTCCTCCCTTCGGCGGATTTTATTGGATGGAGACTTTGGGATCTAAAGACAGAAGGTTACACTCACGGGGTACGTAAGTTGTGTATGTATCCTGACCGAAAAATGGTAACTAAAGCCTATAGGAATAAGAGTTATTCTGGCATTAGGTTTTGGTCAAGAGTGTCTTGATCTAGAGGAGGAGTGTTTTTTATTACCCTTCAGTGTCATACATTCTAAACCTTTGGAGTATCATTGTAAATTATAAATGACCTAGGAATCATTTGATAATTAACTAAAACATGATTGGATTAGAGTTATAGCAAGAAACTCATACAAGTTCGTTTGTAAATTTTTCAGCAAAATGTCTAGCTCTATTATTTCCTTATTGGGTGCGAAAAAGTTAACCGGAGAGAATAGGATGTCTTGGAAAAATAAATTCAACACTATATTGGTAGTGGATGATCTAAAGTTTGTGCTCAATGAGGAGTGTCCTCAGGTGCCAGGCTCTAATGCGTCACGAAATATTCGTGATGCATATGATCGATGGATCAAGGCCAATGATAAGGCCAAGGTCTACATGCTGGCAAGTATGTCTGACATATTAGCCAAGAAGCATGAGGGCATGATAACCGCCAAGGAAATCATGGATTCTGTGCATGGTATGTTTGGACAACAATCCACACAGGACCGACACAATGCCCTAAAGTACATATTTAACTCAATTATGCCAAAGGGTACATCTGTTCGAGATCATGTCCTGGATATGATGGTGCACTTTAACATCGCGGAGTTAAATGGTGCTTCCATCGATGAGTCGAGCCAGGTCAGCTTCATTTTGGAAACCCTTCCAGATAGTTTCCTACAGTTTAGAAGTAATGTTGTTATGAACAACCTTACTTTTAATCTTACCTCCCTTTTGAATGAACTCCATACCTTTCAATCTTTGATGAAAATTCAGGGATCGAAAGGTGAGGCAAATGTTGCCAGTAGGAGTTATCACAGAGGTTCTGATGGAGATCGGATCTCCTTGAGTAGCAGAAACGAATTTGGAATCGTAATATGCAAGATTGTTTTACTTGAAAAAATAAAAACCAGTACATTGACAAAAATACAGAACAAGCATGTAATTAACTCTAATCTAATTAGGCATGAATTAATTGCATACAAACATACTTAGTTTAACGATTAAACTAAAGAGAAAAGAAGGAATTGTTACCTTTGTAGTTTCTAATTCTCCAGCAACGTCTTGCTCCTAGCTTTTCAGCAATACAACAGAACTTCTCTGTTTTTCTCCAAGAAGGACACTACCAACAGGAGAACCTCCTATATCTCTGAGTTCTACTTAGATCTACCTTGGTGGAAAGGTAATCCAACAATTAGAAGGTTTTTGGGAATGAGAGTGTGAGAGAGAAAAGTTCTTCTGTGAGTGCCAATCTGATTGATCGATCAACCAAATGAGCAACCCCCTTCTCCCTGTTAAACTGTCGATAGGGAGAAGGAGAGGGGTAGTGGGGAATGTGTCTGGATGATACGTTCCCTTATTTTATTATTAAAATAATAATAATAATTAAATAATAATTAAATCAAATTTAATTATTAATATAAATCATATTTAAATAATGCAAATTAAATATCATATATTTAATTTGGATTAAATCTCATTTAATCATATTACCCCTTTAACCTATAGTTTTTATGTACATCCAGTGCACATTAAATTTTAACATATAGTTTTCAAATGTGATCATATTCACATTTAATATAATATTTCAACTCTTTCAAATATTCAATTCTCTCATACAATTTAATATGAATCATATTCACATCAAATTTATAATATATAGTTCCAAAACTATATATTATATCGTATCTAAATACATTATATATATTCCCTAATGAATTTGAACATTTCAAATTCAAATGATCTAAGAACCCTTTACGAGCTAGAAGGTGGACCTAATAGACCTACAGATCAGAAGCTCCAACGATACAAGATTGCTCGGTTAATCTCATTAACCTCCCAATCAACATTCGTTAACTGCGGGAACACTCCACTAAAGTCCCACAGCTGCACTCTTCTCACTACAGATATATTTATGTGTCCATGGATATTGACCAATAACAGCAAGTCAATCTTCACGAATGTTCGTAGCACCAGCTGGGTCAAATTATCGTTTTACCCCTGGGTTACATCTTGTGCCTTAAGTACCAGTGCTCCTCTAATGAACAATTTGTTTGTGGTCCTACCAACAAACAGAGTCCCTCTCGGGCCAATGAGAGGGTCGGGCCCTTTGTTCAAGTCCCGGAGACACCACTTAAGGGAACATTCCTCTACTTACCCTAGTAGGCGGGAAGGAGTGAATTCCATCTTGCTAAGTTAAGTTCCCAGCCGCTCACTCGGTCTTGTCCCCAAGAAGGTAGGCATATTGAGTCGACGAATCTGCCACTCTCACCCATACTAGTCAAAGGACAATCCCTCATGAGCGAGGAGTTCGTAACCTGCTCAGGATTGAGATCAAGTTGCCAAGGTCATCCTAGTGAAATAGAAACCTAACTAGTCAACGGAGTTACAGCTAGAGATTACTATTTCGTGGTCCGATCTTATGTAATCTCATTACATAGGATATCCCCACTCACATGTCATCTACACGAACACGTTAGGATCATAGTGTTTGTATCAAATAAAAAGTGGGTCATATCCATAGTTTAACCAGGGTAAGGTACCCAAACCTTATCCCCTAACTATAGACCCTTTAGGACGTATCTCGAACCGAGATCCTTTTTATGTACATTACATTCAGTTAAAGATTCCTTTAACAACCTTGGATGTTTAGTTTATTGGATTTAGGGTTTAAATAAAGGCAAACTCGTAGATAACGAACAATAACACTTTATTGAAATGATAACACTTTATTACATTAATTAGAACATAATTACAAACTACGAGTTTTAGAGCACAAATCCTAACAAACTCCCACTTGAACTAAAACTCTAGTGGGGTACATCATAATCTAAAACAGAGGTTGTAAGAGATAGAAATACAATAAACCTAGGGCATCCATATACGCCATTACATATCTCCCACTTGCCCTAGATTAGCCTATGTACATATCTCGTAGACCCAGACTTTCCAGATGACCCTCGAACACTTTAGCCGTTAGAGTCTTTGTAAACGGAGCAGCAATATTATGCTCCGAAGCGATCTTCGTGGATCGCACATCTCTTCGTTGCACTATTTCTCGTGACGTGATACTTCCTCTCGATGTGCTTACCTCGCTTATGGTCATGAGGTTCCTTCGAGTTGGCTACCGCACTGCTGCTTGTTGTGACAATATAAGGTGATGGGAGATTCCATATTTGGAACAACTTCCAAATCGGTAAGGAATTTCCTTAGCCAAACAAAATTTCTTTAGCCGCTTCACAAGCAAATGCATACTCAACCTCCATTGTGGAGTCGATGCATCCTTGCTTGATGCTTCGCCATACTATAGCTCCCGCAAGGGTGCAAACTGCTGCCCATGATGCTTGATCCCACGTTCTCGCGAAAATGTCTCCAACAACCGCCCTCAACGCTTGCAGCGTTGCAACGCTGTCGCCTGCAGCGTCGAGCTGCATTCTCAACGCCAGCGGCCTTGCAACGCTACACCCAGCGTTGCAACGCTACTCTGCAGCAGTGCCTCCGCCCGCGAGAACAGCGTTGAGACGCCGTTGGGCAGCGTCTCAACGCCATCGACAGAACAACAAATACTTTGTTGTTCTTGCATCGTTTTCCGCCTGTTTCCGCTCCGATTTCTTCACAGCAACACTTGCCACGAACGACACGGACTTACAGACTCGATTTATTTTCTAAAATGCCCAAAAAACATGGGCCCTTTACATTTGATCTCATCAAACAGAAAATAAATCTAAAAGTGCCAAAAACCGAAACATCCATTATGCAAACCAACAATTTATCACATAAATCATGGCAAAAACCCACAAAATTTTAATAAAACAGTGCATAATCGAAGAACCATCGAGATGACTCTGATACCAATTGAAGGGAATGAGAATCCCGTGCAGCGGAAGACGATTGAATCGTCGATGTATCAATATGCAACATAGTTTCATTAAAATTGATCTAATGGTCATCTCACGGTTATTAGTCCCTTACATCACAACGGTGTTTACATCGAGAGGTCTAATAAATCACGGTCCGGTCTTGTACAACCTCATTACACATGATGCCCCCACTCGCATGTCAACCACATGAACAAGTCAGATCACCTCGTTTGTATCTAATACAAAGCGGGTCGCATCCACAGTGTATCCAGGATTAGGTCTCCAACACTATCCATATACTGTAGACCGTTTGGGTCATTAACTCGAACGTGATCCTCCCTGTGTGTCCACTACACACCGTTCAAGTTCTAGTTCTCTCATAAATTGAATGACCCTGGAGCTTAGTTTATTGGAAAAATTTATAAATATTGCGAGACACAAAGTGATGAAATGAATAACTCTTATTAGTTTCAAACAATATATTACAAACACGAGATTAGGACAAAAATCCCAACAAACTCCCACTTGGACTAAGTTAGTGGAGAAAATACATTTCAGAAATGTACATAAATTACAACGAAGCAATACAATAAACTAGGGCATTGAATACCCGTTTACACATCTCCCACTTGCCCTAGTCAGGAAGCTCTCGAAGACCTAGACTCTCTAGGTGACCCTCAAACACCTTAGCCGTGAGGGGCTTTGTAAATGGATCAGCTACGTTGTGCTCCGACGCTATCTGCGTGACCGTCACGTCTCCGCGGTGCACAATCTCCCGTATCAGATGATACTTGCGCTCAATGTGTTTGCCTCTCTTATGGCTCCGAGGCTCACGTGAGTTGGCTACTGCATCACTGTTATCTCAGAACAGTGTGATCGGCAAGTTCATGTTAGGAACAACTTCCAAATCTGTCATGAACTTCCTAAGCCAAACAACTTCCTTTGCGGCTTCACAAGCCGCAAACATACTCGCTTCCATAGTGGAATCGGCAATGCATCCTCGCTGATGCTTCGCCATACTCACTGACTCCTCCATTCGAATGAAGGTGACCAGAGGTGGATTTCCTAGAATCCTTATCGGTCCGAAAATCGAATCTGTGTATCCCGTAAGATCAAATCCCCACTACCATACACTAAGCTGTAGTTCCTCGTTCTTCTAAGATACTTGAGAATTGCCTTTACCGCTGTCCAGTGATCAAATCCTAGATTGGACTGATATCTACTGACAATTCCTACTGCATAACAGATGTCGGGCCTAGTACACAACATGGCATACATCAGGCTCCCTACACACCAAGCATATGGAATCTGGCTCATATCCTCAACATCTTGAGGAGTCTTAGGACACCGATCCTTGACAAGTGAACCCCATGCCCGAAAGGCGAAAGAAACCTTCTTGGAGTTCTGCATCTTATATCTAGACAACATCTTGTCAATATAAGACGCCTGAGACAAGGCTAGCGTTCTGTTCTTCCGGTTCCGGACTATCTGGATACCTAGAACATACTGAGCTTCTCCCAAATCTTTCATTTGGAATTGCGAAGCTAGCCACTTTTTAACGTCAGTAAGGAATTCTACCTCATTCCTAATGAGAAGAATATCGTCCACGTACAACACCAAAAATGCGACAGCTTTGTTAACTAATTTCTTGTAGACACAAGGCTCGCCGACATTTTGATCAAAGCCATAAGATTTGATCGCCTCATCAAACCTTATATTCCAAGACCTCGGCTCGCTTTCACCATAAATGGACCTATGAAGCCGGCAAACTTTTTGCTCTTGGCCTTGGGCAATGAACCCTTTGGGCTGGTCCATGTAGATGGTCTCATCAAGTTTGCCATTCATAAAGGTTGTCTTGACGTCCATCTGCCATACCTCGTAGTCATAATACGCGCAATGGCCGAAGGATCTCGATCGACTCTACCATGGCAACAAAGAAAAAGTCTCCTCATAGTCAACCCCTTCAACCCGGTAAAACCCTTTGCCACTAGTCGGGCTTTGAAGGTCTCGCACCTTCCCATCTACGCCACGTTTACGCTTGTAGATCCATTTGCAACCAATAGGTTTTACCCCATCCGGTTGATCCACAAGCTCCCATACTGCACTGAAGTACATTGACTCCATTTCTGGTCCATAGCTTTAATCCACTCGTCTTTGTCAACATCAACCATTGCCCGATCATAGGTCAATGGATCCTCACACCATCATCGGGAGCGACAACCGAGGTTTCAAATTAAACCCATGTAGCGATCAGTGCCGTCTCACAACCCTCCCACTACGTCGAGGCATTCCCAACTCTTGGGAACGGATTTGACTAGACGTGCTAGGATCAACAACACTTGTTGACGTACTAGCCCCATCAAAGAACTCTTGCGATGTAATCGCCCATGTCATTTAATACAATTTTACTCCTTGGTAAATGATCCCGACGTGGTCTTCCTCTAGGAAAGTGGCGTTTGTCGACACAAGCACCCTATTTTCCCTAGGATCATAAAAAGACCACCCCCTAGTCTCTTTAGGGTAACTTACGAATAGGCACAATTTCGAACGGGGTTCTAACTTTTTCGGGTTTGACACCAACACATGGGCCGAGCATCCCCAAATCCTGAAGTGATGTAAACTGCCTTTACGTCCACTCCAGAGCTCGAAAGGTGTTTCACAAACACTCTTCGATGGAACGTCGTTCAAAATATAAATGCAGATCTCCACTGCGCACTTCCAAAAAGAATCGGGGAGACGAGCATAGCTCATCATCGACCAAACCATGTCCAACAAGGTTCTGTTTCTTCTCTTCGATACACCATTCTGCTGTGGCATACCAGGCGCTGAGAGTTGGGACGTGATTCCGTGTTCTATCATATAGTCCTGGAATTCAGTGTCCATGTACTCTCCACCTCGATCCGATCGAAGTGTTTTAAGCGATTTACCTAAGAGGTTCTCAACCTCAGTCTTGTACTCCTTGAACTTTTCAAGAGTTTTAGACTTCTTATGCATTAGGTAAATATACCCATATCTGAAGTAGTCGTCTATAAAAGACACAAAGTACTCATAACCGCCCCGAGCTTTAACATTCATCGGACCACAGAGGTCAGAATGTACTAACTCAAGAGGCTCTTTGGCTCTATATCCTTTTCTACTAAAAGGACGTTTGGTCATTTTGCCCTCAAGGCATGACTCACACACCGACAAAGAGTTTTCTTCCAACTCGTTTAGAAGTCCACTCTTCACTAGTTTCTCAATCCTATTGAGATTAATGTGGCCTAACCGAAGATGCCAAAGATGGGCATTTTCTTTTGGAGAAACTTTTGCTTTCTTAGTTCAAGCGTTTCACTGCTTTTAAACAATTCGGTGTTCAAAACACTTTTGATGAAATTTGGGTTCAAAACATATAAATTGCTCTCAAGCGAAAGGAGAACAAATCAAATTTCCATTTCGAGAAATAAACGCTTTATTACTCTTGAATGAAACAGAAATATTTTGTTCTAATAGGCGGGAAATAGAAACTAGGTTTCTCAGAAACCCAGGAACTATGTACATATTATCCAATAATAAGTACTTCCCGCCAAAGAACGACTTCACACACTGCCTATTGCTGCGGGTGAGACAACTTCTCCTGATCCAACCACGAGTGTTATCTCACCTCTCTTGCGATCATTGCCGAGAATTTAATCCTTGAAAAGAAGAGCAAACATGGTTAGTGGCGCCTGAATCCAATATCCAAGCAAAGTCATTACTCTCCACTAAACAAGTTTCTGTGACTAGTAAATCACATTTACCTGTCATCTTCTTTTCATCAAGGAACTTGGGACAACTCCTTTTCAGGTGTCCGTCCCCGTTGCTGTCGAAACACTTTCTGGCAACATCCTTGATTTCTTTCCCTTTTAGGGTGGCAGCGTGGTCAACGTTAACTTCCTTCAACTTCTCCTTCTTCCCCTTAGGGCCTGAAGAGTCTACAAACTTTATCCCAGAGGTCAAACCCCTGTGAAAAGGTCTTAAGGCAACACTTGCCTCGACTTCCCCGTCCCTTGTGCTTGCACCAAGGACTGGAAGGTTTGTAGATCGTTGGATAGGACTGTTGAACCGTGTACCTGAGGACCCTCCTCAGTGAGCGCGAACTCTTGGTCGTCATTCACCAAAATTGTATTTATGTTGTTTTTCCAACTTTGGAAACTATCTCCCACTAATTTATCGGATGTGAGTAGAGCTCTTATTGCGCTAGACATTTTTAGCTAAAAAATTAAGAAAATTTTGTTTTAGTCTCGCAAAAAACATTTTGAAATCCAATCAAGTTTTAGCAAAATTGTTTGATGATCCCTAGGTCATTCAAAATTTTGCAATGATACCCTAAAGGTTTAGAATGACCACACCGAAGGGTGAATGTAACACTCCTCCTCTGGGACGAGACTTTCTCGATCGGACCCCTAATCCCGAATAACTCTTATTCCATTAGGCGTCCAATTACCATTGTTCGGTCGAATTCATTAACACTTAACGAATTATGTTAGTGTCACCCTCAATCTTTAAGTTTCCAAGTATCCGTCCAAACAATAGCCACCGAAGGGTGAACCAAGAAGGAAAACCAACCAGGAAACTGTATCCCTTTCGAAAATTCACGGTGTTCCAACTCCCATGATCAAGCCCTCCGAAGGGATTGTCTGGTCCAGGCCAAACTAGCAGGCAGATCATAGGTGTCTCACGGTGTGAATCGAAAGAAGAGACCGTGGGTCTCGTTTTCACAAGTCCCGCTCTCACTCACTATAAGTGCTCTCTCCATCCACGATGATATTGATCTATACAAATGTCATCCGAAGGGGAACGCTCCCATTTGCGCCACGAGGCCGAGTATAGATCTCACAGTGCGGACTTAAAGGAGATTTGTGGTTGGAAATTCAAATGTATCTCATACACTTTATTTCCTCCCACTCAACACTTTAATTTTATTAGGGATTGACCTAGATAAACCAGCTAAAATTTACCTAAGTCCACCAATATAACTCTTATATGGTATTTAGCCTAAGTTTATAATCACATTATTAACTTAGGTCTATGTGAGTAAATTAATTAATACTTAATTAACGGCACTCACGAGAATATAACCTAAGAATCTCCGGACCGAATTCACTCCCAGGTCGGTTTCAAAGGTAGGGGTGTTCTACAAGCGTCAACTTAAATACCCCAGCCTTAGACAAAACCTTCCTTAGACAGAGTTACTTATCAGTCTCCATTGAAAGGTTATATTTGATTTCCTAAATTTCTAATCTCATTAGAAAATTAGAAAACCTAAGTCTAACTAATCAAGTTCTAAACACTTTAAAACTAATAATTAACTTAGGTTGCATGCATTTCTATGTTATAGTGCTTGATTATCCATCACATGAATAATACTATATACTATAACATAATATAATTCATCACATGAATTAAATGCATGAGCATGCTTTTAATTTAAAAATATAACACTTATATTAAATAAATTAAGTCATGCAAACATTATATTATAACTCTTATAATATAATCCTATCATGCATACTATATATTATAACTCTTATAATATAAAAAAGATGCATGAAATGTTTAACCTAAGGTGGGATTTTAAATCTATATGACATACAATATGCACATAGAAATTAATTAAAATATACATCTCATGCATAAAATAATTAAAAAGCAAAAATGGACCGATTTTTGGCACCTAGGGGCAATTATTTAATTAAATAACATTAATATAACAATTATATTAATATTATTTAATAAAATAATTAAATAAAATAAATTAATACATTTTATAAAAAAAATAAATAAAAGCGGAAAATAATTGCTGCCCATGATGCTTGATCCCACGTTCTCCCGAAAATGTCTCCAAAGAATCGCGCCTCAACGCGCGCGCGTTGCAACGCTGTGGCGGCGTTGCAGTAACGCTGCCGCCGCGCAGGTCGGCTGCGTTCTCAACGCCCACGCGCGTAACGCTTACACCCAAATAGTTGTAACGCTACTCGAGCGGTGCCTCTCCTGCGAGAACAACGCTTGAGACGCCATTGGGCAACGTCTCAACGCCATCGACGAATGAAACAACAAACACTTTGCTTTGTTCTTGCATCGCTTTCACTTTGTTTTAAGCCGATTTCTTCACAAAGAACACTTGCCACGAACGACACGGACTTACATACTCGATTTGTTTTTTAAAATGCCAAAAAAACACGGACCCTTTACATTCGATCTCATCAAACAGAAAATAAATCTAAAAGTGCCAAAAACTGAAACATCCATTATGCAAACCAACAATTTATCACATAAATCATGGCAAAAACCCACCAAATTTTAATAAAACAGTGCATAATCGAAGAACCATCGAGATGGCTCTGATACAAATTGAAGGGAATGAGAATCCCGTGCAGCGGAAGACGATTGAATCGTCGATGTATCAATATGCAACATAGTTTCATTAAAATTGATCTAACACTAGATCTAGGCTAAACATGCTTGTAAGAAGAAGAAAAATACAGCAAGTAGAATTTACTTACTTGTTGAAGACTTTCTTCAAGAATTCTTCTTCAAATAACGAACTCTTCGTGCTCCTCGTACTCAACGAACACCTCCAACGAAAGGTCTTGAACACCACCAAAATGCCTTCTCGGTTGTTCACTTTTGGAGAAGGGAAGATTGTGGGATCTTGTGAATTTTGGAGAGGGAGGAGAAATGAGAGAGAATTGAGAGAATTTCTCTTCTCTTCTTTGTGAAAATCTAAAAAATGAGAGAAGTCATCACAATCCTTCTTGCAAGAAGGGTTTATATAGTGGAATTGGTGGAGTTAAAATGTCCACATAATTACCATTTTACCACAACCATAGGTTATGCAAATCTCATTTGCATAACCACATAATATAAGATATCTCATATCTCATATTGCAAATCTCATTTGCATTAATTGTGTATTAATTAAATTGAATCACACCCAATTTAATTTCTCTCAATCAAATTCTCCAATTAGCCCTAATTCAACAATTAGGCTAACCTATAGTTTATTATGAATCTCATTCACATTAAACTATATATTATATCATTCATATCTCATATAAATGACATAAATGCCCTTAAAGTGAAATTGAACACTTCAATTTCATACCAAAACATTAGCCCTTCTTTTAATCCAGGTGGAGCCAACCGAGGGACCTAATGGACCTACGATGTGGACTCTCCAATGATCCGAGATTAACTCGCCAAACTCCTTGACCCTGTTAACCAACATTCATTAGCTACGGTAACACTCCACTATAGCCCGTAGCCGCACTCCCGCCGGTCACGTAATATTACGTGTCCACCGATATAACCAATACCCATGAGTCGACCCTTCACGGGTTGTTCGTAGAGACACTACCGGGTCAAATTACCGCTTTACCCACAGTGTCTACCTCTTGTTCCTTAAGTCCCCACCGCTCCTCTAATGAACAACATATTGTGATGGTCCAACCATACACAACACCCTTCTCGGGCGGTGAGAAGGTGGCGCCCGTTGTCCAAGCCCATTTGGAGACAACACTTAAGGGAACAACCCTCTAGTTTCCCTAAAGGCGAGAACGAGTGAATTCCATCTCGCATAGTTAAGTTCTCGCCTCCTACTTGGTTCTCGTCCCACGAAGAAGATAGGCATATTGGGCGAGTAATCGTGACCACCTCACCCGTACTAGTCAAAGAACGGACCCTGCAGACGAGTCCGTAACACGCTCGTGGATTCGTGTCGAGTCACTAATGGTCAT
The DNA here is from genome assembly GCA_036507285.1 of Trichosanthes cucumerina. NCBI lineage: Eukaryota > Viridiplantae > Streptophyta > Magnoliopsida > Cucurbitales > Cucurbitaceae > Trichosanthes > Trichosanthes cucumerina. The sequence goes on from CM071838.1 coordinate 56,630,188, forward strand.
CTCACGGTTATTAGTCCCTATCACAACGGTGTTACATCGATGAGGTCTAATAAATCATGGTCCTGGTCTTGTACAATCTCATTGCACATGATGCCCCACTCGCATGTCAACCACATAAACGAGTCGATCACCTCGTTTGTATCTAATACAAAGCGGGTCGCATCCACGGTGTATCCGAGTTAGGTCTCCAACCCTATCCATATATCAGAGACCGTTCGGGTCATTAACTCGAACGTGATCCTCCCCTGTGTCCACTACACACCGCTCCAGCTTCTAGTTCTCTCATAAATTCAATGACCACGAAGCTTAGTTTATTGGAAAAGTTTATAAATATTGCGAGACACAAAGTGATGAAATGAATAACTCTTATTAATTTCAAACAATATGTTACAAACACGAGATTAGGACAAAAATCTCAACACTTAGCTACTGTTTATTTGGTCAAGGACTTGTTAACTAGCTTAACTCATCCCGTAAATGTGACCCTACCATTTTCAGATCCAACAGGCTACTATTAAGAAATACAACTGTTGGCAAATTACCTAAGAGACCCTATCCATTTCTGGAGTTTGCGGTGTTTCGATCCTTATAGTCAGGCCTTCCGTAGGGTTTGGCTGTTCCAGGACAACCTAGCAGGCAGACTATAGAAATCTCACAGTGCGACCTAATGGAGGAGACCGTAGGATACGTTGACACGCGTCCTACTCCCATTTACTATGGATACTTCCCTCATTCACCTTGGTATTGAACCATGCAAACACATAACGTAGGGGGACGCCCTATTGACATCACGTAGCTGAGCATGAAACTTACGGTGTGAACTCTTGAGGACGTGAGACTAAACTCGATGCGAACATCTCGTTTTCTCCCACTGAAGCTCCTAAGGCTAGGGTATAGGTTTAACTTAGTCGGATTCTGGCTAAAAGAATCTATCTAAGTCTATGCCTATTATAACTATTATAACTAGGTCTTTTAACCTTATGTCTAGGTGAATAAACATTTTAATTACCTAGAGATAAAAGAGAACTAAGGTTAATTCAAGTCAAGCTCTGGATCGCCTCGGTAGGAGGTGTTAGATTAACCGTCGACTTAAGTACTGAACCTTAGACAAAACTTCACCAATGAGAGTTCCCTTATAACCAAAGTCCTAATGTCCTACTATATTTTAAACTATTTAAAATACTATGTAAGACTAATTTCTAATCATATTAGAAATTAAAACTTAGGTCTAAATTAATTTTAAACAATTTAAAACTAATTTAAATTTTAACCCAAGTTCCTATGTTTGTATGCATTTCTTTATTATTGGTTATGGTTTCTAAAACCCCTTTAATTTATAACTTTTATAAATTTAACAATTAACCTATGATAAAGAAATTATACTATAAAACCAAAAATGGAATTATAAAAAAATATTCAACTAATTTAATAAATAAATTACTTAAAATAAAATAACATTTATTTTAAACTAAGTAATTACATGCTCCATGCAATTTATTTTCCATATAATCCAATCATAACAATTATAATTATTTACTAATGAAAAATAAATTAATCATGCATCTAACCATATTCATATAACATTTATACAAATAAAAGAATGCATGAACATGCTTATCCTAAGGTGGGAAAAATCTAAATGACATTCATAAAGACATATAGCTGTAAAACCCGAACAATTTGGCCCCTAAAATGAAAAATAATAAAATTATATTAATTTTATTACATAAAATCGGTCCAATACGACTTAACCAGGCTTGAACCTCTCGAACCAGACCAAAAAACACTGAACCGCCTGAACCGGTCTGCAGCAGCTGGAAAATCATCACGGCGTTGCAACGCCCGCTTCGTTCGCGCGCGCGCCTTCTATCGGGGTGGCGTTGCAACGCTGATGCGAGCGTTGCAACGCCGCTGACCCCTGGAACTCCCGCGTTGATAGGGATGAAGGCGTTGCAACGCCGTTCCTCAGCGTTGCAACGCTAATGAACGGCTTTGCAACGCTGCTGCTTCGGCAGTGGCTTTTCTCTTCGAACACAGCAGCTTAAAACTTCAAATTCTCCTTCGATTTTCAACCGAATTGCATGAAACTGGTCCCGAACGACTCAAAACTCGAATACAAACTCGATAAAGCACTTAATTACCCAAAACACAGAGGCCTTTACACTTAAATTGATCAAATCAAAAGTAAACTAAGCCCAAAATATTCCTAAACTAGTTTTACAGCAAACCAAATGCATTTCCCACCAAATCAATGCAATTTTGCTTCAACCAAAGCAAAACAAACGTTGCTCTAATACCAATTGATGGAGATCGGATCCCCTTGAGCAGCAAAAACGAGTTTGGAATCGTAATATGCAAGTTTGTTTTGGTTGAAATGCAAAAATCCATACATTGACAAAACAGAACAAACATGGAAATTCTAATCTAATTAGGCATGGATAAATGCATACAAACATGCTAAAGGTTTAACAATTAAACTAAAAGGGAGAAGAAGAATACCTTTGTAGTTCTCCGCAACAACTCCTTGCTTCAAATCGTAAAGCAACTCAGGAACTTCCAAAAGTTCTCTGTTTTTCTCCAACAGAACACCACCAACAGGAGAACCACCTATCCTCTGAGATTCAACTTAGATCAAATCCTTTATGGGAAGGATTCCAACAGTTGGAGAATTTGGGAATGAGAGAGTGAGAGAGAGAGAATTCTTTTTCACACTGAAAAATTCAATCGATTGGTTGTTCCATCTGTGTCCTTCTCACTAGGAGAAAGACCAGTCTGTAGAGGGCATCTCCAACTCCCTATCGAATAGGGAATTGGGAGAGAGGGGGAACGTGTCCTCCTGACACATTTCCTATTTTTATTTTTAATTAATTATCGTATGAATTAATTAATCAAATAAAACTTATTTAATTAAAATAAATTAAATATCTTATATTAAATTTAGATTAAATCACATTTAATCAATTATCCCTCTATCCTATAGTTTTAATGCACATTAAATTTAATCTATAGTTTTCAAATATGAATCACATTCACATTTTAATTTAATATTTGAACTCTTTCAAATATTTAATTCTCTCATGTAATTTAATATGGATCATATCCACATAAAATTTATAATATATAGTTCAAAAACTATATATTTTATCGTATCAATATACATTAAGGAAATCGAATCCCATCTTGCCAAGTTAAGTTCATCTTGCCAAGTTAAGTTCCCAGCCGCTCACTCGGTCTTACCCTAGTAGGCGGGAAGGAGTGAATTCCATCTTGCCAAGTTAAGTTCCCAGCCGCTCACTCGGTCTTATCCCCAAGAAGGTAGGCATATTGAGTTGGCGAATCTTGCCACTCTCACCCATGAAGGAAATCGAATCCCGCAGCGGAAGCGATTGTGAATCACGCGTTCTTAATTTCGTTACAAAGATTACATTCAAGAACAATTCTAACTAGATTAAGTATATAATAACAATATGAACAGCTAGATATTACCTTTGAAGAACCTTTCTTCGAGTGCTCCTTCTCCTACGACCACGATCTCAGCAACACGAACCCGAACGTTCACCGACACTACCACCGGATCTTCTCCATTATTCTCTAGGTGAGGGAGGAATGTGGGTTCCCTTTAGCTGTGATGTGATGTTGTGAGGGAGTTTGTATTTTGGAACTTTTCCAACCACACAACAAAAGCTTAGGTTTGGCTTGCTTACTTGCTTAACCTCGTTGCATCTTATGCAACTATATATGTATAGGAAGAGATAGGGATAGAAATTATCATCCTATCCCTCTTTCATTCTCTCTTTAGTATATGTCACAAGTGTTGGGATTTATGTCCTAAACTTATGTGATTTTGATCAATTAAATAAAGTGTTATTTGTTTTGATAAGATTACAGTCTTGCTTTTATAAATCTAATAAACTAAGCTCCAAGGTTATAACATTTATCTTAAAATCAGTGTAGTGGATACTATTTGGGTTGAGTTCAAGATTATAACCTAAATAGTCTATGGTATAAGAATAAGGTTGGAAACCTCATTCTGGTAACGTCATGGATGCAGCCCACTTTGTAATTAGTACAAATGAGGTAATCCAACTCATTCATGTAGTTGACATGCAAGTGGGGGCATCCTGTATGAAGAGTTCATACAAGACTGGATCGCAAATTATTAGTCTAACCAATATAAAACCGTTAACAGGATAAGACTAGTAATTTATAGATGGTCATTAGTGACTCGACCTAAATCTTGAGCAAGTTAAAACTCCTGCTTATAGGGGTTTGTCCTTAGACTAGTATGGGTGAGAGTGGCACATGCCAGACTCAATAAGCCTACATTCTTAGGGACAGTAACCTCGTAGGTAGTAGTGGGAACTTAACTGTGCAAAGATGGAATTCACTCATTCCTACACTAAGGAATTAGATAGGTTGTTCTCTTAAGAACTGACTCCAGGTCTTGAACAACGGGGCCCCGCCCTCTATGAGGGTATGAGTCTAAGGTAAGACCTTAGACTTGTTGTTCATTAGAGGATCAGTGGTGCTTAAAGAGCAAAGAGGTAATCACAGGGGTAAAACGGTAATTTGACCAAGCCGTGATTACGAACAACCTATGAAGGGTCGACTCATGGGTAATGACTATATCAGTGGACACAATAATATCTACAGTGAGGAGAGTGCAACTACAAGTCTATAGTGGAGTGACTTGTAGTTAATAAATATTGATTAACTGGATCAAAGAGTTTGATCAGTTAATCTCACATCATTGGAGCTCATGAACTGTAGGTCCATTAGATCCCTCCGTTGGCTCAATATGGTAATATTGAGGGTATAAAGTTAGGAGTGAAATTGAAGTGTTCAATTTCATACATGAGGTGTTATATCAATTATATATGATATAATTGATATAATATATAGTTTTAATGTGAATTAGATTCATATATAAACTATATACTAAAGAGAGAATAAAGGAGGGGTAGGATGGTCATTTCCATCTCATTCCCCTATATATATAGTTGCATGAGATGAAACTAGGTTAAGTCATTCTAAGTGATTCCTAGCATTTTGTTGTTGTTGGAAAGGTTCCAAGACAACAAACATCTCTCTCACAAAACACCTCACTTTTCCTAAAGGGAACCCACCTTCCTCCCTCACCTAGAGAACAACGGAGAAGATCCGGTGGTAGTGTCGGTATTCGTACGAGTTCGTGTTGCGTTGATCTTGATCGTGAGAGAGGAGGAGCACTTGAAGAAAGGTTCTTCAAAGGTAACATTCTTGCTGTCCATTCTATTATATATGCTTAATCTAGTGTTTTATGTTTTGATTAAATCGTTGTAACTAAATCAAGAGCGCGCGATTCACAATCGCTTCCGCTGCGGGGACTTCGATTCCCTTCAACAAGCACTTGTGTTGGACAACCCCAAATTCTGAAATGACATAAACTACCTTTACGTCCTTTCACGAGTTCAAAATGTGTTTTAGAAAAACTTTTTGAGGGCACATTATTCAAAATATATACCGCAGTCTCTACTGCGTAACCCCAAAATGAACTAGGGAAATGAGCATAACTCATCATTGATCGAACCATGTCCAACAAGATTCTATTTCTCCTTTCCAATACCCCGTTTTGTTGTGGTGTACCGGGAGCCGAGAGTTGGGATGTAATTCCATGTTCTATCATATGGTTCTGGAATTTTAAATCCATATACTCTCCACCTCGATCTGATCGAAGCGTTTAAATTTTTTCCCCCAATTGATTTTCAACCTTAGTCTTGAATTCCTTGAACTTTTCAAGTGCTTCAGACTTATGTTGTATTAGGTAAATATGCCCAAATCTAGAATAATCATCTACAAAGGAGATGAAATATTCATAACCTCCTCTGGCTTTAACACTCATCGGACCACAAAGGTCTGAATGTATAAGCTCAAGGGATTCTTTGGCTCTATAACCTTTTCGACTAAAAGGTCTTTTAGTCATTTTGCCTTCTAGGCATGATTCACATACAGGTAAAGTATTTTCTTTTAACTCATTTAGAAGTCCATTCTTTACCAATATCTCAATTCTATTGAGATTAATGTGACCCAATATAAGATGCCAAAGATGAGCATTTTCTTTAGGAGAAATTAGTTCGTGTACTTGCAATTTTGTATAATTCACTGTTAAATCTATTTTAACTGAATTAAACCATTGCAAATAATTTTCAAGAACAACAACACATAGTACAATACTTTTCCAAAGAAATAAACACTTTATTCAATTGAAAAGAAAATGAAGTACAATGTTCGCTAAGGTAAGAAATAGAAATAAGGTTTCTAATAAACCCTTAAGCTACACGTTATCAAATAACAGCTTTTCCTTGCTAGACAATTGCTCTTTATTTGCTCCTTTTCCTCTTCTTCTGTATCTTCTTAAGTTCAGAAGTATGGCTGCAGTTCTTAGTTCCAGAGGATGAACCCTCTTGAGAACTTTTGGAATGGGCAAACAGATTTGCCTCTCCATTCTGTTGTCTCTTATCATCCATAAGAAACTGATAATTCTTCAGCTCATTTAGCAGAGAAGTCAGATCATACTCTATGTTGTTTATCGCTGCATTGCTACGAAATTGCAGAAAACTCATCGGAAGAGATTCTAGGATGAACAAAACCTGACTTTTCTCATCTATGACCGCTCCGTTTAATTCCGCTATGTTGATGTGAGCAATCAGATTGAGAACATGTTCTCTCACTAACGTTCCCTCCTTCATGTGCGCGTTGTAAACGAATTTTAGGGCTTCATGTCGAATTTGTTTGGACGGTTGTCTAGACAAATTTAGCACAAAATCCATGATCTCACGTGCTGAGACCTTGCCCTCCAGCCTCCTAGCTAAAACATCAGGTATGTTAGCTAGGATATAGGCTTTTGCCTTTTCATTGGCATTGATCCAGCGGTGATATGCACGCTCAACAGTTTGAGGTGCGTTTTGAGCAGGAAATTGAGGACACTCCTCATTGAGAACGAACTTAAGATCATGTGCTACCAAGACAATCTTGAGTGTATTCCTCCAAGTCATTATCTTCTCCCCGGTTAACTTTTCCGCACGCAATAAGGAAATAATAGAGCTAGACATTTTTGCTGAAAATTTACAAGCAAACTTGTATGAGTTTCTTGCTATAATTGTCTAATCCAATCATGTTTTAGCTAATTATCAAATGATTCCTAGGTCATTTATAATTTGCAATGATACTCCAAAGGTTTAGAATGTATGACACCGAAGGGTAATAAAAAACACTTTTCCTTTGGATCAAGACATTCTTGACAAAAACCTAATGCCAGAATAACTCTTATTCCTATAGGCTTTAGTTACCATTATTCGGTAAGGATACATACACAACTTATGTACCTTGTGAGTGTGACCCTCTGTCTTTAGATCACAGAGTCCCCATCCAATAAAATCCGCCAAAGGGGGGACTAGATTGAAAAACAGACTAAGGAAATCTTTATCTCTTTTGGGTGTCTACTGTGTTCGATCCCCTATGATCAAGCCCTCCAAAGGGATTGTCTGGTCCAGGCCAAACTAGCAGGCTGACCATAGTGATCTTACGGTGTAAACCGACTTAAGAGACCATAGGTTTTGTTTTCACTAAACCTGCTCCCACTCACTATAAGTACCCTATCCATTCACCTTGATATTGACTCATACAAACACCATTCGAAGGGGGACGCTCCCGTTTGCGCCACGAGGCAAAGTATGAGTCTCACGGTGTGAACTTCCTGGAGAAACGTAGGTGAAAAAATATGTATCATATACACTTTTTCCTCCCACTGGATGCTTTAGAACTATAGGAATCTTACTTAGGCTAAACCCGGGTAATGGTTTTACCTATAGGTATCAATATAACTCTTATATCGATAATCAATATAACTCTTATATTGATTTTATCCTAAGTTTTCTAATATAACTTTTATATTAAGCCTAGGATTTCTAGTTTATTAACCCCTTAATAAACTCGCTGACGCTACTATGATTTATAAACCCTCTGATTAAATTTCACTCCCAAGTCAGTTCCAAGGTAGGGGTGTTCCGTTTCCGTCAGCTTAAATACCTCAGCTTAGACAGAACTTTCCTTAGACAGAGTTCCTCTTTTAATCATTGTTTATAAATAACTTGGTTCTTAATTCTAATCTAATTAGAACTTGATAACCTTAGGTATATTATTTCCATGTTCTAAACATTTTAAAACTAATGATTAACCTTAGGTGACATGCATACTATGTTATAGTGCTTGATCATTCATCTCATGAATAATAAGACATACATAACATAATCATCTCATGATAAATAATGCATGTCAATGTTGTCCATAAATTAATATAACACCTTAGATTAATTAATCATGCAAACTATATAATATAACTCTTTATATGATAAATGATGCATGGAAATGCTTAACCTAAGGTGGGATATCTAAATTAAAAGCATACATTATGCATGGCAATAATTACACAACAATTGCATAATTTAAATAGTAATATTAGACCAATTTTGGCACCCTAAATTCAATTTTAATTAATATAATCTAATTATATTAATTAAAATTAATTAAATTAAATATAAAACGTTTTTATATTTAATATATAATAAAAAAATATTTTTCGCTCGTTGCTCCTTCGCGTGGAACACCTTCGGCGTTGCAACGCTGTGCCTTGTCGGATTCTGCCTGTTGGAGCGCGCTGCGAAACGCCTCGTACCTTCAGCGTTGTGACGCTCGTGTTGGCGTTGCAACGCTATCGCCTAATCGTCCAAGCGTTGAGACGCTAGGAGGAGCGTTGCAACGCCGCGTCTCCTTGCAGCCTGAAATCTGCCTCATTGGCGTTGCAACGCTGCACACAGAACAGAAAACAGTCTCCACTGTTTTGGCTCATTTTTTCTCCGATCTTCTCAGCAACCATCTTTGCCTCGATCGACATGGATTTACAGACTCGATTTACAATTAAAATTGCCCAAAACACCGGGCCCTTACATTGAATAATTCAATGAAAATTATAAATCTAAGTGCCAAAATTGAAAACGTCTAAATTGTAAACCGTTCATACATCTCATGCAAAACAGTAAATCCCATTTCATTCTTGAAAAATCCATAACGTAAATCAAGAACGCAATTGGGCTCCGATACCAATTGAAGGAATCGAATCTCGTAGCGGAAGCGATTGTGAATCGCGCGTTCTTAATTTCGTTACAAAGATTACATTCAAGAACAATTCTAACTAGATTAAGCATATAATAACAATATTGTCACACCCCCTCCCGAACTACCTGCTAACTTAGCCCGGTAGACGGTGTGAAGCCAACAGACATTGTTCACCTCTCTAACGATACCTGTTGACCCTGTTTTACCTTATAAGCATACTAAACTTGTATAAGAAACAACTAAAACATAACACAGCAGAATATTGACAATTACGTAACCTACGTAAGGGGTAACCCTACTTATAACTCTCTGGAAAACTAGAAGAGATATGAACATCACAACCAGAAACATACCCAACCATGGATCACACAACCACAACCTAAAATGTACACATAAACATAACTTTATAGTCCTTCTTCTATACATATAGACTTTCTATACAACTCCACCCACGTACAACATATCAAACTTGTGAAGCTTCCAAAGATTATGGCGTGTTTTCGTGCACTGGAGCTCGATCTCTACCGAAAAGTGGGAAAATATCTTTGAAAGAATGAGCTATGAAGCTCAAGAGTGACTTGAGTTTAAAAGAAAGCTATTAACTCGTAAATCATATCACCGCCATCTATGAGCATATGCATCCGTAATCAAATGTTAAAAGTAACTGTGTAATCATAATAGCTTTTCATGAAAACCAGCAAGTATATCGTTAAAATCTCGTAAGACATGTAAATGATATTAACTCTTTTTAAAACATGTCACAATCTACGTTGTGTAGGCACGCCCAGATAACCAACGCTTATTCTATGATGTAGTGGGGCCCGCCAAAGACTCCCATCGCCTTTGTCGTAGTGGGGCTCGCCAACACTCACGACAACAATACCATGCTGTCACACGAGTACACTCAACGTCGACAACGAGAATAAGACTGTGTGCACATGGTACCATAAAGCCTCGGCTCAATGTCTCGATCATTTACTCATTCAAGACTCGAAAAAACACATAAAAACATTTAAACATGCCTCGCTTATCTTCTCTTTCATAAAACTCAAGCTTACTCAAATTGTTCATAAAATCAAAAACTTTAAAATATACTTGCTAGTACATACTTGCTCAAAATCATAACATTTCCATAAATTTCGGCAATCATTAGACATATGCTCATGTATAAATTTCTTCAAGACATTTAGGCTCACAACGAGCACTTGAAATCAATTCTTAGAAAATATGAATACTCATAAACATGTGTTTCAAGGAAAACATTAAGCATTGAAACCATTTCGTTTTAGCAAAACCTTGCATTTTCATAAGCATAATACAAGCCTATAAACCATTTTCAAGATTCGTTTTGTCACTCACCGTGTTAGAACTAGAACTTTGGCCCGTACACTCGACCTATCTCCTCTTGGACTGCCAAATAAACCAAAACCATGTTTTAGAACCTCGAGCTCATGGTTTTTAACCTTAAAACTACAAGAAAACACTCCAACAAAAATTCCAGCATTTAACAGATTTTATACCCTGTATTCAAATACTCATAACTTCTTCATTACTTAGCCAAAAAGGATGTACTTTATACCAAATTATTCTTTTTTGAACCCTCTAAAAATCATATGAAGACATGAAGTTGAGATTCCTAACAGATTGATTCGAAAATACCTCGAAGACTTCTTTCCCAGGAACCAACTTCTGCTATTCAAGATTCCATTTTCTGCTGCAACCCGAAACTTGACCTGATATTTACAACATCTTCCAATTATTTTCTATTCACGATTTCTGGACGATAATTGTAGGAAATTCAATAAGCTTTCCAACCATACCTATTAGAGCTTCTGATTCTAACTCTACAGATCAGTACAACCAAAACATCAGAGACTTCTCGGATTTGACAGCAAATTCTGTGTTCTGTCTTCCTCTTCACAAATCAGTAGCTTAAGATCCGAATTTCCTCGAGGTTCCTTCACAAATTTTGTTCCAATATGAGTTAACTTGCACGAAACAAAACCTCAACTCCTACCTCTTTCTGTGGAGCTCTAGATGAACAAAATAGCAGAACTGGTCTGAGTTGTTCACCTTGCTGCTACACAAATAAACTTTGAGTTCTCCTCTCTCTCTTCTGCAATTCCAGCTCCAAAATATCCTTCTTCCTCTTCCTTTAAGCTTCTCCCATGAAACCCTTACCTTTCTTTTGATAAAAATGAAGAAGAAGATCGATGGAAGAAGTGTATTTAAAAAGAAAACAAAGGTGGGGGTCCCACCTCCCACTTTCCTTTTTCATCCTTTTCCTTTTTCCATTCTTTTCTTTTCTTTTCTTTTCTTTCCTAAACAAAACATAATATAATAACCATTCCTTTCATTTTCTTTTCTTCATTATTCTTAGAGCAAACCAAACCAAAATGGTTTAGACTTTTCCTTCCTTATTTTCCTTTTGTCTTTCACTTCATTTCTTTTCTTTTTAAAGCAAGGAAAACCAAGTCTTAAACATTCATTTCTTCTTTTCTTTTGTTTTTTTTATAAGAAAATTCCAAGGAAAGATCTCGGGTTTACAAATATGGACAACGAGATATTACCTTTGAAGAACCTTTCTTTGAGTGCTCCTTCTCCCACGACCACGATCTCAACAACACGAATCCGAACGTTCACTGACACTACCATCGGATCTTCTCCGTTTGTTCTCTAGGTGAGGGAGGAATGTGGGTTCCCTTTAGGTGTGATGAGATGTTGTGAGAGAGTTTGTGTTTTGGAACTTTTCCAACCACACAACAAAAGCTTAGGTTTGGCTTGCTTACTTGCTTAACCTAGTTACATCTATGCAACTATATATATAAGAAGAGATAGGGATGGAAATTACCATCCTATCCCTCTTTCATTCTCTCTTTAGTATATAGTTAATATGTGAATCTAATTCACATTAAAACTATATATTATATCAATTATAATCATTATCTATGAGTCGGCCCTTCACAGGTTGTTCGTAATCACGACTGGGTCAAATAACCGTTTTACCCCTGTGATTACCTCTTTGTTCCTTAAGCACTACTGATCCTCTAATGAACAACAAGTCTAAGGTCCTACCATAGACTCATACCCTCATAGAGGGCGGGGCCCCGTTGTTCAAGACATGGAGTCAGTTCTTAAGGGAACAACCTATCTAATTCCTTAGTGTAGGAATGAGTTAATTCCATCTTGCACAGTTAAGTCCCCAGCTACCTACGAGATTCTATCCCTGAGAAGGTAGGCTTATTGAGTCGGCTACAAGCTACTCTCACCCATACTAGTCTAAGGACAAACCCCTATAAGCAGGAGTTCTTAACTTGTTTAGGATTCAGGTCGAGTCACTAATGGCCATCTATAAATTATCAGTCTTATCCTGTTAACGGTGTTACACTGGTTAGACTAATAATTTGCAGTCCGGTCTTGTATGAACTCTTCATACAGGATGCCCCCACTCGCATGTCAACTACATGAATGAGTTGGATTACCTCATTTGTACTAATTACAAAGTGGGTCGCATCCATGGTGTTACCAGAATAAGGTTTCCAACTTTATTCTTATACCATAGACCATTTAGGTTATATTCTTGAACACAATCCAAATAGTGTCCACTACACTGATGTTCAAGATATATTATAACCTTGGAGCTTAGTTTATTGGATTTATAAAGCAAGAATATAATTTTATCAAAACAAATAACCCTTTATTTATTTGATCAAAATTACACAAGTTTAGGGCATAAAATCCCAACAATTACTAGTCAAAGGACAATCCCTCGCGAACAGGAGTTCGTAACCTGCTCAGGATTGAGATCAAGTTGCCTAGGTCATCCTAATGAAATAGAAACCTAACTAGTCAATGGAGTTACAGCTAGAGGTTGCTATTTCGTGGTCCGGTCTTATGTAATCTCATTACATAGGATATCCTCACTCACATCTCATCTACACGAACACGTTAGGATCAAAGTGTTTGTATCAAATACAAAGTGGACCACATCCATAGTTTTACCAGGGTATGGTACCCAAACCTTATCCCCTAACTATAGACCCTTTAGGTTGTATCTCGAATCGAGATCTTTTATATGTACACTACATTCAGTTAAAGATTCATTTAACAGCCTTGGATGTTTAGTTTATTGGATTTAGGGTTTAAAACAAAGGCAATGTCATAGATAAAGAACAATAACGCTTTATTGAAGTAATAACAATTTATTACAAATAATTAGAACAGAAATACAAACTACGAGTTTTAGGGCACAAACCCAAACAGTTCCGACTCCCATGATCAAGGCCCTCCGAAGGGATTGTCTGGTCCAGACCAAACTAGCAGGCGGATCATAGAGGTCTCACGGTGTGAATCGAAAGAAGAGACTGTGGGTCCCGTTTTCACAGGTCCCGCTCCCACTCACTATAAGTACTCTCTCCATCCACTTTGATTTTGACCCATACAAATACCATCCGAAGGGGGACGCTCCCATTTGCGCCACGAGGCCGAGTATGGATCTCACGGCGCGGACTTAACGGAGATTTGTGTTCGAAAAATTAAATGTATCTTATACACTTTATTTCCTCCCACTCATCACATTATAATTTTCGGGATTGACCTAGATAAACCGGCTAAAATTTACCTAAGTCTACCAGTATAACTCTTATATTGTAGTAGGCCTAAGTTTATAATCACATTATTACTTAGGTCTATGTGAGTAAATTAATCAACTTTTAATTAACGACACTCACGAAAAATATAACCTAAGAATCTCCTGACCGAATTCACTCCTGTGTCGGTTTCGGTGTAGGGTGTTTCATAGCGTCAACTTAAATACCCCAGCCTTAGACAAAACCTTCGTTAGACAGAGTTACTTATCAGTCACCATTCAAAGATTACATTTTGATTTCCTAATTCTATTCTTATTAGAATTAGAAAACCTAAGTCTAATTATTCAAGTTCTAAACACTTTAAAACTAATAATTAACTTAGGTTACATGCATTTCTATGTTATAGTACTTGATCATTCATCACATGAATAACTATAATATAACATAAATATTCATCACATGAAATTAAATGCATGAGCATACTTTAACCTAAAAAATATAACACTTATATTTAAATAAATTACAACATGCATTTAATTATATTATATCACTTATAATATAACCTATCATGCAAACTATATATTATAACACTTATAATATAAATGATGCATGAATATGTTTAACCTAAGGTGAGATTTTAAATCTCTAGTACATACACTATGCACATAGAATTTAATTAAATCATACATCTCATGCATAAAAATAATTAAATAGCAAAAATGGACCGATTTTGGCACTTAGGGGTATTTATTTAATTAAATAATATTAATATAACATTAATATTAATATTATTTAATAAAATAAAATAAATAAAATAAATAATTACATTTTTACAAAAAAAAATAAAATATCTTCAAAAAACCGTCCACGAATGCAACAAGCATTATGCCCCATGAACTTCGCGTGCGCACCTCGCGAAACTGCCCACTACGCATGCAGCGTTACAACGTTGTAGCGTCTAGCGTCACGCCCCGCGTGCTCCACGCCTCGGCATTGTAACGCTTCTCAGCAGCTAAGCCTCCGCCCGTATGCGCAACATTGAGACACCGATGAATAGCGTCTCAACGCTGTCGACAGAACAACAAGCACCTCTTGCTGTTCTTCGTTGTTTCTCACCCGTTTCTACCTCGATTTCTTCACAGCATCTCATGCCACTAACGACACGGACTTACAGACTCAATTTACATTAAAAATTACCCAAAACACAAGCCCTTACATTGATCAAATCAACTTTAATGTAAATCTAAAGAACAATGCCAAAACCGAAAACGCCCATTTTGCAAACCAACATTCATCTCATGAATCAAATCTTAAACCCACCTAATTTTAACAAAATTAAGTGCCCAACAAGAAGCCAACGATTGTCTCTGATACTAATTGAAAGGAATGAGAGTCTCAGCGCAGGGGAAGACGATCAAATCGTCGTGGTGTTGTTATGCAACTCAATTTCGTTAAAACTAACTATCACATAGAATAGGCTAAACATGGAACTCTAGAAAGAAAACAACAAGTAGAAAGTAATACTTACTTGTTGAAGACCGTCTTACAGATTCTTTTCTTCGTTCACGAACTCTTCGTGTTCTCCTCGTTCTCAACGATCTCGTACTCTTCACACGAACACCGATCGAACACCTTCACAAGGTTACTCGGTTGTTCTTCTTTAGGAAGAATGAGGATTGTGGGATCCTTATTTTTGATTTGGGAGGAGAATATTTTGAGAGAATTTGAGAGAGAAGACAATGCTTCTTTTGGTGAGAAATCCAAAAAATGAGCATAAGAATAAAAAACCCTTCTTGCAAAGGGGTTTATATAATGGTGATAGGTGGAGTTTAATTCTCCACCTATTTACCATTTTACCACAACCATAGGTTATGCAAATCATATTTGCATAACCACATATTATAAGATATCTCATATCTCATTTTACAAATCAAATTTGCATTATTGTGGATTTTTAAATTGAATCACATCCAATTTGATATCTCTCAATCTAGTTTCTCCAAATTAGCCTTAATTCAACAATTATGCTAACCTATAGTTTATTATGAATCTCATTCACATTCAACTATATAATATATCATTCATATCTCATATAAATGACATAAATGCCCTTTAGTGAACTTGAACACTTTAAATTCACACCAAAATAGTAAACCTTCTTTTAATCCAGTATGAGCCAACCGAGGGACCTTATGGACCTACAGTGATGAGCTCCAATGATCCGAGATTAACCTATCAAACTCTTTGACCCGGTTAATCAACATTCATTAGCTATGGTAACACTCCACTAAAGCCCGTAGTTGCACTCTCGTCAGTGTAAGACAAGATGTGTCCATTGATATAACCAATACCCATCAGTCGACTCTTCACAGGTTGTTCGTAGACACTGCTAGGTCAAATTACCGTTTACCCCTGTGTCTACTTCTTGCTCCTTAAGTCCCCACTGCTCCTCTAATGAACAACAACGTTGTAATGGTCCAACCATACACAACCCTTTCGTGCCAGTAAGAGGGTGGGTGCCCGTTGTCCAAGCCCTCGAGACAACACTTAAGGGAACAACCCCTCTAGTTTTCCTAAAGGCGGGAACAAGTGAATTCCATCTCGCGTAGTTAAGTTCTCAACTCCCTACTTGGTTCTGTCCCTGAGAAGATAGACATATTGGGCGAGTAACTGTGACCACCCTCACCCGTACTAGTCAAAGGACAGACCCCTGCAAACAGGAGTCCATAACACGCTCAGGATTTAGGTCGAGTCACTAATGGTCATTTACGAAGTTATTAGTTCATATTGTTAACGGTGTTACATCAGTAGATCTAATAATTCACGGTAAGGTCTTGTACAATCTCATTGTACAGGATGCCCCCACTCGCATATCAACCACTTGAACGAGTCAGATCACCTCGTTTGTATCTTAATACAAAGCGGGTCGCATCCACAACATATCCAGGATTAGGTCTCCAATTCCATCCATATACTGTAGATCGTTCGGGTCATTTAATCGAACGTGATCCTCCCTGTGTGTCCACTACACACCGTTCAAGTTCTAGTTCTCTCATATTCAATGACCTTGGAACTTAGTTTATTGGACAAAGTTTGTAAGAAATGCGAGACACAAAATGATGAAATAAATAACCATTATTAATTTCAAATGTTAATTTACAAACAGAACGAGATTAGGACAAACATCCCAACACCTCACCCATTATAAAAGGATGCTTCGAGAAGCATTCTCACTAATCAATTATTATTTTTTTGATTTGAAATTCTAAAATTCTCTCTTCTCTCAACAATTCTCTTCTACCCAAAAGCCAAATGGGAACCCACATTCCTCCCTCATCCAACGGAGAACAACCGAGTAGCCCCATGGAGGTGTTCGATTCATTGATCGATTCGAGGATTTGATCGAGATCGTGGGATTGAGAGATCGTTGAGATCGTGGTGGATACGAGAGAAGGAATACGAGAATAAAGACGTTCTTCACGAGGTTAGTTGTTGTAACTTTTCCTTTCTCTTAATGCTTAACCTTATTTACAAGAGTTATATGTTAATTTTAAGTAGATTTTAAGTAACACAACGATGCATCGCGATTCACGTCGCTTCCGCTGCGAGATTCAATCCCATCACCAATCTTATTGAAAAGTTATCTCCAATACTCCATTGCTAGCCATTCTTCAAAACTTAATTTTTATAATCTTTTTGTGAGAATTATATAATTTCGAGTGTTTCAAACTTGTGTATCTACTAATCTTGTGAGAGTTTTTATTTTTGTGAGGTTGTTCATTTATCTTTCAATTGAGTTTTGTATTAAGGTGTCGGTACACCTTGGGATTTTGATTTAGTGGTTTGATCCTGAACCTGTTCACAAGGATCAGAGTGATTTGATCTTAAACTCGTTTAAAAAGATCGGTATAGGATCATAAACCTGCAAATAGGGATTAACTCTTGAACCTTTAGAAATAGTGTAAAATTGGTTTGGGGAGTGGAGTAGGAATTCTGAACTGAAGGGAATGTGAATCCCGCAGCGGAAAATGACATGAAACGACGTGGTTCTCGTTATGCTACTAATTCCTTAAAATCGAATTTAACTCTTAAATCCTAGGCTAAACATGCTGAAAATTGAAGAAAACAAAAAGTAAATTGTAATACTTACTTGTTGAAGAACACTTCTTCGATGTTTTCTTCACGTTTTCTTCTTCGATCACGAACACTTTGTGGCTACGATCTCTAAACACGATCTCTCTAACTAAACGATTTGGACACCTCCAAAAGAACTTCACGGTTGTTATCAATTGGTAGAGGGAGAGTTGTGGGACTCCCTTTGGCTTTTGGGTTAGGAGAATTGTAGAGAGGAATTGAGATAGAAGAGAGAGCTCTTGGAAGATGAAATTCCAAAAATGAGCTAATTCCTTACTAAAAGCTTCTTGCAAAGCCTTTATATAATGGTGAGAGATGGAGTTGAAATCTTCATCAAATCACCATTTTACCATAACCGTATAATATGCAAATCATATTTGCATATTACATATGATAAGGTATCGCATACCTTATTATACAAATCTCATTTGTATAATTGTGGAATTTAAATTGAATCACATTTAATTTAATTTCTCTCATTTCAATTTCTCCAATTAGCACTAATTAATCAATTAGGCTAACCTCTACTTTATCATGAATCTCATTCACATAAAACTATATATTATGTCAACTATATAACATATAAATTACATAAATACCCAATTAAATGAATTTGAACACTTTAAATTCACACCAAACTTTAAACCCTCTATTTATCCAGTTTGAGCCAACCGAGGGACCTAATGGACCTACAAATGACGAGCTCCAATGATTCGAGATTAACATGTCAAACTCTTTGACCCAGTTAATCAACATTCATTAGCTACGATAACACTCCACTAAAACCCGTAGTTGCACTCCCATCACTGTAGGACAAGTTGTGTCCATCGATATAACTAATGCTAGTGAGTCAACCCTTCACAGGTTGTTCGTAGTCACAACTAGGTCAAAATTATCGTTTTACCCCTATGTCTACCTCTTGCTCCTTAAGTCCCACTGCTCCTCTAATGAACAAGTACGTAGTATGGTCCGACCATAAACAACATCCCTCTCAGGCCAGTGAGAGGGTGGGCGCCCGTTGTCCAAGCCTTGGAGACAACACTTAAATGAACAACCCTTCTAGTTTCCCTAATTCGGGAACGAGTGAATTCCATCTTGCGTAGTCAAGTTCCCAGTGTCCCATGTGGTCCTGTCCCTGAGAAAATAGGCGTATTGGATGAGTAACTGTGACCACCCTCACCCGTACTAGTCAAAGGACAGACCCCTGCAGACAGGAGTCCGTAACACGCTCAGGATTAAGGACGAGTCACAATTGGTCATCTACGAAGTTATTAGTCCTATATTGTTAACGGTGTTATATCAATAAGTCTAATAATTCACGATTCGATCTTGTACAATCTCATTGCACAGGATGCCCCCACTCGCATGTCAATCACATGAACGCGCTTGATCACCTCGTTTGTATCTAATGCAAAGCGGGTCGCAACCACACTGTATCCAGGATTAGGTCTCCAACCCTATCCGTAGACTGTAGACCGTTCGGGTCATTAACTCGAACGTGATCCTCCCTGTTTGTCCACTACACACCGTTCAAGTTCTAGTTAACTCATAATTCAATGTCCCTAGAGCTTAGTTTATTGGATTAAGTTTATAAATATGTGAGACACAAAGTAATGAAAAAAATAACTCTTATTTATTTCAATAAGGAATATTACAAACTTAAACGAGATTAGGACATACATCCCAAAAAACTCCCACTTGAACTAAGCTAGTGGAATACATAATACATTTCTCAAATCTACAGTAATAATACAATAAACTAGGGCATTGAATACCCTTTTACAATACTCCCGCTTGCCCTAGTAAGGAAGCACTGGAAGGCCTAGACTCTCTAGGCGACCCTGAAACACCTTAGTCGTGAGGGCCTTTGTAAATGGATTAGCAACGTTGTGCTTCGACGCTATATGCGTGACTGTCACGTCTCTGCGGTGCACAATCTCCCGTATCGGGTGATACTTGCGCTGAATATGCTTGCCCCTCTTATGACTCCAAGGTTCTCTCGTGTTGGCTACTGCACCACTGTTGTCACAAAACAGGGTAATTGACAAGTTCATATTTTGAACAACTTCCAAATCAAGTATGAACTTCCTATGGCAAAAAGCTTCCTTTGCAGCTTCATAAGTCGTAACATACTCGACTTCCATCGTGGAATCAGTGATGCATCCCTGCTTGATGTTTCGCCACACTAAGCTCCTCCATTGAGAATGAACGTTGACCACGAAGTGGATTTTATAGAATCCTTATCGGTCTGAAAGTCAGAGTCTGTGTATCCCGTAAGGATCAAATCCCCACTTCCATACACAAGGTTGTAGTTCCTCGTTCTCCTTAGATACTTAAGGATTGCCTTTACGACCGTCCAGTGATCTAATCCTCGATTGGATTGATACCTACTGACAATCCCAACTACATAACAGATGTTGGGCCTAGTACACAACATTGCATACATGAGGCTCCCAACAGCTAAAGCATAGGGGATTTGTCTCATATCCTCAACTTCTTGAGGCGTCTTAGGACATTGATCCTTAGACAAGTGAACCCCATGTCTGAAAGGCAGCAAGCCCTTCTTGGAGTTCTGCATCTTATATCTAAACTGAAGGGAATGAAACTCCCCGCGCAGCGGAAGACGATTGAATCGTCGTGGTGAAGTTGTGCAACTAAATTTCGTTATAATTATCAAACTCTTAGAAATAGGCTAAACATGCATAAAATGAAAGGAATACAGTTTGAGCCAACCGAGGGACCTTATGAACCTACAGTGACGAGCTCCAATGAGCCGAGATTAACCTATCAAACTCTTTGACCCGGTTAATCACCATTTATTAGCTACGGTAACACTCCACTAAAGCCCGTACTTGCACTCCCGACGGTGTAAGATATTACGTGTCCACTGATATAACCAATGCCCATGAGTCGACCCTTCACAGGTTGTTCGTAGACACTGCTGGGTCAAATTACCATTTTACCCCTGTGTCTACTTCTTGCTCCTTAAGTCCTCACTGCTCCTTTAATGAACAACAACGTTGTAATGGTCCAACCATACACAACAACCCTCTCTTGCTAGTGAGAAGGTGAGCGCCCGTTGTCCAAGCCCTGGAGACAACACTTAAGGGAACAACCCCTCTAGTTTCCCTAAAAGCGGGAACGAGTGAATTCCATCTCGCGTAGTTAAGTTCCCAGCTCCCTACTTGGTCATGTCCCTTAGAAGATAGGCATATTGGGCGAGTAACTGTGACCACCCTCACCTGTACTAGTCAAAGGACAGACCCCCGCAGACAGGAGTCTATAACACGCTCAGGATTTAGGTCGAGTCACTAATGGTCATTTATGAAGTTATTAGTTCATACTGTTAACGGTGTTACATCAGTAGATCTAATAATTCACGGTAAGGTCTTGTACAATCTCATTGTACAGGATGCCCCCACTCGCATGTCAACCACATGAACGAGTCAGATCACCTCGTTTGTATCTTAATACAAAGCGGGCCGCATCCACACCGTATCCAGGATTAGGTCTCCAATCCCATATACTGTAGATCGTTCGAGTCATTTACTCGAACGTGATCCTCCCTGTGTGTCCACTACACACCGTTCAAGTTCTAGTTCTCCCATATATTCAATGACCCTGGAGCTTAGTTTATTGGACAAAGTTTGTAATAAATGCGAGACACAAAATTAAGAAATAAATAACTCTTTATTAATTTCAAATAGTAATTTACAAACTATACGAGATTAAGACAAACATCCCAACATAAACAACATCTTGTCAATATAAGATGCTTGAGACATCTCAAGCGTTCTGTTCTTCTTGTTCGGACTATCTGGATACTTAAAACCTACTGAGTCTCTCCCAAATCTTTCATTGGAATTGCGAAGCCAACCATTCCTTAATGTCAGTAAGAAATCCTACCTCATTCCCAATGAGCAGGATATCATCCACATACAATATCAGAAATGCGACAGTGTTGTTGATGATTTTCTTGCAAAAACAAGGCTCATCAACATTCTGATCAAAGCCATAAGATTTGATCGCCTCATCAAACCTTATATTCAAAGACCTCGAGGCTTGTTTCAGTCCATAAATAGACATTTGAAGCCGACAAACCTTTTGTTCTTGGCCTTGGGCAATAAACCCCTTGGGTTGGTCTATGTAGATGGCCTCATCAAGATTGTCATTCAGAAAGGCTGTCTTGACATCCATCTGCCATACCTGATAGTCATAATATGAGACAATGGCCAGTAGGATCCTAATAGACTTTAGCATGACAACAGGAGAAAAGGTTTCTTCATAGCTAACCCCTTCAACCTGGGTAAACCCCTTTGTCACTAGTCTGGCTTTGAAGGTTTGCACCTTTCCATCTACGCCACGTTTACGCTTGTAAATCCACTTGCAACCAATAGGTTTGACCCCATCCAGTTGGTCCACAAGCTCCCAGACGAAATTAAAGTACATCGACTCCATTTCCTAGTCCATAGCTTTAATCCATTCGTCTTTGTCAACGTCTACCATTTCTTGATCATAGGTCAATGGATCCTCGCAGTCATCATCAGGGGTGACGACTAAGGTTTCAGCTAAACCCATGTAACGTTCAGGCTGTCTCACAGCCCTCCCACTACGTCGAGGCATTCTCAACTCCTGAGAACGAACTTGACTAGGCGAGCTATGATCAACAACACTTGTTGACGTACTTGCCCCATCAGCAACTCTTGCTGATGAACTGTCCATTTCATTTAACACAATCTTACTCCTTGGTAAGTGATCCCTGATGTGGTCTTTCTCAAAGAAAGTGGCGTTTGTCGAACAAGCACTCTATTTTCCTTAGGATCATAAAACAGACCACCCCTAGTCTCTTTTGGGTAACCTACAAAGAGGCACAACTTTGAATAGGGTTCCAACTTCTTCGGGTTTGACACCAACACGTGGGTCGGGCATCTCCAAATCCTGAAATGGTGTAAACTACCTTTACGTCCATTCCAGAGTTCGAAAGGTGTTTCTGAAACACTTTTCGATGGAACGTTTTTAAAAAATGTAAACCACAATCTCCACTGCGTAACCCCAAAAAGAAACAGGGAGACGAGCATAACTCATCATCGACCGAACCATGTCAACCAGGGTTTTGTTTCTCCTCTCCAATACACCATTCTGCTATGGCATACCAGGTGCTGAGAGTTGGGACGTAATTCCATGTTCTATCATATAGTCCTGAAATTCAGTGTCCATATACTCTCCACCTCGGTCTGATTGAAGTGTTTTAATTGTTTTACTTAACAGGTTCTCAACCTCAGTCTTGTACTCCTTGAACTTTTCAAGAGTTTCAGACTTCTAATGCATTAGGTAAATGTACCCATACCTCGAATAGTCATGTATGAAATATACAAAGTATTCATAAGCTCCTCGTGCTTTAACACTCATCGGACCACAAAGCCAGAATGTATAAGCTCAAGAGGCTCTTTGGCTCTATATCCTTTTCCACTAAAAGGACGTTTGGTCATTTTTCCTTTTAGGCATGACTCACAAACCGATAAAGAGTTTTCTTCCTCGTTTAGAAGTCCACTTTTCACTAGTCTCTCAATCCTACGGAGATTTATGTGGCCTAACCTTGGATGCCAAAGATGGGTATTTTCTTTTGGAGAAACTTTTATTCTTTTGATTCGTGTTTCAACCGTTTTAAAGAATTCAGTATTCAAAAAAAAATTGACCAAATTAGGCTTTAAAACATAAAGATTACTCTGAAGTGAAGCAAAACATAACAAGTTTCCATTTCGGAAAATAAATGCTTTATTACCACTAAAAGAAACAGAAATACAATGTTCTAGAAGACAGGAAATAGAAACAAGGTTTCTAGTAAACCCTGAAACTATATACATATTATCTAATAAAATGTATTTTCTGCTGAAAAACAGCTTCACCGTATCGACCGCTGCAGTAGAGACAACCTCCCCAGATCTAACCCGTAGCGTTATCTCACCCTCTTACAGCCGCTGTCAAGAACTAATTCCCTGAAAAGAAGAACAAACATGGTTAGTGGCGCCTGAATCCAGTATCCAGACATAGTCATTACTCTCCACTAAAAAAGTTTCTGTAACCAGTAAATCACATTTATCTTCTTTCTTCCTGTCGGCATGGAACATGGGACAGTTTCTCTTCTAGTGACCATCCCCG
This sequence comes from Trichosanthes cucumerina, assembly GCA_036507285.1. Lineage (NCBI taxonomy): Eukaryota > Viridiplantae > Streptophyta > Magnoliopsida > Cucurbitales > Cucurbitaceae > Trichosanthes > Trichosanthes cucumerina. The sequence goes on from CM071838.1 coordinate 56,654,223, forward strand.
TTGCAGTGGAAACACTTTCTTTTCTCCGCAACTTCCTTGACATTTTTTCTCTTCTGAGCTGCAGCGCGGTCAGCTTTACCCTTTCTCAATTTCTTATTCTTCCCTTTTGGGCCTGAGGAACCTGCAGACTTAGTCCTAGAGGTCGAACCCCTGTGATAGGACCTGTAGGCAAAATTTACCTCAGCTTCCGGTCCCCTGACTCGCATCAGAGACTGGAAGTTCTGCAGTTCATTGAGTAAGGAGGTCAGAGTGTAGCTAATTTTGTTCATAACAGCGTTGCTACGAAACTGAAGGAAACTCTTCGGAAGAGTCTCCATGATAAAGCTGACCTGACTTGACTCGTCGATTGAAGCTTCGTTCATCTCTGCCAGGTTAAAGTGGGTCATCATGTCCAGAACATGTTCACGGGCAAACATTCCCTCCTACATCCTTGCATTGAAGACGTGTTTAAGGGAATCATGGCGGACCTGAAAGGACTGTTGTCCAAACATGTCCTTAAGTGATTCCATGATCTTCTTAGCGGTGATCATCACCTCATGCTTCTTTGCCAATACTTCAGATAAGCTGGCAATGATATAGACCTTGGCTTTTTCATTAGCCTTGATCCATCGATCGTACACATCACGAACACTTCGTGAAGCGGTCGAGCTCGCCACCTGAGGACACTCCTCAGTGAGCACGAACTTAAGGTCATCAGTTACCAAAATAGTGTTGAAATTGTTTTTCCATGTTTAAAAATTGTCGTCGACTAGTCTGTCAGAAGCTAAGAGAGCGAAATTGAACTAGCCATTTTTGCTAAAATAAGAAAAACTTTGAATTAGTCTCGCAAAAACTTTGAAAATCCAATCAAGTTTTAGCAAATTTTATTCTATGATCCCTAGGTCATTAAAAATTCCAATGATACCCCAAAGGTTTAGAATGACCGCCACCGAAGGGTAGACAGAAACACTCCTCCTCTGGGACGAGACTTTCTCGACCAGACCCTAATACCAAAATAACTCTTATTCCATTAGGCATCCAGTTACAATTATTCGGTCTGAATCCATTAACTCTTAATGAATCCTGTGAGTGTCACCCTCTATCTTTAAATTTCCAAGTATCCGTCCAAACAATAACCACAAAATGGTAGACAACGAAGAAAAACCAACAAGGAAATTGTATCCCTTTTGGAAATTCACGGTGTTCCGACTCTCATGATCAAGGCCCTCCGAAGGGATTGTCTGGTCCAGGCCAAACTAGCAGGCGGATCATGAGCATCTCACGGTGTGAATCGATAAAGAGACCGTGGGTCCCGTTTTCACAGGTCCCATCTCACTCACTATAAGTACTCTCTTCATTCACGTTGATATTGACCCATACAAATACCATCCCAAGGGGGACGCTCCCATTCACACCACGAGGCCGAGTATGGATCTCACGGTGTGAACTTAACGGAGATTTGTGGATGGAAAGTTAAATGTATCTCATACACTTTATTTTCTACCACTCAGCACTTTAAGTTAATTGGGATTGACCTAGATAAATCGACTATTATTTACCTAAGTCTACCAATATAACACTTATATTGGATTAGCCTAAGTCTATAATCACATTATTCACTTAGGTCTATGTGAGTAATTTAATCAACTTTTAATTAAACGCCACTCACGAGAATATAACCTATGAATCTCCGGACAAAATTCCCTCTGGCCAGGTTGGTTCCCAGGTTGGGGTGTTCCGCAAACCTTCAGCTTAAATACCCCAACCTTAGACAGGACCTTCCTTAGACAGAGTTACTAATTAGTCAGCATTCAAAAGTCATATTTGATTTTCTAATTCTAATCTTATTAGAACTAGAAAACCTAAGTCTAATTATTCAAGTTATAAACCACTTAAAACTAATAATTAACTTAGGTTACATGCATTGCTATATTATAGTGTTTGATCATTCATCACATGAATAATTAAACTATATAATATACATACATCACATGTATCAATGCATGTCAATGCTTTTAATCTAAGAAATATAACACTATTAATTAAATTAAAAAAAAACATACATTATATTATAACTCTTATAATATAATCCTATCATGCATACTATATATTATAACTCTTATAATATAAATATGATGCATGAAATGTTTAACCTAAGGTGGGATTTTAATCTATATAACATACATTATGCAAATAGAAATTTTCATACATCACATGTATAAAAATAAAAATAAATAGCAATGTTTGACCGATTTTGGCACCTTAGAGACATTAATTAAATTAATTAACATTAATATAACATTTATATTAATATTAATTAACAAAACACATTTTACAAAATAAATAAAATAAAATGCGTTGGCTGGAGTTCGAAACCGCAACCACGAACCCCTCTTTGCCACTACGCGCGAAATTCTCGCGAACTGCTCCACTACGCATGCGACGTTGCAACACCGTAGCCAGCATTGCAACGCTATAGTGCCCAACGTCAAGCCTCACGCGCCCAACGCCCACAGCCAGCTTCCGCGCGGGCAGCGTTGAGACGTCGAAGAACAACGTCTCAACAACATCGATCGTACAACAAACCCCCTTTGTTGTTTTTCACTGATTTCACCCGTTTCCGCTTTGATTTCTTCACGAAAACTCTTGTCACGAACTACACGTACTTACAGACTCGATTTACATAAAATTTTCCCAAAACAACGAGCCCTTACATTGATCTCATCAACGAAAATGTAAATCTAATTTTAAGTGCCAAAACCGAAACATCCATCATGCAAATCAACAATTTCATCACATGAAATTAAAGCATACCCACCTAATCTTAAGAAATTCAGAATGCACAACGAAATAGCATAATGAAATAGCCAACGATTGGTTTTGATTCCAATTGAAGGGAATGTGAATCCCGCAGCGGAAACCGACATGAAACGTCGTGTTTTTCGTTATACTACTGATTCCTTAAAATCAAATTTAACTCTTAAATCCTAGGTTAAACATGCTAAAAATTGAAGAAAATAGAAAGTAAATTGTAATACTTACTTGTTGAAGAACACTTTTTCAACGTTTTCTTCTCTGGTCACGAACACTTCGTGCCTACGATCTCTACACACGATCTCTCAAACCGAACGATTTGGACACCTCCAAAAGAACTTCTCGGTTGTTCTCGATTGGTAGAGGGAGAGTTGTGGGACTCCATTTGGCTTTTGGGTGAGGAGAATTGTAGAGAGGAATTGAGAGAGAAGAGAGAGCTCTTGGAAGATGAAATTCAAAAAATGAGCTAATTCCTTACCAAAAGCTTCTTGCAAAACTTTTATATAATGGTGAGAGATGGAGTTGAAATCTCCACCAAATTACCATTTTACCACAACTTTATAATATGCAAATCATATTTGCATATTACATATGATAAGGTATCTCATACGTTATTATACAAATCTCATTTGTATAATTGTGGAATTTAAATTGAATCACATTCAATTTAATTTCTCTCATTTCAATTTCTCCAATTAGCATTGATTAATCAATTAGGCTAACTTATAATTTATTATGAATCTCATTCACATAAAACTATATATTATGTCAACTATATCACATATAAATGACATAAATACCCAATTAATGAATTTGAACACTTCAAATTCACAACAAACTGTAAACTCTCTATTTATCAAGTTTGATCCAACCGAGGGACCTAATGGACGTACAAATGACGAGCTCCCAATTCGAGATTAACCTGTCAAAATCTTTGACTCGGTTATTTAACATTCATTAGCTACGGTAACACTCCACTAAAGCCCGTAGTTGCACTCCAATCACTATAGGACAAGTTGTATCCATCGATATAACCAATGCCAGTGAGTTGATCCTTCACAGGTTGTTCGTAGACACTGCTGGGTCAAAATTACCATTTTACCCCTGTGTCTACCTCTTGCTCCTTAAGTCCCACTGCTCCTCTAATGAACAAGTACGTTGTATGGTTCGATCATAAACAACATCCCTCTCGGGCCAGTGAGAGGGTGGGCGCCCGTTGTCCAAGCCCTAGAGACAACACTTAATGGAACAACCCTTCTAGTTTTCCTAATTCGAGAACGAGTGAATTCCATCTTGCGTAGTCAAGTTCCCAGCTTCCCATGTGGTCCTGTCCCTGAGAAGATAGGCATATTGGATGAGTAACTGTGACCACCCTCACCCGTACTAGTCAAAGGACAGACCCCCACAGACAGGAGTCCGTAAAACGCTTAGGATTAAGGATGAGTCACTATTGGTCAACTACGAAGTTATTAGTCCTATACTGTTAACGGTGTTACATCAATAAGTCTTATAATTCACGGTTCGGTCTTGTACAATCTCATTGCACAGGATGCCCCCACTCGCATGTCAACCACATGAACGAGTTGGATCACCTCGTTTGTATCTAATACAAAGCGGGTCGCATCCATAACGTATCCAGGATTAGGTCTCCAACCCTATCTGTATACTATAGACCGTTCGGGTCATTAACTCAAACGTGATCCTCCCTGTGTGTCTACTACACACCGTTCAAGTTGTAGTTCTCTCATAATTCAATGACCCTGAAGCTTAGTTTATTGGATTATGTTTTTAAATATGTGAGACATAAAGTAATGAAAAAAATAACTATTATTTATTTCAATAAGGAATATTACAAACATACACGAGATTAGGACATACATCCCAACAAAAACAACTATAAGGTGTCTTGGGGAGTGGATTAGGGATTTCGAACTACTATAAAAATCTTCGGTGTCGTTTTTTTCTCTACTATTTTAATTTCTGCTTTTTAATTATGTTTGTGAGTAGATTGCATGCTTATGAAAATTTCTCTATATTTGAAAAAAAATTTAGGGTGTTTATTTTGATTTGTTTAGATTTAATTAATATAATTTAATTCCTCGAAAAAAAAGGCTCATAATTTTTAAGCAACCCTATTCACCCCCCTCTAGTGTTGCCATATGATCCTACATGTTCTTAGCCCTATTTTCAATTTCGTACCTCTTGTGACCTGTGGAGCACGGGGGTGTTCGGGAGTGGTTTTCGAGGCTCAGGATTGTGGAATTTGAGGTGGGAGTCAAGATTTCAACATCCTACAATCTTCTATACCGTTTCTTTCCTTTGCAATAATGTTTTCATTAGATTTTAAGCTTATATTTTACACTATATTAAGAACAATGTTAGGTTGATGTAATTAGTTTAGGGGATTAGAGCATGATTAGACTTAGATTTATGGTATAATTGTTGTGATTGACGTTTAATTACTCGTTAAATTGCATTTAAGTGGATTTACTCTTAATGCTCTGTTTTAATTGGTCATTAAAACACTATTTCAGCTCTAAATTAAGCTCGATAAAGGATGTTTAGGTTAGTCATTATTCAATTAACACCCTTAGATTGATGACACGACATAAAATAAACAATCAAGGGGTGAGGATAATAACGATCGTGCTTAATTCAATTAACTTTTCAATTAGCGCTAAGGACACTTAGGCAAATGATTAGTTAAGTATTTTTTAATGAGACTGACAGGAGATTTCGACCCAGTTTTACTCTAGATTTATGTAATTAATGGTAGTAATTAAGCGTCGTTCTCGATCACCATTAATTTAGTCTAAATCATGCTTGACCCCCTAAACTTCTCTACAATTTGTATCTCTGATCCTTTAAATTGCTTTGTTAGTTTAATTCTCTCATTATTTTGTTCCTTAATAATTCCAAATTTAGTATTTTCAATAATTAATTTTCACTAAAAAAAAAATTCATATCTGCTTCCCTTTGGATTTCGATATTCGGTACTCTTGTATCGTTTTTATTATTACTTTGATCGTGTGCGCTTGTGCATATACTATACACTGATCAGTTATGTATTGTTAAATTTGGTGTTATAGAGTTTTCATTCTTGATGGATTGATTATTTGATATCTTTGAGCTTATATTCATGACGGTTGAGTTTTTGATGTTATGTATATCTATTGAAAAGTCTCAGGTAATACTCATATATGTTTTGTAACTTTTTTTTTATAAGTCTAGGTTACGTTTTAGGTAAATATATTGTAATTTTGATTTTAGAAAAGCTACTCAGGTAGTTTATAACTTTTAATTTACTTAGTAGAGTTAGATTAATTTGGTTGGTTTTGTTTAAATTTGGTGTTATGCTTATAAAGATTTGTTCGTTATAGTTTATTTGTTTACTTAGTAAAGTTAGATTAATATAGTTGTTTTGATTGTTTAGTTCGTTATAATAATTTGATGAGTTTGTTATTAGTTTACTTAGTAAGTTAGATTAGTTGTTTTGATTGTTTAAACTCGTTATGTTCATGAATTTTTATAACTTTGGAAGTTAGTAGCAAGTTTTGATTGTTTTTGTTAAACCTAAGTTTTTTTTAGTCCCATATAATTCGTTATAAGTGATATTAATGAACTCTTCATCCGCCGCAGTAGAAGCATTTGATTTTCTTTAATTTTAATTAAAATTAAATAAAAAAAAACTAAAGCATACTTTCAAGATAATATGGAGAATATCTTCTAGCGGGTCTTTATCTCCTCCACAAAGTCTTTTTGGCTATGACTTGAACACAAGATCAAAACTTGTGGGAGTCTCTTGAAATAAAGTATACAAGAGATTGGAGAGAGGAAAAAAATCTGGAGAGAATTCTCTAATTTTTTATTGAGGAGATGTGTAGAAAAAAGTCACTCGATGGCTCACCCCTAAGGTCTTATTTATAGTGGCCTAGGAAAAATAATTAAGTAATATAGCTTAATATCTAATATATTAAAATATCTCTAACTAACCAATTTGAATCATATTCAAATATTTCTAAATTCTCCTACGACATTTATTTCTTAATTTAAATCTAATTCAAATTTAATAAATATGTTTTATTTAATTTATCTTAATACATGATAACTCTTTATCAAAGAGTTATTTTCACTTAAATTAAGCTAAAAAACCTTATTAATTGTTTGATCTTAGCATTGTTTAAGTTGTTTCTAGCACTTTATTATTTTATTTGAGTGTGATTAAGCAAGTGTTAAGAAAATTTAATCTTGGAGCCTATGAGAATATTTGATTACTTTTTTGAGAATAAGCAGTTAATGTTGCTCCATCATCCTGGGGAGTGAAGCATTGCAAAATGAAGGAGGCTTATTTGACAAGCTACACGAGAAGTGAACCCAAAAGAAGAAAAGAACATTCCATGGAGATTTATCAAGGCTTTTTGAAGAGGCACAAGGGGTAGATTGAATACGAAATTGTTGGAGCATAAACAAGGAAACTTTGTGGAAGCTTTTGGCAATAGGGGAGCTTTCTTTTCCCTCTTTCCATTGCTTAATTCTTCTCCATTTCTTTGTTGCTTTTTACCATGTTGCATCCTAGATTAGTTTATTTGTGTTTGTTTCTCGTAAGAATCAACTAATTCTCTTAGGTAAGGATTGAGTTGAACTCTTGTATGCTTAATTTGTGTATGGTTATGGTTGAATATATTGATTAATGGATTTATTAATGGCCAACCTAAGTCCATATTGTTTTCTTTTTTTTATGAATAGTGAGAAAGTTGATTGCCATAATCACCCTAAGGTTGAATTAGGGATTATTCCCTCAATGAAAATGGATAGGTTAGAAGTAATCATCCTATTAGGGCATTAATTATTGAGCTTAACAAGGTAATTGAATGAGAGTTCATTACTATAAAATACTGGGAAGATGGAGAGAAATCCAAATAGTGTGTGGTAGAAATGTTGTATTATGCATGACTTAGTAATAAGAACCTAAATACTTGAGTAACCCTCAATCCAAGTCTATCTCTTTGTCATATCATTTCCTTAATTGCATAGTTGTTGCATGATTTAGAGTTGTATTAGCATAATCAATTATCAAGGTGTCTCGTTTAAGCTTTTTCCTTGGTTGTGTGCTTGTTGTATGTTTTATGTGTTGGGTTTTATGCCTAAAACTCGTAGTTTGTAAATTTGTAATTTGTTCCAATTTTATCAATAAAGTGTTATTGCATTTATTCAATAAGGTGTTGTTGCTTTACATATTAGTTTGTCTTAAATAACCCTAAATCTAATAATCAAACATCCTGGGTTGTATTATGTGTCTTGAACTGTATGTGGAGACAGACAGGGGGATCAAAAGTTGAAGAAACAACTTGAAAGGTCTATATTATAAGAATGAGGTTGGGCTACCTTATTCTAGTGACACTATGGATACAACCCACTTTGTATTTGATACAAACACAATGATCTAACGCGTTCATTGATAAGCGCACTCTGTGAGCTTATTTTATATTTAAATATTACAAGTTTTGAGGGTTTAATGAATAATTGTATGCATATTTCTATCCGTTTTGTAGGACTCGAGCATTCGAAGATAAATGAAGTCATTTGATTGAAAGGAGGTGAAAAAGGGACAAAAACAAGTCAAGGATTGGGAAAAGGAGAGTTTGGAAGAAGAAAATGAGTTGGAAAGGCCGAGACAACAGCGTTGAGACGTTGCACAACGACATCTCAACGCTGGAATAACCCAGCCACGCGATCTGCAAGGATGGCGTTGAGACGCTGCACACTAGCGTCTCAACGTCGTGCATTTTCCTTTTTTAAAACGCGCCTCTAGGGCACAACGTTGAGACGCTGACCCTAGCATCTCAACACTGTGCAAATTGAGGGACTTTTTGGAGAGGATCGAAACCATTGTCGAAAATTGAGTTTGAGGGACTGCAAATAGGCAATTTGGGAGTTCAAGGAAGATATTTCTGAAGCTCGAGATCGTGATAGGTGTCGGGAACGAAGCCTTTCACGTCCCGATAGTTTTATCTTTATCCCTTTCTTTTTTATTTTTGAAATGATGATTTTTTATTTGAGTTTAGACGTTTTTATAGTGGACATGAGTAGCTAAGCGTGTTATCTTAAGGATAGATGTAGCCGTTAGATCGCACTATTTGTTGAGTTGACTGCTTTTGGATTCTTGTACTGCTTTTATTCGTGCAATTGAAATCTTAATGCTTATAGACTCTTGATTACGGTTTATTTGTTTCTTGGATCTAAATTTATGCTTGAGAAAGATAGTTTAGATTTGAACTTGATTGCATAACTGGTAATTACTTTGACATGAGAATGATTAGGGTGTTATTAGAAATGTTAAAAAAATCGAACTTAGTGTCATTCTTGATTTTTAAAAGCTAGACAGAGATATTGACTTTATTTGCATGCATGAGATTTACTTGTCTCGAGATAGTCATTTGTTATGTTAGTTTCTTGGTTTATAAAAACAGGTGCAATTATCCATTAGCATGATCTCAATTAAATAGTCGATTGATTGGTGAAATCTAGTCCCTAAGATACTTTTCTCTCCTAATTGTTTCTCGATTTCATGCATCTTTTACTTTTTATATTTCTACTTTCTTCACTCAAATGTTGAATTTCTAGATAAAATTGAGTCGTGATATTTATGGGAATTATTTCAATTACATAACTCAATCCTGTGGACGACACTCATATTCAATCTCACTATATTAAAACTTGACCCGTGTACTTGCAGTATTGCAATTTTTACGCAACATTCGTGTAGGTGACATGTGAGTGGGGGTATTCTATGTGATGAGTTCACATAAGACCAGACCGCGAAATAGTAACTGATAGATGTAACTCTGTTGACTAGTTAGGTTTCTATTTCAATAGGATGACCTAGGCAACTTGATCTTAATACTGAGAAGGTTACGATCGAACTCCTGTCTGCGAGAGATTGTGCTTTGATTAGTATGGGTGAGAGTGGCCCGAGACGCCGACCCAATAAGCCTACCTTCTTGGGGACAAAACCGCGTGTGTAGCTGGGGACTTAACCTTGCAAGATAAAATTCACTCCTTCCCAACTTAGGGTAAGTAGATAAGTGTTCTCTTAAGTGGTGCCTCCGGGACATGAACAAAGGGCCTTACCCTCTCACTGGCCCGAGAGGGTTTTTTGTTTATTGGTTGGATCATAAACAGGTTGTTCATTAGAGGAGCGCTAGTACTTCAGGCCATAGATGTAACCTAGGGGTAAAACGGTAATTTGACCCGGCTAGTGTTACGAACACTCGTAAATGATTAACTTGTTGTTATTGGACTTTATCCATGGACACAGAAAAATATCTACAGTGAGAAGAGTGCAGTTGTGGGTCTTTAGTGGAATGTACCTGCAATTGATGAATGTTGATTAAGTGGTTAATGAGATTAGCCAATTAATTTTGTATCGTTGAAGCTTCTGATCTGTAGGTCCATTAGGTCCACCACCTAGCTCGTAAAGGATTCTGAGATTGCTAGATCCTGATTGTAATTTGAAATTTTCAAATTCACATTGAGAATTAACATGATGTATGGAGATACATTACAATATAAAGTTTTTATGTTGATTGAAGCTTTATAATATAAATCTAATTTTGGATATGATTCAAAATTTATGAGAGAATTATTTGAAAGAGTTCAAATATTATTTTAATGTCAATAAAATTTATATTGAAAACTATAGGTTAAAATTTAATGCACATAAGATGTACATTAAAACTCCGGGCTATGGGAGAATGATTAGATCTGATTTAATCATAAATTAAATATGTAATATTTAATTTATAAATTAATTAATTAGTGAGTGTAATTAAATTAGTTAAATTTGATTTAATTAAGTTAATTAAACTATACGTCATGAGAGATGTACATTTAAATGGAAGTTGAAATTAATTTAATAAATAGTTAATTAAATTAATTAATTGATTAATTTTTTATTATATTAATTGGTTTTGTTAAAAAAAATATATCGCACGTTCCCAACTCTCCCCTCTCTCTCCACTTCTCCCTCTGCTCTCTGTGTATTGATATAATACAGAGATGAACAGATATTGTTTTTGGCATTCAACTTACTCTCTGCAAATTTCCCAAAAAACGATTAAGAAGGTTTTCCCACCAAACCTCAATCTAAGAACTCAGAGAATATGAGGTTTTTCAAGTGGTAGTGTTCTGCGTATTACCTTCCAAATCGTTTAGAATTGGTAGTTCATGACTTGCAACAGGATTAGTGTTGTGCAAAATTTGCATAGGCCAAAAGGTAATTATCAATTCCCTTTTAATTTAGAACTGAATTTTTGGATTGTGTTGGATTTCTGTTGTGTTTAATGTTTATCGTTAGTTTACTGCCAATGTACTGGCATTTTTGTTTCCAAAAATAAAATCGACTTTTACTATCCAATTGGTTTTCCCTGCGTTTTTTTAGGAATTTTGGTTCCATCATTATGTTCTAGCATTAATTAGGTCATCAACTCACCTTAATTTGTCTTTTACTTTAGCATTGCATTAATTGCTACAAGCATCTTAAACTAGATAGGTCTTTATGATAATCCCTGTGTAGACGATACTCGATACTCATAATACCATTTCTTTTATTACTTGCTGCAATTGACTATGTATACTTACACATTAAAGTGTTGTTTGCATTTGAATTTCCTGCACACTACACTTCACATCAATACATTAATGATTTTAATATTTAATGTATCAAATACAATAAATATATGTTCCTCTTTTATATTTAATATATCAAATATCAAATATATTAAATATTAATTTGAACACTTTAAATTAAATATTAATTTGAACATTTCACATTTTTCTTTCAACTAAATTGATCCTTATTTATTCATATGAGCTACCAAGGGGATCTTATGGACCTACAGATTATAACCACTGATTCTCTAATGAACAATTTATTTATGATCCAACCATAAACTAAATCCCTCTCGGGCCAGTGAGAGAGTGGGTCCCATGGTTCAAGTCTCATAATAAGCACTTAAGGAACTACTCATCTACTTGCCCTAGGAGTGAATTCTATCTTGTGAGATTATGTTCCCAACTCCTTATTTGCTCAAGCCCCCAAAATGGTAGACTTATTGAATCGACTACAAAAGTCACTCTCACCCATGCAAATCAAAGGATAAATCCTCATAGGAGTTCATAACTCACTCAGAATTAAGATCAAGTCGCATATGATCACTCTTCTCAATTAACAAATTTATAAAGAGAGATTAAATATTTTGTGGTCTAGTCTTATATAAACTCATTGTATAAGATACCCACACTCACATGTCTCCACATGAATGATTTGAATCAAATCATTTGTAACTATTACAAAATGGGTCATATCAATAGTGCAACCAGGATAAGACACCCAACATTATCCATATACTATGATCATTTAGCTTATTTCTTGAACATGATCTTCTTGTATGTCAACCACATACAATTCAAAATTACACTAATAACCTTGATTTTTTCATGTAATGGATAATATTATATTACAAATAAAATAATAAAAATATTATTAATTATTAAATAAATTATTAATTACGAGGCTTTAGGGCATAAATCCCAACAATAAGTTGTATGATTTTGTTGGTGTGTGTGTATATATATGTTAGAGATAACGACTCCCCCCACATATCTCCATATTGGTATGATATTGTCCACTTTGGGCATATGTCCTCATGATTTTGTTTTTGGTTTCACCCAAAAGACCTCATACCTATGGAGATAATGTCCCTTACTTATATACCTATGATCTTCCCCTTATCTAGCCGATGTAGGACTTTGGTCGCACTCCCAACAATCCTCCCCTCGAACAAAGTACCAACCGAGCCTCCCCTCAAATAGTCATCTATCCATCTAGCTCTTATCCTTGCCAACTCCCTTTACCAGAGCACACCGCCAGTCCAGGCCAACTCCTTTACCCGGAACACACCGCCTATTCGATAGAGCTTCTACCACGGATCTCCACCATGACTACATCTTCAAGGCTCGCCTCCTTTGTTTGGTACTCGAGGATTCTATCGATCACGACTCAGAGGCATGACTCTGATACCACTGTTAGGGACAACGATCCCTCACATATCTCCACATTGGTATGATATTGTCCACTTTGGGCATATGCCCTCATGGCTTTGCTTTTGGTTTCACCCAAAAGGCCTCATACCAATGGAGATAATGTCCCTCACTTATATACCCATGATCCTCATACCAATGGAGATAATGTCCCTCACTTATATACCCATGATCTTCCCTTATCTAGCCGATGTGGGACTTTGGTCACACTCCCAACAATATATATATATATACACACTTCATTAGTATTAGGTCTACAAGTTAAATTATGGGTGTGTTTATCAAACTGCAATGGATTTGAGCGTAAACATAATTAGATTGTTGGGTAAACGCAGTGGCTCGTAAAAGGGAGAATTAAGTTTTTGGTTACTTATTGCCTGCAATTGTAATGGTAATCGATAGTTGTACCAAAATATAGGATTACCAGAATGCCCCCAAATTTAAAAACCAGAACCTAGAACTGTGCAACCTTCCTTCGATAATCGCTCATGTTTCCAAACTTCACTCTTCTGAAACTGTTAACCAATGGCATTCTTCGTCATCTTCATCTTCCTCACTGGTTATCAAACCTGCATTCCGAGCAGGAGGAATCGTCTTTGCCCCTCCACACCGTCAAACATTTTTTGTCCAACAATATTTTAGTAAGTCAATTTCTCTCTATGTTGACATAAATATTGATCATTAGCTAGTTCAATCACCTTGCGCATTACATTTGCATACATTTGCTCTGTTGTAAAGTCTACCACTACGTCAGGCATCATCTCGCAAGGTTTGTAGGGCATCTAGGTGAGAGGCTACGTTCAGGGGTATTTCATTTTGGGTGAATCTCATTAGAGTTCAAGGGAACGAATTATGTGATTCGACTACAATACAGTGGTAAACCTTTATCAAGTCATTCATTACGATTTAGTGAGATTGATTTGTAGAATGTCTGGAATGAAGCTTTAATAAAATGAGGGGAATGGTCTTTACCGTTATCACTCCCCGCATATTTCCATTGGTAACAATAACGATAACAGTATGGGCATTAGGAGTGGTAATTCCACGAACGGTATTCTGAAGGGAATCGGATCTCCGTGAGCAGCGGAAATGTGGTTTAAAGGATCAATTACTTGTTTGTTTTTTTTATTCCAAATACCAGTACATTAGTTTAAAAAACAGAGAATGAAGCATTAAATCTAATCTAATTAGGCATTGATTCGACATGCAAACATGTTGTATAATTTTAAACTAATGAGGGAATTCGAAATTACCTTTGTAATTTCACAGTTCAACAACTCTTTGCTCCTCTTGCACAACAACTCAAGAACGAAATAAAATCCTTTGTTCTTTCAACAGGACATTACCACTCAGGAAACCTCCTATTCTCTGAGTTTCCTAGATCCAACCTTGGTAGGAAGGATTCCAACTCTTTGGAGGAGAAGAGAATTTTGAGATTTGAGAGAGAGAATTCTTCAGCAATTCACAATTGCAAAAAAACAATCATCCACTACCTTCTTCCAAAAGTGAAGAAAAAAGACTCCAGAGGGCAACTCCCCACTCCCTATGGATAGGAAATTGAGGGAGTTGTGGGAACGTGTCAGTGTGACACGTTCCCATTAATTATATTATTAAACATTTTAATTATTAATTAATAATTAATTAATATATAAATAATTAAATCTTATTTAATTATATATATATATATATATATTAATATTAATATTTTAATTAAATCTAATTTAATTAAAATCAAATATAAATATGATCAAATCATATTTAATCATTTTCCCTCTAGTCTATAGTTTTAATGCACATCTTATGCACATTAAATTTTAACCTATAGTTTTTAAATATGAATCTCATTCACATTTAAATCAATATTGGAACACTTTCAAATATTTAATTCTCTCAAATAATTTAATATGAATCATATTCACATTAAATTTATAATATAAAGTTCCAAAACTTTATATTATAATGTATCTATATACATTAATGTTTATTCCCTAATTGAATTTGATCATTTCAAATTCAAACAATCTAAGAACCCTTTACGAGCTAGAAGGTGGACCTAATGGACCTACAAATCAGAAGCTCCAACGATACGAGATTACTTGGTCAATCTCATTAACCTCCTAATCAACATTCGTTAACTGCGGGAACACTCCACTAAAGTCCCACATCTGCACTCTTCTCACTGCAGATATATTTCTGTGTCCATGGATATTGACCAATAACAGCAAGTCAATCCTTCACGAATGTTCGTAACGCCACCTTGGTCAAGTTACCGTTTTACCCTTGGGTTACATCTTTTACCTTAAGTACCAATGCTTCTCTAATGAACAATTTGTTTGTGGTCCTACCAACAAACAGAAGTCCCTCTCGAGCCAATGAGAGGGTCGGGCCCTTTGTTCAAGTCCCGGAGACACCACTTAAGGAAACATTCATCTACTTACCCTAATAGGCGGGAAGGAGTGAATTCCATCTCGTTAAGTTAAGTCCTCAGCTGCTCACTCGGTCTTGTCCCCAAGAAGGTAGGCATATTGAGTCGGCAAATCTGGGCACTCTCACCCATACTAGTCAAAGGAAAATCTCTCACAAACAGGAGTTCGTTACCTGCCCAGGATTGAGATCAAGTTGCCTAGGTCATCCTAGTGAAATAGAAACCTAACTAGTCAACGGAGTTACACCTAGTGGTTACTATTTCGCGGTCTGGTCTTATGCAATCTCATTACATAGGATATCCCCACTCACATGTCATCTACACGAACATGTTAGGATCACAGTGTTTGTATCATATACAAAGTGGGTCACATCCATAATATTACAAGGGTAAGGTACCCAAACCTTATCCCCTTACTATAAACCCTTTAGGTTGTATCTCGAACTGAGATCCTTTATATGTACACTACATTCAGTTCAAGAGACATTTTACAGCCTTGGATGTTAGTTTATTGGATTTAGGGTTAATACGAGGGCAATACTTAACATAACTAAAATTTGGTCAGCAAAAGTTTCTCCGATGAGATATGTCGACAGTCGTGCCAATACAATTTTTTACATCAAAAATACTTTTTGTGATGATTTTTTAACTTTTTCTTACCAAATTTTCCCAGAAAAAAAATCCCAAAATTCTTGTATTTTTTTTTCTTCTCAAGTTGATTTTCAACTTCTGCCTTATATACATAAAAAACATCTAAGATTCATCTTTACTATGTAACAAATATACATAGCAATATTTACTACAATAATCAATGAATGTGAAAAATATTTGTTACCGCCTCTTGTAAGGTTACTTTTCATGTCAAATACATCTTACGACTTCTCTCCACAGAAGAAAATGATTTTCTAACAAACTTTGATTCAACACAAATTTCGTATTTGTGTCTATTATCAATGTTGAAATTAGGCAATAGTCTTAAATTTACCATTTTATATAAAGAATGATAAGCGACATGCCCCAGCCTAAAAGGTCATACATCACACAACTTAACAACATAAGTAGAAGCGATGTTATTATGATTATTCTTTCTTAGTTATGCCTCAAGCTTACTATATATGGTGAAAAATGAATTGTCCCTACAAACATCCCTAATAGCACCATTATCAAATCACCAACCTTGGTGTTTAAGGTCATTAATACCTCATAACGATAATAATTATATTGTCATTCTTTGAAGTTTGGACAATGTAACCTTTGGCTTCAATTTCAAGCGGAGCTTGTCTCTCTTTCTATTGTCTGTTCCAATGTAGAATCTTACAACAAGGTCCACATAGATAATTGATTTTACTTGTGTTTGAGATAATTTTAAATTTATTCCATAAATGAGGCAATTTATCAATCACAAGGACGACTTGGAATGGTTCATTAATAACCAATTCCCCACATTGTAAATCACCCAGGATAATTTACAGTGTCATTTAATTAATTACTAATAGCATTCATTTAGTGTTATTTTATTCATTATATTTATACTAGTTTTGTTATGAATTTGTGAGCTTTTATGTATATTTTTTTTTGTATATTTTGTAAAAATTGAGCTAATGGAGGGAAATCGAGTGTTCGAGATTATTTTAATGAAAATTGGAGCCTAAGAATAAAAAGTTGAAGAACGAAGAGCATCATGACACTAAGTAAATATTTTGTTTCCAGTTTAAGGTCATCACAAAATACTCGTCCAGAGCTTCATTTCGTATTTAATACAACATTTACACACAACACCCATATTATAGATTCTCTAATCTGCAACTTTACAATCTCAATATATATATTGCAAGCAAGAAATTGCATAGAATTTATTATAGTAACTGCATATAAAGATGAAAATGAGCCTAATAATAAAGTTCCTTTGCGATTAAACCACTCAATTGATTTGATTGGTTCCATGACATGCATTTAAACTAAGAATTAATGACCTCAACGGGAAGCAATTTTTCGAAGAGAATGGAGAGAATTTCTCCAATAAGATTGTTGTTGTTTGTTACAGTATACTATAAAGAGGTGTTCATTAATGCTTGAATTTGTAACTATCGTTACTTATCTATTTTGATATGCTCCAATCCTATTTATTTTCCATGAAGGTTGAACTGGAACTGGGACAGTCATTCACACTCCTTGTAAACATGGAAGGATTTGGAGTTGGATGCATCAGTATAAATTAGTTAGTAGTATTTCAACAAGAATGCTCAGATCCACAACTCTCCACTTCAATACTTCAAATCGCTTTAAAAACCCAAACCCTTCGACTCCGTTTGATAACCATTTTGTTTTTTGTTTTTAGTTTTTGAAAGTTTAGCTTATTTCACCTAAATTCTCTACAATAGACATCATCACCCTTAAGTAAGCATTTAAACTCTTAGTCAAATTCTAAAAATAAAGTCAAGTTTTTAAAGATACTTTTTTTAGTTTTCAAAAGTTGGCTTGGTTTTTGAAAGCATAGGTATAAAGTAGATAAGAAGACATATAGACTCATGAATAGAAGTAGTATTTTTAGGTTTAAATTTCAAAAACTAAAAAAAAAAACAAAATTGTTATCAAACGGGGCCTTCAATATCATTTCCTCCTAATCAAGGGAATTCCTCGCTCAAAACTCAACCAAACAACATAAAATTCCGACCAAGAAACAAACACACGCAAAACAAAAGCAAACTTCAATCAAAACACACAAGGCAAGAGAAAAAAAAACAAGTACCAGTTCTGTCCAAAATTTTGCATGGTCTGGAAAATCAACAAAACAAATACCCACCAACAGAAATTCAGATCTATTCCAAAACGAAAAAAAAATTGCAAACAGAGAGGTAACTTATCGAGAATCTCAAGGAAATTAAACGATGCACAAGCCTAAAGAGGCAAAAACGCCACAAGGAGCCATCGTCGACGCAACAAGGACAAAAAAAAATAATAAACCGCGCCGAAAGAGAAGAAGCGTTGTGAAAAAGGAAGAAACAATAAGTCGTCCTTGTTGCTACAAGGACGACTACTGTAGATGTAGCAAGGAGAAGAAACAAAAATGGTTGTTGAAACCGTCGTGAAGAAGGGAAAAAAAAAAAAAGAAAGGAAATCGCAGGGGAGAATTGACCTATCGTTCGCAAAAAGTAAGAAATTGAAAAAAGAAAGTAGGGTTTCATTTAGGAGAAACGTTTTATTTTACCGAACTTTTCGTGACGCAATTTGCGTCAAGATACTTTCAATAATGCCCACGTTCTGCTTGTGTCGGATAGATAGGCTTAGTCTACAAAATTTTATGCCTCCACATTAAAAAACCGTCGGAAAATCTAAAAAATTTTGTAGTGTCTAAAGGGCAACCCTAAAATTAGATGCCATAATAATAAAACAAATAAAAACAGGCTCAACAAACACAATATGCAACAACACCTCCAGAAATAAAGGACTAAGACTCAAATAACAATAAAAGCATGTAAAGAAACAAAAACAAAGGAAAGATAAATCTATAAACTAAACCAAGCAATTTTCTCTACAATATTAATCGAATTAAAATATAACATCGTCTCGACGTTGTGGACGCGCCTCCAGTTCCGTCAAACTTTGTAGCGTCGAGACGATGAGGGCAGCGTCTCGATGCTACCCTGCATTCGCGCGTTTCTATGAATGTTGTTATATTTATACGCTACCTCCTAGGGCAAAATGGGCATTTCTTTTCTTTTCTTCGCTCGGTTGCTCAAATGACCTTCGATTTTGTTCGTTTTAACCCCAATTGGATACAGTCGTCCAAAATTGCACTCTTGCTCGACTTCCCTATAAAATAAACAAATATTTTCATAAAATAACTTAAACTAACAAGAATTAGACACAAATATAGGACTAATTTTAGTCCTATCAAATATGATAGGACTCAATTTGTGCCTATATTGTGTAGGTAATTCTTGCTAGTTTATTTGGTTTTATGTGTTTATTCATCTATTTTGTAGGAATTATCGAGCAAGGAAGTGAAATTGAAGAAGTGCATCCGAATGGGGTTAAAATGAGCCAAACCAGAGGTCATTCGAGCAACTGAGCATCAAGGAGAAGCAAAATGACCAATTTGCCCCTAGGAGGTAGCGTCTAGACATTGAAGCTTATGCAAAAGGGTGTGGATGTAGGGTAGCGTCTCGGCGCTACGTAAATTGACGGGAATGCACAAGCGATTACAGCGTCTCGACGCTATTGCGATTTCATAAAACAACAGTTTGCGATTAGGGCAGCAGAAGGTTCTGATTTTGAGCATAGATGGAGCCTCTCTAGCATTTTTCTTCCTTTTTTTTTTTGTAGTTTAGGTTACATTTAGAGTTTTTGGTTGATCCTCAATTCGATGTCTGACTAAACGTTGACACCGTTACGGACTGGGAACCATGGTAACTTTGTATATTTTTGTGAGAATTTTTTGTTAATTTCATTATGCAAACTGTGGGTATTTTCTATGTTTGTATTTGTTGATTCTTCTATGCTCGTAGGTAGATTGATTTTCTATTCGTGTCGAGAATGCTTCGTCATACTAGTATAAAGTTAGAATAGCTCGAATTTTCGTTAGCATATGTTATTATCCCTTGATTCTTGCTTTAATCCATTTATGAGCATGTTCGTAGATAGACTGACAACCTATTCACATCAAATTTGCTTTAAATATTAGATTTATCTAACAATAGGATTGGCTCGTGTTTGCATTGTTGGGAATTTTCTCTCCCTAGTACATTGCACGATAGGACCTAGAATCAAGAGACTCAGTTAATTAAATTGGGAATGCATGCCTAATTTAGTTAATTGGTCCAAAATTAATCCTTAGATCTTAATGCAATTAGCTCCATTAGTATAGAATGCTATCGTGCCCAGCTAATTAAGAGTTAATTATATTAATTAACTTGATGCTAGGTTGAGTTAATTAGGCTTAAGAGGGTCTACGTTTGTTTAGAGGCTTGTCCAGCTATTCCGACAAGTTCGATTAGGTAATAAACTGCTAATAGGAGTTCTTGTGGTTGTCTGTGATAATAAAATTTACATTATTACCTGGTTTACTCCTAAATCGATGTTTGAGATGAGATCAAGGTTCCTATCTTTACTACTTTCATGTCTTTCTGTCCTTTCTTTTATGTTTAATCCCCCTAGTTCGTGTCAGTCTGAGTTAATAAGAAAACTAAAATAAAGAATTTCAATTTTAGTTCAGTTCTTGTTGTTCGACCCGGTCCACTATTAAATACTACAAATATTTAATTTTAGATCGGTTATTATAAATGTATTTGTTGAAGCTTTTGACAAGCTCTCTTCAATCAATACCCGACAACAATGCCAAAAACTTGATGATCATACTTTTACATTTCTGCAAGCACACATGTCAAGTAATATAAAACGATATTCCTATCGAGTATCGAATCCACAGAGGTTGGCTTTTAATTCAATTAAGTACCATGAATACGCTTACTTAACTTTATTTAGAGAACAAAAGTCAGAAGAAGATAAATTAACTAACAACAGAAAATAAAGTGCAGAAACTAAATTGGAGACACAACACGAGAGATAACTTGGGAAAAGATCAATCACTAAACTGATAGACAATTATAACCTAATGGACATTAAACTCATAAGTCTATAAGTTCTAAAGAAGTAGAATAATTTCCTCTCGGTCTCATCCCTTCTCAAGTACTAATTAACTACCTAGGTCTCCCTAGCTCCAGCTAACTCATACAAGGAGTTAAGACTCTTCATTTCGAACTTCTAATGGCTAGTTATTAACCCCAGCTATCACTTAGCATAAACACTAGTTAAGCAATGAGTTATTGTCTAAGCTTCTCTTCGTCGAGTTTCCACTTAGAAAACTAGTCAATTAACCAATGCCCAACTAATTAACCTTCATCACCAACTATAATTAATTAACTATTAATCTCTCTATAACTCGAAGAAGAAAACTCGTGGCAGGGCTAGACCTTCGAGGGTCGAGGATTCTAGTCCGTTGAGAGGTGAGGTTCCTCTCCCTGAAGCTTATAATCTTCCACCTCGTCCTGCTGGAGTTAGCATGTGTCGCCCCCGAAGGAACATCCCTTCTTCTTCAGAAGGGGAGAACCCTCCACATCTTGGGGCCTTTACTCTTCTGAAGGTTACACTTTGCCAGCCACAGAAATTGAACTTCTAGGGCAGAGCTATGAGCCTCGGAGAGGGGTAAGCCAAGAACATCCTACTGGATTTATAGCCAACGATGCTATGAGGGGCTTTAATGAAGGGATCATTGATCTTCGTCATGTAAGTTTCGCTAGCCTAACAGTACCGCTGGACCAAAGCCAATCAAAAGGCCAAGGTCTACATCCTGGCTAGCCTAACAGTAGCTATGGGTAGGAAACTTGAGGGTATGGTCTCAACTCGTGAGATCATGAGTTATGTGCAAAAAATTTCAGAACATCCGTCTGAACAGATTCGACATGAATCCCTCAAATGCGTTTATAACGTGCGCATGAAGAAGGAAACTTCAGTGACAGAACATGTTTTCGATATGATGGTTCACTTCAAAGTGGCAGAAATGAATGGAGCGGTTATAGATGAGCAAAGTTAGGTGTCGTTTATCCTCAAATCTCTTCCGAAGAGCTTCTTGCAATTCCGCACCAATACAGTGATGAACAAGAAAGGGTATAATCTGACTTCCCTCCTTCACGAGCTACAAACTTTCGAGTCTCTTATTGAGAATAAGGGGCAGAATAGTGGAGAGGCAAATCTGTTTGCCCATTCCAAAAGGATCCATGAGGATTCATCCTCAGGAACCGAGTGAAGCGACCATCCTTCTGGACTTGAGGAGACACAGAAGAAAAGGAAATAAGGAAAAGAAAAGGGAAACGCACAGTAGAGTTTTTGTTTTTCAAGGAAATACTGTTATTAGATAACATGTAAATAGTTCAAGGGTTTACTAGAAACCTTATTTCAATTTCCTTATTGAACAATGTATTTCATTTTTATTTCAATTTAATAAAGTGTTTATTTCATTGAAAGGTATGAAATTGTGTATTGCTCTACTTGAAAATAATTTGTATGTTTTAAGGCCGAATTCAGTTAAAATGGTTTTAAACACTGAATTATTTAAAACAACAAATACGCGAACTAATAAAAGGCAAAAAGTATCTCCTAAACAAAATGCCTATCTTTGGCATCTAAGATTAGGTTATATAAACCTCAATAGGATTGAGGGTTTGGTGAAGAACAGACTTCTAAACGAGTTAGAAAAAAATTCTCTACCTGTATGCAAATCATGCCTTTAAGGCAAAATGACCAAACGATCTTTTTAGTGGAAAAGGTTATAGAGCCAAGGAAACCATGGAGCTTGTACACTCAGACCTTTGTGGTCCTATGAGTGTTAAAGCCCGAGGTGGGTATGAGTGCTTCATCTCTTTTATAGATGACTATTCAAGATATGGATACATTTACCTAATGCATCAGAAATCTGAGGCACTTGAAAAGTTCAAGGAATATAAAACCGAGGTTGAAAACCTTTTAGGTAAATCCATCAAAACATTTCGATCTGATCGAGGTGGAGAGTACATGGATCATGAATTCCAGGACTATATAACATGGAATAACGTCTCAACTCTCAGAACCTGATATGCCAAAGCAAAACGGTGTATCAGAAAGGAGAAATAGAACCTTGTTCGACATGGTTCGGTCGATGATAAGTTATGCTCATCTCCCTGACTCGTTTTGGGGTTATGCAGTGGAGATTGCAGTATACATTTTGAACAATGTTCCTTCGAAAAGTGTATTTGAAACACCTTACGAACTCTGAAAATGACGTAAAAGCAGTTTATGTCATTTCAGAATTTGGGGATGTCCAACCCATGTGCTAGTGACAAATCCGAAGAAATTGAAACCTCGTTCAAAATTATGTCTGTTTGTGAGCTACCCTAAAAAAACGAGAGGTGGTCTATTTTTTTTATCCTAAAGAAAATAAGGTGCTTGTACGACAAATACCACTTTTCTTGAGGAAGACCACATCAGGGATCACAAGCCTAAAAGTAAAATTGTGTTAAAAGAGTTAGACAGTATGTCAGTAAAAGTTACTGACAATGCTAAGAAACAATAAAAGTTGTTGACCCTAGCTCGTCCAATCAAAGTTTTCCATCTCAACAGTTGAGAGAGCCTCGACGTAGTGGGAGGGTTGTTATTCAGCCTGACCGTTACATGGGTTTAACTGAAACCCAAGTTGTCACATCTACTGATGACTGTGAGGACCCATTGTCATATGATCAAACAATGGATGACATTGACAAAGACGAATGGATAAAAGCCATGGACCATGAAATTGAGTCTATGTACTTCAATTTCGTTTAGGATCTTGTGGATCAACCTGATGGGGTTAAGCCCATAGGTTGTAAATGGATCTACAAGAGAAAACGTGGTGTATATGAGAAGGTACAGACCTTCAAAGCTAGACTCGTGGCAAAGGGTTATACCCATCGAGAAGGGGTTGACTATTAGGAAACCTTTTCTCCTGTTGCCATGATTAAGTCTATACGGATCCTTCTTGCTATTGCTGCATATTATGACTATGAAGTATGGCAAATGGATGTCAAGACGACCTTTCTGAAAGACAATATTGACGAAAACATCTACATGGACCAACCCAAAGGGTTCATTGAACAAGGCCATGAGCAAAAGGTTTGCAGGCTGAAACAGGCCTCTAGGTCTTGGAATATAAGGTTTGATGAGGCTATCAAATCTTATGGTTTTTATCAAAATGTTGATGAACCTTGTGCATACAAGAAGATAATCAACTGTACTGTCACTTTTCTAGTGTTGTATGTGGATGATATCCTACTCATTGGGAATGATGTAGGATTCCTCAATGACATTAAAAACTGGTTGGCTACGCAATTCCAAATGAAAGATTTGGGAGAAGTGCAGTTCGTTCTCAGGATCCAGATTGTTCGGAACCGCAAGAACAAAACACTAGCCATGTCTCAAGCATCGTACATCGACAAAATATTGATTCGATAGAAAATGCAAAACTCCAAGAAGGGTTTATTTCCTTTCAGGCACGGGGTTCATTTGTCTAAGGAACAATGTCCTAAGACACCTCAAGAGGTTGAGGATATGAGACGAGTCCTTTATGCATCAGCTGTAGGTAGCCTCATGTACGCCATGTTGTGTACTCGGCCCGACATCATTATATGCGATTGGGATTGTCGATGAGTATCATCAATCCAACCTAGGATTAGATCACTGGACTGTGGTAAAATCAATCCTCAAGTATCTTAGGAGAACGAGGAACTATGTGCTTGTGTAATAGGGCTAAGGATCTGATCCTTACAGGATACACGGACTCTGACTTCCAAACCGATAAGGATTCTAGGAAATCCACTTCGGGGTCAGTGTTTACTCTTAATGGAGGGGCAATAGTTTGACGAAGCATCAAGCAATGATGCATTGCTGACTCCACTATGGAGGTTGAGTATGTAGCAGCTTGTGAAGCGGCTAAAGAGGCAGTATGGCTTAGGAAGTTCATGACTGATTTGGAAGTCGTTCCAAATATGAACCTCCCGATCACCCTTTATTGTGATAACAGCGGTATCGTAGCCAACTCGAGAGAACCTCGTAGTCACAAAAGAGAAAAATACATCGAACAGAAGTATCACTTGATACGAGAAATTGTGCACCGAGGAGACGTGATCGTCACAAAGATAACATCGGAGCACAACGTTGCTGATCCTTTTACAAAGACTCTCACGGCTAAGGTGTTCGAGGGCCAGCTAGAAACTCTAGGTTTACACATTATAACTTGACTAGGGCAAGTGGGAGTATTGTATCAAAGGGTATTCAATGCCCTAGTTTATTGTATTTGCATTATTGTAATGTTTTATGTACTCCACTAGCTTTAGGACAAGTGGGAATTTGTTGGGATTTATGCCCTAAACTTGTGTATTTTTAATTATTTGAGGAAATGAATAAAGTTGTTATTTTTCCTTTAAACTTGTATTCTCGCAATTACAAACTTAAATCCAATAAACTAAGTTCCAGGGTCACATTTAGAATGTCACCCAACTGGTCTATAGTAGATGGATTAGGTCGGGAACCTTATCCTGTTAACACTATGGATGCGGCCCACTTTGTATTTGATACAAACAAGGCAATCCAGCTCGTTCATGTAGTTGACATGCTAGTGGGGCCATCCTGTGGAAAGAGTTTGTACAAGACTGAACCAAGAATTGTTAGACTAATCCAGTAACACTGTTGATAGGTTAGGGCTAATGATTCAAACGATGACCAATAGTGATTCAACCTGAATCCTGAGCGAGTTGCGAACTCATGTCTCCCGGGAATTATCCCTTGACTAGTACGGGTGAGAGTGGCCACAGTTGTCGACTCAATATGCCTACCTTCTCAGGGATGAAACCTTGTAGGGAGTTGGGGACTCAACTTCGCAAGAAGGAATTCATTCGTTCCCCGTTCTAGGGTAACTAGATAGGTTGTTCCCTTAAGGACTGTATCCAGGTCTTGAACAACGGGGGGCCCTCCCTCTTACTGGCCAAGAGGGATAATGTTTATGGTCAGACCATCAACTTGTTGTTCATTAGAGGATGAGTGGTGCTTAAGGTGCAAGTAGTCATAGGGGTAAAATGATAATTCGACCCAGTTGTGACTACGAACGACCTGTGAAGGATTGATTTACGGGCATTGGTTAAATCAATGGACACAACTTGTCCTACAGTGAGGAGAGTGCAGCTACGAGTCTTTAGGGGAGTGACTCGTAGTTAGCGAATGTTGATTGACGGGATCAATGAGTTTGATTAGTCAATCTCGTATCGTTGGAGCTCATGATCTGTAGGTCCATTAGGTCCCTCGGTTGGCTTAACATGGAATTTAATAGAGGGTATAAAGTTTTGGAATGAATTTGAAATGTACAAGTTCAAATTTAGGGAATATATCAATTATATATGATATGATTGATATAATATATAGTTCAATGTAAATATGATTCATATTGAACTTAATTATGTCTAATTATGGAATTGGGACATAAAATATGGTAGAACTTTGGAGAAATAAAATTGGACTTATTCAAATCCAATTTCTCCATATTATATGAATATGATTCATATAATAAGGTGTTTGACACCTTATATTATGCATTTATGCATAATAAGTGGAGATAGTGGCAAGATAGGTGGAGAATTTGTCTCTACCCAAATTGCCTATAAAAGCATCCTTTTGGATGCATTTTATGACACTTGAACCATTGTATGTTTTTGCATCCAAAGCAAACACAAGAGTTCTCTCAAGTTCTCTCTAAAATACATCCCTAATCCAAAGAAGATCCCACCTCTCTCCCTCTCCTAGAGAACAACCGAGAAGGTCTTTTGGCGGTGTTCGAGAATTCGTTGGTAGAGAAGAGGAGCTTGTAGATGACGAGGAACCACTTGAAGAATTGGTCTTCAAAGCTAATCTTCTAAGACATTTATGCTTTCAAATTAGTATGCTTAGCATTAGTTTTGATATTTTTGAGCAACTTCTATGTCACACAATTAAGTGCATATGCGATCAATCGCTTCCGCACGGGATTCAATTTCCTTCACATCTTTGGTGGTAGGTGCAGCTGGGCTATAAAACGTTCTTCCAGACGGTTCAAGGATATAGACTTTAGGATCATCAAAGAGGACTACGCCGCTTTTAAGAATGATCCTAATGCTTCTCCTGAATCCAAGGACTCGAACAGTAGTGGTGGAGCTGGTGTGGACAAATCTTAGCTTTTATGTATTCCCCTTTTTTTATTGCTTCTAAATTTGATGTTAGGCCTTTTTTAATGAAAGTATGTTCTCTATTCATCGCCATTGCACCTCTTTATATACATGAAAAAATTCCTTGTTTCCCAAAGATAGGCTTAAATGAATAGAGTTGTTTGTCCTTATCAATTAAACTTAGATGTAAAATGGAATTTCTAACATGCTCCGTACCACGCCAAAGTAAGAATATATTACTTACTTGGGAGAAATGTGACCTCGAATTTGGGTTTGCGTTGGTCGGCCTCGGCTTCAACCCAGATTTCTACTTCTCTCCTTTGTAGCTTTTAGGGATAAAGAGTAGAGTGTAAGGATGTATATCTCTAGTGCAACCCCCACACTCAAGTAGGAGTTTCAGTTTGATAGTCGTGTTTGAGTCATATTTGCAACTTGAAAAAAGAAATAACTTTATTCAAGAAAACTTAATCTTTACATAGGAGTCTGACATGAAAATAAACCTATCTACTGAGTATAGATGGGATGACAACTCTCATCCATTCATTGGGTTGACCTCGGCCTCGACCTAAGTGACGTCGACCTTAGCCATCTCGTGTTCGGCCTCGGCGTAGCTGAGGCTTCGTTTCCTTGTTTCTTTTAACGCAGTGAAGTAGCATTCCGTGGACGGTTTTTGTTGTCCTTTGACAATCCCAACGCTATTTTTAGTAGGGAACTTCAATAACTAGTGGTATGTGGAAGCAACTGCTTTTAATTGGTGGAGCGTAGGCCTCCCAAGGATTGCGTTGTAGGCTGGTGTGCACTCCACTACCAAGAAGTTGATCATTTGGGTAACTGCATTTGATCTTTCACCAAAGGTGTCTGGGAGCTCTATACTACCTTCAGGAGTAACTCTTTCTTCTCCAAATCCTACAAGGGAGGTTAAATTTTCTTTTAGAAGCCCACTATCTAATCTCATGGCATTGAAAGCAGCCAGAGACAAGACATCGGTCGAGCTCCCTCCATCTATGAGTATCCTGTGGACCTTCACATTGGCTATATATAAAAAGAGTTACTACCAAGGCATCGTTATGAGGTTGGTGGACCATCCTGGCTTCTGCCTCTATGAACTCTAGGTCTCGATTCTCAATTCCTGGGTGAACTGAGAAAATTCTTGTATAGTAAGGATCCTGTCTAGCTTCACAAGAAATCGCTTTCCTCTTTCTGCTAGCTTCACCTCCTGCTGGCCCTCTGAAGATCGTTCTGATTTCTCGGGGTTCCCATCCTCGGCTCGGCCTCGACTATCATCTGGTCGGCCTCGACTACCTCTAGCTAATGTCGACTGAGTTTCGTCTTGAACATATTCCTTTAAATATCCCTCTCTGATTAGGATTTTGATTTCATCTCGGAGTTGATAATAGTTGGAGGTTGCATGCCCATGATCCTTGTGAAACAGGCAATACTTGGTTGAGGCTCTCCTTCTGGAAGGAGCTCTCATCTTTTCGAGAAACTTTACCAGATTCAAATGGCGGATTTCCATCAAGATTTTCTCAGGCGGAAGAGTCGTGGGGGTGTACCTTTCGAATTGTTGGTTAGGAGCCATCCGATGATCTGGTCGGCCTCGGCGCTCATCTGGTTGCCCTCGGTCGTTTTCCTCGACTCTCCTTCTCTTGAAGCTTAAGGGAGGGTTATCCTGTGTCCTATCTTGGTTTAGGTTTTTTGTCGTTCTTCTCACAATCGGGTGCCTCCTTTGACCGTAATAACTCCTCCACACTCATGTACTTCTGCGCTCTCGTTATAAACTCAACGTAAGAGGTTGGTTCTTTCTTACCAATCGATCTTAACAAGCCCTTGTCCTGCAATCCTACAACAATGGCAATTAATGTCATAGTATCTATGAAACCTTCGATCTGCAAAGTCTCTTTATTGAAACGAGAGACATAGTCGCGTAAGCTTTCCTTTGGTCCTTGCTTTATGGTAAGCAAGTGCATTTGTGGCTTACACTAGTCTCGACCTCTTAGAAACTGCGACACGAATGCCTTGGCAAGCTCTTTGAAAGAGCTAATGGACTTTCTCTTCAACTTTTTGTACCAATCTTGTGATGGTCCTGTCAATGTGGAAGAAAAAGCTCTGCATTTGAGTACCTCTGATGCTCCATGCAGCTCAATGTCGAACCTATAGGTGTCCAAGTGTTCCACGGGGTCTTAGCTCCCATCGTACTGGGTGATGGTTAGTACTTTGAACTTCTCGGGAACGTTCTCATTCATAATTTTGTCACTAAAGGGAGGATCAACCTGTTCAATGAGAGCTTCAAGGTCCCATCTTTTAACTTCTCAAACCTTCAAGAAGTTTTCTTGGAGATCTACGAATTCTTTTTGAATTTTGTGAATGTCAGCAATCCAAGAGAGGGTTAAAGTTCTCTCATCAAGCTTCGGCTTTGGGTCCTCGGCCTCGACTCCACTCTCGTCACCCTCAGTCGTTTTCTGGTCGACCTCAGCCTATGCCTTTCGGTTTTGGGTTGTCTGGTCAGCCTTTGTGATTGGTACGCGAACTCACATGTACAACAAATTTTAATCTACTTGTTCTACTTGCTTTGCTCTTAGCCGAAGACTGTCGTGGTTTGTTGTTTCTGAAGGAAATCGATTTTCCGTAGGGGAAGACGTTGTGAAACGTCATTGAATCGTTGTGTGTAATTTCTTAAAAACAGAATTTATCTCATAAAATCTAAGTTAAGCATGCTGATTTGAGAAGGAATACAAAAAGTAAACATTTTACTAACCTCTTGTAGACAACTTCTTCTAGTTCCTTCTCGGTCTCTCTCGATCCAACGAACCTCACGAATAAAGACACTTCCAGAAGCTCTTCTCGGTTGTTCTCGGTAGGTTGAGGGAGAGTTGTGGGACTCCCTTTGGAATTTGGGATGGAGAAAGGATTTTTTAGAATTGAGAGAAGCTAGAGAGAATTTGGTCTATCTCTTTGATGGAATTCCAAAAAATGAATTCTTAGTGTACTAAGTGCTTCACAAAGCACCTATTTATAATGGTGTGTAGTGGAGTTAAAATCTCCACCAATTCACCATTTTACCACAACCATATGATATGCAAAACATATTTGCATATCACATAATATAAGGTATCTCATCCCTTATTGTACAAATCTTATTTGCATAATTGTGAAATAATAAATTGAATCACATTCAATTTAATTTCTCTCAAATAAATTTCTCCAATTTAGCACTAATTAATCAATAGGTTATTCTATAGTTTATTATGAATCTAATTCACATCAAACTATATATTATGTCAACTATATCACATATAATTGACATAACTACCCAATTAATGAAGTTGAACACTTCAAATCTACTCCAAACTGTAAACTCTCAATTTGTCAAATTGAGCCAACTGAGGGACCTAATGGACCTACACCTGATGAGCTCCAATGATATGAGATTAACCGATCAAACTCTTTGATCCGGTTAATCACTATTCATTAGCTACGGTAACACTCCACTAAAGCCCGTAGATGAACTCCCATCACTGTAGAACAAGTTGTGTCCATCGATATAACCAATCCCCGCGAGTCATCCCTTCACAGGTTGTTCGTAGCCACTTCTGGGTCAAATTACCGTTTTACCCCTGTGTCTACTTCTTGTTCCTTAAGTCCAACTGCTACTCTAATGAACAACTTTGTTGTATGGTCCAACCATAAACAATGTCCCTTTCGGGCCAATGAGAGGGCGGGCACTGATAACTCACCATAAGTGAGTTATTTTACTAGAATTTTAGTGTTTAATCCACTTGAATTGCATCTAATTTAGTGATCCTCATGTTATTTTATACCTAAATTATGTGTGTTAGCTTTAAAATCTTGAATTTAAGCATTAGGTGCAAAAAAAATTAAATTTGATGTTTTTGTGCTTTAATTTAAGAAATTTAGGAAAATAAGCTAACAGTTAATTAAAGACCAAAATTTGAGATTTTTCTTAAATCCTTGCGTATTTTGATTTATAATTGACTTCATATATTTATTTGGGATTTTTACGTATGCAGGAGAGATTATAAAATTACAAGAGTCCCTAAGGGCATTTTAGACATCTTACCTGGTCTTTCTACCCCTAAGGGCATTTTTATAATTTGTGGAATTAGGGCAACACCATCTTATATAAGGAGGCTAGGGTTCACAAGTGCAAAGGGGAGAAGAAGTTGCCACAAAAGGGAAGAGAGCGAGAGAAGGGGCGATTGCTACAACAAAGGTGTGTATTGAAGAGAAGAATCATGAAAGTGCCATTGTTGTAGCAATCGTGCGATTGAGGACAAAATCGAAGCTTCAAGGTGCCATTGTTGTAGCAAAAATCGTGCAGTTCGGTTTTTCACAGACGACGCTTACAAAGTTGTCGTTTTCCGAAGTTTCCACCGTTGGATTGTGCTGAAATTTTGACAGCTTGTTCGAGACTCATAGGGCTCTACTTTGTACGGTTGGATCGTCGTTCTGAGCTTTGTTGTGTCAGATATCGCTGTGCCGTTGGGAGATCAGTGCAGTTCGATTTTTCACCAGCGGCGCTCACAAAGTTGTCGATTCCTGAAGTTTCAACCGTTGGATTGTGCTGAAATTTTCACAGCTTGTTTGAGACTCAAAGGGCTTCATTTGGAACGGTTGGATCGTTGTTTCGAGCTTCCGTTGATGAGATATTGCTATCGAATGGAACTTGAAAAATAAGGCCACTTGCTGTGTAACGTTTTCCCTATCTCTAAGTGTGATTGCTTGTTGTCAACCACCAATTTAATACTGAATTTTTGGGTTTTTTACATACTGATTTAGATTTTTTGCTCACTGTTTAAAGCATAACTCGTGACTGTTTTAGGCTAGAATTGTGATTGATTTAGGCTAATTTAGTGAACATTGTTGGTTGTTTTGCATGAACTCCTTGATCAATAAATGCTTGCTTAAACAACTAGAGATATGTGACTCGATTTTAATCTTGAACTAAATTTTCTTAGGCAAAGGTTAGGTTGTTTTAATGTAATTTTTGTATAAATTTATGGGCGATGCCATTGATTGAATTTATGAAATTTTATTGAATTTAATGTTGCATGAGAATTAAAATTGGCCTTTTTAACTTCTCTATAATTCATAAACTTGG
Organism: Trichosanthes cucumerina; assembly: GCA_036507285.1. Lineage (NCBI taxonomy): Eukaryota > Viridiplantae > Streptophyta > Magnoliopsida > Cucurbitales > Cucurbitaceae > Trichosanthes > Trichosanthes cucumerina. The sequence goes on from CM071838.1 coordinate 56,686,420, forward strand.
GAAAGCTAATGAATTAGAAAACTAGAATTTTATTCTAGGATTATTGAGTTAATTCGGGATAATTAACCCACCTAGAACCTAAAATCATGGGCATAATTTAGATCACAATTGGGAAATTATAGGTTTTAAAACTTAGTGATTTTGGAAAGAATCATTTGAATGCATGTGTAGGTAAATTAAAGGCATCACTTAAAAATTTATCCCAATTGAACATTAGAACTCTAACCTAACCCAAGCCTATTTTTCATTAAAAATCTCATCTCTTGCATCTCCCCTCTTGTTTGCATCTTTTCTCCCCTCATTTAAATTTAGTTATTTTCTTGAGTCTAGTCTTGTATTTGCACACTTATCACATCAATTTATTTATTTACAATAGTAATTTGCACACTCATGCATTGCACTAAAATAAGGAAAATTTGCTAGGACACTCATTCATTTAGGTTTAGCTAGTCCTCGTGGGATCGATACTTTAACTTATCACTTGCTGCTTTCGACCGTGTATACTTGCACGTCGTAGAAGTGTCGGAGTCTTATTCTAATTTACATTAGTTTAGGGCACTCGATATTTTCGCATCAAGTTTTTGGCGCCGTTGCCGGGGATTAGTTTTGATTCTTATCTTGTTTGAGTTGATTTTAGTGAATTTTATCCTTGTTTCTTGTTGGGTGTGTCTTATTGTCTTTGTTTAGTGTTTTTATCTTTGTTGAGTCTTGGTTATTGTTTCGGTTGTGCTAGTGCATATTGTGTTTTTCAGTCATTATAATTGATTCATTATTTTATTATGGCTTATGATAACTTTGGGTGGTTTTCTGTGCCCAAAGAGCAACCACAATATAGTTCCTCTTCTTATGATTATCCCTATGTCAATTTAGAGTCTTCTAGTGAGGGGTATGGAGCTTATGGCTACCAAATGCCTAATTACTATCATACTGAATCTATGACTCATGGGAACCACATGTATGATAATAATCATAGCAATTGGGCCTATGAACCATATCCTAGGGGTTTTTAGCCATATCCTTACTATATTCAAGAAACCCAGGTAGAAGACGAATCTTCCCTTAAAATATTGTTATTAGAATATATGAGAATCACAGAAGAGAGGAATAGGCAAATAGAAGAGATGAATATTCAAATAGAAGAGATGAATATTCAAATAGGGAGTCAATTCAACGCCTAACCGGATACACTTGTCTCCCTTAGAGAACAAATGTATTTAGACTCATCTGAGGTTGAGCACCCTATGGAAGATAGTGAAGGAGGACCCACACTCTTAGATACTTCGGTGAGTCACTTGATCACTGACCCGCTGATAGACCCTCAGGATCCTAGTCCTTCACATTTTTCGAAGTATAGGCATTTAGAGGATTGTGCTTTAGATGTAGAAGAACTAGAATCTTTTAGCACACACCAGGATGGAGTTAGTGAGAGTGTGGAAGAAGTCAAACCTGTTGAGTTAGGCCAGGAGGTAGAGTTTGAGGCTTTTGAGTCTATGTCAGTTCTATCTTCTGATTTTTCTCTTATTGGTGAATGTTTTTCTTTCTATGCTCTCGAGTCAGTGTCTTTTTGTGAGTCTGTTCATTTTCCTGTTTTTCCTTCTTTTCTTTTACCAAATAAAAAACCAAAAAATGTTTACTTTGTTGTTGTTCCTTCTTTTCTTTTAATATATGAAAAATCAAAAAATATATTTGTTTCGGGCTCTCACGAGAAGCTAGTATTCTTGCTAGCTCTTATTTGTTTTGTAGATTCAAGAGAGAAAGGCCCGAAGAAGTGGGAGAATTTTTACGTACCTTGACGAGCCCACGTATACTACGTCAAGCTAATGACGTAAAACAAGCGCTTCTTGGGAGGCAACCCAAAGTTTATTTTGTTTGTTTCGTTTTTAATTTTTTTGTTTTTGCTTTTGTTTCGTTTTTAGTTGTTTTTATTTTTAAATAAATAACCCTTACTATTTTGCACTCCTTAGGGTTTGATGATTGATATGCTTGTTTGTAGTAGAGGTCTCTTCGATTCAGGGCAGTATTGTTCTCCCTTCCATCTTTATTAGTTGTCCTTAAGCATGCTTAAGTGAGTAGATTATACATTAAGGGCAATGTGTGCTTTAACAATGAGGGGGAGATTGTTGTTCGGAATCTGATTTTGGGCTTAATTGAAAATTTTTCTGTTCATGAGACTGTCTGCTACTAGAGTATATAGGGTGTTGCAAGCCTTTGTTTATAAAGTTATTTACTTGCTTAGGACTTCAAAATGATCTGTTTTGACTACTGGATTCCATGTTAGTTGTTGGTTTCATGGTCTTTGATATGCATGTTGTAGGTAGTTGATTCATTATGTTTAAGTAAGTAAAAATAGGAAAAATGGTTGATGTCTCTTGTTTAAAAATTAAGTTTCTACATGTGTTTTTATTGTAAAAGTCTGATGTCTTTGGTAGAAACTTGATATGCATCTCTTGAAAATAAAAAAGTTAAGGTCAAATCTCAGGGTTAATGAAAATAAGAGTTGTTGCTTGTGTTTGAGGCAAGAGTATGCTATCTTGTTTGGTGTTTCTCAAGGTCAAGCTTGTCATTTGGGTTCTTTAGTGCGCTTATGGTTAGTGTGTCAATCAAAGTAGTTAGGATTCAACTCCTACGCCAGAAATTTCGAAAACTAGAAGCCATGACAAGTTAGGCAACCCATACATTTTTTTTATAACGCTCCAAAATTAGTAAACTTCAAATTTGTGATCATTTCAAGTTTGGGGGAGTTACCCGACCTCCCTAACTCAATGAGGACATTGAGTACTCTAAGTTTGGGGGGAAAGGTAAATTCTTCGTGTTTATTTTTAAGAAAAAAAATAAAAAAGAAAAAAAGAAAGAAAGAGTATGCAAACCTTTCATTTTCCTAAAACTCCATTGGGTTAGATAAAATGTGTTACTTATTTTGTTACTTAGAGTCAGTTCAGACAACTTGGTGCTCGATGTCAGGGGGTCTGGGCACTAACCATGTTGGCCTCTTGGAGCGAAGGTATCAAGCAAGAAGCCTATTCTCATTGCTTAGGTGCGTTGCGTTAACCACGTGTGCCATTCTAAGAACTACGGGAAGTCCCATTGCTTAGGTGTGCTGCGCTAAACACGTGTGTCATTCTAAGAACTACGGGAGAGTAAAAAAAAAATAAATAAAAATAAAACCAAAAAAAAAAAGAAAGTAAAAAAAAAAAACCTTGTCCTTAGCAGTGAGTTTTATGGAAATTGAGGGGAATAATGCACATATCTATTTTTTTAAAAAAAATAATATATATAAAAAAGTAAAAAGGAATGATCATTAAATTGTAGCCATGCGAGTTTTGGAGTATGACTTATTTTTAACTATGGGTTGCTTGATTTGAATGATTAGGATTCTAGTGGTTGAACTTGAGGGTAGATGTTGAATCCTAGTTGGTTTGCTCTTGGTTATTGATGCATAAGTGTAGCTAAGAAACCTCCAGGTGAGCCACAAAGAGAGCATTGAATGAATGGTGACTTGTAGCTAGAGCATAAGTTCTCAATCCTTATTTAGTTACCCAAATGATTTGAGTCTTTAAAGGTTTTTAAAGTTTTTAGGGAATAGAACTCATTGAGGACAATGAGTAGTTCAAGTTTGGGGGTTTGATAACTCACCATAAGTGAGTTATTTTACTAGAATTTTAGTGTTTAATCCACTTGAATTGCATCTAATTTAGTGATCCTCATGTTATTTTATACCTAAATTATGTGTGTTAGCTTTAAAATCTTGAATTTAAGCATTAGGTGCAAAAAGAATTAAATTTGATGTTTTTGTGCTTTAATTTAAGAAATTTAGGAAAATAAGCTAACAGTTAATTAAAGACCAAAATTTGAGATTTTTCTTAAATCCTTGCGTATTTTGATTTATAATTGACTTCATATATTTATTTGGGATTTTTCTGTGTGAAGGAGATTATAAAAATTACAAGAGTCCCTAAGGGCATTTTAGACATCTTACCTGGTCTTTCTACCCCTAAGAGCATTTTTATAATTTGTGGAATTAGGGCAACACCATCTTATATAAGGAGGCTAGGGTTCACAAGTGCAAAGGGGGAGAAGAAGTTGCCACAAAAGGGAAGAGAGCGAGAGAGAAGGGGTGATTGCTACAACAAAGGTGTGTATTGAAGAGAAGAATCATGAAAGTGCCATTATTGTAGCAATCGTGCGATTGAGGAAAAAATCGAAGCTTCAAGGTGCCATTGTTGTAGCAAAAATCGTGCAGTTCGGTTTTTCACAGACGACGCTCACAAAGTTGTCGTTTTCTGAAGTTTCCACCGTTGGATTGTGCTGAAATTTTGACAGCTTGTTCGAGACTAATAGGGCTCTACTTTGAACGGTTGGATCGTCGTTCTGAGCTTTGCTGTGTCAGATATCGCTGTGACGTTGGGAGATCAGTGCAGTTCGGTTTTTCACCAGCGGCGCTCACAAAGTTGTCGATTCCTGGAGTTTCAACCGTTGGATTGTGCTGAAATTTTCACAGCTTGTTTGAGACTCACAGGGCTTCATTTGGAACGGTTGGATCGTTGTTTCGAGCTTCCGTTGATGAGATATTGCTATCGAACTGAACTTGAAAAATAAGGCCACCTGCTGTGTAACGTTTTCCCTATCTCTAAGTGTGATTGTTTGTTGTCAACCACCAATTTAATACTGAATTTTTGGGTTTTTTACATACTGATTTAGACTTTTTGCTCACTGTTTAAAGCATAACTCGTGACTGTTTTAGGCTAGAATTGTGATTGATTTAGGCTAATTTAGTGAACATTGTTGGTTGTTTTGCATGAACTCCTTGATCAATAAATGCTTGCTTAAACGAGAGATATGTGACTCAATTTTAATCTTAGAACTAAATTTTCTTAGGCAAAGGTTAGGTTGTTTTAATGTAATTTTTGATTAAATTTATGGGCGATGCCATTGATTGAATTTATGAAATTTTATTGAATTTAATGTTGCATGAGAATTAAAATTGGCCTTTTTAACTTCTCTATAATTCATAAACTTGGGAAAGCTAATGAATTAGAAAACTAAAATTTTATTCTAGTATTATTGAGTTAATTCGGGATAATTAACCCACCTAGAACCTAAAATCATGGCATAATTTAGATCACAATTGGGAAATTGTAGGTTTTAAAACTTAGTGATTTTGGAAAGAATCATTTGAATGCATGTGTAGGTAAATTGAAGGCATCACTTAAAAATTTATTCCAATTGAACATTAGAACTCTAACCTAACCCAAGCCTATTTTTCATTAAAAATCTCATCTCTTGCATCTCCTCTCTTGTTTGCATCTCCTCTCCCCTCATTTAAATTTAGTTATTTTCTTGAGTCTAGTTATTTACAATAGTAATTTGCACACTCATGCATTGCACTAAAATAAGGAAAATTTGCTAGGACACTCATTCATTTAGGTTTAGCTAGTCCTCGTGGGATCGATACTTTAACTTATCACTTGCTGCTTTCGACCGTGTATACTTGCACGTCGTAGAAGTGTCGGAGTCTTATTCTAATTTACATTAGTTTAGGGCACTCGATATTTTCGCATCAGGCACCCGTTGTTCAAGCCCCTAGAGACAACACTTAAGGGAACAACCTCTCTGGTTTCCCTAGGTCGGGAACAAGTAAATTCCTTCTTACGTAGTCAAGTTCCCAGCTCCCCACAAGGTCCTGCCCCCAAGAGGCACGCATATTGGGTGTATCCATACCACCCTCACCCATACTAGTCAAAGGACAAACCCCTGCAGACAGGAGCCCGTGACACGCTTAGGATTAAGGACGAGTCACTAATGATTATCTACAAAGTTATTAGTCCTACTGTTAACGGTGTTACATCACTAGGTCTAATAATTCACGGTCCGGTCTTGTACAATCCCATTGCACAGGATGCCTCCACTCGCATGTCAACCACATGAACGAGCTGGATCACCTCGTTTGTATCTAATACAAAGCGGGTCGCATCCATAGTGTAACCAGGATGAGGTTTCCAACCCTATCCATATACTGTAGACCGTTCGGGTCATTAACTCAAACGTGATCCTTCTCGTGTGTCAACTACACATTGTTCAAGTACTATAATATGACCTTGGAACTTAGTTTATTGGATTAAATTTTATAAAATGCGAGATACAAAGATTTGACAAATCAATAACTTTTATTCATTTATAACAACTGTATTACAAACAACACGAGATTAAGGCATGTTGAGATGTATGTCCTAATCTCGTATTTGTTTGTAATATTCACTATTGAAATAAATAAGAGTTATTTTTTCATCACTTTGTGTCTCGCATATTTACAAACTTTGTCCAATAAACTAAGCTCCAGGGTCATTGAATTATGAGAGAACGAGAACTTGAACGGTGTGTAATGGACACACAGGGAGGATCACGTTCGAGTTTATGACCCGATTAGTCTATAGTATACGGATAGGGTTGGAGACCTAATCCTAGATATGTTGAGGATGCGACCCGCTTTGTATTAGATATAAACGAGGTGATCCAACTCGTTCATGTGGTTGACATGCGAGTGAGGGCATCCTGTGCAATGAGATTGTACAAGACCGGACCGTGAATTATTAGACCTATTGATGTAACACCGTTAACAGTATAGGACTAATAACTTCGTAGATGACCAATAGTGACTCGACCTTAATCCTGAGCGTGTTACGAACTCCTGTATGTGGGGGTCTGTCCTTTGACTAGTATGGGTGAGGGTGATCACAGTTACTCACCCAATATGCCTATCTTCTCAGGGACAGGACCACGTGGGGAGCTGGGAACTTGACTACGCGAGATGGAATTCACTCGTTCCCAACTTAGAGAATCTAGAGGGGTTGTTCCCTTAAGTGTTGTCTCCAGGCTTGGACAACGGGCGCCCACCCTCTCACTGGCCCGAGAGGGGGTGTTGTTTATGGTTAGACCATACAACGTTGTTGTTCATTAGAGGAACAGTGGGGACTTAAGAAGCAAGAGGTAGACATAGGGGTAAAACGATAATTTGACCCAGTAGTGTCTACGAACAACCTGTGAAGGGTCGACTCACGAGCATTGGTTATATTAATGGGCACAACTTGTCCTACAGTGATGGGAGTGCAGCTACGGACTTTAGTGGAGTGTTATCGTAGCTAATGAATGTTGAATAATCGGGTCAAAGAGTTTGACAGGTTACTCTCGGATCATTGGAGCTCGTCATCTGTAGGTCCATTAGGACCCTCGGTTGGCTCAAACTAAATAAATAGAGAGTTTACAGTTTGGTGTGGATTTGAAGTGTTCAAATTCATTAAAAAGGTATTTATGTCATTTATATGAGATATGATTGACATATTATATAGTTTAATGTGAATTAGAGTCATAATAAGCTATAGGTTAGCCTAATTGATTAATTAGTGCTAATTTAGAGAAATTGGATTGAGAGAAATTAAATTGAATGTGATTCAATTTAAAATCCACAATTATACAAATGTGATTTGTATAATAAGGTATGAGATATCTTATTATATGTGGTTATGCAAATATGATTTACATAACCTAAGGTTGTGGTAAAATGGTAAATAGGTGGAGATTTCAACTCCACCTATCACCATTATATAATGCCTTTGTGAGAAGGCTTTGTAAGGCTAATTGCTCATTTTTTGGATTCTCACCAAAAGGCTTCTCTCAAAACTCTCTCAATCTCTCAAATTCTCTCTACCCCTAAACCAAAGGGAGTTCCACCACTCTCCCTCTACCGAGAACAATCGAGAAGATCAATTGGAGGTGTCTAATTCGTTCGGTTCGAGAGATCGTGATCGTAAAGATCGAGAGCACGAAGAGTTCGTGATCGGAGAAGGAGATCTTGAAGAAACATTCTTCAACAAGTAAGTAACACTAACTCACTGTTTTTCTTCTTCTCAAGCATGTTTAGCCCATGATTTATGTGATAAATTCGGTTTTAAGAAAATATTTTTCACAACGAACACCACGACGTTCAAAGTAATTTCCGTTGCGGGAGTTTTATTCCATTCAGGGCAAACACCCCAACAAACTCCCACTTGAACTAAGCTAGTGGAGTACATATACATTTCTCAAATGCAAAGTAATACATGAATGTAATACAATAAACTAGGGCATACGAATACCCTTTACAATACTCCCACTTGCCCTAGTCTAGACTCTCTAGGTGACCCTCAAACACCATAGCCATGAGGGCCTTTGTAAATGGATCAGCAACGTTGTGCTCCGAAGCTATCTGCGTGACTGTCACGTCTCCGTAGTGCACAATCTCCCGTATCAGGTGATACTTGCGTTCAATATACTTGGCTCTCTTATGACTTCGAGGTTCTCTCGAGTTGGCTATTGCTCCACTGTTATCACAAAACAGGATCACTGGCAAGTTCATATTTGGAACAACTTCCAAATCTAGCATTAACTTCCTAAGCCAAACAGCTTCTTTTGCAGCTTCACAAGCTGCTACGTACTCGGCTTCCATCGTGGAATCAGCGATGCATCCCTGTTTGATGCGTCGCCACACTACAGCTCCTCCGTTGAGTGTGAACACTGACCCCAATGTGGATTTCCTAGAATCCTTATCGGTCTGAAAGTCAGAGTCTGTGTATCTCGTTAGGATCAAATCCCTACTTCCATACACCAGCATGTAGTCCCTCGTTCTCATAAGGTACATGAGGATTGCCTTTACGGTTATCCAGTGATCTAATCCTGGATTGGATTGATATCTCTCGACAATCCCGATCAAGATAATGTATGCTCGGGCCTAGTACACAACATTGCATACATAAGGCTCTCCACAGCTGAAGCATAAGGGATGCGTCTCATATCCTCAACTTCTTGTGGTGTCTTAGGACATTGATCCTTAGACAAGTGAACCACATGCCTGAAAGGCAACAAACCCTTCTTGGAGTTCTGCATACTATATCGAGACAACATCTTGTCGATATAGGACGCTTGAGACATGGCTAACGTTCTGTTCTTCCGGTTTCGGACTATCTAGATACTTAGAACATATTGAGCTTCTCCCAAATCTTTCATTTGGAATTGCGAAGCTAGCCATTTCTTAATGTCAGTTAGAATCCTACATCATTTCCAATGAGTAGGATATCATCCACATACAATATAAGAAATGCAACAGTGTTGTTGATGATTTTCTTGTAGACACGAGGCTCATCAACATTTTGATTAAAGCCATAAAATTTAATTGGCTCATCAAATCTTATATTCCATGACTTTGAGGCTTGTTTCAGTCCATAAATAGACCTTTGAAGCTTGCAAAGTTTTTGCTCTTGGTTTTGGGCAATGAACCCCTTTGGGTTGGTCCATGTAGATGGTATCGTCAAGATTTTCATTCAGAAAGGTCGTCTTGACATCCATCTGTCATACCTCATAGTCATAAATGTGGCAATGGCTAGAAGGATCCTGATAGACTTTACCGTGGCAACAGGAGAAAAGGTTTCCTCATAGTCAACCCCTTCTCTCTGGGTAAAACCCTTTGTCACTAGTCTAGCTTTAAGGTTTGTACCTTCCCATCTACACAACGTTTATGCTTGTAGATCCACTTGAAACTAATAGGTTTAACCCCATCCGGTTGGTCCACAAGCTTCCAGACGAAATTGAAGCACATAGACTCCATTTTCTAGTCCATGGCTTTAATCCATTCGTCTTTATCAACATCATTCATTGCCTAATCATAGGTCAATGGATCCTCGCAGTCATCATCAGGTACGTTCAGGTTGTTTGACAGCCCTCCCACTACGTTGAGGCATTCTCAACTCTTGAAAATGGACTTGACTAGACGAGCTAAGATCAACAACACTTGTTGACGTACTAGTTTCATCAACAACTTTTGCTGATGATTTGTCCATTTCGTTCAACACAATCTTACTTCTTGGTTTATGGTCCCTAATGTGATTCTCCTCAAGAAACGTGGCGTTTGTCGATACAAGCACCCTATTCTCCTTAGGATCGTAAAAGAAACCACCCTTTGTTTCCTTCGGGTAACCTACGAATAGGTATAATTTTGAACGGGGTTCCAATTTCTTCAGGTTTGACACCAACACATAGGTCAGGCATCCCCAAATCCTTGAAATGGCATAAACTTGTTTTACGACCAAACCAGAGTTCGAATGGTGTTTCAGAAACACTCTTCAATGGAACAGTGTTCAAAATATATACAACAGTCTCCACTGCATAACTCCAAAACGAATTAGGGAGATGAGCATAACTCATCATCAACCAAACCATGTCCAACAAGATTCTGTTTCTCCTCTTCGATACACCATTCTGCTGTGGCATACCAGGTGCGGAGAGTTGGGACGTAATTCCATGCTCTATCATATAGTCTTGGAATTCAGTGTCCATGTACTCTCCACCTCGATCCGATCAAAGTGTTTTAATTGTTTTGCTTAATTAGTTCTCAACCTCGGACTTGTACTCCTTGAACTTTTCAAGAGTTTCAGACTTTTGATGCATTAGGTAAATGTACCCATATCTCGAGTAGTCATCTATAAAAGATACAAAGTACTCGTGCTTTAACATTCATCGGACCACAGAGGTCAGAATGTACAAGCTCAAGAGGCTCCTTGGCTCTATAACCTTTTCCACTAAAAGGTCTTTTGGTCATTTTGCCTTCAAGGCATGACTCACAGACTGGTAATGAGTTTTCTTCTAACTCGCTTAGAAGTCCACTCTTCACAAATCTCTCAATCCTATTGAGATTTATTTGGCCTAACCTTAGATGTCAAAGATGAGCGTTTTCTTTTGGAGAAACTTTTAATTTCTTAGTTCGCGTTTCAGCTGTTTTAAACAGTTCAGTAGTCAAAACACTTTTGACTGAGTTTCGTTTTAAAACATACAAATTATTCTCAAGTGAAACTAAACATAACACATTTCCATTTCGAGAAATAAACGTTTTATTGCTCATAAAAGAAACAGAAATTGATTGTTCTAACAGACAGGAAATTGAAACAAGATTTCTAGTAAACCCTGGTACTATGTAAATGTTACCTAATAAAATGTACTTCCCGCCGAAGTATAGCTTCACTATGCCCACAGCTGCAGCCGAGACAACTTCTCCAGTTCCAACCCTGAGCGTTATCTCACTCTCCTGCAGTCGTTGCCAAGAACTAATTCCTTGAAAAGAAGAACAAACATGGTTACTGGCGCCGGAATCAAGTATCCAGACAGAGTCATTACTCTCCACTAAACAAGTTTCAACAATAAGTAAATCATATTTACCTTCATTCTTCTTCTCGGCAAGGTACTTAGGACAATTGCTCTTTTAGTGATCGTCCCCGTTGTAGTGAAAACACTTTCCTTTCTCCGCAACAACCTTGACCTTTTTGCCTTTGAGGGCGGCAGCCGGTCAGCTTTACCCACCTTCTTCTTTTTCTTCCCTTTCGATCCAGAAGAGGTTACAGACTTTGTCCCAGAGGTCGAACCCCTTTGATAGGACCTGAAGGCAACATTTGCCTCAGCTTCCTGTCCTTTGACTTTCATCAAGGACTAAAAGGTCTATAATTCATTAAGAAGAGTGGTCAGAGTGTAGCTTATCTTGTTCATAACAGCGATGCTACGAAACTGAAGAAAACTCTTCGGAAGAGTCTCCAAGATAAAGCTGACTTGGCTCGACTCATCGATCGAAGCTCCATTCATCTGCCAAGTTAAAGTGTGTCATCATGTCGAGAACATGTTCCCTAACAGATGTGCCCTCCTTCATCCTAGTGTTGAATATATGTTTAAGTGAATCGTGCCTAACCTGGAAGGACTGTTGTCCAAACATGTTTTGCAACGATTCCATGATCTCCTTGGCGGTGACCATGACCTCATGCTTCTTAGCCAAAACTTTAGATAAGTTGGCTATAATGTAGACATTGGCCTTTTTATTGGTCCGGATTCACCGATCATACACATCACAAACACTTCGTGATGCGGTCGAGCTCGGCAGCTGAGGACACTCCTTAGTGAGCGCGAACTAAAGATCATCTGTTACTAAGATTGTGTTATATTGGTTTTTCACGATTGGTAATTGTCACCAACGAGTTTATCTGAAGCTAAAAGGGTTGTGATTGAACTCGACATTTTGCTGAAAGAAAAAAACTTTGTATAAGTTCTCGCAAAAACTTTTCAAAAATCCAGTCATGTTTTAACAAATTTTATCCTATGATCCCCAGGTTATTTAAAATTGCAATGATACCCCAAAGGTTTAGAATGACCGCCCCCGTAGGGTAGACAGAATCACTCCTCCTCTGGGACGAGACTTTCTCGACCAGACCCTAATTCCAGAATAACTCTTATTCCATTAGGCATCTAGTTACCATTATTTGGTCTGAATCCATTAACTCTTAATGAATCTCATGAGTGTCACCCTCAATCTTTAAATTTCCAAGTATCGTCCAAACAATATCCGCTGATAGCATGCAAATATGCTATCTTATTTCTATATTTTAGCTAGTTTTTATACTTAAAACATGGGCATTCATGGTATTTTATGGTTAATTTCAGGAAATTGAGCTTGAGAAGCAAGAATTGAGTATTTTGAGACTATTTTGGTGCAATTTGGAACATGTGTGTGCTTAATTAAAGACCCAAGAAAAATATAGATGTATTTTGAGTATAAGAAATATACTGAGAGATTCTACATCGAATCACGATTGCAACGCATCAAACCGGAGGTCATTTGGGCACCCGAGCGAAAAGATAGGACAAAAATGGTCGCAGAGGGGGTGGTGGCAAGAGCCGCTGCGTTGCAACGCCATGACCGACGTTACAACAACGTGCATCAAAAAGTCCTATAAATACAACATGTTCTTTTCATTGCAAAAGGAGCACAATTTGGTAGAGTTTTGCCCTAAATTCGAAATACACCTTGTAAGAAGAGAGAAAATAGTGATTTTGGGAGCCAAAGCATTCGTGGAGGTTCGAGATCGAAGACGGGAGCTCGGAGACGAAGGACCGACATCGACACCTAAGTTTATTTCTCTTTCTTTAAAGTTGTAATAGCGTTCTAAGACGTTTTCTACTTGTTTAGTTTGTTTTTCATGTGATTTAGAGTAACTAAACATTATAGTAGGATTTGATTTACTTGTTATGACTTTCTTGTGATGTATTGAAGCATGTTATGTCGTTATTTTTGGCAATTCGGTCTTTACTTTTTAATTTGTTGATTTAAGTGGACTCGAGAGATAAAGCTGAATTTGAGCAAAATTGTCAAAACCCTTGGAAGTCTGACACGAGATTGACCTAGAAATCTTAGGGAAACACATAAAGAAGTTGCTTAATGCCATGCATGTTGTAGGTTCATATGAAGACTATGAGTTTATTGCATGTGTGAGGCTCACTAAGAATCGAGAGATTTTCTTGAGTATTTCACTTCTTGTTTATAATTTCATCTCATTGATTCAATGCATGTGCTAGTTAGGTCTTTAACTTGTAAAATCACTTCCTTTAATTCTGTCAATTCGTGTCTCCACATGTTTGTTCGTTTGTTTGTATTTACTTCAACCAATTATCCATGTTATGTTTCTTTAGCTAAAATCGAGAATTAGTACCTTAATAATTAATTAATCTAGAAACCCATTCCCGAGGACGATACTTGGACTCATAAATCACTATACTAAAACTTGACCCGTACACTTGCGGTATTGCAACATAATTTCACGCAACAAGTTTTTGGCGTCGTTGTCGGGGAATGACGATTATTTAGATTAATTAATATTAGGAGAAAATTTGAAATTTTAGACTAAAGCTTGGCCGCCCAAGGAATTCAAAAGAAAAATGAAAATCTCCATTACTCAGGACAGTATTGTTCACTCTTACCCTTCTTACTTTCTTTGAGCTTATTTTGCAAACATTGAGGACAATGTTTAGTTTAAGTTTGGGGGTGAATTTGCTTATCTGTTGTGATTGTCCTGAGTATGTGTTGAATTGTTGATTGATCTTATGCGTAAGTATGATTATGATGGCTTAGGACGAGATTTAATTGAAAATTTTTGTGATTCTGCTGAAACTTGAGAGCATGATATGAATTTGAGTTAATTTAAAAATTTTCTTGAGCTTTTTCTGCACTATTATGCACATAGCATGTGTTCCTGTAGTTTTGAAATGCTTAGAACAAAATTATTAGGTTTAGAAGTTTGATTTCACCTCGATAGGTCTGAGAACTGATTTGAGAGCTAAACTGCAGGATAGGGTGAATGACAATATGAAGTGCATGATCTGTATAATATGTGCATTATGTGAAAAGGTTGTCGTCTGTTTTTGTTGTTATGTTTGTTAAAGAAAAAAATCGTGAGGACAAAAAGAGCTACCTTCACTGTGATCAGTTAGGCCACTCATTGAGCGAGTGCTCTGGGTAAGTGTCCCTGCAGTGGATGTGTGAAAGCTAGTGTCCTTTCACAAAAAAAATAAAAAATAAAAAAGTGACATCAAAATAGTGATTAAGTACCGAGTAAAGTTGTTTATTTCTTGAATGTGGGGAGACTCAAGGATTAGAAACTATGACCAGTGTAGGGGAAGTTGAATGGAGAACCTAATAAAGTTGTTCCGGGCTTAGTAGAGATTAAAGGAACGGAGGCTAATCACACACACATGTAGGAACACTTAAGAAAATTTTAAAATTGAATCGGTATTGCTTGTTGAAGTATCATGTTCGAATGTTTCTCGTGATTGTTAAAATTTCCTTCAAAATCTTTGAGGCTTGAGTCTGATATATGCATAAGAAAGATCTTATAGTTTAATGTCATTTTGCTCGGGACTAGCAAAAGCTTAAGTGTGGGGGTATTTGATAGCATGCAAATATGCTATCTTATTTCTATATTTTAGCTAGTTTTTATACTTAAAACATGGGCATTCATGGTATTTTATGGTTAATTTCAAGAAATTGAGCTTGAGAAGCAAGAATTGAGTATTTTGAGACTATTTTGGTGCAATTTGGAACATGTGTGTGCTTAATTGAAGACCCAAGAAAAATATAGATGTATTTTGAGTATAAGAAATATACTGAGAGATTCTACATCGAATCACGATTCCAACGCATCAAACCGAGGTAATTTGGACACCCGGCGAAAATATATGACAAAATGGTCGCAGTGGGTCGGTTTGGTGGCGTGAAACGACGTTGCAACGCCATGACCAGCGTTGCAACGCCGTACCGAAAAATCCTATAAATACAACATGTTCTTTTCATTGCAAAAGGAGCACAATTTGGTAGAGTTTTGCCCTAAATTCGAAATACACTTTGTAAGAAGAGAGAAAAGAGTGATTTTGGGAGCCAAAGCATTCGTGGAGGTTCGAGATCGAAGACGGGAGCTCGGAGACGAAGGACCGGCATCGACACCTAAGTTTATTTCTCTTTCTTTAAAGTTGTAATAGCGTTCTAAGACGTTTTCTACTTGTTTAGTTTGTTTTTCATGTGATTTAGAGTAGCTAAACATAATAGTAGGATTTGATTTACTTGTTATGACTTTCTTGTGATGTATTGAAGCATGTTATGTCGTTATTTTTGGCAATTCGGTCTTTACTTTTTAATTTGTTGATTTAAGTGGACTCGAGAGATAAAGCTGAATTTGAGCAAAATTGTCAAAACCCTTGGAAGTCTGGCACGAGAGTGACCTAGAAATCTTAGGGAAACACATAAAGAAGTTACTTAATGCCATGCATGTTGTAGGTTCATATGGAGACTATGAGTTTATTGCATGTGTGAGGCTCACTAAGAATCGAGAGATTTTCTTGAGTATTTCACTTCTTGTTTATAATTTCATCTCATTGATTCAATGCATGTGCTAGTTAGATCTTTAACTTGTAAAATCACTTCCTTTAATTCTATCAATTCGTGTCTCCACATGTTTGTTCGTTTGTTTGTATTTACTTCAACCAATTATCCATGTTATGTTTCTTTAGCTAAAATCGAGAATTAGTACCTTAATAATTAATTAATCTAGAAACCCATTCCCGAGGACGATACTTGGACTCATAAATCACTATACTAAAACTTGACCCGTACACTTGCGGTATTGCAACATAATTTCACGCAACAGCCGCCGTAGGGAGGACTATGAAGGCTAACCAATAAGAAAATCGTATCCCTGTCGAGAATTCACGGTGTTCCGACTCCCATGATCAAAGCCCTCCGTAGGGATTGTCTAGGTCATGCCAAACTAGCAGGCAGATCATGGGCGTATCAGGATGTGAATCAAAAGAAGAGACCATGGGTCCCGTTTTCACAGGTCCCGCTCCCACTCACTATAAGTACTCTCTCCATTCACCTTGAATGTTGACCCATACAAATGCCACCCGTAGGGGGACGCTCCCATTTGCGCCACGAGACCGAGTATGGATCTCACGGTATAAACTTCATGGAGATTTGTGGATGGAAACTTAAACGTATCTTATACACTTAATTTTCTCCCACTTAGTACTTTAAAATAACGAGGTTGACCTAGATAAATCGGCTAATATTTACCTAAGTCTACCAATATAACTCTTATATTGAATTAGCCTAAGTCTATAGTCATATTATTAACTTAGGTCTATGTGAGTATATTCAATTAACGATTAATTAATGGTCACTCACGCGTAATATAACCTATGGATCTCCAGACCAAATTCACTCCCAGGTCAGTTTCCAGGTAGGGGTGTTCCACAAAACGTCAGCTTAAATACCCCAACCTTAGATAGAACCTTCATTAGACAGAGTTACTAATTAGTCACCATCCATTAGTTATATTTTGATTTCCTAATTCTAATCTTATTAGAAATAGAAAACCTAAGTCTAATTATTCAAATTCTAAACCATTTAAAACTAATAATTAACTTAGGTTACATGCATTTCTATGTTATTGTGCTTGATCATTCATCACATTAATAATTAAACTATAACATGCATACATCACATGTATAAATGCATGTAAATGCTTTTAATCTAAGTAATATAACTCTTATATTAACTAAATTAAAACATCATTTTATTATAACTCTTATAATAAAACCCTATCATGCATACTATATATTATAACATTTATAATATAAAAATGATGCATGAAATGCTTAACCTAAGGTGAAATTTTAAAACTGTATGGCATACCTTATGCATATAATTAAATCATACAACACTTGCATAATAAAATAAAATAGCAAAAATGGACCGATTTTGGCATCCTAGGGACATTAATTTAATTAATTAACATTAATATAACACTTATATTAACATTAATTAAATTAAACTAATCAAAACTTAATTTACATAAAATATAAATTAAATAAATAGAGAAAATGGCCTTCAAAACTGCCAAAAAGCTCCCCATCATCCCACTCTCGCGCAGAATTAGCGTTGGAACTGCCTACTATCGGAGCAGCGTTGCAACGCCGTGGGCAGCGTTGCAAAGCTGCGCTTGACGCGCATGTCTGCGCGGTAGCGGCGCTACGCTCGCGGCGTTACGCGCGCCATCGGCGTCCTGGCGCTAAGCGTCTTGCGCGCGCGCCTCCACTTCCTTCGATATTGCAACGCTCGCTTGTTGCAAGCCTCTCATTCGCAAGGATGGCGTTGCGACGCCGATGAACAGCATCGCAAAGCTATCCTCTGTCCAATAGCTCCATTTTGAGTTTTTCACTCGTTTTCGCTCCATTTCTTCACAACAACTGATGTCACGAACGACCCGGACATACAGACTCGATTTACATACAATAATGCCCAAAACAACGGGCCCTTACATCGATCTTATCAATGAAAAATGTAAATCTAGTCTAAGTGTCAAAACCGAAAACACCTATTTCGCAAACCATTAACATTCATTTCATGAAATTAATACTACCCACCTTAATTTTAAGAAATTACAGAATACACAACGAAGAGCAATGTTGGGCTCTGATACCAATCGAAGGGAATCGATTTCCAGCAGTGGAAGACGTTGTGAAACGTCATTGATTCATTGTGTGTGTAATTTCTTAAAAACAGAATTTATCTCATAAAATCTAAGTTAAGCATGTTAATTTGAGAAAGAATACATAAAGTAAACATTTTACTAACCTCTTGTAGACAACTTCTTCTAGTTCCTTCTCGGTCTCTCTCGATCCAACGAACCTCACGAACAAAGACACTTCCAGAAGCTCTTCTCGGTTGTTCTCGGGAGAGTTGTGGGACTCCTTTTGGAATTTGGGATGGAGAAAGGATTTTTTAGAATTGAGAGAAGCTAGAGAGAATTTGATCTATCTCTTTGAAGGAATCCCCAAAAATGAATTCTTAGTGTATTAAGTGCTTCACAAAACACCTATTTATAATGGTGTGTGGTAGAGTTAAAATCTCCACTAATTCACCATTTTACCACAACCATATGATATGCAAATCATATTTGCATATCACATAATATAAGGTATCTCATACCTTATTGTACAAATCTTATTTGCATAATTGTGGAATAATAAATTGAATCACATTAAATTTAATTTCTCTCAATTCAATTTCTCCAATTTAACACTAATTAATCAATTAGGTTATTCTATAGCTTATTATGAATCTAATTCACATCAAACTATATATTATGTCAACTATATCACATATAATTGACATAACTACCCAATTAATGAATTTGAACACTTCAAATCCACTCCAAACTGTAAACCCTCAATTTGTGTAATTGAGCCAATCGAGGGACCTAATGGACCTATACCTGATGAGCTCCAATGATATGAGATTAACCGATCAAACTCTTTGTCAGCGAGGGTTTTTAGAAAGAATTAAGGAGGAGTTTTGTGTTTAAGTGACTATAATGAACTAAGCCTATTCTCCCCTCCTGGGTGAGCTTAAATAGCTTTTTTCTAGGGTCATTTGTGGGTTACCGTGGCCTATTGGGAAAAGGAAATGTCAGGAGAGGGTTGGAAACAAGCCTATGGGTCGTGTGGTATCGATGCAAGGCCCAGAAGATCGGCTTGCATATGGTCAGCCTCGACCGAGGCCGAGGCCGACCACGGGCTTGGGCTTCGGCCCAAGCCCAGTTTCCTTTCTCGAGGTGTTGGGCGAGGGTAGAGCCCAAATGGGAGGGCTCTACCCTGAGCCAAGGCCGACCACGCACTTGGGTCGAAGCTCAAGCGCGTCCGCTCGTCTCTTTTCGCCTTGGTTTGGTCCCCGCTCGATTTCAACCTATTTTGACTTTGTATTGAGCTTCTTACTCCGTCTAGCCATTTGCCTTAGTCATTTGACCAGCCTATTCTCGTTGGTCTAATTTAACCCATAACAGTTTCAAACCAACATTTTCTTTTAAAAATTTTACTATAAAATCTAACACAAATATCTAAGTTCATTTATCAAGTTAGGATTACATATTATCAATCTTTTTATATATTGAAAATCTTCCATTCTTATTACTCAAATATGTTCTTACATCTTTATACATTTTCTTTAAAATATCACCTCACAACGAATAATAGGTAGAGATTCAAACCTACGTGATATGTCAATAAAAAAAGACACAAATTCCTAACTACTTAAGTTATCGCTCAACTATGCTTTTGTACACCATTTTAATAACTTAAAAGAAAAAAAAAATCAGAATTTCAAAAATTCAAAATGCTAGACTTGCATGGTGCAATGAAGATTTGTCACATTTAGAATTATGACTTAAAAGAAATGCACAATTACATAATAATCCCATCTCTTTCATTCAACTATGCTTCTTTTCTATCCACTTAAATTTCTCCTAATTCCTTTGTTTGCCCCTTCCCCAATCCCCAAACTTGCTAACAGTTTCAAAGAATTACACATTACATTTCACCAATTTCTTTCTTGTGAAGAGAATCATGAAAATGGGATTTCAAGATTTTGGCAAGGGTTTCCCTTTGATGAATGATTTGAAAAGCTGAAGAGCAGCTCTTGGTTTGAACAATGGAACTTCATGCCCTGCTCCTCTCACTGTTGCAAAGGTAAGCCCTTCATAAACCTCTGTCCAGCCTCCCACCTTCATCAAAACCAAAAAATTCCATAAATGTTGCTTTCAATTCAGTCACCCCATTATCATAGATTTTGGTTTTTTTGCTTTTCATTCTGAATTGGGTGTTTTGTTGTTCATGTTTAAATGCAATTCAATGTGGTGAAAACTGACCTGGTTTTTGACATACCATGGATACCATGGAACTTTTGTAGTTAATTTCAGCTGTGAAATGGAATATCTTGTTGCTGTTACAGGCACCACTGAGTCCACATCTCCACTGAAAGTCATTAACCAGAAAGTTCACCATCAGGTGTTTGACAAAATGCCCCAGAGAAATGGATGGTCCTTTTGGCTTTATTAGCATGATTCATTGATATATTATCATATAAGATACAGAGATTAACCGCTATGGGTTCGCCCAGTAGTCATTGAGGCAAGTGAAATAAGTAAAAAAAAAGACTGTATTGGTTAAGACCCACATGTCATGTACCTAGAATATTAAAATCTTACAAGTTTCTTGACAATTAAATGTTATAGGGTAACACTATTATATTATGAGATTAATCAAGTATTATCAAAGAAAGATGGGCACAAACATGTAGAAAGTGACTAACCTGAAAACCCACACCCTCATGCCACTTGATATCAACTCCCTGTAAATTGGAAGTATGGATACGTCGGTGTCGTTCCAATTTCGATTCAAGATTTCGCTGCATGAAAAGAAAAGGTTGTTTGTTCATGACAACAAATATACTCATGGGCTGATCAGTCACCTTTCTCATACACTCTTTAGTTATAAAGAAAGCTGTTGATGCAACAACATGGATTTACCTGCAAGCAGTCCATCTGTAAGGAATTTTCGTTATGTTGGCATGAAGAGCTTTCTGTACATCTGGTCGATTGTAGTATATTTCTGCGTATTTCTCGGTACAAGGGTCGTATCCTGCCATTTTCCTGAATGCCTGATAGAAAATTATGAAAGCAACATTAATAAATTGAATCTCTGTTTTACTGCTCTCATCAACATCATCCTTTTGTCATTGTGTTTTTCAAGATGATTTTTGTTTACAGTATAAATAGAGAACGGATACCCGGTGAGGACGGTGAGGCAATCGCATAGTACTCTGACGGGTTGCAAGGCTACCATCTGAGTTGTTGCAAGGAGGTGCATATATGTTGTACTGATCAATATTCCCAAACTCTTTATCCATGGCATAGGTGTACAAGGACTCGCATTCATTCGATTCCTTCTGGTGACTAAAATCACAGGTGTTAATGAGTTCGTGGTACGTTTTGTCCGAGATCATAGCATGGCTCCACCAGTAAGTTACCGTCCCCAAGTTATCGTAGTAGTTGTCTGTCACTGCATTGCCAACCTGCATTTCATTCACTTACCCAATTCAAAGTCCAATGTTTGCATTCACTTCATTCCACATTGCATTCTTATAAATTTTTTACGTCGAGTTAAGATTCTCTACGCTTCTAACCGAGTTATAACATGATGTATGTGTTTACATTTTGCATTGTGTAGCAGATACAAGTGAAATGGCGAGCGAAGCAACAAGCCAAGAGGAAAGGACAACGACCCAAAAGGTGAGGAGCGGAATTACCATGATTCCCTTGAGACGAATAGGATGGGAGGACTTTGCATTGTAGGCCAAGATTTCTCTGGCAAGCTGGGGAACATAATGGCCAGCATAGCTTTCTCCTGTAAGAAAAACGTCGCGAGTCTTGTACCGGGGGAAACGATCGAGCCATCGTACGAGGAATTCCAGAGAGTCCTTTGCTGAAACAATGTTTATTGATCAGTCACAAGTCCATTCATCCATCCAGGTACATATATATATAATTCAACAACAAGTCAGGTTGGACCAAAATGCAGAATGATTGAACTTTAGCTCCCAAAAGAAAATATGCTGAGTACTTGCCACAGTGCAATGCCAGTGTTCAACAAAGTTTGAACATCTTTGAAACTCACTTTTAACTAAATTATTCAGATGCCATATTTCAATTCTCTTTAAAAAAAAAATGTTCGTAGGAACACTAAAATGAAGAGAAAAAAAAAAGTACTAGCTGGGAACTTGTCTGATGATCCTCTTTTCTATATTATTTTAAAATAAAAACTTTCACTAACTTCAAAAAAATTAAAATAATAATAAACTTTCCTGTGATTATAATAAGAGGGTAAACCCAACTTTGTTTCAAATGTAATTAACCTATAATGAGCTATACTAATGCATTTTTATAAATTAACATGACCAAAAGAGCCAAAAATCACACAAAATGCAAAAATAAAATAACATAAAAATAAAATTCAAAATGTTGATTAACGGTTTTGTTTTCCCCTCCCCCTAATTCAGACATTTATTATTTATTATTTATTTTACTTCCAAATATTTTATCTTCATTTCCTAAACTTTTACTCAGGAATCCTTTTCTCTTCACTATTTAATTTCTATAGTGCATTTTATAAACATTTTATGTAACACTACATGGATTTACTACTTGAGAATTAGTAACAAGGATTTCCATTAAATACAACATAAATATTTAACAATAAAGACAAAAGACTTTATTAAACATAACATTCGAAAATATAAAACAGGACAAAATAAGTTTGAATGAAAGTTGAAGGATGAAATTTAAAAGTTTAAATTACAAGTTAGGTCCCTAACTTTCGAGATTTGTTTGGGGCACAAGTTATAATAACCTGTAGAATACTCTACAATTCAAACACAGACTATTATAACCTCAGACTATATTACTATGTATTTTAAATAATATTATATGATACTACATATTATAATTATAATAACTCACAGACTATTATAACCCCTGTTATTATAACCCACCCAACGCCCCAAACAACCCCTAAAAGTTGTATTTAATAATTTTCTAAACTTTAAGAAGTATCTAATAATCTATAAACTATCTATGTTGTGTTTAGTAAATCTCAAAATTTTAAAAAGTGTTTATTACGACATTTGAAAATCATTTGGGTCCCCTTTGATAACCTTTTGGTTTTTTAGTTTTTGGTTCTTGAAAATTAAACCTATAAATATTACTCCTACATATGAATTTATTTGTTTTGTTATTTATTTTTCACCTATGTTTTAAAAAATCAAGTCATATTTTAAAAACTATTTAAAAACTTGTTTTTGTTTCTAGAATGTGGCTAAAAATTCAAATGTTTTCTTAAGAGAGAGGAACTCCGATTTAGAGAAATTAAGAGAAAATAAACTTAATTTTCATTTTAAAAAACTAAAAATAAAATGGTTATCAAACGAGACCTTGAGGCTTCATTTGATAATCATTCGATTTTTTGTTTTTAGTTTTTTAATATTAAACCTATGAATACTATCTTCACCCATGGTTTTCCATATTTTCTCATCAGCCATGTTTTGAAAAATTAAAAAGTAGTTTGCAAAAATTTATTTTTGTTTTTGTAATTTAGCTAAGGATTCAAGTCTTTATTGAAAATTATTGAAAAAAAATAGTGAGAAAATAAGTACAATTGGGACCTTAGAATTCAGGCTTATAATTTCAATGCGTCAAAATATAATTGAAACTAATTTTAGATAAATAGAGAGAGATTAAAAAAAAAAGTACTCTAGAAAATGGGATGAAAAAGGGTACAAAGTGGCAGAAGTTGAGTGGACCAGTTGGAAAACGTAAGACAAAGAGCCATCAAAGCCAACCAATTTACTTGTGCTACTACATAAATATAGTCATAATCCACTGCGGTTGAGTATATTCTATAACGATGCACTGATCAATCCTAGTCGTCCATTATCTTTGACTTTATTAGACTTATTGACATAGTTCCACTGTATCAAGGGTGATCGTGACTGCCACGATTCACGCTACACGGAATTAACCATACGATATGAATCATAATAGCTGTGACATGACAGGGTCTGAAAAGAGTTGGTCAACTATTTGAAAAATAATTTTCCTAAATGCTTCTGTTATTATGAAATTCATGGAGAAGTGACAATTCAAATACTGTAAATCATTATTTAAAAAAAAAAAATAATACTGTAAAACATTCATTTCAGAAATAAATTTTGTTTTTTCTGTTCAACAACTTATAGAGGAGGGTTCAAATATTTGATAACGGCCATGAACTTATAGAGGAGGGTTCAACAACGTATACCAGTTAAGTTATATTTTAGTTTAAATATCTGTTCAAATTTCTTTTCGATTTTTTATTATAATTAGGAATGTCTATTTTTCTTACTCCGCAAGGCCCCGCGAGAACCCACCACCCACCTCAAATGAAGCACGGAACCAGTTTATGCAGTGAATGGGAAGGGAGCAAGGAGAAAATTTTTTCCGTTGGCTAAACGGGGACGGGAAACACATTTCTCGTCCTCGACTCCATCCCTGCCCCGTTCTCCATCCCCCCGCGATTTATATTTATATATTTAAATGCATAATATATATTTGTATATATATAACAAACTATAATTCCTAATTTTTTTATTAAATATCCTTTTATTTTTCTAAGAAAATTGAAAAAAAATATCTTAAATTAAATCATCCATTAAGAATTAACCATTTAAATATTTTTTTAAAAAAAGAAAGAAATTACTTAGTAAAATTTAGAAAAATAAAAAATGATAAACGAAAATTATTCTCGCGGGGAACCCGATCCCTACGAATTCCCGCGGGAATCCCCGCCTTGTTCAAAATTAAAAGGGGAATTTCGCAAAGACGTGAACGAAATGAGGACAGGGACGAAAGAAGTCATTCTCCAGCCTTACCCCACCCTGTGGACATTTCTAGTTATAATAGAAAATATTTAAAAAAATTTAAATGTATCTTTCAACATTTAAAAAAAAAAAAAAAGAAAAAAGCAACAATTTATATGAAAAGCAATTCTCATGGCTTTACTTTTAGTTTCCCAAAAAACCTCATACCAATAAAAATCATTGTACTGAATTATATACCCATGATTAATTTCTTCTTTAGCAGACATTTATTTGCATTCCTAACAAAAATCTTCTAACTCATACAATAACTAACAATGACTTAATAATTAAGGTATTTCTATTTTCTAAAGAGGCATAACTTGAAATATTCATTACCCATATTTGAATATAACATTTAATTTCTCCAAAAATATGAAAATCTTGAGTGAGAGATATTATCAACCAATGCCATTGTTTGAAAGAAAAAAAATATATATTAGAAGTGAAAAACGACTGTAGCAAAGGTTTTCTTTAGTACAAGTTGAAAGCTTTCCCACTTTAGAAAATAGTTACATATATATTTAGCATAATTAAAATAAAACCATAAAAATTTGAAGCTAATTAATGATTAGAATGAACAAGTTAAATATATAAAATGAAAGGGGTAACAACTTAAGAGAATAATAGGAGTGTACCTGTACGACGGTCACCAGTGTGAAGTAGGTCGGAGGAGCGATTGGTGTAGGAGAAGCCGACGCCAGCAGGAGTTTCGAGAAAGAGGAGATTGGCGACAGAGTTCCAAGAGAATTTGTTGGGTATTAGTCCCGAGGCTGTCTTATTGATTCTAAATGGACCAATCTCTTCCGAAGCTCCATAAGCTATGGAGGAGCAACCAGGTCCTAACAATCCAATACACATATTTTTTAACAATAAATAAAAATGAATGAATTTGATTATGGATGGATATAAAAATGGAGTGTGTTAAGTGTAATAAAAAGGAAAGAAGGTAGATTGAAAAGAAAAGAGAGATAGGCAAAGATAGATTGGGTGGGCAGTGGCATTCATGCTTTTTCCACCAAATACCATAGCTGACAAGATGCCCTAACACAACATAAATGGCAGCTGCCCTTGTCCTTTTATTTATTATTAGGAGGTCCTCATTTTGGCCCTCTTTTTGCCTCCCTCCCTTTCACTCATCTAACACATTTTCATCTACTATCTATTTCTTCTTCTATTCCACACATTATTAATTTTTCTTCCTTCATTTCTGGTTCAATCTTATATGGACCCAACATCGTTATTAATAAAAGTTCAAGTAACTAACCGTGACGGAGAATATTTATCTATTTTATTCTAGTATTCACTCACACCTCTAACATATGTTTTAAGTTAGCCTCCCTCACCTTAGTCTTTTGATCTCTATATATCTTTTTGATTGAATGCTTTTTTTTAATATCTTTTTTCTTTTGTTGCATTTTAAATGTATTTTGTATGACAATGACATGCCTCTTTGTGTTTAATACTATAAATACATGTCTTAAAGTTTTGAGTCTTAACAACTTGAGCATAGCTCAATTGCTTAAGATGTAGAATCTCAATCCAAAGATCAGAGGTTTTGGTATCGATAATTATACCAATACTTTTAACACACTCTCTCACTTGTGGATTTGGACATTTGTAAAACACCCAACAAGTTAAAATCAATATTAATTAAGAAGAAAACGAATTTACAAGATTTGAATACAAAAATCTTCTATTTTGATACCATGTTAAATTATTAATCCGGTAAATTTAATTATATCAACATTTTTCAACAAAAAACTGTCTCGAAATCATTTTATCTCTAATTAAGCTTTTTATTATTTATATTAATCTCTTATTGACCATTCAAAAATGTTTTCGAGCAATGGGTAGAATATAGTAGTCTGGATTATAATAGATTGTATTTAAGATACAGACTATTATAACATACACTCCAAACGGCTCTAAATGACTTACTGGCTTTAAAAAAAAATCAACTTACTAGTGGTAAAAAAAATTGCAAAGAGAAAGAAGTATTAATTTATTTGGTAGGATATATATGTATTTGGTATTGCTTTGTACAACCTAGTGGTGGTTGGATCATCATTCCAAGCCGTAGATAGTAGGCCAGTCAAGTGTGTGAAGGCTTCTCTTTCTAGTTTTTAAGGGCTCTTTCTCTCTCTTACCCTAGCTTTTTAGGGCTCTTTCTCTCATTTTTTAGGGATTTTATTAATAAGTCATAAATAAAACTATGGGGGAGTTATTAACTGTGCATGTCCTTTTACTGCAAAACTCAGTAAATAAAACTAACTACAGCCTACAGCAAACCGCTAAATTACAACACAAGAAAAAAAAAAAAAAGAAAACAGTAACAACAAAATCTTCAATAAAATCCTCCCATTTTCAAAACCGCAATTAAAATTTTTACAGTCCCTAGAATTTGTTTTTTCTTTTTTTAATTTCTCTCTTTTCTTCCCCTCTCATCAATATTATAATATCTTGTCGGCAACGGAAAATTAAATTTATAAGTTGGAGCAACAGCCAATGTTAATTAATGGGGTTCTTTTTCTTTTCTAGAATTGTTAACTAAACGAACATGCAAAGGAGAGTATAACTCAACTTACACGATGAATGTGTTAATAACAATAAAATTTGTGGTTCGAATTACTCCATCCCAATTATACTTAAAAAAATTAAGGGGTTTTATTGAAAGAAAAAAAAATATATTATGTTATATATTTGGTTTATAAAGTCTACTTGTTAATCATTTTGACCTTTAGTTTTCTAATTTTGAAAACTAGGTTTGTTTTCACATAAAATTTATTTTATAAGCTTTTCACATTCCTTAAAGCGTCTTCATTGAATTTTAAGTCAAATTCAAAAGCTATTTTTTTTTAATCTTCAAAATTTAACTTTGTTTTAATTTTTTTTTTTAAAGTAGACCATAAAACAATAAATTTTAAACAAAAAAAGTGCTTATAAATTTAATTTTTTAAAAATAAAATAAAATAAAATAAAATAGCTATTAAACGATCCTATACTATAGGAATTATGTCTACCTTGTAGCATATTTCCGAATTTTTAAAGCTGGATATATCTAGTTTTTACACTTGAAAGAAAAGTTCTAATGGTTATTTTTTTAGTACATAACAAAAATGGGAATAGAGAATTGAATTTACAACTTTAAGGAAAAAAATAAACATCCTAATGACTGAGGTTCAATAATCTTTCGTCTAAAAAGTATATGTTGTCATTATATAAATTTTTTTAGTTCAATAATTATTCACGTGGTAAATTGAACCATCCATCTTTGAAATGGTAATTATTATCTTTAGGTACCAAATACGTCCAAAATGGGCTATTATATAAACCTTAAACTAACAAAATTAAGGAAAAATACTTATTAAAAATCAAACGCTCAAAAACGATTAAATAGATAGTGTTCTAAAGTTGAGTGAAAAATAAAAAAGAGAAATAAAAATAGGTTTGGGAAGGAAAAAGACAATTCAAAATCATGTTACTCCAAAGAAGCCGATGTAACAGTGCCCACCTCTCATTTCTTCTTGCTCTTACCCCACCAAACCCTGTCCCTCCTAAAAACCACATTTTTTTTTTTAATTTTATTTTTTAAAAAAATTCATATATATATACAAGATAGAGAGAGAAGCAATGATGTGATTGTACAGTACCAAGATTTCAATTTTACTATCCATTTTGGTAGAGAGATTTTTTTTTCTTTTCTGTCTTTTTTTATATACATCTACCCACATACTTTTATACAGCTTATGTATGTATATATGAATTCAAAGCTTAAAAACGTACAAAAAAAAAATCACTAAATTAATTAAAAATATTTAGTGATATTTCGAGGATAATTTTATTTTTACCCACCTTAACTCATTATATCGATGTGGAAAATGTGGGGAGTGGTTGTAAAGAAAGAAAAGAGAGTTTATATACTAAAATACTATTTCAATATTTTACCAAACCAACCTCATTGTATTTATTAACGAAGTATTAAGAAAATTAGAAATGGAGATGAAAATGACGACATGTCGACGGAAATTAAAAACGAGAGGGATCGAGAGTGACCTCCGTTGAGCCAAACGACGAGGGGCTTGGAGAGTGGTTGGAGGGAGGCTTCAGTGAGCCAGTAGAAGAGGGCTCGACCGGCGGCCTCGTTCACGGTCACGTAGCCGGAGAACTGCTCGAAAGACACCTCCGGTTGTCCGGGCAGGGCGGAGATTCTATCCGCGGCTTCTTGTTGTTGGGTTCCGGCGTGGCCGTCAATGGTAGAAGAAATGAGTAGGAGGATGAAAAAGGCGGTGGGTGTGAAGTAGATCTGAGAGATTGCCATGGCGCCGGCCGCCGTGTGACGACGGCGGAGGAAAGGGAACTGAGGAGGGGTTGTTTTGGTTTTCTAGTTTGTACACTGTGAGATATAGTTTGATGGGGGAGGACTGTGATTTTCAGCGTGGATTAAATAGGAGAGAGACAGAGAAGGAGGAGAGAGAAATTTGGGCAACAATTAGAGTTGGATAAATAGATTTTTTTTTTGGATTAACTGTTGACCCATTTTTTAATCTTTACATGACTGATAACTTGCATCGTGAAAATAACGAAATATGATCCATTTTTACATGGTAATATGCGCAAAATTACATATGAGGGCATGAAACGGTCTTGCTTATTTATATTCTCGTACGTGGAAATGACATGACTCTCGCTCTCGCTTTCATTCTCGCTCAAATGACTTGTCGAAAAATCTGCAGAAAAAAAGAGAGTAGAAAAATTAAGCCAGATAAAGTTAGAGGATCAGAGCTAGAGAGAGAGCGAGAGCAAAAACTAGAGCAAGAGAGTAATTTTTCTTGTCTTTTTCTTTTCTCTATAATTTTGACCATTTATTATTATTATAAATGAGAGCCAAAGCGAGAACAAGAGCTAGAGTTAGAGTGAGAGCATGATGCCCTCATGATAATTTGGATGGAATGCACAGTACGAAATGGGTCATATGTCATTAATTTATAAGATACAGGTCAAACGACATTAAAGCGCGTAAAAATCAATCTTCTCTTTAAATTATATTTCCCATTTTTTTTAAGTGTTTGTTGAAATAGATTTTTTTAAAAAAAATGGTTAAACAATAATTTTTCCTATTGAGATCAACAATTCTGGTTGGTGGTATATGTCAATTAGCTAAATATTCGAACATCTGATTCAATCAAAGATATATATTTTAACTAGTTAAATTATGTATTATATTGGTTGGGCTAGTTTTGTTGAAGGATGATGTATGAATTTTGAGATAAAAACTACCCATATATTCAAATGTGATATTTAAGAGTTTAGGAAGGGTGTTTTTTTTCTTCAATCTCTATTTTTAATAATTGAAAGGGGTAGTTAAATTGAATTATATTAAATAACAGTAGTTTTATGTAACTTAAAGTTAAGGTGGGTCCAAGATTGACTTGTCATTATTTTTTTTTTTATTAAAATGTTTTTAAGGGAAGGTATTTTTGGGTGAAGCCTTAATTAAGAGCATTCTCATAAAAGCACTCTCAAAAGGTATTTCGGTTGAGTTTTTTTTTTTTTTTTTGTTTGAAAATATATTTCGGTTGAGAGTTTTAATTGGGTTGAATTTGACTTAAGATGCTAAAGTCATGTTCCAAGAGATTAGATTTTGTTAAACTTATGATTTGTTGGATCGGAAAATTCTAGCACGACTATAGTATGAAAATTTGTTCATACAATTTTTACTGATTGCTTGTCACATCAGTATTTAAAAAATATTTATAAATCTAAGAACATAGTGTTAAAAAAAGAAATATAGTAAATATATAGTACTAGAAATCTTTTTCCTAAAACTACTCATTCACACGAAATTGGTTTAAAATTAGACTTGATATTGACCTCATGTCTTTAGACCTGTTTAGAATTATGTTTGCACGAGCAAAAATCAATTAACAAAGAATCTTAATTGATTAGGTTGTTTAGTAAATATGGTTATTTTTTTATGTATCTAAAATCAATTCTCAATTTATTCTTATCTTCAAAATCACTTATATATTAGCTTTTTAAAAATCTTCAAAATCACTTATATATTAGCTTTTGAATTTAGCTTTTTAAAAATCTGTCATCTTCTGTACTCAAAAAAATGAAAAAAAAAATTGTCATCTTCTCTGACTATATTTTAAAAAATCTAAATATATCCTTCCATCAACAAATTTTGGATTGATTTAATTTTTTATAATAACTATTTTTCCTATCTCAAATAATTTAGACTAAACAAAGTTATTTGCCATTTAAATTATATAATTGGTAAATAATTATTTATAATAAATTTGATAATAATATTAATATAAGAATAATTGAAATAATATACCTACTTTAGGATCATTATAGCTCAAACACAAGAATTTAGTATTAAATCAAATACTATATTATGATTTTTCAGTTTAAAATTAAAATTTACCAAACAGTTGATTTTTTGAAAGGACAATTGCCAGTATTTGTCTTAAAAGCTACAATAACCCTAAACTAAGCCTTTGAATGTTAAACAAAATTTCCTAAAGCACTTTTATTAACGTAATTTACAGACTAGAAATATTCTAAAAAAATATTTTTAATTAGTTAAAAATACAATTTTCCTTCAAAAAATTACTCTTATAAAACCATAAAAACACATAGTTTAACTGACATAAAGCATAAAGTTATGATTAACAAGTCATAGGTATGTATCCTCCTGTTGAACAAAAAAAAACTTATAAAATTAGAATTTTTTTAAGTCGGATTTTAGATTATGCAAATGATGAATAATCCGTGTCTAATCGTGGGACTACGATGTGTAAACTAATATTATGTTGGGCTAAAACTAAACCTTACTTATGTAATTAACCTCATTAATGTGACTTATGTCTAGAGAAGTTATTGGAAATTTAGTGAGTAAACTCCCATATCAAATAAAATTTATACTATATATGTATGTGTGTGTATATTTATATATATACACATACATATATATACATACACACATAGGTATGTATATGTATATATATATATTTATTTCTTTCTTTCTTTCTTTTAGATATATCTTAAGACATTATATTTATAAATAAGAAAGAGTAGGTTTCAACTTACAACTTACAATGGCATTAATATTTGACCACTATAATTATAACTTTCATATATGTATATTTCTTTTAACTGAACTTTGTTCTTATTAGAAAATTGTTTCTAATTTATCAATATATACATGATAAATATAAGTTATAACGAAAAATAAATGAAGTTAAACAGTAAATCTTACCAATACTAAACTCAATACACATTTAAATTTATTTACCAAATCCAATTCAAAGTTTAATCATTTAAACTCTCATTCACTCAAACACATAATTAACAAAAGAAGAAGAAAAACAATTAACACATATAATTCTAGAAAACATAATTAAATTGGGTGAGTGCCCATATATAAAGTCTTAAACATATAATTAATTCTGTGATAATATTTTTGTTTAATCCACTTGAAAGCTAGTCTGATGTGAAATTGTCTTCTTCTAATCATCCATTAATTCCACAAAATAAGTTTGACCATATTTTGTTTGAAAACTTTTTTCCCCCACTTTCTGTTCCTTTCCCTTTCTGTTTCTTGTTTTTTCCCCCCTTCTTCTCATCAGTTGTGTCTTGTCTGAATAATCAATGGATGACTATTATATCTATTTCTATTTCTAATTTTCTTTCCAATATAACAACAATTTGTCATATGTGCATTTTTTTTAAATTTATCCCTTGAGGCAATTATTGGGTATTCAAAGAAGGGACTGATCAAGTACTAAAAAAACAAAGACCAATAAGATATAAATGTATTGTGTATCATTTAATTTCCAAGATAAAAACATAATAAAAACAAAGGAAATTATTGATGCTTGTTTTGATTTTATTAGGACCTTATCGCCTTAGAGGAGTCTTGGGGATGTTTTTTCAATTTTTTAAAAATATTTTTTGGGAAAATGTTTTGTCCTTACCTATGGTGTTATGGAATAGTGTACCTGATTTATTCATTTTCATCTCTTTATTTGAAACCGTATATATTGATTCTCATATTTAGAACTATATTCAAAACGTTTGGAAGAAATTGACTTATAGTTCAAGTTGTCTCTAACAACGCATCTCTTTCTGAGTGACAAATTTAAGTGAAGAATAGTTTTTATTTAAATTGTGAAAATTTATTTGGATGGAGATTGATGTTTTTCTTAAATTATATATTTTTACTTTAATTTTGATTTAGTGTTTCAACTTTCATATTTATTAGTTTTAGTTGCAAAATTTTAACGGTTTTGTTTTAAAACTATGAATTTTGCATTAAAAAATTGCTTTTATTATTGTTATAAATTTTTGTAAATTATATTAACAAAAATCTAATCATGCAATACGTTTCTTATTTATAATGGTGCAATACGTTTCTTATTTATAATGGTATGTGGTGGAGTTAAAACCTCCACCAATTCACCATTTTACCACAACCATATGGTATGCAAATCATATTTGCATATCATATAATATAAGTGTTAGTTATTTTAGGGATGTTTTCCTTATTTACGTCAATAGAATATTCATTTTTAATGTAATATATTGCTGTAAATTTATTTTTTTATGTATATGGGTATTTCTTCTATTTAAGAAACTCTAATCCCACTAAATGAATATAGAGAAAATATTATCTCTTCATATTTTGCACATGGTATCAGAGCAAAAACCCTAACCCTAATTATTTAGACTAAAAAACCCTAACCCTAGCAGTCAACGAACAAGCAGTCGTTCGCCAACCTCTTGTTGGGTTTTTGGCAATATATTAGAAGTGAAATTGTCCCACATCTGAAAGGTGCAAAAAAATGATGGGCTCCTGGCACTATAAAAGGAATCTATGGCTTTGGTTTCAAATAATCCAAATTAGAAATACTTTAAGCTTGGTGTACTAGCTCTGGTTAAATTCCCTGGTCTGAGAGTGGGAAGAAGGGTGTGAGTGGTATAAGCTTTGGGAGAGTGTTTTGTAATTGGGGCCGGGGAGAAAATTCTATGTGATTGTAACAATTTTTCACATAGTGGAAATTTCTTTCTGTTCGTGGTTTTTTTCTTCGGGTTTGGAGTTTTTTCCACGTAAATTCTTGTGTCTCTTATTTTGTTGGTTTCTTTTAATTTCTCAGTTATTTCTGCTTATTCCTAGTGGTGGGAGGTTTTTTCCCAACAGGAGATTGTTGGGAGTGCGGCCAAAGTCCCACATCGGCTAGAGAACGGGAAGATCATGGGTATATAAGTGAGAGATAGTATCTCCATTGGTATGAGGCCTTTTGGGTGAAGCCAAAAACAAAGCCATGAGGGTTTATGCCCAAAGTGGACAATATCATACCAATGTGGAGATATGTGGAGAGTCGTTGTCCCTAACGGTGGTATCAGAGCCATGCCCCTGAGCCGTGATTGATAGAATCCTCAGGTGCCAAACAAAATAGGCGAGCCTTGAAGTGTAGTCATGGTGGAGATCCGTGGTAGAGAGCTTTATCGGATAGGTGGTGTGCTCCAGGTAAAAGGAGTTGTCCTAGGCTGGCGGTGTCCTCCGGGTATAGGAGTTTGCCAGGATAAGAGCTAGACGGATGAATGACTATTTGAGGGGAGGCTCGGTTGATACTTTGTTCGAGGGGAGGATTGTTGGGAGTGCGACCAAAGTCCCACATCGGTTAGAGAAGGGGAAGATCATGAGTATATAAGTGAGAGATAGTATCTTCATTGGTATGAGGCCTTTTGGGTGAAACCAAAAGCAAAGCCATGAGGGTTTATGCCCAAAGTGGACAATATCATACCAATGTGGAGATATGTGGAGGGTTGTTGTCCCTAACACCTCTATTCTTTGCCACCTCTCTCTAAATGCGTCGCCGCATTTATGCATGCAAGCCCGCCGTGGCTATGCGCATTTCCTTTTTCTTCATCTACCTCTTTTTTAGTCGTTGTTTTCTCGGGAATAGACTGCTGGTTTTATTTTTTTCATGTTAAACTACTGTGTTTGGTAGTTGGATTTTGTCTCTTTGGTCATTGTTTTTGCAAAGCAGGATGACAGAAAATAAATCTTCAATTATTAAAGCATTGGATCATCGTATTCATTCCAATTCTGTTCAAATCACCACCATTAGGCTCAATGGTGAAAATTTCCTTCGTTGGTCCCAAAATGTGTGTATGTATATTCAGGGACAAGGAAAGATTGGCTACCTCACTGGAGATAAAGTGCCACCCGCCCAAGACGACCCTTCATTTATCGGATGGGATGCTGAAAATTCCATGGTCATGACCTGGCTCATTAATTCTATGGAAGAAGACATAAGTTGTAACTATATGTGTGACACTACCGCAAAAGAACTTTGGGAGAGCGTGACTGAAATGTATTGAGATTTGGGCAACAAGTCACAAGTGTTTGAAC
Source organism: Trichosanthes cucumerina (assembly GCA_036507285.1). NCBI lineage: Eukaryota > Viridiplantae > Streptophyta > Magnoliopsida > Cucurbitales > Cucurbitaceae > Trichosanthes > Trichosanthes cucumerina. The sequence goes on from CM071838.1 coordinate 56,721,522, forward strand.
TAAATCTGAGATTAAGCGACATACGACAAGGAGGTAACTTTGTTACTCAATACTTTCACTCTCTAAAAAGGATTTGGCAAGACTTGGACCTGTTTGACACGTATGAATGAAAGTCTACCGAGGATCAGAAGTAATACAAGAAAATTGTTAATGATGGTCGTATTTACAAATTCTTAGCCGACCTCAATGTTGAATTTGATGAGGTTAGAGGTAGAGTACTCGGTAAAACTAACCTACCAACTATTAATGATGTATTTTCTGAAGTGCGCAGGGAGGAGAGTCGTCGAAATGTTATGATGGAAAAAAAAACAGGTTGACTTAGTTGAAAATTTCGCCTTAATAGTAGAAACTACTGCACAAAAGGCTTCTGTTCAATCAAACAAAATCCATGAAAAGCCGCGTGTATGGTGTGAACACTGCAACAAACCCCGACACACTCGTGAGACGTGTTGGAAGCTACATGGAAAACCTGCAAATTGGAAAAGTACCCGACAAGGTGAGAAGGTCATAAGTCAACATTCCTCCACTGCTAATGTTGTTGAATCCAGACCGTTCAGTAAGGAGAAAATCGATCAACTCCTGAAACTGCTGAAGACCAATTCATCATCTGCTAATCCTAGTGTTTCCTTGGCACAAACAGGTAACTGTCCTCAAGCCCTTTGTTCTCTAAATTCATCTCCTTGGATTATAGATTCAGGAGCCTTCGATCATATGACTAGTTTCTCCAATCTTTTTGAGTCTTACTCTCCTATATATTGTAATGAAAAAATTCGAATAGCTGATGGTAGTTTCTCTTCTATTGCTGGAAAAGGAACTATCACCCTAACTTCACACATTATCTTACACTCTGTACTTCATGTTCCAAAACTTGCTTGTAACTTGTTATCTCATCAAAGAAAATCTCTAAAGATGCTAAGCTGTCCGTGTTACTTTCTTTGAAACCCACTTTGTATCTTTCGGGATCGGGAATCGGGAGAAACGATTGGGCGTGCTTTAGGATGCTTGATGGTCTCTATTACTTTGATGAACGCGCTTCAAGTCATAAAAAGTTCGGGGGCTTAAGTAGTGTTAGTTCTTCTCCCGTTAGAGAAATTATTATGCTTTGGCATCGTAGACTAGGACATCCATGTTTCTTTTATTTAAAATATATGTTTCCAGACCTTTTCAAAAGCATTGATTGCACTACCTTTTATTGCGAGAGATGTATGTTTGCAAAACATCACCGTTCTACATATGTTCCCAGACCTTATAAGACTTCTAAACCTTTTTATTTAATTCACAGTGATGTTTGGGACCCTCAAAAGTTTTGACACTTAGTGGAAAACGATGGTTTGTTACCTTTATTGATGACCATACTCGTCTAACTTGGGTGTATCTTTTAACTAAAAAGTCAGAAGTAAAAGAGGTTTTTATTCGGTTTTACAATATGATTGAAAACCAATTTTAGACCAAAATTAGCATTACACTCTCGATAATGGTAATCTTGAGTACTTCAATACTTGTTTAACTAACTTTTTCCAAGATAAAGGTATAGTACATCAATCTACATGTATCGATACTCCCCAACAAAATGGTATTGCAGAAAGGAAAAATAAACATTTACTGGATGTTGCTCGTGCTCTTATGCTTTCCATGCACGTGCCTTCTTATTTATGGGGTGACGTTGTTCTTACTGCTACTTATCTAATTAATAGGATGCCCACGAAAATACTAGATTTTAAAACCCCCTTGATCATTTTAAAACCTTCTTCCCCGCAGTCCGGATATTCTCTGATTTACCCATCAAAGTTTTTGGTTGTACTATTTTTGTTAACTTCTCTTTTTCTTCTAAGTCTAAACTTGATCCTAGGGTTGTCAAATGTATCATCCTAGGTTATGTCTCGCACAAGAAGGCCTATAAATGTTTTGATCCCTTGTCTAAGAAATACTTTGAAAGTATGAACGTGTCTTTCTTGGAAAATCAATCATTTTTCACCAAACCTTCTCTTCAGGAGGAGATCTCTAACTTAGAAGATAATTTTTGGGACAATTCTCCTCTGCCTAATATCATTGATCTTGAGGGTACTACTTCTAGTCTCGTACCAGGCAAAGAGAATACTCCTTCAGGGGGAGAAACACTACAAAGTGATCTGGAACTTCAGGTTTATACTCGAAGGGCAATACATCAAAGGGGCCAAGACCAGATAGTTTACTTAGCACGAGACCAATCCAATGCTCCGATGAATGATGCTGAAGATCCAGGTACCTCCATCTCTTCACCTATCCATAACGCTTTATCTGATACATCTGATCTTGACATTCCAATAACCCATAGAAAAGGTACTCAAAACTGTATTAAATACCCTATTGCCAATTACCCATCTTATCATAGGCTTTCTGATAGTCATAGAACCTTTGTCTCTAGGATAACAAATTTGGTTGTTCCAAGGAATATATAGGAAGCACTAAATGACTTGAATTGGAAGTTAGCAGTGATGGAAGAGATGAATTCTCTTGAACAAAATCAGACATGGGACATCGTAGAATTGCCAAGAGATAAGAAAACAGTCGGATGCAAATGAGTGTTAAATATAAAGTGCAAAGCTGACAGGAGCGTTGAAAGATATAAAACAAGGCTTGTTGCTAAAGGCTTCACTCAGACTTATGGAATTGACTATCAAGAAACATTTGCCCCCGTGGCTAAAATCAACTCCATTAGAGTTTTGTTATCTCATTCTTTGTTAATGCAGCATCGGACTCTTTATCGACTTTGATGTCAAGAATGCATTTCTCAATGGTGAACTTGAAGAAGAGGTATTTATGAATTTGCCCCTGGTTTTGAGGAAGCTTTAGGAAGTAACAAAGTATGTAGATTGAAGAAATCTTTATATGGTCTAAACAATCCCCTAGAGCTTGGTTTGAAAGATTTGCCAAAGAAGTCACGAGCTATGGTTTCCTCCAAAATCAAGCAGACCATATCATCTTCTATAGACATACTGAAAATAACAAGGTTGCCATTCTAATAGTTTATGTGGATTCTTATGGGAGATGATGAGGCAAGCCTAACTATGTTGAAAGAAAATCTTGTCAATGAATTTCAAATCAAAGATCTGGGAGTCTTGAAATATTTTCTAGGAATGGAATTTGCTAAATCGAAGGATGGTATTCTGGTCAATCAAAGAAAATATATCATTGACTTACTCGAAGAGACAGGCTTACTGGGTTGTAGAACAACAGAAACGACAATAGAGCCTAATCTAAAATTGCAAGTTGCAATAAAAAAGAAGTAAAAGATAAAGAAAAATATCAAAGACTTGTGGGAAGACTCATTTACTTGTTACACACTCGTCCTGACATTGCATTTGAAGTTAGTATGGTAAGTCAGTTTATGCATGCCCCAGGACCTACTCATTTTGAAGCAGTCTATAGAATTTTGAGATACCTAAAAGGTACTCCTGGGAAAGGAATATTGTTTAAGAAACATGGTCACCTGCATGTTGAAGTATATACAGATGTTGACTGGGCAGGCAGTACAACAGATAAAAGATCTACCTCAGGTTACTGTTCCTTTGTAAGGAGAAATTTGGTTACTTGGCGAACCAAGAAACAGAGCGTAGTAGCTAGAAGTAGTGCTGAAGCTGAATTTTGGGTCTTAGCCCAGGACATTTGTGAAGGTATATGGATAAGGAGATTGTTGGAAGATTTGAAGTTTACTCAGAGTGGCCCCACACGTATCTATTATGACAACAATTTCCATAGCTCACAATCCAGTCCTTCATGATAGGACAAAACATATTGAGGTGGATAAACATTTTATAAAAGAAAAAATCGATTTAGGAGTAATCTGCATTCCCTACCTTCCTATTATAGAGCAAATTGCTGATGTATTGACAAAAGGGCTTCCTAAGTTGCAGTTTGACAAGATGATCAACAAGCTAGCCATGGAAGATATTTTCAAGCCAGCTTGAGGGGGAATGTTGGTTATTTTAGGGATGTTTTCCTTATTTATCTCAATAGAATATTCGTTCTTAATGTAATATATTGCTGTAAATTTATTTCCTTAGGTACATGGGTATTTCTTCTATTTAAGAAACCCTAATCCTACTAAATGAATATAGAGAAAATATTATCTGTTCATATTTTGCACAATAAGGTATCTCATACCATTTCATACAAATATCATTTGCATAATTGTGGAATTTTAAATTGAATCACATTCAATTTAATTCCTCTCAATTCAATTTCTCCAATTTACACTAATTAATCAATTAGGCTATTCTATACTTTATTATGAATCTCATTCACATCAAACTATATATTATGTCAACTATATCACATATAAATTACATAAGTACCCAATTAGTGAATTTGAACACTTCAAATCCACACCAAACTGTAAACTGTAAACTCTCAATTTGTCCAATTTGAGCCAACCAAGGGACTTAATGGACCTACAGATGACGAGCTCCAATGATCCGAGATTAACCTGTCAAACTCTTTGACATGGTTAACCAACATTCAATAGCTATGGTAACACTCCACTAAAACCCGTAGTTGCACTCTCATCATTGTAGGACAAGTTGTGTCCATCGATATAACCAATGCCCGTGAGTCGACCCTTCACAGGTTGTTCATAGCCACAATCGGGTCAAATTACCATTTTACCCCTATGTCTACCTCTTGCTCCTTAAGCCTCACTACTCCTCTAATGAATAACTATGTTGCATGGTCCGACCATAAACAGCAACTCTCTCGTGCCAATGAGAGAGTGAAGTCCCGTTGTTCAAGCCCTGGAGTCAACACTTAAGGAAACAACTTCTCTAGTTTCCCTAGCTCGGGAACGAGTAAATTCCATCTTGCGTAGTTATGTTTTCAGCTCCCCACGAGGTCCTGTCCCCAAGAAGGTAGGCATATTGGGCGATCAACTGTGACCACTCTCACCCGTACTAGTCAAAGGACAGACCCCCGCATATAGGAGTCCGTAACACGTTTAGGATTAAGGACAAGTCACTAATGGTCATCTACGAAGTTATTAGTCCTATACTGTTAACGGTGTTACATCAGTAGGTCTAATAATTCACGGTTCGGTCTTGTACAATCTCATTGCACAGGATGCCCCCACTTGCATGTCAATCACATGAACGAGTTGGATCACCTCGTCTGTATCTAATACAAAGCGAACCACATCCACAGTGTAACCAAGATAAGGTTTCCAACCCTATCCATATATTGTAGACTGTTCGGGTTATTAACTCGAATGTGAACCTCTCCGCGTGTCAACTACACATCGTTCAAGTTCTTGTTCTCTCATAAAGATATGACCCTGGAGCTTAGTTTATTGGATTAAGTTTATAAAAATTGCGAGACATAAAGTTTGAATAAATAACTTTTATTTATTTACAACAATAAATATTACAAACTACACGAGTTTAGGGCATACAACCCAACACTAGTGACAAAGAATCATAATGTTGGGTGAAAATTAATTAATAAGACAAACACGTAATTTAATTAATTACAACCGATATTTGATGGAGACCGATAGGAGATTCCATAATATTAGGCTTCTAGATTTATCAATCGGGCACTTGCCTAATTCTAGCTTAATTAAGTAAATTAAGGTCCAAGAATGCAACCAACACCTATAAAATTACCCATCGATTTGTGTCTCCCATTTATTTTGCTTTCTAGGATTAGTTTACTGTTGGGATGTTTGTCCTAATCTCGTATAGTTTGTAAATTACTATTTGAAATTAATAAAGAGTTATTTATTACATCATTTTGTGTCTCGCATTTATTACAAACTTTGTCCAATAATCTAAGCTCCAAGGTCATTCAATACATGAGAGAACTTGAACGGTGTGTAGTGGACACACAGGGAGGATCACGTTCGAGTGAATGACCTGAACGGTCTACAGTATATGGATGGGGTTGGAGACCTAATCCTGGATACATTGTGGATGCGACCCACTTTGTATTAAGATACAAACGAGGTGATCCGACTTCGTTCATGTGGTTGACATGCGAGTGGGGGCATCTGTACAATGAGATTGTACAAGACCGGGACCGTGAATTATTAGACCTCTGCGATGTAACAACGTTGACGATGAGGACTAATAACCGTGAGATGACCATTAGTGACTCGACACGAATCTTGAGCGTGTTACGGACTCTGCATGCCGGGTGCGTCCTTTGACTAGTACGCGAGTGAGGGTGGTCATCGATTACTCACCCAATATGCCTATCTTCTCGGGGCGAGACCAAGTAGGGAGTGAAAACTTAACTACGCGAGATGAAATTCACTTGTTCCCCGCCTTTAGAAAAACTAAAGGGTTGTTCCTTAAAATCTTGTCTCCAAGGCTTGAACAACGGCGCCTACCCTCTCACTAGCACGAGGGTTGTTGTGTATGGTTGGACCATTACAACGTTGTTGTTCATTAGAGAAGCGATGGAGACTTAAGGAGCAAGAGGTGAACACAAGGATAAAGCGATAATTTGACCCGAAGAACGTCTACGAACAACCTTTGAAGAAGGGTCGACTCATGGGCATTAATTATATCGATGGACACGTAATATCTTATCTTGGCGGGAGTGCAACTACAGGCTTTAGCGGAGTGTTACTGTAGCTAATGAATGTTGATTAACCGGATCAAAGAGTTTGATAGGTAAATCTCAGATCATTGGGACTCATCACTGTAGGTCCATTAGGTCCCTCGGTTGGCTCAAACTGGATTAAAAGAAGGTTTACTGTTTTGGTGTGAATTGAAGTGTTCAAGTTCACTAAAGGGCATTTATGTCATTTATATGAGATATGAATGATATAATATATAGTTTAATGTGAATGAGATTCATAATAAACTATAGGTTAGCCTAATTGTTGAATTAGTGCTAATTTGGAGAAATTAGGTTAAGAGATATTAAATTGGATGTGATTCAATTTAATAAATCCACAATATTGCAAATGTGATTTGTAAAATGAGATATGAGATATCTTATAACATATGGTTATGCAAATATGATTTGCATAACCTATAGTTGTGGTAAAATGGTAAATAGGTGGAGATTTCAACTCCACCTATCTCCATTATTTAAACCCCTTTTGCAAGAAGGGTTGTAAGGTTGGAAGCTCATTTTTGGAATTCTCACCAAAAGAAGCTCCCTTCTCTCTCAATTCCCTCTCAAGATATCTCCTCCCAAAACCAAAACCTAAGATCCCACCATCTTCCTTCTTCCAAAAGAAGAACAACCGAGAAGCCAAGTGGTGGTGTTCGGTCGACGTTCGTGAGAAAAGTTCGAGATCGTTGAGATCGAGGAAACCACGAAGGGTTCGTGAATTGAAAGGAAGCTTTGAAGAACGTCTTCAACAAGTAAGTAGACCTATCTTACTGTTTTCTTTCCATAGATTGCATGTTTAGCCTATTTCTAAGTGTTAGATAGTTTTAACAAATTTAAGTTGCACAACATCACCGCGACGATTCGATCGTCTTCTGCTGCGCTGGAAATTTCATTCCCTTCATTTACTTCCTTGTATACTTTTGCTTTCTATTCTCTAAATAAAGTAAAGTAAGATTATTCGTGGTACTTAATTGAATTAAAAACCAATCTCAATGGATACGATACTTTATACTCAAAATTTTATTATTACTTTGATCACATGTGCTTGCATGTACGCTCGATCATTTTTCAAGGTTGATTTTAATGTCGAAAGGATTAAGAGACGACATATGTAACAAAAGCAATGGAGGAAAACGCTTAGAAATAAGTTTTGAACATCAACCTTAGACATAGGGCAAGACTCAAAAACCACTAAAATTGTGCGTGAATTTATCTAAGTTAGATTAGCCATAGAAATATAGGTTTAATCCCTTAGTCTCCTAAAGCCTTTGAATCAAAATTGAATAGGAGTTGAATTCGGGTTACTTAGGGCCTGTTTGGTAGGCAATCCGAAAAAAGAAATTTGAAAACAAGAGTTTCAATAAAAATAGAATTGTATTTCATGTTTTCAGATATGTGTTTGGTAGCAGATTTAGAAATTTGATTTCATTTTAAACAGTAGTTTAAAGTGTGTTCTATAATATATTTATATATCATAAAATTAGTTGTAGTTGCAAAATTAAATATTAGGTTGAATATAAGATATTATTAATTAATTTATGAACATGTTTTTTTTTATAAAATTTATATTATTATTATTTTATAATATAATATAATATAATATTTTATATTTTATAATATATTATATTATATTATAGCTATTTTAATTTAACAAAAGTAAATTAAGTTTATAAACATGAAATACTATATTTATTAAGATTTTTATCTTTGTTTACTATAATTATGCATTTTAAAATTTCAAATTTAGAATCTGGATACAATGAAAACATAAAACTATTGTTTTCAGAATTTGTACTATTTGGATCATAGAATTCGAAAACAGTTTTCGAAAACACTGAATTCAGTGAATCGGAAAACATAAAACAGAATCTGAATTGCCTACCCAACAGACCCTTAGTTTTCTCCTGTTAACTATGATTGCAATTGCATTTTGGTGACATCTTTCCAAAGGGGCATAGGCCACTCGAATCCCTTTTTTCGTACTTAATTTTCATTTGTTTCCTTTAGCAAAAACAACTTCTCAACATTTTTACACTCTCGGTTACTGCAATTGCATTTTGTAAAAAATAAATTGTGTCATCTTCATAGATTTTGGTTAAAATCCACTCCCTTGATTATGATACTCTAGCATACCCAAGAATTATTACTTGCAATAGATAATGTGCACTTGCACTAGATGGAACTTGTCTTGAATTAAAAATGTTTTCTTAAAAGCCCTCACATTTCAATCCAATCACCAAGCATGCTAAGAGCCAACATAATACGAAAGATGAAGTCTCGATGAATAAAATTATAAGCCTTCTGGAGATTCACCTTAAGCACACACCAAGGAAGCCCCTATTCAGGTGATAACCATCCACAAGCTCTTGACATAATAGGATGTTATCAATAATGTTTCTCCCCTTAACAAAAGTTGACTGATTTTGGCTTATAAACCTGGGAAGCCGGCAAACATTTTTTTTTTTATTCATTTGGTACCTTTTCTTAATTCATTTTTTTTTTTATTGAGATTGCAAACTTTTGTAGTTCTTTACCTATGATGTTTGTCCATAAGTGTTCTATCAATATTTAATATAAAAATATTTTTTTAAAAAAAATTATTGTAGATGAATTTGATAAGGGCTGACTGCACAAATAGCCATTTTTTATTTCACGTTTTGAAAAATGACCAAACGATTTTATCTTTTTAAAAATGACCAAATCATTATTATGAATTATTATTAAATGATCGAGCTAGTCCTAACAACTTTAATGACTAAAATTCCTTAATTATCGGATAATTAATTTAAAATCAAAATCTAGAATAAAATAGCTGAATTACGTAATCAAAACAATAAAATATAATAGAATTCAACAATTAAAATTACGTAATCTAAATAATAAAAAATAAAAGAATCCAAAAATCAAAGTTCAAAACAGATTTCGTAGAATATAAATTAAACCACTCTAAAATTTTAGTACATATTAAGAAAGCAGAAGCAATTTTAGATCTTGAACAATCAATTTTGTCAAATAAAAAATATGTTCAAAACTGGAAAAACCAGAGTATAAGAACACAACCTTTGAAGCTCAAAATTGAAGCAATTCAAGGGCTTTCTTTGAACAAAAACTGGTTTTAGACCACCTCTAGAATCTTCCCTACTACCTTCAGGCCTTGGAATAGATTGTGGGTTTTGATTGAGAGAATTTGGAAGAAGAAGGTTGAAAGGTCATAAACGAGAAACCCAAGAAGTTTATGCAAAATTCTATCAATCCTCTTCAATTCTTCTTCAATTAAAGCTTCATTAACCTTTGTGAATATGCCAACACATGAGTGATGAGGATGATTTGAGAAGGAGGTGGATAATTTTGGTAAATTTCTTGAAATTCAAGAGAAAACTTGAATTTCTCTTTATTTTAATTCAAAATTAATATAAATGAATTTTAAATTAAAATAATTTTATTATTTAATTAATTAAATTTAACTTAATATCAAATATTAAATTTGTTAGATTTTATGTCCTAAAACTCGTAGTTTGTAATTGATAAACATTTTTCGTGTTTTTTTTTTCCGATAAAATTGTTGTTATTGAATTAGTTTACTATAATCTTGAATCAATAAACAAAGGTCCCGAGGCTATTTAATGTACACTTGAACTTTATGTGATGACATAAAACATGGATCAAGTTTGAGTATATAACCTAAAATGATCTATAGTATAGGGATAAGGTTGGGCGCCTTATTCTGGGGACACTATGGATGCGACCTACTTTGTATTTAGTACAAACGATGTGATCCTGGTTCATATAGAGATATGTAAGTGGAGGCATCCTATGCAATGAGTTTGTATAATACTGGACCACGACTTAGTCACTTTTTCTTTACAACACCGTTTACTGTATAAAACTAACTAATTCAAATTTGATGACCTAGGTAACTCGATCTTAATCCTGAGCTAACTATGAACTCCTGTTTATTTGAGATTATCCTTAGATCTGCATGGGTGAGAGCAACTCAACAGTGTTGGCTCAACAAACCTCCCATTTCAGGGGTAAGACCGTGTAAATAGCTGGGGACATATGGTGCAAGACAAAATTCACTCCTACCCGACACTAGGGATAGTAGATAGGTTGTTCCTTTAAGTGCTGACTTCGGAACTAGAACAAGGGGCCCCACCCTCTCACCAGGCTGAGTGGGACTACATTTTTTGGTTGGACCACAAATCAATTGTTCTATAGAGGCTCAATGGGACTTAAGGAACAAAAAGTGTTCTCGGGGGAAAAACGGTATTTTGACCCAACCGAGACCACAAACAACCTGTGAAGGATTGAATTACTGGTTACGATTATATCAGGTGGACATAAATATATCTACAGTGAGGGGAGTGCAACTACGAAACTTTAGTGAAATGACCCGTTAATTAAAAAATATTGATTAATTAGGTTAAAAAGTTTGACCGGTTAATATCGGATTGTTGGAGCCCATGATCTGTAGGTCCATTAGGTCCCCCTGCTAGCTCATATGGATTAAACTTAGAATAGTATGTTGGATTAATTCAAATTGTTCGAATTAGGAAAGGAGTTTTAAACCGACAAGTATATGTGATATAACTATCGGTTTTTGTATGACACTCTATATTCAAATGTGATTTGAATTTCAAAAATATGAATACGGATTCATGTTCGGGAGGTCAAAATTAGTCAAGAGGGTCAAAACCGTAAAAGTCAAAGCGTTGACTTTTTTGGATCCGGAAAAGTCAAAGTTTGACTTTGACCAAATAGAAAATACCATTTTACCCTTGACTAAAGTTAATGGAATTATCCAACTTTTTGCTGGAAAATCCCACTAACTTAAGTGGATTATGTGTAAACATTATACAATGACACATAACCCATTTTAGTTAGTGTTTTGTGAGGTGTTGCATTTTGGTGAGTTTTGACATGCATTTGATGCATGTAATTGTTTTATAAATAGGAATGGTTTTAAAACAAAGGGTTCATTTGGCTGAATTTTTAGTTTTTTCAAAAAGGAGTCTCACCAAAAATTCTTTATCTCTTTTCCTCACTTAAACCTTTGAACGTCCCTTTTTTCCTTTTCATTCCTTCATTCACTGGGTCCCACAACTTGGTTCTGAGTCCAGAGGATAATAGGGAAGCTCTAGTGGTGGCCCGGTTGTGTTCGGATTGTGCTTAGGCAAGGAGATCGTGAAGAAATTGAGCTATAAAGGTCGTACTCTCTTTCCTTTTTTAGTTCACTATTTTTTTATATGTTTGCATGCAATTAGAGTGTCATTAGGTCATTTTTTCGTTGCGTATGTCTCGTGTTCTATCAAAATTAAATAATTTGACCAATCCTGATCTCAAATCAATTCATATTTATTTTGTCACATAAAGAAAACAATGATTATTTCTTAGCAATTGCATATCAAATGATGCAACTAATGCAAGATGTATACTATGGATATTTTATTTCTTGGTTATGTAATTTAATCTTTTTTATTAATAATTTTTTTAAAGATTAGAACTTTTTAAAAGGTATAAACATTTTGGAGATAAAAAAGTAGTCATGTTATTCTTTCTTCAAACTCCCTCAATAATTTGAAAAATTAAGACGAACCCAAATGCTAACTTTTTTTTTTTTTTTTTTTTTTTATATCAATATTTGGGGATAGAGGATTCAAAACCTGTTAGTCATAAGTCTTACTTATTGATAGTTGAGCTATATTCTGGTAACCTAACTTGTTCATGTACTTAAATTTCAAGATACACTTTGAAGACCAATACAACACACACTCATATTTTCATATATATATTTATGGTTGGAAGGAACCCATATTTTAAATTAGGTATAATTAATTGTGGACTAAAAATGACATTTACTGAAAGGAATGTTGTCTCAAATTAGGGCTTGCCCACGTGCTGTGTTTGAGTTTGTTACAAATGCCTTTCTAAATTTTACCATTCACTTCACTATTTTTATTTGTGGGCAGAAATTAAATTTTAGTAATTATGAATAAATGGTATTTAAAGAAAACTATGTTGTTTCAAATTAAGACTTGGCCACATGCCCACACAATGCACATATATGTTTTAACTAACCTATATTTGGGTTTGTTACCATGCCTTTCCAAATTCTACCCTTCACTTTTATTATTTTGTGGGCTGAAATTTAATTTTAGTAATGCACTAATAAATGGTATTTAAGGAAATTTATCTTGTTTCAAATTAAGCTTCCCGTACCCATGTTTGAGTTTCTTACGAGGCCTTTCCAAATTCTACCATACACCTTTATTTTTTGTATGGGCTGAAATTTAATTTCAATGCACTTTTATTATTTATGTTTGTAAATATTTAATATAATTTTTTTTTAGTTTAACAACGAGATGGGAGGTTTTGAACCTATGACCATAAGTCCTAATTCATGTCAATTGAGTTTAGCTCTTGTAAGCTAAATTTTATTTTCATGTAAGTAACAATTTAGTTTCTGAATTTTTGTTTGCAAAGATTTAATTCATGTACTCTCAATTTTGTACGAATTTAGTTTTTGAACTTAGTATGTAATAATTTAGTCCATATCATGATAATTATTGTTAAGATTTAATAGGTTTTTTTTCTCATGCCAACCAGAGCATATCTGATTTGGCATCAAGTAAGACTTATGACCAAGAGGTCATGGGTTCAAATCTCAAATAATTAAATAATAAAAATTAACCTTTAATTTTGATAAACTTTTTGACAATAGGGATTAAATTGCTATAAATTTGAAAGTATAGGGACTTAAATTGTTACATACTAATATTCTGGAACTAAATTGTTATAAATTAAAAAGCATATGGACCAAATTTACAAAACAAAGTTCATAGACTAAATTGTCACTTTCATAAAAGTTTTGAGTTATTTTTTAACCTTAAAATAATAAAGTAATTATTATAAACAAACAAATGTGTAAATGCCCCATTCCACATGCCTTTTTCTACCCATGTCACATGGCAACCCCTCCTTAGCCATAGTGTCCTCCATGTGTCCATTTCTTACCAATGCTTAGTGTCCAAATGTACAACTCATCTCCTGCCATTTAGCCTATAAATAGTGGCTTATGGTAGTTTATGGAAAATACCATTGGTGAAATTTTCTCCAATTCTCTTCATTCTCTCCCACTTTCTCTTTTTAGTCTTTATTTAATTTTCATAAATTTCCACTATCTCTTTATTTATATTATATATATTGCCCCCACTTTCCAAACACTTGTTTTATTATCATTATTATTATTATTATTATATTATTATTCTTATTATATTCTTATTATAAATATATTATTATATTAGTATTATAATATTGATAAAATTATACCCGGTTTCCATCCTATTTTTACAACACGTTATCAGCACGAAGCTCTGCCGATTTTTCCACTGAAGGTAGGTCCTCGGGGTAAGCCATTTTTTTTAATAATAAAATCTTATTTTGCATGTCTAATTGATTTCCTAATGTAAATGCAATTTCTTTGTATATAGTATTACTATGGCAAATCTTGCAAAACTAGAATTTGCGGCCTTGGATATTAATGGAAATAACTACTTGTCATGGGTCCTTGATGCTGAGATCCATTTAGACTCCATGAATCTTGGAGAAACAATTAAAGAAGGAAATGATGCATCAAATCAAGAAAAAGCCAAAGCTATGATCTTCCTTCGCCATCATCTTCACGAGGGATTGAAAATAGAGTATCTTACAATAAAAGATCCCTACATTCTATGGCAAGGCTTGAAAGAAAGGTATGATCATCAAAAAAGCGATTATTCTTCCAAAAGCTCGTTATGATTGGATGCACACGAGGTTGCGGGACTTTAAATCGATGAAGTGAATATAATTCCGCACTCTTGAAATTAGTTCAAAACTAAAATTATGCGGAGAAAAAATTACGATGTTGATATGTTAGAAGACATTCTCCACTTTTCATGTCTCGAATATGCTCCTGCGGCAACAATATCGAGAAAAGGCTTTAAAAAATATTCGAACTAATTTCATGTCTTCTCGTGGCTGAACAAAATAACGAGCTACTAATGAAAAATCATGAATCTCGACCAACTGGAGCAACACCATTCCCTGAAGTGAATGCTGTGAATTTCAATAATCGTGGTCGAGGTCGTGGTCGTGGTCGTCAAATGTCGGGTCGGGCGCGGTGAGGAAGAAATACCTATTTTCGTGGTGGGCATTATAATTTTAAGAAACCCACACGAACTGATGATCATAAAGGAAAAGCTCCACAAGATAGGAGTTCAAAAGGTGATGAACATAAATGTTTCCGGTGCGGAATGATGAGCACTCGTCACACGCACTGCGTGCGTCAAAACACCTTGTTGATCTCTATCAAGCTTCCTTGAAGGAAAAGGAAAAGGGAAGAATGTGGAGGTGAATCTTGCCATTCAAAGAAGATGATGTGTTCGATCCTCCAATATGGTGCACCTTGATGTGGTTGATTATTTTGAATCTCCTGGAGAGAAAATTGATGCAATCAAACAAGTAGAGGATGCTTTGTATGAAGATATATAATTAAATCTTTTTTCTAATTATAATATGTTTTTCTTGTTTTTGTATATATATTTAGAACTTTTTGTAATCGCTTTTTCTTTCTTATCAATGAAGAAATATGGACAATTTCAATATGTTGAGTAACCCAAAATGAGCAATGAGGATTTATGTCTAGCAGATCACGCAACTACGCACACGATACTCATAAATGAAAATATTTTTCTAAATTGACAATCTTTGGAAGCAAAAATCAATACTATATCAGGTTCTGCAGACCTAATTGAAGGTTTTGGAAAAGCAAGTTTTATCTTGCCTAAAGGAACAAAATTTTCAATTAATAATACTTTGTTCTCTAGCAAATCAAAAAGAAATCTATTGAGTTTCAAAGATATACGTAATAATGGTTATCATGTTGAAATCGATCGTAAAAAAAAATAATATAGAGTATCTCTATATCACATCTATTGTTTCACATGAAAACGTATATTAGAAACACTTTGCGCTTTTTTTTTCGGATTATATTATACTCATATCTGAGTAATCGAAAGTTATGCAACAATGAACCGAAGTTCATGAATCCGAAAATATTCGATGTTTGGCATGATCGACTAGGTCATCCAGGATCGATAATGATGAGGAAAATTATTGAAAATTCACATGGACATCCTTTAAAGAACCAGAAGATTCTTCAATCCAATGAGTTGTCATGTGATGCTTGCTCTCAAGGGAAATTAATTATTAGACCATCACCTAGTAAAAGTGGGCATTGAATCACCTACATTTTTAGAGCGAATTCAAGGTGATATTTGTGGACCTATTAACCCACCAAGTGGTCCATTTAGATATTTTATGGTATTAATTGACGCATCCAATGGATGGTCACATGTATGCTTATTATCAAGTCGAAATCTTGCATTTGCAAGATTACTTGCTCAAATAATTAAGTTAAGAGCACAATTTCTGATTATACAATTAAGACAATTCGACTTGATAATGCTGGTGAATTTACATCCCAAACTTTAAATAATTATTGTATGTCAATTGGGATAAGTGTTGAACATCCTGTAGCTCATGTTCATACACAAAATGGTCTAGCAGAATCATTTATAAAACGTCTGCAATTAATTGCAAGACCATTGCTTATGAGAGCTAAACTCCTACATCGATGCAGGGTCATGCTATTTTACATGCTTGCATCATTATTACGTATTAGGCGATGGCCTATAATAAATATTCCCTATACAATTAGCTTATGGCCAACAACCAAATGTATCCCATCTAAGAATTTTTGATGTGCGATATATGTTCCAATTGCTCCACCACAACGTACTAAGATGGGTCCTCAAAGGAGGTTAGGAATATATGTTGGATATGATTCCCCATCAATTATTAAATATCTTGAACCCCTGACGGGTGATGTATTTACTGCACGATTTGCTGATTGTCATTTTAATGAGACAAATTTTCCAACATTAGGGGGAGGAATTAAGAAGTTGGAAAAAGAAATCACATGGAATGCATCATTATTATCTCATTTAGATCCTCGAAGAGATCAATGTGAACTTGAAGTTCAAAAGATAATTCATTTGCAAAATATAGCAAATCAATTACGGATGCATTCACGGATGCTAAAAGGGTGACTAAATCATATATACCAAAGAAGAAATGCTCCATCAAAAATTGATATTCCACGGGGAACAAGTTGTCAATAATGAGTGCGAGCACGCCGGAAGCGTGGTAGACCAATGGGTTCCAAAGATAAAAATCCTCGAAAAAGAAAAGTAGTTGAGAATCAAAATGATTCAATAAAAGGTATGGATGTTCCAGAAGAAATCCAAGATACAACTACTCAAAAGAGTATTGATGAAAATCAAACGCTTGAAGATAATAATGAAATTTCCATAAACTATGTTACAACAGGAAAGAGATGGAACCGAAATGATATCATTGTTGACAACATTTTTTTCTTATAATGTTGCTCACGATATTATTCATGAAAGCGACGATTTTGATCCACAATCTATCGAAGAATGTCAACATAGAAAGGATTGGTTGAAGTGGAAAGAAGCAATCCAAGCAGAATTGAGCTCACTTTCAAAACGTGAGGTTTTGGACCAGATAGTACTAACACCGTAAGGTGTTAAACACATGGGATACAAATGGGTATTTGTAAGGAAAAGAAATGAAAAGAATGAAATCACAAGATATAAAGCGAGACTTGTTGCACAAGGATTCTCGCAAAGGCCTGGTATAGATTATGAGGAGACATATTCTCCTGTGGTGGATGCAATAACGTTAAGATATTTGATTGGCCTGACTGTATATGAAAAACTTGATATGCATCTAATGGATGTAGTCACGGCGTATTTATATGGATCTCTAGATAATGACATTTATATGAAAATCCCTAAGGATTTAAAATACGAAAACATATGAATCAAGTTCTCGGAATTGTATTCGATAAAGTTACTGAGAGATCATTATATGGATTAAAACAATCAGGACGAATGTGGTATAATCGCCTGAGTGAATATCTGTTGAAAAAAGGATATCAAAATAATCCAATATGTCCATGTGTTTTTATAAAGAAATCTCAGTCAGGATTTGCTATTATAACTGTATATGTTGATGACTTAAATATAATTGGAACTCCTGAAGAGTTATCCAAGGCAATAGAATATCTTAAGAAAGAATTCGAGATGAAAGATCTTGGAAAAACAAAATTTTGCCTTGGTTTACAAATTGAACATTTAGCAGATGGGATATTTGTTCATCAATCAACTTATACAGAGAAAATCTTAAAAAGATTCTATATGGATAAAGCACATCCATTGAACATTCCAATGGAAGTTCGTTCACTAGATGTAAAGAAAGATATATTTCGACCTCGAGATGATAATGAAGAACTTCTTAGTCCTGAAGTACCATATCTTAGTGCAATTGGTGCACTTATGTATCTTGCTAATAACACAAGACCAGATATTGTATTTTCAGTAAATTTATTAGCTAGATATAGTTCATGTCCTACAAAAAGACATTGGAACGGAGTTAAGCATGTACTCCGATATCTTCGAGGGACGATTGATATGGGTTTATTTTATTCTAACAAATCTAGTTTTGATCTAGTTGGTTATGCAGATTCAGTTATCTATCCGATCCACACAAAGCTAGATCTCAGACAGGTTATCTATTTACATGTGGGGGAACTGCTACATCATGGCGATCAGTGAAACAGACCATCACGGCCACTTTTTCGAATCATGCTGAAATCCTCGCAATTCACGAGGCAAGTCGAGAATGTGTATGGCTAAGATCGATGACACAACACATTCGTGAGACATGTGGATGGTCTTCTAGTAAACATCCTCCAACAATATTATACGAAGACAACACAGCATGTATAACTCAAATCAAAGGAGGATATATCAAAGGAGATAGAACTAAGCATATCTCTCCAAAGCTTTTCTACACTCATGACCTTGAAGAAAATGGCGAGATCTCAGTACAACAGATTTGTTCGAAGGATAACTTGGCGGACATATTTACAAAAGCATTACCAACTACAACATTTGAGAAATTGGTTCACAGTATTGGGATGCAAAGACTCAGAGATCTCAAGTGATGTCGTCATGCCGGGAGTAAATGTATTATATAAAATATGTACTCTTTTTCCTTCACTGGGGTTTTTATCCCATCGGGTTTTTCCCTAGTAAGGTTTTAACGAGACATATATTATATAAAATGGGCATTTAAGGGGGAGTATTATAAACAAACAAATGTGTAAATGCCCCATTCCACATGTCTTTTTCTACCCATGCCACATGGCAACCCCTCCTTAGCCATAGTGTCCTCCATGTGTCCATTTCTTACCAATGCTTAGTGTCCAAATGTACAACTCATCTCCTGCCATTTAGCCTATAAATAGTGGCTTATGGTGGTTTATGGAAAATACCATTGGTGAAATTCTCTCCAATTCTCTTCATTCTCTCCCACTTTCTCTCTTTAGTCTTTATTTAATTTTCATAAATTTCCACTATCTCTTTATTTATATTATATATATTGCCCCCACTTTCCAAACACTTGTTTTATTATCATTATCATTATTATTATATTATTATTATTCTTTTTATAAATATATTATTATATTAGTATTATAATATTGATAAAATTATACCCGGTTTCCATCCTATTTTTACAACAGTAATATAATAATTAAGGGATATATGTATGATGAGACCTAAAAGGTCTCTATTATTTCATATCTCAATCATGTTTATTCCATTGATTTTATGAGTATATTGCGTAATTTTCTAAGTAAATTAAACGCACGACTTTTGAGATAGTACGTTGACTTTAGATTTTTATGAAATTGAATGATTATTTTGTAGGAAATTGAGCATAAGGCACATTTCGAAAGATTCTACATCGAATCACGTTCCCAACGAGCTAAACTGAAGGTCATTCGAATACCCGAGAGAAGAGTTGGAGCAAAAATGACAAGTATTGTTTAGGAAGTAGCATTGCAAATCTGCACGTGCTACAGGACAACGTTGCAACATTTTACTGATTTGTATAAAAGCATTATTTTCTAAATTAGGGTGTAGCTCTCGACCACCACAACCCCTAAACTTGGTTTCTCTCTACATTTCACCGTCTTTTTCAGTTCTTTAAGGCAGATTTCATATAGAGGCTTGTATTATGACCTCAAAAGTAGATTTAACATTGTTCGAGTAGAAGATTACGTGGTTTCAAGAGCAATTCGAGACTCCACCATGTAATTTCTTGAGGTTTCATTATTAATTTCATATATCGTACATTGTTTTAGCACAATTATCTTGTTGCTTTCATTATATAATCGATTTAATATGTGAATCTAACAAATCATGTATGCTTTTATTGATTCACCAGTAGCTTGAGATTCTATAAGATTAGTTTAGATCTCTGATATGTTTTAGTAGCATCTAGGCCATTAAATTACATAAAAGATAGATTTATACTCGCATGTGAATTAATTGTGCCTTAGAAGACTAATTATCTCTTTAATTAATTGACTATCCACTTTGTTAAAGTTTCCTAATTGACCCTAGACTTAATACTATCGTCTTAGAGGGTATGAAACCTTTGTAGGGTTTTATGCCCTAAAACTCGTAGATAGTAAATGTAAACAATTGATTATCAATAAAGTGTTATTGAGGTTATTCAATAAAGGGTATTTAATGTTGTATTAGTTTTGTTTTAAAGAACCCTAAATCTAATAAACTAACATCCTAGGTCGTACTATGTATCTTGAATTATATGTGGGGACATACGGGGCTCAATGTTCAAGAAACAACCTAAAGGGTCTATAGTATAGGGATGAGGCTAGGTACGTATCCTGATGACACTATGTGTAACGCTCCGTAAAATCAGATGCATTAAATTGTATTAAATTGTATTTGATTTAAATTTGAATTTTTGGATAATCGGATCGGAATCTAGATTTTTTTTTTAAGAAAGAGTGTTTCAAAGTTTAATAAGGATTAGGATTTTTGTTTTAAAAAGATTTAAGATTTTTTTTTTTTCTAAAAAGGATTAGAATTTCTTGTTCTAAAAGGATTAGAACTTTTTAGTGCCTATTTAAACTAGAGTATTTGCAACTTAAGGGGTGCACTTCAAAACTCTTCTCTTCTTCTCCTTCTTTTTATCTCCACATTCTTCATCATGTCGGAAAGTCGTCGGACCACCATCAGAAAGTCACCAGAAGTCGTCGGACCGTCATCGGAGTTTCGTCAGACTGCCACCACTTGCCGTCGCTCGTCGGAGTTGTTCTAGCCCGATCAGTTTCGACTTCTTAAGTTTGTCTTAGACCTCGTTATTGTTGTTTAAGGGCACACATTCTTTTTCTGAATCTTCAAACATAAGGTAAGTAGTCTTTTCGATTAAAACCAAGCTCCTAAGTTAATGAGCAAGGTGATCGACATTTGTTTGTTTGTGTGATCTTAAGATGTTCCTATCACTAGACTTTAATTTAGTTATCTAAGTGTTCACGAAACTTGTGTAGCATGTCTTTATGAGCTTTTGGACTTGGCATGATTATGTGTACGTATGTTATCCCGAGCCTATGAATCATGTTTGATCATATTTATCATGTATCCATGGACTATGTGTCTTATTATGTGAGGTTACCTAGCATTCCTAATAGGTCATTGATTTGAGTTAAAGCTTGGTTAGAGTGAGAACCTAGCTGGTTATGGGACCCTTGAGAATGGGTCGAGAATATTAGGAATGCCTAGTTAGAACCCCTAGTAACCTTATAAAATATGAAACCCAATACTTACTACACCTCGAGTCACACCTAAGCGAGTCAGAACCTCTAGATTGACGAGATTGAGTATAGGTTGTGAACCTGGGGTGTGTCCCCATTCGGGAGTGGTGGATTCCATTGTCCTATGCTAGCTTAGGGGGTTGATCTCCCATAGAGTGTGTTGATTACACGACTCTATGCTAGCGGTGAGGTGAGCCTGGGTGTGTATGCTAGCGTGAGAGGTGGCTTCTCTCATTACATAGCCAATCTATGTTCCAGGATTGAAGGTAGAGCTCGAGTTATTACCACAGGAGGCGCACGGTGAAGTATGCTAAATGTGAGACCTGTTTGGGATTGAGTAGAGTTTAGTAAATGAGTTTCCTTATTTCTTTATGCTGAAATATGTTTAGACGTAAGTGGGTACTTACTGGGTATTTTTATACTCACTCGTTTCTTTCTATGTTTTTGTTCGTAGATGAAAGTTAAGTTGTGGGATGGATGACGATGGTGGTAACCTGACGAAGCTTGAGGACATTCTTCCGTGCATTAGGATTAGTTTCCTTCGGAGTTTTGTATTTTTTTTCCTAAATGTCTTTAAATATTGGTACTTATGAGTTATGTATCATGTTCATTCTTTTTCTTTCCTTTGAAGTTGTTAGTTGCAGATAGGTGTTAGTTAAAGTTGTGATCATGTTGAGTTCCACTTTAGTTGATTACTTTCTGATCTGTTGGGAACCTAACCTATTGTTAAATGTAGTTTGGAGGAGGGTTGGTGTTTAGTAAACCTTTTGGAATGTTTTAAACCGATCAGGAAAATGTGGGTTTTGTCTTAGCAGCGTTGTTATGCTGCAAAGTTTTGGCGGAGACGGTGGTGCTTAGTAACATCCCGAAGAGTTTTGGGTTTGAAAAATTAGGGTTGTTACATTATGGATACACCCCACTTTGTATTTGATACAAACACAATAATTCAATGCATTCATGTAGGTGAAATGCGAGTCGGGATATCATATGCAATGAGTTTGCATAAGACCAGACCGCGAGATAGTAACCAGTAGATGTAACTCTGTTGACTATTTAGGTTTCTATTTTAATAGGATAACCTATGCAACTTAGTCCTAATCCTGAGTGTATTATAAACTTCTTTTCACAAGGGATTGTCCTTTGATCTGCATGGGTGAGAGTGGCCAGATTGCCGACTTAATATGCCTACCATTTTGAGGACAAGACTGAGTGGAGGGCTGAGAACATCATTACATGAGATAGAGTTCACTCATTTCCTACTTTATGAAAAAGTAGATGAGTGTTCCCTTCAGTGGTGTCTTTGGGGCTTGAACAAAGGGCCCTACCCTTTCATTTTCCTAAAAGAGATTTATGTTTAATGGATGGACCTTAAACATGTTGTTTATTAGAGGAACACTGGTACTTAAGGTCATAGATGTAATCTAGGGGTAAAACGACAATTTGACCCAGTTGGTGTTACGAACACTCGTGAAGGTGACTTGTTGTTATTGGTCTATATCCGTGGAAACAAAAATATATATGCAGTGAGAAGAGTGCAGTTGTGGGTCTTTAGTGGAGTGTTCATGCAGTTAACGAATGTTGATTAATGTGGTTAATGAGATTAGCTAATTAATCTTGTATCGTTAGAGCTTCTGATTTGTAGGTCACTTCCTAGCTTGTAAAGGGTGTTGAGGTATTTCGATCTTGATTGGAATTTGAAAGGTTCAATTTGACTTAAAGAATTATTATAATGTATTATGATACATTATAATATAAAGTTTATACTTTGATTAAAACTTTATAATATAAATTTAATTTTGAATGTGATTCAAAATTAATGTTTGAGAGGACTAAATATCTGAAGGAGTTCAAATATTATTTTAATGTCAATTTGAATCATATTGGAACTACAAATTTGATGCACATTCGATGTTCATTAAAATTATAGGTTATAAGAGAATTATAGATTTAAATTAAATATGTGATATTTAAGTTAGTAATTAATTAACTAATGAATTAATTAATTAGTGAATTAAATTTGAATTAAGACTATAAGTTATGGGAGAGATATTCATTAAAATATTATTTGAATGAATTTTAATTAAATTAGATTTAGTTTTTTTTATTAATAAATTAGATTTAGTTAATTATTAATTTAATTAATTATTATTAATTAAATTAAATTATTTTATTAATTTAATATAATTAAATAAAAATTTAACTTCCACTTGTTGGTGGAAGTTATGAGAAAACTTGGCAATCCCACTTTTTTCCCGCTCATTTTCTCACTCTCTTCTTCATTCTTACGAGAAGGAAAGAAGGGCAGGATATGGTGCCAAGAGATTTTGCACTTCTTTAGAGAATTTTTTTCTTCCAAAGATTTTTTCACTCAAATTTGCAAATTTTCTACCCAATCAAGATTGGTTCTCACAAACTAAATTTCTAGTAACTCAGAGATATAAGAAGTTTTCACTATTAGTAGTGTCCTGTTTTCATTTTTTTTTGTTCTAAATTGGCACAACAAGCAGTTGCTGGAACTTCGTGTTTCTATAGAAAAAGAAAATCATTTGGCTTGATTTCTAATTCTACAAGTATATTGTTTCTTGTTTGGTATTCTTTTGTTATGTATAATTACCTTTGCCAATGTATTGGTATTTTAGGATCTTTATTAAAATGTGAATCGATTCCCAATTAGTTTCTGCTGCTAAGGTTTTTCCAAACCATCAATTGGTATCTGAGCTATCTCGTAATTTTAATTCTGACTCTAAAATTTGCATTGGTTTTTTCGATGAGATTAAATTCTGCATTTTGAATGTCGGTATTGCACATATGGATGTTTTCGAAAATTGGCTCTAGATTTACAAGTTTATATTGATTTGATCAATGTAAGGGCTTGTGTTTTGGGCATTTTATGTTTGTAAATCGAGTCAAGTAAGTTCGGGTCGTTCAGTGATCGGGACTGAAAATTCGTGCTGCAACAAAGAGAATTTCATAAATTGCAAGATCAAAGATTACTAACAGGACCGAACCAGACCCGTTCGACCGGCCGGTTTAGTTATTTTTTCTTTTCTTTAATTAAATGTATTAATTTGTTTAATTTCATTTAATTAAAGTGTCCTAGGATGCCAATTTCGATCCATATGTTGCTATTTAATTTAATTATGCAATTGTTGTATGATTTTATTATATATTGCATAATGTATGTCATATAGTTTAAAATCCCACCATACGTTAAGCATATTTCATGCATCATTTATAATATAAGAGTTATATTATATAGAAATGCATGATCTAAGTTTTAATTTCCTTAATTATAATAATCATTATATTAATTAAAAGAAATTCCAAAGTCATGCATATACAAAATGTTATATTAAATAATGTCTAGCAATGCTTTTAATTCATGATTAATTAAGATAATTGTTTTACTCATTTCATGAATTACTTGGTTAGTTTTTTAGTTGGAATATGATTGTTAATTTATTAAATCATAGTAGCATGTTATAGATTAATTCATTAAAATTTATAATAGTTATAAATTTGAATTAGAAACATTAGCCTATAACACAGAGTTGCATGCAAACATAGTATTTTAGATAAATTGAATTAATTTTCAAATGTTTAAAATTCATTAAACTCAAAATCACAATTTCTAATAGGATCAGAAATTAGTCTTACTTAGTATTTTAAATAATTTTAGAATATGGTTAAGTAGGACAAATGAGAGTGAGGTTTTATCTAAGGCTGGGGTTATTTAAGCTGACGATTTACGAAACACCTCCTACTTGGAAACTGTTAAACGCTACACGCAAGCGTGCACGTGATCGACGTAATATAAAACTAGAGTATTCCAAAGTATCGAGCCCAAGGGAATGGATTTTAATAAAATCAATTGAGAAACACACAACTTGTTGGCAAATAACAATTAGAAGGTAACCAAAGATAAAATGAATGTGATTCAAGACAATGTCTAGGGCCCGACACAACTGCGAGGGTTGTAACTACAATGCAATTGCATAGACTACAACTACAACACAGTTGCAGTACACTTGTGATTCTCACCAACTTTAAACTGAGTAATCCAAGTTGTAATCCTATTCAAACTTCTCTGAAGTATCTTTAGGAGACTGAGTGATATTAAACCTATATGTCTATGGCTAATCTTGTTGGATTTTATGTCCTAAAACTCGTAGTTTGTAATTGATAAACATTTTTCGTGTTTCTTTTTCGATAAAATTGTTATTGAATTAGTATACCATAATCTTGAATCCAATAAACTAAGGTCCCGTGGCTATATAATGTAGACTTGAACTTTATGTGATGACATAAAACATGGATCAAGTTCGAGTATATAGCCTAAAATGATCTATAGTATAGGGATAAGGTTGGGCGCCTTATTCCAGGGACACTATGGATGCGACCTACTTTGTAGTTAGTACAAACAATGTGATCCTGAATTGTTCATATAGAGAAATGTAAGTGGGGGCATCCTATGCAATGAGTTTGTATAAGACTGGACCACGACATAGTCACTTTTGCTTTATAACACCGTTTACTGTATAAAACTGACTAATTCAAATTTGATAACCTAGGTAACTCGATCTCAATCCTAAGCTAATATGAACTCTTGTTTATTTGGGATTATCCTTAGATCTGCATGGGTGAGAGCAGCTCAACAGTGCTGGCTCAATAAGCCTCCCATTTCAGGGGTAAGATCGGGTAGATAGTTGGGGACATAGGGTGCAAGACGGAATTCACTCCGACCGACTCTAGGGATAGTAGATAGGTTGTTCCTTTAAGTGCTGACTTCGGAACTAGAACAAGGGGCCTCACCCTCTCACTAGGCTAAGAGGGACTAGATTTGATGGTTGGACCACAAATCAATTGTTCTATAGAGATTCAGTGGAACTTAAAGAACAAGAAGTGTTCTCGAGGGTAAAACGATATTTTGATCTAGCCGAGACCACAAACAACCTGGTTACGGTTATATCAGGTGGACAGAAATATATTTACAGTGAGAGAAGTTTAACTACGAGACTTTAGTGGAATGACCCGTTAGTTAACAAATGTTGATTAATTAGATTAAAGAGTTTGACCGATTAATCTCGGATTGTTGGAGCCCATGATCTGTAGGTCCATTAGGTCTCCCTGCTAGCTCATATGGATTAAACTAAGAACAATATGATGGATTCATTCGAATTGTTCGAATTAGGAAAGAAGTTTTAAACCGACAAGTATATGTGATATAACTATTAGTTTTTTATGACACAATATATTCAAATGTGATTTGAATTTCAAAAATATGAATGCGGATTCATGTTCGGGAGGTCGAAATTAGTCAAGAGGGTCAAAATCGTAAAAAGTCAAAGGGTTGTTTGATTTTGACCAAATGGAAAAGACCATTTTACCCTTGACTAGAGTTAGTGGAATTATCCAACTTTTTGTTGGATAATCCCACTAACTTAAGTGGACTATGTGTAAACATTATAAGATGACACATAGCCCACTTTAGTTAGGGTTTTGTGAGGTGTTGCATTTTGGTTAGCCTTGGCATGTATTTGATGCATGTAATTGCTTTATAAATAGGTTTGTTTTCAAAACAAAAGGTTTTTTTTGCTGAAGTTTTAGGTTTTAAAAAGAAGTCTCACCAAAACTTACTTGTTTTCTTTTTCCCCACTTAATATTTTGAACCTCCCATTCTTTCTTTTCAATCCTTCATTCACCCGGTCCCACAACCCGGTTCTGAGTCCAGAGGATAGCGGGGAAGCTCTAGTGGTGGTCTGGTTTGTGTTCGGTTTGTGCTTTGACAAGGAGGCGGGAAGAAATTGAGCTACAAAGGTTGTATCTTCTTCCTTTCCTTTTTTACTGTTTTTTGTATGTTTGCATATTAATTTCTATTAAGTTAGATGCAATTAGAGTGTCATTAGATCATTTTTCCGCTGCGTATGTCTCGTGTTCCATCATGTGGTATTAGAGCATGCTTTAATTTCACTCCATTGCATATGGTGGGTTGTTATTTTTCATGTGATGAAATTGTTGGAAGTTAAAATTGGCTCACTGTTTTAGCATCTTTTATGCTTTAATTTCTTGTTAAAATTTGTAATTTGCTCAAGGGTTTTGAGCCTTAACGTGTGCCCAAGGAGTCTGTAAAATTTGGGAGTCAATAGTATTGAAATTAGGTTGTAATTGGAGATTCAACGGGCGTTGCGCACTGCCGAAAAAAACTGCACTATGCTATTTTTTTGGAGCGTTTTTTCAGCCGTTGTCCGTGTGATTTTGCTGCTGTGTTTCAAGCTGGTTCGGACTGGTTCGTAGTGTTTGAGATTGGTTCGGAGCTGATTTTCAAGTTATTATTGTAATAATTTAGTTAATTGCTTGTTTAGATGCCAAAATGGGTCCAATTTTATGTTTTGTTTTCTTTATGCATTATGAATGTGTTTAATTGTTTAAATCTTTATTGTGCATAAAGTATGCCAGGTAGATTTAAACTCCCACCATAGGTTAACATGCACATGCATTGAAAGTATGTTATAATGGTTATAATATATATAGTATGCATGTTGAATTTCATGGATTAATGTAAAAGTTATATATAATTCAAGATTTCTTTAAGTAACTTAATATGGTAATTGATTAATTAATTTTTTAATTTGATTAAATTAAGTAAATTAAATCCATATTAAATTTTCATTATATAATTGTTATGTAATGAATGTGGAATGTATGTTATAGATTTGTTAATTCTTTTTATAAGTGTTATAAAATAAATTAGACTTCTTAAATCTATAACAAAGATAAGATGCATGCTCACTTAGATTAACCATCGAAAATCTCTTTTACATAGAAATTAGGTCGATATCTTGTAAAATCGAAGTTATAAGAAAACTCACCCGACAAGATCTTGGCAAAAAGTCAGATAAAATGACTAAGGTTGAAAGGTTTTTAAGTTGACAGTTCACGGAACACCTTCTACCTGGAGATTGAGTCGACGTCTGAGTTAGGTTAAATCAGTTTATGAGCACGCGTGAGCAGTGTGAGGTAATAAAATTTGTTTATCACCTAGACATCGTAGGTTAAAATCCAGTATAAATGTTATACTCGGATGTTTCGCCTAGACTTAGAATATGTTTTAGTTAGCCGAAATATATTGTTAAGTAATTTATACCCTAACCGTCTAGAACACTTTAGCTAGAGAGAAGTAATGTACTTTTAACTCCAGCGTCCCTAAGAGCTCACACCGTGAGATTCATGCTTAGCTTTGGGCCGCCCTGGGAGTGGACTCCATTCGGAGAGTGTTTGCATGAGTCAATATCAAGGTGAATAGAGGAAGTCGTTCATAGTAAGTGGGAGAAGGAAGTGTGTCAACGCATCCCACGGTCTCTTCCATTAGGTCGCATCGTGAGATTCCTATAATGCACCTGCATGTCTGCCCTGGAGCGACCTTCCCAATCGGAGGGTTGTATTATAGGATTCAAAACACAGCGAACTCCAAAAATAGATAGGGTCTCTCAGGTCCGTTTTCATTATTGTCTTTCCAATTTCGGGAGCATAATGATCCTGATATTTGAGGTCTGAAATTGGAAGGTTACACTTACAAGAATTACTAAGTGTTAGCAAATTCTCGACCAAAGGAGCGATAACTAAGTTACTATAGAAATAAGAGTTATTTTGGTGATAGTATTTAGTCAAGATAGTCTTGGTTCAATGGAGGAATGGTCGGTCACCCCTCGATGAAGGTTATTCTAAACCGTTGAAATATCGTTGCAAACATAATAATGATCGATACATTATTTCTTGCTAAACTTGATTGGATTGTAAAGGTTAATATTTTTTACTAAAAATGATATGTATTTTTTCTGCATGACTAGCTCTTTAGTTCAACTATTAGCTTCCGAAAAACATAACGACGACAACTACACAACATGGAAAACAAATTCAAATACAATAGTAGTAATAGATGACTTGAGATTTGTCTTAACTGAGGAATGTCCTCAGGGCCCTGCCTCAAATGCTAACCGAACTAGTCGGGAAGCTTATGATCGATGGGTTAAGGCTAACGATAAAGCCCGTGTCTATATTCTTGCCATCATGACTGATGTATTGGCTAAGAAATACGAATCCTTGGGCACAACTAAGGCTATCATGGATTCGTTAAAAGAGATGTTCGGGCAACTGTCATCGGTTCTAAGACACAAGGCTATTAAGTACATTTACAACAAGCGTATGAAGGAAATGACCTCTGTTAGAGAACATGTCGTGGACATGATGGTCGACTTCAATATTGCTGAAGTAAATGGTGGTGCCATCGGCGAGGCAAATCAGGTTAGCTTTATTATGGAGTCTCTTCCGAAGAGCTTCATACCATTTAAGACGAATGCTTCTCTGAATAAAATAGAGTTTAATCTGACAACCCTTCTTAAGGAGCTCCAACGTTTTCAAACTCTTACAAAAGCTAAGGGGAAAGAGGTGGAGGAAAATGTTGTCACCACAAGGAAAGTTTTAAGAGGATCGTCCTCTAAAACTAAAGTTGGACCTTCAAAGAACAAGAATGTTCAAATGAAAAAGAAGGGCAAGGGGAAGGCTCCCATGGCAAACAAGGGAAAAAAGTTGCAGAAAAAGGAAAATGTTTTCACTGCAACCAAAATGCGCACTGGAAGAGGAACTACCCAAAGTACCATGCTGAGAAAAAAACAGATAAAGAAGCACAAGGTAAATATGATTTACTAGTTGTTGAAACATGTTTAGTGGAGTATGATACCTCAACCTGGATATTGGATTCAGGGGCCACTAATCATATTTGCTTCTCTTTTCAGGAAACTAGTTCCTGGAAAAAGCTAGAAGAAGGCGAGATCACCTTCAAGGTTGGAACAAGAGAGGTTGTCTTGGCCGATTCAGTGGGAGACTTGAAGTTGTATTTCGACGATAGATATATCATACTTAAAGATGTTTTGTATGCTCCTAAAATGAAACAAAATTTAATATCTATCACATGTATATTAGAACAAATGTATAAAATATCCTTTGAAATCAATGAAGCGTTCATTTTCAGAAAAGGTATTCAAATTTGTTCTGCTATACTAGAAAACAACTTATATAAGTTAAGACCAACTAAAGAAAAATTTGTCTTAAATACTGAGATGTTTAGAACAACCGAAACTCAGAATAAAAGACAAAAAGTTTCTTCCAATGCCTATCTATGACACTTAAGACTTGGTCACATAAATCTCAATAGGATTGGGAGATTGGTTAAGAATGGACTCCTAAATCAGTTAGAAGACAATTCTTTACCTCCATGTGAGTCTCGTCTTGAGGGAAAAATGACTAAGAGATCTTTTACTGGAAAAGGTCTCAGAGCAACAATACCCTTAGAGCTCGTACATTCGGACCTCTGTGGACCAGTGAATGTCAAAGCTCGAGGTGGGTATAAATATTTCATCAGTTTCATTGATGATTATTCTAGGTATGGTCATATTTACCTAATGCATCACAAGTCTGATTCTTTTGAAAAGTTCAAAGAATATAAGACTGAGGTTGAGAACTAGTTAGGTAAAACGATTAAGACACTTCAATTAGATCGAGGTGGGGAGTACATGGACTTAAGATTCCAAGACTATATGATAGAACATGGAATCAAGTCACAACTCTCTGCACCTAATATGCCTCAGCAGAACGGTGTATCTGGAAGAAGAAGTAGAACCTTGTTGGACATGGTTCGCTCAATGATGAACTTTGCTAAGTTACTTGATTCCTTTTGGGGACATGTATTAGAAACTGTCGTCTATATTTTAAGTAACGTTCCCTCTAAAAGTGTTTTAGAAACACCTTATGAGCTATGGAAAGGGCGTAAAGACAGTTTACGTCACTTTAGGATATGGGGATGCCTGACACATGCGTTGGTGCAAAATTCTAAAAAATTAGAACGTCGTTCAAAGTTATGCCTATTTGTAGGTTATCCAAAAGAAATAAAAGGTGGTCTCTTTTATGATCCTAAAGAGAATAAGGTTTGTGTGTCGACAAATGCAACATTCTTAGAGGAAGACCACATCAGAAGTCATCAACCTCGCAGTAAACTATTATTAAATGAACCTTCAAAAGACGCTACTGATAAAGCTAGTTCATCTACTAAAGTAGTAGATAAAACTACTACATCTGGTCAGTCACATCCTTCTCAAGAGTTGAGAATACCTCGACGTAGTGGGAGGGTTGTTCATCAGCCTGACCGTTACTTGGGTTTAACTGAAACTCAAGTCGTCATACCTGATGACGACATAGAGGATCCATCGACCTATAAACAGGCCATGAAAGATGTAGACCGTGACCAGTGGGTCAAAGCCATGGACTTCGAAATGGAGTCTATGTACTTCAATTCTGTCTGGGTACTTGTAGATCAACCAATTGATGTAAAACCAATTGGTTGCAAGTGGATCTACAAGAGAAAACGAGACCAAGCCGGTAAAGTACAGACTTTTAAGGCTCGACTTGTTGCAAAGGGTTATTCCCAGAGAGAAGGAGTGGACTATGAAGAAACTTTTTCTCCCGTTGCCATGCTTAAGTCGATTAGAATACTCTTGTCCATCACCACTTTTTATGACTATGAAATTTGGTAGATGGATGTCAAGACAACCTTTTTAAACGACGATCTTGAGGAGAGTATCTATATGGCTCAACCAGAGAGGTTTATTGCACAGGGTCAAGAACAAAAAGTTTGTCAGCTTCAAAAATTCATTTATGGGTTGAAACAAGCTTCTAGATCTTGGAATATAAGATTTGATACTGCGATCAAATCTTATGGTTTTGAACAGAATGTTGACGAACCTTGTGTGTACAAGAAGATCGTCAATTCTACTATAGCGTTCTTAGTTTTGTATGTTGACGACATTCTACTCATTGGGAATGATGTAGGTTACTTGACTGACATCAAGAAATGACTAGCTACACAATTCCAAATGAAAGACTTGGGAGATGCACAATATGTTCTAGGGATTCAAATTGTTCGGAACCGCAAGAACAGAACACTAGTCATGTCTCAAGAAACTTATATAGACAAAATGTTGTCTAGGTATAAGATGCAGGATTCCAAAAGAGGTCTATTACCTTACAGATATGGAATTCATTTGTCAAAGGAACAATTCCCTAAGACACCTCAAGAGGTTGAGGACATGAGACACATTCCCTATGCTTCCGCAGTTGGGAGTCTGATGTATGCAATGTTATGTACTAGACCTGACATATGCTACGCAGTAGGGATAGTCAGTAGGTATCATTCCAATCCTGGATATGATCATTGGACTGCCGTTAAGAATATCCTCAAGTATCGTAGGAGAACGAGGAACTACATGCTCGTGTATGGTGATAAGGATTTGATCCTTAATGGATACACTAACTCTGATTTCCAGACCGATAAAGATGCGAGAAAATCCACATCGGGATCAGTTTTCATTCTGAATGGAGGAGCAGTAGTATGAAGAAGTGTGAAGCAAAATTGTTATTGAATTAGTATAGCATAATCTTGAATCCAATAAACTAAGGTCCCGAGACTATTTAATGTAGACTTAAACTTTATGTGATGACATAAAACCTTGATCAAGTTCGAGTATATAGCCTAAAATGGTCTATAATATAGGGAAAAGGTTGGGCGTCTTATTCTAGGGACACTATGGATGCGACCTACTTTGTAGTTAGTACAAACGATGTGATCCGGAATCGTTCATATAGAGAAATGTAAGTGGGGGCATCCTATGCAATGAGATTTTATAAGACTGGACCACGACTTAGTCACTTTTGCTTTATAACACCGTTTACTGTATAAAATTGACTAATTCAAATTTGATGACCTAGGTAACTCGATCTCAATCCTGAGCTAACTATGAACTTCTGTTTATTTGAGATTATCCTTAGATCAACATGGGTGAGAGCAGCTCAACAACGCTGGCTCAATAAGCCTTCCATTTTAGGGGTAAGATCGGGTAGATAACTGGGGACATAGGGTGCAAGACGAAATTCACTCATACCCGACTCTAGGGATAGTAGATAGGTTGTTCCCTTAAGTGCTGGCTTTGGAACTAGAACAAGGGGCCCCACCCTCTCACTAGGCTGAGAGGGACTAGATTTCATGGTTGGACCACAAATCAATTGTTCTATAGAGGTTCAGTGGGACTTAAGGAGCAAGAAGTGTTCTCGGGGGTAAAATGGTATTTTGACCCAACCGAGACCACGAACAACCTGTGAAGGATTGACTTACTGGTTATGGTTATAACAGGTGGACAGAAATATATCTACAGTGAGGGGAGTGCAACTATGAGAGTTTAGTGAAATGACCCGTTAGTTAACAAATGTTGATTAATTAGGTTAAAGAGTTTGACCGATTAATCTCGGATTGTTAGAGCCCATGATCTGTAGGTCCATTAGGTCCCCCTGCTAGCTCATATGGATTAAACTTAGAACAGTATAAATGATTAATTCAAATTGTTCAAATTAGGAAAGGAGTTTTAAACCGACAAGTATATGTGATATAACTATTAGTTTTTTATGACACAATATATTCAAATGTGATTTGAATTTCAAAAATATGAATGCGGATTCATGTTCCAGAGGTCAAAATTAGTCAAGAGGGTCAAAATTGTAAAAAGTCAAAAGGTTGACTTTTTGCGCTCGAGAAAAGTCAAAGCTTGACTTTGACCAAATGGAAAATACCATTTTACCCTTGACTAGAATTAGTGGAATTATCCAACTTTTTGTTGGATAATCCCACTAACTTAAGTGGACTATGTGTAAACATTATAGAATGACACATAACTCACTTTAGTTAGTGTTTTGTGAGGTGTTGCATTTTGGTTAGCCTTGGCATGCATTTGATGCATGTAATTGCTTTATAAATAGGTTTGTTTTCAAAACAAAGGGTTCTTTTTGTTGAAGTTGTAGGTTTTAAAAAGAAGTCTCACCAAAACTTCTTTTCTTTTTCCTCACTTAATACTTTAAACCTCCCATTCTTCTTTTCAATCCTTCATTCATCGGGTCCGCCAACCCGCTTCTGAGTCCTAAGGATGGCGGGGAAGCTCTAGTGGTGGTCTGGTTTGTGCTTTGGCAAGGAGGAGAGAAGAAATTGAGCTACAAAGGTTGTATCTTCTTCTTTTTTTTTTTACTGTTTTTTGTATGTTTGCATGTTAATTTCTATTAAGTTAGATGCAATAGAGTGTCAATAGATCCTTTTTCCGCTGTGTATGTCCCGTGTTCCATCAAATCTAACTGAGGTGAATTTGCATACAACTCTATGGTTTTGGCGTCTCACCCTATGTCTAGGGTCGAAGTTTCAGGACTTATGTCTAAGCCTTTTCCTCCGTTACTTTTGTGACATCCGCTTTACTTAACCTTTTCGGTATGAAGCTTAAGCTCAACAAGCAACTTTAGATGGTCGACTAAAGTTACCCAGATTAAATTCACTAAAAGCAAACTCCATTTAAAAGTTAGTTGAATTGCTTCTGCTTTGGAGCTTTATGTCTTTCCTCTAGGGTATTCACATCTTGAATCCCTTAGAAAAATTAGCTCCTCATGATTAAATTAAAGAAAACAGTAAAGTTATTAGAGAAATAAGGGATACAAAATAAGACAACTCAAAAGAAATTAAAAGTGTTGGATTGGAATAGGAATAGAAAATTTCAAAATAACCAAAGACTAAAGAAAACCTCAAAACTCCATGACAGTACGCTAATGTATTCGTAAGAATGAAATAACAAAGATGAACACTGAAGGAAAGAAACCCAAAAACTACAATGAACTCCTTCACCGAAATCGAGCTATTCGTTCAATACCACTTCTAACTCTCGTTATGATGGGATTGAAGACGAGAATCAAGCTAAGAAGTAGAAGAAACTACAACACAAACTAAAAAGAAAAAATTACAGAACTGGAAAAAAATCCAAAGCTGAAAAATTGAATTCTCCTCCTAAGACTCTTCTTTGACGGCTCCCTCCTAAAAAATATATAGGGTTTACATGCTAGGGTTTTTCCTCTTCATGGGTCAACTTACCTTGCTGGATTTTTGGAGAAAATTGGAATAAAATCTCCCAATAATTCTCAAATTTTCTGCGTAATCTATGTTTTTACAGATTTTCCAGAATTGCAACTGCATAGCAATTACATGCTTTGCAATTGAATATAATTTCCACTCTGCCCAAAATTTGGGTTTTCATATTGCACATCAACTTTAGCTCCATGTGGCGCTTCAAACTCTTTGACCTGTGATTGACGTTGTTCCGAGTCTGGCACAAGTATGCAACTGTTATGCAATTGCATAACAATTGCATTCCATTTGCATTCTGTATTCAAAACTGAAAAATATGAGATTTTGACATGTTTTCTTATCTTCCCACATATTTCAAGAATCTTTTACTCTTCCTTAATTATATGCAATCAACTCCACTTTATCCATTTTTTACCTAAAGAGATGAAGAAAACATACAATAATTCTTATAAATGAGAATTATCAGGAACTGAACCGAAACTTGAGTTGAATGAACAGTAATCTTGTTACCATGCAATGCACTAGGTAATTTAAATGGTTTAATTCACCTAGACATACAGATTAAAGACATTGTTGTAAGAGTTATAATTAGCATACACTTAGGAGATTCATTTAGTCGGAATTTAGCTAAGTTAAAATAACACTAAAAGTATTAAAGTACATCAATTTTCTTTCCCGTTTCTGCGTGAAGTTCACATCGTGAGATACATGCTTGACCTTGTGATGTCAACAGGGCGTTCCCCTTCGAAAGGTGTTTGCATGGGTCAATACCAAGGTGAATGGGGAGAGTACTTATAGTAAATGGGAGCGGGATTTGTGTCAACGAGTCATTTGGTCTCCTCTATTAGGCTGCATCGTGAGATTTTTATGATCCGCCCGCGTGTTGTCCTAGAACAACCAACCCTTCGGAGGGCCTGATCATATGAGTTAGAATAATGCGAACTCCAAAAATGGATAGTGTTTCTTAGGTTATTTTCGAACAATAGTCTTTCTTAATAGTAGTCTGTTGGATCGAATCTCTAGGATCTAAAAATGGTAGGGTCACATTTACGGGGATGAGTTAATCTAGTTAACGATTCCTTTACCGAAAAATGGTAGCTAAGAACTATATGGATATGAGATATTCTGGTAATAATAATTAGCGAAATTCAAAAAGGGTTCATTCTCTAGGACCAAGTATGTAGCTTCAACTTCTAGGTCTAAAAAGATCTAGTAGAAGAAGAAATGAGGGACGGGGAGAGTTCCTATTTTTGTTGTACAAGGCAAGGGAAAGAAAGTTGCAGATAAAGGAACGTGTTTCAACTGCAACGTAGACAGACATTAGAAACACAACTGCCCAAAATACCTCGCCAAAAAGAAGGAGAAAAAAAGGTGAATGTGATTTACTTGTCATATAAACTTGTTTAGTGAAGAATGATGATTCTGCTGGGATACTTAATTCATGAGGCACTAATAATGTTTGTTTTTCTTTACAGGAAATTAGTTCCTTCAAGCAGCTAGAAGAGAGTGAGATGACACTTAGGATCGAGACGGGAGACATCGTCTTAGCTCGTGCAGTGGGAGCTTCCAAGTTGTTTTTTGAGATAATTTTCTGTTTTTAGAAAACATGTACATAGTTCCTCGGATCAAGAGGAACCTATTATCTATGTCTTATTTGATTGAACAAGGCTATTCCATTTCCTTTAATTCTAATAAGCGTTCATTATTCGAAATGATATTTTTATTTGTTCAGCTAAATTTAAAAACAACTTGTATGTATTAAGACCAACTGAAACTAAAGCACTTTTAAACCATGCGATGTTTAAAACTGCTAACACTCAAAGTAAAAAGGCAAGACATTCTCCAAGTAATAATACTTATCTTTTGCATGTGAGACTAGGTCACATAAATCTCAACCAGATTGAGAGATTGCTTAAGAATGGACTTCTAAGTCAGTTAGAAGATGATTCATTACCATCATGTGAATCATGTCTTGAAGGTAAAATGTGTAAACCCGAGAATCATTCTTTGGAATTTCCTTATAAAGAAAAACAAAAGAAAAGAAGAAATGAATGCATAAAACTTGGTTTTCCTTGTTTTAAGAAGAAAAGAAATGAAGTGAAAGATAAAAGGAAAACAAGGAAGGAAAACCTTAAACCATTTTGGTTTGGTTTGCTCTAAGAATAATGAAGAAAGAAAATGAAAGGAAAGGTTATAATATTGTGTTTTGTTTAGGAATGAAAAGAAAAGAAAAGAAAAGAAAAGAAAAGGAAAAGGAAAAAAAGAAAGAAAGTGGAAGGTGGGACCCCCACCTTGGTTTTTCTTTTTAAATAACCAAGTACCTTCGAATTTCTTCTCATTTTCATCAAAGAGGAGCTGAGGGTTCGTGGGAGAAGCTTAAAGGAAGAGGAAGAAGGTGGTTTTGGAGCTGGAATTGCAGAAGAGAGGGAGAGAACTCAAGCAATTAGTATAACAGCAAGGTAATCACTCTGCCATGTTCTGCTATTTTGTTCATCTCGAGCTCCACAGAAAGAGATAAGAGTTGAGATTTTGTTTCATGCAAGTTAACTCATATTGGAACAAAATTCGTGAAGGAAGCTCGAGCAAATTCGGATCTTAAGCTACTGTTTTGTGAAGAGGAAGACAGAAGACAGAATTTGCTGTCAAATCCGAGAAGTCTTTGATGTTTTGATTGTACTGGTCTGTAGAGTTGGAATCAGAAGCTCTATTAGGTATGATTGGAAAGCGTATTGAATTTCCTACAACTTTCGTGAAGCAATCGTGAATAGAAAATGATTGGAAGATGTTGTAAATAGCAGGTCAAGTTTCGGGTTGCAGCAGAAAATCGAATCTGGAATAGCAGAAGTTAGTTCCTGAGAAAGAAGCTATCGAGGTATTTCTGAACCAATCTGTTGGGAATTACAATTTGATGTCTTCATATGATTTTTGGAGGGTTAAAAAAGGAAGAGTTTGGTATAAAGTACATCCTTTTTGGTTAAGTAATGAAGAAGTTATGAGTATTTGAATACAGGGTATAAAATCTGTTAAATGCTGGAATTTTTGTTGGAGTGTTTTCTTGTAGTTTTAAGGTTAAAAACCATGAGCTCGAGGTTCTAAAACATGGTTTTGGTTTGTTTGACAGGCCAAGAGCAAAAAGGTCGAGTGTACGGGTTAAGACTCTAGTTCTAACACTGTGAGTGACAAACGAACTTCGAAAATGAGCTATATGCTTGAAAAAAAATGCTTTAAGAAATACAAGTTTTGCTTGAATGAAAGGGTTTAGATGTTTATAGTTTTCTTTGAACATTTGTTTATGAGCATTCATGATTTCTTAGAAATGTTTTAAAGTGTTCATGATGAGCCTAAATGTCTTGATGAAATTTATATACGAGCATATGTTTCTTGAATTTCCAAAGATTTTAGAAATGTTATGATTCCAAGCAAGTATGTTTAAGAAAGTATGTTTTTAAAGTTTTCCAGTTTAATGAACAAGCTAAGTAAGCTTGAGTTTTATGAAAGAAAAGATAAGCAGGCATGTTCGAATGTTTTCATGTGATCTTCTGTGATATTGAGCCCGAGGCTTTATGGTACCGTGTGCACAGGTCATTTCATTGTCGACGTTGAGTGAACTCCGTGACAACAAATACGTGCGTGAGAGTCTTTGGGCGGACCCCACTACATCATAGAACAAACGTAGATTGTGACATGTTTTAAAAAAGACTTTATATCATTTACATGCCTTACGAGATTTTAACGATATACTTGCTGGTTTTCATGAAAAGCTATTATGATTACACAGTTACTCTTAACATTTGATTACAGATGTATATGCTCATAGATGGTCAGGTGATATGATTTACGAGTTAATAGTTTTCTTTTAAACTCAAGTCACTCACTGAGCTTCATAGCTCATTCTTTCAGTGTTTTTCCCACTTTTCAGGTAGAGATCGAGCTCCCGGTGCCTGAAAACCTGCCATAGTCTGTTGGAAGCTTCTCAAGTTTGATATGTTGTACGTGGGTGGAGTTGTATAGAGAGTCTATAAGTATTAAAGAAGAACTATGAACTTATCTTTATGTGACCATTTTAGGTTGTGGTTGGGTGATCCATGGTTGGGTATGTTTATGGTTGTGATGCTCATATCTCTTCCAGTTTTCCAGAGAGTCATAAGTAGGGTTACCCCTTACGTAGGTTACGTATTTGTCAATATTCCGCTTTGTTATGTTTCAGTTGTTTCTTATACAAGTTTAGTATGCTTATAAGGTAAAACAGAGTCAACAGGTATCGTTAGAGAGGTGAACGATGTCTCGTTGGCTTCACGCCGCTCTGGGGCCGTTAGCGGTAGTTCGGGAGGGGGTGTGTCAACTTGGTATCAGAGCAGTTAGCTCCATGGGAATGAGACAGAGCAAGTTAGCTTTAGAAGAAACTGAAAAGTAAATAGCAAGTTATTGAGTTAGTTCAATAGAACTAGCAGAGCATGGTCCAAGTAAGGATAAGAGTAAGTCCAGTCAGGACTAGAATGTGAACACAAGTCTAGAATTGTGCATTTGAGTTGAGTACTCATTATATGTCTAGTATGTTGATATGTTATAGAAGTCATTCCACCACGTACTAGCAGACGATGCAGGCAGGATCAGGACGGGACGCAGGATCCTACCCAAGGCCATTCTGAGAGGGGATCTAGTGCCTTGAGAGTCCAGATAGGGGCCAGAAGTAAGCATCATGTTAATTCCTCACAGGAGGTAGGTAAGCCATAGAGAGAGCAGGGCTAAGTAATCCAGACAAGACATATAGAATAGATTACCTAAAAGAATCAGGAGCCACAGTGTTTGAGGGTTCCAAAGATCCAGCTGAAGCTGAGGTTTGGCTGAATAAGCTTGATAAATGTTTTGATGTGATGAGTTGCTCTGAGGAGCGAAATGTTAAGTTGGCCACATTCTTGCTGCTAAAGAAGGCAGAGGGATGATGGAAATCGATATTAGCCAGTTGTAGTGATGCACGTACTTCACACTGGCAAACTGATGTATGCCATGCTGTGTACTAGACCCGACATTTGTTATGCAGTTGGGATTGTCAGTAGGTATCAATCCAATCCAGGATTAGATCACTGGAGAGCCGTAAAGGCAATCCTCAAGTATCTTAGAAGAACGAGGAACTACAGCCTTGTGTATGGGAGTGGAGATTTGATCCTTATGGGATACACAGTTTCGACTTTCGGGCCGATAAGGATTCTAGGAATCCACTTCGGGGTCGACCTTCATTCGAATGGAGGAGTCAGTGTGTGCGAAGCATCAGCGAGGATGCATCGCTGATTCCACGATGGAAGCGAATATATGTTGCGGCTTGTGAAGGCGCAAAGGAAGTTTGTTTGGCTCAGGAAGTTCACGACGGATTTGGAAGTTGTTCCAAATATGAACTTGTCAATCACACTGTTTTGTGACAACAATGGTGCAGTAGCCAACTTGAGAGAACCTCGGAGTCATAAAAGGGGCAAGCGTATAGAGCGTAAGTATCACCCGACACGAGATTGTGCATCGCGAGACGTGGCGATCCACGCAGAGATAGCTTGAGAGCACAACGCGTTCTTGATCCATTTACAAAGGCCCTCACGGCTAAGGTGTTTGAGGGTCACCTAAAGAGTCTAGGTCTTCGAGTGCTTCCTGATTAGGGCAAGTGGGAGTATTGTAAAAGGGTATTCAATACCCTAGTTTATTATATTACTTTATTGTATTACTTTACTATACATTTGAGAAATGTATCATGTACTCCACTAGCTTAGTCCAAGTGGGAGTTTGTTGGGATGTATGTCCTCATCTCGTGTAGTTTGTAATATTCCAAGTTGTAAATGAATAAGAGTTATTTATTTCAACATTGTGTAATAAATAAGAGATATTTATTTAAACTTTGTGTCTCGTATTTTTCATAAACTTAATCCAATAAACTAAGCTCCAGGGTCATTGTATTATGAGAGAACTAAGAACTTGAACGGTGTGTAGTGGACACACAGGGAGGATCACGTTCGAGTTAATGACCTGAACGATCTACAATCTATGGATAGGGTTGGAGACCTAATCCTGGATACACTGTGGATGCGGCCCGCTTTGTATTAGATACAAACGAGGTGATCTGACTCGTTCATGTGGTTGACATGCGAGTGGGGGCATCATGTGCAATGAGATTGTACAAGATCGACCGGACCGTGAATTATTAGACTTCACGATGTAACACCGCGTAAGCGATATAGAGCTAATAAATTCGTAGATGACCATTAGTGACTCGACCTTAATCCCGAGCGTGTTACGGACTCCATGCGTGGGGTCTGTCCTTTGACTAGTACGGGTGAGGGTGGCCACTGTTACTCGCCCAATATGCCTATCTTCTCAAGGGCAGGACCACGTGGGGAGCTGGGAACTTGACTACGTAAGAAGGAATTCACTCGTTCCCGACTTAGGGAAACTAGAGGGGTTGTTCTCTTAAGTGCTGTCTCCAGGGCTTGAACAACGGGGCCCCACTCTCTCATTGGCCTGAGAGGGTTGTTGTTTATGGTTGGACCATGCAACGTAGTTGTTCATTAGAGGAGTAGTGGGACTTAAGGAGCAAGAGGTAGACATAGGGGTAAAACGGTAATTTGACCCAACTGTGACTACGAACAACCTGTGAAGGGTCGACTCATGTGTTGGGATTTTTGTCCTAATCTCGTGTTTGTAAAATATTGTTTTGAAATTAATAAGAGTTATTATTTTCTTCACTTTGTGTCTCGCAAATATTTTAAACCTTTCCAATAAACTAAGCTCCAGGGTCATTGAATATATGAGAAAACTAGAACTTGAACGGTGTGTAGTTGACACACAAGGAGGATCACGTTCGAGTTAATGACCCGAACGGTCTCCAGTATAAAGATGGGGTTGGAGACCTAATCCTGGATACACTGTGGATGCGGCCCGCTTTGTATTAGATACAAACGAGGTGATCTCGACTTCGTTCATGTGGTTGACATGCGAGTAGGGGCATCTGTACAATGAGATTGTACAAGACCGGACCGTGAATCATTAGACTTCATCGATATAACAACACATAACGTGAAAAGACTAATAAATTCGTAGATGACCATTAGTGACTCGACACGAATCCACGAGCGTATTACGGACTCCGCATCTGCCGAGGTCCATCCTTTGATTAGTACGGGTGAGGTGGTCCCGATCACTCGCCCAATATGCCTATCTTCTCTGAAGCGGATCCAAGTAGAGAGTCTGGGAACCTAATTAGGCGAGATGGAATTCACTCGTTCCCGCCTATAGGAAACTAGAGGGTTGTTCCCTTAAGTCTTTGTCTCGGGGCTTGGACAACGGCGCCCACCTTCTCACCGCCCGAGAAGGGTGTTGTGTATGGTTGGACCATCACAATATGTTGTTCATTAGAGGAAGCGGTGGGGACTTAAGGAACAAGATATAGACACGAGGGTAAAAGCAGTAATTTGACCCAGTGTGTCTATGAACAACCTGTGAAGGGTCGACTCATGAGAATTGGTTATATCAGTGGACATGTAATATTCTACACTGATGGGAGTACAGCTACAGGCTTTAGTGGAGTGTTATTGTAGCTAATGAATATTGGTTGACCGGGTCAAAGAGTTTGACTGATTAACCTCAGATCATTGGAGCCCGTCACTGTAGGTCCATTAGGTCCCTTGGTTGGCTCAATCTGGGATAAAAGAAGGGTTAAAGTTTTGGTATGAAATTGAAGTGTTCAATTTCACTTTAAGAGTAATTATATCATATAGATGATATAATATATAGTTTAATATGAATGAGATTCATAATAAACTATATGTTAGCCTAATTGTTGAATTAAAGGCTAATTGGAGAAATCGATAGAGAGAAAATAAATTGAATGTGATTCAATTTGATTAAATCCACAATTATTGCAAATGAGATTTGCAACATAAGATATGAGATATCTTATATTATATAATTATGTGAATGAGATTTACATAACATATGGTTGTGGTAAAGTGGTAATTATGTGAAGTTGTGAACTTCATCATTCCATTATTTAA
This sequence comes from Trichosanthes cucumerina, assembly GCA_036507285.1. Taxonomy (NCBI): domain Eukaryota; kingdom Viridiplantae; phylum Streptophyta; class Magnoliopsida; order Cucurbitales; family Cucurbitaceae; genus Trichosanthes; species Trichosanthes cucumerina. Next base: position 56,764,960 of record CM071838.1, read on the forward strand.
ACCCTTTGTTAGATGGATTTAAAAAGGAAGTTGTCATTTTTTGGATTTTGACCTAAGAATCCAAGAGGGCTCTCTCCCCACTCTCACATTTCTCCTCTCTTCCAAAACACAAAAGAAATTCCCACCAACTTCCCTTCTCCTAAAGAGAACAACCAAGAAGATCTATTTTGGTAGTGTTCGAGATCCGTTCGTGGGAAGAATTCGTGGAGATCGAGGAGCGCGAAGAGTTCGTGATCTGCAAGGAGAGGTTGCTGAATCGATCTACAACAAGTAAGTTATTCTAACCGTTGTAATATTTTCAGCATGTTTAGCCTAGATCTAATAGGTAGATCAATTTTTGTAAACACGTTGCATGATGATACCATGACGATTCGATCGTCTTCCGCTGCGCGGGGATTCTCATTCCCTTCAATTGGTATCTGAGCCATCTCGATGGTTCTCTCATCGATGCACTGTTTTATTAAAATTTAGGTGGGTAATTTACCATGTTTTCATGAGATGAATGTATGGTTTGTGAATTGGATGTTTTCGATTTTTGGCACTAGATTAGATTTACAATTATGTTGATGAGATAAATGTAAGGGCCCGTTGTTTTGGGCAATTTAGTTGTAAATCAAGTCTGTAAGTTCGGGTCGTTCGTGGCAAGAGTTGTCGTGAAGAAATCGAGCGAAAGCAGCGCGGCAAATCGGGTGAAAAAGCAAAGAGATGTGTTCTTTATGCATGTCGATGGCGTTGAGACGGCGCCCAACGGCGTCTCAACGCCGCGTTCGCGCGACGAAGGCCTGCGGCAGAGTGGCGTTACTGTACGCTGGATGTAGCGTTACCGCGCCCGGCGCGCGAGGAGCGCGCCTCAACGCTATAAGCGACGGCGTTACAGTAACGCTCGGCCGTGTATACGTTGCGAGTAATAGCGCGCGAGGATGGCCGTTTTTCAGTTTTTATATTATTAATTTTTGGTTTTTTTTTATAAAACGGTTTTTAATTTATTTTATTAATTAATTTATTAAATATTATTAATATAAATGTTATATTAATTTTATTTAATTAAATAATTGCCTCTAGGTGCCAAAAACCGGTCAAATTTTGCTATTTAATTATTTTATGCATGAGATGTATGATTTTAATTAAATTCTATGTGCATAATGTATGTCATATAGATTTAAAATCCCACCTTAGGTTAAACATAATCATGCATCATGTATATTATAAGAGTTATAATATAGTTTGCATGATAGGTTATATTATAAGAGTTATAATATAATTAAATGCATATTTAATTTAATAAATATAAGTGTTATATTTTTAGATTAAAGTATGCTCATGCATTTATATTCATGTGATGAATGGTAATTATGTTATAGTATATACTTATTCATGTGATGAATGATCAAGCACTATAACATAGAAATGCATGCAAACCTAAGTTAATTATTAGTTTTAAAGTGTTTAGAACTTGAATAATTAGACTTAGCTTTTCTAATTTTCTAATAAGATTAGGATTTTAGGAAATCAAATATGATCTTTGAATGGTGACTGATTAGTAACTCTGTCTAAGGAAGGTTTTGTCTAAAGGTTTGGGGTATTTAAGTTGACGCTTGCGGAACACTACACACGAAACCGACACAGGGAGTGAATTCGGTCCTGAGATTCTTAGATTATATTTACGTGAGCACTGTTAATTAAGTGTTAATTAATTTTCTCACATAGACCTAAGTTTATAATGTGATTATAGACTTAGGTTAAATACCATATAAGAGTTATATTGGTAGACTTAGGTAATTTTTAGCCGATTATCTAGGTCAATCCCTATTAAAAATTAAAGTATTGAGTGGGAGGAAATATAGTGTATAAGATACATTTAAATTTCCAACCACAAATCTCCGATAAGTCCATGCACCCGTGAGATCTATACTCGGCCTCGTGGCGCAAATGGGAGCGTCCCCCTTGGATGGCATTTGTATAGATCAATATCATCGTGGATGGAGAGAGTACTTATAGTGAGTGGGAGCGGGACTTGTGAATTCGAGACCCACGATCTCTTCTTCGATTCACACCGTGAGACACCTATGATCCGCCTGCTAGTTTGGCTGGACTGCATAATCCTTCGGAGGGCTTGATCATGGGAGTCGAACACGATGAATTCCCGAAGGGATCTGATTTCTGGTTGGTTTTCCTTCTTAGTTCACCCTTCCGGTGACTATTGTTTGAGACGGATACTTGGAAACTTAAAGATTGAGGGTGACACTCACGAGAATTCGTTAAGTGTTAATGAATTCGATCAGAAAAATGGTAATTGGATGCCTAATGGAATAAGAGTTATTCTAGGATTAGGTCCGATCGAGAAAGTCTCAATCCTAGAGGAGGAATGTTCTGCTCACCCACCCTTAGTGGCAGGTCATTCTAAACCTTTAGGTATCATTGCAAAATTATGAATGACCTAGGGATCATGAAAACATTTTTGCTAAAATTTAGATTGGTTTTTCAAAAGGTTTTTTGAGAGACTAATACAAAGTTTTTTTTTTTAAAAAATTTCAAATAAAAATGTCTAGCGCTATTATAGCTTTACTTGCTTAGATAAGTTAGTGAGAGATAATTACAGTGGAAAAACAACATCAATACAATTTTGGTGACTAACGACATAAAGTTCGTGTTGTCCGAGAGGAGTGTCCTCGATATCGGGCTCGACCAATACATCGCGTGTCGTTCGCGATACGCATCGATTGATGGATCGGGGCCAATGAAAAGGCCAAGGTCTATATAATTGCCAAAGATGTCCGATGTTTTGGCAAAGAAGCATGAGTGATGGTTTCGCTAAGAAATCATGGAGTCCTTGCGAGAAATGTTTGGACAACGATTCTTTCTTTCAGTCCGACATGACTCGCTCAAATACATTTTCAACGCTCGGATGAAAGAGGGTCGTCGTCATCGTGAACATGTTCTAGACATGATGACCTACTTTAACTGGGCCGAGATGAATGGGGCTTCGATCGATGAGGCGAGTCAGGTCAGTTTTATCATGGAGACTCTTTCGAAGAGTTTCCTTCAGTTTCGTAGCAATGCTGTTATGAACAAAATTAGCTACACTCTGACTACCCTCCTCAATGAGCTACAGAATTTTCAGTCCACCCCGAGCAGGTTAAGGAATCGAGGCAAATGTTGCGTCATGTGTCTTATCACGGGGGTTCGACCTGCAGGACAAAATCTGTTGCTCCTTCACGCCCGAAAGGGAAGAAGAGGTAAAAACGATCGAGCCGCCCGCCTGAAGGGCAAAAATGTCAAGGAGGTTGCATAGAAAGGAAAATGTTTCCACTGCAATGGAAGCGGACATTGGAAGAGAAATTGTCCCAAATTCCTAGCCGAGAGGAAGAACCAAGGTAAATATGATTTACTTGTGGTAGAAACATGTTTAGTGGAGAGTAGTGACTCTTCCTGGATATTGGATTCAGGCACCACTAACCACGTTTGTTCTTCTTTTCGAGGATTGATTCTGGCGCACGCCATTGCGAGAGGGTGAGGTGACACTACGGGTTGGATCCGAGGAGTTTGTCTCTGCTGCAGCAATCGGCACGGTGAAACTGCATTTTGGCGGGAAGTACTTATTGTTAGACAATTTGTACATAGTCCTAGGGTTTACTAGAAACCTTGTTTCTATTTCCTGCTTAATTGAACAATGTATTTCCGTTTCATTTGAATTAAATAAAGCGTTTATTTCGTTCAAAGGAAATGTTATTTGTTCAGCCTCACTTGAAAATAATCTGTATGTTTTAAAACCCAATTCGGTTAAAAGTGTTTTAAATACTGAATTGTTTAAAACTGTGGAAACACGAACTAAGAAAGCAAAAATTTCTCCAAAAGAAAATGCCCATCTTTAGCATCTAAGGTTAGGCCACATTAATCTCAATAGGATTGAGAAACTTATGAAGAGTGGACTTCTAAACGAGTTGGAAGAAAACTCTTTACCAGTATGTGAGTCATGCCTTGAAGGCAAAATGACCAAACATCCTTTTAGTGGAAAAGGATATAGAGCCAAAGAGCCTCTTGAGTTAATACATTCTGACCTATGTGGTCCGATGAATGTTAAAGCTCGGGGCGGTTATGAGTACTTTGTGTCTTTTATAGACGACTACTCTATATATGGGTACATTTACCTAATGCATAGGAAGTCTGAAACTCTTGAAAAGTTCAAGAAGTACAAGACTGAGGTTGAGAACCTCTTAGGTAAATCGCTTAAAACCCTTCGATCGGATCGAGGTGGAGAGTACATGGACACTGAATTCCAGGACTATATGATAGAACACGGAATTACGTCCCCAACTCTCAAATACCGGTATGCCACAATGAGAATGGTGTATCGGAGAGGAGAAACAGAACCTTGTTGGACATGGTTCGGTCGATGAGGAGCTATGCTCGTCTCCCTGATTCTTTTTGGGGATACGCAGTGGAGACTGCGGTTTAAATTTTGAACAATGTTCCCTCAAAGAGTGTTTGTGAAACACCTTTCGAGCTCTGGAGTTGACGTAAAGGCAGTTTACATCACTTCAGAATTTGGGGATACCCGACCCATGTGTTGGTGTCAAACCCGAAGAAGTTGGAACCCCATTCAAGATTATGCCTATTCGTAGGTTACCCTAAAGAGACTAGGGGTGGTCTGTTTTACGATCCTAAGGAAAATAGGGTGCTTGTGTCGACAAACGCCACTTTCCTAGAGGAAGACCACGTCAGGGATCATGTACCAAGAAGTAAAATTGTATTGAATGAAATGGACAGTTCATCAGCAAGGGTTGCTGATGGGGCTAGTACATCAACAAGTGTTGTTGATCCTAGCACGTCTAGTCAAATCCGTTCCCAAGAGTTGGGGATGCCTCGACGTAGTGGGAGGACTGTGAGAGAGCCCGATCGCTATATGGGTTTAGCCGAAACCTCGCTTGTCGCCTAACTAACGATGATCGTGAGGATCCATTGACCTATAATCGTGCAATGGCCGATGTTGATAAAGACGAGTGGATTAAAGCTATGGACCAAGAAATGGAGTCTATGTACTTTAATTACATGCGGGAGCTTGTGGATCAACCGATGGGGTAAAACCTATTGGTTGTAAATGGATCTACAAGCGTAAACGTGGCGTAGATGGGAAGGTGCAAACCTTCAAAGCCCGACTAGTGGCAAAGGGTTTTACCGAGTTGAAGGGGTTGTTTATGAGGAAACCTTTTACGCTGCTGCCATGGTAAAGTCGATCGTGATCCTTCGGCCATTGCCGCGTATTATGACTACGAGGTATGGCGGATGGATGTCAAGACGACCTTTACGAATGGCAAACTTGACGAGACCATCTACATGGAACAACCCAAAGGGTTCATTGCCCAAGGCCAAGAGCAAAAAGTTTGCAAGCTTCATAAGTCCATTTATGGACCAAACAAGCTTCGAGGTCTTGGAATATAAGGTTTGATGAGGTAATCAAATCTTATGGCTTTGATCAAAATACCGACGAACCTTGTGTCTACAAGAAAATCGTTGACAAAACTGTCGCATTTCTGGTGTTGTACGTGGACGATATTCTTCTCATTGGGAATGAGGTAGAATTTCTTCGACGTTAAGAAATGGCTAGCTTCACAATTCCAAATGAAAGATTTGGGAGAAGCTCAAGATGCGTTCGAGGTATCCGGATAGTCGAGAACCTAAGAACAGAACGCTAGCCTTGTCTCGGCGCCTTATATTGACAAGATGTTGTCTAGATATAAGATGCGAGAACTCCAAGAAGGGCTTGCTTGCCTTTGTGCATGTGGCTCACTTGTCTAAGGATCAGTGTCCTAAGACTCCTCAAGATGTTGAGGATATGAGACGTATTCCATATGCTTCTGCTGTAGGGAGCCTGATGTATGCCATGTTGTGTACAAGGCCCGACATCTGTTATGCAGTCGGAATTGTCAATAGATATCAGTCCAATCCAGGATTAGATCACTAGACAGCCGTAAAGACAATCCTCAAGTATCTTAGGAGAACGAGGAACTACAGCTTAGTGTATGGGCGTGGGGATTTGATCCTTACGGGATACACAGATTCGATTTTCACTGATATAAGGATTCTAGGAAATCCACTTCGTGGTCACCTTCATTTTGAATGGCGGTCAGTAGTCCGGCGAAGCATCAAGCAAGGATGCATTGCTTGATTCCACTACTGAGCGAGTATGTTGCGGCTTGTGAAGCTGCAAAGGAAGCTGTTTGGCTAAGGAAGTTCATGACAAACTTGAAAGTTGTTCCAAATATGAACTTGCCAATCACGCTGTTCTGTGATAACAGTGGTGCAGTAGCCAATTCACGTGAACCTCGAAGCCATAAGAGAGGTAAACACATTGAGCGCAAGTATCATCTGATACGGGAAATTGTGCACCGCGGAGACGTGACAGTCACGCAGATAGCATCGGAGCACAATGTAGCTGATCCATTTACAAAGCCCCTCACGGCTAAAGTGTTTGAAGGTCACCTAGAGAGTCTAGGTATTCGAGAGCTTCCTGACTAGGGCAAGTGGGAGATGTGTAAACGGGTATTCAATGCCCTAGTTTATTGTAATTTTTATTGTAATTCAAATACATTTTGAAAATGTACCTTCTCCACTAGCTTAGTCCAAGTGGGAGTTTGTTGGGATTTTTGTCCTAATCTCGTGTTTGTAAAATATTGTTTTGAAATTAATAAGAGTTATTATTTTCTTCACTTTGTGTCTCGCAAATATTTTAAACCTTTCCAATAAACTAAGCTCCGTGGTCATTGAATATATGAGAAAACTAGAACTTGAACGGTGTGTAGTTGACACACAAGGAGGATCACGTTCGAGTTAATGACCAAACGGTCTCATGATATAAGAATGGGGTTGGAGACCTAATCCGAGATACACCGTGGATGCGGCCGCTTTGTATTAGATACAAACGAGGTGATCGACTTCGTTCATGTGGTTGACATGCGAGTGGGGCATCCTGCATACAATGAGATTGTACAAGACCGGACCGTGAATTATTAGACTTCTTGATATAACACCGCTAATGATAAAAAAAGACTAATAAATTCGTAGATGACCATTAGTGACTCGACACGAATCCCGAGCGTATTACGGACTCACATGCACGGTCCATCCTTTGATTAGTACGGGGTGAGGTGGTCCCGATCCACTCGTCCAATATGCCTATCTTCTCGGGACGGATCCAAGTAGAGAGCTGGGGACCTAATTACGTGAGATGGAATTCACTCGTTCCCTTTATAGGGAAACTAGAGGGTTGTTCCCTTAAATCTTGCCTCTCGTGGCTTGGACAACGGCGCGCCACCTTCTCACACCGCCCGAGAAGGGTGTTGTGTATGGTTGGACCATCACAATATGTTGTTCATTAGAGGAGCAGTGGGGACTTAAGGAACAAGATATAGACACAGGGGTAAAACGGTAATTTGACCCAGTCGTGTCTATGAACAACCTGTGAAGGGTCGACTCATGAGAATTGGTTATATCAGTGGACACGTAATATTCTACACTGATGGGAGTACAACTACAGGCTTTAGTGGAGTGTTCTGTGTAGCTAATGAATATTGGTTGACCGGGTCAAAGAGTTTGACTGATTAACCTCAGATCATTGGAGCCCGTCACTGTAGGTCCATTAGGTCCCTTGGTTGGCTCAATCTGGGATAAAAGAAGGGTTAAAGTTTTGGTATGAAATTGAAGTGTTCAATTTCACTTTAAGAGTAATTATATCATATAGATGATATAATATATAGTTTAATATGAATGAGATTCATAATAAACTATATGTTAGCCTAATTGTTGAATTAAAGGCTAATTGGAGAAATTGATAGAGAGAAAATAAATTGAATGTGATTCAATTTGATTAAATCCACAATTATTGCAAATGAGATTTGCAACATAAGATATGAGATATCTTATATTATATAATTATGTGAATGAGATTTACATAACATATGGTTGTGGTAAAGTGGTAATTATGTGAAGTTGTGAACTTCATCATTCCACTATTTAAACCCTTTGTTTGATGGGTTTAAAAAGGAAGTTGTCATTTTTTGGATTTTGACCTAAGAATCCAAGAGGGCTCTCTCCCCACTCTCACATTTCTCCTCTCTTCCAAAACACAAAAAAAGTTCCCACCAACTTTCCTTCTCCTAAAGAGAACAACCAAGAAGATCTATTTTGGTAGTGTTCGAGATCCGTTCGTGGGAAGAATTCGTGGAGATCGAGGAGCGCGAAGAGTTCGTGATTTGCAAGGAGAGGTTGCTGAATCGATCTACAACAAGTAAGTTATTCTAACCGTTGTAATCTTTTCAGCATGTTTAGCCTAGATCTAATAGGTAGATCAATTTTAGTAAACACGTTGCATGATGATACCATGACGATTCGATCGTCTTCCGCTGCGCGGGGATTCTCATTCCCTTCATCATGGGTATTGGTTATATCGATGGACACAACTTGTCCTACGGTGATGAGAGTGCAACTACGACTTTAGTGGAGTGTTACCGTAGCTAATGAATGTTGAATAACCTGGTCAAAGAGTTTGACAGGTTAGTCTCGGATCATTGAAGCTCTTCACGTGTAAGTCCATTAGGTCCCTCGGTTGGCTCAAATTGGACAAATTGAGGGTTTACAGTTTGGTGTTAATTTGAAGTGTTCAAATTCATTATTTGGGTATTTATGTCGTTTATATGAGATATAGATGACATAATATATAGTTTGATGTGAATGAGATTCATAATAAACTATAGTATAGCCTAATTGATTAATTAGTGCTATTTGGAGAAATTGAATAGAGAGAAATTAAATTGAATGTGATTCAATTTATAATTCCACATTTATGCAAATGAGATTTTATAATAAGGTATGAGATACCTTATATTATATAATATGCAAATGTGATTTGTATATTATATGGTTGTGGTAAAATTGTGATTTGGTGGAGGTTTTAACTCCATCACACAATAGTATTTAAAAGCTTTGCAAGAAGCCTTTGGTGTGCCATTTGCCATTTTTTGGATTTTCATCCAAAGAGAGCAAGGCAATTCTCTCTAGAGCTCTCTCATCTCTCTAACATTTCTCCTCACCCAAAACCAAAGGGAGACCCACTCACTCTCCCTCAACCTCCCGAGAACAACCGAGAAGACCCTTTGGAGGTGTCTCCTTGTTCGGATCGAGGTTCGTGTTCGAGGAGTTCGTAGTTTCAAGAGAGATCGTGACCGGAGGAGAAGAGGATTGAAGAAGTGTTCTTCAACAAGTAAGTATTATTTTCCTTACTGTTTTCGCATGTTTAGCTTAGGATCTATGAGATAGATTCTATTTTAAGATAGGAATTACACAATGGATCAACGACGTTTCACAACGCGTCTTCCATTATGAGGAATTCAAAATCCCATCAATTGGTATCGAGCCAATCGTTGCTCTTCGTTGTGTATTCTGTGGATTCTTAAAATTAGGTGGGTAGCATTAATTTTCATGAGATGAATGTTAATGATTTGCAATTTTGGATGTTTTCGGTTTTTGGCACTAGTATAGATTTACATTAAAGTTGATGAGATCAATGTAAGGGCCCGTTGTTTTGGCATTTTTAATGTAAATCGAGTCTGTAAGTCCGTGTCGTTCGTGGCAAGAGTTGTCGTGAAGAAAACGGAGCAAAAGCGGGCGATTTCGGTGAAAAACGACAAAAAGTTGTTTCTTTGGAAGTTCATCGATGTTGCGACGCCATCCTTGCTGCTTTGGAGGTCGCCAGCTGCGGTCAGGCGTTACAACGCTGCAACGCCATTAACGTTGAGAACGCCAAGCAAGACGCTATAGATTATAGCGTTGCAACTCAATAACAACGTTGCAATGCCGTGGCGTAGTGGTGCGTGGAGCGCAAAATTTTCGGGGACGTGGTCCGTGCGCAGCCTGAGGTTGTGCAACTGCCGTTTTATTTTTTTAATTATTTATTTATTTGTAAAATTGATTTTTTAAATGTATTTTATTTAATTATTTTGATTAATATTAATATAAATGTTATATTAATGTTAATTAATTTAATTTTATGTTCCTAGGGTGCCAAAAATCGGTCCAATATTGTTATTTAATTATTTTATGCATGAGATGTATGATTTAATTATTTCTCTGTGCATAGAGTACGCCATATAGATTTAAAATCGCACCTTAGGTTAAACATTTCATGCATCATATTTATATTATAAGAGTTATAATATATAGTATGCATGATAGGATTATATTATAAGAGTTATAATATAATGTTTGCATGTTTTAATTTATTTAATATAAGTGTTATATTTCTTAGATTAAAAGCATGCTCATGCATTTAACTCATGTGATGAATGTATGTTATAGTATAGTATTATTCATGTGATGAATGATGAAACACTATAACATAGAAATGCATGTAACCTAAGTTAATTATTAGTTTTAAATGGTTTAGAACTTGAATAATTAGACTTAGGTTTTCTATTTCTAATAAGATTAGAAATAAGGAAATCAAATATGACCTTTGAATGGAGACTGATAAGTAACTCAGTCTAAGGAAGGTTTTGTCTAAGGCTGGGGTATTTAAGTTGACGCTTGCGGAACACCCCTACCTGGAAACCGACCTGGGAGTGAATTTGGTCTGGAGATTCTTAGGTTATATTCTCGTGAGTGCCGTTAATTAAGAGTTAATTAATTTACTCACATAGACCTAAGTTAATAATGTGATTATAGACTTAGGCTAATCCAATATAAGAGTTATATTGGTAGACTTAGGTAAATTTTAGCCGATTTATCTAGGTCAATCCCGATTATTTTAAAGTGTTGAGTGGGAGGAAATAAAGTGTATGAGATACATTTAATTTTTACATCCACAAATCTCTGATTAAGTTCGCACCGTGAGATCCATGCTCGGCCTCGTGGCGCAAATGGGAGTGTCCCCCCTACGGGTGGCATTTGTATGGGTCAATATCAACGTGAATGGAGAGAGTACTTATAGTGAGTGGGAGCGGGATCTGTGAAAACGAGACCCACGGTGTCTTCTTTCGATTCACACCGTGAGACACCTATGATCCGCCTGTTAGTTTGGCCTGGCCAAGACAATCCCTATGGAGGGCCTTGATCATGGGAGTCGGAACACCGTGAATTCTCGAAAGGGATACGATTTCCTTGTTGGTTTTCCTTCTTAGTCCTCCCTACGACGGCTATTGTTTGGACGGATACTTGGAAATTTAAAGATTGAGGGTGACACTCACAGGATTCATTAAGAGTTAATGGATTCTGACCGAAAAATGGTAACTGGATGCCTAATGGAATCAGAGTTATTCTGGTATTAGGGTATGGTAGAGAAAGTCTCGTCCTAGAGGAGTAGTGGGTTTGTCTACCCTACGGTGGCGGTCATTCTAAACCTTTAGGGTATCATTGCAAATTTTGAATGACCTAGGGATCATAGGATAAAATTTTGCTAAAACCCGATTGGATTTTCAAAAGTTTTTGCGAGACTAATACAAAGTTTTTCATTTTATTTCAGCAACAAAATGTCAAACGCTTTTAACGCCCCTTTAGCTTCCGTTAAGTTAGTCGGCGATAGTATTTCGTGGAAAAACAATATAGACACGATTTTGGTAAATGACGACCAAGAGTTCACGCTCACTGGGGAGGGTCCTCAGATGCACGGTTCAACAGACCTATTCAACGATCTACAAACCTTCCAGTCCTTGGTGCAAACTAGGGGACAGGAAGCTGAGGCAAGTGTTGCCTTAAGACATTTTCACAGGGGTTCGACCTCTAGGATAAAGTTTGTAGACTCTTCAGGCCCTAAGGGGAAGAAGGAGAAGTTGAAAGAAGTTATGGTTGACCGCGTTGCCGCCCTAAAAGGAAAAGAAATCAAGGATGTTGCCAGAAAGTGTTTCTACTGCAACGGGGACGGACACTTGAAAAGGAGTTGTCCCAAGTTCCTTGATGAAAAGAAGATGACAGTAAATGTGATTTACTTGTCACGAAAAACTTGTTTAGTGGAGAGTAATGACTCGGCTTGGATATTGGATTGGCGCCACTAATCATGTCCGCTCTTCTTTTCAGGATTAAGTTCTGGCGTGTTGCAGAGGGTGAGATAACACTCGGGGTTGGATGCGGAGAAATTGTCTCTCACCGCAGCGAATAGGCACGGTGGTACGAGAAACCTAGTTTCTATTTCACATTATTAGAACAAAATATTTCCGTTTCTTTCAAGAGTAATAAAGCGTTTATTTCTCGAAATGGAAATTTGATTTGTTCTGCTTAAGCTTGAGAGCAATTTATATGTTTTGAACCTAATTCGGTCAAAAGTGTTTTGAACACCGAATTGTTTAAAACAGCAGAAACGCGAACTAAGAGATTGAAAGTTTCTCCAAAAGAAAGTGCCCATCTTTGGCATCTTCGGTTAGGCCACATTAATCTCAATAGGATTGAGAGACTAGTGAAGAGTGGACTTCTAAGCGAGTTGGAAGAAAACGCTTTACCGGTATGTGAGTCATGCCTTGAAGGCAAAATGACCAAACGTCCTTTTAGTGAAAAAGGATATAGAGCCAAGGAGCCCCTTGAGCTTATACATTCTGACCTTTATGGTCTGATGAATGTTAAAGCACGAGGAGGTTACGAATACTTCGTATCTTTTATAGATGACTATTCGAGGTATGGGTACATTTACCTAATGCATAGGAAGTCTGAAACACTTGAAAAGTTCAAGGAGTATAAGACTGATGTTGAGAACCTGTTAGGTAAAATGATAAAAACACTTCGATCGGATTGAGGTGGAGAGTATATGGACACTGAATTCCACGACTATATGATAGAACATGGAATTACGTCCCAACTCTCAGAACCTGGCATGCCACAGCAGAATGATGTATCGGAGAGGAGAAACAGAACTTTGTTGGACATGGTTCGGTCGATGATGAGCTATGCTTGTCTCTCTGATTCCTTTTGGGGTTACGCAGGTGGAGATCGCTGCGGTTTACATTTGAACACGATTCAGTCGAAAAGTGTTTGTGAAACACCTTTCGAACTCGGCATGGTCGTAAAAACCGGTTTACGTCATTTGATTTTGGGGATGCCCGACCCATGTGTTGGTGTTAAACCCGAAGAAGCTGAAACCCCGTTCAAAGTTGTGCCTCTTTGTAGCTTACCCAAAAGAGACTAGATATGGTTACTTTTATGATCCTAAGGATAATAGGATGCTTGTGTTGACAAACGCCACTTTCCTTGAGGAAGACCACATCAGGGATCACTTACCAAGGAGTAAGATTGTGTTAAATGAAATGGACAGTACATCAACAAGAGTTGCTGATGGTGCTAGTATGTCAACAAGTGTTGTTGATCCTAGCTCGTCTAGTCAAGTCCTTGGGAATGCCTCGACGTAGTGGGAGGGTTGTGAGACAGCCTGAACGTTACATGGGTTTAGCTGAAACCCATGTGGTCACCCTTGATGATGACTGCGAGGATCCATCGACCTATGATCAGGCAATGGCAGACGTTGACAAAGACGAATGGATTAAAGCTATGGACCAGGAAATGGAGTCGATGTACTTCAATTCCGTCTGGGAGCTTGTGGACCAACCGAATAGGGTAAAACCTATTGGTTGCAAGTGGATCTACAAGCGTAAATGTGGTGTAGATGGGAAGGTGCACACCTTCAAAGCTCGACTAGTGGCAAAAGGTTTTACCCAGGTGGAAGGGGTTGACTATGAGGAAACCTTTTCACCTGTTGCCATGGTAAAGTCGATTAGAATCCTTCGGCCATTGCCGCATATTATGACTATGAGGTATGGCGGATGGATGTCAAGACCGCTTTTCGAATGACAACCTTGACGAGATCATCTACATGGACCAACCCAGGGGTTCATTGCCCAAGGCCAAGAGCAAAGAGTTTGCGGCTTAAAAGGTCTATTTATGGATGAAACAAGCCTCGAGGTCTTGGAATATAAGGTTTGATGAGGCGATCAAATCTTATGGCTTTGATCAAAATGTTGACGAGCCTTGTGTTTACAAGAAAATCGAATAAAGATCTTTGTCAGCGTTTCTTATATTGTATGTGGATGATATCCTTCTCATTGGGAATGAGGTAGGATTTCTTCTTGACATTAAGGAATGGTCAAGCCGCAATTCCAAAGAAAGATTTGGGAGAGGCCTGATATGTTCTAGGTATCCAGTTGTCCGAACCTAAGAACGAACGCTAAGCCATGTCTCAAGCATCTTATATTGACAAGATGTTGTCTAGATATAGATCATGCGAACTCCAAGAAGGGCTTCTTGCCTTTCGTGCATGGGGTTCACCTGTCTAAGGATCAATGTCCTAAGACGCCTCAAGAGGTTAAGGATATGAGACGAATCCCTATGCTTCACCGTGTAGGGAGCCGATGTATGCCATGCTGTGTACTAGGCCCGACATTTGTTATGCAGTTGGGATTGTCAGTAGGTATCAATCCAATCCAGGATTAGATCACTGGACAGCCGTAAAGGCAATCCTCAAGTATCTTAGAAGAGCCGTAGTGTGGCGAAGCATCAAGCAGGGATGCATCGCTGATTCCACGATGGAAGCCGAATATGTTGCGACTTGTGAAAGGCGCAAAGGAAGTTTGTTTGGCTCGGGAAGTTCATGACGGATTTGAAAGTTGTTCCAAATATGAACTTGCCGATCACACTGTTTTGTGACAACAGTGGTGCAGTAGCCAACTCGAGAGAACCTCGGAGTCATAAAAAGGGCAAGCATATAGAGCGTAAGTATCACCTGATACGGGAGATTGTGCACCGAGGAGACGTGACAGTCACGCAGATAGCTTCGGAGCACAACGTTGCTGATCCATTTACAAAGGCCCTCACGGCTAAGGTGTTTGAGGGTCACCTAAAGAGTCTAGGTCTTCGAGTGCTTCCTGACTAGGGCAAGTGGGAGTATTGTAAAAGGGTATTCAATGCCCTAGTTTATTATATTACTTTATTATATTACTTTACTGTACATTTAAGAAATGTATCATGTACTCCACTAGCTTAGTCCAAGTGGGAGTTTGTTGGGATGTATGTCCTCATCTCGTGTAGTTTGTAATATTCCAAGTTGTAAATGAATAAGAGTTATTTATTTCAACATTGTGTAATAAATAAAAGATATTTATTTAAACTTTGTGTCTCACATTTTTCATAAACTTAATCCAATAAACTAAGCTCCAGGGTCATTGTATTATGAGAGAACTAAGAACTTGAACGGTGTGTAGTGGACACACAGGGAGGATCACGTTCGAGTTAATGACCCGAACGGTCTATAGTATATGGATAGGGTTGGAGACCTAATCCGGGATACACTGCTTGTGGATGCGGCCGCTTTGTATTAGATACAAACGAGGTGATCGACTTCGTTCATGTGGTTGACATGCGAGTGGGGGCATCTGTGCAATGAGGTTGTAAAAGATCGGGCGATGAATTATTAGACTTCTTGATGTAACACCGCTAATGAGATAGAGCTAATAAATTCGTAGATGACCATTAGTGACTCGACCTTAATCCCGAGCGTGTTAAGGACTCCATGCGTGGGGTGCGTCCTTTGACTAGTACGGGTGAGGGTGGCCACTGTTGCTCGCCCAATATGCCTATCTTCTCAGGGGCAGGACCACGTGGGGAGCTGGAAACTTGACTACGCAGGAAGGAATTCACTCGTTCCCGACTTAGGGAAACTAGAGGGGTTGTTCTCTTAAGTGTTGTCTCCAGGGCTTGAACAACGGGGCCCCACTCTCTCATTGGCCTGAGAGGGTTGTTGTTTATGGTTGGACCATGCAACGTAGTTTTTCATTAGAGGAGCAGTGGGACTTAAGGAGCAAGAGGTAGACAGAGGGGTAAAACGGTAATTTGACCCAACTGTGACTACGAACAACCTGTGAAGGGTCGACTCATGGGTATTGGTTATATCGATGGACACAACTTGTCCTACGGTGATGAGAGTGCAACTACGGGCTTTAGTGGAGTGTTACCGTAGCTAATGAATGTTGAATAACCGGGTCAAAGAGTTTGAAGGTTAGTCTCGGATCATTGGAGCTCGTCACGTGTAGGTCCATTAGGTCCCTCGGTTGGCTCAAATTGGACCAATTGAGGGTTTACAGTTTGGTGTTAATTTGAAGTGTTCAAATTCATTATTTGGGTATTTATGTCGTTTATATGAGATATAGATGACATAATATATAGTTTGATGTGAATGAGATTCATAATAAACTATAGTATAGCCTAATTGATTAATTAGTGCTATTTGGAGGAATTGAATTGAGAGAAATTAAATTGAATGTGATTCAATTTATAATTCCACATTTATGCAAATGAGATTTGTATAATAAGGTATGAGATACCTTATATTATATAATATGCAAATGTGATTTGTATATTATATGGTTGTGGTAAAATTGTGATTTGGTGGAGGTTTTAACTCCATCACACAATAGTATTTAAAAGCTTTGCAAGAAGCCTTTGGTGTGCCATTTGCCATTTTTTGGATTTCCGTCCAAAGAGAGCAAGGCAATTCTCTCTAGAATTCTCTCATCTCTCTAACATTTCTCCTCACCCAAAACCAAAGGGAGACCCACTCACTCTCCCTCAACCTCCCGAGAACAACCGAGAAGACCCTTTGGAGGTGTCTCCCTGTTCGGATCGAGGTTCGTGTACGAGGAGTTCGTAGTTTCAAGAGAGATTGTGACCAGAGGAGAAGAGGATTGAAGAAGTGTTCTTCAACAAGTAAGTATTGTTTTCCTTACTATTTTCTTCTCCTTTTTGCATGTTTAGCCTAGGATCTATGAGATAGATTCAATTTTAAGATAGGAATTACACAATGGATCAACGACGTTTCACAACGTCTTCCGCTGCGGGAATTCAAAATCCCTTCATATCCCTCTTTTAGTCTCTCTTTAGTATATAGTTAATATGTAAATCTAATTCACTTTAAAACTATATATTATATCAATTATATCACATATAACTGATATGGCATCTCATATATGAAATTGAATACTTAGATTTCATTCCTAACTTTATACCCTCAATATAACCATGTTGAGCCAACGGCGGGACCTAATGGACCTACAGTTCATGAGCTCCAATGATGTGAGATTAACTAATCAAACTCTTTGTTCTAGTTAATCAATATTCATTAACTACAAGTCACTCCACTATAGACTTGTAGCTGCACTCTCCTCACTGTAGATTATATTGTGTCCACTGATATAATCATTACCCATGAGTCGACCCTTCACAGGTTGTTCGTTATCACGGCTGGGTCAAATTACCGTCTTAACCCTGTGATTACCTCTTTGTTCCTTAAGCACCACTGATCCTCTAATGAACAATAAGTCTAAGGTCCTACCATAGACTCATACCCTCATAGAGAGCGCGGCCCCGTTGTTCAAGACCTGGAGTCATCCCTTAAGGGAACAACCTATCTAATTCCTTAGTGTAGGAATGAGTGAATTCCATCTTGCACAGTTAAGTCCCCAGCTACCTACGAGATTCTGTCCCTAAGAAGGTAGGCTTATTTAGTCGGCTACAGACCACTCTCACTCATACTAGTCTAAGGACAAACCCCTATGAGCAGGAGTTCTTAACTTACTTAGGATTCAGGTCGAGTCAATAATGACCATTTATAAATTATCAGTCTTACCCTATTAACGGTGTTATACTGGTTAGACTAATAATTTGCAGTCCGGTCTTGTATGAACTCTTCATACAGGATGCCCCCACTCGCATGTCAACTACATGAATGAGTTGGATATCCTCATTTGTACTAATTACAAAGTTGGCCGCATCCATGGTGTTACCAGAATGAGGTTTCCAACCTTATTCTTATACCATAGACCATTTAGGTTATATTCTTGAGCACAATCCAAGTAGTGTCCACTACACTGATGTTCAAGATATATTATAACCTTGGAGCTTAGTTTATTAGATTTATAAAGCAAGCATTATAGTTTCGTGAAAACAAATAACCCTTTATTTATTTGATCAAAATTACACAAGTTTAGGGCATAAATGCCAACAATCTCCCACTTGACTTAAAGCTTGTGGAGTACTAAAACATTACAGTAATGAAAATTCAATAAACTAGGGCATTTAAACCCTTTGTACAAAATACTCTCACTTGCCCTCCGGGAAGACATGTAAACCTAGATCTTCTAGGTGACTCTCAAATACTTTAGCCGTGAGAGCCTTTGTAAAAGAATCAACAACGTTGTGCTCTGAGGCTATCTTCGTGACAATCACGTCTCCTCTATGCACGATCTCCCAGATAAGATGATACTTCCGCTCAATGTGCTTTTCCCTCTTGTGACTTCGGGGTTCCCTCGAATTTGCCACTACACCACTGTTATCGCAATACAACGTGATGGGCAAAGTCATATTTGGAACAACTTCCAAATATAACATGATTTTCTTTAACCAAACGACCACTTTATCTGCTTCACAAGCTGCTACATATTCGACCTCCATGGTGGAATCAGCGATGCATCATTGCTTGACGCTTCGCCATACTATAGCTCCACCGTTAAGAGTGAATACTGACCCTGATGTAGATTTCTGAGAATCTTTATCAGTTTGAAAGTCAGAATCTGTGTATCCTATAAGAATCAAATCCTTAGCCCCATACACAAGCATGTAGTTTTAGAAACCCTTTTTGAGGGCACATTATTCAAAATGTATACCGTAGTCTCTACTGCGTAACCCCAAAATGAACTAGGGAGATAAACATAACTCTTCATTGATCGAACCATGTCCAACAAGGTTCTATTTCTCCTTTCCGATACACCGTTTTGCTTTGGTGTGCCGGGAGCTGAGAGTTGGGATGTAATTCCATGTTCTATCATATAGTTCTGGAATTTTAAATCTATGTACTCTCCACGTCGATCCGATCGAAGTATTTTAATAGTTTTACCTAATTGATTTTCAACCTCCGTCTTGAATTCCTTGAACTTTTCAAGTGCTTCGACTTGTGGTGCATTAGGTAAATATGCCCAAATCTAGAATAATCATCTATAAAAGAGATGAAATATTCATATCCTCCCCTGGGCTTTAACATTTATCGGACCACAAATGTCTGAATGTATAAGCTCAGGAGGTTCTTTGGCTCTATAACCATTTCCACTAAAAGGTCTTTTAGTCATTTTGCCTTCTAGGCCGAATTCACATACAGGTAAAGTATTTTCTTCTAACTCATTTAGAAGTCCATTCTTTACCAATCTCTCAATTCTATTGAGATTAATGTGACCTAATCTAAGATGCCAAAGATGAGCATTTTTTAGGAGAAATTTTGCGTTTCTTAGTTTAGGTGTTTGCAGTTTTAAATAATTAAGTGTTCAAAACCATTTTGACTGAATTAGGCTTTAAAACATACAACCCATTCTCTAATGAAGCTGAACATATTTCCATACCTTTCTTTAAAATAAACACTTTATTCATTAAGAAAGAAACGGAAATACATTGTTCTATAAGGCAAGAAATTGAAATAAGGTTTCTAGTAAACCCTGGTATAACTAATATATTGTCCAACAACATATATTTCTTGCCAAAATAAAGCTTCATCGTGCCTACTGCTACAACTAAGACGACTTCTCCATTTCCAACTCGGAGCGTTATCTCTCATTTCTGTAGCCGCTGCCATGAATCAATTCCCTGAAAAGAAGAGCAAACATGATTAGTGGCGCCTGAATCAAGTATCCAAGCAGTTTTATCATTATGCACTAAACAAGCTTCTAGGCAAAGTAAATCATATTTACCTAACTTCTTCTTTTCTGCAATGTACTTCGGGCAGTTCCGTTACCAATGCCCGTCTTCGTTGCAGTGGAAACACTTTACTTTGTCAGCAACTTCTTTGACTTTCTTGCCCTTCTGGACGGCAGCTTTGTCGGCTTGTTTCCCTTTACCAACCTTCTTCATGTTCTTCTTTTTCCCTTTCAGGTTAGAAGAAGATGAAGACACTGTTTTTGTCCCAGAGGTTGAACCTCTATGATAACTCATACTGGCAACATTTGCCTCACCTTTCGATCCCTGATTTCATCATAGATTGAAAGGTCTGGAGTTCATTCAGAAGGCAGGTAAGGTTAAAAGTAAGCTTGTTGATAGTAGCATTACTTCTAAACTGTAGGAAAGTATCTGGAAGGGTTTACAGAATGAAGCTGACCTGGCTCGACTCATCGATGGAAGCACCATTCGACTCCGCGATGTTAAAGTGCACCATCATATCCAGGACATGATCCCGAACAGATGTACCCTATGGCATCCTTGAGTTGAATATGTACTTTAGGGCATTGTGTCGGGCCTGTGTGGACTATTGTCCAAACATACCCTGCACAGAGTCCATGATTTCCTTGGCGGTTATCATGCCCTCATGCTTCTTGGCTAATATGTCTGACATACTTGTCAACATGTAGACCTTTGCCTTATCATTGGCCTTGATCCATCGATCATATGCATCACAAACATTTCGTGATGCATTCGAGCCTGGCACCTGATGACACTCCTCAGTTAGCACAAACTTCAGATCATCCACTACCAATATAGTGTTGAGTTTGTTTTTCCAAGTTATCATATTCTCTCCTGTTAATTTTTCGCACCCAATAAGGAAATAATAGAGCTAGACATTTTTGCTAAAAATTTACAAACAAACTTGTATGAGTTTCTTGCTATAGTTGTCTAATCCAATCATGTTTTAGCTAATTATCAAATGATTCCTAGGTCATTTATAATTTGCAATGATACTCCAAAGGTTTAGAAT
Source organism: Trichosanthes cucumerina (assembly GCA_036507285.1). NCBI lineage: Eukaryota > Viridiplantae > Streptophyta > Magnoliopsida > Cucurbitales > Cucurbitaceae > Trichosanthes > Trichosanthes cucumerina. The sequence continues at coordinate 56,785,712 of CM071838.1, forward strand.
GTATGACACCGAAGGGTAATAAAAAACACTTCTCTTCTAGATCAAGACACTCTTGACCAAAACCTAATGCCAAAATAACTCTTATTTCTATAGGCTTTAGTTACCATTTTTCGGTCAAGATACATACACATCTTATGTACCTTGTGAGTGTAACCCTCTGTCTTTAGATCCCAGAGTCTCCATCCAATAAAATCCGCCGAAGGGAGGACTAGATTGAAAAAAGGACTAAGGAACTCTTTATCCCTTTCGAGTGTCTACTGTGTTCGATTCCCTATGATCAAACCCTCCGAAAGGATTGTCTGGTCCAGGCAAAACTAGAAGGCTGACCATAGTGATCTTACGGTGTAAACCGACTTAAGAGACCATAGGTTTTGTTTTCACTAAACCTGCTCCCACTCACTATAAGTACCCTCTCCATTCACCTTGATATTGACCCATACAAACACCATCCGATGAGGGACGCTCCCGTTTGTGCCACGAGGCCAAGTATGAGTCTCACGGTGTGAACTTCCCGGAGATACGTAGGTGGAAAAATATGTATCATATACACTTTTCCTCCCACTGGATGCTTTAAATCTATAGGAATCTTAGGCTAAACCCGACTAATGGTTTTACCTAAAGTTATCAATATAACTCTTATATCGATAATCAATATAACTCTTATATTTATTTTATCCTAAGTTTGCTAATATAACTTTTATATTAAACCTAGGATTTCTAGTTTATTAACCCCTTAATAAACCCGCTGACGCTACTATGATTTATAAACTTCTCTGATTAAATTTCACCCCAGTCGGTTCGGTAGGGGTGTTCCGTTTAAAATCGACTTAAATACTGACCTAGACAGAACTTTCCTTAGACAGAGTTCCTCTTTTAATCATTGTTTATAAATCACTTGGTTCCTAATTCTAATCTAATTATAACTAGATAACCTAAGGTATATTATTTCCAAGTTGTAAACATTTTAAAACTAATAATCAACCTTAGGTGGCATGCATACTATGTTATAGTGCTTGATCATTCATCTCATGAATAATAAGACATACATAGCATAATCATCTCATGAAAAATAATGCATGTCAATGCTGTCCATAAATTAATATAACACCTAATATTAATTAATCATGCAAACTATATAATATAACTCTTTATAATATAAATGATGCATGAAAATGCTTAACCTAAGGTGGAATTTCTAAATTAAAAGCATACATTATGCATGGCAATAATTACACAACAATTGCATAATTTAAATAGCAAAATTAGACCAATTTTGACACCCTAAAATTAATTCTAATTAATATAATCTAATTATATTAATTAAAAATCAAATAAAATAAATATATTAAATATAAAATATTTTTATAATTAATATATAAATTAATAAATTGAAATTCGCCCGTTGCTCCTTCGCGTAAAACACATGTGGCTTTGCAACACTGATGGCAGCGTTGCAACGCTGTGCCTTGTCCGTTTCTGTCCGTTGGACCGCGTTGCGAAACGCCTTCGGCGTTGCAACGGTGAAGGCAGCGTTGCAACATTGCCTCTGATGCGCGCCTCCTTCCGCAAGCGCAACGTTGCAACGCTAATGAACAACATTGCAACGCTGCACACATACAACAAACAGTCTCTACTGTTTTTAGCTCGTTTTTGCTATGTTCTTCTCAGCAACCACCTTGCCTCGATCGACACGGAATTACAGACTCGATTTACAATTAAAATTGCCAAAAACACCAGGCCCTTACATTGAACGATTCAATGAAAAATTGTAAATCTAAGTGCCAAAATTGAAAACGTCTAAATTGCTAACCGTTCATACATCTCATGCAAAACAGTAAATCTCACCTCGTTCTTGAAAAATCCAGAACATAAATCAAGAACGCAATTGGGCTCTGATACCAATTGAAGGGAATCAGAATCCCGCAGTGGAAGCGATAGTGAATCACGTGTTCTTAATTTCGTTACGAGGATTACATTCAAGAACTAAACTATCTAGATTAAGGAAATAACAATATGGACAGCGAGATATTACCTTTGAAGAACTTTTCTTCGAGTGCTCCTTTCTCCCACGATCACGATCTAAGCAACTGAAACCCGAACGGATGAAGACACTACCACCGGATCTTCTCCGTTGTTCTCTAGGTGAGGGAGGGATGTGGGTTCCCTTTTGGTGAGATGAGATGTTTTGTGAGAGAGATTATGATTTGGAACTTTTCCAACAACACAACAAATGGCACACACTAGGGTTAGCAAAAGCTTAGGTTGCTTATCTTCACCTAGTTGCATCTTATGCAACTATATATATAATGAGATAGGAATGGAAATTACCATCCTATCCCTCTTTTAATCTCTCTTTAGTATATAGTTAATATGTGAATCTAATTCACTTTAAAACTATATATTATATCAATTATATCACATATAACTGATATGAAATCTCATATATGAAATTGAACACTTCAATTTCATTCCTAACTTTATACCCTCAATATAACCATGTTGAGCCAACGGCGGGACCTATTGGACCTACAGTTCATGAGCTCCAACGATGTGAGATTAACTGATCAAACTCTTTGATCCAGTTAATCAATATTCATTAACTACAAGTCACTCCACTATAGATTTGTAGCTGCACTCTCCTCACTATAGATTATATTGTGTCCACTGATATAATCATTACCCATGAGTCGACCCTTCACCGGTTGTTCGTAATCACGGCTGAGTCAAATTATCGTTTTACCCCTGTGATTACCTCTTTGTTCCTTAAGCACCACTGATCCTCTAATGAACAACAAGTCTAAGGTCCTACCATAGACTCATACCCTCATAGAGGGCGGGGCCCCGTTGTTCAAGACATGGAATGAGTGAATTCCATCTTGCACAGTTAAGTCCCCAGCTACCTACGAGATTCTGTCCCTGAGAAGGTAGGCTTATTTAGTCGGCTACAGACCACTCTCACCCATACTAGTCTAAGGACAAACCCTATAAGCAGGAGTTCTTAACTTGCTCAGATCAGTCGAGTCACTAATGACCATCTATAAATTATCGGTCTTACCACATTAGCGGTGTTATCTTGGTTAGACTAATAATTTCTGATCCGATCTTTTATGAACTCTTCATACAGGATGCCCCCTCTCGCATGTCAACTACATGAATGAGTTGGATTACCTCATTTGTACTAATTACAAAGTGGGTCGCATCCATAGACCATTTAGGTTATATTCTTGAACACAATCCAAATAGTGTCCACTACACTGATGTTCAAGATATATTATAACCTTGGAGCTTAGTTTATTGGAATTATAAAGCAAGCATTATAATTTCATCAAAACAAATAACCCTTTATTTATTTGATCAAAATTACACAAGTTTAGGGCATAAATCCCAACCTTACTGACATAAAGAATTTGCTGATGACCCAATTCCAAATGAAAGATTTGGGAGAGGCACAATATGTTCTTGGGATTTAGATCTTCAGGAATCGCAAGAACAAATTGCTAGCTCTGTCTCAAGCGTCTTATATAGACAAAATATTGTCTCAATATTCGATGCAGAATTCCAATAGGGGCTTGTTACCCTTCTGGCATGAAGTTGAGGACATGAGACGTATTCCCTATGCTTGTGCAGTAGGTAGCTTAATGTATGTTATGCTTTGCACGAGGCCAGACATTTGTTATGCAGTAGGAATAGTCAGTAGGTACCAATCCAATCCAGGGTTAGACCACTGGACAACAGTTAAAAATATCCTCAAGTATCTTAGGAGAATGAGGGACTATCGCTTGTGTATGGGACTAAGGATTTGACCCTTACTTGACACATTGATTCTGATTTTCAGACCGATAAGGATTCTCGGAAAACTACATCGGGATCAGTTTTCACCCTTAACGGGGGAGCTATAGTATGGCGAAACATCAAGCAAGGATGCAACGTTGACTCCACGATGGACGCTGAGTATGTCGCTGCATGTGAAGCAGCTAAAAAGGCTATTTGGCTAAGGAAATTCCTTACTGATTTGGAAGTTGTTCCAAATATGGAATTTCCCATCACCTTATACTGTGACAAACAGTGGTGCGGTAGCCAAGTCGAAGGAACCTCGGAGCCATAAGCGAGACAAGCACATCAAGAGGAAGTATCACCTGATACGAGAAATAGTAAAACGAGGAGATGTGACAGTCACGAAGATCGCTTCGGAGCACAACATTGTTGATCCATTTACAAAGACTCTCACGGCTAAAGTGTTCGAGGGTCATCTTGAGAGTCTAGGCCTACGAGACATGTACATAGGCTAATCTAGGGCAAGTGGGAGATATGTAATGGGGTATATGGATGCCCTAGTTTATTGTATTTCTATCTTTGTAACCACTCTTTTAGATTGTGATGTACCCCACTAGAGTTTTAGTTCAAGTGGGAGTTTATTGGGGTTTGTGCCCTAAAACTCGTAGTTTGTATTTCTGTTCTAATTATTGCAATAAATTGTTATTACTTCAATAAAGTGTTATTACTCGTTATTTACGATATTGCCTTTTGTTTTAACCCCAAATCAATGTAGTGTATTTTTAACTGAATGTAGTGTACATATAAAGGATCTCGGTTCGAGATACAGCCTAAAGGGTCTATAGTTGGGGGATAAGGTTTGGGTACCTTACCCTGGTAAAACTATGGATGTGGCACACTTCGTATATGATACAAACACTGTGATCCTAACGTGTTCGTGTAGATGACATGTGAGTGGGGATATCCTATGTAATGAGATTACATAAGACCGGACCACGAAATAGTAACCTCTAGCTGTAACTCCGTTGACTTGTTAGGTTTATATTTCACAAGGATGACCTAGGCAACTTGATCTCAATTCTGAGCAGGTAACGAACTCCTGTTCGCGAGGGATAGTCCTTTGACTAGTATGTGTGTGAGTGGTCAGATTCGCCGACTCAATATGCCTACCTTCTTGGGGACAAGACCGAGTGAGCGGCTGAGAACTTAACTTAGCAAGATGGAATTCACTCCTTCCCGCCTACTAGGGTAAGTAGAGGAATGTTCCCTTAAGTGGTGTCTCCAAGACTTGAACAAAGGGCCCGACCCTCTCATTGGCTCGAGAGGGACTCTGTTTGTTGGTAGGACAACAAACAAATTGTTCATTAGAGAAGCACTAGTACTTAAGGTACAAGATGTAACTCGGGAGTAAGACAGTAATTTGACCCAGCTGGTGTTACCAACATTCGTGAAGGATTGACTTGCTGTTATTGGTCAATATCCGTGGACAAAGAAATATATCTGCAGTGAGAAGAGTGCTGCTGCGGGACTTTAGTGGAGTGTTCCCGCAGTTAACGAATGTTGATTCGGAGGTTAATGAGATTAACCGAGCAATCTCATATCGTTGGAGCTTACGATCCAGTGGGTCCATTAGGTCCACCTTCAGCTCGTAAAGGGTTCTTAGATCATTTGAATTTGAAATGTTCAAATTCATTAGGGAATAAATTTAATGTATATAGATACGATATAATATATAGTTTTGGAACTATATATTATAAATTTAATGTGGATATGATTCATATTAAATAATGTGAGAGAGTTAAATATTTGAAAGAGTTCAAATATTAAATTTAAATGTGAATATGATTCATATTTGTAAACTATAGGTTAAATCTTAATGTTCATGAGATGTACATTAAACTATAAGATAAATGGTAAAATGATTAAATGTGATTTAATCATTTAATTAATATTATATTTGAATTAAATAAGATTTAATTTAATTAAATTAATTAATTAATTATTATATTAATTAGGAACGTGTCAGGAGGACACTTTCCCTCTACTCCCCAACTCCCCCTCGATAGGGAGTGGGGAGTTACCCACTAAAGTATCCTTCTCCTCTCACTCTCTAGAACTCCCTTTTCTCTAATTGTTGGATCCTTCCCACCTAAGGAAGATCTAAGTAGAACTTAGAGAAATAGGAGGTTTTCCTATTGGTAGTGCTCTCTAAAAACAGAGACGTTCTTCTGGGTTGTTGTATTGCTGTAAAGCTTGGAGTAAGGAGTTGATGTTCGAGGAAAAACTACAAAGGTAATCCCTTTTTCTTCCTTTTAGTTTAATAGTTAAACTTAGCATGTTTGCATGATTAATCTCCATGTCTAATTAGATTAGAAATGCATGTTTATTCTTTTTTTTCATCAATGTATTGGTTTTTGTATTTCAACCAAAACGAACTTGTAAATTACGATCCCAAACACGTTTCCGCTGCTCAAGGGGATTAGATCCTCATCACTTGAGAAGGTAGGCTTATTGAGTCGACTACAGGTCACTCTCACCCATACTAGTTTAAGAACAAACCCCTATAAGCAGGAGTCCTTAACTTGCTCAGGATTTAGGTCGAGTCACTAATGACCATCTATAAATTATCAGTCTTATCCTGTTAACGGCGTTATACTTGCCGGATTAATAATTTGCAGTTGGTCCTGTATGTACTCTTCATACAGGATGCCCCCACTCACATGTCATCCATATGAATGAGTTGGATTACCTCATTTGTACTAACTACAAAGTGGGTCGCATCAATGGTGTTACCAAAATAAGGTTTCCAACCTTATTCTTGTTGGGATTTGTGCCCTAAAACTCGTAGTTTGTAATTATGTTCTAATTAATGTAATAAAGTGTTATTATTTCAATAAAGTGTTATTGTTCCTTATCTAGGAGTTTGCCTTTATTTGAAACCCTAAATCCAATCAACTAAACATCCAAGGTTGTTAAATGAATCTTTAACTGAATGTAATGTACATAAAAAGGATCTCAGTTCGAGATACAGCCTAAAGGGTCTATAGTTAGGGGATAAGGTTTGGGTACCTTACCATGGATAAACTATAGATGTGGCCCACTTTGTATTTGATACAAACACTGTGATCCTATCGTATTCGTGTAGATGACATGTGAGTGGGGATATCCTATGTAATGAGATTACATAAGACCGAACCACGAAATAGTAACCTCTAGCTGTAACTCCGTTGACTAGTTAGGTTTCTATTTCACTAGGATGACCTAGGCAACTTGATCTCAATCCTGAGCAGGTTATGAACTCCTGTTCGCAAGGGATTGTCCTTTAACTAGTATGGGTGAGAGTGGCCAGATTCACCGACTCAATATGCCTACCTTCTTGGGGACAAGACCGAGTGAGCGGCTGGGAACTTAACTTGGCAAGATGGAATTCACTCGTTCTCGCCTACTAGGGTAAGTAGAGGAATGTTCCCTTAAGTGGTGTCTCCGGGACTTGAACAAAGGGCCCGACCCTCTCATTGGCCCGAGAGGGACTCTGTTTGTTGGTAGGACCACAAACAAATTGTTCATTAGAGGAGCACCGGTACTTAAGGTACAAGATGTAACCTGAGGGTAAAACGGTAATTTGACCCACCGGTGTTACGAACATTAAATGAAGGATTGACTTGTCGTTATTGGTCAATATCCATGGACACGAAATATATCTCTGCGATGAGAAGAGTGAAACTGTGGGACTTTAGTGGAGTGTTCCCGCAGTTAACGAATATTGATTGGGAGGTTAATGAGATTAACCGAGAAATCTCGTATCGTTGGAGCTTCTGATCTGTAGGTCCATTAGGTCCACCTTCTAACTCGTAAAGGGTTCTTAGATCATTAGAATTTGAATTGTTCAAATTCATTAGGGAATAAACTTAATGTATATTGATACGATATAATATATAGTTTTGGAACTATATATTATAAATTTAATGTGAATATGATTCATATTAAATTATATGAGAGAATTCAATATTTGAAAGAGTTCAAATATTATATTAAATGTGAATGTGATTCACATTTGCAAACTATAGGATAAAATTTAATGTGCACTAGTTGTACATTAAAACTATAGGTAAAAGGGGTAATGTGATTAAATGAGATTTAATCCAAATTAAATATATGATATTTAATTTGTTTTATTTAAATATGATTTAAATGATTAATTAAATTTGATTTAATTATATTATCATTATTATTATTATTATTATTATTTTAATAATAAATGAGGGAACGTGTCATCCAGACACGTTCCCCACTACCCTTCCCCTTCTCCCTATCGACAGTTTAACAGGGAGAAGGGGGTTGCTCAATATTATTATTGATCGATCATTTTTCCAATTGAGGATTTTTGGCAACTTCCTGGAATTCTCTCTCTCACACTCTAATTCCTAAAACCTCCAATTGTTGGATCCTTCCCACCAAGGAAGATCTAAGAACTCAGAGATATAGAAGGTGATCTCTGGTGGTTGTGTTCTTGCTCGAAGAAAACAGAGAAGTCACTGGACAATTGATTTTCTGTACAACCTTTGGAGCAACAAGTTGCTGGAGAAAGTCTACAAAGGTATCGTTCTCTTCTATTAGTTTAATCGTTAAACTTGTAGCATGTTTGTATACAATTAATCCATGTCGAATAGGATTAGAATACATGTTTGTTCCGTTTTATTTATCAATGTACTGGTTTTTGTTTCAATTAAAACAATCAAGTAATTTACGATCCCAAACACGTTTTCGCTGCTCAAGGAGATCCGATCTCCATCAATTGGTATCAAAGCAATGCTTGTATTGTTTTGTTTTGAAACAAAATTGCATTGATTTTGTGGGAAATGCATTTGGTTTGCTGTAAAATTGTTTAGGAGTTTTTTTGGCCATAGTTTACTTTTGATTTTGATCAATTAGTATGTAAAGGCCTCTGCGTTTTTAGGAAAAAAGTGCAAAATTGAGTCTGTAATTGAGTTACGAGTCGTTCGGAACCAGTTTCATGCAATTCGGTTGAGAATCGAAGGAGAAATTGAAGATTGAAGCTGCTGCGTGTTCGATGAAGAAAGCCGCGTTTGCGAAGCGGCGATGTTGCAACGCTTCTCGCCAGCCACGTTACCGCGCCATTCATCAGCGTTGCAACGCTGAAGTACGACGTCGCAACGCTAGCGCTCCCTATTGACGCGGGCGTTCAAAGGGTCAGCGGCGTTGCAACGCTGCTCCTCAGCGTTGCAACGCCATCTCGATACCAGGCGCGCAAGACGACGAAGCGGGCGTTGCAACGCTGGGCTCAACGTTGCAACGCCGTGGGGCATTCCAGCAGCTGCAGATCGGTTCGGATGGTTCAATTGTTTTGGTCCGGTTCGAGCGGTTCAAGGCCGGTTCAGGGTGTTTTTGAACCGGTTTCATGAAATAAATTAATGTAATTTATTTTTTTTCCACTTTAGGGGCCAAATTATTCCTGTTTTACAACTATTTATCTTTATGAATGTCATTTAGATTATTCCCACCTTAGGATAAGCATATTCATGCATTTTATTTATATAAATGTTATATGAATATGGTTGAATGCATGACTAATTTATTTTTTCATGAGTAATTAATTATAAGTGTTATGATTAGATTATATGGAAAATAAATTGCATGGAGCATGAAATTACTTAGTTTAAAATAAATGTTATTTTGTTTAAGTAATTTTATAATTCAATTAGTTGAATTCCTTTTATAATTCCAATTTGAATATTGATTGTTGGATTTATAATATAGTTTCTTTATCATAGGTTATTTATTAAAATTTATAAAAGTTATAAATTAAAGGGGTTTTAGAAACCATAACCTATAATAAAGAAATGCATGCAAACATAGGAACTTGGGTTAAAATTTAATTAGTTTTAAATCGTTTAAAATTAATTTAGACCTAAGTTTCAATTTCTAATAGGATTAGAAATAAGTCTTACGTAGTATTTTTTAAATAGTTTAAAATATAGTAGGACTTTAGGACTTTAGTTATAAGGGAACTCTCTACCTGTGAAGTTACTCATCTAAGGTCAGAAGGTACTTAAGCTGACGGTTAACGGTTATAAGAGACCTACAGTTTGTACTGTCTGAGGAATTCCTCAGATCCCTGCTCGTAACGGTCCTCAATCTATTAAGGAGGCGTATGACCGCTGGATCAAGGCCAATGACAAGGTCAAGGTCTACATTTTGGCTAGTGTTTCTGAAGTTCTGGCCAAAAAGCACGAGGGCATGGTCTTAGCTCGTGAGATCATGAGTTCGTTGCAGGAAATGTTTGGACAACCGTCTGGACAGATTCAACACGAATCCCTCAAATACGTTTATAACTCCCGTATGAAGGGGGGTCATCGGTGAGAGAACACGTTCTTGATCTGATGGTCCACTTCAACGTGGCTGAGATGAACGGAGCGGTCATTGACGAGCAAAGTCAGGTATCGTTCATCCTGGAATCTCTTCTGAAGAGTTTCCTTCAATTCCGCAGCAATGCGGTGATGAACATGATAGAGTATAACCTGACTACTCTCCTTAATGAACTACAGACTTTCCAGTCTCTTATGAAGAATAAGGGACAGGCTGATGGAGAGGCAAATCTGTTTGCCCATTCCAGAAGGTTCCAGAAAAGTTCATCCTCTGGGACTAAGTCTTGTAGCTCATCTTCTGGGCTTAAGAAGACCCAAAAGAAGAAAATAGGAGGGAAAGGGAAGGCACCTGCTGCTGACAAAGGCAAGGGAAAAACTAAGATTGCAGATAAAGGAAAATGTTTCCACTGCAACGTGGATGGGCATTTGAAGCGAAACTGCCCAAAATACCTTGCTGAGCTCAAAGAGAAGAAAGGTAAATTAGATTTACTTATTCTTGAAACATGCTTAGTGGAAATAATGATTTTACCTGGATACTTGATTCAGGAGCAACTAATCACGTTTGTTCTTCGTTTCTTGAAAGTAGTTCCTTCAAGGAGCTCGAAGAGGGTTAGATGACGCTTCGGGGTCGGAGCGGAGGCGTCGTCTCTCTACGTGCGATGGGAGATGCCAAGTTATTTTTCGGAGATAGATTTCTTTTATTGAAAAATCTGTATATAGTTCCTAAGCTTAAAAGAAACTTAATTTCTATCTCTTGTTTAATAGAACTTGAATATTGTATTTCTTTTTCAATTAATGAAGCGTTCATTTAGAAAGAAGGTGTCAATATTTATTCTGCTAAATTGAAAAATTGCTTGTATGTACTGAAACCGAACAAAACGAAAGTAATTTAAATCATGAGATGTTTAAAAATGCTAACACTCAAAATAAAAGGCAAAGAATTTCTCCAAATAATAATACCTATCTATGGCATCTTAGGCTTGGTCATATTAATCTCAACCGGATTGAGAGGCTCTCTAAGAATGGACTTCTAAACAAGTTAGAAGATGATTCTTTACCGCTTTCTTCTGAGTCTTGCTTGGAAGGTAAATGATGACCAGCGACCTTTTCTTTGGAAAAGGTTATAGAGCCATAGAACCCTTAGAACTTGTACATTCGAATCTTTGTGGTCCTGAATGTTAAAGCTCGAGGAGAGTGCGAATATTTCATCTCTTTCATAGATGATTATTCAAGTATGGTTATCTATACCTAATGCATCACAAGTCTGAAGCTCTTGAAAAGTTCAAAGAGTATAAAGGTGAAGTAGAGAATGCATTAGGAAAACCATTAAAACACTTCGATCCGATCGAGGTGGAGTATATGGATTTGAGATTCGGGACTATATGATAGAACATGGAATTAAATCTCAACTCTCGAAGACCTAATACACCACAACAAAATGGTGTGTCGAGAAAGGAGAAATAGAACCTTGTTGGACATGGTTCGTTTCTATGATGAGCTATGCTCAATTGCTCTCTCGTTTTGGGGATACGCAGATGAGAGCTGCAGATTCAAATCTTGAACAGTGTTCCATCAAAAAGTGTCTCAATAACACCTTTTGAACTATGGAAGGGGCGTAAACCTAGTTTACAATACTTCAGGATTTGGGGTTATCCGGCACACGTGCTCGTGACAAACCCGAAGAAACTGGAACTTCGTTCAAGATTGTGCTAATTTGTTGGGTATCCCAAAGAAACGAGAGGTGGTCTTTTCTACGACCCACAAGAAAACAAGGTGATTGTGTCGACAAACGCCACGTTGTTGGAGGAAGATCACATGAAGAACCACGTACCGCGTAGTAAAATAGTACTAAATGAAGCTACACAAGAACCAACAAGATTTGTTGATAAAGCTGGACCTTCATCAAGAGTTGATGGAAGAGCCAACACCTCTAGTCAATCTCGTCCTTCTCAATCGTTGGGAATGCCTCGACGCAGTGGGAGGGTTGTTTCCCAACCTGACCGCTACTTGGGTTTAGCTGAAACTCAAGTTGTCATACCTGATGACGGCGTAGAAGATCCATTGTCTTATAAACAAGCAATGAATGACGTAGGCAAGGACCAATGGATCAAAGCCATGGACCTTGAAATGGAGTCAATGAACTTCAATTCAGTATGGGAACTTGTAGACCAACCTGAAGGGGTTAGACCCATAGGGTGTAAATGGATCTATAAGAGAAAGAGAGATGCAACCGGAAAAGTACAGACCTTTAAGGCTAGACTTGTAGCAAAGGGTTGTACCGAAAGGGAAGGAGTTGACTATGAAGAAACTTTTTCCCCTGTTGCTATGCTGAAGTCTATAAGGATACTCTTGTCCATAGCCGCGTTTTATGGTTATGAAATTTGCCAAATGGACGTCAAGACTGCCTTTTTGAATGGTAATCTTGACGAGAGCATCTACATGTCTCAGCCCGAAGGGTTCATAGCCCAAGGTCAGGAGCAAAAAGTTTGCAAGCTTAATCGATCCATTTATGGATTGAAACAAGCGTCAAGATCTTGGAATATAAGATTTGATACTGCGATCAAGTCTTACGACTTTGACCAAAACGTTGATGAGCTTTGTGTTTACAAGAGGATCATCAACGACAAAGTAGCTTTGTTAGTACTTTATGTGGATGATATCCTACTCATTGGAAATGATGTAGGATACCTTACTGACATTAAGAATTGGCTAGCGACCCAATTCCAAATGAAAGATTTGGGAGAGGCGCAATATGTTCTTGGGATTCTGATCTTCAAGAATCGCAAGAACAAAATGCTAGCATTGTCTCAAGCATCTTATATCGATAAAATGTTGTCCAGATATTCGATGCAGAATTCCAAGAGGGGCTTATTACCGTTCAGGCACGGAGTTCATCTCTCTAGGGAACAGTGTCCCAAGACACCTCAAGAAGTTGAGGATATGAGACATATTCCCTATGCCTCTACAGTAGGTAGCTTAATGTATGCTATGCTATGTACGCAGGCGAGGCGGACATTTGTTATGCGAAGGGAATAGTCGGTGGGTACCGTCCAATCCAGGTTAGATCAACGGACGGTAGTTAAAAATATCCTCAAGTATCTAAGGAGAACGAGGGACTATATGCTTGTGTATGGGTCTAAGGATCTGATCCTTACTGGATACACTGATTCTGATTTTTAGACCGATAAGGATTCTCGAAAATCCACATCGGGATCAGTTTTCACCCTTAACAGGGGAGCTATAGTGTGGCGAAGCATCAAACAAGGATGCATCGCTGACTCCACAATGGAGGTTTGAGTATGTCATTTGCTTGTGAAACAAATGCAAAGAGGTTGTTTGGCTAAGGAAATTCCTTACTGATTTGGACGTTGTTCCAAATATGGAATCTCCCATCACTTTATACTGTGACAACAGTGGTGCGGTAGCCAATTCGAAGGAACCTCGCAACCATAAGCGAGGAAAGCACATCGAGAGGAAGTATCACCTGATACGAGAGATAGTGCAACGAGGAGATGCGACAGTCACGAAGATCGCTTCGGAGCACAATATTGTTGATCCGTTTACAAAGACTCTCATGGCTAAAGTGTTCGAGGGTCATCTGGAAAATTTGGGTCTACGAGATATGTACATAGGCTAATCTAGGGCAAGTGGGAGATATGTAATGGCGTATATGGATGCCCTAGTTTATTGTATTTATATCTCTGTAACCACTGTTTTAGATTATGTTGTACCCCACTAGAGTTTTAGTGTAAGTGGGAGTTTGTTAGGATTTGTGCCCTAAAACTCGTAGTTTGTAATTATGTTCTAATTAGTGTAATAAAGTGTTATTATTTCAATAAAGTGTTATTGTTCCTTATCTACAAGTTTGCCTTTATTTGAAATCCTAAATCCAATAAACTAAACATTCAAGGATGTTAAATGAATCTTTAACTGAATGTAATGTACATAAAAAGGATCTCGGTTCGAGATACAACCTAAAGGGTCTATAGTTAGCGGATAAGGTTTGGGTACCTTACCCTGGATAAACTATGAATGTGGCCCACTTTGTATTTGATAAAAACACTGTGATCCTAACGTGTTCGTGTAGATTACATGTGAGTGGGGATATCCTATGTAATGAGATTACATAAGACCGGACCACGAAATAGTAACCTCTACCTGTAACTCCGTTGACTAGTTAGGTTTCTATTTCACTAGGATGACCTAGGCAACTTGATCTCAATCCTGAGCAGGTTACGAACTCCTGTTCGCGAGGGATTGTCATTTGACTAGTATGGGTGCGAGTGGCCAGATTCGCCGACTCAATATGCCTACCTTCTTGGGGACAAGACCGAGTGAGCGGCTGGGAACTTAACTTGGTAAGATGAAATTCACTCCTTCCCGCCTACTAGGGTAAGTAGAGGAATGTTCCCTTAAGTGGTGTCTCCGGGACTTGAACAAAGGGCCCGACCCTCTCATTGGCCCGAGAGGGACTCTGTTTGTTGGTAGGACCACAAACAAATTGTTCATTAGAGGAGCACTGGTACTTAAGGTACAAGATGTAACCCAAGGGTAAAACGGTAATTTGACCTAGCTCGTGTTACGAACATTCGTGAAAGATTGACTTGCTGTTATTGGTCAATATCCATGGACACAGAAATATATCTGCAGTGAGAAGAGTGCAACTGTGGGACTATAGTGGAGTGTTCCCGCAGTTAACGAATGTTGATTGGGAGGTTAATGAGATTAACCGAGCAATCTCGTATCGTTGGAGCTTCTGATCTGTAGGTCCATTAGGTCCACCTTTTAGCTCGTAAAGGGTTCTTAGATCATTAGAATTTGAAATGTTCAAATTCATTAGGGAATAAACTTAATGTATATTGATACGATATAATATATAGTTTTGGAACTATATATTATAAATTTAATGTGAATATGATTCATATGAAATTATATGAGAGAATTCAATATTTGAAAGAGTTCAAATATTATATTAAATGTGAATGTGATTCACATTTGCAAACTATAGGATAAAATTTAATGTGCACTTGTTGTACATTAAAACTATAGGTTAAAGGGGTAATGTGATTAAATGAGATTTAATCCAAATTAAATATATGATATTTAATTTGTATTATTTAAATATGATTTAAATGAATAATTAAATTTGATTTAATTATATTATTATTATTATTATTATTATTATTATTATTTTAATAATAATGGAGGGAACGTGTCATCCAGACACGTTCCCCACTACCCTTCCTCTTCTCCGTATCGACAGTTTAATAGGGAGAAGGGGGTTGCTCAATATTATTGATCTATCATTTTTGCAATTGAGGATTTTTGGCAATTTCCTTGAATTCTCTCTCTCACACTCTAATTCCTAAAGCCTCCAATTGTTGGATTCTTCCCACCAAGTGAAGATCTAAGAACTCAAAGATATAGTAGGTGATCTCTGGTGGTTGTGTTCTTGCTGGAAGAAAACAGAGAAGTCACTGGACAATTGATTTGCTGTACAACCTTTGGAGCAACAAGTTGCTGGAGAAAGTCTACAAAGGTATCGTTCTCTTTTATTAGTTTAATCGTTAAACTTGTAGCATGTTTGTATGCAATTAATCCATGTCTAATAGGATTATAATACATGCTTGTTCTGTTTTATTTATCAATGTACTGGTTTTTGTTTCAATTAAAACAATCAAGCAATTTACGATCCCAAACACGTTTCCGCTGCTCAAGGAGATCTGATCTCCATCAATTCTTATACCATAGACCATTTAGGTTATATTCTTTAACACAATCCAAATAGTGTCTACTACACTGATGTTTAAGATATATTAGAACCTTGGAACTTAGTTTATTGGATTTATAAAGCGAGAATATCATTTTATCAAAACAAATAACTCTTTATTTATTTGATCAAAATTACATAAGTTTTAGGGCACATATGCCAATAATCTCCCACTTGACCTAAAACTTGTGGAGTACATAATTTAAACATTACAATAATGTAAAATACAATAAACTAGGAAATTTAAATCATGTGTACAATATACTCCCACTTGCCCTAGTTGGGGAAGACTTGTAAACCCAGACCTTCTAGGTGACTCTCAAATACTTTAGCCGTGAGAGCTTTTGTAAAAGGATCAGCAATGTTGTGCTCTGAGGCTATATTCGTGACGATCACGTCAACTCGATGCACGATCTTCCAGATGAGATGATATTTCCGCTCAATATGCTTACCCCTCTTGTGACTTCAGGGTTCCATTGAATTTTCCACGACACCACTATTATCACAATACAACGGGATAGGCAAACTCATATTCGAAAAAACTTCCAAATCTAACATGAATTTCCTTAACCAAACGACTGTTGTGATTTATGCCCTAAACTTGTGTAATTTTGATAAATTAAATAAAGTGTTATTTGTTTTGATAAGATTACAGTCTTGCTGTCACACCCCCTCCCGAACTACCTGCTAACTTAGCCCGAAAAGTGGCGTGAAGCCAACAGACATTGTTTATCTCTTAACAATACCTGCTGACCCTGTTTTACCTGATAAACATACTATGTTCGCTTATGGAACACTTTAACATAACACAGTGGAAACTTAACAACTACTAAACATACATAAGGAGAAACTCTTCATAAGTCTCTCTTGAAAACCTAAACGACAAGTGCATCACAACTTAAAACATAACAACCATTGTTTATACAACCACTAATGTACAAACAGCTATAACTACATAGTCCTCTCAAAATAAACTTTAACACATAAGGACTTGCTATACAACACCAGCCACGTACAAAGTATCAAGACCTATGGAGCTTCCAAAGAAAGGAGCTATGGCGGGATATCAGTACCGGAGCTCGATCTCTACCTGAAAAGTTTGAAAACATTGAAAGAATGAGCTATGAAGCTCAGTGAGTGACTGAGTATAAAATCTATAACTCATAAATCATATCACCTGGCAACATATGAGCATAAGTATCTGTAGCAAAGTTTTAGAAGTAAATGTGTAATCATGGTAGCTTTTTAAGAAATCCAGCAAGCATGACATTAGATTTCATAAGGCATAACGATATTAATAATCCTTATAATAACATATAACAATCCACACAATGTAGGGCACGCCCAGAATAACCACATTTGTTCTACGATGTAGTGGGGCCCGCCCAGCACTCCCATCTTCTTTGTCGTAGTGGGGCTCGCCAAGCACTCACGACAACATTGTTGTCATGGAGTACACTCAACGTCGACAACAGAATATGACCTATGTGCACACGGTACTATAAAGCCTCGTGCTCAATATCTTAGTTATTTACTCATTCGAGTCTCAGAAAATAACATAAAAATATTTGAACATACCCGCTTATCTTTTCTTCCCTAAATCTCAAGCTCACTCAGTTCATCGTAAAAACTTGAAATCTTTAAATCATACTTACTAGAACACACTTACTAGAAATCATAACATTTCCATAAATTTCGGCAAACAATAAACATATGCTCATGTATAAATTTCATCAAGACATTTAGGCTCACAATGAGCACTTGAAATCATTTATAGGAAAACATGAATGCTCACAAGTATGTGTTAAAGAAAACAAGAAACATTGAAACCCTTTCATTCTAGGAAAACTTGTATTTCTCAAAGCGTAATTCAAGCATATAGATCGTTTCCGAAATTCGTTTTGTCGCTCACAGTGTTAAACTAGAACCTTGGCCTGTACACACGACCTATCTTCTCTTGGCTTGTCAAACAAAACAAATCTATGTATTAGAACCTCGAGCTCATGGTTTTTAACCTTAAAACTACAAGAAAACACTCCAACCAATTTTCCAGCATTTCACCAATTTTCTGCCCTGTTATCAGACAGCCATAACTTCTTCATTACTTATCCAAAAATAATGTAGTTTATACAAAACTCTTCCTTTTTGAACCCTCTAAAACTCTTATGAAGACAAGAAAATGAGATTCCAAACGGATTTGTTCCAATTTACCTCGAAAGCTACTTCCCTCAAAACAACTTCCTGCTGTTCCAGTTTCGTTTTTCCTGCTGCACAACAAAATTAACCTGAGATTTAAAACATCTTCTGGACATTTTCTACTCACGATTTATTCATAAAACTTGTAGAAAATTCAATAAGCTTTCGAACCATACTAATTAGAGCTTCTGATTCCAACTCTACATATCAATACAACAAAAACATCAGAGACTTCCTGGATTTGACAGCAAATTCTGTCTTCTGTCTTCCTCTTCACAAAATAGCAACTTAAGGTCAGAATTGGCTCAAGCATCCTTCACGAACTTTGTTCAAAAATGAATTAGCTTTCAAGAAAATCAAACCTCAACTCTTACCTCTTCCTGTGGAGCTCGAGATGAACAGAAAACCAGAACAGGGTTGAGTTGATCACCTTACTGCTAAACAATCAAGCTTTGAGTTCTCCTCCCTTCTTCTGCAGCTCTAACTCACGAAAAACTCCTTCTTCTTCTTCCTTTCTCCTTCTCTCATGAAACCCTCAGCTTCTCCATGTTGAAACGAGAAGAAAATCGAATGTAAGATGAGTTTTTAAAAAGAAAACTTAAGTGAGGGTCTCACCTTCCACTTTCCCCTTTTTCATTTTTCCTTTTCCTTTCTTTTCTTTTCTTTTCTTTTCTTTTAAAAACAAAACAAATCCAAACATCATTTTTCTTTATTTCTTTTGTTTTTTTTTATTCCAAAGAAAGATCTCGAGTTTACAACTTACCTCCCCCTTAAGAAATTTCTTCCTCGAAATTTAGCAGTCTTTAAGTGAATATCATCGGGTACTTCCTCCTCATTTGGTCCTCTAACTCCCAGGTTGGCTCCTCCACTCCGTGATGTCTCCATCGAACCTTCACGAGTGGGATCGTCTTGTTTCTCAAGACTTGTTCTTTCCTGTCGAGGATTTGAACTGCATCCTCTACGTAACTCATGTCTTCTTTCAGCTCAACTGGTTGTGCTTGCAACACATGAGTCGGATCTGGAATATACTTCCTCAACATGGACACATGGAAAACATCATGTACTCGAGATAGTTCTGCTGGTAACTCCAGTCAGTAGGTCTGCTTGCCCAACTTCGTCCGTTATTGGATAAGGACCAATATATCTAGGGCTTAGCTTACCTTTCTTGCCAAAACGAGAGGACACCTCTCCACGGAGATAACTTCAAGAAAACTTGATCTCCGACTTAGAATTCTAAGTCCTTTCGCTAAACTTATCTGCGTAACTCTTTTGACGGTCTTGAGCTACCTTGATTCTCCCGATTACCTTAATATTATCTGTCAGTAACTTGCACCAACTCGGGGACCGATAAGCTTAGCTCTCTCTACTTGTTCCAACATATGGGCGTTCTACATGGTCTTCCATACAGAGCCTCAAATGGGGCCATACCAATACTCGAATGATAGCTGTTATTGTAAGCGAATTCCATAAGTGATAGGTGTGTATCCCAACTGCCTTAAAATTGAAGGACACATGCTCTCAACATGTTCTCTAAGGTCTGGATTGTCCTCTCTGACTGCCCATCTGTCTGAGGATGGAACGCTGTACTAAAATTCAACTTTGTTCCCATAGCTTTCTGTAAGTTAGGCCAAAACTTAGAAGTAAATCTCGGATCTTTATCTGAAACTATGGACACTGGCACTCCGTATTGGCTCACAATTTTATCGACGTATAGCTTAGCAAGCTGATCAAGCGTAAATGTCGCTTTAATCGGTACAAACTGTGTTGTCTTAGTGAGTCTATCTACTATTACCCAAATACCATCATGTCCACTTGAAGTATGTGGTAATCCAAACATAAAATCCATAGTGTTATGCTCCCATTTTCACTCTGGCACTGGCAGTGGATTAAGGAGTCCTCCTGGCCTCTGTCTAATTGGTTTAACCTGCTGGCAGATCAAACATCTATCAACATAATCAGCTATCTCTCGCTTCATCCCAGGCCACCAATACGTCCCCTTTAAAGTTTTATACATCTTGGTGCTTCCTGGATGCATAGCGTAAGCTGAACTGTGAGCTTCCTCTAGAATAGCATCTTTCAGCTCACTAACACTCGGAACACATAGTCTTCCTTGCCTCTCTATGGCTCCATCTGACCTCATTTTAAATTATGCTTCTTGGCCTTGTTTGGACTTTCCAAACATTTTCTGCAGGTTACTATCCTCTGTCTGTCTTCTTACAATCTCTGCTATAAGTGAAGACCTGACTTGGAATTGAGCTAAGAGACTCCCTGAATTCTCAACACTCACAACTGCTTTAAAATCCTTTAGAGTACTTAAGAATGTTGCTCGAATACCACACAAGGCATCCCTAGGAAGTCTTGACTTCCTACTTAGCGCATCTGCTACAACATTCGCCTTACCTGGATGGTATTCTAGTACAATCATAATCTTTAATCAGTTCTAACCATCTTCTCTGTCTCATATTCAACTCCTTCTGATCAAAGATATACTTCAAACTCTTATGATCTGTAAAGATGTGACACTTTTCACCAAACAAGTAATGTCTCTAGATCTTCAATGCTAAAACAACTGCTGCTAGCTCAAGATCATGGGTAGGGTAATTACACTCGTGCTTTTTCAATTGCCTTGATGCAGAAGCTATTACTTTTCCCTCTTGCATGAGCACACATCCCAAACCTTGCCTCGAGGCATCACAGTAAATCACATACTCTTTTCCCGTTACAGGAAGTGTCAGAATAGGTGCTGTAACTAATCTCTTTTTCAACTCCTAAAAACTCTGTTCACACTTATCTGACCATTCAAACTTAGCATTCTTCCTTGTCAAAGCTGTTAAGGGTAATGCTAATCGTGAGAAATCCTCAACAAACCGTCTGTAGTATCCTGCCAAGCCTAGGAAACTACGTACCTCTGTCGCACTGACTGGTCTCTCCCAGTTGACTACACCTTTAACTTTATTTGGATCCACACTAACCCCATTTGCTGAGACAACATGCCCAAAAAGACTACCTGATCCAACCAAAACTCACATTTGGTGAATTTAGCGTATAACTGTTTTTTACGTAGTGTTTGCAAAATAATCCTCAAATGTTCCTCATGGGCTTTCCTGTCAACCGAGTAGACTAGTATATCATCAATGAATACTATCACAAACTGATCCAAATACTAATGGAAAATTCTGTTCATGAGGTCCATGAAAACTGCTGGTGCATTAGTTAAACCGAATGGCATTACTAAAAATTCATAATGCCCATACCTCATTCTGAATGCTGTCTTAGGAATATCTGATTCCCTTACCTTTAACTGATGGTATCCTGATCTCAAATCAATCTTAGAAAACACTGATGCTCCTCGTAACTGGTTAAACAAGTCATCTATTCGGGGTAAAAGATACTTGTTACGTATCGTGACTTTGTTTAACTGTCTATAATTAATGCATAATCTAAGGGTACCATCATTCTTCTTTACAAATAACACTGGAGCTCCCCAAGGCGATACACTAGGTCTGATGTATCCCTTATCAACTAGTTCTTGTAATCGCATCTTGACTCTCTCGAGCTCACTTGGAGCCATTCTATACTACGGCGCTTGCGAAATAGGTTTTTTCCCGGTAGCAATTCAATAGTGAACTCTACTTCCTATCGGTGGCAACCACAGATGGATCTCATTTGGAAAAACATTAAGAAACTCGTTCAAAACAAGAACATTTTCTGATTTTAGCTTTTCCTCCTGCACCTCTACTACATGTGCAAGAAACGCCGTGCAACCTTTCCTCAATAACTTCTCCGCTTTTAATGCTGAAATCAAACTCGTAGGAATAATCTTCCTTTCACCCCAAAAACCCACTTCACCAATCCTGGTTTTACAACACAACTTCCTTTCTATGGCAATCCATGGAAGCATAATGAGTGAATAAGAAATCCATGCCTAAGATTGCATCTAACACCTGCAATTCTAGTGGAAGAAGATCCACTAACATATTGAGACCTTCTACTAAGACCTCACAATCTCACAACACTGCCTCGACTAATAAAGCATTACCAACTGGCGTGTATATAACTAACCCCTCAAATAAAGGCTCTAGCTTTCTATTCAGCTTAGTCAGGAATATACTAGAAACAAAGGAATGCGTAGCACCTGGATCTATTAAAACACGTGCAGGTACATTACAAATAGAAATCGTACCAGTAATCACATCTGGTGCGGGATGTTAGAGTTAGGTTAGAGTTCTAATGTTCGATTTGAATAAATTTTGAGTGATGCCTTGAATTTACCTACACATGCATTCAAATGATTCTTCCAAAATCACTAAGTTTTAAAACCTACAATTTCCCAATTGTGATCTAAATTATGCCCATGATTTTAGGTTCTAGGTGGGTTAATTATCCCTAATCAACTCAATAATCCTAGAATGAAATTTTAGTTTTCTAATTCATTAGCTTTCCCAAGTTTATGAATTATATAGAAGTTAAAAAGACCAATTTTAATTCTCATGCACCGTTAAATTTAATAAAATTTCATAAATTCAATCAATGACATCAACCATAAATTTAATCCAAAATTACATTAAAACAACCTAACCCTTGCCTAAAGAAATTCAGTTCATGATGGAAATTAACTCATAAACTTCTAATTGATGCATGTTTTTATCCATCAAAGAATTCAAGAAAACAACCCAATGATGTTCACAAATTTATCATAAATCAGTCACAATTCTAGCCTAAAAACAGTCACGAATTCGGTCTAAAATAGTGAACAAAAATAGTCTTAAATATGTGTCCAATAGCGGAAAAACAACATTAACAATTAGAGATTAGGAGAGGTAATGACACGAAGCAAAAGATACCACCAAAGACAGCAGACCATAGTAGCAGATTTTAGTTTTGCAGGTTCTGTGCGACAGCGATATCTCATCCACCGAAGCTCAGAACGACGATCCAACCGTTCAAAGTAAAGCCCTATGAGTCTTGAATAATCTGGCAAAGTTTCAGCACGATCCAACGGTTGAAACTCCAGCAAACAACAACTTTGTGAGCATCGTCTGTGAAAAACCGAACTGCTGTTGTCGCCCAATGTGACTGCGATATCTGACACAGGAAAGCTCGAAACCACGATCCAACCGTTCAAATGGGAGCTCTATGAGTCCTCAACAGGCTGCCAAAGTTTTAGTAAATTCCAACGGTTGGATCGCCGGTAATCACAAATTTCGTGAATGACATCTCTGAAAATCGAACTGCACTCTCAATTTTGTTACAACAATGGCCTCTCGGTTTTGCTACAGCAATAACACCCTGAATCTTCAATTTTTCTCACCGTTACGATTGCTACAGCAATGGAACCTTCACGATTTTCCTCTCCAATGCACACCTTTGCTGTAGCAATCGCCCGTTCTCTCTCGGTCTCTTCCTTTTTTTGCGACTACTCCTCTCTCCCTTGGCACTTGTGAACCCTAGCCTCCTTATATAAGATGGTGTTGCCCTAACTCCACAAATTACAAAAATACCCTTAAGAGTAAAAAGACCATATAACCCTTTGGGTAAAATGTCTAAAATGCCCTTAGGGACTCTTGTAATTTTTAAACATCTCCTACACACAGAAAAATCCCAAATAAATTTATGAAGTCAATTATAAATCAAACTAAATACACGAGGATTTTTGGAGTTAAGAAAAATCTCAAATTTCGGTCTTTAATTAACCGTTAGCTTATTTTCCTAAATTCTTGAATTAAAACACAAAAACATCAAAATTAATTCTTTTGCACCTAATGCTTAAATTCAAGATATTAAAGCTAACACACATAATTTAGGGATAAAATAACATGAGGATAACTAAATTAAATGCAATTCAAGTGGATTAAACACTAAAATTCTAGTAAAATAACTCACTTATGGTGAGTTATCAGTTGTCCAAACTGGTAACACACACCAACACCAACAAGACAGTGACCTCGATGACTCTTGCCACAATTTGCACAAGGTGTTCTTCTTGCTACACTAGCAACAGACTCCTGCATTGTCTGTGGTCTTCTTTGTGGATCTGCGGATCGACTAGGTGCTCTCGACTGCCTCTCGATAGGCACCACTAATATTTATCTGCCTCGATACCTGGCTGCCAGCTCGATTCTTAAAGTCCTGACGACTTGAAACATTCACTCCAGGTGTGAATCTTCGCTGTTCGCGACCACGAAAACTGTTCGTTGTTGAAGGCCCTCGAGTTGGCTCCACTCATCGATCGCCTCTCTATATACTCGCTTCAACACGTAGGGCAGTCTCTACCAACTGAGAAAAATCAGTCCACTTAGCAATGGCTGTAACTGGGGTACGTATCTCAAGTCGTAACCCTCATTCAAATCTTCGACACCTGTCACTCTCAGATGCCACAATCACATCAGCATACCGCGACAGCTCGGTATACCTTCTCTCATACTCAGCCACTGAAAGTGTCCCTTGCTTTAGTTCTAAAAATTCATCCCTCTTTGCCTCACGATACGTGCTAGGGTAATATTTATCTTCAAAGATGCTTCTGAAAGTTTGCCAGTCTAGAGTACGTGCATCACTGCGCCTGGCTAGTATTGACTTTCACCAACCCTCTGCTTCCTTTTCTAGCAGAAATGTGGCTAGCTTGACTTTACGCTCCTCAGGGCAGCTCATCACGTCAAAACATTTCTCAAGCTTGTTCAACCAAACCTCAGCATCAGCAGGATCTATGGAACCCTCAAACACTGTGGCTCCTCGTTTCTTTAGACGTTCTATTCCATACGTCTTCTCTGGATCACTAGGCCCTGCTCTCTCTGGTCTGCCTACCTCCTTTGAGGAACCAGCACGCTGCTCATCTCTGGCCTCAGTCTGGACTCTCGGGGCACTAGATCCCCTCTCAGATAGGCCTTGGGTAGGATCCTGCGTCCCGCCTCGATCCCCGCTGCGTCGCTGCCTGCTAGTACGTGGTGGCATGACTCCTATAACATTTCAACATATTAGACATACTATGGTTACTTAACATATGTACACAGTACTAAACTTCTATTCACATTTTAACCTTAACTGGACTTGCTCTTATCCTTACTTGAACCATACTCTACTAGTTCAATCTGAACTAACTCAATAACTTGCTATGACTTTTACTTTATTCTCAGAGCTAACTTGCCCTGTCTCATTCCCATGGAGCTAACTGCTCTGATACCAAGTTGTCACACCCCCTCCCGAACTACCTGCTAACTTAGCCCGAAAAGTGGCGTGAAGCCAACAGACATTGTTTACCTCTTAACAATACCTGCTGACCCTGTTTTACCTGATAAACATACTATGTTCGCTTATGGAACACTTTAACATAACACAGCGGAAACTTAACAACTACTAAACATACATAAGGAGAAACTCTTCATAAGTCTCTCTTGAAAACCTAAACGACAAGTGCATCACAACTTAAAACATAACAACCACTGTTTATACAACCACTAATGTACAAACAGCTATAACTACATAGTCCTCTCAAAATAAACTTTAGCACATCAGGTACCAGGAGCTCGATCTCTACCTGAAAAGTTTGAAAACATTGAAAGAATGAGCTATGAAGCTCAGTGAGTGACTGAGTATAAAATCTATAACTCATAAATCATATCACCTGGCAACATATGAGCATAAGCATCTATAGCAAAGTTTTAAAAGTAAACATGTAATCATGGTAGCTTTTTCAGAAATCCAACAAGCATGACATTAGATTTCATAAGGCATAACAATATTAATAATCCTTATAATAACATATAACAATCCACACAATGTAGGACACGCCCAGAATAACCACATTTGCTCTACAATGTAGTGGGACCCGCCCAGTACTCCCATCGTCTTTGTCGTAGTAGGGCTCGCCCAGCACTCACGACAGCATTGTTGGCACGGAGTACACTCAACGTCGACAACAAAATATGACCTATGTGCACACGGTACTATAAAGCCTCGGGCTCAATATCTTAGTTATTTACTCATTCGAGTCTCAGAAAATAACATAAAAATATTTGAACATACCCGCTTATCTTTTTTTCCCTAAATCTCAAGCTCACTCAGTTCATCGTAAATACTTGAAATCTTTAAATCATACTTACTAGAACACACTTACTAGAAATCATAACATTTCCATAAATTTCGGCAAACAATAAACATATGCTCATGTATAAATTTCATCAAAACATTTAGGCTCACAATGAGCACTTGAAATCATTTCTAGGAAAACATGAATGCTCATAAGTATGTGTTAAAGAAAACAAGAAACATTGAAACCCTTTCATTCTAACAAAACTTGTATTTCTCAAAGCGTAATTCAAGCATATAGATCGTTTCCAAAGTTCGTTTTGTCACTCACAGTGTTAAACTAGAACCTTGGCCTGTACACTCGACCTATCTCCTCTTGGCCTGTCAAACAAACCAAATCTATGTATTAGAACCTCGAGCTCATGGTTTTTAACCTTAAAACTACAAGAAAACACTCCAACCAATTTTCCAAAGATTTCACGCAGATTTTACTTTGTTATCGACAACCATAACTCTTCATTACTTATCCAAAGATAATGTAATTTATACCAAACTCTTCCTTTTTGAACCCTTTAAAACGTTTATGAAGACAAGAAAATGAGATTCCAAACGGATTTGTTCGAATTTATCTCGAAAGCTACTTCCCTCAAAACAACTTCCTGTTGTTCTAGTTTCGTTTTTCCTGCTGCACAACAAAATTAACCTGAGATTTAAAACATTTTCTAGACATTTTCTACTCATGATTTCTTCATGAAACCTATAGGAAATTCAATAAGCTTTCGAACCATACTAATTAGAGCTTCTGATTCCAACTCTACAGATCAGTACAACGAAAACATCAGAGACTTCCCAGATTTGACAGCAAATTCTGTCTTCTGTCTTCCCCTTCACAAAACAGCAACTTAAGTTTAGAACTGGCTCAAGCATCCTTCACGAACTTTGTTCAAAAATGAACTAGCTTTCAAGAAAACCAAACCTCAACTCTTACCTCTTCCTGTGGAGCTCGAGATGAACAGAATACAAGAACAGGGTTGAGTTGATCACCTTGCTGCTAAACAATCAAGCTTTGAGTTCTCCTCTCTTCTTCTGCAGCTCTAACTCACGAAAAACTCCTTCTTCTTTTTCCTTTCCCCTTCTCTCACGAAACCCTCAGCTTCTCCTTGTTGAAATGAGAAGAAAATCGATGGTAAGATGACTTTTAAAAAAGAAAACTTAAGTGAGGGTCCCACCTTCCACTTTCTCTTTTTCATTTTTCCTTTTCCTTTCTTTTCTTTTCTTTTCTTTTCTTTTAAAAACAAAACAAATCCAAACATCATTTTTCTTTATTTCTTTTGTTTTTTTTTTCTATTCCAAAGAAAGATCTCGGGTTTACACTTGCTTTAATAAATCAATTAAACTAAGCTCCATGGTTATAACATTTATTTTGAAATCAGTGTAGTGGACACTATTTGGGTTGAGTTCAAGAATATAACCTAAATGGTCTATGGTATAAGAATAAGGTTGGAAACCTCATTCTGGTAACACCATGGATGCGGTCCACTTTGTAATTAGTACAAATGAGGTAATCCAACTCATTCATGTAGTTGACATGCGAGTGGGGGCATCCTGTATGAAGAGTTCATACAAGATCGGATCGCAAATTATTAGTCTAACCAATGTAACACCGCTAATGTGAGGATAAGACTAGTAATTTATAGATGGTCATTAGTGACTCGACTGAATCCCGAGCAAGTTAAGAACTCCCGCTTATAGGGTTTTGTCCTTAGACTAGTATGGGTGAGAGTGGCACATGGTCGAGACTCAATAAGCCTACCTTCTCTCCGGGACGTAACCTCGTAGGTAGCTTGTAACTTAAGCTGTGCAAGATGGAATTCACTCATTCCTACACTAAGAAAATAGATAGGTTGTTCCCTTAGAACCGACTCAGTCTTGAACAACGGGGCCCCGCCTCTATGAGGGTATGAGTCTAAGGTAGGACCTTAGACTTGTTGTTCATTAGAGCATCAGTGGTGCTTAAGGAACAAAGATGTAATCACAGGGGTAAAACGGTAATTTGACTCAGTTGTGATTACGAACAACCTGTGAAGGGTCGACTCATGGGTACTTGAGTATATCGGTGGACACAATAATATCTACAAATGAGGAGAGTGCACTACAAGTCTATCTTTGGAGTGACTTGTAGTTAATGAATATTGATTAACTGGATCAAAGAGTTTGATCAGTTAATCTCACATCATTGGAGTTCATGAATTGTAGGTCCATTAGATCCCTCCGTTGGCTCAACATGGTAATATTGAGGGTATAAAGTTAGGAGTGAAATGTAAGTGTTCAATTTCATACATGAGGAGTTATATCAATTATATATGATATAATTGATATAATATATAGTTTTAATGTGAATTAGATTCATATATAAACTATATACTAAAGAGAGATTAAAGGAGGGGTAGGATGGTCATTTCTATCATATTTCTCTGTATATATGGTTGCATGAGATGCAACTAGGTTAAGGTTGTTCTAAGGAATTACAAGCTCTCTCTTGTTATGTTGTTGGAAGAGTTCCAAAGCACACATCTCTCTCAAAATACCTCACCTCTCCTAAAGGGAACCCACCTTCCTCCCTCATCTAGAGAACAACAGAGAAGATTTGGTGGTCGTGTCTTCGTACGTTGGAGTTCCTGTTGCTGAGATCGTGATCGTGGGAGAATGGAGCACTTGAAGAAAGTTTCTTCAAAGGTAATTATCTTGCTGTCCATTCTGTTTTACATGCTTAATCCAGTGTTTTATGTTCTTGAATTTATCGTTGTAACTAAATGAAGAGCGCGCGATTCACAATCGCATCCGCTGCGGGACTACAATTCCCTTCAATTGGTATCCGAGCCCAATTGCGTTCTTGATTTATGTTCTGGATTTTTCAAGAACAATGTTGGATTTACTGTTTTTGCATGAGATGTATGAACGGTTTTGCAAAATTAGATGTTTTCAATTTTGGCTCTTAGATTTACAATTTTCATTGAATCGTTCAATGTAAGATCCCGGTGTTTTGGGCAATTTTAATTGTAAATTGAGTCTGTAAGTCCGTATCGATCGAGGAAAAGTGGTTGCTGAGAAGATCGGAGCGAAAATGAGCAAGGAATGTAGATTCCAAGTTGTTGTCTGTGTGCAGCGTTGCAACGCTGTTCATTGGCGTTGCAACGCTACGCTTGCGGGAGAAGGCGCGCACAGGAGGCAGCGTTGTAACACAGCCTCTAGCGTTGCAACGCTTGGCAGAAGACGACAAGAAGCAGCGTTGCAACGCTAGAGCCGTTTCACGCAGCGAAAGAATGCGTAAACGTTTTTTAATTATATATTAAATATTAAAACGTTTTATATTTAATTTATATTTAATTAATTAATTTTAATTAATATAATTAGATTATATTAATTAAAATTAAAATTAGGGTTTCAAAATTGGTCTATTTTTGCTATTTTAATAATGCAATTGTTGTGTAATTATTGCCATGCATAGTGTATGCTTGTATTTTAGAAATCCCACCTTAGGTTAAGTATTTTCATGCATCATTTATAATATAAGGAGTTATATTATATAGTTTGCATGATTAATTAATATAAAGTTGTTATATTAATTTATGGACAACATTGACATGCATTATATTTCATGAGATGAATATGCTATGAATGTCTTATTATTCATGTAATGAATGATCAAGCACTATAACATAGTATGCATGTCACCTAAGGTTAATTATTAGTTTTAAAGTGTTTAGAACTTGGAAATAATAAACCTTAGGTTATCTAGTTCTAATTAGATTAGAATTAGGAACCAAGTAATTTATAAGCTATGATTAAAAGAGAAACTCTGTCTAAGGAAAGTTCTGTCTAGGCTGTGGTATTTAACCTGACTGAAACGGAACACGCCTACCTGAAAACTGACCTGGGAGTGAAATTTAATCAGAGAGCTTTATAAATTACAGTAGCGTCAGCGGGTTTATTATGGGGTTAATAAACTAGAAATCCGAGGTTTAATATAAGGAGTTATATTAACAAACTTAGGATAAAATCAATATAAGAGTTATATTGATTATCGATATAAGAGTTATATTGATAGAGTTAGGTAAAACCATTAGCCGGATTTTAGCTTAAGTAAGATTCCTATACACTTTAAAGTATTCAGTGGGAGGAAAAAGTGTATGAGATACATATTTTTCCACCTATGCTATCTCCAGAAAGTTCACACCGTGAGACTCATACTTGGCCTCGTGGCGCAAACGGGAGCGTCCCTCTTCGGATGGTGTTTGTATGAGTCAATATCAAGGTGAATGGAGAGGGTACTTATAGTGAGTGGGAGGCGAGTTTAGTGAAAACAAAACCTACGGTCTCTTTTGTCGGTTTACACCGTTAGACCACTATGGTCAGCCTGCTAGTTTGGCCTGGACCAGACAATCCCTTCGGAGGGCTTGATCATAGGGGATCGAACATAGTAGACACCCGAAAGGGATAAAAATTTCCTTAGACTATTTTCCAATCTAGTCCTCCCTTCGGCGGATTTTATTGGATCGAGACTCTGGGATCTAAAGACAGAGGGTTACACTCACGGAGTACATAAGTTGAGGATATGAGACGGATTCCTTATGCATCGGCTATTGGGAGTCTGATGTATGCCATGTTGTGTACTAGGCCCGACATCTGTTTTGCTGTTGGGATGGTCAGTATATATCAATCCAATCCAGGACTTGAACACTAGACAGCGGTTAAAACAATCCTTAAGTATCTTCGGAGAACAAGGAACTACATGCTTGTGTATGGGGCTAAGGATTTGTTCTTACAGGATACACGGATTCTGACTTTCAGACTGATAAAGATTCTCGGAAATCTACATCAGGGTCAGTATTCACTATTAACGGAGGAGCTGTAGTATGGCGAAGCGTCAAGCAAGGATGCATCGCCGATTCCACCATGGAGGTCGAATATGTAGCAGCTTGTGAAGCAGCTAAGGAGGCCGTTTGGTTAAGGAAATTCATGTTAAATTTGGAAGTTGTTCCAAATATGACTTTGTCCATCACGTTTGATTGCGATACTTGATGGTGCGATGGCAAATTCGAGGAACCCCAAAGTCACAAGAGGGGAAAACACATAGAGCGGAAGTATCATCTCATCCGGGAGATCGTGCATAGAGGAGACGTGATTGTCACGAAGATAGCACAACATTGCTGATCCTTTTACAAAGGCTCTCACGGCTAAAGTATTTGAGAGTCACCTAGAAGGTCTAGGTTTACAAGTCTTCCCCAACTAGGGCAAGTGGGAGTATTTTGCACAAAGGAGTTTAAATGCCTTAGTTTATTGTATTTACATTACTGTAATGTTTAGTACTCCACAAGTTTTAGGTCAAGTGGGAGATTGTTGGGATTTATGCCCTAAACTTGTGTAATTTTGATCAATTAAATAGAGTGTTATTTGTTTTGATAAGATTACAGTCTTGCTTTAATAAATCCAATAAACTAAGCTCCAAGGTTATAACATTTATCTTGAAATCAGTATAGTGGACACTATTTGGGTTGAGTTCAAGAATATAACCTAAATGGTCTATGGTATAAGAATAAGGTTGGAAACCTCATTCTGGTAACACCATGGATGCGACCCACTTTGTAATTAGTACAAATGAGGTAATCCAACTCATTCATGTAGTTGACATGCGAGTGGGGCATCCTGTATGAAGAGTTCATACAAGATCGGATCGCAAATTATTAGTCTAACAAGTGTAACACCGCTAACGAGGATAAGACTAGTAATTTATAGATGGTCATTAGTGACTCGACCGAATCTCGAGCAAGTTAAGAACTCCCGCTTATAGGGTTTTGTTCTCGGACTAGTATGGGTGAGAGTGGCCTGTAGCCGACTCAATAAGCCTACCTTCTCAAGGTAAGAACCTCGTAGGTAGTTGGGAACTTAACTGTGCAAGATGGAATTCACTCATTCCTACACTAAGGAATTAGATAAGTTGTTCTCTTAAGAACTGACTCCAGGTCTTGAACAACGGGGCCCCGCCCTCCATGAGGGTATGAGTCTAAGGTAGGACCTTAGACTTATTGTTCATTAGAGGATCAGTGGTGCTTAAGGAGCAAAGAGGTAATCACAGGGGTAAAATGGTAATTTGACCCAGTTGTGATTACGAACAACCTGTGAAGGGTCGACTCATGAGTAATGAATATATCAGTGGACACAATAATATCTACAGTTAGGAGAGTGCAGCTACAAGTCTATAGTGGAGTGACTTGTAGTTAATGAATATTGATTAACTGGATCAAAGAGTTTTATCAGTTAATCTCACATCATAGGAGCTCATGAACTATAGGTCCATTAGATCCCTTCGTTGGCTCAACATGGCAATATTGAGGGTATAAAGTTAGGAGTGAAATTGAAGTGTTCAATTTCATACATGAGGAGTTATATCAATTATATATGATATAATTGATATAATATATAGTCTTAATGTGAATTAGATTCATATATAAACTATATACAAAAGAGAGATTAAAGGAGGGGTAGGATGGTCATTTCCATCATATTTCTCTATATATATGGTTGCATGAGATGCAACTAGGTTAAGGTTGTTCTAAGGAATTACAAGCTCTCTCTTGTTGTGTTGTTGGAAGAGTTCCAAAGCACACATCTCTCTCAAAATACCTCACCTCTCTTAAAGGGAACCCACCTTCCTCCCTCACCTAGAGAACAACGGAGAAGATCCGATGGTCGTGTCTTCGTACGTTGGAGTTCCTGTTGCTGAGATCGTGATCGTGGGAGAATGGAGCACTTGAAGAAAGGTTCTTCAAAGGTAATTATCTTGCTGTCCATTCTTTTTTACATGCTTAATCTAGTGTTTTATGTTCTTGTATTTATCGTTGTAACTAAATCAAGAGCGTGCGATTCGCAATCGCTTCCGCTGCGGGACTACGATTTCCTTCAATTGTTATCAGAGCCCAATTGCATTCTTGATTTATGTTCTAGATTTTTCAAGAACAAGGTGGGATTTACTGTTTTTGCATGAGATGTATGAACGGTTTTGCAAAATTAGATGTTTTCAATTTTGGCACTTAGATTTACAATTTCCGTTGAATCGTTCAATGTAAGGACCCGGTGTTTTGGAAAATTTTAATTGTAAATCGAGTCTGTAAGTCCGTGTCGATCGAGGCAAAGCGGTTGCTGAGAAGATCGGAGCGAAAACGAGAAAGGAATGGAGATTTCAAGTTGTTGTCTATATGCGCGTTGCAGCAACGCTGCTCATTGGCGTTACAACAGCTAGCGCTTTGCGGGAGAAGGCGCCACGGGAGGCGCCGTTACAACGCAGGCCTCTAGCGTTACAACGCTTGGCGAGAAGACGACAGAGAGCGGCGTTACAGCAACGCCGCTATCGCGTTAACGCGCGCAGCCGTTTCACGCAAAGCGCAATGAGCGTAAACGTTTTTAATTATATATTAAATATTAAAATATTTTATATTTAATTTATATTTAATTAATTAATTTTAAATAATATAATTAGATTATATTAATTAAAATAAAATTAGGGTGCCAAAATTGGTCTATTTTTGCTATTTTAATTATGCAATTGTTGTGTAATTATTGTCATGCATAGTGTATGCTTGTATTTTAGAAATCACACCTTAGGTTAAGTATTTTCATGCATCATTTATAATATAAGGAGTTATATTATATAGTTTGCATGATTAATTAATATAAAGTTGCTATATTAATTTATAGACAATATTGACATGCATTATATTTCATGAGATGAATATGCTATGAATGTCTTATTATTCATGTGATGAATGATCAAGCACTATATCATAGTATGCATGTCACCTAAGGTTAATTATTAGTTTTAAAGTGTTTAGAACTTGAAAATACTAGACCTTAGGTTATCTAGTTCTAATTAGATTAGAATTAGGAACCAAGTAATTTATAAGCTATGATTAAAAGAGGAACTCTGTCTAAGGAAAGTTCTGTCTAGGCTGGGATATTTAAGTTGACGGAAACGGAACACCCCTACTTGGGAACTGACCTGGGAGTGAAATTTAATCAGAGAGCTTTACAAATTACAGTAGCGTCAGCGGGTTTATTAAGGGGTTAATAAACTAGAAATCCTAGGTTTAATATAAGGAGTTATATTAACAAACTTAGGATAAAATCAATATGAGAGTTATATTGATTATCGATATAAGAATTATATTGATAGAGTTAGGTAAACCCATTAGTCGGGTTTTAGCCTAAGTAAGATTCCTATACACTTTAAAGTATTCAGTGGGAGGAAAAAGTGTATGAGATACATATTTTTTCACCTACGCTATCTCCGGGAAGTTCACACCGTGAGACTCATACTTGGCCTCGTGGCGCAAACGGGAGTGTCCCCCTTCGGATGGTGTTTGTATGAGTCAATATCAAGGTGAATGGAGAGGATACTTATAGTGAGTGTCCCCCTTCGGATGGTCTTTTGTTGGTTTACACCGTTAGACCACTATGGTCAGCCTGCTAATTTGGCCTGGACCTGACAATCCCTTCGGAGGGCTTGATCATAGGTGATCGAACACAGTAGACACCCGAAAGGGATAAAAATTTCCTTAGACTATTTTCAATCTAGTCCTCCATCAAGAATAAATACTGACCTTGATGTAGATTTGCAAGAATCTTTATCACTTTGAGAGTCAGAATCTGTGTATCTTGTAAGGATCAAATCCTTAGCCCCATACACAAGTATGTAGTTCCTTGTTCTCCGAAGATACTTAAGGATAGTCTTAACCGCTGTCTAGTGTGCATGTCCTGGATTGGATTGATACCTACTGACCATTCCAAGTGCAAAACAGATGTCTGACCTAGTACACAACATGGCGTACATCAGACTCCCAAAAACTGATGCATAAGAAATCCGTCTCATGTCCTCAACTCCTTGAGGTGTCTTAAGACACTATTCTTTAGACAAATGAACTTCATATCTAAAGGCAAGAAACCCTTTTTGGAGTCTTGCATCTTAAACCTCAATAACACTTTGTCGATGTAAGATGTTTGAGACAAGGCTAGTGTTTTATTTTTGCGATTTCGGACAATCTAGATCCCAAGAACAAATTGCGCTTCACCCAAATCTTTCATTTGGGATTGCGTAGCTAGCCAATTCTTAATGTCAGTAAGATAACCTACATCATTCTCAATGAGTAGGATATCATCCACATATAGAACTAGGAATGCGACAGAACTATTGATGATTTTCTTGTAGACACAAGGTTTATCATCATTCTGATCAAAGCCAAAAGATTTGATTGCCTCATCAAATCTTATGTTCCAGGACCTAGAGGCTTGTTTCAGTCCATAGATTGACATTTTAAGCATGCAAACCTTTTGCTCTTTTCCTGGTTCAATGAACCCTTTGGGTTGGTCCATGTAGATGTTCTCGTCAAGATTACCATAGCAACAGGCGAAAAGATTTTCTCATAGTCAACCCCTTCAACCTGGGTATAACCCTTTGCTACTCGTCTAGCTTTAAAGGTTTGCACCTTTCCATCTACACCACACTTTCTCTTGTAGATCCACTTTACAACCTAAAGGTTGTACCCCATCAGGTTTATCTACAAGATCCCAAACAGAATTGAAGTGCATATATTCCATTTCTTGGTCCATGGCTATGACCCATTTGTCTTTGTCAACCATTGCTTGATTATAAGTCAATGGATCCTCACAATCGTCATCTGGTATAACAACTTGGGTTTCTGATAAATCCATATGACGGTCAGGTTGTGTTATAATCCTCCCACTACGTTGAGACATACTCAACTCTTGAGATGGACTCTCATGACTAGACAAGCTAGTATCAACAACTTTTGTTGACATACTAGCTTTATTAGAAACCTTTGCTTTTGTTCCGTCTAACTCACTTAACAAAACTTTACTTATTGGTTTATGGTCCCTAATGTGGTCCTTCTCTAAGAAAGTAGAATTTGTCGACACAAGTACTATATAATATAACACTTTATATTATAAATAATGCATGGAAATGCTTAACCTAAGGTGAGATATCTAAAATAATAACATACATTATGCATGACAATAATTATACAACAATTTCATAATTTAAATAGCAAAATTAGACCATTTATGTCACCCCTAAAATTAATTTAATTAATATAATCTAATTATATTAATTAAAATAAATAATATTAAATAAAATTTAATATAAAACATTTTTATATTAAATAAAAATATAATAAAACCACATTTCCGTTTCTGCCCGTTGCTGTGTTACTCCAGCAGAGTTGCAATGCTGACTTCTTCATGTCGCGCGCCTCAACAGCTTCAGCGTTGCGACGCCTGAGCTGGCGTTGCAATGCCATCGTCTCCACGTCCTGGCGTTGCGACGCTAATTGGAGTATTGCAACGTTGCACCTCCTGCAGTTGAAGACCACCTCAACGACGTTAAAACAATCACCTTTTGCTATTTTTGCTCGTTTCGATCCGTTCTTTTCAGCAACCACTTTGCCTCGATCGACACGGACTTACAGACTCGATTTACAATTAAAATTACCCAATACACCGAGCCCTTACATTGAACGATACAATGAGATTGTACAAGACCGAACTGTATATTATTAGACCTACTGATGTAACACCATTGACAGTTTAGGACTAATAACTTCGTAGATGACCAATACTGACTTGACCTTAATCCTGAGCGTGTTACGGACTCCTGTCTGCAGGGGTCTGTCCTTTGACTAGTACGGGTGAGGGTGGTCATAGTTACTCGCCCAATATGCCTATCTTCTCAGGGACAGGACCACGTGGGGAGCTGAAAACTTTACTACGCGAGATGGAATTCACTCGCTCCCGAGTTTAGGGAAACTAGAGGGGTTCTTCCCTTAAGTGTTATCTCCAGGGCTTGGACAACGGGCGCCTACCCTCTCACTGGCCCGAGAGTTGTGTTGTTTATGGTTAGACCATACAACGTTGTTGTTTATTAGAGGAGCAATGGGGACTTAAGGAGCATGAGGTAGACACAGAGGTAAAACGGTAATTTGACCTAACAGTGTCTATGAACAACCTGAGAAGGGTCGACTCACGGGCCTTGGTTATATCAATGGACACAACTTGTCCTATAGTGATGGGAGTGCTGCTACGGGCTTTAGTGGCGTATTATCGTAGCTAATGAATGTTGATTAACCGGGTCAAAGAGTTTGACAAGTTAGTCTCGGATCATTGGAGCTCGTCATCTGGAGGTTTATTAGGTCTCTCGGTTGGCTCAAACTGGATACATAGAGGGTTTATAGTTTGGTGTGGATTTGAAGTGTTCAAATTCATTAAAAGGGTATTTATGTCATTTATATGAGATAAGATTGACATATTATATAGTCTAATGTGAATGAGGTTCATAATAAACTATAGGTTAGCCTAATTGCTTAATTAGGGATAATTTAGAGAAATTAGATTGAGAGAAATGAAATTGAATGTGATTCAATTTAAAATCCACAATTATACAAATGTGATTTGTATTATAAGGTATGAGATATCTTATTATATGTAGTTATGCAAATATGATTTGCATAACCTAAGGTTATAGTAAAATGATAAATAAAGCCTTACACCATTATTTAAACTCCACCTATCGCCATTATTTAAAGCCTTTGTGAGAAGGCTTTTGGCAAGGGATTGCTAATTTTTTTGGATTTCATCCAAGAGCTCTTACAAGAATTCTCTCTTCTCTCTCAAATTTTCTCTCCATCCCCTAAACCAAAGTAGTCCCACCACTCTCCCTTTACCAAAGGAGAACAACCGAGAAGATCTTTCATAGGTGTCCGATCGTTCGTTGTTCGGGGAGTTCGTGAATGTAGAGATCGAGAGTGCGAAGAGTTCGTGACCAGAGAAGGATTTCGTCAAGAAGTGTTCTTCGATAAATAAGTAAATTACTTACTGTTTTTCCTTCTTTAATTCATGTTTAATCTAAATTTTATATGATAGAATTAATTTTAAGAATTATTTTCACAACGAAAACCACGACGATTTAAAGTCGTTTTCCGCTGCGGGAGTTTTATTCCCTTCATCTAATTCCTCAGTGTAGGAATGAGTGAATTTCGTCTTGCAAAGTTAAGTCCCCAGCTACCTATGAGGTTCTGTCCCGTAGAATCACTCTCACCCATACTAGTCTAAGGACAAACCCCTATAAGCAGGAGTTCTTAACTTGCTCAAGATTCAGGTCAAGTCATTAATGACCATCTATAAATTATCAGTCGTATCCTGTAAACGACGTTATACTGGTCAGACTAATAATTGGCAGTCCGGTCTTGTATGAACTCTTCATACAGGATGCCCCCACTCGCATGTCATTCACATGAATGAGTTGGATTACCTCATTTGTACTAACTACAAAGTGGGCCCCATCCATGGTGTTACCAGAATATGGTTTCCAACCTTATTCTTATACCATAGACCATTTAGGTTATTTTCTTGAACACAATCCAAATAGTGTCTACTACACTGATGTTCAAGATATATTATAACATTAGAGCTTAGTTTATTTGATTTATAAAGCGAGAATATAATTTTATCAAAACAAATAACTCTTTATTTATTTGATCAAAATTACATAAGTTTTAGGGCACATATCCCAACAGAAACTCCATTCGTCATACCTGATGATGACATAGAGGATCCATTGGCTTATAAACAGGAAATGAATGATGTAGATAAGGACAATTGGGTCAAAGCCATAGACCTTGAAATGGAGTCTATGTACTTCAATTCAGTGTGGAATCTTGTAGACCAACTTGAAGGGGTAAAACCCATAGGGTGTAAATGGATCTATAAGAGAAAGAGAGATGCTGCTGGAACGGTACAAACCTTTCAAGCTAGACTCGTAGCAAAGAATTATTCCCCAAGGGAAGGGGTTGACTATGAGGATACTTTTTTCCATGTTGCTATGATTAAATCTATAAGGATTCTCTTGTCCATAGCCATGTTTTATGATTATGCAATATGACAAATGGATGTAAAGACTGCCTTTTTGAGTGATAATTTTGAAGAGAGCATATATATGTCTAAGCTCGAGGGGTTCATTACCCAAGGTCAGAAGCAAA
Organism: Trichosanthes cucumerina; assembly: GCA_036507285.1. NCBI lineage: Eukaryota > Viridiplantae > Streptophyta > Magnoliopsida > Cucurbitales > Cucurbitaceae > Trichosanthes > Trichosanthes cucumerina. Next base: position 56,824,966 of record CM071838.1, read on the forward strand.
AAGTTTGCAAGCTTAATCGATCCATTTATGGGTTGAAGCAAGCTTCCAAATCTTGGAACATAAGATGTGATATTGCAATCAAGTCTTATGGTTTTAACCAGAATGTTGATGAACCTTCTTTTTACAAGAAAAACAGCAACAATCAAGTACCTTTCTTAGTACTTTATGTGGATGATATCTTGCTCATTGGGAATGATGTAGGATTACTATCTGAAATAAAGAAATGGTTGGCAACCCAATTCCAAACGAAGGATTTGGGAGAGGTGCAATATGTTCTTGGGATCCAAATCATTAGGAATCAGAATAATAGAACGTTAGCTTTGTCTCAAGCATCTTCTATCGACAAAATGTTGGTACGATATTCGATGCACTCTAAGAGGGGGTTATTACCTTTCAGTCTTGGAGTGTATCTGTCTAAGGAACAGTGTCCTAAGGCACCTAAAAAAATTGAGGATATGAGACGTATTCCTCATGCCTCTGACGTGGGTAGCCTAATGTATGTTATGTTATGCAATAGGTCTGACATTTGTTATGTAGTGGGAATAGTCAACAAGTACTAGTCCAATCCAGAGTTAGACCATTGGACCACAGTTAAAAATATCCTCAAGTGTCTAAGGAGAACGAGAGACTATATGCTAGTGTATGTGGCTAAGGATTTGATCCTTACAAGATATACTGACTTTGATTTCCAAATTGATAAGGATTCTAGGAAATCCACATAAGGATCAGTGTTCACCCTAAATGGGAGAGCTATAATATGGCGAAGTACCAAGCAAGGATGCATTGCAGACTTCACTATGGAGGTTGAATATGTAGTTGCTTGTGAAGCAGAAACAGAGGTTGTTTGGCTCAAAAGTTCTTAAGTGATTACCTCATTTGTACTACCATGGATGAGTCCCACTTCATTAGAGGAGCAGTGGGAACATAGCAAGAAGTAGACACAGGGGTAAAACGGTAATTTGACCCAGAATTGTCTACGAACAACCTATGAAGGGTCGACTCATGGGCATTGGTTATATCAATGCACAAAACTTGTCCTACAGTGATGGGAGTGCAGCTACAGGCTTTAGTGGAGTGTTACCATAGCTAATGAATGTTGATTAACCGTGTCAAAGAGTTTGACAGGTTAGTCTCGGATCATTAGAGCTCGTCATCTGTAGGTCAATTAGGTCCCTCGGTTTGCTCAAACTGGATAAATAGAGGGTTTACAGTTTTGTGTGGATATGAAGTGTTCAAATCTATTATAAGGGTATTTATGTTATTTATATGAGATATGATTGACATATCATATAGTTTAATGTGAATGAGATTCATAATAAACTATAGGATAACCTAATTGCTTAATTAGGCTAATCTGGAGAAATTGGATTGAGAAAAATTAAATTGAATGTGATTCAATTTAAAATCCACAATTATACAAATGTGATTTGTATAATGAGATATGAGATATCTTATTATATGTGGTTATGTAAATATGATTTGCATAACCTATGGTTGTGGTAAAATGGTAAATAGGTGGAGATTTCAACTCCACCTATCACCATTATATAAACCCTTTGCAAGAAGGTTTTTGTATGCAATTGGCTCATTTTTTGGATTTCTCACCAAAAGAGCTTATCAAATTCTCTCAACTTTCCTCTCTCAAATCCTCTCCTCCCTTTCAACAAAAGGAGTCCCACAACTCTCTTTCTACCTAAGGAGAACAACTGAAAACCCCTTTCGGAGGTGTCCGGATTGATCGATTTTCGTTGAGATCGTGAAAGTTGAGATCGAGGTCGCGAAGTAATCGTGACTGGAGAAGGAAATCGCGAAGAACGGTAATTCAACAAGTAAGTGTATTCTCTTGCTGTTTTTCCTTCTAATTGCATGTTTAGCCTAGTTTCTATAGGATAGAAACAATTTTGAGAAAATATTTTTCATAACGAAACCATGACGATTAAATCGTCTTTTCCGCTGTGGGAGTTTTATTCCCTTCAACCATCTGGTCATCTACAAGTTCCCAGACTGAATTGAAGTACATTGGCTCCATTTCGAGGTCCATGGCTTTAATCTACTGATCCCTATCTATGTCTTTCATTGCGTGTTTATAGGTTAATGGATCCCTCAACGCCATCATCAAGTATGACGACCTGAGTTTCAGTCAAACCCATGTAAGGTATTCTCAACTCTTGAGAAGGACAAGCTTGATGAACAACTTTTGTTGATTTTTCTGTAGCTTCCTTGGAAATTTTGCTCAAGACAATTCTGCTAAGAGCCCGATGATCTCTCATGTGGTCTTCCTCTAAGAACGTGGCATTTGTCGACACAAGCACCTTGTCCTCTTGAGGATCATAAAATAGACCACATTTCGTTTCCTTGGAGTATCCTACAAATAGGAATAATTTTGAACGATGTTCCAATTTCTTTGGATTGGACACAAGCACATGTGTCGGACATTCCCAAATCCTGAAGTGACGTAAACTACCTTTACGCCCTTTCCATAACTCATACGGTGTTTCTGAAACACTCTTAGAGGGAACCATGTTCAAAATATATGCAAACACATATCCCCAAAACGAACTAGGTAGCTGAGTGTAGTTCATCATATATCGGACCATGTCTAACATGGTTCTATTTCTCCTCTCAGATAAATAGTTCTGCTGAGGTGTACCGGGCGCTTAGAGTTGGGATACGATTCCATGTTCTATCATATAGTCTTGGAATCTCAAATTCAAATACTCTCCACCTTGATCTGATCGAAGTGTTTTAATCGTTTTACCTAACGAGTTCTCAACCTCTGCCTTATACTCCTTGAACTTTTCAAGGTTTAGACTTATGATGCATTAGGTAAAGATACTCATACCTAGAATAATCATCAATAAAACTGATGAAATATTCATGCCCTCCTCGTGCCTTGACATTCATTGGACTACAGAGGTCCGAATGCACGAGTTCCAAGGGTTCTTTTGCCCTATAACCTTTTTTTAGAAAAATGTCGTTTAGTCATTTTTCCTTCAAGACAGGATTCACATGGTGGTAAAGAGTTGTCCTCTAACTGAGTTAGGAGACCACTTTTAACCAATCTCCCAATCTTATTAAGATAAATGTTACCAAGTCTCAAGTGCCAAAGATAGGTACTTGGAGAAAGCTTCTGCGTTTTATTTTGAGTATAGTTGTTTTAAACATCTCGGAGTTCAAAATAACTTTTATCTCTATTGATCTTAACACATATAAGTTGTTTTCAAGTTTAGCAGAACATATTTGTACACCTCTTTTGCAAATGAACGCTTCATTATAATCAAAAGATACTTTATACATATGTTCAAGTAAACAAGAGATAGATACAAGATTTCTTTTTATTACAGGAACCAAAAGTACATTTTCTAATAAAATGAATCTATCTCTAAATAACAAGTTTACTGCTCCCACTGCTCTAGCTGATACAACCTCTCCTGCTCCAACCCTGAGAGTTATCTCACTAACAGCAAGCTGCCTCCAGGAACTAGTTTTCTAAAAAGAAGAACACACATGGTTAGTGGCACCTGAATCTAGTATGTTGGTGGAATCATCATGCTCCACTAAACATGTTACAACAACGAGTAAATCATATTTACTTTATTTTTCTTTCTCAGCTTTCTTTTTTGCAAGGTACTTCGGGCAGTTCCTCTTTCAGTGCCCGTCTTCACCACAATGGAAACATTTTCCTGTGGCTTTAACCTTGCGTATGGGAGCTTTTTCCTTCCTTTTATCCTTCTTCTTCTTTTGAATACCCTTATTCTTAGAAAAAGAAGGACCAAACTTAGTCCCTGAGGATGATCCTCTCAGGAATTTCCTTGAAGGGACAACATTTGCCTCCTTCTCTTTTCCATTTGATTTCATCAGGGACTCGAAAGTTTGGAGCTCGTTGAGTAAAGTAGTCAGGTTATACTTTATCTTGTTCACCACTGAATTGGTGCGGAACTGCAGAAAACTCTTTGGAAGAGATTCCATTATAAAGCTGACCTGACTGTTCTCATTTATGACATCCCTGTTTACCTCTGCCACGTTGAAGTGGACCGTCATCTTAAGGACATGCTCCATAAAAGAAGTTCTCTCCTTCATTCGGGAGTTGTAAACGTACTTGAGAGCATCATAATGGACCGACAAGGACGATTTTCCAAACATGGCCCGTAATGATCCCATGATCTCCTTTGCGGTGATTATGCCCTCATGTTTCTTTGACAACACATCGGATATGCTAGCTAAGATGTAGACTTGGGCCTTATCATTAGCCTTAGTCCATTGGTCAAATGCATCCCGAACTGTTCGGGTTGCAGACGAGCTGGGAGGGGGAGGACATTCCTCCGTCAAGATGAACCTTAGATCATCAATCACAAGAATCGTATTCAAGTTTGATTTCCAAGTTCCAAAGTTATCGTCGTTATGTTTGTCGGAGGCGAGTAATTAAATAAAAGAGCTCGACATGCTGAAAATAGAATATATTCTATTAGTGAATTGCTTTTAACCCATAACATGCATCCAATTAAGAATTTGGCAAAAGTAATAATGTACCCATAATCTCATTATTGTTTTTGCAACGATACTTCAGTGAGTCAGAGCAATCGCTACCGAGGGGCAATCAATCACTCCTTCACCGAACCAAGACATTCTTGACTAAATGCTAATACTGGAATAACTCATATTCCTATAACATTCTAGTTATCGTTACTTTGGTCAAGAATTTACTAACACTTAGTAATTCTCTTAAGTGTGACCCGTCATTTTCAGACCTCAGAGATCGACCCCAACAATGCTACCGAATTGGAAAGTCAAAGCTGGGAATGGACCTAAGAGACCCTATCCATTTATGGAGTTTGAGTTTTCTGAATCCAATGTTACATGCCTTCGAATGGATGGTGCTACTGCAGGCAGCATGCAGGCGCAACATGGGAATCTCACGGTCCAACCTAATGGAGGAGACCATAGGATGTGTTGACACACTTCCTTTTCCCACTTACTATAAATACTTTATCCATTCACCTTGCTCTTGACTTATGCAAACACCATCCGAATGGGGATACCCTATTGATATCACGAGGCCAAGCATAAATCTCACGGTGTGAACTTCGCGAAGAGCGTAAGAGGAAATTGGTATATCATATATACTTTTTCACTCCCACTAAGAATTTTAAACAGTTTGATTATACTTTTACTTAGGCATATTTTGGCTAAAACTATATGACTTAAGTCTACCAAGATAACAATTATACTGGAATTACCTAAGTCTATTAACCTTTTAATAAACCTAGGTCTATGAGTTCAATTTATTATCTTTTAATAAACGTCACTCACGAAAAATAATTTATAAACCTCTGGATTAAATTCACTCCCAGGTTGGTTCCCAGGTAGGGGTATTCCGTTTCCGTCAGCTTAAGTACCCCAACCTAGCTAGAAACTTCCTTAGACAAAGTCCCTTTTTAATCATAGTTTATAAATTATTAGTTTGCCTAATTCTAATCTTATTAGAACTAGATAACCTAAGTTCTAATTAATTTCCAGTTCTAAAACCATTTTAAAACTAATTAATTAACCTTAAGTTACATGCATTTCTATGCTATAAAGTGCTTGATCATTCATCACATAAATAAACATACATTTATAACAAATCCATCACATGAATAAATGCATAGCAATTATATGTTTAATTTTTAATTAATATAACCCTTATATTAATTATAATTAAAACATATAATATTTGTTTCATAAATTAATATAACACTTATATTAATTCTTATGAAACCCCAATTCATGCATACTATATATTAGAACACTTATAACATATTTTCAATGCATGGAGCTTGTTTCCTATGGGATCTTAAAATCTATATAGCATACTTTATGCACATACAATCAAGGATTTTAATTAATACATACATTCACAATGCATAATTAATTAAACACACTAAAGTGGACTGGTTTTGGCATCTATTGCAAGCAAAAAACTAAATTATTACAATAATAATCTAGAATTAACATCGAACCACTTCAAACACTTTGAATTTTGGTCGAACCAGCTTACTTATGTATGAACCGGACCTTCAAAAGGTTGAACCAGACTGTAATAGGCTGAATCAAGCTTCCAAATGATGAAACAGACCTCGAATTGGTCAGAACCGGTCTAAAATACCCCGAATCGGACCGAAAACGAGTCGAACCGACCCAAACTCCCTTGAACCGATAAAAGTCAACTGAACCAGCATGGATGACATCACGGATCAGCTTGCTTACGTCATCCCCCTTCTTCAATTTGCAAATTAGAAACACGCATGAAGTACTGGAAATCTGGAAAAGAAAAAAGAAAAAAAACAGTAGCCTTCTCTGTTTTGCAATCCAGTGACCTCCGGAGATTCTTTCTTCAAATTGATGGCCTTCCCGAACTCTGATCAACCCGAAACTTTTACAGAATCTTCCTCACACATTAATGCTCAAACAAAAATTTGAAAATGAAGCACAAATTGATGCTCAATTTAAATACCAAAACCAGATTATCACTTTAGACACCCAGAAAAAATAGATTTAAAAAACACCCACCATAGAACAAAAGAAATTAAATTGAGTGCTCAAAATTGCTCCGATACCAATTGAAAGAGTCTATATTAAGAAATCGGAAGCAATTTTGGATCTTGAACACTCTAAATTGATCATGTTTAAAAAATAAAAAGCATGCTCAAAATTGGAAAAGCAGAGGGATAGAAAACTCAACTTTGAAGATCAAATTCTCTTCACCCGGTGGAGGATTTGCAACATGAACACTTCGTGGACAACCTCTAGTGTCTTCCCTACTATCCACATATCTTGGAACGGATTGTGGGATCCTAGATTGAGAGAATTTGGAAGAGAAAGGGAGAAAGGTTCAAAACCGAGAACCCATAACATTTTTGTCGAATTCTACTTAATCCACTTATTTCTTCTCTAATTAAAGGCCATATCTAGCTTCTTTAAGCTAGGAGAAGAAGCCAACAAAGAGATGATGAGGATTAAGAAAGAAGGTGGTGGCCAATTTGAGTGAATTTGACTTTCAAAGAAGCTTATACACCTAATTGTGTATTTGGTCCTTTTTTATTCAAAAAGGAATTTGAATTTGTTTTTAATTTTAATTCAAAATTAATATAAAATTAGTAGTTAGGGGAGATGAACCAATCCCAGTCTTTGGGTAAGTTAGTGAGTCAATCTGGACTTTTCTTCAAGGCCCTTTATCTTAACTTTATCTTAAGTTATATAGTTCTTTTATCGTTCAAGGGCAACGGGAAAACATGTAGCGACTTGCCTAGATCTCGTATTTCCCACGTAGTCCGTCGGTCAAACCAACGATTCTCTTCTCAAGTGGTAAGGTAGGGCGTATTCTTTGAAGAAAACATACTTTAGGAAAGTGGTTCAGGTAGCTCAACCGGAATTTTAAATTAAAATAAATTTATTAATTTCATTAATTAAACAATTTAATTTATGAATTTTAAATAATTATTAAATTTAATATCAAACATCAAATTAAATAATTGAACCAATCTCGATTTCTTAAATCAACCGTTCGAACATGAACTCCTATTCATGTTATAAACCAAATCAATATTTAAATCATATTTAAATATGCCTACCTGTTGTTTGTCATAGTTTAATTCATAATTAAACTATGAATCGTTAAATATATCACATATAATTAACACTTTTTCCCAAAACCAAATTTGAACAATTCAAATTCTTTTCTCTCAAATTGTTACAAGGCTTAATCCAAGCTAGTAAGGAGGACCTAATGGACCTACAGATCATGAGCTCCAACGATTAACTGGCCGAACTCTTTAGCCTAGCTAATCAACATTCGTTAACCACCGAGACACTCCACTAAATCTGAGTGGTTGCACTCTCCTCACTGTAGATATATTTCTGTCCACTCGATATAACCATGATTAGTAAGTCGATCCCTCACAAGTCATTCGTTATTACAGTTGGGTCAAATTGCCGTTTTACCCCTGTAATCACTTTTTGTTCCTTAAGTCCCACTGATCCTCTAATGAACAATTGGTTTGTGGTCCAACCATGAAACGAATTCCACTCAGGCCAATGAGTGGGTGGGCCCTTTGTTCAAGACCCGGAGTCAGCACTTAAGGGAACAACCTCTCTACTAATTCCTACAGTGGGAAGGAGTGAATTCCATCTTGCAGAACTATGTTCTCAGCTATTATCTGGTCTTATCTCTGAAATGAGAGGCTTATTGAAACGACAATCTCACGCCACTCTCACCCATGCAAATCTAAGGACAATCCGAATAAACAGGAGTTCATGGCACGCTCAGGATTAAGATCGAGTTACCTACGTCATTGTATGAATATAGTCAATTAAGATAGTAAATGGAGTTATAAAGTTTAAGTGACTATTTCTCGGTCCAGTCTTATGCAAACTCATTGCATAGGACTCCCCACTCGCATGTCTCCACTTGAACGATTCAGGATCACATTGTTTGTACTTTTACAAAGTGGGTCGCATCCATAGTGTCCCTGTTGCGTATAATTTTGATAACGCAATACCGCAAGTGTACGAGTCAAGTTTTAGTATAGTGATTTAAGAGTCCAAGTATCGTCCTAGGGAATGGGTTTTCTAGATTAATTAATTACCAAGATACTAATTCTCAATTTTAGCTAAAGTAACATAACATGGATAGATGATGAAGTAAAGATAAACAACAGATAAACAAGTGGAGACACGAATTGATAGATTTAGAGGAAATTTGACTTCACACGTTAATAAATTAATTAACACATGCAATGAACTAATGTAATGCATTTATAAACAAGAAGAAATTACTCAAGAAAATCTTTCGATTCTTAGTGAGCCTCGCAGATGCAATAAATTTTATAGTCTCCATATGAATCTAAAACATGCACGACATTAAACAACTTCCTTATGTGTTTCCCTTAGATTTCTAGGTCATTCTCATGCCAGACTTCTAGTGGTTTTGACAACTTTGCTCTAATCTAAGTTTTATCTCTCGAGTCCACTTAAACCAACAATATCAAAGAGTTAAAGAACGAATTACCAAAAATAAATGTCAGAATATAATTCAATACATGGGAAACAAGTCTTAACATGCAAATCAAGTCCTAACTAAAACAATTAGCTACTCTAAATCACAAGAAAACCAAGCTAAAGTTATAGGAAACGTCTTAAAACGGTGTTACAATCTGAAAGAAAAAAAAATTAAACTTATGTGTCAATGTCGGACCTTCGTCTCCGAGCTCCCGTCTCGATCTCGAACCTCAACGAATGCTTTGGCTCCCAAGAATGCTCTCTTTTCTCTTCTCACAAAGTGTATTTCGAAATTATGGTGAATTCTCTATCAAATTCGGCTCCTTTTGCAAGAATGCATAGTGTTCTATTTATAATGATCTTCGGTACAACGTTGCAACGCTAGGGACAACGTTGCAACACTGTACCCTAGGCACGTATCAAATATAGAAAGCATCGGCAGCGTTGCAACGCTGCTACCTTAACAAGTGTGTTTCTATCGATCTGGCGTTGCGACGTTGCAAGGCATCGTTGCAACGCCCTCGCTGGGGATCTTCATATAGGTCTTCTTATCGAGATAGCCTTGCGACGCTGCAAGGCGGCGTTGCAGCGCTATCGATATGATTCTTTAGCACCTAAAACAACACGGATGGCGTTGCAACACCATCACCTCAGGTCAAATGGCTAGGATTGATCTTTCTTCTTCCAATTGACAATATCTTTAGCTCCAAAAAGCCTCGTTTTGATTCTGAGTGACCAAAATGTCTCCAATTGTCCTGTTTACGCTCTTAACCTGAAATTGAGTGAGTTAAACACATAAAAGCCCTGAAATTATCATAAAACTAGCAATAATTAAGCCTAATGATAACACATTTTGTATGCTATCAAACACCCCCAAACATAAACTTTTGCTAGTCCCGAGCAAAAACAGAATTAAACATGAAATTGTTCTTATACATACATTTGATTCAAACCTTAAAGAATTAAGCGAAAAAATTGGTAATCACAGGAAACAATCAAACTTAATACTTAAATGAGTAATTTATAACTTTTTCCTAAGTGTTCCTACGTGTGTATGTGATTAGCCTATGTTCCCTTCATTTTTATTAAGCCCGGATCAACTTTATTAGTCTCTCCATTCAACTTCCCCATACACTGGTCATAATTACTAATCCTTGAGCCTCCTCACATTCAAGAATTGAATAACTTTACTCCGCACTTAATCACTTTTTTTATTCTTTTTTTTCTTTACTTTTTTTTTGTGCAATGACACTAGCTTTCACACATCCACTGCAGGAACCCTTACCCAGAGCACTCGCTCAATGAATGGCCTAACTGATTACAGTGAAGGTAGCTCTTTTGCCCTCACGAATTTTTTCTTAAACAAACAACAAAATCAAACTATTTCACATAGTTTACAGATCATGCACTTCATATTTTCATTCGCCCTATCTTGCAGTTTAACTCTCAAATCAGCTCTTAGACCAATCGAGGTGTCATTAAACTTATCAACCTAATAACTTTGTTCTAAGCATTTCAAAACTACAGGAACACAGGCTATGTGCATAATAGTGCAGGAAGAACTCAAGAAAATTTTTTAAATTAGCACAAATTCATATCATGCTCTCAAGCTTCAACATAATCAAAAAAATTTGCAATTAATTCTCATCCTAGGCTATAATAATCATACTTATGCAAAAGATGAATCAATAATTCAACATATACTCAGGACAGTCACAATCATAACAAATAACATCCCACCCTCAAACTTAAACAAAACATTGACCCCAATGTTTGCAAAAGTAAGCACAAAACAAGTATAAGGGTAAGAGTGAACAATATTGTCCTGAGTTATGGAGATCTTTATTATTTTCTGAATTCCTTGGATAGCCAAAACACGTGTGTTGGAGTTCCTCAGAACAGGAGCATGGATTTCACGAAGGAAGACATCAACACAACCTAACAAGCAAAACAAAGAAACTAGTGAGAAAACAACAAACAACAAAAATAAACTAAAAACAGAAAACATAAATGACAAAATAGTAAAGTTTGGGTTGCCTCCCAAGAAGCGTTATCTTTAACGTATTTAGCTAGACTGTACTCCCTCAAGGTGTTTCTTTTCTATCCTGCAACGCTCGAAGTGATGTGTTCATCTGGCCAATCTGAGTCTCAATATTCTTTATTGCAGTTCCATGACTAGTCACTATACCAGATAGACTAGTGACTGCATTCTCCAGCTGGTTGGACCTACTTCTGGATTCAGCTATGAAGGAGTGCACAGTCTCTTCCAGAGATGGTTTCCTCTCAGATGTAGAAGCATACCCTGTAGGAGGATTCAACACATTTTTATTGTTAGCATAAGAGAGATTTTCATGATACCTAAAACCTGGATTATAATGTGTTGGGAGGTTATTCTAAGTGTGGTTTCCTCCATAAGTGTTGCTCCTGTTGTTCAAATAATGTATTTGCTCCAACATAGAATCTCCATTGGGTTGGGAGGATTGAGAGGGCATCACTGTTTCGGATGATCCTGCAAAATAATTCAGAGCATGAGTGAGGGATGTCATATGAGATCTCAGGGAGGTTGCCTCATCCAATTAATACAATCCAACTACTGGTTTAGATCTGTCATTGTCTGTAGGCCACTTGTAGCTGGCAGTTGACACTTCCTCTAGGAAGGCACGTTGCCATGAAAGCTCCTCCAGCAGTGGCACCCAGAATGGTCCTAGTCTTACCTTCAAGTCCATTATAAAACAGTTGTACCTGGAGCCAATCTGGGTAGCCATGTTGTGGGCATCTGCTGAGCATGTCCTTATATAGTTCTCAAGCCTCAAATAGTTGTTCTCCCTCCTGTTGCCTGAATGTCTCTATCTTTGTCCTTAACTTTGCAGCTTTCACAGGTGGAAAGAATTTGGTTATGAAGGCTTGGGTCAACTCTTCCTAAGAAGTGATGCTTCTTGGAGGGAGGGATCCTAGCCATTCTTTAGCTCTACCCTGCAAAGAGAAAGGAAAGAGATGTGAGCGAATATTATCAGCAGAGATACCATTCATTTTAATTGCACCACAGATCTCTAGAAAATTTTGTAAACGTGAATTGGGATCTTCTGTGGCTAATCTTCTAAAAGCACCTTCCCTAACCATTTGTATAGGCCCTATTTTAAGTTCAAAATTGTTACCATTTATGGGGGCATGTACTATTCTAGCCTGCTCAGAATTAAACACAGGTTGGAAATACTCCCTGATGGGTTTAGGGTTGTGGATTAACTCCTGGTCAACCATTGTCTGAGGTTCTGCTCTTCCTTCCCTTAGGAGTCCTTTACAGGTCCTCTCGATCTCAGGATCAAAAGGATACAAGTCTACAGCTCTCCTCTTGGCCATACACCTGGACGTACAAAAAAAATAAGAATTAGAAAAAAAAACTAGGAAAGGAAAAAAAACATAAAAAGAAAGAAAACATAAAAACAGAGAACATAAAACATAAAACTTGGGTTGCCTCCCAAGAAGCGATTTCTTTAACGTTTTTAGCTAGACGGTGACTTTTCAGGGCACATAAAACTGCTCATATTTCTCCGGACCCTTCTTGCTTGAATCGATATAGTCTTCTAAGTCTAAAAGGCTATCCTGTTTCTCCTGGGCACCAGACAAAAAACTATTTTTGGTATTTTTGTTTGATGAAATGAAAAAATAAAAATCAAAACAAGACTCGTGAGTATAGGACAAATGGTTATCAAGAATAAAGGAAATTTATGGGGATAAAAGGGAAGAGGACTTCTCAGCCTCGAACTCTATCACCTGAATTTCCTCTATGGAAGTGATTGTATTACCATTGTCCACCTCACAAACCTGATTCTGGTGTGTTTCCATCTCCTTCATCCTATCCTCACTATCATATGAATAAGTCCTCCTAGGTGGCTCCTTCTCATGGTAAGAATAAGAAATTGTTCCTGTAAGGCCTTAAGGGAAATTACTAATTGATTGAGATAATGGGTTTTATCCTGTACTATTTCTCAAAGTTCTACCACTGTAGTCTCTAATCTATCCAACTTTTCTAACTCATCACGAACCAAATTTTTAGTTTTCAATACTAACGTATATTCAATTAATTAGTCCACAAGAGAATAGTTTTCTATAGGTTGGTTGGGATAAGAAAAATTATGGTTCCAAGTGCCTAGATAAATACCATCAAAAGAATTTTCATCAATTTCAGGTGTAGAATGGTAAAAATTAGACAGATGGTATTCAGAAAAACCATGATGCACATACCTAGGGTCTTGGGAGGGACAGAACAATGGTGGAGAATTAAAATTATGCAAAGTCATACTTAAAAAAATCAGTAATTCAACTCAAGACTTTTACACAATAACACACAACCAAAAATAGGAGACACAGACTCAAAAACACACAAAAGACAAAATAAGCCAAAAAGGAAACAAAAAAACAAATAAGGAAAAACAAGACAAACACACTTTAGTCTAAAATCTCAAATTTTCTCCTAATATTAATTAATCTAAATAATCGCCATTCGCCGGCAACGGCGCCAAAAACTTACTGCGTATAATTTTGATAATGCAATACCACAAGCGTACGGGTAAAGTTTTAGTATAGTGATTTAAGAGTCCAAGTATCGTCCTCGGGAATGGGTTTCTAGATTAATTAATTATCAAGATACTAATTCTCAATTTTAGCTAAAGTAACATAACATGGATATGTGATTAAAGTAAAGATAAACAACAGACAAACAAGTGGAGACACGAATTGATAGATTTAGAGGAAATTTGACTTCACAAGTTAATAACTTAACTAACACATGCAATGAACTAATGTAATGCATTATAAATGGTTTTGACAACTTGACTCTAATCTAAGTTTTATCTCTCGAGTCTACTTAAACCAACAATATCAAAGAGTTAAAGAACGAATTGCAGAAAATAAATGTTAGAACATAATTCAATACATGGGAAACAAGTCTTAACATGTAAATCAAATCCTAACTATAACAATTAGCTACTCTAAATCAAAAGAAAACCAAGCTAATGTTCTAGGAAATGTCTTAAAACGGTGTTACAATCTGAAAGAAAAAGAAATTAAACTTATGTGTCGATGTCGGTCCTTCGTCTCCGAGCTCCCGTTTCGATCTCGAACCTCCACGAATGCTTTGGCTCCCAAGAATGCACTCTTTTCTCTTCTCACAAAGTGTATTTCGAAATTAGAGTGAATTCTCTATCAAATTCGGCTCCTTTTGCAAGAATGCATAGTGTTTTATTTAAAATGATCTTCGGTACAGGGTTGCAACATTGTACCCTAGGCGTGTATCAAATATGGAAAGCATCGGCAGCGTTGCAACGCTGAGGACAACGTTGTTACGCCCTCAGCGTTGTAACGTTGCTACGCCCTCAGCGTTGTAACGTTGCTACCTTAACAAGCGCGTTTCTATCGATCTGTCATTGCGACGCTGCAAGGTAGCGTTGGAACGCCCTCGCTGCGGATCTTCATATAGGTCGTCTTATCGAGATAGCATTGCTACGCTGCAAGGCAGCGTTGCAACGCTATCGATATGATTCTTTAGCGCCTCAATTAGCACGGATGGCGTTGCAACGCAATCACCTCAGGTCAAATGGCTAGAATTGATCTTTCTTCTTCCAATTGACAATATCTTTAGCTCCAAAAAGCCTCGTTTTGATCCCGAGTGATCCAAAATGTCTCCAATTGTCCTGTTTACGCTCTTAACCTGAAATTGAGTGATTTAAACACATCAAAGCCCTGAAATCATCATAAAACTAGCAATAATTAAGTCTAAGGATAGCACAATTTGTGTGTTATCAATCTCAAGATAAGGTACCCAACCCTATCCCCATATTATATACCGTTCTGGCTATAACTTGAACATGATCCACTCTTATGTAACACATAAAGTTCAAGTATTGGATTAGGGTTCGTTATTGGATTAGGGTTTCAAAATATACAATTCACTATTCAATAACACCTTTACTGAATAAAATCTCAATAACAACTTTATTGCAAAATAGAATATACATTCAGTTTAAAACCCCACGAGTTTTACGACATAAACCCCAACAGATCCTTCACAAGTTGTTCGTAATTACATATGGGGTCAAATAACTTCTTGTTCCTTATGTCCCAGTTATCCTCTAATGAACAATTGGTTTAAGGTCCAACCAACAAACTAAATCCCTCTCGGGCCAATGAAAGGGTGGGCTCATTGTTCAAGACCCGAAGTCAACACTTTGGGGAACAACCTCTCTACTAATCTCTAAAGCGGGTGGGAGAGAATTCATTCTTGCAAGACTATGATCCCAACTATCTACCTAGTCTTATCTTTAAAATGGGAGGCTTATTGAGTTGGCAATCTCGGGCCACTCTCACCCATGAAAATCTAAGGATAATTCCGAATAAAAAGAAGTTTATAGTGCGCTCTAGATTAAGATCGAGTTACCTCGATCATCGTATGAATATAGTCAGTTAAGATAGTAAATAGAGTTATAAAGTCTTAGTGATTATTTCTCGATCCAGTCTTATGCAAACTCATTTCATAGGATGCCCTCACTAAAAAGTCTCCACATGAACGGTTTAGGATCACATCGTTTGTACTTTACAAAGTGGGTGGCGTCAATACTGTCCCTAGGATAAGGTACCCAACTCTATCCTTATACTATAGACCGTTCTGGCAATAACTTGAACTTGATTCACTTTTATGTCACACATAAAGTTCAAGCACACATCTTATAGTCAAGGGTTCTTATTGGATTAGAGTTATAAAATACACAATTCACTTTATTCAATAACACCTTTACTCAATAAACCTCAATAACAACTTTATTGCAAAATAGAATGTACATTCAGTTTACAAACCACGAGTTTTAGGACATCAAACCAAACAATTACAACCCAATTACAGGTACTAAAATGGAAAAAGAAGAGAAGAAATCTAAAACCACATCGACAACTTTACCTCGATCTTCATGGTCTCAAGCCTTGATCCTTCACTAAAAAGCATACAAAAGCTCTAGTGTTATCCCAATTTAGTCTATTTTTTGTAAAAGGGGTGTCAACTCCTAAGAGTTGTCCCCAAAAAAATCCCAAAACAATGAATTTAAGACAATCGCGATACAATGTCTGGACACTATGCTAAACTCACAATTTAGCTAATGTGTGTGTGCCAAGTGTTGAAACGTTGAAGGCAACATATCAACACTACATATGAAAATTGATTTCTTCCTGTTTTGCAACATCGAGACGCTAGAGGACAGCATCTCGACACTTGCTCTCTAGTTTGCATAAAAAAAATCAACGTCTTGGCACCCTCCTCACGAGTAAAAAAGCATGATTTGAGGCTTCTCTCTATAGTTAGCTTTAATTTTGACCTATTTAAGCTATAAATCAACCCCAAAGCTCCAAAATATCCAATTTCTCCTTGAATTACTCGGTTCCCTGAAATAAGTAAAATAACCACATAAAAGCTCACAATTTATAACAAAACGAGTAATTAAATATGAAGGGATGTAATCCTGATGCAGAAGCAATTGAACGCCTTTGTTCTTGATTATGTTTACATAGAAATTCCCCAAAACATATAACTATAGGCTAAGTCAGTTGGGATTTATGCCCTAGACTCGTGTATTTGTAATTATTTCAAGGAAATGAATAAAAGTGTTATTCTTTCCTTAAACCTTGTATTCTCGCAATTACAAACTTAAATCCAATAAACTAAGCTTCAGGGTCATAGTTAGCAGATCTTGAACCATGTGTAGTTGACACATAGCTAGGATCGAGTTAAAGTAGATGACCTGAATGGTCTATAGTACATGGATATGGGTTGGAGCCTTATCCTGGTACCACTATGGATGCGACCCACTTTGTATTTCATACAAACAAGGCTATCCAACTCATTCATGTAGTTGTCATGCGAGTGGGGGCTAAGAATTCAATGATGACCATTATTGTCAGATGAGACCGAGAATTGTTAGACCACTCTAGTAACACCGTTGATAGATTAGGGCTAATAATTCAATAATGACCATTAGTGACTCAACCTGAATCCTGAGCGAGTTACGAATTCCTGTCTGCGGGGGTTTATCCTTAGTCTAGTATGGCTGAGAGTGTTCACAACTGCCGACTCAATATGCCTACCTTCTCAGAGATGAAACATCATAGGGAGCTAGGAACTTAACTTCGCAAGAAAGAATTTACTCGTTCCCAAGCTAGGGTAACTAGATAGCTTATTCCCCTAAGAACTGAATCCAGGTCTTGAACAACTGGGCCCTTCCCTTTCACTAGCCCGAGAGGGACATTGTTTATGGTCGGACCATAAACTTGTTGTTCATTATAGGATCAGTGGTGCTTAAGGAGTAAGAAGTAGTCACAGGGTAAAATGGTAATTTGACTCAACTGTGACTACGAATGACCTGAGAAGGGTTGACTCACGGGCATTCGTTAAATCAATGGACACAACTTGTCTTGAGGAGAGTGCAGCTACGAGTCTTTAGTGGAATGACTCGTAGTTAACGAATGTTAATTAACGGGATCAAAGAGTTTGATTAGTTAATCTCGTAGTTGGGTTTCTGCCCTAAAACTCGTAGATTCTAATTTTTATTCTAATTAATGTAATAAAAAGTTATTATATCCAATAAAGAGTTATTCTTCGTTATTTACGATATTGCCCTTATTTTAACCCTAAATCCAATAAAGTAACATCCAAGTCTGTAAAATGTCTCTTGAACTGAATGTAGTGTACATATAAAGGATCTCGGTTCGAGATACAACCTAAAGGGTCTATAGTAAAGGGATAAAGTTTGGGTACCTTACCCTCGTAACACTATGGATGTGGCCAACTTTGTATATGATACAAACATTATGATCCTAACGTATTCGTGTAGATGACATGTGAGTAGGGATATCCTATGTAATGAGATTACATCATACCAAACCGCGAAATGGTAACCGCTAGCTGTAACTCCGTTGACTAGATAGGTTTCTATTTCACTAGGATTACCTAAGCAACTTGATCTCAATCTTGAGCAGGTTATGAACTCCTGTTTGCAAGGGATTGCCCTCTGACTAGTATAGGTGAGAGTGGCCAAATTCGCCAACTCAATATGCCTACCTTCTGGAGGACAAGACCAAGTGAGCGGCTGGGAACTTAACTTAGCAAGATGTAATTCACTCATTCCTGCCTACTAGGGTAAGTAGATGAATGTTCCCTTAAGTGGTGTCTTCGGGACTTGAACAAAGAGTCCGACCCTCTCATTGGCCCGAGAGGGACTTCTGTTTGTTGGTAGGTCCACAAACAAATTGTTCATTAGAGGAGCACTAGTACTTAAGGTACAAGATGTAACCTAGGGGTAAAACGGTAATTTAACCCAGCTGGTGTTACAAACATTCGTGAATGATTGACTTGCTGTTATTGGTCAATATCCATAGACATAGAAATATATCTGCAGTGAGAATAGTGTAGTTATGGAACTTTAGTGGAGTGTTCCCGTAATTAACGAATGTTGATTAGGAGGTTAATGAGATTAACCGAATGATCTCGTATCGTTTGAGCTTCTGATTTGTAGGTCCATTAGGTCCACCTTCTAGCTCTTAAAGGGTTCTTAGATCGTTTGAATTTGAAATGTTCAAATTCAATAAGGGAATAAATTAAATGTATATAGATACGTTATAATATAAAGTTTTGCAACTTTATACTATAAATTTAATGTGAATATGATTCATATTAAATTATATGAGAGAATTAAATATTTGAAAGAGTTCAATATTAATTTAAATGTAATGTGATTCATATTTGAAAACTATAGGTTAAAATTTAATGTGCATGAGATGTGCATTAAAACTATAGGTTAGAGGAGAAATAGATTAAATATAATTTAATCTTATATATGATATTTAAAGATTAATTAAATATATGATACTTAATTAAATAACTAATTAAATTTGATTTAATTAATTTAATAATTAATTATTAATTAATTAATGGGAACGTATCAGGAGGACACGTTCCCGTCTTCCCCACTAACTCCCTATCGATAGGGAGTGGGGGAAGAACTCCTCTCACTTAACATCTCAGGGCAGAGGGATTTTGATCGATCGATCATTTTTTGAGCAATTGGTGAATTGCTAGAATTCTCTCTCTCTCAAATTCTCTTTCCTCTTCCAATTTATTGGCTCCTTCCCACCAAAGAGAGATCTAAGTTGATATCCGGAGGATAAAAGGTTTGTTGAGTGGTTGTTGTCCAATTGGAAGAACATAGCTTTTTTGTATTGCTTTGCAATTGGAGCAAAGTGTTGTTGTGAATTGAAAATCTACAAAGATAATTTCGAATTTCCTTTAGTTTAGTTAATTTTACAGAATATGTATGCATGATTAGTTTCCATGCTTAATATAATTAGATTAGAAATGCTTGTCTCTGTATTTTACCAATGTACTGATATTTCTAGTAAACCAAGACAAACGAGCAATTTCGATCTTAAAACACGGTTCCGCTGCTCAAGGGATAAGATCTCCATCAATTGGTATTAGAGCAATGCTTGTTTTGTTTTGGTTGAAACAAATTTGCATTGGATAGGTGGGAATTGCATTTGGTTTGCTGTAAAACTTTTTAAGAAGTTTTTGGCCTTAGTTTCATTTTTTATTTGACCAAATTAAGTGTAAAGGCCCTTGCATTTTGGGCAATTAAGTGCATTATCGAGTATGTAATAGAGTTACGAGTCGTACGAGACAAATTTCATGCAATTCGAATGAGATTTGAGGGAGAAAGGCCACTGAAAGCTACGATTTTTCGAAGGAATTAGATGTTGTAGAAGCAACAGCGTTGCAACACCGTTCATCAGCATTGCAATGTTGAGGAACGACGTCGCAACACCGAAGCCCCTATCAATACGGAGATTCGAGGGGTCAGCAGAGTTGCAACATTGCCCTTCAGCGTTGCAACGCAACCCCGGTGCCAAGCGCGAGCGTGAGATGAGTCGGAATTGCAACGCTCTCCTCAGCGTTACAACGCCGTGACGACAACCTGAAGGTGCAGACTGGTTCAAAAGCGGTTCGGGTCGAGTTTTGTCTGGTTCGAGCGGTCTGATTCTTGTTCAAGGAGTTATGGACCGGTTTTGTAATAAAATAATGTAATTTTATTATTTTTGCACTTTAGGGGCCAAAAATGTTTCTCACCTTAGGATAAAAATGTTCATGCATTTTTTTATTTGTATAAGTGTTATATAAATATGGTAGAAATGCTTGATTTATTTTATTTTTCATAAGTAATTAATTATAAATGTTATAATTAGTTTACATGGAAAATAAAGAGATGGAGCATGAAATTACTTAGTTTAAAATAAAATGTTATTTTAGTAATTTGCTTTATTCAATTAGTTGAATGTCATTTATAATTCCAATTTGAAATCGTTTGTTAGTTTTATAATATAGTTCCTTGTTATAGGTTAATTATTGGAATTTATAAAAGTTATAAAAAAAAGAGTTTTAGAAACCATAACCTATAACCAGTTGCATGCAAACATAGGACCTTGGGGTTAAATTAAATTAGTTTAAAATTGTTTAAAATTAATTTAGACCTAAGTTTAATTTCTAATAGGATTAGAAGTTGGTCTACATAGTATTTTAAATAGTTTAAAATATAGTAGGACAATAGGACATTGGTTATAAGGGAACTCTACTGGTGATGTTCTGTCTAAGGTTGGGGGTATTTAAGCTGACGGTTAACGAAACACCTCCTACTTGGGAACTGACCTGGAACCTGAGTTGAATTAACCATAGTCCTGTGTTATATCTAGGTAATTAAAATATTTATTCACCTAGACATAAGGTTAAAAGACCTAGTTATAATAGTTATAATAGGCATAGACTTAGATAGATTCTTTTAACCAGAATCAGACTAAGTTAAACCTATACCCTAACCTTAGGAGCTTCAGTGGGAGAAAACGAGGTGTTCGCATCGAGTTTACTCTCACGACCTCAAGAGTTCACACCGTGAGTTCCATGCTCGGCTACATGGCGTCAATAGGGCGCCCCCTACGTAAGTGTTTGCATGGTTCAATACCAAGGTGAATGAGGGAAGTATCCATAGTAAATGGGAGCAGGACGCGTGTCAACGTATCCTATGGTCTCCTCCATAAGGTTGCACCGTGTGATTTCTATAGTCCGCCTGCTAGGTTCTCCTGGAAC
The DNA here is from genome assembly GCA_036507285.1 of Trichosanthes cucumerina. Classification (NCBI taxonomy): domain Eukaryota; kingdom Viridiplantae; phylum Streptophyta; class Magnoliopsida; order Cucurbitales; family Cucurbitaceae; genus Trichosanthes; species Trichosanthes cucumerina. The sequence continues at coordinate 56,846,174 of CM071838.1, forward strand.
AACCAATCCCCACGGAGGGCCTGACTATAAGGGTCGGAACACCGCGAACTCCATAAATGGATAAGGTCTCTTAGGTAATTTGCCAACAGTTGTCTTTTTTAATAGTAGTCTGTTGGCTCGGACCTATTGGATCTTAAAATAGTAGGGTCACATTTACGGGATAAGTTAAGCTAGTTAACAAGTCCTTGACCAGACAAACGGTAGCTAAGAATCATTAGGACATGAGATGTTCTGGTAGTGAGAATTAGTTGAGATAGTCTCAATTGAGGGGAGTGACTGACCACCTGACGGTGGCTTTTATTCTAAACTCTTGAAGTGTCATTGCAAAATTAAAGGTTTAATTTAAACACTAGGGTTCTTTAAGAATTTTGCTAAAATTGATTTGGTTTGTAATGGGTTAAAGGCATAACTAATTAAAACTGTTTTTGAAATTTCAGCATGTCGTCCTCTATAATAGCCTTACTCAAAAGCGAATGTTTAACTGGAAAAATTATACTACGTTGAAGTCCAACCTGAATGCGATTCTTGTTGTTGAGGACCTTCGATTTGTACTGACTAAGGAATGTCCTTAGGTCCCTGCTCGAAACGCTCTTCAATCTGTTAAGGATGCGTACGACCGTTGGATCAAGGCCAATGATAAGGCCAAGGTCTACATTTTGGCTAGTGTTACTGAAGTTCTGGCCAAAAGGCACGATAACATGGTTTCAGCTCGTGAGATCATGAGTTCGTTGCAGAATATGTTTGGACAACCGTCTGGACAGCTTCGGCACGAATCCCTCAAGTACGTTTATAAATCCCGTATGAAGGATGGATCGTTGGTGAGAGAACATGTTCTCGATCTTATGGTCCACTTCAATGTGGCTGAAATGAACGACGCGGTCATCGATGAGCAAAGTCAGGTGTCCATCATCCTGGAATTTTATCTGAAGAGTTTCCTGCAATTCCGCAGTAATGCAGTGATGAATAAGATAGAGTACAACCTGACTACTCTCCTCAATGAGCTGTAGACTGACCAGTCCCTTATGAAGAATAAGGGACAGGCTGATGGAGAGGCAAATTTGTTTGCCCATTCTAGATGGTTCCAGAAGGGTTCATCCTCTGGGACTAAGTCATGCGGTCCATCTTCTGGGCTTAAGAAGACCGAAAAGAAGAAGATAGGAGGGAAAGGGAAGGCACCCGCCGCTGCAGACAAAGGCAAGGGAAAAGCCAAAGGTGCAGACAAGGAAAATGTTTCCACTGCAACGTGGACGGGCACTGAAAGCGAAACTGCCCAATATACCTTGTTGAGCTCGAAGAGAAGAAAGGTAAATTTGATTTACTTGTTCTTGAAACTTGTTTAGTGGAAAATGAAAATTTTACCTGGAAACTAGTTTCTTCATTACAGGAAACTAGTTTCTTCAAGGAGCTCGAAGAGGGTGAGATGACGCTCAGGGTCGGAACAGGAGACGTCGTCTCAGCTTGTGCAGTGGGAGATGCCAAGCTATTTTTTAGAGATAGATTTTAATTTTAGAAAATCTATACATAGTTCCTAAGATTAAGAGGAACTTAATATCTATCTCTTGTTTAATTGAACTTAGCTATTGTATTACTTTTTCTATTAATGAAGGGTTCATTTCGAAAAAAGGTGTCGATATTTGTTCTGCTAGATTAGAAAATGGCTTGTATGTACTTAAACCGAAACAAACTAAAGCAATTTTAAATCATGAGATGTTTAAAATTGCGAATACTCAAAGTAAAAGGCAAAGAATTTCTCATAATAATACCTATCTTTGGCATCTTAGACTTGGTCATATAAATCTCAACTAGATTGAGAGACTATCTAAGAATGGACTTCTAAACAAATTAGAAGATGATTCTTTACCTCCTTGTGAATCTCGCTTGTAAGGAAAAATGACTAAGCGACCTTTTACTAGAAAATGTTATAGAGCCATAGAGCCCTTACAGCTTATACATTCGGATTTGTGGTCGGGTGAATCTTAAAGCTCGTGGAGGGTACGAATATTTCATCTCTTTCATGGATGATTATTCGAGGTATGGTTATTTATACCAAATGCATCATAAGTCTCAGGCTCTTGAAAAATTCAAAGAGTATAAGGCTGAAGTAGAGGATGCATTAGGGAAAATCATTAAGATACTTTGATTAGATCGAGGTGGAGAGTACATGGATCTAAGATTCTAGGACTATTTGATAGAACATGGAATCCAATCTCAACTCTCGACACCTAATACACCTCAGCAGAATGGTGTATCTGAAAGGAGAAATAGAATCTTGTTAGACATGGTTCGATCTATGATGAGCTATGCTCAATTGCCTGCCTCATTTTTGTATCACGCAGTAGAGACTACGGTTCAAAATTGAACACAGTTCCATCAAAGATTGTTTCAGAAATACCTTTTGAGTTATGGAAGGGCGTAAACATAGTTTACAACACTTGAAGATTTTGAGTTTTCCGGCACACGTGCTGGTGACAAACCCAAAGAAATTGGAACCTCGTTCAAGATTATTCCAATTTGTTGGCTATCCCAAAGAAACGAAAGGTGATTTTTTCTACGACCCACAAGAAAACAAGGTAATTGTATCGACCAACGTCATTTTCTAGGAGGAAGATCACATGAGGAACCATAAACCGCGTAGTAAGTTAGTATTAAATGAAGTTACGTATGAGTCAACAAGAGTTGTTGATCAAGTTGAACATTTATCAAGAGTTGATAAAGAAGTCGGAACATCGAGTCAGTCTTGTCCTTCTCAATCATTGGGAATGCCTCGACGCAGTGGGAGGGTTGTTTCCCAACCAGACCGCTACTTGGGTTTAGTTGAAGTTCAAGTTGTCATACCTGATGACGGTGTAGAGGATCCATTGTCCTATAAACATGCAATGAATGACGTTGATAAGACCAATTGATCAAAGCCATGGACCTTGAAATGGAGTCAATGTACTTCAATTCAGTTTGGGAACTTGTAGACCAACCTGAAGGGGTAAGACCCATAGGGTGCAAATGGATCTATAAGAGAAAGAGAGATGCAGCCGGAAAGGTACATACCTTTAAGGCAAGACTTGTAACAAAGGGTTTTACCCAAAGTGAAGGAGTTGACTATGAGGAAACTTTTTCCCCTGTTGCTATGCTTAGATCTATAAGGATACTCTTTTCCATAGCCGTTTTTTATAATTATGAAATTTGGCAAATGGACGTCAAGACTACTTTTTGAATAGTAATCTTGACGAGAGCATCTATATGTCTCAACCCGAAGGGTTCATAACCCAAGGTCAGGAGCAAAAAGTTTGCAAGCTCAATCGATCCATTTATGGGTTGAAACAAGCATCCAGATCTTGGAACATAAGATTTGATATTGCGATGAAGTCTTATGGCTTTGACCAAAACGTTAATGAGCCTTGTGTTTACAAGAGGATCATCAACAACAAAGTAGTTTTTTTAGTACTTTATGTTGATGATATCCTACTCATTGGGAATGATGTAGGATACCTAACTCACATAAAGAAGTGGTTAGCGACCAAATTCCAAATGAAAGATTTGGTAGAGGCAAATTATGTTCTTCAGATTCAAATTTTATGAAATAGCAAGAACAGAACGCTAGCTCTGTCTCAAGCATTTTATATCGACGAAATATTGGTCCGATATTCGATCAAGAATTCGAAGAGGGGCTTATTACCCTTCAGGCATGGATTTCATCTGTCTAAGGAACAGTGTCCTAAGACACCTCAAGAAGTTGAGGATATGAGACATATTCCCTATGCCACAGTAGGTACCAATCCTACTTTATTATGCAGTGGGAATAGTGAGTAGGTACCAATCCAATCTAGGGTTAGACCATTGGAAAACAGTTAAAAATATCCTCAAGTATCTTAGAAGAACGAGGGATTATACGCTTGTGTATGAGACTAAGGATTTGATCCTTACTGGAAACACTTATTTTGATTTTCAGATCGATAAGGATTCTAGGAAATCCACATCGAGATCTGTTTTCACCCTTAACGGGAGAGCTATAGTATGGCGAAGCATCAAGCAGGGATGCATCACTGACTCCACGATTATACTGTGACAACAGTGGTGCGGTAGCCAATTTGAAGGAACCTCGCAGCCATAAGCGAATCAAGCACATCGAGAGGAAGTATCACCTGATACTAGAAATAGTGCAACGAGGAGATGTGACAGTCACGAAGATTGCTTTGGAGCACAACATTGTTGATCTATTTACAAAGACTCTCACGGCGTATTCGAGGGTCATCTGGAAACTCAAGGTCTACGAGATATGTACATACGCTAATCTATGGCAAGTGAGAGATATGTAATGGGTATATAGATGCCCTAGTTTATTGTATTTGTATCTCTGTAACTACTGTTTTAGATTGTGATGTACCCCACTAGAGTTTTAGTTCAAGTGGAAGTTTGTTGGGGTTTGTGCTCTAAGACTCGTCGTTTGTAATTTTTGTTCTATTTAATGTAATTGGGTCGAGAGTTATTGTTTGTTATTTATGATATTGCCCTTGTTTTAACCCTAAATCAAATAAACTAACATCCAAGGTTGTAAAATGTCTCTTGAACTGAATGTAGTGTACATATAAAGGATCTCAATTCGAGATACAACCTAAAGGGTCTATAGTAAGGGGATACGCTTTGGCCACCTTACCCTGGTAACACTATGGATGTGGCCCACTTTGTATATGATACAAATACTGTGATCCTAACGTGTTCGTGTAGATGACATGTGAGTGAGGATATCCTATGTAATGAGATTACATAAGACCGAACCGCGAAATGGTAACCGTTGGATGTAACTCTGTTGACTAGTTAGGTTTCTCTTTCACTAGGATGACCTAGGCAACGTGATCTCAATCCTGAGCAGGTTACGAACTTCTATTTGCGAGGGATTATCCTTTGACTAGTATGGGTGAGAGTGGCCAGATTCTCCAACTCAATATGCCTACCTTTTTTAGGACAAGATCGAGGGAGCGACTAAGGACTTAACTTCGCAAGATGGAATTCACTTATTCCCGCCTACTAGGGTAAGTAGACGAATGTTCCCTTAAGTGGTGTCTTCGAGACTAGAACAAAGGGTTCGACCATCTCATTGGGCCGAGAGGGACTTCTATTGGTTTGTAGAACCACAAACAAATTTTTCATTAGAGAAGCACTGGTAATTAAGGTACAAGATGTAACCCAGGGGTAAAATGGTAATTTTACCCAGCTGGTGTTACAAACATTCGTGAAGGATTGACTTGCTATTATTGGTCAATATCCGTGAACACAGAAATATATCTACAGTGAGAATAGTGTAGTTGTGGAACTTTAGTGGAGTGTTCTCGTAGTTAACGAATGTTGATTAGGAGGTTAATGAGATTAACCGAATGATCTCGTATCGTTGGAGCTTCTGATCTATAGGGTCCATTAGGTCCACCTTCTAGCTCGTAAAGGGTTCTTAGATCGTTTGAAGTTGAAATGTTCAAATTCCATAAGGGAATAAATTTAATGTATATAGATATGTTATAATATAAAGTTTTGGAACTTTATAGTATAAATTTAATGTGAATATGATTCATATTAAATTATATGAGAGAATTAAATATTTGAAAGAGTTCAAATATTAGTTTAAAAGTGAATGTGATTCATATTTGAAAACTATTGGTTAAAATTTAATGTGCATGAGATGTGCATTAAAATTATAGGTTAGAGGAGAAATACATTAAATATGATTTAATCTTATATATGATATTTAAAGATTAATTAAATATATGATATTTAATTAAATAATTAATTAAATTTGATTTCCTTTGGAAATCTACAGAGGTAATTTCGAATTTCCTTTAGTTTAGTTAATTTTACATAATGTGTATGCATGATTAGTTTCCATGCTTAATCTAATTAGATTAGAAATGTTTATCTCTGTATTTTACCAATGTACTGGTATTTTTAGTAAACCAAAACAAACGAGCAATCTCGATCTTAAAACAAGTTTCTGCTACTCAAGGGGATAAGATCCCCATCACTCGTATCGTTGGAGTTCATGATCTGTAGGTCCATTAGGTCACTTGGTTTGCTCAACATGGAAATTATGAGGGTATAAAGTTTTGGAATCAATTTGAAGTGTTCAAATTCTATTTTATCAATTTTATCAATTATATACGATATAATGGATATATAATATAGTTTCATGTGAATATGATTCATATTAACTATATTATTGTCTATTATGGAATTAAGGCATAATTAGAGAAATTAATATGAGACATATGCAAATTGAATATGATTCAATTTAATTTCCCCTTTATCTAAATATGGTTTACATAATAAGGTATTTGATACATTATATTATGCATTTATGCAAATCGATTTTGCACAATGCATAATTGGTAGAAATAGTGGTATAATGGGTGGAGAATTTGTCTCCATCACATTGCCTAAATAAGCATCCATTTGGATGCAATTTGTGAGACTTAGTCATTTGCAAAGTTTTGCATTCTAAGAAAAAGCTTTTCTCTCTCAAATTCTCTCTACAAATCTCTCTTCGAAAAAGGAGTCCCACTTCTCTCCCTCTCGTAGAGAACAACCGAGAAGACTCATTGGAGGTGTTCGATCGTTGCGAACATGGAGATCGTAGAGAACAAGAGGATTACAAGAAGAACAGTGTCTTCAAAGGTAATCTTTTATTCTATAGTGCTTTCATAGTAAGTCTTAGTCTTAGTGTTCTATTTTTGTGAATTTCTATGTGAACATAATCAAGAACAAAGGCGATCAATCGCTTCCGTATTGCCTTTAATTATAGTAGTAGGCACAGTAGAGTTGTTGTTTAGCAAGAAAATATTGTTATTAGATAACGTGTATGTAGTTCCAGGGTTTACTAAAAACCTTATTTCTATTTCTTGCCTTATCAAACAGTGTATTTCAATTTCTTTTCAATTCAATAAACCGTTTATTTTTTTAAAAGATATTGTATTATGTGTTGCTCTACTTGAGAATAATCTGTATGTTTTTTAAGTCGTAATTCAATTAAAATGACTTTAAATACTGAATTATTTAAAACAGCAAATACGCGAACTAATAAAAAGCAGAAAGTATCTCCTAAACAAAACTCTGTGGCATCTAAGGTTAAGTCATATAAATCTCAATAGGATTGAGAGATTAGTGAAGAACTGACTTCTAAGCGAGTTAGAAGAAAGTTATTTACCTATACGTGAATCATGCCTTGAAGGCAAAATGACCAAACAACTTTTTGGTGGAAACGATTATAGAGCCAAAGAACCATTGGAGCTTATACACTCAGACCTTTGTAGTCCGGTGAGTGTTAAAGCCCGAGGTGGGTATGAATATTTCATCTCTTTTATAGATGATTATTCAAGATATGGATACATTTACCTAATGCATCACAAATATGAGGCACTTGAAAAGTTCAAGGAATTTAAAACTGAGGTTTAGAACCTTTTAGGTAAATCCATCAAAACACTTTGATCTGATCGAGGTGAGGAGTATATGGACCTTGAATTCTAGGACTATATGATAGAACATGGAATAACGTCCCAACTCTCATCCCCTGGTATGCCACGGAAAAATGGTGTATCATAAAGGAGAAACAAGACCCTGTTAAACATGGTTCGGTCGATGATGAGTTACGCTCATCTCCCTGACTCGTTTTGGGGTTATACAGTGGAGACTGTAATATACATTTTGAACAACGTTCCTTCGAAAAGTGTTTCTAAAACACCTTACGAACTCGAAAAATGACAAATAGGTAGTTTATGTCATTTCAGAATTTGGGGATGTCCAACCCATGTGCTAGTGACAAACTCGAAGAAATTGGAACCTTGTTCAAAATTATGCCTATTTGTAGGCTATCCTAACGAAATGAGAGGTGGTCTATTTTACGATTCTAAGAAAAATAGGGTGCTTGTATCGACAAGCGCCACTTTCCTTGAGGAGAATCACATCAGGGGTCACAAACCCAAAAGTAAAAGTGTGTTAAATGAGTTAGATAGTATGTCAGTAAAAGGTTATTGATGCTGCTAGGAAGCCAACAAAAATTGTTGACCCAAGCTCGTCTAGTCAAAATTGTCCATCTCAAGAGTTTAGAGTACCTCGACGTAGTGGGAGGGTTGTCACACAGCTTGACCGTTACATGGGCTTGACTGAAACCCAAGTTGTCACACCTAGTGATGACTGTGAGGATCCATTAACTTGTGATCAAGCAATGGATGGAATAGACAAGACGAATGGATTAAAGCCATGGACAAGGAAATGGAGTCTATGTACTTCAATTCTGTTTGGGAACTTGTGGATCAACTTGGTGGGGTTAAACCTATAGGTTGTAAATGGATCTATAAGATAAAACGAGGTGTATTTGGGAGGTACAAACCTTCAAAGCTAGACTCGTGGTAAAGGGTTATACCCAACGAGAAGGGGTTGACTATAAGGAAACCTTTTCTCTTGTTGCCATGATCAAGTCTATTTGAATCCTTCTTGCCATTGTTGCATATTATGACTATGAAATATGGCAAATGGATGTCAAGACAGCCTTTTTGAATGACAATCTTCACGAAAACATCTACATGGACCAACCCAAAGGGTTCATTTAACAAGGCCAAGAGCATAAGGTTGGCGGGCTTAAACGATCCATTTATGGATTGAAACAAGCCTATAGGTCTTGGAATATAAGGTTTGATGAGGCTATCAAATCTTATGGCTTTTATCAAAATATTGATGATCCTTGTGTCTACAAGAAAATAATCAACAGTACTGTCGTTTTTCTAGTGTTATATGTGGATGATATCCTACTCATTGGGGATGATGTAGGATTCCTTACTGACGTTAAAAGCTGGCTAGTTACACAATTCCAAATGAAAGATTTGGGAGAAGCGCAGTATCTCTATTTTTCCAATGTACTGGTTTTCGGAGTAAACCAAAATCAAACAAACAATTACGTTCCAATTACACGTTTTCGTTGCTCAAGGGAATTCGATTTCCTTCAGTAACACCGTGAACAGTTTAGGACTAATAAATTCGTAGATGACCATTAGTGACTCGTCTTTAAACCTGAGTGTATTACAGACTCCCATCTGCAGGGGTCTATCCTTTGACTAGTACGGGTGAGGGTGGCTTGTGTTGCTCACTGATAAGGTGAAACGTGCAAGCTCACGCGATCAAAGTAATATAAAATTGGAGGTATTCCAAAGTATCGAGCCCAAGGGAAAGGAGAAATAAAATAGATCAGTAGTGAAACAAGATGTGGACTGATTGCAAAAGGTAACAAAAAATTTGATAAGTGATGTGGTGATTATATCTAAGATAAATGCAATGATGAAGAGAAGGGATTCAGAATGTTAAGTCCACTAATGAAAGACAAGGCAACTCGAGGAAATTTCCTCGCGTAGTAGCTACACCGTGCAGCGTGGAACGGCAATGGCACGACAGTCGGACATACTAGCTCACCAAGGCAGAACAGTGCAATTGCCTCGCACTGCCTTACCCAATGAATGTTTTCTCCTACTGCCGCAATGTAATTGCCTTGAACTGCACAGACAATCAACTACTAGCGATGTAATCTGCCTAAATTCTCCAAGCAAGTAAACCAAGCCCTACTCCCATTTGACCTTCTATGAAGTATCGTTAGGAGGCTGAGTGATTTCTCCAATATGTCTATGGTCAATCTATCTCAGGTTTTCATAACCATGGTCTTATGGTCATGAAGTCTTGCCCTATGCCTAGGGTCAACGTTCGGGTCTTATGTCTAAGCCACTTTACTCTATTACTTTTGAGAACTCCGCTCTAAGTTGACCCTTTCGGTGCCAAACTCGAGCTTGATAGGTCACCTTAGATGGTCGACTAAGGTTTCCCACAATATAATCACCAAAAGTAAACTTACTTGGAGGTCTAACCAAACCGCTCTTGGAGTTTTGTTGTCTTGCCTTATGGCATTCACATTCTGAATCCATAAGGGAAGTTAGCTCCTTATGGATGAAACAATAAAGCAAAATGCAAACCGAATAAAATACGACAACATCTCAACCACCATTCTCGATCTACCACTCTTAAACAGGTACCAAGAGAATATTCGAGTTTCAGATGAAGAAACTTTTCAAACAAGGATGAACAGAATAATTAATCTTTTACTGAAAGCAAACAGCAAGTTGCAAAACAAAACTACATAATAGATTTATATAAAAATTGAACTGGAATAATAAATCGACAGCTAACAACGTGTATTGCACTACAGAAAAATAACTTCAAAACTGAATTGCAACTAAGAACGAAACGAAACAGAAGTTATGAACTGGAAACTGAACTACAAAAGTATGACAACAACAACAGACTGAATTACAGAAGGAAGAAACAACAGCAGACAGACAACAGTGATTTTGTGCAAAGTTTTACTCTCTCGGCTCCCCACACTCTTTTCATCGAGTACTGCTTGCCTATTTATAGAGTAGCTTGTCTTTAGGGTTTTCATCAATCAGCTTAGATTCTTTCCCTTGAATTCCAGCGTGAATTGATATTTTCCTTGATTCCCGCGCCTTTTCCTTCTGCACTTAAGTGACTACAGTGGCCGGTTTCCGAAAGATATGCATTTGCAATTTGCATCTGTTGGTCAGGCAATTGCCTCGTTTTGCCTTCCTGCAACCAAAAAACGACATAATTCTTGAACAGTTACTCATACTTTCGCCTACTTTTTGATCAATTTAAATAATAGGAAATCAATAAAGGTTTTAAATAACTCTCATAATCGAGAGTTATCACTCACCCAATATGCCTACCTTTTCAGGGGCATAAGCACGTGGGGAGCTTGAAACTTAACTATGCAAAATAGAATTCACTCGTTAACTAGAGGGGTTGTTCCCTTAAGTGTTTTCTCTATGGGTTGAACGACGGGGCCCTACACTCTCACTGGGTCGAGAGGGATGTTATTTTTGGTAGGACCATAAAACAAAGTTGTTCATTAGATGAGCAGTGGGACTTAAGGAGCAAGAGGTAGACACATGGGTAAAACAGTAATTTGACCCAGCTGTGACTACGAACAACCTGTGAGGGTTGACTCACATGTATTGGTTATATCGATGGACACAACTTGTCCTATAGAGAGGAGAGTGCAGCTACGGGGCTATAGTGGAGTGGCCCCGTAGTTAATGAATGTTGATTAACCAGATCAAAGAGATTGATCAGTTAATCTCTGATCATTGAAGCTCATGATCTGTAGGTTCATTAGGTCTCTCGGTTGGCTCAATTTAGATTTAATGAGAGTATACAGTTTGGAGTGAATTTGAAGTGCTCAAATTCATGAAAAGGGTATTTATGTCATTTATATGAGATATGATTGACATAATATATAGTTTAATGTGAATGAGATTCATAATAAACTATTGAAGGGATCGAATCCCGCAGCGGAAGCGATTGTGAATCGTGTGTTCATGGTTTTGTTACACGTATCTAAAACAAAAACTAAAGAACAAAGATTAAGCATGCATTTCTAAATGGGACACCAAGAGTTTACAGGAAGAACACTTTCTTCACGAGTTTCTCCTCTAATAATCACGATCTCAGCAACGAACCCGAACCGTGTGAAGATCTACCACTAGATCTTCTCTATTGTTCTCTAGGTGAGGGAGGAAGATGGGTTCCTTTTAGGATGAGATGAGGTGATCTTTTGTAAATGTGTTTTGAACTCTTTCCAACACAAAAGAGATAACTCTAGAGTTGTATGTAATTGCCTTACCCAAAGTTGCATCTTATGCAACTGTTTCTAGGGAATAAGGATGGAAATTACCATCCTAGCCCTCCTTTATTCTCTCAATAGTATATAGTTAATTTGTGGATCTTATTCACATTAAAACTATATATTATATCAATTATATCATATATAATTGATATAACACCTCATATATGAAATTGAACACTTCAATTTCATTCCTAACTTTATAACCTCAATGTTACCATGTTGAGCAAACGGAAGGACCTAATGGACCTACAGTTCATGAGCTCCAATGATGTGAGATTTACTGATCAAACTCTTTGATCTGGTTAATCAATATTCATTAACTACAAGTCACTCCACTATAGACTTGTAGCGACACTCTCCTCACTGTAGATTATATTTTGTCCATTGATATAATCATTACCCATGAGTTGACCCTTCACAGCTTGTTAGTAATCACAGTTGGGCAAATTACCGTTTTACCCATGTGATTACCTCTTTGTTCCTTAAGCACCATTGATCCTCTAATGAACAACAAGTGTATGGTCCTACCACAAACTCAAACCCTCTTAAGCTAGTTTAGAGGGTGGGACCCCGTTGTTCAAGACCTTGACTCAGGTCTTAGGGGAACAACCTATCTAATTCCTTAATTCTATGAATGAGTGAATTCCGTCTTGCAGAGTTAAGTTCCCAGCTACCTACGAGGTTTTGTCCCTAAGAAGGTAGGCTTATTGAGTCGGCTACAGACAACTCTTACCCATACTAGTCTAAGGACAAACCCCAATAAGCAGAAGTTCTTAACTTGCTCACGATTCAGGTCGAGTCACTAATGACCATCTATAAATTATCAGTCGTTTCCTGTTAACGGTGTTATACTAGTTAGACTAATAATTTGCAGTCTGGTCTTGTATGAACTCTTCATACAGAATGTCCCCACTCGCATGTCATCCACATGAATGAGTTGGATTACCATAATAAGGTTTCCAACCTCATTCTTATACCATAGACCATTTCGGTTATACTCTTGAACACAATCCAAATAGTGTCTACTACACTAACGTTCAAGATTCATTATAACCTTGAAGTTTAGTTTATTGGATCTATAAAGCGAGAAGATAATCCTATCAAATCAAATAACTGTTTATTCATTTGACTAAAATTACACAAGAGTAGGACACATATCCCAACAATCTCCCACTTGACCTAAAGCTTGTGGTGTACATAATGTTGGGATTTATGCCCTAAACTTGTGTAATTTTGATCAGTTAAATAAAGTGTTATTTGTTTTGATAGAATTACAGTCTTGCTTTATAAATCCAATAAACTAAGCTCCAAGGTTATAACATTTATCTTGAACATCAGTGTAGTGGACACTATTTGGGTTGAGTTGAAGAATATAACCTAAATAGTCTATGGTATAAGAATAAGGTTGGAAACCTCATTCTGGTAACACCATGGATGCGACCCACTTTGTAATTAGTACAAATGAGGTAATCCAACTCATTCATGTAGTTGACATGCGAGTGAAAGCATCTGTATGAAGAGTTCATACAAGATCGATCGCAAAATTATTAGTCTAACCAAAGGTAACACCAGCAATGTGATAAGACTAGTAATTTATAGATGGTCATTAGTGACTTTCACTTTAATCTGGCAAGTTAAGAACTCCTACTTATAGGGGTTTGTCCTTAGACTAGTATGGGTGAGAGTGGCTCAATAAGCCTACCTTCTAAGGGACAGAACCTCGTAGGTACCTGGGAACTTAACTGTGCAAGATGGAATTCACTCATTCCTACACTAAGGAATTAGATGGGTTGCTCCATTAGAAGAATCGACTCCGTGTCTTGAACAGCGGGGCCCTCCCTCTATGAGGGTATGAGTCTAAGGTAGGACCTTAGACTTGTTGTTCATTAGAGGATCAGTTGTGCTTAAGGAGCAAAGAGGTAATCACAGGGGTAAAATGGTAATTTTACCCAGCCGTAATTACGAACAACCTGTTAAGGGTCGACTCATGGATAATGACTATATCGGTGGACACAATATTATCTACAGTGAGGAGAGTGCAGCTACAAGTCTATGGTGGAGTGACTTGTAGTTAATGAATATTGATTAACTGGATCAAAGAGTTTGATCAATTAATTTCACATCATTGGAGTTCATGAACTGCAGGTCCATTAGGTTCTTCCGTTGGCTCAATATGGTAATATTGAGGGTATAAAGTTAGGAATAAAATTGAAGTGTTCAATTTCATACATGAGGTGTTATATCAATTATATATGATATAATTGATATAATATATAGTTTTAATGTGAATTAGATTCATATATAAACTATATACTAAAGAGAGAATAAAGGAGGGGTAGGATGGTCATTTCCATCCTATTTCCCTATATATATGGTTGCATGAGATGCAACTAGGTTAAGCGATTCCAAGCTTTTGTTGTGTATTGGAAAGGTTCCAAGACACAAACATCTCTCTCACAAAACACCTCATATCTCCTAAAGGGAACCCACCTTCCTCCCTCACCTAGAGAACAACGGAGAAGATTCAGTTGTAGTGTCGGTGTTCGTTCGAGTTCGTGTTGCTAAGATCTTGATCGTGAGAAAGGAGGAGCACTTGAAGAAAGGTTCTTCAAAGGTAACTTTCTTGTTGTCCATTATGTTCATATGCTTAATCCAGTCATATATGTTCTTGAATTAAATCGTTGTAACTAAATCAAGAGCGCGTGATTCACAATCGCTTCCGTTGCGGGACTCGTATTCCCTTCAATTGGTATCAGAGAACAATTGCGTTCTTGATTTATGTTCTGGATTTTTCAAGAACAAGGTGGGATTTACAGTTTTTTGCATGAGATGTATGAACGGTTTCGCAAAATTAGATGGTTTCAATTTTGGCACTTAGATTTACAATTTCCATTGAATCGTTCAATGTAAGGGTCTGGTGTTTTGGGCAATTTTAATTGTAAATCGAGTCTATAAGTCCGTGTCGATCGAGGCAAAGTGGTTGCTGAGAAGATCGGAGCGAAAACGAGCAAAAATTGGAGAATTGTATTTGTTGTCTGTGTGCAACGTTGCAACGCTGTTCATTGGCGTTCAAACGCTACGCTTGCGGAAGGAGCGCGCAGGAGACGACAGCGTTGCAACGCTGTCATCGGCGTTGCGCAACGCTTGACAAGAGGCGCGTTTCAACTGGTAGAAGACGACAAGAAGCAGCGTTGCAACGCTGCTATCAGCGTTGCAACACCGGAGACGTTTCACGCATTTCAGCAACGGGTAGAAAACGCTTATTTTATATATATTAAATATAAAAATGTTTTATATTTAATTTATATTTAATTAATAAAATTAGATTATATTATATAAAATTAATTTTAGGGTGCCGAAATTGGTCTAATTTTGTTATTTAAATTATGCAATTGTTGTGTAATTATTGTCATGCATAATGTATGCTTTTATTTTAGAAATCCCTCCTTAGGTTAAGCATTTTCATGCATCATTTATAATATAAAGAGTTATATTATATAGTTTGCATGATTAATTAATATAAAGTTGTTATATTAATTAATGGACAGTATTGACATGCATTATATATCATGAGATGATTATGCTATGTATGTCTTATTATTCATGTGATGAATGATCAAGCACTATAACATAGTATGCATGTCACCTAAGGTTTATTATTAGTTTTAAAGTGTTTAGAACTTGGAAATAATAGACCTTAGGTTATCTAGTTCTAATTAGATTAGAATTAGGAACCAAGTAATTATAAGCTATGATTAAAAGAGGAACTTTGTCTAAGGAAAGTTCAATCTAGGTTTAAGGTATTTAAGTGACTAAACGGAACACCCTACACCGGAACCGACACGGGAGTGAAATTTAATCGAGAGAGTTTTATAAATTACAAGATGGCGTCATGAGTTTATTAAGGCGTTAATAAACTAGAAATCCTAGATTTAATATAAGGAGTTATATTAACAAACTTAGGATAAAATCAATATAAGAGTTATATTGATTATCAATATAAGAGTTATATTGATAGAGTTAGGTAAAACCATTAGCCGGATTGTAGCCTATGTAAGATTCCTATAACTTTAAAGTATTCAGTGGGAGGAAAAGTGTATGAGATACATATTTTTCCACCTACGCTATCTCCGAGAAGTTCACACCGTGAGACTCATACTTGGCCTCGTGGCGCAAACGGGAGCATCCCTCTTCGGATGGTGTTTGTATGAGTCAATATCAAGGTGAATGGAGAGGGTACTTATAGTGAGTGGGAGCAGGTTTAGTGAAAACAAAACCTACGGTCTCTTTTGTCGGTTTACACCGTTAGACCACTATGGTCAGCCTGCTTGTTTGGCCTGGACCAAACAATCCCCCACTAGCCAGACAATCCCTTCGGAGGGCTTGATCATAGGGGATCGAACACAGTAGACACCCGAAAGGGATAAAAATTTCCTTAGACTATTTTCCAATCTAGTCCTCCCTTCAGTGGATTTTATTGGATGGAGACTCTGGGATCAAAAGACAGAAGGTTACACTCACGGGGTACATAAGTTGTGTATGTATCCAGACCGAAAAATGGTAACTAAAACCTATAGGAATAAGAGTTGTTCTGGTATTAGGTTTTGGTCAAGAGTGTCTTGATCCAGAGGAGGAGTGTTTTTTATTACCCTTCGGTGTCATACATTCTAAACCTTTGGAGTATCATTGCAAATTATAAATCGCCTAGGAATCATTTGATAATTAGCTAAAACATGATTGGATTAAAGTTATAGCAAGAAACTCATACAAGTTTGTTTGTAAATTTTTCAGCAAAAATGTCTAGCTCTATAATTTCCTTATTAGGTGCGGAAAAGTTAACCGGAGAGAATATGATGACATGGAAAAACAAACTCAACACTATATTGGTAGTGGATGATCTGAAGTTTGTGCTAATCGAGGATCGCCCTCAAAAGCCATGCTCGAATGCGTCACGAAATGTTTGTGATGCATATGATCGATGGATCAAGGCCAATGATAAGGCCAAGGTCTACATGCTGGCAAGTATGTCTGACATATTAGCCAAGAAGCATGGGGGCATGATTACCGCCAAGGAAATCATGGATTCTGTGCAGGGTATGTTTGGACAACAGTCCACACAGACCCAACATAATGCACTAAAGTACATATTTAACTCGAGGATGTCAGAGGGTACATCTGTTCGAGATCATGTCCTGGATATGATGGTGCACATTAACATCGTGGAGTCGAATGGTGCTTCCATCGATGAGTCGAGCCAGGTCAGCTTCATTCTGGAAATCCTTCCAGATAGTTTCCTGCAGTTTAGAAGTAATGTTGTTATGAACAAGCTTACTTTTAATCTTACCTCCTTCGAATGAACTCCGGACTTTCGACTTTTGATGAAAATTCAGGGATCGAAAGGTGAGGCGAATGTTGCCAGTAGGAGTTATCATAGAGGTTCGACTTCTGGGACAAAAACAGTGGCTTCATCTTCTTCCAACTTGAGAGGAAAGAAAAAGAACATGAAGAAGGTTGGTAAAGGGAAACAGGCTGACAAAGCTGCCGCCCAGAAGGGAAAGAAAGTCAAAGACATTGCTGACAAAAGAAAATGTTTCACTTTGCAACAAAGACGGGCATTGGAAACGTGAATCGTCCAAGTACATTGCGAGAAAGAAGAAGGAAGGTAAATATGATTTACTTTGCCTAGAACCTTGTTTAGTGGATAATGATAAAACAGCTTGGATACTTGATTCAGGCGCCACTAATCATGTTTGCTCTTCTTTTCAGGGAATTGATTCCTGGCAACGCTACAACAAGGAGAGATAACGCTCCGGGTTGGAAATGGAGAAGTCGTCTCAGCTGTAGCAGTACGCACAATGAAACTTTATTTTGGCAAGAAATATGTATTGTTGGACAATATATTAGTGATACCAGGGTTTACTAGAAACCTTATTTCCATTTCTTGCCTTATAGAACAATGTATTTCTGTTTCCTTTTCTATGAATAAAGTGTTTATTTTGACGAAAGGTTTAGAAATATGTTCAGCTTCATTAGAAAATGGATTGTATGTTTTAAGGCCTAATTAAGTCAAAATGATTTTGAACACTGAATTATTTAAAACTGCAAACGCACAAACTAATAAACGTAAAATTTCTCCTAAAGAAAATGCTCATCTTTGGCATCTAAGATTGGGTCACATTAATCTCAATAGGATTGAGAGATTGGTAAAGAACGGACTTCTAAACGAGTTAGAAGAAAATTCTTTGCCAGTATGTGAATCATGCCTAGAAGGCAAAATGACTAAAAGACCTTTTAGTGGAAAAGGTTATAGAGTCAAAGACCCTCTAGAGCTTATACATTCAGATATTTGTGGTCCGATGAATGTTAAAGCCAGGGGAGGATATGAATATTTCATCTCTTTTATAGCTGATTATTCTAGATTTGGGCATATTTACCTAATGCACCACAAGTCTGAAGCACTTGAAAAGTTCAAGGAATTCAAGACTGAGGTTGAAAATCAATTAGGTAAAACTATTAAAACACTTTGATCGAATCGAGGTGGAGAGTACATGGATTTAAAATTCCAGAACTATATGATAGAACATGGAATTACATCCCAACACTCAGCTCCCGGCACACCACAGCAAAACGGTGTATCGAAAAGGAGAAATAGAACCTTGTTGGACATGGTTCGATCAATGATGAGTTATGCTCATCTCCTTAGTTCCTTTTGGGGTTACGCAATGGAGACTGCAGTATACATTTTGAATAGTGTGCCCTCAAAAAGTGTTTCTGAAACACCTTTTGAACTCTGGAAAGGACGTAAAGGTAGTTTATGTCACTTCAGAATATGGGGTTGTCCAGCACATGTGCTTGTGACAAATCCAAAGAAGTTTGATTTAAGTTCAAAGTTATGCCTATTCATAGGATACCCAAAAGAAACAAGAGGTGGTTTATTCTATGATCCTAAGGAAGATAAGGTTTTTGTGTCGACAAATGCCATTTTCTTAGAGGAGGACCACATAAGGGACAATAAACCAAAAAGTAAAGTAGTGTTGAGTGAGTTAGACGGAACAATATCAAAGGTTGCTAATAAGAACACTAGTACGTCAACAAGAGTTGTTGATACTAGTTTGTCTAGTCAAGAGAGTCCATCTCAAGAGTTGAGTATGCCTCGACGTAGTGGGAGGGTTGTAATACAGCCTGACCGTTACATGGGTTTAGCTGAAACTCAAGTTGTTATACCAGATGACAACTGCGAGGATCCATTGACTTATAATCAAGCAATGGTTGACAAAGACAAAGACAAATGGGTCATAGCCATGGACCAAGAAATGGAGTCTATGTACTTCAATTCTGTTTAGGATCTTGTAGATAAGCCTGATGGGGTAAAACCTATAGGTTGTAAGTGGATCTACAAGAGAAAATGTGGTGTAGATGGGAAGGTGCAAACCTTTAAAGCTAGACTAGTAGCAAAGGATTATACCTAGGTTGAAGGGGTTGATTATAAGGAAACCTTTTCACCTGTAGCTATGGTAAAGTCTATCCGTATCCTTCTTTCCATTGTCGCATATTATGACTATGAGGTATGGCAAATGGATGTCAAGACAGCCTTTTTGAATGACAATCATGAGGAAAACATCTACATGGACCAACCCAAAGGGTTCATTGAACCAGGACAAGAGCAAAATGTTTGCAGGCTTAAAAGGTCAATTTATGGGCTAAAACAAGCCTCTAGGTCCTGGAATATAAGATTTGATGAGGCAATCAGATCTTATGGTTTTAACCAGAATGATGATGAACCTTTTATCTACAAGAAAATCATCAATAGTTCTGTCGCATTCCTAATTCTCTATGTGGATGATATCCTACTCATTGGGAATTATGTAGGTTATCTTACTGACATCAAGGAATGGCTAGCTACGCAGTTCCAAATGATAGATTTGGGTGATGCGCAGTTTGTTCTTGGGATCCAGATTGTCCGGAACTGTAAGAATAAAACACTAGCCTTGTCTCAAGCATCTTACATAGACAAAGTGTTGTCAAGGTTTAAGATGCAAGATTCCAAAAAGGGCTTATTGCCTTTTAGACGTGGAATCCATTTGTCTAAGGAAGAGTGTCCTAAGACACCTCAAAGAGTTGAGGATATGAGACGGATTCCTTATGCATCGGCTGTTGGGAGCCTGATGTACGCCATGTTGGGTACTAGGCCCGACATCTGTTTTGCAGTTGGGATGGTCAGTAGGTATCAATCCAATCCTGGACTTGAACACTGGACAACGGTTAAAACAATCCTTAAGTATCTTCGGAGAACAAGGAACTACATGCTTGTGTATGGGGTTAAGGATTTGATCCTTACAGGATACACGGATTCTGACTTTCAGACTGATAAAGATTCTCGGAAATCTACATCAGGGTCAGTATTCACTCTTAACGGAGGAGTTGTAGTATGGCGAAGCGTCAAGCAAGGATGCATCGCTGATTACACCATGGAGGCCGAATATGTAGCAGCTTGTGAAGCAGCTAAGGAGGTCGTTTGGTTAAGGAAATTCATGCTAAATTTGGAAGTTGTTCCAAATATGACTTTGCCCATCACACTGTATTGCGATAACAGTGGTGCAGTGGCAAATTCGAGGGAACCCCGAGGTCACAAGAGGGGAAAACACATAGAGCGGAAGTATCATCTCTTCTGAGAGATCGTGCATAGAGGAGACGGGATTGTCACGAAGATAGCCTCAGAGCACAACATTGCTGATCCTTTTACAAAGGCTCTCACGGCTAAAGTATTTGAGAGTCCCCTAGAAGGTCTAGGTTTACATGTCTTTCCCAACTAGGGCAATTGGAGTATTTTGTACAAAGGGGTTTAAATGCCCTAGTTTATTGTATTTACATTACTGTAATGTTTTAGTACTCCACAAGCTTTAGGTCAAGTGGGAGATTGTTGGGATTTATGCCCTATACTTGTGTAATTTTGATCAATTAAATAAAGTTTTATTTGTTTTGATAGAATTACAGTCTCGCTTTATAAAGCCAATAAACTAAGCTCCAAGGTTATAACATTTATCTTGAACATCAGTGTAGTGGACACTATTTGGGTTGAGTTCAAGAATATAACCTAAATAGTCTATGGTATAAGAATAAGGTTGGAAACCTCATTCTTGTAACACCATGGATGTGGCCCACTTTGTAATTAGTACAAATGAGGTAATCCAACTCATTCATGTAATTGATATGCGAGTGGGGGCATCCTGTATGAAGAGTTCATACAAGACTGGATCGCAAATTATTAGTCTAACCAGTGTAACACAGTTAAGAGGATAAGACTAGTAATTTATAGATGGTCATTAGTGACTCGACCTGAATCCTGAGCAAGTTAAGAACTCTTTCTTATAGAGGTTTGTCCTTAGACTAGTATGGGTGAGAGTGGCCTGTAGCCGACTCAATAAGCCTACCTTCTCAGGGACAAAACCTCGTAGGTAGCTGGGAACTTAATTGTGCAAGATTGAATTCACTCATTCGTACACTAAGGAATTAGATAGGTTTTTCCCTTAAGAACTGACTCCAGGTCTTGATCAACGGGGCCCCGCCCTCTATGAGGGTATGAGTCTAAGGTAGGACCTTAGATTTGTTGTTCATTAGAGGATCAGTGGTGCTTAAGGAGCAAAGAGGTAATCACAGGGGTAAAATGGTAATTTTACCTAGCCGTGATTACGAACAACCTGTGAAGGGTCGACTCATGGGTAATGACTATATCGGTGGACACAATATTATCTACAAAGAGAGAGTGCGCAATACAAGTCTATAGTGGAGTGACTTGTAGTTAATGAATATTGATTAACTGGATCAAAGAGTTTGATCAGTTAATCTCACATCATTGGAGCTCATGAACTGTAGATCCATTTGGTCCCTCCGTTGGTTCAATATTGTAATATTGAGGGTATAAAGTTAGGAATGAAATTGAAGTGTTCAATTTCATACATGAGGTGTTATATCAATTATATATGATATAATTGATATAATATATAGTTTTAATGTGAATTAGATTCATATATAAACTATATACTAAAGAGAGAATAAAGGAGGGGTAGGATGGTCATTTCCATCCTATTTCCCTATATATATGGTTGCATGAGATGCAACTATGTTAAGGGATTCCAAGCTTTTGTTGTGTTGTTGGAAAGGTTCCAAGACACAAACATCTCTCTCACAAAACACCTCACCTCTCCTAAAGGAAACCCACCTTCCTCCCTCACCTAGAGAACAACGGAGAAGATCCGGCGGTAGTGTCGGTGTTCGTTCGAGTTCGTGTTGCTGAGATCTTGATCGTGAGAGAGGAGGAGCACTTGAAGAAAGGTTCTTCAAAGGTAACTTTCTTGTTGTCCATTATGTTCATATGCTTAATCTAGTCAGATATGTTCTTGAATTAAATCGTTGTAACTAAATCAAGAGTGCGCGATTCACAATCGCTTCCATTGCGGGACTCGTATTTCCTTCACATAAAACATTACAATAATGTAAAATACAATAAACTAGGGCATTTAAACCCTGTGTACAATATACTCCCACTTGCCCTGGTTGGGGAAGACTTGTAAACCTAGAACTTCTAGGTGACTCTCAAATACTTTAGCCGTGAGAACCTTTGTAAAAAGATTAACAATGTTGTCCTCAAAGGCTATCTTCATGATAATCAGGTCTCCTCGATGCACAATCTATCGGATGAGCAGATATTTGCACTCAATATACTTACCCCTTTTGTGACTTCGGGGTTCTCTTGAATTTGCCACAACACCATTATTGTCACAATACAATGTGATAGGCAAACTCATATTTGGAACAAGTTCCAATTCTAACATGAATTTCCTTAACCAAACAACCTCTTTAGCTGCTTCACAAGCTGCTACATATTCAACCTCCATGGTGGAATCAGCGATGCATCCCTGCTTGACACTTCGTCATACTACAACTCCTCCGTTAAGAGTAAATACTGACCCTGATGTAGATTTTCGAGAATCTTTATCAGTTTGAAAGTTAGAATATGTGTATCCTATAAGGATCAAATCCTTAGCCCCATACACAAGCATGTAGTTCCTTGTTCTCCGAAGATACATAAGGATCGTTTTAATCGTTGTCCAGTGTTCAGGTCCTAGATTGGATTGCTATCTACTGACCATTCCGACTGCAAAATAGATCTCTGGCCTAGTACATAACATGGCGTACATCAGCCTCCCAACAGCTGATGCATAAGGAATTTGTCTCATGTCCTCAACTCCTTGAGGTATCTTAGGAAAATGTTCCTTAGACAAATGAAGTCCATATCTAAAATGCAATAAACCTTTTTTGGAGTCTTGCATCTTAAACCTAAACAACACTTTGTCGATGTAAGATGTCTGAGACAATACTAGGGTTTTATTCTTGCGCTTCCGGACAATCTGGATCCCAAGAACAAATTGTGCGTCTCCCAATTCTTTCATTTTGAATTGCGTAGCTAGCCAATTCTTAATGCTAGTAAGATAACCTACATCATTCCCAATGAGTAGGATATCATCCACATATAGAACTAGGAATACGACAAAACCTTTGATGATTTTCTTGTAGACATAAGGTTCATCATCATTCTGATCAAAGCCAAAAGATTTAATTGCCTCATCAAACCTTATATTCCATGACCTAGAAGCTTGTTTCAGTCCATAGATTGACCTTTTATGCCTACAAACCTTTTGCTCTTGTCCTGGTTCAATGACCCTTTGGGTTGGTCCATGTAAATGTTCTCGTCAAGATTGTCATTCAAGAATGTTGTCTTGACATCCATTTGTCATACCTCATAGTCATATTATGCGGCAATGGCAAGTAGGATACATATAGACTTTACCATAGCAACAGGCGAAAATGTTTCCTCATAGTCAACCCTTTCAACCTGGGTATAACCCTATGCTACTAGTCTAGCTTTAAAGGTTTGCATCTTTCAATCTACATCACGTTTTTTCTTGTAGATTCACTTACAACCTATAGGTTTTACCCCATCAGGTTTATCTACAAGATCCCAAATAGAATTGAAGTGCATAGACTTCTTTTCTTGGTCCATTGCTATGACCCATTTGTCTTTGTCTTTGTCAAGCATTGCTTGATTATAAGTCAATGGATCCTCACAATCGTCATCTGATATGACAACTTGGGTTTCAGAAAAACCCATATAACGATCAGGTTGTGTTATAACCCTCCCATTACGTCAAGGCACTCTCAACTCTTGAGACGGACACTCTTGACTAGACAATCTAGTATCAACAACTCTTGTTGACGTACTAGCATTAACAACAACCTTTGTTGTTGTTTTGTCTAACTCACTCAACACAATCTTACTTCTTGGTTTGTGGTCTCTGATGTGGTCTTCCTCTAAGAAAGTGGCATTTTTCCACACAATTACCTTGTCTTCCTTAGGATCATAGAATAATCCACCTCTTGTTTCTTTTGGGTAGCCTATAAATAGGCACAATTTTGAACGTGAATCCAATTTCTTCGGGTTTGTAACAAGCACATGTGCTAGACATCCCCAAATTCTGAAATGACATAAACTACCTTTACGTCCTTTCCAAAGTTCAAAAGGTGTTTCAGAAACACTCTTTGATGGCACATTGTTCAAAATGTATACTGCAGTCTCTATTGCATAACCCCAAAATAAATTAGGGAGATGAGCATAACTCATCATTGATCGAACCATGTCCAACAAGGTTCTATTTCTCTTTTTCGATACACCATTTTGCTGAGGCATACTGGGTGCTGAGAGTTGGGATGTAATTTCATGTTCTATGATATATCTCTGGAATTTTAAATCCATGTACTCTCCACCTCGATCTAATCGAAGTGTTTTAATTGTTTACCTAATTGATTTTCAACTTAAGCCTTGAATTCCTTGAACTTTTCAAGTGCTTCAGACTTATGATGCATTAGGTAAATATGCCCAAATCTTGAATAATCATCTATAAAAGAGATGAAATATTCATAACCTCCTCTTGCTTTAACATTCATCAGACCACAAAGGTCTGAATATATAAGCTCAAGAGGTTCTTTGGCTCTATAACCTTTTTCACTAAAAGGTTTTTTAGTCATTTTTCCTTCTAGACAAGATTCACATACAGGTAAAGTATTTTCTTCTAACTCATTTAGAAGTTCAGTCTTTACCAATCTCTCAATCCTATTGAGGTTAATGTGACCCAATCTAAGATGCCAATGATGAGCATTTTGTTTAGGAGAAATTTTACGTTTCTTAGTTTGTGTGTTTGTTGTTTTAAATAATTCAGTGTTCAAAACAGTTTTGACTGAATTTGGTCTCAAAACATACAAACAATTTTCTAATGAAGTTGAACATATTTCCACACCTTTCTTTGAAATAAACACTTTATTTAAAGAAAATGAAACAGAAATACATTGTTCTGTAAGGCAAGAAATTGAAATAACGTTTCTAGTAAACCCTAGTATCACTAATACATTGTCTAACAACATATATTTCTTGTCGAACAAAAGCTTCATTGTGCCAATTGCTACAGCTGAGACGATATCTCCATTTCCAACCCAGAGCGTTATTTCTCCTTTTTGTAGTTGTTGCCAGGAATGATTAGTGGCGCCTGAATCTAGTATCCAAGCAGTTTTACCATTATCCACTAAACATGCTTCTATACAAAATAAATCATATTTACTGTTGCGTAAAATTATATTGCAATACCGCAAGTGTACGGGTCAAGTTTTAGTATAGTGATTTGAGTACAGAGTATCGTCCTCAAGAATGAGTTTTCTAGATTAATTAATTACCAAGATACTTTTTCTTAATTTTAGCTAAAGCAACAAAACTTTGATGGATAGTGAAAAGAAAGATAGAAAATAAATGTACAATTGGAGACACGAATATGATAGAATTGAAGGAAGATGATTTCACAAGATAATTCCTTATTTAACACATGCAATGAACTAATATTATGAATTTATAAACAAGAAGTAAATTACTCAAGAAAGTCTCTCGATCTCTCAAGAGTCTCACACATACAATAAATCCTATAGTCTCCATATAAAATCTAAGCATGCACGGCATTAAGCAACTTCTTTATGCGTTTCCCTAAGATTTCTAGGTCATTCTCATGCCAGAATTCTAAGAGTTTTGACAACCTTGTTCTAATTTAAGTTTTTTTCTCTCGAGTCCACTTAAACCAAAGATATAAATGAAATTAAGAATGAATTGCCAAAAATAAATAACATAACAAAGTTCAATACATAATCAAATAAATTTAAAACATGCTAATCAAATTCCAACTACAACGTTTAGCTACTCAAAATCACCATAAAAACAAGCTAAAGTCATAGGAAAAGTCTTTAAACTCAATTACAAACTAAAAGAAAGAGAAATAAACTTATGTGTCGATGTGGGTCTCTCGTTCCCGAGCTCCCGTCACGATCTCGAGCCTCCACAAACGCTTTAGCTCCCAAGGAATGCTCTTTTTTCTCCCTTTAGAGTGTGTATTTCGAAACTAGGGCTAAAAACTACCAAATTCGGCTCCCCTTGCAATGAAGACAACATATTGTATTTATAGGGTTTTACGTCACAGCGTTACAACGTGGTCATGGCGTTACAACGCGTACTTACTGCTTGCCACCCCGATTTACTGCGATCATTTTTGTCATATCTTTTTCGCTCGGGTGTCCAAATGACCTCCAGTTTGATGCGTTGGAATCGTGATTCGATGTAGAACCTCTCAATATACTTTTTATACTCAAAATACATCTAGAGTTTTCTTGGGTCTTCAATTAAGCATACACATGTTCCAAATTGCACCAAAATAGCCTAAAAACACTCAATTTTTGCTTCTCAAGCTGAGTTCCTGAAATTAACCATAAAATGCCATGAAAGTTTATGTTTTAAATATAAAAACTAGCTAAAATATAGAAATAAGATAGCATATTTGCATGCTATCATTTACCTTATTTCTTCTTCTCGATCAGGTACTTTGGACAATTTCGTTTCCAATGTTCATCCTCGTTGCAGTGGAAACATTTTTCTTTGTCATCAACTTCCTTGAACTTCTTGCCTTTTTGGGTGGCAACTTTATCAGCCCGTTTCCCTTTACCAACCTTCTTCATGTTCTTCTTCTTCCTTTTTAGGTTAGAAGAAGATGAAGCCCTTGATTTAGTTCCAGAGGTCGAACCTCTGTGAGAACTCCTACTGGCAACATTTGCCTCACCTTTCGGTCCCTGAATTTTCATCAAAGACGGAAAGGTCTGGAGTTCATTCAGAAGGGAGGTAAGACTAAAAGTATGCTTGTTCATAACAGCATTACTTCTAAACTGTAAGAAACTATCTGGAAGAGTTTCCAGAATGAAGCTGACATGGCTCGATTCATCGATGGAAGCACCATTTGACTCTGCGATGTTGAAATGTCCCATCATATCCAGGACATGATCGCGAACAGATGAACCTTTTGGCATCCTCGAGTTGAATATATACTTGAAGGCATTGTGTCGGGCCTATGTAGACTTTTGTCCAAACATGCCCTACAACGAAACCATGATTTCCTTAGCGGTCATCATGCCCTCGTGCTTCTTAGCTAATATGTCAGACATACTTGCCAGCATATAGACATTGGCCTTATCATTGGCCTTGATCCATCGATCATATGCATCACGAACATTTTGTGTTGCATTCGAGCCTGGCACCTGAGGACACTCCTCAGTCAGTACAAACTTAAGATCGTCCACTACAAAGATAGTGTTAAGTTTGTTTTTCCAAGTCATTATTTTCTCTCTGGTTAATTTTTCGCACCCAGTAAGGAAATAATAGAGCTAGACATTTTGTTGACATTTACCAAAAAAAAAACTTGTATAAGTTTCTCGCTAAAAAACTATCTAATCCAATCATGTTTTAGCGAATTATCTAATGATTCCTTGGTCATTAATAATTTACAATGATACTCCAAAGATTTAGAGTGTATGACACCGAAGGGTAATAAAAAACACTCCTCCTCTAGATCAAGACATTCTTGACCAAAACCTAATGCCAGAATAACTCTTATTCCTATAGGTTTTAGTTACCATTATTTAGTCAGGATACATACACTTCTTATGTACCTTGTGAGTGTAACCCTCTGTCTTTAGACCCCAGAGACTCCATCCAACAAAATCCGTCGAAGGGAAGACTAAGTTGAAAAATAGACTAAGAAAATCTTTATCCCTTTCGGGTGTCCACAGTGTTCGATCCCCTATGATAAAGCCCTCCGAAGGGATTGTCTGGTCCAGGCAAAACTAGGAGGCTGACCATAGTGATCTTACGGTGTGAACCGACAGAAGAGACCATAGGTTTTGTTTTCACTAAACCTACTCCCACTCACTGTAAGTACCCTCTCTATTCACCTTGCTATTGACTCATACAAACATCATCCGAAAGGGGGCGCTCCAGTTTGCACCACGAAGTCAAGTATGAATCTCACGGTGTGAACTTCTCCGAAGAGATGTAGGTGAAATTATATGTATCATATACACTTTTCCTCCGACCAGATACTTTAACTCTATAGGAAATTGACCTAGGTTAAACCCGGCTAATGGTTTTACCTAAACTTGTCAATATAACTCTTATACTGATAATCAATATAACTTTTATATTGATTTTATCCTAAGTTTGCTAGGATTTCTAATTTATTAACACCTTAATAAACTCGTTGATGCTACTATAATTTATAAACTCTCCTATTAAAATTCACTCACAGGTCAGTTTCCAGGTAGGGGTGTTCCGTGTCTATCAGCTTAAATACCCTAGCCTAGACAAAACCTTCCTAAGACAGAGTTCCTTTTTTAATCAGTGTTCATAAATTACATGGTTCCTAATTCTAATCTAATTAGAACTAGATAACCTAACGTCGATTAATTTCATGTTCTAAACATTTTAAAACTAATAAATTTAATCTTAGGTGACATGTAATTCTATGTTATTTGTTTGATCATTCATCACATGAATAATAAAACATACATAACACATTCATCTCATGAAAAATATGCATGTCAATGTTGTCCAGAAATTAATACAACACCTTATATTAATTATACATGCAAACTATATAATATAACACTTATATATTATAAATGATGCATAGAAATGCTTAACCTAAGGTGGGATATCTAAAAAAGCATGCATTATGCATGGCAATAATTATACAACAATTGAATAAATAAAATAGCAAAATTAGACCATTTTTGGCACCCTAAAATTAATTTTAATTAATATAATCTAATTATATTAATCAAAATTAATAATATTAAATAAAATCAGTATAAAACATTTTTATATTAAATATATATAAGTTTGGAAACCTCCATGAAACGCCTTCGGCGTTATGTGTGTACATTTGTCCGTTTACGATTGTTGGGGTGCACCTCGGCATCGCTGCGTTACTGTAACGCATACATCCGCCGCACGCGTTGAACCGTAAGTGCGGCGTTGCAACGCTGCACGCAGAACAACAAGCTCCTTCTTCTGTTTTTGCACGTTTTCGCTCCGTTCTTCTCAGCAACCACTTTGCCTCGATCGACATGAACTTACAAACACGATTTTTTACATAATAAAATGTCCAAAACAATAGGCCCTTTACATTGAACAATTCGACGAAAAATTATGTAAATCTATGGTGCCAAAAATGAAAACATCTAATTTGCAAACCGATTATACATCTCATGAAATCAATAAATCTCATCTTTGTTCTTGATAAATCCAAAACAAAATCAAGAACACAACTTGGCTCTGATACTAATTGAAGGGATCGAATCCTGCAGCGTAAACGATTGTGAATCGCGTATTCATGATTTTGTTACACATATCTAAAAGAAGAACTAAATAACAAAGATTAAGAATGTTTTTCTAAATAGGACGAAAAGGATTTCCTTTGAAGAACACTTTCTTCACGAGTTCCTCCTCCAACGATCACGCTCTTAGCAACGAACTCGAACCGTGTGAAGATCCACTACTAGATCTTCTCCGTTGTTCTCTAGGTGAGGGAGGAAGTATAGTATAGCCTAATTATTTAATTAAGGTTTAATTGGAGAAATTGATTTGAGAAAAATTAAAATTGAATGTGATTCAATTTTTAAATTCCACAGTTATGCAAATGAGATTTGTATAATAAGGTATGTTATATCTTATATTATATGATATGCAAATATGATTTGCATATTATATAGTTGTGGTAAAGTGGTAAATTAGTGGAGATTTTACCTCCACCACATACCACTATATAATGGTGGAATGTGAAGTTTTTCACAAGGCATTGTCTCATTTTTAGATTTCCACCAAAAGGAGAAAGTTCATTCTCTCTCAAATTATCTCTTCCTCTCCAAAATCCAAATCCAAAGGGAGTCCCACCACTCTCCCTCATCCGTCGGAGAACAACCGAGAAGATCAAGTGGAGGTGTCTCCTAGATCGTGTTTGGTTCGTGGTTCATTTGTGGAAAATGAGAGACCATTATGATCGTGACTGGGAGAGGGAATCCGCGAAGAAGTGTTCTTCAAGAGGTAGGTACTCCATCGTTGTACTTTTTCCTTCTTAAAGCATGCTTAGCCTAGATATGAATGAGATGCATGTTTAATTTTAAGAAAAACAGTAACACAACGAAAACAATGTGATTCACGTCGCTTCCGCTGCAGGGTTTCAATCCCTTCAGGCTTTAATCCACTGGTCCTTGTCTATGTCATTCATTTCCTGGTTATCGGTCAATGGATCCTTGTTGCATAAAATGATAATGCAATACTACAAGTGTACGGGTCAAGTTTTAGTATAGTGATTTTAGAGTTCTAAGTATCGCTCTCGGGAATGGGTTTCTAGATTAATTAATTACCAAGATACTAATTCTCAATTTTAGCTAAAGTAACATAACATGGATAGATGCTGAAAACAAAGATAAAAGATAGATAAACAAGTGGATACAAGAAAATGATAGAACTAGAGAAGATTGACTTCACAAGTTAATAACTTATTTAACATATGCAATGAACTAACGTGATGAATTTATAAACAAGAAGTAAGATACTCAAGAAAATCTCTTGTTTCTTAGTGAGCCTCGCATACACAATAAATTCTATAGTCTCCATTGAATTCAAAAGCATGCACGACATTAAGCAACTTTTTTATGTGGTTCCCTTAGACTTGTAGGTCATTCTCATGCCAAACTTCTAAGAGTTTTGACAACTTTGCTCTAATCTAAGTTTTTTCTCTCGAGTCCACTTAAATCAACAAGATTAAAGAATTGTAGCACGAATTACCAAAAATAAATATCAAAACACAGTTCAATACAATAGCAAATAAGTCTTAAACAAACAAATCAAATCCTAACTACAACTTTTAGCCACTCTAAATCAAAATAAAACCAAACTAAAAGTGTAGAAAACGTCTTAGAACAATGTTACAATATGAAAGAAAGAGAAAATAAACTTATGTGTCGATGTCAGTCCCTCGTCTCCGAGCTCCCGTCACGATCTCGAACCTCCGCGAATACTTTGGCTCCCAAGGAATGCTCTCTTTTCTCTTCTTACAGAGTGTATTTCGAAATTAGGTGCAAGGACTATCAAATTCGGCAACCTTTGCAAGAAGAGCAAGTGTTCTATTTATAATGGTAATCGGCACAGCGTTGCAATGTTGTGCCCTAGGCAGCTGGCATATAAGGAAACTATCGACGGTGTTGCAACACTGAGGGCAGCGTTGCAACGCCGCTACTCTAAGTTCACGTCTCTCTATCGATCTGGCATTGCAACGCTGCAAAGAAGCGTTGCAACGCCCTCGCCACGATCTTTCATGTTAGCTTCCTTATCAAGATAGCGTTGCAACACTCTAAGGCAGCGTTGCAACGCTATCGACATGATTCTTTTAAGCACAAAAGCAGCAAGCTCGGCGTTGTAACACTCTGGATGGTGTTGCAACGCTATCACTCGGGTCAACTAGATTTGATTGGTTCTTCTACTTCCAATTGATATTATTTTAAGCTCCAAAAATTTTCATCCATGATGTCTCCAAATGTCCTGTTTAAGCTCTTGACCTGAAATTCAATAATTAACACACATAAAAGCCTTGAAATTATCATAAAACTTGCAATAATAAAGCCTAAGGATAACAGATTTTGTGTGCTATCAAATACCCCAAACTTAAACTTTTTCTAGTCCCGAGCAAAAATAGAATTAAACATGAGCTTTTTCTTGCACATACATCTTACTCAAGCCTCAAAGATTTAAAAGAAAATTTTGGCAATCACAGGAAACACTCAAACATAATACTTCAATGAGCAATTTAAAACTCTTCCTAAGTGTTCCTACGTGTGTGTGTGATTAGCCTATGTTCCATTCATTTTTACTAAGCCTGGATCAACTTTATTAGGCTCTCCATTCAACTTCCCCCTACACTAGTCATAATTACTAATCCTTGAGCCTCCCCACATTCAAGAAATAAATAACTCTACTCAGCACTTAATCACCTTTTTTTATCACTTTTCTTCCTATTTTCTTCTTCTTTTTTTTTGTGCATAGACACTAGCTTTCACAAATCCATGTTGTGATGTATGTCCTAATCTCGTACATGTCTATAATATTACTTATTGAAATAAATAAGAGTTATTTTTTCATCACTTTGTGTCTCGCATATTTACAAACTTTATCCAATAAACTAAGCTCCATAGTCATTGAATTATGAGAGAACTAGAACTTGAACGGTGTGTAGTGGACACACAGAGAGGATCACCTTCGAGTTAATGACCCAAACGGTCTACAATATACAGATAGGGTTGGAGACCTAATCCTCGATACGATGTGGATGCGGTCCGCTTTGTATTAGATACAAACGAGGTGATCCAACTCGTTCATGTGGTTGACATGCGAGTGGGGGCACCCTGTGCAATGAGATTGTACAAGACCGGACCGTGAATTATTAGACCTACTAATGTAAGACCGTTAACAGTATAGGACTAATAACTTCGTAGATGACCAATACTAACTCGACCTTAATCCTGAGCGTATTACGGACTCCTGTTTGCAGGGGTCTATCCTTTGACTAGTACGGGTGAGGGAGGTCACAGTTACTCGCCCAATATGCCAATCTTCTTAGGGACAAGACCACGTGGGGAGCTGGGAACTTGACTACGCGAGATGGAATTCACTTGTTCCCGACTTAGGGAAACTAGAGGGGTTGTTCCCTTAAGTGTTGTCTCCTGGGCTTGGACAACGGGTGCCACCCTCTCACTAGCTCGAGAGGGGTGTTGTTTATGGTTGGACCATACAACGTTGTTGTTCATTAGAGGAGCAATGGGGACTTAAGGAGCATACACACAGGGGTAAAATGGTAATTTGACCCAGCAGTGTCTACGAACAACCTGTGAAGGGTGACTCACGACCATTGGTTATATCAATGGACACAACTTGTCCTACAGTGATGGGAGTGCAGCTACGGGGTTTAGTGGAGTGTTACCGTAGCTAATGAATGTTGAATAACTGGGTCAAAAAGTTTGACAGGTTACTCTCGGATCATTGGAGTTCGTCATCTGTAGGTCCATTAGGTCCATCGGTTGGCTCAAACTAGATATATTGAGGGTTTACAGTTTGATGTGGATTTGAAGTGTTCAAACTCATTAAAATGGTATTTATGTCATTTATATGAGATATGATTGACATATTATATAGTTTAATGTGAATGATATTCACAATAAACTATAGGTTAGCCTAATTGATTAATTGGTGCTAATTTAGAGAAATTGGATTAAGAGAAATTGAATTGAATGTGATTCAATTTAAAATCCACAATTATACAAATGTGATTTGTATAATAAGATATGAGATATCTTATTATATGTGTTATGCAAATATAATTTTCATAACCTAAGGTTGTGGTAAAATGGTAGATAGGTGGAGATTTCATACATTTTGCCATTTTTTGGAATCTCACCAAAAATAGCAATCTCTAATCACTCAATCTCTCTAAAATCCTCTCTACCCCTAAACCAAAGGGAGTCCCACTACTCTCCCTCTACCGACCGAGAATAACCGAGAAGATCAATTGGAGGTGTCCAATCGTTCGGTTCGAGAGATCGTGATCGTAGAGATCGAGGGCACGAAGAGTTCGTGATCGAAGAAGGAAATCTCAAAGAAGTGTTCTTCAACAAGTAAGTAATCTTTCCTTACTGTTTTTCCTTCTATTAATGCATGTTTAGCCTAGGATTTATGTGATAAATTCAGTTTTAAGAAAACGTTTTTCACAACGAACACCACGACGATTCAAAGTCGTTTTCCACTGCGGGAGTTTCATTCCCTTCAATCCACTGCAGGGACCCTTACCCAGAGTACTTGCTCAATGAGCGGCCTAACTGATCATAGTGAAGGTAGCTCTTTTTGCCCTCACGACTTTTTTTTTTAACTAACAAATAATAAAAACAAACTTTTTCACATAAAGCACATATTATAGAGATCATGCACTTCATATTGTCCTTCACCCTATCCTGCAGTTTAACTCTTAGATCAGCTTTTAGACCTATCGAGGTGACATTAAACTTCTAAACCTAATAACTTTGTTCTAAGCATTTCAAAACTACAGGAACACATGCTATGTGCATAATAGTGCAGGAAAAGCTCAAGAAAATTTTTAAATTAACTCAAATTCATATCATGCTCTCAAGTTTCAGCAGAATCACAAAAATCTTCAATTAATTCTCATCCTAGGCTATCATAATCATACTTATGCTTAAGATCAATCAGCAATACAACATATACTCAGGATAGTCACAACCTATCAATAACATCCCACCTCCAAACTTAAACTAAACATTGCCCCCAATGTTTGCAGAAATAAGCTCAAAGCAAGTATAAGGGTAAGAGTGAACGATACTGTCCTGAGTACTAGGGATCTTCAGTTTCTTTTCTGGATTCCTTGGATAGCCAAGACACGTGAGTTGAAGTTCCTCAAAATAGGAGCATGGATTTCTACGAGGGGTGACATCCATAGTAACCTAGCAAAGCAAAACCAAAAGACTAGTAAGTAAACTAAGAACTGGCAAACAACCAAACAAACTAAAAACACAAAATAGAAATAACAAAAATGTAAAGCTTGGGTTGTCTCCCAAGAAGCGCTTTCTTTAACGTCTTTAGCTTGACTGTACTCCCTCAAGGTGTCTCTTTCCTATCCCTCGAATTGATACATTCATCTGGCTGATCTGGGTCTCAATATTCTTTATGACAGCTCTATGACTAGTTACTACGCCAGTTAGACTGGTGACTGCATTCTCAAGCTGATTGGACCTATTTCTAGATTCAACAATAAAAGAGTGCATTGTTTCTTCAAGAGATGGTTTCCTCTCGGATGTAGAAGCATACCCGTTTGAGGATTCAACACATATTTATTGTTAGCATAAGAGAAGTTTTCTTGATACCTCAAACCTGGATTATAATGTGTTCGAAGGGTATTCTGAGTCTGCTTTCCTCCATAAGTGTTCCTTCTGTTGTTCAGATAATGTATTTGCTCCAAAGTAGATTCTCCATTGGGTTGGGAGCATTGAGAGGGTATCACTGTTTGGGGTGATCCTAAAAAATTATTCAGAGCATGAGTAAGGGATGCCATATGTGATTTATGGGAAGTTACCTCATCCAATTGATACAATCCAACTACTGGCTTAGATCTGTCGTTATTTGTGGGTCATTGGTAGCTGGCAGTTGACACTTCCTCGAGGAGGGCACGTGCTTTTGGCACATTCTTTGCCATGAAAGCCCCTCCAACAGTGACATCTAGAATGGTCCTGGTGATAGCACACAAAATGTGTTATCCTTAGGCTTAAGTATTGCTAGTTTTATGATGATTTCAGGGCTTTTACGTGTTTAATTTACTCAATTTCAGGTGACAAGCTTAAACGGAGCTCTTGGAGACAATTTGGATCACTCGGGATCAAAACAAGGCTACTTAGAGCTAAATATAACATCAAATGGAAGAGAGAAGACCAAACCAAGCTGAAGACCCGAGGCGATGGCGTTGCAACGCCATATAGAGTGTTGCAACGCCGAACGTGCAGCCAAACAGCTTTGCAGCGTCGCAACGCTAGATCGATAAGGGCGCGCGCGAGAAGCGCTCGAGAGGCGTTGCAACGGCGCGCTTGCGCAGCGTCGCAACGCCAGATCGATAAGGGCGCGCGCGTTAAGGTAGCAGCGTTGCAACGCTGTCCCTAGATATATTTCTGTCCACTCGATATAACCACGATTAGTAAGTCGATCCTTCATAGGTCGTTCGTAATTACAGCTAGGTCAAAATTACCGTTTTACCCCTGTAATTACCTCTTGTTCCTTAAGTCCCACTGATCCTCTAATGAACAATTGGTTTGTGGTCCAACTAGCAAACTGAATCCCTCTCGGGCCAATGAGAGGGGTGGGCCCATTGTTCAAGACCCGGAGTCGATGCCAAGGAACAACCTCTCTACTAATCCCTAAAGGGGGTAGGAATGAATTCCATCTTGCAGAACTATGTTCCCAGCTATCTACCCGGTTTTATCCTTGAAATGGGAGGCTTATTGAGTCCACAGTCTCGAGCCACTCTCACCCATGCAAATCTAAGGATAATCCGAATAAACAGGGGTCCATAGAACGCTTAGGATTAAGATCGAGTTACCTAGGTCATCGTATGAATATAGTCAGTTAAGATAGTAAACGGAGTTATAAAGTCTAAGTGACTATTTTTCGGTCCAGTCTTATGCAAACTCATTGCATAGGACGCCCCCACTCACATGTCTGCACATGAACGATTTAGGATCACATCGTTTGTACTCTACAAAGTGGGTCGCGTCCATAGTGTCCCCAGGATAAGGTACCCAGCCCTATCCTTATACTATAGACTGTTCTGGCTATAACTTGAACTTGATCCACTTTTATGTCACACATAAAGTTCAAGTATTCATCCCATAGCCAAGGGTTCTTTATTGGATTAAGGTTACACAATACACAACATTCAATAACACTTTTACTTAATAAATATCAATAACAACTTTATTGCAAAATAGAATATACATTCAGTTTACAAGTCTACGAGTTTTAGGACATTAAACCCAACAATCTCCCACTTGGACTAAAACCTCTGTGGGGTAAAACATGCTGAGCAAAAAAAAATTGCCCTACTGTACAACCCGTAGTCCTAGACTTTCTAGGTGTCCCTCAAACACTTTAGTCGTGAGGGGCTTTGTAAACAGATCAGCAATGTTGTACTCCGAAGCGATCTGCACGACGATCACGTCTCCTCGTGCACAATCTCCCTGATGAGATGATATTTGCACTCTATGTGCTTTCCGCGCTTATGGCTTCTAGGTTCTTTAGATTTTGCCACTGCACCACTATTATCACAATAAAGGGTGATAGGCGAATTCATATTTGGAACAACTTCCAAATCAGTCAAGAACTTCCTAAGACATACAACCTCCTTTGCTGCTTCGCAAGCTGCGACGTACTCAGCCTCCATGGTGGAGTCAGCAATACAACCTTGCTTTATACTCCTCCATACTATAGCTCCTCCGTTAAGAGTGAACACTGATCCTGATGTGGATTTCCTCGAATCTACATCAGTCTGAAAATCAGAGTCAGTGTATCCTGCAAGGATCAAATCCTTTGCGCCATACACAAGCATATAGTCCCTCGTTCTCCTAAGATACTTGAGGATATTCTTAACGGCAGTCCAGTGACCATATCCTGGATTGGATTGATACCTGCTGACTATTCCCACTGCATAGCATATGTCGGGTCGAGTACATAACATGGCATACATCAGACTATCGACAGCGGATGCATAGGGAATACGTCTCATATCCTCAACTTCTTGAGGTGTCTTAGGACACTGTTCCTTAGACAAATGAATTCCATGCATGAAAGGTAATGAACCCTTCTTGGAATTATGCATCTTATATCTAACCAACATCTTGTCAATATAAAATGCCTGAGACAGCGCTATCGTTTTGTTCTTGCGATTTCGAACGATTTGGATTCCAAGAACAAATTGAGCTTCTCCCAAATCTTTCATTTGGAATTGGGTCGCTAGCCATTGCTTAACGCCAGTTAGGAACCCTGCATCATTCCCAATGAGCAAGATATCGTCTACGTATAGAACTAAGAAAGCTACAGTGGTATTGACTATCTTCTTGTAAACACAAGGCTCGTCAATATTCTGTTCAAAGCCATAAGATTTGATCGCAGTATCAAATCTTATATTCCAGGATGTAGACGCTTGTTTCAATCCATAAATGGATCGTTTAAGCTTGCAAACTTTTTGCTCTTGACCCTGAACTATGAACCCCTCTGGTTGATCCATATAGATACTCTCCTCAAGATAGCCATTCAGAAAGGTTGTCTTGACATCCATTTTCCAAATTTCATAGTCATAAAACGTGGCAATGGACAAGAGTATTTTAATGTACTTAAGCATGGCAACAGGGGAGAAGGTTTCTTCATAGTCATAAAACATGGCAATGGACAAGAGTATTTTAATGGATTTAAGCATGGCAACAGGGGAGAAGGTTTCTTCATAGTCCACCCCTTCCCTTTGGGTATAACCCTTTGCCACAAGTCGAGTCTTAAAGGTTTGCACCTTACCGGCTTGATCTCGTTTCCTCTTGTAGATCCACTTGCAACCGATAGGTCTTTCACCATCTGGTTGATCTACAAGTTCCCAGACTGAATTGTAGTACATTGACTCCATTTCAAGGTCCATGGCCTTAATCCACTGGTCTCTATCTATATCATTCATTGCCTTTTTACAGGTCAATGGATCCTCGACGCCATCATCAGGTATGACGACTTGGGTTTCAGTCAAACCCATGTAACGGTCAGGTTGTCTAACATCCCTCCCACTACGTCGAGGCATTCTCAACACTTGAGAAGGGCCAGCTTGATCAACAACTTTTGTTGATTTATCTGCAGCTTCCCTGAAAATTTCACTTAAGACAATCTTGCTACGAGGCTGATGATCTCTCATGTGGTCTTCCTCTAAGAACGTGGCGTTTGTCGACACAAGCACCTTGTCCTCTTGAGGATCATAAAACATACCACCTTTCGTTTCTTTGGAGTATCCTACAAATAGGCATAATTTTGAACGATGTTCCAACTTCTTTGGATTGGACACCAACACATGTGCTGGACATCCCCAAATTTTGAAGTGACGTAAACTACCTTTACGCCCTTTCCATAACTCATAAGGTGTTTCTGAAACACTCTTTGAGGGAACCATGTTCAAAATATATACAGCAGCTTCTACTGCATATCCCCAAAACGTACTAGGCAGCTGAGCATAGCTCATCATTGATCGAACCATGTCTAACAAGGTTCTATTTCTCCTCTCAGATACATCATTCTACTGAGGTGTACCAGGCGCTGAGAGTTGGGATACAATTCCATGTTCTATCATATAGTCATGGAATCTCAAATCCATATACTCTCCACCACGATCTGATCGAAGTGTTTTAATTGTTTTACCTAATGTGTTTCAACTTCTACCTTATATTCCTTGAACTTTTCAAGGGTTTCAGACTTATGATGCATTTGGTAAAGATAGCCATACCTTGAATAATCATCAATAAAACTTATGAAGTATTCATACCCTCCTCGTGCCTTGACATTCATAGGACCGCAAAGATCTGAATGCACGAGTTCCAAGGGTTCTTTGGCTCTATAACCTTTTTCAGAAAAAGGTCTTTTAGTCATTTTTCCCTCAAGACAGGACTCACATGGTGGTAAAGAGTTGTCCTCTAACTGACTTAGGAGACCACTCTTGACCAATCTCCCAATCCTATTGAGATTAATGTGGCCTAGTCTCAAGTGCCAAAGATAGGTACTAGGAGAAAGTTTCTGCCTTTTATTTTGAGTATCAGCTGTTTTAAACATCTCGGTGTTCAAAATAGCTTTTAATTCGGTTGGTCTTAACACATATAAGTTGTTTTCAAGTTTAGCAGAACATATTTGTACCCCTCTTTTGTAAATGAACGCTTCATTATGATCAAAAGATACTTTATACATATGTTCAAGCAAACAAGAGATAGATACAAGATTTCTTTTGATTCCAGGAACCAAAAGTACATTTTCTAATAAACGAATCTATCTCTAAACAACAGCTTCACTGCTCTCACTGCTTTGGCTGAGACAACCTCTCTCGTTCCAACCGTGAGGTTATCTCCCCATCTGCAAGCTGCTGCCAGGAACTAGTTTCCTGAAAAGAAGAACAAACATGGTTAGTGGCTCCTGAATCTAATATCGAGGCAGAATCATCATGTTCCACTAAACATGTTTCAACAACAAGTAAATCATATTTACCTTGTTTTTCCTTCTCAGCTTTCTTTTCTGCAAGGTACTTTGGGCAATTCCTCTTCCAGTGCCCGTCAACTCCACAGTGGAAATATTTTCCTATGGCTATGGCCTTGCGTGTGGGAGCTTGTCCCTTCCCTTTGTCCTTCTTCTTCTTTTTCTGAATACCCTTATTCTTAGAAAAAGAAGGACCAGACTTGGTCTCAGAGGACGATCCTCTTAGGAACTTCTTCGAAGTGACAACATTTGCCTCATTCTCTTTTCCTTTTGATTTCATGAGGGACTCAAAAGTCTGTAGCTCGTTGAGGAGAGTAGTCAGGTTATACTCTATTTTATTCATCACCGCATTTGTGCAAAATGGCAGGAAACTCTTCGGAAGAGATTCCATAATAAAGGTTACCTGACTTTTCTCATCTATGACTACCCCATTTACTTCAGCCACGTTGAAGTGGGTCATCATG
The DNA here is from genome assembly GCA_036507285.1 of Trichosanthes cucumerina. Taxonomy (NCBI): domain Eukaryota; kingdom Viridiplantae; phylum Streptophyta; class Magnoliopsida; order Cucurbitales; family Cucurbitaceae; genus Trichosanthes; species Trichosanthes cucumerina. The sequence continues at coordinate 56,886,648 of CM071838.1, forward strand.
TCAAGGACATGTTCCCTATGAGCTCCTCCTTCATACGGGAGTTGTAAACGTATTTGACAACATCATAATGGACCGATGAGGACGGTTGTCCAAACATCGCTCAGTAATGATCCCATGATCTCCTTTGCGGTGACCATGGTCTCATGTTTCTTAGACAACACATCAGATATCTTTGGCTAAGATATAGACTCGAGCCTTCTCATTAGCCCTAATCCATCTGTCATAAGCATCCCGAACAATTCGATTTGCAGTCGAGCTGGGAGGGGGAGGACATTCCTCCGTTAAGACGAACCTCAGATCATCAAGAACAAGAATCGTATTCAAGTTTGATTTCCAGGTTCCATAATTATCACCGCTAAGTTTATTGAAGGCGAGTAATCGGATAAAAGAGTTCGACATCTTTGAAAAGAATGAATTCTATTAGTGAATTGTTTGTAACCTATCCAATTTAAGAATTTAGCAAAAGTAATAATGTACCCATAAACTTATTATTGTTTTTGCAACGATACTTCAGTGAGTCGAGCAACCGCTTCTGAGGGCGATCAATCACTCCTTCACTGAACCAAGACATTCTTGACTAAATGCTAATACCGAAATAACTCTTATTCCTATAACATTCTAGTTATCGCTACTTTGGTCAAGAACTTACTAACACTTAGCAATTCTTGTAAGTGTGACCCGCCATTTTCAGACCTCAGAGGTCGGCCCCAACAATGCTACCGAACTGGAGAGACAAAGTTGGGAATGAACCTAAGAAACCCTATCCATTTTTGGAGTTTGAGTTGTTCCGAATCCCATGTTACATCCTCCGAATGGATGGTGCTACTTGGGCAACTGCGCAGCGCAACATGGGAATCTCACGGTCCAACCTAATGGAGGAGACAGTAGGATGTGTTGATGTTGCGTAAAATTATATTGCAATACCGCAGTGTACGGGTGAAGTTTTAGTATAGTGATTTATGAGTCCAAGTATCGTCCTTGGGAATGGGTTTCTAGATTAATTAAGTACTAAGATACTAATTCTCAAATTTAGCTAAAATAACAAAACATGGATAGATGTTGACGAACAAGACAACCAAACAAACAAACATGTGGAGACGCGAATTGATAGAATTAAAGGAAGTGATTTTACAAGTTAATAACCTAACTACACATGCATTGACCTCATGAGATGAATTTATAAACATGAAGTAAATTACTCAAGAAAACCTCTCGGTTCTTAGTGAGCCTCACACATGCAATAGAATTCATAGTCTCCATACGAACCTACAACATGCAAGGCATTAAGAAACTTCTTTAAGTGTTTCCCTAAGAATTCTAGGTCACTCTCGTGCCAGACTACTAAGGGTTTTGACAATTTTGCTCTAATTCAAGTTTTATCTCTCGAGTCCACTTGAATCAACGAATTAAGGAGTGCAGAGCGAATGGCCAAAAATAAAAACAAAACATGCTTCAATATATGGTAATAAAGTCATAACAAATAAATCAAATCCTACTACAATGTTTAGCTACTCTAAATCACATGAAAAACATACCAAACAAGTAGCAAACGTCTTAGAACGCTATTACAAATTGAAAGAAAGAGAAATAAACTTAGGTGCCGATGCCGGTCCTTCGTCTCCGAGCTCCCGTCTTCGATCTCGAACGTCCACGAATGCTTTGGCTCCCAAAATCACTCTTTTCTCCCTTCTTACAAGGTGTATTTCGAATTTAGGGCAAAACTCTACCAAATTGTGCTCCCCTTGTAATGAAAACAACATGTTGTATTTATAGGCATTATCGGCACAGCGTTGCAACGTTAGGGACAGCGTTGCAACGTTGTGCCCTAGGCGGCTGACACTTAAGGAAATAATCGATAGCGTTGCAATGCCGCTACCCTAACGCTGCGCCTCTCGCGCCGAAATGGCGTTGCGGCCTTTGTGAGCGAGCGTTACAACGCCTCGTGCGGTTCCTCGTGCATGCCTTCTTATCGAGATAGCGTTGCGACGCTGCTAGGCAGCGTTGCAACGCTATCACCTGGGGTCTTCAATGCGTCTTGGATGCACATTCGGCATTGCAACGCTATAAACAGCGTTGCAACGCCATCGCCTCGGGTCCTCATGCTTGGATTGGTTCTTTCTCTTCCAATTGGTATTCTTTTTAGCTCCAAATAGCCTCGTTTTGATCCCGAGTGATCCAAATTGTCTCCAAGAGCTCCGTTTTAGCTCGTCACCTGAAATTGAATGAATTAAATACGTAAAAGCCCTGAAATCATCATAAAACTAGCAATAATTAAGCCTAAGGATAGCACATTTTGTGTGCTATCAGTTGACACACTTCCTTCTCTCACTTACTATAAATACTTTCTCAATTCACCTTGCTCTTGATTTATGCAAACACCATCCGAATGGGGATGCCCTATTGACATCACGAGGCCGAGCATAAATCTCACGGTGTGAACTTCGCGGAGAGCGTAAGAGGAAATTGATATATCATACATACCTTTTCACTCCCACTAAGTATTTTAAACAGTTTGGGTACACTTTTACTTAGGCATATTCCGGCTAAAACGATATGACCTAAGACTACCAATATAACAATTATACTGGAATTACCTAAGTCTATTAACCATTTAATAAACCTAGGTCTATGAGTTAAATTTATTAACTTTTAATAAACGCCACTCACGAAAGATAATTTATAAACCTATGGATTAAATTCACTCCCAGGTCAGTTCCCAGGTAGGGGTGTTCCGTTTCAAATCGACTTAAGTACCCCCAACCTAGCCGAACCTTCCTTAGTCAGAGTCCCTCTTTAATCAAAGTTTATAAATTATTGGTTTCGTAATTCTAATATTATTAGAACTAGATAACCTAAGGTCTAATTAATTCCAGTTCTAAAACCATTTTAAAACTAATTAATTAACCTTAGGTTACATGCATTTCTATGTTATAAATTGTTTCATCATTCATCACATGAATAAACATACATTTATAACAAATTCATCACATGAATAAATGCATAGCAATTATATATTTAATTTTTAATTAATATAACTCTTATATTAATTATAATTAAAACATATAATATTTGTTTCATAAATTAATATAACACTTATATTAATTCTTATGAAACCCAATAATCATGCATAAAATATATTATCACTTATAACATACTTTCAATGCATGGAGCATGCTTCCTATGGTGGGATTTTAAAATCTATATGACATACTTTATACATATACAATCAGGGATTTTAATTAAAACATACATTCACAATGCATAATTAATTAAACACACTAAAGTGGACTGGTTTTGGCATCTAATGCAAGCAAACTACTAAATTATTACAATAATAATCTAGAAATAATATCGAACCACTTCGAACACTTCGAATTTGGGTCGAACCGACTTACAAATGTGTGAACCGGACCTTCAAAAAGTTAAACCGGGCTGTAAAATACTGAACCAGGCCTCCAAATGGTGAAAGATGCCTCCAAAATGGAAAAACCGGCCTCGAAATAGTCAGAATCAGTCTTAAACCACCCGAACGGGACCGAAAACAAACTGAACCGGCCGAAAATGACTTGAACCGGTCATAGTCAAAGGACCAGTCCAAGTCAAAGTCAAAAAATCAACAGGTCAACTCCTTCTTCAACAAATTTGAAATTCACGGGCTGGAGCTATAAAAATACTGTAGCAGAAAATTGGGAAAAAAAATAGCTTGCTCTCTGTTTTGAGTTTTCAGGAGCTCCGCAGCTTCTCTCTTCAAATTGAGGGCCTTCCCGAACTCCAATCGACTTTAAATTTTTACAGCTTATTCTACACACATTAATGCTCAAACACACTTGAGCAATTTGAAAATAAAGCACAAATTGATGCTCAATTTAAATGCCAAAACCAGAAGAACACTTTAGACGCCCAGAAAAATTATATTTCAAAAAACACCCACCACATAACAAAATAAATCAAATTGAGTGCTCAAAGTTGCTCTGATACCAATTGAAAGAGTCTAGATTAAGAAAGCGGAAGCAATTTTGGATCTTGAACACTCTAAGTTGATCAATTTTGTAAAATAAAAAACATGCTCAAAGCTAGAAAAACAGAGGGATCCTAGGTTGAGAGAATTTGGAAGAAAAGACCTCAAAGGTCACTAATTCGGGAATATTGAATTTTCTGTAAAAATTCTCACAACATCCCTCAAATCACCATTATATAAAGCTTAAATAAGCTTCAATGGAGTGACAACTCAAAGGTGATGAGGATGCTTTGAGGTGGAGGTGGCTAATTTTGTACAATTTTGAAGATGATGAGGATTAGGCAACTTGTCAAGTTGATTTTTATGAAAAACATGAAAATCTATTTATTTTTCATTTAATTTTAATTCAAAAATCAATATTAAATTGATTTTTAATTAAAATTAATATAATTAATTAAATAATTTAAAATTAATTTAATTAATTTTTAATTTAATTTAATATTAAATATTAAATTAAATAAATTGCCTGATCCCGATCGATTTTCCGAACATGAATCCTTATTCATGCTATAAATCAATTCGATATTTAAATCATATTTAAATATATCCACCTCTTATTAACCATAGTTTAATTCATAATTAAGCTATGATTCGTTAAAAATATCACATATAATTAACACTTTCTTCCAAACTCGAATTTCAACAATTCAAATTCTTTTCTCTCAAAATGTTATAAGGCTAAGTTCGAGCTAGTAAGGAGGACCTAATGGACCTACAAATCATGAGCTCCAACGATACGAGATTAACCGACCAAACTCTTTAGCCTAGCTAATCAACATTCGTTAACCACTGGGACACTCCACTAAAGCCCAGTGGTTGCATTCTCCTCACTGTAGATATATTTCTGTCCACTCGATATAACCGTGATTAGTAAGTCGATCTTTCACAGGTCGTTCGTAATTACAGCTGGGTCAAAATTACCGTTTTACCCCTGTAATTACCTCTTGTTCCTTAAGTCCCACCGATCCTCTAATGAACAATTGGTTTGTGGTCAACCAAAGAAATGAATCCCTCTCGGTGTCAATGAGAGGGGTGGGCCCATTGTTCAAGACCCGGAGTCAGTACTTAAGGGAACAACCTCTCTACTAATCCCTAAAGGGGGTAGGAATGAATTCCATCTTGCAGAACTATGTTCCCAACTATCTACCCGATTTTATCCCTAAAATGGGAGGCTTATTGAGTCGGCAGTCTCGAGCCACTCTCACCCATGCAAATCTAAGGATAATCCGAATAAACAGGGGTCCATAGAACGCTCAGGATTAAGATCGAGTTACCTAGGTCATCGTATGAATATAGTCAGTTAACGGAGTTATAAAGTCTAAGTGACTATTTTGCGGTCCAGTCTTATGCAAACTCATTGCATAGGACGCCCCCACCCACATGTCTCCACATGAACGATTTAGGATCACATCGTTTGTACTCTACAAAGTGGGTCGCGTCCTTAGGGTCCCCAGGATAAGGTACCCACCTCTCTCTTTATACTATAGACTGATTACGGCTATAACTTGAACTTGATCCACTTTTATGTCACACATAAAGTTCAAGTATTCATCCCATAGCCAAGGGTTCTTTATTGGATTAAGGTTACACAATACATAACATTCAATAACACTTTTACTGAATAAATATCAATACCAACTTTATTGCAAAATAGAATATACATTCAGTTTACAAAACCACGAGTTTTAGGACATTAAACCCAACAGAAACTATAGACGGCGTTGCAACGTTGAGGGTTGCGTTGCAACGCCGCTACCCTAAGCGTGCGCCTCTCTATCGATCTGGCGTTGCGACGCTGCAAAGCAGCGTTGTAATGCTCTAAGGCAATGTTGCAACACTATCAACATGATTCTCTTAAGCACAAAAGCAGCAAGCTCGACGTTGCAACGCTCTGGATGTCGTTTCAACACCATCACCTCGGGTCTACTATCTTGGATTGGTCCTTCTACTTCTAATTGATAATATTTTAAGCTCTAAAAATCCTCGATTAGATCCCGAGTGATCCATGATGTCTCCAAATATCCTGTTCAAGCTCTTAACTTGAAATTCAATGATTAACACACATAAAAGCCCTGAAATTATCATAAAACTAGCAATAATTAAGCCTAAGGATAGCACATTTTGTGTGCTATCAATCCTCAATGCCATCATTGAGGTATGACGACCTAGATTTTTGTCAAACCCATGTAACGGTCAAGTTGTCTAATAACCCTGCTACTACGTCGAGGTATTCTCAACTCTTGAGAAGAACCAACTTGATCAACAACTCTTGTTGATTTATCTGTAGCTTCCTCGGAAAATTTGCTCAAAACAATTCTACTTCGATTTCGATGATCTCTCATGTGGTCTTCCTCTAGAAACGTGGTATTTATCGATACAAGCACCTTGTCCTCTTGAGGATCGTAAAACATACCACCTTTCGTTTCCTTGGGATATCCTACGAATAAGCATAATTTCAAATGTCATTCCAATTTCTTTAGATTGGGCACCACCACATGTGCTAGGCACCCCCAAAATCTGTAGTGACGTAGACTTCTTTTACGCCCTCTCCATAACTCATAAGATGTTTCTGAAACACTATTAGAAGGAACTATGTTCAAAATGTATGCAGCAACTTCTACTACATATCCCCAAAAAGAACTAGGCAGCTGAGTATAGCTCATCATAGGTTGAACCATGTCTAACAAGGTTTTGTTTCTCCTATCGGATACACCGTTTTGCTAAGGTGTACGGGGCACTGAGAGTTGAGATAGGATTCCATGTTCTATCATATAGTCTTAGAATCTTAAATATCCATATACACTCCACCTCGATCTGATCGAAGTGTTTTCATCGTTTTTCCTAATGCGTTCTCAACCTCTTCCTTATACTTCTTGAACTATTCAAGAGGTTCGGACTTATGATGCACTAGGTAAAGATAGTTGTACCTTGAATAATCATCAATGAAACTAGTGAAATATTCATATCCTCCCTGTGCTTTGACATTCACGAGTTCCAAGGGTTCTTTGGCCCTATAACCTTTTTCAGAAAAAAGTCGTTTGGTCATTTTTTCCTCAAGACAGGACTCACATGGTGGAAAGAAGTTGTCCTCTAACTGACTTAGGAGGCTACTCTTAACCAATCTCTCAATCTATTGAGATTAATGTGGCCTAGCCTCAAGTGCTAAAAATAGGTACTTGGAGAAAACTTCTGCTTTTTACTTTGAGTCTCAGTTGTTTTCGGTGTTCGAAATAGCTTTAGTCTCGGCTGGTCTTAGCATATATAAATTGTTTTCAAGTTTAGCATAACATATTCGTACACCTCTTTTGCAAATGAACACTTCATTAAGCTCAAAAAAAAATACTTTATACATATGTTCAAGTAAACAAGAGATAAATACAAGGTTCCTTTAAATGCCAGAAACTGGGAGTACATTTCGAAGTAAAATGAACATATCTCTAAACAACAACTTCATTGTTCCCACTGCTTTGGTTGAGATAACCTATCCTTTTCCATCCCTGAGGGTTATCTCACCATCAACAAGTTGTTGCCATGAACTAGTTTCTTGAAAAGAAGAACATGCATGGTTAGTGGCTCCTGAATCTAGTATCCATGTGGAATCATCATATTCCACCAAACATGTTTCAACAACGAGTAAATCATATTACCTTGTTTTTGCTTCTCAACTTTCTTGTCTGCAAGGTACTTTGGACAGTTCCTCTTCCAATGTCCGTCTTCGCCACAGTAGATATATTTTCCTTTATCTGCAGCTTTGGAAAAGAGAATTATATTATTTTATATTTTTAAAATGACAAGAAAACAACAATATATTTCAACATTAATGTTATATAAAAATGAAGTATTCATAAAATATTAGTAGGTCATCAAAGACCTATTTACATGATTCACAAATCATAATTATGGTTCACACAATATAAGTAATGGCCAACAATGAGTCGAATTTGTAAGTTTGAAGAAAAAGTATTGGACATGTCAACTAAGTACATGTGTTTTTCATATTATTTTGAACCATAGGAGTCGTATCGGTCTTTAGAAATTGTTGTCGGTAATACTTTTCAAAGAAGGTATCATTGGCTGCTAGATATGTCGCCATCGATTTTAACCAATCATCAGAAAAGATAGTTGGTCAGTAGTTAGAGAAGGTCGTTAACGGTGGTTGTCGTCACTGGAGAAATTCATTTGAGATGGTCGTCAAATAAGGTTTTCAGAGGTGATCATCGGTCGCCGGAGATTGTCGCCAAAGGTGGTTGCCGATCATCAGAGATTGTTGTCTGGAGATGGTTGCCGGTAACCGAAGTTGGTTTTTGGAGGTGGTTGTCGGTCGTCGAGTGTTGGAGAGGTAGTGATAAAATATGTTAATAAAGTTACTGTACAAATTGGTGGAGTTAATATCCTAACACTGTAGCAAGTTGGTAGAGTTAAGTTGAGTTAATTTCTCCATGGACCAAACAGTTAGTTGGGTTTAAAACCTAACTCAACTCAACTAAGGGAGCTAAACACCCCTAAAAGTAGTTTAAAATATTGCAAAGTTATTTTCATCTCCAACCCTAGTGGTTCAATACTTCTCCTCTATTAAAAAAAAGATATTCCTTTTGTCCATCTCCATTAATGTAACCATTGCAACCCAACTATCTCGATAGAAACTTACTTACGTGAAGCATACTATGAAATTTCGTACATTCTGAAGAATTTTCCACAAACTTAATTTTTTTTTCCATTTGTAGATTTCACATTTTCACCATCTCATTTCTTTGCACAATCAAATAGGTACACAAAACTCTTCCCTTTCTCCGATGGCAGTTGCATTGTGATGGAGTTAACAGGACTGCAATGGACAGAAGGGAGAGTAATTAGATTGCTAGGATTGGGATTAAGAATCGAAGATAAATATTTAAAACTACTTTAATAATTTTTAATAATTTCTATTTTGAAGGTTTACTTTTTTTAATCAACTCTTCAATTTATTTTCCAACTAATCATATAAAATTGACATGTCATTTCATCTATGTTAACACATAACAGTCCAGTCAACATTTTGTTAGGTTAAAGTTAAGTCAATGACTATTTAGAGTCATTTTGCAAATTTAAGGATTAAAGTGTCTCGACCAAATAGAAATCAATGCCAAATTTCGGAGACCAGTGCCTTTTGTCATATTTTTTATTTGGATTTTTTGTTATGGATTAAAATATTAATAAAAAAGAATACCAATTGTTGCACTTTTTTCACTTGAGAAAGAGAACCTACTTATGCTCCTCTGAAAGAAAAGTATAAAAGGAATATATTGTTGTGAAAATAGAATGGAAAACGAGTATAATTTTATCAATATTTAAATACTAATATAATAATAATAATAATACAAAGGAAATTGGGAGGAAAATAGAAATTGATATATATATATATATAATAGAAAATAAGAAAGTGGGAAATGATGGAGAGAATTGGTCATAAATTCTCCCAATTATATCTTTATTCATCCACCAAAAATCACTATTTATAGGTAATTTGGAGAGCATGATGTGGTTCATTTGGACACCAATCTATGGCTTTTGTTGGACACATGGGAGACACTTTGGCTAGGGATAATTTGCCACATGGCACGGGAGTCAAAGGGGCATGTGGAAATGGGCATTTACATGATAATGTTTACAATATGTATAAAATAGTTGGTAATGCCCATTTGTATAAAATATGTCTCGTTAAAACCTTACTAGGGAAAAAGCCAATGTGAAAAAAACTTCCTAGTGAAGGAAAAAGAGTACATATTTTATATAAAGTATACATTTACTCCCCCTCATGAAGACATCACTTGAGACCTCTGAGTCGTCGCATCCCAATACTGTGAATCAATTTCTCAAATGTTATAGTTGGTAATGCCTTTGTAAATATGTCTGGCAAGTTATCCTTCGAACAAATCTGTTGTACTGAGATATCGTCTTTTTCTTCAAGGTCATGAGTATAGAAAAGCTTTGGAGAGATATGTTTCGTTCTATCTCCTTTAATATATCCTCCTTTAATTTGAGTTATACATGTTGTGTTGTCTTCGTATAATATTGTTAGAAGAGGTTTACCCGAAGACAAGCCACATGTCTCACGAATGTGTTATGTCATCGATCTTATCCATACACGTTCTCGACTTACCTCGTGAATTGTGAGGATTTTAGCATGATTTGAAGAAGTGGTTGTGATGGTATGTTTCACTGATCGTCATGATATAGTAGTTCCTCCACATGTAAATAACCTGTCTGAGATCTAACTTTATGTAGATCATATAGATAACCAGAATCTACAAAACCAACTAGATCATAATTTGATTTGTTAGAATAAAATAAACACATATCATGATGGAGATCTAATCCCCTTGAGCATCGAAAACGAGTTTGGAATCGTAATTTACAAGTTTGTTTTGGTTGAAAAAAAAAATAATACATTGATTAAAACAGAACAAACATGCATTTTCTAATCTCATTAGACATGGAGATTAGTCATGCAAACATATTAAGTTTAACAATTAAACTAAAAGGAAGAAAAGGGATTACCTTTGTTGATTTCCACTGAACAGCAACTCCTTGCTCCAAGGTTCACAGCAGCACAACACCACCCAAAATTTCTCTGTTTTTCTCCAACAGAACACTACCAACAGGAGAACCTTCTATTCTCTGAGTGCTTAGACCAATTCTTTTGTGGGAAGGAATTCTAACCTTTGGAACAATCTTTTTGGCAACTGAGAGAATGAAAAGGAGAGAGAATTCTTTTAAGTGAAAAATCAATTCAATCAAAATCGATCACAAAACTGACTCCCTTATCCCTGTTAAGCTATCGATAGGAAGAAGGGGAGGGAAAGTGGGGAACGTGTCTGGATGACACGTTCCCTCATTTTAATATAAATAATAATTAAATCAAATTTAATTATTAATTTAAATCACATTTAAATAAAAAAAAAGTTAAATATCATATATTTAATTTTAATTAAATCACATTTAATCAATATTTCCCTCTAACCTATAGTTTTAATGTAATCTAATGCACATTAAATTTTAACCTATAGTTTTCGAATATGAATCACATTCACATTTGAATTTAATATTTGAACTTTTTCAAATATTTATTTCTCTCATATAATTTAATATGAATCATATTCACATTAAATTTATAATATATAGTTCCAAAACTATATATTATATCGTATCTATATACATTAAATTTATTCCTTTATGAATTTGAACATTTCAAATTCAAATGATCTAAGAACCCTTTACGAGCTAGAAGGTGGACCTAATGTACCTACAGATCAGAAGCTCCAACGATACGAGATTCCTCGGTTAATCTCATTAACCTCCCAATCAACATTCGTTAACTGCGGGAACACTCCACTAAAGTCTCGCAGCTGCACTCTTCTCACTGTAGATATATTTCTGTGTCTACGGATATTGACCAAAAACAACAAGTCAATCCTTCACGAATGTTTGTAATACCAGCTGGGTCAAATTACCGTTTTACCCCTGGATTACATCTTGTACCTTAAGTATCAGTGCTGCTCTAATGAACAATTTGTTTGTGGTCCTACCAACAAGTTGAGTCCCTCTCAGGCCAATGAGAGGGTGGGCCCTTTATTCAAGTCCCGGAGACACCACTTAAGGGAACATTCCTCTACTTACCCTACTAGGCGGGAATGAGTGAATTCCATCTTGCTAAGTTAAATTTCCAGCCGCTCACTCGGTCTTGTCCCCAAGAAGGTAAGCATATTGAGTCGCCGTATCTGGCCACTCTCACCGATACTAGTCAAAGGACAATCCCTCGGGAACAGGAGTTCGTAACCTGCTAAGGATTGAGATCAATTTGCCTAGGTCATCCTAGTGAAATAGAAACCTAACTAGTCAACAGAGTTACAGCTAGAGGTTACTATTCCGTGGTCCGGTCTTATGTAATCTCATTACATAGGATATCCCCCCTCACATGTCATCTACAAGAACACGTTAGGATCACAGTGTTTGTATCATATACAAAGTGGACCACATCCATAGTTTTACCGGGGTAAGGTACCCAAACCTTACCCCCTAACTATAGACCCTTTAGGTTGTATCTCGAACCGAGATCCTTCATATGTACACTACATTCAGTTAAAGATACATTTAACAACCTTGGATGTTTAGTTTATTGGATTTAGGGTTTAAATAAAGGCAAACTCGTAGATAACGAACAATAACTCTTTATTGAAATAATAATGTTTTATTACATTAATTAGAACATAATTACAAACTACGAGTTTTAGGGCAGAAACCCCAACAAACTCCCACTTGAACTAAAACTCTAGTGGGGTATATCATAATCTAAAACAGTGGTTACAGAGATAAAAAAAATACAATAAACTAGGGCATCCATATACCCCATTACATATCTCCCACTTTCCCTAGATTAGCCTATGTACATGTCTCATAGGCCTAGACTCTCCAGATGACCCTCGAACACTTTAGCCGTGAGAGTCTTTGTAAATGGATTAGCAATATTCTGCTCCGAGGCGATCTTCGTGGATCGCACATCTCTCGTTGCACTATTTCTCGTATCGTGATACTTCCTCTTGATGTGCTTCCTCGCTATGGTCATGAGGTTCCTTCGAATTGGCTACCGCACAACTGTTGTCACAATATAAGGTGATGGGAAATTCTATATTTGGAACGACTTCCAAATAAGTAAGGAATTTTCTTAGCCAAACAGCCTCCTTAGCTGCTTCACAAGCAGCGACATACTCAGCCTCCATCGTGGAGTCAGCGATGCATCCTTGCTTGATACTTCGCCATAATATAACTCCCCCGTTAAGGGTGACAACTGATCCTGATGAGGATTTTCGAGAATCCTTATCGGTCTGAAAATCAGAATCAGTGTATCCAGTAAGGATCAAATCCTTAGTCTCATACACAAGCGTATAGTCCCTAGTTCTGCTAAGATACTTGAGGATATTTTTAACTGTTGTCCAGTGGTCTAACCCTAGATTGGACTGGTACCTACTGACTATTCCCACTACATAACAAATGTCTGGCCTCTTGCACAGCATAGCATACATTAAGCTATCTATTGCAGAGGCATAGGGAATACGTCTCATATCCTCAACTTCTTGAGGTGTCTTAGGACAATGTTCCTTAGACAGATGAACACCATGCCTGAAGGGTAATAAACCCCTTTTTGGAATTCTGCATCGAATATAGGAACAACATTATGTCGATATAAGACGCTTGAGACAGAGCTAGCGATTTGTTCTTGCGATTCTTGAAGATCTAAATCCCACGAACATATTGCGCCTCTCCCAAATCTTTCATTTGGAATTGGGTCGCCAGCCAATTCTTTATGTCAGTTAGGTATCCTACATCATTCCCAATGAGTAGGATATCATCCACATAAAGTACTAAGAAAGCTACTTTATTGTTGATGATCCTCTTGTAAACACAAGGCTCATCAACGTTTTGGTCAAAGTCATAAGACTTGATCGCAGTATCAAATCTTATATTCCAAGATCTCGATGCTTGTTTCAACCCATAAATGGATCGATTGAGCTTGCAAACTTTTTGCTGCTGACCTTGGGTTATGAACCCTTCGGGCTGAGACATATAGATGCTCTCGTCAAGATTACCATTAAAAAAGGATGTCTTGACGATCATTTTCCAGATTTCATAATCATAAAATGCAGCTATGGACAATAGTATCCTTATAGACTTCAGCATAGCAACAGGGGAAAACGTTTCTCCATAGTCAACTCATTCCCTTTGGATAAAACCCTTTGCTACAAGCCTGGCTTTAAAGGTCTGTACCTTCCCGGTTGCATCTCTCTTTCTCTTATAGATCCATTTACACCCTATGGGTCTAACCCCTTCAGGTTGGTCTACAAGTTCCCATACTGAATTGAAGTCCATTGACTCCATTTCAAGGTCCATTGCTTTGATCCATTGGTTCTTGTCTACGTCATTCATTGCCTGTTTATAAGACAATAGATCTTCTACGTCGTCATCAGGTATGACGACTTGAGTTTCAGCTAAACCCAAGTAACGGTCAGGTTGGAAAACAACCCTCCCACTGCATCGAGGCATTCCCAACGATTGAGAATGACGACACTGACTTGAGGGTGCTGGCTCCTTCATCAACTCTTGATGAACGTCCAGTCTGATCAACAACTTTTGTTGGTTCATCTGTAGCTTCATTTAGCACTAATTTACTACGCAATTTATGGTTTCTCATGTGATCTTCCTCCAAGAAAGTGGCGTTTGTCGATACAATCACCTTGTTTTCTTATGGGTCGTAGAAAAGACCACCTCTCGTTTCTTTGGGATAGCCAACAAATTGGCATAATCTTGAACGAGGTTCCAGTTTCTTTGGGTTTGTCACTAGCACGTGTGCCGGACAACCCAAATCCTGAAGTGTTGTTAACTAGGTTTACGCCCCTTCCACAATTCAAAAGGTGTTTCTGAAACACTCTTTGATGGAACGGTGTTTAAGATTTGAACTGCAGTATCTACTGTGTATCCCCAAAACGAGGCAGGCAATTGACCATAGCTCATCATAGAACGAACCATGTCCAACAAGGTTCTATTTCTCCTTTATGATACACCATTTTGCTGTGGTGTATGAGGTGCTAAGAGTTGAGATTTAATTCCATGTGTCTATCATATAATCCTGGAATCTCAAATCCATATACTCTCCGCCTCGATCGGATCGAAGTGTTTTAATTGTTTTCCCTAATATATTCTCTACTTCAGCCTTATACTCTTTGAACTTTTCAAGAGTCTCAGACTTCTGATGCATTAGGTATAGATAACCATACCTCGAATAATCATCTATGAAATATATGAAATACTCGTACCCTCCTCGAGCTTTAACATTCACCGGACCACAAAGATCCGAACGTACAAGTTCAAGGGCTCTATGGCTCTGTAACTTTTTCCAGTAAAAGGTCTCTTGGTCATTTTACCTTCCAAGCAAGATTGCAAGGAGGTAAAGAATCATCTTCTAACTTATTTAGAAGTCCATTCTTAGATAATCTCTCAATCCGGTTGAGATTTTTATAACCAAGTCTCAGATGCCATAGATAGGTATTATTATGAGAAATTCTTTGCCTTTTACTTTGAGAATTTGCAGTTTTAAACATCCCATGATGTAAAATTGCATTAGTTTGATTCGGTTTAAGTACATACAATCCGATTTTCAATTTCGCATAACAAATATTGACACCCTCTTTTAAAATGAATGATTCATTTAATGAAAAGGAAATACAATATCCAAGTTCTATTAAACAAGAGATAGAAATTAAGTTCCTCTTAATCTTAGGAACTATATACAGATTTTTTTAATAAAATAAATCTATCTTTGAAAAACAGCTTGGCATCTCCCACTGCACGAGCTGAGACGACGTCTCCCGTTCCGATCCTCAGCGTCATCTCACCCTCCTCGAGCTCCTTGAAGGAACCAGTTTCCTGAAACGAAGAGCAAATGTGATTAGTGGCTCCTAAATCAAGTATCTACATAAAATCATCATTTTCCACTAAGCAAGTTTCAAGAACAAGTAAATCTAATGTACCTTTCTTCTCTTTGATCTCAATGTCTTCAGTGGCAGAAGCTTTCCCTTTTCCTCTTTTCCTCTTCTTCCGAGTCTTCTTAATCCCAGAAGAAGAACCGCAGTGCTTGTTCCAAAGAATGAACCCATCTGGAATCTTTTGGAATGGGCAAACTGATTTGCCTCTCCATCTACTTGTCCCTTATTTTCCATAAGTGACTGGTAAGTCTGCAGTTCATTTAAAAGGGAAGTCAAGTTATACTCCTTTTTGTTCATCTTCGTATTGCTACGGAATGGCAGGAAACTCTTCGGATAAGATTCCAGGATGAAGAATACCTGACTTTGCTCATCTAAGACCGCTCTGTTCATTTCGGCCACGTTGAAGTGAACTGTAAGATCGAGAAAATGTTCTCTCACTGAAGTTCCCTCCTTCATGCGCGCGTTATAAACGTACTTGAGGGATTCGTGTCGAATTTGTTCAGACGGTTGTCCAGACAAATTTTGCAGATAACCCATGATCTCATGAGCTGGGACCATACCCTCCAATTTCCTTGCTAAAACATCAGATATCCCAGCAAGGATATAGGCCTTGGCCTTTTCATTGGCCTTAGCCCAGCGGTCAAATGCATCCTTAACTGATTGAAGTGCGATTTGAGCAGGGATTGGAGGACATTCCACAGTCAGTACGAATCGAAGGTCGTCAACAACAAGAATCGCATCTAGGTTGGACTTCAACGTAGTAAAGTTTGCACCAGTTAAACGTTCCTTTTTTAGTAAGGCTATATATGAGGACGACATGCTGAAAATCCAAAATAGTTCTAATCAGTTATGTCTTTTAACCCATTAAAAAACCAATTATATTTAGAAAAATTATTAAAGAACCCTAGTGTTTAAACTAAACCCAATGTTTAAATTAAACCTTTAATTTTGCAACGATATTTCAAGGGTTTAGAACAAAAGCCTCCGTCGGGCGGTCAGTCATTCCTCCCCTGAATTGAGATTTTCTCATCCAATTCACACTACCAGAACATCTCATGTCCCAATGGTCCTTACCTACCGTTTGTTTGGTCAAGGACTTGTTAACTAGCTTAACTCATCCCGTAAATGTGACCTTACCATTTTCAGATCCAATAGCTCCGAGCCAACAGGCTACTATTAAGAAAGACAATTGTTGGCAAATTACCTAAGAGACCCTATCCATTTCTAGAGTTCGCGGTGTCTCGATCCCTATTGTCAGACCCTTCGTAGGGTTTGGCTGTTCCAGGACAACCTAGCAGTCGGACTATAAAAATCTCACGATGCGACCTAATGGAGGAGACCGAAGGATACGTTGACACGCGTCCTGCTCCCATTTACTATGGACACTTCCCTCATTCACCTTGGTATTGAACCAACCAAACACATACCGTAGGGGGACGCCCTATTGACGCCACGTAACCGAGCATGGAACTCACGGTGTGAAGTCTTGAGGACGTGAGAGTTAACTCGATGCAAACATCTCGTTTTCTCTCACTGAAGCTCCTAAGATTAGGGTATAGGTTTAACTTAGTCGGATTCTGGCTAAAAGAATCTATTTAAGTTTATGCCTATTATAACAGTTATAACTAGGTCTTTTAACCTTATGTCTAGGTGAATAAACATTTTAATTACCTAGATATAAAAAAGAACTAAGGTTAATTCAACTCAAGCTCTAGATCAGTTCCAAGGTAGGAGGTGTTTCGTTAACCGTCAGCTTAAGTACCCCAACCTTAGATAGAACTTCATCAGTAGAGTTCCCTTATAACCAAAGTCCTAATGTCCTACTATATTTTAAACTATTTAAAATACTATGTAAGACTGATTTCTAATCCTGTTAGAAATTAAAACTTAGGTCTAAATTAATTTTAAACGATTTAAAACTAATTTAATTTTAACCCAAATTCCTATGTTTGCATGCATTTCTTTATTATAGGTTATGGTTTCTAAAACCCCTTTAATTTATAACTTTTATAAATTTAATAATGAACCTATGACAAAGAAACTATATTATAAAACCAATATTGGAATTATAAATAAAATATTCAACTAATTAAATAATTAAATTACTTAAAATAAAATAACATTTATTTTAAACTAAGTAATTACATGCTCCATACAATTTATTTTCCATATAATCTAATTATAACAATTATAATTAATTACTCATGAAAAATAAATTAATCATGCATTTAAACCATATTCATATTACAATTATACAAATAAAATGCATGAACATGCTTATCCTAAGGTGGGAAAAATGTAAATGGCATTCATAAAGAAATACAGCTGTAAAATCGGAATAAATTGGCCCCTAAAGTGTAAAATAATAGAATTACTCTAATTTTATTACATAAACTGGTCCAAAACCCCTTGAACCGGACTCGAACCACTCGAACCGGACCGAAAACCAACCAAGGTGTTGAACCGGTGCTGCATTTCTCGAAAATGCAAAGACGCGTTGTTAACGCTAATGAGGGCGTTACAGCGCGCCGCTTTGTCATCGCCGCATGCGCTGCTATTAGGGTAGCGGCAGCGTTGCAACGCCGCTGATCCCTAGAGCTCCCGCGTCGATAGGAAGGCAAGGTGTTGCGACGCCGTTCCTCAGCGTTGCAATGTCGTTGCTGTTTTGGCAAAAGCTTTCTTCTTCGAACACAACAGCAACAATCATCAATTTCTCCTTCGATTCTCAATTGAATTACACGAAACTGGTCTCGAACGACTCTTAACTCGAATACAGACTTGATAAAGCACTTAATTGCTCAAAACACAGGGGCCTTTACATACAAATTGATCAAATCAAAAGTAAACTATGGCCAAAATATTCCTAAACTAGTTTTACAGCAAACCAAAATCAATTTCCCACCAAATCAATGCAATTTTGTTTCAACCAAAGCAAAACAAACATTGCTCTGATACCAATTGATGGAGATCTAATCCCCTTGAGCAGCGGAAACGAGTTTGGAATCGTAATTACAAGTTTGTTTTGATTGAAATGCAAAAAAACCATACATTGATAAAAACAGAACAAACATGCATTTTCTAATCTAATTAGACTTGGAGATTAATCATGCAAACATTTTAAGTTTAACAATTAAACTAAAAGGAAGAAAAGGGATTACCTTTGTTGATTTCCACTGAACAGCAACTCCTTGCTCCAAGGTTCACAGCAGCACAACAACACCCAAAATTTCTCTGTTTTTCTCCAACAGATCAATACCAACAGGAGAACCATCTATTCTCTAAGTGGTTAGACCAATGCCTTTGTGGGAAAGAATTCCAAACCTTTGGAACAATCTTTTTGACAATTGAGAGAGTGAAAAGGAGAGAGAATTCTTTTGAGTAAAAAATCAATTCAATCAAAATCGATCGCAAAACTGACTCCTTTCTCCCTGTTAAGCTATTGATAGGGAGAAGGGGAGGGAAAGTGGGGAACGTGTCTGGATGACACATTCCCTCATTTTAATATAAATAATAATTAAATCAAATTTAATTATTAATTTAAATCACATTTAAATAAACACAAGTTAAATATCATATATTTAATTTTGATTAAATCACATTTAATCAATATTTCCCTCTAACCTATAGCTTTAATGTACATCTAATGCACATTAAATTTTAACCTATAGTTTTCAAATATGAATCACATTCACATTTGAATTTAATATTTGAACTCTTTCAAATATTTAATTCTCTCATTTAATTTAATATGAATCATATTCACATTAAATTTATAATATATAGTTCCAAAACTATATATTATATCGTATCTATATACATTAAATTTATTCCCTTATGAATTTGAACATTTCAAATTTAAATGATCTAAGAACCCTTTACGAGCTAGAAGGTGGACCTAATGGACCTACAGATTAGAAGCTCCAACGATACGAGATTGCTCGGTTAATCTCATTAACCTCCCAATCAACATTCGTTAACTGCAGGAACACTCTACTAAAAGTCCCGCAGCTGCACTCTTCTCACTGCAGATATATTTCTGTGTCCACGGATATTGACCAATAACAGTAAGACAATCATTCACGAATGTTCGTAACACCAGCTGGGTCAAATGACCGTTTTACCCCTGGGTTACATCTTGTACCTTAAGTACCAGTGCTCCTCTAATGAACAATTTGTGTGTGGTCCTACCAACAAACAGAGTCCCTCTCGGGCCAATAAGAGGGTTGGGCCTTTTGTTCAAGTCCCGTAGACACCACCTAAGGGAACATTCATCTACTTACCCTCCTAGGCGGGAAGGAGTGAATTCCATCTTGCTAAGTTAAGTTACCAGCCGCTCACTCGGTCTTGTCCCCAAGAAGGAAGGCATATTGAGTCGGCGTATCTGGCCACTCTCACACATACTAGTCAAAGGACAATCCCTCGCAAACAAGAGTTCGTAATCTGCTCAGGATTGAGATTAAGTTGCCTAGGTCATCCTAGTGAAATAGAAACCTAACTAGTCAACAGAGTTACAGCTAGAGGTTACTATTTCATGGTCCGGTCATATGTAATCTCATTACATAGGATATCCCCACTCACATGTCCTCTAGACGAACACGTTAGGATCACAGTGTTTGTATCATATACAAAGTGGGCAACATCCATAGTTTTACCTTGGTAAGGTACCCAAACCTTATCCCCTAGCTATAGACCCTTTAGGTTGTATCTCGAACCGAGATCCTTCATATGTACACTACATTCAATTAAAGATACATTTAACAGCCTTGGATGTTTAGTTTATTCGATTTAGGGTTTAAATAAAGGGAAACTCGTAGATAACGAACAATAACTCTTTATTGAAATAATAACGTTTTATTACATTAATTAGAACATAATTATAAACTACTAGTTTTAGGGCAAAAACCCCAACAAACTCCCACTTGAACTAAAACTCTAGTGGGGTACATCATAATCTAAAAGAGTGGTTATAGAGATAAAAAAAATACAATAAACTAGGGCATCCATATACCCCATTACATATCTCCCACTTGCCCTAGATTAGCCTATGTACATGTCTCGTAGGCCTAGACTCTCCGGATGACCCTCGAACACTTTAGTCGTGAGAGTCTTCGTAAATGTATCAGCAATATTGTGCTCTAAAGCGAATTTTGTGACTATCACATCTCTTCGTTGCACTATTTCTCGTATCAGGTGATACTTCCTCTCGATGTGCTTGCTTTTATGGCTGCGAGGTTCCTTCGAATTGGCTACCGCACCACTTTTATCACAGTATAAGGTGATGGGAAATTCCATATTTGGAACGAATTCCAAATCAGAAAGGAATTTCCTTAACCAAACAGCCTCTTTAGCTGCTTCACAAGCATGGACATACTCAGCCTCCATCGTGGAGTCAGCGATGCATCCTTGCTTGATGCTTCGTCATACTATAGCTCCCCCGTTAAGGGTGAAAACTGATCCCGATGTGGATTTCTGAGAATCCTTATCGGTCTGAAAATCAGAATCAGTGTATTTCTGAGAATACACAAGCATATAGTCCCTCATTCTGCTAAGATACTTGAGGATATTTTTAACTGTTGTCCAGTGGTCTAACCCTAGATTGGACTGGTACCTACTGACTATTCCCACTACATAACAAATGTCTGGCCTCTTGCACAGCATAGCATACATTAAGCTATCTATTGCAGAAGCATAGGGAATACGTCTCATATCCTCAACTTCTTGAGGTGTCTTAGGACAATGTTCCTTAGATGGATGAACACCATGCCCGAAGGGTAATAAACCCCTTTTGGAATTCGCATCGAATATATATAGGAACAACATTATGTCGATATAAGACGCTTGAGACAGAGCTAGCGATTTGTTCTTGCGATTCTTGAAGATCTAAATCCCAAGAACATATTGCGCCTCTCCCAAATCTTTCATTTGGAATTGGGTCGCCAGCCAATTCTTTATGTCAGTTAGGTATCCTACATCATTCCCAATGAGTAGGATATCATCCACATAAAGTACTAAGAAAGCTACTTTGTTGTTGATGATCCTCTTGTAAACACAAGGCTCATCAACGTTTTGGTCAAAGTCATAAGACTTGATCGCAGTATCAAATCTTATATTCCAAGATCTCGATGCCTGTTTCAACCCATAAATGGATCGATTGAGCTTGCAAACTTTTCGCTGCTGACCTTGGGTTATGAACCCTTCGGGCTGAGACATATAGATGCTCTCGTCAAGATTACCATTAAAAAAGGATGTCTTGACGATCATTTTCCAGATTTCATAATCATAAAATGCAGCTATGGACAATAGTATCCTTATAGACTTCAGCATAGCAACAGGGGAAAACGTTTCTCCATAGTCAACTCATTCCCTTTGGATAAAACCCTTTGCTACAAGTCTGGCTTTAAAGGTCTGTACCTTCCCGGTTGCATCTTTCTTTCTCTTATAGATCCATTTACACCCTATGGGTCTAACCCCTTCAGGTTGGTCTACAAGTTCCCATACTGAATTGAAGTCCATTGACTCCATTTCAAGGTCCATTGCTTTGATCCATTGGTTCTTGTCTACGTCATTCATTGCCTGTTTATAAGACAATAGATCTTCTACGTCGTCATCAGGTATGACGACTTGAGTTTCAGCTAAACCCAAGTAACGGTCAGGTTGGAAAACAACCCTCCCACTGCATCGAGGCATTCCCAACGATTGAGAAGGACAACAATAACTTGAGGGTGCTGGCTCCTTCATCAACTCTTGATGAACGTCGAGTCTGATCAACAACTTTTGTTGGTTCATCTGTAGGTTCATTTAGCACTAATTTACTACGCAGTTTATGGTTTCTCATGTGATCTTCCTCCAAGAAAGTGGTATTTGTCGATACAATCACCTTGTTTTCTTGTGGGTCGTAGAATAGACCACCTCTCGTTTCTTTGGGATAGCCAACAAATTGTCATAATCTTGAACGAGGTTCCAGTTTCTTTTGGGTTTGTCACTAGCACGTGTGTCGGACAACCCCAAATCCTAAAGTATTGTAAACTAGGTTTACGCCCCTTCCACAATTCAAAAGGTGTTTCTGAAACACTATTTGATGGAACAGTGTTCAAGATTTGAACTGCAGTCTCTACTGCGTATCCCCAAAACGAGGCAGGCAATTGAGCATAGCTCATCATAGAACGAACCATGTCCAACAAGGATCTATTTCTCCTTTCTGACACACCATTTTGTTGTGGTGTATTAGGTGCTGAGAGTTGAGATTTAATTCCATGTTCTATCATATAGTCCTGGAATCTCAAATCCATATACTCTCCACCTCGATCTGATCGAAGTGTTTTAATGGTTTTCTCTAATACATTCTCTACTTCAACCTTATACTCTTTGAACTTTTCAAGAGCCTCAAACTTATGATGCATTAGGTATAGATAACCATACTTCGAATAATCATCTATGAAAGAACTGAAATACTCGTACCCTCCTTGAGCTTTAACATTCACCGGACCACAAAGATCTGAATGTACAAGTTCTAAGGGCTCTATGGCTCTGTAACCTTTTCCAGTAAAAGGTCGCTTGGTCATTTTACCTTCCAAGCAAGATTCGCAAGGAGGTAAAGAATCATCTTCTAACTTATTTAGAAGTCCATTCTTAGATAATCTCTCAATCCGGTTAAGATTTATATAACCAAGTCTAAGATTCCATAGATAGGTATTATTATGAGAATTTCTTTGCCTTTTATTTTGAGTATTTGCAGTTTTAAACATCTCATGATTTAAAATTGCTTTAGTTTGATTCGGTTTAAGTACATACAATCCGTTTTTCAATTTAGCAGAACAAATATTGACACCCTCTTTTAAAATAAACGCTTCATTTAATTAAAAGAAAATACAATATCCAAGTTCTATTAAACAAGAGATAGAAATTAAGTTTCTCTTAATCTTAGGAGCTATATACAGATTTTTTAATAAAATAAATCTATCTTTGAAAAACATCTTGGCATCTCCCACTGCACGAGCTGAGACGACGTCTCCCGTTCCGACCCTGAACGTCATCTCACCCTCTTCGAGCTACTTGAAGGAACTAGATTCCTGAAACGAAGAGCAAACGTGATTAGTGGCTCCTGAATCAAGTATTCATGTAAAACCATCATTTTCCACTAAGTAGGTTTCAAGAACAAGTAAATCTAATGTACCTTTCTTCTCTTTGAGCTCAATGACTGCAGTGGTAGAAGCTTTCCCTTTTCCTCCTTTCCTCTTCTTCCGAGTCTTCTTAATCCCAGAAGAAGAACTGCAGGTCTTGGTTCTAGAGGATGAACCCATCTGGAATCTTTTGGAATGGGCAAACTGATTTGCCTCTCCATCTACCTATCCCTTATTTTCCATAAGAGACTGGTAAGTCTGCAGTTCATTTAGGAGGAAAGTCAAGTTATACTCCTTTTTGTTCATCTCTGCATTGCTACGTAATGGCAGGAAACTCTTCGGAAGAGATTCCAGGATGAAGAATACCTGGCTTTGCTCATCTAAGACCGATCTGTTCATTTTGGCCACGTTGAAGTGAACTGTAAGATCGAGAACATGTTCTCTCACTGAAGTTCTCTCCTTCATACGCGCGTTATAAACGTACTTGAGGGATTTGTGCCGAATTTGTTTAGACAGTTGTCCAGACAAATTTGGAGATAACCAATGATCTCACGAGCTGAGACCATACCCTCTAATTTCCTGGCTAAAACATCAGATATCCCAACCAGGATATAGGCCTTGGTCTTTTCATTGGCCTTGGCCCAGCGGTCAAATGCATCCTTAACTGATTGAGGTGCGATTTGAGCAGTGATTTGAGGACATTCCTTAGTCAGTACGAACCAAAGGTCGTCAACAACAAGAATCGCATCCAGGTTGGACTTCCACGAGGTAAAGTTTTCACCAGTTAGAACAAAAGTATCCGTCGGGCGGTCAGTCACTCCTCCCCTGAATTGAGACTTTCTCAGCAAATTCTCACTACCAGAACATCTCATGTCCCAATGGTCCTTAGCTACCGTTTGTTTGGTCAAGAACTTGTTAACTTGCTTAACTCATCCCGTAAATGTGACCCTACCATTTTAAGATCCAATAAGTCAAAGCCAACAGGCTACTATTAAGAAAGACAACTGTTGGCAAATAACCTAAGAGACCCTATCCATTTATGGAGTTCGCGGTGTTCCGATCCCTATAGTCAGGCCCTCCGTAGGGTTTGGCTGTTCCAGAAAAATCTAGCAGTCGGACTATAGAAATCTCACGGTGCTACCTAATGGAGGAGACCGTAGGATACGTTGACACGCGTCCTGCTCCCATTTACTATGGGCACTTCCCTCATTCACCTTGGTATTGAACCATGCAAACACATACCGTAGGGGGACGCCCTATTGACGCCACGTAGCCGAGCATGGAACTCACGGTGTGAAGTCTTGAGGACGTGAGAGTATACTCGATGCGAACATCGAGTTTTCTCTCACTGAAGCTCCTAAGATTAGGGTATAGTTTAACTTAGTCGGATTCTGGCTAAAACAATCTATCTAAGTTTATGCCTATTATAACAGTTATAACTAGGTCTTTTAACCTTATGTCTAGGTGAATAAACATTTTAATTACCTAGATATAAAAAAGAACTAATGTTAATTCAACTCAAGCTCTGGATCAGTTCCCAGGTAGGTGGTGTTAGTTAACAAATCGACTTAAGTACTGAACCTTAGACAGAACTTCACCATGAGAGTTCCCTTATAACCAAAGTCCTAATGTCCTACTATATTTTAAACTATTTAAAATACTATGTAAGACTGATTTCTAATCCTGTTAGAAATTAAAACTTAGGTCTAAATTAATTTTAAACAATTTAAAACTAATTTAATTTTAACCCAAGTTCCTATGTTTGCATGCATTTCTTTATTATAGGTTATGGTTTCTAAAACTCGTTTAATTTATAAATTTTATAAATTTAATAATGAACGTATGACAAAGAAACTATATTATAAAACTAATATTGGAATTATAAATAAAATATTCAACTAATTGAATAATTAAATTACTTAAAATAAAATAACATTTATTTTAAACTAAGTAATTACATGCTCCAGGCAATTTATTTTCCATATAATCTAATTATAACAATTATAATTAATTACTCATGGAAAATAAATTAATCATGCATTTAAACCATATTCATATAACAATTAAGGTGAGAAAAAATCTAAATGACATTCATAAAAAAATACAGCTGTAAAATCGGAATAAATTGGCCCATAAAGTGCAAAATAATAAAATTACTCTAATTTTATTACATAAACTGGTCCAAAACTCCTTAAACCAGACTCGAACCGCTCGAACCGGATCGAAAATCAAACAAGGTGTTGAACCAGTCTGCAGCTCTTGAAAATGCAGCAGGGTGTTGCAACGCAGATGAGGGTGTTGCAACACCAGCTTTGTCTGCGTGCGCGCCTGCTATGGGGTAGCGTTACAACGCTAAGGGGCAGCGTTGCAACGCCGCTGACCCCTGGAGCTCCCGCGTCGATAGGAAGGCAAGGCGTTGCGAAGCCGTTCCTCAGCGTTGCAACGCTGCTTCTTCGGCAGAAGCTTTCTTCTTCCAACACAACATCAACAATCATCAATTTCTCCTTCGATTCTCAACCAAATTGCATGAAACTAGTCCCGAACGACTCTTAACTCGAATACAGACTCGATAATGCACTTAATTGCCCAAAACACAGGGGCCTTTACATACAAATTGATCAAATCAAAAGTAAACTATTGCCAAAATATTCCTAAACTAGTTTTACAGCAAACCAAAATCAATTTCCCACCAAATCAATGCAATTTTGTTTCAACCAAAGCAAAACAAACATTGCTCTGATACCAATTGATGGAGATCTAATCCCCTTGAGCAGCGGAAACGAGTTTGGAATCGTAATTTACAAGTTTGTTTTGGTTGAAATGCAAAAAAACCATACATTGATAAAAACAGAACAAACATGCATTTTCTAATCTAATTAGACATGGAGATTAGTCATGCAAACATATTAAGTTTAACAATTAAACTAAAAGGAAGAAAAGGAATTGCCTTTGTTGATTTTCACTGAACAGCAACTCTTTGCTCCAAGGTTCACAACAGCACAACAACACCCAAAATTTCTCTGTTGTTCTCCAACAGAACACTACCAACAGGAGAACTTTCTATTCTCTAAGTGCTTAGTCCAATTCCTTTGTGGGAAGGAATTCCAACCTTTGGAACAATCTTTTTGGGAATTGAGAGAGTGAAAAGGAGAGAGAATTCTTTTGAGTGAAAAATCAATTCAATCCAAATCGATCGCAAAACTGACTCTCTTCTCCTTGTTAAGCTATCGATAGGGAGAAGTGAAGGAAAAGTGGGAAACGTGTCTGGATGACACGTTCCCTCATTTTAATATAAATAATAATTAAATCAAATTTAATTATTAATTTAAATCACATTTAAATAAAACAAGTTAAATATCATATATTTAATTTTGATTAAATCACATTTAATCAATATTTCCCTCTAACCTATAGTTTTAATGTACATCTAATGCACATTAAATTTTAACCTATAGTTTTCAAATATGAATCACATTCACATTTGAATTTAATATTTGAACTCTTTCAAATATTTAATTCTCTCATATAATTTAATATGAATCATATTCACATTAAACTTATAATATATAGTTCCAAAACTATATGTTATATCGTATCTATATACATTAAATTTATTCACTTATGAATTTGAACATTTCAAATTCAAATGATCTAAGAACCCTTTACGAGCTAGAAGGTGGACCTAATGGACCTACAGATCAGAAGCTCCAACGATACGAGATTGCTCGGTTAATCTCATTAACCTCCCAATCAATATTCGTTAATTGCGGGAACACTCAACTAAAATCTCGCAACTGCACTCTTCTCACTGCAGATATATTTCTATGTCCACGGATATTGACCAATAACAGCAAGTCATCCTTCACAAATGTTCGTAACACCAGCTGGGTCAAATTACCGTTTTACCCCTGGGTTAACTCTTGTACCTTAAGTACCAGTGCTCCTCTAATGAACAATTTGTTTGTGGTCCTACCAAGAAATAGAGTCCCTCTCGGGCCAATGAGAGGGGTGGGCCCTTTGTTCATGTCCCGGAGACACCACTTAAGGGAACATTCCTTTACTTACCCTAGTAGGCGGGAAGGAGTGAATTCCATCTTGCTAAGTTAAGTTCTCAGCCGCTCACTCGGTCTTGTCCCAAGAAGGTAGGCATATTGAGTCCGCGTATCTGGCCACTCTCACCCATACTAGTCAAAGGACAATCCCTCGCGAACAGAAGTTCGTAACCTGCTCAGGATTGCGATCAAGTTGCCTAGGTCATCCTAGTGAAATAGAAACCTAACTAGTCAACGGAGTTACAACTAGAGGTTACTATTTCATGGTCCGGTCTTATGTAATCTCATTACATAGGATATCTCCACTCACATGTCATCTACACGAACACGTTAGGATCATAGTGTTTGTATCATATACAAAGTGGGCCACATCCATAGTTTTACCAGGGTAAGGTACCTAAATCTTATCCCCTAACTATAGACCCTTTAGGCTGTATCTCGAACCGAGATCCTTCATATGTACACTACATTCAGTTAAAGATACATTTAACAACCTTGGATGTTTAGTTTATTGGATTTAGAGTTTAAATAAAGGCAAACTCGTAGATAACGAACAATAAAACTTTATTGAAATAATGACGCTTTATTACATTAATTAGAACATAATTACAAACTACGAGTTTTAGGACACAAACCCCAACATATCAATTGTCCCTCGAAGATATCGGAGTACATGTTTAACTCTATTCCAATGTCTTTTTGTAGGACATGAACTTATCTAGTTAATAAATTTATTGAAAATTCAATATTTGGTCTTGTGTTATTAGCCAGAGACATAAGTGCACCAATTGCACTAAGATATGGTATTTCAGGACCAAGTAGTTCTTCATTGTCATCTCGATGTCTAAATATATCTTTTTTTACATCCAGTGAACGAACTTCTATTGGAATGTTCAATGGATGTGCTTTATCCATATAGAATCTTTTTAGGATGTTCTCTGTATAAGTTGATTGATGAACAAATATCTCATCTACTAAATGTTCAATTTGCAAACCAAGGCAAATTTTTGTTTTTCGAAGATCTTTCATCTCGAATTCTTTCTTAATATATTCTATCACCTTGGATAACTCTTCATGAGTTCCAATTATATTTAAGTCGTCAACATATACAGTTATAATAACAAATCTTAACTGAGATTTAATTTCTTTATAAAATCGCACGAACATATCGGATTATTTTGATATCCTTCTTTCAACAAATATTACCTCAGGCGATTATACCACATTCGTTCTGATTGTTTTAATCCATATAATGGATCTCTGTAACTTTATTGAATACAATTTCTGAGAACTTGATTCATATGTATCTGGTATTTTAAATTCTTCCGAGATTTTCATATAAATGTCATTATCCATAGATCCATATAAATACGTCGTGACTACATCTATTAGATGCATATCAAGTTTTTCATATACAGTCAGGTCAATCAAATATCTTAGCGTTATTGCATCCACCATAGGAGAATATGTCTCCTCATAATCAATCTTAAGCCTTTGCGAGAATCCTTGTGCAACAAGTCTCGCTTTATATCTTGTGACTTCATTCTTTTCATTTTTTTCCTTACAAATACTCATTTGTATCCAACAGGTTTGGCACCTTCTCGTGTTAGAACTACTGGTCCAAAAACCTCACATTTTGAAAGTGAGTTCAACTCTGCTTGGATTGCTTCTTTCCACTTCGGCCAATCCTTTCTACGTTGACATTCTTCGATAGATTTTAGATCAAAATCGTCACTTTCATGAATAATATCGTAGCAAAAATGTTGTCAACAATGATATCATTTCGGTTCCATCTCTTTCCGGTTGTAATTTTAGTTTATAGAAATTTCATTATTATCCTCAAACATTTTGATTTTCATCAATACTCTTTTGAGTAGTTGTATTCTGGAATTCTTCTGGAACATCCATACCCTTTATTGAATCATTTTGACTCTCAACTACTTTTCTTTTTCGAGGATTTTTATCTTTGGAACCCATTGGTCTACCACGCTTCTGGATGATAGAGATTTGATCCCCTTAAGCAGTAGAAACGTGTTTGGAATCATAATTGCAAGATCGTTTTTGGTTGAAAAGCAAAAACCAGTATATTGGAAAAGAACATAACAAACATGCATTCTAATCTAATTAGACATGGAGTAGACATGCAAACATGCTTTAGAAAATAACTAAAATAAAATGAATTCATAATTACCTTTGTTGTTTTTCTCAACAGCAACTCCTTGCTCCAAGTTTTGCAGCAATACAACAACCCAAGATATCTTCTCTATTTTCTCTAGCAGGACAACATCAATAAGAAAATATTCTATCCTCTGAGTACTACATAGATCAATTCTTTAGGTGGGAAGGAATTCCAACTTTTGGAAGAGTGAAAGAGAGGGAATTGAGAGAGAGAATTTTACAGAGAAGCCAATCAACGAATGATCGATCAACCTGAAAACTTTTCTTCCTCGAGGAGTTATTCAGAGGATCTCTTCCCCCCACTCCCTTCGATGGGGAGTTGGTGGGGAAGATGGGAACGTGTCCTCCTGACACGTTCCCATTAATTAATTTAAATAAAATTAATTAATATATAATTAATTAAATCAAGTTTAATTAATTAATTAAATATCATATATTTAATTAATCATTTAATTAAGATCAAATCATATTTAATCCTTTTATCCTCTAACCTATAGTTTTAATGCACATCTTATGCACATTAAATTTTAACCTATAATTTTCAAATATGAATCACACTCACATTAATATTTGAACTCTTTCAAATATTTAATTCTCTCATATAATTTAATATGAATCATATTCGCATTAAATTTATAATATAATAGTTCCAAAACTATATATTCCCTAACGAATTTGAACACATTAAATTTATTCCCTAACGAATTTGAACATTTCAAATTAAAGCGATCTAATAACCCTTTACGAGCTAGAATGTGGACCTAATGGACCTACAGATCAGAAGCTCCAATGATACGAGATTACTCGGTTAATCACATTAACCTCCTAATCAACATTCGTTAACTGCGGGAACACTCCACTAAAGTCCCGCAGCTGCACTCTTCTCACTGCAGATATATTTTTGTGTCCACGGATATTGACCAATAACAGCAAGTCAATCCTTCACGAATGTTGATAGCACACAAAATGTGTGATCCTTAGGCTTAATTATTGCTAGTTTTATGATGATTTCAAGGCTTTTACGTATTTAATTCATTCAATTTCAGGTGACGAGCTAAAACGGAGCTCTTGGAGACAATTTGGATCACTCGGGATCAAAACGAGGCTATTTGGAGCTAAAAAGAATACCAATTGGAAGAGAAAGAACAAATCCAAGCATGATGACCCGAGGCGATGGCGTTGAAACGTTGTTTAAAGCGTTGCAACGCCGAATGTGCAGCCAAGACGCGTTGAAGACCCCAGGCGATAGCGTTGCAACGCTGCCTAGCAGCGTCGCAACGCCATTTCGACAAGGAGCGCGCATGTTAGGGTAGCGGCCATCGATTATTTCCTTAAGTGTCAGCCGCCTAGGGCACAGCGTTGCAACGCTGTGCCGATAATGCCTATAAATACAACATGTTGTTTTCATTACAAGGGAGCCGAATTTGGTAGAGTTTTGCCCTAATCTCGAAATACACCTTGTAAGAAGAGTGAAAAGAGTAATTTTGGGAGCCAAAGCATTCGTGGAGGTTCGAGATCGAAGATGGGAGCTCGGAGACGAAGGATCGGCATTGACACCTAAGTTTAATTTCCTTTTCTTTCAATTTGTAATAGCGTTCTAAGACGTTTTCTACTTGTTTAGTTTGATTTTCATGTGATTTAGAGTAGCTAAACATTGTAGCTAGGATTTGATTTGCTTGTTATGACCTTATTACAATGTATTGAAACATGTTTTGTTCTTATTTTTGACAATTCGTTCTTGACTTCTTAATTTGTTGATTTAAGTGGACTCGAGAGATAAAACTTGAATTAGAGCAAAATTGTCAAAACCCTTAGAATTCTGGCATGAGAATGACTTAGAAATCTTAGGGAAACACATAAAGGAGTTGCTTAATGTCGTGCGTGCTTAGATTTTATATGGAGACTATAGGATTTATTGTATGTGCGAGGCTCTTGAGAGATCGAGAGACTTTCTTGAGTATTTTACTTCTTGTTTATAATTTCATCTCATTGGTTCAATGCATGTGTTAGTTAGGTCTTTAATTTGTAAAATCACTTCCTATAATTCTATCAATTCGTGTCTCCACATGTTTGTTTGTTTGTTCGTATTTACTTTCACCATCCATCAAAGTTTTGTTGCTTTAGCTAAAATTGAGAATTAGTACCTTAGTAATTAATTAATCTAGAAACTCATTCCCGAGGACGATACTTGGACTCATAAATCACTATACTACAACTTGACCCGTACACTGCGGTATTGCATTATCATAATATTACGCAACAAGTTTTTGGCGCCATTGTCGGGGAATGGCGATTATTTAGATTAATTAATATTAGGAGAAAATTTGAAATTTTAGACTAAAGCTTGTTTGTTCGTCTTTCCTTAATTATTTTGTGTGATTGTTTGTTTCCTTATTTGTGTTATTTTAGTTTTGTGTGTTTTTGAGTCTTTGTTTCCTGTTTTGGTTGTGTTGATATTGTGTGAAGTCTGGTTGTGAAATTACTGATTTTTCAAGTATGACTTTGCATAATTTTGAGTTTCCACCATTCTATTGTCCCTCTCAGGACCCTAGTTTTGTGCATCATGATTTTTCTGAATACCATGTGTCTAATTTTTACCATTTTGTACCTGACATATATGAAAACTCACATGAGGGTAGTCATTTAGGCACTTGGAACCAGAATTTTTCGTACCTTAACCAACCCTTAGAAAAATCTTCTCTGATGGACCAATTGGCTGAATACACATTAGAATTGAAATTGAAAAATTTGATCCATAGTGAATTAGAGAGGTTGGATAGGTTAGAAACTGAGGTGGTAGGACTTTGGGAAATAGTACAGGATAGAGCTCAATATCTTAACCAACTAGTAGTTTCCCTTAATGCCTTACAGGAGCAATTTCTTATCCTTACCACTCAGGAGATGCAACCTAGGAGGATTTGTTCAGAAGATAATGAGGATAGTTTGGGGGAGACTGAAGCACACCATGATCAGGTTAGTGAGGAGGACACTGGTGATACACTTAGTTCCATAGGAGAGATCCAGGTGATAGAGCTAGAGGCTGAGAAGTCTTCTTTCCCTTTATCCCCAGAAATTTCCTTTATTTTTGATAACCATTTGTCTTATACTCACGAGTCTTGCTTTGATTTCAGTTCCTTTCTTTTGATAAATAAAAATCCCAAAAATAATTTTCTATCTGGGGCTCAAGAAAAGCAGGATAGCCTTTTAGACTTAGAAGGCTACATCGATTTGAGCAAGAAGGGCCCGAAAAAATACGAGCAATTTTATGTGTCCTGATAAGTCACCGTCTAGCTAAAGACGTTAAAAAAAAGCGCTGCTTGGGAGGCAACCCAAGTTTTATGTTTTATGTCTTTATTTTCTATTTTATTTTCTAGTTGTTTGTGTTTTTCTTTTTTTATCTAATTTCTTTCTTTTTGTTCCTCCAAGTGTATGCCCAAGGGGAGAACTGCAGACTTGCACCCTTTTGATCCTGAGATTGAGAAAACCTGTAGGAGACTCCTAAGGGAAAGAAGAGCAGAACCTCAGGAAATGGCTGATCAGGAGCTCATCAACAACCCTAAACCTATCAGGGAGTATTTCCAACCTGTGTTTAATTCTGAGCAGGCTGGAATAGTCCATGCCCCTATCAATGCTAATAATTTTGAACTTAAGACAGGGCTGATACAAATGGTTAGGGAAGGTGGTTTCAGAGGCTTAGCCACAGAAGATCCTAACTCTCATCTTCAAAATTTCTTAGAAATCTGTGGTACATTTAAAATGAATGGTATCTCTGCGGATAGTATTTTCTCACGTCTTTTTCCTTTCTCTTTGCAGGGTAGAGCCAAAGAATGGCTAGGGTCCCTTCCCTTATGGAGTATCACTTCTTGGGAGGAGTTGGCACAAGCCTTCATGACCAAATTCTTTCCACCTGTAAAGGCGGCAAAGTTAAGGACTGAGATTGGAACATTCAGCGCAGGAGGGAGAGCAGCAACTATTCGAGGCACAGGAGGCGGTACAAAGACATGCTCGGGAGGTGCCCACAACATGGCTACCCAGAATGGCTCCGGTACAACTATTTTATAATGGACTGGAAGGTAAGACCAGGACCATTCTGGATGCCACTACTGGAGGGGCTTTCATGACGAAGACTGTGCCAGAAGCACGTGCCCTCCTAGAGGAAGTGTCAATCGCCCGGCTACCGATGGCCTCAGAAAATGACAGATCTAAGCCGATGGTTGGATTATATCAACCGGACGAGGTAACCTCTCTTAGATCTCATATGGCATCTCTCACTCATGCCCCTGAATAATTTTGCGGGATCACCACAGACAGGATGTCCTCTCAATGCTCCCAACCAATTGGAGAATCCACTATGGAGCAATGCACTACTACGAACAATAGAAGCAACACCTATGGAGGCAATCGGACTCGAAACAACCTCCCAACACATTACAATCCGGGTTTGAGGTATCATGAAAATTTTTCTTATGCTAACAACAAAAATGTGTTGAATCCTCCTACAGGGCATGCTTCACATCGAGAGAAACCATCTCGGAAGACACATTGCACTTCTTCATAGTTTGAATCCGTAAGTCGGTCCAACCAAATGGAGAATGTAGTCACCAGTTATCTGCGGTATAGTGACCAGATCATGGAGCGCAATAAAGAACATAGAGACCAGTTGACCAAATGAACACATCACTTCAGAACCTTTGCAAGTAAGGAAAGAAACACCTTGAGGGAGTGCAGTCTAGCTAAAGACGTTAAACAAAGCGCTTCTTGGGAGGCAACCCAAGCTTTACTTACTTTTGTTTTCCTGTCTTTTTAGCTTGCTTTAGTTTGTTGTTTTTCAATGCTTAGTTAATTGTTGTTTTGCTTTGTAGGTTGTGGACATGCCCTTCTTCGTTGAAATCCATGCTCCCGTTCTGAGGAACTCCAACACACATGCTTTGGCTATCCAAGAATCTCATAAAGATCTCCATTACCTAGGACAGTATTGTTCACTCTTACACTTATACTTAATTTATGCTTAGTGCAAAAACATTGGGGACAATGTTTAGTTTAAGTTTGGGGTGGGATGTATTTATTTGTGTTTATTTGTTGTGACCGTCACAGTATGTCTTTGAATTGTTGGTTGATCTTTTACATAAGTATGAGTATAATAGCCTAGGATGAGATATAATTGAAAATCTTTGTGATTCTGCTGAAACCTGAAAGTATGACATGAATTTGAGTTAATTTAAAAAGTTTCTTGAGTTTTTCCTGCATTATATGCACATAGCCTGTGTTCCTGTAGTTTTGAAATGCTTAGAAAAAAGTTATTAGGTTTAGAAGTTTGATGTCACCTCGATAGGTCGAGAAACGATTTGAGAGTTAAAGCTGCGGAGGATAGGGTGAATGACAATATGAAGTGCATGATCTGTATAATATGTGCATTATGTGAAAGGGTTGTCGTCTGTTTTTGTTGTTATGTTTGTTAAAGAAAAAAGAAATCGTGAGGACAAAAAGAGTTACCTTCACTGTGATCAGTTAGGCCATTCATTGAGCGAGTGCTCTGGGAAAGGGTCCCTGCAGTGGATGTGTGAAAGTTAGTGTCCTTGCACAAAAAAAAAAAAAGAAGAAAATAGAAAAAGTGGCATCAAAAGAGTGATTAAGTGCTGAGTAGAGTTATTTAGTTCTTGAATGTGGGGACACTCAAGGATTAGTAATTAAGACGAGTGTAGGGGGAAGTTGAATGGAGAGCTTAATAAAGTTGATCTGGGCTTAGTAAAAATGAAGGGAACATAGGTTAATCACACACACAAGTAGGAACACTTAGGGAAAGTTTTAAATTGCTTGTTGAAGTGTCATGTTTGAATGATACCTGTGATTGCTAGATTTTCTCTTAAATTTTTTAGGCTTGAATCAAATGTATGTTTAAGAACAACCTAATGTTTAACTTTGTTTTTGCTCGGGACTAGATAAAGTTTAAGTTTGGGGGTGTTTGATAGCACACAAAATGTGCTATCCTTAGGCTTAATTATTGCTAGTTTTATGATGATTTCAAGGCTTTTACGTATTTAATTCATTCAATTTCAGGTTACGAGCTAAAACGGAGCTCTTGGAAACAATTTGGATCACTCGTGATCAAAACGAGGCTATTTGGAGCTAAAAAGAATACCAATTGGAAGAGAAAGAACCAATCCAAGCATGATGACCAGAGGCGATGGCATTGCAACGCTGTTTATAGCGTTGCAACGCCGAATGTTCAGCCAAGACGCGTTGAAGACCCCAGGCGATAGCGTTGCGACGCTGCTAGGCATGCACGAGGAACCGCACAGCGGGCATTGCAACGCTGCCTCGCAGCGTCGCAACGCCATTTCGACAAGGAGCGCGCGCGTTAGGGTAGCGGCGTTGCAATGCTGCCCTCAGCGTTGCAATGCCATCGATTATTTTCTTAAGTGTCGGTAGCCTTTAGGCACACGACATTTTGCAACGCTGTCCTAGCGCGTAACGCTGTGCCGATAATGCCTATAAATACAACATGTTGTTTTCCAATATGATCACAATCACATTAATATTTGAACTCTTTCAAATATTTAATTCTCTCATATAATTGAATATGAATCATATTCACATTAAATTTATAATATATAGTTCCAAAACTATATATTATATCGTATCTATACACATTAAATTTATTCCCTAACGAATTTGAACATTTCAAATTAAAGCGATCTGATAACCCTTTACGAGCTAGAAGGTGGACCCAATGGACCTACAGATCAGAAGCTCCAATGATACGAGATTACTCGGTTAATCACATTAACCTCCTAATCAACATTCGTTAACTGCAGGAACACTCCACTAAAGTCCCGCAGCTGCACTATTCTCACTGCAGATATATTTTTGTGTCCACGGATATTGATCAATAACAGCAAGTCAATCCTTCACGAATGTTCATAACACCAGCTGGGTCAAATTACCTTTTACCCCTGGGTTACATCTTGTACCTTAAGTACCAGTGCTCCTCTAATAAACAACTTGTTTGTGGTCCTACCAACAAACAGAAGTCCCTCTCGGGCCAATGAGAGGGTCATGCCCTTTGTTCAAGTTCCGGAGACACCACTTAAGGGAACATTCATTTGCTGACCTAGCTCGACTCATCGATCGAAGCCCCGTTCATCTCCGCCAAATTAAAGTGGGTCATCATGTCCATAACATGTTCACGGACAGACGCTCCTTCTTTCATTTGGGCGTTGAAGACGTGTTTGAGCGAATCGTGCCTGACCTGAAAAGACTGTTGTCCAAACATGTCCTGCAACGACTCCATGATCTCCTTAGCGGTGATCAACTCGTGCTTCTTTGTCAAGACTTCAAATAAGCTGGCAATGATATAGACATTGGTCTTTTCATTGGCCCTGATCCATCGATCGTATGCATCACGAACACTTCGTGATGCGATCGAAAATCGACAGCGAGGATACTCCTCGATGTACGCACGTTTCAGTCGTAAGTTACAAGAATCGTGTTAATATTATTCTTCCACGTTTGGAAGTTATCTCCCACTAACTTATCGGAAGCAAGTAAAGCGATAATTGAGCTAGATATTTTAGTTGAAAAATCAAATAAAATTTTGTGTCAGTCTTGCATAAACGTTTTGAAAAACCAATCAAGTTTTAGCAAAATTTAATCATATGATCCCTAGGTCATTTAAAAATTGCAATGATATCCTAAAAGTTTAGAATGACCGCCACCGAAGGGTGAACAGAAACACTCCTCCTTTAGGACGAGACTTTCTCGACCAGACCCTAATCCCAGAATAACTCTTATTCCATTAGGCATCCAGTTACTATTTTTCGGTCGAATTCATTAACACTCAATGAATCCCGAGTGTCACCCTCAATCTTTAAGTTTTCAAGTATCCGTCCAAACAATAGCCACCGAAGGGTGAACCATGAAGGAAAACCAACAAGGAAACTGTATCCTTTTCAAAAATTCACGGTGTTCTGACTCCCATGATTAGGCCCTCCGAAGGGATTGTCTGGTTCAGCCCAAAGTAGTAGGCGAATCATAGGGGTCTCACGGTGTGAATCGAAAGAAGAGACTGTGGGTCACGTTTTCACAAGTCTCGCTCTCACTCACTATAAGTACTCTCTCCATCCACTTTGATATTGACCCATACAAATACCATCCGAAGGGGGACGCTCTCATTTGCGCCACGAGGCCGAGTATGGATCTCTCGGTGCGGACTTAACGGAGATTTGTGGTCGAAAAATTAAATGTATCTTATACACTTTATTTTCTCCCACTCAGCACTTTATAATTTTCGGGATTGACCTAGATAAATCGACTAAAATTTACCTAAGTCTACCAATATAACTCTTATATTGTATTAGGCCTAAGTTTATAATCACATTATTACTTAGGTCTATTTGAGTAAATTAATCAACTTTTAATTAACAACACTCACGAAAAATATAATCTAAGAATCTTGAGGACATCGAATTCACTCCCGTGTCGGTTTCAGTGTAGGGTGTTCATGCGTCAACTTAAATACCCCAGCCTTAGACAAAACCTTCCTTAGACAGAGTTACTTATCAGTCTCCATTCAAAGATTACATTTTGATTTCCTAATTCTAATCTTATTAGAACTAGAAAACCTAAGTCTAATTATTCAAGTTCTAAACACTTTAAAACTAATAATTAACTTAGGTTACATGCATTTCTATGTTATAGTGCTTGATCATTCATCACATGAATAATTATACTATAACATAAATATTCATCACAGGAAAATAAATGCATGAGCATACTTTAATTTAAAAAAAATATATAACACTTATATTAAATTAAATTAAAACATGCATTTAATTATATTATAACACTTATAATATAACCTATCATGCAAACTATATATTATAACACTTATAATATAAATGATGCATGAATATGTTTAACTTAAGGTGGGATTTTAAATCTATATGACATACATTATGCACATAGAATTTAATTAAATCATACATCTCATGCATTAAAATAATTAAACAGCAAAAATGGATCGGTTTTGGCACTTAGGGGCATTTATTTAATTAAATAACATAATATAACATTTAGATTAATATTATTTAATAAAATAAATTAAATAAAATAATATAAATACATTTTACATTTTTTAAAATAAAAAAAAA
The DNA here is from genome assembly GCA_036507285.1 of Trichosanthes cucumerina. Lineage (NCBI taxonomy): Eukaryota > Viridiplantae > Streptophyta > Magnoliopsida > Cucurbitales > Cucurbitaceae > Trichosanthes > Trichosanthes cucumerina. Next base: position 56,925,681 of record CM071838.1, read on the forward strand.
TGAAAAACTGTTGCCCACGTCTTCAACTTGAAGAATGCCCCACGACCTTCGCGCGTGCGCCTCGCGAAACTGCCCACTACGCTTGCAGCGTTGCAACGTCGTGGCGGCGCGTTACTAACGCCGCCAAGCCCGTCGACTTCACGCCCGCGTGGTCCACGCCCGATGGCGTTTGCAACGCTTCGCCTAGCGTTACCACGCTGCGTCTGCGCACTAAGCCTCGCCGCCGCATGCGCAACGTTGAGATGCCGATGAACAACGTCTCAACGCTGTCGACAAAACAACAAGCACCTCTTGCTGTTCTTCGTCGTTTCTCGCCCGTTTTCGCTGCAATTTCTTCACAGCATCTCATGCCACGAACGACACGGACTTACAGACTCGATTTACATTAAAATTTGCCCAAAACACGAGCCCTTACATTGATCAAATCAACTTTAAATGTAAATCTAAAAATAGTGTCAAAACTGAAAACATCCATTTCGCAAACTAACATTCATCTCATGAATCAAAAAGCTTAAACCCACCTAATTTTAACAAAATTAAGTGCACAACAAGAACCAATGATTGGCTCTGATACCAATTGAAGGGAATAAGGGTCCTAGCGCAGCGGAAGACGATTGAATCGTCGTGGTGATGTTGTGCAATTTAATTTCGTTAAAACTATCTATCACATAGAAAAGGCTAAACATGCATTCTAAGAAAGGAAAAACAGCAAGTTCAAGATACTTACTTGTTGAAGACGTTCTTCAAAGTTTCCTTTCCGTTCACGAACTCTTCGTGCTCTCCTCGATCTCAACGACCTCGATCTCTTCACACGAACACCGATCGAACACCTCCACTAGGCTACACGACGGTTCTACTTCAGGAACAATGAGGATTGTGGGATCCTTCCTTTTTGGTTTTGGGAGGAGAAATTTAGAGAGAATTTGAGAGAGAAGAAGTTGCTTCTTTTGGTGAGAATTCCAAAAATGAGCAATGCACCAATGAACCCTTCTTGCAAAGGGGTTTATATAATGGTGATAGGTGGAGTTGAAATCACCACCTATTTACCATTTTACCATAACTATAAGTTATGCAAATCATATTTGCATAACCACATATTATAAGATATCTCATATCTCATTTTGTAAATCACATTTGCAATATTGTGAATTTTTAAATTGAATCACATCCAATTTATTATCACTCAATCTAATTTCTCCTAATTAGCCATAATTCAACAATTAGGATAACCTATAGTTTATTATGAATCTCATTCACATTAAACTATATATTATATCATTCATATCTCATATAAATGACATAATTACCCTTTAGTGAACTTAAACACTTCAATTCACACCAAAATTGTAAACCTTCTTTTAATCCAGTTTGAGCCAACCGAGGGACCTTAAGGACCTACAGGACGAGCTCCAATGATCTGAGATTAACCTATCAAACTTTTTGACCCGGTTAATCAACATTCATTAGCTACGGTAACACTCCACTAAAGCCCGTAGTTGCACTCCCGTCAATGTAAGATATGATGTGTCCACTGATATAACTAATGCCCATGAGTCGACCCTTCACAGGTTGTTCGTAGACACTGTTGGGTCAAATTACCGTTTTATCCCTGTGTCTACTTCTTGCTCCTTAAGTCCTCACTACTCCTCTAATGAACAACAACGTTGTAATGGTCCAACCATACACAACAACCCTCTCGGGCGGTGAGAGAGGGCAGGTGCTGTTGTCCAAGCCACGGCGACAAGACTTAAGGGAACAACCTCTCTAGTTTCCCTAAAGTGGGAACGAGTGAATTCCATCTCGCGTAGTTAAGTTTTCACTCTCTACTTTGGTCCCGTCCACGAAAGATAGGCATATTGGGCTAGTAATGCTCGTGACCACCCTCACCCGTATTAGTCAAAGGGCGGACCCCAGCATGTGAGTCCAGCAACATGCTCAAGATTCGTCGAGTCATTAATGGTCATCTCACGAAGTTATTAGCCATACTTGTTAATCTGTTACATCGATGAGTCTAATAATTCACGGTCCGATCTTGTACAATCTCATTGTACATGATGCCCCTACTCGCATGTCAACCACATGAACGATATCTTAATACAAAGCGGGTCGCATCCACAGCGTATCCAGGATTAGGTCTCCAACCCTATCCATATACTGTAGACCGCTCGGGTCATTTACTCGAACGTGATCCTCCCTGTGTGTCCACTACACACCGTTCAAGTTCTTGTTCTCTCATATATTCAATGACTCTGGAGCTAAGTTTATTGCACAAAGTTTGTAATAAATGCGAGAAAATGATGAAATAAATAACCTTTATTAATTTCAAATGTATATTTACAAACTAAACGAGATTAAGACAAACATCCAAACAAAAGGGGCATGTGAAAATGGTCGAATTATAAAATTGGTGTTATTTTCCAAACTTATTGCAAAAAAAAAAAAATAGTTTTGAAAACAATTTACAAAAAATGGGTGGTTTTTTTAGAATTATTGGAATGCATCACTTTGGTAGACGTAGTGTAGATTAGGATGCGTCACTTGGGAAGATGCAACCTAAAAAAATTTGGATCTATTGACTTACGCATTCCTTGAGAAATTGACACTTGGCAGACATTCATTCTCCTTCCTAAAAAAAGTTGAATATCTCATCGTCTCTTTCACCTCTCTGCAAAAAATCTTCCAAAACCGTTTAACCCTCCTAAAAAAAGGTAGAATATCTTTTACCATTATTAATTTTAGTTTTATATTTTTTTATAATTACTGATATATTGTTCTTATTATTTTAAGAGAAAATAATTTGTGGAAAGTATCATCTAAATCAAATCAAGAAGTTAAGTTTTTCTTTCCTATTAGAAAAAATAAGTTTCTTTTGTTAAATAAAATGTGTTATATAAAATGATTGTACTGTAGTGAAAAATTACCACATTTAAAGGATTAATTGCTTAATTAGAAATAATGATTAAATGTTTCACTCTCAAATATAAATTGATTTAATATATCAATATAAACCTTCCAAATCTTTGCATGAAAAGTAGTAAGTTTAAACCTACTAAATCTAACTTATAATGTAATATTGTCAAAATATTTTTCATTAATTTAACAAAATAACAAATAAAAAAATAAATATTGTCAAAATATTTCCCATTAATGTAATATTGTCAAAATATTTTTCATTGATTTAGATGATTTATCAATGTTTGAACCAAGATTTAACAAATTTTAGAAAAATATAAAAAAAAAATTATATGGTTAGTTAAGATTTTGATAACATATATTTTTTTAGTATTTTAATAGGAATAAATAGAATGCGTTTGTTGGACATACCCATTCTTATTGCTCCTCAACGGCAATGAGAATGTTGTCACCTGGAGAGCGGGTCTCTTTGACTGGCCATTCGAAGTAGAATGCGTCTCTCCAAGAAACACATTTTAATAAGACAAAAAAAAACAACCCTATATTTATAAATAGTTTTATAGGATAATATTTACCATGTATATACGGAATTTTTCTTATAGATAAAAATATTAATAAAAAAAAATCATACTGTTTTTCTTCCCATTCTGGGTGTTTGCGTGCACGCGAATCAAAGAAGGGATGTCAGTTTTTTCTTTATATTGAATAATTCATTTTTCTCAAAATAAAATAAAAATAAATAATGCGCTTTGAAACAAGGTCGTGTTTGGCAGTTGTGATAGATGCTCTTTTCCCACTTTTTTGCCTTCACAACTTTTGCTTCACTCCCACTATTCCTAGCAAAGCTTTTAAACTTTTTTAAAAAAATATCGCTTTTAAATATGTAAAATTTAGTGATGTATACTTTCAGTCCATCTTAAAATTAATCTCCAGCATTAATTTCTTGTTATCTTTTTTAATCTCCAACAGTAGATTGTTGTTAACTTTTTTAAATAAAAGAAACCTCTATTAGTATTGCTTTATAAATTTTGAAAGCATATTACATTATGTCTTTTTTTTAAATGAAAATAAAATTCGTTATTTCAATAAATCATTTCTTCCAATAGAATAAAATTATGTAATTATTATTTTACCAAATTTAATAAAAGGACTCTTAATTTATGAGAGTGAAGTTAAATGCAAATATTTAAAATTATCAAAACTAAAATGAAATGGGACTTAAAATATTAGACTAAAAATGATATTTTAACTCTTTTTTCTTTTGAAAAGGGAAATTCCATGTTTTCTTTGTAAACTTTAGATTACATGATTATACAATAAAACTCTAACATTGTATAATTCAATAAAAGCTAAGATTTTTGAACTAGATGATTTTCACAATAACATGAGTTAGGGTAACATACCTGGATCCATGATAATCTTCTTGAAGAGAAGGATTGTGTTTCTCTATCTTAACCTTCCTTTAGAGCTTGATTAGGTTTCTTAATAGGGTTTCTTGATGAAGAGAAACTTCTACTTCATGAGGCACAGAGAGGACCAATCCCTAGGGTTTCATCTTTATATACACCTTTCCATCATGGTGTTTAAATTAGGGAAATTATCTTTTACTTAATTGACCTATTTTATCAGTAGGCCCAAAACATAAACTTTAAATAAATGTTAATGGGTCACATTAATGATTATTTATATTTAAATAATCTAACAGTCTCTCACTTGGCCCATTCGACATTATTTACCACATACGGGCATAAATATAATGCGCATAGAAGATAACTTTCATCTTCATATCATGATATCAATATCAAGTCAAGAAACTGATAAGAATCATGGCGGTCATACGTCATTACATCGACATAATCCCTTCCATGTATCATAAACCTCGTTCTTCACCTAACATGATCTATAGTAAAGATATTCAATAATGGTCCAACATAAGTGTCTTTATCAAATACAATGTCCTATTTGATTACATAATTTATTTATGTATATACCAATCATTAGAAATAGGACTAATAACATAAAATCAGAAACTAAAAATATTTGAGCTTAGAGTGTCAAAAAACATAATCATAATTTCAATAATGGTATCTACTAATGCCCATACGTTTGACATGTTTCTTGAATGTCTTAGGTGACAATCCTTTCGTTAGTGGATCTACAATCATAAGGTTAGTGCTAATATATTTAATTGACACTCTTTGTTTCTAAACTTTTTTAATGACAAAATTCGAAAACTTCATATATTTAGTACCTTTCGAATACTTGAATGTTGCAGAATAATCACAATAAATTTTCAGCGACTTGGCAATAATGTCGACAATTCTAAATCCTGAAATAAAGTTCTGCAACCATAAACCAAGAGTTGTAGCTTCAAAGCATGCTACAAATTTTGCTTTCATAATGGAACTACACTTGAACAGCATTTATCCATCTTAAATCTCTTCATAACTTTATTGACATATGCTTTCTGAGATAGTCCAAGCAATTCATGTGTTCATACGGAATATTTCTATTCCAATCACATAGGATAATGTCTCACTCATATCTTTCATTTTAGAGTTATTGGAGAGAAATTTCTTAGTTTGACATAATAAACTAAAGTCATAAGTAGTCAACAATATGTCATCAACATACAAAACAAGAACTCCCACTGATATTTAGATATATACATCGATCAACAATACTTTCTTTAAATCCAAAAGATGTGATATGGTATCATTAAACTTAAAATACCATTGTCGGAAAGCTTGTTTATATTCATTAGACATTAAACAAACATTAAGAATACATTGAAGTTCTCCTTTGGGAGATACAACAATATACAACATTAATACATAATTGATGCTAGATTTAATTTTACATAATTCGTAATTAAAATGCTCAAATTAGATACATTAGTTATCTTTGGATATACTGAAAATATCTAATCAAACACCTCAATTGACCACGATAATGTTCAAAATTATAAAACTACGAGTCAACCTTTGGGTGATTCAAAATGTTTTATAATAATGAACGTCAATATACTCATGATAAAATCATTAATGTTATCTCATTCATTAGCATCACATAAACATGAGTAATTGAATTAACTTTAATTCGATATCCATAAAACATACTAATTCGGCAACTTTGGTGACTAACAAATTATTCGTAACATAGATATCATAATAATAACAAGTAATTTTCATCACATAATTTGCAAGACATCAACATTGCAAATAATTTTATCAATAGATAATGTAGAAAAATTTCATGCATTCCAAATTGTGTAATTGACATAACTTTAATTTGATATCTACTAACATTCTAATTTGGCTACTTTGGTAGCTAACAAATTATCCATAACATAGATATCATGATAATTTAATGAAAAGTAATTACATTACACAATTTGTAAAACATTAATATGCCAAACGATTTTATCAATAGAGAATTTAGGAAAACTTCCTATATTCCAAATTATGCCTTTGAAATAACTTTAATTTGATATCTACAAAACATTCTAATTCGGCCACTTTGGTAGCTAACAAATTATCCATAACGTAGATATCATAATAAAATAATGATAATAATAAATATTCATAACATAAATATCATGATAAAATAATGATAAATTTAGATAAATCAAATAAAGTATTATTATCATTATTTAAAACATTTATTTCCTTGAAGATGATAATGATAATAAATAAATAAATTATTTGAATTTCACGAATTTGAATCTTTTGAAATTCAAAGTGAAGTTTGAAATCTTGTAGGACCCATCAATAATAATTTGATTTGTGTTTGTAATCAATAACATGATCAACCCAAACAAAATCCAATTAGGAAACTTATTGGGATTCAAATTTTTTAAATAAAAAAATTTATACACAATCTAATCAAAAAAATCTTAATTGATGAACACGTGAAATTCATATGAATTCTTGCATACATTCTTGAAATACAATAACTTAAAATAAATCATAAATAAAAGAAGATTCTTACTTAATCAAGAACTTATATGAAATCTTGAAAATAGGAACTTAATTCAAATAGATCACGTGACCTATTAAAACTTAAATATTAATTTCAATCAATCCATAAACTTAATTCTTGAATACAATAACAATAAATTATTGAACAAGAATAAAAATCAATCAAGATATACAAGATTCTTGAATACAAGAATTAAAGAAATAATCAAGAACACAATATTCTTGAATGCAATAACAATGAATTCTTTACCCTCATAAATTTGATTACATGATTGGAAAAACCAAACATAGTTATTTGTAGCGGAAACATAAATTCATACATTAAAACATCAAAGGAAAATCTCATGTTCTCAACTTGGCTCTGATACCACATGAAAACTTTAGATTACATGATTATACAATAAAACTCTAACATTGTATAATTCAATAAAAGCCAAGATCTTTGAACTAAATGATGTTCACAATAACATTAGTTAGGGTAACATACCTGTATCCATGATAATCTTCTTGAACAGAAGGATTGTGTTTCTCTCTTAACCTTCCTTTAGAGGTTGATTAGGTTTCTTAATAGGTTTTTTTGATGGAGAGAAACTTCTACTTCATTAGGCAGAGAGAGCACCAATCCCTAGGGTTTCATCTTTATATACACTTCCATCATGGTGTTTAAATTAAGGAAATTATCTTTTACTTAATTGACCTATTTTACCCAAAACATAAACTTTAAATAAATGTTAATGAGTCACATTAATGATTATTTATATTTAAATAATCTAAACATTCTTTTGGGACAAAATTTCCGTGGTTGATGTTTTTTTTTTTTTTTATTATTATTATTATTATTATTATTTTGGGCAATGCCTAGTTTAATTGCTTTAGAAGATTCCACTACTCTATGGATCTTTTGTTGTTTGAAGACTTCCCATATACGTGATGGTGAAAAGTAATGATACTTTTTGCCAAATGGGAACTTCCAACAAAATCTTTTCTTTTGTTTGTTTCTTACTTTTCTTTCGTTAAAAGAATTATTATTTTAAGAATTTGTAATTAAAAAAAAAATAGTAAAGGTTTGATGATCCTCCATATTCGAAAGAATTATTATTTTAAGAATTTGTAATTAAAAAAAAAATAGTAAAGGTTTGATGATCCTCCATATTCTAGGATGATTTTGAGGTTGACACTTATTCATAATTATTTTAAATTAAGAAATATTTCACAATTCAAGAACACAATTGTAAATGGATCTATATAGAGAAGAAAATCAAGATTGGAAAGGAGAAAATAGAATTATCAAAGTTGCAAAGAAAGAACCGAATGATTTTTTAATCTCTCTCTCATTCTGCAACTTAATATTTAAGTTGGATAAATCTTAGTGTTTGATTGAGAATATCAGACTAAACAAGATGATAATTTGAGGCCATAAATTGATGTATATTTATCAAAATGTGCATATAGTTCAATTAGTATTAAACTTGAAATATTGACCACGAGGTTAGAGGTTCATTTTCGCATTCTAGATATTGTCAAAAATAGGGAAATTATAGATTCAAAAATTAAGAAAATTTAATATGTCAGTTGTTTTTATTTAAACCATAATTTGGAGGGGGGTTTCAACCTATAACCTCTAGTTGAAAGTACATGTAAGGTTCTGTTTGGTTTCAACCTATAACCTCTAGTTGAAAGTACATGTAAGGTTCTGTTTTTTTTTATATTTATTTATTGTTTTTTCAGTTTTATTAATTAGTTATAAAAAAAGAGAGAGACGGGAGGGAGAACGCGTCTCCCTCGCGTCCGTTGTTTTCGGCGAAACGGTCGTCGGTCGTTTTGCTGGCGGCCCACGCTCAACTTCCCTCTCCCTCTCGTCTTTTTCCCCTCTCTCTCCCGAAGCCTTTCCCTCACTCCCTCTCTCCTCTCTCCCTTTCTCACTCATTTTCTCCCCCTCCGACACACACTCTCTCTTTCTCGCCCTTTCACTCGTTTTCTCCCTCTCCGGCTCAGTCTCCCTCTCTCTCACTTAGTCTCTCTCTCGTCTCCTCAGATCAGATTGCCCGTCGCTCTTTGCAGAAGCGCAGATCTTTTGCCGCGAAGCCAGCTGCCGATCGAAGAGATCCGTGAAACTCACGCTTTGGTTCAGCCGGTTCGAGCCTATTCCAATCGATTTTCGAGGAACAGAGACCAGTTCTGGATAGACCGGGTCGCGAGGATTCCAGATTCGCTGCCCACGCGTTGTCACCACCACCTTCACGCACCACCACCCACCGATGACACGCGTCGCCGCCCCAGAGCACCGCCGCTGCCGCCGGCGTTGTGTGTGATCGCCTCTCGCCTCCTAGCTCGTTTCGGATCTCCGTTGGGTGAGTGTTACTCCTCATAAGTTTTTAGGGTCGTTGTGTTCGTTTTATTAATCTTGTGCGTGTTATTCGTTAGGGGTTATATCTTGGAAGTAGAAGCACTTTGGAGTACGTCGTCTTTCTCAAGCTACTCGTGGTTGTTAGATCTTAGGTAAGTAGTCATTTGGACTATATCATCCCTAAGTGTAGGGCTTAAGGGCACATTGCATGCAAATATATGATTGGAAGTAAACTGAATGATTTGGTTGTAGTAACATGTTAGGATGTGAGGTTTACGGTTGTGCCAGATTTAAGTTCATTTGATTATGTTCGATGTTTATCTGTGCTGAAACTTGAACTTGTTGGTTCAGAGTCTGGATTGTTTGTTAGTCCTATGTGATTTGTATCTTGTAGAGCCGAGGTAAGCTTGTGTTAAGGATTTTGAATGTGCTAATGTGACTGAGGATGTTTGTTCCCTCAAGTAGGAGCATGATAGTCCGTGCTTAGTTTGGAAGTAACCCGGGAAGTGCTATTGAGCCTTAGGATCGTAGCTAGCACAACCAGTCCTAGTGTAGGCCCAAGTCTCTGTGTAACCCCTTAGTAGGCTGAGACTCGAGGTTGGCGAGATGATGATGTTGATATGGGATGTGGTGGTTCGCCCCTTGTCTAAATTTGCGACTCGGGGTATGATTCTCAGAGTCAGAGGGGTTGGATAGAGTCCTTCGCCCTAGTACAGGCTCGGGTACGAGCCCGTGGTCGATTGTGTGTGGTAGTACCAAATTCGATACTTTTGTGGGATGTGGTGGTCGTCCTCGTTTATTTTTTGCTTTGGTTGCAGGTAAGGCAAACCAGTGAGATGACCAGCGTCAGCGAGACCCCTGCGAGGCTATGGAAGACTTGTAGGATTTAGTTAGAAGTTGTTTTTATTTCTTTTCCTCTGTTGCACTCTGTTCCTTTTAGTTCGTGTGATTAAACCTTAGCATGACCTGTTTCATTATCGTTTGAAATCGAAGTATGTTCTGTTTATGTGTTGTCTGATAATTCCGAGGGACTGGAGCCCAGCCTGTTGGTTTTTTTGTAGTTTGGTGAAGGTTGGGCACCCTTGTGAGCCTTATTGAAGTGCTTTTTGTTCAGGTTCATGTTTATAAAATTTTTGGTTTGTCCAGGTTGCGTCGTTATGCTGCCGAATTTTCGGCGCGAGCGGTACAACTTGGAGTAAGGCCCCGAGTAGAAAGTGTCTAAAATTACGAGGTGTTACAGTACATATTAATTATCATTGACCTATGTCAATTTAAGTTGAATGATAATTTCTATTTAATTTGTTGCTCACTTTTAAATCAATTATTGAATTATTTTTTTTCAAAAAAAAAAAAAAAAATACAAGTATGCTCATGCTAAGATACATAAATTTAAGAAAACCACAAAATTAGTCCATGTAACCAATTTTTAGATGCGAAAAAGAACATAGCTATCAAATATATTAACGCCTGCGAGATTTGTGATTTGAATTCCTCTCATGCTTATTGTACTAAAAAATAATAATTTTTAGCCACAATAAGCATATGCTTATAACCAAGTATTTTCCAATTTTATATACAAAGAATTAAACTTTTGAGTTTTTTTTGGACAATATGTTAGAGTGGAGAATTTGAATATTTGACCTCTTAATCGAGAGTAAGTGTTTTATAGTAGTTAAGCTATGCTCAAGTTGGTACTTCATTAAAATAAAAAATTTTTAAAAAAAAAACTTTGAGCATTTATAATACAGTCAAAACGTCAGACATGATTTTTGAATATAAAAAAAATGATTTTGTGACTTAAATGGACTTTGTATTCAATCTTGGGATATAAGAATAAAATAGTAAATAGAAGGCTCCGTTTGATAATTATTTGATTTTTTTATATTTTTTTTATAATTAATTTCATCTTTTTTAAGAAACATTAAAATTCTTAGTCAAATTCAAAAAAAGAAAACAAGTTTTTGAAAATTGCTTTTTTTTAAATTTTAAAACTTGGTTTTGTTTTTGAAAACATATATATTGTGTAAAAAGTAGATAACAAAACCAAAGAAACTCATGGATAGAAAATAGTATTTATAAGCTTAATTTTAAAAATAAAATTGTTAATTCAAACGGGTCTAAATTATAAATTATATCAATTTTGATCTATAAATTAAAAATTTTCAATTATATATGGTTGTTATCAAACATTGTTACATAAATATTTGAAATGACACATTAATAATTGAGACTAATAAAAGATGAATTTGGCAGAATAAGACACAAATAAGTAGACAACTTGAATAAAGTAAAGATCAAGTAGCTTAGCTAGGCCAAAAATTTGATAGCATGAATGCATTTTAAATCAAATTTTTTGGTTCTCATAGAAGATCAGTATCATGGCACCACCCACACCTAGTGAGTCAGAATGTGATTAGATAATGATGAATTGAATGCAACTTTGCAACTTTGAAGAATAAATTTTTTTTAACTTAATCTTAAGAGTGGGACAAATTTGAGTTTTTGTGCATTGAAATCTTTATGTTATTCTACCTTTTTATAGTAAAATCTATAGAGACAAAAGAAGACACATGACATAGCTCATCAATTCAAATGGGTAAATTTGTTCTTTAATATGTCTTTAAATTATTGTTATTTTTGTGTATGAAATTTAAAGATTTGGAACTAAATCTAGAATTTCTTAAAAAACTAATAATAGAGCATTAGGTTGTTGAAATAACAATGTCTATAGAAAAGAGATCATCTTAGGGTTTCACCAAATTTGATTGATAGGACCTTGTCTTAGGAAGATATGCATATATATTATGGAAGGATTAATTAGCTCTTAATTAATGGAACAACTTTCTAAATGGTTAATTAGGAGACAAGAATCCTTACCAATATCATTCTCAAGTACTCAATAATTAGCTAGCTCCACCTATAAGAATCCCATATAATAATATGGTAAAGAAGAGGTGACATGCTCTAACTCTGTTCTTTACCCATGTTTATGCACAATAATACACGATTGAGGATTCAAACGTGCATGTCTGGCTTTATCTCACTTAGTACATGTTTGGGAATGATTTTAGAAATATTGATTTTAACACAATTGATTTGTTTATAATTGATTTATTAAAAGTGATTTTTATACCATTATTTTAATGTTTGGTTCTACAATTGTAATAGTGATTTTTAAAATACATGTTTATGAGTGACTTTCAAATAAGTGGTTTAAGCTAAGTAATTTAATTATAATTAATTTTTTAAAAGTATTTAGTTATAAATCATTTTAATATTTGATTCAACACTTGTAAAAGTAATTTAAAATTAATTAAAAGTATTTTTTTAAAAAAAAAGATAAATGTTTGTTTTTGAAATGTGATTTTAAATCACCAAGATACTAAAAAAAAATATTGCATTTGAGATTTTAAAAAATAGAAGGTGGTGGACAAAAGTTATATAGAGAGAAAAAATATAAAACTAGAGAAATTTTTTAAAGAGAAAAAAATATCAGAGACATAGAGAGATGAAAATTTTAGAGGGATGTATCAAGGGTAAGAGCCCGGTGGGCTGCAATATTGGAGCAACCAATGATGGCCCATCACAGGATATGTCAAAGCCCAAATGATCGTAAGCTTCAGGCAATGGAAATGGGCAAATAGGCTTGGTTCATCCACTGTGGTTTCACCACCTGTCCCTCTTCTAGATTATTCTTTATTCTTTCATTTGTTGCCCTAATTGGAGGCTTGCTCTTCCTATTTATTGTATGCGTTGTTCACACATCGTTGATTATTGAAAAGGTGAATGAAATAGAGGTAAATCCTCATTTTACAATTCTGCTCATTACTTGATTTGGTATCAGAGCTTCACGATGGCCTACGCCTCATCGATCACTGGGCAATCTACCAGAGGCAACGCTTACGGTAATCCACCGCTCAATCAACTTCTCAATCAAGTTACAACGATCAAGTTGGATCGGAATAATTTTCTTCTTTGGAAAAATCTTGCCCTTCCAATCCTCCGGAGTTACAAGTTGGAAGGTCATCTTCTCGGAACAAAGTTATGCCCACCGATGCTCCTATCAAACGTTGGCAGCACTGAGGTAGATGAAGCTGCAGCAAGTTCTTCTACTGAAGTAGCTGTCAATCCTGAATATGAAGCCTGGCTTACCGTGGATCAGTTGTTGTTAGGGTGGCTTTACAACTCGATGACTCCTGAGATAGCCACACAAGTGATGGGTCACGAGAATTCTAAAGATCTGTGGGATGCGATTCAACTCTTGTACGGTTTACAATCGAGGGCAGAAGAAGACTACCTGCGCCAGGTTTTCCAACAATCCAGAAAAGGCAATCAGAAAATGGCTGACTATTTGAGGGTGATGAAGTGCCACGCAGATAATTTAGGACAAGCAGGGAGTCCAGTATCCACAAGAACCCTAGTGTCTCAAGTACTTCTTGGTCTGGATGAGGAGTACAATCCAGTGGTAGCCACCATTCAAGGTAAATCGAATGTTCAATGGTCTGATGTTCATAATGAACTTCTTGTTTTTGAAAAGCGTTTAGAATTTCAAAATACTCAGAGGTCGAATGGTACTTTTGGGCAAAATATATCTGTTAATATGACTGTGAATAGAAATGTTACCAACAGTCAGAGAGCTCAACAAGTTCCAACCAACAGTAATAACGGGAATAGACAAAACTACAACAATAATCAAAGGAGTTTTGGCAGTCCAAATCAGAGAGGCAGGGGCAGAGGCAGAGGTTTCGGATATCCTAATAAACCAATCTGCCAGGTATGCGGAAAAATAGGTCACACTGCTCTTGTATGTTACAACAGGTTCAACAAAGAATTTAGTCCTGTGCCAAATCAGAACAGAGGAAGCAATAACTACCAGAATCAACCTTCTAATCAGATTACAAATGGCTCGGTCGTTCAATCTCCCTCTGCATTTATTACTAACCCCACTCAATATGTTGCCACTCCGCATACGATGAGCGATCCTCGCTTGGTATGTCGACAATGGGCATCAAATCATGTGATCTGCGATTATGGGAACCTAGCTAATCCTCTGAGAATATGGAGGTACGACTCAAGTTACTGTCGGTAATGGAAGTAAACTAAATATCTCTTATATTGGGAATTCTTACTTGTCTTGTGGTGGTCATAATCTGAAACTCTATGATATGTTATGTGTTCCTGAAATAGCTAAAAATCTTGTCAGTATCTCTAAACTAGCAAAAGATAATGCTGTTTTTGTTGAATTTCATGAGGACTGTTGTATTGTTAAGGACAAGCGTACGGGCAAAACAATCCTGAAAGGGACACTTAAAGGTGGGCTCTATCAGTTAGAAAATGCAAGCATCGTTGCTGAAGATTGCTCTCGAGTTGATGAAAGACAAGAAGACTCTTCTAAGTGCATAAATAACAGTAATTATGATAGTTCTTTTTCTACTTTACCGGTCAGTGTGAATGTTGCAGTTTCCAAGACCTTTTGGCATAGACGTCTTGGTCACCCGTCGTCCAAAGTTCTTGAGTCGATTATTAGTGGTTGTAACCTGCCTATCAAGTCTAATGAAGCATTACAATTTTGTGAATCATGTCTTTATGGTAAAAGTCATGCTCTGCCATTTCATAACTCTCGATCTCGTGCCTCTACTTGTTTTGACCTCATTCATTCTGATTTGTGGGGTCCTGCACCTGTGTTGTCTCGAGAGGGTTTTCGATATTATGTGTTATTCTTGGATGATTACAGCAGATATGTTTGGTTGTATCCATTGAGACAGAAGAGTGACACTTTAAAAGCTTTTGAGCATTTTCTGCAGTTTGTTACAACTCAGTTTGGTAGGACTATAAAAGCTTTTCAGTCTGATAATGGTGGGGAATTTGTTAAAGTACATAATTTATGCTCCAAGTTAGGAATTACATCTCGTTTTTCATGTCCTTATACCTCAGCACAGAATGGCAGAGCTGAAAGGAAACATCGCCATCTTGTTGAAATGGGGCTCACTCTTCTTGCTCAAGCCTCTATGCCTTTGTCTTTCTGGTGGGATGCCTTCTTAGTTGCTGGTTCCTTGATAAATGGGCTCCCAACTCCAGTGTTACAAGGTCAGTCTCCATTGGCTTGCTTGTATGACACTAATCTCAATGTTGCTAATCTAAAAGTCTTTGGTTGCTCTTGCTTTCCGAATATGAGGCCTTATCAGGAACACAAATTTGACTTTCACTCTGAGAAATGTGTTTATCTTGGACCCTGTACTTCCCACAAAGGATTCAAGTGTTTGACTGCGGATGGGCGCCTCATCATATCCAGACATGTTATTTTTAACGAGGCTGACTTCCCTTTTACGACTGGCTTCTTGAAACAACCAGACTTACACTCTCCGTCTTGTGATACTTCCTCTCCTTCAGGTCTGTCACCTCTGTCATGGTTTCCAGGGACTGCCGAGACCTGGAACAATTTTGGCCAGCCTCCATATCCTCTCTCCAACAGTGACCCGATAGGGTGCTCCCCTGCTAGTCCTTCGGCGGTTACTCCAGGTCCTTCGGGGGCCTCCCACTCGGCCTTTGGCTCTTCTAGCAGCCCCTTGCCCCTCTCTAGTGACCCCTCAGCCACCGCCCATACTCCAGCGGCGTCCGCATCTCCTTCGTCGGCCACACCTCCTCCTGCTAGGCCTCATGTGCCTCGTATGTCTATGCAACCCACACATTCCATGATAACAAGGGGAAAAGCAGGGGTCTTCAAACCAAAGGTGTGGCTAACTCAGTCTATGCCGAACGACTGGTCTAACACTGAGCCCACGCGTGTCAAGGATGCTCTCGCCACGCCTCAGTGGAAGTCTGCAATGGACTGTGAATTCTCCGCTCTTGTAAAGAACGGTACGTGGCATCTTGTCCCAGCTGATCCTCTATACAATGTTGTTGGCAACAAGTGGATTTTCAGGATCAAGCGCAACCTGGATGGCTCCGTGCAACGATACAAGGCTCGCCTCGTTGCTAAGGGATTTCATCAGAGTCCCGGTGTTGATTTTTTTGAAACCTTCAGTCCGGTGGTTAAGGCTTCTACGATTCGCGTTGTCGTTAATGTTGCGGTCTCCAAAGGTTGGAAGTTGAGACAACTTGACTTCAATAACGCCTTCTTGAATGGCAAACTCCATGAAGATGTGTATATGGCTCAACCACCCGGTTATGAAAATCCTAACTTCCCTACACATGTTTGCAAGCTTGACAAGGCCATATATGGTCTCAAGCAAGCCCCTCGTGCGTGGAACAACACCTTACGAGAGGCCTTATTGTCATGGGGCTTCTCAAACTCCAGGTCAGACTTTTCCTTGTTTATTCTCCGGTCGGGCTTATCTCTTGTTTTGTTACTTGTCTATGTTGATGATGTAGTCATAACTGGAAGTGACGATGCCCTCGTTAATTGTCTTGTCCATGAGCTGGATCGGCAGTTTGCTCTTAAGGATCTTGGCAGGTTGAGCTACTTCCTCGGGGTTCAGGTTCACTACTTAGATGCTGGGGTTATCCTGAATCAAGCTAAATATGTCGATGATCTCTTACATAAACTTGGCTTCCATGACCTCAAACCAACACCATCCCCTTGTATTGTCGGCAAACATTTATCTCTCGATCGATGGGACTCGTTAGATGATCCTTTTACAGATCGCAATACTTCTTGGGGCTTTACAATACTTGACTAACACCCGGCCTGATATCGCTTATATTGTGAATCATCTCAGTCAATTCTTGAAGCAACCTACTGATGTTCACTGGCAAGCTGTCAAACGTGTCCTGCGATATATCAGTGGCACCAAACACTTTGGTCTCTTAATCCAACCAAGCACTGACCTATCTATTTCAGCTTTCTCTGATGCAGATTGGGCCTCGAACATCGATGACAGAAGGTCTATTGCCGCCATCGTGTATTTATTGGGCACACACTTGTGTCCTGGGTCTTCAAGAAGCAAAGTGTCGTGGCACGCCCAAAGATGCAATCGAATATAGAGCTCTTGCGCACACTGCTTCTGAGATCATTTGGCTCCAACAGTTAATGATTGAACTGGGTATTCCATGCTCCTCCACACCAACTCTTTGGTGCGACAATTTGAGTGCAGCGCGCTTTAGCAAAGAAATCCGTCTTTTCATGCTCGAACCAAACACATCGAAATTGATGTTCACTTTGTCCGGATCAAGTTCTTAATGGTAATCTCGTTGTTCGTTACATTCCTTCTCACGATCGATCGTGGTCGATTGTCTCACGAAACCCCGCCACACTCTCGCCACAATTTTGCGGTCCAAACTTGGTGTAACAGAGTTACCCTCACGCTTGCGGGGATATCAAGGGTAAGAGCCCGGTGGGTCTGCAATATTGGAGCAACCAATGATGGCCCATCACAGGATATGTCAAAGCCCAAATGATCGTAAGCTTCAGTGCAATGGAAATGGGCAAATAGGCTTGGTTCATCCACTGTGGTTTCACCACCTGTCCCTCTTCTAGATTATTCTTTATTCTTTCATTTGTTGCCCTAATTGGAGGCTTGCTCTTCCTATTTATTGTACAGTGTTCTGTCACTGTTGATTATTGAAAAGGTGAATGAAATAGAGGTAAATCCTCATTTTACAATTCTGCTCATTACTTGATTGGATGGACACAAAATTTAGATATTAAGAGAATTTTAATAAAGAGAGTCAAATTCAAATATAGATAAATAAAAATAGAGAGATAAACAAACAAATTTGGATACAATGATAGAAATTTTAGGAAGAAAAACTTTAACCAAGAGAAAAAAGTTAAAAGTTAGAAACAAGAGTTAAAAATTAGAGAGAAAAAAAGTTAAAAAGATATGAAATTAAAATTATAGGGGGAACAAAAAAATTTAGAAATAAAAATGAAAGTCAAAGAGAGTGAAAACCATTAAAAAATGAGAAAAATAAATAGAAATTTAAAAAGATAATAAAGTAAGAGATATATATTATAAAAACTTTCGAGAGAAAAAATTTGTCATTTTTGTAAACGATGACGAATGAATTCAACAGTGAAGATTTTGAGAAAATACATTTTTTGATGGAAATTTATGAATTTTTACAAAAAGATGTAAGTTTTCCTCGTCACTAAAAGTAATATACTTTTAAAAAAATGAAATACACAACCTTTTGATAAAAATCACTTGAGAATCGCCTCTCTAAGTGATTGATCGAGAATCACTTCAAGTGATTTTGGATACTTCTAAAATTATTTATACACCATTGCCAAATATTATCCAAAATTACTTATACACGATTATCAAACATCACAAGAGAAGTTATTTTAAACCTTCCGTTCTAAATTCACTCTCCGACCTGCCTTAATTTGATTCTCTTTCGTGCCAGCATATACGACCTCTTTATTTGACCATTGAAGTTGGTTCAACAGACATCATGCTGATGTAAGCTAAGCACTTCAAATCATTGAAATATAGGATTATCACAACTCTTATCCATCTACTACTTAAGCATGCGTGCCTAATAAGTATTTCATCTTTCAATCTTGTGTCCTACAAGTTCTTAAACTCTAGAAAGTATCAAATTCATCCTTTTAACTTTCAATTTTTATCTAATAAATCTCTAAATTTTCAATTCTAGGTTATTGATCTATTGGACATTTTTTTTAAAATTCACAAACTTACTAAATATAGAAGTAAAAATTTAAAACTAATTATTAGATTGAATATAGGTGATTATTATTTAATTTATGAACATATTTTTTCTAGAATTATTATTTTATAATATAATATTATATAATCTATAATATATTATATTATATATTTTTAATTTAAAAAAGTAAATTAAATTTATAACATGAAATATTGTATTTATTAAGATTTTTAACTTTGTTTAATATAATTCTGAATTTTAAAATTTTAAATTCAAAATCTGGATACAATGAAAACATAAAAATGTTGTTTTTCAGAATTTCTACTATTTAGATCACAGAATCCGAAAACAGTTTTCGAAAACATATCTGTCAAACACATATTTATTGAATTCAGTTAATCTAAAAATATAAAACATAATCTGAATTGTATACCAAACAGGCCCTTAAAATTCTATTAGAGATAAAAAATCAATTTGATAACTAATATATTAGTTAATTTTAAAAATTTTCAAACATATCCTGACTTATCAAAAATGAAATTGAAAGGTCAACGACTTAATAAACATTTTTTTTAAAGTTGAGAAACTTATTAGATTATTGTTTTATAACATCCCATACTACTAATAACATTAAGACAACTTTCCCCCATTTCCATAGAAGGATCCTTCCCCTTTTTGTTTTTCGCATGTGTGTGTGTTTTTTTTTTGTTGGTTTCTTTTTTTTCTAATAGAACCATTAATGGAAACCATTTTATAGAAATTTGACCATACCTAAAGCATTTTGAATGACACACACAAAATTAAATATGATATAGGGCATTGGAAATAGTATATATTTTATTTTATTTTATTTGTCATTAAGAATTAAGACTCATCAAAGAATTGAGGGAGAAAGGGAAAAAGAGCATTTAATAAATGAATTGAAAAGTGGGTTCAAGTCTGACAAAACTTCACTTCAATGAGTCCCACAATACAAACACAAGTTTCAATTCCAACTTCCAAGCTTGCTTCAACTACTCACTTTGCTTTCTTATCTATCTTACGCTTTGCAATAAATACCATATTTACTTCCATTTTTCTTCTCTTCTTCCCCTTTCTTTACCCTA
This sequence comes from Trichosanthes cucumerina, assembly GCA_036507285.1. Taxonomy (NCBI): domain Eukaryota; kingdom Viridiplantae; phylum Streptophyta; class Magnoliopsida; order Cucurbitales; family Cucurbitaceae; genus Trichosanthes; species Trichosanthes cucumerina. The sequence continues at coordinate 56,945,639 of CM071838.1, forward strand.
CCAACCCTACTCTAATTAATATATATTCAGTTTTCTTTTCCTTTAAATTTAGGTTCACCTATAGTATTAAATTTTCATTGTCTACTGTGACGCTCGAGGGAGAGGAGTACATGAATAAATCGAGTCCACATCTAAATGAGAGAAATCTTAAAGATATGAAAGTATGATGCCCGAATAAGAGAGGTACATGAATGAACTAACTTCGCATCTGAATGAAAGTGACCGTGAGGATGTGAAAATATAGTTTAGAAAGACTTAAAAGAATTAATAGCTACTACTTATACCATCAAGGTGCACCTTTCTTTTCGCTGACTCAATCATAGAAACTCCAAAATTAATTTTCTTAGGGAGCATGCGAGTGAAAACAAAGCATGTTGAAAGGACCCGTGAGTATGGAGAGAGTGAATCAAGATTTTCATTATATCATGAAAAAATTGATGAAACATTAAAAAGATAACAACAAATTTATTAATGTAAGAATTATATCAGTAACAAGCATTTTAACTCATTTAAAAAGTATAAGATTTTTATTTATTAATTTAAATTAATTTTTATACTTTTTTTTTTCAAAAATATCCATTAACATCAACCCTTTCAAATATTCATCCCATGTTTCTTTTGTTTTTATATTGCATATTCTTTTTATTTTATTTTCATGTAATTCATCTATAGATGTAAGGAAATTAGTTGAGATTTTTTTGGGGGATTTGAGTACATAAACAATTAGGGGTGGGGGATTCGAACTCATTACTTTTTGCTCATGAGTCATATTTCATGTCAGTTGAGCTATGTTTTGCTGGCAGGGTTTAAAACTGACACATAAGTTTTTTTTTTTTTTTGTAAACCCAAAATTGAATAGAGAAAATCAGTTGCTAAATTGACAATAACACAACAAAATATATTTAGATTGAATGAACTATTTAAGGATGGTTCAAACCAATCACACCAAAGGTAATTAATTAATTGGATCAATTTTATATGGTATGACTTGCACCTCTAGTACTCTTATTCTTACAAATAATGCATACATAGTAATGTAAAACCCTATACTTTCTTTCTTTTAAAAGGTGATTATGTTAATTTGTAATCTAAAAATGAAGACAATGTGTTGAGTTTTATATGTCTTAGTTTTTTTTTAAAAAATACATATATATGACCAAAAAAGTCATAGCTAGGTTGGAATTCTCTACTAAATATCGTTCAACTTAAAAATATATATATATATTTGAATGATTACATGAATTTGCCTATGCGGTCATTATTTGCAGCGTGATAAGTTTTATTTAATTATTTATTTTTGTCAATGTGTGACAGATGAGAAAAAAGAATCATATAAAATCAATAAACTTGTCCCACTTTAAATGGACATTGCAGGTAAAGAAAAAAAAAAGATGGGTACAATCAAACATTTTCCGTATTTCATACTTGGATATAATTATTTATTTAGGTTTAGGGTTTAATAACTTCCCCCACTTTAATGTATTTGTGTTTCTTTTCTTCCCCGATGAACAATGTTATTCTACTTATAAGTTACTTGATTTATTACTTCCTTTCTAAAAAGTTTTTAAAAGTCAAAGTCAAAATTTGAAAACTAAAAATAAATCGTTAGATAATTATTTGATTTTTTTTGTTTTTAAGTTTTGAAAATTAAACTTATCAACTTTACTTGGAGATTTTCTTGTTTTGTTGTCTACTTTATATATGTATATATTTTCAAAATCCAAACTATGTTTTGAAAAAAAAAATAGTTTTTTAAAACTTGTTTTTGTTTTTAGAATTTGACTATGAATTCAAATGTTTTCTTAAAAAAATGAAACTATTGTAAAAAAAAGTGGGAGAAAACAAGTTTAATTTTCAAAAATAAAAAATAAAACGATGATCAAACAAGTTCTAAGCTTTCAATTTTGTGTTCAATAAATTCGTGAATTTTAAAAAAGTGTGAAACAACCTATTAGACACAAAATTGAAAACTTAAGAACACGACTTATTAGAAACAAAATCAAAAGTTTAATGACTTATTAGATACAACGTTAAAAGTTTAAAAACTTATTAAGAGAACTATTTTACACAAACTACAAAGTTCAAACATGAATTTTGTAATTTCAAATCCTAAACTAATTTCTATTTAATATCAATACTAGACAATGATTTAAAAAAAAAAAAAAATTCAACCACCTCTCTAATTTCAGGGTAAAAAAAGTCTCCCTTGGAGACAAGATAAACCTTTTGTTTTGTTAACTTTATTGAGAAAAATGTAATATATAGGTTAAATATATATTTTAGTCTCTAATATTGAAATTTTTTTATAATTAGGTCTCTAATAAGCTTTAATTTTATATTTTATATATAGATCTTTTTTAATTAAGTTCATATTGTTAAAAAGACCGTTAAAATTAACTAACAAATTAAGATGAAGATTTGATGTTAAAATATACTTTTAAAATTAAGTTGAATAAAATATTCTATATTTTAATTAATAAAAAATACTCGATGTGGCACAGCACCAATTAAACTATTTAGCTCACAATTACTGGTTTTATCAAAATGTTATTGGTAGATTAATGATTGATAACGATAACACTAATCCAAGTTTAAGATTAAATTTAATGAGTTTGATAGCTGAGGATAAACTTGATTCACGTCATGGTCAAAATTGTTTTTACCGAAACAGCTGTCAGGACAGATGTAGGAAAGGGGCCTACATAATTTTATCTGAAATAGATATATATATATATATATGAGAAAATATTGAAAATTCAGAGTGTATCTTTTGGTGACGAATAAAAAGATCCAGTTTTAGTATAAGAAATCTGACAGAAAGAGACAGAGAACACTAAAATATATATTTTTTAAAATAAAATTGGGTGTCCTGTAAAAAAGTGAGAACAATATGGTTGCTTTGAATGGGTTAAGTTAGGAGTTGGAAGCTATAGACATATATTTGCATTGGTACAAGTGTTTGGAGCACAGAGTTCCATACCTTTAAGTATGAATTTAGTAAATAAAACGGATTTAGGAAAATTGTGTTTCTGGTGCATGTTTAGAGACTCCAAATTTAGAAAAATCACGGTTGAAGCTCAATGAGTTTTTCTTTTTTTTTTCTTTTTTTTTTTTAAATTTTTTAAAAAAGAGCTCATTGATTTTTCTAATAAAATCACACTTTATAACATCTCCTAAATATGGGTTAGTCTTTACCCCCAAATGCCAACTAAAATTACAAAAAAGAGTTGATTTTTTTGTTTTCTTATCTACTTTTTAGGCATATTTTCAAAAATCAAATCAAATTTTGAAAACTTTGAAAATTAGTTTCCAAAAACTTATTTTTGTTTTTGAAATTTAGTTAAAAATTCAAGTGTTTTCTTACAAAAAGATAGAGAACTGTTGTTGCCAAATTTTGGACAGGAGAACATACCTGACCTCCACGTGACAACGGCGTTAAATTTGTAATTCTTAAGGGAAGAACGCAGCCTGCAAGACAAGGAAAACCTGGACACCAGTGTGGTGTAGGCCACACAAGCTCCGATGCCTAAGTCAGAGAGGGTTTTCAGAGAATTCAGGAAGAGTTTGTGTTTAAGCGACTTGAATTGACTTACCTTTTTCCTCCTCCCTAGGAGAGTTTAAATAGTCTTCCCTTTGATGGGTTTCTTCGCCTTTTGGGAAAAGGACCACCGGGAAAGGCCTAATCAAGCTTATTGGTCCTGTCGCATTGGAACAAAGCCCAGGTATGGCCTAGAATATGGTCGGCCTCGACCTCATCCGAGGCCGACCACGGGTTTGGCCTTGGGCCCAAGCCCGGGCCCTTTTCCTGGGATGTGGGGCTAGGGTAGAGCCCAAATGGGAGTGCTCTACCCTGGTCGGCCTCGGCCTATGCCGAGGCCGACCACGCCAACAGGTCGGATCTCGGACAAACCCTCTGGTCTCGTTCCATCATGGTTCGACCCGCTTTGACCTAGTATTTGGGCTTCTCATTCTGTTTGACCCTTTACCTTGGCCATTCGACCTGCCCATTCTTGTTGGTCTAATCTTACCCATAACATTAGCCCCCACTCCCTAGTTAGGATTTGAGACTTGGGAGCTAGCAAACTAATGACGTGGAGCCTGACTTGGGAGTAACTTATTTTTTTTAGAGTGTTAACTTTCCTGTTGTCTGGTTTGGAATTTCAGGTTCTCGTCACGCTTATCTTGCGTTTCGATCTGCTTGGTTTTTTTTTTTAGTTGAATCTCTTTAGAGTCATTTCAAACATTTCGAGAGTTGCCTCGAATTTTCTCTAGTTATTGTTGTCCATCCTTATGAGGATATTCAGTCTCCTAGAGTGCCAATTCCTCTGGTATTTATTATAAGTGTTAGGATCTCGTTGCGTTTTACTTGCGTTTTGATTCTCCTAGTAAGGTTTATTCGGAGTCATTTTAGACATTTCGAGGGTTGCCTCGAAATTTTTCCAGTTTCTGCTGTCCATCCTTATGAGGATATTCAGTCTACTAGGGGTCAATTTCTCCGTTACCCAATGAGATTCTCGCCCAACCGTCATGCTTATTATGCACTTCGGGTGTTCCCCTTTTCCCTGGGTCATCCCTAGATCGATTCTATTGGGGGGTTTAAACACTCATCCGGATTCACGACCAGCGTCATTCTCCAGTGATTATGCGTACTTGTCGTTCTTAGGTTTTGAGTGGGATCACCGTTAATTATTATGGGGATTACCTTGGGCTTCCCGCTTCTTCGCTGGAGGGGAATTTTTGTTGCTTTGTAATCGTGTTGCTTTATGTTTCCTGTTCTCCAATAAGAACGTGCTCTAATCCTGATCCACGACTTATGTCGTTCTCTTGGATAGAGCATGCTTGATAGGAGTTGTTGCCTGATAACCGTATCGTTGTCGGAGCTTGAAAGCATTGAAAGTTGGTCTTGGTAGTAGGAGGTGAAAGTTGGATAACCTTTATCGCAGAGTAGGGAGCTTGGAGGGGGATCCGAGCCCTGTGGTCTGCGTTCAACCTCACGTCAGTCGCCCCCACTGTCGGTCTTGGCCGGTTTGGTTTGGTCGGTCCTGGACTGATTTGGTCTGGTTGGCTCCAACCGATTTTGGTCTGGTCGGCCTCGGCCGGACCGGCGCTAGGGTCGAGGCCGAGCCGTGCCTGCGAAGGCTAATTCTGGCAGGCCTGCCACCTGACTTCATCACGGGGTGGTCTGGTCGGCCTCGGCCGAACCGACTCGGGGCCGAGGCCGAGGCGTGCTCGCGAGGGTGCTGCGATGCTCGCAGCTCGCCATTCGACGTCGTCGGCGAGCGCGGCGGGTGCCCGCCACCGCGAAGTGACGGCGGTCGGTCGGCCGAGGTCGAGGCGTGCCTGCGGGAGTGCTGCGCGGCCGAGCCGACCTGCAGCTCGCCGCTTTCGCTTCGCGCGCGACGGCGGGCGGGCAGCTTGCCGCTCGTCATAGTCACTTTCTGCCGACCGAGGCCGACCCTTCCCTCCTTTTTTTTATCTTATTTGAATTTTCAAAAACTTTTTCCCTCCAATTCGATCCTCACATCCTCCTATAAATAGAGCACATTATCCTTCTCATTTTCCACACCATTCTTCTCATTTTCCCTTTCTCTTAAGGTAGTTCTCTTCTTGTTGTGTCTTTAAGTCGTTCCTTCTTCTTTTTATTCTTTTCTTTGTATTTTGTGTTTGATGGAAGGTGGTTGGTCTACTACTTCTCCTGAGGTTGATGAATCTTCTTGTGGTGAGGAGTCTTATGACACAAGTTGTTATGAGGCTCCCCAATCCTCTGATCATTCTTTTGAGGGGTCCGGTGCAGGTCATGAGGTTATATCATCCTTGGTGACCGGAGCTCAACTCGAGCGATTACGGTACAAGTATGATATTCTCTTAGACGTGCAAATCAGGGTTCCCGGGCCAAATGATCGGATTGATGATCCTCCTCTTGGTGAAGTAGCTCTTTATTCTGCAATGTTCAAGTTTGATTTTCGTCTTCCTCTTCCTTTATTTTTGCAAGGTTTTCTAGCGTTGGTTAGGTTGGCACCCGCTCAAATTGTCCCAAACAGCTGGATTCACATCATTGGCTGTTATATATTATGGGCAACTTATGGGGATGGGAGCCCGCTTAGTCCGCACGTCTTTATGTCTCTCTACATCTTGAGTCGAAATCCGTCTTTTGGTCGTTTCTTTTATTACTTGAGTTCTTCCTGTGGGAAGTTAATTAATAACCCAAGTTCCGTTCACAACTGAAAAAATCAATGATTTTTAGTGAGTGGCAATTGGTTGTCTCGTGGTTCTCAAAATGCCACATATGCAGTTTTCACTAAGTTTGGAAATTATGGTGAGTTGTTCTCTCTCTTTTTGGAAACTACACCTGTGTATTTTGATTAACTGGGTTGTGTTTCTTCTCTTTTTCTTCAGCTCCTTTGGAATTTCGTCGTCCTGTTGCGGCTCGAGCTTTCGTTAGGGCCGTGAAGAGTTTAGGAGCTCCCTCCCGACTCGGGGCTGCTATTGTGAGTCAAGAGAATCTTGAAAGAATTGGTTTCGTGCCTCCTCCCCTTTTCGAAGGTAAGAGTTTCTACCGGTCTCATCCGTCTTGGTGGTGGCCTCCTCCTCGTCGCGGCTGCGAACTTTACTTTTCGCTGCCTTTTCATATTTAGCTTTTTTTCTTTTTTTTTTAGAAATGCCTCCACGAAGTGCTTTTTTGTTTGAGGTCATGGAGCAAAAAAAGAAGAAGAAAGCCCGTGGTGGGGCTGGTTCTTCAAGGGTTGAAGATTCCAGCCCCTCTAGGGGTGAGGTGCCACCTTCCGAAACTCGTGATCTTCCACCCCGTCCTGTTGGAGTTAGCACGCATCGTACCCGGAGGAGCGTTCCCTCTTCATCAGAAGGAGAGAATCCTCCATTCTCTGGGGCCTTTACTCTTCTCTAGAATTACACCTCACCGGCTACTGAGGTTGAGCTGCTTGGTCGGAGTTTCGAGCTTTGGAGAGGGGTGAGCCAAGACGATCCCCCAGGGTTCCTGGCCAACGACCCTATGAGAGGATTCAAAAGGGATTGTTGAGCTCCGTCATGTAAGCTTTCTTCAATTGAGGGTGTTGTTATTATCTTGGTGCTTTTGGTGATCCCGCTGCTTTTTCTCTTATTTTCGTGAGTTTCTGGTCGATAGCATGGTCGCCATGGCTATGGCGAGACCATCAATAACTTCCAACGTATTGCTTTTCTAGATCCGAGCTAATTCAAGCTCAAACCAATTTGAGTCGTTTAATCGCTCACTTGCAGAGAGTCGATCAAACTCAACTCTCGCCAATGTTGAGATTCGGACTCTTCGTGACTTAACCGAGTGAAGCATGCACCCTTTTGACTAATGTTGAGTACTTGACTGAAGGGTTTAAGAAGACGGAGGAGTTTACAACCCTTCAAAACAACATTTTTTATGGTGGATGCAACTGGGCTATCAAGCGCGCTTCCAAATGATTCAAGGATATAGACTTTGGGATTCTTGAGGAGGATTATGCTACTTTCAAGAATGACCCCACTGCCTTTCCTAATTCTGAGGACTCGAACAGTAGTGGTGGACCTGGAGTGGATGAGTCTTAGACTTTATGTATTTCTTTTTTTCGCTTCTTCTAAGTTTGATGTAATTCTGCCATGTAGTTTTCTTTTCCTTAAATGAATGAACGTGCATTTTCTATTCACTTGGTGTGCTCGGCCTCGGCTATAACATGCTCGGCCTTGGCCAGTTTGGTCGGTCTCCGCATGTTTTTTTTATCATACGTGCTTGGCCTCGACTTGGTATGCTCGACCTCGGCTATAATATGCTCGGCCTTGACCGGTTTGGTCGGTCTCCGCATGTTTTTTCATCAAATGTGCTCGGCCTTGACCGACCAGAAGTTTTCGCGTGTTCCTCCAGTTTTTTCATATTTTCGTGTGTAAGAAGAACAAGATGTGTGTGAGGGAGTGTGCAAGGTATATCTCCCCTATAGCCCCCTACTCAAGTAGGAGATTTGTGTTGATGGCCGTACTTGAGTCACGTTTTCTTACTTGAAACAAAACTTCCATTTATGGTAAAAAGAAAAGAAACTTCGAACTTTACATGGGGTTTTCTATGTAAATAAACCTATCTATGAACATGGGGCGTGGCTTTATTCGTGGTCGGCCTCGGCCATGTCGGGGCCGAGGTCTCTTTCGAAGCTTCGTTTCATTGTCCCTTTTAATGCCGCGAAGTAACATTCTCTCGATGCTTTATGTTGTCCCTTAACGATCCCAAAGCCATTGGTGGTTGGGAATTTCAACAGTTGATGGTATGTGGAAGCAACTGCCTTTAATTGGTGAAGTGTTGGTCTCCCAAGGATTGCATTGTAAGCTGAGGTGCATTCCACTACTAAGAAGTTGATCATTTGTGTGACGGAGTTCGCTCCTTCGCCAAAGGTGACTGAAAGCTCTATGCTACCTTCAGGGGTAACCCTTTCTCCGCCAAAACCAACTAGGGGGGTTAAATTTTCTTTTAGAAGCCCCCTTGCTAATTTCATGGCATTGAAAGCGGTTGAAGATAGGACGTCGGCTGAGCTTCCTCCATCTATGAGTATTCTGTGAACTTTCACATTGGCTATGGCAAGTGTCACTACTAATGCATCATTGTGTGGTTGATGGATCGCTCTAGCTTCAGTCTTTGTGAACCCGAGGGTTTGGTCTTCCACCCCTGGATGGACTGAAAAGATACCTTGATAGTAAGGATTTTGTCGAGCTTCACGAGCGATTGCCTTCCTCTTTCTGTTGGATTCGCCTCCAGCTGGTCCTCTGAAAATCGTTCAGATTTCCCAGGGTTGCTCGTCCTCGGCTCGACCTCGATCGTCGGTTGCTCGGCCTCGGCTTGATTCTGGTCGGCCTCGGCCGTTTCTTGATGACGGAGCCTGAGTTTCGTCCTGGACGTACTCTTTCATGTACCCTTCTCTGATTAGGGTTTCTATTTCGTCTCGGAGTTGGTAGAAATTGGAGGTGGCGTACCCGTGATCCCTATGGAACATGCAGTATTTGGCTGGGTCTCGTCTTCCAGGTGGAGCTCTCATCTTTTTAGGGAATTTCACGAGATTCAAATGTCGAATCTCCATCAAGATCTTTTCTGGAGGAAGAGTCGTGGAAGTGTACCTTTCGAATGGTTGATTTGGGACCACTCGATTATCTGGTTTACTTCGGTACTCCTCTGGTCGTCCTCGGCCATTATCTGGTCGGCCTCGGCCACCTTCTTCGACTTTTCTTCTTTTGGAGACTGTCGAGGAATAGTTCCGTGTTCCAGCTGGATCCACGCTTTTGTCATTCTTTTCTTGACCAGGGACCTCTTTTGATCGCAATAAGTCTTCTACGCTCATGTACTTCTGTGCCCTTGCTATGAACTCAAAGTAAGATGTTGGTTCTTTCTTTCCAATTGACCTCAACAGGCCTTTGTCTTGCAAACCTGCCACGATGGCAATTAAAGCTGTAGTGTCTGTGAAACCTTCGACCTGCAGGGTTTCTTTGTTGAAACGAGAAACATAGTCACGCAAGCTTTCTTTAGGTCCTTGCTTGATGGTAAGCAAGTGCATTTGGGGTTTCCACTGTCCCACCTCCTAGGAACCGGGATACAAATGCTCGCCACTCTTTGAAGGAATTGATGGATTTTCTCTTGACTTTCTGTACTCAATCTTGTCTTGGCCCTCACAAGGTGGAAGAGAAAGCTCGCACTTAAGCACTTCGATGCTCCGTGTAGCTCCATGTGCGATCTGTATGTGTCTAAGTGTTCTACAGGGTCCGAGCTCCCATCGTAGGGGGTGATGGAAGGTACTTTGAACTTTTCTAGAATTTTTCGTTCATTATTTTGTCGGTGAAGTAAGCGGTCAACTCCGCTCGATAAGGGCTTCAAGATCCCACCTCTCGACTTCTCGAATTTTTAGGAGGTTCCTTGAGATCCCCGAACTCCTTTTGCATTTGGCGGATGTCATTCTTCCAAGGTGGAGTCGTCTCACCAAGCGTCATCTTCGATTCGTCAGTCACCTCTACGCTTCTCGGCCTACCTTGGTCCGTGCTTTCGCCTTTGGTTAATCACCTCTCGTAAATCGACGTCGTCCCGTGGCTTTTTCACCGGGTTTTTCGAGTTTTCGGGACGATTTCTGCGATGAGTGTATGAGCTTACTTGCACAATGGATTTTATCCGGCGGGCCTTGCTTGCTTTGCTCTTGGCCGAGGATCGGCGTGGCTTGTCGCTTTCTCCAAGGATCGACTTATCGGTGTGCTCTCGGGGGATTTTTGACTCTCCCATCCCTTCTGCCACCATCGCTTTTCCCTGGAGTTGGTCTTTCTGGTCGAGTTTCTCCAAGATCTTCCATAGGCATTCGTCCATCTTGTCGGCCTTCTCCCGTAATTCTGCCATCTCCTCGTGTGGTCGGCCTGTGTCAGTATGAGGCCGAGGAGAAGAGATTGTTTTAATTCTCCGAGGGTGATGGCCGGGGCTAGAATCTTCTCCGTCTTCATTCCAGTTCTGGTTTGCTGCGAATCGACTCATATCCTCTTTGCTGTTTGACTTAAACTCAAGGTTTTCCTAGCAAGCGTTGTTCGTTCCCCACAGACGGCGCCAACTGTTGTTGCCAAATTTTGGACAGGAGAACACACCTGACCTCCACGTGACAACGACGGTAAATTTATAATTCTTAAGAGAAGAACGCAGCCTGCAAGACAAGGAAAACCTGGACACCGGTGTGGTGTAGGCCACACAAGCTCCGATGCCTAAGTCAGAGAGGGTTTTCAGAGAATTCAGGAAGAGTTTGTGTTTAAGCGACTTGAATTGACTTACCTTTTTCCTCCTCCCTAGGAGAGTTTAAATAGTCTTCCCTTTGATGGAGGCGAAAGACCAGTCGGAAAAGGCGGAATCAAGCTTATTGGTCCTGTCGCATTGGAACAAAGCCCAGGTATGGCCTAGAATATGGTCGGCCTCGGCCTCGTTCGAGGCCGACCACGGTTGGCCTCGGGCCCAAGCCCGCCCTTTCTCCTGGGATGTGGGGCTAGGGTAGAGCCCAAATGGGAGGGCTTTCTGCAGTCGGCCTCGGCCTATGCCGAGGCCGACCACGCGCTTGGGTCGGATCTCGGACAAACCCTCTGGTCTCGTTCCATCATGGTTCGACCTGCTTTGACCTAGTATTTGGGCTTCTCATTCTGTTTGACCATTTACCTTGGCCATTCGACCTGCCCATTCTTGTTGGTCTAATCTTACCCATAACAAGAACCATGGTGGGAGAGATAAAAATCATTGTAGGAAAATAGTAAGAAAACAAATATAATTTTCAAAAACTAAAAATCAAGAATCAAGTAGTTATCAAATACGGGCTAAATTATTTGAAAAGTAGATGAAATATTAATACATTTACCAGACTTTTTTTTAAGACTTCTAAACTTATCTTATGGGAGAGATAGGTTGGTCACATATAGATATGTGTCTAAGCTGTAATGAGTGTATTATATGAACTCCTATTTTGACCCTTTTTATTTTGATTATTTTTTTTAATTGTTCGGTTCATATACCTTTTTTAGTATAAAATATATATAGAGTGAAGGGGACTTGAATCTCTATCTTCTTAATTAAAGATGTCTGACTTATTCAGTTGATCTATTCTCAGATTAACATGTAGATTGATTTATTGTGACACATGAATTTAGTTATTTGTTTTATTAGAAAGTAACTATCTAGTCTTTTCTGGTTGGTTATGTTGGGATAAACACTATATTTAATGATCAATTATCCCCTCTTGTGTGAACCTAATAGGAAATTAGTCAAGTAGAAAAACAATAATAAAAATAAGCACAAGGCACCAACAATTTTAACGTGGAAAAACCTCCCAAGGTAAGGAGTAAAAACCACTGGACCAAGTCAAAATCTCCACTATAATCAATAATGGGTTACAATGAGTTCTCCCTAGTACCAACTAGAGGCATACAATAATAGATATCTCAAGATAATAAATCTTGGCAACAAACGACAATATTCCAAGAGAATAAACAAGAAAGATCTCACCCAAAGTGGAACCCAATTACCCACCGTGAAACCGATCAGTAGATAGCTCCAAAAGAAATCTTCACTGCTCGATTGAAGACCCTCGTGTCAGGAACACACTGTCAAAATTTCAGCTCGATCAGACCACAAATCGATCCCCAAAAGGCTGAAAAACAAATTTGTACGGAAGTTCTTTTCTTCCTTTCTGTTTCTCTCTCCTCTCTGCCGTCTCACACTACTTTTCTGCTGTAGGTTTTAGGTCTCTTAATAAAAGAGAAAAAAACCTAGGCCCACATGGGCCTTTAATGTGGGCTTTTTCACAAAAGTGAAAAAAGACCCAACAAATCTCCCCATTTTCACTGTGTGGAGGAACTTGTCATTCCAGCAGAGGAACGACAAAACTCAAGCTTATCCCTTGGTAGATTCTTAGTCAACATATCAGATCCATTATGATCAGTATGTATCTTCTCGAGCTCAAACAAACCATCATTCAATGCATCTATCATCCAATGATACCTCACATCTATATGTTTAGTTTTGGAATGAAACGAGGAATTCTTACCAAGATGAATAGCGCTCTGGTTATCACAGAATATTACATACTGTTGTTGCTTGAAGCCAAGCTCCTGTATAAACTGCTTCATCCACAACATTTCTTTGCACGCTTCTGCTGCTGCAATATATTCTGCTTCAGTCGTAGAAAGTGCCACACACTTCTGTAGTCTTGACTGCCAAGACACTACACCACCTGCAAATTTCATCAAGTAATCGGAAGTAGATTTTCGATTATCTAGATCCCCAGCCATATCTGAATTTGTGTAACCGACAAGCACTGGCTTTCCACCTCCAAAAGTAAGCTTCAAACTGGAAGTACCTCTCAAATATCTCATGATGTACTTAACTGCCTCCCAATGTTGTTTTCCTGGATTTGACATAAAACGACTGACAACACTAACAACATAGGCAATATCTGGTCTAGTACATACCATGGCATACATCAAACTCCCAACTGCTGAAGCATATGGGACTCTCTCCATCTCATCTTTCTCTTTATCTGTGAAAGGACTCTGCTTGCTACTCAATTTGAACTGACTAGATAAAGGAGAACTTACTGTTTTAGCTTTACTCATGTTGAATCTCTCAAGGACCTTTTCCAAGTAATGCTCTTGTGACAAATACAGTTTCTTGGATGCTCTGTCTCGTTCGATTCGAATTCCAAGAATCTTATTTGCTGGCCCTAAATCCTTCATGGCAAAGGATTTGCTCAATTGTTTCTTTAACATGTTTATTCTCGAAACATTCCTGCCAACAATCAAAATGTCATCAACATAGAGCAATAATATAATAAAATCATCATTAGAGAACTTTTTCAAAAAAACACAGTGATCAGAAGTAGTCTTCTTGTAGCCTTACTCCCCCATAACTGACTCAAACTTCTTGTACCACTGTCTTGGTGCTTGTTTCAACCCATAAAGACTTTTCTTTAGTCTGCATACAAGATTCTCTTTTCCTTTCTCCTCAAAGCCCTCTGGTTGTTCCATATAGATTTCTTTGTCTAAGTCCCCGTGAAGGAATGCAGTTTTAACATCCATCTGCTCAACTTCTAAGTCAAGGCTAGTCGCCAAACCCAATACTACACGTATAGAAGACATCTTAACAACAGAGGAGCAAAAATTTCATCAAAATCAACACCTTTCTTCCGATCAACCCTTTAACAACTAGTCTCGCTTTATAACGCTGGTCTTGAGGTGTGTTCTTCTTGTTTCACTCGATAAACCCACTTATTTTTCAAAGGCGGTTTTTCCTTTGAGGCAACTTGACAAGCTCAAAAGTATGATTTTCATGTAATGACTTCATCTCATCTTTCATTGCATCAATCCACTCTCTTTGTGCTCATCTTCTATGACCTCTTCATAGCTCTCGAGTTCTCCCCGTCACAATAATAATAAATATTCATTAGTAGAATATCTCGATGATCGATGTCGATCTCTCGATAGATCTCCCGAGTGAAACATTAGCAGAACTTCTCTCTCGACAACTGCTCATGAACATTATCATCTACCTCAACCGGTTTTGAACCTCTATCTCATCTGCACCATCAAACTGATCGTTCTGAATCTCATTCTCGATCGCATAGAAGGTTGTGTCAAAGGAATTGAGTCTAAGTTAATCAAATCATCGGTATGTTCGCACTCATTTTTATCTGCTCTTTTCGATGTCTTGTATGGTTTGATCTTCTATAAACACAACATCTCGACTTCTAATGAGCTTCTTATGCACTACATCAAACAACCTGTAACCAAACTCATCTTGACCATAACCAAGGAACACACATGGTTTTGTCTTTGCATCAAGCTTTGATCTCTCATCTTTAGGAACATGCCACTACTACAAATTAGGCCTTTATTGACGCGTTCCTTTTTCAAATTGTTGACGCTTGGCTAAAAAAAGTGTCAACAAAAGACCAAAATTCATTTTAAAAACCATTATTAATTTTGAAATATATATATTGATGGTTATAAAGTGTCATTAAATGTATAAATTTAATTTTTTACAATTAACTGTCAATAAATATACTTTTATTGACGTTAATTACGAAATTTTCGCGTCAAAATTAATCAAATTCCATGTTTTCCTTTTCTTGACGGTTAAAAACCGTCATTGTTTGATGGCTTTATTGACAACGCTGACAGACGCTTTCATTGGCGGTTAAACACCGTCAATATATGGTATATTCCTTGATGGGTAATCACCGTCAACAAAACATGAAAAACGACGTCGTTGTTTGGCAGTTTTATAGACATGCAGGCGGACACTTTCTTTGACGGTTAAAAGCCGTCAATATAAGTGTTTTCATTGACGGGTAATAACCGTCAACAAAACTTAAAAAATGACGTCGTTTCGAAACTAAACGACGTCGTTTAACTTTTCCTATTATTAAAAAAAAAAAGAAAACCAAAAATAGGACGGAACCCTAAACCCTTTTCACATGCTCGATCTGTGTCCGCCTTCATCAATCTCTCTCAACTCCATCGCCGCCGCTCGTGAAGCCGGAAGCTCCCGCCGCCGCCCGAGTCACGATCGGAGGTCTTGTCGCCACAATCTTCGCCAATCTGCGGAAACCGTTCTCGCCGCCATCCGAAGTCACCGTTGGAGCTCTCGCCACCGCCGTCCGTCGAGTCCACGATCGGAGGTCTCGCCGCCGCCAATCTTCGCTCACTCGCGAACCCGGTTCTCGCCGCCATCCGAGTCACTGTTGGAGCTCTTGCCGCCGATCGATTTGTGAAGTCAAATCTGCTGCTGCCGTCAATCACAATCCACAGAGAGCTCGCCGCCGTTGATCTTCGCCGATCGTGAAGCCGACCGAAGCTCTCGCCGCTCGAGTCCATCGCCGAGCTTCGCCGCCGCCGATCTGCGTGAAGCCGAATCTCTCGCCGCGCTCGAGTCGCACTGAGAGCCCCTCGCCGCCATCGACCGCGCTTAATTGCGGAAGCCGAGCTCTCGCCGCCGTCTAATTGAGTCGGACACACAGTCGGATCCCGCAACCCCTCATCGACGATCTCACCGACGTCTGTGTCGGATCTCAGAGTCGGATATCTCACCGTTGTCTCTCGAGTTTCTCAGCCACGTTATCTCTCCCTCAGGTTTGAGATCACTTTTCGGTTGGTTATTTGAATTTCTATTTTCAGCTTGCTCAATCAATATCCTTAAATCAATACTTTAAGTATGATAGATTAATGATATGCAAAATTTAACAAAAATGTGTAATTCATGTGAAATTCATATATGGGCATCTTTTCTACTTTTAGTATTATGTAGATGAGCATCTCTTTCTATTTAAATTTCGTAAGTGGATATCCATTAGTGTTGAAACCAAGTATGTTAGGAAGAAACATTAACAATTGCTCTAAATTTGTAAACGAGCATCTCTTTTTTTTGGTATTGGCTGAAATAATTATCTGATTTTCACATACTGCTCATAAGATATCATTGGCTTGATTAAAATGTCAAGTTATGAAATCATAATTAAGTACCAGTCAAATTATTGTCCATTGTCAGATATATGAATTAAAATTTTCTTGTAGGAATGTGCTTCTAGAATATGGTTCTTGTGCTTGTAATGGGTGCATGAGGTAGTGTAATTTACAATTTTTTTTTTGCCTATTTGTAAGTTTAAAGCATGTTGAGTTTCTGGTTTTTTTAAGCCCAACCTAATGTTTGTTGAAGTCATTGGAGGTTGGACATTTATTGTACCTTAAGGAGTGTTTGTTTGGATTTACAGGACTTGGAGAAATTTTGGTTATCTCTAGTTATGCCGTTATGTCACTAAATTTCAAATTTAGTAGCAGACAGGCATGGTCGAGTAACCTTCTTAATTAGGTTCATCCTAAGTTTTAGGGTCGTTATAGTTGGTTATGATTAACATGAAAAATTATGGTTAACATGAAAAATATGTAGTTTATTCTACTTTTTTTAGGACTTAGATTGATTATATTAATTCAAAAATATCTATTGACTTCATTTAATTAGGTTATAACATAATGGACAAATTATGGATGTCGAAAGATAGATTCTCTAAAGAGTATGAAGAAGGTGTAGACACTTTTATTCAGTTTGCACACGAACATGCGAGTGGTAAACTTTCTATACGATGCCCATGTGTTAAATGTGTAAATTTGAAGATTCTCAACACTAATGTAGTCAGGAACCACTTAGTTGCGTATGGTATCGATCAAAGATATGATAATTGGATTTGGCACGGAGAAACCCTTGATAGACATTCTAGAAACAATGTAGAGTCAAATTTAAACTACACCACTAATGAGCAAGTATATGAAGAGAACTCTGATGACAACATTGTGGAGATGGTTGAAACTGCACAACAACATTTTGAAGAAGATCCAAAAAAATTTAAGAAGTTGCTTGCAGATGCTGAAAAACCTCTATATCCAGGATGTAGTAGATTAACTAAGTTAGGTACATTAGTTAGATTGTATCACCTGAAAGCCAAATTTGAGTGGAGTGATACTAGTTTTACAGAGTTGTTGACCTTATTGAAAGATATATTACCTGAAAAGAATGAATTGCCGACATCTACATATGAAGCAAAGAAGACATTAGTCACTTTGGGAATGACGTATGAAAAAATTCATGCATGTCCCAATGATTGTTGCTTATATAGGAAAGAATACGCTGATGCATCTAATTGTCCTCACTGTAACGAGTCAAGATGGATGAAACGTAAGAATTCGTTGGAAGTGAAAGAGGAGTCCTCGCTAAAGTTATATGGTACTTTCCCCAATTCCACGATTTCAAAGGATGTTTAATAGCACGTTAATTTCCAAGGATTTAACTTGGCATGCTAATGAGAGATTAGTTGATGGCAAGTTACGACATCCTGCTGATACTCCATCTTGGAAATTGATCGATCATTTGTGGCCTGAATTTGGAAGTGAAGAGAGAAACCTTCGTCTTGCTCTATCAACTGATGGAATAAATCCTCATAGTGAAATGAATAGCAAGTACAGTTGTTGGCCTGTAATATTGACAACATACAATCTCCCACCTTGGTTATGTATGAGACGTAAATTTTTTATGCTAACCATGATAATATCTCAAGAAAAGCAACCTGGGTACAACATAGATGTGTATTTGGCTCCTTTAATAGATGATTTAAAAATTCTTTGGAATGATGGAGTGCCATGTTATGATGCATATCGAGATGAAATATTCACATTAAAAGCAGTGTTGTTGTGGACAATTAACGATTTTCCTGCATATGGTAATTTAGCCGGTTGTAGTGTCAAAGGATATTGTGCATGCCCCATATGTGGAGAACACACATCAGCTATGCATTTAAAATTTGGAAAGAAGATGGCTTATCTTGGACACGGAAATTTTTGCCACTAGCTCATTCATTTAGAAAGACAGATGAAAGCATTCAATAATGAAAAAAATTTGAAAAGGCTCCACAACCATTGTCAGGAGAAGAAATTATTGAAAAATTCACCAACAACGAACGTTCCAATGAAGATATGTTAAAAGAGAAAAAACCAATAGGTGCCTTACGTTCGTGTTGGAAGAAAAAATCTATATTTTTTGAACTTGAATATTGGAAGAAGGTTTATGTTCGACATTGCTTAGATGTAATGCATATCGAGAAAAATGTTTGTATGAATTTAATAGGCACTTTACTCGACATCCCCGGTAAGACAAAGGATGAATTACAAACTCGACGTGATTTAGAACGATTAGGTATTCGTCCCGAGTTGGCCCCAAAAGTTATAGGAAGAAGGACATTCATACCGCCAGCCTGCTACACATTATCGAAAAATGAGAAACGTGCGGTTTGTCAATCATTGTCAAAAATGAAAGTTCCTGAAGGTTATTCTTCCAATATAAAGAACCTTGTATCACTTGATAATCTAAAAGTTAATGGATTGAAGTCACATGATTGTCACGTGCTCATGCAACAATTGTTATCAGTTGCAATTCGATCTACACTACCTAAGCATGTGAGAATTGCTATCACACGATTCTGCTTGTTTTTCAATGCAATATGCAATAAAGTGGTGGATGTTTCACAATTAAGTGAGTTGGAGCACAAGATCGTAGTAATCGCGTGTCTGCTTTGAAAAATACTTCCCTCCATCGTTCTTCACGATAATGATGCACTTAATAACATGACATCCGGGTCGAGAAGTGCGACTTTGTGGTCCTGTATCTTCGATGGATGTATCCTTTTGAAAGATACATGAAAGTTCTTAAAGGATATGTGAGAAATAGAATCGACACGAAGGTTGTATTCTTTGAAGGTTATATTGTCGAGGAAGCTATAGAGTTTTGCACCGAATTTTTGCATGATGTAAAACCTATTGGACTCGAAAAGGCAAGTGAACGAGCTCAGGATGATGAATTTGGGAGACCTGCATTAGGAACTTCTCATATGAAGCCTGATAAGGAACAACTCAAGCAGGCTCATCTATATGTCTTAGAAAATACAGATGACGTTCAACCTTTCATAGAGTACGTTCACTTCTTATACTAATTTAAAGTTAATCCTTAAATTTAATATACTAACACTAATGATTCTATGTATATTATAGAAAACATATGAACTATTTGAAACGTATCTATCCATCAAGATCAAGAAATCAGAAGTGGTTACAAGATCAACACAATAGAACCTTCATTTCTTGGATACGTGATCAAGTATGGTTTTAACAATTCTGCTCATTTTTTTTTTTTCATTTTAGTTTTTAACGACTTATACTCAAATATTAACAGGTTTATGTGTATAGGTTGCTCACGATCTTGAAGTACCAAACCATACTATATCTAACACATTGAGGTGGGTATCACATGGTCCTTCACCCACCGTGATAACCTATTTAAGCTACGTAGTGAATGGTGTTCGCTATAATACAGAGCTTCGTGATGGTACTCAAAAATGTTCAAAATAGTGGAGTATGTTTAGTAGCTTGATCACGATGCAAGTATCTAGTGCAAAAGATAAAAATCCAATAACCACAAACATGTCTTTTTATGGTGTGATTCAAGAGATATGAGAATTAAATTACCATAATTTTAAGATTGTAATGTTCAAATGTAACTGGGTTGAAAGTAATGGGGGTGTTAAAACAGATGAACTTGGATTTAAACTTGTTGATCTTAGACGTATTGGATACAAATCCGATTCTTTCATTTTAGCTTCACAAGCTAAATTAGTGTTCTATATAGAAGATCCAAGTGACTCCCGATGGTCTATTGTGTTGCATCCTCCAAATAGAGAGTACCAAGATCATATTAACGAAGACGAGCTCGGGGACTTAATTTTAAACTACAATAACTCTAACTACGTTCTTACTACTAATGAATCTGATGAAATAGATGATGATAGTTCAACATATGTTCGCACTGACTGTGATGGCATTTGGATCGAAAATGAAAATGGAGCATAAATTATATGGTATAACTTTTCACTGCTGAATTTAGATGTTGATACAATTTGATGTTTTTATGATTTATATTTAACTCAACTAATGTACTGCAGGTATTTAGCAGGATACTCTTATGGATCAATACTCTAGTGATGATGACCGCATGCCACTTGAAGATGAGGCAGAGAATGATGATATGGTGCAACCTCCTAATGTGCGCCCTACTCGAGGCGCCATCAGATGATGCTCGAGCTTGCGGGAATTAAAAATGAAGTTTGATCGAAGAGTGATCGAATACAATGCTCATGGACAAGTGGATTGGTAGGAATGCAACGAAAATGATAAGCTATATTGGAACGTGTATGCGACACCACATTCCAATTACATATGACTCGTGGCTTGAAGTACCAAGAGAATTGAAAGAAAAGATTTATTCTTGCATTGAGGTAATCTATTATTTCACTAACTCATTAAATATCATGTGCTACTAGTTTCAATGAAAATTACTTATATATATTATATATTCTTTTTGTCAATTCCTTCGTAGTAGATCGTAAATCAAAGAAGGACATATTGATGAAAGTGAATTTCGTTCCGCAATTTAAGAGCATTTTGAGGACTAAATATATTATTCCATTTCAAGATATGCCAATGTTTGAAGTCTCCACCACCGACATATAACCACATCGAGCAAGTTCATTGGGATGAATTCGTTGGTAAAGTTCTATCTCAAGATTTTCAAGTAAGTATTGAAAAATGAATTGTTTTTGTTTATACATGTTTACACAAAGATACTAATTAACCTTGTGTTGTGCTATAATTGTGTGATGTAGAAAGTAAGCAGTTTGCAAAAGGACAGACGTTCCAAAAATAAATACAATCATAGGCTTGCTCGTAAGGGATACGCAAATTTTGTGGAAGAGTTGGTATGTTTTGATTTCTGAATTTATACATTAGTATGTTATGTCTGCTCATTTATTAATTAGATGACTACATATGTTTGTAGAATAAAAAGGACAAGTAGATTTGGATGCGGATCGAGCTAAGCTATGGATACAAGCTCGACAAGGAAAGGATGACAAATTCTTGAATGAAGAGATTGCCGACGTTGCAGTCAGAATTGTAAGCAATAATGTTCATATAGTTTTATACTTTATTGACATTATACTAGAGTAGTAAATATATATTTATATTTTTATTAAATTGTAGGATCAATAGCAAAAGATCCAGAGAGAATGCGCATGATGATATTCGGCAGAGGCATTAGGTACTCCACAAACACTCGTGACGTGTAAGAGGTGTGGGAGGTTTAATCAAACCCTCATTCTTCTTTCATAAACCCACACCTTCGACTCAGAAAAGTAACGTCATGACTGACGAAGAAACGAGTTGGAAGAAAGAAAAGAAAGAATTGATGACTCGATACGGTCAAATGACGACAAAACAAAACACGTGAAAAGATGGAGAGAAACGGTGTGGTGATGTCACTCTCTTTGCCAAATAGGGGTAGTTGCCAAGCACAACCATCCATTGTTTCGACATCTACCAAAATCTTGATCGTAACTCTTTTTCTAAATATTCGTTAATTGAATTTTAAGAAAATGTATATAAATACTAAGTCATATTTTTAATATACTATGTGGGAAAAAATCTTGTGATTTAGCCATGTTGAAAATATAAACAATATTGTGGCATCGGGAATGGTTTATGAGAGGTTAAGTCCGCATGAAGTTGTGTACGGTGTGCCTCTCGATCGAACGATGTAAGAGTACTTATCACTCTTGTATCCGATTTCAATGTTGCATTGCCTATACCGATAAATGGGAGAGTATTGGGACGCTTTCAAATGCGATTGGTTCTCACGTCCCATGGCCAAGGAATCTTGTAATAGTAGATAAAATAGAAAAGGTAAATTTATTTGAAAACGCTGTTCTTGTTTAACTTAATGTCTATGATTTTTAATATATAACATCGTGTTCGTAGGAACGTAAGAAACCTCACCGTGAGCTAGCGGCATTATTAGGGGAGAAGAGAGGTAGAAATGATGTGCCACGAGTGCATATGCCACTTGCAGTTAAATACATGATCAAAATTCTTGAAGGCATGAAGACCGAGTATATAGACATCCCAATATCTGCTCATGTGTTCTGATATCAATTCAACTTTCATTTAATGAAAGACAAATCATGCAAAGAATTCTCTGCATGATGGAGGAACTTGCAATCTCGGTTATATCAGCTTATATCGTGTAAGTATTATTTAATTATGTAGACTTTGATATTCTCGTTATTTACCACTTTAGGATATACATAGTAGCTGGTTTGTTAGTTGAGTTATGCTTAAAAATTATGACATGTGAGTTATTCTTGTTTTGAAGTTGTTGAGTGTATGTTTTGTTTCGTTTATGGTGGTTGAGTATTCTTGAATCATTAAAATGGAAGTGAATTGAAGTTTGATTGAGTTATCTAGATGTTGAGTATAGAAGTGTGTTTTTGTTAAGCATAGGTACATGTTAAATTTTTGTATTGTTGTAATTGTGTTGTTATGCTGCTCAAATTTAGGGGTATTCTTGAATCGTTAAAATGATTAGTGAATTGGAGTTTGATTGAGTTATCTGGATGTTGAGGTTAGAAGTGTTTTTTTTTTCGCATGGTACATGTAACATTTTGGTATTGTTGTAATTATGTTGTTATGTCACTTAAATTTTCGAGACTTAATTAAGAGTAAACTCCACTTTAGGATAGACATTAACTAGTTTGTTAGTTTTGAGTTCTGCTTAACAATTGTGACATGTGAGTTATACTTGCTTTGAAGTTGTTGAGTGTATGTTTTGTATCATTTTTTGTGGTCTAGCGTTATTGAATCGTTAAAATGATTAGTGAATTGGAGTTTGATTGAGTTATTTGGATGTTGAGTAGTTTAGAAGTGTGTTTTTGTTTTAGAAAGGTACATTGTATCATATATTATTAATTTTTATTGTAATATTTTAAACTTTAATATTTTTTTATTTATTGTTAGGTACTTGTGCCAATCTCAACCTATCATATTAGAACAATATGCATTCCTTCAACCATCCTTGATTTCATATGCCTCTGGACTCAAGAGCAACGTTGTCGATTCCTATGTAATAGGTTACGAGAGACCACGAATAAACTATTGATCGCGCCTTTGTAATTCGTGTACGTAAACCATGTGCTTATTAATTTACTTGTATTTTGTATATATTCCTAACTCTTATTTGTTGGTAATTCTATATTTAGACACCATTGGTTGTTGGTGGTTATATCATTGAAAACATCTACAATTTGGTCGATTGACTCCATAGGACATGGCATTCATGACACGTGAAAAATATAGTTAATACGTAAGTATTATGAAACTTCTACCATTGATATTTTTTTTTTTTTAAAAAAATCGTATTCACTTATTTTTATGTATTTGTACTTGTATAGGGCTATTAGGATGTTCTATGCTCAAGCAAACGCTAGAAGTCCAATTTTTAATTGGATAACTGTTCAGGTAATTGTTTCAAATCTACCATTTTTTCACCATTTTATTTATTTATTCGAGTCTTGCTTACTATTTGTTTTAATCTATTTATATAGTGTGCTAAACAACCGGAGAGTACAGAGTGTGGTTACTATACTATGAAGTTTATTCAAGATATATTAACACAGAGAAGTCTAGTGATAACAGACGTGGTAATACTTTGATCTTAATCTATATGTTTTACAGTTTCTTGATTTATTCAATTTTTTAATGCATGTACACTTATTTCTGTTTTAGTTGACGAGAAAAGATAAGTACACCCAAGATGAGTTGAACGAGATACGAGTTGAGTTATGTGAATTTATAAATCAGTACTTATGAGAATTTTTGTTATCATACTTCATTTATTTGATTTTCAGGAGTTAGCTAGTATTATGTTCTTTAACAGTTTGCTTAGAACTATATGTAGTAATTTTAACTTATTTAGTTAGTAAATGGAACTTTGATTTAGTTCATTTGCAATTATGGTTTATTTTGATAAAATTTGTCTTATATAGTGATGTTCATACTGATGATGCAAAGTTAGTAGAGGATGGGTGAATAATATCCAATTTTTTTTTTTTTTTTTTTATAAATAGTTAAAGTTGACGGCTAAAAAACGACATTAAAATCGGAAATATTGACGGTTCAAAACTGTCAACATATATGTCATAGATGACAACTAAAATACGTCAAGATATATTTATATTGACAGACAACAGGTGTCAATAAAAGGGGTATTATTGACGGTTGGCTAAAAATGTTGACGGTTAAAAAATATCAACTATACCTGATGTTGACGGCTCACAGATGTCAATAAAGTGGTTATTATTGACGCTTAGACCTAAATATTGACGGCTAAGAACCATCAACTATACTCTATGTTGACGGCACATACGTGTCAATAAAAAGTTTTTTGTTGACGCTTGCACCTAAATATTGACGCTAAAACCATCAACTATACCCTATGTTGACATCAAATAAGTGTCAATAAATAAGTCTTTGTTGATGATTTACGTCATAGTTGATGGCTAATAAGTGTCAACATTAATATTATTGATTTAAAATCCGTCAATAAAAACATAATCGTTGACGCTTAACGACCGTCAACTATCAACTTTTTATTGACGCTTGGCTTTATTGACACCGCTTTCAATGACGGTAAAAAAATGTCAACTAAAGTGAATGTTGACAGTTTTTAGCTGTCAATAAAAGGCAAATTTGTAGTAGTGATGAACAAAAGTTTTGCAACCAAAGACACGCAGGTTGTTATAAGATATGTCCTTCTTTGACCAAATTCTATTTGGAACTTCAAAACCCAAAGGAACACATGGTGTGAGATTCAAAACATGTACAACGGTACTTAGTGCTTCACCCCAAAATGATTTTGGTAACTGTGACTGTGAAAGTAAACATCTCACTCTTTCAACCAGTGTTCTGTTCATTCTCTCAGCTAACCCATTTAATTGAGGAGTCTTAGGAGGAGTATTTTGATGTCGAATACCATGATCTCTACAATATTCATCAAAATGCCCACAATACTCACCTCCATTATCGGTCCTAATACACTTTAACTTTTTACCAGTTTCTCTTTCAACAAGGACATGAAACTGTTTAAACACTTGCAACACTTGATCTTTAGTCTTCAAGGTATAAACCCACGTTTTCCTCGAATGATCATCTATAAATGTCACAAAATATGATGCACCTCCAAGTGTTTTTGTTTTCATAGGACCACACACATCAAAATATACTAAGTCAAGTATATTTGACTTCCTAGAATGTTGAGATGCCTTAAAGGAAACTCTTGTTTGTTTTCCTGCCAAACAATGATCACATCTTTTCAGAGGTGCATGTTTTATACCAGGAAGATGATTTTTCTTGGCTAGAATCATCAAACCCTTCTCACTAATGTGACTGAGTCTCTTATGCCAAAGCTCAACACTCTCGTCATTATCCACTGTATTTATATTGCAATCAGTAATCTTGGCCTGCATCAAATACAATGATGAACACTTCTCTCCTTAGCAACCACCATAGAGCCTTTAGTAAGCTTCCATTTCTTCATCATAGAAGGTATTGCGAAACCTTCATCATCAAGCTTACCCGTGGAGATTAAATTCATGCGAATGTCAGGGATATGTTTCACATTTTTCAAAACCAACATAGAACTATTCTTGGTTTCCAAGTGTACATCCCCAATGCCAACTGCTTTTGCCAAGCCATCATTACCCATCCTAACATTGCCAAAATCTCCAGATGTGTAGGATGCAAAGAAATCCCTCCTGGATGTAGCATGAATTGAAGCACCACTATCAATCACCCAACCGCTCATGTTGTGTAGCAAGATTTATAACATCACCAGAGTCAAACAAAATAAAATAAAAATTCTTCTGGTGGTGCAGCAGAACTCTCTCGCCTGCATCATTATCATCATCATTCTTCTTTTTCCCTACCTTTGTCATTTTTATTTTCTCTCTTAGCTTTCGACAATGTTTCTTTATATGCCCTTTTACACCACAGTGAAAACACTCAACATTTGCAAACCGATCACTCTTGCTTTTGCTTCTGTATCTACCCTTCGGATTTTTACTCTTACTCCTTCCCCTATTTTCAGTGACAAGAACCTCTGATTGTGAGAAAGAGCCCTGTGACTTTCTTCTTATCTCTTCGTTCATAACACTGCTTTTTACTAAATCCATACTTAGTACTCCATTTGGGGCTGAGTTTGACAAGGAAGTTCTAAATGTCACCCATGAGTCCGACAATGTACCAAGAAAGCCATAATCCATGCACCTCTTCATCAAACTTGATATTCATTCTAGATAACTGATTAATGATACCTTGGAATGTATTCAAGTGATCTAACATAGATGTTCCATCTTGGTATCTTATAGCCATCATTTGCTTGATCAGAAACAATTTATTATTACCAGTTTTTGGGGCACATAACTCCTCAAGTTTATTCCACAAGGTCCATGCATTATTTTCAAGAAAGATCTCACCCAAAGTGGAACTCAATTACCCACTGCAAACTGACTGTAGATAGCTCCAACAGAAATCTCCACCGTTCAGATTGAAGACCCTCGTGTCAGGAACACGCTGTCAAAATTTCAGCTCGATCAGACCACAAATCGATCCCCAAAAGGCTGAAAAACGAATCTATACGGAAGTTCTTTTCTCCCTTTCTGTTTCTCTCTCCTCTCTGCCGTCTCACACTACTTTTCTGCCGTAGGTTTTAGGTCTCTTAATAAAAGTGAAAAAAAACCTAGGCTCACATGGGCCTTTAATGTGGGCTTTTCACGTGAAAAAAAACCCAACAGGTTAATGTGTTTTGAATCTGTTAAATTCATTTATTATTGTTATTTTCTTTAATCAAACTAATCTTTGTGGAAAAATTGTTATGACCATATACCATTAACTTTCGGTATTAAAAAAGCACGTAGAATTAAGAATATATATTGGCTTCATAAAAGTGATAATGTCAATATCACATATACAAATAAATATGACCGTATACTAATATAACGTGAAGAATAAAGATTTTATCACAAGGATTAAATTTGAAGTTCAATAGTAATTTAATCACTAAAATTAAGATTTTATAAATTTTCAGATCAAAATAAAAAAAATGGAGAGAAATTTAAGAATCAAAATCAATCTTCTAAAAGTTGAGGACAACCTTCTCATATATCGGTGTTATGATCTAATTAGATACAATATATTGATTCTTTTTTAGTTTTGAGATAATTTGTGCTAATTTTGTGATTTTGAAAGGATTGAATTAAAAGGATACATTTATTATTAAACTCAACTAGGTGAGATCGAGAGCAAATAGATAGTAAATGCCCGATGACTGTCTATTAGTTGAGAATAAGAGACATGTTTAGAGTTCATTTGGGATTATACCTTTATTATGAGGTAAACTTGATGTGTGTGTGTTTTTATAGGTAAACTCGAGCGGATTTAATTAAGGCTCAAGAGCTCAATTTTTTTTTACTTTATATAATATGTATAGGAAAAATCAATTTAAAACACAAAAAAATCTTCTGGCTTAGTGGTCAGTATGTCTCTTACCCCCTCTTTAAATTCCAAGTTTATACTTTAGTATGGACAATTATAAATATTTTTTTGAATTTCATACTTAAACTTCTTCCATAAAAAATTTGGATTCATCACTCAATAAACTTGATGCTTTATTATAATAGGATTGAATCTAAGGAGTGATTTAGTAAAACAAATGTATTTTTATAATATATAATGATCTCTGAACAATTGACAACTAAAGCAGTCTTTTCCCCCTATAATTCAAAATTATTTTAAATTTATTATCACTCAACTAATTTACTTTCTAAATATTAAATTTGAATCAGCAAAATTATTTATAGTATTATCCAATATTTCTCATTAAAAATTTAACGAAAGCCTATATACATTTTTTTAATGTGAAAAAGAAAAACCTATATACGTTTGAAAAGTCAATATCTTAACACGTGCCTTCTTTCTAGATAAGTGTTTTTTTAGTAAATAAATCAACAATGTGTCTACGTCAGATATTTGCATTGTTTAATAGTTTTTGAAACATTAACGATAATGAATAAAAATTTAAAATAATTTTTAATACAAAATTTGAAAACCAAAAGAAAAAGCTGTTTGACGCAGAAAAAAAAAGAAAACCAAAATTAAATTAAAGGCCAAAACAGTTGGTTTGTGCAGTTTCGAATGGTCAATCATTAATTACTTATAATGGAAGCATCTATAAAAGCAGGTAAAGTTTTTTTTTTTTAATAATGAAATTAAGATTTCAATTATATTTTGTAATTATTTAGTTATATTATATCATTGTATTGTATATTAAAATATTTTATTTTAGTCATCTAATTGTTTAAAATATTTACATGAAATGTTATTTTTAGTCTCTAAATATTTAGGTTTATTTTTCTTCAATAGATGAACTAATTTAAAATATAACTATGTTTGTCTTTGTCATCATTTTACTAGTAATTATCGAATAAATAATTGATAAATGATGAGATTTTTCAACATGTGCCTCTCTTTTTAGTTCAACAAAATATAAAAATGAGAATATAACTTTCAATTTTAGGAAGGTAATTAATGTCTTATTCACTGATTATATTTAGATTCATACATATATTAACATAACGTGTTAATTCACATCCATAAAATATATTTGAAATTACATCCATCATCTATATATTAAATGAATGAATAGAAAAATAATAGCAATGATTATTTTTCCAAGCTCATAGGAACTGAATTTGTTTGAGAGAGGAGAAGAGAGACTTTTTAAAAAGAGAGAGAAAAACATGTTAAAAAAAGAAAAAGAAAAAGAGGAGCATATGTTTTAGAAAAAAAAAAAAGATAAGAGTTGTTTAGAGAAAGAAGTGCAGTAAAGATATTTTAGATACAACTTTTTAACTTTTTAAACAGAAAAAATTCTCTCATAAACAAACTTTTTAAGAATAATTAATGAAACAATTTCTTTTAGTTATGCAAGTTCGTGGGTTTGATATCTTCAACTAAAAAGTTTGTAAAAGGCTAAATATACTCTATGCTATTTTTCAATTGCGTCAGTATTTATTAAAAATTTTATTTTTATTTTTAATGTATTAAAATTTCTCAATTAAGTGCCAAAAAGAACATAGCTCAACTGACATCTTTAATGTATTAACAACCACGATTTTGTGGTTTGAATCCTCCACCCTTATTGTAGTAAAAAAAAATTATATCAATTAAGTTATTAGGTAAAAAGTAACATTGATTGACATTGAATTATTGTTTTATTATCATATTTTGACACGTAAGCATGTCATTTAAATATGTCATTAAAAAAACAAAATGAATATTGTTGATGGATGAATACGATTTTGTTGATGGGTGGGTGAAAAATCAATTGGTGAGTTGAATTTCACATGTCAAATTTTCAAAAAGATGTATATTCACATATTTAAATATGTTGACAAGAACAATAATTTAATGATACATTTAACTTTTTGTTAACAATTTCTTTACGAAAGGACCTAATTAAAAAATTTTATACATGAAAGGTCAAATTGACAATTTTAATAGATTGAGGACCAAATTAAGAATTACCTAAAGATTAGTGACCATTTGATTGCTTTAGCCTTTATAAAAACATGTAGATTTATAAAAACAAACTTAGGTTGTTGAGATTGGTTATAATATATAGTCTATAGAATACCGACCAAGTATTAAGATGTGGATATCACGGATCAGTGCTCGTGTTGGAGAGATTACAAATTTTGTAAAAATATTGATAAAATATGAGACCTGACAAATATCTAAAAAAAAGAAAATTGCATATATATATATATATATATATATATATATGAGGTTGACTAATATAAAATAATAACAAATCTAACGCAAGCTAAAAGTATTTGTAAATATAATACAATCTTAAGCCCAACATAATTAGTATCTGTTTGGAATGAATTTTTAGATGCTTACAAATATTAAAGCATGTAAAAAAAAAAAAATGTTCATATCGATGTTGTAAGTCTATCAACAATAGACACTGATTGAGATCTATCAATGATAGGTGTTATCATTAATTGTTTGAATGGTTATTTTCTATTATATTTATTATTGGTGTATCGATCGTATCAACATATCTTAATGTCATAAGTCTATCAGTGATAGACATATGTAATTGATTGATAGAGATGACAAAAATATTCACAGAGTTAGGTACTTGCGGGAAATTCCTAATTTGACCAAATATTAAAAAGTCAAAAATTCTTTTTGAGCCCCCGGTCAGGGATGGAGAGGGTATCGTTGCCCGTCCCGACCCCAAACCCATCCTATATAATTTTTTATTTGATTTTTAAAAAAAATAATTTTTAATATATTATAAGTAATTTTTAAAAAATCAAATAAAGAATTATATATATATTTTAAATCTTAAACTACTTATCGTAATGTTTCTCCGTTTATATTTTTCTTTTTTTTAATCTTAATTTCATTAGTTTTATATGTTTATTATATTTAATTTCATAACATAATAATTTTTTATATTAAATTTATAATAAGAATGTTAGGCGTTCATACGAGTTTAACACATGGAATGAACTTGTGTTTTGTATTTATTTGTGTATAGTTGAGAACAATTTTTAATATTGGATCATCTAATTCTTTCTCAAAATGTACAATTGTTTCAAGGGTCTTGCAGCCTATTCTCTCAAATATGAATGTGTCTGGAGCATTTTGCAGTTTGTTCTCAACTGTGAATTTATCTCTAGGATTTTCCAGTTTGTTCTCGAATGTGAATTTGTCTCGAGGGCTTTACAACTTATTCTCAAGATTCAAGCTT
Organism: Trichosanthes cucumerina; assembly: GCA_036507285.1. Classification (NCBI taxonomy): domain Eukaryota; kingdom Viridiplantae; phylum Streptophyta; class Magnoliopsida; order Cucurbitales; family Cucurbitaceae; genus Trichosanthes; species Trichosanthes cucumerina. The sequence goes on from CM071838.1 coordinate 56,976,453, forward strand.
CAATTGGATTTTTGAGTGTTTAAGTTTTCGAATCTTAAGTGTTCTTGATCTTTAGAGAGTTGATCTTTGTTTCTCAATTCTCTGTAAATTCTTCTTCTGAATTCTTCAATTTTTCTACCCTTCAACTAAAGAAGAACTCTTCCATTTATAAAGTTTTCTATGGATACGTGGGTTTGGGTTTTGTTATGGGTTAAATTGGACCAACGAGAATGGGCAGGCCAAATGACCAAGGCAAAAAGTCAGACGAAATAAGAAGCCCAATACGAGGTCAAAACGGGCCGAAATCGAACGGGGACCGAACCAAGGCAAAACGAGACGAGCGGACGAGCTCGGGCTTCGGCCCAAGCACAAGGTCGGCCTCGGCATAGGCGAGGCCGACCAGGGTAGAGCCCTCCCATTTGGGCTCTACCCTTGCCCAACATCCCAAGAAAGGAGTCTAGGCTTAGGCTTAAGCCAAGCCCGTGGTCGGCCTCGGACGAGGCCGAGGCTGACCAGATCCAAGGTCATATCCTGAGCGTTGCTTCAATCCCACGCGACTCATAGGCTTGTTTCCAACCCTCTCCTGACCTTTCCTTTTCTCAATAAGCCAAGAAAATCCATAGAGGACCCTAGAACTGAGAAGAGATTTGAGCGAGAAGACGGCTTGGCTGCCCAGCAGCCGTCGTCGGCTCTCGGCATAGGCCGAGGCCGACTAGGATAAAGCTCCTCCATTTGAGCTCTATCCAAGCCCTATGACACAAATCATGGACTTGGGTTTGGGTTTTGGCCCAAACCAGTGGTTAGCCTCGGCCAAGGCCGAGGCCGATCAGCTACGAGATTGATCTCCAGGCCTCGCAGCGACTCCAAAAGGCCTGGAAGCCCATATTCAACGTCCACACAATCTCTCCTTTACCCAAGAGGCCACGGAAAAACGCCAGGGAAACTATTTAATCTCTCCCAAGAGGGGAGAGCAGGGTAAGTGAATCCTAGTAACCATTATACAAAAACTTCTCTATAATTCTCTTTGAGACCCTCACTGACTTCAGCATCGGAGCTTGTGTGGCCTACACCACACCGGTGTCCAGGTTTTCCTTGTCTTGCAGGCTGCATTCTTCCCCTAAGAATTACAAATTTACCGTTGTTGTCACGTGGAGGTCAGGTATATTCTCCTGTCCGAAATTTGGCAATAACAGTTGGCGCCGTCTGTGGGGACGAACAAACGCTTGCTTGGAGAACCTAGTGCTCAAGTCAATCTGTCAAGAGTAATGAAAAGAATGCAAAGAAACATGTTTTGGAACGAGAAACAATGCGATTCTGATCAGGATCGTCGTGTGCGGCGAACACGAGGAAACATATCTCCTCGGCCTCATATCGAGGCCGAGGCCGACTAGCGGAAGGCCAAGGCCGACCAACACAAGAGAGACAAGGTTGACCAGACCGTTCAAGCTACATGGCGACACAAACAAGAAGGATCGCGTGAAGACGGTGACCTCCGCTCGTTAGCCGAGGCCGACCACAAAAAGGCCGAGGCCGACCAGTGCAAGAATAAAGCCAGCGCCGACTTGTTCGTTCAAGCTACGTGGTAGTGCAGACCGGAAAGATTACAAGAGGAGACAATAAAGAAGATGACTGCCCAGCCTCTCACTCCCAGGGAGGATGAAACCGACCAAAGAGGGCAACCTGCCGAGGAATTAGAATCTATCCCGCTCACATTGGAAGACATACGAGTAAATATTGGAGCAAACCTAGGGGCTAAGCTGAAAGAAAAACTGATTAGTTTCTTGAGGGACAATGCAGATTTATTCGCATGGACTCATGAGGATATGCTAGGGATAGATCTGATGTCATGGTGCACCGATTGAACGTAGACAGAGATTTCAAGCCCATAAAACAGAAGCGACGCGCATTTAATCAGGAGCGAAACGAGATCATAGCCAACCAGGTAGATGATTTACTAAAAGCCAATTTCATTAAGGAAGTTCATTATCCCCAATGGCTATCTAATGTAGTTTTAGTAAAGAAATCTAATGGCAAATGGCGAATGTGTATCGACTTCACTAATCTAAATAAGGCTTGTCCTAAGGACAGTTACCCTTTGCCTATGATAGATCAGTTAGTAGATGCAACAACGGGCCATGAATTATTGAGTTTCATAGATGCTTACTCAGGATATAATCAAATCAAGATGTATGGACCTGATCAAGAGAAGACCTCTTTTATCACCGGCGGGGGCTTTATCAAGCAAAGTCATGCCATTTGGTCTCAAGAACGCAGGAGCAACCTACCAAAGAATGGTAAATCGAATGTTTGCTCCCTTGCTAGGGAAGAATATGGAGGTGTATGTAGATGATATTCTAGTAAAAAGCATTAAAGCCTATCAACATGAAATTGACCTCCATGAAGCTTTCCAGATACTTCAAAAATACAAGATGAAGTTGAACCCAAGTAAGTGTGCTTTCAGAGTAACGTCAGGAAAATTCCTTGGATTCATGGTACATCAAAGAGGAATTGAAGCAAATTCAGACAAGATAAATGTTATCTTAGAGATGTCTTCCCCAACCAATCTCAAGCAACTTCAAAGTCCCAATGGAAGAGTTGCAGCATTGAATAGGTTCGTTAGTAGAGCTACTGACAAGTGTCAACCCTTCTTTAAAATTCTGAAGAAGGGTCTCCCGTTTGAATGGTCTAAAGAGTGTGAACAAGCTTTTCAAGAACTAAAAGTATATCTAAGTTCAGCTCCCCTCCTAGCCAAACCAGTTAAAGGAGATGAGTTGCTACTTTATGTAGCTGCTTCTAACACTGCTGTAAGTTCTACATTAATCAAAGAAGAGAAAGGTCGTCAAAGACCAATCTACTATACCAACAGAGCAATGGTAGGGGCTGAAACTAGATATCCTCAAGTAGAAAAACTTGCACTAGCTCTAGTTACCTCAGCCAGAAGATTGCGCCCTTACTTCCAGGCGCATAAGGTAACCTGTTCTCACGAATTTCCCTCTCAAGCAAGTGTTGCGCAGGCTTCGAAGCTTCGGACGCCTTATGAAGTGGGCGGTGAGAACTTAGTGAATACGATATTCACTACAAACCGAGGACATCAATCAAAGGACAAGTACTGGCAGATTTCGTAGCAGAGCTCACCCCATCACAGGTGTTGCGTAAATTTTGCAATACCGCAAGTGTACGGGTCAAGTTTTAATATAGTGAATTTGAGTACGAGTATCGTCCACAGGATTGGGTATTTAATTCAATCAATTCCTATCAATAACACCACTCAATTTTATCTAAAAAATTAGATTTAAAGTGAGGTGAAAACACAAAATCAAAGAGTGAAAGTTGAGAACAATCAGGAGAGACGAATATCTTAGGGACTAGATTTCACCAATTAATTAACTATTTTATTGAGATCATGCTAATGGGTTATTGCACTGCTTTTATAAACCAAGAAACTAAGATAACAAATAACCTCTCTCGAGGCAAGTGAATCTCATGCAAGATATAGAATTAAACATCTCTGTTCATCCTAAAAATCAAACATGGCACTAAGTTCAATTCTTATTGGTTTCTATAGCACTTCAATCATTCTCATGTCAAAGTAACTATCAGTCATGCAAAAGAGATCAGATCTAAAGTATCTTTCTCATGAATAAATTCATACCTAAGAACAAATAAACCGTGGTCAAGAGTCTATAAACATTAAGGATGCAATTGCATGAATAAAAGCATTACAATAAACCAAAGACAGTCAATTCAACAAAATAACATACTTAAAAAGGCTACATCTATCCCTAAGATAACAAGTTTAGCTACTCATGTCCACTATAAATCCTACTAAACTCAAATACAAAACCATAGTTCAACAATAAAAGTGAAAAGAACGAAGAAAGAACTCTCGTGGCATGAACGACAACGATCCCAACACCTATCACGAACCCTGAGCTCCAAAAAGTCTTCTTCTTGAAATCTCCCAAAAATCTTCTTACAATCTCTCACAAATATGTTTATGTTGGGATTTATGCCCTAAACTTGTGTAATCTTGATCAATTAAAAAAGTGTTATTTGTTTTGATAAGATTACAGTCTTGCTTTTATCAATCCAATAAACTAAGCTCCAAGGTTATAACGTTTATCTTGAAATCAGTGTAGTGGACACTATTTGGGTTGAATTCAAGATTATAACCTAAATAGTCTATGGTATAAGAATAAGGTTGGAAACCTCATTCTGGTAACACCATGGATGCGACCCACTTTGTAATTAGTACCAATGAGGTAATCCAACTCATTCATGTAGTTGACATGCGAGTGGGGGGCATCCTGTATGAAGAGTTCATACAAGATCGGATCGCAAATTATTAGTCTAACCAAAGATAAACACCGTTAACAAGATAAGACTAGTAATTTATAGATGGTCATTAGTGACTCGACTGAATCTGAGCAAGTTAAGAACTCCTGCTATAAAGGTTTGTCCTTAGACTAGTATGGGTGAGAGTGGCCTGTAGCCGACTCAATAAGCCTACCTTCTCGTGGACGTAACCTTGTAGGTAGTCGGGAACTTAACTGTGCAAGATGAAATTCACTCATTCCTCTACCGAGGAATTAGATATGTTGTTCCCAAGAATCGACTCCGTGTCTTGAACAACGGGGCCCCGCCTCATTTACGAGGGTATGAGTCTAAGGTAGGACCTTAGACTTGTTGTTCATTAGAGGATCGGTGGTGCTTAAGGAGCAAAGAGGTAATCACGAGGGTAAAACGGTAATTTTACCCACCGTGATTACTGAACAACCCGTGAAGGGTCGACTCATGGGCAATGACTATATCAGTGGACACAATAATATCTACAGTGAGGAGAGTGCAACTACAAGTCTATAGTGGAGTGACTTGTAGTTAATGAATATTGATTAACTGGATCAAAAAGTTTGATCAGTTAATCTCACATCATTGGAGCTTGTGATCTGTAGGTCCATTAGATCCCTCCGTTGGCTCAACTGAAGGGATTTTGAATTCTCGCAGCGGAAGACGTTGTGAAACGTCGTTGATCCGTTGTGTAAAACGTGTCTTAAAATTGAATCTATCTCATAGATCCTGGGCTAAACATGCAAAATAGGAGAAGAAAACAGTAAGGAACTATAAGATACTTACTTGTTGAAGAACTCTTCTTCAACGCTTTTCTCCTTCGGTCACGATCTCTCTCGATCCAACGATCTCCTCGAACACGAACCACGATCCGAACAGGGAGACACCTCCAAAGGGTCTTCTCGGTTGTTCTCGGGAGGTTGAGGGAGAGTAGGTGGGACTCCCTTTGGTTTTGGGTCAGGAGAAGTTTTAGAGAGAATTGAGAGAGAATGAGAGAAAGTCACTTGCTCTTTTTGGATCAAACTCCAAAAAATTACCGTTTGTTCGTAGTCACAGTTGGGTCAAATTATCGTTTTACCCCTGTGTCTATCTCTTGCTCCTTAAGTCCCACTGCTCCTCTAATGAACAACTATGTTGCATGGTCTAACCATAAACAACAACCCTCTCAGGCCAATGAGAGAGTGGGGCCCCGTTGTTCAAGCCCTGGAGACAGCACTTAAGGGAACAACCCCTCTAGTTTCCCTAAGTCGGGAACGAATGAATTCCTTCTTGCGTAGTCAAGTTCCCAGCTCCTCACGTGGTCATGCCCCTGAGAAGATAGGCATATTGGACGAGCAACAGTGCCCACCCTCATCCGTACTAGTCAAAGGTCAGACCCCCGCAGACAGGAGTCCGTGACACACTCAGGATTAAGGTCGAGTCACTAATGGTCATCTACGAATTTATTAGCTCTATACTGTTAACGGTGTTATATCAGTGAGTCTAATAATTCACGGTCCAGTCTTGTACAATCTCATTGCACAAGATGCCCCCACTCGCATGTCAACCACATGAACGAGTCGATCACCTCGTTTGTATCTAATACAAAGTCGCCGCGCATCCACGCAGTATCCGAGGATTAGGTCTCCAACCCCGTCCATATATCAGAGGATCGCTTGGGTCATTAACTCGAACGTGATCCTCCCCGTGTGTCCACTACACACCGCTTCAGTTCTTACTTCTCTCATAATGCAATGACCACGGAGCTTAGTTTATTGGATTAAGTTTATGAAAATGCGAGACACAAAGTTCAAATAAATAACTCTTATTTATTACACAATGTTAACATAAATAACTCTTATTCATTTACAACTTGGAATATTACAAACTACACGAGATGAGGACATACACATCCCAACATCAACATGGTAATATAGAGGGTATAAGTTAGGAGTGAAATTGAAGTGTTCAATTTCATACATGAGGAGTTATATCAATTATATATGATATAATTGATATGATATATAGTTTTAATGTGATTTAGACTATATACTAAAGAGAGATTAAAGGAGGGGTAGGATGGTCATTTCCATCCCAATTCTCTACATATATAGTTGCATGAGATGCAACTAGGTTAAGGATTTTTCATAGAATCACTAGCCTCCTTGTTGTGTTGTTGGAAGAGTTCCAAAACACACATCTCTCTCAAAATACCTCACATCTTCTAAAGGGAACCCACCTTCCTCCCTCACCTAGAGAACAACGGAGAAGATCCGGTGGTCGTGTCTTCGCACATTGGAGTTCTTGTTGCTGAGATCGTGACCGTGGAGAGAGGAGCACTTGAAGAAAGGTTCTTCAAGGGTATATACTTGCTATCCATACTCTTATTATATGCTTAATCCATGTTTTATATTCTTGAAATTTCCATTGTAACTAAATCAAGAGCGCGCGATTCGCAATCGCTTCCGCTGCGGGGACTTCGATTCTCTTCAATTGGTATCAGAGCCCAATTGCATTCTTGATTTATGTTCTGGATTTTTCAAGAACAAGGTGGGATTTACTGTTTTTGTGCATGAGATGTATGAACGGTTTTTGCGAAATTAGATGTTTTCAATTTTTGCACTTAGATTTACAATTTCATTGAAATGTTCAATGTAAGGGCCCGGTGTTTTGGGCAAATTTAATTGTAAATCGAGTCGTAAGTCCGTGTCGATTGAGACAAAGCGGTTGCTGAGAAGATCGGAGCGAAAACAAGCAAGGAATGGAGATTCCTATGGTTGTTCTATGAATGGCGTTGCAACGCTACCTTCGGCGTTAACGCCATCGCGCGCAGCGCCAGCGATCGAGAAGAAGCGGCGACGTTACAGCGCCCTCGCGTTACTGCAACGCCGATCGAAACGACAAAAAGCGGCGTTACAGCACGCCGCCATCGATTATTGTAACGCCGAAGACGTTTCACGCGAGGAGCAACAGGCAGAAACGTTAATTTTACTATATATTAAATATAAAAATGTTTTGTATTTAATTTATATTTAATTAATTAATTTTAATTAATATAATTAGATTATATTATTTAAAATTAATTTTAGGGTGCCAAAATTGGTCTAATTTTGCTATTTTAATTATGCTATTGTTGTGTAATTATTGCCATGCATAGTGTATGCTTTTATTTTAGAAATTCCACCTTAGGTTAAGCATTTTATGCATTATTTATAATATAAGGAGTTATATTATATAGTTTGCATGATTAATTAATATAAGGTTGTTATATTAATTTTTGACATGACATTGACATGCATTATATTTCATGAGATGAATATGCTATGTATGTTTTATTATTCAAAGATGAATGATCAAACACTATAACATAGTATGCATGTCACCTAAGGTTAATTATTAGTTTTAAAGTGTTTAGAACTTGGAAATAATAGACCTTAGGTTATCTAGTTCTAATTAGATTAGAATTAGGAACCAAGTAATTTATAAGCTATGATTAAAAGAGGAACTCCTGTCTAAGGAAAGTTTTGTCTAGGTTGGGGTATTTAAGTCGACTTTAAACTAAACACCCCTACCTGGAATCGACTGGGAGTGAAATTTAATCGAGAGTCTTATAAATTACAAGAAGTCACAATGGTTTATTAAGGGGTTAATAAACTAGAAATCCTAGGTTTAATATAAGGAGTTATATTAACAAACTTAGGATAAAATCAATATAAGAGTTATGTTGATAGAGTTAGGTAAAACCATTAGTTGAGTTTTAGCCTAAGAAAGATTCCTATAGACTTAAAGTATTCCGTGGGAGGAAAACGTGTATGAGATACATATTTTTTCACCTACGCTATCTTCGGGAAGTTCACACCGTGAGACTCATACTTGGCCTCGTGGCGCAAACGGGAGCGTCCCCCTTCGGATGGTGTTTGTATGAGTCAATACCAAGGTGAATGGAGAGGGTACTTATAGTGAGTGGGAGCAGGTTTAGTGAAAACAAAACCTACGGTCTCTTTTGTCGGTTTACACCGTTAGACCACTATGGTCACCGCTAGTTTGGCTCGGACCGCACAATCCCTCTGAGGGCTTGATCATAGGGATCTAACACAAATGACACCCGAAAGGGATAAAGATTTCCTTAGACTATTTTCCAATCTAGTCCTCCTTCTACGGATTTTATTGGACCGAGACTCGAGATCTAAAGACAAAGGGGTTACACTCACGGGGTACATAAGTTGTGTATATATCCGCATCAAAAAATGGTAACTAAAACCTATAGGAATAAGAGTTATTCTAGTGTTAGGTTTTGGTCAAGAATGTCTTGATCCAGAGGAGGAGTGTTTTTGATTACCCTTTGGTGTCATACATTCTAAACCTTTGGAGTATCATTGCAAATTATAAATGGCCTAGGAATCATTTGATAATTAGCTAAAACATGATTGGATTAGAGTTATAGCAAGAAACTCATACAAGTCTGCTTTGTAAATATTTCAAAGAATAATGTCTAGCTCTATGATTTCCTTTATTGGAAAAGCGAAAAAGTTAACCGAGAGAACATAGTGAATTGGAGGGATGGACTCAACATAATCTTGGTTATACATGATCTTAAGTTCGTTCTCAATGAGGAGTGTCCTCAATTTCCTGCTCAAAATGCATCTCAAGCTGTTGAGGATGCGTATGACCACTGGATCAATGCCAACGAAAAGGAGAAAGCCTATATCCCGCTATAGCATACCGATGCTTTTTAGCCGTGAGGTCGAGGCGCAGGTCTCAGCTCGAGAGATCATGGATTTTGTGTTAAATTTGTCTAGACAACCGTCCAAACAAATTCGGCATGAAACCCTAAAGTTCGTTTATAACACACGTATGAAGGAAGGAACATCGGTGAGAGAACATGTTCTCAATCTGATTGCCCACTTCAATATAGCGGAATTAAACGGAGCGGTCATAGATGAGAAATGTCAGATTTTGTTCATCCTAGAATCTCTTTCGAAGAGTTTTTAGCGATTCCGTAGCAATGCAGCGATGAACAACATAGAGTATGATTTGACTTCTCTGCTACATGAGCTGTAGAATTATCAGTTTCTTATGGATGATGAGAGACAACAAAATGGAGAGGCAAATTTGTTTACTCATTCCAAAAGTTCTCAGGAGGATTCATCCTCTGGGACTAAGAACTGCAGCCATGCTTCTGGACTTAAGAAGATACAAAAGAAGAGGAAAAGGAGCAGATAAAGAGCAACTGTCTGGCAAAAAAAATCTGTTATTTGATAACATGTAGCTTAAGAGTTTATTAGAAACCTTATTTCTTTCCTTAAAGAACATTGTACTTCTTTTACTTTTCAATTAAATAAAGTGTTTATTTCATTGGAAAAGTATTGTACTATGTGTTGCTCTTCTTGAGAATTATTTGCAAATGGTTTAATTCAGTTAAAATAGTTTTAACAAGTGAATTTTACAAAATTGCAAGTACACGAACTAATTTCTCCTAAAATGCTCATCTTTGGCGTCTAAGATTGGGTCACATTAATCTCAATAGGATTGAGAGATTGGTAAAGAACGGACTTCTAAACGAGTTAGAAGAAAATTCCTTGCCAGTATGTGAATCCTGCCTAGAAGGCAAAATGACTAAAAGACCTTTTAGTGGAAAAGGTTATAGAGCCAAAGATCCTCTAGAGCTTATATATTCAGACCTTTGTGGTTTGATGAATGTTAAAGCCAGGGGAGGATATGAATATTTCATCTCTTTTATAGATGATTATTCCAGATATGGGCATATTTACCTAATGCACCACAAGTCTGAAGCACTTGAAAAGTTCAAGGAATTCAAGGTTGAGGTTGAAAATCAATTAGGTAAAAGAGTTAAAACACTTCGATCGATCGAGGTGGAGAGTACATGGATTTAAAATTCCGTAACTATATGATAGAACATGGAATTACATCCCAACTCTCACGACCCAACACACACCACAAAGAAAACGGTGTATCGAAAGGGAGAAATAAAACCTTGTTGGACATGGTTCGATCAATGATGAGTTATGCTCATCTCCTAGTTCCTTTTGGGGTTATGCGGTGGAGACTGCAGTATACATATTGAATAGTGTGCCCTCCAAAAGTGTTTCAAAACACCTTTTGAACTCTGAAAAGGACGTAAAGGTAGTTTATGTCACTTGAAATATGGGGGTCATCCAAAGACATGTGCTTGTGACAAATCCAAAGAAGTTGGATTCACGTTCAAAGTTGTGCCTATTCGTAGGATACCCAAAAGAAACAAGAGGTGGTTTATTCTATGATCCTAAGGAAGATAAGGTCTTTGTGTCGACAAATTCCACTTTCTTGGAGGAGGACCACGTGAGGGGCCACAAACCAAAAAGTAAGGTAAGTAGTGTTGAGTGAGTTAGACGGAACAATAGCAAAGGTTGTTGATAAGAACACTAAATACGTCAACAAGAGTTGTTGATACTAGTTTGTCTAGTCAAGAGGGTCCATCTCAAGAGTTTAGTATGCCTCGACGTAGTGGGAGGGTTGTGATACTGACTGACCGCTACATGGGTTTAATTTGAAACCCAAGTTGTTATACCAGGATGACAATCGTGAGGATCCATTGACTTATAATCAAGCAATGGTTGACATTGACAAAGACAAATGGGTCATAGCCATGGACCAAGAAATGGAGTCTACGCACTTCAATTCTGTTTGTGATCTTGTAGATAAGCCTGATGGGGTAAAACCTATAGGTTGTAAGTGGATCTACAAAAGAAAACGTGGTGTAGATGGAAAGGTGCAAACCTTTAAAGCTAGACTAGTAGCAAAGGGTTATACCCAGGTTGAAGGGGTTGACTTTGAGGAAACCTTTTCACCTGTTGCTATGGTAAAATCTATCCGTATCCTTCTTGCCATTGCCACATATTATGACTATGAGGTATGGCAAATGGATGTCAAGACAGCCTTTTTGAATGGCAATCTTGAGGAAACCATCTACATGGACCAACCCAAAGGGTTCATTGAACCAGGACAAGAGCAAAAGGTTTGCAGGCTTAAAAGGTCGATTTATGGACTGAAACAAGCCTCTAGGTCCTGAAATATAAGAGTTGATGAGGCTATCAGATCTTATGGTTTTGACCAGAATGATGATGAACCTTGTGTCTACAAGAAAATCATCAATAGTTCTGTCGCTTTCCTAATTCTCTATGTGGATGATATCCTACTCATTGGGAATGATGTAGGTTATCTTAATGACATAAAGGAATGGCTAGCAACGCAATTCCAAATGAAAGATTTGGGTGATGCGCAGTTTGTTCTTGGGATCCAGATTGTCTGGAACTGCAAGAATAGAACACTAGCCTTGTCTCAAGCATCATACATAGACAAAGTGTTGTCAAGGTTTAAGATGCAAGATTCCAAAAAGGGTTTGTTGCCTTTTAGACATGGAATCCATTTGTCTAAGGAACAGTGTCCTAAGACACCTCAAGGAGTTGAGGATATGAGACGGATTCTCTTACGCATCACCGTTGGGAGCCCGATGTACGCCATGTTGTGTACTAGGCCCGACATCTGCTTTTGCGCTTGGGATGGTCGGAGGGTGTCAATCCAATCCAAGACTTGAACACTGGACAACGGTTAAAACGATCCTTAAGTATCTTCGGAGAACAAGGAACTACATGCTTGTGTATGGGGCTAAGGATTTGATCCTTACAGGATACACGACTTCGACTTTCGGGATCGATAAAGATTCTCGAAAATCTACATCGTGGCTTTTACTCTTAACGGAAGAGTCGTAGTATGGCGGCTGGCGTCAAGCAAGGATGCATCATCGATTCCACCATGGAGACTGACATGTAGCAGCTTAAGAAGCAGCTAAGGAGGTCGTTTGGTTAAGGAAATTTATGCTAAATTTGGAGGTTGTTCCAAATATGACTTTGCCCGTTACACTGTATTGCGATAATAGTGGTGCAGTGGCAAATTCGAAGGAACCCCGAAGTCACAAGAGGGGAAAGCACATAGAGCGGAAGTATCATCTCATCTGGGAGATCGTGCATAGAGGAGACGTGATTGTCACGCAGATAGCCTCAGAGCACAACATTGTTGATCCTTTTACAAAGGCTCTCACAGCTAATGTATTTGAGAGTCACCTAGAAGGTCTAGGTTTACAAGTCTTCCCCAACTAGGGCAAGTGTGAGTATTTTGTACAAAGGGTTTAAATGCCCTAGTTTATTGTATTTACATTAATGTAATGTTTAGTACTCCACAAGGTTTAGGTCAAGTGGGAGATTGTTGGGATTTATGCCCTAAACTTGTGTAATCTTGATCAATTAAATAAAGTGTTATTTGTTTTGATAAGATTACAGTCTTGCTTTTATAAATCCAATAAACTAAGCTCCAAGGTTATAACGTTTATCTTGAAATCAGTGTAGTGGACACTATTTGGGTTGAATTCAAGATTATAACCTAAATAGTCTATGGTATAAGAATAAGGTTGGAAACCTTCTTCTAGTAACACCATGGATGCGACCCACTTTGTAATTAGTACAAATGAGGTAATCCAACTCATTCATGTAGTTGACATGCGAGTAGGGGCATCCTGTATGAAGAGTTCATACAAGATCGATTGCAAATTATTAGTCTAACCAAAGATAACACCATTAATGTGGATAAGGCTAGTAATTTATAGATGGTCATTAGTGACTTGACTTGAATCCTGAGCAAGTTAAGAACTCCTGCTTATAGGGGTTTGTCCTTAGACTAGTATGGGTGAGAGTGGCCTGTAGCCGACTCAATAAGCCTACCTTCTCAGGGACAGAACCTTGTAGGTAGCTAGGAACTTAACTGTGCAAGATGGAATTTACTCATTCCTCTACTGAGGAATTAGATAGATTGTTCCCTTAAGAACTTACTCCACGTCTTGAACAACGGGGCCCCGCCCTCTACGAGGGTATGAGTCTAAGGTAGGACCTTAGACTTGTTGTTCATTAGAGGATCAGTGGTGCTTAAGGAGCAAAGAGGTAATCACAGGGGTAAAACGGTAATTTGACCCACCTGTGATTACGAACAACCTGTGAAGGGTCGACTCATGGGCAATGACTATATCAGTGGACACAATAATATCTACAGTGAGGAGAGTGCAGCTACAAGTCTATAGTGGAGTGACTTGTAGTTAATGAATATTGATTAACTGGATCAAAGAGTTTGATCAGTTAATCTCACATCATTGGAGCTCATGATCTGTAGGTCCATTAGATCCCTCCGTTGGCTCAACATGGTAATATAGAGGGTATAAAGTTAGGAGTGAAATTAAAGTGTTCAATTTCATACATGAGGAGTTATATCAATTATATATGATATTATTGATATAATATATAGTTTTAATGTTATTTAGGGTAAGATGGTCATTTCCATCCCAATTCTCTATATATATGGTTGCATGAGATGCAACTAGGTTAAGGGTTTTTCATAGAATCACTAGCCTCCTTGTTGTGTTGTTGGGAGAGTTCCAAAACACACATCTCTCTCAAAATACCTCACATCTCCTAAAGGGAACCCACCTTCCTCCCTCACCTAGAGAACAATAGAGAAGATCCGGTGGTCGTGTCTTCGCACGTTGGAGTTCTTGTTGCTGAGATCGTGACCGTGGAGAGAGGAGCACTTGAAGAAAGGTTCTTCAATGATATATACTTGCTGTCCATACTCTTATTATATGCTTAATCCATGTTTTATATTCTTGAAATTTCCATTGTAACTAAATCAAGAGCGCGCGATTCGCAATCACTTCTGCTGCGGGGCCTTCGATTCCCTCCAGTTTAAACAATGGTGTCCAAAATCTCTCCAAAAAAGGCCCCTCTCCAAGATGCATCTTTTCCTTTTTATATCAACAGCACGGCGTTGCAACGTTGGGCATGGCGTTGCAACGCCGTGCCCTAGTGAATAAATCATAAATGGAAAATATCAGGCAGCGTTGCAACGCTGCTACCCTCGCGCGCGTTTGCTAATCGAAGTAGCGTTGCAACGCTGCTACCCTCGCGTGCCTTCTGCTTATCGAAGTAGCGTTGCAGCGCAAAGCGCCGTTGCAACGCCATCGCCACGGATCTTCAAGGCGTAGCTGCTGCGTGTTGGGCGTTGCAATACTGCAAAGCAGAGTTGCAACGCTATCGCATGAATTCCTATGGTTGAATAGCTGCACACAGAGCGTTGCAACGTCATCTCCACGGATTTGATGGCTTTTTGGCCTTCCTTCTTCCATTTGATGTAAATTTTAGCTCCCTTAGGCAATATTTGGCTATTTTTTCACTCATAATTTTCCATCTATCCTTATATTGCTCTTTAGCCTGAAATTCAACAAATTAATTACGTGAAAGTCCTGAAATTATCACAAAACTAGCATAATTTAAGCCTAATAATAACACATTTTGTGTGCTATCAAACACCCCTAAACTTAAACAATTACTAGTCCTCGAGGAAAAATAAGAAAAAGACAGATCATATCAGAGTAAGTTTCATACTATAGACTCAAACCTCAGGAATTGTATGAATCGAAGAATAAATTCATCAAGAAGTTAACATTGATTAAAAACTACATAATAAGATTTTAAAAGTATAATTTTCAAATTATTCCTTGAGTGAGTGTGTGATAGCCTTTTCCAATTTAAATCAAATTATTCCTAGGTTCCAAATCTTCAGCTCATTTACATAATCAGAAAATTTTTACCTTTTATTGTTGTTTTTCTTTCACCCCTAAACTTAAACTTTATTTTACTAACAACATATTTATTATTTTTCTTTTTTTGGAGGGAATCCTTCAGTCGTCTATGCCTTCGCTCCAACATATTAACACTTTGTGGTGAAAATAGCTGACTACGAGCACAAATACCATACAGATTGTCAAAGACTACTCGCATCCTAAGTTTAATCCTTCAAAAGACAAGTATTGGTCACAATAGTTAGGATGTTGGAGTACCCTCTTATTTATCACTTTTTTTTTTTAGTGGAAAAAAACTTTAAAAAAAGTATAATTTTCAATTAAGCAAGCTTGCTCTTTCATTAGCTCCTAAGCCTATCGAGGTGACAACGATTTTCTGGACAAAATAAACTTACCCTAAGCATTCAGGACCTTTCCGAGATTGGCTAAGTGCAATTAGGTTCAAGAAAATTCTTTAATAAATTTTAAACATCCTAAAATTGGAATTTAATCAAGTTCTCTAGGCTGATGAACATTATTCACAATTCTCAATTAAATTTCATCAGTGGTTATCATAGTCAAGGTAGGAAAAACTTACAATGAGTAATCCATTCCATTAACCTGAAATCGATCAATGCACCGAAAACACACAGCAGAAACGAATATGATAGAATATGGAATGGAGTCAGATAAATCTCATGCAGTAAACAGTAATTAAAAGTCATACAATCACCCCCAAACTTGAGAACAACATTGTCCTCAATGTGCAAATACAGATAAGAAAATAACATCCAATTCAGCTAAAGAAAGAACGGGAGAGAGAAAAGAACTGTACTACCCTGAACATGAAAAAGTCTCATTCCTCATCAGAAGAGGTGTAGGGAGGCATAGGGCCCGGGAATGAAGGATCTGCACCATGAATGTGTCGGAGACAGTCATAAAGATGGCGGTGAGAGGCCTCACTGTACTGCAGATGTCTCATGATCCGGCGCTCCTCCCTACGACTCTGAGTCTCATGCTGGTCGAACCACTGCTCGAGTCTAGCCATGGCTTGAACCAGATCCTGGTACTCCTGTGGGGCAGGGCGCTGTGGTGACTCATGCTGCCTCTCCTCTCCCATCACACCCTCGACTGCGTCAAGGAAAAATTCTGGCTCGTCTGCTTGCATCCCCACAAGTACTCTTTGATCATGATCCCGAAGTCCCATGATGTTGTTTTTATCCATTTGGGGTGAATCAGCTCCTCCTCAGATGTCCAGGTCACTCCGGCAAGACGAAAGAGGGCGGTGATGAGAGAGAGATGGCCTAGTCCGCCCGTGATCGTGCCTCGCTGCACGTGCCTGATGTATCGACTGATGACTTTGCCTACATCAATCGTCTTGCCAGTGACAATGGCGTACAAGAGGATGGCGCGCTCCTTCGTCACGTCACTCATGTGTGCAACCGATCGGAATCTAGCACAGATAAAATCGCGCACACTCTCTAGCTGACACGGTGAGGTCCGCCGTCCGAGTTTGGAGACCTCGCCTCTCTTGTTACCCATTGAGCCCTGTGCCGTGCTAGTGTAGCAAGTACTGTGCGAGAGTCGAATCGTGTCTCGGCATAGATAATGTACTCATCGGGCCTCTCATAATCGTGTAAGTGAAAATACCGTTAATGGACACAACGTCGAACAGGATGCGTTTTCCTCGCACGGTGGTATGGTAAGCCTCCAGAGGCATGTTAGCGTAAAATTCCCGCACAAGCGGGACCACTCCTGCCTCGGATTGTTGCACCAACAACTCCCAATGTCACTGTTGAATGGTAGTGTAGATTTCCTGGTGATGGGAGTCATCAGGAACAATGCCCCGCTCAGGAACCAGAGCGCGATGCACTACATAACTCTGGTACCGACTCACAGCTTCAGCATCCACGAACCGTTGTCCATCATATTCAGAACTAGTGCCGACTGTTGTCTTTACCCTTTTTGGTGCCATATGGGAACAGTGTAAAAGAAAGAACTAGACAAGGGCAAGTAATAAAGTTAGTGCAAAGTAAAAAGGAAAACAAGGAGATGCCCTATGGATGGTGCATGAAGTATAAATGAAAATAAACTTTGAAGTTATCTACCCAAGGATGATGTAAATGGGGGAGAAAGATAAGAACCCAATAATTCTCGCCACCTATCAATCATGAACAAGAAGTGGAAATACAACACAAGAGGGCCATATATAAAAGTGGACCACTTCATCATAGGCATACTAGGGGCAAGGGAAAAATAGGCATAAACCCAAAGACAATCCAGGCAAAACAATTATACATGCCCCATCCAACAATAAGAATAAGTTCCCAATTAGTAAGCGAAGACATTCAAAGGACCAAATTGACATACTAATTCAACTACAAGGTCAACCAACTCATCTCATGGTCATGTAGGAAAAGTAGTCCAAAGAGAAAGCACAAAGACAACGAAAAAGCAAGGATGAGTCTTACCAAAATCAAAATGCACCTAATGATCAAGAACTTGTCTTACCAAAATTAATGAGCAAAGATACAACCACAAAACCAAATCATGTATTTATCAAAATGCACAACTAAGGAGAAGAGACTTATGTTACCAAAATCAATGAATTCAATACCCCAAACTTAAGATTCAAGCCTTAAGGAGTAATAATGCCCAAAGATGGAAAAAATTGAAAACCAACATCAATTTACCATGAAAACACATCTAAGGCACTTCCATTAAACTGCCCAAATCTCCTAATCTCAACAATAGGCTATGAAAATTCATCTAAGCCCAAGATTCATCACCCTAAACAATAATATAGCAAAACACACAACAAATCTTAGGCCTAATTACAGAAACAACACAAAAATCGGAAAGAAAAGGATAGAGAAATAGTTACACACGATTTGCCTTCAAATGGATATGAATCTTACCTCAAAATGCCCAATCTAGCACAAAATAGGAAGAAAAGTGAATGGAGAAGGGTTAAAGTGAACAATCTTGGGGAAATATTGAGAGAGATTGAAAGAAAGAAGAGAGAAAAGAGAGGAGAAGATGAAATTTAGGGATGTTTTGGCGAAATCTGGAATTTTAAAATCCCAGATTTATAACAAATGTTGTAACGCCGAGAGAGCGATGTTGCAACGCCGTCCTCACGTCGCGTGGTGGATCGAGAAAGCGCGCGCGTTGCAACGCTAACGCAAGGGGTGCAACGCTTGATAAGCGCTGCGCGCGCCGCTTTCGAACCTTTTTTTTTTTTTTTTTTTTTTAAACCTGAAAACAGAAAAAAAATGTCAACCAACTAATAGATGATAAAATAATAAATAAAATAAGATAAAATAAAATAAGATAAAGTAATATAATGAAATAAAATAAAATAAAATTGAAATAATCAATTAAAATATAACGGGTTGCCTCCCGCTCAACGCTTTCTTTAACGTCTTTTAGCTAGACCATTTTTTTTTTAAATTTTTTTCTTCTTTCACATATGAAAACAAAAAGAACAACAAAGATTAAATAACCAAAGAAAGCAGAAATAATCACAGGATACGTAGATAAATCTCCTAAGAAAGTGTAATGAAGGTGTGCAAGTAATTGTTTAAATTCTAGAATAGGAGGTTTTGTTTCTTCTACCTTAGTGACATGCAGTTGTGAAAATTGTTCATATTGAAGTTTAGGCAATTGATTCAGTGATTCATTACAATAAGTAACTTCATGATCCAAAATTTCTAACTGATCTACTATTGAATTTGTCATACAAGTCTCTAAGGGGTCAACAGATAAAACTAGCTCTCTAGGTGTATTCACATCATTATCCAGAATATTGATCATGTGACAGGTACTTACCTCATTAGGGTACTTCAAGGATCGAAAAATGTCAAATACCACCTTGTCCTCACCAACCCTTAGAGTTAACTTACCATCCTGCACATCTATCAATGCTCTTCTAGTGGCCAGAAAAGGTCGCCCCAAAATAATTGGGATCTCAGAATCTTCCTCCATATCCAGGACCACAAAATCTGCAGGGAAAATGAATTGTTCAACCTTTACCAACACATTCTCTACAATTCTTCTAGGATATTTGGTAGAACGATTCGCCAACTGTAGTGAGATGGTTGTAGGTTGCACCTCCCCAAGACCTAGTTTTCTGTAAACAGATAAAGACATCAAATTAATACTAGCCCCTAGATCACATAAAGCTCTATCAACAAAAATATTACCAATATTGCAAGGAATAGTAAAACTCCCCGGATCTTTCAATTTTTGTGGTAGCTTCCTCTGGAGTACAACATTGCATTCTTCAGTGAGATTGACTGTCTCATATTTGTCAAACTTCTTCTTGACTTCCTTCATGAATTTTGCATATTTAGGCATTTGTTCCAAAGCATCTGCAAAAGGAATGTTAATGTGCAGTTTCTTAAACATATCAAGAAATTTAGCAAAATCAGAATCAGTCTTTTTCTTTTGAAAGCGCTGAGGATAAGGAATAGAGTTAGGAACAATAGGAATAGAGAAATCAGAGATCTTCTCTGTTTGTTTCGATGTGCTCGCTTCCTCTACCACTTCCTCTGTATCCTTCTTGGCATTAGAATTGAGCTGCTCTTCAGAATTTACCTTTTCAGTTTCAGCAAGCTCCTTACCACTTCTTAGGATCACAGCTTTGCACTGTTCCCTAAGATTCACCTCAGTGTCACTAGGAAATTTACCTTTCTGCAGCGTGTTTAGGGTGGTTGCCATCTGACTAATTTGTACCTCTATGTTCTTAATGGCTGCTCCATGTGAGTTCTGATGGAGATTTGGTCTCCTTGAGCAGCGAAAACGTGTTTGGGATCTTAATTACTTGATTGTTTTGCTTAAAACAAAAACCAGTACATTGACAAAAAGAACAGAACAAGCATGCTAATTCTAAACTAACTAGGCATGGATTAATTGCATACAAACATGCTAAGTTTAAGGATTAAACTAAAGAGAATAGAAGGAATACCTTTGTAGTTTCCAATTCTCCAGCACAACAACTCCTTGCTCCAAAAGAAATAAACAACACAGAAATTTCAAAAGTTCTCTGTTTTTCTCTGTGTAACAACACCACCACTTGGATCACCTCCTATATCTCTGAGTTCTACTTATATCCTCCTTTGTGGGAAGGATTCCAACAATTGAGAAAATTTGGGAATGAAAGTGTGAGAGAGAGAGAATTCTTTGAACAACAATTCCACACTTGCCTCAATTGATCAATCGATCATTTCCTTCTTCTACTAGAGAAGAAGGATTCAGTGGGTAACTCCCCACTTCCCTATCGAGAGGGAGATGGGGAGTGGTGGGAACGTGTCCTCTTGACACGTTCCCATTTAATATTATATTAATATTTAATTAATAATTAAATACATTAAATTAAATCATATTTAATTCATATATAATATTAAATAAATGATTAAATCACATTTAATCATTTTACCCTTTATCCTATAGTTTAATGTACATCTTATGCACATTAAATTATAACCTATAGTTTTCAAATATGAATCACATTCACATTTGAATTTGATATTTGAACTCTTTCAAATATTCAATTCTCTCAAGTAATTTAATATGAATCATATTCACATTAAATTTATAATATATAGTTCCAAAACTATATATTATATCGTATCAATATACAATAAATATATTCCCTAATGAATTTGAACATTTCAAATTCAAATGATCTAAGAACCCTTTACGAGCTAGAAGGTGGACCTAATGGACCTACTGGATCGTAAGCTCCAACGATACGAGATTGCTCTGCTAATCTCATTAACCTCCCAATCAACATTCGTTAATCATGAACACTCCACTAAAGTCCCACAAACCGCACTCTTTTCACTGTAGATATATTTCTGTGTCCATGGAAATTGACCAATAACAACAAGTCAATCCTTCACGAATGTTCGTAACACCAGTTGGGTCAAATTACCGTTTTACCTATGGGTTACATCTTGTGTCTTAAGTACCAGTGCTCCTCTAATGAACAATTTGTTTGTGGTCCTACCAACAAACAGAGTCGCTCTCGGGCCAATGAGAGGGTCGGGCCCTTTGTTCAAGTCCTGGAGACACCACTTAAGGGAACATTCCTCTACTTACCCTAGTAGGCGGGAAGGAGTGAATTCCTTCTTGCTAAGTTAAGTTCCCAGCCGCTCACTCGGTCTTGTCCCCAAGAAGGTAGGCATATTGAGTCGTGAATCGCCACTCTCACCCATACTAGTCAAAGGACAATCCCTCGCAAACAGGAGTTCGTAACCTGCTCAGGATTGAGATCAAGTTACCTAGGTCATCCTAGTGAAATAGAAACCTAACTAGTCAACGGAGTTACAACTAGAGGTTACTATTTCGTGGTCCGGTCTTATGTAATCTCATTACATAGGATATTCCCACTCACATGTCATCTACACGAACACGTTAGGATCACAGTGTTTGTATCAAATACAAAGTGGGCCACATACTTAGTTTAACCAGGGTAAGGTACCCAAACCTTATCCCCTAACTATAGACCCTTTAGGCTGTATCTCGAACCGAGATCCTTTTTATGTACATTACATTCAGTTAGAGATTCATTTAACAGCCTTGGATGTTTAGTTTATTGGATTTAGGGTTAAAATAAAGAAAAACTCGTAGATAACGAACAATAACTCTTTATTGAAATAAGAACACTTTATTACATTAATTAGAACATAATTACAAACTACGAGTTTTAGGGCACAAATCCCAACAAATTCACCGTGTTGCTCAAACTTAGCACTACATTTTCCAACTTGTTGGTTCGATTCTTGGATTCAGTGATAAATGAACTCATCATATCCTCCAGAGATGGTTCGCCCTCAGTTGTAGATGTAGATGCATAACCTGGAGGAGGCTGCAAAATATTCTTCTGATTAGCATAAGAAAAATTTTCATGATTGCGCAGACCTGGATGATAATGAGTGGGCAACTGATTTTGATTCTGATTTCCACGATACCCATAACCTCTATTGTTCACATATTGAGCCTGCTTAGGTTCCAGATCTTCAACACCTGCGAGTTTGTTAGCAGCTGCTATTGCAGCTATGGATTCACTGTTACTTGTACCTGCAAGTTTATTCAAAGCACTAGTTAGGGAAGCCATATGAAACTTGATGGAACTTACCTCATCTATCTCGTACATCCCTGCCACAAGTTTGGCAGTTGATCTTTCAGAATGCCAATTATAACTTGTGGCAACCATCTCCTCAAGCAAAGTACGAGCATCCTCTCAGATTTGGAAAATATTGACCCTCCAAATGTTTGCATCCAAAAGAGATTTATTATTACCAGATAATCCATTATAAAATAATTGAATTTGCAACCAGTCAGGATAACCATGTTGTGGTATTTTCTAAGTAAATCTTTGTATCTTTCCCAAGCCTCAAACATCTGTTCTCCATCCTGCTGTCTGAAAGTGCCCATCTCAGTGCGCAACCTCGTAGTCTTGGCAGGTGGGAAGTATTTAGCCAAGAATGCTTGAGCTAATTCCTCCCAAGTACTAATACTACCTCTGGGCAATGACTCCAACCAGAATTTTGCCTTATCCTGCAGAGAAAAAGGAAACAATCGTAAGCGAATAGCATCAGGAGATACACCATTAATTTTTACCGTGCCACAAATTTCAGCAAAGGATCTCAGATGCAGATTGGGATCCTCGGTGGCATGTCCTCTCAAGGCATTCTCTCGAACCATCTGGATGAGACCCGTCTTTATCTCAAAATTATTAGCCTGAATTGGAGCATAAATGATTCCAGATTGGTTTCCAGCAAAAGTGGGTTGGAAGTTCTCCTAATGGGCTTATACTCTCCCTGTTGCTCCTCCATGATTCTGACCTTGTCCTTAGTCTCCTTAAGCTTCCTTCTGAAAGTTCTGTCAATTTCAGGATCAAAAGGAACTAGATCAGTTTCTGAGTTACTTCGCATGCAACACACAACACAGAAAAACAGAAAAAATAAAAAAAGAAAAATACAAAAATAAAAGAAACACAAAACTCAACACAAAATGAAAAAAATAAAAAAAAAACAAAAAAACAAAAAATAAACTCTAGATTAAGATCGAGTGACTTCTTAATAGTATCAAAAGAATTAAATAAACGCCAATCCCCGGCAACGGCGCCAAAAACTTGTTGCGTAAATTTTGTAATACCGCAAGTGTACGAGTCAAGTTTTAATATAGTGAGTTTGAGTACGAGTATCATCCACAGGATTGGGTATTTAATTCAATCAATTCCTATCAATAACACCACTCAATTTTATCTAGAAAATTAGATTTAAAGTGAGGTGAAAACACAAAATCAAAGAGTGAAAGTTGAGAATAATCAGGAGAGACGAATATCTTAGGGACTAGATTTCACCAATTAATTAACTATTTTATTGAGATCATGCTAATGGGTTATTGCACTGCTTTTATAAACCAGGAAACTAAGATAACAAATAACCTCTCTCGAGGCAAGTGAATCTCATGCAAGACATAGAATTAAACATCTCTGTTCATCCTAAAAATCAAACATGGCACTAAGTTCAATTCTTATGGGTTTCTAATAGCACTTCAATCATTCTCATGTCAAAGTAACTATCAGTCATGGAAAAGAGATCAGATCTAAAGTATCTTTCTCAAGAATAAATTTAGACCTAAGAACAAATAAACCGTGATCAAGAGTCTATAAGCATTCAGGATGCAATTGCATGAATAAAAGCATTACAATAAACCAAAGGCAGTCAATTCAACAAAATAACATAATTAAAAAGGCTATATCTATCCCTAAGATAACAAGTTTAGCTACTCATGTCCACTATAAATCCTACTAAACTCAAATACAAAACCATAGTTCAACAATAAAAGTGAAAAGAACGAAGAAAGAACTCTCGTGCCGTGAACGACAACGATCCCGACACCTATCACGAACCCCGAGCTCCAAAAAGTCTTCTTCTTGAAATCTCCCAAAAATCTTCTTACAATCTCTCACAAATATGTTTAAAAAATGGTGTCCAAAATCTCTCCAAAAAAGGCCCCTCTCCAAGATGCATCTTTTCCTTTTTATATCAACAACACGATGTTGCAACGTCGTGCCCTAGCAAATAAATCATAAATGGAAAATATCAGGCAGCGTTGCAACGCTGAGGGAAGCGTTGCAACGCTGCTACGCTCGCGCACGTTTGCTAATCGAAGTAGCGTTGCAACGCTGAGGACAACGTTGCAACGCTATCGGCATGGTTTCCTATGGTTGAATAGCTGCACACAGAGCGTTGCAACGCCATCTCCATGGATTTGATGGCTTCTTTTGTCCTTCCTTCTTCCATTTGATGTAAATTTTAGCTCCCTTAGGCAATATTTGGCTCCTTTTTCACTCATAATTCTCCATCTATCCTTATATTGCTCTTTAGCCTGAAATTCAACAAATTAATTACGTGAAAGCCCTGAAATTATCATAAAACTAGCATAATTTAAACCTAATGATAGCACATTTTGAGTGCTATCAACAGGCTGAAGTCGACCACGTGAAAGTCGAAGCCGACCACGTGAGAACTAAGGTCGAGGCCGACCACGTTGGGGCTAAAGCCGAGACTGACAGAATGCTTCCAGTAAAGTAGAGAGTATCAATAATTTCTAATACTCCTTACAGAATGCTTCCAGTAAAGTTAAAAGAACTCAAGTCATAGATACATAACCTTCTATATAGGAGTTAATAGTAGTTTATCGCCATAAGAAGTATTAGTGTGGTGCGTAAAGGAGAAAGGTGTATCGTTACGCTTGTGCATAGGAGATGAGAAGTAGAAGAAAGTTGTTGCTAAGAATAAATATCTTCGTCTTTGGATGAACGACCTATTCCACCAGTACGAGGAGCATAGTGTTCCTTAAGATGATTTTGGAATCAAGTTAGCGCCTGTCATGAACCAGGGATTAGATATTCCAAGACAACTTTCAAATCACTTTACGAACATCATGAAGATTATAGAGATTTGACTTAAGTGCCCCTAATGTTTATAAACTTGATGGATTTAGTGCTCAAGGAAAGGGTAAAACATTGTTGTGATAAAGTTGTCGGAGACATTCTAGTTAAACCAGGTCTAAGAAGGGGCAGAAAGGACAATTTGGAAGGATTGCTTTAGACAAAAGGAGGGAAGAGTAAGTTCTAAGAGGTGAAAGTAGTTGAAAGGTCACTGAGGAGTCAAGTTCCCAAGTAAACTTTGAAAGGTGAACTTGATGTTTTTGTTAAGCTAAAGAAAAAAAAAATGTGCGACCTTAAGTGGGTTATTGATAGAAAGGAAATGTCTGAGCTAAGAATGTTAAGGCTTAAGGGAAGCTTTGTCAAGACGAGACATTTACTTGCGCGTCATTAAAAGAGCCAGTTTGGGCAAATGAGGGAAGAGTGAGTCTTAAGAGACCGAAGTTGTTTAAGAGTAGCTAAGCAACTAAGTATCTTAGGTAAGACTTTGAAAGATAAATGTAATGATCATCCATGAGAAACCTAAGGTTTGAATGTGTAAAGGAAAATGCTTGTGACCTTGTGTGTACGTGACTATGTATGTCAAAATATTAAGTTGAAAGGTAAAGAGAAAAATGAGTGTAAGGGACTAAAGTTTATTTTCAAAAGGGCATGGAACATTGGGATTGTGCCTTCTGGGTGAAACTTTAAAGAGGAGATATATATGACCACTACGGTGTGCCAAGGGAAGAGAAAAGGTTAAGAATAGTGTGTAAATGACATCCCGAGGGACCCTGTTTAAAAGAGCTCATTATAGTTGAGGCAAGGCATAGAAAGTCAAAGTAATTTGAAAGGAACTTGAGACTTAAATGGAAAACAAGTTGTTAACTTTGGAAGTAAATTTTCCAAAGTGCAACGAGATACTCGGATTTTATCCATACCATTCCTTTGATGGGAAAGTTACATGAACAGAGACAACTGATAAGTTACTAAAGATAGATTTTTGCTTGGAGCTTTAAAAGCGACACTATAAAGTAAATGACCTTAATAAAGACAAGCATGGAATAGACAGGTAAAGCTAGAGTTTTTGTTTGAGGACGAAGGGGTAAGTATTTGAATTTCAGATACTTGAGTAATTTGACTTTTACAGGGTCATTTATGTGTAAGAGCCATTGGAATTAGTATAAGGAACATTTCCCCTAACTTCAACTTTATATTTCGATATATACGCATAAGTTGGGAGAAATGGTATAAGACTTAAACTTTGGATTTCTTTTTTGGTGTAAAGTTTTCTTTTCCTCGAGCAGAGGACTAAACAGGGATGATTTGAGTATTAGAGGAAATTTCTGATGGTTTTGTCCTTATTCGTATAAGGGGGTTAAGCGAGATAGCATTTAAAAAAAAAAAAGTAGTTATGGTAGTAGTTGTTGAACGACTATTGGAGCAAGGCTTGGAGGTTCTCAAATTGCCTAAAAGGAGAAAAGTGTATCCGCGTTAATAAAATGCCCCTATCGAGGTTACCCTTAGCATAAGGGATGGACTAGAGCATGAAGTTAAAGTAAAAGAACATCGGTTATTTCTTATACGCCTTATAGAATGTTTCGGCAGAGTCAAAGAACTTAAGTTACAGTTAAAAGATCTTTTTTTTACAAAGGTTTTATACGTCCCAGAGTGTTTCTAGCAAGGTTAAAAGAGCTTGAACTATAGATACATGACCTTTCATATAAAGAGTCAATACTAGCATATCGCCCCAAGGAGTACCAATGTTATTTTTTTTTAAAAAAAAAAACGTATCTATGTGCCCGTGCATAGATTATAGAAAGTCGATTAAAGTCGCTGCTAAGGACGAATATCTCCTTCTTCAAAAAGACGATCTACTCCATTAGTTACAAGAGGAAAAATATTCTCTATGATGAATATGAGGACGAGTTATCACCAATCAGGAATTAGAGTTAAGATATCTTAAGATAGATTACAAGCCACGCGATGGACATTATGAGTTTACAGTGGTGTCTCCATAGAAGTGTTAAGTCGTGCGTTAATGCAACAACAAAAGTTCATTACTACGCCTTGTGTAAAATAGATGAAGCATAGGTTAGGTTAGGTTAAGTCCTTTCATTCACGACCTAGAACTTGTACGAAAATTTTGACACCTAATGTGTTAATCAATAATTGATTAGGCTCTAAAGCAAGGTAAGTCAAGAGGATTTCATTACATTCTTTTATAGTTTGTTTTAAAGTTGAGGTCACAGCCTGATTGTTAGATTATCTAGTATTTGAAGAATCATTGTTTGCAATTAAAGAAATTGAGTTTCACTTATAATTGGTTGTTCAACATTCCTGTGTATTGTGTGTTTCTGAACCCTGAGCAATCTTGAAATGAAGTTTGGAGGCATGATTGGTTGGTTGTCTGATTTTAGAAGTACAATGTCTATCAAATAGGTGTTAGGGAAAATTTTGGCATTGTTGTGGTTATGTCGTTATGCTGCCGAAATTTTCGGAGCAATTTTATAATAAGATTGGTGAAGTTTTATGGAACATTTCATGTATTGCGACAACCAAATGAGACCTAAGTTTGAGTTACTCCTACCGTGACTTGAAACTTTCAACGAGTTATTGATTTCAATAGAAAACCCCAAAGTTAATTAAATACGCGAGTGAGATTGTCACTGCAACGTTTACTAAAAGGTCGTTGAGAGTAGCGAGAGGTTAACCAATAATTTGAGGAGTCTTGAACAACCGAACAAAGTTGTTAACTCTATCCTTAGCGAAGTCACATCTTTGGTGAAAGTGATAAGGTTATCGAAGCAAATGACCAGATGAAACGATCGAGTCATGCCACGAAGTAAATGCTAGTAACCAGTACAGTAGGCATTAAGAGGGTTTTGAGAATCAACAAAAAAAAAGGGAACCAATTTGGTAAAACAGACCACTCTGGAACCACAAGACAAAAAGACTACTACGAGTGAGAGAAGAAAATGCGAGCTACATATCCTCAGCTATTTCAGGATTTGGACTTGGAACTTTCGAGGAAGAAATTTCTTAAGGAGGGAAGATTGTCACGTCCCAGAATTTCCAAGTACCTCTTGGATTTTTATTTTGAGATTGTTTTAATGAAAATTAAATTTCTTTTAGCTTTAAAGTTGGTTAAACCTAATGTGAGTAAAAGACCATTTTAGTGGTTATGGTTAGACAAAGGGGCATTTTTGTAATTTGAGTAAGGAAATGGAATTAGGGTTAACTTTTGAGAGGCACTGTTTTCGAGGAACACCATCTCCTTCCTCTCACTCCTCCCTTCAACGCCGACAACCCCAACCCAACTTCCTTGTCGGAATTTCCAGTCAGCCATCGTTCGTCGATTCGCGTCCACGCCTGCCAGATCCCACCAAAGACTCCATCGCCGTGAATCCATGTACTTGTTGGAGGTCGTTGAAGGAGTCGAAAACCCAGCCGTGAGTTCGCCGACTTTCCTTGCACGTGGTTGCAGTCGTCGACCACGATAGCCATCGTTCGGCATCGAGTCGCGGCACCCCGTCGACACACACTATAGCAGCTAGTCGGCAACCATCGTCCAGGTCCCTGCCTCCGATCGCCAAGCTGAAATCGCCCTGAACTTCACCTGGTTGCGCCGCCATCGTCGTGCGGAATGGAGTGGAAGAAAAACAGTGGCAGTTCGACTTTGGATTTGAGCGGTTCATCGAGTTTTCAATCGGTTTTGAAGGTTTAGACATCGGTTTTGGATAGATCAGCTCACGAGCTTCTTGGATCTGACCTCTACGCTCCGAGAGGCTCCACGACGCGCGCGCCGCCACGCTCCACGCTGCCACACCGGCCACGCGCACCACGCCGCGAGCTATTTCCTGGTCCACCTATTTTGATCCTCGAGTTCGCTTTCAGCCTCCGTTAATGGTAATTCGACTTATCTTTTATTGGATTGAAAAATAAGTTTATCCATTATGTGTATTAATTAGGAAAAATATGTCGGATTGAAGGAATTCGAGTACCGAGCATGTTTGAGAGGAGCCTTGAGTTAGGAACGAAGCTTGAGGAGTTTCAAGCTAAGCTAAGGTAAGGGATTTTCTACAAATGATCTTAAAAATGGGAGTAAATATGATTTCTTGAAAGATTTATTTTAAAAGACGAAATTCGAGGACTTATTTCAAAAGGGCGAATTTCCAAGATTTACGCTCATGAATTTAGAAAAGTAATATTTTAAAAGGATTTAAAGGATTTTGAGTAAATGACTTTCAAACGATTTAGAAAGGAGCTTGAATGATTTAAGGGTTTGGGGAGGACCTGAACAGAATGATTTCAAAGTATTTTAAAACGAGCCTTGACACAGTTAGGTGTTAGATTTTAAGTTATGCTATTGTGTTAATTGCGTATCTTAAATTATAAACGTACTTATTACTTATGAATGATTGACTCATGTTCAAAGCTAGAAAGGTATGCCATGATTTTATGTTTTATGTGATTGTTGCATCATTCTGAATGTTTATGTATATGTGTTTGAAGAATGGGACCTCATGCATATTGTATGTATATGAACATGTCGTGTAGGCTGTGGCAATTGGTCTCCTGAGAATTTATGCATGGTGAAACATGCATCAGAGACCCTATGGGTCAAACTTATAGGAGTCTGTGAAGGACTCAAACTTATAGGGGTCTGTGAGGGACTCAAAACTTATAGGGGTCCGTGAGGACTCATATCTTATAGTGGGTCATGAGGACTCAAACCTATAGGGGTCTGTGAGGGACTCAACATGAAAAGACTCAGGTAGACTCAATTGACCACGCATAGCCAAAGAGAAAAGTCATGATTTTATGAAAGAAGTTTTAGGTCCCACAACAGAAAGTTCTATGATTTCAAAAGTCATGAATAACAGTCATGTATAAAAGTCATGTTTAAAGGAAAGTCATGTTGCATGTGTTTGCAGTTCTCGACCCCCACTTACTGGGTATATTATAATACTCACCCCTTTACCTTTGTGTTGTTTTCTCTATTTTAAAAATGTTCTCAGGTAAAGGCCAGGGCATACCAGGCGAGTGATGGGGATGCGCTACAGAAGCCATGGGGACCGAGTCATAGTTTTCCGCGCATATGTTTTAGATAATATTTTGTTACAGACTATTATTTTCCGCTATGTATTATAGAAGTTTGAAACCAGAGGCCGAACTGAGTTATGTTTTTAAATGTTTTTATTTTTATGGGATCCCAACATAATGTGAATTTAATTGCCAAGTTTTTCCCTATTTGCCTTTATTTAAGGCCTCAAAGTCATGCATGAGTAGTAATGCCCTAGGAATTTATTGCATAAAAGTAGGGGCGTTACAGTTGATGGGTCCTCCAATGTCAAAGGATACGGAGCAGGAATCCTACTTGAATCCCCTGAAGGAGAAAAGTATGAATATGCTCTCAGATTCAAGTTTAAGACATCAAATAACGAGGCGGAATATGAAGCGCTCATAGCAGGATTGAGAATCGCCAAGGAGATAGGAATCTCTAATCTATTAGTTTTGAGTGATTCTCAACTAATAGTAAAACACGTAACCAATAAATATCAAGCTAAAGAAAGAAGAATGGAAAAATATTTGTCAACGGTCAAGGAACTACTTTCCTCGTTCTCCAAACACGAGTTCAAGCAAATCCCGAGATCACAAAATGCCAATGCTGATTCTTTAGCTCGATTAGCAGCAACTTATGAAACTGAACTGAGTCGAATAGTTCCAGTTGGAATCCTATACGAATCAGCCATATACAAAGAGGAGATAATGGAATCAGGAAGCAAGCCAAATGAGGCAAAGGTCGAAGACAATTCGACCAAAACCGAGAAAGACTCGAGCGAAGTCGAGGAGATTTTGGCCGAGGTCGAGGAGAATTCGGCCGAGGCCGAGAAGATCTCCTCCTAGATGGATCCTATATTGGAATACTTGAAAGAGAAAAAATTACCCTTAGAAAAAGTAGAACCCAAACGAGTACAGAGGCGATCAACTCATTACCTACTCAGAGAAGGTAAACTTTACAAGAGAGGTTACTCAATGCCACTCTTGAGATGTCTTACACCTAATGAAGCAGAATATGTGATGAGAGAGATCCATGAAGGAATATGTGGCAACCACTCAGGCGGAAGATCCTTATGTCACAAGATCACAACGCAAGGATATTATTGGCCGACGATGCTTCAGGATGCAAGAAATTTTGCAAGATCCTGTGACCGATGTCAACGATTCACCCAAATTTCAAGGCAACCGCATGAACCATTGACAAGTGTAGTGAGCCCTTGGCCTTTTGCACAATGGGGAATAGACCTTTGGACCCTTTCCCCTAGGTAAAGGGCAAACTAAATTTGCAGTTGTGGCAGTAGACTACTTCACAAAGTGGGTTGAAGCAGAAGCATTGGCAACAATCACAGAAAAGAAGATAACTAGCTTTGTTTGGAGAAATATAGTATGTCGTTTTGGAATTCCTAATGTCATTATTTCAGACAATGGAAAACAATTTGATAATGCAACCTTCAGAAAATTTTGTGAAGATCTCAACATTGATCATCGATGTTCATCTCCAGCACACCCTCAAGCCAATTGACAAGTGGAAACAGTGAACAAGATTATCAAATTAAATCTCAAAACAAAGTTGGAAACTCTAAAGGGAGCATGGGCAGAAGAGTTGCATAATGTGTTATGGGCATACAAGACCACTGCAAGATCTACCACAGGCGAGACCCCTTTCTCACTTACTTATGGTGTTGAGGCAGTCATCCCTGTTGAGATTGGTTTACCCTTGCCAAGAGTAGAAGAATTTGGCCCTCAACAGAGACTAAACTTAGATCTACTAGAAGAGCATAGAGAAAAAGCTCACCTTCGAGCAGCAAAGTACAAGAACAGAATTACAGGGTACTACAACGCAACAGTCAAGAAACGAAGTTTCAAAGAAGGAGATCTCGTGCTAAGAAGAGTCATGTAAAATACCAAGGATCTATCATCTGGTGCGCTAGGCCCAACGTGGGAAGGACCATACAAAATTGCTAAAATCGTCAGGCCTGGCACATACACTCTAATTTATCACAAGGGAAAAGTTCTTTCCCACCCTTGGAATGCAGAACCCCTTAGAATCTATTACCAATAGATTATTTTGTTTTATTCTCCTCTTCGGTGAGGACAGTTCTTGCCAACATTTAGAATTTCAATCATACATGATATTTTTTGCGTATAATTTATGATATTGCAATACCGCAGTGTACGGGTCAAGTTTTAGTATAGTGATTTATGAGTCCAAGTATCGTCCTCAAGAATAGGTTTCTAGATTAATTAATTACTAAGATACTAATTCTCAATTTTAGCTAAAGAAACATAACATGGATAGTTGATTGAAAGTAAAGACAAGCAAACAAACAAACATGTGGAGACACGAATTGATAGATTGAGGGAAGCGATTATACAAGTTAATGACTCAATTAACACATGTAATGAACTAATGAGATGAATTTATAAACAAGAAGTAAAATACTCAAGAAAATCTCTCGATTCTTAGTGAGTCTCACACATGCAATAAACTCCATAATCTCCATATGAACCTATGACATGCATGACATTAAGCAACTTTTTTATGTGTTTCCCTAAGATTTCTAAGTCATTCTCATGCCAGATTTCTAAGGGTTTTGACAATTTTGCTTAATTCAAGCTGTATCTCTCGAGTCCACTTAAACCAACAAATTAAGAAGTAAAGAACGAACTGTCAAAAATAAGGACAAAACATGCTTCAATACACAACAAGAAAGTCATAACAAGTAAATCAAATCCTAACTACAATGTTTAGCTACTCTAAATCACATGAAAATCAAATTAAACAAGTAGAAAACGTCTTAAAACCCTATTACAAATTGAAAGAAAAGGAAATTAAACTTATGTGTCGATGCCAGTCCTTCGTCTCCGAGCTCCCGCCTTCGATCTCGAACCTCCACGGATGCTTTGGCTCAAAAAACGCTCTTTTCTCTCTTCTTACAAGGTGTATTTCGAAAATAGGGTAAAAATCTACCAAATTCGGCACCCTTTGCAAGAAGAATTAAGGTTGTATTCATAGGTTCAATCGGTGCAGCATTGTAACGCTGCACTTAGGCGATCGTAAATAAGGAAACTCGATGGCGTTGCAACGCTAAGGGCAGCGTTGCAACGCCGCTACCCTAACGCGTGCGCCTTCCTATCGATACGGCGTTGCGACGCTGCAAGGCAGCGTTGCAACGCCTGTTGTGCGGTTCTTTGTTTCGTAAAATTTATGATATTGCAATACCGTAGTGTACGGGTCAAGTTTTAGTATAGTGATTTATGAGTCCAAGTATCGTCCTCGGGAATGGGTTTCTAGATTAATTAATTACTAAGGTACTAATTCACAATTTTAGCTAAAGAAACATAACATGGATAGTTGATTGAAAGTAAAGACAAGCAAACAAACAAACATGTGGAGACACGAATTGATAGATTGAGGTAAGCGATTATACAAGTTAATGACTTAATTAACACATGGAATGAACCAATGAGATGAATTTATAAACAAGAAGTAAAATACTCAAGAAAATCTCTCGATTCTTAGTGAGCCTCACACATGCAATAAACTCCATAGTCTCCATATGAACCTATGACATGCATGGCATTAAGCAACTTTTTTATGTGTTTCCCTAAGATTTCTAAGTCATTCTCATGCCAGATTTCTAAGGGTTTTGACAATTTTGCTCTAATTCAAACTTTATCTCTCGAGTCCACTTAAACCAACAAATTAAGAAGTAAAGAACGAATCACAAAAAAATAAGGACAAAACATGCTTCAATACATAGCAAGAAAGTCATAACAAGTAAATCAAATCCTGACTACAATGTTTAGCTACTCTAAATCACATGAAAATCAAACTAAACAAGTAGAAAACGTCTTAGAACACTATTACAAATTGAAAGAAAAAGAAATTAAACTTATGTGTCGATGCCGGTCCTTCGTCTCTGAGCTCCCGTCTTCGATCTCGAACCTCCACGAATGCTTTGGCTCCAAA
This sequence comes from Trichosanthes cucumerina, assembly GCA_036507285.1. Taxonomy (NCBI): domain Eukaryota; kingdom Viridiplantae; phylum Streptophyta; class Magnoliopsida; order Cucurbitales; family Cucurbitaceae; genus Trichosanthes; species Trichosanthes cucumerina. Next base: position 57,010,401 of record CM071838.1, read on the forward strand.
AAACACTCTTTTCTCTCTTCTTACAAGGTGTATGTCGAAAATAGGGTAAAATTCTACCAAATTCAGCTCCCTTTGTAAGAAGAATTAAGGTTGTATTTATAAGTTCAATCGGTGCAGCGTTGCAACGTTAGGGACAGCGTTGCAACGTTGTACCCTAGGTGAAGGGATTTTGAATTCCCGCAGCGGAAGACATTGTGAAACGTCGTTGATCCATTGTGTAAAACGTGTCTTAAAATTGAATCTATCTCATAGATCCTAGGCTAAACATGCAAAATAATAGAGAAAACAGTAAGTATAATGGATACTAACCTCTTGAAGAACACTTTTTCAACGTTTTCTCCTTCTCCGGTCACGATCTCTCTCGCACCAACGAACTCCTCGAACTCGATTCTCGATCCGAACACGGAGACACCTCCAAAGGGTCTTCTTGGTTGTTCTCGGGAGGTTGAGGAAGAGTAGGTGGGACTCCCTTTGGTTTTGGGTGAGAAGAAGTTTTAGAGAGAATTGAGAGAGAATAAGAGAGAGTCTTTTTGCTCTCTTTGGATGAAAATCCAAAAAATGGCAAAATGGCACACCAAAGGCTTCTTGCAAAGCCTTTAAATACTATTGTGTGATGGAGTTAAAACCTCCACCAAATCACAATTTTACCACAACCATATAATATACAAATCACATTTGCATATTATATAATATAAGGTACCTCATACCTTATTATACAAATCTCATTTGCATAAATGTGGAATTATAAATTGAATCACATTCAATTTAATTTCTTTCAATTCAATTTCTCCAAATAGCACTAATTAATCAATTAGACTATACTATAGTTTATTATGAATCTCATTCACATCAAACTATATATTATGTCATCTATATCTCATATAAATGACATAAATACCCAAATAATGAATTTGAACACTTCAAATTCACACCAAACTATAAGCCCTCAATTTGTCCAATTTGAGCCAACCGAGGGACCTAATGAACCTACACGTGACGAGCTCCAATGATCCGAGACTAACCTGTCAAACTCTTTGACCTGGTTATTCAACATTCATTAGCTACAGTAACACTCCACTAAAGCCCGTAGCTGCACTCTCATCACTGTAGGACAAGTTGTGTTCATCGATATAACCAATACCCATGAGTCGACCCTTCACAGGTTGTTCGTAGTCACAGCTAGATTAAATTACCGTTTTACCCCTGTGTCTACCTCTTGCTCCTTAAGTCCCACTGCTCCTCTAATGAACAATTACGTTGCATGGTCCAACAATAAACAACAACCCTCTCAGGCCAATGAGAGAGTGGGGCCCCGTTGTTCAAGCCCTGGAGACAGCACTTAAGGGAACAACCCCTCTAGTTTCCCTAAGTCGGGAACGAGTGAGTTCCTTCTTGCGTAGTCAAGTTTCCAGCTCCCCACGTGGTCCTGCCTTTGAGAAGATAGGCATATTGGGCGAGCAACAGTGGCCACCCTCACCCGTACTAGTCAAAGGACAGACCCCCGCAGACAGGAGTCCGTGACACGCTCAGGATTAAGGTCGAGTCACTAATGGTCATCTACTAAGCTTGTGGAGTACATGATACATTTCTCAAATGTACAGTAAAGTAATACAATAAAGTAATACAATAAACTAGGGCATTGAATACCCCTTTACAATACTCCCACTTGCCCTAGTCAGGAAGCACTCGAAGACCTAGACTCTCTAGGTGACCCTCAAACACCTTAGCCGTGAGGGCCTTTGTAAATGGATCAGCAACGTTGTGCTCGAGGATATCTGCGTGGATATCACGCTCTCGCGGTGCACAATCTCCCGTATCAGGTGATACTTACGCTCTATATGCTTGCCCCTTTTATGACTCCGAGGTTCTCTCGAGTTGGCTACTGCACCACTGTTGTCACAAAACAGTGTGATCGACAAGTTCATATTTGGAACAACTTCCAAATCCGTCATGAACTTCCTGAGCCAAACAGCTTCCTTTGCAGCTTCACAAGCCGCAACATACTCGGCTTCCATCGTGGAATCAGCGATGCATCCCTGCTTGATGCTTCGCCACACTACAGCTCCTCCATTCAGAATGAAGGCTGACCCCGAAGTGGATTTCCTAGAATCCTTATCGGTCTGAAAGTCAGAATCTGTGTATCCCGTAAGGATCAAATCCCCACTCCCATACACAAGGCTGTAGTTCCTCGTTCTCCTAAGATACTTGAGGATTGCCTTTACGGTTGTCGGTGATCTAATCTCGATTGGATTGATACCTCACCGACAATCCCAACCGCATAACAGATGTCGGGCCTAGTACGGCGCATGACATACATCGAGCTCCCTACAAACAAGCATAGGGAATTCGTCTCATATTCTCAACCTCTTGAGGCGTCTTAGGACATTGATCCTTAGACAGGTGAACCCCATGCCTGAAAGGCAGCAAGCCCTTCTTGGAGTTCTGCATCTTATATCTAGACAACATCTTGTCAATATAAGACGCTTGAGACATGGCTAGCGTTCTGTTCTTCCGGTTCCGGACAATCTGGATACCTAGAACATATTGTGCCTCTCCCAAATCTTTCATTTGGAATTGCAAAGCTAGCCATTCCTTAATGTCAGTAAGAAATCCAACCTCATTCCCAATGAGAAGGATATCATCCACATACAATATTAGAAATGCGACAGTACTATTAACGATTTTCTTGTAAACACAAGGCTCGTCAACATTTTGATCAAAGCCATAAGATTTGATCGCCTCATCAAACCTTATATTCCAAGACCTCGAGGCTTGTTTCAGTCCATAAATAGACCTTTGAAGCCGGCAAACCTTTTGCTCTTGGCCTTGGGCAATGAACCCCTTGGGCTGGTCCATGTAGATTGTCTCGTCAAGGTTGCCATTCAGAAAGGCGGTCTTGACATCCATCTGCCATACCTCATAGTCATAATATGCGACAATGGCCAGAAGGATTCTAATCGACTTTACCATGGCAACAGGTGAAAAGGTTTCCTCATAGTCAACCCCTTCCACCTGGGTAAAACCCTTTGCCACTAGTCAAGCTTTGAAGGTCTGCACCTTCCCATCTACGCCATGTTTACGCTTGTAGATCCACTTGCAACCAATAGGTTTTACCCCATCCGGTTGGTCCACAAGCTCCAAGACGGAATTGAAGTACATCGACTCCATTTCCTGGTCCATAGCTTTAATCCATTCGTCTTTGTGAACGTCAGCCATTGCCTGATCATAGGTCAATGGATCCTCGCAGTCATCATCAAGGGTGACGACTTGGGTTTCAACTAAACCCATGTAACTTTCAGGCTGTCTCACAGCCCTCCCACTACGTCGAGGCATTCCCAACTCTTGGGAACGGACTTGACTAGACGAGCTAGGATGAACAACACTTGTTGACGTACTAGCACCATCAACAACTCTTGCTGATGTACTGTCCATTTCATTTAACACAATCTTACTCCTTGGTAAGTGATCCCTGATGTGGTCTTTCTCAAGGAAAGTGGCGTTTGTCGACACAAGCACCTATCCTTAGGATCATAAAAGTAACCACCTCCAGTCTCTTTTGGGTAACCTAAAAAGAGGCACAACTTTGAACGGGGTTCCAGCTTCTTCGGGTTTGACACCAACACATGAGCCGGGCATCCCCAAATTTTGAAATGACGTAAACTGGTTTTACGACCATGCCAGAGTTCGAAAGGTGTTTCACAAACACTTTTCGACGGAACTGTGTTCAAAATGTAAACCGCAGTCTCCACTGCGTAACCCCAAAAGGAATCAGGGAGACGAGCATAGCTCATCATCGACCGAACCATGCTCAACAAGGTTCTGTTTCTCCTCTCCGATACACCATTCTGCTGTGGCATACCAGATGCTGAGAGTTGGGACGTAATTCCATATTCTATCATATAGTCCTGAAATTCAATTTTCATATACTCTCCACCTCGATCCGATCGAAGTGTTTTAATCATTTTACCTAACAGGTTCTCAACCTCAGTCTTGAACTCCTTGAACTTTTCAAGTGTTTCAGACTTCCTATGCATTAGGTAAATGTACCCATACCTCGAATAGTCATCTATAAAAGATACGGAGTATTCGTAACCACCTCGTGCTTTAACATTCATCGGACCACAGAGGTCAGAATGTATAAGCTCAAGGGGCTCCTTGGCTCTATATTCTTTTCCACTAAAAGGACGTTTGGTCATTTTGCCTTCAAGGCATGACTCACATACCGGTAAAGAGTTTTCTTCCAACTCGCTTAGAAGTCCACTCTTCACTAGTCTCTCAATCCTATTGAGATTAATGTGGCCTAACCGAAGATGCCAAAGATGGGCACTTTCTTTTGGAGAAACCTTTAATCTCTTAGTTCGCGTTTTAGCTTTTTTAAACAATTCGGTGTTCAAAACACTTTTGACCGAATTAGGGTTCAAAACATATAAATTACTCTCAAGCGAAGCATAACAAATCAAATTTCCATTTCGAGAAATAAACGCTTTATTGCTCTTGAAAGAAATGGAAATATTTTGTTCTAATAGGCAGGATATAGAAACTAGGTTTCTCGTAAACCGAGGAACTATGTACATATTATCCAATAATAAGTACTTCCCGCCAAAGAACAGCTTCACCGTGCCTATTGCTGCAGCTGAGACAACTTCTCCGGATCCAACCCTGAGTGTTATCTCACCCTCTTGCAGCCGCTGCCAAGAACTTAATCCTTGAAAAGAAGAGCAAACATGGTTAGTGGCGCCTGAATCCAATATCCAAGCTGAGTCATTACTCTCCACTAAACAAGTTTCTGTGACAAGTAAATCACATTTACCTGTCATCTTCCTTTCATCAAGGAACTTGGGACAACTCCTTTTCAGGTGTCCGTCCCCGTTGCAGTAGAAACACTTTCTTGCAACATCCTTGATTTCTTTGCCTTTTAGGGCGGCAGTGCGGTCAACACTATCCTTTTTCAACTTCTCCTTCTTCCCTTTAGGGCCTGAAGAGCCTACAAACTTTGTCCCAAAGGTTATACCCCTGTGAAAAGGTCTTAGGCAACACTTGCCTCAGCTTCCTGTCCCCTAGTTTGCACCAAGGACTGGAAGGTTTGTAGATTGTCGAATAGGACTGTTGAACCGAGCACCTGAGAACCCTCCTCATTGAGTGCAAACTCTTGGTCGTCATTTACCAAAATCGTGTCTATATTATTTTTCCACGAAATACTATCGCCGACTAACTTAACGGAAGCTAAAGGAACGTTAAAAGCGTTTGACATTTTGTTGCTGAAATAAAATGAAAAACTTTGTATTAGTCTTGCAAAAACTTTTGAAAATCCAATCGGGTTTTAGCAAAATTTTATCCTATGATCCCTAGGTCATTCAAAATTTGCAATGATACCCTAAAGGTTTAGAATGACCGCCACCGTAGGGTAGACAAACCCACTCCTCCTCTAGGACGAGACATTCTCGACTGCACTCCTAATACCGAATAACTCTTATTCCATTAGGCATCCAGCTTACCATTTTTGAGTCCGAATCCATTAACTCTTAATGAATCCCATGAGTGTCACCTCAATCTTTAAATTTCCAAGTATCCGTCCAAACAATAGCCGTCGTAGGGAGGACTAAGAAGGAAAACCAACAAGGAAATCGTATCCCTTTCGAGAATTCACGGTGTTCCGACTCCCATGATCAAGGCCCTCCGTAGGGATTGTCTGGTCCAGGCCAAACTAGCAGGTGGATCATAGGCGTCTCACGGTGTGAATCGAAAGAAGAGACCGTGGGTCCCGTTTTCACAGATCCCGCTCCCACTCACTCTAAGTACTCTCTCATTCACAATGATATTGACCCATACAAATGCCACCCGTAGGGGGACGCTCCCATTTGCGCCACGAGGCCGAGCATGGATCTCACGGTGCGAACTTAACGGAGATTTGTGGATGGAAAATTAAATGTATCTCATACACTTTATTTCCTCCCACTCAGCACTTTAAAATAATCGAGATTGACCTAGACAAACCGGCTAAAATTTACCTAAGTCTACCAATATAACTCTTATATTGGATTAGCCTAAGTCCATAATCACATTATTAACTTAGGTCTATGTGAGTAAATTAATTAACTCTTAATTAACGACACTCACGAGAATATAACCTAAGAATCTCTGGACCGAATTCACTCCCAGGTCGGTTTCCAGGTAGGGGTGTTCTGCAAGCGTCAACTTAAATACCCCAGCCTTAGACAAAACCTTCCTTAGACAGAGTTACTTATCAGTCTCCATTCAAAGGTCATATTTGATTTCCTAATTTCTAATCTCATCAGAAATAGAAAACCTAAGTCTAATTATTCAAGTTCTAAACCATTTAAAACTAATAATTTACTTAGGTTACATGCATTTCTATGTTATAGTGCTTGATCATTCATCACATGAATAATACTATACTATATTATACATTCATCACATGAATTAAATCATGAGCATGCTTTTAATCTAAGAAATATAACACTTATATTAAATAAATTAAAACATGCAAACATTATATTATAACTCTTATAATATAATCCTATCATGCATATTATATATTATAACTCTTATAACATAAATATGATGAATGAAATGTTTAACCTAAGGTGGGATTTTAAATCTATATGGCATACTCTATGCACATAGAAATAATTAAATAAAATACATTTATAAAATCAATTTTAGAAATAAATAAATAATAATAAAAATAAAACGGCAGTTGCACGAGTCGGGGCTCAAACCGCCGCCCACGAACACGTCCCAGAATTTCTCGCGCTCCACGCACTACTACGCCACGGCGTTGCAACGTTATTATTGTGTTGCAGCGCTAAAATGTATAGCGTCGTGCGTCTGCTCTCAACGCTCGTATGCTGCGCGTAACGCATGTTGCATTGCAAATTTCTCGTGAAGAAGGATGGTGTCGCAACGCCGATGAACAACATCGCGACAACGATGAACTTCAAAGAAACAACTTTGTTGCCACCAAAACCACCAGTTTTTGCTCCGTTTTCTTCACGACAACTCTTGCCACGAACGACACGGACTTACAGACTCGATTTACATTAAAAGTTGCCCAAAACAACGGGCCCTTACATTGATCTCATCAACTTTAATGTAAATCTAAAAAGTGCTAAAAACCGAAAACATCCAAAATTGCAAACGATTAACATTCATCTCATGAAAATTAATGCAACCCACCTAATTTTAAGAATTCACAGAATACACAACGAAGAGCAACGATTGGCTCTGATACCAATTGAAGGGATTTAGAATTCTCGCAGCGGAAGGCGTTGTGAAACGTCGTTGATCCATTGTGTAAAACGTGTCTTAAAATTGAATCTATCTCATAGATCCTAGGCTAAACATGCAAAATAATAGAGAAAACAGTAAGTATAATGGATACTAACCTCTTGAAGAACACTTCTTCAACGTTTTCTCCTTCTCCAGTCACGATCTCTCTCGTACCAACGAACTCCTCGAACTCGATTCTCGATCCGAACACAGAGACACCTCCAAAGGGTCTTCTCGGTTGTTCTCGGGAGGTTGAGGGAGAGTAGGTGGGACTCCTTTTGGTTTTGGGTGAGAAGAAGTTTTAGAGAGAATTGAGAGAGAATGAGAGAAAGTCTTTTTGCTCTCTTTAGATGAAAATCCAAAAAATGGCAAAATGGCATACCAAAGGTTTCTTACAAAGCCTTTAAATACTATTGTGTGGTGGAGTTAAAACCTCCACCAAATCACAATTTTACCACAACCATATAATATACAAATCACATTTGCATATTATATAATATAAGGTACCTCATACCTTATTATACAAATCTCATTTGCATAAATGTGGAATTATAAATTGAATCACATTCAATTTAATTTCTTTCAATTCAATTTCTCCAAATAGCACTAATTAATCAATTAGACTATACTATAGTTTATTATGAATCTCATTCACATCAAACTATATATTATGTCATCTATATCTCATATAAATGACATAAATACCAAAATAATGAATTTGAACACTTCAAATTCACACCAAACTATAAGCCCTCAATTTGTCCAATTTGAGCCAACCGAGGACCTAATGAACCTACACGTGATTTGAGCTCCAATGATCCGAGACTAACTCACAAACTCTTTGACCGGTTATTCAACAATCATTAGCTACAATAAACTCTCCACTAAAGCCCGTGTGAGTTGCACTCTCATCACCAGTAGGACAAGTTGTGTTCATCGATATAACCAATACCCATGAGTCGACCCTTCACAGGTTGTTCGTAGTCACAAACTAGATTAAATTACCGTTTTACCCCTGTGTCTACCTTTTGCTCGTTAAGTCCCACTGCTCTTCTAATGAACAACTACGTTGCATGGTCCAACAATAAACAACAACCCTCTCAGGCCAATGAGAGAGTGGGGCCCCGTTGTTCAAGCCTTGGAGACAGCACTTAAGGGAACAACCCCTCTAGTTTCCCTAAGTCGAACGAGTGAATTCCTTCTTGCGTAGTCAAGTTCCCAGCCTCCCACGTGGTCCTCGCTTTGAGAAGATAGGCATATTGGGCGAGCAACGGTGGCCACCCTCACCCGTATTAGTCAAAGGGACGGACTTCCGCAGACGGAGAGTCCGTAACACGCTCAGGATTAAGGTCGAGTCACTAATGGTCATCTACGAATTTATTAGCTCTATATTGTTAACAGTGTTACATCAGTAAGTCTAATAATTCACGGTCCGGTCTTGTACAATCTCATTGCACAGGATGCCCCCATTCGCATGTCAACCACATGATGGAGTCAGATCAGCTTGTCTGTATCTAATACAAAGCAGGCCGCATCCACAGTGTATCTAGGATTAGGTCTCCAACCCTATCCATATCTCAGAGACTTCTTCTCCGGTCATTAACTCGAACGTGATCTTTCCCTGTGTGTCCACTACACACCGTTCAAGTTCTTAGTTCTCTCATAATGCAATGACCCTGGAGCTTAGTTTATTGGATTAAGTTTATGAAAAATGCGAGACACAAAGTTTAAATAAATAACTCTTATTTATTACACAATGTTGAAATAAATAACTCTTATTCATTTACAACTTGGAATATTACAAACTACACGAGATGAGGACATACATCCCAACACTAGGCGGCTGGTAAATAAGGAAACTCTCGATGGCATTGCAACACTGAGGGCAGCGTTGCAACGCCGCTACCCTAACGCGCGCGCCTTCCTATTGATACGGCGTTGCGACGCTTCAAGGCAGTGTTGCAACGCCCGTTGTGCGGTCCTTCTTGCGCATCTTCTTATCAAGATAGCGTTGCGACGCTGCATTGCAACGCTATCGCCTGGGGTCTTCAACGCATCTTGGTTGCACTCACGGCGTTGCAACGCCATCACCTCGGGTCTACTAGCTTGGATTGATCTTTCTACTTCCAATTGATGTTATTTTTAGCTCCAAATAGCCTCGTTTCGATCCCGAGTGATCCAATTTGTCTTCAAATATTCTTTATACGCTCTTAACCTGAAATTGAGTGATTAAACCAAATAAAAGCTCTGAAATTATCATAAAACTAGCAATTATTAAGCCTAAGGATAGCACATTTTGTGTGCTATCAATATTCTATTATGAATGAATCATCTTTCTCAAGCTATAATTGTATCACTCTAGCACAATTTGCAAAACTCAAACTCTTACTTGAGTAAGGGGGCTACTAAGGGGATATGCTCCCCTATTGAACAAAAAAACAGAAGCTACGCGAAACATAACCAAAAAGACAAATTCTACAGAATAAGCGGAGGACAACCCGAATAGGCTAAGGCCGAGCCGACCTGACCGAGGTTGAGATCAACATGTCCAAGCTCGAGCCGACCTGACCAAAGCCGAAGACGACCAGAATAAGCTGAGGCCGAGTCGACTTAACCGAGGCTGAAGGCAACTTAGTCGAGTCCGAGCCGACCTGACCGAAGCCGAGGTCAACCTGGCCGAAGTTGAGGACGACCAGAATAAGCCGAGGCCGAGCCGACCTAACCAAGGCCGAAGGCAACTTAGTCGAGCCCGAGCCGACCTGACCGAAGCCGAGGTCAACTTGGCCGAGGCTGAGCCGACCCCAACCTCCCACTTCAATTCTTCAATTCCTATTTTCTTCTCTCATGGTCTAAGGCTAGCCTGATGTGAAGAAACACGGTTGTTGGATGACAAAATTTTCCTCTTACGAGGGGACAAGAAGTCCAAAATAATCCTCGTAGGGGTTAGCGACAATCCCGCTTAAACTTGAGAACAACCTCAAGTATGTAAAATCACTGGAGTTTTTGACACAAGTCGTAAATCCAGATGAGAGCAATTGTAAATCCAGATGAGAGCATAAACCCCAAGGAGAATCAATCTTGGGATGATCTAAGGGGAAAGGAAACATTCGAAATGCAGAATAAGCATGATGACTGACCTAGAATCCCATTGGATAACGGAGAAATTGACCCCCTAGTAGACTGAATATCCTCATAAGGATGGGCAAAGTGAATCGGGGAAAATTCGAGGCAACCCTCGAAATGTCTAAAATGACTCCAAATAAACCTTACTAGGAGAATCGAAAACGCAAATTAAGCGTGACGAGATCCTGACATTTGTATTAAATACAGGAGAAATTGACACTCTAGGAGACTGAATATCCTCATAAGGATGGACAACAATAACTAGAGAGAATTCGAGGCAACCCTCGAAATGTTTGAAATGACTCCGAAGAAATTTGACTAATGAACCAGATAAATCAAAACGCAGAATAAGCGTGACGAGAACCTGAAATTCCAAATTGGATAACGGAGAAATTGACATTCTATGAGATTGAATATAAAGTTCAGTAGTCTACTCCCAAGTCAGAAGCTCCAAATCTCAAATCCTAACTAGGGAGTAGGGGCTAATGTTATGGGTTAAATTGGACCAACGAGAATGGGCAGGCCAAATGACCAAGGCAAAGAGTCAGACAGAATAAGAAGCCCAATACGAGGTCAAAACGGGCCGAAATCGAACGGAGATCGAACCAAGAAAAAACGAGACGAGCGGACGAGCTCGGGCTTTGGCCCAAGCGCGTGGTCGGCCTCGGCATAGGCCGAGGCCGATCAGGGTAGAGCCCTCCCATTTGGGCTCTACCCTCGCCCAACACCCCAAGAAAGGAGTCTAGGCTTAGGCTTAAGCCCAAGCCCGTGGTCGGCCTCGGACGAGACTGAGGCCGACCAGATCCAAGGTCATATCCTGAGCCTTGCTTCAATCCCACACGACCCATAGGCTTGTTTCCAACCCTCTCCCGACCTTTCCTTTTCTCAATAGGCCAAGAAAACCCATAGAGGACCCCAGAACCGAGAAGAGACGGAACGAGACACAAAGCATGGACTTTGGTAGAGCTCCTCCGTTTGAGCTCTATCTAAGCCCTATGACACAAAGCATGGACATGGGTTTGGGTTTTGGCCCAAACCAGTGGTGCCCGAGGCCGACCAACTACGAGATTGATCTCCAGGCCTCGTAGCGACTCCAAAAGGCCTAGAAGCCCATATTCAACGCCCACACAAACTCTCCTTTACCCAAGAGGCCACGGAAAAACGCTAGGAAAACTATTTAATCTCTCCCAGTAGGGGAGAGCAGGGTAAGTGAATCCTAGTAACCATTATACAAAAACTTCTCTATAATTCTCTCTGAGACCCTCACTGACTTAACCATCGGAGCTTGTGTGGCCTACACCACACCGGTGTCCAGGTTTTCCTTGTCTTGCATGCTGCGTTCTTCCTCTAAGAATTACAAATTTACCTTCGTTGTCACGTGGAGGTCAGGTATATTCTCCTGTCCGAAATTTGGCAATAGCAGGTTTCAATGACTTTTGACCCAACCATTGAACTTGAGTTTGGATGGTTTTGGGTCTAATCATTTGGATTTAGATTTCCTTAAATTTTGACCCAAATTACATGACTTAATTTGGAATTTAATTATTTGTTAAAATGATCATAATGAATGCATTGTCCGTTTAGTTTTAGGATTTTTTAATTTTTTTCTTCAAATTAAATTTTAAATGTGTGTCAATTTAACTAGCCCCAAATTTAATTGTTTGTAATTTTATCATTAATTTAGTATAATAACGTGATAATTTAGGATGGATCAAAATTACCCAGTCAACATTAAGTATTTTTAAAAATGAATTATTTAAATAAATAAAATAATAATAATATTAATCTTAACATAAACGTAAATATAATTTTAATATATTTATTGATTTTTAATTGATTCTCTAATACCAATAATTAAAAATAGAAAATAAAAAAAACAAGGATTTTTCTATGTGGGGACTTGATCCCAAATACATATTTTCCGACCTCGATCTTGTCCCTGATAATTCTCAGTTTTTTAGAATTATTTAGGCTTTAAATACAAGTTATTCTTGACAATTCATATATTTAGATCTACAAAATTTAGCAAAATAAAGTAAATTAAATAAAATCATTTGGACATACTATGAATATCTCAAAATGATAGAAAATAGCTCAAAGTATAACATCGAGTTGATTTCGTTGGGGGTGCAGATTTGAGCAAATTGAAAAATTGCAACAAGATTGCAATTGCAAGTTTAGAGAACGCAGGAATGGACAATAGTGAAAAATTGAAATTAAAATTCAAAATGTAATTACAATTGATTCCTCAAACTATGTTTTGTGGAAGTTTCAATTTACTGCCCTCTTGAAAGGACACAAATTATTCAGATTCGTTGATGGAACAAATTTGTGCCCTGCTGCTTCAATTCAACAACCAGAGAGCGTCGCTGATGCTTCTTCTTCCCCAGTCACGCAACTCAGAGATAATACTCTCTTCGAGGATTGGATCGCAAAAGACCGGCCATTAATGACTCTAATCTGTGCCACGCTTTCACAAGAGGCTCTTGCTTACGTAGTCGGCTCGTCGTCTTTGCAAGACGCATGAGAAACTCTTGAAAAGCACTATTCATCCAGCTCTCGTGCTTATAACATCGTAAATCTTAAGTATGAATTGCAGTCTGTCACTAAGAAGTCCGGAGAAACCATCGATGCTTACATCAAGAAGATCAAAGAAATCAAAGATCGCCTGACAAATGTTTCTGTCATTGTCCATATTGATGATCTTCTCATCTATGTTCTAAATGGTTTACCATTTGAATATGATGTTTTTCGAACCTCTATAAGGACGCGGGCGCAATCTATTAGTTTCGAAGAATTACATGTCCAGCTAAAAGCAGAGGAGTCTGCTCTTGCCCTTTAGAATAAACGTGACAATCAAAATCAACAACCCACTACTCTGGTAGCATCCCAAGTTTCTTCAAGAACACCAAATGTTTCCAGAGGAAGGGGACGTCATAATGGAAGAGGAAATAGAAGGGTTCGGTTCTCCTTTGATTCTCACCAGGGAAGAGGCAATGCCAGAGACACAAACGCTTTGCCCACTGGTAACTCTAATCTCTCATCGACAGAAAATCGATTTTCTGTATTATGTCAAATCTACAATAAAAGAGGACATTCTGCTCTAAATTGTTACAACCACATGAATTATAATTTTCAAGGATGTCATCCTACTCCACAATTCGCTGCCTTGGTTGCCACACAGAACACTAACTTTCTTGCTGCAAATTCATCTAATACCACTTGGTTGACAGATTCTGGCTGTAATGCTCACATGACACCAAACTTGATGTTATATTTTTGGTTTCAACTTATCATAAACTAATTAATTTTAGATTAATGTTCTAAAATGTTTTGGACCTTTGTTTTTTAGTTCTTAATTTGTAAAGACCCATTATTATTTTCGTTGGGCCGAAAGCTGGAGGAGCCCAAATTAGCTTTCTTGATCTCCTATCACCCAAACCCATTTGTTCTCTTTTGTTATTATAAAAGAATGTATGGGCATTAATTGAGATAAGAAGAAAGGTGTGTGATTTGGGTCCATCTTTATAATTAGGGTTTTTCTTTTAGAAAGAAAAGAAGAGAGAGAAAGAAAAGAAAGGGGTCTTCGATTAGAGAGAAAAAAGAGGAAGGATTTCGATTGGGGGCTTTCAAGAGAGAGAAATAAATCGAGCTTTTCCTCCCTTCCTCTACATTCTGTCGATCCATTGAGGAGTCTCTGGTGTTGATCTTCCAGTCGTCGACAATAAGAACTAGCTGGAGATGAAGCCTCGCGCCTTGAAGGCAATCAATTTGTAGGTGAAATAAAGATTGATTTGGCTTGCTGCAGGTTGTCGATTTCCATTCCAACCTCAGATTCGACTCTTCACAAAGGTTGTATTTCTCCTCTCCTTAATTTCTTTCTAGTTAGTTTAGATTCAAGATTTAATCCAAAAGATTGTTAGACTCCCAATCTTGAATAAAATTTGGTTGTAGTCTCTCTTTGGGCATAAATCTTGGAATCTTGTTAAATCCTAAATGTTAAATGTATCTTTAGATATTCTGCTGTTAATTCTCTGTATTCTCCCGTATATCTCTAATAAACTGTCTAGCAAAGGCTTAAAACACCTTTGCAAGTGGAGTAGGTCGTTTTATGACCGAACCACTATAAATATTGATGTTCTCTAATTGTTCTTTAATGTTTCTGCATTTGTTTAAATTCTGTCCAACCCTTAAATTGCTTAAAAATCGCTTATAAACTTGTTGTAAACACCTCAAACTTAGACATAGGATTTGGATTTTGGCATAAAATAACACTTGACCAACATAAATGGAGCATCAGAATACAACGGAGAAGATCAAATTGTTGTAGGTAATGGGCATACTTTACCTATTACTCACTCAGGCTATGGTACAATCCCTACTCCCTCTTCTACATTATCTATGACGAACATCTTAAATGTCCCAAATATCGCTACCAATCTTCTTTTTGTTCACCAACTCCGTGTTGATAACAACTGTCGTATAACATTTGATGCTAATCATTTCTTAATTCAGGACAAAATCTCTGGCCAAACTCTGTTTCGAGGACCTAGTGTGAATGACCTCTACCCAATTACTCCTACGACTGCTCCATCCTCACACTACAATAAATATCTTCTATTATAGCTTTTTATCACAACATTAAATAAAAAAGCTATAGAAATCCTACCCTACAAGAAAAAACGCGTCTTCCCCCCCCCCCTTTTTTTAAGTTGTCGCCCATTAATTAAAATGCGTCTTTTCCCCTTTGCTTTATCTCATTTCCAATTTTCAATTGCCACCCATATTTCCATTCTCCTTCCCTCAACCTGTTCACTCTCCCTCTCTGAATCGTCACCTTGAGCGAGAGATTTTGAAAAGATAATGAAAAAAATGCAAAATTACTCTAGATTCAGATGTTTGTTCTTCATGAGTCTCTGTTTCTTTTCTTTCTTGGCCATCTTGTTGAATATCAGGAGCTCTTCAACGTCAGATTTTATGATGCCATCGCCACTGCCAACTTAACCCTAATAGATATCATAAAGGAGAATGAAATCTTAAGGCTCACAGATGACATTAACCTATTACAGGGTCATGGTGTTCTACAAGTCTTCTGTTCGCTTCAAGAACTCCTCCGACGTTCATGTTTTTTGCTCTAACACTTTTGTATTTTCCATCGTCCCCCAGTACGTGAGCCTCACCGAAGCCTTGTTGTGAAATGAAATGGTATTTTAGAGTAATTTTATGGGTGCATTATCTATTTATATTAAGTAGAAAGCAATTGAAATTCTGTTGAGGTTTCGATGCTCTGGTTGGACTTTATTTTCACTATATATGTGTTATCTCTCCCTTTCACTTTGAATTTCATTTGTCCCCGTTTCTAAAATGAAGATGATTTTATTATGCTTATCATTATTCTTCATCTTGTTAGAAAATATGTATCAATTTAAGTGAAATAATGTAAACCTTGAATGAAATGTAATTTGCTTGGATTAATTAATGACAAATAAACTCATTGTATAACTAATCTTGTAGATCATTTATTTATTATTTTACTTCTAATTTGAACTAAGGTAGGAAACAAGAATAATTTCAAAAGTCATCAAAGTTACAACAATAGTAAAAAATTTTACAATTCAAAAGTATATTATAACTTTAATTTAAGTTAAAAAATAGCTACAAATAAATGTTATAATTACGAAAATGCTATCATTGATTACGACAATATTATTATAGTATTTATAAAATGTTATCATTGATTTTAAAAATAGGAAATTATGCTATTAAAAACTTTTGATATAACATTTTTTATACCTTTACAAAATGCTATAAAAAGTCTAGCTTTTATAAAATGCTGTAAAAAGTCTAATCTTTTACAACTTTTATAAAATGCTGTAAAAAGTCTAAGATTATTAATAGCATGGGCTGTCACTACTCTACAGAAAAAACCATAAAAGGTCTATTACAATATTGTTTCAAAGCTATCATAGACCTTTTTTCCTGTAGTGTCAACTCAACCTCACACCTTTGTCGTTGTTGCTCATACTCGTGGACAAAACTCTTTTGATCTGTTGCATAACCGGTTAGGACATCCTCATTCTAAAGTTTTACAGTCTATTCTCTCCTTAATAAATGTACCCATTTGTTCAAATAATTGTATCTGTGAGTTCTGTCTTTTTGGAAAAATGAAGAAACTCCATTTCCCTCATTCACAGTCTATTTCGTTGTATCCCTTAGAAATCGTGCATGGTGATGTATGGGGAACCACACCCAAAATCTGTATAAATGGATTTACCTACTATGTTTCCTTCATTGATGATTTGTCTAAATACACATCGTTGTTTCCCATTAGCCGCAAGTCTGATGTTTTCAATACTTTCAAACAGTTTAAACTGATAGTAGAAAATCTTCTCTCAGCCAAAATAAAGGTTCTCAATTCGTTCTTGAGTTCAAATGGTATTCCCCACCAAAAGTCTTGTGCCTATACTCCTGAGCAAAACAGAGTTGCTGAAAGAAAACATCGCCACGTAACAAAAACAACCCTCACACTCATGACTCGCTCATCCCTCCCATTAAAATTTTCGCTCTTCGCTTTTGCAACGACTGTCTTTCTAATCAGTAGAATGCCATCACCCAACCTTGATAACAAGTTTCCTTTTGAATGTCTCTTTCATCGATTACCTGATTATTCCCATTTAAAGGTCTTCGGATGTGATTGCTATCCCTTACTCAAGCCTTACAACACTTATAAGCTCCAACAAAAAACCTCATGATGTGTCTTCCTTGGTTATCCATTAGATTGAAAAGGGTATTTGTGCTACAATATGAGCAATGGTAAACTCTACACCTCTCGACATGTTGTTTTTTATGAAACACTTTTTCCCTTTTTTGATATTTCTCCACACCCAATCCGACACATCACAATCTTACTGTTTTTCATCAACCTCCCTTTCACCTACTTTTTCCATCCACACAAGCTTATGTACCACAGTTGATATATCTTCAAGTATGCCTATTTCCAATGATCAACACTATGTACCATGTGATAATACTTGTCATACTAATATGGTTATTAATGATGTTGCTCTTGATGATAATACTTTAACTGCTCTTGTTTCTGGTTCCAGCAACACAAATTTTTCATATTGTTGTGCAGATCACGTATCACAGGTACAAACAGAGGTACATAATCACAATAATTGTGACTCGGTCACAAACTCACATCCTATGCAAACAAGAGGAAAATCCGACATTTCCAAAAGGAAAGTTTATGTTGCAGCCACCACTTCCAACAGTGAGTCTGAACCAACATCCTTTACAAAAGCTTCTCGACTTTGTGTTTGTAAAGAAGCTATGAATGAAGAGTGCACTATCCTTGTCAAACAGAAGAGCTGGAATCTTACTCCATTACCACCAGGAAAGAGTGCCATAGGTTGTAAGTGGGTGTATAGGATTAAAAGGAAGCCTGATGGATCTGTTGCAAGGTACAAAGCTCGCCTAGTGGTCAAGGCTATCACCAAGAAGAAGGTGTTGATTTTAAAGAAACATTCAGCCTTGTTGTCAAGAAACCAACCGTACGCATCATTCTATCGCTAGCGGCTAAATATGGTTGGTCCTTTAGACAACTTGACATTAAAAATGTGTTCTTACATGATGATCTAGTCGAAGAAGTATATATGCACCATCCATTTGATGAAGTTCCTCTACCAGACCCCACACTCTACAGACAACCTGTAGGAAGTCTTATTTATTTAACTGTGACACACCCAAATATTGCATATGTAGTTCATATTGTCAACCAGTTCATGGTTGCACTTAAGACTATATGTTGGAATTTATGCCCTAAACTCGTGTATTTGTAATTATTTAAGAAAATGAATAAAAATGTTAGGGAAAAATACACTTTTGGTCCTTAAGGTTTGAAGTTGATGTCTATTTAGTCCCTAAAGTTTCAAATGAACACTTTAGCCTCTGAGGTTTGAAAAATAGTTCTAAATGGTCCCTGGAGTTAGTTGACCGTTAGTTGACTAACGGAAAAATGATGTGTCAAAATTTATATTTAAGATTATGTAGTTTTTTTTTATTTATATTTAAGATTATTTCTTTTCTTTTCTTTTAAGACTTCTCATGTGCATTTTTTTCGGTATTCCATTTCTTACCTATGCATTTTATTTTTTCTTTTTATCAAACCACAACTCTACATAATAAAAAAAAAAATAGAACCACAAAAAAATAAGAATCTCATCGCAAAAATCGAATCAATTAAAGAAAAATTAAGACGTGGGTACTTCAAAGTTGTGGACAGAGACGTTTTTTAGGATTAAGAAGGTGGACTGAGTAAAGCGCTGCATCAACACGATGTTCTAAATGTTATTTTTCCTTCAATCTTGTATTCTCGCAAATTACAAACTTAAATCCAATAAACTAAGCTCAAGGGTCACATTTAGAAGTTCTTGAACAGTGTGTGTGGTTGACACACATCTAGGATCAAGTTCAAGTAAAAGACCCGAATGGTCTTATAGTACATGGATTGGGTTGGGAATCTCATCCTGGAAACACTATGGATGCGACCCACTTTGTATTTGATATAAACGAGGCGATCCAACTCGTTCATGTAGTTGAGATGCGAGTGGGGGCATCCTGTGCGATGCGATTGTACAAGACCGGACCGAGAATTGTTAGACCACTCTAGTAACGTCGTTGATAGATTAGGGCTAATAATTCAAAGATGACCATTAGTGACTCAACCTGAATCCTGAGCGGGTTGCGAACTACTGTCTGCGGGGGTTTATCCTCAATAAGCCTACCTTCTCAGGGATGAAACCTCGCAGGGAGCTAGGGACTCAACTTCGCAAGAAGAAATTCACTCATTCTCGAACTAGGGTAATTCTAAATAGGTTGTTCCCTTAAGAGTTGAATCCAGGTCTTGAACAACGGGGCCCCTCCCTCTTGCTGGCCCGAGAGGGATATTGTTTATGGTCGGACCATAAACTTGTTGTTCATTAGAGGATTAGTGGTGCTTAAGGTGCAAGAAGTAGTCACAGGGGTAAAACGGTAATTTGACCCAACTATGACTAAACGACCTGTGAAGGGTTGATTCACGGGCATTGGTTAAATCAATGGACACAACTTGTCCTAAAATGAGGAGAGTGCAGCTACGAGTCTTTAGTGGAGTGACTCGTAGTTAACGAATATTGATTAACGGGATCAAAGAGTTTGATTGGTTAATCTCATATCATTGGAGCTCATGATTTATAGGTCCATTAGGTCCCTCGGTTGGCTCAACATGGAATTGAATGAGGGTATAAAGTTTTGGAATGAATTTGAAGGGTTCAAATTCAATTTAGGGATTATGTCAATTACATATATGATGTAATTGACATAATATATAGTTCAATGTGAATATGATTCATAATGAACCTAATTATGTCTAATTATAGAATTAAGGCATATATTGAGGAAATAATTTGAGAGACAACAAATTCAATTTATCCACATTATGTAAATATGATTTACATAATAAGGTATTTGATACCTTATATTATGCATTTATGCATAATTAGTGGAGTTAGTGGCAAAATGGGTGGAGAATTTGTCTCCACCCAAATTGCCTATAAAAGCATCATTTTGGATGCATTTTGTGACACTTGATGCATTTGCTAAATTTTGGAATTCTAGCAAACAACACTTCTCTCTCAAATTTTCACTACTTTCCCTAATCCCAAAAAGGATATCCCACACTTCTCCCTCTCCAAGAGAACAACCGAGAAGGATTTTTGGCGGTGTTCGAGTATTCGATCATAGAGAAGAAGAGATCGTTGACGGGAGGGAATTACGCCGAAGAATCAGTCTTCAAAGGTAAGCCCCTAATTCACTTTATGCTTTCAAATGTATGCTTAGCTAGATTTTGTGTTTTTGTGCATTTTCTATGTAACACAATTGAGAGCAAAGGCGATCATTCGCTTCCACATGGGATTCGATTCCCTTCACTATACACTTCACTGTTGTTCTTCGTATCTTTCGCTATGTCAAAAGGGAACTCCATGTTGGGATTTATGCCCCTAAACGCGTGTATTTGTAATTATTTAAGGAAATGAATAAAAATGTTATTTTTTCCTTCAATCTTGTATTCTCGCAAATTTCAAACTTAAATCCAATAAACTAAGCTCCAGGGTCACATTTAGGAGATCTTGAACAATATGTGGTTGACACATATCTTGGATCAAGTTCAAGTAAAAAACCCAAATGGTCTATAGTACATGGATTGGGTTGGAAACCTCATCCTGGAAACATGTTTGGTATAATTTTGGATATGCAATACCGCAGTGTACGGGTCAAGTTTTAGTATAGTGATTTAAGAGTCCAAGTATCGTCCTGGGGAATGGGTTTATAGATTAATTAATTACTAAGATACTAATTCTCAATTTTAGCTAAAGAAACATAACATGGATAGTTGGTTGAAAATAAAGACAAACAAACATGTGGATTGATAGATTTGAGAGAAGCGATTATACAAGTTAATGACTCAATTAACACATGCAATGAACCCATGAGATGAATTTATAAACAAGAAGTAAAATACTCAAGAAAATCTCTCGATTCTTAGTGAGCCTCACACATGCAATAAACTCCATAATCTCCATATGAACCTACGACATGCATGACATTAAGCAACTTCTTTATGTGTTTCCCTAAGATTTCTAAGTCATTCTCATGCCAGATTTCTAAGGGTTTTGACAATTTTTCTCTAATTCAAGCTTTATCTCTCGAGTCCACTTAAATCAACAAATTAAGAAGTAAAGAACGAATTGCCAAAAATAAGAATAAAACATACTTCAATTCATGGTAAGAAAGTCTTAACAACTAAATCAAATCCTAACTACAATGTTTAGCTACTCTAAATCACATGAAAATAAAACTAAACAAGTAGAAAACGTCTTAGAACGCTATTACAAATTGAAAGAAAAGTAAATTAAACTTATGTGTCGATGTCAGTCCTTCGTCTCCGAGCTCTCTCTCTTCTTACAAAGTGTATTTCGAAATTAGGGTGAAAAATCTACCAAATTCGACTCCCCCTTACAAGAATGCATAATGATATATTTATAGGTTCAATCGGTGCAGCGTTGCAACGATGTATCCTAGGCGGCTGGTAAATAAGGAAACTCTCGATGGCGTTGCAACGCCGCTACCCTAATGTGTGCGCCTTCCTATCGATACGGCGTTGCGAAGCTGCAAGGCAGCGTTGCAACACTCTCTGTGCGGTCCTTCATGTGCGCTTCCTTATCGATATAGCGTTGCGACGCTGAAAAGCAGCGTTGCAACGCTATCGCTTGGGGCTTCAACGCATCTAAACAGCAATCACGGCGTTGCAATGCTCTGCTTGGCGTTACAACGCGATCACCTCGGGTCTACTAGCTTGGATTGATCTTTCTACTTCCAATTGATGTTATTTTTAGCTCCAAATAGCCTCGTTTCGATCCCGAGTGATCCAAATTGTCTCCAATAGCTCTATTTAAGCTCTTAACCTGAAATTGAGTGATTAAACCAAAAAAAAGCTCTGAAATTACCATAAAACTAGCAATAATTAAGACTCAGGATAGCACATTTTGTGTGCTATCAAACACCCTCAAACTTAAACGTTTGCTACTTCTGAGCAAAAATTGAATTAAAAATTGGATTGTTCTTAAACATACATTTGATTCAAGCCTCAAAAATTTAAGAGAAAATCTGGTAATCACAGGAAACACTCAAACATAACACTTCAGCAAGCAATTTAAAACTTTTCCTAAGTGTTCCTACTTGTGTGTGTGATTAGCCTATGTTCCCTTCATTTTTACTAAGCCTGGATCAACTTTATTAGGCTCTCAATTCAACTTCCCCCTATACTGGTCTTAATTACTAATCATTGAGTCTCCCTACATTCATGAATTAAATAACTCTACTCAGTACTTTCTCACCTTTTTTTTTATAACTATTTCTATTTTCTTCTTTTTTTCTGTGTAATGACACTAACTTTCACACATCCACTGCAGGGACCCTTACCCAGAGCACTCCCTCAATGAGTGGCCTAACTGATCACAATGAAGGTAGCTCTTTTTGCCCTCACGATTTTTTTTAGCAAACAAACAATAAAAAAAAAACTTTTTCACATATTATACAGATCATGCACTTCATAATGTCATTCACCCTATCCTGCAGTTTAACTCTCAAATCAGTTCTCAGACCTATCGAGGTGACATCAAACTTCTGAACCTAATAACTTTGTTCTAAGCATTTCAAAACTACAGAACACAGACTATGTGCATATTGGTGCAGGAAAAACTCAAGAAAATTTTTAAATTAACTCGAATTCATGTCATGCTCTCAAGTTTCAGCGGAATCACAAGAATTTCCAATTAAATCTCATCCTAGGCTATCATGATCATACTTATGTAAAAGATGAATCAAAAATTCAGAACATACTCAGGACAGTCACAACAATTAAACAACATCCCACCCCCTAAACTTAAAATAAACATCGTCCCCAATGTTTGTAGAATTAAGCACAAATTCAGTATAAGGGTAAGAGTGAATAATACTGTCCTGGGTAATGGAGATCTTTCTAAGTTTCTTGGATAGTCAAAGCCTGTGTGCTGGAGTTCTCGGAGTGGGAGCATTGATTTCAACGAAGAACGACATCGTCACAACCTAGAAAGTAAGACAACAACTAGTAAATAAACTAAGAATTGAAAAACAACAAACTAAAGACAGAAAATAGAAAAATGAAAAGCTTGGGTTGCCTCCCAAGAATCGCTTTGTTTAACGTATTTAGCTAGACTGTACTCCCTCAAGGTGTTTCCTTCCTTGCTTGCAGTGCCTGGAGTAATGTGTTCATTTGGATAATCTGGGTGTCTATATTTTTTATTGTAGCTCCATGACTAGAAACAATACCAGATAGACTGGTGACTGCATTCTCCACCTGGTTGGACCGACTTCTGGATTCAGCTATGAAGGAGTGCAATGTGTCTTCCAGCGATGGTTTCCTCTCTGATGTAGAAGCATGCCTTGTAGGAGGATTCAACACATTTTTGTTGTTAGCATAAGAGAAATTCTCATGATACCTCAAACTTGGATTGTAATGTGTTGGTAGGTTAGTCTGATTTCCCCCATAGGTGTTGCTTATGTTGTTTAGGTAGTGCAATTGCTCCATAGTGGATTCTCCATTAGGCTGGGAGCATTGAGAGGACATCCCTTTTTGTGGTGATCCTGTAAAATTATTCAGAGCATGAGTGAGAGATGTCATATGAGATATAAGGGAAGTTAGCTTATCGAGTTGATATAATCCAACTACTGGCTTAGATCTGTCATTGTCTGTAGGCCACTGGTTGTTGGCAGTTGATACTTCCTCGAGGAGGGCACGTGCTTCTGGCACAGTCTTTGCCATGAAAGCCCCTCCAGCAGTGGCATCCAGAATGATCCTGGTCTTACCTTCCAGTCCATTATAAAATAGTTGTACCTGGAGCCAGTCTGGGTAGCCATGCTGTTGGCACCTCCTGAGCATGTCCTTGTACCTTTCCCATGCCTCGAATAGCTGTTTCCCTCCTACTGCCTGAATGTTCTAATCTCAGTCTTTAACTTTGCATCCTTCATAGGTGGAAAGAATTTGGTCATGAAGGCTTGGGCCAACTCCTCCCAGGAAGTGATACTACCTGAGGGAAGGGACCCTAGCCATTCTTTGGCTCTAACTTGCAAAGAGAAAGGAAAGAGACGTAAGCGAATACTATCAGCAGAGATACCATTCATTTTAAATGTACCACAGATTTCTAAGAAATTTTTAAGATGAGAGTTAGGATCTTCTGTGGCTAAGCCTTTGAAAGCACCTTCCCTAACCATTTTTTTCAGCCCTGTCTTAAGCTCAAAATTATTAGCATTTATAGGGGCATGGACTATTCCAGCCTGCTCAGAATTAAACACAGGTTAGAAATAGTCCCTGATAGGTTTAGGATTATTGATGAGTTCCTGATCAGCCATTGTTTGAAGCTCTGCTCTTCTTCCCTTAGGAGTCTCCTACAGGTCCTCTCGATCTCAGGATCAAAAGGGTGCAAGTCTACAGCTCTCCCCTTGTGCATACACCTGGAGGTACAAAAAGAAAGAAATTAGACAAAAAAACACAATAAAATAAAACATAAAAGAAGACAAAAAAAAAAAATAAAGACATAAAACTTGGGTTGCCTCCCAAGAACCGCTTTCTTTAACGTCTTTAGCTACACGGTGACTTATCAGGGCACATAAAATTGCTCATATTTCTTTGGGTCTTTCTTGCTTGTATCAATACAGCCTTCGAAATCTAAAAGGCTATCCTGTTTTTCTTGAGCTCATACAGAAAATTATTTTTGGTATTTTTGTTTAATAACACAAAGGAACAAAAATTAAAACAAGACTCCTGAGTGTAAGACAATTGGTTATAAAAAATAAAGGAGTTTTCTGGGGATAAAAGGAAAAAAGACTTCTCAGCCTCTAACTTTATCACCTGGGTCTTCCCTATGGAACTAATTGTATCACCAATGTCTTCCTCACTAACCTGATCATGGTGTGCCTCAGTCTCCCCCAAACTATCCTCACTAACATATGAACAAATCCCCCTAGATGGCACCTCCTGAGGGGTAAGGATAAGAAATTGCTCCTGTAAGGCCTTAAGGGAAATTACTAGCTAGTTAAGATACTGAGCTCTATCCTGTACTATTTTCCAAAGTCCTACCACCTCACCTTCTAACCTATCCAACCTCTCTAATTCACTATGAACCAAATTTTTAAATTTCAATTCTAAGGTATATTCTGCCAATTGGTCCATAAGAGAAGATTTTTCTAGGGGTTGGTTAAGGTACGAAAAACTATAGTTCCAACTGCCTAAATCACTACAATTACATGAATGTTTTTCAATTTTAGGTACAGAATGGTAAAAATTAGACAGATGAAATTCAGAGAAATCATGATGCACATACATAGGGTCCTGAGAGAGACAATAGAATGGTGGAAACTCAAAATCATGCAAAGTCATACTAAAAAAATTCAGAAGTTCACACCAAGACTTAGACACAATAGCAGCACAACCAAAAACAGGGGACAAATACTAAAAAAAAACAACACAAAACTCAAATAAAACAACTGCTGAAACAAACAAACACATAGAAACGGAAAACAAATAAGGAAAAACACACAAACACACTTTAGTCTAAAATTTCAAATTTTCTCCTAATATTAATTAATCTAAATAATCGTCATTCCCCGGCAACGGCGTCAAAAACTTGTTGCTATAATTTTGGATATGCAATACCGTAGTGTACGGGTCAAGTTTTAGTATAGTGATTTAAGAGTCCAAGTATCGTCCTCAGGAATGAGTTTCTAGATTAATTAATTACTAAGATACTAATTCTCAATTTTAGCTAAAGAAACACAACATGGATAGTTGGTTGAAAATAGAGACGAAACAAACAAACAAACATGTGGAGACACGAATTGATAGATTTGAGAGAAGCGATTATACAAGTTAATGACTCAATTAACACCTGCAATGAACCAATGAAATGAATTTATAAACAAGAAGTAAAATACTCAAGAAAATCTCTCGATTCTTAGTGAGCCTCACACATGCAATAAACTCCATAGTCTCCATATGAACCTACGACATGCATGGCATTAAGCAACTTCTTTATGTGTTTCCCTAAGATTTCTAAGTCATTCTCATGCCAGATTTCTAGGGATTTTGACAATTTGCTCTAATTCAAGCTTTATTTCTCGAGTCCACTTAAATCAACAAATTAAGAAGTAAAGAACGAATTGCTAAAAATAAGAACAAAACATACTTTAATTCATGGCAAGAAAGTCTTAACAAATAAATCAAATCCTAACTACAATGTTTAGCTACTCTAAATAACATGAAAATCAAACTAAACAAGTAGAAAACGTCTAAGAACGCTATTACAAATTGAAAGAAAAGGAAATTAAACTTATGTGTCGATGCAGGTCCTTCGTCTCCGAGCTCCTGTCTTCGATCTCGAACCTCCACGAGTGCTTTGGCTCCTAAAAACGCTCTTTTCTCTCTTCTTACAAAATGTATTTCGAAATTAGGGTGGAAAATCAACCAAATTCAGCTCTCCCTTACAAGAATGCATAATGAAATATTTATAGGTTCAATCGGTGCAGAGTTGCAACGCTAGGGACAGCGTTGCAACGCTGTACCCTTGGTGGCTGGTAAATAAGGAAACTCTCGATGGCGTTGCAACGCTGAGCGCAGCGTTGCAATGCTGCTACCCTAACGCGCGCGCCTTCCTATCGATACGGCGTTGCGACGCTGCAAGGCAGCGTTGCAATGCTCTTTGTGCGGTCCTTCATGTGCGCTTCCTTATCGATATAGCGTTGCGACGCTGCAAAGTAGCGTTGCAACGCTATCGCCTGGGGCTTCAACGCATCGAAACAACAATCACGGTGTTGCAACGCTCTCTTTGGCGTTGCAACGCCATCACCTCGGGTCTACTAGCTTGGATTGATCTTTCTACTTCCAATTGATGTTATTTTTAGCTCCAAATAACCTCGTTTCGATCTCGAGTGATCCAAATTGTCTCCAATAGCTATGTTTAAGCTCTTAACCTGAAATTGAGTGATTAAACCAAATAAAAGCTCTGAAATTATCATAAAACTAGCAATAATTAAGCCTCAGGATAATACATTTTGTGTGCTATCAAACACCCCCAAACTTAAACTTTTGCTAGTCCCGAGCAAAAACAGAATTAAACATTGGATTGTTCTTAAACATACATTTGATTCAAGCCTAAAAAATTTAAGAAAAAATCTGGTAATCACAGGAAACACTTAAACATAACACTTCAGCAAGCAATTTAAAACTTTTCCTAAGTGTTCCTACTTGTGTGTGTGATTAGTCTATGTTCCCTTCATTTTTACTAAGCCCGGATCAACTTTATTAGGCTCTCAATTCAACTTCCCCCTATACTGGTCTTAATTACTAATCTTTGAGTCTCCCTACATTCAAGAATTAAATAACTCTACTCAGTACTTACTCACCTTTTTTTTTTTAACTATTTCTATTTTATTCTTTTTTTGTGTGTAAGGACACTAGTTTTCACACATCCACTGCAGGGACCCTTACCCAAAGCACTCGCTCAATGAGTTGCCTAACTGATCACAATGAAGGTAGCTCTTTTTGCCCTCACGATTTTTTTTTTTAGCAAACAAACAATAAAAACAAACTATTTCACATATTATACAGATCATGCACTTCATAATGTCATTCACCCTATCCTGCAGTTTAACTCTCAAATCAGTTCTCAGACCTATCGAGGTGACATCAAACTTCTGAACCTAATAACTTTGTTCTAAGCATTTCAAAACTACAAGAACATAAACTATGTGCATAGTGGTGCAGGAAAAACTCAAGAAAATTTTTAAATTAACTCGAATTCATGTCATGCTCTCAAGTTTCAGCGGAATCACAAGAATTTCCAATTAAATCTCATCCGAGGCTATCATGATCATACTTATGTAAAAGATCAATCAACAATTCAGAACATACTCAAGACAGTCACAACAATTAAACAACATCCCACCCCTAAACTTAAAATAAACATTGTCCCCAATGTTTGCTGAATTAAGCACAAATTAAGTATAAGGGTAAGAGTGAATAATACTGTCCTGGGTAATGAAGATCTTTCTAAGTTTCTTGGATAGCCAAAGCCTGTGTGCTGGAGTTCTCAGAGTGGGAGCATGGATTTCAACGAAGAACGACATCGCCACAACCTACAAAGCAAGACAACAACTAGTAAATAAACTAAGAATTGAAAAACAACAAACTAAAGACAGAAAATAGAAAAATGAAAAGCTTGGGTTGCCTCCCAAGAAGCGCTTTGTTTAACGTCTTTAACTATACTGTACTCCCTCAAGGTGTTTCCTTCCTTGCTTGCAGTGCCTAGAGTGATGTGTTCATTTGGTTAATCTGGGTCTCTATATTTTTTATTGTAGCTCCATGACTAGTAACAATACCAGATAGATTGGTGATTGCATTCTCCAGCTGGTCGGACCGACTTCTGGATTCAGCTATGAAGGAGTGTAATGTGTCTTCCAGCGATGGTTTCCTCTCTGATGTAGAAGTATGCCCTGTAGGAGGATTCAACACATTTTTGTTGTTAGCATAAGAGAAATTCTCATGATACCTCAAACCTGGATTGTAATGTGTTAGTAGGTTATTTTGAGTCTGATTTCCCCCATAGGTGTTGCTTCTGTTGTTTAGGTAGTGCAATTGCGCCATAGTGGATTCTCCATTAGGCTGGGAGCATTGAGAGGACATCCCTTTTTGTGGTGATCCTGCAAAATTATTCAGAGCATGAGTGAGAGATGTCATATGAGATATAAGGGAAGTTAGCTCATCGAGTTGATATAATCCAACTACTGTCTTAGATCTGTCATTGTCTGTAGGCCATTGGTTGCTGGCAGTTGATACTTCCTCGAGGAGGGCACGTGCTTCTGGCACAGTCTTTGCCATGAAAGCCCCTCCAGCAGTGGCATCCAGAATGATCCTGGTCTTACCTTCCAGTCCATTATAAAATAGTTGTACCTAGAGCCAGTCTGGGTAGCCATGCTGTGGGCACCTCCAGAGCATGTCTTTGTACCTTTCCCATGCCTAGAATAGCTGTTCTCCCTCCTGCTGCCTGAATGTTCCAATCTCAGTCTTTAACTTTGCAGCCTTCATAGGTGGAAAGAATTTGGTCATGAAGGCTTGGGCCAACTCCTCCCAGGAAGTGATACTACCTGAGGGAAGGGACCCTAGCCATTCTTTGGCTCTACCCTGCAAAGAGAAAGGAAAGAGACGTAAGTGAATACTATCAGCAGAGATACCATTCATTTTAAATGTACCACAGATTTCTAAGAAATTTTGAAGATGAGAGTTAGGATCTTCTGTGGCTAAGCCTTTGAAAGCACCTTCCTTAACCATTTGTATCAGTCCTGTCTTATGCTCAAAATTATTAGCATTTATAGGGCATGGACTATTCCAGCCTGCTCAGAATTAAACACAGGTTGGAAATACTCCCTGATAGGTTTAGGGTTATTGATGAGTTCCTGATCAGTCATTACCTGAAGCTCTGTTCTTCCTTCCCTTAGGAGTCTTCTACAGGTCCTCTCGATCTCAGGATCAAAAGGGTGCAAGTCTGCAGCTCTCCCATTGGGCATACACCTGGATGTACAAAAAGAAATAAATTAGACAAAAAAACACAATAAAATAAAACATAAAAGAAGACAAAAAAAAAATAAAGACATAAAACTTGGGTTGCCTCCCAAGAAGCGCTTTCTTTAACGTCTTTAGCTACACGGTGACTTATCAGGGCACATAAAATTGCTCATATTCCTTTGGGTCTTTCTTGCTTGAATCGATATAGCCTTCGAAATCTAAAAGGCTATCCTATTTTTCTTGAGCCCCATACAGAAAATTATTTTTGGTATTTTTGTTTAATAACACAAAGGAACAAAAATTAAAACAAGACTCCTGAGTGTAAGACAATTGGTTATAAAAAATAAAGGAGCTTTCTGGGGATAAAAGGAAAGAAGACTTCTCAGTCTCTAACTCTATCACTTGGGTCTTCCCTATGGAACTAATTATATCACTAATGTCTTTCTCACTAACCTGATCATGGTGTGCCTCAGTCTACCCCAAACTATCCTCACTAACATATGAACAAATCCCCCTAGATGGCACCTCCTGAGGGGTAAGGATAAGAAATTGCTCCTGTAAGGCCTTAAGGGAAATTACTAGCTGGTTAAGATACTGAGCTCTATCCTGTACTATTTCCCAAAGTCCTACCACCTCAGCTTCTAACCTATCCAACCTCTCTAATTCACTATGAACCAAATTTTTAAATTTCAATTTTAAGGTATATTCTGCCAATTGGTCCATAAGAGAAGATTTTTCTAGGGGTTGGTTAAGGTATGAAAAACTATGGTTCCAACTGCCTAAATCACTACCATTACATGAATGTTTTTCAATTTTAGGTACAAAATGGTAAAAATTAGACAGATGAAATTCAGAGAAATCATGATGCACATACCTATGGTCCTGAGAGGGACAATAGAATGGTGGAAACTCAAAATCATGCAAAGTCATACTAAAAAAATTCAGAAGTTCACACCAAGACTTAGACACAATAGCAGCACAACCAAAAACAGGGGACAAATACTAAAAAAAAAAAACAACACAAAACTGAAATAAAACAACTACTGAAACAAACAAACACACAAAAACGAAAAACAAATAAGGAAAAACACACAAACACACTTTAGTCTAAAATTTCAAATTTTCTCCTAATATTAATTAATCTAAATAATTACCATTCCTCGGCAACGACACCAAAAAATTGTTGCGTATAATTTTGGATATGCAATACCGCAGTGTACGGGTCAAGTTTTAGTATAGTGATTTAAGAGTCCAAGTATCGTCCTGGGGAATGGGTTTATAGATTAATTAATTACTAAGATACTAATTCTCAATTTTAGCTAAAGAAACATAACATGGATAGTTGGTTTAAAATAAAGACAAACAAACATGTGGATTGATAGATTTGAGAGAAGCGATTATACAAGTTAATGACTCAATTAACACATGCAATGAACCCATGAGATGAATTTATAAACAAGAAGTAAAATACTCAAGAAAATCTCTCGATTCTTAGTGAGCCTCACACATGCAATAAACTCCATAGTCTTCATATGAACTCTCTCGACATGCATGACATTAAGCAACTTCTTTATGTGTTTCCTAAGATTTCTAAGTCATTCTCATGCCGATTTCTAAGGGTTTTGACAATTTTTCTCTAATTCAAGCTTTATCTCTCGAGTCCACTTAAATCAACAAATTAAGAAGTAAAGAACGAATTGCCAAAAATAAGAACAAAACATACTTCAATTCATGGTAAGAAAGTCTTAAAAAATAAATCAAATCCTAACTACAATGTTTAGCTACTCTAAATCACATGAAAATCAAACTAAACAAGTAGAAAACGTCTTAGAACGCTATTACAAATTGAAAGAAAAAGAAATTAAACTTATGTGTCGATGTCGGTCCTTCGTCTTCGAGCTCCCGTCTTCGATCTCGAACGTCCACGAGTGCTTTTACTCCCAAAAACGCTCTTTTCTCTCTTCTTACAAAGTGTATTTCGAAATTAGGGTGAAAAATCTACCAAATTCGGTTCCCCCTTATAAGAATGCATAATGATATATTTATAGGTTCAATCGATGCAGCGTTGCAACGCTAGGGACAGCGTTGCAACGCTGTACCCTAGGCGAATGGTAAATAAGGAAACTCTCGATGGCGTTGCAATGCTGAGGGCAGTGTTGCAGCACCGCTACCCTAACGCGCGCGCCTTCCTATCGATACGACGTTGCGACGCTGCAAGGCAGCGTTGCAGCACTCTCTGTGCGGTCCTTCATGTGCGCTTCCTTATCGATCTAGCATTGCGACGCTACAAAGCAGCGTTGCAACGCTATCGCCTGGGGCTTCAACGCATCTAAACAACAATCACGGCGTTGCAACGCTCTGCTTGGCGTTGCAACGCCATCACCTCGGGTCTACTAGCTTAGATTGATCTTTCTACTTCCAATTGATGTTATTTTTAGCTCCAAATAGCCTCGTTTCGACCCGAGTGATCCAAATTGTCTCCAATAGCTCTGTTTAAGCTCTTAACCTGAAATTGAGTGATTAAACCAAATAAAAGCTCTGAAATTATCATAAAACTAGTAAGAATTAAGCCTCAGGATATCACATTTTGTGTGCTATCAAAACACTATGGATGCAATCCACTTTGTATTTGATACAAAGGAGGCGATCCAACTCGTTTATGTAGTTAACATGCGAGTGGGGGTATCTTGTGCGATGAGATTGTACAAGACCAGACCGAGAATTGTTAGACCCCTCTAGTAATGTCGTTGATAGATTAAGGCTAATAATTCACATATGACCATTAGTGACTCAACTTTAATCCTAAGCGGGTTGCAAACTCCTGTCTATGGGGGTTTATCCTCAGACTTGTACGGGTGAGAGTGGCCACAGTTGTTGACTCAATATGCCTATCTTCTCAGGGATGAAACCTCGTAGGGAGCTGGGGACTCAACTTCGCAAGAAGAAATTCACTCGTTTTCGAACTAGGGTAACTAGATAGATTGTTCCCTTAAGAGTTGAATCCAGGTCTTGAACATTGGGGCCCCTCCCTCTTGCTGGGCCGAGAGGGTCATTATTGATGGTTGGACCATAAACTTGTTGTTCATTAGAGGATCAGTGGTGCTTAAGGTACAATAAGTAGTCTCAGAGGTAAAACAAGCTTATCGACAAATGTCTCTTCTTTTACGAAGACCGCCGGGCTACGAACGACCTGTGAAGGGTTGACTCACGGGCATTAGTTAAATCAATGGACACAACTTTTCCTACAGTGAGGAGAATGCAGCTACGAGTCTTTAGTAGAGTGACTCATAGTTAACGAATGTTGATTGGCGGGATCAATGAGTTTGATTAGTCAATCTCGTATCGTTGGAGCTCATGATCTATAGGTCTATTAGGTCTCTCGGTTGGCTCAACATGGAATTGATAGAGGGTATAAAGTTTTGGATGAATTTGAAGTGTTCGAATTCAATTTAGGGAATTATGTCAATTATATATGATATAATTGATATAATATATAGTTCAATATGATTATGATTCATAATGAACCAAATTATGTCTAATTATGGAATTAAGGCAAATATTATGGTAGTAGTTTGAGAGACATGAAATTGAATTTGACTAAATTCAATTTATCCACATTATGTAAATATGATTTACATAATAAGGTATTTGATACCTTATATTATGCATTTATGCATAATAAGTGGAGTTAGTGGCTTAATGGGTGGAGAATTTGTCTCCACCCACATTGCCAAACCATCCCTTTGGATGCATTTTGAAAGACTTGAACTATTTATGTAGTTTTGCACGTTGAGCAAACACAAGAGTTCTCTCTCAAATTCTCTACAACAATTCCCTAATCCCAAAAGGAGATCCCACCTCTCTCCCTCTCCTAGAGAACAACCGAGAAGACTTTTTGGCGGCGTTCGTGCATTCGATCGTAGAGGAAGAAGAGGTTGTTGACGACGAGAGAATTATGTGAAGAATTGGTCTTCAAAGGTAACCTCAAGTTCCCCCTTTATGCTTTCAAATGTATGTTTAGCTAGGTTTTCTGTTTTTGAGCATTTTCTATGTAACACAATCGAGAGCAACGACGATCGCTCGCTTCCGCATGGGATTCGATTCCCCTCAATTAGTATCAAAGCCATTCTTGCTCTTGATTGTGTTAAAAATTTCTCAAAAACTAGGTGGGTATAGCATTCAATTTAGAAAAATTGTATGTGGTTTGCAAAACGAATGTTTTCATAATTTGGCAATTTTAGATTTACAATTCCGTTGAAATGTTCAATGTAAGAGCACGTTTTTTGGACAAAATGTATTGTAAATCGAGTCTATAAGTCCATGTCGGTCGTGGCAAAGTGTTGTTGTGAAGAAACAAAACGAAATTGGGCAAAAAACATAGAGTTCCTTTGCTGTGCAGAGCATGGCGTTGCAACGTTGTTCATCGGCGTTGCAACACCAGACGTGCGGGTTGAGGCCAATTGGGAACTTAACTACGTCATGGAAGAACTTCTTTCGTTGATGCCACGATGCTTCTGGTGGGTTGATTCCACATGCCAAGTAATTGG
The DNA here is from genome assembly GCA_036507285.1 of Trichosanthes cucumerina. Classification (NCBI taxonomy): domain Eukaryota; kingdom Viridiplantae; phylum Streptophyta; class Magnoliopsida; order Cucurbitales; family Cucurbitaceae; genus Trichosanthes; species Trichosanthes cucumerina. The sequence goes on from CM071838.1 coordinate 57,044,556, forward strand.
CAAAATCTGCATAGCATGGGTCTCTGTGTATGTCAACCCTCAGAATTTTTTCATCTGCAAAATTATCTTTGATTTGACCCTCCTGATTATCTTCTTGAATTCGTGACAAATGGTCTGCCACCTGATTCTCACTTCCTTTTCTGTCTAGGATTTCTAAATCAAACTCTTGCAGTAGTAATATCCATCGGATCAATCTTGGTTTTGCGTCCTTTTTGGTGAGGAGATACTTCAATGTAGAATGGTCTGTGTGGACCACCACTTTGTTGCCCATTAGATACGATCTGAATTTATCGAAGGAAAACACAGTTGCCAGTAATTCCTTCTCCATGGTCGTGTAATTCACCTATGCCTCATTGAGTGTTTTGTTGGCATAATATATTGGATGCAACATTCTTCCTCGCCTTTGGGCCAGAATGGCTCCCATCGCGAAGTCACTTGCATCACACATTACCTCAAATAGTTTCTCCAGTCAGGTTCTACCATGACAAGAGTCGTGTTCAACACTTCTTTTAGCTTTTTAAAGGCCGTCAGATAATTTTCACCAAACAGGTTTGTCTTTCTCTAATAAGGTGCACAATGATTTGGCTATCTGTGAAAATCCTTGTACATATCTCCTATAAAATTTTGCGTGTCCGAGGAAACTTCTTACATATTTGACTGTTTTGGGCACTGGCAGGTTAGCGATGTGCTCTATCTTAGCGCTATTTACTTCGATGCCTTTCTTTGAGATTCGATGTCCTAATACAATCCCTTCTTAGATCATAAACTGGCATTTCTCCCAGTTCAACACCAAGTTAGTCTCTTTGCATCTTCGCAGTACCTGTTCCAGATTCCTTAGACATGCTTCATAGGTCTCTCCATGCACTGAAAAGTCGTCCATAAAGATCTTCATTGTCCTCTCGATCATATCTAAAAAGATCGCCATCATACATCTTTAAAATGTGGCAAGGGAACCCAAATGGCATCCGCCAGAAGGCAAATGTTCCAAAGAGACATGTAAAAGTTGTCTTATCCTGATCATGAGGGTTGATGGTGATCTGGTTGTACCCTGAATATCAATCGAGGAAGCAATAATATTCCTTTCCTGCTAATCGGTCAAGCATCTGATCCATGAAGGGTAGCGAGAAATGATCTTTCCTTGTTGGCTTATTTAATCGCCCGTAGTCCATGCATACTCTCCAACCTGTTACTGTTCGAGTGGGGATGAGATCGTTCTCCTCATTCTTGACTATCATCATTCACCCTTTCTTAGGTACACATTGGACAGGGTTGACCCATGTGCCATCTGCAATAGGATAGAAAATTCTTGCATCCATCCATTTCAAGATTTATTTTCTCACCACCTCCTTCATTGCAGGGTTTAGCCTTCGCTGCCCCTCAATTGAATGCTTTGCCCCTTCTTCCAAATTGAATTTATGCATGCAGAAAGTTGGACTGATCCCACGGATGTCTGTAATTGCCCATCTGATAGCCTTCTTGTGGCGAGATAGGACCTGCAAAAGAGAACACTCATCTTGGTCAGTAAGGTTAGATGCAATAATCACTTGTAAGGTATCGATATCTCCAAAAAATTTGAATTTCAGGTGGGTCGATAGTGGTTTGAGTTTTAGCTTTGGTGGATCTTCGATCGAAGGCTTGATCTGTATTGTCTTACCTTCTGGATTTCTCAAGGGATCTATGTATGCCACCTCTGTAGTTGCCTCAGGTTATTCCAGTGCATCATACTATCTTGCCAAGTTATCTTCTTCTTCTGCCTGATCTTGAGTCTTTTCAATCTAAATTGCTTCCATCAATTCTATTTTTGAGCATTCCTCCAATTCTCCAGGGTATTTGAGTGCTTTAAAGACGTTAAATGTAATCTGCTGGTCATTTACCCTCATGGTCAGCTCGCCCTTCTGCACATTAATTAGAGTGTGACCTGTGGCAAGAAAAGGTCGTCCAAGGATGATCGACACTTCTTGGTCTGCCTCACAATCTAGAATTATGAAATCTGCTGGGAATACGAACTTGTCAACCTTCACTAAGACATCTTCAATTTTTCCAGTAGGTCTGCAATCGACCTGTCGGCGAGCTGCAGTGTGACCATTGTGAAGGGATCGAATCCCGCACCGGAAGCAATTGTGAATCGCGTGTTCTTATTTTGTAACATGGATTTCAATCAAGATCAAATATAACTAAGATTAAGCATGCTATAAGATATTGGACAACAAGTAATTACCTTTGAAGAACTCTTTCTTCAAGTGCTCCTTCTCCCACGATCACGATCTCAGCAACTCGAACCCGAACGAATGAAGACACCACCACCGGATCTTCTCCGTTGTTCTCTAGGTGAAGGAGGAATGTGGGTTCCTTTAGGATAAGGTGTGGGGTTGTGAGAGAGGTTGTGTCTTTGTGGAACTTTTCCAACAACACAAATAGTTGATAATCTAAGGTTTTCCAAGATTTTTCTTAGCCACAAAGTTGTATCTCATGCAACTATTTATAGGGAAATAGGATGGAAATTACCATACTATCCCTCCTTCATTCTCTCATTAGTATATAGTTTATATATGAATCTAATTCACATAAAAACCATATATTATATCAATTATATCACATATAACTGATATAACACCTCATATATGAAATTGAACACTTCAATTTCATTCCTAACTTTATACCCTCAATATTACCATGTTAAGCCAACGGAGGGACTTAATGGACCTATAGTTCATGAGCTCCAATGATGTGAGATTAACTGATCAAACTCTTTAATCCAATTAATCAATATTCATTAACTACAAGTCACTCCACTATAGATTTGTAGTTGCACTCCCCTCACTGTAGATTATATTGTGTCCATTGATATAATCATTACCCATGAGTCGACCCTTCACAGGTTGTTCGTAATCACAACTGGGTCAAATTACCATTTTACTCCTGTAATTACCTCTTTGTTCCTTAAGCACCATTGATCCTCTAATGAACAACAAGTCTAAGGTCCTACCATAGACTCATACCCTCTAAGAGGGCGGGGCCCCGTTGTTCAGGACCTGGAACCAGTTCTTAAGGGAACAACCTATCTAATTCCTAAGTGTAGGAATGGGTAAATTCCATCTTGCATAGTTAAGTCCCCAGCTACCTACGAGGTTTTGTCCTTGAGAAGGTAGACTTATTGAGTCGGCTACAGGCCACTCTCACCTATACTAGTCTAAGGACAAACCCCTATAAGCAGGAGTTCTTAACTTACTCAGGATTCAGGTCGAGTCACTAATGACCATCTATAAATTATAAGTCTTATCCTGTTAACGGTGTTATACTGGTTAGACTAATAATTTGCAGCTCGGTCTTGTATGAACTCTTCATACAGGATGCCCCTACTCGCATGTCAACCACATGAATGAGTTGGATTACCTCATTTGTACTAATTATAAAGTGGGTTGCATTCATGGTGTTACCAGAATAAGGTTTCCAACTTTATTCTTATACCATAGACCATTTAGGTTATACTCTTGAACACAATCCAAATAGTGTCTACTACACTGATGTTCAAGATACATCATAACCTTGGAGCTTAGTTTATTGGATTTATAAAGCAAGAATATAATTTTATCAAAACAAATAACTCTTTATTTATTTAATCAAAATTACATAAGTTTAGGGCACAAATCCCAACACGTTGTGGGGCGAGCCTGGCCAATTCCTAATCTGCGAAATACTGACGAAGGCATCAACTTTATGCAAACCCCTAGATCGCATAATGCTCTCCCAGCATCAGTGTTCCCAATCATACAAGGGATTGTGAAGCTTCCCGAATCTTGTAATTTTGGTGGAACCTTGCTGGTGAGTAGAGCACTGCAGTTTTTTGTCAAAGCAACCGTCTCAAATTCTCCCAGTCTACGTGTTTTTGTCAGGATGTCTTTCAAGAATTTCACGTAATTGGGCATCTTCTCAAGAGCTTCCACCAAAGGAATGTTGATATGAAGTTGCTTGAGGATATTTAGGAACTTATTGAACTGTGCATCTTGGTTCTGTTTTTTTTAACCTTTGAGGAAATGGGGGAGGCAACTTATATTCTTTTGCCTCGTTTTGCCCTGCTTTGCCTTCTTCTGCGGGTGGATTGTACTCAGTTGCCTTCTTTTGCCTTGCTTTGCCTTTTCGATCAACTTCTGCTTGATAGTCTGGTTCTACATCCCCTTTAATTTCCTTCTCTTCTGTGGGTTGATTTCCTTCCTCAGTCCTTGGGAGTTCCTTGGCTTCATATTCTCGACCACTTCTCAAGGTAATTGCCTTGCATTGCTCTTTTCCTTTTCAATGTGGGGTTTCCGTACAGCTTGGCAACATACCTTGTGGCCTGCTTTTCAACTCGTTTGCCATTTGTCCCACTTGTACCTCCAAATTTCTAATGAATGCCGCTTTACTTTGAATGAGGGCCTCATTTTTTATCATGAACTCTTTCATCATATTTTCTAATGAGGTCTTTGTCGTTGTTTGACCTTGTTGTCCCTAATTTCCATTCCTAGGTGCATACTGCTTCTGTGAAGTGTTATTAAATTTGGGTGGGCCTCCCTATTTGGTGTATTGAGGTTGGCTTGTGCTTCCAGAACTCTGCCCTCCCCAAGAGAACTTTGGGTGTTGACGCCATCTTGGGTTATAAGTATTGGAGTATGAATTCATTCTGTTCTGTCCAATATAGCAGACTGATGCAGGGTTGTGCGGGCAGTTGTCATATGTATAGACTTCTTGTCAGTACGAGCATAGGGGTGTTGATGTCTGGCTACCCATTGCTACTGACGCCTGGTTTCCTACTGCCTGGTTTTTCAACATGTTATTCATGGTTGCCATCTGGGCACTAAGGTTGGCAATTGTGTCTACCTCGTGCACACCTGCAGTGCCACACACATGACTTACATCGTTCTCCCCTCACTAACTGTTGCTTGATACCATGGCGTCGAGGATCTCATGTGCTTCATTCAGTGTCTTAGTCAGTAGTGAGTCGTTTGTCGAAGCATTGACTAAAGTCTTGGATGCTTGTGTAAGTCCGTTATAGAAATGTTCTATAAGGAGGCCGACAGGTAATCCATGGTGCAGACACTTCCTGACCAACTTCTTAAATCGTTCCCATGCGGTGTCTAACCCTTCACTGATGCCCTGTTTATTTGTGATAATCTCCCCTCGAATTTGTGCGTTTTTTGTGGGTGGAAAATATTTCAACAGAAACTTTTCCACTAGTTCATCCCATGTCCTTATGGAATCTGGAGGGAATGAGTCCAACCAAGCCTCTACATTTCCCTGTAATGAAAACGGAAATAGTTTCAGCCGCAAAGCTTCCTTCGAAATACCATTGATTATGAATTAGTTGCAGATGCGCAGGAAGGTCTTGATATGCTTATGTGGGTCATCGTTTAGTAATCCTGCAAATTGGCCCATAGTATTGAGCATTTGAAACATCACAGGTTTGAGTTCGAAGTGATTTGCTTCGATGTTGGGCTGCATGATTCTTGTGTTCAAATTATGAAAAGTGGTTGTTGCATAGTCTTGTATGACTTTATTTCTTTCATTTGCAATGAAGATTGGATTAGTCATGGGAGCTTGTTGCTGCCCATTATCCATATTTTGTGGTTGTCCTCCGTTCATATGCGTCATTCCCGGACGTCGCAGAGGTCTGTCTTCGCAATTGTTTTGCGTGTTTACGTTTTGCACTCTTTTCCTTCTCTGTTGTCTTCGTCGTAAGTGGAAAGTCCTTTCTATCTCTGGATCTTGCTCCAAGAGGCAAAGCTCTTTTCGCCTACACCGTGTTTGATCCTGCGAATTCCTGCAATTAATTAAAGTGTTTCTGGAGAGAGAGAGAAAAACTGCCACTGCCAGACAATTGCGTTGGGTTAGCCCAATGCAATTGCGTCGAATTGCAAACTAGCCTCTTCTGTGTATCTTTGATCAATTTTATTATCAATGTTGTTTCCCGACAACGGCGCCCAAAACTTGATAGAGCGAAAACGTGCAAGCGCACGCGATCGAAGTAATATAAAACTGGAGGTATTCCATAGTATCGAGCCCAAGGGAACAGACAAATAAAACTGATCAGTAGTGAAACAAGGTGTGGACTGATTGCAAAAGGTAACAAAAATGTGATAAGTGATGTGGTGATTATATCTAAGATAAATGCAATAATGAAGAGAATAGATTTAGAATGATGAGTCCACTAATGAAAGACAAGGCAACTCGAGGCAATTACCTTGCATAACAGTTACACCTTGCAGTGCGGGGCGACAATGGCACGACAGTCGAACATACTAGCTCATAAAGGCAAAACAAGGCAATTGCCTTGCGCTACCTTGCCTGATGATTTTTTCTCCTACTACCGCGATGCAATTGCCTTGAACTGCATCAGTGCTTGACTGCCAGCGATGTAATTTGGCTAAACTCTCTAAGCAAGTAAACCAAGCCCTACTCCCATTTGACCTAAAGTGAAGTATCGTTAGGAGGTTGGGTGATTGCTCCTATATGTCTATGGTCAATCTAGCTCAGGTTTTCATAACTATGGCTTTATGGTCTTGATGTCTTGCCCTATGCCTAGGGTCAACGTTCGAAATTTATGTCTAAGCCCTTTTACTCCATTACTTTTGGGAACTCTACTCTAAGTTGACCCTTTCAGTGCCAAACTCGAGCTTGACAGGTCATCTTAGATGGTCGGCTAAGGCTTCCCACAATACAATCACCAAAAGTAAACATACTTGGAGGTCTAACCAAACTGCTCTTGCTTTGGAGTTTTGTTGTCTTCCTTTAGAGCATTCACATTCTGAATCCCTAAGGGAAGTTAGCTGCTCATGGACGAAACAATAAAGCTAAATGCAAATTGAATAAAATACGACAACATCTCAACCACTCTTTTAGTTCTACCACTCTTAAGCAGGAACCGAGAGGATATTCAAGTTTCGGATAAAGAAAGTTTTTCAACAAGGATGAACAAAATAATTAATCTTTTATTGAAAGCAAACAACAAGTTGTGAAACAGAACTATAGAACGGATTTGAATAAAAACTGAACTGGAATAATAAACTGACAGTTAACAACGTGTACTGCACTACAGAAAAATAACTTCAAAACTGAACTGAACTTAAGAACGAAACGAAACAGAAGTTCTGAACTGGGAAACTCAATTACAAAAGTAAGAAAACAACAACAAACTGAATTACAGAAGTAAGAAAACAACAGCAGACGGACGACAATGATTTTTGTGTAGAATTCTCCTCTCTCCAACTGCCCTTTTCATCGAGCACTGATTCACCTATTTATAGAGTAGGTTGTCCTTAGGGTTTTCGTCAATCTTCTTAGATTCTTTCCCTTGAATTCCAGTTTGAATTGATATTTTCCTTGATTCTCGCGTCTTTTCCTTCTGCACTTAAGTGACTGTAGTGGTCGGTTTCCGAAAGATAGGCATTTGTAATTTACGTCTGTCAGACAGGCAATTGCTTCGTTTTGCCTTCCTGCAACCAAATAAACATATGTGAGTTTTCTTGTTAGCAATAGGAAAACGACGTAATTCTTGAACAGTTACTCATACTTTCGCCTACTTTATGATCAATTTAAATAATAGGAAATCAATAAAGGTCTTAAATAATTCTCATAATCGAAAATTAGATGGAAGGAATAACGGTGTAACAAAATCCAAAACTTAGGAGCTAAATTGTTAAGTTTGATAACTCAGGGACCAAAAATAAAAAGCAAACGCAAAACTCATGGACCAAAAAGGTATTTTCCTTTTATTTATTAAACTCTAAAATTTGTTCAATTGTTGGGTTATTATTTAATTTTTGTAATTTATTTACAACAACTTGTAGTTTATCTTTAAAGTTAGTGATGAAGTTTCTGTTACTTCCATTCCTTTTTTTTTCTTTCTTTAAGCATGAACTGATCCTTTTATTTGGGATTCGAAGATGTGAATGTTGTAGCCAAAGTAACAAAAACCTATTTCTAGAGCAACTTTGCTTACTTTGTAGTTTGTTTGCTTTTATTGATTTTTATTTATCATTATTAGTCTAGAATGATCATCTAGGTTGGTATACATAAATTGAATCTCATTTTGAAAAGCTGAGATAAAATTGGGATTTCATGAGAGTAATAAAGGAAAAAGTCTAGACATATGAATTTGTTTTGACCTTAAACATAGGGCAAAACCTTTAAAACAAAAAAGATTGTGCTTAAAAATCAACTAAGTTCGTATTAGCCATAGAAATATCGGTTTAATCACTTAGTCTGCTAAAGATATTTCATAAAAGGTTGAATAGGTGTTGAATCCAGCTTATATTTGTAACAACCCTCAAACTTGGGGTGAACCTAGTTAGGGAGGTTACTTAGACACGTTGTTTGCGCCGACTTTCGACAGCATAACGACGTAACTAGAAGAAAACCAAATTTTTTCTAGGATCTATAAAACAAACAAACACTCCTTAAGGTTCAATAAATGCCCAACCTCCATCAAACTTCAATCAAAGATTAGGCTGGACTCCAAGTCAGAATTCCAACAAGCATAAACACTTATAAGTAGGCAGACAATAGAGTTCAACAAAAGTAGAACCTAATAAGCTAAGAGGCAACCACAGGGAGCTACACTCAGAAATTCAGAGACATTTTAGAGGTACAGAAGTTAGCAACTATACAACCGGCACAAATAAGAACTAAAATCAAACTCAATAACAACTAAGGGACAACAGGCTATTACGAAGCTTTCTAAAGAAAGAAAGCTAGGCCTAAAGACAAGGAAGGGTTCCACAACCTCATCAAGTGGTCGTCGTCGCCAACCCCCTCACGGTTTCTTACCTATAACAAAAAATATTAAAGTAGATGAGTGAATATAAACATACTCAGTACGCAACTCATTCACGTTCAAACAATGCTAGAAAGTACCAAGCAACCAAACGTCAACCTAGGACACAACTCAAGACAAATAAAGTACCACGCCCTGACCCGACACCTCTATTCCTACCTATAACCCCATAATCTTACTTGGTGAATGGCGATGAGAGGAAGTGACTCGCTCTCGCGCCCTAACAATGGGGATTCAAACCTCACATCAAGTATACCGAATAGAGGGGCACGTTCATATGACCCTCGAGGTCGTCAGGAATCACCCATGAGCCCCCTTGTCGGACTAAAGACCATACCCCACCACTCCTGCTCGTCGGGGTAATGCCCTTAAACCATCTCGTGGAATGGAGGTCTCGCCCAACCACCCTTGCTCATCGAGGTAATGCCCTTGAACCATCTCGAGGAGGGTCTCTCCCAACCACTCGTGCTCGTCTGGGTAACACCCTTGAGCCATCTCATCGAATGAAGGGTCTCGTCCAACCACCCGTGTTCGTCAGGGTTGATGGGTTTTATGCCCTAGAACTCATAGTTTGTAAATTTGTAATTTGTTCTAATTTTGTCATTAAAGTGTTATTACATTCATTTAATAAGTGTTGTTGAATTTTATATTAGTTTTGCTTCAAAATAACCATAAATCCAATAAACTAACATCCTAGGCTCTATTATGCGTCTTGAACAGTATGTGAAGACATACAAGGATCAATGCTCAAGAAACAACCTAAAGAGTTTATAGTATAGGGATGGAGTTGGGTACCTTATCTTGGTGACACTATGGATATGACCCACTTTGTATTTGATACAAACGCAATGATCCAATGTGTTCGTGTAGGTGACATACGAGTGGGGGTATCCTATATAATGAGTTTACATAAGACCAGACCGTGAAATAGTAACTAGCAGATGTTACTCCGTTAACTATTTAGGTTTCTATTTAAATAGGATGACCTAGGCAACTTAATTTTAATCTTGAGTTTATTATGAACTCCTGTTTGTGATAGATTGCCCTTTGATTTGTATAGATGAGAGTGACCAGATTGTCGATTCAATAAGCCTACCATTTTGGGGACGAGACCGAGTGGGGAGTTGGGAACATAATCACACAAGATGAAATTCACTCCTTCCCGACTAAGGGTAAGTAAATGAGTGTTCCCTTCAAGGTTTAAAATGTCGATGTCGATGGAAATATCGAGGTCTCAATATCATGAAAATGTCGATGAAAATTTCGAGAAAATGTTGATGTTGATGGACATTTGTGAAAAAATATTTAAAAATAAAAAATTTTAAAAATATATTTAAATTAGAAAATAAACCTTCTACACTTTTTAAATGAGTTACCCTTGGTATTGATGTCGAACCCATGGACATGTGGAAATATTGATGGAAATGTCGACATGTTGATGGAAATTTAATACCATGATTCTCTTAAGTGGTGTCTCTGAGACTTGAACAAAGGACCCTACCCTCTTATTGGCCCTAGAGGAGTTTTAGTTTAATAGTTGGGCCATAAACATGTTATTCATTAGATGAGCATTGATACTTAAGGTCATAAATGTAACCTAAGGATAAAACGGTAATTTGACCCAGCTGGCATTACGAACACTCGTGAAGGATTATCTTGTTGTTATTGGATCTTTAGTGGAGTGTACCTACACTTAACGAATGTTGATTAATGTGGTTAATTAGATTAACCTATTAATCCCGTATCTTTGGAGCTTCTAATCTGTAGATCCATTAGGTCCCCTTCCTAGCTCGTAAAGGGTTCTGAGGTAATATAATCTTGAATGAAATTTGAAATGTTCAAATTTACTTAGGGAATTAATATAATGTATGACGATACATTATAATATTAAGTTTATATTTTAATTAAAACTTTATATTATAAATTTAATTTTGGATATGATTCCAAATTAATTTATGAGAGAATTGAATATTCGAAGGAGTTCAAATATTTTTTTTAATGTGAATTAGATTCAAGTTAAAACTATAGATTTAATGCACATTAGATATACATTAGAACTATATATTATGGGAGATTTATAATTGAATATGATTCAACTGTAAGTTTAAATTAAATATATGATATTTAATTTAGTAATTAATTAATTAGTGAATTTAAATAAATTTGATTTAATTAAATTAATTGAATTAAAACTACAGGTTATGTGAGAGATATTCATTTGAATATGATTTAAATGAATGCTAATTAAATTCATTTTTTAATTATTCCATAACTCCCAACATTTTTTTTATTTTGAGTACATCAACATTTGGGAGTGGGAGGATTCGAACTCATGACCTTTTGGTCATAAGTTTTACTTGATGCCAATTGAGCTATGCTATTGTTGACAACTCCAGTAGTTATTAGAAGTTGGGAAAATGTGGGAAATCCCAAGTTTATTCTCTCTCACTCAATTTTCTTCCTTTTATACGATAAAAGAAGGAAACAAACATGCTGAAAGTTTTTTTTTGTCTATCCTCATCCTCAACAAAACTCTCTATAAAGAAATTATGTTTGAATTGCATATTCCCTTAAGTCAAGGTTGGATCCCACCATCCATATCTCAAAAGACTCAGAGATATAGGAAGGAAACCAATTGGTCTTGTCATATTCTTGGATCCAAATCAAGTTGGCAAAACTTGAGGTTGCTGGAAGTTCATGATTTTGTAGAAAGGGAAGGTCATTTACTTATTTCCAGAATCGACAACAAGTAAGTTTTCTTATATTTATTTAGAATCAATTCAATTCTATACAAATTGTTCTCTGTGAATTTTCCAATGTACTGGTATTTTAGAATCTTTATTAAAATGTGAGTCAATTCCCAATTGGCTTCAGTTGCAAAGGTTTTCAGAAACCAACAGGGGTAACACCTTTTAGCCATCTCGTCGAATGGAGGGTCTCTCCCAACCACCCGTGCTCGTCGGGATAACACCCCTAGGCCATCTCATCGAATGGAGGTTCTCGCCCAACCACTCGTACTCGTTGAGGTAACACCCTTGAGCCATCTTGTCGAATGGAGGACCTCGTCCAACCATCCCATCTCCGCTTCGCCAACCCGAGGTGTGGGACTGACTAGGGACTCTCGAGGGTCGTGGGTTCATTCTTAGCAAACAAGGATATAGAGTCTAAAGTTTTCTACCCTTGGGCCAACACTTAGGCCTAACCTTGGCCCTGTCACCTACTTGGCCATACCCATCATGTTCAACCTCGTCCAACCCATACAAACCAGACATAAGCAACCATAATGGTCCAGACAGTTCAATCTCAAAAGAATCAATAAATAACAGAGTCCTAAAGTAGGCCAGGCATGAGCATTGTCTATCATAAGCAGGCAAACATTACTTATACTTCAGAACCACACAGACAATAACCTCGTCACTAGGCAAGCAGTAAATAGGCAGTTATGTGGACCAATCTCTCGCCTATAAAAACAGAGCAACATTTATCAAAAATGAACAGCAAGCTCCCTTACTTTGTGAGCTTGTTTGACGAACCAAATGGCTACTTACCTCGATTCGAGACTCCACGAAACAACTACTCCTTCCAAGAGTTAACGACTAGCTTTCCTTTGATCAAACCAAAGAAATAACAGATCACTAGAGATGGTTGCGCTAACCTTTAACACCCCAAAACAGTCATTCAACGACCCAAATGACTTATATACAGGCCAAAGCTTAAGGAATTGCACTCAAAAGCCACAATCGACCCAACCCCCAATATCTATTTGGTCCTAATTATCAAAGTGAAAACAAAGACAGGGTCAAAGACTTACCCAACAACTACATGAGTTGACAACGCCTAACGGATTCCAAAACCACCTGCTCTTGCCAAAATGCTCCAAAATCGAACCACACCCTAAATAGTCCAGCCACAAACCACACATCAGTGAAACACAACAGTGAAAGGAGGGGAAAAGAAATGGAAGTTCAAAAGGGAAAGGTTTTAGCCTGCGGATCGAAACACAATGGTCTAGCTCACACACACCCTTTGGTGTGGGTGTCGCTGACCAAAAAGAGAGGGAGGATCGAGGATTCGATTTTTTTCACTAGTGGTCGCTCATGAAGAAGGTGATACATAAAGGGATGGGGATTTCAAGCTGGGTTTGAATGGCTTGAAGGTCGCGACCGGTGGAATGGGGGCAGAATAAGGAGAGAGGCAGGCTGGAAGTCCAGCGGGGGTGCTCAGTTTCGGTCGTGCTCACGAGAGAGAAGGAGGGGAACGACGGCGCGAGGAGCCTTGCCGACAATCAGGTGAGGGATCAAGAAGAAGACAGTAACAGGGGGAGGGGGCTACGACGCGAGGGCTTCCTTCCCTTTTTTCTTTTTTTTAGAACTAAAGGGAAGCTAAAGAATAAGAAAAGAAAAAGGGGAAGAGTACCTACCAGAACACTTTCAAGCCAACGGAAGGGAGAAAAACAAGTGCACGGTCTTGGGTTCCTTGAGACCTATATTAATAGCTGAAAACGTTTAATTCCGGTCCTTTGAAACATGAAAATTGCCCACCTGCCCCAACTTCTAACTTTAAAAGAAATGACCCGCTTCACTAAGTAATCTTGATTCATGTTAACTAAATAAAAAAACAATCGACTAAAAAATCGACCTTAGCATACTTGTTCAACCTGGGCGTCACAATATTTCTTAAGAGTTGAGTCAAGGATTTCAATAGCAATTAGATCACAATTCCTTTCAAATAAACATAAGCATGTTTAAGTCCATTTTTTTTTTCATTATTACTTCTTATTTTCAAAAGCTACCATTTCAAATATTGTTTTACACCATTACCTAGGTTTCATTTTTTAGAACATTTTTACTATCTCTTTTAATTTTGTTGTATTTGTTAGCTATGGGATTAATACTTTGCGACTTTAAATTTTATACTACTTGTTTTATAGTGTGCATTTGTATGAAGACTTTTTCTTATTAAAAGTTTTCCTCTAAAGCTCACACATTTTAATCGATCAGATCTGATTTTTTGAAACGAAGAATGAGAGCAGGGATGGAGATGAAAGTTCCTCACAAGACGGTGATGGAGAATGCACCCAACAACCCAAGACGCCATTGCCATCCCTACAGACTAAGGTTTATCAATGATAGGTGTTTTTCATTAATTGTTTGCATCAAGGGTGTTCAAAGAACTTGACAATGCATCTAAAATCATAAGAGTTGGGTTAGATTAGACAAGTTCTCGATTTGGATTAGGTTAATTTTTTTAGGAACTGATCGATTTGGTTCTCGGATTTAAAAGAAAGCAATCGATTTAACTTGAGCCAAACCAACTATTTATATATAGATATATTTTATATTATATTATATTATATTATATTATGATTATGATTATGTGACCATTTATTACAATTTTTCCTTCAACCTTTAGCATCACTAATGCCAACAATGTTTGTAATGGTCCCTTTAATCTCCTCACTTGACCGCGTCTCCTTCAAGCCCTAACGTCATCAAAGTCAACAGTCTTCACGTTGTTCCCTTTTAGTTCCTTGTAGGACTACATGCCCTTCAACCTTTAACACTGCCAACAATCTTTTTCGTTCCCATTTCTCCCATCTGTTTCAACCTTCAGTCGACAACAACAAGACGTCTCCTTCAACCTTTAGTCGACAGTACCAATACATCTCTTTGAAATTATTCAACCTTCAACCAATAACACCTTATTTATGCAAAATCACATCTCCTTCAACCTTCCCGTTCACTTCTTCACGTCTCATCGCCCCTTCCCCTTCTCCATCCATCTCTCCATCGCCTCGCTAGTCATCCACCACTGCCGCCAATAGCATTTGATTTACTTTTTCAATCAGGTTGGGTTGCCCTTTCGAACCGGGTTGATCAAGTTGGAAAATCGATCAACCTGAAGCTTTGGATGAATGAAATGATCTATAGCAATTACAATTTTCTTTAAAAAATCATGAAAACTAAAAAATTTGAAAAAAAAATTCTTAAACAATATTTTAATATTTTAAAATAAGTTATAAAATTTAGGAAAACCCACCTTTAATTATTTAACTGATTGTTGATGCAATTTTAATATTATAATAAAATAATAAAATTAGAAATCAAAATTAAGAAAAAAAAACTTTTCTCTCTCCTTTCCTTTCCCCTTCCCCCTCCATCGACCGACTCCTCTACTCTTTCCCCCTTCTGTCCTAAACTCCAAGCTTTCGAATTCTTGCTCCTAGTTCCGACGAATTTTCAACAGCTTCCAATTATTTCGTCTTCCTTCACAATGAGAACTGTCTCGCTATTCTACGTCGGCTGCACCGATTACCATCTCCTTAAACCTCACTTACTCGATTCCTGTTCCCTTTGCCGGAAACCGCTCAGACGCAACTCCGATATCTTCATGTATAGGTCTGTTCAAATTTTCATCATCTGGAAGAGTCTGTGTTGTTTGTTAAGTTTTGATCGAGAGTTTTCTATTTGGTTATTGAGAATTTGAGGCTTAAATTTGATTTATGTGGTGTTCTCATGGTTTAGGTTTTATCGAGTGATGGAAAGTGATTTTGGAGTTGAATTATGCCAAGATCGGACCGATTTGTGGTTGTTTTTAGTTCTGATTTTGAGGTTTTGATATGAGAATTGAAAGTTTTGTTACTATATTGCAGAGGAAATACTTCGTTTTGTAGCAAAGAGTACCAACAAGAACAGATTGAAGTCGATGAAGGGAAGGAGAAAAGCTGGAGACGTTCTTCTTCATCATCTTATTCTTCAAGCACTCAAAGTCATAGGACGAAACAAGAAGCTAGCAAGAAAACTGTACGGTTAGGCACCGTCGCGGTGGCCTGAGATCTTCAATTTGAAGCAGAACACATTTTCATCTAAAGAGAGAAACACGTTTTCCAATTTGGAAAAAGGAAAATTGTGAAATTGAGTGGATGTTGAGAGTGAATTCTCATTGCCAGCTTAAGGACTCGAATTTCAGAGAATAAAAAAAAAAGATTCCATTAATCAATTGGTTAATTAGAGAGAAGTTTTCGGGGAGATGTAATCGGTGCAGCCAGCGTAGAATAGCCGGAGAGAGAAAAGTTTTTTTTTAAATTTATTATTTTGATTTTTAATTTTATTATTTTATTATAATATAATAATTATTTTAATATTAAAAATTGTACAATCCGTTAAATAATTAACGGTGGTTAACCTACCCAATTAAACCATGTTATCAAATTAAGGGGTTCGATTGTTCGATTTTAAAAATTGAGAGACTAAAAATGTATTTTTACCTAAATTTTATAGCAATTTATGGAACAATCTAAAACTCTTCCATTCATAAAAATATCTACATGTGAATGAAGACTTTATTTCTTGATAAAAACTCATATATTCAATCCTAACTCGACTCATGCGATGCCTCTAGATTACACAAATTTACCAATGAACCAAATGCCCGCCTACAACGCGCCAAACTTTTTTGGATTCATGTTGATGGGCCGAGCATAAGACTGAAAAATGGGCCGATTTGGGCCTCCTGAAAAACAGCCCAGCCCATCATGAATTCTCCAATTCACCCAAAGAAAGAAGCCGAAACTTTATTTTGAAAATAGTAAATGGTCAAACGCATCTCTTTCGGCTAAAATTCGACCGTTGAAAATATTTTTGTTTGTTTCCTTTTTTTTCCAATTCTCCCAACGTTCACTCCACGTAACGACTCTCCACTTCTTCTCTGTTTTCCCATTAAATAAACCTCATCTCTAACTTCAAAAAAACCTAATCCAATTCCTCAAAACTCAAATTCCCACAGAATCTCCCACTCTTATTCTTCATTCAATTCCACCATTTTCAAACTTAAATTTTCTTTTAAACCTAATCCAATCGCGCATCGATTCCAATGGGGACTGTAACTGAACCAACCATTCCCCAAACCCCAATTCAGTCGGAATCTCCTGCACGTTCCGAACAAAACCCTGAAATCTCCGGCGCCGGACAAACGGCGGCGACCCCAGATCGAGAGAAGAAGAGCAGAGGCGAAAACGAAATGGAAGATTCAAAATCCGAGTGTAAAACGCCAATCCCAGATGAGAGAACAGAGGAAAAACAGAGGATTTTGGTCCCTAAAAATGGATCGATGGATGGATTGAAGGTGCCGAAGAGTCCGAATGTGGCTGGAAAATTGAATTTGGAGTGCAAAACTCCGACCCCAATTAAACAAACAGGGCAAAGGGTGAATTTTGGAGGCATTGAATTGCCTAAAAATGGTACACCAAATCGGCTGAAAGTGCCCAAAGCATTCAAATATCCTGAAAGGTAATTGCTTAATTAGAACTCTGAATTTATGGAATCCAATTATTTAAAAGAGTTAATTTTGTTGTTGTTTTAGGTATAAAAGTCCCACTGATTTGATGATGTCTCCTATCAGCAAAGGCCTTCTTGCCAGAACCAGGAAAGGGGCTGTGCCTTCCAAGGTTCTTAATCCTTTTAACTCTGTTGGGTTCTAACTTTGTTTCTTTATGAACTCTCTATTGTTTTTTTTTTTTTTTTGCTAGGTTTTCAAAAACTGATTTCAATATATGTAACATATAGTCTCTGATGAGTTATTTTTGGACTTGGTTCTCAAGTAAATGTTAAAATTTGTTGGTTAGTTTACTATGTTAGGGGCACCATAGAAAATAACCTTTATGAATTTACAAATCATCAAATTGAAAAAAATGGATTTAGCCTTTTGAAAAGAATGAACGTCTTGGGGGGGTCCTCCTGTTCAAAACAATTTGGGGGTGGAAATAAAGTAAATATAAGTTTAAAAGGTTTTGGTTTTTGTGTGTTTTTGTTTTGTTGATGCAGATGCATGAGTTGAGAGTTCCAGAGATGAGTCTTCAAAGCTGAATGAATGAGTTCTGTTTTTCCTCTTCAAGAATTTGCCTCACTCAGATTGTGATGTAAAAATCAGTTCTACTTCTTAGAATATTCTTCTATTTCCAAGGGTTTTTTTTAAAAAAAAAATTATTTTCATTGGTTTTATTATTTTCAATGTGTAGTTGTTGGTGAGTCATGTAAGATATATTGAGGGACAAGTTTTCTCAATTGCTTTGAACAACATATATACATTTGTAATTGTAACCATAAAAGTTGCTAGTAATGCAGATGGTTTGATGAACTTTTGGACCATTTGAACATTTGAATTTTCTATTATATTAATGTGAGAAAAAACATGTTATCTTGTCCTTTGATTATGGAGACTATTGGAAGGTAGATGTAACCCATTTGAAACTCAACAAAATAAAACATTTCTAAAGGGTAACATCAATCATTTATACAATTTAAATGTAGTAGTAGACAAGGAAGATGTTGACATAAGGCTAATAAGATTTCAATGATGCTTTCAAATTACGCCTAATTTTTTGCTATACATTACACGCATGGGGAACCAATGGAGTTATTTGGCCCCCATTACGCATTCTCAAAAGAAATGAGGAGAGAAGAGAGGGGATCGGGGCCATAAAGGGGTGAGTGTATAGTAAGCCCTCGTAAGTGAGGTGATTGGTAGAGGGCAGAAGTACTTTTACTCTAGTGTTTGCATGATATTGGAGGGTACTTTCTATCCATATAAAAATAAGACAACACCCAAGTTATATGTTGTGTTGCAGTACCCAAATTTTTTTTCTAAACATAAAGAGAAAAATACATGTAAAACACAAGAAGACTTTTCATGCTCTCTTAATTAACACCAAAAAATATTAAAAGAATATGATAGTATTGAAAAGTTTCATTGTGATATCATGTTAAATCATCACCCGACCACAAAGAGAGGTACATGGTAAGCCCTCTCTTCTTGAGTGATAGTTGGGGCATGAGGGTAGAAAAATCATACTTTCATTATTCTCATTTAAACACAATTAGTTGTAGAAAAGTACTTTAATATCTCTAGCATTTGGAGCAAACAATATATTGACTCTTTTTTTTTCCTTCTATATACTAGAGATCAGTGTACATATTTAAACACAAGAAAACTTCTCATGCCCTATTATTAACACAAACATTATAGAGAGAAAATGATATATTTTCGACATTCAAATTTAATTTTAACATCATGTTACTAAACTCAATCAATTTATCATTTCATTATATTCTCAAACAACTTACAACTCAAAAAAACTAATCAAATTTTCAAGCTAAGGGGAGGCAAAGCACGACGAGTCACTCGAGACGAACTTGATACCATTGAATCGAACCGACATCTCCATCAATTTCGAGTTCACAAACAGACTTTACCAAGAAAGAAACAGCTTCCTCAATGGATTCAAAGCGTGAGAGATCAGGTGGAAGAACTCCTGGCCAATTTTGAAGCCAACCTTTTAAAATGGCTTCCAATTCTTCTTTGGAAACAAATTTCTCATCTTCACCAGGCTCCAAAAGTACATATGTATCACTACTTTGATTTGCCCTTCTTCTTCTACTTGCATATACCTAAAAAATTTCCTCTCATAACTTCATACTTAGAGTTTGTTTAGAGAATGTTATAATAATTTGTTTTAAATGGTTGAACTTGTATACTTATTTCACTTTGGTCTATAAAATTTTAAATATTTTGTTTTAGTTTATAAAATTTGCATTAAAAAGAGAAATAAAAAAACAATTTTAGCTGGACAAATGTGTGAAGCTTATATTTGTTAAAATCATTAATGAAAAAACAAATAATAAAAATTAAATTACTTTTTAAAAAAAAATTAATGCAAAGTTAAAACTAGCACATAGAAAATTGAAAGTGGAGACTAATTTAGAGATTTAGAAATTGTAGAAACTAAAATGAAACTAAGTTAACAAATTCGTTTAAAACTTTAGAAAACTATTATTCTTGGGTTTTTTTTTTCTTTTTCTTGGGAGGGAAAAGCAACTCCTCAAAAAGAAAAGAAAGGGGAAATTGAAGAGAAGCCACAAAAAAAGTGAAATGAAGAAAAAAAGAAAAAGAGTTGGATAATGATAAGATAAACCTTGATTTGTTGATATTTGGAAGCAGTAGGGAGATTGCAAAGAAGAAAGGAAGCACTCAAAAAGCACTTTGATTTTGACCCACTTCTTCTTGATTCTCCCAATTTATAATTATTATGCTTTCCTGTTCTTCCTCTTCTAACTGTGCTCCCAAAAAAAAAAAAAAAATTAAATTAAAACCCAGTTGTTCCCTAAGTTTCTGGCTTGTAATATTCTCAATAATAATAATAATAAAACAAAATAAAAAGGGTTTTTGTTTTTCATACATGGGTAGAGGTTAGAATTGGAATACAGAATTATTCCATTGCAGCTTTGGAAGTGCTTGTGAAGAGCTCTCTCCATTTGAACCCTGAAGCTGCAAAGAGAAACAAAGAAACAAACTGATTGTTTTGTTGGGGATAATGTTTCAAGTTTTAACACTTACCAAGCTGTTTCTGAACCTTCTTTCCACTGTTTGCCCTCCATTTTCTTCCTATTTCCCATTTTACCCTCAGAATTCCAATCCATATTTCTATTTTTATAAATTGGAAATTTGGGTTGTCTTTACTATCTTAAAATGTGAGATAGTTGATGATTATTTAAAATTCTAGGCAGAGGGTTTATACCTTATTTGTTTCATTACTCCAGTTAAAGTGATATTTATATTTTACAATTTTGATGAATCTGTTAAGATAAAAAATTATGTATAGTTTTATAAATTTTATGTTTTGGTTTTTTAAGCACCATTTTATTAAGGTTTTATTAGATGATTATGAATAATAGATGCTTCAGGATTATTGTTGAGAATCATAGATAATTGTGTTTTGATTCTATGACAAATTGAAGTTAACTAATTTAAATTAATAGGTTATTAATTAATTAATGTTTTCAATTAAAAAAAACAATTAAGATAGTCCTAGCAAGGAGACTGTTAGGGTACCTTAAAATTCTCCACTGAGCTTTGTGAGGAGGGCGAACAAATTTAAATCTCTAAAGCTCAACCTCCACTGTTTTTGCTAGTATTAAAAGAGACTTCCAACTTAGCCAGTGAGACCTTTTTCTATCCCCGGAAGAACTCCCCTAAAAGTTTGCACAACAACGGTTGATTTCATTATATATGTTTCGTGTAAGCTTGAAGCAACTCATCGTATATGTGAGATTAGCCAAGATGTTGGTCTTGACCAGACTCTCTTTTCCACATTGAGAGATACATCTTCTCTATCTAGCTTTGGAGAGCCTTCCACATTCTATCTCTTTTCTTGTTAAACATCGGCTTTTTATTCTACCTAATTGAGACAACATTCCTAAGTAATGCCCAAGGTTTGACGTCCTACACACCCTCAAGATCCTACTAAGCTCATCCACTTTGTCCTAGAGCACATTCTTGCTCATTTCATTGAGAGGACTTATTAAGGTTTACGTTTGACCTGATACCTTTTCGTAATTTTAGAGCACTTCAACAATCTTCTCGCAATTATTCTTGTTTGCCCTGAAAAATAAAAGGCAATCGTTTGCCAAAAAAAAAGATGAGTGAGTATTGGATCATGAGAATTTAATTTCAAACCTTTAAAAGATGAGAGAGATTCTTCCATGTTCAAAGAAACAAAAAGACCTTCGACGCAAAGAAGGAAGAGATAGGGAGAGAGCGGGTCACCTTGCCTTAACCCTTGTTTGAAGGAATGAACATTTCACTCCGCAGTGGAAGCATTGGATCGTCTTTGATTTTATTTCAAATTAAATTAAAAATATATCTTAACATCTAATATATTAAAATATATTTATCTAATCAATTTGAATTATATTCAATCTTTCCAAATTCCCCTCCAACATTTATTTCCTAATTTGAATCTAATTCAAATTTAATAAATATGTTTTATTTAATATATATTAATATCTTAATGATTTTAATATTCAAGGTATCTAATATGATAAATATATTTTCCTCTTTTAGATTTAATATATCTAATATATATTAAATATTAATTTAAACACTTCAAATTAATATTAATTTGAACATTTCAAATTTTCCTTTCAACTAAATTGATTCTTATTTGTTCATATGAGCTAGCAAGAGGATCTTATAGACCTACAGATAATAAGCTCCAATGATACTAAATCAATTAATTAATCTCTTTAATTAATCTATTTTCATTCATTAACTCTAAGTTCACGCCACTATAGGCTTAGAGTTGAACTCTTATACACTATAGGACAAGTTGTGTCCATGGATATAATCACTACATGCAAGTCTTCACGAGTTGTTTGTAGTTACAATTGAGTCTAAAATCTATTTTACCTCTGCAATTACATCTTGCACCTTAAGTACCACCGATTCTCTAATGAACAATTTTTTTATGATCCAACCATAAACTAAGTCCCTTTGGGGACAATGAGAGGGTGAGACTCCATTGTTCAAATCCCGAAATCAACACTCAGGGAATTCATCAACTTATATGGGAAGAAGTGAATTCCATCTTACGAGATTAAGAGGTATAAAGTTAGGTTGAGCTCTATGTGACTTAAGAGCTAGCATTAACATTATGCATTTGTCCATTTACAAAAAATTAGATATAGGTGAAGCTAAGCCCACCACAGTTATATTACAATTAGCTAACCAATCCATTACTTATCCTAAAGGTTAGATAAAGGACATCTTTAAGGACATCTTGGTACAAGTGGATAACTTTATATTTATAACGGATTTTATAATCTTGAATTATGAAGCAGATAAAGGTGTACATATTATCTTAGGAAGACCCTTTTTGGAATGATGTTCAAAAAGGTAAACTTAAAATGTAACGCCCGAGAATTTCTAACATGGTTAATTTCACATTTTAATTTAGAATTTCTTGAAAAATAACTAGGTGATAAATTTAGAATTTTAGCACTTGATTAAATTTAGTTGGAAGAGAAAATTAAATTAGAAAATAAATTATAATTTGTTATTTAATTATGATGTTTTAATGTTAGAGAGTGGATTTCGTGACTTAGGTGTAGATTAATGTAAAGGGTAAAAGAAACTGGATTATGGTTTATAAACCCTCTTGTGTTATCCTTTTTAGTGGGCACAAAGTTGAAAATGACTATTCACCTCATTCTTTCCCTCCACCTCATTCACGACAACAGGCTTCTCCAATCAACCATCCTTCTTCTATTCAGCCGCCACCACCTCGCTGTCACGCCGAATGCCGTTGTCGTCGTCGCGCGAACATAGACTGAGCACCCAGTCATCGTCGACTCCACGCGGTCGTCCCTCCGCTAACGACCGTTGCACCATCGCAGCCGCCTCGCCTGTTAAGACACAAGACTATTTTCTTTGTCCTTGTTTATTCTTTTCATTGTACTTTGTTATCATTACCTAGGTTGCTTGTTGACTTTGTTTAACTTCTTGTTGTATCTGATTAAACAACTCATAAAGCCCCAAAATCTTGGAAAGGTTTAAACCCTTATTAAATAGGGGTTCCCTGATGCAATAAGATAAAACGAAGAGCATTGTCTCAAAAGCTTGAGTTCTCTGTTTTTCCCTCTCTTAGTTTCTTATCTTGGTATCAGAGCCATCATGGCTTCTTCCACCTCTCACGAAACTAACCCTAAACCTTCTAAGGATGACACAGTAGAAGAAAATGTCGATGAGGTGTTGCCTCGTGCTGTATTGATTCAAAAGGAATCAAAACCTGAAGATCAAGAGAAGAAATATCAGTTCATGTACAAAAATACTCCGATTGGAAATATTCCTTTCACCAGCTTGATCAATCAAACTACCTCCATCAAGCTTGATCGCACGAACTTCCTGCTATGGCAAAGCATAGTCCTACCTCTTCTCAAGAGCTACAAGCTCGATGGTCATCTAAATGGAAAAACACCCATTCCAGAACAGACCATCAACATCCCTGCTTCACAAGAAGATCCTAAAGGTATATTCATGCCAAATCCCGAGTATGATGTATGGGAGCAGATTGACCAACTGATAGTAAGCTGACTATACAACTCTATGTCTCCTAATATGGCAGCTCAAGTAATGGGCCATGACACTGCAAAATCCCTATGGGAAGCTATACAAGAACAGTATGGAGTTTATTCAAGATCTCAAGAGGACTTCAACAGGCAAATGTTGCAGCAAACCAGGAAAGGGAACATGAAAATGGAGGAATATCTCTCTCTAATGAAAAGGTATTATGATAATCTCCAACTTGTTGGTTCAGCTATGGACATTAAAAGCTTGATATCTTATGTTTTTGCTGGGTTAGATGAGGAATACAACCCTATTGTGTGTGTCCTAAGAAGTACTAACCTTCCTTGGGGGAATGTACAATGTGAACTACTCTCTTATGAACAAAGACAGGACAAACTTCTGGCTCTCAAAGGTAACATTGGCAATATTTCCATTAATCAAGCTTCTGCTAACATTGTTTCTGTTGAAAGACCAAGAACTCAAAGCAACTACTCTCCTTCAACGAATAGAGGAGGTCAACATTCCTCTGGGCGAGGAGGAAGTTCCAGAGGAAGAGGAAGACATTCTTTTTACAACTCAAATAGTAAACCAACCTGTCAGATTTGTTGCAAAATAGGACATACAAAGAATTGCTTGCTATCAAAGGTATGAGAAAAATCAACCTCAATCGTCAGTGAATGTTGCAAATACCACTCGCTTTCCTTAATGTGTTCTTCATCTACTGCCTTAATGGCTTATCCTGAAACTCTCCAAGACTCAGCTTGGTATCTTGACAGTGGAGCTAGCCACCATGTCACTTCGGATCTTGCAAACTTGAAACTAAAAGGTAAGACCTCAGGTATTAAATCAATTATGGTAGGAGATGGTACGAAATTACTAATTGAGGGTCTTGGTTCCATTCATTTGAATAATAAGAACCTACGATTGATATTACAAGATGTTCTCAGATGTGCCTCGAATGAAGAAGAATCGATTAGTATCTCACAGTTGACCAAAGACAATGAAATATCTCATTGAATTTTATGATGTGTTCTGTTTGTTAAGGAAAAGAAGTCCAGGGAGCATGGGTGATAGGGAAACTTGAAAATGGCTTGTACCATATCGTCTTAAATGAAGTAAAAGCCTCAAAAAGTCAATCAAGAAGGAAGTTGATGGACGAGTTCCCATGAAGGTAGTCGCCCCAAATGGAGAATTATCCCGATTTAAATGCTAAGGATTTGCTCAATAAGGTGTTTTTGCTTTTGTTTCATGTACTAAGAGTGTATGGCATCAACGACTAGGCCATCCCTCACCTAGAATTTTGAACCAAATCCTTGTTGAATGTAATGTTTCTGATTATGGAAATGAAAAGAACATGTTTTGTGAGGCTTGCAAATTTGGTAAAGTTCATAAGTTACCTTTTCCTCTCTCAGACAGTGAGAGCAAAGAAACCTTTAGATTTAGTTCATATGGATTTGTGGGGACCAAAGCACTGTGCAATCTCATGAATGATTTTAGGTATTATGTTGCTTTCCTAGAAGATCACAATCGTTACACTTGGGTATTTCCTTTAAAATGAAAAAGTGAAGTCATGCAAACATCTTCAAACAGTTTAAAAACTTGCGAGAAAAACAAACAAGGCAATACAATCAAGCTCATAAGGTGTGATGGAGGTGGAGAGTTTCTTCCTATAATTCGGTTTGCCAAGGAGAATGGAATAGAGGTGCAAGTGTCATGCCCTTACACTTCTCCACAAAATGGACGGGTAAAAAGAAGCATCGACATTTGACCAAAAGCAGACTAGCTCTCTTAGCTCAAGCCAAAATGCCGCTTGTTTTTGGTGGGAAGCCTTCCATACTACCATCCACCTCATAAATCGAATGCCATCCTCGTTATTAACCATAAAAGCCCCTACAACATTCTCAAGCATAAGTCTCCAGATTATAAACTTCTTCGAGTATTTGGAACAGCCTGTTATCCTCACACTCGACCTTTCTCTCACCAAAAGCTCAACTTTCATACTGAAAAATGCATCTTTCTTGGCTATAGTGATCACCAAAAAGGGTACAGATGTCTAAGCTCCAATGGCAGAGAATACATTTCTCGAAATGTACATTTTAATGAAAAAGACTTCCCTTATCAACTTATGTTTCAGTCCCCTGATGAAGATCCCTCACATGATCCAAATACTCATTTGTGGCTTCCCTTACAACCTACGCCGCTCCCCAACTTATCCCTATCTAAGCCTCCATTTGTGCCTCCCTCCAGCCCTCCCCCCTTGGATCCCGAACTACCCTTGTGTACCTTACCAACTGCTGCCTCCTCACCTATCTCCATACCTATACCCTCTTCCCCTGCTCTCCCCTCTTCTCCCATTGCCACCACACCTATACCTTTGTCTCTGCCTGCATCCTCTCTTCCCACCAATTCTCATCCTATGACCACTCGTGCCAAATCTGGGATCCATAGACCTAAACTGCCATTTGGAGGATTGATCCAATCCTCTTCCACTGTTGACTGGAGTGCTATTGAACCACTTTACTTTCGTGATGCCTACCCTCTTCCTCAATGGAAACAAGCTATGGATGAGGAGTTTGCTGCCTTGCAACATAACAATACTTGGATTCTGGTTCCTCCTTCTCCTCACCAACACCTTGTTGGTACTAAGTGGGTCTACAAGATTAAAAGGGATGCTCATGGTTCTATTCAACGGTACAAGGCACGGTTGGTGGCCAAAGGGTATCTTCAACAACTTGGCCTTGATTTTGGTGAAACCTTCAGCCCTGTCATCAAGCCCTCCACCATTCGACTTGTTCTTACTATCGCCCTCACTCACAAATGGCCTATTAGGCAACTGGATGTCTCCAACGCTTTTCTTCACGGTACACTGAAAGAGGATGTCTACACTACTCAACCTCTTGGTTATGAAGATCCTCATCATCCCACTTATGTGTGTAAGCTTCAGAAGGCCTTGTATGGACTTAAACAAGCCCCCCGTGCGTGGTATGATGAACTGCGCTCCTCCTTGTTTTCTTTACAATTTCGCCAATCATTTGCTGATCATTCCCTTTTTATCTATCAATCTATGGGTGCTACTGTTTATCTACTTGTATATGTGGATGACCTCATTATCACAGGCACTAATGATCTTCTCATCCACCGGTTTATATCTCATTTGCAATCCGTTTTTGCTGTTAAAGATCTTGGATCTCTGCATTATTTCCTTGGTATTCAGGTTCATCTTACAGATTCAGGAGTTTTTCTCAAACAAACTAAGTACATACAGGACCTCCTTGTGAAGCTCTCTCTTGAAAGACCTTAAGCTCGCTCTCTACCCCCCTTGCTTGCTGGTAAGCAATTATCTAAGTCTGCAGGAGAGCCTATGACTAATCCGCAGTTGTTCCGAAGTACCTTAGGGTCTCTCCAATATCTTCAACATACTCGGCCTGATATTGCCTTCTCTGTCAATAAATTGAGTCAATATAATCAGGCTCCTTGTGATGGTCACTGGCGTGCTCTCAAACGCATACTTCGATATCTACAGGGCACTCTCAACTATGGTATTTTGCTTCACCAGCTCCTTCTCTTCAGCTAACCAGTTTTTCTGATGCTGATTGGGCCTCCTCTCCCGATGATCGTAAGTCAGTCAGTGGTTATTGTGTCTTCTTTGGCTCTTCACTTATCTCTTGGTCCTCCAAGAAACAGGCTGTCGTTGCTCGGTCGAGTACCGAGTCTGAATATCGTGCTTTGTCTCACACTGCTTGCGAGCTTATGTGGCTTCAATCCCTCCTCACTGACTTGGGACTTCAGCTTAGTTCTACTCCTATCACCTGGTGTGATAGTCTCTCTCTCTTCGCTCTTGCGAAACCCGGTTTTCCACGCCCGCACCAAGCACATTGAACTTGATGCTCACTTTATCCGTGATCGAGTGCTCTCCAATCAACTTGAACTTCGCCATGTTCGTTCCCAGGATCAGTTAGCCGATTCTTTCACCAAACCGTTACCTCCTCATCAATTTCTGTCTCTCCGTAACAAACTCGGGCTTCAGTCTCTTGCGCCATCGTTTGAGGGGGGCTGTTAAGACACAAGACTATTTTCTTTGTCCTTGTTTATTCTTTTCATTGTACTTTGTTATCATTACCTAGGTTGCTTGTTGACTTTGTTTAACTTCTTGTTGTATCTGATTAAACAACTCATAAAGCCCCAAAATCTTGGAAAGGTTTAAACCCTTATTAAATAGGGGTTCCCTGATGCAATAAGATAAAACGAAGAGCATTGTCTCAAAAGCTTGAGTTCTCTGTTTTTCCCTCTCTTAGTTTCTTATCTTCGCCCGACTCGTCGAGTGTACGTGTTGCAGTCCACCTCAGTCACGGGCCCCCCATCAAGCAAACACCGACATCGCGAATCGCCTGAGCCCAAATTCACCAAGAACCAAATCGTTGGCTTTGTTTGAGTGGTTCACCTCAATTTTTGCCAGCTTTCGGGACGTAGCGACCAGTTTTGGATAGATCCACAGCCAAACATTCTACAACTGAGCAAGACGCCGCCGCCGCCGTGACCAGCGTTAGATTCGATCCAACTAAATTCGATTCTTCGAGTCCAATTGGAACCTCGTTTGTGGTAATTTGGTTTAATTATTTTTGGATTTTCGAAAATAAGTTTGGATATGTAAGAACTAATTAAGAAATTTCTAGATTTGATCTAAGGGTTCAATTATTGAACTTGATTGAGAAGAATGTTGGAGTAGGAACAAAATTTTAACAACCTTCGAAACTAAAGCTAAGCTAAGTGATCTCACGCCCAATTCTTTTAAAATTGGCAGAAATTGAATTTCAATCATTTGTTCCAAAAGATGATTTTTAAGAATTTGTTCCAAAAGCTGACATTCAAATATTTGATCTAAATACTCAGTTTAACATAGTATCTAAGAGGATCCAAAATGATGCTTATTTGGATTTGAGAGGATCCACATAATTTAAGAGTTTGAGTGGACCCGAACAAAAATGATTTTTAAAGGATTAGAAAAAGAATTTTAATACATTCTTATAAAGTTTATTATGTTTACTTATATAGAGATTTTTCTATGTTCTTATGATGAATATATATATGAATTTTGAGTGTGATTATGATTATATATTTGTCATGATTTGTTGTATTATCATGATACATATGTATATGAGAATGAATGAATGGATCCCATGCATACTGCTTGTTCATGAAAATGATTTCAAAGGTTATGCCAACTAATTGGAGTTTGAGAGAACTCCACAGGTTTTAGGATTTGAGAGGATACTAAATGATTTGATTGGCATTTGAGAGGACTCCACATGACGTTGGGTTTGAGAGGGCCCATACGAGTTAAAGGTTTGAGCGAACTCTAACTCAATAAGAGGAATTAATTGACTATAGTAAGCCAAAGAGAAAAAGACATAATTTATGAAAATGAAGTTTTAGGTCTCACCAAAGGAAATTTTATGAGTTAAAAGTCATGTTGCATGTGATTGCATCTCTCAACTCCCACTTACTTGGTACTATTTTATAATACTCACCCCTTTCTTTTGTTTTGTTTTATTTTTTTTTTTTAAAAATGTTTTTAGAAAAATGCAAGAACATACCGGGCGAATGACGAGGGATCGAGTTACTATGATCATGAGAATAGAAAATCAAATCTTTTGCATCTTTAGAACTAGCATTTTTTTTTGTAAGCCCGACTTATTCAGGAGCATTAATTTTTAATTTTTGGAATATGTTTCGATCAATTTTCAAATAAGTAGTTTGATGTGAGTTATTTGGAAAATTTGAGAGTTTTTAGGGCTTCTTTTTGGAAATTGGAAAGTAAAGGATTAAAAAAAAGAAAAGAAAAAGGGAAAATCCACTCTCTCTCCCCGACTCCCCTTCTTTTCTCCCTCTTTTTCTCCCTCTTTAGGGAACCCATCGTGATTGAACGTCGTTTTGGGCGGTTTTTAGAACAAATAAAATTGTTGCCCAACAAGAGTGGGCCACAATTTAGGTAAGATTTATTTATGTTTGGAGCGTGTTCATTAAAGTAAAGTTGGAGCTTGAGTTGGATTTAATTAGTTACGTGTTTTGACCTTTCTTGTGCATTTTAGGGCCAATTTCGATGTTGTTGAGATCACCCATTGGTTTTCGGAGCTAATTGAAGGATGCCCATTGAGTTTGAAGGCCATATGGACGAGACCCACGCCGAATACCGCCTCGCTTTCTTCTTCACACGAACGACCGCCACCGCGGTCTCCCTCCCCTCTGTCATTCACCTCTCTTCCCTCGGGTTAGCGCCGCCGAGGCCCGGCTGCCGCTTCGATCACCGAAACACACCACTGTCGAGCCGCCTACATCCAATCGCTGCCCACTGCTCTTAGTTCTTCTCTTTCTCCTTCCTTTTCCCGTTTCAGTTTGCTCTCTAATCTGTTTGTCTCTTGATTGGGTCAGGACAGTGAGCAACGGGTGAAGAGACCGACCTTGAGAGAAGGTGTTTGGCTCCGTCAAATCCTTTCGACTCTGCAAATCGGGTAAGCACTCCTACTTTTGGTCTCCTAGTTTTGGTTCTGTATGTTCTGTACTGTAAGCGTTAGGGGGTTTACTGTAAGATGGACCAAAGATCTACCCTTAGGGGCAAGACTTTAAGCATCTTTATAGGACTGGATAGATCGTTCTAGTTGCCTTGGGTTATGAAAAGACTAGACCGAACATTGCTAATGGCCTCGCTTTTCGTTTACTTTTCTTTTAGGTAGCTTGTCACCGACTTTGAAGGAGTAACGTAAGTAGTCAGTTGGTTAGGCGCCAAGCTCATAAGTTAAAGAGCTTGGTGCACGAGGTTGCTTACTTGTTTTTGTATCTTTCATACTATGTAGACTTATAGAACGACTCAGTAGGTGTAGGGTTACATGAATATCTGAACTTCTCGCATATTATGTACATGTTTATGTCCTATGTATGTGGTTTATACATGTTGATGGATTTCTGGCTTGTCGTGTTTGTGGAATGTGTGGTTGTTGGGTCGTTGGTTGACGTGAGTCTAGGTTGCCAAGTTGTGAGACTTCGTGTGGATAGGCGAGGTTTGTGGTTAATCTCCCTAGGAGACCTATTGGCTTGAGTTGTGTGGTTGGCTAGGTCAAGGTGGATCGGCTAAGTTGTGTGGCTGGTTAGATCAGGTTGAATAGGGGTTTTGGACTTTTAGGACAAACACCAAAATAACGGCTAGACTGACATAAGAGGAGCTTCGTGAATTGCAAGAGAGCCCAAACCACTAGAATAACATTACCAATTCCCTGAGGTAATGCGAGTCAGAACCTTTAGGTTGGCGATTCTGTGTGGACATTAGGGTTGGGACCATTTTGCGAGTTGTGTGGGCATAGGGTCGAGCGCTCTTTTGCGATCTGTGTGGGCGTTAGGGTCGTGCACCCTCTTGCGGTCTATGTGGGCACTGGGGTTGGCCACAGTTGTGCGATTTGTGTAGGCATTAGTGTAGCTGGCTCTTTGCATTCTATGTGGGTGTAAGAGCGCTCACTTTTTTGCATTGGGGTTGGTCCCCGTTACGGTCACCTAGGTTCTTGGATTGCCGATAGGGGCTCGGGGTGTGGTATGCACAGTGGGTGCCTAGTGGTGTGAAGTCCTAGGACAAGTTGGTTGTGAGTTGTGTGGTTGGCTAGGTCAAGGTGGATAGGCTAAGTTGTGTGGCTGGTTAGATCAGGTTGAATAGGGGTTTTGGACTTTTAGGACAAACACCAAAATAACGGCTAGACTGACATAGGAGAAGCTTCGTGAATTGCAAGAAAGCACAAACCACTAGAATAACATTACCAATTCCCTGAGGTAAGGAGAGTCAGAACCTCTAGGTTGGCGATTCTGTGTGGACATTAGGGTCGGGACCATTTTGCGAGTTGTGTGGGCATAAGGTCGAGCGCTCTTTTGCGATCTGTGTGGACGTTAGGGTTGTGCACCTCTTGCGGTCTATGTGGGCACTGGGGTTGGCCACAGTTGTGCGATTTGTGTAGGCATTAGTGTAGTTGGTTCTTTGCATTCTATGTGGGTGTAAGAGCGCTCGCTTTTGTGCATTGGGGTTGGTCCCCATTACGGTCACCTAGATTCCTGGATTGTCGATAGGGCTCGGGGTGTGGTATGCGCAGTGGGTGCCTAGTGGTGTGAAGAGTCCTAGGACAAGTTGGTTGTGGCGTTGACGTATTTTTGTATGTGCCGTAGTAGCTTGGGCATAAGTGGGTTACTTATTGAGTATTCTAATACTCACCTATCTACTCTATGGTTTTGGTTGCAGGTAAGGATAAACAATAAGCTCGCCGATGATGGTGACGTAGAGGCTATGAGACTCCTCTTTTCGGGATTAAAGGATCTTTTCTGTTCTTAGGACCTCGGTTTCGTGCTTTAGGACTAATCCGTTTGCATTGTTTATTTTGCATGAACTATGCTTGTAGGCTTGACTAAACCTATGAATGCTTTCATATGTGACTATTGTTCTTGCTTTTGTTTCTATGTTCTATTGGAGCTCAACCTAAGATTTAATCGTAGTTTGGTGGAGGCTGGGCATTTTAAAACCCTATTGAATTTCTTTTGTGCTTAAAATAGGTTAAGTAAAATTTTGGTTTTGTTCGGGTAGCGTTGTTATGCTGCCGACATTCCTACTTAAGTTTGGTCTAAAAACTAGGGGTGTTACATTACATGTGGTTATGAAGAATTTCAATCCAATAATTAATAGAGATACGATATAATATATTTATTTTTCAAGTTTAGTAAAATATGTACATCAATTGACGAAGTTTAATTTAAAATTTATTTTCAACCTTAGTAAAATATTTTTCTTTTTGAAAAATTTAATAACCAAGTTCAAATACTTTTTAAAATATATTATTTGAAGTTTTATATAATTAAGTAAAAAATAAGATATCAAATAGGTATGCTATTTTAAAATAACTAAGTTTAAAATGAATATATTTTTTAACACCACTCAAAATGAATATCATATATACTCATGTTTAAATTATTATATATTTATGTTATTTATTATCTAATTTTATTTTAATAAGTATGGTAGGAGAAATCCTTTGTTTTTTTTTTTTACATTGAATATGGTTAATTTGAATGTTTTTAATGCATTATCATTTTTTTAATGCTAATTTCTTAAATTATAATATGAGCCAGTTTAAAATATGTTTTTCTTATCTTTAAATCATAAAATTTTATATATTTTTTTAACTATTAATAAAAGAATAAGAAAAAAATGAAGATAAGATTGCTATTTATTATGAGTAATTTTGTTTAATATAAAACAAAAAATGTAAATGACATGTGGATAAAGTGATATAGAGATTTTTATCGATTAAAAAATGATATGCATTTGAATTTCAATCTAGATAATAGTATCATAACTAAAATATTTTTATATAATTTATATATAAAAAATAAAAGTATAGAATAAAAAGAAAAATATTTTTATTATAATTATAGAATAAAAAATAAAAATATTTTTTTAATAAATATTTATATGTAATTATGAATTAGTAATAATTTATATAAAATAAATATTTTAATTAATAAATTAAAAAATTTTGTAAAAAAACAAAGAGAGAAATATAAGAAAAGAAGAGAAGAGGGAGATAAGAGTGAGATGATGAAAAGAAAAAATGAGATAGAAAAGTTGTAGTACCCACTATGGGGAGTTGGAGAAGGAGTTGAGAGGAGTTAACATTGTTCACAATAGGTGTTAAAAAAAAATCTTTGAGACAAACAAGGAGTTGCGCGAGTTTATTAACTCCTCTCAACTCCAGTCTTCCTAACTCTCCAATCCAAACACCCCCTAAAATGCATAAAAACATTCAAAACAACAAGAAATAGGCTAATAAAAATAGGACTATTTTGAGTCTTATCATAAGTCAATTAAATGACAAAGAACAAAGATATAAAACTAGACAGTAAGTACATGGAAGAACTTCGGTGGTGTCTCCATAGCCTCGTCAAGCCATTGCCTCTGCCACCCGCCTCGTTGTCATGCACCATCTGTAAGTACACAAAACAAAAATGAGTATAAACATACTCATTAAGTAACCCACTTAAGGTTCCAAAGTTCAAAACCATATAAAGAAGGGTTTTTCCTTAACTCACAGGCTCTTGCTCAATCTCAACCACTCACTTCAGTTAGCTAAGTGTTATTCACCTTATCCCAAACTTACTCCTCTCTGGTATTGCCTCGTGCTATACATGCGAGTCATGTAACCTAAGTCCAATGCAATGAAGAAAAGCAACCCTACAACTTGAGGGAATCACCCCTTTTGGCTAGCACAACATAATGAAGGAAAAAAACTCTCATACTCGAAATGATGTGGAATCGCCCCTAAGCTAGCACATCTAATGAAAGAAAGCAAACCTCATTCTAAACACGACGATAGAATCACCTCCTAAGTTAGCACAACTCAGTGAAGGAAAACAACATTCACCCTAATCACAATAGGGAAAATCACCCCCTAAGCTAGCACAAACCAAAAGAGAAAACAACCCTCATGCCCAACATAACTCACAACATCGTAGGAATACATGCTCGCATGGGGGAAAACAAGTAGGTGGCACTAGCTTAACAAGCTTTTGTTCGTTCCCAACGCTCTTGAAACCTCTAGGGTAACCCACCCTGCCAGAACCACCCATCGTGTCAAAAGCACAGTCACAACCTGGCTTGAGGTTTTCAAGCACATCTAGTGATACAAATTCAACGTTAAACAAGTTTAGGAAGGCACGACTTAAATATAAGTTCAAACGAATCCCACATCATCAAAACTTCATACCTATTCAATCAAGATACAAATCACCGACATTCAAGCAAGCTTTCCCTCATATAAACTAGCTTAGCATGCCTCACATACATTCCTTGAATACAAGAACTTAACAACAAGTCCAAATGTCTACTTACCTCTTAGGTCAACACGAAGAAAACCAACTTCTTGCTTTTCTAGGAAGTTGCTAGCAGCTTATAGCCCTAAGTAGTTTCTTCCAGTGCTAACTCCCTAAACATGCCGCACTCCCTAAACATGCTAGGAACTAAACGATTGTTATCCTCCCATCCACATTTAAACCCAACTAAGAAATGTTAAACATGCCCAATCATCTGTACCATTCCAAATACACGAAATATGGATAATGACCCTGAGCATTGTATACCTTTAAGGTGTTCAAAATCGACCATTAACCTAATCTAACAACTTTAGCGTTCTGCACACAGTCAACTTATCCTACATCTCAAGAGAACTAAGCTTCATCTAATCATCCAAGTGTTTAGGCATTTCGTGATCGATTAATCACTCCAACACTTCAAGTAGACCTTACTTAACCATTCAGTCTAATAGCTCAAGTATTCTGCCTTCTATAGCTAACCAAATATCTTAGAAAGCTCAAGCATTTATGTTCATTCGGTTTAAAATTAACTATCTATACATTCATGCTTATAGAGAAACTACAATCAAAGTCATGCATGCATTCCAAGGCCCATCTCTCAATAACCAAGCTCTAATAAGTTAACTCCAGAAGACATACATAAGACCAAGAACCCTTAAACACCATACTAGCAATCATGACTATTGCAACCCATTCAATTCAGTCATCGAACTCCTTGAATTACCATGCCAAAACATAATAAAGCAAGTTTCCTACTTAGAGAAATTTACTACGCATATCCTCCAATGACTAGCATGTTCAAGCACATACTTGGAAGCAACTGATGATTTCAAAAAACCTTATGCATAGTGGAAGCCAATTGGATTGTTTTACTCGTTTTTTATTTGGTAATAAGAAATACCAGTACATTAGAAAAAAGAATATCGATAAGCTGTAAAGGCATAGTTGTAAATTCAGAACCATTCTAGAATTATTCTAAACTAAAAGGGTTTAGATTTTTTACCTTTTTGGATTTAGGAATTTTACACAACAATGGTCCTCTGTGAAAACAACAACACAAACTTCAAAACCTTCCTTCAACAAACAACATGACACTACCAATAAGAACACCTCATATTCTCTGAGTTATTTTGATTGAGGTTTTGTGGGAAACATTTCTCAAATTGTGGGGAATTGAGTTTTTTTTCACAGAGAGAAATCGAATTGAGCTTTTGCTCTCAATCTCTGTAAAAACACCAACTCCACTTCTTTTCAACCTCCTCTGTCTTATCGATAGAGGAAGGAGAAGATGGAGGGAATGAGGGAGAGAATGGTGGAATGTGCGTAACACACGTTCTCCATTATTTAATCAATTAAATTAATCAAAACAATATTAATTAATTAATATAATTAATTTAATTAACTATGAATGAACTCAATTTACATCTAAATCATATTTAAATGGATATCTTATGTTCATGTGGAAACATGCGAGTGGAGGCGTCTTAGGCAATGAGTTTGCATAAGATTGGACTACGAAATAGTCACTTAGACTTTATAACTCCGTTTACTGTCTTAACTGACTGTATTCATACGATGACCTAGGTAACTAGATCTTAATCCTGAGCGTGTTATGAACTCCCGTTTATTCAAATTATCCTTAGATTTTCATGGAGGAGAGTGGCCCGAGATTTCTGACTCAATAAGCCTCCAATTGCAGGAATAAGGTCGGGTAGATAGTTGAGAACATAGTTCTGCAAGATGGAATTCACCCCTACCCACTTTAGAGATTAGTAGAGAGGTTGTTCCCTTAAGTGCTGACTCCAGGTCTTGAACAAAGGGCCCACCCCTTTCACTGACCCGAGAGGGATTCAGTTTGTTGGTTGGATAAGAAACCAATTGTTCATTAGAGAATCAATGAGACTTAAGGAACAAAAAGTAATTACAAGGGTAAAACTGTTATTTGACCCAGCTGTAATTACGAACGATCTGTGAAGGATTGACTAATTAATCATGGTTATAACAAGTGGACAACAATATATCTACAGTGAGGAGAGTGCAACTACTAGGATTTAGTGGAGTGGCTCGGTGGTTAACGAATGTTGATTAATTAGGTTAAAAAGTTTGACTAGTTAATCTCGTATCGTTGGAGCTCATGATCTGTGGTCCATTAGGTGCTCCTTACTAGCTCGGACTAATCCTTGTAACATTTTGAGAGAAAAGAATTTGAATTGTTCAAATTCGGTTTTGGGAGAAATCGTTAATTATATGCGATATATTAACGTGTCATAGCTTAATTATGAATTAAACTATGATTTAGGTCGGTTTATAGCATGAATAAGGATTCATGTTCGAAAAATCGATCGGGATTGGATAATTGATTTAATTTAATATATAATATTAAATTAAATTAAAAAATTAAAAATTAAATTATTTATTTAAATTACTTAATAAATTAAATTAATTTTAATTTAAAATCAATTTTATATTGGTTTTTGAATTAAAATTAAAATTAAAAGAAATAGAAATTCAAGTTTTGTCTTGAATTTCAAGTGGACAAGTTGCGCAAGCTTACTCACACTCAAAATTACTTAAAACTGACCACCTCCTTCTTCAATTATCCTCATCACTCATGTGTTGTCAATTTAACAAAGTCTAATGAAGCTTTATTTAAAGGAAATTTGAGGGGATTTGATAGAATTTTG
This sequence comes from Trichosanthes cucumerina, assembly GCA_036507285.1. Taxonomy (NCBI): domain Eukaryota; kingdom Viridiplantae; phylum Streptophyta; class Magnoliopsida; order Cucurbitales; family Cucurbitaceae; genus Trichosanthes; species Trichosanthes cucumerina. Next base: position 57,081,837 of record CM071838.1, read on the forward strand.
TAGAAATTATTTGAATTCTCTGTTTTTGACCATTGAGGACTCTTCTTCCAAATTCTCTCAATCTAGGATCCCACAATCCGTTTGAAGTCCTGAGGATAGTGGGGAACACACTAGAGGTGGTCCACGAAGTGTTCGTGTTGCAAACCGTCCACCGGGTGAGGAAAATTTGATCTTCAAAGGTGAGTTTCTTAACTCTATGTTTTTTCAGTTTTGAGCATGTTTTTTTATTTTGCAAAATTGATCAAATTAGAGTGTTCTAGATCCTAAATTGCTTCTGGTTTATTAATATGGACTCCTTCATTAAGTACCAGTGCTCCTCTAATGAATAATTTGTTTATGGTCAAACCAATAAATAGAAATCCCTCTCAGGTTAGTGAGAGGGTAGAACCCTTTGTTCAAGTCTCAGAGACACCACTTAAGGGAACATTCATCTACTTACCCTAGGTTGGGAAGGAGTAAATTTCATCTTGTTAGGTTAAGTCTCCAGTAACCCACACGGTTTTGATCCTAAGAAGGTAGGCTTATTAAGTCGACGTGTGAGGCCACTCTCACCCATACTAGTCAAAGGACAATCCCTTGTAGACAGGAGTTCGTAACCTACTCAAGATTAAGATCAAGTTTCCTAGGTTATCCTATTGAAATAGAAACCTAATTAGTTAACGGAGTTACATATATAAGTTACTATTTCGTAGTTCGGTCTTATGTGAACTCATCACATAGGATACCCCTACTCGTGTGTCACCTACACGAATGCGTTGGATCACTGTGTTTGTATCAAATACAAATTAAAGTGGGTCATATCCATAGTGTCACCAGGATAAAACACCCAACCTCATCCCTATACTATAGATCCTTTAGAGTGTTTCTGTAACCTTGATCACCATATGTCTCCACACACAATTCAAGACACATAATACAATCTAGGATGTTAGTTTATTGGATTTAGGAAAATTTAAGGCAAACTACATGAAATTCAACAACATTTGGATAATAGAGATAACAAAATTTTATTGAATGAATTGGAACAAATTACAAACAAACTACGAGTTTTAGGGCATAATACCAACAAACTCCCACTTGAACTAAAACTTTAGTCTAGTGGGGTACATACAATCCAAAACAATGGGGAACAATAAATACAATAAACTAGGGTGTCCTCATACTCATTACATATCTCCCACTTGCCCTAGGTTACCCTATTGACATGTCTCGTTGACCCAGACTGTCTAAATGACCCTTGAATACTTTAGCCGTGAGAGTATTCGTAATAGGATCAACAATGTTATGCTCCGAAGCGATCTTGGTGACAATGACATTTCCTCGTTGCACTATCACACGAATGAGATGATATTTTCTCTCGATGTGCTTTCCTCGTTTGTGGCTACGATGTTATTTTGAATTCGCCACAACACCACTGTTGGCACAGTATAAGGTGATAGACAATTCCATATTTGGAACAACTTCCAAATCCGTTAAGAACTTTCTGAGCCAAACAACTTCTTTAGATGTTTCACAAGCAGCTACATACTCAACCTCCATCGTGGAGTCGCTATGCATCCTTGCTTGATGTTTCGCCATACTATAGCTCTCCCGTTAAGGGTGAACACTGATCCCGATGTGGATTTTCTCGAATCCTGATCAGTCTGAAAATCAGAATCAGTGTATCTTTTAAGGATCAAATCCTTAGCCCCATACATTAGCATATAGTCTCTCGTTCTCCTAAGATACTTGGGGATATTTTTAACTGCAGTCCAGTGGTCTAACCTTGGATTGGGCTGGTACCTACTGACTATTCCCACAGCATAACAAATGTTTGGCCTCGTGCATAACGTAACATACAATAGACTACCTACTGCAGAGGCATAGGAAATACGTCTCATATCCTCAACTTCTTGACATGTCTTAGGACACTGTTCTTTAGTTAGATGAACTTCATGCCTGAAAGGTAATAAATCCTTTTTGGAGTTCTGCATCGAATATCGTACAAACATTTTTGTCGATATAGGACACTCGAGACAAACCTAGTGTTCTATTCTTGCGATTCCTTATGATTTAAATCCCAAGAATGCGCCTCTCCCAAATATTTCATTTGAAATTGGGTTGCTAGTCATTTCTTTATATCAGTTAGGAATTGTGTACTAAGAAATCTACCTTTTCGTTGATGACCCTTTTGTAAACGTTGAAGGGAATGGAATCCTCGTGAGCAGCGGAAACGTGATTTAAGATCGATTTGCTTGTTTGTTTTGGTTTACTTCAAAAACCAGTACATTAGCAATTAACAGAGAATAAACAATTAACTAATCTAAGCATGGATTAAACTTCAATTAGCATGCAATATAAGAATTAAACTAAAAGGAATAGAAAGATTACCTTTGTAGTTTCTCAATCCAGAACCTCCTTGCAATTCCAATTTGCACAACAACACAACAAGCCAAAATTTCCTCTGTTTTTCAACAAGACACAACCACTTGGAGAACCTCCTATTCTATGAGTTCTACTTAGATCTAGGTTTAGTGGGAAAACCTCCAACAATTTGGTAGAGAAAAGGAATATGTGAGAGAGAGAATTGGGAGGAAAACCAGTTTTTCCTAATCAGCAAAACTGATCGATCAATTCAACTCTGATCCCCTCTCCCTGTTTATCTGTTGATAGGGAAGGAAGAGGGACAGTGGGAACATGTCAAGATGACACGTTCCCTTAATTAATTGAATTAATAAACAACAAATTATTTATGAAATTAATTTAATTAATAATTAAATAATATTTAATTATATATTAATATAAATTTCAATTAAATCACATTTAACCAAAATTAAATATCATATAGTTAATTATGATTAAATCATATTTAATCAATTTTCTCTCTAACTTATAATTTTAATGCACATTAAATTTTAACCTATAGTTTTTAAATATGAATCCCATTGACTTTTAAATTAATATTTGAACTCTTTCAAATATTTAATTCTCTCATAGAATTTAATATGAATCTTATTCACATTAAATTTATAATATAAAGTTCCAATACTTTATATTATAATGTATCTATATACATTAATATTTATTCCCTAATTGAATTTGAACATTTCAAATTCAAACGATCTAAGAACCCTTTACGAGCTAGAAAGTGGACCTAATGAACCTATAGATCAGAAACTCCAACGATACGAGATTATTCGGTTAATCTCATTAACCTCCTAATCAATATTCGTTAACTGCGGGAACACTCTACTAAAGTCCTGCAACTGCACTCTTCTCACTACAGATATATTTTTGTGTCCATGGGGTTGGAGATTGTTTCCTAAAACTCGTAGTTTGTAAATTTTGTTCTAATTAATATAATAAAGAGTTATTATTTTCAATAAAAAGTTATTGTTCATTAATTACAATATTACCCTTTTATTAACCCTAAATCCAATAAACTAACATCCAAGGCTGTAAAATGTCTCTTGAACTCAATGTAGTGTACATATAAAGGATCTCAGTTCGAGATACAACCTAAAGGGTCTATAGTAAGGGGATAAGGTTTAGGTACCTTACCCTGGTAATACTATGGATATGGCCAACTTTGTATATGATACAAACACTGTGATTCTAACATGTTCGTGTAGATGACATGTGAGTGGGGATATCCTATGTAATGAGATTGCATAAGACCGAACCACGAAATAGTAACCACTAGGTGTAACTCCGTTGACTAGTTAGGTTTCTATTTCACTAGGATTACCTAGGCAACTTGATCTCAATCCTGAGCAGGTTACGAACTCCTGTTTGCGAGGGATTGTCCTTTGACTAGTATGGGTGAGAGTGGTCAGATTCGCCGACTCAACATGTCTACCTTCTTGGAGACTAGACCGAGTGAGCAGTTGGGGACTTAACTTAGCAAGATGGAATTCACTCCTTCTCGCCTATTAGGGTAAGTAGATGAATGTTCTCTTAAGTGGTGTCTCTAGGACTTGAACAAAGTGGTTGTCCCTCTCATTGGTCTGAGAGGGACTTCTGTTTGTTGGCAGGACCACAAACAAATTGTTCATTAGAGGAGCACTGAGACTTAAGGTAAAAGATGTAACCCAAGGGTAAAACGGTAATTTGACCCAGCTGGTGTTACGAACATTCGTGAAAAATTGACTTGCTGTTATTGGTCAATATCCGTGGATATAGAAATATATCTGCAGTGAGAAGAGTGCAACTACGGGACTTTAGTGGAGTGTTCCAGCAGTTAACGGATGTTGATTCGGAGGTTAATGAGATTGACCGAATAATCTCGTATCGTTAGAGTTTCTGATATGTAGGTTCATTAGGTCCACCTTCTAGCTCGTAAAGGTTTCTTATATCTTTTGAATTTGAAATATTCAAATTCAATTAGGAAATAAACATCAATGTATATAGATACATTATAATATAAAGTTTTGGAACTTTATATTATGAATTTAATGTGAATATGATTCATATTAAATTATATGAGAGGATTAAATATTTGAAAGATTTCAAATATTATTTTAAATGTGAAAAAGATTCCTATTTAAAAACTATTGCTTAAAATTTTATGTACATAAGATGTGCATTAAAACCAATAAGATAGAGGGAAAATTGATTAAATGTGAATTAATCTAAATTGAATATATGATATTTAATTTATTTTAATTAAATGTGATTTAATTGAAAATTATATTAATATATATAATTAAATATGATTTAATTATATTATTAAATTAGTTTAATTTAATTAAATGATTTGATTTGATGATTTAATTAATTAAGTTAAGGGAACATGTCATCTAGACACGTTCCCACTACCACTCTCCTTCTCCCTATCGGTAGCTAAAGCAGGGAGAAGGGAAATCAGTTTAGGATGATGGTGATCTTGCAATGTGTAAAATTGCTACAATTTTATAATTCTCTCTCACAACCTAAAATTCCCACACCTCACCAAATTGTTGGAGGTTTTCCCACCAAACCTCGATCTAAGTGGAACTGAGAGATATAGAAGGTTTTCACTGGTGGTGTTGTCTTGTTGGAAAAGGAGAACAGAGGAATCCTGGGTTGCTGTGCATTTTGAGCAAGGAAGTTGCTGATTGAAAAACTACAAAGGTAATTATTTCGAATTCCCTCTTAGTTTAAGTTTGTACAACATGCCTATGTTTGCATAATCCATGCCTAATTAGATTAGATTGCTTATCTCTGTATTTTACCAATGTACTGGTATTTGTAGTAAACCAAAACAAACTAGCAAATCGATCTTTAAAACACGTTTTCACTGCTAACGGGGTCAGATTCCCTTCAATTGGTATCAGAGTAATGTTTGTTTTGTTTTGGTTGAAACAAATTTGCATTGGTTAGGCGGGAATTGCATTTGGTTTGCTATAAAACTAGTTTAGGAAATTTTGGCATTAGTTTTAATTTTGATTTGATCAAATTAAATGTAAAGGCCCATGCGTTTTGGGCAATTAAGTGCATAATTGAGCTGTAAAGTTGCTATGAGTCGTTCGTGACAAATTTCAAGACATTTGGGTGAATATCAAGTGAAAATTTGCTGTTGGAAGCCACTGTTTTCGAAGGTTGAAGCTTGTTGTTGCACCAGTGGCGTTGCAACGCCGTTCATCAGCGTCGCAATGTTGGAGAACGACGTCGCAACGCCGAAGCCCTATCGACAAGGAATCTAGGGGGTCAGCAGCGTTGCAACGTCGTCTCATGGCGTTGCAATGCTACCCCAATAACCGTCTCAGGCGCTTGAGGAGGCAGCGTTGCAACGCCGCGACGGTATCTAGGTGAAGCAGACCGGTTTAGCACCGGTTTGGATCGTGGATGGTCCGGTTCGAGTGGCTAGAGCCCGGTTTAAAGAGTTTTGGACCGTTTTTATAATAAAATTAGTGTAATTTTATTATTTTTTTGCACTTTAGGAGTTGATTTTTTTCGATTTTACGGCTATTTTCTTTATGAATGTAATTTTGATTTTTTCTCATCTTAGGATAAACATGTTCATGCATTTTATTTGATAAGTGTTATATAAATATGATAGAAATGCATGATTTAATTTATTTTTCATGAGTAATTAATTATAATTGTTATAATTAGATTATATGAAAAATAAATAACATGGAGCATGAAATTACCTAGTTTAATATAAATGTTATTTTATTTAAGTAATTTGCTTAATTCAATTAGTTGAATGTAATTCCAATTAGAAATCGTCTGTTGGAGTTCACATATAGTTCACCATCATAGGTTTTTTTTTTAAAAAAATTTTATAAAAGTTATAAATGGGTTTTAGAAACCATAACCTATAACAAAGAGTTGCATGCAAACATAGGAGCTTGAGTTAAATGAACTTAGTTTTAAATTGTTTAAAATGAAATTTAGACCTAAGTTTATTTTCTAATAGGATTAGAAGTTAGTCTTATCTAGTATTTTAAATAGTTTAAAATATATTAGGTTAATAGGACATTGGTTATAAGGAAACTCTATCGGTGATGTTCTGTCTAAGGTTGGGGGTACTTAAGCTGACGGTTAATGGAACACCTCCTACCTAGGAATTGACCTGGAGATTGAGTTGAATTAACCATTGTTCTATGTTATATCTAGGTAATTAAAATGTTTATTCACCTAGACATAAGGATAAAAGACCTAATTATAAAAGTTATATTAGGCATAGACTTAGATAGGTTCTTTTAGCCAGAATCCGACTAAGTTAAACCTATACCCTAACCTTAGAAACTTTAGTGGGAGAAAACGAGATGTTCGCATCAAATTTACTCTCACGTCCTCACACCGTGAGTTCCATGCTCGGCTACGTGGCGTCAATAGGGCATCCCCCTACGGTAAGTGTTTGAATGGTTCAATACGAAGGTCAATGAGGGAAGTATTCATAGTAAATGAGAGCAGGACACGTGTCAACGTATCCTACGGTCTCCTCCATTAGGTCGCACCATGTAATTTCTATAGTCCGCCTGCTAGGTTTTCCTGGAACAACCAATCCCTACGGAGGGCCTGATTATAGAGGTCGGAACACCGCGAACTTCAGAAATGGATAGGGTCTCTTAGGTAATTTGCCAATAGTTGTCTTTCTTAATAGTAGCCTGTTGGCTCGAACCTATTGGATCTTAAAATGGTAGGGTCACATTTACGGTATAATTTCATATTTCAATACCACAAGTGTACGAGTCAAGTTTTAGTATAGTGATTTAAAATTCCAAGTATCGTCCTTAGGAATGGTTTTCTAGATTAATTAATTACCAAGATACTAATTCTCAATTTTAGCTAAAGTAACAAAATATGGATAGATGGTGAAAACAAAGATAAAAGATAACAAACAAGTGGAGACACGAATATGATAGAATTGGAGGAGATTGACTTCACAAGTTGATAACTTATTTAACACATGCAATGAACTAATGTGATGAATTTATAAACAAGAAGTAAGATACTTAAGAAAATCTCTCGATTCTTAGTGAACCTCGCACACACATTCAATTCTATAGTCTCCATATGAATCTAAAAGCATGCACGACATTAACCAACTTCTTTATGTGTTTCCCTTAGACTTCTAGGTCATTCTCATGCCAGACTTATAAGAGTTTTGATAACTTTGCTCTAAGCTAAGCTTTTTCTCTCGAGTCCACTTAAACCAACAAGATTAAAGAATTCAAGAACGGATTTCCAAAAATAAACAACAAAACATAATTCAATACATAAACAAACAAGTCTTAAACAAGCAAATCAAATCCTAACTACAACTTTCAACCACTCTAAATCACAATATAACCAAACTAAAAGTGTAGAAAACGTCTTAGAACGATGTTACAATCTGAAAGAAAGACGAAATAAACTTATGTGTCGATGCCGGTCCCTCGTCCCCAAGCTTCGGTCACGATCTTGAATCTCCACAAATGCTTTGGCTCCCAAAGAATGGCCACTTTTCTCTCTTTACAGAGTGTGTTTCGAAATTAGGGTGCAAAGACAATCAAATTCAGCTCCCCTTTCAGTGAAAACAAAGTGTTGTATTTATAAGGTTAAACGACACAACGTTACAATGTTGTGCCCTAAGCGCATAGTAGATATGGAAAGCATCGACAACGTTGCAACGCTGAGGGAAGCATTGCAACGCCGCTACCCTAAGCACGCACATTCTTATCGATCTAGCGTTACAACACTAAAAAGCAGCGTTGCAACACCCTCGCCACGGTCATGCTGTTTGTCTTCTTATCGAAATAACATTGCGACGCTGCAAGGCAGCGTTGCAATGCTATCGACATGGGTCTTCTATGCACAAAAACAACAAGCTCGACGTTGCAACGCTCTTTATGGCATTGCAACGCTATCACCTCGGGTCTACTAGCTTAGATTGATCCTTCTACTTCCAATTGATATTATTTTAAGCTTCAAAAAGCCTTGATTCGATCACGAGTGATCCAAAATGTCTCCAAATGTTCTGTTTAAGTGATTTAAACACATCAAAGCTATGAAATTAACATAAAACTAGCAATAATTAAGCCTAAGGATAACACATTTTTTGTGCTATCAGTTACATCTTTTACCTTAAGTCCCAGTGATACTCTAATGAACAATTTGTTTGTGGTCCTACCAACAAACAGAAGTCCCTCTCGGGCTAATGATTTTCAGTATCATTAATTATCTTTAATTAATTAATACTTTGTTGGGGGTTGTGCCCTAAAACTCGTAGTTTGTAAATTTTTTTCTAATTATCAATAAAGTGTTATTGTTCATTATTTACAATATTGTCCTTTTATTAACCCTAAATCCAATAAACTAACATCCAAGGCTGTAAAATGTCTCTTGAACTATATGTAGTGTGCATATAAAGGATCATATTCCCTTCAATTGGTATTACAACAATGCTTGTTTTGTTTTGGTTGAAACAAATTTGGGTTGAAAACCTAATCCTGGATACGATGTGGATATGGTTGGAGACCTAATCCTGGATACGCTGTAGATGCGACCCGCTTTGTATTAGATATAATCCAACTCATTCATGTGGTTGACATGCGAGTGGGGGCATCATGTGCAATGAGATTGTACAAGACCAGACCGTGAATTATTAGACTTACTGATGTAACACCGTTGATAGTATAGGACTAATACGGGTGAGGGTGGTCACAGTTACTCGCCCAATATGTCTATCTTCTCAGGGAAAGAACCACGTGGGGAGCTGGGAACTTGACAACGCGAGATGGAATTCACTCGTTCCCGAATTAGGGAAACCAGAGGAGTTGTTCCCTTAAGTGCTGTCTCCAAGGTTTGGACAACGGGTGCCCGCCCTCTCACTGGGCCGAGAGGGATGTTGTTTATGGTCAGACCATACAACGTTGTTGTTCATTAGAGGAGTAGTGGGACTTAAGGAGCAAGAGGTAGACACATGGGTAAAACGGTAATTTGACCCAGCTGTGACTACGAACAACCTGTGAAGGGTCGACTCATGGGTATTAGTTATATGTAGATGGGAGTGCAACTGCGGGGTTTAGTGGAGTGTTACCATAACTAATGAATTTGAATAACCGGGTCAAAGAGTTTATACGGTTAGTCTCGAATCATTAGAGCTCGTCATCTGTAGGTCCATTAGGTCCCTCGGTTGGCTCAAGCTGGATAAATGGAGGGTTTACAGTTTGGTGTGAATTTGAAGTGTTCAAATTCATTAAAAGGATATTTATGTCATTTATATGAGATATGATTGACATAATATATAGTTTGATGTGAATGAGATTCATAATAAAGTATAGGTTAGTCTAATTAATTAATTAGTGCTAATTTGGAGAAATTGAATTGAGAGAAATTAAATTGAATATGATTCAATTTAAAATTCCACAATTATACAAATGAGATTTGTATAATAAGGTATGAGATACCTTCTTGTATGTAATATGCAAATATGATTTGCATATTATAAGGTTGTGGTAAAATGGTGATTTGGTGGAGATTTCAACTCCACCACTCACCATTATATATAGGCTTTGCAAAAAGCCTTTGGTAAGGCAATTGATCAATTTTTGAATTTCCATCCAAAGAGCTTTCTCTCTTCTCTCAATTCTCTCTCAAATTCTCTCCAACCCAAACCAAAGGGAGTCCCACAACTCTCTCTCAACCGATCGAGAACAATCGAGAAGACCTTTCGAAGGTGCACTGTGCTCGGTTCGAGAGATCGTGATTGTAGAGATCGTAGTTGCGAAGAGGTTCGTGACCGGAGAAGAAAACCTTGAAGATCTGTTCTTCAACAAGTAAGTTTTCTAATTTACTTTTTGTTTTCTTCTAATTTAGCATGTTTAGCTTAGAATTTATGTGATAGGTTCAATTTAAGAAATGAATTGTGCAATGAAAACCACGACGTTTCATGTTGTTTTCCGCTGCGAGATTCACAGTCCTTTCAATTGGTATAAGAGCCAATCGTTGGCTAATTCGTTGTGCATTTAGATTTTCTTAAAATTAGGTTGGTATGCTTTAATTCATGTAATGAATTGATGGTTTACGTATTGGATGTTTCGGTTGACACTTAATTTTAGATTTACATTTTCGTTGATGTGATCAATGTAAGGGCTCGTTGTTTTGGGCAAATTGCATGAAAATTGAGTCTGTAAGTCTGTGTCATTTGTGGGAGGAGTTACTGTGAAGAAATCGGAGCAGAAACAGGCGAAAAACGACGAAGAACAACAAAGGAATTTTCTGTGTTGTCGATGGCATTGGACGCCGTTATTCAGCGTGGCGCGCAGTAGGCACAACGTTGTGACGTCAGGCGCGACGTTGCAACGCTGTGGGCTTGTACATTCTGACCTTTATGGGTACATTTACCTAATGCATAGGAAGTCTGAAACTCTTGAAAAGTTCAAGGAGTACAAGATTGAGGTTGAAAACCTATTAGGTAACATGATTAAAACACTTCAATCGGATCGAGGTGGAGAGTATATGGACACTGAATTCCAGGACTATATGATAGAAGATGAAATTACGTCCCAACTCTCAGCACCTTGTATGCCATAGCATAATGGTATATCGGAGAGGAGAAACAGAATCCTGTTGGACATGGTTCTATCGATGATGAGGTATGCTCATCTCCCTGATTCTTTTGGGGGTTACGCAATGAAAACTGCGGTTTACATTTGAACAACGTTCCATTGAAGAGTTTTGTGAAACACCTTTCGAACTCTGGAATGGACGTAAAAGCAGTTTACACCATTTCAAAATTTGGGGATGCCTGACCCATGTGTTGGTGTCAAATCCGAAGAAGTTGGAACCCCGTTCAAAGTTGTGCATCTTTGTAGGTTACCCAAAAGAGACCAGAGGTGATCTATTTTACGAGCCTAAGGAAAATAAGGTGCTTGTGTCGACAAACGCCACTTTTCTTGTGGAAGACCACATCAGGGATCACTTACCAAGAAGTAAGATTGTGTTACACGAAATGAAAAGTTCGTCAGCAAGAGTTGCTGATGGGGCTAGTACATCAACAAGTGTTGTTGATCCTAGCTCGTCTAGTCAAGTCTGTTCTCAAGAGTTGAGAATGCCTCGACGTAGTGGGAGGGTGGTGAGACAACCTGAACGTTACATGGGTTTAGCTGAAACCCAAGTCGTCACCCCTGATGATGACAACGAGGATCCAATTACCTATGATTAGGCAATGACTGACGTTGACAAAGACGAATGGATTAAAGCTATGGACTAGGAAATTGAGTCAATGTACTTCAATTTCGTCTGAGAGCTTGTGGACCAACCAGATGGGGTGAAACCTATTGGTTACAAGTGGATCTACAAGCGTAAACATGGCGTAGATGGGAAGGTGCAGACCTTCAAAGCCAGACTAGTGGCAAAGAGGTTTACCCAGGTTGAAGGGGTTGATTATGAGGAAACCTTTTCTCTTATTGCCATGGTAAAGTCCATCAGGATTCTTCTGGCCATTGCTGCAATTATGACTATGAGGTATGGCAAATGGATGTCAAGACGGCCTTTCTGAATGACAATCTTGATGAGACTATCTACATGGACCAACCCAAGGGGTTCATTACCCAAGGCGAAAAGCAAAAGGTTTGTCGACTTAAAATGTCTATTTATGAACTGAAACAAGCCTCGATGTCTTGGAATATAAGGTTTGATGAGGCAATCAAATCTTATGGCTTTCATCAGAATGTTGATGAGCCTTGTGTTTACAAGAAAATCATCAATAGTACTGTCGCATTTCTGATATTGTATGTGGATGATATCCTTCTTATTGGGAATGAGATAGGATTTCTTACTGACATTAAGAAATCGTTGGCTTCACAATTCCAAATGAAAGATTTGGGAGAGGCCTAGTATATTCTAGGTATCTAGATAGTCCGAAACCAGAAGAATAGAACGCTAGCCATGTCTTAGGCTTCTTATATTGACAAGAAGTTGTCTAGATATAAGATGCAGAACTCCAAGATGGGCTTGCTGCCTTTCAGGCATGAGGTTCACCTGTCTAAGGATCAATGTCCTAAGACGCTTCAAAAAGTTGAGGATATGAGACGAATCCCTTATGCTTCAGTTGTAGGGAGCCTCATGTATGCCATGCTGTGTACTAGGCCCGCCATCTGTTATGCAGTTGGGATTGTCAATCGGTATCAATCCAACCCATGATTAGATCACTGGACAACCGTTAAGGAAATCCTCAAGTATCTTAGGAGAATGAGGAACTACAACCTTGTGTATGGGAGTGAGGATTTGATCTTTACGGGATACACAAACTCTGACTTTCAGACTGATAAGGATTCTAAGAAATTCACTTCGGGGTCACCCTTCATTCTGAATGGAGGAGCTGTAGTGTGGCGAAGCATCAAGCATGGATGCTCGCTGATTCCACGATGGAAGTCGAGTATGTTGCGGCCTGTGAAGCTACAAAGGAAGCTGTTTGGTTGAGGAAGTTCATGCTAGATTTGGAAGTTGTTCCAAATATGAACTTGCCAGTGACCCTGTTTTGTGACAACAGTGGTGCAGTAGCCAACTCGAGAGAACCTCAGAGTCATAAGAGGGACAAACATATTGAGCGGAAGTATCACCTGATTCGGGAGATTGTGCTCCACAGAGACGTGACAGTCACACAAATACCGTCGAAGCACAACGTTGCTGATCCATTTACAAAGGCCCTCACGACTAAGGTGTTTGAGGGTCACCTAGAGAGTCTAGGTCTTCGAGTGCTTCCTAACTAGGGCAAGTGGGAGTATATTAAAGGGTATTCAATGCCCTAGTTTATTGTGTTAGTACTGTACATTTGAGAAATGTATTTTATACTCCACTAGCTTAGTCCAAGTGGGAGTTTGTTGGGATGTATGTCTTAATCTCGTGTAAGTTTGTAATATACCAAGTTGAAATAAATAAGAGTTATTTTTTGATCACATTGTGTCTTTCATATTTATAAACTTAATCCAATAGACTAAGCTCCAGGTCATTGAATTATGAGAGAACTAGAACTTGAACGGTGTGTAGTGGACACACAGGAAGGATTACATTCGAGTAAATGACCCGAACGGTCTACAGTATACGGATAGGGTTGGAGACCTAATCCTGGTTACGTTGTGGATGCGACCCGCTTTTTATTAGATACGAACGAGGTGATCCAACTCGTTCATGTGGTTGACATGCGAGTAGGGGCATCTTGTGCAATGAGATTGTACAAGACCAGACCGTGAATTATTAGATTTACTGATGTAACACCGTTAACAATATTGGACTAATAAAGGCAAAAAAGGGCAATTCCTTGTGCTGCCTTGCCTGATGGTTGTTTTCTCCTACTTCCACAACGCAATTGCCTTGAACTGGATCAATGCTTGATTGCCAGCGATGTAATTTAGCTAAACTCTCCAAGCAAGTAAGCCAAGCCCTACTCCCACTTGACCTTCTGTGAAGTATCGTTAAGAGGCTAAGTGATTGTTCCTATATGTCTATGGTCAATCTATCTCAGGTTTTCATTACCATGGCTCTATGGTCTTGAAGTCTTGCCCTATGCCTAGGGTCAACGTTCGGGTCTTATGTCTATGCCCCTTTACTCCATTACTTTTGGGAACTCCACTCTAAATTGACCCTTTCGATGCCAAACTCAAGCTTGACAGGTCACCTTGTTTGGTCGGCTAAAGCTTCCCACAATACAATCACCAAAAGTAAACCTACTTAGAGGTCTAACCAAACTGCTCTTGCTTTGGAGTTTTGTTGTCTTCCCTTAGGGCATTCACATTCCGAATCCCTAAGGGAAGTTAGCTCATCACGTATAAGATAATAAAGTTAAATGCAAACTGAATAAAATACGACAACATCTCAACGACCCTTCTCGATCTACCACTCTTGAGTAGGAACCGAGAGGATAATCAAGTTCAAATGGAGAAAGTTTTTCGACCAAAGGTGAACATAATAATGAATCTTTTACTGAAAGCAAGCAACAAGTTGTGAAACAAAGAATACAGAATGAATCTGAATAAATATGAACTGGAAAAATAACTGAACTGGAATAATAAACTGACAGCAACAATGTGTCCTGCACTACGAAAAAATAACTTCAAGACTTAAGAATGAAACGAAACAGAAAATCCGAACTAGAAAACTGAATTACAAAAGTAACAACATACGGACGACAATAACTATTGTGCAGAATTCTCTCCTTTCCAGCTCTCCCTCTCATTGAGCGTTGCTTGCCTATTTATAGAGTAGCTTGTCTTTAGGGTTTTCGTTAATCAACTTAGTTTCTTTCCTTTGAATTCTGGCGTGATTGGATTATTTCCTTGATTCTAGTGTCTTTTCTGTATGCACTTAAGTGACTGCATTGGCCAATTTTGGAAAGCTAGGCAATTGTATCTATTTGCGCCTGTCAGCCTAGCAATTGCCTCGTTTTGCCTTCTTGTAGCAAAATAAAGATATGTGATTTTTCTTATTAGCTCTAGGAAAATGACGTAATTCTTGAGCAGTTACTCATGTTTTCGCCTACTTTTTGATCAATTTAAATCATAGAAAATCAATAATGGTCTTAAATAACTCTCATAAACGAGAGTTATCACACCCCCGAACTTGAACCATTGCTTGTCCTCAAGCAATTCATGTGCTTTCTCAATCCGTTTATTCTTCCAAGTGTCCTGGCTACCCATTTTGTTTGATCTCTCAAATGGTCTTCCTCCTCCTAACACCATGTTGTTGCCACAATCTTTGACCCTTTCCTATATAACAAGATCCTTTGTTTTTCTTACTTTTTATTTTCCCCCTTTAACTCTTTTGACTTAATCATTCTTTATTTTGGAAAACATGTTTCTCTAGTCAATTGCACCTTCACTCCAACTCACAAATACTTTGTGGTATCAATGTCTGGCTACGAGTGTACATCACTATACAAAACTTTGCCTTGCTTTCTCCTTTTCTCAGTCGATTTTTCATGCAAGGTTGATCACGGGTGTCATGACCTTCTCTGATTACTTAATCTTCATTATAAGCATGTTTTACCCTTCTTTTTAATAGAACGACTTTAACCTTGAGTCTGATTGTGAGTCGGTACTGTCCCTCCCACACTTGGAATGGGCAATGCCATAGTACCTGTTTGGAGAATATTAAGAGCAGTATTACAAGGAATTTGCTGTAAGGTTTAAGTGTGATTGTGGCGACAGAAGCTTGGTGTTTAAAGAAGTGGTGTTCCCAACATCATCACTAAGATTGTCTAAAATTTGTACGCCTGGGTCCCTTTCTATTAAATGGATTGGTCGAGCAATGATTTGCTAGTAGAATCGTATTTCAAGAACTCATTGATCTCTCTATTATTTTCTTTAAAATTCACAGTAGGTGAACATACATAGAGTAATCGAGCATAAATGTGATAAATCACAGGCGAAATGAAGGATCAAGAAGCAACAAATCAACCAATCAATTAAAAACTGAAATAGAGCATAATTGAATGAAGAGACGAAGTCTTAGAAATAAAGCTTGCAAGCATTTAAGAAGACAAATTCAAAAGAAATTCCTGCAGGGCCGAACAAGGAGAAAACTTCCCTAGGCAGTGGATGAGGCATCTTCATGCTGATTTGCCTCTTCTGGCCTCAATTCAGCAGGGAAGTCTGGGATTGGTGTCCCTTTTCCTTTTGATAACAAGCTGAGGTTCTGCCTCAGCGCATCATCCCTTTGCCGAACATAGGCCCGGTAGAGTTCGTTTTTCTCCATTCGTTCCAGTGCAAACCTTAATTCTTGAAGTTGCGAGGCAATTGCCTTCTCCTCAGTGTCTGTTGTCTGCCTGCCTTTTGTTTTCCCTTGCTTATTCATCTTTCGATCGTTATGCAGGATTAGAGAACGCACTCCAGTGGCATCTAGGGGCCTCGTGCTACTCTATGATTGGTCACAACCACACCCGCTACCCTGCATAGCTCGGTGATTATGAGGGAAAGAACAATTTCTCAATTGTCTTTTTGGCCTTTGATCGGATCTCGTTAGAGATTAACTGTCCAATTTTGAGCTTTAGACCTTTGTGCAAGAGCAACATCACCCGTTCTTGTGCAATCTTTGCTCCGTGGGTGGTTGACAGGATGCGGTTGCAAATGAAATTCAACCAGACTGCAGGTTCACTCTTTAAATCACCTGGCAGAAGGTGCT
The DNA here is from genome assembly GCA_036507285.1 of Trichosanthes cucumerina. NCBI lineage: Eukaryota > Viridiplantae > Streptophyta > Magnoliopsida > Cucurbitales > Cucurbitaceae > Trichosanthes > Trichosanthes cucumerina. The sequence goes on from CM071838.1 coordinate 57,098,409, forward strand.
TTTTGCCATAATGGGCAATCTGCCATCGTGTTCCTTTTGGTGTGAGCATCTGTAGTGCCTTATCGAGTTGTTCATCAGTTGGCTCTTCTATGGCTCTATTCCCCCTGACAGTTTTATATGAAAGCAAGACAAACATTTTGTTGATTTCCTTTCTTGAGAAGCTGACCTTTTTCCCATTCATAGTAACTGAATCTGAATCATCTTCAATCTTCGCGTAGAACTCGGTTACCAATTTGATATTTATCTGAGGGGGGCACTGGCAAAGTTTCTCCCATCCTTGTGCTTTGATCATGGCTGATATGAATCTGGGGAGATTGTCTGCCTGTTTAGAGAGGGCTCACTCCCCTATGAAGCAGAGTTTGGCAATTGCCTTCTTTCGCCTCTCCACTTCAGCTTTAGTATTGGGGTTGTTTGCCTCTTTTCTGCTTCCCTTTCTTTTCTCTTGCTGCCACTGGTCCTTTTGCCCATCTTTTTCTATTTTATTTGTTTTCTTTCTTCCTGCCCTTCTTCTTCAGCTTCATTCTTTTCTATTCTCTTCATTATCTTCTTTTTCTTGGTCCCTGATGGTGGTCTGGTTTGCTTGTTCCTGTTCTTTCTCCTCCTGGTTCTCTGCTTCCATAGCATTATCAATTGGTTTCTTTTGTACTTGTGCCTCTACTTCCTCTCCCTCTTGTGGTGATGCTCGTTTTGGAGAAGTGTTAGAGTGCACATTTGTAGAGTCCCAATCATTGGCAAAATTCTCTTTATTGAAAGATAGAGAACCAGATGATGCACTCTCAGGAATCAATTTTCGCTCAGAGCCTATTTCTGTCTTGTTGCTCTGCTCTCCCATCCCATTAGAGAACCATCTAGAGGGTCTTCTGACCTGTTCCTCTGAGGCCTTTAACTGCTAGGTGAACTGCTCAGCTATCTTTCTAGCTTTTTCAATGGCCTCGTTCACCCATGCCTCATTCTCCAATCTCTTTTTATCGTCTTCTTCCTTCTTCCTCTTCAGTTCTTCTTCAATTTTTCTTTTTAATTCCTCTTCCTCCTCTCGCTGCTTTCTCATCTGCTCTTCTTCTTCATTCATTCTCAATTCTTCTTCTTCCCTTTTTCTATGCCTCTCTTCCTCTTCTCTTTTCCTCCTTTCTTCTTCAAGCAGCCAACGTCTCTCTTCGTCTTCTTTCTTCTGCCTTTCTTCTTCTTCTTTTCTAATCCTCTCTACTTCGGTATCTAATTTCATTTTCTTTTTTTTGTTCTTCTCTTTCTTGTTGAATCGAAACAGGTACCTTCTTCCCAGCCAAAATTTTGAACCTAGGTTTTTTTAATTTCAGAGACAAGGGGTACCTTTTTGGATTTAGATGTCACTTCACAGACGTCGGGTTGCTTCTTTAATTGTTCTTCGTCTTTTTGTTTCTCCTCGTCTTCCTCTTTCGATGCTTGCCTTTTTCCCTTTTATTCTTCTGTGATTTGAGCCTCCCTCCTCCTCGCGTGCATTGCTCGGACGACCTCTCGCCACTCCGGAGTTCCCCTCTTCAATTTCTTCATTGGTTCAGGGTCTTTCGCTGTTGGAGTTGGTCGAAGGGGTGGTAGAATGGTTATTTGTTTCTCCCATTCTTCCATCTTTCGCATGTGCTCTTCGGAGAGCTCTCGAAGGCATTTGAACCCACTCCCTGGATCTTGGCTCCAAGTCGAACAAATCAACTGGCTCCTTGTCGTCTCCTCGCGTGCTTGATTGTGCTTCATTAGGGTTCTTCATCGTCAACAGTTGAAGAGGAATCGTGTTTCAGACGGTTGAGAGAGATGAAAGGTTGAGACGTTTCGCGAGAGAGGAAAGTAGAAGGTAGGTGAGACTGTTTGAAAAGTTAAATGTTTGGAGGAGGCTGTTTCTGTATTTAAATAGAATTGACCTAGGTCAACTTTTTCCTTCGCACACATTTTTTTTCACGATGCAATTTCCTCCATTTGCCTTGCGAATGCCCATCTCATATGCGCGCAACACCTTTCCCTCGTTCTTGGTTCTTGCGCAACGTTACGCAAAAGTGTTAGACAATTCTATCGGCAGATCAGTGCAACTGTGCGATCTTGCCTGCGCCATTCTGGGAAGACAAATCAACGCAATTTCCTTGATCTTGCCTTTGTGCTGTTAATCATCTAAGCTTCACTTCTCCAACCTGCACACTCATTTTACTATTTAGTACGCTCAGGCAGGTTGCATAATGTATACCACATCCTTTTTTTTACTTGGCTTCCGTGAGGGTAATCGTGGTCTTTCGCTTCTCCATTTGGTCATTCCAGTATGGTTTTACACGTTGCCCATATTGACCTTAAACGTGTTATATCCTTGTCATCAGTTAGGTCGATGGCCCCATGCGCGTATAATCTTTCAGTCTTGAATGGTCCTGACCACCTAGATTTCAACTTCCCGAGAAACAATTTCAATAAGGAGTTAAACAAAAGTACCAGTTGTCCTTCTTCTATCTCTTTTCTTCGAATCCTCAAATCATGTCATTTCTTTATCCTTTACTTGTAAATTTTTGCATTCTCGTAGGATGTATGTCTGAGTTCTTCCAACTCGTTGATCTGCAGCTTCCTCACTATTCATGCTTGCTCCATGTCCATGTTTAGCTTTTTGATTGCCCAAAAAGCCTTGTGCTCTAATTCTTGCGGTAAATGACAGGCTTTCCCAAATACTATTTTGTATGGTGACATTCCTAGAGGATCCTTGTATGCAGTCCTGTGAGCCCACAATGCTTCATCTAGCCTTGCGGACCAGTTCTTCTTTGCTGGATCAACAGTTTTCTCTAAAATGGCCTTAGTCTCTCGATTTGACAATTCTGCCTGGCCATTCGTTTGTGGGTGATAGGTTGTAGCTACTCTATGTTTAACATTGTACTTAGCCAAAATCTAGCCAAAATCTTTGCCACAACCCTGTTGATGAAGTGTGATACTTCGTCACTGATTAACACTTTTGGCATTCCATAACGCGAAAAAATGTTTTTCACAAGGAATTTTTTGACCTCCTTTGCATCATTTGTTGTTGTGGCTATTGAAGGGAATGAAAATTCCGTAGCGAAAAATGACATGAAACGTCATGGTTTTCGTTATGCAATTGATTTCTTAAAATCGAATTTAACACTTAAATCCTAGGCTAAACATGTTGAATTTGAAGAAAACAAAAAGTAAATAATGATACTTACTTGTTGAAAAACACTTCTTCGACGTTTTCTTCTCTGGTCACGAACACTTCGTGCCTACAATCTCTACAACACGATCTCTCGAACCGAACTGTCTGGACACCTCCAAAAGAACTTCTCGGTTGTTCTCGATAGGTAGAGGGAGAGTTGTGGGACTCCCTTTTGGTTTTGGGTTGGAGAGAATTTGGAGAGAATAGAGAGAATTTTAGAGAGAGCTTTCTTTATTCTTGGAACTAGAAATCCAAAAAATGAACAAGTGACTTACCAAAGGCTTCTTGCAAAGCCTTTATGTAATGGTGGGAGATGGAGTTGAAATCTCTACCAAGTCACCATTTTACCACAACCTTATAATATGCAAATCATATTTTATGTCTAGGATTTCTAAATCGAACTCTTGCAATAGTAATATCGATTTGATCAATCTTGGTTTTGCGTCCTTTTTTTTAGGAGATACTTTACTATAAAATGATCTGTGTGGACCACCACCTTGCTGCCAATTAGATATGATCTGAATTTATCAAAGACAAACACTACCACAAGTAATTCCTTCTCCGTAGTCGTGTAATTCACCTGTGCCTCATTGAGTGCTTTGCTGGCATAATATATTGGATGCAACATTTTTTTCTCGCTTCTAGGCTAGAATGGCTCCCATTGCAAAGTCATTGCATCACACATTACCTCAAATGGTTTCTCCCAGTCGGGTTCCACCATGACAGGAGTCGTGCTCAACACTTCTTTTAGCTTCTCAAAGGCTGCTAGGCATCAAACAGGAATGGTTTGTCTTTATCTAACAAGGTGCACAATGGCTTGGCTATCTGTGAAAATCCCTATACAAATCTTCAATAAAATCCTGCGTGTTTGAGGAAACTTCTTACATCTTTGACTGTTTTGGGCGCTGGGAGTTTAGAGATATGCTCTATCTTAGCTCTATCTACTTCTATGCCCTTCTTTGAGATTCGATGTCCTAATACAATCTCTTCTTGGACCATAAAGCGACATTTCTCCCAGTTCAACACCAAGTTAGTCTCTTCGCATCTGCGCAGTACCTGTTTCAGGTTCCTTAGACATGCTTCATAAGTCTCTCCATCTACTGAAAAGTCGTCCATAAACATCTCCACTGTCATCTCGAGCATATCTGAAAAGTGTTGGGGTTTGTGCCCTAAAACTCGTAGTTTGTAATTTGTTCTAATTATTGTAATAAAGAGTTATTATTTCAATAAAGAGTTATTGTTTGTTATATACAATATTGCCCTTGATTTAACCCAAAATCCAATAAACTAACATTCAAGGCTGTAAAATGTCTCTTGAACTGAATATAGTATACATATAAAGGATCTCGGCTGGAGATACAACCTAAAGGGTCTATAGTAATGGGATAAGGTTTGGGTACCTTATCCTGGTAACACTATGGATGTGGCCCACTTTGTATATGATACAAACACTGTGATCCTAACATGTTCGTGTAGATGACATGTGAGTGGGGATATCCTATGTAATGGGATTACATAAGACTGGACTGCGAAATAATTACCATTAGATGTAACTCCATTGACTAGCTAGGTTTCTATTTCACTAGGATGACCCAGGCAACTTGATCACAATCTTGAGCAGGTTACGAACTCCTGTTTGCGAGGGATTGTCCATTGACTAGTATGGATGAGATTGGCCAGATTCGCCGACTCAATATGCCTACCTTCTTGGGGACAAGACCGAGTGAGCGGCTGGGGACTTAACTTAGCAAGATAGAATTCACTCCTTTTCTCCTATTAGGGTAAGTAGATGAATGCTCCCTTAAGTTTATTTGTCGAAATGACGTAGGATTTCTAACTAACATTAACAAATGGCTAGCTTCGCAATTCCAAATGAAAGATTTGGGAGAAACACAATATGTTATAGGTATCCAGATAATCCAGAACTGGAAGAACCGAATGCTAGCCATGTCTCAAGCATCCTATATGGACAAAATGTTGTCCCGATGTAGTATACAAAACTCCAAGAAGGGATTGTTGCCTTTCAGGCATGGGGTTCACCTGTCTAAGGATCAAATTCCTAAGACACCTCAAGATGTTGAGGATATGAGACGTATCCCTTATGCTTCAGCTGTGGGGAGCCTTATGTATGCAATGCTGTATACTAGGCCCGACATCTGTTATGCAGTCGGGATTGTCAGTAGATATCAATCCAATCCAGGATTAGATCACTGGACAGCCGTAAAGGCAATCCTCAAGTATATTAGAAGAACGAGGGACTACATGTTGGTGTATGGAAGTAGGGATTTGATCCCTATGGGATACACAAATTCTGACTTTCAGACCGATAAGGATTCTAGGAAATCCACATCGGCGTCAGTGTTCACCCTCAATGGAGGAGCTGTAGTGTGGCGAAGCATCAAACAAGGATGCATCACTGATTCCACGATGGAAGCCAAGTATGTAGCAGCTTGTGAAGCTGCAAAAGAAGCTGTTTGGCTTAGGAAGTTCATGCTAGATTTGGAAGTTGTTTCAAATATGAATTTTCTAGCGACCCTGTTTTGTGACAATAATGGAGCAGTAACCAACTCGAGAGAACCTTGAAGTCATAAGAGGGGTAAGCATATTGAACGCAAATATCACCTGATACAGGAGATTGTGCACCGCGGAGACGTGACAGTCACGCAGATAGCTTCGGAGCACAACGTTGCTGATCCGTTTACAAAGGCCCTCACGACTAAGGTGTTTGAGGGTCACCTAGAGAGTCTAGGTCTTCAAGTCCTTCTAGACTAGGGCAAGTGGGAGTATTGCAAAGGGTATTCATGTGCCCTAGTTTATTGTATTACATTCATGTATTACTTTACTTTGCATTTGAAAAATGTATATGTACTCCACTAGCTTAGTTCAAGTGGGACTTTGTTGGGGTTTTTGCCCTAATCTCGTGAAGTTTCTAATAAAGTTGTTTTAAATGAATAAAAGTTATTGATTTGTCAAAACTTTGTATCTCACATTTTATAAAACTTAATCCAATAAACTAAGCTCCAAGGTCATATTATTGTACTTGAACGGTGTGTAGTTGACACACGGGCAGGATCACAGTTGAGTTAGTGACCCGAACGACCTATAGTATATGGATAGGGTTGGGTACCTCATCCTGGTTACACTGTGGATGCGACCCGCTTTGTATTAGATACAAACGAGTTGATCCAGCTCGTTCATGTGATTGACATGCGAGTGGGGGCATCCTGTGCAATGAGATTGTACAAGACCGGACCGTGACTCTTTAGACCTACTGATGTGTAACACCGTTAACAGTAGGACTAATGACTTCGTAGATGACCATTAGTGACTTGTCCTAAATCCTGAGCATGTCACGAACTCCTATCTGCAGTGGTCTGTCCTTTGACTTGTATGGGTGACGGTGGTCTGGATACACCCAATATGCCTATCTTCTTGGGGACAGAACCTTGTGGGGAGCTGGGAACTTGACTATGCAAGAAAGAATTCACTCGTTCCCGACCTAGGGAATCTAGAGAGATTGTTCCCTTAAGTGTTGTATCCGAGGCCTGAACAACGAGCTCACGCCCTCTCACTGGCCTGAGAGGGACATTGTTTATGGTTGGACCATACAACAAAGTTGTTCATTAGAGGAGCAGTGGGACTTAAGGAACAAGAAGTAGACACATGGGTAAAACAGTAATTTGACCCAATAGTGGCTACGAACGACCTGTGAAGAGACGACTTGCGGGTATTGGTTATATTGATGGACACAACTTGTCCTACAGTGGTGGGAGTTCAGCTACAGGCTTTAGTGGAGTGTTACCGTAGCTAATGTATAGTGATTAACCGGATCAGAGGGTTTGACCGGTTAATCTAATATCATTGGAGCTCATCAGTGTAGGTCTATTAGGTCCCTCGGTTGTCTCAATTTGACAAATTGATGGTTTATAGTTTGGAGGGGATTTGAAGAGTTCAAATTCATTAATTGGGTAGCTATGTCAATTATATGTAATATAGTTGACATAATATATAGTTTGATGTGAATTAGATTCATAATAAACTGTAGAATAGCCTAATTGATTAATTAGTGCTAAATTGGAGAAATTGAATTGAGAGAAATTAAATTGAATGTGATTCAATTAATTATTCCACAATCATGCAGATAAGATTTGTATAATAAGGTATGAGATACCTTACATTATGTGATATGAAAATATGATTTTCATATCATATGGTTGTGGTAAAATGGTGAATTGGTGGAGATTTTAACTCCACCACTCACCATTATAAATAGGTGCTTTGTGTAGCACTTGGTAAGACAATGATTCTCATTTTTGAATTCCACCAAAAGAGAAAGAAAACTCTCTCTCTCTAATCTCTCTCAATTCTCCATATTTTTTCTCCATCCTAAATTCCAAAGGGAATCCCACAACTCTCCATCTACCTTTCAAGAAGAATCGAGAAGATCTTTTGGAGGTGTCGTTGTTCGTAAGGATCGTTGGATCGTGAGAGATCGAGAAGGAATTGCTAGAAGTTGTCTACAAGAGGTTAGTAAAACATTTACTTACTGTTTTTCTTCTCAAAACAACATGCTTAACATAGTTTTTATGTGATAAATTTTGTCTTTTAAGAAATTACACACAACAAACCAACGACATTTCACGACGTCTTCCACTACGAGAAATCGATTCCCTTACCTCTCATTGGCCTGAGAGGGACTTCTGTTTGTTGGTAGGACCACAATCAAATTGTTCATTAGAGGAGCACTGGTACTTAAGGTACAAGATGTAACCCAGGGGTAAAACGGTAATTTGTCCTTGTTGGTGTTACGAACATTCGTGAAAGATTGACTTGGTGTTATGGTCAATATCCATGGACACAAAAATATATCTACAGTGAGAAGAGTGTAGTTGTAGGACTTTAGTGGAGTGTTCTCGCAGTTAACGAATGGTGATTAGGAGGTTAATGAGATTAACCGAATAATTTCGTATCGTTGGAGCTTCTGATCTGTAGGTCCATTAGGTCCACCTTATAGCTCGTAAACGGTTCTTAGATCGTTTGAATTTGAAATGTTCAAATTCAATTAGGGAATAACTTTAATGTATATAGAAACGTTATACTATAAAGTTTTGAAACTTTATATTATAAATTTAATGTGAATATGATTCATATTAATCTATATGAGAGAATTAAATATTTGAAAGAGTTCAAATATTAATTTAAATGTGAATGTGATTCATATTTAAGACTATAGGTTAAAATTTAATGTGCATAAGATGTGCATTAAAACTATGGGTTAGAGGGAAAAATTGATTAAATGAGATTTAATCCAAATTAAATATATGATATTTAATTTATGATTAATTAAATATGATTTGATTAATTAATTGTATTATTTAATTAATAATTTGATAATTTAATGTATAATATAATTAAATAAATAAAAAAATGGGAACGTGTCGGGCACGTTCCCTATGTCTCCCAACTCCCGATCGATAAGGAATGGGGAGTTGTCCCTCACACAAGCTATTTCTTCTCTAATTTGGTTAAGGAATGGTTGATCGATGTTTTTCTTTTTGGAGCAACAAAAGAATTCTCTCTCTCCCACCAAATTTCCTTCACCGTTTCTAATTTGTTGGAAGCTTTCCCACAAAAGATTAGATCTAAGTGGAACTCAGAGCCGTTGGAGGTTTTCACTGGTGGTGTTGTCATGTTTAGAAGAACAGAGGAATTAGTGTCTGCTGTGTTGTTCAATTGGAACAAAGAGTTGCTGATTTGATCTACAAAGGTAATTTCGAATTCGCTTGTTAGTGTAAGTTTACACAGCATATTTGTATGCTTAATATCCATGCTTTAATTAGATTAAATGTTACTTGTCTATGTAATTTTAACCAATGTAATAATATTTGAAGTAAACCAAAACAAACGAGCAATTACGATTTTAATCACGTTTCTGCTGCCAAGGGATCTGATTCCCATCAATTGGTATCAGAGCAATGCTTGTTTTGTTTTGGTTGGAACAGATTTGCATTGGATAGGTGGGAATTACATTTGGTTTGCTGTAAAACTGTTTAGGAAAACTTTGGCCTTAGTTTCATTTTTTGATTTGATCAAATTAAGTGTAAAGGCCCTTGCGTTTTGGGCAATTAAGTGCATTATCGAGTCTGTATTAGTGTTACGAGTCGTTCGAGACTGATTTTATGCAATTCGAATGAGTATCGGGAGAGAAATCACCATTGGAAGCTACTGTTTTTCGAAGAAATTGGCTGTTGCAGAAGCAACAACGTTTCATCGCTTCCAGCAGCGTTGCAACGCCGTTCATCAGCATTGCAACGCTGAGGAACGACGTCGCAACACGAAAGCCCCTTTCGATACAAAAATGCGAGGGGTCAGCAGCGTTGCAATGCTACCCCGATGCCAGGCGCGTGCGCGAGATGAGGCGGCGTTGCAACACCGTGATGACAACCTGAAGGTGCTGACAAGTTCAGAAGTGGTTCGGGTTGTTTTTGGTCCGGTTTGAGTGGTCTGAGTTTGGTTCAAGGAGTTTTGGACCGGTTTTGTAATAAAATTAATGTAATTTTATTATTTTTGCATTTTAGGGGTCAAATATTTCTAGTTTTACGACTATTTTATTTATGAATGTCATTTAGAATATTTCCCACCTTAGGATAAGCATGTTCATGCATTTTTTATTTGTATAAGTGTTATATAAATATGGTAGAAATGCATAATTTATTTTATTTTCATAAGTAATTAATTATAATTGTTATAATTAGATTTTATGGAAAATAAAGAGCATGAAGCATGAAATTTCTTAGTTTAAAATAAATGTTATTTTATTTAAGTAATTTGCTTTATTCAATTAGTTGAATGTCATTTATAATTCCAATTTGAAATCGTTTCTTGGTTTTATAATATAGTTCCTTGTCATAGGTTAATTATTAAAATTTATAAGAGTTATAAATAAAGGGCTTTTAGGAACCATAACCTATAACAAAGAATTGCATGCAAACATAGGAACTTGGGTTAAATTAAATTAGTTTTAAATTGTTTAAAATTAATTTAGACCTAAGTTCGATTTCTAATAGGATTAAATGTTAGTCTTACATAGTATTTTAAATAGTTTAAAATATAGTAGGACAATAGGACACTGGTTATAAGGGAACTCTATCGGTGATGTTCTGTCTAAGGTTGAAGGTACTTAAGCTGACGGTTAACGGAACACCTCCTACTTGGGAACTGACCTGGAACTTGAGTTGAACTAACCATAGTACTATGTCATATCTAGGTAATTAAAATGTTTATTCACCTAGACATAAGGTTAAGCGACCTAGTTATAATAGTTATAATAGGCATAGACTAGACGTAGATAGATTTTATTAGCCAGAATCCGACTAAGTTAAACCTATATCCTAACATTAGGAGCTTCAGTGGGAGAAAACAAGGTGTTCGCATCGAGTTTACTCTCACGTCCTCAAGAGTTCATACCGTGAGTTCCATGCTCGGCTACGTGGCGTCAATAGGGCGTCCCCCTACGGTAAGTGTTTGCATGGTTCAATACCAAGGTGAATGAGGGAAGTGTCCATAGTAAATGGGAGCAGGACGTGTGCCAACGTATCCTACTGTCTCCTCCATTAGGTTGCATCGTGAGATTTCTATAGTCCTTCTGCTAGGTTGTCCTGGAACAACCAATCCCTATGGAGGGTCTGACTATAGGGAACAAAACATCGCGAACTCCAGAAATGGATAGGGTCTCTTAGGTAATTTGCCAACAATTGTCTTTCTTAATAGTAGCCTGTTGGCTCGGATCTATTGGATCTGAAAATGGTAGGGTCACATTTACGAGATAAGTTAAGCTAGTTAAAAAGTCCTTGACCAAACAAATGGTCGCTAAGAATCATTGGGTCATGAGATATTTTGGTAGTCAGAATTAGCTGTGATAGTCTCAATTCAGGGGAGGAGTGACTGACCATCCGACGATGGCTTTTGTTCTAAACCCTTGAAGTATCGTTGCAAAATTAAAGGTTTAATTTAAACACTAGGGTTCTTTAATAATTTTTCTAAAATTGATCGGTTTGTAATGGGTTAAAGGCATAACTAATTAGAACTACCTTTTAAATTTCAGCATGTCGTCCTCTATAATAGCCTTGCTCAAAAGCGAACGTTTAACTGGCAAAAATTATACTACATGGAAGTCCAACCTGAATACGATTCTTGTTGTTGACGACTTACGGTTTGTACTGACTGAGGAATGTCCTCAGGTCCCTGCTCGAAACACTCCTCAACCTGTTAAGGATGCGTTTGATCGTTGGACCAATGCCAATGACAGGGCCAAGGTGTACATTTTGGCTAGTTTTTCTTAAGTTCTAGCCAAAAAACACGAGGGCATGGTCTCAGCTCATGAGATCATGAGTTCGTTGCAGAGTATGTTTGCACAACCGTATGGACAACTTCGACATGAATCCCTCAAGTACGTTTATAACTCCCGTATGAAGGAGGGATCGTCAGTGAGAGAACATGTTCTCGATCTGATGGTCCACTTCAACGTGGCTGAAATGAAAGACGCGTTCATAGACGAGCAAAGTCTGGTGTCATTCATCCTGGAATCTCTTTCGAAGAGTTTCCTGCAATTCCGCAGCAATGCGGTGATGAACAAGATAGAGTACAACCTGACTACTCTCCTCAATGAACTGCAGACTTTCCAGTCTCTTATGAAGAATAAGGGACAGGCTGATGGAGAGGCAAATCTGTTTGCCCATTCTAGAAGGATCTAGAAGGGTTCATCCTCTGGAACTAAGTCTTGTGGTCCATCTTCTGGGCTTAAGAAGACCGAAAAGAAAAAGATATGAGGGAAGGAGAAGGCACCTGTTGTTGATAAGGACAAGGGAAAGGCCAAGGTTGCAGATAAAGGAAAGTGTTTCCATTGTAACATAGACAGGCACTGGAAGCAAAACTGCCCAAAGTACCTTGCTGAGCTCAAAGAGAATAAAGGTAAATTCGACTTACTTGTTGTTGAAACTTGTTTAGTGGAAAATGATGATTTTACCTAGATACTTGATTCAGGAGCCACTAACCATGTTCGCTCTTCGTTACAGGAAACTAGTTCCTTCAAGGAGCTCGAAGAGGGTGAGATGACGCTCGGGGTCAGAACGGGAGACGTCGTCTCAGCTCGTGTAGTGGGAGATGCCAAACTGTTTTTTAGAGATAGATTTTTATTTTTAGAAAATCTTTACATAGTTCCAAGATTAAGAGAAACTTAATATCTATCTCTTGTTTAATTGAACATTGTTATTGTATTTCCTTTTCTAGTAATGAAACGTTCATTTCAATAAAAGGTGTCAATATTTGCTCTGCTAAGTTAAAAACGAATTGTATGTACTTAAACCAAATCAAACTAAGGTAATTTTAAATCATGAGATGTTTCAAACTGCGAATACTCAAAGTAAAATTCAAAGAATTTCTTCAAATAATAATACCTATCTTTGGCATCTTAGACTTGATAAATCTCAATCGGATTGAGAGACTATCAAAGAATAGACTTCTAAATAAGTTAGAAGATGATTCTCTACCTCCTTGCGAATCATGCTTGGAAGGTAAAATGTGTAGCGACCTTTTTTTGGAATAGGTTATAGAGCCAAATAACCCTTAGAACTTATACATTCGGATCTTTGTGGTCCGGTGAATGTTAAAGCTCAAAGAGGGTACGAATACTTCATCTCTTTCATAGATGATTATTCGAGGTATGGTTATCTATACCTAATGCATCATAAGTCGGAGGCTCTTGAAAAATTCAAAGATTATAAGGTTGAAATAGACAATGCATTAGGGAAAACCATTAAGACACTTCGATCCGATCGAGGTGGAGAGGTTGGTCTAGTAATTAGGGGGCAACCGGAGATTGATAGTGAGAAACGACTAATTACACAACCCCACTCAGCGTAATATGGAGGTACTTATGGCGGAACGGGCCGATCTGGTCTTTCACAATACATGGATTTGATTCCAGGACTATTTGATAGAACATGGAATCTAATCTCAACTCTCGGCACCTAATACACCTTAGTAGAATGGTGTATCTGAAAGGATAAATAGAATCCTGTTAGACATAGTTCGATCTATGATGAGCTATTGTCACACCCCCTCCCGAACCACTTGCTAACTTAGCACGGAAGACGGCATGAAGCCAACAGACATTGTTACCTCTTAACAATACCTGCTGACACTACTTTACCTGAAAATAAACTATGATCGCATATGGAACACTTTAAATTAATTCAGCGGAAATTGGACATCTATAAGACATACATGAGGAGAAACTCTTCTTAAGTCTCTCCTGGAAACTAAAACGAGCAAGAACATCAGAACCACAACCTCTAAAGCACATTCGACTATAACTACATAGTTCTCTTAAAATAATTTACAAACATATGGACTTGCTAAACCACACCAACCACGTACAACATATCAAACATGAGAAGCTTCCAGTGATTATGGCGGGCTATCGGGCACAGGAGCTCGATCTCTACTGAAAAGTGGGAAAAACAACGAAAGAATGAGCTATAAAGCTCGATGAGTGACTTGAGTTTAAATGAAAGCTATTAACTCGTAAATCATATCACTGCCATCTATGAGCATATGCATCCATAATCAGCGTTAAAAGTAATCGTGTAATCGTTATAGCTTTTCATGAAAAACCAGCAAGTATATCGTTTAAGTCTCGTGAGGCATGTAAATGATATAAACTCTTTAAGAAAACATGTCACAATCTACTTTGTTCTACGATATAGTGGGGTCCGCCCAGCACTCCCATCGTCTTTGTCGTAGTGGGGCCCGCCCGGCACTCACGACAGATCTTTGTTGTCACGAGTACACTCAACGTCGACAACGAGAATAAGACCTGTGCACACGGTACCATAAAGCCTCGGGCTCAATATCTCGAAAATCACATGAAAACATTTGAACATGCCTCGCTTATCTTTTCTTTCATAAAACTCAAGCTTACTTAGCTTGTTCATAAAATTGGAAATCTTTAAAAACATACTTGCTAAAACATACTTGCTCAAAATCATAACATTTCCATAGACTTCGGAAATGCAATAAACATATGCTCGTGTATAAATTTCATCAAGACATTTAAGCTAGTCATGAACACTTTAAAACATTTCTAAGAAAACAAGAATACTCATAGTCATGTGTTCAAAAATAAAACACAAAGCTTTGAAACAATTCATTCTAGCAAAACTTGCATTTCTTTAAGCATTTTTCAAACATATAGCTCATTTTCGAAGTTCGTTTTATCACTCACAGTGTTAGAACTAGAGTCTTGACCCGTACACTCGACCTATTCGCTCTTGGCCTGTCAAACAAACCAAAACCATGTTTTAGAACCTCGAGCTCATGGTTTTAACTTTAAAACTACAAGAAAACATTCCAACAAAAATTCCAGCATTTAACAGATTTTATGCCCTGTATTCAGACAGCCATAACATCTTCATTACTTATCCAAAAAGAATGTACTTTATACCAAACTCTTCCTTTTTGAATCCTCTAAAACGCTTATGAAGACATGAAAATGAGATTCCCAATAGATTGGTTCAGAAATACCTCGAAGTCTTCATTCCCAGGAACCAACTTCTGCTATTCCAGATTCGATTTTCTGCTGCAACCCGAAACTTGACCTGCTATTTACAACAACGTCCAGTCATTTTCTATTCACGAATTCTTCACAAAAGTTGTAGGAAATTCAATAAGCTTTCCAACCATACCTAATAGAGCTTCTGATTCCAATTCTACAGGTCAGTACAACCAAAACATCAGAGACTTCTCGGATTTGACAGTAAATTCTGTGTTCTGTCTTCCTCTTCATAAATCAGTAGCTTAAGGTCCGAATTTGCTCGAGCTTCCTTCACGAATTTTGTTCCAATATGAGTTAACTTTCATGAAACAAAATTTCAACTCTTACCTCTTTCTGTGGAGCTCGTGATGAACAAAATAGCAGAACATGGCAGAGTGATTACCTTGCTGTCATAAAGAATCCTCTTGAGTTCTTCTCCTTTCTTCTGCAACTACAGCTCCAAATTTATGAAAAATGGCTTCCTTCTTCTTCCTTTCTCCTTCTCCCACGAAATATCAGCTTGGTTTGTGATGAAAGAGAAGAAATTGAAGAGAAAACCCTTTTTAAAACAATACAATCGGTGGAAAGAGGTGGTTTTGTCTTTTTCCCCTTTTTCTCTTTTTCTTTTTCCTTTTCTTTTCCTTTCCTTTATCCCTTCCTTCCATTTCTTTTCTTTTCTTTTCTTTTCTTAACAAAACAAAGCAAACTTAGTATATTAAACATTTGTTTCATTTCCTTTTCTTCTTTTGTCTTAAAAGCAATCCAAACCGAAATGGTTTAAACTTTCCTTCCTTGTTTTCCTTTTGCCTTTCACTTCATTTCTCTCTTTTTTAAAACATGGAAAACCAAGTTTTAAACATTCATTTATTCTTTCTTTTTGTTGTTTGTTAATAAGGAAGTTCCAAAGAGATCGGGTTTACAACTTACCTCCCCCTTAGGAAATTTCGTCCTCGAAATTTAGTAGTTCTTAGGTGAAAATCGTCGGATACTTCCTCCTCATTTAGTCTTCTAACTCTCAGGTTCCCTCCTCCACTCCGTGATGTCTCCAACGAACCTTCACGAGTGGGATCGTCTTGTTTCTTAAAACTTGTTCTTTTCTGTCGAGGATTTGAACTGCATCCTCTGCGTAACTCATGTCTTTTTCAGCTCAACGGGTTGTGCTTGTAGCACATGTGTCCGATATGGAATATACTTCCTCAACATGGACACATGAAAAACATCATGTTCTCGAGATAGTTCTGCTGACAATTCCAGTTTGTAGGTTGGTAGTCCAACTCGTTTCATTACTTGATAAGAATCAATATATCTGGGACTTAGCTTACCTTTCTTTCAAAAATTAAAGATACCTCTTCACGGAGATAACTTCGATCAAACTTGACCTCCAACCTGGAATTCTAAGTCCTTTCGTTGCTTATCTACATAACTCTTCTGACGGTCTTGTGCTACTTTCAGATTCTCTCTGATTACGTTAATATTGTTTGTCATAACTTGCACCAACTCAGGACCGATTAGCTTCCGTTCTTCTAGTTCATTCCAATATACGAGCGTTCTACATGATCTTTTATCCAGAGCCTCAAATGGTGCCATGCCAATATTCGACTGGTAGCTGTTATTGTAAGCAAATTCCATAAGTGATAGGTGTGTATCTCAACTTCCCTTAACTTGAAAGACACATGCTTGCAACATGTCTTCTAGGGTCTGGATGGTCCTCTCGGACTGCCCATCTGTCTAAGGATGGAATGTTGTACTAAACTTCAGTTCTGTTCCCATACCTTTCTGTAAACTAGGCCAAAACTTAGAAGTAAATCTCGAATCTCTATCTGATACTATGGACACTGGCACTCTGTATTGTCTTACAATTGCAATGACGTATAGCTTAGCTAGCTGATCAAGCGTAGACGTCGATTTTAATCGGTATAAACCGTGTTATCTTAGTGAGTCTATCCACCATTACCCAAGTACCATCATGTCCATTTGAAGTACGTGGTAATCTAAACAGAAAACCATAGTAATACGCTCCCATTTCCATTCCGACACTAGCAATGGGTTAAGGAGTCCTTTTTACTACATCTTAAATGGTTTAACTTGGCGGCGAGATTAAACATCTATCAACATAATCAACTATCTCCCGCTTCAACCCAGGACACCAATAAGTCCCATTCATGGTTTTACACATCTTGGTGCTTCCTGGATGCATAGCGTAGCTGAACTGTGAGCTTCTTCTAGAATAGCATTCTTAAGCTCACTAACACTCGGAACACATAGTCTTCCCTGTTTCTCTATGTCTATGTCTGATCTCATTTTAAATTTTGCTTTTGGGCCTGTTTGGACTTTCCAAACAAGTAATGTTTCCAGATCTTGAGTGCTAAAATAATCTGCTTGCTAACTCAAGATCATGGGTAGAAATAATTACATTCGTGCTTTTTCAATTGCCTTAACGTATAAGTTATTACTTTTCCTTCTTGCGGAACACACACCCTAATCCTTGTCTGAAGCATAACAAGAAACACATATTCTTTTCCGTTATAGGAAGTGTCAAAATAGGTCTTTGTAACTAATCTCTTTTCGACTCACAAAAACTCTGTTCACACTTATCGACCATTCAATCTTAGCATTCTTTCTTATTAAAAATGCGCTAAGGGTAATACTAATCGTGAGAAGTTCTCAACAAATCATCTGCAGATATCACGCCAAGCCTAGGAAACTACGTTACCTGCATCGTTACTAAGCTGGTCTCTCCCGATTGACTACAACTTAACTTTATTTGGATCCACACTAACACCATTTCTTTGAGGCAACATGCCCCAAAAAACATTACAGTTCAACCAAAACTCACATTTGGTGAATTTAGCGTACAACTGTTTATCTCGTAGTGTTTGCAGAATAATACTCATGTGTTCCTCGTAGGCTTTCCTGTCAACTGAGTAAACTAGTATATCCTCAATAAATACTATTATAAAAATGATCCAAATCTTTGGTGAAAAAACTTTGTCCATGGGGCCCATGAAAACCGCTAGTGCATTGTTAAACCGAATGACATTACTAAACACTTATAATGCTCGTACCTCATTATGAATAATGTCTTAGGAATGTCGATTCTCTCGACCTTTAATCGATGATATCCTCGATCTCAAATTAATCTTACAAAACATCGATGCACCTCTTAACCGGTCAAACAAGTCATCTATTCGGGGTAGAGGATACTTGTTACGTATCGTGACTTTGTTTAGCATGCGTAATCAATGCATAATCTCACGGGTACCATCTTTCTTTTTCACAGATAACACTTTGAGCTCTCCAAGGCGATACACTAGGTCTGATGTATCCCTTATCAACTAGTCCTTGTAACTGCATCTTTAGCTCCCTGATCTCACTTGGAGCCATTCTATACGGCGCTTGCGAAATAGGTGTTATTCATGGTAACAGTTCAATGGTGAACTCAACTTCCCTATCAGGTGGCAATCCTGATAGATCTGCTAGAAAAACAACAAGAAAATTTATTCACAACAAGAACATCTTCTTGTTTTAGCTTTTCTTCCTGCACCTCAACTACATGTGCAAGAAACGTCGTGCAACCTTTCCTCAATAACTTCTGAGCTTTGAATGCTGAAAACAAACTCGTAGGGATAGTCTTTCTTTCATCCCATAAAACCACTTCAGCTAATCCTGGTTTCTTGAAAACAACTTCCTTTATATGGCAATCTCTGGAAGCATAATGAGTAAATAGGAAATCCATCTTTAAGATTGCATCTCACACCTGCAAGTCTAGTGGAAGAAGATCCACTAACATATTGAGACCTTCTACTAAGACCTCACAATTCTGTATCACTGAATTGACTAGTAACACATCACCAACTAGAGTGTATATAACTAACCTTTTACATAAAGGTTCTAGCTTTCCATTCAACTTAGTCAAGAACATACTAAAGCAAAGAAATGTGTAGCACATTGTTCTATTAAAACAGGTGCAGGTACATTTCAAATAGTAATTGTACCAATAATCATATCTGGTGCATCCTCAGCTTCTTGCTGAGTCATAACCTAGACCTTTCCGTGTTGCCTAGGCCTCCCTATAACTCTCTTTAGTCTAACACCACTGGTGCCCTCTCTTGCAGCTACTAAAACTCTCGGCTGCTCAACTAACTGGGACTCAACTCCCTAGTCCCTCTGTGCGGCTGTCCATAGCTATGGACAATCCCTCTTGACATGACTTGGTTGTCAGCACTGGTAGCGTGTACCAACACTCACAAGACAATGACCTTGATGATTCTTGCAACAGATCACACATGGAGTTTTCCTTGCTATACTGGCAATAGACTCTTGCCTCTCTTTGCGCGATCTTCGCTAATCAAACAAACTAATTAGGTTCTTTTTAATTCTACCTCTGATAGGCACTACCCATAATCATCTGCCTCGATGCCTGGCTACTTGGCTACTAGCTTGCTCCTTAAAGTCATATTGACTTAGAAACATTTACTCCAAGTGTGAATCTCCGCTGCTCACGACCTTGGAAACTGCTTGTTGTCGAAGCCTCCACAACTAGGTTTCATTCATCGACTTCTCCTCTATATACTCTCAACTCGTACGTAGAGCGGTCTCTGAGTGAGAGAAGTCGATCCACTTAGCAATGGTCATGGCGGGAGTGCGTATCTCGTGTCGTAACCCTCTTCCAATTCGTCGACACCTGTCGCTCTTAGATGCCACAAACACATCAACATACCGCGACAACTCGGTATATCTTCTCTCATACTCGACCACTTTGAAGTGTCTCTTGTTTTAGTTCTAAAAATTCATCCCTCTTTGCCTCTCAGACACGTGCGTGCTAGGGTAATATTTATTTTCAAATATACTTCTGAAAATTTGCCAGTGTGAAGTACGTGCATCACTACAACTGGCTAACATCGATTTCCATCATCCTTCTACCTTCTCTAGCAGCAAGAATGTGGCCAACTTAACATTTCGCTCCTCAGAGCAACTCATAACATCAAAACATTTATCAAGCTTATTTAGCCAAACCTCGAAACTTCAATTGGGATCTTTGGAACCCTCAAACACTGTGGCTCCTAATTCTTTTAGGTGATCTATTCTATATGTCTTATCTGGATTACTTAGCTCTGCTCCCTATGGCTTACCTACCTCCTGTGAGGAATTAGCATGCTGCTTAATTCTGGCCCCCATCTGAACTCTCGGGGCACTAAATCTCCACTGGGATTGATCTTGGGTAGGATCCTGCGTCCCGTCCTGATCTTGCCTGCATCGTCTGCTAGTACGTGGTGGCATGACTTCTATAACATATTAACATACTAGACATGTAATGAGTACTCAACCCAAATGCACAATCCTAGACTTGTGTTCACATTCTAGTCCTGACTGGACTTACTCTTGTCCTTACTTGGACCATGCTCTGCTAGTTCTATTGAACTAACTCAATAACTTGCTATTTACTTTTTAGTTTCTTCTAGAGCTAACTTGCTCTGTCTCATTCCCATGGAGCTAACTGCTCTGATACCAAGTTGTCACACCCCCTCCCGAACCACTTGCTAACTTAGCACGGGAGACGGCATGAAGCCAACAGACATTGTTACCTCTTAACAATACCTGCTGACACTACTTTACCTGAAAATAAACTATGATCGCATATGGAACACTTTAAATTAATTCAGCGGAAATTGGACATCTATAAGACATACATGAGGAGAAACTCTTCTTAAGTCTCTCCTGGAAACTAAAACGAGCAAGAACATCAGAACCACAACCTCTAAAGCACATTCGACTATAACTACATAGTTCTCTTAAAATAATTTACAAACATATGGACTTGCTAAACCACACCAACCACGTACAACATATCAAACATGAGAAGCTTCCAGTGATTATGGCGGCTATCGATCACACCAGGGAGCTCGATCTCTACCGAAAAGTGGGAAAAACATCGAAAGAATGAGCTATAAAGCTCAGTGAGTGACTTGAGTTTAAATGAAAGCTATTAACTCGTAAATCATATCACCTGGCCATCTATGAGCATATGCATCCGTAATCAGCGTTAAAAGTAATCGTGTAATCGTTATAGCTTTTCATGAAAAACCCAAGAGTATATCGTTTAAATCTCGTGAGGCATGTAAATGATATAAACTCTTTAAGAAAACATGTCACAATCTACTTTGTTCTACGATGTAGTGGGGTCCGCCCAAAGACTCCCATCGTCTTTGTCGTAGTGGGGCCCGCCCGAGACTCACGACGATCTTTGTTGTCACGAGTACACTCAACGTCGACAACGAGAATAAGACTGTGTGCACACGGTACCATAAAGCCTCGGGCTCAATATCTCGAAATCACATGAAAACATTTGAACATGCTCGCTTATCTTTTCTTTCATAAAACTCAAGCTTACTTAGCTTGTTCATAAAACTGGAAATCTTTAAAAACATACTTGCTAAAACATACTTGCTCAAAATCATAACATTTCCATAGACTTCGGAAATGCAATAAACATATGCTCGTGTATAAATTTCATCAAGACATTTAAGCTAGTCATGAACACTTTAAAACATTTCTAAGAAAACAAGAATACTCATAGTCATGTGTTCAAAAATAAAACACAAAGCTTTGAAACAATTCATTCTAGCAAAACTTGCATTTCTTTAAGCATTTTTCAAACATATAGCTCATTTTCAAGTTCGTTTTATCACTCACAGTGTTAGAACTAGAGTCTTGACCCGTACACTCGACCTATTCGCTCTTGGCCTGTCAAACAAACCAAAACCATGTTTTAGAACCTCGAGCTCATGGTTTTAACTTTAAAACTACAAGAAAACATTCCAACAAAAATTCCAGCATTTAACAGATTTTATGCCCTGTATTCAGACAGCCATAACATCTTCATTACTTATCCAAAAAGAATGTACTTTATACCAAACTCTTCCTTTTTGAATCCTCTAAAACTCTTATGAAGACATGAAAATGAGATTCCCAATAGATTGGTTCAGAAATACCTCGAAGTCTTCATTCCCAGGAACCAACTTCTGCTATTCCAGATTCGATTTTCTGCTGCAACCCGAAACTTGACCTGCTATTTACAACAACGTCCAGTCATTTTCTATTCACGAATTCTTCACGAAAGTTGTAGGAAATTCAATAAGCTTTCCAACCATACCTAATAGAGCTTCTGATTCCAATTCTACAGGTCAGTACAACCAAAACATCAGAGACTTCTCGGATTTGACAGTAAATTCTGTGTTCTGTCTTCCTCTTCATAAATCAGTAGCTTAAGGTCCGAATTTGCTCGAGCTTCCTTCACAAATTTTGTTCCAATATGAGTTAACTTTCATGAAACAAAATTTCAACTCTTACCTCTTTCTGTGGAGCTCGTGATGAACAAAATAGCAGAACATGGCAGAGTGATTACCTTGCTGTCATAAAGAATCCTCTTGAGTTCTTCTCCTTTCTTCTGCAACTACAGCTCCAAATTTATGAAAAATGGCTTCCTTCTTCTTCCTTTCTCCTTCTCCCACGAAATATCAGCTTGGTTTGTGATGAAAGAGAAGAAATTGAAGAAAACCCTTTTAAAACAATACAATCGGTGGAAAGAGGTGGTTTTGTCTTTTCCCTTTTTTCTCTTTTTTTTTCCTTTTCTTTTTCTTTCCTTTATCCCTTCCTTCCATTTCTTTTCTTTTCTTTTCTTTTCTTAACAAAACAAAGCAAACTTAGTATATTAAACATTTGTTTCATTTCCTTTTCTTCTTTTGTCTTAAAAGCAATCCAAACCAAAAATGGTTTAAACTTTCCTTCCTTGTTTTCCTTTTGCCTTTCACTTCATTTCTCTCTTTTTTAAAACATGGAAAACCAAGTTTTAAACATTCATTTATTCTTTCTTTTTGTTGTTTGTTAATAAGGAAGTTCCAAAGAGATCGGGTTTACAACTTACCTCCCCCTTAGGAAATTTCGTCCTCGAAATTTAGTAGTTCTTAGGTGAAAATCGTCGGATACTTCCTCCTCATTTAGTCTTCTAACTCTCAGGTTCCCTCCTCCACTCCGTGATGTCTCCAACGAACCTTCACGAGTGGGATCGTCTTGTTTCTTAAAACTTGTTCTTTTACATGAGGATTTGAACTGCATCCTCTGCGTAACTCATGTCTTTTTCAGCTCAACGGGTTGTGCTTGTAGAACATGTGTCCGATATGGAATATACTTCCTCAACATGGACACATGAAAAACATCATGTTCTCGAGATAGTTCTGCGACAATTCCGGTTTGTAGGTTGGTAGTCCAACTCGTTTCATTACTTGATAAGAATCAATATATACGGGACTTAGCTTACCTTTCTTTCAAAAATTAAAGATACCTCTTCACGGAGATAACTTCGATCAAACTTGACCTCCAACACGGAATTCTAAGTCCTTTCGTTGCTTATCTACATAACTCTTCCGGCGGTCTTGTGCTACTTTCGATTCTCTCGATTACGTTAATATTGTTTGTCATAACTTGCACCAACTCGGGACCGATTAGCTTCCGTTCTTCTAGTTCATTCCAATATCGAGCGTTCTACATGATCTTTTATCCGAGCCTCAAATGGTGCCATGCCAATATTCGATTGTAGTCATTATTGTAAGCAAATTCCATAAGTGATAGGTGTGTATCTCAACTTCCCTTAACTTGAAAGACACATGCTTGCAACATGTCTTCTAGGGTCTGGATGGTCCTCTCGGACTGCCCATCTGTCTAAGGATGGAATGTTGTACTAAACTTCAGTTCTGTTCCCATAGCTTTCTGTAAACTAGGCCAAAACTTAGAAGTAAATCTCGAATCTCTATCTGATACTATGGACACTGGCACTCTGTATTGTCTTACAATTACAATGACGTATAAACTTAGCTAGGTGATCAAGCGTGAGACGTCGATTTTAATCGGTATAAACCGTGTTATCTTAGTGAGTCTATCCACCATTACCCAAGTACCATCATGTCCATTTGAAGTACGTGGTAATCTAAACAGAAAACCATAGTAATACGCTCCCATTTCCATTCCGACACTAGCAATGGGTTAAGGAGTCCTTTTTGCTTCTGTCTAACTGGTTTAACTTGCTGACAGATTAAACATCTATCAACATAATCAACTATCTCCCGCTTCAACCCAGGACACCAATAAGTCTCATTCATGGTTTTACACATCTTGGTGCTTCCTGGATGCATAGCGTAGCTGAACTGTGAGCTTCTTCTAGAATAGCATTCTTAAGCTCACTAACACTCGGAACACATAGTCTTCCCTGTTTCTCTATGTCTATGTCTGATCTCATTTTAAATTTTGCTTTTGGGCCCTGTTTGGACTTTCCAAACAAGTAATGTTTCCAGATCTTGAGTGCTAAAATAACTGCTGCTAACTCAAGATCATGGGTAGGGTAATTACATTCGTGCTTTTTCAATTGCCTTAACGTATAAGTTATTACTTTTCCTTCTTGCAGGAACACACACCCTAATCCTTGTCCTGAAGCATAACAGTAAAACACATATTCTTTTCCCGTTATAGGAAGTGTCAAAATAGGTGCTTTGTAACTAATCTCTTTTCACTCCCCAAAACTCTGCTCACACTTATCTCGACCATTCAATCTTAGCATTCTTTCTTATTAAAACTGCTAAGGGTAATACTAATCGTGAGAAGTTCTCAACAAATCATCTGTAGTATCCTGCCAAGCCTAGGAAACTACGTACCTCTGTCGTACTAACTGGTCTCTCCCAGTTGACTACAACTTAACTTTATTTGGATCCACACTAACACCATTTGCTGAGGCAACATGCCCCAAAAACATTACCTGGTTCAACCAAAACTCACATTTGGTGAATTTAGCGTACAACTGTTTATCTCGTAGTGTTTGCAGAATAATACTCATGTGTTCCTCGTAGGCTTTCCTGTCAACTGAGTAAACTAGTATATCCTCAATAAATACTATTATAAACTGATCCAAATACTGGTGGAAAACCTGTCCATGGGGCCCATGAAAACCGCTAGTGCATTGTTAAACCGAATGACATTACTAAACACTTATAATGCTCGTACCTCATTATGAATAATGTCTTAGGAATGTCTGATTCTCTGACCTTTAACTGATGATATCCTGATCTCAAATTAATCTTACAAAACATCGATGCACCTCTTAACTGGTCAAACAAGTCATCTATTCAGGGTAGAGGATACTTGTTACGTATCGTGACTTTGTTTAACTGTCTGTAATCAATGCATAATCTCACGGTACCATCTTTCTTTTCACGAGATAACACTGGAGCTCTCCAGGCGATACACTAGGTCCGATGTATCCCTTATCAACTAGTCCTTGTAATCGCATCTTTAGCTCCCGATCTCACTTGGAGCCATTCTATACGGCGCTTGCGAAATAGGTGTTATTCATGGTAACAGTTCAATGGTGAACTCAACTTCCCTATCAGGTGGCAATCCTGATAGATCTGCTAGAAAAACAACAAGAAAATTTATTCACAACAAGAACATCTTCTTGTTTTAGCTTTTCTTCCTGCACCTCAACTACATGTGCAAGAAGCGTCGTGCAACCTTTCCTCAATAACCACGAGCTTTGAATGCGAAAACAAACTCGTAGGGATAGTCTTTCTTTCATCCCATAAAACCACTTCACTAATCTGGTTTTCTTGAAAACAACTTCCTTTATATGGCAATCTCTGGAAGCATAATGAGTAAATAGAAATCCATCTTTAAGATTGCATCTCACACTGCAAGTCTAGTGGAAGAAGATCCACTAACATATTGAGACCTTCTACTAAGACCTCACAGTTACAGTATCACTTTGAATTGACTAGTAACACATCACCAACTAGAGTGTATATAACTAACCTTTTACATAAAGGTTCTAGCTTTCCATTCAACTTAGTCAAGAACATACTAAAGCAAAGAAATGTGTAGCACATTGTTCTATTAAAACAGGTGCAGGTACATTTCAAATAGTAATTGTACCAATAATCATATCTGGTGCATCCTCGACTTCTTCTTTGAGTCATAACCTAGACCTTTCCGTGTTGCCTAGGCCTCCCTATAACTCTCTTTAGTCTAACACCACTGGTGCCTCTCTCTTGCAGCCTACTAAAACTCTCTTTGCTCAACTAATCTGGGACTCAACTCCTAGTCCCTCAATGCGGCATCCATAGCTATGGACAATCCCTCTTGACATGACTTGGTTGTCGACCTTCTGTAGCGTGTACCAACACTCACAAGACAATGACCTTGATGATTCTTGCAACAGATCACACATGGAGTTTTCCTTGCTATACTGGCAATAGACTCTTGCCCTCTTTGCAGCCTCTTCTTTGCTAATCAAACAAACTAATTAGGTTCTTTTTAATTCTACCTCTGATAGGCACTACCCATAATCATCTGCCTCGATGCCTGGCTACTTGGCTACTAGCTTGCTCCTTAAAGTCATATTGACTTAGAAACATTTACTCCAAGTGTGAATCTCATTGCTCCACGACCTTGAAATCGCTTGTTGTCGAAGCCTCCACAACTAGGCTTCATTCTCGACTTCTCCTCTGCTATACTACTCTGCTCAACACGTGAGAGCGGTCTCTGAGCCGAGAGAAGTCACCACTTAGCAATGGTCAGCATGGCGGGAGTGCGTATCTCGTGTCGTAACCCTCTTCCAATTAAATGCGACACTGCCGCTCTTAGATGCCACAAACACATCAACATACCGCGACAAACTCGGTATATCTTCTCTCATACTCGTACATGGAAGTGTCTCTTGTTTTAGTTCTAAAAATTCATCCTCTTTGCCTCTCTGCATGCGTGCTAGGGTAATATTTATTTTCAAATATACTTCTAAAATTTGCCGGTGTGAAATACGTGCATCACTACAATCCCAGCTAACATCGATTTCCATCATCCTTCTACCTTCTCTAGCAGCAAGAATGTGGCCAACTTAACATTTCGCTCCTCAGAGCAACTCATAACATCAAAACATTTATCAAGCTTATTTAGCCAAACCTCAGCTTCAACTGGATCTTTGGAACCCTTAAACACTGTGGCTCCTAATTCTTTTAGGTGATCTATTCTATATGTCTTATCTGGATTACTTAGCTCTGCTCCCTATGGCTTACCTACTACTCTGTGAGGAATTAGCATGTTTGCACTTACGCCCCCATCCAACTCTCTCGGGGCACTAAATCTCCACTGGGATTGATCTTGGGTAGGATCCTGCGTCCCGTCCTGATCTTGCCTGCATCGTCTGCTAGTACGTGGTGGCATGACTTCTATAACATATTAACATACTAGACATGTAATGAGTACTCAACCCAAATGCACAATCCTAGACTTGTGTTCACATTCTAGTCCTGACTGGACTTACTCTTGTCCTTACTTGGACCATGCTCTGCTAGTTCTATTGAACTAACTCAATAACTTGCTATTTACTTTTTAGTTTCTTCTAGAGCTAACTTGCTCTGTCTCATTCCCATGGAGCTAACTGCTCTGATACCAAGTTGTCCCACCCCCTCCCGAACCACTTGCTAACTTAGCACGGGAGACGGCATGAAGCCAACAGACATTGTTACCTCTTAACAATACCTGCTGACACTACTTTACCTGAAAATAAACTATGATCGCATATGGAACACTTTAAATTAATTCAGCGGAAACAGGACATCTATAAGACATACATGAGGAGAAACTCTTCTTAAGTCTCTCCTGGAAACTAAAACGAGCAAGAACATCAGAACCACAACCTCTAAAGCACATTCGACTATAACTACATAGTTCTCTTAAAATAATTTACAAACATATGGACTTGCTAAACCACACCAACCACGTACAACATATCAAACATGAGAAGCTTCCAGTGACTATGGCGTGAGCTATCGTGCACCGGGGCTCGATCTCTACTGAAAAGTGGGAAAACACTTGAAAGAATGAGCTATAAAACTCAGTGAGTGACTTGAGTTTAAATGAAAGCTATTAACTCGTAAATCATATCACCTGGCCATCTATGAGCATATGCATCTGTAATCAAGCGTTAAAAGTAATCGTGTAATCGTTATAGCTTTTCATGAAAAACCAGCAAGTATATCGTTTAAATCTCGTGAGGCATGTAAATGATATAAACTCTTTAAGAAAACATGTCACAATCTACTTTGTTCTACGATGTAGTGGGGCCCGCCAAAGACTCCCATCGTCTTTGTCGTAGAGTGGGGCCGCCCGGCAAAGACTCACGATAAATATTTGTTATCACGAGTACACTCAACGTCGACAACAGAATAAGACCTGTGTGCACACGGTACCATAAAGCCTCGGGCTCAATATCTCAGAAATCACATGAAAACATTTGAACATGTCTGCTTATCTTTTCTTTCATAAAACTCAAGCTTACTTAGCTTGTTCATAAAACTGGAAATCTTTAAAAACATACTTGCTAAAACATACTTGCTCAAAATCATAACATTTCCATAGACTTCGGAAATGCAATAAACATATGCTCGTGTATAAATTTCATCAAGACATTTAAGCTAGTCATGAACACTTTAAAACATTTCTAAGAAAACAAGAATACTCATAGTCATGTGTTCAAAAATAAAACACAAAGCTTTGAAACAATTCATTCTAGCAAAACTTGCATTTCTTTAAGCATTTTTCAAACATATAGCTCATTTTCGAAGTTCGTTTTGTCACTCACAGTGTTAGAACTAGAGTCTTGACCCGTACACTCGACCTATTCGCTCTTGGCCTGTCAAACAAACCAAAACCATGTTTTAGAACCTCGAGCTCATGGTTTTAACTTTAAAACTACAAGAAAACATTCCAACAAAAATTCCAGCATTTAACAGATTTTATGCCCTGTATTCAGACAGCCATAACTTCTTCATTACTTATCCAAAAAGAATGTACTTTATACCAAACTCTTCCTTTTTGAATCCTCTAAAACTCTTATGAAGACATGAAAATGAGATTCCCAATAGATTGGTTCAGAAATACCTCGAAGTCTTCATTCCCAGGAACCAACTTCTGCTATTCCAGATTCGATTTTCTGCTGCAACCCGAAACTTGACCTGCTATTTACAACAACTTCCAGTCATTTTCTATTCACGAAGTCTTCACGAAAGTTGTAGGAAATTCAATAAGCTTTCCAACCATACCTAATAGAGCTTCTGATTCCAATTCTACAGGTCAGTACAACCAAAACATCAGAGACTTCTCGGATTTGACAGTAAATTCTGTGTTCTGTCTTCCTCTTCATAAATCAGTAGCTTAAGGTCCGAATTTGCTCGAGCTTCCTTCACGAATTTTGTTCCAATATGAGTTAACTTTCATGAAACAAAATTTCAACTCTTACCTCTTTCTGTGGAGCTCGTGATGAACAAAATAGCAGAACATGGCAGAGTGATTACCTTGCTGTCATAAAGAATCCTCTTGAGTTCTTCTCCTTTCTTCTGCAACTACAGCTCCAAATTTATGAAAAATGGCTTCCTTCTTCTTCCTTTCTCCTTCTCCCACGAAATATCAGCTTGGTTTGTGATGAAAGAGAAGAAATTGAAGAGAAAACCCTTTTTAAAACAATACAATCGGTGGAAAGAGGTGGTTTTGTCTTTTTCCCCTTTTTCTCTTTTTTTTTTTTCCTTTTCTTTTCTTTCCTTTATCCCTTCCTTCCATTTCTTTTCTTTTCTTTTCTTTTCTTAACAAAACAAAGCAAACTTAGTATATTAAACATTTGTTTCATTTCCTTTTCTTCTTTTGTCTTAAAAGCAATCCAAACCGAAATGGTTTAAACTTTCCTTCCTTGTTTTCCTTTTGCCTTTCACTTCATTTCTCTCTTTTTTAAAACATGGAAAACCAAGTTTTAAACATTCATTTATTCTTTCTTTTTGTTGTTTGTTAATAAGGAAGTTCCAAAGAGATCGGGTTTACAGCTATGCTCAATTGCCTGCCTCGTTTTGGGGTTATGCAGTAGAGACATCAATTCAAATCTTGAACACTTTTCCATCAAAGAGTGTTTCATAAACACCTTTTGACTTATGGAAGGGGCGTAAACCTAGTTACAAAACTTCAGGATTTGGGATTGTCCGATACACGTGCTGGTGACAAACGCAAAGAAATTGGAACCTCGTTCAAGATTATGTCAATTTGTTGGCAATCCCAAAGAAATGAGAGGTGGTCTTTTCTACGACCCACAAGAAAATAAGGTGATTGTATCGAGAAACAACACTTTCTTGGAGGAAGATCACATGAGGAACCATAAACCGTGTAGTAAGTTAGTATTAAATGAAGCTACAGATGAGTTAACAAGAGTTGTTGAACAAGCTGGACCTTCATCAAGAGTTGATAAAGAAGTCGACACATCGACTCAGTCTTGTCCTTCTCAATCTTTGGGAATGCCTCGACGCAGTGGGAGGGTTGTTTCCCAACCTGACCACTACTTGAGTTTAGTTGAAACTCAAGTTTTCATACCTGATAACGGTGTAGAGGATCCACTGTCCTATAAACAAGCAATGAATGGTGTAGATAAGAACCATTGATCAAAGCCATGGACCTAGAAATGGAGTCAATGTACTTCAATTTAGTTTGGGAACTTGTAGACCAACCTAAAGGGGTAAGACCTATAGGGTGCAAATGGATCTATAAGTGAAAGAGAGATGCAACCGGAAAGGTACAAACCTTTAAGGCTGGACTTGTAGCAAAAGGTTTTACCTAAAGGGAAGAAGTGGACTATGAGGAAACTTTTTCTCCTGTTGCTATGCTTAAGTCTGTAAGGATACTCTTGCCCATAACCACTTTTTATGACTATGAAATTGGCAAATCGACGTCAAGACCGTCTTTTTAAATGATAATCTTGACGAGAGCATCTATATGTCTCAGACTGAAGGGTTTATAACTCAAGGTCTGGAGCAAAAAGTTTGCAAGCTCAATTGATCCATTTATGGGGTGAAACAAGCATCCAGATCTAGGAACATAAGATTTGATACTGCGATCAAGTCTTATGGCTTTGACCAAAACGTTGATGAGCCTTGTGTTTACAAGAGGATCATCAACAACAAAGTAGCTTTCTTAGTACTTTATGTAGATGATATCCTACTCATTGGGAATGATGTACAATACCTAACTGACATAAAGAAGTGGCTGGCGACCCAATTCCAGATGAAAGATTTGGGAGAGACGCAGTATGTTCTTGGGATTCAAATTTTCAGGGATCGCAAGAACAAAACGCTAGCTTTGTCTCTAGCATCTTGTATCGACAAGATGTTGGCCAAATATTTGATGCAGAATTCCAAGAGGGGCTTATTACTCTTCAGGCATGGAATTCATTTGTCTAAGCAACAGTGTCCTAAGACACCTCAAGAAGTTGAGGATATGAGACGTATTCCCTATGCCTCTGCAGTAGGTAGCTTAATGTATGCTATGTTGTGCACAAGGCCAAACATTTGTTATGCAGTGAGAATAGTCAGTAGGTACATACCAATCTAATTCAGGGTTATACCACTGGACCGCAGATAAAAATATCCTCAAGTATCTTAGGAGAACGAGGGACTATATGTTTGTGTAAGGGACTAAGGATTTGATCCTTACTGGATACACTGATTCTGATTTTCAAACTGATAAGGATTCTAAGAAATCCACATCGGGATCAATTTTCACCCTTAACGGTGGAGCTATAGTATGGCGAAGCATCAGGCAGGGATGCATCACTGACTCCATGATGGAGGTTGAGTATGTCGCTGCTTGTGAAGCAACTAAAGTGGTTGTTTAGCTAAGGAAATTCCATACTCATTTGGAAGTTGTTCCAAATATGGAATTTTCCATCACCTAATAATGTGACAACAGTGGTGCGGTGCCAATTCAAAGGAACCTCGCGAGCATAAGCGAGGCAAGCATATTGAGAGGAAGTATCACCTGATACGAGAAATAGTGCAACGAGGAGATGTGACAGTCACGAAGATCGCTTTGGAGCACAACATTGTTGATCTGTTTACAAAGACTCTCACGGCTAAAGTGTTCGAGGGTCATCTAGAAAGTCTAGGTCTATGAGACATGTACATAGGTTAATCTAGGGCAAGTGGGAGATATGCAATGGGTATATGGATGCCCTAGTTTATTGTTTTTGTATCTCTGTAACCATTGTTTTAGATTGTGATGTACCTGATAGCAAACAAAATGTGCTATCCTTAGGCTTAATTATTGCTAGTTTTATGATGATTTCAGGGCTTTTACGTGGTTAATTTATTCAATTTCAGGTTAAAAACTTAAACGGAGCTATTGGAGACAATTTGGATCACTAGGGATCAAAACAAAGCTATTTGGAGCTAAATATAACATCAAAGGGAAGAGAGAAGACCAAACCAAGCTAAAGACCCGAGGCGATGGCGTTGCAACACCGAATGTGCAGCCAAGAGGCTTTGAAGGCTACAGGCGATGGCGTTGCAACGCTGCCTTTTGGCGTTGCAATGCCATCTCGATAAGAAGACGCTTATGAAGACCGTGCAGGTAGCGTTGCAACGCTGCCTTGCAGCGTCGCAACGCTACTTCGATAAGGAGCGCGCGCGTTAAGGCAGCGCGCGTTACGCAGCTGTCCCCCGGCGTTACAACGCCGTCGATAGTTTCCATATTTGATACGCGCCTAGGGTACAGCGTTGCAAC
Source organism: Trichosanthes cucumerina (assembly GCA_036507285.1). NCBI lineage: Eukaryota > Viridiplantae > Streptophyta > Magnoliopsida > Cucurbitales > Cucurbitaceae > Trichosanthes > Trichosanthes cucumerina. Next base: position 57,130,802 of record CM071838.1, read on the forward strand.
GCTGTCCCTAGCGTTGCAATGCTGCCCCATTGATGCCTATAAATACTATCTTATGATTCTTGCAAAAGGGGAGCACAATTTGGTAGAGTTTTGCCCTAAGTTCGAAATACACCTTGTAAGAAGAGAGAAAAAAGTGATTTTGGGAGCCAAAGCATTCGTGGAGGTTCGAGATCGAAGACGGGAGCTCAGAGATGAAGGACCGGCATCGACACCTAAGTTTATTTCTCTTTCTTTCAATTTGTAATAACGTTCTAAGACGTTTTCTACTTGTTTAGTTTGTTTTTCATGTGATTTAGAGTAGCTAAACATTGTAGTTGGATTTGATGTACTTGTTGTGACTTTATTGCTATGTTTTGAAGCATGTTTTGTCCTTATTTTTGGCAATTCGTTCTTTACATCTTAATTCGTTGATTCAAGTGGACTCAAGAGATAAAACTTGAATTAGAGCAAAATTGTCAAAACCCTTGGAAGTCTGGCACGAGAGTGACCTAGAAATCTTAGGGAAACACATAAAGAAGTTGCTTAATGTCATGCATGTTGTAGGTTCATATGGAGACTATGAGTTTATTGCATGTGTGAGGCTCACTAAGAATCGAGAGATTTTCTTGAGTATTTCACTTCTTGTTTATAATTTCATCTCATTGGTTCAATGCATGTGCTAGTTAGATCTTTAACTTGTAAAATCACTTCTCGCAAATCTATCAATCTGTGTCTCCACATGTTTGTTCGTTTGTTTGTATTTACTTCAACCAACTATCCATGTTATGTTTCTTTAGCTAAAATTGAGAATTAGTACCTTAATAATTAATTAATCTAGAAACCCATTCCCGAGGACGATACTTGGACTCATAAATCACTATACTAAAACTTGACTCAGACATCATGCGGTATTGCAATATAAAATATTACGCAACAAGTTTTTGGCGCCGTTGCCGGGGAATGACGATTATTTAGATTAATTAATATTAGGAGAAAATTTAAAATTTTAGACTAAAGTTTGTTTGTATGTTTTTCCTTATTTGTTTGATTGTTGTTTCTTTGTTTGCTTTATTTTAGCTTTATGTGTTGTTTGTTGTCTTTGTCCCCTGCATTTAGTTGTGTTGCTATTGTGTGAAGTCTTGTTGAGAAATTACTGATTTTAAAAGCATGACTTTGCATGATTTCAATTTTCCACCATTCTATTGTCCATCCCGGGACCCTAGGTATGTGCACCACGATTTCTCTGAATCTCATCTGCTAATTTTTACCATTCATGCACTGAAATTGATGAACATTCATGTAATGGTAGTTATCTAGGCAGTTGGAACCATAGTTCTCATACCTTGACCAACCCATAGAAAAATCTTCTCTTGTGGACCAATTGAGGGAATATACTCTAGAATTGAAAATTAAAAATTTGGTTCATGAAGAGTTCGAAAGGTTGAATAGGTTAGAAGCTAAAGTGGTAGAACTGTGTGAAATAGTACAGGATAGAACCCAATATCTCAACCAGCTAGTAATTTCCCTTAAGGCCTTACAGGAACAATTTATTATCCTTACCACTCGAGAGGGTGCCACCTAGGAGGGTCTGTTCACATGATAGTGAGGATAGTTTGGGGAGATTGAGACACACCATAATCAGGTTAGTGAGGTAGACGTCGGTATGGTAATCACTTCCACAGAGGAAACCCAGGTGATAGGGTTAGAGGCTGAGAAGTATTCTCCCCTTTATTCACCAGAAATTTCCTTAATTGTTGATAACCAATTGTCATACACTCACGAGTCATGTTTTGATTTCAGTTCTTTCATTTTATTAAAAAAATACAAAAATAATTATGTCTCTCGGTGCCCATGAAAAGCAAGATAGCCTTTTAGACTTAGAGGCTACATTGATTCAAGCAAGAAGGGCCCAGAGAAGTATGAGCAGCTTTATGTGCCTTGATAAGTCACTGCCTAGCTAAAGACGTTAAAGAAAGCGCTTCTTGGAGGCAACCCAAGTTTTATGCTTTAAGTCTTTATTTTCTATTTTATTTTCTAGTTGTTTGTGCTTTTCTTTCTTATCTAATTTTTTTCTTTTTGTTCCTCCGTGTATGCCCAAGGGAGAATCTGAGACTTGCACCCTTTTGATCCCGAGATTGAAATGACCAGTAGGAGACTCCTAAGGGAAGGAAGAGCGAGAACCTCGGAGATGGGCGATCGGGAGCTCATCAACAACCCTAAACCTATCAGCAAAGATTTTCCAACCTGTGTTTAAATTCCGAGCAGTGGAATAGTCCATGCCCCTATCAATGCTAATAACTTTGAACCTGAAATGTGGGTGATACAAATGGTTAGGGAAGGTGCTTTCAGAGGCCTAGCCACAGAAGATCCTAACTCTCATCTTCAAAATTTTTAGAAATATGTGGTACATTTAAAATGAATGGTATCTCTGCTGATAGTATTCGCTTACGTCTCTTTCCTTTTTCCTTGCAGGGTAGAGCCAAAGAATGGCTAGGGTCCCTTCCCTCAGGGAGTATCACTTCCTGGGAGGAGTTGGCCCAAGCCTTCATGACCAAATTCTTTCCACCAGTTAAAGCTGTAAAGTTGAGGACTGAGATAGGAACATTCAGCAGCGAGAAGAGGAGAGCGCTTATTTGAAGCACAGGAAAGGTACAAGGACATGCTCGGGAGGTGCCCACAAAGATGGCTACCAGACCGACTCTGTGCACAATGTGTTTTATAATGGACTGGAAGGTAAGACCAGGACCATTCTGGATGCTACTACTGGAGGGACTTTCATGGCGAAGACTGTGCTAGAAGCACGTGCCCTCCTAGAGGAAGTGTCAACTGCCAGCTACCAGTGGCCTACAGAAAATGACAGATCTAAGCTAGTAGTTGGATTATATCAACTGGATGAGGTAACTTTTCTTAGATCTCATATGGCATCTCTCACTCATGCCCTGAATAATTTTGCAGGATCACCATAGACAGGGATGTCCTCTCAATGCTCCCAGCCCAATGGAGAATCCACTATGGGGCAATTGCACTACCTGAACAATAGAAGCAACCACTATGGAGGAAATCAGACTCAGAATAACCTACCAACACATTACAATCCAGGTTTGAGGTATCATGAGAATTTCTCTTATGCTAACAACAAGAATGTGTTGAATCCTCCTACAGGGCATGCTTCTACATAAGAGAGGAAACCATCTCTGGAAGACACATTGCACTCCTTCATAGCTGAATCCAGAAATCGGTCCAACCAGCTGGAGAATGCAGTCACCAGTTTATCTGGTATAGTGACCAGTCATGGAGCTGCAATAAAGAATATAGAGACCCAGTTGGCCAAATGAACACATCACTCCGAGCACTCGCAAGCAAGGAAAGAAACACCTTGAGGAGTTCGGTCTAGCTAAAGACGTTAAACAAAGCGCTTCTTGGGAGGCAACCCAAGCTTTACTTACTTTTGTTTTCCTGTCTTTTTAGTTTGCTTTAGTTGTTTTTGTTGTTTTTCAATTCTTAGTTAGTTGTTGTTTTATTTCGTAGGTTGTGGAGATGCCCTTCTTCGTTGAAATCCATGCTCCCATTCAGAGGAACTCCAACACACATGCTTTGGCTATCCAAGGAACTCAGGAAGATCTCCATCACCCAGGACAGTATCATTCACTTCTACCCTTACTTACCTCATGCTTATTTCTACAAACATTGGGGACAATGTTTAGTTTAAGTTTGGGGGTGGGATTGTGTTTATTTGTTGTGACTGTCCTGAGTATGTGCTGAATTGTTGGTTGATCTTTTACATAAGTATGAGTATGATAGCCTAGGATGAAATTTATTTGAAAATCTTTGTGATTCTGCTGAAACCTGAAAGCATGACATGAATTTGAGTTAATTTAAAAAATTTTTCTTGAGTTTTTCCTGCACCATTATGCACATAACATGTGTTCCTGTAGTTTTGAAATGCTTAGAACAAAGTTATTAGGCTTAGAAGTTTGATGTCACCTCGATAGGTCTGAAAACTAATTTGAGAGTTAAACTGCAAGATAGGGTGAATGACAATATAAAGTGCATGATCTGTATAATATGTGCATTATGTGAAAAAGTTTATTTTTTTGTTGTTATGTTTGTTAAAGAAAAAAAAATCGTGAGGACAAAAAGAGCTACCTTCACTGTGATCAGTTAGGCCACTCATTGAGCGAGTGCTCTGGGTAAGGGTCCCTGCAGTGGATGTGTGAAAGCTAGTGTCCTTGCACAAAAAAAAAAAAAAAAGAAAATAGAAAAAGTGGCATTAAGAGAGTGATTAAGTGTTGAGTAAAGTTATTTATTTCTTGAATGTGGAGAGGCTCAAAGATTAGTAATTAAGACCAGTGTAGGGGGAAGTTGAATGGAGAACCTAATAAAGTTGATCCGGGCTTAGTAAAAATGAAGGGAACATAGGCTAATCACACACACACGTAGGAACACTTAGGAAAAGTTTTAAATTACTTGTTGAAGTGTTGTGTTTAAGTGTTTCCTGTGATTGCAAAATATTCTCTTAAATCTTTGAGGCTTGAATCACATGTATGCTTAAGAACAATCTAATGTTAAACTCTATTTTTGCTCGGGACTAGCAAAAGTCTAAGTTTGGGGGTGTTTGATAGCACACAAAATGTGCTATCCTTAGGCTTAATTATTGCTAGTTTTATGATGATTTCAGGGCTTTTACGTGGTTAATTTATTCAATTTCAGGTTAAGAACTTAAACGGAGCTATTGGAGACAATTTGGATCACTCGGGATCAAAACAAAGCTATTTGGAGCTAAATATAACATCAAAGGGAAGAGAGAAGATCAAACCAAGCTAAAGACACGAGGCGATGGCGTTGCAACGCCATATAAAGCGTTGCAACGCCGAATGTGCAGCCAAGAGGCTTTGAAGGCTATAGGCGATGGCGTTGCAACGCCATCTCGATAAGAAGACGCTTATGAAGACCGTGTAGGTAGCGTTGCAACGCTGCCTTGCAGCGTCGCAACGCTACTTCAATAAGGAGCGCACACGTTAAGGTAGCAGCGTTGCAACGCTGTCCCTAGCGTTACATCGCTGTCGATAGTTTCCATATTTGATACGCGCCTAGGGTAAAGCGTTGCAACGCTGCCCCATTGATACCTATAAATACAACCTTATGATTCTTGCAAAAGGGGAGCACAATTTGGTAGAGTTTTTCCCTAAGTTCGAAATACACCTTGTAGAAGAGAGAAAAGAGTGATTTTGGGAGCCAAAGCATTCGTAGAGGTTCAAGATCGAAGACGGGAGCTCGGAGACGAAGGACCGTCATCGACACCTAAGTTTATTTCTCTTTCTTTCAATTTGTAATAGCGTTCTAAGACGTTTTCTACTTGTTTAGTTTGTTTTTCATGTGATTTAGAGTAGCTAAACATTGTAGTTGGATTTGATGTACTTGTTGTGACTTTATTGCTATGTTTTGAAGCATGTTTTGTCCTTATTTTTGGCAATTCGTTCTTTACATCTTAATTCGTTGATTCAAGTGGACTCGAGAGATAAAGCTTGAATTAGAGAAAAATTGTCAAAACCCTTGGAAGTCTGGCACGAGAGTGACCTAGAAATCTTAGGGAAACACATAAAGAAGTTGCTTAATGCCATGCATGTTGTAGGTTCATATGGAGACTATGAGTTTATTGCATGTGTGAGGCTCACTAAGAATCGAGAGATTTTCTTGAGTATTTCACTTCTTGTTTATAATTTCATCTCATTGGTTCAATGCATGTGCTAGTTAGATCTTTAACTTGTAAAATCACTTCTCCCAAATCTATCAATCTGCGTGTCCACATGTTTGTTCGTTTGTTTGTATTTACTTCAACCAACTATCCATGTTATGTTTCTTTAGCTAAAATTGAGAATTAGTACCTTAATAATCAATTAATCTAGAAACCCATTCCCGAGGACGATACTTGGACTCATAAATCACTATACTAAAACTTGACCCGTACACTGCGGTATTGCAATATAAAATATTACGCAACAAGTTTTTGGTGATACTCCTCGGCAACGACGCCAAAAACTTGTTGCGTAAAATTATATTGCAATCCCGCAAGTGTACGGGTCAAGTTTTAGTATAGTGATTTGAGTACAGAGTATCGTCCTCAGGAATGAGTTTTCTAGATTAATTAATTACCAAGATACTTTTTCTTAATTTTAGCTAAAGTAACAAAACTTTGATGGATAGTGAAAAGAAAGATAGAAAATAAATGTACAATTGGAGACACGAATATGATAGAATTGAAGGAAGATGATTTCACAAGATAATTCCTTATTTAACACATGCAATGAACTAATATTATGAATTTATAAACAAGTAAATTACTCAAGAAATTCTCTCGATCTCTCAAGAGCATCGCACATACAATAAATCCTATAGTCTCCATATAAAATCTAAGCATGCACGACATTAAGCAACTTCTTTATGCGTTTCCCTAAAATTTCTAGGTCATTCTCATGCCAGAATTCTAAGAGTTTTGACAACGTTGTTCTAATTTAAGCTTTTTCTCTCGAGTCCACTTAAACCAAAGATATAAATGAAATTAAGAATGAATTGCCAAAAATAAATATAATAACAAAGTTCAATACATAATCAAATAAATATAAAACATGCTAATCAAATTCCAACTACAACGTTTAGCTACTCAAAATCACCATAAAAACAAGCTAAAGTCATAGCAAAAGTCTTTAAACTCAATTACAAACTAAAAGAAAGAGAAATAAACTTATGTGTCGATGTGGGTCTCTCGTTCCCGAGCTCCCGTCACGATCTCGAGCCTCCACAAACGCTTTAGCTCCCAAGGAATGCTCTTTTTTCTCCCCTTAGAGTGTATTTCGAACTTAGGGCAAAACTCTACCAAATTGTGCTCCCCTTTTGCAAGAATCATAAGGTTGTATTTATAGGCATCAATGGGGCAGCGTTGCAACGCTAGGGACAGCGTATTTATAGGCGCGTATCAAATATGGAAACTATCGACAGCGTTGCAACGCTGCTACCTTAACGCGCGCGCTCCTTATCGAAGTAGCGTTGCGACGCTACCTGCACGGTCTTCATAAGCGTCTTCTTATCGAGATGGCGTTGCAACGCCAAAAGGCAGCGTTGCAACGCCATCACCTATAGCCTTCAAAGCCTCTTGGCTGCACATTCGGCGTTGCAACGCTCTATATGGCGTTGCAACGCCATCGCCTCGGGTCTTTAGCTTGGTTTGGTCTTCTCTCTTCCCTTTGATGTTATATTTAGCTCCAAATAGCTTTGTTTTGATCCCGAGTGATCCAAATTGTCTCCAATAGCTCCGTTTAAGTTCTTAACCTGAAATTGAATAAATTAACCACGTAAAAGCCCTGAAATCATCATAAAACTAGCAATAATTAAGCCTAAGGATAGCACATTTTGTGTGCTATCAGTATACCACTAGAGTTTTAGTTCAAGTGGGAGTTTGTTGGGTTTGTGCCCTAAAACTCGTAGTTTGTAATTTTGTTCTAATTATTGTAATAAAGAGTTATTGTTTGTTATTTACGATATTGCCATTGATTAAACCCAAAATAAAAAAAACTAACATTTAATGCTGTAAAATGTCTCTTGAATTGAATGTAGTGTACATATAAAGGATCTCGGTTCGAGATACAACCTACATGGTCTATAGTAAGGGGATAAGGTTTGGGTACCTTACCCTGGTAACACTATGGATGTGGCCCACTTTGTATATGATACAAACATTGTGATCCTGACGTGTTCGTGTAGATGACATGTGAGTGGAGATATCCTATGTAATGAGATTACATAAGACCGGACTGCGAAATAGTAACCACTAGATGTAACTCCGTTGATTAGCTAGGTTTCTATTTCACTAGGATGACCTAGGCAACTTGATCTCAATCCTGAGCAGGTTACAAACTCTTGTTTTCGAGGGATTGTCCTTTGACTAGTATGGGTGAGATGGCCTAGATTCGCCGACTCAATATGCCTACCTTCTTGGGGACAAGACCGAGTGAGCGACCAAGGAATGGTTGATTGATGTTTTTGTTTTTGGAGCAACCAAAGAATTTTCTCTCTCTCACCAAATTCCCTTCACCTTTTCCAATTTCTTGGAAGCTTTCCCACAAAAGCTTAAATCTAAGTGGAACTCAGAGCCATAGGAGGTTTTCACTGGTGGTGTTGTCCTGTTTGGAAGAACAGAGGAAATGGTGTCTACTGTGCTGCTGTTCAATTGGAGCAAGGAGTTGCTGGTTTGATCTACAAAGGTAATTTCGAATTCCCTTGTTAGTTTAAGTTTACACAACATGTTTGTATGCTTTATATCCATGCTTTAATTAGATTAAATGTTGCTTGGCTCTGTATTTTTAACCAATGCAATGGTATTTGAAGTAAACCAAAATAAACGAGCAATTACGATTTTAATCACGTTTTCGCTGCTCAAGGGAATCTGATTCCCATAAAAAAGATCGCCATCATACATCTTTGAAATGTAGCATGGGCATTACATAACCCAAATTGCATTCACTGGAAGGCAAACGTTCCATAGGGACATGTGAAAGTTGTCTTGTCCTGATCTTGAGGGTCGATGGTAATCTGGTTGTACCCTGAATATCCATCAAGGAAACAATAATATTCCTTCCCTGCTAAGCGGTCAAGCATTTGATCCATGAAGGGTAGCGAGGAGTGATATTTTCTCGTTGCCTTATTTAGTCGCCTGTAGTCCATGCATACTCTCCAACATGTTACTGTTCGAGTAGGGATGAACTCGTTCTCCCCATTCATGACTATTGTCATTCCCCTTTTCTTAGGTACGCATTGGCTCCATATTCTCGACCACTTCTCAAGGTAATTGCATTGCATTGTTCTTTTTGTTTGTTGGGATGTATGTCCTAATCTCGTTTTGTTTGTAAATTTAACATTTGAAATTAATAAGAATTATTTATTTCATCACTTTGTGTCTCGCGAATTTTACAAACTTTATCCAAAAAACTAAGCTCCAGGGTCATTGAATATATGAGAGAATTAGAACTTGAACTGTGTGCAGTGGACACACAGGGAGGATCACGTTCGAGTTAATGACCCGAACGGTCTAAAGTATATGGATAGGGTTGGAGACCTAATCTTGGATATTCTCTCAACTCCCTCTCAATTTCTCCTCCCCTCTCACCAAATAGAGAATCCCACCATTCTTCTTCTACCTAACGTAGAACAACCGAGTAACCAAGTGGATGTGTCTAGTTCATTGATTTGTTCGAGGAGCTTGAGATCGTTGAGAAGAACACGAAGTGTTCGTGATCGGAGGAAGGAATCTTGAAGACGTTCTTCAACAAGTAAGTGGTTCTAACTTACTGTTTTTCCTACTCAATAAAATGTTTAGCCTAATACTATTAGATAGTTTAGTTTTAAGAAAACGAATTGCATAACGATACCACGACGATTCGATCGTCTTCTGCTGCGCGGGGATTCTCATTCCCATCAATTGGTATCAGAGGCAATGATTGGCTTCTCGTTGTGCATTTATTTTCTTAAAATTAGGTGGGTAAATGCTTTAATTCATGTGATGAATTCTGGTTTGCAAAATGGATGTTTCAGATTTTGGCACTTTTTCTTAGATTTACATTAAGTTGATGGGATCTACGTAAGGGCCTGGTGTTTTTGGGCATTTTTAATGTAAATCGAGGTTGTAAGTCCGTGTCGTTCGTGGCATGAGATGCTGTGAAGAAATTGTAGCGAAAACAGGCGAGAAACGACGAGTCGATAGCGTTGAGACACTGTTCATCGGCGTCTCAATGCTGCCATTGTGGGACGTTGTAACGCTGCGAGCGTTAGTAGGCAGTTCGCGAGGTTGATTCGCACATCGTGGGCGGTTGGAGAAAATTCAGTCGTGGGGCTTTTTTAAGTTTATTTTAATTTAATTTTTAATATGTAAAATGAATGAATTAATTAATGCCCCTAAGTGCCAAAACCGGTCCATTTTGCTATTTAATTATTTTATGCATGAGATGTATAATTTAATTATTTCTGTGCATAATGTATGTCATATAGATTTAAAATCCCACCTTAGATTAAACATTTCATGCATCATTTTATATTATAAGTGTTATAATATATAGTATGCATGATATGTTATATTATAAGTGTTATAATATAATTAAAAGTATGTTCTAAATTTATTTAATATAAAAGTTATATTTTATATTAAAATCATGCTCATGCATTTAATTTCATGTGATGAATATTATGTTGTAGTATAGTTATTCATGTGATGAATGATCAAGCACTATAACATATAAATTCATGTAACCTAAGTTAATTATTAGTTTTAAAGTGTTTAGAACTTGAATAATTAGACTTAGGTTTTCTATTTCTAATAAGATTAGAATTAGGAAATCAAAATATAATCTTTGAATGGTGACTGATTAGTAACTCTATCTAAGGAAGGTTTTGTCTAAGGCTGGGGTATTTAAGTTGACGCTTGCGGAATACCCCTACCTGAAAACCAACCTGGGAGTGAATTCGGTCCAGAGATTCTTAGGTTATATTATTGTGAGTGCTATTAATTAAAAGTTGATTAATTTACTCACATAAACCTAAGTTAATAATGTGATTATAAACTTAGGCTAAATTCAATATAAGAGTTATATTGGTAGACTTAGGTAAATTTTAGCCGGTTTATCTAGGTCAATCTCGAATAATATAAAGTGTTGAATGGGAGGAAATAAATTGTACAAGATACATTTAATATTCCGACCACAGATCAACGTTAAAGTCCGCACCTTGAGATCCATACTCGGCCTCGTGGCGCAAATGGGAGCGTCCCCCTTCGGATGGTATTTGTATGGATCAATATCAACGTGGATGGAGGGAGTACTTATAGTGAGTGGGAGCGGGACCTGTGAAAATGGGACCCACGATCACTTCTTTCGATTCACACCGTGAGACCCTTATGATCCACCTGCTAGTTTGGCCTGGACCAGACAATCCCTTCGGAGGGTCTTGATCATGGGAGTCGGAACAACGTGAATTCTTGAAAGGGATACAGTTTCCTTGTTGATTTTCCTTCGTGGTTCACCCTTCGGTGGCTATTGTTTGGACGGATACTTAGAAACTTAAAGATTTAGGGTGACACTCACGGGATTCGTTAAGTGTTAATGAATTCGACGGAAAAATTGTAACTGCACGCCTAATGGAATAAGAGTTATTCTAGGATTAGGGTCTGGTCGAGAAAGTCTCGTCCTAGAGGAGGAGTGTTTCTGTTCACCCTTCGGTGGCAGTCATTCTAAACCTTTAAGATATCATTGCAATTTTTAAATGACATAGGGATCATAGGATTAAATTTTGCTAAAACTTGATTTGATTTCAAAAAGTTTTTTGCTAGACTGACACAAAGTTTTAATTTGATTTTTTTTTCAGCAAAATATGTCTAGCTTGATTATAACATGACTCGCTTCGGATAAGTTAGTGAGAGATAACTTCCAAACATGGAAGAACAATATTAACACGATACTTGTAACCGACGACCTTAAGTTCGTGCTTACTGAGTAGTGTCCTCAGTTGCCGACCTCGACTGCATCACGAAGAGTTCGTGATGCTTACGATCGGTGGATCGGGGCCAATGAAAAGGTCAAGGTCTACATAATTGCCAGCTTGTCTGAAGTCTTGGCAAAGAAGCACGAGTTGATGATCACCGCTAAGCAGATCATGGAGTCCTTGCAAGACATGTTTGGACAACAGTCGTTTCAAGTCAGGCATGACTCGCTCAAATACGTCTTCAACGCCCGGATGAAAGAAGGGACATCTGTCCATGAACATGTTCTAGACATGATGACCCACTTTAATCTGGCGGAGATGAACAGGGCTTCGATCGATGAGTCTAGCCAGGTCAGCTTTATCTTGGAGTCTCTTTCGAAGAGTTTCCTTCAGTTTCGTAGCAACACTGTTATGAACCAGATAAGCTACACTCTGACCACCCTTCTGAACGAGCTACAGAACGTCCAATCCTTGATGAGGATCAGGACACTAGAAGCTGAGGCAAATTTTGCCTACAAATCATATCATAAGGGTTCGACCTCTGGGACTAAATCTGTTGCTTCTTCTCGCCCGAAAGGGAAGTAGAAGATGAAGAAGGGTAATGTTGACCGAGCTGCTGCCCAAAAGGGCAAAAAGGTCAAGGAAGTTGCAGGAAAAGGAAAGTGTTTCCACTGCAATGAGGACAACCACTAGAAGCGAAACTGTTCCAAGTTCCTTGCCGAGAGGAAGGATCAAGGTAAATGTGACTTACTAGTAACTGAAACATGTTTAGTGGAGAGTAGTTACTCTGCCTGGATATTGGATTCGAGCACCACTAACCACGTTTGTTCTTCTTTTCAGGGAATTGATTCCTTGCAGCAACTGCGAGAGGGTGAGGTGACTCTACGGGTTGGATCCGAGGAGATTGTCTCTGCTGCAGCGATCGACAAAGTGAAGCTCTACTTTGGGAGGAATTACTTATTGTTGACAATTTGTATATAGTTCCAGGGTTTACTAGAAACCTCGTTTCTATTTCCTATCTTCTTGAACATTGTATTTTCGTTTCATTTAATGGCAATAAAGCGTTTATTTCCCGAAATGGAAACTTCATTAGTTCTACTTCACTTAAGTATAATCTGTATGTTTTGAAACCTAATTCGGTCAAAAGCGTTTTGAACACTTAATTATTTAAAATTGCAGAAACACGAACTAAAAGAGTAAAAGTTTCTCCAAAAGAAAATGTCCATCTTTGGCATCTAAGGTTAGGCCACATTAATCTCAATAGGATTGAGAGATAAATGAAGAGTGGACTTCTAAACAAGTTGGAAGAAAACTCTTTACCGGTATGTGAGTCATGCCTCGAAGGCAAAATGACCAAACGTCCTTTTAGTTGAAAAGAATATAGAGCCTAAGAACCCCTTGAGCTTATACATTCTGACCTCTATGGTCTGTGAATGTTAAAACACGAGGTGGTTACGAATACTTTGTATCTTGTATAGATGTCTATTCAAGGTATGAGTATATTTACCTAATGCATAGGAAGTCTGAAACTCTTGAAAAGTTCAAGGAATACAAGACTAAGGTTGAGAACCTGTTAGGTAAAACGATAAAAACACTTCAATCGGATCGAGGTGGAGAGTATATGGACACGAAATTCCAAGACTATATGATAGAACGCAAAATTACGTCCCAACTCTCAGCACCTGGTATGCCACGGTAGAATAGTGTATCGGAGAGGAGAAACAGAATCTTGTTGGACGTGGTTCGGTTAATGATGAGTTATGCTCGTCTTCCGGATTCTTTTTGGGATTACGCAGTGGAGACTGCGGTGTATATTTTGAAGAACGTTCCATCGAAAAGTGTTTGTGAAACACCTTTCAAACTCAGGAATGGATGTAAAGGCAGTTTACACCATTTCAGAATTTCGAGATACTCGACCCACGTGTTGGTGTCAAACCCGAAAAAGTTGGAACCCCATTCAAAATTGTCCTATTCGTCGTAGGTTACCCAAAAGAGACTAGGGGTGGTCTATTTTTCAATCCTAAGGAAAATAGGGTGCTTGTGTCGACAAACGCCACATTCCTTGAGGAAGACCACGTTAGAGATCATTTTCCTATAAGCAAAATCGTGTTAAACAAAATGGATAGTACATTAGTAAAAGTTGCTGATAAGGCTAGTACATCAACAAGTGTTGTTGATCCTAGCACGTCTAGTCAAGTCTATTCTCAATAGTTGGGAATGCCTCGACGTAGTGGGAGGGTTGTGAGACAGCTTGAACGCTACATGTGTTTAGCTGAAACCCAAGTCGCACTCCTGATGATGACTATGAGTATCCATTGACCTATGATCAGACAATGGCTGATGTTGACAAGGACGAATGGATTAAAGCTAACCAGGAAATGGAGTCGATGTACTTCAATTCTTTCTGGGAGCTTGTGGATCAACCGGATGGGGTAAAACTTATTGGTTGCAAATGGATCTACACTACAGGAAAAAAGGTCTACTATAGCTTCAAAAAAATGTTGTAATAGGCATTTTATAGCTTTTTCTGCAGTGTCATGACAACCCAAGCTATAAAAAATCGAGACTTTTTATAGCCTTTTTATAAAAGCTATAAAAAGTCTGGCTTTTTATAGCATTTTATAAAGGTTATAAAAAAGTTATAATAACAAGTCATTTATCCTTTGTAAAATATATGATAGCACTTTATAAAAGCTATAAAAAACTTTTCATAGCAAAAATAAAAGGGTATTGTTTGTAAATGATAACATTTATTTAAAACTATAAATATTTATTTGTAGTTTTAGAAAAGCTATAAGAAGTCTTTCAATGGTATTTGTGTTTTCTATTTTGATGAATATTGTTATCAAATTTTGTTATAACTTTTCTAATATATGTTCATAGTGTTAATTATTCATTTGTAATACTTTGCTAAAAATAGATACAAACAACTTATGTTTTTATTTTAATAATCATTCATACAAAATTTTCATTGCCTAAAAAATATATGGGTAATGAATACCTTCAATTCGAAGATAATACAAAATGTAAACTTTATCATTGTATATCATTCATTCATTACAAAATATGTTACTATAAAAATCAAATAACTCTAGCTTGTTGTGTTGCGGCCAAGACACTTCATTGTTGAGAGATAATTCTTTCACCAACCTACAAAAAGTTATCAAAAAAATAATAAGATATATGAAGCCTCAAAGAACTTATCTCAAAATAGTTAAGTAACCACCCCTATTTATAAAGATATAGTGTCAAGTGGTAGCAGTACTAAGAGAGAATATAACATTAAGACCATGAGCCTATATCCTACTAATCCACTAGAAAGCTTTTCAAGCTTATATCAACATTAACAGATAAATACATTTGATTTAAGGCACGTTTGAGAGTGATTTTGAAATTCCTAAAATCACTTATATAACATTCAAAACCACTCTAAAACATAATTCAAGGTCATAAGGCAATGCACTTGTTTTCCATTCATTGTAATAGAGACAATAAAATCACAACACATTAAAAGTTAGAAACGACTCACCTCTTACAACTAGAGTTTCATGAGTATATTGAGTCTTAACCCCAACAATCACCTAAGGAAAATTATGCAGGTGTGAATACTCTATGTTTCAACACTAAAGGTTAAAACTGAGTAGAATATCCTTTGTCATAGCGAAAAGAATATTCAAGTGTAACTTCCTTAGCCAGACTCTTCCTTAAACTAGCTTTGAGAACCTAGAAGCCCAACCAAGGTTGCAACCAAAATTTTCAAGATTAGAAATAAACTTACAACACTTAAGAGAAGTTTTAAAAGGGTCTAACAAATCATTACCACCCAAACCTCACCTAAAATGGTTTCAATCTAAACATATCAACCAATCTCATAAAGGCTTACACCAAATGTATTCAACCAAAACTTACCAAAATAGACTTTAGTCCTTGTCGAATGATGCTTAGTGCATTGGAGGATATTCAAAAGGACTCCAAATGGATATAAAACAATAAGAAGGGACTTTCTGTGCTAAAAACAATCTAAACATATCAATTAACCTCTTAAGCATACTCTAAGGCTAAAAACAATTCAAAAAGATCTAAAAGTACATAGGGAGCCTACAAAGTGACCAAAAAAGTGTGTAAAAGAAGTTTTCACTCTTAAGAAATGTAGAAACATTCTTGAGCTCACTTTCTTTCTGTAAATTCATGACAGCTCCTTCTGTAAGTAAACATAAAAGAAAAAGGTAGATAAAAGGAAGATTGTCACAACACCATTTGACCTGTTGAATTTAAAGAATTCCTCGCTCATTGATTTTCAATCAGACAAACTTAGTTCAAAAGAACATAAAACTAAAGATCATATGTACATCTTCAAGATACGAAATTCCTATACATAGTGTCATCTTCAAGTTAACCGATCATCAGGCAAGGGCATCAATCTATGTTTGTTGTCAACTATAACCATGTAATGAAACCTATCAATTCAAGCATTGATCTAAGGAATATAGTATATTGACATGAAAGAAAATAACCGAACAAAGGGAGAATTAAGCAAATGCATAAACAAGCCCTAGCTAGAATCTATAGAGTATCTTCCTTCAAATACCCACTAATTATCTGTCCATTACAAAAGCAAGCCCAAACGAAAATAATGAGGGAAAAAAAGTCATTCTATAATCAATTACATATCATATTCGAAGAAGTATCAATGTAATCAAAGCCCAACTTTGGATGTAGACTTTTAATGAAACATAGAAGGGGAAGAAATAAACAACCACGCCATATTTGATATAGTTCCAGCAGAAAAAAAAAAGTGCCTAAACTGAAACTTGTGCACACAACTGACCCTCGAAACTTCAAACGTGTCTTAAAGGCTCTTAAGCATATTTTGAGGCCTAAAATAACTCACTAACAATCTAAAGCTACCTATGGAACCTACAAAGTTACAAAAAAAAAGTGTATAAAAGAAGTTTAAGTCTCATTTTCACGAACAAAGAAACTAAAGAAGTGCCTAAACTGAAACTTATGCACACAACCGACCCCTCACATCTTCAAAAGAGTCTTAGAGACTCTTAAACATACTTTGAGGCATAAAATAACTCACTAACAATCTAAAACTACCTATGGAACCTACAAAATTACAAAAAAAAAGTGTATAAAAGGAGTTTAAGTCTCATTTTCACGCTCAAAGAAACTAAAAAAAGTGCCTAAACTGAAACTTATGCACACAACCAACCCCTTGAATCTTCAAAAGTATCTTAAAGGCTCTTAAGCATAGTTGGAGAACTATAAACCTAACCTACAAAGTTTCAAAAAAAGTGTATAAAAGGTCTTTAAGTCTCATCACGAAAGCTAGGCCTATCAACAATTTTCCACAACTGGTTAATCATCACGAAAGCTAGTCCTATTAACAATTTGCCACAACAAGCTAAACATCACAAAAGCTACATAAACACACGATTAAACCATACAACAAACTATACTACTCACCAACATACACGCAAGCTTGCATATCAGTCTAACATAACCATATAATAACCTAACTAGATAGCAACAACTATACCACAATAATTACATTACGTGACAACTGTACATCAAACTCTTCGCTCACGAGCTAAGTGAAAGTCCAAATGACTACTTACCACAAGCTGATAGTACAACAAGCTAGCCCGTTTTTCCTAGGTCAATGCCAAGCTTGCCTATGAATAAATTAAACCAAAACAAATAACATACCATTAGAGATTTCTGGGGCTAATTTTTACAACCAATCGAGATACAATAATTACCTCAACCCATATACGAAATATATTAAGGCCCTCGACACTTAAGGTTCAACTTTGCTCCAACCTACAACAGTTACGCTAGGCCCAAATATAAAGCAAACTCAACTAAAAATCTCTCCTTCAAGTGCGAGCTTCCAGAAATCTTTGTTCTTTTGAGATCCAAATAATACACCAAAATGCACATGTTAAAAGAAGCTTCACGACCTAAATAAAGGATTTTGTGGATCACAGACAAGAACTGTGAAGATTTTTAAGAATTTCAATGAAATTTTTGAGTAAATATAGTGGCTTTGTGCAAAAGGGAAATAAAGCTATAAACAAAGAGAAAGAAGAGATGAAGAATGTCTTTTCTTCAACTACAAATCTAATAAACTACTGCACTATTTTGAATGATTGACAAATGCCTTCTTTTCATTCCCTTGTCACTCAAATACATTGAAAACTATAGCAGGGTTTGAGAATTTGTAAGAATAAATAAAAAGAGGTTGATAGTAATAGAAAGGCACTAAACAAAAGGCTCAAACAAAAATATTTTAAACACGTCAAACTATATAATCTTCAACATCAACACTACCCTCGCCTGATCATTGTGGACATGTTAGGAAATAGGATACACGATAGTTACAATGTTACATATGTTCACCTCTGTTATCATCCTCACCAAGTCCCCCCCTCCCCCCCCACCATGTCTGGAACCAATCCACAATTAAGATTATAAAACAAAGCTTTTATTTTGAGATGACAGACAGTAGAAAAGTTAACTGAATGGAGATGAAGAAAATGAGAAAGGGGATGAAATAAGAAAGACACATACACACAATAAAAGTTAATTTTTTACTATTTAGTTGTTCAGGGTAAAAACATACCGCCAAGATGAGGTTAGATTTCTATCTTTTCGATCCAGTTTAAGGGTTTTCAAAGCGGCTTAAGCACTAATGGCTTATCAGATGCTTGTGAACCAGCAGCGGTCCTCAATCTGTAGACTCCATGTCGAAATTCGATGAGCTTCAGAGGGAGAACTTTAGACACATCTTGTCGATTCAAGTACTTTGTTGCAAATTCTCCCACACACGAAACTCGATCCCCCCATCTGGTCTACACCAAAGAAAAATCGACAAAGAACAGCAATCAAAATCGACAATGAAAAAGTAAAGGACGTAAAAATTTGAAGGGACGAGAGAATGAGGGAGGTGGAGAGGCGTCACTGAGAGGGAGAATGGAGAGAAATCGAAAATGATAGGGCTTTTTTCTTTGTGAAAACAATTGACTACCTTCCAGATTCTCAGTGAGCTTGTTGGTCAAAGAAGATGAAGACAATGGTGAAGGGTGAAAGGGCATCGGCGTGAGGTTGAACAAGATGAAGACTATGGTGAAGGGTGAATGGTCTGCGTGATTCATGTGTCTGAGAAAGGGAAAAGGGTAAAGTACCGAAAAGTATGGCGGAAAAGTATTGGTATATCTCCCTCCTTTTTTTTTCACCGTAAAATTGACATGAGCGCCTAAAATTTTCAACCTTATAATAGCTTTTTGTAAAAATGCTTTTAATAAAAGCTATATTATCTATAATTTGTTGTAGTGCTACAAGCGTAAACGTGGTGTAGATGGAAAGGTGCAAACCTTCAAAGCACGACTAGTGGCAAAGGGTTTTACCCAGGTTGAAGGGGTTTTACCCAGGTGGAGTTTCCATGCTGCTTGGCAACATACCTTGTGGCTTGCTTTTCAACTCATTTGCCATTTGTCCCACTTGTACCTCCAAATTTCTAATGGATGTTGCTTGACTTTGAATGAGGGCTCATATTTCATCATGAACTCATTCATCATATTTTCTAATGAAGCTCTTGTTGCTGTTTGACCTTGTTGTGCTTGATTTCCATTCCTAGATGCACACTGCTGCAGTGAAATGTTATTAAATCCATGCAGGCCTCCCTGTTTGGTGTATTGAGGATGGCTTGTGCTTCTAGAATTTTTTCATTCCCAAGAGAAGTTTGAGTATTGACGCCACCGTTCGTTATAAGTATTGGAGCACGAATTCATTCTGTTTGGCCAATATAGCATACTGATGCAAGGTAGTGCGGGAAGTTATCGTATACATGGGCTTCTTGGCAGTACGGGCACAAGGGTGTTGATGTTTGGCTAACCATTGCTAATGATGCCTGGTTTCCTACCTACAGGTTCTTCAACATGTTATTCATGATTGCCTTTTGGGCACTAAGGTTGGTAATTGTGTCTACCTCGTGTACACCTGCAACCCCACACACATGACTTACATCGTCCTCCCCCCACTGACAGTTGCTTGATACCATGACGTCGAGGATCTCGTATGCTTCATTCACTGTTTTAGTCAGCAGTGAGCCGTTTTCCAAAGCATTGACTAAAGTCTTGGATGCTTGCGTAAGTTCATTATAGAAATGTTCTATAAGGAGGCAAAAAGGAAATCCATGGTGTGGATACTTCCTGACCAACTTCTTAAAGCGCTCCCATGCCGTGTCTAGCTCTTCACTGATGCCCTGTTTAAAAGTGATAAAGTCCCCCCGAATTTCAGCATTTTTTGTGGGTGGAAAATACTTCAACAAAAACTTTTCCACTAATACATTCCATGTCATTTCATCCGGAGGGAATGAGTCCAACCAAGCTTCTGCATTACCCTGTAATGAAAACAAAAATATTTTCAGCCGCAAAGCTTCCTTCGAAATACCATTGATTATGAATGAGTTGTAGATGCGCAAGAAGGTCTTGATGTGCTTATGCGGGTCATCGTTTGGTAATCCTGCAAATTGGCCCATCGTGTTGAGCATTTGGAATATCACAGGTTTGAGCTCAAAGTGATTTGCTTCGATGTTGGGCTCCATGATCCCTGTGTTCAGATTCTGAAAAGTGGTTGCTGCATAATCTCGTATGATTCTATTCCTTTCATTTGCAATGAAGATTGGATTAGCTATGGGGGCTTGCTGCTGCTCGTTATCCATATTTTGTGGTTGTCCACCATTCATATGCGCCATTCCAAAATTTTGCAGAGGTTCGTTTTCACCGTTGATATGTGAGTTCATGTTCTACACTCTTTTTGTTCTCTGTTGTCTTCGTCGGAAGTGAAAAGTCCTTTGTATCTCCAGATCTTACTCTAAGAGGCAGAGCTCTTTTTGCATACATCATGCTTGATCTTGCAATTTCCTGCAATTAAACAAAGTGTTTCTAGAGAGGGAGAGAAACTGCCACTGCCTGTCAATTGCGTTGGGTTAGCCCAATGCACTTGCATCGAATTGCAAACTATCCTCTTCTATGTATCTCTGATCAATTTTATTATCAATGTTGTGCCCCAGCAACGACGCCAAAAACTTGATAGGGTGAAAATGCGCAAGCGCATGCGATCAAGGTAATATGTAAAACTGGAAGTTTTCTAGAGTATCGAGCCCAACAAATAAAACTGATCAAGAATGAACAAGATGTGGATGGATTGCGAAAGGTAACTGAAAATTGTAAAAAGTGGTGTGGTGATTATATCTAAGATAAATGCAATAATAAAGAGAAGAGATTCAGAATGTTGAGTCCACTAAAGAAAGACAAGGTGACTTGAGGCAATTGCCTCGCATAACAGTTGCACCTTATAGCGTGGGGCGACAATGATATGACAGTCGAACAAACAAGCTCATAAAGGCAAAACAGGGCAATTTCCTTGCGCTGCCTTGCTTGATGGTTGTTTTCTCCTACTGCCGCAACACAATTTCCTTGAACTGCATCAGTGCTTCACTGCCAGCGATGTAATTTAGCTAAACTCTCCAAACAAGTAAACCAAGCCCTACTCCCATTTGACCTTCTGTGAAGTTAGGAGGCTGAGTGATTGTTCCTATATGTCTATGGTCAATCTATCCTAGGTTTTCATAACCATGGCTCTATGGTCATGAAGTCTTGCCCTATGCCTAGGGTCAATGTTTGGGTCTTATCTCTAAGCCCCTTTACTCCATTACTCTTGGGAACTTCGCTCTAAATTGACCCTTTCGGTGCCAAACTCGAGCTTGACATGTCACTTTAGATGGCCAGCTAAGGCTTCCAACAATACAATCACCAAAAGTAAACCTACTTCGGTTGAAAGTGTTTTGAATATTGAATGATTTAAAACAGCAGAAACACGAACTAAGAGATTAAAAGTTTCTCCAAAAGAATGTTAAAGTATGAGGAGGTTACGAATACTTTGTATTTTTCATAGATGACTATTTGATGTATGGGCACATTTACCTAATGAAGGGAATCGAAGTCCCCGCAGTGGAAGCGATTGCGAATCACGCGCTTTTGATTTAGTTACAACGATTTATTCAAGAATACAAATAACAAGATTAAGCATAGTTAATAGAATGGATAACAAGAATGTACCATTGAAGAACCTTTATTCGAGTGCTCCTCTCTCCCACAGTCACGATCTCAGCAATACGAACTCGTACGAACACCGACACTACCACCGGATCTTCTCCGTTGTTCTCTAGGTGAGGGAGGAAGGTGAGTTCCCTTTAGGAATAGTGAGGTGTTTTGTGAGAGAGATGTTTGTTGTTTTGGAACTTTGTCAACAACAACAAAAAGGCTAGGAATCACTTAGAATGTCTTGACCTAGTTGCATCTCATGCAATCATATATATAAGGAAATGGGATGGAAATGACCATCCTACCCCTCCTTTAATCTCTCTTTAGTATATAGTTTATATATGAATCTAATTCACATTAAAACTATATATTATATCAATTATATCATATATAATTGATATAACTCCTCATATATGAAATTGAACACTTCAATTTCACTCCTAACTTTATACCCTCAATGATACCATATTGAGCCAACGGAGGGATCTAATGGACCTACAGATCATTAGCTCCAATGATGTGAGATTAACTGATCAAACTCTTTGATCCAGTTAATCAATATTCATTAACTACAAGTCACTCCACTATAGACTTGTAGTTGCACTCTCCTCACTGTAGATATTATTGTGTCCACTGATATAGTCATTACCCATGAGTGTCTTCACAGGTTGTTCGTAATCACAGTTGGGTCAAATTACCGTTTTACCCCTGCGATTACCTCTTTGCTCCTTAAGCACCACTGATCCTCTAATGAACAAACAAGTCTAAGGTCCTACCTTAGACTCATACCCTCATAAAGGGCGAGACCCCGTTGTTCAAGACCTGGAGTCAGTTCTTAAAGGAACAACCTATCTAATTCCTCAGTAGAGGAATGAGTGAATTCCATCTTGCACAGTTAAGTTCTCAGCTACCTACGAGGTTCTGTCGCTAAGAAGGTAGGCTTATTGAGTCGGCTACAGGCCACTCGCACCCATACTAGTCTAAGGACAAACCCCTATAAGCAGGAGTTCTTAACTTGCTCAGGATTCAGGTCGAGTCACTAATGACCATTTATAAATTACTAGTCTTATCCTCATTAGCGATTGTTATCTTTGGTTAGACTAATAATTTGCGATCCAGTCTTGTATGAACACTTCATACAGGATGCCCCCACTCGCATGTCAACTACATGAATGAGAGTGGGCCACATCCCTAGTGTTACAAGAATGAGGTTTCCAACCTTATTCTTATACCATAGACTATTTAGGTTATAATCTTGAAATCAACCCAAATAGTGTCCACTACACTGATTTCAAGATAAACGTTATAACCTTGGAGCTTAGTTTATTGGATTTATAAAAGCAAGACTGTAATCTTATCAAAACAAATAACACTTTATTTAATTGATCAAAATTACACAAGTTTAGGGCATAAATCCCAACAATCTCCCACTTGACCTAAAGCTTGTGGAGTACTAAACACTATAGTAATGTAAATACAATAAACTAGGGGCATTTAAACACCTTCGTACAAAATACTCCCACTTGTCCTAGTTGGGGAAGACTTGTAAACCTAGACCTTCTAGGTGACTCTAAAAAATTTTAGCCGTGAGAGCCTTTGTAAAAGGATCAGAAATGTTGTGCTCTGAGGCTATTTTCGTGACAATCACGTCTCCTCTATCCACGATCTCCCGGATGAGATGATACTTCAGCTCTATTTTCTTTCCCCTCTTGTGACTTCGGGGTTCCCTCGAATTTCCACTGCACCACTGTTATCGCAATACAGCGTGATGGGCAAAGTCATATTTGGAACAACTTCCAAATTTAGCATGAATTTCCTTAACCAAACGGCCTCCTTAGCTGCTTCACAAGCTGCTACATATTCAACCTCCATGGTGAATTAGCGATGCATCCTTGCTTGATGCTTCGCCATACTACAACTCCTCTGTTAAGAGTGAAAACTGACCCTGATGTAGATTTCCGAGAATCTTTATCAGTCTGAAAGTCAGAATCCGTGTATCCTATAAGGATCAAATCCTTAGCCCCATACACAAGCATGTAGTTCCTTGTTCTCTGAAGATACTTAATGATTGTTTTAACCGCTGTCCAGCGTTCAAGTCTTGGATTGGATTGATACCTACTGACCATCCCAACTTCAAAACAGATGTCAGGCCTAGTACACAACATGGCGTACATCAGGCTCCCAACAGCTGATGCGTAAGGAATCCGTCTCATATCCTCAACTCCTTGAGGTGTCTTAGGACACTGTTCCTTAGACAAATGGATTCCATGTTTAAAAGGTAACAAGCCCTTTTTGGAATCTTGCATCTTAAACCTTGACAACACTTTGTCTATGTATGATGCTTGAGATAAGGCTAGTGTTTTATTCTTGCGGTTCCGGACAATCTGGATCCCAAGAACAAACTGCGCATCACCCAAATATTTCATTTGGAACTGCGTAGCTAGCCATTCCTTGATGTCAGTAAGATAACCTACATCATTCCCAATGAGTAGGATATCATCCACATAAAGAATTAGGAATGCGACAGAACTATTGATGATTTTCTTGTAGACACAAGGTTCATCATCATTCTGGTCAAAACCATAAGATCTGATAGCCTCATCAAATCTTATATTCCAAGACCTAGAGGCTTGTTTCAGTCCATAAATCGACCTTTTAAGCCTGCAAACCTTTTGCTCTTGTCCTGGTTTAATGAACCCTTCGGGTTGGTCCATGTAGATGGTTTCCTCAAGATTGTCATTCAAAAAGGCTGTCTTGACATCCATTTGTCATACCTCATAGTCATAATATGCGACAATGGCAAGAAGGATACGGATAGAGTTTACCATAGCAACAGGTGAAAAGGTCTCCTCATAGTCAACCCCTTCAACCTAGGTATAACCCTTTGCTACTAGTCTAGCTTTAAAGGTTTGCACCTTCCCATCTACACCACATTTTCTCTTGTAGAACCACTTACAACCTATAGGTTTTACCCCATCAGGCTTATCTACAAGATCCCAAACAGAATTGAAGTGCATAGACTCCATTTCTTGGTCCATGGCTATGACCCATTTGTCTTTGTCAATGTCAACCATTGCTTGATTATAAGTCAATGGATCATCGCAGTTCTCATATGGAATAACAACTTGGGTTTCAGCTAAACCCATCTAACGGTCAGGCTGTATCACAACCCTCCCACTACGTCGAGGCATACTCAACTCTTGAGATGGACCCTCTTGACTAGACAAACTAGTATCAACAACTCTTGTTGACGTACTAGTGTTCTTATTAGAAACATTTGCTATTGTTCCGTGTAACTCACTCAACACTACCTTACTCTTTGGGATCATAGAATAAACCACCTCTTGTTTCTTTTGGGTATATTACGAATAGGCACAACTTTGAACGTGAATCCAACTTCTTTGGATTTGTCACAAGCACATGTGTTGGACAACCCCATATTCTGAAGTTACATAAACTACCTTTACATCCTTTCCAGAGTTCAAAAGGTGTCTCAGAAACACTTTTGGTGGGCACACTATTCAAAATGTATACTGCAGTCTCCACTGCATAACCCCAAAAGGAACTATGGAGATGAGCATAACTCATCATTGAACCATGTCCAACAAGGTTCTATTTCTCCTTTCCGATACACCGTTTTGCTTTGTGGTGTCTGGGGAGTGAGAGTTGGGATGTAATTCCATGTTCTATCATATAGTTCGGAATTTTAAATCCATGTACTCTCCACCTCGATCCGATCGAAGTGTTTTAACTCTTTTACCTAATTGATTTTCAACCTCAGTCTTGAATTTCTTGAGCTTTTCAAGTGCTTCAGACTTGTGGTGCATTAGGTAAATATGCCCATATCTGGAATAATCATCTATAAAAGAGATGAAATATTCATATCCTCCCCTGGTTTTAACATTCATCGGACCACAAAGGTCTGAATGTATAAGCTCTAGAGGATCTTTGGCTCTATAACCTTTTCCACTAAAAGGTCTTTTAGTCATTTTGCCTTCTAGGCAGGATTCACATACTTGCAAGGAATTTTCTTCTAACTCGTTTAGAAGTCTGTTCTTTACCAATCTCTCAATCCTATTGAGATTAATGTGACCCAATCTTAGATGCCAAAGATGAGCATTTTCTTTAGGAGAAATTTTACGTTTCTTAGTATGTGCGTTTGCAATTTTAAATAATTCAGTGTTCAAAACAATTTTGACTGAATTAGGCCTTAAAACATACAATCCATTTCCTAATGAAGTTGAACATATTTCTATACCTTTCTTCAAAATAAACACTTTATTCATAGAAAAGAAAACAGAAATACATTGTTTAATAAGGCAAAAAATGGAAATGAGGTTTCTAGTAAACCCTGGTATCACTAATATATTGTCCAACAATACATATTTCTTGCCAAAATAAAGCTTCATTGTGCCTCTCATCTTTACACAGTGAGACGACTTCTCCATTTCTAACTTTGGAGCGTTATCTCTCTCTTCAGAGCTCTTTGCCAGAATCAATTCCACGAAAGAAGAGCAAACATGATTAGTGGCGCTTTGAATCAAGTATCCAAGCTGCTTTTATCATTATCCACTAAACAAGCTTCTAAGCAAAGTAAATCATATTTACCTTCCTTTTTCTTTTCTGCAATGTACTTCGGACAGTTCCGTTTCCAATGCCTGTCTTCGTTGCAGTGGAAACAGTTTCCTTTATCAGCAACGTCTTTGACATTCTTGCCCTTGTGGGCGGCAACTTTGTCAGCCTGTTTCCCTTTACCAACCTTCTTCACGTTCTTCTTCTTACCTCTCAGGTTAGAAGAAGATGAAGCCACTGTTTTTGTCCTAGAGGTTGAACCTCTGTGATAACTCCTACTGGCAACATTTGCCTCACCTTTCGATCCCTGAATTTTCATCAAAGACTGAAAGGTCTGGAGTTCATTCAGAAGGGAGGTAAGATTAAAAGTAAGCTTTTTCATAACAACATTACTTCTAAACTGCAAGAAACTATCTGGAAAGGTTTCCAGAATGAAGCTGACTTGGCTCGACTCATCGATGGAAGCACCATTCGACTCCGCGATGTTAAAGTTGAAAGAGTCTAGATTAAGAAATCGGAAGCAATTTTGGATCTTGAACACTCTAAGTTGATCAATTTTGTAAAATAAAAAACATGCTCAAAGTTAGGGATAGAAAACTCAACTTTGAAGATCAAATTCTCTTCCCCCGGTGAATGGTTTTCAACACGAACACTTCGTGGACAACCGTTAGAGTCTTCCCTACTATCCTCAGGCCTTAGAATGGATTGTGTGATCCTAGGTTGAGAGAATTTGGAAGAAAAGATCTCAAAGGTCACTAATTCGGGAATATTGAATTTTCTGTAAAATTCTATCAACATCCCTCAAATTACAATTATATAAAGCTTCAAAAAGCTTCATGGAATTACAACTCAATGGTGATGAGGATGCTTTGAGATGGAGGTGACCAATTTTGGTGAATTTTGAAGATGAGAGGGATTGGGCAAGTTGTACTTTGGATTTTATGGAAAATCCATGAAAATCCACAAATTTTACATTTAATTTTAATAATAAAAATTAATATTAAATTGATTTTTTATTAAAATTAATTTAATTAATTAATTTTTAATTTAATTTAATATCAAATATTAAATTAATTAAATTGTCCGATCCCGATCGATTTTCCGAACATGGATCTTTATTCATGCTATAAATCGATCCAATATTTAAATCATATTTAAATATATACACCTTCTTTTAATCATAGTTTAATTCATAATTAAGTTATGATTCGTTAAATATATCACATATAATTAACGCTTTCTCCCAAACTCGAATTTGAACAATTCAAATTCTTTTCTCTCAAAATGTTACAAGGCTTAGTCCGAGCTAGTAAGGGGGACCTAATGGACCTACAGATCATGAGCTCCAACGATACGAGATTAACCGGCCAAATTCTTTAGCCTAGCTAATCAACATTCGTTAACCACCGGGACACTCCACTAAAGTCCAGTGGTTGCACTCTCCTCACTGTAGATATATTTCTGTTCACTCGATATAACCATGATTAGTAAGTCGATCTTCACAGTCGTTAAATTAATTACAATTGGTCAAAATTATCGTTTACCCTCAGTAATTACCTCTGTTCCTTAAGTCACACCGATCCTCTAATGAACAATTGGTTTGTGGTCCAACCAAAGAAACCGAATCCCTCTCGGGCCAATGACGGGGTGGGCCCATTGTTCAAGACTCGAGTCGATTTCAAGGGAACAACCTCTCTACTAATCCCTAAAGCGGGTAGGAGTGAATTCCATCTTGCAGAACTATGTTCCCAGCTATCTACCCGGTTTTATCCCTGAAATGGGAGGCTTATTGAGTCGGTAGTCTCGGGTCACTCTCACCCATGCAAATCTAAGGATAATCTGAATAAACAGGGGTCCATAGAACGCTCAGGATTAAGATCGAGTTACCTAGGTCATCGTATGAATATAGTCAGTTAAGACAGTAAACGGAGTTATAAAGTCTAAGTGACTATTTTGCGGTCCAGTCTTATGCAAACTCATTGCATAGGGCGCCCCCACTCACATGTCTCCACATGAACGATTTAGGATCACATCGTTTGTTCTCTACAAAGTGGGTCGCGTCCATAGTGTCCCATGGATAAGGTACCCAACCCTATCCTTATACTATAGACTGTTCTGGCTATAACTTGAACTTGATCCACTTTTATGTCACACATAAAGTTCAAGTATTCATCCTAGAGCCAAGGGTTCTTTATTGGATTAAGGTTAGACAATACACAATAGTCAATAACACCTTTACTGAATAAATTTCAATAACAACTTTATTGTGAAATAGAATATACATTCGATTTACAAAACCACGAGTTTTAGGACATAAAACCCAACAAACTCCCACTTGGACTAAAACGTCAGTAGGGGTAAAATATCTTTGAGCAAAGAAAAAACGCCCATCAGACAAACCCGTAGTCCTAGACTCTCTGGGTGTCCTCAAACACTTTAGCCGTGAGGGGCTTTGGAAACGGATCAACAATGTTGTGCTTCGAAGCGATCTGCGTGACGATCACGTCTCCACGTTGCACAATCTCCCTGATGAGATGATATTTGCGCTCTATGTGCTTTCTGCGCTTATGGCTTCTAGGTTCTTTGGAATTTGCCACTGCACCACTATTATCACAATAAAGGGTGATAGGCAAATTCATATTTGGAATAACTTCCAAATCAGTCAAGAACTTCCTAAGCCATACACCTCCTTCGCGCCATAAGTCATGCGACATACTCAGCCTCCATGGTGGAGTCAACAATACAACCTTGCTTTATACTCCTCCATACTATAGCTCCTCCGTTAAGAGTGAACACTGATCCTGATGTGAATTTCCTCGAATCTACATCAGTCTGAAAATCAGAGTTAGTGTATCCTGCAAGGATCAAATCCTTTGCGCCATACACAAGCATATAGTCCCTCGTTCTCCTAAGATACTTGAGGATGTTCTTAACGGCAGTCCAGTGATCATATCCTGGATTAGACGATATCTGTGACTATTCCCACTTTGCATAACATATGTGTCGTCGAGTACATAACATGGCATACATCGACTCACCGAGCGAGCAGATGCATAGGGAATGCGTCTCATATCCTCAACTTCTTAAGGTGTCTTAGGACACTGTTCCTTAGACAAATGAATTCCATGCCTGAAAGGTAATGAACCCTTCTTGGAATTCTGCATCTTATATCTAACCAACATCTTGTCAATATAAGATGCCTGAGACAGTGCTAGCATTTTGTTCTCGCGATTCCGAACGATTTGGATTCCAAGAAGAAACCGAGCCTCTCCGAAACCTTTCATTTGGAATTGGGTCGCTAGCCATTGCTTAACGCCAGTCAGGAACCCTGCATCATTCCCAATGAGCAAGATATCGTCTACATATAGAACTAAGAAAGCTATAGTAGTATTGACTATCTTCTTGTAAACACAAGGCTCGTCAATATTCTGTTCAAACTCATAAGATTTGATCGCAATATCAAATCTTATATTCCAGGATCTAGAAGCTTGCTTCAATCCATAGATAGATCGTTTAAGCTTGTAAATATTTTGCTCTTGACCCTGAACTATGAACCCCTCTGGTTGATCCATATAGATACTCTCTTCAAGATTGCCATTCAGAAAGGCTGTCTTGATATCCATTTGCCAAATTTCATAATCATAAAATGTGGCAATGGACAAGAGTATTCTAATGGACTTAAGCATGGCAACAGGGGAGAAGGTTTCTTCATAGTCTACCCCTTCCCTTTGGGTATAACCCTTTACCACAAGTCGAGCCTTAAAGGTTTGCACCTTACCGGCTTGATCTCGTTTCCTCTTGTAGATCCACTTGCAACCGATAGGTCTTTCACCATCTGGTTGATCTACAAGTTCCCGAGCATCGAATTGAAGTACATTGACTCCATTTCAAGGTCCATGGCTTTAATCCACTGGTCCCTATCTATATCATTCATTGCCTGTTTATACGTCAATGGATCCTCAATGCCATCATCAGGTATGACGACCTGGGTTTCAGTCAAACCCATATAACGGTCGTGTTGTCTAACATCCCTCCCACTACGTCAAGGCATTCTCAACTCTTGAGAAGGACCAGGTTCATCAACAACTCTTGTTGATTTATCTATAGCTTCCCTGGAAATTTCACTTAAGACAATCCTGCTACGAGGCTGACGATCTCTCATGTGGTATTCCTCTAAGAACGTGGCGTTTGTCGACACAAGCACCTTGTCCTCTTGAGGATCATAAAACAGACCACCTTTCGTTTCTTTGGAGTATCCTACGAATAGGCATAATTTTGAACGATGTTCGAATTTCTTTGGATTGGACACCAACACATGTGTCGGACATTCCCAAATCCTGAAGTGACGTAAACTCCCTTTACGCCCTTTCCATAACTCATAGGGTGTTTCTGAAACACTTTTAGAGGGAACCATGTTCAAAATATATACAACAGCTTCTACTGCATATCCCCAAAACGAAGTAGGCAGCTGAGCGTAGCTCATCATGGATCGAACCATGTCTAATAGAGTTCTATTTCTCCTCTCAGATACACCATTTTGTTGAGGTGTACCAGGCGCTAAGAGTTGGGATACAATTCCATGTTCTATCATATAGTCTTGGAATCTTAAATCCATGTACTCTCCACCTCGATCCGATCGAAGTGTTTTAATCGTTTTACCTAATATGTTCTAAACTTCTGCCTTATACTCCTTGAACTTTTCAAGGGTTTCAGACTTATGATGCATTAGGTAAAGATAGCCATACGTTGAATAATAATCAATAAAACTGATGAAGTATTCATACCCTCCTCGTGCCTTGACATTCATAGGACCACAAAGGTCCGAATGCACGAGTTCCAAGGGCTCTTTGGCTCTATAACCTTTTGAGAATAAAGGTCTTTTAGTCATTTTTCCCTCAAGACATGACTCACATGGTGGTAAAGAGTTGTCCTCTAACTAACTTAGGAGACCACTCTTGACCAATCTCCCAATCCTATTGATATTAATGTGGCCTAGTCTCAAGTGCCAAAGATAGGTACTAGGAGAAAGCTTCTGCCTTTTATTTTGAGTATCAACTGTTTTAAACATCTCGGTATTCAAAATAACTTTTACTTTTGTTGGTCTTAACACATATAAGTTGTTTTCAAGTTTAGCAGAACATATTCGTACACCTCTTTTGCAAATGAACGCTTCATTATGATCAAAAGATACTTTATACATATGTTCAAGCAAACAAGAGATAGATACAAGATTTCTTTTAATTCCAGGAATCAAAAGTACATTTTCTAATAAAACGGATCTATCTCTAAACAACAACTTCACAACTCCCACTGCTTTGGCTGAGACAACCTCTCCCTTTCCAACCCTGAGAGTTATCTCCACATTAGCAAGCTGCTGCTAGGAACTAGTTTCCTGAAAAGAAGAACAAACATGATTAGTTGCTCCTAAATCTAATATCCAGGCGGAATCATCATGTTCCACTAAACATGTTTCAATAACGAGTAAATCATATTTACCTTGTTTTTCTTTATCAGCTTTCTTTTCTGCAAGGTATTTGAGCGCTTCTCCTCTTCCAGGTGCTGTTTTGCACCACAGTGGAAACATTTTCCTGTGGCTTTGGCCTTGGGTGTCGGAGCCTGTCCCTTCCCTTTGTCCTTCTTCTTCTTCTTCTTCTGAATACCCTTATTCTTAAAAAAAGAAGGACCAAACTTGGTCCCAGAGGACGATCCTCTTAGAAACTTCTTCGAAGTGACAACATTTGCCTCCTTCTCTTTTTCTTTTGATTTCATGAGGGACTGAAAAGTCTGTAGCTCATTGAAGAGAGTAGTCAGCTTATACTCTATTTTATTCATCACCGCATTTGTGCGGAATGGAAGGAAACTCTTCGGAAGAGATTCCATAATAAAGGTTACCTGACTTTTCTCATCTATGACTGCCCCATTTACTTCAGCCACGTTGAAGTGGGTCATCATGTCAAGGACATGTTCCCTAACAGAGGCTCCCCCCTTCATACGGGAGTTGTAAACGTATTTGACAGCATCATAATGGACCGATGAGGACGGTTGTCCAAACATCGCCTGTAATGATCCCATGATCTCCTTTGCGGTGACCATGGTCTCATGTTTCTTAGACAACACATCAAATATGCTGGCTAAGATATAGACTCGGGCCTTCTCATTATCCCTAATCCATCTGTCATAAGCATCCCGAACAATTCGGTTTGCAGTTGAGCTAGGAGGGGGAGGACATTCCTCCGGTAAGACGAACCTCAGATCATCAAGAACAAGAATCGTATTCAAGTTTGATTTCCAGGTTCCATAATTATCACCGCTAAGTTTATTGAAGGCGAGTAACTGGATAAAAGAGTTCGACATGCTGAAAAAGAATGAATTCTATTAGTGAATTGTTTGTAACCTATCCAATTTAAGAATTTAGCAAAAGTAATAATGTATCCATAAACTCATTATTATTTTTGCAACGATACTTCAGTGAGTTAGAGCAACCGCTACCGAGGGGAAGTCAATCACTCCTTCATTGAACCAAGACATTCTTGACTAAATGTTAATACCATAATAACTCTTATTCCTATAACATTCTAGTTATCGCTACTTTGGTCAAGAACTTACTAACACTTAGCAATTCTTGTAAGTGTGACCCGCCTTTCAGACCTTAGAGGTCGACCCCAACAATGCTACCGAACAGGAGAGACAAAGCTGGGAATGGACCTAAGAGACCCTATCCATTTCTGGAGTTTGAGTTGTTCCGAATCCCATGCTACATCCCTCCGAATGGATGGTGCTACTTCGGGCAACCTGCAGGCGGAAAATGGGAATCTCACGGTCCAACCTAAAGGAGGAGACCGTAGGATATGTTGACACACTTCCTTCTCCCACTTACTATAAATACTTTCTCCATTCACCTTGCTCTTGATTTATGCAAACACCATTCGAATGGGGATGCCTTATTGACATCACGAGGTTGAGCATAAATCTCACGGTGTGAACTTTGTGGAGAGCGTAAGAGGAAATTGATATATCATATATACCTTTTCACTCCCACTAAGTATTTTAAACAGTTTGGGTAAACTTTTACTTAGGCATATTCCGGCTAAAACAATATGATCTAAGTTTACCAATATAACAATTATACTGGAATTACCTAAGTCTATTAACCTTTTAATAAACCTAGGTCTATGAGTTTAATTTATTAACTTTTAATAAACGCCACTCACGAAAGATAATTTATAAACCTATGGATTAAATTCACTCCCAGGTCAAGTCCCAGGTAGGGGTGTTCCGTTTCAATCGACTTAAGTAAGTACCCAACCTAGCTGTAACCTTCCTTAGTCAGAGTCCCTCTTTAATCATTGTTTATAAATTATTGGTTTCCTAATTCTAATCTTATTAGAACTAGATAACTTTAGGTCTAATTAATTCCAGTTCTAAAACCATTTTAAAACTAATTAATTAACCTTAGGTTACATGCATTTCTATGTTATAAATTGTTTCATCATTCATCACATGAATAAACATACATTTATAACAAATTCAACACATGAATAAATGCATAGCAATTATATGTTTAATTTTTAATTAATATAATCCTTATATTAATTATAATTAAAACATATAATATTTGTTTCATAAATTAATATAACACTTATATTAATTCTTATGAAACTCAATAAACATGCATAAAATATATTATAACACTTATAACATACTTTCAATGCATGAAGCATGCTTCCTATGGTGGGATTTTAAAATCTATATGGCATACTTTATGCACATACAATCAGGGATTTTAATTAAAACATACATTCACAATGCATAATTAATTAAACACACTAAAGTGGACTAGTTTTGGCATTTAATGCAAGCAAACTACTAAATTATTACATTAATAATCTAGGATTAACATCGAACCACTTCGAACACTTCGAATTTGGGTCGAACCGGCTTGCAAATGTGTGAACCAGACCTTCAAAAAGTTAAACTGGGCTATAAAAGGCTGAACTGGGCCTCCAATTGATGAAACGGTCCTCCAAAATGGAAAAACCGGCCTCGAAATAGTCAGAATCGGTCTTAAACCACCCGAACCGGACCGAAAACGAGCTGAACCGGCCCAAAATGACTTGAACCGGTCAAAGTAAAAAAAAGTCAACGTCTTCTTCATTTTCACGGGCAAAATGTTATGAAGTTACTGTAGCTGAATTTGCAGGAAAAAAAATGCCTCTGTTTTCGATTTTCAGGACCTTTCGAGCTTCTCTCTTCAAATTGAAGGCCTTTCCGAACTTCAATCGATCCAAAATTTTTACAGCTTATTCTACACACATTAATGCTCAAACACTCTTGAGCAATTTGAAAATAAAGCACGAATTAATGCTCAATTTAAATGCCAAATGCAGAAGAACACTTTAGACGCCCAGAAAAATTGTATTTCAAAAAACACCCACCACATAACAAAATAGATCAAATTGAGTGCTCAAAATTGCTCTGATACCAATTGAAAGAGTCTAGATTAAGAAAGCGGAAGCAATTTTGGATCTTGAACACTCTAAGTTGATCAATTTTCTAAAATAAAAAACATGCTCAAAGCTGAAAAAACAGAGGGATAGAAAACTCAACTTTGAAGATCAAATTCTCTTCCCCCGGTGAATGGTTTTCAACACGAACACTTCGTGGACAACCGTTAGAGTCTTTCCTACTATCCTCAGGCCTTAGAACGGATTGTGGGATCCTAGGTTGAGAGAATTTGGAAGAAAAGACCTCAAAGGTCACTAATTCGAGAATAATAAATTTTCTGTAAAATTCTCTCAACATCCCTCAAATCACCATTATATAAAGCTTCAAAAAGCTTCAATGGAGTGACAACTCAAGGGTGATGGATGCTTTGAGATGGAGGTGGCCAATTTTTGTAATTTTTGAAGATGAGCGGGATTGGGCAAGTTGTACTTTGGATTTTATGGAAAATCCATGAAAATCCACAAATTTTACATTTAATTTTAATTCTAAAAATCAATATTAAATTGATTTTTAATTAAAATTATTTTAATTAATTAAAATTATTTTAATTAATTAAATTATTTTAATTAATTAAATTATTAAATAATTAATTAAATTAATTAATTCTTAATTTAATTTAATATCAAATATTAAATTAAATAAATTGCCCGATCTCGATCGATTTTCCGAACATGGATCTTTATTCATGCTATAAACCGATCCAATATTTAAATCATATTTAAATATATACACCTCCTTTTAATCATAGTTTAATTCATAATTAAGCTATGATTCGTTAAATATATCACATATAATTAACGCTTTCTCCCAAACTCGAATTTGAACAATTCAAATTCTTTTCTCTCAAAATGTTATAAGGCTTAGTCCGAGCTAGTAAGGGGGACCTAATGGACCTACAAATCATGAGCTCCAACGATACGAGATTAACCGACCAAACTTTTTAGCCTGGCTAATCAACATTCGTTAACCACCGGGACACTCCACTAAAGTCCAGTGGTTGCACTCTCCTCACTGTAGATATATTTCTGTCCACTCGATATAACCATGATTAGTAAGTCGATCTTCACAGGTCGTTCGTAATTATAGCTGGGTCAAAATTACCGTTTTACCTCTGTAATTACCTCTGTTCCTTAGGCCAAACTAGTAGGCTGACCATAGTGGCCTAGCGGTGTAAACCGACAAAAGAGACCGTAGGTTTTGTTTTCACTAAACCTGCTCCCACTCACTATAAGTACCATCTCCATTCACCTTGATATTGACTCATACAAACACCATCCGAAAGGGGACGCTCCGTTTGCGCCTACGAGAGGCCAAGTATGAGTCTCACGGTGTGAACTTCCCGGAGATAGCGTAGGTGGAAAAATATGTATCTCATACACTTTTTCCTCCCACTGAATACTTTAAGTCTATAGGAATCTTTCTTAGGCTAAAACCCGGCTAATGGTTTTACCTAACTCTATCAACATAACTCTTATATTGATAATCAATATAACTCTTATATTGATTTTATCCTAAGTTTGTTAATATAACTCCTTATATTAAACGTAGGATTTCTAGTTTATTAACCCCTTAATAAATCCGCTGACGCTACTGTAATTTATAAGACTCTCTGATTAAATTTCACTCCCAGGTCAGTTCCCAGGTAGGGGTATTTTGTTTCCGTCAGCTTAAATACCCCAGCCTAGACAGAACCTTCCTTAGACAGACTCTCTGACATGCATACTATGTTATAGTGCTTGATCATTCATCACATGAATAATAAGACATTCATAGCATATTCATCTCATGAAAAATAATGCACGTCAATGTTGTCCAAAAATTAATATAACAATCTTATATTAATTAATCATGCAAACTATATAATTTAACTCCTTATATTATAAATGATGCATGAAAATGCTTAACCTAAGGTGCGATTTCTAAAATACAAGCATACACTATGCATGGCAATAATTACACAACAATTGCATAATTAAAATAGCAAAAATTAGACCAATTTTGGCACCCTAGAAATAATTTTAATTAATATAATCTAATTATATTAATTAAAATTAAATATATTAAATATATTAAATATAAAACGTTTTTATAATTAATATATATAATAAAAAAATGTTTTCTGCCTGTTGCTCCTCGCGTGAAACGTATTTGGCGTTGCAACGCTGGTAACAACGTTGCAACGCTGCCTTTTTCGTCTTCTGCTAAGTGTTGCAATGCCAGAGGCTGCGTTGCAACGCTGCCTCCTGTGCGCGCCTTCTCCCGCAAGCGCAGCGTTGCAACGCTGCACACAAACAACACATGGAATCACCATACCTTGCTCGTTTTTGCTCCGATCTTCTCCGCAACCGCTTCGATCGACACAGACTTACAGACTTGATTTACAATCAAAATTTTCTCAAAACACCGGGCCCTTACATTGAACATTTCAATGAAAATTGTAAATCTAAGTGCCAAAATTGAAAATATCTAATTTTTCAAAACCGTTCACACATCTCATGCAAAAACAGTAAATCCCACCTTGTTCTCGAAAAATCCAGAACATAAATCAATAACGCAATTGGGCTCTGATACCAATTGAAGGGAATCGAAGTCCCCGCAGCAGAAGCGATTGCGAATCGCGCGCTCTTGATTTAGTTACAACGATTTATTCAAGAACACAAATAACAAGATTAAGCATATATAATAGAATGGACAACAAGAATGTACCTTTGAATAACCTTTCTTCAAGTGCTCCTCTCTCCCACGGTCACGATCTCAGCAATACGAACTCGTACGAACACCGACACTACCACCGGATCTTCTCCGTTGTTCTCTAGGTGAGGGAGGAAGGTGGGTTCCCTTTAGGAATATTGAGGTGTTTTGTGAGAGAGATGTTTGTTGTTTTGGAACTTTTCCAACAACAACAAAAAGGCTAGGAATCACTTAGAATGTCTTGACCTAGTTGCATCTCATGCAACCATATATATAGGGAAATGTGATGGAAATGACCATCCTACCCCTTCTTTAATCTCTCTTTAGTATATAGTTTATATATGAATCTAATTCACATTAAAACTATATATTATATCAATTATATCATATATAATTGATATAACTCCTCATATATGAAATTGAACACTTCAATTTCACTCGTAAATTTATACCCTCAATGTTACCATATTGAGCCAACGGAGGGATCTAATGGACCTACAGATCATGAGCTCCAATGATGTGAGATTAACTGATCAAACTCTTTGATCCAGTTAATCAATATTCATTAACTACAAGTCACTCCACTATAGACTTGTAGTTGCACTCTCCTCACTGTAGATATTATTGTGTCCACTGATATAGTCATTACCCATGAGTCTACCCTTCACAGGTTGTTCGTAATCACAATTGGTTCAAATTACCGTTTTACCCCTGTGATTACCTCTTTGCTCCTTAAGCACTACTAATCCTCTAATGAACAAACAAGTCTGAGGTCCTACCTTAAACTCATACCCTCATAGAGGGCGGGGCCCCATTGTTCAAGACCTGGAGTCAGTTCTTAAGGGAACAACCTATCTAATTCCTCGAGAGGAATGAGTGAATTCCACCTTGCACAGCTTAAGTTCTCGCCTACCTACGAGGTTCTCATCCCCCGAAAAGTAGGCTTATTGAGTCAGCTACAGGCCACTCTCACCCATACTAGTTTAAGGACAAACCCCTATAAGCAGGAGTTCTTAACTTGCTCAGGATTCAGGTCGTGTCACTAATGACCATCTATAAATTACTATTCTTATCCTCATTAACGATGTTATCTTTGGTTAGACTAATAATTTGCGATCCATCTTGTATGAACTCTTCATACAGGATGCCCCCACTCGCATGTCAACTACATGAATGAGTTTGATTACCTCATTTGTACTAATTACAAAGTGGGCTGCATCCATGGTGTTACCAGAATGAGGTTTCAAACCTTATTCTTATACCATAGACTATTTAGGTTATAATCTTGAAATCAACCCAAATTGTGTCCACTACACTGATTTCAAGATAAACGTTATAACCTTGGAGCTTAGTTTATTGGATTTATAAAAGCAAGACTGTAATCTTATCAAAACAAATAACACTTTATTTAATTGATCAAAATTACACAAGTTTAGGGCATAAATCCCAACACCTAATGCATAGGAAGTCTGAAACTCTTGAAAAGTTCAAGGAGTTCAAGAATAAGGTTGAGAACTTGTTTGGTAAAACTATTCAAACACTTCAATCGGGTTGAGGTAGAGAGTATATGGACACTGATTTCCAGGACTATATGATAGAACATGGAATTACGTTCCAATTTTCAACACTTGGTATGCCACAAAAGAATAGTGTATTAGAGAGGAGAAACAGAACCCTATTGGACATGGTTCGGTCGATGATGAGCTATGCTCGTCTCTCTAATTCTTTTTGGGGTTACGCAGTGGAGACTGCGGTATACATTTTGAACACAGTTCCGTTGAAGAGTGTTTGTGAAACACCTTTCGAACTCTGGCATGGTCGTAAAACAAGTTTACGACATTTCAAAATTTGGGAATGCTCGACCCATGTGTTGGTGTCAAACTCGAAGAAGTTGGAACCCCGTTCAAAGTTGTGCCTTTTTGTAGGTTACCAAAAAGAGACTAGGGGTGGTTTGTTTTATGATCCTAAGAATAATAGGGTGTTTGTGTCGACAAACGCCACTTTCTTTGAGGAAGACCGCATTAGGGATCACTTACCAAGGAGTAAGATTGTGTTAAACGAAATGAACAGTTCATCAGCAAGAGTTGCCGATGGGGCTAATACGTCAGCAAATGTTGTTGATCCTAGCTCGTTTAGTCAAGTACGTTCTCAACAGTTGAGAATGCCTCGACGTAGTGGGAGGGTTGTGAGATAGCCTGAACGTTACATGGGTTTGGCTTAAATAACCCAAGTCGTCACCCTTGATGATGACTACGAGGATCCATTGACCTATGATCAGACAATGGCAGACGTTAACAAAGACGAATGGATTAAAGCAATGGACCAGGAAATGGAGTCGATGTACTTCAATTCCGTGTGAGAGCTTGTGGACCAACGGGATGGGGTTAAACCTATTGGTTGCAAGTGGATCTACAGGCGTAAACATGGTGTAGATGGGAAGGCGCAGACCTTCAAAGCACGACTAGTGGCAAAGGGTTTTACCCAAGTTGAAGGGGTTGACTATGAGGAAACCTTTTCTCCAGTTGCCATGGTAAAGTCTATCAGGATTCTTCTGGCCATTGCCGCATATTATGACTATGAGGTATGGCAGATGGATGTCAAGACCGCCTTTCTGAATGGCAACCTTGACGAGACCATCTACATGGACCAACCCAAGGGGTTCATTGCCCAAGGCCAAGAGCAAAAGGTTTTTCGGCTTCAAAGGCCTATTTATGGATTGAAACAAGCCTCGAGGTATTGGAATATAAGGTTTGATGAGGCGATCAAATCTTATGGTTTTTATCATAATGTTTACGAGCCTTGTGTTTACAAGAAAATCGTTAACAGTATTGTCGCTTTTCAGATATTGTATGTGGATGATATCCTTCTCATTGGGAATGAGGTAGAATTTCTTACTCACGTTAAGGAATGGATGGCTTTGCAATTCAAAATGAAAGATTTGGGAGAGACACAATATGTTCTAGTTATCTAGATAGTCTGGAACCGAAAGAACAAAACGCTAGCCATGTCTCAAGCATCTTATATTGACAAGATGTTGTCTAGGTATAAGATGCAGAACTCCAAGAAGGGCTTGCTGCCTTTCAGGCATGAGGTTCACCTTTCTAAGGATCAATGTCCTAAGACACCTCAAGAGGTTGAGGATATTAGACGAATCCCCTATGCTTCAGCTGTAGGGAGCCTGATGTACGCCATGCTGTGTACTAGGCCCGTCATTTGTTATGCAGTTGGGATTATCAGTAGGTATCAATCCAATCCAGGATTAGATCATTGGACAGCCGTAAAGGCAATCCTCAAGTATCTTAGGAGAACGAGGAACTACAACCTTGTGTATGGGAGTGGGGATTAGATCCTTATGGGATACACAGACTCTGATCCTTATGAGGTCAACCTTCATTCTGAATGGAGAAGTTGTAGTGTGGAGAAGCAACAAGCAGGGATGCATCGCTGATTCCACGATGGAAACCGAGTATGTTGCGGCTTGTGAAGCTTCAAAGGAAGTTATTTGGCTTAGGAAGTTCATGCTATATTTGGAAGTTGTTCCAAATATGAACTTGGCAATTACCCTGTTTTATGACAACAGTGGTGCAGTAGCCAACTCGAAAGAACCTCGGAGTCATAAGAGGGGCAAGCATATTGAGCGTAA
The DNA here is from genome assembly GCA_036507285.1 of Trichosanthes cucumerina. Taxonomy (NCBI): domain Eukaryota; kingdom Viridiplantae; phylum Streptophyta; class Magnoliopsida; order Cucurbitales; family Cucurbitaceae; genus Trichosanthes; species Trichosanthes cucumerina. The sequence goes on from CM071838.1 coordinate 57,171,830, forward strand.
GTATCACCTGATACGGGAGATTGTGCATCGCGGAGACGTGACTGTCACCAGATAGCTTTGGAGCAGAACGTTGTTGATCCATTTACAAAGGCCATCATGGTTGAGGTGTTTAAGGGTGTCCTAGAGAGTCTAGGTCTTCGAGTGCTTCCTGACTAGGGCAAGTGGGAGTATTGTAAACGGGTATTCAATGCCCTAGTTTATTGTATTACTTTATTGTATTACTGTACATTTGAGAAATGTATTATGTACTCCACTAGCTTAGTCCAAGTGGGAGTTTGTTCGGATGTGTGTCCTAATCTCGTGTAGTTTGTAATATATCATTGTTGTAAATAAAAAAGAGTTATTTATTTGAACTTTGTGTCTCGCATATTTTATAAATTTATTCCAATAAACTCAACTCTAGGATCATTGTATTATGAGAGAACTAAGAACTTAAACGGCGTGTAGTGGACACACATGGAGGATCACGTTCGAGTTAATGACCCGAACGGTCTACAGTATACGGATAGGGTTGGAGACCTAATCCTGGATACGCTGTGGATGCAACTCGCTTTGTATTAGATACAAACGAGGTGATCCAGCTCGTTCATGTGGTTGACATGCGAGTGGGGGCATCTAGTGCAATGAGATTGTACAAGACCGGACCGTGAATTATTAGACTTTATGATGTAACACCGTTAACAGTATAGAGATAATAAATTCGTAGATGACCATTAGTGACTCGACGTTAATCCTGAGCGTGTTACGGACTTCTGTCTGCGGGGGTTTGCCCTTTGACTAATATGGGTGAGGGTGGCCACTGTTTCTCGCCCAATATGCCTATCTTTTCAGCGACAAGACCACGTGGGAAGCTAGGAACTTGACTACCTGAGATGGAATTCACTCGTTCCTGATTTGGGAAAACTAGAGGGGTTGTTCCCTTAAATGTTGTCTCCAGGGCTTGAACAACGGGGCCTCACCCTCTCACTGCCCCGAGAGGGTTGTTGTTTATGGTTGGACCATGCAACGTAGTTGTTCATTAGAGGAGCAGTGAGACTTAAGGAGCAAGAGGTAGACACAGGGGTAAAACGGTAATTTGACCCAACAGTATTTACGAACAACCTGTGAAGGGTCGACTCACGGGTATTGGTTATATCGATGGACAGAACTTGTCCTACAGTGATGAGAGTGCATCTACGGGCTTTAGTGGAGTGTTACCGTAGCTAATGAATGTTGAATAACCGGGTCAAAGAGTTTGACATGTTAGTCTCGGATCATTGGAGCTCGTCATCTGTAGGTGCATTAGGTCCCTCGGTTGGCTTAAATTGGACAAATTGAGGGTTTATAGTTTGGTGTGAATTTGAAGTGTTCAAATTCATTATTTTGGTAATAATGTCATAGTTTGTGAATGAGATTCATAATAACTATAATATAGCCTAATTGATTAATTAGTGTTAATTGGAGAAATTGAATTGAGAGAAATTAAATTGAATGTGATTCAATTTAAAATTCCACAATTATGCAAATGAGATTTGTATAATAAGGTATGAGATACCTTATATGATGTGATATGCAAATATGATTTGCATATCATATAGTTGTGGTAAAATGGTGAATTGGTGGAGATTTTAATTCCACCACACACCATTATAAAAAGATGCAATCAAAGGCATTTTGTGAAGCTTTTGTCATTTTTTGGATTTTCATCCAAAGAGAGCAAAAGAAAATTCTCTCATTCTCTCACAATTTTCTCTCAAACTCTCCTCGCCCAAAACCAAAGGGAGTCCCACACACTCTCCCTCAACCTCCCGAGAACAACCGAGAAGACATTTTGGAAGTGTCTCACTATTCGGTTCGAGGATGGAGGTTATAGAGATCATTGGTTCGAGAGGGATCGAGATCGTGAAGGAGAAAACGTTGAAGAAGAGTTATTTCAAGAGGTTAGTAGCATTTTACGTACTGTTTTCTCTTAATCTTTCCATGTTTAACCTAGAATTAAAGTAGTTTAATTCGATTTAAGATACATTTTACACAACGAATCAACGATGTTTCACAACGTCTTCCGCTGCGGGAATTCCAAATCACTTCACGCAGAGATCCGAATGTATCAATATAACGGCTCTTTGGCTCTGTAACCTTTTCCAGTAAAAGGTTGTTTTGTCATCTTACCTGCTAGACAAGGTTCACATGGAGGTAAAAAATCATCTTCTAACTGACTTAGAAGTCCATTCTTTACTAGTCTCTCAATCTAGTTGAGATTAATGGGACAAAGTCTCAGATGCCAAAGATAGGTATAATTATTTGGAGAATTTCTTTGCCTCTTACTTTGAGTATTAATAGTTTTAAACATTTCATGATTTAAATGTGCTTTTGTTTCGATTGGTCTTAATACATACAAGTTGTTTTCAAGTTTAGCTGAACAAATAGCAACACCATTCTTACTAATGAACACTTCATTAATATTGAAAGAAATTGAATAACCTTGTTCAATTAAACACGAGATAGACAAAAGGTTCCTATTCATTTTAAGAACTATGTACATGTTTTCTAATAACATAAATCTATCTCTAAAAAACAACTTAACAACTCCCACTGCACGAGCTGAAATGACGTCTCCTGTTCCGACGCTGAGGGTCATCTCACCCTCTTCAAGCTCCCTAAAGGAACTAATTCCCTATAAAGAAGAACAAACATGATTAGTGGCTCCTGAATCAAGTATCCAGGTGGATATATTGATAAGTCTCATTTATGAGGATGATTTATATCTAAACTTGGTCATTTTTATCTATTTTATTGCAATTATTTATTTTGTGGCTAAACATATCATTCGTGAGTAAAATTGTTCAACCTTGCTAAAATTTGTTAAAAAATAAGAAATGATTGAAAAATGGTGGAAAACAAGCTATTTGGTGTGTTTTTGTGAAGGAAAAGGAGAGCGGAAAAAATGTCAAGGAAATTGCAGCGCATTTGAACAAAAAAAAGTGACCAGACAAGGAAGCAAGAATGCAAGACAAATTTCTGTTGAATTTTCAGATTTTGGGAGCCGCCACACAAGTTTCAGAATTTTTAGATTTTGGGAGATTCTCATTTATTTTTAGAAAGAATATAGCCTAGAATCATGCCCAATTGATTACCCTTAAATTAAGGACGGATTTAGAAAGAAACCCTACTTGTAAAAGGAGGACATTTTATGGGGTTTCGATAAGATACGACCTTCACTTTTCTTCCTTTATTTTCTACTATTTTTGAAGTTTTAGACAAAGTTTTTCTTAGGGTTTATATTCTTTTATTCACAGCAACATTTTATTTTTCTTTTAGCTTGTAAAACTTCTCGGTTGGTCTATCTCTTACACAAATATTAGAGGTAAAGATTAATAACACATTTGTGGGTTTTGAAATCGACTAACAGGGAAATTTTCTAGGGTTTTCTTTCTCTTTACTTACTGTTATTTTAGGGTTTGAACGCTACTGTACTTTGATCGGTTTATTTACTTTATTTCGTTACTTGTGTTTCTTGTTAATGTTTATGCATTACTATTTCCCTTTCCATTCGAATAAACGACCGTAAACCACACCTATAATTCTCATTTTGTATTTTTTTCCTTTCTTTACTGTTCCTTTTATTTATTTCAGATTTAAGATTTTATAAGTAGGATTTTCCAATTATATGTAGAGAGCTCAACAGTTTATATCTCTTTAGTCGCTTTTGTAGTTTTTGTTTACCATGTAATTTTTATCAATAAAGTTTATGTTTTTCTTAATTCTTATCATGAGCTAAATCCTCTTTAGGGATTCAAGTTGTGAATGCCCTAGAAGAGAGATGCCAAGCTTAAATTAGCAAAGTAGTTGTGTCATTAATCAACTCTAAGTTTGTTTTTATAGAATATTATTTGGGCAACCGTAGCATATCCCTAGGATTTTTACATCAAGCTCGAACTTGATACTGAAAGGGCCAAAGGACAACGAACGAAAGGACTTAGACATAAAATTCGAAACTTCGACCCTAGACATAGGGCAAGACATCGAAATCAAGAAGGTTGTGCGCAAAACCATCTAAGCTCAATTAGCGACAAACATCTAGGTTTGATTGCTTAGTTTCCTAATGGTTTTGGGAGCAAAACCGAATAAGAATTGAACCAAGTTTACTTAGATTTGGAATTGCAGGCACAATTGCTACTGCATTTTCGACAACATTTTCTCCGAATGGACAAAAATAACTTGAATTTCATTCTTTTATCTCATTGTTTTCCTTAAATATTAGCAGCACTCATTTATCATCAAAATACTCTAAAAAACCTTATTACCATACTTGCATCTTCACTAGCATTTCTTGTTTTCTCGATTGACTTTGTGAAACTCGTTCCCTGTGAGTTTAATACTCTAGAGTACTCCAGTTTTATTACTTCGATCACGTGCACTTGCGTGTTGCATAGCGATCAATTATCATTATGCACTAAACAAGTTTCTAGAACAAGTAAATCTAATTAAGTTTTCTTCTCCTTGAGCTCGGCTAGGTACTTCGGGCAGTTGCGTTTTTAGTGCCCCAGCACGTTGCAGTGAAAACATTTTTCTTTGTCAGCAAGTTTGGCTTTCCCTTTGCCTTTTTCAGCAGTGGTTAGAGCCTTCCCCTTTCCTCCTTTCTTCTTCTTATGTATCTTCTTAAGACTAGAGGATGAGTTGTCAGACTTAGTTCTAGAGGATGAGCCTCTCTAAAACCTTTTGGAATGAGCAAACAGACCTGTCTCTCCTTTAGTTGGTCCTTTACTTTTCATAAGAGACTGATATGTTTGTAACTCATTCAGGAGAGGAGTCAGGTTATACTGAATTTTGTTCATCACCACATTGTTGTAGAATTGCAGGAAACACTTCAGAAGAGATTCGAGGATGAAGAAACCTGACTTTGCTCGTCTATGACTACCCGTTCATTTCGAGCATCTTGAAGTGTACCATCAGATCGAGAACGTGTTCTCTCACTGAAGCTCCTCCTTCATGTGCACGTTGTAAACATACTTGAGAGCTTCATGTTGGATTTTTCTAGACGGTTGTCTAAACATCTCCTGCAACGAACTCATGATCTAACGAGCCGAGACCATTCTCTCGTGGTTCTTAGCTAACACATCAGACAAACTAGCTAAGATATAGACCTTGGCTTTGTCATTGGCCTTGGTCCAGCGGTCATAGACGTCCATAACCATTTGGGACACATTTTGAGCAGGGGTTTGAGGACATTCCTCAAATAAGACGAATCGTATATCGTTAACAACCAGAATCGTATTCAAAGAGCTCTCTTCAATCATAGGTTGGTCATTTTTGGTAAAGGAACTTGTACCTTGGCCAACCCCCACAATTTAAACATCTTATATGAGTGTAATTTTCTATTCTACACTTCATAAGGCAACTTATTAGTCCTTTTATGTGGAATTTTATTTAGTATAAAATTTGTTGTAAGCAAAGTCTCCCCCACATGCAATTAATTATGTTCTTTAAAGTTCGATTCTTTCTTTCAACTACATCATTTTTGTTATGGTGTATAAGGTGTTGTAGTTTGATGGTTATACATTCAACTTCTCATATAATTCATAAAGTGATGATGATTCATATTCACCACCTCTATATGATCTAAACACCTTTACTTTCTTATTACGTTGATTTTCAACTTCTGCCTTATATGCTTTAAAAACATCCAATGTTCCATCTTTACTATGTAATTAATATACATACCAATATTTATAACAATTATCAATGAATGTGACATTTTCATGTCACAGACGTCATTGTGGATTAAATCAAAAACTTCATTATTGAAAAATTTAAAATTCCAATTGCACAACTGAAGCCAATGCAAATTAAAATACTAGTGCATTGGAAAAAATCTATCGATAAGGAGGAAAAACATACCTAAATAATAAAAGTATTTTGGAGACCAATTCTAAACTAAAAGGGTTTAGAAATTTTACCTTTTGGCTTATGAAAACTTTACTGTAGCAAGTATTCTTCTATGGTAACAGGAACTCCCAATTCCAAAAAATTATTTTGTAAGAACAATAGACACCACCAAAAAGGAAAACTTACTATTCTCTGAGTTTCTAAGATTGTGGTTTTTGGGAAACCATCTCAATCTATCGAAATCACACAAAGAGATTTTTTTTTTGAGTTTTCACAAAACTTTACCAGATCATCATCACCCTCAATTGCAGGTGCTATAGGTTTTATCGATAAACCTGCAGGAGAGAGATAACGTGAGATCGTGCAATTGCACGATTTTTAATAATTAATTAATAATTTATTTTAATTTAATTAACTTTTAATTAAATTAATACTAAATAATTTAAATCATATTTAAATGAATATAACTCACGTAACCTATAGTTTAAATTAATTTAATTAAATCAAATTTAATTAACTTAATTAAACTCATCAATTAATTAATTCAATAATTAATTATTTCACAAATTAAACATCACATATTTAATTTATGTCTTGTGATTAAATCATTTAATCTTACTCCCATAACCTATAGTATTAATGTACATCTTATGTTCATTAAACTTTTAATACGAATCTTATTCACATTAAAATAATATTTGAACTGTTTCAAATATTTAATTCTCTCACGAAATAAATTTGAATCATATCCAAAATTAGATTAAAGTTTTAATCAATATAAAAACTTTATATTATAATGTATCACTATACATTAAATTAATTCCCAATGCAAATTTGAACATTTCAAATTCCGATTAAGATCTAGCAATCTTCGAATCCTTTACGAGCTAGGAAGTGGACCTAATGGACCTATAGATCAAAAGCTCCAACAAAACAAGATTAATTGGCCAATCTCATTAACCACTTAATCAACATTCATTAACTGCAGGTACACTCCACTAAAGACCCACAACTTCACTCTTCTCACTGTAGATATTTTTGTGTCCATGGATAAAGACCAATAACAACAAGTCAATCACGAATGTTCGTAACACCAGCTGGATAAAATTACCGTTTTACCCCTAGGTTACATCTATGGTCTTAAGTACTAGTGCTCCTCTAATGAACAACCTGTTTATAGTCCAACCAATAAACAGAAACTTCTCTAAGGCTAGAGAGAGGGCAGATCTCTTTGTTCAAGTCCTGGAGGCACCCCTCAAGGGAACACTCATCTATTTACTCTAAGTTAGGAAGGAGTGAATTCCATCTCGCAAGGTTAAGTCTCCAGCTACCCATGCAGATTTTTCCCCATGTAGGCTTATTGAGTCGAAGTCTCGGGCCACTCTCACCCATACTAGTCAAATGACAATCTCTTGTAGACAAGAGTTCGTAACCTGCTAAGGATTAATATCAAGTTGTCTAGGTCATCTTATTGAAATAGAAACCTAATTAGTTGACAGAGTTATATCTATCAGTTACTATTTCGTAGTTCGATCTTATGTGAACTCATTGTTGGGGTTTATGCCCTAAACTCGTGTAGTTTATAATTATTTGATGTTATGAACAAAAGTTATTTTTAATAAATTCACGTAACCTTGCATTTAAACCTCAAATTCAATAAACTAAGTTTCACGGTTATGTTTATGAGATCTTGAACAGTGTGTAGTGGACACACATGTAGGATCATGTTCAAGTTAATAACCCCAATGGTCTATAGTACATGAATAGGATTGGGAACCCCATCCTGGAACACTATGGATGAGACCCACTTGGTATTTGATACAAACGAGGTGATCCAACTCGTTCATGTAGTTGACATGCGAGTGGGGACATCCTGTGCGATAAGATTGTATAAGATCGGACCGCGAATTATTAGACTATTGATGTAACACCATTAATAAATTAGGACTAATAATTCATAGATGACCATTAGTGACTCGACCTGAATCCTGAGTGGGTTATGAACTCCTGTGTGTAGGGGTTTGTCCTTAGGCTAGTATGGGTGAGAGTAACCAGAGTTTCCGACTCAATATGCTTACCTTCTTAGGGACTTAACCTCATGGGGAGCTGGGAACTTAACTCTGCAAGAAGGAATTCACTCGTTCTCGAGCTAGGTAAATTTAGATCAATTGTTCCCTTAACGACTGAATCCAAGTCTTGAACAACGGGGCCCCACCCTCTCATTGACCTAAGAGAGACATGGTTTATGGTAGGACCATAAACTAGTTCTTCATTAGAGGATCAATGGTACTTAAGGAGCTCGGTAGTCACAGGGGTAAAATAGTAATTTGACCCAGTTGTGACTACGAACAACCTTTGAAGGGTTGATTCACGGGCATTGGTATAATCAATGGATACAACTTGTCCCACAATGAGGAGAATGCAGCTACGAGTCTATAGTGGAGTGACTCGTAGTTAATGAATGTTGATTAACGGGATCAAACAGTTTAATCAGTTAATCTCGTACCATTGGAGCTCATGATTCGTAGGTCCATTATGTCCCCCCGTTGGCTCTATTTGGATATATTGAGGGTATAAAGTTTTGGAGTGAATTTGAAGTGTTCGAATTCATATAAGGGATTTATATCAATTATATGTGATATAATTGATATAATATATAGTTTGATGTGAATATGATTCATAATAAACTATATGCTTAAATTCGGATCAATTTCTAACTTATTGCTTAGTTCTGAAGTTTGTTCCATGATTAGAGGAGTTAATTATGAGAGACATGAAAAATTGAATATGATTCAATTAATAATGCACACATTATTCAAATATGATTTGCATAATAAGGTATAAGATACCTTATATTATGCAATTATGCAAATATGATTTGCATAACACATAAATTGTGCATTTAGTGGGATAATGGATGATGAATTTATCTTCACTCTTATTCTCTATGCAAAGGTGCATTAGGATGCACTTCTAAGGTTAAACAATTCATTTTTGGAAATTGGATTTCCATAACACTTAGCTCTCTCAAATTCCTCTCAGATCTTTCCCTTCTCCAAAAAAATCTCACCAATTCTCCCTCTCGAAGAGAACAACGGTGAAAACTTGTTGGAGGTGTTCGAGATTGTGTTCGGTGATAGAACGGGTCGTTGAGATCAAAACACCGGTGGGAGGTTTCTACAAAGGTAACAACATTCTTCTTCTCCAATTTATGATTAATCCAATTTCTGTTTTTTGTGAAATTCTTACAACGATATTGAGAGCAAAGCGATTTAAAACGCTTCCGTTGTAGAATTCGATTCCTTTACTCATCACATAGGATACCCCCACTCGCATGTCACTATACATGAATGCGTTGGATCATTGTGTTTGTATCAAATACAAAGTGGGTCGTCTCCATAGTGTCACGAGGATAAGGTACCCAACCTCATCTTTATACTATAGACCTTTTAGGTTGTTTCTTGAACCTTTGATCCTCATTTGTCTCCCCATACAGTTCAAGACACATAATACAATCTAGGATGTTTGTTTATTGGATTTAGGGTTAATTAAACGCAAACTAATATTTTAAACCAACAACTCCTTGTTGAATAAATACAATAACCTTTTATTTATAGAATTGGAACAGATTACAAATTTACAAACTACGAGTTTTAGGGCATAAAACCCAACCATTATTTCTTTTTAGAGATGAAAATAACTTTCTAGAAAACTTTTATTTAACGTAAAAACTTCTCATTTTCGTCTATTACCAATGTTGAAATTAGGCAATTGTCCTAAATTTACCATTCTTTATAAAGAATGATAATTGACACACCCTAACCTAGAATATCATACATCACATAACATAACAATATAAGTAGGAGAGTTGTTATTATTATTATTCTTGGGCATTTGTGTCAATACGTTCAGTTTAAACATGTATCATTCAACTAGTCTTTTCCCACATACATACCCTCTGTAAGAATAAACTTTTGTGACTCAAATACAAGCTTGAACCTATTTTTATTAAGTAGGGTTCCTAACGCTAGATTCTTTTGAATCTCTGGCACATACCACACATCATTGAAGGTAAATATATTTCCAGAAGTTCATTTCAGCAGGATCTTCCCTTTTTCTCCCACAAAGGTAGTTGAAGCATTTCATGTATAGCTTATTGCTACCATCTAGCTTCTCATATGAAGTGAACAATGACTTGTCCTTATAAATGTGCCTAGTAGCACAAGTATTCGTTAGTTTCAGAAGCCATATTTACCTCGAAAATGACAACAACTAAATTGTCATTTTCACAACATTCACCTAATAGTTTGAGCTTTGTCCTTCATTTGTATCGACAAGTTGCAGCCATATGACCACTATTACTACAAACCCAACAGTTTTCTCGAATGCGTTTTTTGATGTCATTCTTCGGCCAAAGATTCATGTTTTTCTTCTTGGATCGTTGCTTCTTGGGTTCATGGCTTGAAGCTTTAGCAACATGAGGGTTGACTTCAACTTCTACCGGAGCTTTGCCTCGTTTTCTATTATCATCTTCTATATGGAGTTTAACAACAAGATTATCCATGGACAATTCCTTTTTCTTGTGTTTGAGATAGCATTTGAAGTCTTTTCAGGAAGGAGGCAACTTCTCAATCACAACAATAACTTGAAATGGTTCATTGATGCTCAATCATTCACTTTGCAAATCAATAATGATAATTTACAATTCTCCTATCTAATTGACTACCAACTTGGCATCAATCATCTTATAATCAAAGAATTTTTCTAAAGAATTTTTTAGTACCAACATATTCCAACTTATACTTCTTGTCTAATGTCTCCCACAATTGCCTTTAACTATAGGCACTGCAATTAATATCATACAAGGTTTCTTCAAGACTAGTTCGTATATATAACTATGGCATTAGAAGTCTATGCATCCATGCTTCCTTTAGAGCTTCAGTTTCAGGAGTGACAACTTCTGGTGGGATAATTGAGCATTCTTCCTTCAAGATGTGAGTAAGATTCAACGTTGTGAGGTGGAAGATCATTTTCTCTATTGCCATCTTTTGATGTTTTCTCCCTTGAATTTCTCTGATTTTTAAGTATGAATTTGAAGATGGTAGATCTCATCATTATAAGAGGAGCACCATTAGTGGACGAGTTTGTAGCCATTAATTCTTTAATTGTCTTTAGATTGTTGGAAAAATAATATGTTGTGTATAAGAACTGAGTAACACTAGAAAATTTATTGCAACTTAACTAGCCACAAACAATTACAATGTAAATAATCGTACAAACATTGCCCATAATAATGACTCAAGACTCAAAAATAAAAACTTATAAATAGTCGAGGCACGCTTACAAAGCATTGTCCTAAACACAATTATTCACTCTACACGGGTTGCAAGCAGACTACAGTCAACATCTTTGTAGGATATCACAACTAACTTTGATAGAATAACAACCTCAAACTACTCAGATCTGATAGAATTCTTGGATACTTGCTCTCAACTTGACTCGAGATTAAAGAGAAGAAAGAAATGAGAGAAAAAACTCTTCAATTAAAATAAGATATTCCAAAATAGAATGAGATACTCCAAATAAAGAAACAAGTTTTCTATTTATAGGCTAGAAACTTTAGTAACTCTCCAAAAATAAAATTAATATAAGAAATACGAAACATAATACATCAAAAGTAACTCATTTGTGTAGTTACTTTAAAAAATTCAAACCTACCTTACAAATTTAACTTAAAGTTAAATTTGTAAAAGAAACATCAACACATTTTTATGTTTCAAACCATTCTGAAACTTTTGAATTTCAAGTCAACAACATAAATTAAACATCAATTCATTTTTTGATGTTTCAAATCAATACTTTCTTTCACAAATTTTACTATAAAATCCAACACCATTGATCATGCTTTGTACACTATATGTTGAACATTACCAATCAAGTGTGTCTAATCACTTTGGTTGGACAAAACATGTAGAAGAAAAAAAACATGTAACTTTTATTGCGAATAAGGAGAAAAATAACTGAGAAATTAAAAGAAAACAACAAAAATAAGAAACACAAGAATTTAAGTGGAAAACTACAAAACAGGAGAAAAACCACAATCCACACACACAAAAAAATCCACTATGTGAAAAATTATCACAATCACATAAAAATTCTCTGCACAACCCCAATTTTAAAAAAATACCATCAAAGTTTTATGCGGTTCACACAACCTGAGCTAATATATCAAGCTTAAAGTATTTCTGATTGGGATGATCCAAAACCAACACTAGAGACTCCTTTTATAGTAATTGTGATAAAGAGTCTGAAGACCCTATCAAATAATTATTTATTACCTAAACCTCTTAAATTTGTAGAAGTGGTCATGGTCGATCTTAGGGATTGAATTTCTTCATTCATCTAATTACCATAAATGCTCTCAATTAAGTTTATTTAGAGAACTAAATCAAATGCAAGAAGTCTAAGCCTAGGAACTAAACTAAAAAGTAAAAGATAACAAGAGACACAATTTAGGAGAATTTAGGGAATTGATTTCACCAACTGAACTAATGCCTAAGTTAATTAATTCAAGAATGATCATATAACACATTGAGAAGGAAGTTTAAAAGACCAAAAAAGTCTCTCAAGCCCAATTGGGACATATGCAATTTTATGAGCTTAACATGTATGCCTAAACTTTAATTAAATAACATGGAATTAAGCTACTTCCAATTATGCTTCTAAAAGAGTCTTTCATTCTCATGAAATGATTTCCAAATAGATGTGCAATTAATTATTCTAACCCTAATTGATTCTTTTGCAAGCAACAATTAAAGCTAACGAAAACAAGTAAACTTTGGCCAAAAGAATACTAGCATTAAGAACATTAATAACACACACTGATATTATAAATTCAGTTCAAGAAAATAAAACTCAGACAATCCCTAAATAAAAGTCCAACCATTCGTGGTCTGAACAACAAAAATCACTAAACTTTTACTAAAAATCATAAAACGAAATACAATGAAAAAGGAAAAGAAATACTCCATTGCATCATATCGATCCCGTTCCAAAAGCTTGCCACGATCCTCAGCTCGAACTCTCGTACCTTGCCTCCAAGAATGTCCTCTTACTCCCAAAATTAGTGTAGAAATCGAAATTAGAGTATTTTATGTCTCCAAATTTGCCCCCAACAAATGGCACAAAGGATGCTTTTATAGGCATATGGGCAACGTTGCAATGTTGTCCCAAAAATAAATTTATAAGCGGATTTTTTTTTGTAGCATCTCGATGCTATGTAAATGTCATGCGGAGTGCACGTGCCCCTACGGTGTTGCAATGCTACATAGTAGCTGGAACTTCAAGTTGGAACGACACTAAGCCCAACGTTGAGATGCCATTTTTTAGTGTCTCACTGTTGTGCTCTCGCATTTCTTATTTCTTTTTGCTCCTTTTCTTCCCATGGTTTCATATTTTAAGCTTTAATGACTTCAAATTAACCATTACATCTCCAATTTCTCTAGTTTTGCTCCCGTTTGCTCATTATCTTAAATTTAGCAGTATAAACTCATGAAATCATTGAATTACTTGCTAAGACTAACAAAATATAAGCCTAGGAATAGAGCATTTTATGTGCTATCAAATGCCCCCAAACATACCATTTTGCTAGTCCCGAGCAAGACAAAACAAAACCATATACAAATTTTACTTATGCAAAAATCTATCTCGAACCTAAAAAATCTAAGTAATAATATCAAACTATTTCAAGAAACATTTAAAAATAACCATCCACTCAGAATTTCAAAACTCTTCCTAATTATCCTTGCATGTGTGCGGTTAGCCTTCTTTCCTTTCATTTCTACTAGCTCGGATCAACTTTATAAGATTTTTCATTTAATTTCCCCCTACACTAGCTCTAAGTTCCAATCTTTAAATTCCTCTACACTCAAGACAATAATAAATTATTTAAGCACTTAATTATATACACTCGGTTGAACAACTATCAAACTTGTCTTTTTTATTTTTATTTCAATGACCCTGGCTTTTACACATCCACTATAGGGACTCTTACCCGGAGCATTCACTCAATGAGTGGTCTAACTGAACACTGTGAAGGTAGGCCTTTTTTTCCTTGATTCTTTTAGGCACAATTTATTGAAACATGCAAAAGTTTATTTTCTTTTTAACATGCAAAAAAAATCAATCATGCATTGTAATTCTTATTGTAATTTATATACTATCATGTAGATTGACTCTCAAATCAGTTCTCAAGCTTATCAAAGTGTCAACAAATTTCTAAACTCAATAATTTTGTTCTAAGCATTCAAATCTATGGGACCGAAGGCTTAGTGCATAGAAATCGCAAGGAAAATCAAGAAGATTTTTTAAATTTTCAATGTTTTAGGGCATGCTCTCATATTTCAATAAAATCACACAATTTATTAATTAAATCTTATCCTAGGCCGCCATAATCATGCTTATGCATAAGATCAATAAAACTTAAAGCACACTCAGGACATTTAACAATAAGTACAAAGTATTCCCACCTCCAAACTTTAACTATGCACTCTCGTCAATCTATACAATAAACACATGCATAGGAATAAATAAAAGAAAGAAAGTGAATAATATTGTGCTGAGTAATAGAGATCCAATTATAGTCATTTTCTTGATCGACAAGGTAGGAAGATTCAAGTACCTACGAAGCAAAACAAAGGAAACTGATTAACGACACATAATAAAAAACTATTAAAAAAAATAGACAAACTTAAATAAAATAGATAGAAACGGGTTGCCTCCTAGAAGAATTTTTTTAATTCTTTAGCTAGATTGAACCCATGGCCTGCATTAGGGGTAAACATTGGTAAGTCGGGGTTGATTTACGACCCTAACCGATGCCGAACCGACCATATGGTTGATTCAATCGATCGGTCAATTTTTTTTTTTTTGCCTCAACCTTAAACCGACCGAACCGAGTAAGTTATGTCAGTCGGTTTAGGTGTTTATTATTTTTAAATATATATATTAAAATATAAATATATAAATATATAAATATATAATTTTTTTACAGTTTTTGTATTTCTATTTTATTTTTAATAATATTAGAAATAATAATAATTATTATTATTATTATCATCATCATCATTATTATATATTTTTTTTAATTTCGATTCGTTCGATTTACTTGGGCTTTTAGCCCGAACCGACCGACCTCTGATCGAATACCTCCCTAGAACCAACAACCGATCGACGTTGATTTGGTTGATTTTGGTCGGTCGTATTAGTTTTTAGTCTTCTTTTTCTCACCCCTAGCATGCATCAAGGCACATAAATTTCTCATATTTCTTTGGCCCCTCTTTCCTTAAGTCAATATAGTATTCTAGGTCTAGAAGACTAAACTATTTCTCCTAGACGCCAGGGAAATAAATATTTTTGCTATTTAATAAAATAAATAAATTTAAAAGACAACAAGCAAGACTCGTGAGTATAAGAAGAAAGTTTTTAGAATAAAAGAAACTATTAGAGATAAAGGATGGGGAGGCTTTTCAGCCTCGTACTCTATCACCTGACTTTCTTCAGACACTGTGTTTGAACAACCTTTTTCAACTTCACAAACTTGTTCTTGGTGTGTTTCAATCTGATCTTTAGCCTAGCTATTCAACATTCGTTAACCACCAAGACACTCCACTAAAGCCCAATGGTTGCACTCTCCTCACTGTAGATATAGTTTTGCCCACTCGATATAACCATAATTAGTAAGTCGATCCTTCACAACTCGTTTGTAATTACAATTGGGTCAAATGAACCATTTTATCCAAATAATTACTTCTTGTTCCTTAAGTCTCGTTGATCCTTTAATAAACAATTAGTTTATGGTCCAACCAACAAACCAAATTCTTCTGGGCCAATGAGAATGTGTGTCCATCATTCAAGACCTAGAGTCAGCACATAAGGGAACAACCTATCTACAAATCCCTAAAACGGGTAGGAGTGAGTTCCATCTTGTAGGACTATGTTCCCAGCTATCTATCTATTCGTATCCCCAAAATGAGAGGCTTATTGAGTCAGTGATCTCGGGCCACTCTCACTCATGAAAATCTAAGGATAATCCCGAATAAATAGGAGTTCATAGTGCGCTCAGGATTAAGATCGAGTTACCTAGGTCATCGCATGAATATAGTTAGTTAAGACAGTAAACGGAGTTATAAAGTCTAAGTGACTATTTCCCGGTCCAGTCTTTTGCAAACTCATTGCATAAGACACTCTCACTAACATGTCTCCACATGAACGATTTAGGATCACATCGTTTGTACTTTACAAAGTGGGTCGCGTCTCTAGTGTCCCGAGGACAAGGTACCTAATCCTATCCCTATAATATAGACCGTTTTATCTATAACTTGAACTTGATCTACTTTTATGTCACATATAAAGTTCAAGTATGCATCCTTTAACCAATAGTTCTTAGTTTAAATGATTAGAGTTACAAAATACACAATTCACTTTATTCAATAACTACTTTATTGCTAAATAAAATGTACATTCAGTTTACAAGACCCTGAGTTTTAGGACACAAAACCCAACAGACAAATCCCCAATAACGACACCAATTTGATAATAGGCTTGTTGAAGGCCTTATCAAATAATTATTTATTATCTAGACCTCTTAAATTTGTAGTAAAAGTTGTCAGTGTCGATATTAGAGATTGGATTTCTTAATTCATCTAATTACCATAAATATTCTCAATTAACTTTATTTAGAGAACCAATTCGAATGCAAAAAGTCTAAACCTATGAATTAAACTAAAAAACAAAAGATAACAGGAGACACAATTTAAGAGAATTTAGGGGAATTGATTAAACCAACTGAACTGATGCCTAAGTTAATTAATTCAAGAATGATCATACAATGGTTTTATGCTATTTTAATGACAATTTTAGGAAATTGAGCATTAAAAGTGAAAATCGGCAAACTAGAGCAAAAGGGTGAATTTTGGGCATAATTGGAGCTTTGGATCGGAAAAAGAGAGAATTTGTGCTTTGGCTTGGCTACATTCACCGAAAGGGTAGTGTTGTAACGCTGATGTCGTGCACGGAGAACACTTATTCCGTCCGTAGTGTTGAGATGCTACTTACAATGTCTCAACGCTACGTTGACAACGTTGCAACGTTGTCTCGATATATGATAATCCACATTTATGTGGATTATCTACCTCTTTACCTAGTCATTTTTTGTCTATTTTATCCAAATTTTCATGTTTTAGCAAGCTTAAATTAACTTTTGAAGTAAAATTTCTAAAGTTTGCTAAATTATGAGAAAAATAGGAATTGAAGAAAAAAATGGTGAAAACGAACTAATTTGAGGTGCTTTTGTAGGAAAAGAAGAGCCGAACAAATGTCAGGGAAAATAGAGACTGCATTGTTGCCAACACAAAACTGCAAGGCACAATGCTTGACAAAATTGCTAGCAAAGTTCAAGACTTAGGGAGCATGCCTCAAAATTTGGATTTGCAAGATTCTTGGAGATTTTCACCCACTTTTGGAAAGAATTGAAAGAGTGTACATTAAGAAAGTGGAAGCAATTTTGGATCTTGAACACTCTAAGTTGATCAATTTTACAAAACAAAAAGCATGCTCAAATCTGGAAAAACAGAGAATAAGAACTCATACCTTTGTAGCTCGAAATTCTCCCAATCCGTGGGCAAATCCTTGTTACAACACTTTGTAGAGAACCTCTAATGTCTTTCCTACTATCCTCAGGCCTTAGAACAGATTGTGCGATCTTTGATAGAGAGAATTTGAAGAGAGATGGAAGAAAGGTCTGAAAAACGTAAAATAGGAAATTCTTGATCAATCCTCCTTAATCCATTGGTTTCTTCTTCAATTAAAGAAAGCAAAAGCTTCTTCTAGCTAGAAGATGACAACAAGAAGATGAGAAGAATTAAACAAGAAGAAGGTGCTCAATTATGGTGAATTTGACATTCAAAGAAGCTTGTTCACCCTTTTTATTTTGGTCCAATTGAAACTTCAAAATTCAATTTGAATTTTCATTTACTTTTAATTCAAAATTAATATAAAATTAATTTTAAATTAAAATTAATTTATAATTTAATTAATTAAATAATTTAATTAATTAATTTTAAATAATTATTTAATTTAATATCAAATACCACAAATTAAATAATTGGACCAATCTCGATTTCTTAAATCGACCGTTCGATCATGAATCCCTATTCATGTTATAAACCGAACCAATATTTAAATCATATTTAAATATGTCCACCTCTTCTTTATCATAGTTTAATTCATAATTAATCTATGACACGTTAAGTATATCACATATAATTAACATTTTCTCGCAAAATCGAATTTGAACAATTGAAATTCTTTTCTCTCAAATGTTACAAGGCTTAGTTCGAGCTAGTAAGAGGACCTAATGAACCTACAGATCATGAGCTCCAATGATACGAGATTAATCGACCAAACTCTTTAGCCTAGCTAATCAACATTCGTTAACCACCTGGACACTCCACTAAAGTCCAGTGGTTGCACTCTCCTCACTGTAGATATATTTCTATCCACTCAATATAACCATGATTAGTAAGTCGATCCTTCACACGTCGTTCGTAATTACAGCTGGGTCAAAAATACCGTTTTACCCCTGTAATTACTTCTTGTTCCTTAAGTCTCATTGATCCTCTAATGAACAATTGGTTTGTGGTCCAAGAAACAAACTGAATCCCTCTCGGGCCAATAGGAGGGGTGGGTCCTTTGTTCAAGACCCGGAGTCAACACGTAAGGGAACAACCTCTTTACTAATTCCTAATGCGGGTAGGAATGAATTTCATCTTACAGAACTATGTTCCCAGTTATCTACCCAGTCGTATCCCTGAAATGGGAGGCTTATTGAGTCTGCAATTGATAACTCGCTATAGGAGAGTTATTTTACTAGAATTTTAATGCTAATCTACTTGAATTGCATATAATTTATTGAGCCTTATGTTACTTTATCCCTAAATTGTGTGTGTTAGCTTTAAAATCTTGAATTTAAGCATTAGGTTTGAAAAGAATTAATTTTGATGTTTTTTACGTTTTAATTTAAGAAATTTGAAAAAATAAACTAATAGTAATTAAAGACCGGAAAACGAAATTTTAACTCGAGAAAAATCCTCTCATATTTAGTTGATCCATAATTTAATTGATGAATTTACTGAGATTTTTCTGTGTGTAGGAGATGTTTGAAAATTACACGAGTCCCTAAGGGCATTTTAGACATTTTACCCGAAGGGTAAGATGGTCTTTCTACCCCTAGGACATTTTTGTAATTTGTGGAGTTAGGGCAACGCTATCTTATATAAAGAGGCTAGGGTTCACAAGTGCCAAGGGGGAGAAGGGTTGCCACAAAAGTAGAAGAGACCGAGAGAGAGAAGGAAAATCGTGTGATTGCTACAATAAAGGTGTGCATTGAAGAGAAAAATCGTGAGAGTGCCATTGTTGTAGCAATCAGGTGAGTGAGGAAGAAACTGACAAGCTTCAGTGTGCCATTGTTGTAGCAACCAGAGGAGAAAATCTTGACAAAGGAGGCTGAGGCAATCGGCTTTGCTGAAGCAATTGGGAGAGAAGAAATCGAGAAGCTGCTTGGCTTTGCTAAGGCAAAATCGTGGGAACAGGCTCAAGTCAATCTTTGCAAGCGGTAGGCTTTTTTTGAAGCAATAGACGCGATCCTTTGTTGAAGTTAATCGAGGCACTTTCTTTGAAGCAAAGTGCGCTGCTGCTGACCAATTGATAGAGGTGTTGGTAGGCAATTGCTATAGCAAAATCGAAGGACCTGACCTGCTACGACCTACCCATCTTTGCTGAAGCAATCCGTGGACACTACCTGATGTGTTTGCCCATCTTTGCTGAAGCAAAGCCGTGAATAGGGGGCTTCCTTTGCTGCAATTGGTTGTTGTCTTTGGTGGTATCTCTTAGTGTTTTGCTGAAGCAAAACACGTGCCATCACCTCGTGTAACCTGCTCCTAATCTCTAATTCTTAATGTTGTTTTCTGCCATTGGACACATGTTTTAGACTATTTTTACTCATTATTTTCGACCGAATTCATGACTGTTCTTTAGTCTATAATTGTGATTGATTTAGTTAAATTTGTGAACATCGTTGGAATATTTTCATGAACGCGTGCTGAATTTAGAGATGTTTGACTCGATTTCCATCATGAACTAAATTGTCTTAAGCAAGGGTTAGGTTGTGTTCAAATGTAAATTTGGAATAAATTTATGGTCGATTCCATTGTTGGATTTATAGAATTTTATTGAATTTAGCGTTGCATGAGAATTAAAATTGGTCATTTTAACTTCTCTAGAATTCATAAATTTGGAAAAGATAATGAATTAGAAAACTAAAATTTCATTCTAGGATTCTTGAGTTGATTAGGAATAATTAACTCACCTAGAACCTAAAATCATGAGCATAATTTATATCACAATTGGGAAATTGTAGGTTTTAAAACTTGGTGATTTCGAAAAGATTCACTTGAATGCATGTGTAGGTAAATTCAAGGAATCAATCACATCTTTATTCTAATTGAGCATGAAAGCTCCAATCTAACCCGAACCTATTTTTCATTCAAAATCTCATCTCTTACATCTTCCCTCTTGTTCGCATTCTCCTCTCACCTCATTTAAATTCAGTTATTTTCTTGTGTCTTGTCTTGTCTTCTCTCACTTATCTCATTAGTTTATTTATTTTGACCAGTAAATTGCACACTTATGCATTGCACTAAAATAAGGAAAATTTGCTAGAACACTCTTTCATTTAGGTCTAGCTAGTCCTCGTGGGATCGATACTTTAACTTATCACTTGCTGCTCTCGACTGTGTATACTTGCACGTCATAAAAGTGTCAGAGTCTTATTCTATTAGTTTAGGGCACTCGACATTTTCACATCAACAATCTCAGATCACTCTCACCCATGCAAATCTAAGGAGAATCTGAATAAACATGAGTTTATGGCACGCTCAGGATTAAGATTGAGTTACCTAGTTCATCGTATGAATATAGTCAGTTAAGACAGTAAAAGGAGTTATAAAGTCTAAGTGACTATTTCTTAGTCTAGTCTTATGCAAACTCAGAGCATAGGGCGCCTCACTTGCATGTCTCTACATGAACGATTCAGGATCACATCGTTTGTACTTTACAAAGTTGGTCGTGCCCATAGTGTCGCAAGGATAAGGTACCCAACCCTATCCCTATACTATGGGTCGTTTTGGCTATAACTTACCTAATCCACTTTTATGTCACACATAAAGTTCAAGTATGCTATAGCCATGGGTTCTTTAGTGGAGTCAAACATGCTGAGTAAGAAAACTTCCCTACTATACAACCCGTAGTCCTAGACTCTCTAGGTGTCCCTCAAGCACTTTAGCCATGAGGGGCTTTGTAAACGGATCAACAATGTTGTGCTCCAAGCGATCAGCATGACGATTATGTCTCCTCGTTGCACAATCTCCCTAATGAGATGATATCTGCACTCTATATGCTTTCTGCACTTATGGCTTCTAGGTTCTTTAGAATTTGCCACTGCACCACTATTATCATAATAAAGGGTGATAGACAAATTCATATTTGGAACAACTTTCAAATCAGTAAAGAATTTTCTAAGCTATACAGCCTCCTTCGCTACTTCACAAGCTGCGACATATTTACCCTCCATGATAGAGTCAACAATACAACCTTGCTTTATACTCCTCCATACTATAACTCTTCCGTTAAGAGTGAACACTGATCCCAATGTAGATTTCCTCCAATCTACATCAGTTTGAAAATCAAAGTAACTGCAAGGATCAAATCCTTCGTGCCATACACAAGCATATAGTCCCTCGTTCTCCTTAGATACTTGAGGATATTCTTCACGGCAGTCCAATGATCATATCCAGGATTGGACTGATACCTGCTGACAATTCTCAATGCATAACATATGTCGGGTCGAGTACATAGCATGGCAAATATCAGACTACCGACAGCTGATGCATAGGGAATGTGTCTCATATCCTCAACTTCTTGAGGTGTCTTAGGACACTGTTCCTTAGACAGATGAATTCCATGCTTGAAAAGTAATAAACCATTCTTGGAATTCTGCATCTTATATCTAATCAACATCTTGTCAATATAAGATGCTTGAGACAACGCTAGCATTTTGTGTTTGAAATTCCAAACAATTTTGATTCCATGGACAAACTGAGCCTCTCCTAAATCTTTCATTTGGAATTGAGTCGCTAGCCATTGCTTAACATCAGTTAAGAATCCTGCATCATTCCTAATGAGAAAGATATCGTCTACGTATAGAACTAAGAAAGCTACAATAGTATTGACATTCTTCTTGTAGACACAAGACTCGTTAATATTATGTTCAAAGCCATAAGATTTGATCACAGTATCAAATCTTATATTCCAGGATCTAGATGCTTGTTTCAATCCATAAATGGATTGTTTCAGCTCGCAAACCTTTTGCTCTTGACCCTGAACTTTGAACCCCTCTGGTGATCCATATAGGTATTCTCTTCAAGATTGCCATTCAAAAAGGTTGTCTTGACATCCATTTGCCAAATTTCATAATCATAAAACGTGGCAATGGACAAAAGTATTCTAATCGACTTAAACATGACAACAGGAGAGAAGGTTTCTTCATAATCCACCCTTTCCCACTGGGTATAACCCTTTGCCACAAGTTGAGTCTTAAAGGTTTGCACCTTACCGGCTTGATCTCGTTTCCTCTTGTAGATCCACTTGTAATCGATAGATCTTTCACCATCTGGTTGATCTACAAATTCCCAGACTGAATTTAAGTACATTGACTCCATTTCGAGGTCCATGACTTTAATCCACTGGTCCCTATCTATATCATTCATTGTTTGTTTATAAGTCAATGGATCTTCAACGCCATCATTAGGTATGATGACCTGGGCTTCAATCAAACCCATGTAACAGTCGGGTTGTCTAACATCCCTCCCACTATGTCGAGACATTTTCAACTAGAATGACCAGCTTGATCAACAACGTTTGTTGATTTATTTGTAGCTTCCCTTGAAATTTCGTTCAAGACAATTCTGCTACGAGACTGATGATCTCTCATCTGGTATTCCTCTAAGAACATGAAATTTGTCGACACAAACACCTTGTCCTCCTGAGGATCATAAAACATACCACATTTCGTTTCCTTGGAGTATCCTACGCATAGAGATAATTTTGAACGATGTTCTAGTTTCTTTAGACTGGATACTAGCACATGTGTCGGATATCCCCAAATCCTGAAGTAACATAAACTACCTTTATGCCCTTTCCATAACTCATAGGGTGTTTCTGAAACACTGTTAGAGGGAACCATGCGACGGGAATCAGATTCCCTTGAACAACGAAAACGTGATTAAAATCGTAATAGCTCGTTTGTTTTGGTTTACTTCAAATACCAATACATTAGGTAAAAAGAGAGACAAACATTTTAATTACTAATCTAATTAGGCATGGATCTAAACATGCAAACATATGATGTAAAAGCTTAAACTAAAAGTAAGTAACAATTACCTTTGTAGTTTTCTCAATACACAGCAACTCCAGCTCCGATTGCACAACAACACAACAACACAAAAGAACTTCTCTGTTCTTTCTTATCTAACAGGACAACACCACACAGTAAACCTTCTATCCTCTGGATACTACTTAGATCTTATCCTTAATGGGAAGGATTCCAACTATTAGAGAGAAGGAGAAGAGAATTTTGTTGAGGGAGAGAATTCTTTTAACTTGTCAAAATATTTTTTGATCAATCAACCATTCCTTCTCCAAATCAGAGAAGAAATATAGCCTGTGAGGGATAACAACCCACTCCCTATCGATGGAGAGTTGGGAGACATGGGGAACGTGTCCTCCTAACATGTTCCATTTATTTTAATTTAATTTAATTATATTATAAATTAAATAATCAAATTATTAATTAAATAATATAATATAATTAATAAATAAAATTTAATTAATCATAAATTAAATATCATATATCTAATTTGGATTAAATCACATTTAATCAATTTTTCCTCTAACCTATAGTTTTAATGCACATCTTATGCACATTAAATTTTAACCTATAGTTTTCCAAATATGAATCTCACTCACATTTATATTAATATTTGAATTCTTTCAAATATTTAATTCTCTCATATAATATGAATCATATTCACAGTAAATTTATAATATAAAGTTCTAAAACTTTATATTATAACGTATCAATATACATTAAATTTATTCCTTAATGAATTTGAACATTTCAAATTCAAACGATCTAAGAACCCTTTACGAGCTAGAAGGTGGACCTAATGGACCTATATATCAGAAACTCCAACGATACAAAATTATTCGGTTAATCTCATTAACCTCCTAATCACCATTCGTTAACTGCGAGAATACTCCACTAAAGTCCCGAAGCTGCACTCTTCTCACTGCAGATATATTTCTGTGTCCACAGATATCGACCAATAACAAAAAGTTAATCTTTCACGAATGTTCGTAACACTAGCTGGGTCAAATTACTGTTTTACCCCTGGGTTACATCTTGTACCTTAAGTACTAGTGCTCCTCTAATGAGCAATTTGTTTGTGGTCCTACCAACAAACAGAAGTCCCTCTCGGGCTAATGAGAGGGTCAGACCCGTTGTTCAAGACCCGAAAACACCACTTAAGGGAACATTCATCTACTTACCCTAGTAGGCGAGGAGTGAATTCCATTTTGCTAAGTTAAGTCCCCAGCCGCTCACTCGGTCTTGTCCCCAAGAAGGTAGGCATATTGAGTCGGCGAATCTGGCCACTCTCACACATACTAGTCAAAAGAAAATCCCTCGCAAACAGGAGTTCGTAACCTACTCACGATTGAAATCAAGTTGCCTAGGTCATCCTAGTGAAATAGAAACCTAACTAGTAAACGGAGTTACATCTAGTGGTTACTATTTCGCAGTCCGGTCTTATGTAATCTCATAACATAGGATATCCCCACTCATATGTCATCTACACGAACACATTAGGATCACAATGTCTGTATCATATAAAAAGTGGATCATATCCATAGTGTTACTAGGGTAAGGTACCGAAACCTTATCCCCTTACTATAAACCCTTTAGGCTATATCTCGAATCAAGATCCTTTATATGTACACTACATTCAGTTCAAGAGACATTTTATAGCCTTAGATGTTTAGTTTATTGGATTTATGGTTAAAATAAAGGACAATATTGTAAATTACTAACAATAACTCTTTATTTAAATAATAACTCTTTAATACAATAATTAGAACAAAAATTACAAACTATGAGTTTTACTGCACAAACCTCAACAAACTCCCACTTGAACTAAAACTCTAGTGGGGTACATCAAAATATAAAACAATGATTACAGAGATACAAAAACAATAAACTAGGGCATCCATATACCCATTACATATCTCCCACTTGCGCTAGATTAGCCTATGAACATATCTCGTAGACCTAGACTTTCCAGATGACCCTGGAACACTTTAGCCGTGAGAGTCTTTATAAACGGATCAACAATGTTAAGCTCCGAAGCGATCTTCGTGACTGTCATATCTCCTCCTTGCACTATTTCTCGTATCATGTGATACTTCCTCTCGATGTGTTTGTCTCGCTTATGGTTGCGAGGTTCGTTTCAATTAGCTACTGCACCACTATTGTCACTGTATAAGATGATGGGAAATTCCATATTTGGAACAACTTCCAAATCAGTAAGGAATTTCCTTAGCCAAACAACCTCTTTGGATGCTTCACAAGCAGCGCCTTAGCCTCCATCGTGGAGTCACCGATGCAGTCTTGCTTGATGCTTGGCCATACTATAGCTCTCCCGTTAAGGGTGAAAACTGATCTCAATGTGAATTTTCTAGAATCCTTATCGGTCTAAAAATCAAAAATCAATGTATCCAGTAAGGATCAAATCCTTAGTACCATACACAAGCGTATAGTCCCTCGTTCTCCTAAGATACTTGAGGATATTTTTAACTGCAATCCAGGGGTCTGACCCAGGATTGGTTTGGTACCTACTGACTATTCCCACTGCATAACAAATATCTAGCCTCGTGCATAGCATACCATACATTAAGCTACCTACTGCAGAGACATAGGGAATACGTCTCGTATCCTCAACTTCTTGAGGTGTCTTAGGAGACTGTTCATTAGACAAATGAATTACATGCCTGAAGGATAATAATCCCCTCATAGAATTATGCATCGAATATCGAGCCAATATTTTGTCAATATAAGATGCTTGAGATAGAGCTAGCATTCTGTTCTTGCAGTCCCTGAAAATTTGAATCCCAAGAACATATTGCGCCCCTCCCAAATCTTTCATTTAGAATTGGGTCGCCATCCAGTTCTTTATGTCAGTTTGGTATCCTACATCATTCCCAATGAGTAGGATATCATCCACATAAAGTACTAAGAAATCTACTTTGTCGTTGATGATCCTCTTGTAACAAGGCTTATCATCGTTTTTGTCAAAGCCATAAGACTTGATCGCATTATCAGATCTTATGTTCCAAGATCTGAATGCTTGTTTCAACCCATAAATGGATCGATTGAGCTTGCAAACTTTTTGCTCCTGACCTTGGGTTATGAACCCTTCGGGCTGAGACATATAGATGCTCTCATCAAGATTACCATTCAAAAAAGCAGTCTTGACGTCCATTTGCCAAATTTCATAATCATAAAAATAGACTATGGACAAGAGTAGCCTAATAGACTTAAGCATAGCAACAGGGAAAAAAATTTTCTCATAGTCAACTCCTTCCCTTTGGATAAACCCATTTGATAGAAGTCTGACCTTAAAGGTATGTAACTTTCCAACTGCATCTCTCTTTCTCTTATAGATCCATTTGCACCCTATGGGTCTTACCCCTTCAGGTTGGTCTACAAGTTCCCAAACTGAATTGAAGTACATTGACTCTATTTCTAGGTCCATGGCTTTGATCCATAGGTCCTTATCTACGTCATTCATTGCCTGTTTATAGGACAATGGATCCTCTACACCGTCATCAGGTATGACAACTTGAGTTTCAGCTAAATCCAAGTAGCGATCAGGTTGGGAAACAACCCTCCCACTGCATTGAGGCATTCCAAACGATTGAGAAGGACGAGACTAACTTGATGTGCAGACTTCTTTATCAACTCTTGATGAAGGTCCAACTTGATCAACAACTCTTGTTGACTCATCTGTAGCTTCATTTAATACTAACTTACTATGCGGTTTATGGTTCCTCATGTGATCTTCCTCCAAGAAAGTGGCATTTGTCGATACAATCACCTTGTTTTCTTTTGGTTAATAGAAAAGACCACCTCTCGTTTCTTTGGGATAGCCAACAAATTGACATAATCTTGAACAAGGTTCCAATTTCTTTGAGTTTGTCACCAGCACGTGTGCCGGACAACTCCAAATCTTGAAGTGTTGTAAACTAGGCTTACACCCTTTCCACAACTCAAAAGGTTTTTTTGAAACACTCTTTGATGGAACAATGTTCAAGATTTGAGTCGCAGTCTCTACTGCGAAACACCAAAACGAGGTAGGCAATTGAGCATAACTCATCATAGATCGAACCATGACTAACAAGGTTCTATTTCTCCTTTTAGATACACTATTTTGCTGAGGTGTATCAGGTGCCAAAAGTTGAGATTGGATTCCATGTTCGATTGAATAGTCCTGGAATCTTAGATCCATATACTCTCCACCTCGATCGGATAGAAGTGTCTTAATGGTTTTCCCTAATGCATTTTCTACTTCATCCATATACTCTTTGAACTTTTCAAGAGCCTCGGACTTATGATGCATTAGGTATAGATAACCATACCTTGAATAATCATCTATGAAAGAGATGAAATATTCGTACTATCCACGAGCATTGACATTCACTGGACCACAAAGATCCAAATGTATATGCTCCAAGGGTTCTTTGGTTCTATAACCTTTTCTTGAAAAAGGTCACTTAGTCATTTTACCTTCCAAGCATGATTCACAAGGAGGTAGAGAATCATCTTCTAACTTATTTAGAAGTCCATTCTTTGATAGTTTCTCAATCCAGTTGAGATTTATATGACCAAGTCTAAGATGCCAAAAATAGGTATTATTATGAGAAATTATTTGTCTTTTACTTTGAGTATTTTCAGTTTTAAACATCTCATGATTTAAAATTGCCTTAGTTTGATTCGGTTTAAGTACATACAAGTCGTTTTCTAACTTAGAAGAACAAATATTGACACCTTTCTTTGAAATGAACGCTTCATTACTAGAAAAGGAAATACAATAAGGATGTTCAATTAGACAAGATATAGATATCAAGTTCCTCTTAATCTTGGAAACTATGTACAGATTTTCTAAAAATATAAATCTATCTCTAAAAAACAGCTTGTCATCTCTCACTGCACGAGCTGAGACGACGTCTCCCGTTCCGACCCTGAGCATCATGTCACCCACTTCGAGCTCCTTGAAGGAACTAGTTTCCCTTAAAGAAGAGAAAACATGGTTAGTGGCTCCTAAATCAAGTATCTAGGTAAAATCATCAATTTCCACTAAACAAGTTTCAAGAACAAGTACATCGAATTCACATTTCTTCTCTTTGAGCTAAGTAACGTACTTTGGGGAGTTTCGCTTCCAGTGCCCGTCCATGTTGCAGTGGAAACACTTTCTTTTGTCTGCAACCTTGGCCTTTCCCTTGCCCTTATCAGCAGTAGGAGCCTTTCCTTTCCCTCCTATCATCTTCTTTTGGGTCTTCTTAAGCCCAA
Organism: Trichosanthes cucumerina; assembly: GCA_036507285.1. Classification (NCBI taxonomy): domain Eukaryota; kingdom Viridiplantae; phylum Streptophyta; class Magnoliopsida; order Cucurbitales; family Cucurbitaceae; genus Trichosanthes; species Trichosanthes cucumerina. Next base: position 57,200,493 of record CM071838.1, read on the forward strand.
AAGATGGACCTCATGACTTAGTTCTAAAGGATGGACCCTTCTGGAACCTTCTGGAATGGGCAAACAAATTTGCCTCTCCATCAGCCTGTCCCTTATTCTTCATAAGAGACTAGAAAGTCTGCAGTTCATTGAGAAAAGTAGTCAGGTTGTACTCTATCTTGTTCATCACCGCATTGCTGCGGAATTGCAGGAAACTCTTCGAAAGAGATTTCAGGATGAACGACACCTTACTTCGCTCATCTATGACCGCGCCATTCATTTAAGCCACATTGAAATGGACCATCAGATCGAGAACTTGTTCTCTCATTGACGATCCCTCCTTCATACGGAGTTATAAACGTACTTGAAGGTTTTGTGCTGAAGTTGTCCAGACGGTTGTCCAAATATATTATGCAACGAACTCATGATCCCACGAGCTGAGACCATGCCCTCATGCTTTTTGGCCAGAACTTCAGAAACACTAGCCAAAATGTAGACCTTGGCCTTATCATTGGCCTTGATCCAACAGTCGTATGCATCCTTAACAGATTGAGGAGCGTTTCAAGCAGGGACTTGAGGACATTCCCAGTCGTACAAACCGAAGGTCGTGAGCAACGAGAATCGTATTCAAGTTGGATTTCCACGTAGTATAATTTTCGCCAGTTAAATGTTCGCTTTTGAGCAAGGCTATTATAGAGGACGACATGCTAAAATTTAAAAGATAGTTCTAATTAGTTATGCCTTTAACCCATCACATACCAATCAATTTTAGCAAAAATATTAAAGAACCCTAGTGTTTAAATTAAACCTTTAATTTTGCAACGATACTTCAAGGGTTTAGAACAAAAGCCACCGTCGGGTGGTCAGTCACTCCTCCCCTGAATTGAGACTATCTCAGCTAATTCTCACTACGAGAACATCTCATGTCCCAATGATTCTCCGCTACCGTTTGTTTGGTCAAGGACTTGTTAACTAGCTTAACTTATCCCGTAAATGTGACCCTACCATTTTCAAAACCAATAGGTCCGAGCCAACAGGCTACTATTAAGAAAGACAAATGTTGGCAAATTACCTAAGAGACCCTATCCATTTTTGGAGTTCGCGGTGTTCCGACCCTTATAGTCAGGCCCTCCGAAGGGATTGGTTGTTCCAAGACAACCTTGTAGGCGGACTATAGAAATCTCACGTTGCGACCTAATGGAGGAGACCGTAGGATACGTTGACACGCGCCCTGCTCTCATTTACTATGGATACTTCCCTTATTCACCTTGTTATTGAACCATAAAAACACTTACCGTAGGGGGACACCCTATTAACGCCACGTAGCCGACATGAAACTCACGGTGTGAACTCTTGAGGACGTGAGAGTAAACTCGATGCGAACACCTTAATTTCTCCCACTAAAGCTCCTAAGGTTAGGGTATAGATTTAACTTAGTTGGATTCTGATTAATAGAATCTATCTAAATCTATGTCTATTATAACTTTTATAACTAGGTCTTTTAATCTTATGTCTAGGTGAATAAACATTTTAACTACCAAGGTCAACTTAAGTTTCAGGTCAGTTCCCAGGTAGGAGGTATTCCGTTAACCATCAGCTTAAGTACCCCCAACTTTAGACAAGACATCATCGGTAGAGTTCCCTTAGAACCAATGTCCTATTGTCCTACTATATTTTAAACTATTTAAAATACTATGTAAGACTAGCTTCTAATCCTATTAGAAATTAAACTTAGGTCTAAATTAATTTTAAACAATTTTAAACTAATTTAATTTAACCCAAGTTTCTATGTTTACATGCAAATCTTTGTTATAGGTTATGGTTTCTAAAACCCCTTTATTTATAACTTTTATAATTTTTAATAATTTACCTATGACAAGGAACTGTATTATAAAACCAACAAACGATTTCAAATTGGAATTATAAAAGACATTCAACTAATTGAATAAAACAAATTACTTAAATAAAATAACATTTATTTTAAACTAAGTAATTTCATGCTCCATGCTCTTTATTTTCCATATAATCTAATTATAACAATTATAATTAATTACTCATGAAAAATAAATTAAATCATGTATTTTACCATATTTATATAACACTTATACAAATAAAAAAAATGCATGACCATACTTATCCTAGGATGGAAAATATTCTAAATGACATTCATAAAGAAAATAGTCATAAAACCGAAAAAATTTGGCCTCTAAAGTGAAAAAATAATAAAATTACATTAATTTTATTAAAAAATCGATCCAAAACTCCTTGAATCGAGCTCAAACCGCTCGAACCGGACCAAAATCGACCCCAACCGCTTCTGAACCGATCTACACCTTAAGGTTGTCGTCACGGTGTTGCAACGCTGAGGAGATCGTTACAACGCTGCCTCATATCGCGCACGCGCCTTGCATCTAGGTAGCGTTGCAACGTTGTGGGGCAGCGTTGCAACGCAGCTGACCCCTCGCAATTCCGTATCGATAGGGGATTCGGCGTTGCAACGCTAATGAACGGCGTTGCAATGCTGTTAATTCTGCAATAACTTCTTCCTTCGAAAACAACAACTTCAAATGCCAAATTCTCACCCGAATCTCTTCCGATTTGCACGAAATTTGTCACGAATGACTCATAATTTAATTACAGACTCGATTATGCACTTAATTGCCGAAAACACAAAGGCCTTTACATTTAATTTGATCTAATAAAAAATAAATCTAAGGCCAAAATTTTCCTAAACAGTTTTACAGCAAACCAAATGCAATTTCCACCTATCCAATGCAAATTTGTTTCAACCAAAACAAAACAAGCATTGCTCTGATACGAATTGATGGGAATCAGATTCCCTTGAGCAGCGAAAACGTGATTAAAATCATAATAGCTCGTTTGTTTTGGTTTCCTTCAAGTACCAATACATTGGGTAAAACAATAGACAATCATTTTAATTACTAATCTAATTAGGCATGGATCTAAACATGCACACATATATTGTAAAAACTTAAACTAAAAAAAGTAACAATTATCATTGTAGTTTTCTAAATAGACAACAACTCCTGCTCCAATTGCAGAGCAACACAACAACACAAAATAACTTCTCTGTTTTTTCTTATCTAACAGGACAACACCACGCAGTAAACCTTCTATCCTCTGGATACTACTTAGATCTTATCCTTGGTGGGAAGGATTCCAACAATTGGAGAGGAGGAGAAGGAACTTTTTGTTGATAGAGAGAATTCTTTTAACTTATCAAAACAATTTTGATCGATCAACCATTCCTTCTCCAAATCAGAGAAGAAATATAGCCTGTGAGGGATAACTCTCCACTCCCTATCGATGGGGAGTTGGTAGACATGGGCACGTTCTCCTTTTTTTATTTTATTTAATTATTTATAAATTAAATAATCAAATTAGTAATTAATTAAATCATATTTAATTAATCATAAATTAAACATCATATATTTAATTTGGATTGAATCACATTTAATCAATTTTCCCTTTAACCTATAGTTTTAATGCACATCTTATGCACATTAAATTTTAACCTATAGTTTTCCAAATATGAATCTCATTCACATTTAAATTAATATTTGAACTCTTTCAAATATTTAATTCTCTCATATAATATGAATCATATTCACATTAAATTTATAATATAAGGTTCTAAAACTTTATATTATAACATATCTATATACATTGAATTGATTCCCTAATGAATTTAAACATTTCAAATTCAAACAATCTAAGAACCCTTTACAAGCTAGAAGGTGGACCTAATGGACCTACAGATCAGAACCTCCAATGATACGAAATTAGTCGGTTAATCTCATTAACCTCCTAATCACCATTCGTTAACTACGAGAACACTCCACTAAAGTCCCGCAGTTGCACTCTTCTCACTACAGATATATTTCTATGTCCACGAATATTGACCAATAACAAAAAGTCAATTCTTCACGAATGTTCGTAACACCAACTGGGTAAAATTACCGTTTTACCCCTGGGTTACATCTTGTACCTTAAGTACTAGTGTTCCTCTAATGAACAATTTGTTTGTGGTCCTACTAACAAACAAAAGTCCCTCTCGGACCAATGTGAGAGTCCGACCCTTTGTTCAAGTCCTGGAGACACCACTTAAGGGAACATTCATCAACTTACCCTAGTAGGCGGGAAGGAGTGAATTCCATCTTGCCAAGTTAAGTCCCAACCGCTCACTCGGTCTTGTCTTCAAGAAGGTAGGCATATTGAGTCGGCGAATCTGGTCACTCTCACCCATACTAGTCAAAGAACAATTCCTCGCAAACAGGAGTTCGTAACCCGCTCAGGATTGAGATCAAGTTGCCTAGGTCATCCTAGTGAATTAGAAACCTAGCTAGTCAACAGAGTTACATCTAGTGGTAACTATTTCGCGGTCCTGTTTTATGTAATCTCATTACATAGGTTATCCCCACTCAAATGTCATCTACATGAACACGTTAGGTTCACAGTGTTTTTATCATATACAAAGTTGGTCACATCTATAGTGCTACCAGGGTAAGGTACCGAAGCCTTATCCCCTTACTATAGACCCTTTAGGCTGTATCTCGAACCGAGATCCTTAATATGTACACTACATTTAGTTCAAGAGACATTTTACAACCTTTGATGTTTAGTTTATTGGATTTAGGGTTGTTGCGTATTATTTTGATATTGCAATACAGCAGTGTACAAGTCAAGTTTTAGTATAGTGATTTATGAGTCCAAGTATCGTCCTCGGGAATGGGTTTCTAGATTAATTAGTTACTAAGATACTAATTCTCAATTTTAGCTAAAGAAACATAACATGGATAGGTGATGAAACAAGAATTAAAGACAAACAAACATGTGGAGACACGAATTGATAGATTTAAAGGAAATTGACCTTGCAACTAACACTTAATTACACATGCAATGAATAAATGAGATGAATTTATAAACAATAAGTAAATTACTCAAGAAAGTCTCTCGATCTCTCAAGAGCCTCGCACATACAATAAATCCTATAGTCTCCATATAAAATCTAAGCATGCACGACATTAAGCAACTTCTTTATGCGTTTCCCTAAGATTTCTAGGTCTTTCTCATGCCAGAATTCTAAGAGTTTTGACAATCTTGTTCTAATTTAAGTTATTTCTCTCGAGTCCACTTAAACCAAATATATAAATTAAATTAAGAATGAATTGCCAAAAATAAAGATCAAAACATACTTCAATACATGGCAAAGAAATCTTAATAAGCAAATCAAATCCAAACTACAACATTTAGCTACCCTAAATCACATGAAAACCAAGCCAAACATGTAGGAAACGTCTTAGAACGCTATTACAAATTGAAAGAAAGTGAAATCAAACTTATGTGTCGACGTTGGTCCTCGTCTCCGAGCTCACATCTTCGATCTCGAACCTCCACGGATGCTTTGGCTCCAAAAAACGCTATTTTCTCTCTTCTTACAAAGTGTATTTTCTATCAATTTCGACCCCCCTCTAATGAAATCATAAGGATATATTTATGATGTAATCGGTGCTGCGTTGCAATGCAAGGGACAGTGTTGCAACGCTGTACCCTAGGCGGCTGGTAAATAAGGAAACTCTCAATGGCGTTGCAACGCCGCCAACCTAACGCGCGCGCCCCTTATCGATCTGGCGTTTGCAACGCCCGTTGTGTGGTTCTTCATGTGCGCTTCCTTATCTAGATAGCATTACGACGCTGCTAGGCTGCGTTGAGACGCTATCGCCTGGAGTCTTCAAAGCCTCTAGATAGCAATCACGGCATTGCAACACATCACCTCGGGTCTACTAGCTGGGATTGATCTTTCTACTTCCAATTGATGTTATTTTTAGCTCCAAAAAGCCTCGTTTCGATCCCGAGTGATCCAAAATGTCTCCAAATGTCCTATTTGAGCTCTTTACCTGAAATTTAATTATTTAAACACATCAAAGCCCTGAAATTATCATAAAACGAACAATAATTTAGCTTAAGGATAACACATTTTGTGTGCTATCAAACACCCCTAAACTTAAACTTTTGCTAGTCCCGAGCAAAAATAGAATTAAACATCAGATTGTTCTTATGCATGCATTTGATTCAAGCCTCAAAGATTTAAGAGGAAATCTAGTGATCACAGGAAACACTCAAACATAACAATTCAGCAAGCAATTTAAAACTTTCCCTAAGGGTTCCTATGTATGTGTGTGATTAGCCTATGTTCCCTTCTTTTTTACTAAGCCCGGATCAACTTTATTAGGCTCTCCATTCAACTTCCTCCTACACTGGTCTTAATTACTAATCTTTGAGCCTCCCTACATTCAAGAATTAAATAACTCCACACAGTACTTACTCACCTTTTTTTAATGATTTTTTTATTTATTTTTATTTATTATTTATTTTTATTTTTTTGCAAGGACACTAGCTTTCACACATCGACTGCAGGGAAACTTACCCAGACCACTCACTCAATGAGTGGCCTAACGGATCACAATGAATATAGCTCTTTTTGCTCTCACGATTTTTTTCTTTAGCAAATAAATAACAAAAGCCAACTAATTCACATATTATACAGGTCATGCACTTCATTTTGTTATTCACCCTATCCTACAGTTTAACTCTCAAATCAGTTCTTAGACCTATCGAAGTGACATCAAACTTCTGAACCTAATAACTTTGTTCTAAGCATTTCAAAACTACAAGAACACAGACTATGTGCATAATAGTGCAGGAAACTCAAGAAAATTTTTAAATTAACTTGAATTAATGTCATGCTCTCAACTTTTAGCAGAATCACAAGAATTTCCAATTAAATCTCATCCTAGGCTATCATGATCATACTTATGTAAAAGATCAATCAACAATTCTGCACATACTCAGGACAGTCACAACAAATAAACACATCCCACCCCCAAACTTAAACTAAACATTGCCCCCAATGTTTGCAGAAATAAGCACAAATTAAGTATAAGGGTAAGAGTAAACAATACTGTCCTGGGTAATGAAGATCTTTCTGAGTTTCTTGGATAGCCAAAGCATGTGTGTTGGAGTTCCTCAGAATGGGAGCATGGATTTGAACGAAGAAATGCATCGTCACAGCCTACAAAGCAAAACAACAACTAACTAAGAATTGAAAAACAACAACTAAAGCAAGCTAAAGCAGAAAAATAAAAGTAAGTAAAGCTTGGGTTGCCTCACAAGAAGCGCTTTGTTTAACGTCTTTAGCTAGACTGTACTCCCTCAAGGTGATTCCTTCCTTGCTTGCAGTGCCTGGAGTGATGTGTTCATTTGGCTAATCTGGGTCTCTATATTCTTTATTGCAGCTCCATGACTAGTGACAATACCAGATAGACTGATGACTGCATTCTCCAGCTAGTTGGACCGACTTCTGGATTCAGCTATGAAGGAGTGCAATGTGTCTTACAGGGATGGTTTCCTCTCTAATGTAGAAGCATTCCTTGTAGGAGGATTCAACACATTTTTGTTGTTAGCATAAGAGAAATTCTCATGATACCTCAAACCTGGATTGTAATGTGTTGGTAGGTTATTCTGAGTCTGATTTCCCCCATAGGTGTTGCTTCTGTTGTTCAGGTAATGCAATTGCTCCATAGTGGATTCTCCATTAGGCTGGGAGCATTGAGAGGACATCCCTTTTTGTGGTGATCCTGCAAAATTATTCAGAGCATGAGTGAGAGATGCCATATGAGATCTAAGGAGGTTACCTCATCCAGTTGATACAATCCAGCTACTGGCTTAGATCTGTCATTGTCCGTAGGCCACTGGTAGCTGGCAGTTGACACTTCCTCCAGGAGGGCACGTGCTTACGCACGCATCTTATGCATGAAAGCCCTCCAAAGAATGGCATCCGAGAATGGTCCCGGTCTTACCTTCCACCATTATAAAATAGTTGTACCTGAAGCCAATTTGGGTTGCCATGCTGTGGGCACCTCATAAGCATGTCCTTGTACCTTTCCCATGCCTCGAATAGTTGCTCTCGTTCCTACTGCCTGAATGTGCCTATCTCAGTCCTTAACTTTGCAGCCTTCACAGGTGGAAAGAATTTGGTCATAAAGGCTTGGGCCAACTACTCCCAGGAAGTGATACTACCTGAGGGAATGGATCCTAGCCATTCATTGGTTCTGTAGGAAAGAGACGTAAGCGAATACTATCAGCAGAGATACCATTCATTTTAAATATACCACAAATTTCTAAGAAATTTTGAAGATGTGAGTTAGGATCTTCTGTGGCTAAGCCTTTGAAAGCACCTTCCCTAACCATCTGTATCAACCCTGTCTTAAGTTCAAAATTATTAGCATTGATAGGGGCATGGATTATTCCAGCCTGCTCAGAATTAAACACAGGTTGGAAATACTCCCTGATAAGTTTAGGGTTATTGATGAGCTCCTGATCAACCATAGTATGAAGTTCTGCTTTTCCTTCCCTTAGGAGTCTCCTACAGGTCCTCTCGATCTCAGGATCAAAAGGGTGCAAGTCTGCAACTCTCCCCTTGGGCATACACCTGAAGGAACAAAAAGAAAGAAATTAGACAAAAAAAAAAACACAAACAACTAGAAAATAAAACAAAAAATAAAGACATGAAACATAAAACTTGGGTTGCCTCAGAAGCGCTTTCTTTAACGTCTTATCAGGGCACATAAAACTGCTCATATTTCTTTGGGCTCTTCTTGCTTGAATCGATATAGCCTTCTAAGTCTAAAAGGCTAACATGTTTTTCTTGAGCCCCAGAAAGAAAATTATTTTTGGTATTTTTGTTTAATAACACAAAAGAACAAAAATCAAAACAAGACTCGTGAGTGTAGGACAAATGATTATAAAAAATAAAGGAAATTTCTGGGGATAAAAGGAAAGAAGACTTCTCAGTCTTTAACTCTATCACCTGGATCTCCCCTGTGGAACTAAGTGTATCACCACTGCCTTCCTCACTAACCTGATCATGGTGTGCCTCAGTCTCCCCCAAAATATCCTCATTATCATCTGAACAAATCCTCCTAGGTGGCATATCCTGAGTGGTAAGGATAAGAAATTGCTCTTCTAAGCCTTAAGGGAAATTACTAGCTGGTTAAGATACTGAGCTCTATCCTGTACTATTTCCCAAAGTCCTACCACCTCAGTTTCTAACCTATCCAACCTCTCTAATTCAGTATGAACCAAATTTTTAAATTTCAATTCTAAGGTGTATTCTACCAATTGGTCCATAAGAGAAGATTTGTCTATGGGCTGGTTAAGGTACGAAAAACTATGGTTCCAACTGCCTAGATAACTACCATTACATGAATGTTTATCAATTTCAGGTATAGAATGGTAAAATTAGACAGTTGGAATTCAGAGAAATCATGATGCACATACCGAGGGTCTTGAGAGGGACAATAGAATGGTGGGGAATCAAAATCATGCAAAATCACAGTAAAACAATTAATAATTCAGATCAAGACTTCTACACAATAGCAACACAACCAAAACAAGGGACAAAGACTAAAAAACACACAAAACTAAAATAAAACAAATAAGGAAACAAACAAACACACAAAAACAAATAAGAAAGAACACACAGACAAGCTTTACTCTAAAATTTCAAATTTTCTCCTAATATTAATTAATCTAAATAATCGTCATTTCCCGGCAACGACGCCAAAAACTTGTTGCGTATTATTTTGATATTGCAATACCGCGGTGTACGGGTCAAGTTTTAGTATAGTGATTTATGAGTCCAAGTATCGTCCTCGGAAATGAGTTTCTAGATTAATTAATTACTAAGATACTAATTCTCAATTTTAGCTAAAGAAACATAACATGGATAGGTGGTGAAAAAAGAATTAAAGACAAACAAACATGTGGAGAAACAAATTGATAGATTTAAAGGAAAATGACCTTGCAACTCAACACTTAATTACACATGCAATGAATAAATGAGATGAATTTATAAACAAGAAGTAAATTACTCAAGAAAGTCTCTCGATCTCTCAAGAGCCTCGCACATACAATAAATCCTATAGTCTTCATATAAAATCTAAGCATGCACGACATTAAGCAACTTCTTTATGCGTTTCCCTAAGATTTCTAGGTCATTCTCATGCTAGAATTCTAAGAGTTTTGACAACCTTGTTCTAATTTAAGCTTTTTCTCTCGAGTTCACTTAAACAAAAGATATAAATGAAATTAAGAATGAATTGCAAAAAATAAAGATCAAAACATACTTCAATACATGGCAAAGAAATCTTAATAATCAAATCAAATCCTAACTACAACATTTAGCTACTCTAAATCACATGAAAACCAAGCTAAACATGTAGGAAACGTCTTAGAACGCTATTACAAATTGAAAGAAAGAGAAATTAAACTTATGTGTCGATGCCAGTCCTTCGTCTCCGAGTTCCCATCTTCGATCTCGAACCCCACGGATGCTTTGGCTCGCAAAAACGCTCATTTCTCTCTTCTTACAAAGTATATTTCAAAATTAGGGTGGATTGTCTATCAATTTCGGCCCCCCTCTAATGAAATCATAAGGATATATTTATAGATGGAATCGGTGTAGCGTTGCAACGCTAGGGACAGCGTTACAACGCTGTACCCTAGGCAGCTGGTAAATAAGGAAACTCTCGATGGCGTTGCAACGCTGGGGACAAAGCGTTAACGCCGCTACCCTAACGCGCGTGCCCTTTATCGATCCGGCGTTGCGCTATGACGCTGTAAGCGGCGTTACAACGCCCGGCAGCGGTTTCTTCATGTGCGCCGCCTTATCGAGATAGCGTTGCGGCCGCTGCTAGGCGCGTTACGCGCTATCGCCGAGTCTTCAAAGCCTCTGAGACAAAGAATCACGACGTTGCAACGCTCGCTTGGCGTTACAACGCCATCACCTCGGTCTACTAGCTTGGATTGATCTTTCTACTTCCAATTGATGTTATTTTTAGCTCCAAAAGCCTCGCTTCGATCCCGAATGATCCAAAATGTCTCCAAATGTCCTGTTTGAGCTCTTTGCCTGAAATTTAATGATTTAAACACATCAAAACCCTGAAATTATCATAAAACTAGCAATAATTTAGCCTAAGGATAGCACATTTTGTGTGCTATCAAGGGTTAAAATAAAGGGCAATATCATAAATAATTAGAATAATTAGAGCAAAAATTACAAACTACGAGTTTAGGGCACAAACCCCAAGAAGCTCCCACTTGAACTAAAACTCTAGTGGAGTACATTACAATCTAAAACAGTGGTTACAAAGATACAAATACAATAAACTAGGGCATCCATATACCCCTTACATATCTCTCACTTGCCATAGATTAGCTTATGCTCATATCTCGTAGACCTAGACTTTCCAAATGACCCTCGAACACTTTAGCCGTGAGAGTCCTTGTAAAAGAATCAACAATGTTGTGCTCCGAAGCGATCTTCGTGACTATCACATCTTCTCGTTGCATTATTTCTCGTATCAGTTGATACTTCCTCCCGATGTGCTTGCCTCGCTTATGGCTGGAAGGTTTCTTCGAGTTGGCTACCGCACCACTGTTGTCACAGTATAAGGTGATGGGAAATCCCATATTTGGAACAACTTCCAAATCTGTAAGGAATTTCCTTAGCCAAACAACCTCTTTAGCAGCTTAACAAGCAGCGACATACTAAGCCTCCATCGAGGAGTTAGCGATGCATCCCTTCTTGATGTTTCGTCATACTATAGCTCCCCCATTCAGGGCGAAAACTGATCCCGATGTGGATTTTTCTAGAATCCATATCGGTCTAAAAATCAGAATCAGTGTATCCAGTAAGGATCAAATCCTTAGTCTCATACACAAGCGTATAATCCCTCGTTCTCCTAAGATACTTGAGGATATTTTTAACTGTGGTCCAGTGGTCTAACTTTGGATTGGATTGGTACCTACTGACTATTCCCACTACATAACAAATGTCTGGTCTCGTGCACAACATAACATACATTAAGCTACCTATTGCAGAGACATAGGGAATACATCTCATATCCTTAACCGCTTGAGGTGTCTTAGGACACTGTTCCTTAGACAGGTGAATTTCATGCCTGTAGGGCAATAAGCCCCTCTTGGAATTCTATATCGAATATCGGGTCAACATTTTGTTGATATAAGATGCTTGAGACAAAGCTAGCATTCTGTTCTTGCGATTCCTAAAAATTTGAATCCCAAGAACATATTGCGCCTCTCCCAAATCTTTGATTTAGAATTGAGTCGCCAGCCAATTCTTTATGTCAGTTAGGTATCCTACATCATTCCCAATGAGTAGGATATCATCCACATAAAGTACTAAGAAAGCTACTTTGTCGTTGATGATCATCTTGTAAACACACGACTCATCGAAGTTTTGGTCAAAGCCATAAGACTTGATTGCAGTATCAAATCTTATGTTCCAAGATCTGGATGCTTGTTTCAACCCATAAATGGATCGATTGAGCTTGTAAACTTTTTGCTATTGACCTTGGATTATGAACCCTTCGGGCTTAGAAATATACATGCTCTCGTCAAGATTACCAGTCAAAAAGGTAGTCTTGACGTCCATTTGCCAAATTTCATAGTCATAAAAAGCGGTTATGGACAAGAGTATCCTTATAGACTTAAGCATAGCAACAGGGGAGAAAGTTTCCTCATAGTCAACTCCTTCCCTTTGGGTAAAACCCTTTGCTACAAGTCTAGCCTTAAAGGTCTGTACCTTTCCGGTTGCATCTCTTTTTCTCTTATAGATCCATTTGCACCCTATGGATCTTACACCGTCATCAGGTACGACAACATGAGTTTCAAAAACACCCAAAAAGCGGTCAGGTTGGGAAACAACCCTCCCATTGCGTCGAGGCATTCCCAATGATTGAGAAGGATAAGACTAACTTGATATGTTGGCTTCTTCATCAACTTTTGATGAAGGTCCAGCTTGATCAACGACTCTTGTTTACTCATCTGTAGGTTCATTTAGTACTAACTTACTACGTGGTTTATGGTCACTCATGTGATCTTCCTCCAAGAAAGTGGCGTTTGTCGATACAATCACCCTATTTTCTTGTGGGTCATAGAAAAGACCGCCTCTCTTTTCTTTGGAATAGCCAACAAATTGACATAATCTTGAACGAGGTTCCAATTTCTTTGGGTTTGTCACCAGGACGTGTGTCGGACAACTCCAAATCCTGAAGTTTTGCAAACTAGGTTTACGCGCCTTCCACAATTCAAAAGGTGTTTCTGAAACGCTATTTGATAGAATAGTGTTCAAGATTTGAATCGTAGTCTGTACTGCGTATCCCCAAAACGAGGAAGGCAATTGAGCATAGTTCATCATAGACTGAACCATGTCTAACAAGGTTCTATTTCTTCTTTTTGACACACCATTCTGATGTGGTGTATTAGGTGCTGAGAGTTGAGATTTGATTCCATGTTCTATCAAATAGTCCTGGAATCTCAAATCCATATACTCTCAACCTCGATCAGATCGAAGTGTTTTAATGGTTCTCTCTATTGCATTCTCTACTCAGTCTTATGCCCTTTAAACTTTTGAAGAGCCTCAGACTTAGGTATAGATAACCATACTTCGAATAATCATCTATGAAAGAGATGAAATATTTGTACCCTCCATGAGTTTTTACATTCATTGGACAACAAAGATCCGAATGTATAAGCTCTAAGGGTTCTATGGCTCTATAACCTTTTCCAGTAAAAGGTTGATTAGTCATTTTGCCTTCCAAGCATGATTCAGAAGGAGGTAAAGAATTATCTTCTAACTTGGAAGTCCATTCTTAGATAGTCTCTCAATCCGGTTGAGATTTATATGACCAAGTCTAAGATGCCAAAGATAGGTATTATTATTTGGAGAAACTCTTTGCCTTTTACTTTGAGTATTTGTAGTTTTAAACATCTTATGATTTAAAATTGTCTTAGTTTTATTCGGTTTAAGTACATACAAGTCGTTCTCTAACTTATCAGAATAAATATTAACACCTTTCTTTGAAATGAACGCTTCATTACTTGAAAAGGAAATACAATAATCAAGTTCAATTAAGCAAGAGATAGAAATCAAGTTCCTCTTAATCTTGGGAACTATGTACAAATTTTCTAAATATAAAAATCTCTCTATAAAAAATAGATTTGCATCTCCCACTGCACGAGCTGAGACGACGTCTCCCGTTCCGTCACTAAGCGTCATCTCACCCTCTTCGAGCTCCTTGAAGGAACTAGTTTCCTGTAAAGAAGAGAAAACGTGATTAGTGGCTCTTGTACCTAGTATCCAGGTAAAATCATCATTTTCCACTAAGTAAGTTTCAAGAACAAGTAAATCAAATTTACCTTTCTTCTCTTTTAGCTCAGCAAGGTACTTTAGGTAGTTTCGATTCCAGTCCCCGTCCATGTTGCAGTGGAAACACTTTCCTTTGTCTGCAACCTTGGCCTTTCCCTTCCCCTTATCTGCAGTGGCTAGTGCCTTCCCTTTCCCTCCTATCTTCTTCTTTTGGGTCTTCTTAAGCCTAGAAGATGGACTGTAAGACTTAGTTCCAGAGGATGAACCCTTCTGGAACCTTTTGGAATGGGCAAACAGATTTGCCTCTCCATCAACCTGCCCCTTATTCTTCATAAGGGACTGGAAAGTTTGCAGTTCATTGAGGAGAGTAGTCAGGTTGTACTCTATCCTGTTCATCACTACATTGCTGCGGAAGTGTAGGAAACTCTTCGAAAGAGATTCCAGTATGAACGACACCTGACTTTGCTCGACTATGACCGCGCCGTTCATTTCAGCCACGTTGAACTGGACCATCAAATCGAGAACGTGTTCTCTCATCGACTCCTCCTCCTTCATATGGGAGTTATAAATGTACTTGAGGGATTCGTGTTGAAGCTATCCAGACGGTTGTCCAAACATATTCTGCAATGAACTCATGATCTCACGAGCTGAGACCATGCCCTCGTGCTTTTTGGCAAGAACTTTAGAAACACTAGCCAAAATGTAGACCCTGTCCTTGTCATTTGCCTTGATCCGACGATAGTACGCATCCTTAACAGATTGAGGAGCGTTTCGAGTAGGGAGTTGAGGACATTCCGCAGTCAGTACAAATCGAAGGTCGTCAACAACGAGAATCGTATTCAGGTTGGACTTCCACGTAGTATAATTTTCGTCAGTTAAACATTCACTTTTGAGTAAGGTTATAATTGAGGACAACATGCTAAAATTTCAAAATAGTTCTAATTAGTCATGCCTTTAACCCATTACAAACCAATCAATTTTAGCAAAATTATTGAAGAACCCTAGTGTTTAAATTAAACTTTTAATATTGCAATGATACTTCAAGAGTTTAGAACAAAAGCCACCGTCGGGTCGTCGGTCAGGCCTCCCCTGAATTGAGACTATCTCACCTAATTCTCACTACCAGAACATCTCATGTCCCAATGATTCATAGTTACCGTTTGTTTGGTCAAGGACTTGTTAACTAGCTTAACTTATCCCATAAATATGACCCTACCATTTTCAGATGCAATAGGTCTCAGCCAACAGGCTACTATTAAGAAAGACAATTGTTGGCAAATCACCTAAGAGACCCTATCCATTTTTGGAGTTTGTAGTGTTTCGACCCCTATAGTCAGGCCCTCCGTAGGGATTGGTTGTTCCAGGACAACCTAACAAGCGGACTATAGAAATCTCACTGTGCGACCTAATGGAGGAGACCGTAAGATACATTGACACGCGTCCTGCTCCCATTTACTATGGATACTTCCCTCATTCACCTTGTTATGAACAATGCAAACACTTACAGTAAGGGGACGCTCTATTAACGCCACATAGCCGAGCATGGAACTCACAGTGTGAACTCTTGAGGACGTGAGAGTAAACTCGATGTGAACATCTCGTTTTCTCCCTCTAAAGTTCCTAAGGTTAGGGTGTAGGTTTAACTTAGTTGGATTGTGGCTAAAAGAATCTATCTAAGTCTATGCCTATTATAACTATTATAACAATTATAACTAGGTCTTTTAACTTTATGTTTAGGTGAATGAATATTTTAATTACCTAGGTATAAAACAGGACTATGGTTAATTCAACTCAAGCTCCAGGTCAGTTCCTAGGTAAGAGGTGTTCCATTAACCGTCAGCTTAAATACCCACAACCTTAGACAGAACATCACTGGTAGAGTTCCCTTATAACCAACGTCCTATTGTCCTACTATATTTTAAACTAATTAAAATACTATGTAAGACTAACTTCTAATCCTATTAGAAATTAAATTTAGGTCTAAATTAATTTTAAACAATTTAAAACTAATTTAATTTAACCCAAGTTCCGATGTTTGCATGCAATTCTTTATTATAGGTTATGGTTTCTGTAACCCTTTATTTATAACCTTTATAATTTTAATAATTAACCTATGACAAAGTACTATATTATGAAACCAACAAACAATTTCACATTGGAATTATAAATAACATTCAACTAATTGGATAAAGCAATTTACTTAAAAAAAATAACATTTATTTTAAACTAAGTAATTTCATGCTTCATGTACTTTATTTTCCATATAATTTATTATAACAATTATAATTAATTACTTATGAAAATAAAATAAATCATGCATTTCTACCATATTTATATAACATTTATACAAATAAAAATGCATGAACATGCTTATCCTAAGGTGGAAAAAATTCTAAAAGACATTCATAAAGAAAATAGTTGTAAAACCAGAAAGATTTGGCCCCTAAAGTGCAAAAATAATAAAATTACACTAATTTCATTACAAAACTGGTCCAAAACACTTGGAACCAGGCTGAGGAAAGTGTTGCAACGCCGCCTCATCTCGCACGCGCTCCGCATCGTATCGTAGCGCGTTGCGCCGCCAATTCTCCTCTCTTCCTCGTGATCGATAGGAGGTTCGGCGTTGCGACATCGTTTGTCAGCATTGCAACGCTGATGAACGGCGTTGCAACGTTGTTGCTTCTGCAAAAGCTTTTTCCTTCGAACACAACAACTTCAAATGCCAACTTCTCCCTTGATACTCATCTGAATTGCACGAAACTGGTCTCGAACGACTCACAGCTCAATTACATACTCAATTACGCACTTAAATGCACAAAACGCAGGGGCCTTTACATTTAATTTGATCAAAACAAAATAAAACTAAGGCCAAAATTTCCTGTACTAGTTTTAGAACAAACCAAATGCAATTCCCACCTATCCAATGCAAATTTGTTTCAACCAAAATAAAACAAGCATTGCTCTGATACCAATTGATGGAAATTTGATCCCTTTGATCAGCGGAAACGTATTTTATGGATCGAGTTTGCTTGTTTGTTTTGGTTAGAAATAAATACCAATACATTGGTAAAAACAGAGAATAAGCAACTTAATTCCTAATCTAATTAGGCATGGAACTAAGCATGCAAAATATGTTGTAAAAGCTTAAACTAAAAGTAAGTAACAATTAGCTTTGCAGTTTCTCAATTCAACAACCCTTACTCCAATTGCACAACAACTCAGCAACAACTAACACTCCTCTGTTCTTCTTTTCCAACAGAACACAACCGCGATTAGCACCTCCTATTCTCTGAGTTCCTAGATCTATCCTTTGTGGGAATGGTTCAACAGTTGATCAAAGGAAGGGAATTTTAGAGAGGGAGAATTCTAATAGCAATTCAATAATTACTCAACTTGATCGATCAAAAAAAAAATTATGTCCAACGAGAAGTTAAAGGGAAGAGGAGCACTTCCCCATTCCCTATCGATAGGGAGGAAGTGGGGAAGTGGGGAACGTGTCCTCTTGACACGTTCCCACAATTTAAATTAATTAAATTAATTAAATTAATTTTAATTAAATATCATATATTTAATCAATTATAAAATAAATATCATATATTTAATTGAGGTTTAAATATCATCTATTTAATTGAGATTAAATCATATTTAATCGTATTCTCCTCTAACCTATAGTTTTAATGCACAAAATTTTAACCTATAGTTTTCCAAATATTAATCTCATTCACATTTAAATTAATATTTGAACTCTTTCAAATATTTAATCATCTCATATAATATAATATGAATCATATTCACATTAAATTTATAATATAAAGTTCCTAAACTTTATATTATAACGTATCTATATACATTAAATTGATTCCCTAATGAATTGAACATTTCAAATTCAAACGATCTAAGAACCCTTTACGAGCTAGAAGGTGGACCTAATGGACCTACAAATCAGAAGCTCCAACGATACGAGATTACTCGGTTAATCTCATTAACCTCTTAATCAACATTCGTTAACTGCGGGAACACTCCACTAAAGTCCCGCAACCGCACTCTTCTCACTGCCGATATATTTATGTGTCCACGGATATTGACCAATAACGACAAGTCAATCCATCACGAATGTTCGTAACACCAACTGTGTCAAAATACCGTTTTACCCATGGGTTACATCTTGTACCTCAAGTACCAGTGCTCCTCTAATGAAAAATTTGTTTGTGGTCTACCAACAAACAGAAGTCCGTCTCGGGCCAATGTGAGGGTCCGCCCCTTCTTTCAAGTCCTAGAGACACCACTTAAGGCAACATTCATCTACTTACCCTAGTAGTCGAGAAGGAGTGAATTTCATCTTGCTAAGCTAAGTCCCCAGCTGCTCACTCGGTCTTGTCCCCAAGAAGGTAGGCATATTGAGTTGGCGAATCTGACCACTCTCACCCATACTAGTCAAAGGACAATCTCTCGCAAACAGAATTTTGTAACCTGCTCAGGATTAAGATCAAGCTGCCTAGGTCATCCTAGTAAAATAAAAACCTAGCTAGTCAACGGAGTTATCTAGTGGTTACTATTTTGTGGTCCGGTCTTATGTAATCTCATTACATAGGATATCCCCACTCACATGTTATCTACACGAACACGTTAGGATCACAGTGTTTGTATCATATAAAGAGTGAGCCACATCCATAGTGTTACCGGAGTAAGGTACCCAAATCTTATCCCCTTACTATAGACCTTTTAGATTGTATCTCGAATCGAGATCCTTTATTTGTACACTACATTCAGTTCAAGAGACATTTTACAGCCTTAGATGTTTAGTTTATTGGATTTAGGGTTAAGATAAAGGGCAATATCGTAAATAACGAATAGTAACTCTTTAATGAAATAATAACTATTTATTACAACAATTAGAACAAAATAACAAACTACCAGTTTTATGGCACAAACCCCAACAAGTGTTATATTGGTAGACTGAGGTAAATATTAGCCGATTTATCTAGGTCAGTCCAGATTAACTTAAAGTGTTGAGTGGGAGGAAATAAAGTGTATGCGATACATTTAATTTTTCGACCACAAATCTCCATTAAGTTCACACCATGAGATCCATACTCGGTCTCGTGGCGCAAATGGGAGCATCCCCCTTTGGATGCTATTTGTATGGGTCAATATTCAACGTGAATGGAGAGAGTACTTATAGTGAGTGGGAGTGGGACCTGTGAAAACGGGACCCACGACTTCTTTTATCGATTCACATCGTGAGACGTCTATGATACACCTGCTAGTTTAGCTTGAACCAGACAATCCCTTCGTTGGGCCTTGATCATGGGATTCGGAACACCGTGAATTCCTGAAAGGGATACAATTTTCTTGTTGGTTTTCCTGCATAGTTCACCCTTCGGTGCCTATTGTTTTGAAGGATACCTTGAAATTTAAAGATAGAGGGTGACACTCACGGGATTCATTAAGAGTTGATGTATTCAGACCGAATAATGGTAACTAGATTCCTAATGGAATAAGAATTATTCTGGTATTAGGGTCTGGTCAAGAAAGTCTCGTCCCAGAGGAGAAGTGTTTCTATTCACCCTTCGGTGGCAGTCATTCTAAATCTTTGGGGTATCATTGCATTTTTTTAATGACCTAGGGGTCATAGCTTAAAAATTTGTTAAAACCTTATTGGATTTTTTCAAAGTTTTTTTGAGACTAATACAAAGTTTTTCTAATTTTCAGCAAATAAAATGTCGAGTTCAATTATCACCCTTTTAGCTTCTGATAAAATCGTCGGTGATAATTTTCAAACGTGGAAAAATAATATCAACACAATATTGGTAACTAACGACCTAAAATTTGTGCTACTAAGAAGTGTTCGTGATACGTACGATCGGTGGATCAGGGCCAATGAAAAGGCCAAAGTCTACATAATTGCTAGCTTATCTGAAGTTTTGGCAAAGAAGCATGAGGTGATGATCACCGCTAAGGATATCATGGAGACTCTACAGGAAATGTTTGGACAACAGTCCTTTCAAGTTCGACACGATTCCCTCAAACATGTCTTCAATGCTAGGATGAAGGATGAGGTGTCTGTCCGTGAACACGATCTGGACATGACGACTCACTTTAACCTAGCAGAGATGAATGAGGCTTCGATCGAAGAGTCAATCCAGGTCAACTTTATTATGGAGACTCTTCCGAAGAGTTTCCTTCTGTTTCGTAGCAATGTTGTTATGAACAAAATTAGCTACACTCTGACCACCCTACTCAACGAACTACATAACTTTCAGTCCTTTATGAGGATTAGGGGACGGAAGTTGAGGTAAATGTTACCTTCAGGTCCTATCACAAGGGTTAGATCTATGGGACAAAATCTGTAGGTTCTTCAGGCCCGAAAGGGAAGAAGAAAAAGTTGAAGAAGGGAAAAGTTGATCGCATTGCTACCTAGAAGGGCAAAAAGGTCAAGAAAGTTGCGGAGAAACGAAAGTATTTCCACTGCAACGAGGATGGTCACTGGAAAAGAAACTGTCCCAAGTTCCTTACCGACTGGAAGAAAGAAGGTAAATGTTATTTACTTGTAACTGAAACCTGTTTAGTGGAGAGTAATGACTCTGCTTGGATACTGGATTCTGGCGCCACTGACAATGTTTGTTCTTCTTTTCAGGGAATTACCTCCTAGCAACACCTGCGAGAGGGTGAGTTAACACTACGGGTTGGATCTAGAGAGGTTATCTCTACTGCAACGGTCAACACGGTGAAGCTCTTTTTTGGCGGGAAGTACTTAGTATTAGATAATTTGTACAAAGTACCAGGGTTTACTAGAAAATTAGTTTTTATTTCCTGCCTTATTGAACATTGTATTTCTGCTACTTTTGAATTAAATAAAGTGTTTATTTCTTTCAAAGGCAACTTATTATGTTCAACTTCACTTGAGAGTAATTTGTACATTTGGTCAAAAGTGTTTTGAATACTGAATTGTTTAAAATGGTTGAAACATGAACTAAAACAATGAAAGTTTCTCCTATAGAAAATGCCAATCTTTGGCATCTAAAGTTAGGCCACATAAATCTCAATAGGATTGAGAGACTTAGGGTTTGTGCCCTAAAACTTGTAGTTTGTAATTTTGTTCTAATTTTTGTAATAAAGAGTTATTATTTCAATAAAGAGTTATTGTTCGTTATTTACAATATTGCCCTTTGTTTTAGCCCAAAATCCAATAAACTAACATCCAAGGCTGTAAAATGTCTCTTGAACTGAATGTAGTGTACATATAAAGGATCTCCATTCAAGATACAACCAAAAGGGTCTATAGTAAAGTGATAAGGTTTGGGTACCTTACCTTGGTAATACTATGGATGTGGCCCACTTTGTATACGATACAAACACTGTGATCCTAGCGTGTTCTTGTAGATGACATGTGAGTGGAGTTATTCTATGTAATGAGATTACGTAAGACCAGACCGTGAAATAGTAACCACTAGATGTAACTCCGTTGACTAGCTAGGTTTTTATTTCACTATGATGACATAGGCAACTTGATCTCGATCCTGAGCAGGTTGTGAACTCCTGTTTGCAAGAGATTGTCCTTTGACTAGTATGGGTGAGAGTGGCCAGATTCGCCGACTCAATATGCCTATCTGCTTGGGGACAAGACCGAGTGAGCAACTGGAGACTTAACTTAGCAAGATGTTTTTTCCCTCCTACTAGGGTAAGTATATGAACGTTCCCTTAAGTGGTGTCTCTGGGACTTAAACAAAGGGCCCGACCCTCTCATTGACTTGAGAGGGACTTCTATTTGTTGGTAGGACCACAAACAAATTGTTCATTAGAGGAGCACTTGTACTTAAGGTACAAGATGTAACCCAGGGGTAAAACGGTAATTGATCAAGCTGGTGTTACGACCATTTGTGAAGGATTGACTTGCGGTTATTGGTCTATATCCGTGGACACAGAAATATATCTATAGTGAGAAGAGTGTTGCTGCGGGACTTTACTGGAGTGTTCCCGCAATTAACGAATGTTGATTAGGAGGTTAATGAGATTAACCGAGTAATCTCGTATCGTTGGAGCTTCTGATATGTAGGTCCATTAGATCCACCTTCTAGCTCATCAAGGGTTCTTAGATCGTTTGAATTTTAAATGTTCAAATTAATTAGGGAATAAATTTAATGTATATAGATACGTTATGACATAAAGTTTTAGAACTTTATATTATAAATTTAATGTGAATAGGATTCATATTAAATTATATGAAAGAATTAAATATTTAAAAAGGTTCAAATTTTAATTTAAATGTAAATGTGATTCATAGTTAAAAACTATATTTTAAAATTTAATGTGCATTAAAACTATAGGTTAGAGGGAAAATTGATTAAATGTGATTTAATCCAAATTCAATATGTGATATTTAATTTATTTTAATTAAATGTGATTTAATTGATTGATTTAATAATTAATATGATTAATTATTAATTAAATAAATAAAAAAAGAAAAGGGGAATGTGTGGCACGTTCCCACTTCCCTCCAACTCCCTATCTATATGGAGTGAGGGAAGTTTTCCCTCTGTAGGATATTTCTTCTCCAACTGGGAAGGAAAAGATTTATCGATCAATTCCATTTTGCTGGAAAATGATCTCTCTCAAATTTCCAAAAAGTTGGAAGCTTTCCCACAAATGCTTAGATCTAAGTAGTACTAAGAGGATAGAAGATTCTCCTTTGTGGTGTTGTCCTGAGGAAAAGAATAGAGAAGTTTTATCTGGTTGTTGAGTTGTTGTCCTCTTGGAGCAAGGAGCTACTGCGAAACTACAAAGGTAGAATTTCCTTATAGTTTATTTAATTTACAGCATATTTGCATGATTAGTTTCCATGCTCTAATTAGATTAGATTTAGATTGCTTATCTCTGTTTTTACCCATTGTACTGGTATTTGAAGTAAGCCAAAACAAACGAGCAATTACGATTTTTAATCATGTTTCCACTGCTCAAGGGGATCCGATTCCCATCAGAGAGACTAGTAAAGAGTGGACTTCTAAACGAGTTGGAAGAAAACTCTTTACCGGTATGTGAGTCATGCCTTGAAACCAAAAGGACCAAATGTCCTTTTACTGGAAAAGGATATGGAGCCAAAAGGCCTCTTGAGCTTATGCATTCTGACCTCTGTGGTTCGATGAATGTTAAAGCACGAGGAGGTTACGAATACTTTGTATAGATGACTATTTGAGGCATGGGTATGTTTACCTAATGCATAGGAAGTCAAATTGTTGAAAAGTTCAAGGAGTACAAGACTGAGGTTGAGAACCTGTTAGGTAAAACAATTAAAACACTTCGATCGGATCGAGGTCGAGAGTATATGGACACTGAATTCAAGGACTATATGATAGAACATGGAATTACGTCCCAACTCTCAGAACTTGGTATGCCACAACAGAATGGTGTATCGGAGCGGAGAAACATAACCCTGTTGGACATAGTTCGGTCGATGATGAGCTATGTTCGTCTCCCTTATTCTTTTTGGGGTTACGTAGTGGAGACTGCGGTTTATATTTTGAACAACGTTCTGTCGAAGAGTGTTTATGAAACACCTTTCGAACTCTGGAATGGACGTAAAGGAAGTTTACGCCATTTCATAATTTGGGGATGCTCGACCCATGTGTTGGTGTCAAACCCGAAGAAGTTGGAACTCCGTTCAAAGTTGTGCCTCTTTGTAGGTTACCTAAAAGAGACTAGGGGTGGTCTATTTTATGATCCTAAGGAAAATAGGGTGCTTGTTTCCACAAACGCCACTTTCCTTGAGGAAAACAACATTAGGGGTCACTTACCAAGAAGTAAGATTATGTTAAATGAAATGGGCAATTCATCAGCAAGAGTTGCTGATGGGGCTAGTACATCAACAAGTATTATTGATCCTAGCTCGTTCAGTCAAGTCCATTCTCAAGAGTTGAGAATTCCTCGACATAGTGGAAGGGCTATGAGACAGCCTGAACGTTACATGGGTTCAGCCGAAACCCAAGTCATCACCCTTGATGATGACTGCGAGGATCCATTTACCTATGATTAGGCAATGGCTGACGTTGACAAAGGCGAATGGATTAAAGCTATGGACCAGGAAAGGAAGTCGATGTACTTCAATTCTGTCTAGGAGCTTGTGGATCAACCAGATGGGGTCAAACCTATTGGTTGCAAGTGTATCTACAAGCGTAAACGTGACATAGATAGGAAGGTGTAGACCTTCAAAGCTAGACTAGTGGCAAACGGTTTTACCCAGGTCGAAGGGTTGACTATGAGGAAACCTTTTCTCCTATTGTCATGGTAAAGTCTATCAGGATCCTTTTGGCCATTGCCACATATTATGACTATGAGGTATGGCAAGTGGATGTCAAGACAACCTCTGTGAATGTCAATCTTGATGAGACCATCTAATGGACCAGCCAAAAGGGTTCATTACCCAAGGCCAAGAGAAAAACGTTTGTCGGCTTCAAAGGTCTATTTATGGACTGAAACAAGCCTCGAGGTCTTGGAATATAAGGTTTGATGAGGCGATCAAATCTTATGGCTTTGATCAGAATGTTAACGAGCCTTGTGTATACAAGAAAATTGTCAACAACACTGTCACATTTCTAATATTGTATGTGGATGATATCCTGCTCATCGGGAATGAGGTAGGATTTCTTACTGACATTAAGGAATGGGTGGCTTCGTAATTCCAAATGAAAGATTTGGGAGAGACCCAGTATGTCCTAGGTATCCGGATAGTCCTGAAACGGAAAAATAGAATGCTAGCCATGTCTCATGCATCTTACATTGACAAGATGTTATCTAGGTATAAGATACAGAATTCCAAGAAGGGTTTGCTGCCTTTCAGGCATGGGGTTCACCTGTCTAAGGATCAATATCCTAAGACACCTCAAGAGATTGAAGATATGAGACGAATCCCCTATGCTTCAGCTATAGGGAGCCTCATGTATTCCATGTTGTGAACTAGGTCCGACATTTGTTATGTAGTTTGGATTGTCAGTAGGTATCAATCCAATCCAGGATTAGATCAGTGGACCGTCGTTAAGGCAATCCTCAAGTATCTTAGGAGAATGAGGAACTATAACTTTGTGTATGGAAGTGGGGATTTGATCCTTACGAGATACACAGACTCTGACTTTCAGACCGATAACGATTCGGGGAAATCCACTTCGGGGTCAACCTTCATTTTGAATGGAGGAGTTGTAGTGAGGCGAAACATCAAGCAGGGATGCATCACTTATTCTACGATGGAAGCCGAGTATGTTGCGGCTTGTGAAGCTTCAAAGGAAGCTATTTGGCTTAGGAAGTTCATGATAGATTTGGAAGTTGTTCCAAATATGAACTTGCCAGTGGCGCTATTTTGTGACAACAGTGGTGCAGTAGCCAACTCGAGAGAACCTCAGAGTCATAAGAGTGGCAAGCATATTAAGTGGAAGTATCACCTGATATGGGAGATTGTGTACTGCGGAGACGTGAAAGTCACGCAGATAGTGTCGGAGCACAACGTTGCTGATCTATTTACAAAGGCCCTTACGGCTAACGTGTTTGAGGGTCACCTAGAGAGTCTAGGTCTTCGAGTGCTTCCTGATTAGGGCAAGTGGGAGTATTGTAAAAGGTATTTAATGACCTAGTTTATTGTATTATTACTGTACATTTTAGAAATGTATTTTGTACTCCACTAGCTTAGTCCAAGTGGGAGTTTGTTAAGATGATGTCCTAATCTCGTATATGTTTGTAACATTCCATGTTGAAATTAATAAGAGTTATTTTTTCATCACTTTGTGTCTCACATATTTTACAAACTTAATCCAATAAACTAAGCTCAGGGTCATTTAATTATGAAAAAACTAGAACTTGAACGGTGTGTAGTGGACACACAGGGAGGATCACGTTTGAGTTAATGACCTGAACGGTCTACAGTAAACAGATAGGGTTGGAGACCCAATCTTGAATACGCTGTGGATGCGGCCCGTTTTGTATTAGATACAACCGAGGTGATCCAACTCGCTCATGTGGTTGACATGCGAGTGGGGGCATCCTGTGCAATGAGATTGTACAAGATCGAACCATGAATTATTAGACTTACTGATGTAACACCATTAACAGTATAGGGCTAATAACTTTGTAGATGACCAATAGTGACTCGACCTTAATCCTGAGCGTGTTACGGACTCCTCTCTGTGGGGTTTGTCCTTTGACTAGTACAGGTGACGGTGGTCACAGTTACTCATCCAATATGCCTATCTTCTCAGGGACAGGACCACGTGGGGAGCTGAGAACTTGACTACGCGAGATGGAATTCACTCGTTCCCGAAATAGGAAAACTAGAGGGGTTGTTACCTTAAGTGCTCTTTCCATGACTTGGACAACAGGCGCCCACCCTGTCACTGGCCCGAAAGAGATGTTGTTTATGGTTAGACCATGTAACGTAGTTGTTCATTAGAGGGGCAGTGAGACTTAAGACACAAGAGGTAGACACGAGGAACGGTAATTTGACCTAGCAGTGTCTACGAACAATCTTTGAAGGGCTGACTCACGGGCATTGGTTATATCAATGGACACAACTTATCCTACAGTGATTGGAGTGCAGCTACGACCTTTAGTGGAGCGTTACCGTAGCTAGTGAATGTTAAAAAAACCGGGTCAAAGAGTTTGACAGGTTAATTTTGAATCATCTGTTGGTCTATTAGGTCCCTCGGCGGGCTCAAACTGGATAAATTGAGGGTTTACAGTTTGGTGTGGATTTCAAGTGTTCAAATTCATTAAAGGGTATTTATGTCAGTTATATGAGATGTGATTGACATAATATATAGTGATATGAATTGTATCATGCTATTCAAGATTTGAAAAGCTTCAAGATGGAGTTGAATTAAATGTTGTCAAGCTTCATTTATGATGAACAGAAGTTGCATTTAATTAACTCAAGTGCAACTCATGCTTCATTAAATACAAGTCAAGCTACATTTATGCAACAAAAGCTTCAAGCTACTTCAAGTGGGGCTTCATTTATTCATGGATGATTACAAAGTATTGATAAGCTTAATAGAAGTTTAAATCTCGGATTTATGGCCATTTCATTGTAATTTTCAGTTTTAAAGTTAGTTATCAATGTTTTAGGTTACAAAATAGCTAGTGGACATTATGGTATTGATGGAGATGTAAGTTACAACCCTTAAATTGTCATAGGTTATCTTTAGGTTTAATTTTGAAGGCTATAAATAGCCATACATGTAATCCAAAAAAGAAAAAAAGAAAGATTGAAAATGTAATCAAAAGAGACCTTGAGCTTTTTTATAGCCTTTGAGCTATGTCTTTGCAATTCTATATAGATTAGGTTGCATGCTTAGAATCATTCAAGCTTGACTTGATCAATCTTGCTTGTGGAGTGATTCGGATCTCATACAAGTTCTCTTGCCTTGAGATATTTGATCCACAAGGTAATCCGATTTTACTTTCCTTGAGTTGAATTTCAAAATTGGTTTTGGGGTCTTTGAGATTGAGTTATCTAAAGATCTTGTTTCTTTAAGCAAGGTTGTTAGATCCAATTGTCAAGGGCTACTTATCATTTTGCCATCAGAATCCTTGGCTTCTTTGATTTCATTTTGATTTTGAGATTTTTGGGTTTTGTGATCAAATAGTCTTGTTTGTTGTTAACAAGGTAGATTGAATTTTTACATTCCTCTTAAATTTCTTATCATATAGTTTAATGTGAATGAGATTCATAATAAACTATAGGTTAGCCAAATTGATTAATTAGTGCTAATTTGGAGAAATTGGATTGAGAGAAATTAAATTGAATTAAAATTCCACAATTATACAAATGAGATTTGTATAATAAGGTATGAGATTCCTTATTATATGTAGTATGCAAATATGATTTGCATATTATAAGATTGTGGTAAAATGGTGATTTGGTGGAGATTTTGAATCCACCACTCACCATTTTATAAAGGCTTTTTGAGAAGCTTTTTGGAATACTACTTCTCATTTTTTGGAATTCTCAATCCAAAAGAGAATGGAAATCTCTCTTCTCTCACTTCTCTCTAGAAAAGTCTCTCCACCCAAACCAAAGGGAGTTCCACCACTCTCCCTCAACCAATCGAGAACAACCGAGTAATCATTTTAGAAGTGTCCAATTTGTTGAATTTGAGAGATCGCGTGAAGAGATCGTTGGCACGAAGAGTTTGTGATCGGAGAAGAAATTGTAAAAGAAAGGTTCTTCAACAAGTAAGTACATGTATACTTTTTGTTTTTCTTATTTGAAAAGCATGTTTAGCCTAGAATTAAATTGTTTAGTTCAATTTTAAGAAAAGATTTTCACAACGAACACCACGACGTTTTATGTCGTTTCCGTGGCGGGAGTTTCATTCCCTTCAATTGGTATCAGAGACAATCGTTGGCTTTTTCGTTGTGTAATCTGTTTTTCTTAAAATTAGGTGGGTATGCTTTAATTCATGAGAAGAATTTTGGTCGGATGGTTTCAGTTTTGACACTTAATTTAGATTTACATTTTTCGTTGATGAGATGAATGAAAGGGCCCGTTGTTTTGGGAAAATTGTATGTAAATCGAGGCAAGAGTTGCTGTAAAGAAATTGGAGCGAAAACGGGCGAAAAACGACGAAGACCACCAAAGGTGTTTGTTATTTTGTCGATGGCGTTGAGACGCTGTTCTTCGGCGTCTCAACGTCGTCGATGCGGATGAAGAAGCTACTGCAGTGCAACGTTGCGACGCCAAGGGTTTCATTGCATCGCCGCTTGCGTTGGGAATGCAGGTGTGACGCTAGACGCCTCAGCTTTGTAATGTTGGCTACGGCGTTGCAACACTGTAGCATAGTGGAGCACTCCGTGAGATTTTCGCGCATCAGTGGAAACATGCGTGGAGTGCCAAAACCGATCCAATATTCCTATTTATTTAATTTTATGCATGTGATGTATGCAACTTTATATTATATTAATCTATGTGCATAATGTATGTCATATATATTAAAATCTCACGTTCGGTTAAACATTTCATGCATCATATTTATATTATAAGAGTTATAATATATAGTATGCATGATAGGATTATATTATAAGGGTTATAATATAATGCATGTTTTTAATTTAATTTATAAGTGTTATATTTCTTAGATTAAAAGCATTGACATGCATTAATACATGTGATGTATGTATATTATATAGTTTAATTATTCATGTGATGAATGATCAATCACTATAATATAGCAATGCATGTAACCTAAGTTAATTATTAGTTTTAAATTGTTTAGAACTTGAATAATTAGACTTAGGTTTTCAAGTTCTAATAAGATAGAATTAGGAAATCAAATATGACTTATGAATGGTGACTAATTAGTAACTCTGTCTAAGGAAGATTTTGTCTAAGGTTGGGATATTTAAGTTGACGCTTTGCAGAACACCCCTACCTGGAAACCGACCTGGGAGTGAATTTTGTCCGGAGATTCATAGGTTATATTTGATGAGTGGCGTTGAATTAAAAGTTGATTAAATTACTCACATAGACCTAAGTTAATAATATGATTATAGACTTAGGCTAATCCAATATAATTGTTGATGGGAATCTGATCCCCTCGAGCAGCGCAAACGTGTTTTATGGATCGATTTTGCTTGTTTGTTTTGGTTAAACACAAATACAAATACATTGGTAAAAATAGAGAATAAGCAACTTAATTCCTAATCTAATTAGGCATGGAACTACGTAAGCAAACATATGTTTTAAAAGCTTAAACTAAAACTAAGTAACAATTACCTTTGTAGTTTCTCAATTCGGCAACCCTTGCTCCAATTGCACAGCAACTCAACAACAATTTGGTTGTGGTCCTACCAGTTGGGTCAAATTACCGTTTAACCCTTGGTTACATCTTATACCTTAAGGACCAGTGCTCCTCTAATGAGCAATTTGGTTGTGGTCTTACCAACAAACTGAAGTCCCTCTCGGGCGTGTTGGGATGTTTGTCCGAATCTCGTTATGTTTGTAAATTAACATTGGAAATTAATAAAGGTTATTCATTTCATCATTTTGTATCTCACATTTCTTACAAACTTTGCCAACAAACTAAGCTCCAGGGTCATTGAATATATGAGAGAACTAGAACTTGAACGGTGTGTAGTGGACACACAGGGAGGATCACGTTCGAGTAAATGACCTGAACGGTCTACAGTATATGGATGAGGTTGGAGAACTAATCCTGAAAATGTTGTGGATGCGACCCGCTTTGTATTAAGATATAAACGAGGTGATCTAACTCGTTCATGTGGTTGACATGCGATTGGGGACATCCTGTACAATGAGATTGTACAAGACCGGACCGTGAATTATTAGACCTACTGATGTAACACCGTTAACAGTATGGACTAATAACTTCGTAGATGACCATTAGTGACTCGACCTAAATCCTGAGCGTGTTACGGATTCCTGTCTTTGGGGTCTGTCCTTTGACTAGTATGGGTGAGGGTGGTCACAGTTACTTGCCCAATATGCCTATCTTCTCAGTGAAAGGACAAAGTAGGCAGCTGGGAACTTAACTATGCGAGATGGAATTCACTCGTTCCCGCCTTTAGGGAAACTAGAGAGGTTGCTCCTTTAAGTGCGGTCTCAAGGGCTTGGACAACGGGCGCCCACCCTCTCACTGGCATGAAAGGGTTGTTGCGTATGGTTGGACCATTACAACGTTGTTGTTCATTAGAGGAGCAGTGGGAACTTAAGGAGCAAGAAGTAGACACAGGGGTAAAATGCTAATTTGACCCAACAGTGTCTACGAACAACCTGTGAAGGGTCGACTCATGGGCATTGGTTATATCAGTGGACACATCATATCATACACTGACGGGAGTGTAGCTATGGGCTTTAGTGGAGTGTTACTGTAGCTATTGAATGTTGATTAACTGGGTCAATGAGTTTGGTTCGCTCAAATTGGATTAAAAGAAGGTTTACTATTTTGGTGTGAATTGAAGTGTTCAAGTTCAATAAAGGGTATTTATGTCATTTATATGAGATATGAATGATATATTATATAGTTTAATGTGAATGAGATTCAGAATAAACTATAGGTTAGTCTAATTGTTGAATTAGTGCTAATTTAGAGAAATTAGATTGAGAGATATTAAATTGGATGTGATTCAATTTTACAATCCACAATAATACAAATGTGATTTGTAAAATGAGATATGAGATATCTTATAATATGTGGTTGTGCAAATATGAGTTGTATAACCTATAGTTGTGGTAAAATGGTAAATAGATGGAGATTTCAACTCCACCTATCTCCATTATATAAACCCCTTTGCAAGAAGGGTTCATTAATGCATTTCTCATTTTTGGAATTCTCACCAAAAGAAGAATTTCCTTCTCTTTCAAATTCTCTCAAACTTCCCTTTCCAAACCAAAAAGGAAGGATCCCACAATCCTCCTTTTTCCAAAAGTAGAACAATCGTGTAACCTTGTGGAGGTGTTTGATCGTTGTTCGTGTAAGGAGATCGAGGTCGTTGAGAACGAAGAGAGCACGAAGAGTTCGTGAACGAAGAAAGGAATTTTGAAGACGGTCTTCAACAAGTAAGTACTACTTTATACTTGTTGATTTCTTTCTTAGAAAGCATGTTTAGCCTTAACTATGTGATAGTTTAATTTTAACGTAATTGAGTTGCACAACAACACCACGACGATTCGATCGTCTTCCACTGTGCTGGGACTCTAATTCCCTTCAATTAGAATCAGAGCCAATTGTTGGCTTCTTGTTGTGTACTTAATCTTGTTAAAATAAGGTGGGTTCATGCTTTAATTCATGAGATGAATGTTGGTTTCCATAATGGATGTTTTCGATTTTGGCACTGTTTTTTTTAGATTTACGTTGATAAGATCAATGTAAGGGCCAGTGTTTTTGGGCATTTTTAATGTAAATCGAGTCTGTAAGTCCGTATCGTTTGTGGCATGAGATACCATGAAGAAATCGAAGCGGAAACGAGTGAGAATCGACGACAAATAACAAGAGGTGTTGTTGTTCTGTCGACAGCGTTGAGACGTTGTTCATCGGCGTCTCAACGCTGCACATGCGGGCGGAGGCTTCGCTGCAGAGCAGTGTTGCAATGCTAGGTGTAGCGCTGCAACGCCAAGGCGTAGAGCACGTTGGCGTGACGCTGGACGCTGCAACGTTGCAACGCTGCCCATGACGTTGCAACGCTGCACGCGTAGTGGACAGGTGCAACAAGAAGTTCGCGAGAAGTGGGCGGTTGATGGCAGTTTTTTTTTCAACGTGGGGCATTTCATTTTTTTGTTTTATTTAATTATTTAAATGTAAAATGTATTTTATTTAATTTGTTTAATTTATTTTGTTAAATAATATTAATATTAATGTTATTTAATTAAATAAATGCCCTTAAGTGCCAAAACCGGTCAATTTTTGCTATTTAATTATTTTATGCATGTGATGTATGATTTAATTAAATTCTTTGTGCATAATGTATGTCACATAGATTTAAAAATCCCACCTTAGGTTAAACATAATCATGCATCATTTA
Organism: Trichosanthes cucumerina; assembly: GCA_036507285.1. Classification (NCBI taxonomy): domain Eukaryota; kingdom Viridiplantae; phylum Streptophyta; class Magnoliopsida; order Cucurbitales; family Cucurbitaceae; genus Trichosanthes; species Trichosanthes cucumerina. The sequence goes on from CM071838.1 coordinate 57,233,245, forward strand.
TATTATAAGTGTTATAATATATAGTTTGCATGATAGGTTATATTATAAGTGTTATAATATAATTAAATGCATGTTTTAATTTAATTAAATATAAGTGTTATATTTTTTAGATTAAAGTATGCTCATGCATTTAATTCCATGTGATGAATATTTATGTTATAATATAGTTATTCATGTGATGAATGATCAAGCACTATAACATAGAAATGCATGTAACCTAAGTTAATTATTGGTTTTAAAGTGTTTAGAACTTGAATAATTAGACTTAGGTTTTCTATTTCTAATAAGATTAGAATTAGGAAATCAAAATATAATATTTGAATGGTGATTGATTAGTAACTCTGTCTAAGGAAGTTTTTGTCTAAGGCTGGGGTATTTAAGTTGACGCTTGCCGAACACCCCTACCTGGAAACCAACCTGGGAGTGAATTCGATCCGAAGATTCTTAGGTTATATTTTTTATGAGTGTCGTTAATTAAAATTTTATTAATTTACTCACATATACCTAAGTTATAATGTGATTATAAACTTAGGTCCAATACAATATAAAAGTTATATTGGTAGACTTAGGTTAATTTTAGACGGTTTATCTAGGTCAATCCCAAAAATTATAAAGTGATGAGTGAGAGGAAATAAAGTGTATAAGATACATTTATTTTTTCGACCACAAATCTCCGTAAAGTCTGCACCGTGAGATCCATACTCGAACTCATGGCACAAATGGGAGCGTCCCCCTTTAGATGGTATTTGTATGGATCAATATCAAAGTGGATGGAGAGACTACTTATAGTGAGTTGGAGCGGGACCTGTGAAAACGGGACCCACGATCTCTTCTTTCGATTCACACCGTGAGACCCCTATGATCCGCATGCTAGTTTGGCATGGACCAGACAATCCCTTCGGAGAACCTTGATCATGGGAGTCGGAACACCGTGAATTCTCGAAATGGATGTTGTTTCCTTGTTGGTTTTCCTTCGTGGTTCACCCTTCGGTGGCTATTGTTTGGACGGATACTTGGAAACTTAAAGATTGAGGGTGACACTCACAGGATTTGTTTAGTGTTAATGAATTTGACCTAAAAATGGTAGTTGGACGCCTAATGGAATAAGAGTTATTCTGGGATTAGGGTCTGGTTAAGAAAGTCTCGTCCTAGAGGAGGAGTGTTTTTGTTCACTCTTCGTGGGCGGTCATTCTAAACCTTTAGGATATCATTGAAATTTTTAAATGACCTAGAGATCATAAAATTAAATTTTGCTAAAACTTGATTAGATTTCAAAAAGTTTATGCGAGACTGACACAAAATTATTTTTGATTTTTTCAGCAAAAATGTCTAGCTCAATTATCGTTTTACTCGCTTCCGATAAGTTAGTGGGAGATAACTTCCAAACGTGGAAGAATAATATTAACACGATTCTTGTAACCGACGACCTGAAGTTCGTACTTACTGAGGAGTGTCCTCAGTTGCCGACCTCGACTGCATCAAGAAGTGTTCATGATGCATACGATCGATGGATCAGGGCCAATGAAAAGGCCAAGGTCTATATCATTGCCAGCTTATTTGAAGTCTTGGCAAAGAAGCACGAGTTGATGATCACCGCTAAGGAGAACATGGAGTTGTTGCAGGACATGTTTGGACAACAGTCCTTTCAGATCAGGTATGATTCACTCAAACACGTCTTCAACGCCCGAATAAAAGAAGCGACGTCGGTCCGTGAACATGTTATGGACATGATGACCCACTTTAATTTGGCGGAGATGAACAGGGCTTCGATCGACGAGTCGAGCCAGGTCAGCTTTATTTTGCAGACTCTTCCAAAGAGTTCCCTTTAATTTTGTAGCAATACTGTTATGAACAAAATTAGCTACACTCTGACTACCCTCCTCACTGAGCTACAGAACTTTCAGTCCTTGATGAGGATCAGGACACCGGAAGCTGAGGCAAATGTTGCCTACAGATCATATCACAGAGGTTCTACCTCTGTGACCAAACCTATTGTTCCTTCTTGCCCAAAAGGAAAGAAGAAAATGAAGAAGGGTAAAGCTGACCGAGCTGCCGTCCAAAAGGGCAAGAAGGTCAAGGAAGTTGCAAAGAAAGGAAAGTGTTTCCACTGCAATGGGGACGACCACTGGAAGAAAAACTGTCCCAAGTTCCTTGTCCAGAGGAAGAATCAAGGTCAATGTGATTTACTTGTAACTGAAACATGTTTAGTGGAGAGTAGTGACTCTGCCTTGATATTGGATTCGAGCGCCAGTAACCACGTTTGTTCTTCTTTTCAGGGAATTGGTTCCTGGCAGCAGCTTCGAGAGGGTGAGGTGACTCTACAGGTTGGATCCAGGGAGATAGTCTCTGCTGCAGCTATCGACAAAGTGAAGCTTTTCTTTGGCAGGAATTAAATTTTGTTAGACAACATGTATATAGTTCCAGGGTTTACTAGAAACCTCGTTTCTATTTTCGGTCTTTTAGAACAAAGTATTTTCGTTTCATTTCATGGTAAATAAACCGTTTATTTCCAGAAATGGTAATTTGATTTGTTATGCTTCACTTAAGTCAAATTTGAATGTTTTGAAACCTACAAAATACGAGTTTTAGGGCACAAACCCTAACAAACTCCCACTTGAACTAATACTCTAGTGGGGTACATGAGAATCTAAAACAGTGGTTACAGAGATACAAATACAATAAACTAGGACTTGTAGTTTGTAATTTGTTCTAATTTTTGTAATAAAGAGTTATTATTTCAATAAAGAGTTATTGTTCGTTATTTACGATACCGCCCTTTGTTTTGACCCAAAATCCAATAAACTAACATCCAAGGTTGTAATATGTCTCTTGAACTGAATGTAAATGTTGGGATTTATGCCCTAAACTTGTGTAATTTTGATCAATTAAATAAAGTGTTATTTATTTTGATAAGATTACAGTCTTGCTTTTATAAATCCAATAAACTAAGCTCCAAGGTTATAACATTTATCTTGAAATCAGTGTAGTGAACACTATTTGGGTTGAGTTCAAGATTATAACCTAAATAGTCTATGGTATAAGAATAAGGTTGAAAACCTCATTTTGGTAACACCATGGATGCGGTCCACTTTGTAATCAGTACAAATGAGGTAATCCAACTCATTCATGTAGTTGACATGCGAGTGGGGGCATCCTGTATGAAGAGTTCATACAAGACTGGATCGCAAATTATTAGTCTAACCAGTGTATCACCAAGTTAATGTGGATAAGATTAGTAATTTATAGATGGTCATTAGTGACTCGACACAATCCTAAGCAAGTTAAGAACTCCTGCTTATAGGGGTTTGTCCTTAGACTAGTATGGGTGAGAGTGGCTCAGAGTCGACTCAATCGACCTACCTTCTCGAGACGTGACCTCGTGAGGTAGTGGGAACTTAATCGTGCAAGATGGAATTCACTCATTTCTCTCGAGGAATTAGATAGGTTGTTCCCTTAAAAATCGACTCAGTGTCTTGAACAACGGAGCCCCGCCCTCTATGAGGGTATGAGTCTAAGGTAGGACCTTAGACTTGTTGTTCATTAGAGGATCAGTGGTGCTTAAGGAGCAAAGAGGTAATCACAGGGGTAAAATGGTAATTTGACCAAGCTGTGATTACGAACAACTTGTGAAGGGTCGACTCATGGGTAATGACTATATCAGTGGACACAATAATATCTACAGTGAGGAGAGTGCAGCTACAAATATATAGTGGAGTGACTTGTAGTTAATGAATATTGATTAACTGGATCAAAAGAGTTTGATCAGTTAATCTCACATCATTGGAGCTCATGAACTGTAGGTCCATTAGATCCCTCCGTTGGCTCAACATGGTAATATTGAGGGTATAAAGTTAGGACTGAAATTGAAGTGTTCAATTTAATACATGAGGAGTTATATCAATTATATATGATATAATTGATATAATATATAGTTTTAATGTGAATTAGATTCATATATAAACTATATACTAAAGAGAGATTAAAGGAGGGGTAGGATGGTCATTTTCATCCTATTTCTCTATATATATGGTTGCATGAGATGCAACTAGTTAGGGAAAAACAAGCTCTTTTGTTGTGTTGTTGGAAGAGTTCCAAAGCACACATCTCTCTCAAAATACCTCACCACTCCTAAAGGGAACCCACCTTCCTCCCTCACCTAGAGAACAACGGAGAAGATCCGGTGGTCGTGTCTTTGCACGTTGGAGTTCCTATTGCTGAGATCGTGACCGTGGGAGAGAGGAGCACTTGAAGAAAAGTTCTTCAAAGGTAAATTCTTGCCATTCTGATTTTATGCTTAATCTTGTTATGTATGTTCTTGAGTTAATCGTTGTAACTAAATCAAGAGCGCACGATTCGCAATCGCTTCCGTTGCTGGGACTTCGATTCCCTTCAGTGTACATATAAAGGATCTCGGTTCGAGATACAGCCAAATGGGTCTATAGTAAAGGGATAAGGTTTGGGTACCTTACCCTAGTAATATTATGGATGTGGCCCACTTTGTATATGATACAAACACTTTGATCCTAACGTTTTCTTGTAGATGACATGTGAGTGGAGATATCCTATGTAATGAGATTATATAAGACCGGACCGTGAAATAGTAACCACTAGATGTAACTCCATTGACTAGCTAGGTTTTTATTTCACTAGGATGACATAGGCAACTTTATCTCAATCCTGAGCAGGTTACGAACTCCTGTTTGCAAGGGATTGTCCTTTGACTAGTATGGGTGAGAGTGGCAAGATTTGCCGACTCTGCCTACCTTCTTGGGGACAAGACCGAGTGAGAGACTGGAGACTTAACTTAGCAAGATGAAATTCACTTCTTCCCTCTTACTAGGGTAAGTAGATGAATTTTCCCTTAAGTGGTGTGTCCGGGACATGAACAAAGGACCCGACCCTCTCATTGGCCCAAGAAGGACTTCTGTTTGTTGGTAGGACCACAAACAACTTGTTCATTAGAGGAGCACTGGTACTTAAGGTGCAAGATATAACCTAGGGGTAAACCGGTAATTTAACACAGGTGGTGTTACGACCATTCGTTAAAGATTGACTTGCTGTTATTGGTCAATATCTGTGGACACATAAATATATCTATAATGAGAACAGTGTTGCTGCGGGACTTTAGTGGAACGTTCCCACAGTTGACGAATGTTGATTAGGAGGTTAATGAGATTAACCGAGTAATCTCGTATCGTTGGAGCTTCTGATATGTAGGTCAATTAGGTCCACCTTCTAGCTCGTAAAGGGTTCTTAGATCGTTTGAATTTTAAATATTCAAATTCATTAGGGAATAAATTTAATGTATATAGATACATCATAATATAAAGTTTTAGAACTTTACATTATAAATTTAATGTGAATATGATTCATATTAAATTATATGAGAGAATTAAATATTTGAAAAAGTTCAAATATTAATTTAAATGTGAATTTGATTCATATTTAAAACCTATATTTTAAAATTTAATGTGCATTAAAACTATAGGTTAGAGGGAAAATTGATTAAATGTGATTTAATCCAAACTAAATATGTGATATTTAATTTATTTTAATTAAATGTGATTTAATTGATTGATTTAATAATTAATATGATTAATTATTAATTAAATATAAAAAAAAGGGGAACGTGTGGCACGTTCCCCATTTTCCTCCAACTCCCTTTCGATATGGAGTGGGAGAAGTTTTCCATCTGTAGGATATTTCTTCTCCAATTGGAGAAGGAAAAGATTGATCGATCAATACCATTTTGCTTGAAAATTATCTCTCTCAAATTTTCTTTTCTTTTTTCAAAAAGTTGGAAGCTTTCCCACAAAAGCTTAGATCTAAGTAGTACCCAGAGGATAGGAGGTTCTCCTTCGTGGTGTTGTCGAAAGGAAAAGAATAGAGGACTTTTATCTAGTTGTTGAGTTGTTGTACTCTTGGAGCAAGAAGTTGCTGCGAAACTACAAAGGTAACTTAGAATTTCCTTATATTTTATTTCATTTACAACATGTTTGCATGATTAGTTTCCCTGCACTAATTAGATTAGATTTAGATTGCTTATCTCTGTTTTTACCCATTGGTATTTGAAGTAAACAAAAACAAACGAGCAATTACGATTTTTAATCACGTTTTCGCTACTTAAGGGATCTGATTCCCATCGAAGAGACTAGTAAAGAGTGGACTTCTAAGCGAGTGGGAAGACAACTCTTTACCGTTATGTGAGTCATGCCTTGAAGGCAAAATGACCAAACGCCTTTAAGTGGAAAAGGATATAGAGCCAAAAAGTCTCTTGAGCTTATACATTCTGACCTCTGTGGTCCGATGAGTGTTAAAGCACGAGGAGGTTACGAATACTTTGTATCTTTCATAAATGACTATTCGAGGTATGGGTATGTTTACTTAACGCATAGGAAGTCTGAAACACTTGAAAAGTTCAAGGAGTACAAGACTGAGGTTGAGAACCTTTTAGGTAAAAGAATTAAAATACTTCGATCGGATCGAGGTGGAGAGTATATGGACACTGAATTCCAGGACAATATGATAGAACATGGAATTATGTCCCAACTCTCAGAACTTGGTATGCCATAACATAATAGTGTATCAGAGAGGAGAAACATAACCCTGTTGGACATGGTTCGGTCGATGATGAGCTATGCTCGTCTCCCTGATTCTTTTTGGGGTTACGTAGTGGAGACTGCAGTTTATATTTTGAACAACGTTCTATCAAAGAGTGTTTGTGAAATACCTTTCAAATTCTAGAATGGACGTAAAGGCAGTTTACACCATTTCATAATTTGGGGATGCCCGACCCATGTGTTGGTGTCAAACCCGAAGAAGTTGGAACCCCATTCAAAGTTGTGTCTCTTTGTAGGTTACCCAAAAAAGACTAGGTGTGGTTTATTTTACGATCCTAAGGAAAATAAGGTGCTTGTGTCGACAAACGTCACTTTCCTTGAGGAAGACCACATCAGGGATCACTTACCAAGAAGTAGGATTATGTTAAATGAAATGCTTAGTTCATCAACAAGAGTTGCTGCTGGAGCTAGTACATCAACATGTGTTGTTGATCCTTGCTCGTCTAGTCAAGTGTGTTCTCAAGAGTTGAGAATGCCTCGACATAGTGGGAGGGCTATGAGACAGCCTGAACGTTACATGTGTTAAGCTGAAACCCAAATCATCATTCTCTAAATTATAGTTTTTTACACATTTATTCCTAAATTATGGTTGGCTACACTTTTCTTCTTTCTCTTACTTAATCATCGGAGGCGGTGTGACGCTTGCCACACCAATGCCTAGAGTTTTCATTGTCTTGCAGGTTGCGTTCTTCCCCAAACAATACAAATTTACCGTGGTTGTCACATGGAAGTTAGGTGCATTCTCCTATCCAAAATTTGACAACAACAAATAATACTAATGAAATATCAATGTTGTTAATTTCTTATTACTAGTATGTGCATTCACAATAATATCTTCGATATGTAATCAAATATTGCTATAAAATAGTTGAGTTTTTAACTAACTCATTATATGTCATCCAACTACTCTACATTTTTATTATCTATCTATATCTATCTATATATATATATATATTAGACAAATATCTCGTGATAACTAAAAGTAGTCAATTATGACTTAATTATCAACTTTATCTTTAAGACAACGAAGCTCTTATTTATTCATTCAAATAAATATTATGTTTCTTTATTTTTTTTAGAAAAATCTGTTGATATCAACATTTTCATATAAATAATATTTATATTTTAAGTATAATGATTAAAAATGATCCTCTATAATCATTATAAGCATATCTCAACTTTAATTAAGTATATATCCTCAACAGATGGTAGAGGTTTAAATTCTCCACTCTCCACCCTACATGTTGTAAAAAAAATGTCAATTATAGCCTAATTAATTCACAATTAAGGTCTCTTTGAATCATTCACAAAACTTCCTTCAATTGTAAAATAAATATTTTACATTTTTTAGATATGATAGTTAAAAATGAACAATTTTACTATAAATAAGCCACAATTAAAGTTCATAAAATAATTCAAATAATTCAAATAATTTTAATCAATTTTTATTTTTTTTTTCAAAATTTATGTGCATCAATATTTCCATAGACATTAACACGTAAATATTGTCTTTAATTTTAGATAAGATGATTAAAAAAGGTTAATTATAGTCTAATTAAGTCACAATTAATGTTTCATTGATTAATTTAACTAATTTCCTTCCATTTCTACGATTTCCATAAATTTTCTCGAAATTTCCATCTTATTTCCATTTCCATCAATATTTTCGTAAAATTCAGACCTCGACATTTCCATCGACATCGACATTTTAAACATTAGTTTATTAGTAAGTTTGCTTTATTTCCCGCCTTTAAATTCTTTTTATGCATTTTAATTTCTTTTGTTTCAATTATCACCACCAACCCCCCCAAGTTTCATACACTGTCCAATCAAAGAAACATAATAACTAAAGTTTGGTCTCTTTGTGGATCGACCTTGTTACTATATTACAAAATATTTGTTGTATGGATTATAAAATTATTTGACGTGTCTGACAAGCATCGATCAGAGATTCAAATATGTTAAAATATATATTTTAATATAATGATATTAAAATATATTATTTGAGACTTTGGCAAAGATTTTGTCCCAAGTCCCTATAAATAGAACTCCATATTTGAGCGAAAATTAGATGTCTCCATAATTCTCTAGGATTTTTCCTCCCTAGGATTTTCTTAATTTTAAGAGGTTTTCTCAAGCTTTGATTTTGTGTTCTTGTCGTACCAAGGAAGACTTTTTGGAAGTCTCGTCTAGAAAATTCGACTCGAAGTCTTGAAGATTAGACTCGTTGGAACACAACAAGTAAAGACACGCCAGAATTTTCTCCATTTCTAAATAGAACAAATTCAATCTCAAATTAATTTCTAAATTGTTTAGAAATCATAATCTCCAACTATGAGGTGAAGTGTTCATTCCTATCACCTTCCTCCATTTGTAGCATGTGAAGTTGATTCTTTAGGAATAATAGATTTGATCGGATTCTCTTTACTTGATAAATGCTTCAAGTTTCTCCCAAAGTTCTTTGACAGTTGAAAATTCATAGACATTTGCAAGAACATTCTTGGCCAAATTTAATCTTATTGCACTCGCTCAAATTCATTTCCTCCCAATCTTCACCACTCATGTAGAACTTCTTAAAACCTCTATTGAAACTACCACCAGACCACCGTTACTACTTAACTCTTCAAAAACACCACGGTTTGGTCTTTCCTGTAAAGTTCTGTGTACCTTAGATTCTATCAACACATTCTTGACTTGCCCTGTCACGAGTTGGAGTTCATCATCCTTTCATCAAATTTCTCCATGTCAATGTTCATTCGACTCATAATGCTTGACATAAACGAGAATATTTATATTGGGCCCACAGGAGCTTGAGTCCCCCTCAACTTTTCAATCATTGTGATTAGTATTATATATCGCATTGTATCCTTCACAACTATAAGCGCCTATGTTTGAGCCTAACTTTTACGTTAAGATTACTATTATTATTTAATCAATTTCAATAAAATATAACTCCAACCTAATAGTATGAACTAATTTTAAACTTTATTGAATGTACAATAACTAAATTTAGACATTTAAAAGTAAAAGACTAAGATGATGAAACTACAAGGACCAAAATAATATTTTATCATTTGAGACCTATTAAACATGAAATTGAAAGTTAAGTGATTTATCATAAATTTTTTAAGTCAAGAGCTATTAGATACAATCTTAAAATTTTAAATTTATTATTTAATAAATTTAATATTGAAATATATAAACTAAGATCAATATGACGCATTGAAAATTTAGCCTCCAACATTAAGTTCTAGATCTACCACGGTTGACACACCTGCTTCGCTCCTATCTAATCTACAAATAGTCAACAACTCACATTTGATTCAAAATATCTAGCTTGTTTCAAAAAATAATTTCTAATATGGAAGTCCAGACAATGTTGCAACCATAGAGCATACTTAGAAATCAAGAAACTACAAATCTAAAGCTATAATACCACTTGTTGGGAAAAAAAATCCCCCTCTTTCTATTATAAGAATCAATAGAAAAAGTAATTGAGAAATTAAAAAGAAAGTAACAAAAATAAGAAACATAAAAATTTACCTGGAAACTCTAAATCAAAGAAAAACTACGACTCACCTCAAAGAAAATTCACTATGTGAAAATTTATTACAATCACACATAAATTCTCACAATGGCCCCAATTAATTAAAAAAAATTACTTTCTCAAAGTATTATACCACTCGCACAAACTAGAGTTAGTATATCAGATTTAAAGTGTTTCTAATTGGGATGATTTGAAACTAAAGTCATGGCTCCTTTTAAATACTGTGAGCTCATCCACCTTTTTTGTATTTTTCTCATGAGGGAATACTCTCTTCTAATATTTTTGTCAAAAATCTTACAAATTCATACATTACTATAATCTAATTTTATTTAAATATAAAATGGGGGTTTTCCAACCTAAAGTAAAAGGAAAAGTTTTCAAATCCCACATGTAATACATTAAATTGAAATATAGACATGGGGGGAGGGCTCAAATAATTAAAAAAAAAATCCAAAGAGGCCAAATCATATATATAAGGTAAAAATAAAAAATAAAAAGTCACTTAGAGAGTCCCCATCTTTTTCAACAAGTACAAATTTCTTTTTGGAATGGGTACCCACTTGTTTTTTCTTCATTCATAATCCTATAAATTATGAGGGAGGTCCACGCTCTCAGTTTCTTTTTGGAATGGGTACCCAATTGCGAAGCTAGCAGTTTCTTTACGTCAGTAAGAAATCCTACCTCATTCCCAATGAAAAGGATATCATCCACGTACAATATCAGAAATGCGACAGTTTTGTCGATGATTTTCTTGTTGACATAAGGCTCGTCGACATTCTAATCAAAGCCATAAGATTTGATTGCCTCATCAACCTTATGTTCCAAGACCTCGAGGCTTGTTCCAGTCCATAAATAGACCTATGAAGCCGACAAACCTTTTGCTCTATGCCTTGGGTTATAAACCCTTTGGGCTGGTCCATGTAGATAGTTTCGTCAAGGTTGTCATTCAGAAAGGCGGTCTTGACATCAATCTGCCATACCTCGTAGTCATAATACGCGACAATGGCCAGAAGGATCCTGATCGACTTTACCATGGCAACAGGTGAAAAAGTTTCCACATAGTCAACCCCTTCGACCTGGGTAAAACCCTTTGCCACTAGTCGTGCTTTGAAGGTCTGCACCGTCTCATCTACGCCACGTTTTACGCTTGCAGATCCATTTACAACCTATAGGTTTTTCCCCATCCGGTTGATCCACAAGCTCCCAGATAGAATTGAAGTACATCGACTCCATTTCCTGATCCATAGCTTTAATTCATTCGTCCTTGTTGATTTCACACAAAATGTGTTATCCTTAGGCTTAATTATTACTACTTTTGTAATGATTTTAGAGCTTTTACGTGTTTAAATTACTCAATTTCTAGTTAAGAGCACAAACAAGACAATTGGAGACATTTTGAATCACTCGGGATCGAAACGAGACTATTTGGAGCTAAAAATAATATCAATTGGAAGTAGAAGGATCAATCCAAGCATGAAGACTCGAGGTGATGGCGTCGCAACGCCGGGATTGCTGTTTAGAGGCATTGAAGACCCCAACGCTATCTCGATAAGAAAGCACACATGAAGAACCGTACAGAGGACGTTGCAACGCTGCTTTGCAGCGTCGTAACGCCAGATCGATAAGAGGCGCGCGCGTAAGGGTAGCGGCATCGCAACACTACCCTCAGCATTGCAACGTCATCGATACTTTCCATAATTGTTACGCGTCTGGGGTACAACGTTGCAACACTGTACCGATTGCGCCTATAAATAGAACATGTTGTTTTCATTACAAGGGAGCCGAATTTGGTAGACTTTTGACCCTATTTTCGAAATATGTTTTGTAAGAAGAGAGAAAAGAGCATTTTTGGAAGCCAAAGAATTCGTGGAGGTTCGAGATGGAAGACGGGAGCTCGGAGACGAAGGACCGGCATCGACACATAAGTTTAATTTCTTTTTTTTTTTCAGATTGTAATATCGTTTTAAGACGTTTACTACATGTTTAGCTTGATTTTCATGTGATTAGGAGTAGCTAAATGTTGTAGTTAGTGAAGGGAATGAAAATCCCCGCGCAGCGGAAGACGATCGAATCGTCATGGTATCATTACGCTACTTGAATTTTGTCAAAATGATCTAACTCTTAGATCTAGGCTAAATATGCAACAGAGGAAGAATTTACAGAAAGGAGAATGTACTTACTTGTTGTAGACAATTCTCAAAATTCTCCCTTGATCACGAACACTTCGTGCTTCTCAATCTCAACGAACGCTTCCCTCGAAAAAAATCCAAACACTACCAAAGGCCTTCTCGGTTGTTCTTCCTTTGGAAGAAGGAGAGTTGTGGGACTCTTTTGTTTTGGAAGGGAGAAGATTTGAGAGAAAAAATGTTGAGAGAAACTCTTCTTTTTGGGTGAGAATCCAAAAAATGAGAGTGTTGCTTGATTTCCTTCTTGCAAGAAGGGTTTAAATAGTGGAAATGATGGAGTTAAAATTTCCACATTATTACTACTTTACCACAATCATAGGTTATGCAAATCTCATTTGCATAACCACATAATATAAGATATCTCATATCTCATATTGCAAATCACATTTGCAATAATTGTGGTTTAATTAAATTGAATCACATCCAATTTAATTTCTCTCAATTAATTTCTCCAATTAGCCCTAATTCAACAATTAGGCTAACCTATAGTTTATTATGAATCTCATTCACATTAAACTATATATTATATCATTCATATCTCATATAAATGACATAAATGCCCTTTAAGTGAAATTGAACACTTCAATTTCATATCAAAACATTAATCCTTCTTTTAACCCAGATTGAGCCAACCGAGGGACCTAATGGACCTACAGTGTCGGGCTCCAATGATCCGAGATTAACCTGTCAAATTCTTTGACCCGGTTAATAAACATTCATTAGCTACGGTAACACTTCACTATAGCCCGTATCTGCACTCCAGTCACTGCAGAATATTACGTGTCCACTGATATAACCAATGCCCATGAATCGACTCTTCACAGGTTGTTCGTAGACAAGGCTGGGTCAAATTACCGTTTTACCCCTGTGTCTACCTCTTGTTCCTTAAGTCCCCACTGCTCCTCTAATGAACAACACATTGTGATGGTCCAACCATACACAACACTCTTCTCAGGCCAGTGAGAAGGTGGGTGCCCGTTGTCCAAGCCCTGGAGACAACACTTAAGGGAACAACCCCTCTAGTTTCCCTAAAGGCGGGAACGAGTGAATTCTATCTCGCGTAGTTAAGTTCCCAACTCCCTACTTGGTCCTGTCCCTGAGAAGATAGGCATATTGGGCGAGTAACTTTGACCACCCTCACCCGTACTAGTCAAAGGACAGACTCCCGCAGACAGGAGTCCGTAACACGCTCAGGATTCAGGTCGAGTCACTAATGATCATCTACGAAGTTATTAGTCCTTACTATCAACGGTGTTACATCAGTAGGTCTAATAATTCACGGTCCGGTCTTGTACAATCTCATTGCACAGGATGCCCCCACGCGCATGTCAACCACATGAAGGAGTCAAATCACCTCATTTGTATCTAATACAAAGCGAACCTCATCTACAGTGTATCTAGGATTAGGTCTCTAACCCTATCCATATACTGTAGACCATTCAGGTCATTAACTCGAACGTGATCCTCCCTGTGTGTCCACTACACACCGTTCAAGTTCTAGTTCTCTAAAAAATTCAATGACCCTGGAGCTTAGTTTATTGGAAAAGTTTATAAATATTATGAGACACAAAGTAATGAAATAAATAACTCTTATTAATTTCAAACAGTAATTTACAAAGACGAGATTAGGACAAAAATCCAAACAAACTCCCACTTGGACTAAGCTAGTGGAGAAAATACATTTATGAAATGTACATAAATTACAATGAAGTAATACAATAAACTAGGGCATTGAATACCCGTTTACACATCTTCCACTTGCCCTAGTCAGGAAGCTCTCGAAGACCTAGACTCTCTAGGTGACCCTCAAACACCTTAGCCGTGAGGGGCTTTGTAAATGGATCAGCTACGTTGTGCTGCAACGGTATCTGTGTGACTGTCACGTCTCCGCGGTGCACAGTCTTCCGTATCAAATGATACTTGCGCTCTATGTGTTTGCCTCTCTTATGGCTATGAGGCTCACGTGAGTTGGCTACTGCACCACTGTTATCACAGAACAGTGTGATCGGCAAGTTCATATTTGGAACAAGTTCAAAATCGGTCATGAACTTCCTAAGCCAAACAGCTTCCTTTGCAGCTTCACAAGCCGCAACATACTCCGCTTCCATAGTGGAATCCGCGATGCATCCTTGCTTGATGTTTCGCCATACTACAGCTCCTCCATTTAGAATGAAGGTTGACCCCGAAGTGGATTTCCTAGAATCCTTATCGGTCTGAAAGTCAGAATCCGTGTATCCCGTAAGGATCAAATCTCCACTGCCATACACTAAGTTGTAGTTCCTCGTTCTCCTAAGATACTTGAGGATTGCCTTTACGGTACATCCGGTGATCTAATCTGGATTGGGTGATATCTCTGACAATTCCCTCTTGCATAACAGATGTCGGGCCTAGTACAAAACATGGCATACATCAGGCTCCCTACAGCCAAAGCATATGGCATTCGTCTCATATCCTCAACATCTTGAGAAGTCTTAGGACACTGTTCCTTAGACAAGTGAACCCCATGCACGAAAAGGCGACAAGCCCTTCTTGAGTTCTGCATCTTATATCTAGACAACATCTTGTCAATATAAGGCGCTTTGAGACAAGGCTAGCGTTACTCGCTTCTTCCTGGTTCGGACTATCTGGATACCTAGAACATATTGAGCTTCTCCCAAGTCTTTCATTTGGAATTGCAAAGCTAGCTACTTCTTAACGTCAGTAAGAAATTCTACCTCATTCCCAATGAGAAGAATATGCGACAGTTTTGTCAACGATTTTCTTGTAGACACAAGGCTCGTCGACATTTTGATCAAAGCCATAAGATTTGATCGCCTCATCAAACCTTATATTCCAAGACCTCGAAGCCTGTTTTAGTCCATAAATGGACCTATGAAGCCGGCAAACATTTTGCTCTTGGCCTTAGGCAATGAACCCTTTGGGTTGGTCCATGTAGATGGTTTCATCAAGTTTGTCATTCAGAAAGACTGTTTTGACGTCCATCTGTCATACCTCGTAGTCATAATATGCAGCAATGGCTAGAAGGATCCTGATCGACTTTACCATGGCAACAGGTGAAAAGGTCTCCTCATAGTCAACCTCTTCAACTTGGGTAAAACCCTTTGCCACTAGTCGGGCTTTGAAGGTCTGCACCTTCCCATCTACGCCACGTTTACGCTTGTAGATCCATTTGCAACTAATAGGTTTTACCCCATCCGGTGTATCCACAAGCTCCCAGACAGAATTGAAGTACATAGACTCCATTTCCTGGTCCATAGCTTTAATCCATTCATCTTTGTCAACATCAACATTGCCTGATCATAGGTCAATGGATCCTCACAGTCATCATCGGGCTTGACAAGCGAGGTTTCATTAAACCCATGTAGCGATCGGTGTCTCACAACTCTCCCACTACGTCGAGGCATTCCCAACTCTTGGGAACGGATTTGACTAGACGTGCTAGGATCAACAACACTTGTTGATGTACTAGCCCCATCAGCAACACTTGTTGACATACAAGCACCCTATTATCCTTAGGGTCGTAAAATAGACCACCCCTAGTCTCTTTAGGATAACCAACGAATAGGCACAATTTCGAACGGGGTTCCAACTTTTTCGGGTTTGACACCAACACGTGGGTTGGGCATCCCCAAATTCTGAAGTGATGTAAACTACCTTTTCGTCCACTCCAGAGCTCGAAAGGTATTTCACAAACATTCTTCGAGGGAACATTGTTCAAAATATAGACCGCAGTCTCCACTGCGTAACCCCAAAAAGAATCAGGGAGACGAGCATAGCTCATCATCGACCGAACCATGTCCAACAAGGTTCTGCTTTCTCCTCTCCGATACACCATTCTGTTTGTGGCATACGGTCTTTGAGAGTTGGGGCGTAATTCCGTGTTCTATCATATAGTCCTCGGAATTCGGTGTCCATGTACTCTCCACCTCGATCCGATCGAAGTGTTTTAAGCGATTTACCTAAGAGGTTCTCAACCTCAGTCTTGTACTCCTTAAACTTTTTAAGAGTTTCAGACTTCTTGTGCATTAGGTAAATATACCCATACCTCGAGTAATCGTCTATGAAAGACACGAAGTATTCATAACCGCCTCGAGCTTTAACATTCATCGGACCACAGAGGTCAGAATGTACTAACTCAAGAGGCTCTTTGGCTCTATACCCTTTTCCACTAAAAGGACGTTTGGTCATCTTGTCCTCAAGGCATGACTCACACACCAGTAAAGAGTTTTCTTCCAACTCGTTTAGAAGTCCACTCTTCACTAGTTTCTCAATCCTATTGAGATTAATGTGGCCTAACCGTAGATGCCAAAGATGGGCATTTTTCCTTAGGAGAAACTTTCGCTTTCTTAGTTCGTGTTTCTGCAGTTTTAAACAATTTAGTATTCAAAACACTTTTGACCGAATTAGGTTTCAAAACATACAGATTATGCTCAAGTGAAGCTGAACAAATAACATTGTCTTTGAAAGAAATAAACGCTTTATTTAATTCAAAAGAAATACAAATAAATTGTTCAATTAGGCAGGAAATGGAAACAAGATTTCTAGTAAACCCTGGTACAATGTACAAATTATCTAATAATAAGTACTTCTCGCCAAAGTGTAGCTTCACCGTACCGATCGCTGTAGCAGAGACAAGCTCCCCGGATCCAACCCATAGAGTCACCTCACCCTCTCGCAGCGGCTGTCAGGAATCAATCCCCTAAAAAGGAGAACAAACGTGGTTAGTGGCGCCCGAATCCAATATCCAGGCAGAGTCACTACTCTCCACTAAACAGGTTTCTGTCACAAGTAAATCACATTTACCTTGATTCTTCCTCTCGGCAAGGAATTTGGGACAGTTCCTCTTCCAGTGTCCGCTCCCATTGCAGTGGAAACACTTTCCTTTCTCTGCAACGTCCTTGACCTTCTTGCCCTTGTGGGCGGCAGCTCGGTCAGTTTTACCCCTCTTCATCCTCTTCTTCCCTTTCAGGCGTGATGGAGCAACAAGTTTCGTCCCAGAGGTCGAACCCCTGTGATAAGACCTGTAGGCAACATTTGCCTCAGATTCCGATGCCTTGACCCTGTTCAAGGACTGGAAATTCTGTAACTCATTGAGGAGGGTAGTCAGAGTGTAGCTAATTTTGTTCATAATAGCATTGCTAGGAAACTGAAGGAAACTCTTCGGAAGAGTCTTCAGAATAAAACTAACTTGGCTCGACTCGTCGATCGAAGCCCCGTTCATCTCAGCCAGATTAAAGTGGGTCATCATGTCTAGAACATGTTCACGGACAGACGACCCCTCTTTCATTCGTGCGTTGAAGACGTATTTGAGCGAGTCATGCCGGACCTGAAAGGACTGTTGTCCAAACATTTCCTGAAGGACTCCATGATCTCCTCGGCGGTGACCATCAGCTCATGCTTCTTTGCCAATACATCAGACATGCTGGCAATGATATAGACCTTGGCCTTTTCATTGGCCCTGACCCATCGATCGTATGCATCGCGAACACTTCGCGACGCAGTCGAGCCCTGCATCTGAGGACACTTCTCAGAGAGCACGAACTTAATGTCGCCAGTTACCAAAATTGTGTTTATGTTGTTTTTCCAACTTTGGTAATTATCTCCCACTTATTTATCAGACGCGAGTAGAGCTATTATTGCGCTAGACATGTTTTAAGCTGAAAAATTAAGAAAATTTTATCTTAGTCTCGCAAAAACTTTTGAAATCCAATCAAGTTTTAGCAAAATTGTTTCATGATCCATAGGTCATTCAAAATTTTGCAATGATATCCTAAAGGTTTAGAATGACCGCCACCGAAGGATGAACAGAACAATCCTCCTCTAGGACGAGACTTTCTCGATCAGACCCTAATCCCATAATAACTCTTATTCCATTAGGCGTCCAATTACCATTATTCGGTCGAATTCATTAACACTTAACGAAATTTGTGAGTGTCACCCTCAATCTTTAAGTTTCCAAGCATCCGTCCAAACAATAGCCACCGAAGGGTGAACCAAGAAGGAAAAGAAACCAGGAAACTGTATCCCTTTCGGGAATTCACGGTGTTCTGACTCCCATGATCAGGCCCTCCGAAGGGATTGTCTGGTCCAGGCCAAGCTAGCAGGCGGATCATAGGCATCTTACGGTGTGAATCGAAAGAAGAGACCGTGGGTCTCATTTTCACAAGTCCCGCTCCCACTCACTATAAGTACTCTCTCCATCCACGATGATATTGACCTATACAAATGCCACCCGAGAAGACGCGCTCCCATTTGCGCCACGAGGCCGAGTATAGATCTCACGGTGCGGACTTAACGGAGATTTGTGGTTGGAAAATTAAATGTATCTCATACACTTTATTTCCTCCCACTCAGCACTTTAATTTTAATAGGGTTTGACCTAGATAAACCGGCTAAAATTTACCTAAGTCTACCAATATAACTCTTATATGGTATTAACTAAGTTTATAATCACATTATTACACTTAGGTCTATGTGAGCAAATTAAAACACTTTTAATTAGCGGCACTCACAATAAGTATAATCTAAGAATCTCCAGACCGAATTCACTCCCAGGTCGGTTTCCAGGTAGGGGTGTTCTGCAAGCGTCAACTTAAATACCCCAGTCTTAGACAAAACCTTCCTTAGACAGAGTTACTAATCAGTCTCCATTCATAGACTAAACTTTGATTTCCTAATTTCTAATCTCATTAGAAAATAGAAAACCTAAGTCTAATTATTCAAGTTCTAAACTCTTTAAAACTAATAATTAACTTAGGTTGCATACATTTCTATGTTATAGTGCTTAATCATTCATCACATGAATAACTATATACTATAACATAATATAATTCATCACATGAATATGAATGCATGAGCATACTTTAATCTAAAAATATAACACTTATATTAATTAAATTAAACATGCATTTAATTATATTATAACTCTTATAATATAACCTATCATGCAAACTATATATTATAACCCTTATAACATAAATGATGCATGAAAACGTTTAACCTAAGATGGGATTTTAAATCTATATGGCATACTCTATGCACATAGAAATAATTAAATCATACATCTCATGCATAAAATAATTAAATAGAAAAAATGGACCGATTTTGGCACCTAGGGGCAATTATTTAATTAAATAACATTAATATAACACTTATATTAATATTATTTAACAAAATAATTAAATAAATAAAATAAATACATTTTACAATTAAAGAAATTAAAAAAAATAATTTAATTTCGGAACACAAACTGCCCACTAAGCCATCAAGAATCGCCCACGTCGCAGCGCTCGCGAATCGCCCCTCAGCGCGTGCAGCGTTACCAGCGCCGCTCGCTTTAGCGTCGACCAGGCGTTCTCCATGCGGTAGCGCTGCTTCGTTTAGCGTTGCAACGCTGTCCTGCAGCCCACCTTGCTCCCGCTTGCACAACGTTGAGACGCCAATGAACAACGTCTCAACGTCGTCGCCTGTACAACAGACTCCTTTGCTATTTTTGCTTCGAGATTCGCCTGTTTCTGCTCCGATTTCTTCACAGCAACACTTGCTACTAAAGACTCGGACTTTACAGACTCGATTTACAACAAAATGCCCAAAACACCGGGCCCTTACATTGATCTCATCAACATAAAAATTGTAAATCTAAAATGCCAAAACCGAAAACTTCCAAATTCGCAAACCAGCATTCATCTCATGAATTTAAGGTAAAATACCCACCTATTTTAACAAAATAACAGTGCATAATGAAGAACCATTGACTTGGCTCTGATACCAATTGAAGGGAATGAAAATCCCCGCGCAACGGAAGACGATCGAATCGTCATGGTATCATTACGCTACTTGAATTTTGTCAAAATGATCTAACTCTTAGATCTAGGCTAAATATGCAACAAAGGAAGAATTTACAGCAAGGAGAATGTCTTTACTTGTTGTACACAATTCTTCAAAATTCTTCCTTGATCACGAACACTTCGTGCTTCTCAATCTCAACGAACGCTTCCCTCGAACAGAATCCGAACACTACCAAAAGCCTTCTCGGTTGTTCTTCCTTTGGAAGAAAGAGAGTTGTGGGACTCTTTTGTTTTGGAAGGGAGGAGATTTGAGAGAAAAAATGTTGAGAGAAACTCTTCTTTTTGGGTGAGAATCCAAAAAATGCGAGTGTTGCTTGAATTCCTTCTTGCAAGAAGGGTTTAAATAGTGGAAATGATGGAGTTAAAATTTCCACATTATTACTACTTTACCACAACCATAGGTTATGCAAATCTCATTTGAATAACCACATAATATAAGATATCTCATATCTCATATTGCAAATCACATTTGCAATAATTGTGGTTTAATTAAATTAATTAAATTGAATCACATCCAATTTAATTTCTCTCAATTAATTTCTCCAATTAGCCCTAATTCAACAATTTGGCTAACCTATAGTTTATTATGAATCTCCTCCACATTAAACTATATATTATATCATTCATATCTCATATAAATGACATAAATGCCCTTTAAGTGAATTTGAACACTTCAATTTCATATCAAAACATTAATCCTTCTTTTAACCCAGATTGAGCCAACCGAGGGACCTAATGGACCTACAGTGACGGGCTCCAATGATCCGAGATTAACCTGTCAAACTCTTTGACCCGGTTAATCAACATTCATTAGCTACGGTAACACTCCACTATAGCCCGTAGTTGCACTCCCGTCAGTGCAGAATATTACGTGTCCACTGATATAAACAATGCCCATGAATCGACACTTCACAGGTTGTTCGTAGACACGGCTGGGTCAAATTACCGTTTTACCCTTGTGTCTACCTCTTGTTCCTTAAGTCCCCACTGCTCCTCTAATGAACAACACATTGTGATGGTCCAACCATACACAACACCCTTCTCGGGCCAGTGAGAAGGTGGGCGTCCGTTGTCCAAGCCACGGTGGCGGACTTAAGGGAACAACCCCTCTAGTTTCCCTAAAGGCGGGAACGAGTGAATTCCATCTCGCGTAGTTATGTTCCCAGCTCCCTACTTGGTCCTGTCCCTGAGAAGATAGGCATATTGGGCGAGTAACTGTGATCACCCTCACCCGTACTAGTCAAAGGATAGACTCCCGCAGACAGGAGTCCGTAACACGCCGAGATTCGGTCGAGTCACTAATGGTCATCTCACGAAGTTATTAGTCCCATCACAGCGGTGTGTTACATCGGTGGGTCTAATAATTCACGGTCCGGTCTTGTACAATCTCATTCCACAGGATGCCCCCACTCGCATGTCAACCACATGAACGAGTCAGATTACCTCGTTTGTATCTAATACAAAGCGGGCCGCATCCACAATGTATCCAGGATTAGGTCTCCAACCCTATCCATATACTGTAGACCGTTCGGGTCATTAACTTGAACGTGATCCTCCCTGTGTGTCCACTACACACCGTTCAAGTTCTAGTTCTCTCATAAATTCAATTACCCTGGAGCTTAGTTTATTGGAAAAGTTTATAAATATTGCGAGACACAAAGTAATGAAATAAATAACTCTTATTAATTTCAAACAGTAATTTACAAACACGCGATTAGGACAAAAATCCCTACAGTTAGGATTTGATTTGCTTGTTAAAACTTAATTGCTATGTATTGAAGCATGATTTGTTCTTATTTTTGGCAATTCGTTCTTTAACTCTTGATTTTGTTGGTTTAAGTGGACTCGAGAGATAAAACTTGAATTAGAGCAAAGTTGTTAAAACCTTAGGAATCTGGCATGAGAATGACTAAGAAACCTAAGGGAAACACATAAAGAAGTTGCTTCATGTCGTTCATGTTGTAGGTTCATATGGAGACTATGGAGTCTATTGCATGTGTGAGGCTCACTAAGAATCGAGAGATTTTCTTGAGTATTTTACTTCTTGTTTATAAATTCATCTCTTTATTTCAATGCATGTGTTAGTTAAGTCATTAACTTGTAAAATCACTTTCCTCAAATCTATCAATTCGTGTCTCCATGTGTAACGACCCTAAAATTTAGAGACGAATCTACGTTAGGGAAGTTACTCACTTACACCGCTTCGCCAAAATTTTCGACATAACGACGTAGCAAGGAGAAAACCAAAATTTTCACCGGAACCCTAATAGCGAAGAGACACTTCAAAGAAACAAGAATGCCCAACCCCACCAAACTACAAGCAGAGAAAATGGGTTGGGCTACATCCAGAGTTCCAAATCACGATCTCTTAGATATAACAATCATACAATGGAAAGCGAACTCAATAACTAAGAAGTACTAGTGAAAAACAAAGTGTCGCACGACCAGACATTTAAAATAAAACCAAAACAGGACAATGACAAATGACAACTCTAAGCTAGAGAAACGGGAAGGAAAAGGGTCCCACAACCTCAACAGGTCGTCGTCGTCATCATCCGCCTCAGGCTTTCCTACCTGCAACCAAAAACAATAAAATAGACGGGTGAGTATAAAAATACTCAGTAAGCAGCCCACTCACGTCCAAACAAACTAGCATGTAACCAAAACAAGCCTCGTGTTCTAAACTCACCCAACCCCAACATAGGTCTCACACTTAGCATGCTTCACCCTGAGCCCTCCTGCGGTAACAACTCGAGCGCTACCCTCGGTCTTAGAACTTTGGTTGACGATGCAATGAGAGAAAGCAACTCTCACGCCACTACACACTGGCATAGAGCAGAGTAGGTACATATCCTACACGCCCTATGGGGAATCGCCCCTAAGCCAAAGACGGATCATGGAAAGCAACCACTCCCGATCTCAACGGGGGCGCACCCTGTGCTCTCATAACACACTAGCATGGTGCCGGTGTGGTGCGTAACCAACACGCCCATTGGGGAATTACCCCTAAGCTAGTTCGGGATCATGGAAAGCAACCACTCCCGATCACAACGGGGACGCACCCCAGCCTCACGAGCCTATCATATATCGTCAACCTAGAGGTTCTTACCTGCTCAGGCGTAGCTTAAGGTTTAGTAAGTGTTAGGTATTGCGCTTCATAAGGTTATTTAGGATTCTAACAAGACGTTCATAAAATCTCCGACCCATTCTCCAAGGGTCCCAAGTTCAACCAGGGCTTTTCACTTTTAGCCAACACCTCAAAGTACCTAAGTTCCACTTTGGACCACACTTAGTTTGGACATCCCACTTGACCTTACCCCAAGCCCACACAGAAAATTGTTCGGCTCTAGCTTACGTCGAACGCGCCTCCCTAACTAGCATTCGACATAGCCTGACCGTCTCACAGGATGCTCGTAAGCTATGTCTCACTCCGAGTCTGTTGCCACACTCATAATGACTCACCTCGAAGCGTTCTCGTCTTTGGTCTGTTGCCATGACTACCATGGCTCACCACAAGACATCACCGCCCCTGGTCTATTGCCACACGCACTGTGACTCACCACAAGGCATCATCAATGCACATATTCCATGCTAGTTTCTCACTACGCAAAATGATAGGATAACGTCACCTAATAAGGAGTAAGGTAGGGACTACTAGCTCGGGGGTTCCATGTTACAAATCTCTTGACTTGGTCCTAAAACCATAATCGAAGGTAGATACTACCAATCCTGCAAGCAATATAAGTTGCCTATCGATTACGAACCTCAACCACACGAGCGCGAACTCAAACACGGTCGGGACCAACCCCATTAACTTACACAACAACACAAGGTTTCAATCCACAAGCTAAGAAATCCAACTCTCTCACTTATGAGCTCGTTTACGAGATCGAGTTGGCCACATACATTGACTCTAGGATCCATGAACAACCACTTTCTTAAAAGTAACACACAAGGTCACCTAAAACAATTCCAAGGAAACGAATGGTCACTGGCCTAGGGCTCACCTTTAACACCTAACAAGTTAGTTAAAGCGATCCAAACAACTTTTACACGAACTGAAACTTAGGGCATTACACCCAACGATCACATTTGGCCCAAGCCTCAGTAACCAAAACATCAGTGTGCAACCTCGGACCCCTTACAAGTATTGTCTCCCGCTTAGGCGACCTTGAGCCCAACGCAGTAATCCTCTATTTGGTTTGGTCAACTACGCTTCGCCACACTCGCTGCACAAGGGATTATTCGTGATTCACCTCTTCCAACCACCTTCCTCGAGGGGAAACCCGAGCCTAGAACCACCTATCAACTACATTAATCTCAGATCCACAATGATCGATCACACTTATCACGGTCAAGGGCTTTGAGTCTCACTCTTAACTTGAAGCCTTAAGCCCCTATTCCCATACTAACTGCTTTCTTAGTCCATTAGTGGTACAAACAATACCAACACAAACCCAAACTCAACACATATATCACACCGTAGTTTTTCGTGCATTAAACACAAATTCACGAGCTACCACATTCGAACAAATCAAACAATAACTTTAAGGGGCTTAATCCAAAAGACTACTTACATAGATAGTGGAGGTCTGAAATCCAATCCCAGGTCCCACATGCCTCCATTACAAGTTTCGAGCCCCTAAATAACAAACAAATGTCCTAAAAGTCAAATTCCAAGCACAAATCTCAAGCAAACTTGCTTAAATAATCAAACTAATGCATGGAGGCTTAAGATGGGATCGAGAAAACGAAGTCGACTGGTTATACCTATCCAGCGGCGGCGGCGACGGCGGCAGCGGCAGAATCCGACGACCGGCGGCGACAAATTTTCCGGCGAGTGGCGGCGCTTGGAGCATAGATCCGAAATGCCCATGACCCGATCTATTCAAAACCAACAACCAATTTAAGAGAATCGATCTACAAAAGCTCGAACCGATTGAACCAAAACTAAATGGTTTGAGGAAAGACTCACCGGCGATGAGGTTGCGGTCGCCGCCTGGGCGTGCGAGGGGCGAGCGCGCGGCGTCTTGGTCGGAGTAGCGCGCGCAAGGTGCGCGATTGGGCCAGCGCGCGCGGGCGTGCGGGCGGCAGTGGAGCGCGGCCGCGAGCGGCGGCCGGACGAGGCGCGCGGCGGGCAAGCTGGACGAGGGCGGCGGTGCGGCGTGAGGCGAGGGTCTGGCGGCGGCACAGGGGGGGCTGGGCGGTTGGGGGAAAAAGAAGGAGAAGAAGAAGAAGGAGAAAGAAAGAAAAAAAGAAAAGAAAAAAAAAAGGATGATAAAAAGATCTCTTTTTTTTTTTTTAAAACCGAACGTTACACCTGTGTTAGTCTGTTGTTTGTCTTTACTTTCAATCACCTATCCATGTTATGTTTCTTTAGCTAAAATTGAGAATTAATATCTTGGTAATTAATTAATCTAGAAACTCATTCCCGAAGACGATACTTGGACTCTTAAATCACTATACTAAAACTTGACGTGTACACTGCGGTATTGCAATATCAAAATCATACTCGACAAGTTTTTTGCGTCGTTGCCGGGGAATGATGATTATTTAGATTAATTAATATTAGGAGAAAATTTGAAATTTTAGACTAAAGTGTGTTTGTGTGTCTTTCCTTATCTGTCTTTTGTGCGTTTGTTTGTTTCCCTAGTTGTTTTATTTTAGTTTTGTGTGTTGTTTGTGAGTTTTTGTCCCCTGTTTTGGTTGTGTTGATATTGTGTAAAAGTCTTGATCTGTATTACTAATTTCTCAAGTATGACTTTGCATGATTTTTCTCCATGTTTCTATTGTCCCTCCCAGGACCCTAGGTATGTGCTTCATAATTTCTCTGAATTCCATATGTCTAAATTTTACCATTCTGTACCTGAAATTAATAAAATTCATAGGATGGTAGCTATTTAGGCACTTGGACCCATACATTTTCGTACCTTGACCAACCTAATGAAAAATCTTCTCTTGTGGACCAATTAATGGAATTTACCTTGGAATTGGAAATTAAAAATTTGGTTCATAATTAATTAGAAAGGTTGAATAAGTTAAAAGCTGAGGTGGTAGGACTTTGGGAAATAGTATAGGATAGAGCTCAATATCATGATCAGCTAGTGATTTCCCTTAAGGCCTTGCAGGAAAAATTTATTATCTTTACCACTGAAGAGGTGCCACAGAGGAGAATTTGTTCATACAATAGTGTGAAGGGAATCGAACTCCCACAGCGGAAGCGATTGTGAATCGCACGCTCTTGATTTAGCTACAACGATTATATTCAAGAACATGTACAGTTAGATTAAGCATATTATGTAATGGATAAAAAGAAAGTTACCTTTGAAGAATCTTTCTTCGAGTGCTCCTCTCTCCCACGATCACGATCTCAGCAACAGGAACACGAACGTACGAAGACACGACCACCGGATCTTCTCCGTTGTTTTCTAGGTGAGGGAGGAATGTGGGTTCCCTTTAGGAGAAGTGAAGTATTTTGTGAGAGAGATGTGTGTGTCTTGGAACCTTTCCAACAACACAACAAAGAGCTTGAAAATTCCTTCTTTTTATAGTTGCATCTCATGCAACCATATATATAAGGAAATAAGATGGAAATAACCATCCTACCCCTCCTTCATTCTCTCTTTAGTACATAGTTTATATATGAATCTAATTCACATTAAAACTATATATTATATCAATTATATCATATATAATTAATATAACACCTCATGTATGAAATTGAACACTTCAATTTCATTCCTAACTTTATACCCTCAATATTACCATATTGAGCCAACGGAGGGACCTAATGGACCTACATTTCATGAGCTCCAATGATGTGAGATTAACTGATCAAACTCTTTGATCCAGTTAATCAATATTCATTAACTACAAGTCACTCCACTATAGACTTGTAGCTGCACTCTCCTCACTGTAGATAATAATGTGTCCACTGATATAGTCATTACCCATGAGTCGACCCTTCACAGGTTGTTCGTAATCAAAGTTGGGTCAAATTACCGTTTTACCCCTACGATTACTTCTTTCCTCCTTAAGCACCACTGATCCTCTAATGAACAACAAGTCTAAGGCCCTACCTTAGACTCATACCCTCATAGAGGGCGGGGCCCCGTTGTTCAAGACCTGGAGTTAGTTCTTAAGGGAACAACTTATGTAATTCCTTAGTGTAGGAATGAGTGAATTCCGTCTTGCATAGTTAAGTTCCCAGCTACCTACAAGGTTATATCCTTTAGAAGGTAGGCTTATTGAGTCGACTACAGGCCACTCTCACCCATACTAGTCTAAGGACAAACCCCTATAAGCAGAAGTTCTTAACTTGCTGAGGATTCAGGTCGAGTCACTAATGACTATCTATAAATTACTAGTCTTATCCTGTTAACGATGTTACACTGGTTAGACTAATAATTTGCGATCAAGTCTTGTATGAACTCTTCATACAGGATGCCCCCACTCGCATGTCAACTACATGAATGAGTTGGATTACCTCATTTGTACTAATTACAAAGTGGGTCGCATCCATGGTGTTACCAGAATGAGGTTTCCAACCTTATTCTTATACCATAGACCAGCCCAAATAGTGTCCACTACACTGATGTTCAAGATAAATATTATAACCTTGGAGCTTAGTTTATTGGATTTATAAACCAAGACTGTAATTCTATCAAAACAAATAACATTTTATTTAATTGATCAAAATTACACAAGTTTAGGGCATAAATCCCAACAATCTCCCACTTGACCTAAAACTTGTGGAGTACTAAACATTACAGTAATGTAAATACAATAAACTAGGGCATTTAAACCCCTTTGTACAAAATACTCCCACTTGCCCTAGTTGGGGAAGACTTGTAAACCTAGACCTTCTAGGTGACTCTCAAATACTCTAGCCGTGAGAGCCTTTCTAAAAGGATCAACAACGTTGTGCTCTGAGGCTATCTTCGTGACAATCATGACTCCTCTATGCACGATCTCCCAGATGAGATGATACTTTCGCTCTATGTGCTTTCCCCTCTTGTGACTTCGAGGTTCCCTTGAATTTGCTTCTGCACCACTGTTATCGCAATACAGCTTCATGGGCAAAGTCATATTTGGAAAAACTTCCAAATTTAGCATGAATTTTCTTAACCAAACGGCCTCCTTATTTGCTTCACAAGCCGCTACATACTCGGCCTCCATGGTGGAATCAGCGATGCATCCTTGCTTGACGCTTCGCCATACTACAGCTCCTCCGTTAAGAGTGAATACTGACCCTGATGTAGATTTTCGAGAATCTTTATCAGTCTGAAAGTCAGAATCCGTGTATCCTATAAGAATCAAATCCTTAGCCCCATACACGAGCATGTAGTTCCTTGTTCTCCGAAGATACTTAAGGATTGTTTTAACCGTTGTCTAGTGTTCAAGTCCTGGATTGGATTGATACCTACTGACCATCCCAACTGCAAAACAGATGTCGGGCCTAGTACACAACATGGCGTACATCAGGCTCCCAACAGCCGAATCGTAAGGAATCCGTCTCATATCCTCAACTCCTTGAGGTGTCTTAGGACACTGTTCCTTAGACAAATGGATTCCATGTCTAAAAGGCAACAAGCCCTTTTTGGAATCTTGCATCTTAAACCTTGACAACACTTTGTCTATGTAAGATGCTTGAGACAAGGCTAGTGTTTTATTCTTGCGATTCCGGACAATCTGGATCCCAAGAACAAACTGCCATCACCCAAATCTTTCATTTGGAACTACGTAGCTAGTCATTCCTTGATGTCAGTAAGATAACCTACATCATTCTCAATGAGTAGGATATCATCCACATAGAGAATTAGGAATGCGACAGAACTATTGATGATTTTCTCAAGGTTCATCATCATTCTGGTCAAAACCATAAGATCTGATTGCCTCATCAAATCTTATATTCCAGGACCTAGAGACTTGTTTCAGTCCATAAATTGACCTTTTAAGCCTGCAAACCTTTTGCTCTTGTCTTGGTTCAATGAACCCTTTGGGTTGGTCCATGTAGATGTTTTCCTCAAGATTGTCATTCAAAAAGGTTGTCTTGACATCCATTTGTCATACCTCATAGTCATAATATGCGGCAATGGCAAGAAGGATACGGATAGACTTTACCATAACAACAGGTGAAAAGGTCTCCTCATAGTCAACCCCTTCAACCTGGGTATAACTCTTTGCTACTAGTCTAGCTTTAAAGGTTTGCACCTTCCATCTACACCACGCTTCCTCTTGTAGATCCACTTACAACCTATAGGTTTTACCCCATCAGGCTTATCTACAAGATCCCAAACAGAATTGAAGTACATAGACTCCATTTCTTGGTCCATTGCTATGACCCATTTGTCTTTGTCTTTGTCAACCATTGCTTGATTATAAGTCAATGGATCCTCGCAGTTGTCATCTGGTATAACAACTTGGGTTTCAGCTAAACCCATGTAACGGTTAGGCTGTATTACAACCCTCCCACTACGTCGAGGCATACTCAACTCTTGAGATGGACTCTCTTGACTAGACAAACTAGTATCAACAACTCTTGTTGACGTACTAGTGTTCTTTTTAGCAACCTTTGCTATTGTTCCGTCTAACTCACTCAACACTACTTTACTTTTTGGTTTGTGGTCCCTTATGTGGTCCTCCTCTAAGAAAATGGCATTTGTCGACACAAAAACCTTATTTTCCTTAAGATCATAGAATAAACCACCTCTTGTTTCTTTTGGGTATCCTATGAATAAGCATAACTTTGAACGTGAATCCAATTTCTTTGGATTTGTCACAAGCACATGTGCTGGACAACCCCAAATTCTGAAGTGACATAAACTACCTTTACGTCCTTTCTAGAGTTCAAAAGGTGTTTCAGAAACACTTTTTGAGGGCACACTATTCAAAACGTATACTGCAGTCTCCACTGCGTAACCCCAAAAGGAACTAGGGAGATGAGCATAACTCATCATTGAAAGAACCATGTCCAACAAGGTTCTATTTCTCCTTTCCGATACACCGTTTTGTTGTGGTGTGCCGGAAGCTGAGAGTTGGAAAACATACAATCCATTTTCTAATGAAGCTGAACATATTTCTAAACCTTTCTTCAAAATAAACACTTTATTCATAGAAAAGGAAACAGAAATACATTGTTCTATAAAGCAAGAAATGGAAATAAGGTTTCTAGTAAACCCTGGTATCTCTAAAATATTGTCCAACAATACATATTTTTTGCCAAAATAAAGCTTCATTGTGCCTACTTCTACAGCTGAGACGACTTCTCCATTTCCAACCTAGAGCGTTATCTCTCCTTGCTGTGGCTGCTGCCAGGAATCAATTCCCTGAAAGAAGAGCAAACGTGATTAGTGACGCCTGAATCAAGTATCCAAGTTGTTTTATCATTATCCACTAAACTGTTGGGTTTTATGTCCTAAAACTCGTGAGTTTGTAAATTGAATGTATATTCTATTTTGCAATAAAGTTATTATTGAGATTTATTCAGTAAAGGTGTTATTGAATAAAGTGAATTGTATATTTTGAAACCCTAATCCAATAAAGAACCCATGGCTATAGGATGTATACTTGAACTTTATGTGTGACATAAAAGTGGATCAGGTTCAAGTTATAGCCACAACGGTCTATAGTAAAGGGATAGGGTTGGGTACCTTATCCTGGGGACACTATGGACGCGACCCACTTTGTAAAGTACAAACGATGTGATCCTAAATCGTTCATGTGGAGACATGCGAGTGGGGCGTCCTATGCAATGAGTTTGCATAAGATCGATCGAGAAATAGTCACTTAGACTTTATAACTCAGTTTCATCGTCTTAATCGACTATATTCATACGATGACCTAGGTAACTCGATCTTAATCCTGAGTGTGCCATGAACTCCTGTTTATTCGGATTATCCTTAGATTTGCATGGGTGAGAGTGGCCTGAGATTGCCGACTCAACAAGCCTCCCATTTCAGGGATAAGACCGGGTAGATAGTTGGGAACATAGTTCTGCAAGATGGAATTCACTCCTACCCGCTTTAGGGATTAGTAGAGAGGTTGTTCCCTTAAGTGCTGACTCCGGGTCTTAAACAAAGGGCCCACCCCTCTCATTGGCCCGAGAGGGATTCGGTTTGTTGGTTGGACCACAAACCAATTGTTCATTAGAGGATCAGTGGGACTTAAGGAACAAGAAGTAATTACGAGGTAAAGCGGTAATTTTAACCCACCATAATTCTGAACGACTGTGAAGGATCGACTTACTAATCATGGTTATATCGAGTGGGCGAAAATATATATCTACAGTGAGGAGAGTGCAACCAATAGGCTTTAGTGGAGTGTCCCGGTGGTTAACGAATGTTGATTAGCTAGGCTAAAGAGTTTAGCTGGTTAATCTTGTATCGTTGGAGCTCATGATCTGTAGGTCCATTAGGTCCCCTTAGTAGCTCGGACTAAGCCTTGTAACATTTTGAGAGAAAAGAATTTGAATTGTTCAAATTTGGTTTTTGGAGAAAACGTTAATTATATGTGATATACTTAACGTGTCACAGTTTAATTATGAATTAAACTATAATAAAGAAGAGGTGGAAATATTTAAATGTGATTTAAATATTTGCTCGGTTTATAACATGAATAGGGATTCATGTTTAAACGATCGATTTAAGAAATCGGGATTGGTCCAATTATTTAATTTAATATTTGATATTAAATTAAATAAATTATTTAAAATTAATTAATTAAATTTATTTAATTAATTAAATTAATAAATTTATTTTATTTTAAAATTAATTTTATATTAATTTTGAATTAAAATTAAATGAAAATTCAATTTTGATTTTGAATTTCAATTGGACCAAAATGAAAAGGATGAGCAACCTTGCTACTTTTTCAAATTCACTCAAATTGAGCACCTCCTTCTTGCTAAATCCTTCTCATCTTCTTGCTTTCATCTTCTCCTAGCTTGAAGAAGCTTTTGGTTTCTTTAATTGAAGAAGAAACCATTAGATTGAAGGGAATTAATCAGAATTTTGATAATTCACGTTTTTTGAGACCTTTCTCCCATCTCTCTTCAAATTCTCTCTACCAAAGATTCCACAATGTGTTACAGGCACAAGATAGTAGGGAAGACACTAGAGGTTGTCCACAAAGTATTTGTGACAAGAAATTCCCCACGGATTTGGAGAATTTTGAACAACAAAGGTATGTGTTCATACTCTCTGTTTTTCCAGTTTTGAGCATGCTTTTTGTTTTGTAAAATTGATCAACTTAGAGTGTTCAAGATCCAAAATTGCTTCCGCTTTCTTAATCTACACTCTTTCATAAACAAGCTTCTAGGCAAAGTAAATCATATTTATCTTCCTTCTTCTTTACTTTGCAATGTACTTGAGACGATTCCTGCTCCAATGCCCGTCTTCGTTGCAGTGGAAATATTTTCCTTTATCAGCAACGTCTTTGACTTTCTTGCCCTTCTGGGCGGCAGCTTTGTCAGCCAGTTTCCCTTTACCAACCTTCTTCATGTTGTTCTTCTTTCCTCTCAGGTTAGAAGAAGATGAAACCACTGTTTTTGTCCCAGAGGTCGAACCTCTGTGATAACTTCTACTGGCAACCTTTGCCTCACCCTTCGATCCACGAATTTTCATCAAAGACCGAAAGGTGCGGAGTTCATTCGAAGGAGGTAAGATTAAAAGTAAGCTTGTTCATAACAACATTACTTCTAAACTGCAGGAAACTATCTAGAAGGGTTTCCAGAATGAAGCTGACCTAGCTTGACTCATCGATGGAAGCACCATTCGACTCCGCGATGTTAAAGTGCACCATCATATCCAGGACTTGATCCCGAACAAATGTACCCTCTGGCATCCTCGAGTTAATATGTACTTTAGGGCATTATGTCGGGCCTGTGTGGACTGTTGTCCAAACATACACCCTGTACAGAATCCATGATTTCCTAGGCGGTAATCATGCCCTCATGCTTCTTGGCTAATATGTCAGACATACTTGCCAGCATGTAGACCTTGGCCTTATCATTGGCCTTGATCCATCGATCATATGCATCACGAACATTTCGTGATGCATTCAAGCCTGGCACCTGAGGACACTCCTCAATTAGCACAAACTTCAGATCATCCACTACCAATATAGTGTTGAGTTTGTTTTTCCATGTCATCATATTCTCTCCGGTTAACTTTTTCGCACCCAATAAGGAAATTATAGAGCTAGACATTTTTGCTGAAAAATTTACAAACAAACTTGTATGAGTTTCTTGCTATAACTTTAATCCAATCACGTTTTAGCTCAAATGATTCCTAGGCCATTTATAATTTGCAATGATACC
Organism: Trichosanthes cucumerina; assembly: GCA_036507285.1. Taxonomy (NCBI): domain Eukaryota; kingdom Viridiplantae; phylum Streptophyta; class Magnoliopsida; order Cucurbitales; family Cucurbitaceae; genus Trichosanthes; species Trichosanthes cucumerina. The sequence goes on from CM071838.1 coordinate 57,266,763, forward strand.
CCAAAGGTTTAGAATGTATGACACCGAAGGGTAATCAAAAACACTTTTCCTCTGGATCAAGACACTCTTGACCAAAACCTAATACCAGAATAACTCTTATTCCTATAGGTTTTAGTTACCATTTTTCTGGTGCGGATACGTTACACAACTTATGTACCCAGTGAGTGTAACCTCTCATCTTTAGATCCCGAGTCTCCATCCAATAAAATCCATGAAGGAGGACTAGATTGGAAAATAGTCTAAGGAAATCTTTATCCCTTTGGGTGTTTCTTGTGTTCGATCCCCTATGATCAAGCCCTCAGAAGGATTATGCAGTCCAGCCAAAACTAGCGATCGACCATAGAGGTCTAACGGTGTAAACCAACAAAAGAGACCGTAGGTTTTGTTTTCACTAAACCTTCTCTCACTCACTATAAGTATCCTCTCCATTCACCTTGATATTGACTCATACAAACACCATCTGAAGGGGGACGCTCCCGTTTGCGCCACGAGGCCAAGTATGAGTCTCACGGTGTGAACTTCCCGGAGATAGCGTAGGTGGAAAAATATGTATCTCATACACTTTTTCATCCCACTGAATACTTTAAAGTTTATAGGAATCTTACTTAGGCTAAAAACCCGACTAATGGTTTTACCTAACTTTATCAATATAACTCTTATATCGATAATCAATATAACTCTTATATTTATTTTATCCTAAGTTTGTTAATATAACTCCTTATATTAAACCTGGGATTTCTAGTTTATTAACTCCTTAATAAACCCGCTGACGCTACTATAATTTATAAAACTCTCAAATTAAATTTCACTCCCAAGTCAGTTCCTAGGTAGGGGTGTTCCCGCTTTTAAATCGACTTAAATACCCTAGCCCGCATGAACTTTCCTTAGACAGAGTTCCTCTTTTAATCATAGCTTATATATGTTGGGATTTATGCCCTAAACTTGTGTAATTTTGATCAATTAAATAAAGTGTTATTTGTTTTGATAGAATTACAGTCTTGCTTTAATAAATCCAATAAACTAAGCTCCAAGGTTATAACATTTATCTTGAACATCAGTGTAGTGTACACTATTTGGGTTGAGTTCAAGAATATAACCTAAATGGTCTATGGTATAAGAATAAGGTTGGAAACCTCATTCTGGTAACACCATGGATGCGACCCGCTTTGTAATTAGTACAAATCAGGTAATCCAACTCATTCATGTAGTTGACATGCGAGTGGGGGCATCCTGTATGAAGAGTTCATACAAGACTGGATCGAAAATTATTACTCTAACCAGTGTAACACCGTTAACAGGATAAGACTGGTAATTTATAGATGGTCATTAGTGACTCGACATGAATCCTGAGCAAGGTAAGAACTCCTGCTTATAAGGGTTGTCCTTAGACTAGTATGGGTGAGAGTGGCTGTGTGGCCAGACTCAATAAGCATACCTTCTCGGGAATGAGAACCTCGTGAGGTAGCCGGGAACTTAATTGTGCAAGATGGAATTCACTCATTCCTACACTTGAGGAATTAGATAGGTTGTTCCCTTAAGAACCGACTCTGGGTCTTGAACAACGGGGCCCGCCTCTGTGAGGGTATGAGTCTAAGGTAGGACCTTAGACTTGTTGTTCATTAGAGGATCAGTGGTGCTTAAGGAGCAAAGAGGTAATCACAGGGGTAAAACGGTAATTTGACCCAGTTGTGATTACGAACAACCTGTGAAGGGCCAACTCATGGGTAATTACTATATCAGTGGACACAATATTATCTATAGTGAGGAGAGTGCAGCTACAAGTCTATAGTGGAGTGACTTGTAGTTAATGAATATTGATTAACTGGATCAATAAGTTTTATGAGTTAATCTCACATCATTAGAGCTCATGAACTGTAGGTCCATTAGATCTCTCTGTTGGCTCAACATGGTAATATTGAGGGTATAAAGTTAGGAGTGAAATTGAAGTGTTCAATTTCATACATAAGGTGTTATATCAATTATATATGATATAATTTATATAATATGTAGTTTTAATGTGAATTAGATTCATATATAAACTATATACTAAAGAGAGATTAAAGGAGGGGCAGGATGGTCATTTTCATCCTATTTTTCTATATATATGGTTGCATGAGATGCAACTAGGTTAAGCAATTTTAGAAGCTCTTTTGTTGTGTTGTTGGAAGAGTTCAAAACACACATCTCTCTCACAAAAATACCTCACCTCTCCTAAAGGGAACCCACCTTCCTCCCTCACCTAGAGAACAACGGAGAAGATTCGGTGGTCGTGTCTCTTGCATGCGTTGGAGTTCTATTCTTTGAGATCGTGATCGTGGGAGAGAGGATCACTCAAAGAAAGGTTCTTCAAAGGTAACTTTCTTGTTATCCATTCTATTTACATGCTTAATCTAGTTATATTTGTTCTTGAATTTATCGTTGTAACTAAATCAAGACCGCGCGATTCGCAATCGCTTCCGCTATGGGACTACGATTCCCTTCAACCTGGTTCCTAATTCTAATCTAATTAGAACTAGATAACCTAAGGTCTATTATTTCCAAGTTCTAAACACTTTAAAACTAATAATTAACCTTAGGTGACATGCATACTATGTGATAGTGCTTGATCATTCATCACATGAATAATAAGACATTCATAGCATATTCATCTCATGATATATAATGCATGTCAATGTTGTCCATAAATTAATATAACAACTTTATATTAATTAATCATGCAAACTATATAATATAACTCCTTATATTATAAATGATGCATGAAAATACTTAACCTAAGATGAGATTTCTAAAATATAAGCATACATTATGCATGGTAATAATTACACAACAATTGCATAATTTAAATAGCAAAATTAGACCAATTTTGGCACCCTAGAAATAATTTTAATTAATATAGTCTAATTATATTAATTAAAATTAAATATATTAAATATAAAATATTTTTATAATTAATATATAATAAAAAAAAAAGTTTTATGCATGTTGCTAAAATGCGCGAAACGTCTCTGGCGTTGCAACGCTGCTTCTTGTCGTCTTCTGCTAAGCGTTGCGCAACGTCGATGACAGCGTTGCAACGCTTCGTCTCCTGCGCGCTTCTTCCGCAAGCGCAGCGTTGCAACGCTGCACACAGACTACACATGGAATCCGCTATTCCTTGCTCGTTTTTGCTCCGATCATCTCAGCAACCGCATTGCCTCGATCGACACGGACTTACAGATTCGATTATAATTAAAAATTCTCAAAACACCAGACCCTTACATTGAACGATTCAATAGAAATTGTAAATCTAAGTGCCAAAATTGAAACCATCTAATTTGCAAAACTCTACATACATCTCATGCAAAAACAGTAAATCTCACCTTGTTCTTGAAAAATCCAGAACATAAATGAAGAACGCAATTGGGCTCTGATACCAATTGAAGGGAATCGAAGTCCTGCAGCAAAAGCGATTGTGAATCGCGCGCTCTTGATTTAGTTACAACGATTATATTCAAGAACATGTACAACTAGATTAAGCATATTATGTAATGGACAGCAAGAAAGTTACCTTTGAAGAATCTTTCTTCGAGTGCTCCTCTCTCCCACGATCACGATCTCAGCAATAGGAACACGAACGTACGAAGATATAACCACCGGATCTTCTCCGTTGTTTTCTAGGTGAGGGAGGAATGTGGGTTCCCTTTAGGAGAGGTGAAGTATTTTGTGAGAGAGATGTGTGTGTCTTTGAACCTTTCCAACAACACAACAATGAGCTTGAAAATTCCTTCTTTTTATAGTTGCATCTCATGCAACCATATATATAGGAAAATAGGATAGAAATGACCATCATACCCCTCCTTCATTCTCTCTTTAGTATATAGTTTATATATGAATCTAATTCACATTAAAACTATATATTATATCAATTATATCATATATAATTGATATAACACCTCATGTATGAAATTGAACACTTCAATTTCATTCCTAACTTTATACCCTCAATATTACCATATTTAGCCAACGGAGGGACCTAATGAACCTACAGTTCATGAGCTCCAATGATGTGAGATTAACTGATCAAACCCTTTGATCTAGTTAATCAAAATTCATTAACTACAAGTCACTCCACTATAGATTTGTAGCTGCACTCTCCTCACTGTAGATAATATTGTGTCCACTGATATAGTCATTACCCATGAGTCGACCCTTTAGAGGTTGTTCGTAATCACAGCTGGGTCAAATCACCGTTTTACCCCTATGATTACCTCTTTCCTCCTTAAGCACCACTGATCCTCTAATGAACAACAAGTCTAAGGTCCTACCTTAGACTCATACCCTCATAGAGGGTGGGGCCCCGTTGTTCAAGACCTGGAGTCAGTTCTTAAGGTAACAACCTATCTAATTCCTCAGTGTAGGAATGAGTGAATTCCATCTTGCACAGTTAAGTTCCCAGCTACCTACGAGGTTCTGTCCCTGAGAAGGTAGGCTGATTGAATCGGCTACAGGCCACTCTCACCCATACTAGTCTAAGGACAAACCCCTATAAGTAGGAGTTCTTAACTTGCTCAGGATTCAGGTCGAGTCACTAATGACCCTCTATAAATTACTAGTCTTATCCTGTTAACGGTGTTACACTTGTTAGACTAATAATTTGCGATCCAGTCTTGTATGAACTTTTCATACAGGATGCCCCCACTCGCATGTCAATTACATGAATAAGTTGGATTACCTGATTTGTACTAATTACAAAGTGGGTCGCATCCATGGTGTTACCAGAATGAGGTTTCCAACCTTATTCTTATACCATAGACCATTTAGGTTATATTCTTGAACTCAACCCAAATAGTGTCCACTACACTGATATTCAAGATAAATGTTATAACCTTGGAGCTTAGTTTATTGGATTTATAAAGCAAGACTGTAATTCTATCAAAACAAATAACACTTTATTTAATTGATCAAAATTACACAAGTTTAGGGCATAAATCCCAACATAGTGAGGATAGTTTGGGAGAGACTGAGACACACCTTAAATAGGATAGTGAGGTAGACATTGGTGATACAATTATTTCCACAAGGGAGATTCAGACGATAGAGGTCGAGGCTGAGAAGTCCTCCCCATTTTTGTCTCTAGAAATTTCCCTTAATCCTCATAGTCATTTGTCTTACACTCATGAGTGTTGCTTTGATTTTTTTTATTTCACTTCATTAAACAAAAATACCAAAAATAATTCTCTCTTTGGTTCCCATGAAAAACAGGATAGCCTTTTAGACTTAAAAGGTTATATCGATTCAAGCAAGAAGAGCCCAAAGAAAATGTAGCAGTTTTATGTACCCTGATAAGTCACCGTCTAGCTAAAGACGTTAAAGAAAGAGCTTCTTGGGAGGCAACCCAAGTTTTATGCTTTATGTTTCATATTTTCCTTCTTTTTATGTTTTATTTTATTTTCCTGTTTTGTTTTTGTGTTTTTGTCTAATTGCATTTTTGTACCTCCAGCTGTATGCCCAAGCGGAAAGCTGCAGACTTGCACCCTTTTGATCCTGAGATCGAAAGGACCTGTAGGAGACTCCTAAGGGAAGGAAGAGCAGAACCTTAGGCAATGGTTGATCAAGAGCTCATCATTAATCCTAAACCCATCAGGGAGTACTTCCAACCCGTGTTTGATTCTGAACAGGCTGGAATAGTTTATGCCCTTATAAATGTTAACACTTTTGAACTTAAGACAGGGGTTATACAAACAGTTAAGGAAGGTGCTTTCAGAGGATTAGCCGTAGAAGATCATAACTCACACCTTCAAAATTTCTTAGAAATCTATCGTACAATTAAAATGAATGGTATCTCTACTTATAATATTCGCTTACGTCTCTTTCCTTTCTCTTTGCAGGGTAGAGCTAAAGAATGGCTAGGGTCCCTTCCCTCAGACAGTATCACTTCTTGGGAGGAGTTGGCTCAAGCCTTCATGACAAAATTCTTTCCACCTGTGAAAGCTACAAAGTTAAGGACGGAGATAGGAACATTCAGGCAGCATGTGGGAGAGCAACTATTTGAGGCCTGAGAAAGGTACAAAGACATGCTCAGGAGGTGCCCACAACATGGCTACCCAGATTGGCTCCAGGTACAACTGTTTTATAATGGACTGGAAGGTAAGACCAGGACCATTCTGGATGCCACTGCTGGACGGGCTTTCATGGCGAAAACTGTACCAGAAGCACGTGCCCTCCTCGAGGAAGTGTCAACTGCCAGCTACCAGTGGCCTATAAACAATGACAGATCTAAGCCAGTAGTTGGATTGTATCAACTGGATGAGGTAACCTCTCTTAGATCTCATATGGCATCTCTCACTCATGCTCTAAATAATTTTGTAGGATCACCACAAACAGGGATGTCCTCTCAATGCTCCCAACTCAATGGAGAATCCACTATGGAGCAATTGCACTACCTAAACAACAGAAGCAACAACTATGGAGGAAACGTGACTAAGAATAACCTCCCAACACATTATAATCCAGGTTTGAGGTATCATGAGAATTTCTCTTATGCTAACAATAAAAATGTGTTGAATCCTCCTACGGGATATGCTTCTACATCAGAGAGGAAACCATCTCTGGAAAAGACATTGCACTCCTTCATAGCTGAATCCAGAAGTCGGTCCAATCAGTTGGAGAATGCAGTCACAAGTCTATCTGGCATAGTGACTTGTCATGGAACTATAATAAAGAATATTGAGACCCAGATTGGCCAAATCCACATCATTCAGAGCGTTGCAGGATAGAAAAGAAACACCCTGGGGGAGTACAGTCTAGCTAAAGACGTTAAACAAAGCGCTTCTTGGGAGGCAAACCAAGCTTAACATTTTTGGTGTTTTCTGTCTTTAGTATGTTTTAGTTATTTTTCAGTTTTTAATTTATTTACTAGTTTGTTTTCCTTTATAGGGTGTGATGATGTCCCCCTTCGTTAAAATTCATGCTCCCGTTCTGAGGAACTCCAACACACATGCTTTGGCTATCCAAGGAACTCAGAAAAGTCTCCATAACTCATGACAGTGTTGTTCACTCTTACCCTTATACTTAATTTGTGCTTATTTCTGCAAACATTGGGGACAATGTTTAATTTAAGTTTGGGGGTGGGATGTTGTTTATTTATTGTGACTGTCCTGAGTATAGGATTAATAAATGATTGATCTTTTGCATAAGTATGATCATGATAGCTTAAGATGAGATATAATTGAAAATCTTTGTGATTCTGCTGAAACCTGAGAGCATGACATGAATTTGAGTAAATTTAAAAAAAAAATCTTGAGTTTCTTCTGCACTATTATGCACATAGCCTGTGTTCTTGTAGTTTTGAAATGGTTAGAACAAAGTTATTAGGCTTAGAAGTTTTATGTCACCTCGAGAGGTCTAAGAACCGATTTGAGAGTCAAACTGCAGGATAGGGTGAATGACAATATGAAGTGCATGACATGTATAGTATGTGAAATAGTTGGATTTTGTTGTTTGTTTGCTAAAGAAAAAAATTTGTGAGGGCAAAAAGAGCTACCTTCACTATGATCAGTTAGGCCACTCATTGAACGAGTGGTCTGGGTAAGGGTCCCTACAGTGGATGTGTGAAAGCTAGTGTCTTTGCACAAAAAAAAAAAAAAAAAAAAAGAAGAAAATAGAAAAAGTGATAAAAAGTGAGTAAGTGCGGAGCAGAGTTATTTAATTCTTGAATGTGGGGAGACTCAAAGATTAGTAATTATGACCAGTGTAGGGGGAAGCTGAATTGAGAACCTAATAAAATTGATCTGGGCTTAGTAAAAATGAAGGGAACATAGGCTAATCACACGCACACGTGGGAACACTTAGGAAAAGTTTTAAATTGCTTGCTGAAGTGTTATGTTTGAATGTTTCCTGTGATTACTAGATTTTCTCTTAAATCTTTGAGGCTTGAATCAAATGTATGTATAAGAACAATCCGATGTTTAATTCCATTTTTGCTCGGGACTAGCAAAAGTTTAAGTTTGGAGGTGTTTGATTGCACACAAAATGTGTTATCCTTAGGCTTAATTATTACTAGTTTTGTAATGATTTCAGAGCTTTTACGTGTTTAAATTACTCAATTTCAGGTTAAGAGCACAAACAAGACAATTGGAGACATTTTGAATCACTCGGGATCGAAACGAGGGTTTTTGGAGCTAAAAATAACATCAATTGGAAGTAGAAGGATCAATCCAAGCGTGAAGACCCGAGGTGATGGCGTTGCAACGCCATGCAGAGCGTTGCAACACCGTAATTGTTGTTTAAAGGCATTGAAGACCCCAGGCGATAGCATTGCAACGCTAACTTGCAGCGTCGCAACCCTATCTCGATAAGAAGGCACACATGAAGAACCGCACAAAGGGCATTGCAGCGCTGCTTTGCAGCATCGCAACATCAGATCGATAAGCGGCGCGCGCGTTAGGGTAGTGGCGTTGCAACCTACCCTCAGCGTTGCAACGCCATCGATATTTTCCATAATTGATACGCGTCTAGGGTACAGCGTTGCAACGTTGTCCCTAGCATTGCAACACTGTATCGATTGAGCCTATAAATAGAACATGTTGTTTTCATTTCAAGGGAACCAAATTTGGTAGACTTTCGACCCTATTTTCGAAATACGCTTTGTAAGAAGAGAGAAAAGAGCGTTTTTGGGAGTCAAAGCATCCGTAGAGGTTCGAGATCGAAGACGGGAGCTCGGAGACGAAGGACCAGCATCGACACATAAGTTTAATTTCCTTTTCTTTTAGATTGTAATATCGTTTTAAGACGTTTACTACATGTTTAGCTTGGTTTTAATGTGATTTAGAGTAGCTAAATGTTGTAGTTAGGATTTGATTTGCTTGTTAAAACTTAATTGTTATGTATTGAATCATGATTTGTTCTTATTTTTGGCAATTCATTCTTTAACTCTTGATTTTTTTGGTTTAAGTGGACTCGAGAGATAAACTTGAATAAGAGAAAAGTTGTTAACACCCTTAGGAATCTGGCATGAGAATGACTAAGAAACCTAAGGGAAACACATAAAGAAGTTGTTTAATGTCGTGCATGTCGTAGGTTCATACAGAGGCTATGGAGTCTATTGCATGTGCAAGGCTCACTAAGAATCGAGAGGTTTTCTTGAGTATTTTACTTCTTGTTTATAAATTTATCTCTTTGGTTCTATGCATGTGTTAGTTAAGTCATTAACTTGTCAAATCACTTTCCTCAAATCTATCAATTTGTGTCTCCATGTGTTAGTCTGTTGTTTGTCTTTACTTTCAATCACCTATCTATGTTATGTTTCTTTAGCTAAAATTGAGAATTAAAATCTTGGTAATTAATTAATCTAGAAACCCATTCCCGAGGACGATACTTGGACTCTTAAATCACTATAATAAAACTTGACTCGTACACTGCGGTATTACAATATCAAAATCATACGCAACACTTGTCAACGTCAGCCATTGCCTGATCATAGGTCAATGGATCCTCGTAGTCATCATCAGGACTGACGACTTGGGTTTCAGCTAAACCCATGTAATGTTCAGGCTGTCTGACAGCCCTCCCACTATGTCGAGGCATCCCTAACTCTTGGGAACGGAATTGACTTGACATGCCAAGATCAACAACATTTGCTGATGTACTAGCCCCATCAGCAACTCTTGTTGATGTACTGTCCATTTCGTTAAACACAATTTTACTCCTAGGCAAATGATCCTTGATGTGGTCTTCCTCAAGGAAAGTGGCGTTTGTCGACACAAGCACCCTATTTTCCTTAGGATCCTAAAATAGAATAGGCACAATTTTGAACGGGGTACCAACTTTTTCGGATTTGACACCAACACGTGAGTTGGGCATCCCCAAATTCTGAAATGATGTAAACTACCTTTACGGCCATTCCAGAGTTCGAAAGTTGTTTGACAAACACTTTTCGACGGAATGTTGTTCAAAATATACATCGCAATCTCCACTGCGTAACCCAAAAAGAATCAGGGAGACGAGCATAGCTCATCATCGACCGAACCATGTCTAACAAGGTCCTGTTTCTCCTCTCCGATACACCATTCTGTCGTGGCATACCAGGTGCTGAGAGTTGAGACGTAATTCTATGTTCTATCATATAGTCATGGAATTCAGTTTCCATATACTCTCCACCTCGATCCGATCGAAGTGTTTTTATCATTTTACTTAATAGGTTCTCAACCTCAGTCTTGTACTCCTTGAACTTTTCAAGAGTTTCAGACTTCCTATGCATTAGGTAAATATACCGATACCTCGAATAGTCATCTATGAAAGATACGAAGTATTCGTAACCTCCTCGTGCTTTAACACTCATCGAACCACGTAGGTCATAATGTATAAGCTCAAGGGGCTCCTTCGCTCTATATCCTTTTCCACTAAAAGGGCGTTTGATCATTTCGCCTTCTAGGCACGACTCACATACCGGTAAAGAGTTTTCTTCCAACTGACTTAGTATTGGGATTTCTGCCCTAAACTTATGTAATTTTGATCAAATAAATAAAGCGTTATTTGTTTTAATAAAATTATATTCTTGCTTTATAAATCCAATAAACTAAGCTCCAAGGTTATAATGTATCTTGAACATCAGTGTAGTAGACACTATTTGGATTATGTTCAAGAGTATAACCTAAATGGTCTATGGTATAAGAATACGGTTGGAAACCTTATTCTGGTAACACCATGGATGCAACCCACTTTGTAATTAGTACAAATGAGGTAATCCAACTCATTCATGTGGTTGACATGCGAGTGGGGGGCATCCTATATGAAGAGTTCATACAAGACCGAACTGCAAATTATTAGTCTCACTAGTATAACGTCGTTAACAGGATAAGACTGATAATTTATAGATGGTCATTAGTGACTCAACCTGAATCCCGAGCAAGTTAAGAACTCCTGCTTATAGGGGTTTGTCCTTAGACTAGTATGGGTGAGAGTGGCTGTGGCCGACTCAATAAGCCTACCTTCTCGTGTGACGAACCTCATAGGTAGTTGGGGACTTAAGCTGTGCAAGATGGAATTCACTCATTCCTGCAGTAAGAAATTAGATAGGTTGTTCCCTTAAGAACTGACTCCAAGTCTTGAACAACGGGGCCCCGCCCTCTATGAGGGTATGAGTCTATGGTAGGACCTTAGACTTGTTGTTTATTAGAGGCTCAGTGGTGCTTAAGGAACAAAGAGGTAATCATAGGGGTAAAACGGTAATTTGACCCAACTGTGATTACGAACAACCTGTGAAGGGTCGACTCATGGGTAATGATTATATCAGTGAACACAATATAATCTACAGTGGGGAGAGTGCAACTACAAGTCTATAGTGGAGTGACTTGCAGTTAATGAATATTGACTAACTGGATCAAAGAGTTTGATCAGTTAATCTCACATCATTGGTGCTCATGAACTGTTGGTCTATTAGGTCCCTCCATTGGCTCAACATGGTTATATTGAGGGTATAAAGTTAGGAATGAAATTGAAGTATTCAATTTCATGCATGGTGTTATATCAATTATATATTATATAATTGATATAATATATGGTTTTAATGTGAATTAGATTCACATATAAACCATATAATAGTGGGAGAATAAAGGAGGGATAAGATGGTAATTTCCATCCTATTTCCCTATATATATAGTTGCATGAGATGCAACTTGTAAGCTAAGCTCTTGGTGAAACCCTAGCATTCTCTCACATTGTGATGGAAAGAGTTCCAATTACAATCTCACAAATATCTCATCTCACCTAAAGGGAACCCACCTTCCTCCCTCACCTAGAGAACAACGAAGAAGATCCGGTGGTAGTGTCTGTGATCGTTCAGGGTCGTATTGCTGAGATCGTAATCGTGGGAGAAGGAGCATTGCAAGAAAAGTTCTTCAAAGGTATATTTCTTGTTGTCCATCTTGTAGAAATGCATGCTTAATCTTATAGTTTTGTTCTTGATTGTAATTCATGTAACAATGTTTAGAACACGCGATTAACAATCGCTTCCGCTGCGGGATTCGATTCCCTTCACTTAGAAGTCCACACTTCACTAGTCTCTCAATCCTATTGAGAGTAATGTGGCCTAACCTTAGATGCCAAAGATGAGCATTTTCTTTTGGAGAAACTTTAACTCCTTTAGTTCGTGTTTCTGCAGTTTTAAATAACTCAGTGTTCAAAACGCTTTTGTCGGAATTAGGCTTTAAAATATACAAATTTGACTTAAGTGAAGCAGAACAAATCAAATTACCATTCCTGAAAATAAACGCTTTATTACCATGAAATGAAACTGAAATATATTGTTCTAAAAGACAGGAAATAGAAACGAGGTTTCTAGTAAACCCTGGAACTATATACATGTCCTCTAAAAAAATGTAATTCCTGCCAAAGAAAAGTTTCACTTTGCCGATAGCTGCAGAAGAGACTATCTCCCCGGATCCAACCCGTAGAGTCACCTCACCCTCTCGCAGCTGCTGCCAGGAATCAATTTCCTAAAAAGAAGAACGAACGTGGTTAGTGGCGCCTAAATCCAATATCCAGGCAGAGTCACTACTCTCCACTAAACAAGTTTCAGTCACAAGTAAATCACATTTAGCTTGATTCTTCCTCTTGGCAAGGAACTTGGGATAGTTTCTCTTCCAGTGGTCGTCCCCATTGCAGTGGAAACACTTTCCTTTTTCTGCAACTTCCTTGACCTTCTTGCCCTTTTGGGCGGCAAATTTCATCAAACTTTACCCTTCTTCATCTTCTTCTTCCCTTTCAAAGTGAGAAGGAGCAACAAATTTGATCCCAGAGGTCGAACCCCTGTGATATGATCTGTAGGCAACATTTGCCTCAGCTTGCGGTGCCCTGATCCTCATCAAAGACTGGAAGTTTTGTAGCTCATTGAGGAGGGTAGTCAGAGTGTAGCTAATTTGTTCATAACAGCATTGCTACGAAACTGAAGGAAACACTTCAGAAGAGTCTCCAAAATAAAGTTGACCTGACTTGACTCATCGATCGAAGCCCCGTTCATCTCCGCCAAATTAAAGCGGGTCATCATGTCCAGAACATGTTCACGGATAGACGCGCCTTCTTTCATTCGGGTGTTGAAGACGTGTTTGAGCGAATCGTGCCTGACCTGAAAAGACTGTTGTCCAAACATGTCCTACAACGACTCCATGATCTCCTTAGCAATGATCATAAACTCGTGCTTCTTTGCCAATACTTCAGATAAGCTGGCAATGATATAGATCTTAGCCTTTTCATTGGCCCTGATCCATCGATCGTATGCATCACAACACTTCGTGATGCGATGAGGTCGACAATCGAGGACACTCTCTCGATAAGCCGAAACTTCAGTCGCTCGGTTACAAGAATCGTGTTTATATTATTTTTCCACGTTTGGAAATTATCTCCCACTAACTTATCGGAAGCGAGTAAAGCGATTATTGAGCTAGACATTTTTGCTGAAAAAATCAATTAAAATTTGTGTCAATCTCGCAAAATATTTTTGAAGTCCAATCAAGTTTTAGCAAAATTTAATCCTATGATCCCTAGGTCATTTAAAAAAATTGCAATGATATCTTAAAGGTCTAGAATGACCGCCACCGAAGGGTGAATAGAAACATTCTTCCTCTAGGACGAGACTTTCACGACCAAACCCTAATCCCAGAATAACTTTTTTTCCATTAAGCCTCCAGTTACCATTTTTTTCTCGAATTCATTAACACTTAATGAATCCCGTGAGTGTCACCCTCAATCTTTAAGTTTCCAAGTATCCATCCATACAATAGCCAACGAAGAGTGAACCACGAAGGAAAACAAACAAGGAAACTGTATCCCTTTCGGGAATTCACGGTGTTCTAACTCCCTTGATCAAGGCCCTCCGAAGGGATTGTCTGGTCCAGGCTAAACTAGCAGGCGGATCATAGGGGTCTCACGGTGTGAATCGAAAGATGAGACTGTGGGTCCCGTTTTCACAGGTCCCACTCTCACTCACTATAAGTGCTCTCTCCATCCCCTTTGATATTGACCCATACAAATACCATCTGAAAGGAGACGCTACCATTTGCGCCACGAGGCCAAGTATGGATCTCACGGTACGAACTTATCGGAGATTTGTGGTCGAAAATAAAATGTATCTTATACACTTTATTTTCTCCCACTCAACACTTTATAATTTTTGGGATTGACCTAGATAAACCGGCTAAAATTTACCTAAGTCTACCAATATAACTCTTATATTGTATTTAGGCCTGAATTTATAATCACATTATTACTTAGGTCTATGTGAGTAAATTAATCAACTTTTAATTAGCGGAACCCACGAAAAATATAATCTAAGAATCTCCGGACCGAATTCACTCCCAGGTCGGTTTCTAGGTAGGGGTGTTCCGCAAGCGTCAACTTAAATACCCCATCCTTAGACAAAACCTTCCTTAGACAGAATTACTTATTAGTCACCATTCAAAGATTATATTTTGATTTCCTAATTTTAATTTTATTAGAACTAGAAAACCTAAGTCTAATTATTCAAGTTTTAGACACTTTAAAACTAATAATTAACTTAGGTTACATGCATTTCTATGTTATAGTGTTTGATCATTCACCACATGAATAACTATACTATAACATAAATATTCATCACATGAAAATAAATGCATGAACATACTTTAATCTTAAAAAAAAATATAACACTTATATTTAATTAAATTAAAACATGAATTCAATTATATTATAACACTTATAATATAACCTATCATGCAAACTATATATTGTAACACTTATAATATAAATGATGCATGAATATGTTTAACCTAAGCTGGGATTTTAAATCTATATGACATACATTATGCACATAGAAATTTAATTAAATCATATATCACATGCATAAAATAATTAAACAGCAAAAATGAACCGATTTTGGCACTTAGGGGCATTTATTTAATTAATATTATAATTATATTAATATTATTTAATAAAATAAATTAAATAATAAAAGAAAATACATTTTTACATTTTAAAAAATAAAAAAATGTTGAAAAACCGCCCACGAAGCAAATGCCTTAACGCCCCATGAACTTCGCGCACGCCTCGCGAAACTGCCCACTACGATTGCAGCGTTGCAACGTCGTGGGCAGCATTGTCCAGCGTCAGGCCCGCGTACTCCACGCCAATGGCGTTGCAACGTTGTCCTGCAGCTAAGCCTCTGCCCGCATGCGCAGCATTGAGACACCAATGAAAAACCGTCTCAACGCTGTCGACAGAACAGCAAACACCTCTTGCTGTTCTTCGTCGATTCTCGTCCGTTTCCGCTCTGATTTCTTCATAGCATCTCATGCCACGAACGACACAGACTTACAGATTCGATTTACATTAAAATTTATCCAAAACACGGGCCCTAACATTGACCAAATCAACATAAAATGTAAATCTAAAACAATGCGAAAACTGAAAACGTCCATTTCGCAAACCGCAATTTATCTCATAAATCGAAGCTTAAACCCACCTAATTTTAACAAAATAAGTGCGCAACAAGAACCAACGATTGACTCTGATACCAATTTAAGGGAATTAGAGTCCCAGCGCAGAGGAAGACGATCGAATCGTCGTGGTGATGTTGTGCAACTTAGTTTCGTTAAAACTAATTTATCATATAATTTAGGCTAAACATACAATCTATGACAGGAAAAACAACAAGTTCTTCGTTACTTGTTGAAATCTGTCTTCAAGATTCCTTTCGTTCACGAACTCTTCGTGGTCTCCTTGATCTCAACGTCCTCGATCTCTTCACACGAACACCGATCGGACACCTCCAATAGGTTACACGGTTGTTCTACTTTTAGAAGAATGTGGATTGTGGGATCCTACCTTTTTGTTTGGGAGGAGAAATTTAGAGAGAAGAAGTTGCTTCTTTTGGTGAGAATTCAAAAAATGAGCAATGCACTAATGAACCCTTCTTGCAAAGGGGTTTATATAATGGTGATAAGTGGAGTTGAAATCTCCACCTATTTACCATTTTACCACAACCATAGGTTATGCAAATCATATTTGCATAACCACATATTATAAGATATCTCATATATTATTTAACAAATCACATTTGCATTATTGTGGATTTTTAAATTGAATCACATCTAATTTAATATCTCTAAATCTAATTTCTCCAAATTAGCCCTAATTCAACAATTAGGCTAACCTATAGTTTATTATGAATCTCATTCACATTAAACTATATAATATATCATTCATATCTTATATAAATGACATAAATGCCCTTTAGTGAACTTGAACACTTCAAATTCACACCTAAATAGTAAACCTTCTTTTAATCCAGTTTGAGCCAATCGAGGAACCTTATGGACCTACAGTGACGAGCTCCAATGATCCAAGATTAACCTATCAAACTCTTTGACCTAGTTAATCAACATTCATTAGCTACGGTAACACTCCACTAAAGCCCGTAGCTGCACTCCCGTCAGTGTAAGATAATATGTGTCCACTAATATAACCAATGCCCATGAGTCGACCTTTCACAGGCTGTTCGTAACACTGTTTGGTCAAATTACCGTTTTACCCCTGTGTCTACTTCTTGTTCCTTAAGTCCCCACTGCTCCTCTAATAAACAACAACGTTGTAATGGTCCAACCATACACAACACCCCTCTTGTGCCAGTGAGAGGGTGAGCGCCCGTTGTCCAAGCCCTAGAGACAGCACTTAAGGGAACAACCCCTCTAGTTTTCCTAAAGGCGGGAACGAGTGAATTCCATCTCGCGTAGTTAAGTTTCCAACTCCCTACTTGGTCCTATCCCTATGAAGATAGGCATATTGGGCGAGTAACTGTGACCACCCTCACCCGTACTAGTCAAAGGACATACCCCTGCAGACAGGACTTCGTAACACGCTCAGGATTCAGGTCAAGTCACTAATGGTCATCTACGAAGTTATTAGTCCATATTGTGAACGGTGTTACATCAGTAGGTCTAATAATTCACGGTCCGGTCTTGTACAATCTCATTGTATAGGATGCCCCCACTCGCATGTCAACCACATGAACGAGTCATATCACCTCGTTTGTATCTTAATACAAAGCGGGTCGCATCCACAGCGTATCCAAGATTTGGTCTCCAACCCCATCTGCATACTGTAGACCGTTCGAGTCATTTACTCGAACGTGATCCTCCCTGTGTGTCCACTACACATCGTTCAAGTTCTAGTTCTCTCATATATTCATTGCTCCTGGAGCTTAGTTTATTGGACAAAGTTTGTAATAAATGCGAGACACAAAATGATGAAATAAATAACCTTTATTAATTTCAAACGTCAATTTATAAACTGAACGAGATTAGGCCAAACATCCCAACAGTAAATAGATAACGTGTCTGAGATCTAGCTTTGTGCGAATAAGATAAATAACTAGAATCTGATAACCAACTAGATCATAATTTGATTTGTTAGAATAAAATAAACTCATATCAATTGTCCTTTGAAGATATCGGAGTACATGCTTAACTCCGTTCCAATGTCTTTTTGAAGGACATGAACTATATCTAGCTAATAAATTTACTGAAAATGCAATATCTGGTCTTGTGTTATTAGTCAGATACATAAGTGCACCAATTGCACTAAGATATGGTACTTCAAGACCAAGTAATTCTTCATTGTCATCTCGAGGTCGAAATATATCTTTCTTTACATCCAGTGAACGGACTTCCATTGGAATGTTCAATGGATGTGTTTTATCCATATAGAATCTTTTTAAGATTTTCTCTGTATAAGTTGATTAATGAACAAATATCCCATCTTCTAAATGTTTAATTTGCAAATCAAGGCAAAATTTTGTTTTTCCAAGATCTTTCATCTCGAATTCTTTTTTAAGATATTTTATCGCCTTGGATAGCTCTTCAGGAGTTCCAATTATATTTAAGTCATCAACATATAAAGTTATAATAGCAAATCCTGACTAAGATTTCTTTATAAAAGCGCACGGACATATTGAATTATTTTGATATCCTTCTTTCAACAAATATTCACTCAGGCGATTATACCACATTCGTCCTGATTGTTTTAATCCATATAATGATCTCTGTAACTTTATTAAATATAATTTCCGAGAACTTGATTCATATGTTTCTGATATTTTAAATCCTTTCGGGATTTTCATATAAATGTCATTATCCAGAGATCCATATAAATATGTCGTGACTACATCCATTTGATGCATATCAAGTTTTTCATATACAGTCAGTCCAATCAAATATCTTAGTGTTATTGCATCCACCATAGGAGAAGATGTCTCCTCATAATTAATACCAGTCATTTGCGAGAATTCTTGTGCTACAAGTCTCGCTTTATATCTTGTGACTTCATTCTTTTCATTTCTTTTCCTTACAAATGATGCAGATCTGACCCCCTTGAGCAGAGAAAACGTGATTAGAAATCAATTTTTGCTTGTGTTTTGGTTTAATACAAATACCAATACATGGAAAAAAATACAGAGATAAGCATAAATTCTAATCTAATTAGGCATGAAACTAAAACATGCAAACATGTTGTAAAGGCTTAAACTAAAAGTAAAAAATATTACCTTTGTAGTTTTTCCAGCAGCAACTCCTTGCTCCAATTTGATCTACAGCAACACAGCAACAAGTTTCCTTTGTTCTTCCAACAAGGCACAACCACTGTGTAAACCTCCTATCCTCTGAGTATCTACTTAGATCTCTCCTTTGTAGGAAGGAGCCAACAATTTGGAAGAGAATGGGAAAGGATTGAGAGAGAATTTTCACAAATTTCACAAATTTTACTGAATGATCGATCAACCATCCCTGTATAACTATTGATAGGGAGAAAAAGCGGGATCGTGCACGTTCCCTTAATTAATTTAATAAAATTATAAATTAATTAATTTAATTAATAATTCAATCAAATTTTATTAATAATTCAATCAAATTTAATTATAAATTAATATTAATTTTAATAAAATCACATTTAACCAATTTGTAATGGGTAGCAAAATTAGAGTTATTATTTGTAGATATAGCATGTTTTTAAAAGAATTGCAAATATGGCAAAAAAAAATTTAAAAAAAATTTAATCCCCATTTTACCCTTTAATTAAAATGAGTTCTTCAGAGAAATTTGTTCTCCAAATGACCCAACAAAATTCCAACGTATACAAACCCATATTTGTCACATTGATGCGCTTGAAAAACAGAAGCCTGAAGTCTCATTCAAACTCTAGATACAAAAATGACGCTATGAATCCATCGCTCGTTGCATCAACGTGAATGGGAGTATCTCATCCTATTTCCTTATTCTTCTCCACCAACAAATCATTCAACAACCTCACATCTTTAAATTATCAATTGTAAGCAAAGCCAAAATGGCAGCTACACAAATGGTATTGTCATCCACCATCTCCACACCTGAACATGGTCCATCACATAATACCCTTCTCTCACCTTTCTTCATCACATAATAATTCAACAGCCTCCATCGATTGCCTCTGGTCACAATCGATCTTGGTTGATTAGATGTTGCTATTGTCCATAATATCCATATTTGAATCCAAGGATAAAGTAATCACTACCACTATTAGTGATAGTAATAAACTTCTATCATTGATAGACTTCAATCAGAACAGATAAAAAAACCCAAATAAGAAATCTATCAGTGATAGTGATAGACTTCTATTAATGATAGACTCATATCAGAACAAATAAACAATCCAACCAAAAAGTCTATCAATAATAGTGATAGACTTCTCACTTATAAATTTCAATCAAAATAGATAAAAAATCATTTTGCTATCGAGAGGATTTGTAGCCTAAGAACAATAAATTCGTCAATCGGTGATAGACCTCTATCACTGATAGACTTTAATCAACATTGCAAAAAAGAAGACTATGAGTGATAGTGATAAACTTTTATTCTATCACTAATAGACTTCTATCACTAATAGACTTCAATCCATCCTAATAAACATTCTAAAGAAATAGTATATCAATGATAATGATAGATAGACAGACTTTTATATCATCGATAGACTTCAATGAACATTCCAAAGAAAAAGTTTATTAGTGATAGTGATACAATTTTATCACGGATAGACTCCAATCAGCATTCATAAGAGGAAGTCTATCCGTAATAGTGATTGACTTCTATCGCTAATAGACTTCTATCAACACTCAAAAGAAGAAGTCTATCAGTGAGTGATAGAGTTCTATCAATGATACACATCTATCAACATTCCAAAGAAGAAGTCTATCAGTGATAGTGATAGACTTCTATCACTGATAGATTTCAATCAACATTCCAAAGAAGAAGTCTATCAGTAATAGTGACAAACCTTTATCACTAATAGACTCCCAAAACATTCCAAAGAAAATTCTATCAGTGATAGTAATAAACTTCTATTACTGATAAACTTTTAATTAACATTCAAAAGAAGAAGTCTATCAGTGATAGTGATAGGTGATAAACTTCTATCATTGATAGATTTAAATCAACCCTAATAAACATTTCAAAGAAGAAGTATATCAGTGATAGTGATCGACTTCTATCATTGATAGATTTTAAAAAAACATTTCAAAGAAGAAGTTTATTAGTGAAAGTGTTAGACTTCTATCACTGATAGATTTCAATCAACCCTGATAAACATTCAAAAGAAGAAGTCTATCAGTGAGAGTGATATACATCTATCACTAATAGACTTCAATTAAACCTGATAAACATTCCAAAGAAGTAGTCTATCAATGATAGTGATAGACTTCTATCACTGTTAGACTTAAACCAACATTCCAAAGAAAAAGTCTATCAGTTATAATGATAAACTTCTATCACTGATAGACTTCAATCAATATTCCAAAAAAGAAGTTTATCAGTGATAGTGATGAACGTCTATCAACATTCTAATGAATAAGTCTATTAGTGACAGTGATAGACGTCTATCACTGATAGACTTCAATCAACGTTCCAAATAAGAAGTCTATCAACGACAGTGATTGTCATCTATCACCGATAAACTTTGATCAACGTTTCAAAGAAGAAGTCTATCAGTGATAGTGATAGACTTCAATCAACGTTCCAAAGAAGATGTCTATCAGTGACAGTGATTCACTTTTATCACTTATATACTTTGATCAACATTCTAAAGAAAAAGTTTATCAGTGATAGTGATAAACTTCTATCGCTAATAAACTTCAATCAATGTTATAAAAAAGAAGTCTATTAGTGACAGTGATAGACTTCTATCATTGATAGACTTTGATCAATGTTCCAAATAAGATGTCTATCAGTGATAGTGATAGACTTCAATCAACGTTCAAAAGAAAAAGTTTATCAGTAATAGTGATAGGCTTTTATCGCTGACAAACTTTGATTGACCTTCTAAAAAGGAACTCTATCAGTGATCATTGATAGACTTCAATCAACATTCAAAAGAAAAAGTTTATCAGTAACAGTGATAGGTTTCCTATCACTAATAAACTTTGATTGAGTTTCTAAAAAGGAACTCTATCAGTGACAGTGATAGACTCCAATAAACATTTCAAAAAAAGGTCTATCAATGATAAACTTTTATCAACATTCCAAATAAGAAGTCTATTAGTGATAGTGATAACCTTCTATCACTGATAGACTTCAATCAATCCTGATAAAACATTCAAAAGAAGTAGTCTATCAATGATAGTGATAGACATCTATCATTGGTAGACTTCAATCAACATTTCAAAAAAGAAGTCTATCAGTGATAGTGATAAACTTCTATCACTGATATCACTATCACTGATAGACTTTGATCAACGTTCCAAAGAATAAGTCTATCAGTGATAGTGATACTTCAATCAATGTTCCCAAAGAAAATGTCTATTAGTAACAGTGATAGACTTCTATCATTGATATACTTTGATCAACTTTCCAAAGAAGAAGTTAATGATTGATACACAAACAAATAAGCAAGAATTGATAAGAATTGTTTGATGAGAAGTAAAACAGGACCACAACAATCAGTAATAGAAGTCTATCAGTGATAGACAACTATTAGTGATAGAAGTCTATCACTTCTATCAGTGATAAATTTGATAGAAGTCTATCAGATGTGATAGAAGTTTATCATTATTAGTGACAGAAGAAACAAGTTAATGATTGATAGACAACTATCAAAGTTTATCACTTCTATCAGTGATAGAAATCTATCACTGATATAAGTCTATCAGATTAATCTGTGATTTCTGTGAGATAGAAGTCTATCACTTCTATCAGTGATAGATGTCTATCACTTCTATCACTGATAGCTATCAGATTTTGTGATTTATGTGATTTCTGTGAGACGTGGCAAATGTGGGGCTTTTTAGTAATTTTAATTCATCTTTTCAAATTTTTGCTATTTTTGCAAATAGATGGAGCCCTTTGCTATATGAGCAATTATGTTGGGCCTTTTTGCTACCAACCCAATTGCCCCAAAATTAAATTAAATATCATATATTTAATTATGATTAAATCATATTTAATCAATTTTTCTCTCTAACTTATACCTTTAATGTACATCTTATACACATTAAATTTTAACCTATAGTTTTTAAATATGAATCACATTCACATTAATATTTGAACTCTTTCAAATATTTAATTCTCTCATATAATTTAATATGAATCATATTCACATTAAATTTATAATATATAGTTCCAAAACTTTATATTCTATCGTATCTATATACATTAAATTTATTCCCTAATGAATTTGAACATTTCAAATTCAAACGATCTAAGAACCCTTTACGAGCTAGAAGGCGGACCTAATGGACCTACAGATCAGAAGCTCCAACGATACGAGATTACTCGGTTAATCTCATTAACCTCCTAATCGCCATTTGTTAACTGCGGGAACACTCCACTAAAGTCCCGCAACTGCACTCTTCTCACCGCAGATATTTTTGTGTGCCCACGAATATTGACCAATAACAGCAAGTCAATCCTTCACGAATGTTCGTAAAACCAGCTGGGTCAAGTTACCGTTTTACCCCTGGGTTACATCTTGTACCTTAAGTACCAGTGCTCCTCTAATGAACAATTTGTTTGTGGTCCTACCAACAAACAGATGTCCCTCTCGGGCCAATGAGAGGAACGGGCCCTTTGTTCAAGTCCCGGAGACACCACTTAAGGGAACATTCATCTACTTATCCTAGTAGTCAGGAAGGAGTGAATTCCATCTTGGTAGCCTAAATCCCCAGCTGCTCACTCGGTCTTGTCCCCAAGAAGCACTAGAAGAAAATAGGGATACAATGACGGACAAGAAAATCAGAGGGTGAGAAACAATGACGGACAGAGGAAAGGCGCGCTGGATATCTTTTGTCGGACATATAATGACGGGCATTGCCCGTCATCATAGGTCCTTTTAAAAAAGACCCCAACTCATTTTCTCTCTCTTCCACTTTACTCTTTTCGTCGATCGACTCTCTCGACTCATTTCTCTCTCTTTCGGCTCCTTCGCTTACATCGCCGATCTCCCCCGTTTCGCCGCCGATCTCCCGTCCGAGCTGCTTCTGATCTTTCGTTCGTCGTTGTCGGCTCTTCTTCCACCGTTTGCCACCGTCGGTCGCCGGCCAGATCTGCCACCGAGTGTTTGAAGCTCGCCAGATCTGTGAGCTGTCGGCTCTTCTGTTTGCCACCGTCGGTCGCCGGCCATCTCCCTCCATCGTCTGTCGCCGATCACTTCTTCCACCGAGAGTAAGTGGTTTTTCGCCTCTGCCGGTCAGATCTAGGTCGTTTACATTTCTTTTTTTATTATTATTTGTAGATTGATTTTTTTTTTGTGGATCTGATTTTTTTTAGATTTGACTAAGAAAAAATTTATTTTTTTTAGGAGTTTATGTTCATGGGTTAGTTTATGTGTAGATCTAAATTGATTAATGATTTTTTTTGTGTAGATCTAAATTGGTTTATTCTATATATACAATAGAATGATCTGAGATCCAAAATTTAGAGAGATTCAATTATTTATCATCTATTCGTATAATCTTTTTCAAAATAAGTATAAATTATACATGTTTTTGTTTTTTTTTTAAAAAAACATAGATTATATATAATTTGTGTGACAATTGGGCTGAGTTTAAAAGGAGGGGATGTTGGGTCAATGGTTGGAGAGAGTAAACCAACAACAAAAGTGTAGAGTGCAGGTACTATGTACAGAAGTATATACGAGAAATCGTATATAATTCTAGTATCCCTATAATGAGCCTTGTAAGTACTCTTATTTTACATTCTTAGTGATTCAAAATATAATTTAGTCTAATATTATTTTTTATATATTATTTCTCTTTGTAGTTTAACACAAAAACTGCATATAAACAAGAAGAAATCGACGAGATTCGAGTAGAATGGGCGGATTTTGTTGGCAGATTTGTGTAAGCCATTTGTGGATTTCTGAATTGTGTGAAATAAGTTTGTATGAAGTTAGGTAAGTTAATATGTTGGTTAGGTGTAATACACTTGTTTTATAGTAGAAGTGTATATTTAGTAGTTTGTGGAGAGGCGGGTGGCCTCATTCTTCTGAATCTGGGATTGGAGTTTGTTGGATGTTGTATAATGAATGAATGTGTTTTTTGTTGTATATTCTTGTTTCTTGGATGTTGTATATGAATGAATGTGTTTTAGAAGTGTTCTGCAATGTTTCAGGTTATGGTTAGCTGATGTTCTGTAGAGGTCATGCCGAAATATTTACTTATTGACTTGATTTCGTGTTAGTGTTAGAGTTTATTGTTTTTGTGATATAGGTGTTAAGGTTTGTGATATAAGAGTTTATGGTTTTAGAGTTATGGTTAAGGTTTGTGATATACTAGTTTATGGTTTTGTGATCGATAGAAGTGTTCTGCAATGTTTCAAAGTTATGGTTAGCTTATGTTACTGTAGAGAGTCATGCTGAAATTTTTACTTATTGACTTGATTTCGTGTTAGTGTTAGAGTTTATTGTTTTTATGATATAGGTGTTAAGGTTTGTGATATAAGAGTTTATGGTTTTAGAGTTATGGTTAACGCGTTGTGATATACTAGTTTATGGTTTTGTGATCGATAGAAGTGTTCGCAATGTTTCAGTTATGGTTAGCTTATGTTCTGTAGAGGTCATGCCTAAAATTTTTACTTATTGACTTGATTTCGTGTTAGTGTTAGAGTTTATTGTTTTTGTGATATAGGTGTTAAGGTTTGTGATATAAGAGTTTATGGTTTTAGAGTTATGGTTAAGGTTTGTGATATACTAGTTTATGGTTTTTGTGATCGATAGAAGTGTTCTGCAATGATTCAGGTTATGGTTAGCTTATGTTCTGTAGAGGTCATGCCGAAATTTTTACTTATTGACTTGATTTCGTGTTAGTGTTAGAGTTTATTGTTTTTATGATATAGGTGTTAAGGTTTGTGATATAAGAGTTTATGGTTTTAGAGTTATGGTTAAGTTTTGTGATATACTAGTTTATGGTTTTTGTGATCGATAGAAGTGTTCTGCAATGTTTCAGGTTATGGTTAGCTTATGTTCTGTAGAGGTCATGCCGAAATTTTTACTTATTGACTTGATTTCGTGTTAGTTTTAGAGTTTATTGTTTTTGTGATATAGGTGTTGATATTGTTGTTTTAGAGTTATGTTTAAGGTGTAATTTGGAGTTTTGGATATAAGAGTTTTCTATGTGCATTGTTTTGGTTAAAAAAGAATTTTGTTGGATGTTTATGAATTAGTGATTTCATGTATGTTTTGGATATAAAATTGTTTTTGTTGCATGTTTGTAAATTTGTATAGTGATTTCATGTGTGGTTTCAATATAGAAGTTAATATATTTCCAATATATCAAGTAATTAGTTATTAAATATTGTTGGTTAGCCATCGGGCTATCAACTTTTTATTTATTAAATTATGCTAAAAACGATGACGGGCAATGCCTGTCATTAAATAAAAAATTATAAACTAAAATAATGACGGACAATATAATGACGGGTTGTGGGTTTTTTTTAAAAAAAAAATTTCAAATATAAATGACGCGTAATGCCCGTCATAAAAAGGTACCCCCGTTTTAAGGTTTTAATGACGGGCAATGCCTGTCATTAAAAATAAATTTTCATGACGGGCAATGCCCGTCATCAAAACCTGGGTTCCAACCCACTTTTAATGATGAGCAATATGTTTAATGACGGGCATTGCCCGTCATCAAAAGTCGACCGTCATTGTAGGTTATGATGACGGGCAGTTTTTAATGACGGGCAATGCCCGTCATGAAAACCTGCCCGTCATCAAAACATACAATGACACTCGCATAGATGACGGGCGACCGCCCGTCATCAAAACCCTTTTTTCTACTAGTGAAGGTAGGCATATTGAGTCGGGGAATCTGGCCACTCTCACCCATTCTAGTCAAAGGACAATCCCTCGCAAACAGGAGTTTGTAACCTGCTCAGGATTGAGATCAAGTTTCCCTAGTCATCCTAGTGAAATAAAAACCTAGCTAGTCAACGGGGTTACATCTAGTGGTTACTATTTCGCGGTCTGGTCTTATGTAATCTCATTACATAAGATATCCCCACTCAGATGTCATCTACACGAACACGTTAGGATCACAGTGTTTGTATCATATACAAAGTGGGCCACATCCATAGTGTTACCAGGGTAGGGTACCCAAACCTTATCCCCTTACTATAGACCCTTTAGGTTGTATCTGGAACCGAGATCCTTTTTATGTACACTACATTCTGTTCAAGAGATATTTTACATCCTTGGATGTTTAGTTTATTGGATTTAGGGTTAAAACAAGGGTAATATCGTAAATAACGAACAATAACTCTTTATTGAAATAAAACACTTTATTTCAATAATTAGAACAAAATTACAAACTACGAGTTTTAGGGCACAAACCCCAATAACAAATACTCATTTATATCCCACAGGTTTGACACCTTCTGGTGTTAGGACTACTGGTCCAAAATCCTCACGTTTTGAAAGTGAGTTCAACTCTGCTTGGATTGCTTCTTTCCACTTCAGCCAATCGTTTCTACGTTGACAATCTTCGATAAATTTTGGATCAAAATCGTAACTTTCATGAATAATATCGTGAGCAACATTATAAGAAAAAATGTTGTTAACAGTGATATTATTTCGGTTCCATCTATTTACTGTTGTAACATAGTTTATAGAAATTTCATTATTATCCTCAAGCGTTTGATTTTCATTAATACTCTTTTGAGTAGTTGTATTCTGGATTTCTTCTGGAACATCCATACCTTTTATTGAATCATTTTGATTCTCAACTACTTTTCTTTTTTGAGGATTTTTATCTTTGGAACTCATAGGTCTACCACTCTTCGGGCGTGCTCCAGACTCATTATTGACAACTTGTTCCTTTGGGATAGCAATTTTTTATGGAGCATTTGCTGCTGGTATATATGATTTAGTCACTCTTTTAGCATCTGTGAATTCATATGGTAATTGATTTGCTATATTTTGCAAATGAATTATCTTTTGAACTTCAAGTTCACATTGATCTCTACGAGGATCTAAATGAGATAATAATGATGCCTTCCATGTCATTTCTTTTTCCAACTTCTGAATTCTTTCCCCTAATGTTGGAAAATTTGTTCCATTAAAATCACAATCAGAAAATCATGCAATAAATACATCACTCATCAGGGGTTACAGATATTTAATAATTGATGGGGAATCATATCCAACATATATTCCTAACCTCCTTTGAGGACCAATCTTAGTGCGTTGTGGTGGAGCAATTGGAACATATACTGCACATCCAAAAATTCTCAAATGGGATATATTTGGTTGTTGGCCATAAGCTAATTGCATAGGGGAATATTTATTATAGGTTCCTGGCCTAATACGTAATAATGATGCAGCGTGCAAAATAGCATGACCCCAGATCAATGTAGGAAGTTTAGCTCTCATAAGCAATGGTCTTGCAATTAGTTGTAGATGTTTTATAAATGATTCTGCTAGACCATTTTATGTATGAACATGAGCTACAAGATGTTCAACACTTATCCCAAATTGACATACAATAATTATTAAAAGTTTGAGATGCAAATTCACCAGCATTATCAAGTCGAATGGTCTTAATTGTATAATCAGGAAATTGTGCTCTTAACTTAATTATTTGAGTAAGTAATCTTGCAAATGCATGATTTCAACTTGATAATAAGCATACATGTGACCATATGCTGGATGCGTCAATTAATACCATAAAATATCTAAATGGACCACTTTGTGGGTTAATAGGTCCACAAATATGACCTTGAATTCGCTCTAAAAATGCAGGCGATTCAATCCCCACTTTAATTGGTGATGGTCTAATAATTAATTTCTCTTGAGAGCAAGCATAATATGACAACTCATTGGATTGAAGAATTTTCTGGTTCTTTAAAGGATGCCCATGTGAATTCTCAATAATTTTCCTCATCATTATCGATCCTGGATGGCCCAGTCAATCATGCCAAACACTGAATATTTCTGGATTCATGAACTTATGGTTCATTGTTGCTAAGCTTTGATTACTCGTATATGAGTATAATATAATCCAGAAGAAAAAGCAGACAGTGTTTCTAATATATATTTTTCATGTGAAACAATAGATGTGATATAAAGACACTTTATATTATTTTTACGACCAGTTTCAACATGATAACCATTGTTAGTATGTCTTTGAAACTCAATAAATTTCTCTTTGATTGCTAGAGAACAAAGCATTATTAATTGAAAATTTTGTTCCTCTAAGTAAGATAAAACTTTTTTTTCCAAAGCCTTCAATCAAGTCTGCAAAACCTGATATAGTATTGACTTTTGCTTCCAGCATTGTCAATTTAGAAAAAAATACTTTCTGTTTATAAGTATTGTGTGTGTAGTTGCGCAGTCTGCCAGACATAGATCTTCATTGTTCATTTTTTAGTCATTCATTAAACAAAAATAATTACAATAAGGGATACATAATACAAAAAGTTAGGGGTCGTTTGGCCCCCTATTTTGGATTTAGATGGTTTTGGATTCCAAATCCAAAACCATATTTGGCCCAATATGTTCAAAACCTTTGGTTTTGAAACACAACCCCATGGGTTACAACAGTGCAACCCCACTACTAACGACTACTTTCGACAACCACTCAAGAGACTTGTATCGCCTACCCCAACAATCCGATCACTCGAGCAATCAACTACCCTAACGACTTAACTTGTGCGCAATCACCACTTTTCTTATTAGAGTTCCAAAAATAGGTTTTTGGATACTTTGTGGAATAAATTTTAAATTTTCTAATCACTTAAATAGACTTCCAATTTTTTAATTTTTAAAATAGAATTCCAAAAATAAGTTTTTTAATACTTTATAAAATATAGTTTCAAATTACATAATTTATTAAATAGACTTCCAATTTTTTTAATTTTAAAGTAGAATTCCAAAAAATAGTTTTCAGAACACTATGTGACGTGAAATAGAGTTTTTAATTCCCTAATTTTTTAAATAAACTTCTATTTTTTTAATTTCTAAAATAGAGTTCCAAAAATACTTTTCTAAATATTTTTTGAAATGGAGCTTTAAATCCCTAATTTCTTAAATGGACTTTAAATTTTTCAATTTCTAAAATAGAGTTCCAAAAATACTTTTCTAAATACTTTGTGAAATAGAATTTTAATTTCTTACATAGACTTCCAATTTCTTAATTTCTAAAATAGTGTTCCAATTTTGTAACTCATTTATATTATACAAGGGTTTCTATAATTGACAAAACATCTACTAAAAAATAAGAGAACAAAATAGCTAAAGAAAAAAGAAAAAAAACAGCCTAAACCCAGGATTCAGAACATTGCACCTCAAACATTGTTTTCTTATTCCCAGACTTCAGAACACTACACCCCAAACACAGATTTCTGATTCACAGGTTTCAGAATCCCCAGAACAAACCTCGCAGGGTTTTGATTCCAAGACAGGGGGTCAAACAACCCGTTAAAGCTAAAAAGAATATAAAAATAAACATTAGTACTAAACATTCTAAAAATCAAACGAAGCACTTGCTAATCCATAAATTTATCAATTTTCTCTTCAGGAGATGCAAAGAAGTCTGTCACATCCAAATTTGTCGTATTCGATGGGTCGAATATATCATTGTCTTGATAAGCAAGATTTTCTTCTACATTTTTCCCTTTTTCCTTCGGGGAAGCTTGATAGAGATCGATTAAATGTTTGGATGTACGAAAAATACGTGACCAATGTCCATTCATTCCACATCGAAAAAATTTATTTTCATCACCTCCTAAATTCTTATTTGGTGGAGTTTTTCCTTCATGATCATCATTTCGTGTGGGTTTCTTGAAATTTAGATAATTATAATGTCCACCACGAAAATAATTATTTCTTCTCCTACCACGGTCACAACTTGGACCACAGCCACGACCTCGACCTCGATTGTTCAAATTCACAACATTCACTTCCGGGAATGGTGTTACTCTAGTTGGTCGAGATTCATGATTTTTCATTAATAGCTCGTTGTTTTGTTCAACCACAAGAAAACATAAAAGGAGTTCTGAATACATTTTAAAACTTTTCTCTCGATACTGTTGTTGTAGGAGCATATTCGAGACATGAAAGGTAGAAAATGTCCTCTCTAACATATCCACATGAGTAATATTTTCTCCACATAATTTCAATTTCGAACTAATTTTGAATAATGCGGAATTATATTCACTTACTGATTTAAAATCTTGTAGCCTCAGGTACATCCAATCATAACGAGCTTTTGGAAGAATAACAGTTTTTTTATGATCATACCTTTCTTTCAAGCTCTTCCACATGACATAGGGATCTTTTATCGTCAGATATTCTATTTTCAATCCCTCGTGGAGTTGATGACGAATAAAGATCATGGCCTTAGCCTTTTCTTGACTGGATGTCGTATTCCCTTCTTTAATGGTCTCTCCAAGGTTCATAGCATCCAAATGTATCTCAACATCAAGCACCCATGACAAATAATTATTACCATTAATGTCAAGGGCTGTGAATTTTAATTTTGCAAGATTTCCCATAGTAATGCTATCAAAAGGCATTATATTTATATTAGAAAATTAATATAAAGTAAACATAACATTAAAAAACTGGCTTACCCGGAAGACCTACCTTTAGCAGAAACATTGCCAGAGGTTCATGCTGATAACGTGTAACGACCCTAAAATTTGAGACGAATCTACATTAGAGAAGTTACTCAACCCACCGTTCGCGCCGAAATTTCGGCAGCATAACAGCATAGGAAGGAGAAAATCGAAATTTTTCCTGGAACCTAACAGCAGAAAACACTTCAAAGTGTTTTAAAGAATGCCCAACCCCCACCAAACTATAATCACAGAATGGGTTGGACTACAATCAGAGTTCCAAAGCACAATCTCTTAGACAATGAACACGCAACGAAAAGACAACTCAACCGGAATGAAAATTCAACAACTAAGAAGTACAAGAGAAAATAGAGGGTCGCGCGACCAGAAAAAAAATAAAACATAAACTTTAACATGACAATGTCAAGCGAGAACTCTAAGTAAAAAGTAAACAGGAAGGAAATAGGGCCTCACAACCTCGTCGGGTCGTCGTCGTCGTCAACCGCCTCAGGGTTTCTTACCTGCAACTAAAAACAACAAAGTAGATGGGTGAGTATAAAAATACTCAGTAAGGAGCCCACTCACGTCCAAACAAGCTAACATGCAAACAAAACAAGACTCATCTTCTAAACTCACTCAACCTCAAACAGGTCTCACATTTAGCACACTTCACCCTCAGCCCCCTGCGGTAATAACTCGAGCTCTACCATCGATTTTGGAACTTTGATTGACGATGCGATGAGAGAAAGCAACTCTCACGCCACTACACACTGGCATAGAGCAGAGCAGGTCAATATCCTACACGCCCTATGGGGAATCGCCCCTAAGCCAGCATGGGATAATGGAAAGCAACCACTCCCAGACGGGGACGTACCCCAGGCTCTCACAACACAACACGCTAGCATAGTGCAGTGAGGTATGTAACTAACACGCCCTATGGGGAATCGCCCCTAAGCTAGCACGGGATAATGAAAAGCAACCATTCCCTGATCTCAACGGCGACGCACCCCAGTCTCACGAGCCTATCATATATCGTCAACTTTGAGGTTTCGAATCGCTCAGGCGTAACTCAGGATTTAGAAAGTGCTGGATTTTGCGCTTTATGAGGCTACTTAGGGTTCTAACTAGGCATTCTTAACATTCTCGACCCATTCTCAAGAGTTCCAAATTCAGCCAGGTTCTCACTTTTAGCCAACGACTCAACCAATCGAAATTCCACTTTTAGACCACACTCAGCCAGATGTCCGACCTTGCCTTACCCCAAGCCCACACAGGATTGCACAACTCCTTGTTGTACGTCGGTATACACCCTCCCTTATCTAGCATGCTAACATAGCTCAGACCCGTCCCGCAAGACGCTCGTAAGCTATGTCTCACTTCGAGTCTATTGCCACACTCAAAGTGAGTCACCACGAAGCATTCTCGTCTTTGGTTTGTTGCCATGACTACTATGGCTCACCACAAAACATTAACAATACACATACTCCATGCTAGTTCCTCGCCATAAGCTCAATTCTCGCAATAAACTAACAACTCCGTAGAGAACCGAAATCAAGTAGGATATCTAAGTACAAGAAACAACAACACAGCATACGAAAAATCCATAATATTCCAAGCCAAATAAACACGAGTAAAAAATTAATCTTAAAGAGGCATGCAAACTACCAGGACCCGATAATTCAGTACAGATAAGTCTATATCCACGCGAGTTCGCTCGCTTACAAAGTTACGTACACTTCCAGATGACTACCTACCTCGGGTCGGGGTTCCACCAACTTAAACCTCTCTTTCTAACAAGGGGAAACCCTACCCCCGAACACGTGCCAAGACACTAAACCTCACCTGACCCTTCGGACGTGTGGTTATTCTGAGTTCAATGGTTCACCAACCTTTTTGAACCCCAAACGTTGATGTCATTCCAAAACCTTTTGCACCTGCCCAGCTAGGGGTTACTCGTGACTCACAAAGTCCAAATACAAAACTCGAGACGAAACCCGAGCATAGTACCACTTTTCAACCACATCGAACTCAAACCCACAAGGTTCGTTCTCAACTTATTATGATCACAAGCTCTTAAGTTTCACTCTCAACTTGAATCCTTAAGCCTCTATTCTCATGTTAACTACTTTCTTAGTCCATTAGTGGTACAGGCAACACCGGTACAAACCCAAACTCAAACATATGCATCGCAACATAGTTTTCGCGCAATTAAACACAATTCATGAACTACCATATTCAAACAAATCAAATAATAACTTTAAGGGGCTTAATCCAAATGACTACTTACCTGGATAATCAAGGTTCGGGATTTCGATTCTGAGTTCCACGCACGATGCCCTAATCAATAAACAGAGAACCTAAAAACAAAACACGTTTCTAACATCCATTATCAAAACAATTTGACTTAAATGACCAAACCAACGCACGGAGACTTAAAACAGAATCGAGAGAATGAAAATAGGTGGATGTACCTCACTGGCGGCGGCGGCGACGGAAGTTTTCGGCGATAGTGGCAGCGGCGACGTTCGGTGAGTAGAGCACAACTCCGGGATGCCCGCAACCCGATCTATTAAGAACCGACCTCCAATTTAAGATAACCGGATTAAAAACTAGTGAACTTCTTGAACCAAAACTAAATGGATTTAAGGAAAACTCATCGGTGATGAGCTACGGCGATCGGTTTCGCTAGGGGACTAGCCGGAGAGGGAGGAGAAGGGAAAGACGACGATTGGAGGTGTCGAAACTGGTTTAGATTCGGCGCTCAGATGCCGAAATTGCTGAAAAATGAGAGTAGAGCTCGTGGGTTGCAGTCGCGGGTTGCTGGACGACAGAGAGAAGGAGGCACGACGGGAGAGATGATGTTGACGAGTGTTGGCTTGTCGGTTGCGGCGTTGGGTCAAACGGAGGTGAGGGGCGATGACCGAAAAAGGAAAACAACCGATGGTGGGCTTCTGCAGCACGAAGAGAAAAGATGAGTTCGTGAGGTGGAGGGTTGCTTTCGAAAACCTTCTTCTTTTTTAAGAATAAAATAATAAAATCATTTAATTCCTTTTTATAAAAACCTTCCCCATTTTTTTTCCTTTCTTTTTTTTTTTCTTATTTAACTTAAACCTATTTCCAAAATTACAAAGTGAGCTCATAATTAAATTCTAAAAAACAATTTATAGAAAATTAACAGAAAATTATCGGGTGTCACATCATCCCCACCTTAAAAACTTTCGTCCTCGAAAGTGGCAGTTCTTGAACAACTCGGGGTAGTCTGCCCTCATCTCATTCTCACGCTCCCAGGCAACTTCCTTAAGCTGATGGTTTTGCCACAGGACCTTGACAAAGTCGGTATCTCTGTTTCTCAAAACTTTCTTGTCACGAGCTATGATCTCCACTAGTCTTTCCTCGTCGCTCAAGTCATGATTGACCAACAGTGGCTCGAAATCTAGCTCATGGGATGCATCTGACACATAGCCTCGCAACATCGACACGTGGAACACGTCGTGCACGACTGTTAGAGATGGTGGCAAGGCTAACCGATATGCCACCGAGCCAATCCGCTCCAAGATCTAAAAGGGCTCGATGAACCTAGGGCTCAACTTCCCTTTCTTTGTCAAACCTCAACACGCCTAACATAGGTGCAAACTTCAGAAAAACGTGATCCTCAACTGCAAAATCCAGATCTTTGTGCCTCAAACCAACGTAACTCTTCTGCCTGCTCTGAGGCGTTAACATTTTTGCTATAATCTCCTGCACGACCTCGTTTGTAACTTGGACCAGCAAGGTTCCAAGTGCTTATGCTCACCAACCTCGCCTCAATACACTTGGGACCTGCATCTCTTACCATGTGAAACCTCATAGGGCGCCAAACCAATCGTTGCCTAATAACTGTTATTATAGGCAAACTCCATTAGATGGAGGTGCGCGTAACCCAACTACCTACATACTCCAAAACATAAGCCCAAAGCATGTCCTCCACGATCTGATCAACCTCTCAGTATGACCATCGGTCTGTGGGTGGAATGTCATGTTGAAACTACACCCAACCCCTAGGGCTCTCTAAGAGCTCGTCTAGAAAGTTGGAAGTGAAGCGAGGATCTCTGACAGGGACTATCTTGACTGGGACTCTGTGCAACCTGATAATTTCTCCCAAAAACAACTTTGTCCACTCATCCACTGTACAAATCGGTTTCCCAGAGGAGATGCACCGACTTTTAGTCAATCTATCCACGATTACAAATAACTGCAAATCCTTTAACTACTAAGAGAAGGTCAAAAATGAAGTCCATCAAAATTTATTTCCATTTCCACTGCGGTACCTCTGATGGTTACAACTCTCGATCTCGTAATCCTTCACTCGCTCTGGCCATCTATGTTGTCTCATGATCAGCTTCTTCTTAGTAACCAAGACTTTCCTCAAGTGGCTCTCGTGTCCTTCGCTCGACCTTGAGTGGGTAAGGATGCCATCAATAAACACAAGCACGAAGGCGTACAAGAACTCCTTGAACACTTTATTTATCTGATCCATAAAGACAGTTGGAGCGTTTTTCAAGCCGAACGACGTCACGATAAACTCATGACGTCAAAACTTGGGTCTGAATGTTGTCTTCGGGATGACCTACTCTCTTGATCTCAACATGTGATAGCTCAAGCGCAAAACGATCTTGGAGAACATTGTTCCTCCCTGCAACTGGGTCTCGAGTTCTTTTATCTCGACAGGGGTCATTCGACATAGGGCTTTTGGTAGAGTTGTGGTGTCTGGCTCCATCTTGATATAAAAATCCACCATCCTTGATTGCAGGCGAGCCAGGTAAAACTCGAGAAACACAATCGCATACTCTCTGGCTAGTGGGACCACTGACACAACTCTTTTTTTCTCATTCTTCAGGTCCGACACGCTTGCCAAGCAGGCTCAAGCTCCTTAGCTAACCAACATGCTTGCCTTTAGGGCTAAAATAACCCTTGGAATCGTCCCTGACTCGTTCCCCTTAAACTTGAAGCTCCGTTCTGATGGAGGTTTAAACATAAACTCCCTGCGGTGACAGTCGATGTGGGCATGGTTCGCAGCCAACCAATTCATACCTAGAACCACATCGAAGTAACTCATCTCCAAGACAAAAAACAAGGTCACTTCCAACGAGCGACCAATCACTAAACGGGCAAAACCACAACCACGTGGCCAAGAATGGGTCTACTACTAGACTCTATCCAAGGCCTCTATGACTGTGACCTCTGTGACCACCCCGACCACGCTTGCCGGTGGTTGGCCTTCCACAACCTCTTTCACGAGCCAAAAACCTGGATTTCAAGCAAGCATTTCACAACTACCCACCTTAAGAGCGAGGTAAGAAGAAAAAAAAAATCAACGCATAACAATGTAAGAACAGTAAGAGAAGCAAACACATTAATCCCTATCTACTTTACTAATTAGTTAACAGATACCAAACTTGGCAGCGACGAGACGACTTCCTTGCGAGAGGCTGTGAAGAATAGGAAGCTCACGATATGAGCGAGTCAACAGAATCTAAAACTTGGCTCTGATACCAACTGTAATGACCCTAAAATTTGAGACGAACCTACGTTAGGGAAGTTACTCCGCCCACCGTTCGCTCCGAAATTTTGGTAGCATAACGACATAGCAAGGAGAAAACCAAAATTTTTCCTGGTACCTAACAGCAGAAAATACTTCAAAGAGTTTAAAAGAATGCCCAACACCCACAAAACTACAATCATAGAATGGGTTGGGCTATAATCAGAGTTCCTAAGCACAATCTCTTAGACAACGAACACGCAACGAAAAGACAACTCAACCGGAATGAAAATTCAACAACTAAAAAGTACAAGAGAAAATCAAGGGTCGCGCGACCAGAAAAAAATAAAACATAAACTTAAACATGACAGTGTCAAACGAGAACTCTAAGCAAAAAGAAAACAGGAAGGAAACAGGGCCCAACAGCCTCGTCGGGTCATCGTCATCGTCAACCGCCTCAGGTTTCTTACCTGCAACCAAAAACATCAAAGTAGACGGATGAGTATAAAAATACTCAGTAAGGAGCCCACTCACGTCCAAACAAGCTAACATGCAAACAAAACAAGACTCGTCTTCTAAACTCACTCAACCCCAAACAGGTCTCACATTTAGCACACTTCACCCTCAGCCCCCTGCGGTAATAACTCGAGCTCTACCTTCGGTCCTGGAACTTTGATTGACGATGCGATGAGAGAAAGCAACTCTCACGCCACTACACACTGGCATAGAGAAGAGCAGATAGGTATTCTACACGTCCTATGGAGAATCACTCCTAAGCCAGCACAGGATAATGGAAAGCAACCACTCCCAGACGGGGACGTACCCTAGGCTCTCACAACGCAACACGCTAGCATAGTGCAGTGAGGTATGTAACTAACACGCCCTATAGAGAATCGCCCCTAAGCTAGCACAGGATAATAGAAAGCAACCAATCCCAGATCTCAACGGGGGCGCACCCTAGTCTCACGAGCCTATCATATATCGTCAACCTAGAGGTTCCGACTCGTTTAGGCGTAACTCTGGGTTTAGAAAGTGTTGTGTTTTGCGCTTCATGAGGTTACTTAGGGTTCTAACTAGGCATTCTTAACATCCTCGACCCATTCTCAAGAGTTCCAAATTCAGCTAGGTTCTCACTATTAGCCAACGACTCAACCAACCGGAATTCCACTTTTAGACCACACTCAACCAGACGTCCTTCCTAGCCTTACCCCAAGCCCACACAAGATTGCACAACTCCTTGTTCTACGTCAGTATACACCCCCCTAATCAAGCATGCTAACATAGCTCAGACCCGCCCCGCAAGACGCTCGTAAGCTATGTCTCACTCCGAATCTGTCCCACATGGAAAGTAATCACCTTGAAGCATTCTCGTCTTTAGTCTGTTGCCATGACTACTATGGCTCACCACAAAACATCAACAATACACATACTCCATGCTAGTTCCTTGTCATAAGCTCAAATCTCGCAATAAACTAACAACTCCGTACATAACCGAAATCAAGCAGGATATCTAAGTACAAGAAGCAACAACATAGCATACGGAAAATCCATAATATTCCAAGCCAGATAAACACGAGTACAAAATTAATCTTAAAGAGGCATGCAAACTACCGGGACACAACAATTCAGTTCAGATAAGTCTATATCCACGCGAGTCCGCTCGCTTACAAAGTTACGTGCACTTCCAGTTGACTACCTACCTCTGGTCGGGGTTCCACCAACTCAACCCTCTCTTTCTAACCAGGGGCAACCCTACCCCCGAACACGTGCCAAGAAACTAAACCTCACCTGACCCTTCTGACGTGTGGTTCTTCTGAGCTCGATGCTTCACCAACCTTTTTGAACCCCAAACGTTGATGTCCTTCCAAAACCTTGGGCACCTTCCCAGCTAGGGGTTACTCGTGACTCACAAAGTCCAAATACAAAACTCGAGACGAAACCCGAGCATAGTACCACTTTTCAACCACATCGGACTCAGACCCACAAGGTTCGTTCTCAACTTATTACGATCACAAGCTCTAAAGTCTCACTCTCAACTTGAAGCCTTAAGCCCCTATTCTCATGTTTACTACTTTCTTTGTCCATTAGTGGTACAGGCAACATCGGTACAAACCCAAACTCAAACATATGCATCGCATCATAGTTTTCATGCAATTAAACACAATTCACGAACTACCATATTCAAACAAATCAAATAATAACTTTAAGGGGCTTAATCCAAATGACTACTTACCTGGATAATTAAGGTTCTGCAGTTTGATCTCGAGTTCCACACCCGATGCCCTAATCGATAAACAGAAAACTGAAAAAAAACACGCTTCTAACATCTATAATCAAAACAATTTGACTTAAACGACCAAACCAACGCATGGAGACTTAAAATAGAATCGAGAAAATAAAAATTGGTGGTTGTACCTCACTGGCGGCGGCAGCGGCAAAAGTTTCCGGCGATAGTGGCGGCGGCGACGTTCGGTGAGTAGAGCACAACTCTGGGATTCCCGCAACTCGATCTATTCGGAACCAAACTCCAATTTAAGATAACAGGATTAAAAACTAGTGAACCGCTTGAACCAAAACTAAATGGTTTTAAGGAAAACTCACTGGCGATGAGCTACGACGACCGATTTCGCTAGGGGTCTAGCCGGAGAGGGAGGAGAAGGGAAAGACGACGATTGGAGGTGTCGAAACTGGTTTAGATTCGGCGTTCAGATGCCGGAACCACTGAAAAAACGAGAGTAGAGCTCGTGGGTTGCAGTCGCGGGTTGGTGGACGGCGGAGAGAATGAGGCACGATGGGAGAGATGATGTTGACAAGTGTTGGCTTGCCGGCTGCCAGCGTTGGGTCGAACATAGGTGAGGGGCGATGACCGAAAGAGGAAAGCAACTGACGGTGGGCTTCTGCAACACGAAGAGGAAAGATGAATTCGTGGGGGGGGCTTCTTTCGAAAACCTTCTTCTTTTTAAATAAAATAAATAAATAAATATTAATAAAATCATTTAATTTCTTTTTATAAAAACGTTCCCTTTTTTTTCCTTTCTTTTTTTTTCCTTATTTAACTTAAACTTATTTCCAAAATTACAAACCAAGCTCATAATTAAATTCTAAAAAAAATTATAGAAAATTAACAGAAAATTACCGGGTGTCACATAACGTGTTGTAAAAATATGATGGAAATCGAGTATAATTTTACCAATATTTAAATACTAATATAATATATTTCTAATAATAATAAGAAGAAGAAGAAATTGAAAATGAAAATTGGAATATATATATATATTATATATATATATAAAAGATAGTGGAATTATATGTCAAGATTAAATAAAGACTAAAATAGGGAGAAAGTGGGAGAGAAGAGTGAAAATTGGAACTCTTTCCACTAATTGATGTATATTCATGATCCACCAAATGCCACTATTTATAGGCAATTTGGCAATGATGAATTGATACATTTGGACACTAAGCATTGGTAAAGATTGGACACATGGAGAACACGGCTATGGGGTATTTGCCACTTGGCGTAATATCAAATGGCATATGGAATGAGCATTTACATTACACATGTTTACAATAAAAATAAAAAATAAAAACTAGAAAAATGTCCTTGAGCTTTCAAATAATCTATTTCAATCTATCAATTTGAGGTGTTTTACTTTAGTGGTTAAATTTTCGATAAAAAATTATTTTAGTCACTAACCTAAAATTTTCTTTAATTTTTTACAAAAACTTAAATTTATTTGCAAACCTAGTCGACACGTGAATAATTCTACGTGAATTCAATACATTGATCTACATCCACATTTATTAATCGAACAAATGAACATAACATACGCCAACATATAATTTATATATTTCACAAT
The DNA here is from genome assembly GCA_036507285.1 of Trichosanthes cucumerina. Taxonomy (NCBI): domain Eukaryota; kingdom Viridiplantae; phylum Streptophyta; class Magnoliopsida; order Cucurbitales; family Cucurbitaceae; genus Trichosanthes; species Trichosanthes cucumerina. The sequence continues at coordinate 57,307,217 of CM071838.1, forward strand.
TAATTTAAAATTGATGATATAAGTATTAACCTATTTTTTCAAACTAAATTATAAGTTTAGTCCTTGAATTTTTAAGATTGTGTCTAATAGAGTCTTAACTTTTTTTTAAAAAAAAATGTCTAATAAATTCTTGAACTTTTAATTTTGTATGTAATAGGTTTTCCTCAACTTTTAAAATATCTAAAAGTTCCTTGATTTATTTGACACTTTTTAAAAAATATTTATTGACTTAATTGTTGGGGGAAACCTCTCTTTCTACCGCAGAAATAAGTAGAAAAATAACTTAAAGATTAAAAAAGAAAACAACAAAATAAGAAACACAGAATTAGCGTTGAAAACTCCAAAATTGGAGAAAAAAACCAGAGACAAAAAGAAATAATCCACAATGTGAAAATTATTATAATCACACAAAATTTTCTCCCGACCCCAATTACAAAGATACACTGTCTCAAAGTTTTATACCACTCACTTAATGAGTGTTAAGATATCATGTCTAAAGTATTTCGAATTGGAATGATTTGAAACTAAAGTCGCAGGATCCTTTTATAGTACTTGGAGCCCATCACATACCTTCCACATTTCGGATGTTGGAATGCACTCTTTTAATATTTTGTCAAAAAAGTCAACGAATTTCCCTTGACAAAATATTTGAAGAATTGTAACAACCTTAAAACTTGGGACGAACCTGGTTAGGGAAGTTATTCCATCACACCGTCCGTGTTTAAAATTTGGCAATATAACAACGTAACCAGGAGAATACCAAATTTTTTCCTGGAATCTGTAAAGCCAAACAATCACTTCATAGGATTCATTCGACGCCCAACCTCCACCAAACTTCAATCAAACATAGGTTGGGCTTCAAGCAGAGAACTAACAAGCACAAACACACACAAGCAGGAAGATAAAAGAGTTCGACAATAGGGGGACCTAGCAAGTTAAAGAATCACCACAAGAAACCGTGCTCGGAAATTTAAAAAATGTTATAGAAGTTAAGAAACTAACAAATTAAGCAACCTACACAAAGGAAACTAATCCAAGATCAACACACAACTAAGAGCTAGCAACAGCTATGACACTTCCTGTCACACCCCCTCCCAGCTTACTTGTTTAACCTAGGAAGAGATGCAAAGACAGAGATAACCAACACTCTTACTGGCTCTCCCTGACTAACCCAAGACTTAACCTAAAACAACACGTTTGAAAAAGCAAGATTGAACATTGAATACACATATAAGCACGACACATTCACTTCCAGTACTATGTTCTTTAGCTAGTCATAAAGCCTTCAAGTTTATTACAACCCAACTATTCACTACAAACCATATACATAAGAATGTGTATGTACAAGCAGCTAAAACGGCATGGTGGCAAACAGGTCTTATCAAGGCTAAGCACCGGGAACTCTTCGCTACCTAGGAAGAGTAAACATAATGAATACGTGAACTGGGAAGCCCAATGAGTGTCTATTTTTAAAACATTACAAGCTCAAAGGTGAAGCATATTAGTGGGCAGACTATAAGTAGAAAATAACTTAACATTTGTTTGTAAACATAATCAAGCCATGCTTTCAATTTACAGGTTTTAGTCACCACTTATGTATAGCATAAAACTCATAATGTAGTACTATATTGAGGGTAGATAGATCAATAATGTAGAAGCTCAATATAATAAAACTCATGGCAAGATACCACTTTCGAACCTTGGCGGTGGTAGAGTTATATTTATACCAATAACGTCCATACCTCTCTCTCTCATGCACGTGGAATGTCATTGGCACTTTGGTTTCCCCTAATACCTTCTTTATATCCTTCAGTATTAAGGTAAGACCATTTACTATCTGAATACCTTCTCATTGTCCTTTAGTATCGGGAAATCATGATTCCTTCCCCCCTAAGTACCTTCTCGAATGTCCTTCAGTATTAGGGGTTAACAACAAACATGGGCATAATTTGTTTACCATGGAAATCATGTTTTAATAATACATACAACAATTTCTCAACGTTTGCATATTATTTTCTAAACATGTTCCCAAATGGATTTACACAAGGCATTCTCTAGAGGAAATCATGCTTCCATAATTTAGTTTCTATACTTGGATTTATAGTTACAAACTAACTCAAAACATGCTTAGGTTCCATCAAGAACATTATGTTAAAAACTCCATGAAACTATACATAACTAATTCCAGCAAGATTCAATGATCAACATTTATGTTTTTGAAGAAAAACAAAGGTCAAGTATAGATCTAAAATAGAGTCACTTACAATCACCAAAAGAGTTCCAAGGATTATAAGCTATTTTTATCTCCATTTGCCCTGAAAATGAAATTAGTAACATTAATTCCTTTCCTTATGCACCTTAAAAACAGATCTAATTCAGTCCCATAACTCAATTCAGAATAGCCATATACACTTGGTTGTAAAGTATATAGAAATGGAAGAACATCTCCTTCAATCTCTTGCTAGCAGTTTTTCCCTTGCACCTAAAATTTTCGGTTCAACTTTCAGCTTGGGTTCCTCAAAATTTATCAACACAACCACCCAATATTTTTGATAAACCTCAAGTACAACATCTTAGCTTACTTACCTCAAAATTTCAGCTTCTAATTCCTCCTCATGAGCTCAAAAGAGACTGGTCTCCTCACACTATTCTGCTACCCGAGAACTTCAAACACCTCTCACTGTTCTGTATTTGTCTCCTTCTTTCTCTTTGTATTTTCACAACAGCTGACCAATTTCGTATTCTACACTCAATATGTGAGATTTTGTCACAAAAATCATCGAATTTGGCTCAGTAAACTAAGAGATATGATCGTTTGAAGATGACCCATTTTCCAGTGACTTCTTGTCATTTTCCTACGAATCTGAATTTGACAAAGACCTACTTGATAATTTAACTTCGAGGTTTCACCTCCTTTGGCCAGCTCCTACTACCATGTTTACATCATAATCCCATTTTTAAAACACCAAAATAAGTAAGTAAATAAACCCTAGGCATTTAGCCAACTTATCCTAAGTTTGTGAGGTATAAGATCTTCCATTCAATACATATTGCACCTAAAATTTCCCAAACTTGCTAATGCTTTTAACTCACTTCAATTCAACTTTTAATATGCTTATTTCAATGGCTTACCTATCTCCTTATGAAGCTTTTAACACATTGTAGCTCCCAATTCAATAGATTCCCAAATCCGATCATGACACCCTTTAGTGCAACCTATAACATTTTGCATATTTCAAAACATCATGTACGAGTGCAAAATGATAAAAGAAAATATAGTTTAGGGCTTACACTTCCTACGACCAAAGAAATGGGCCTAAAAGAAGAAAGAGCTCCACAACCTCGTCAGGTTGTCACAGTCGTCGGTCGCCTCATTGTTTCTTACCTGCAATCGAAAACAACAAAGTAGACAGGTGAGTATAAGTATACTCAGTAAGCAACCGACTCACGTCCAAACAAGTCTATCTTGTAACTCGCAAAACAAGCAACCTCTCACCTAGGATGAAACTCAAGACAGTCAAGACATCATGCCCGGACCCGACACTCCAAGATTTTATCTCTCGTCCCGTATCTAGGGTCGGCAGATGATAGCGAGAGGAGGTGACTCGCTCTCACGCCCTATCAATGGGGATTTACTCCTCATATCAAGTATACCAGATTGAGGGGATGCGTCCATTCGCCCTCGAGCTCGTCAAGAATCACCCATGAGCTACTTGTCGGACTAAGGATCGTGGCACCCCTCCTGTTCGTCAGGACAACACCCCGGAGCCAATATGTAGATTGGAGGGCCTCTTTCTCAACCACTCATCTCGTAATCTTGTTGAATAGAGGGTCTCGTCCCCAACCACCCATCTCGTAATCTCGTCGAATGGAAGGTCTCTCTCCCAACCACCCGTCTCATAATCTCGCCAACTCGATGAAGGGAATGAAAATCCCACGCAGCGGAAGGACGATCGAATCGTCGTGATATCATTACGAAAAGTGTTTTCTTAAAATTGAAACTATCATATAGAATCTAGGCTAAACATGCATTTAGGAAGAAAAAATAGTAAGAACACTTACTTGTTGAAGAACCTTTCTTCACTTATTTCTCTTCCGGTCACGAACTCTTCGTGTTCACGTTCTCAACGATCTCGATCTCCTCGAACAAACCAACGAATCGAACACATTCTAAAAGGTTTCTCGATTGTTCTTCCTGTGGTGGTAAAGGGAAGAGAGATTGAGAGAAGGGTTGAGAGAGAATTTGCAAAGCTCTTTGGTGAGATTTCCAAAAAATGAGCCAAATGCATATGAAATTCTTCTTGCAAAGGGCTTATATAATGGTGATAGGTGGAGTTGAAATTCGCACCTATTTAACATTTAATCACAACCATAGGTTATGAAAATCATATTTGCATAACCACATATAATAAGATATCCTATATCTCATTATACAAATCACATTTGTATAATTGTGGATTTTTAAATTGAATCACATTCAATTTAATTTCTCTCAATCCAATTTCTCCAAATTAGTCCTAAATAGATAATTAGGCTAACCTATAGTTTATTATGAATCTCATTCACATTAAACTATATAATATGTCAATCATATCTCATATAAATGACCTAATTACCCTTTAGTGAATTTGAACACTTCAAATCCACACCAAAAACTGTAAACCCTCTATTAATCAAGTTTGAGCCAACCGAGGGACCTAATGGACCTACAGTGATGAGCTCCAATGATCCTAGATTAACCTGTCAAACTCTTTGACCCGGTTAATCAACATTCATTAGCTATGGTAACACTCCACTAAAGCCCATAGCTGCACTCCTATCACTGTAGGACAAGTTGTGTCCATTGATATAACTAATGCCCATGAGTCGACCCTTCACAGGTTGTTCGTAGACACTGCTGGATCAAATTACCGTTTTACCCCTGTGTCTACTTCTTGCTCCTTAAGTCCCTACTACTCCTCTAATGAACAACAACGTTGTAATGGTCCAACCATGCACAACACCCCTCCCGAGCCAGTGAGAGGGTGGGCGCTCGTTGTCCAAGCCCTAGAGACAGCACTTAAGGGAACAACCCCTCTAGTTTCCCTAAAGGCGAGAACGAGTGAATTCCATCTCGCGTAGTTAAGTTCCCAGCTCCCCACGTGGTCTCCCCCTAAGAAGATAGGTATATTGGGCGAGTGACTGTGACCACCCTCACCCGTACTAGTCAAAGGGCAAACCCCCGCAGACAGGAGTTCGTAACACGCTCAGGATTAAGGTCGAGTCACTAATGGTCATGTGACGACCACAACCACAGGTACTAATTATTTATTGTATTTGACGCCCTATCAACCTGTGTGTGCCTAGTCGGTTTAGTAAATTCTATCAGGCTCGGTGTGATTGAAAACTTATTTTTCGTGTGAGTTAAGTAAATTGTTTCTCCTTGAGATGAGAATTATTTGTAAAATTAAAAGAAGAAGAAGTACCGATGGCGTTTTGGTTAATAATGCCTAAGGAGGGTTATATTTGACATTGGATCTTGACCTAATTCCTAATATTTAAGATCCTTAATATTACAATCATAAGAAAAACCCTAGCCCTCAAGGAAAATCATCTCTTTCTTCTCCTCCTACTTTTGCCCTAACCTAAACCCTAACCCTTGGTGTCATGTTGCCTGCACCGACCAAGACCCACGGACGAGCACCTTCACACGGTGGCAAGCCACGATCGAGCAGTGCGATGACCTCGAGTCTTCACCGCCGCCGGCCGCTTCCTCGCCTGCAGCGCAGAAGACTACGCCGAAGCACCCCGACGGCCGGTTCGCACGAAAGAACCTCACGCCGGATTTTTCCGTCGCAAGCCGCCGCTCACGTCTGCATGCCGAAGCCCTCCAGCCGCTCGACCGTTCACGAGCTTCGATCCAGCCGTCCGTGACAACGCCAGCCATCCGCGAGTCTTCCGCCAGTCGCAGCCGAAGGTTCCCAGCCGCCGCAGTTCCTTGGAGTCGCGCGTCCGTCAACCGCTGCTCGTGAACTCATTTCCATCCAGTCGTTCGCAAGTCTTCGACCGCAGCGCCGTTCAACGCCACGCACAACCTCTGTTTTGGGGCAGCCCGGTGAGCAACCGTTACACCTTTCGATTAGAGAGTTATACAACGATTTTTAGTCATTAAAGCATTTACGTAAGAACTTAAATTGTTGTTCGGACATGACTTTTAGGAACTAAAGTAAAGCGGAGTTGAAGGCCAACATCCAAGCGATCTAAGAGACACTAGGCCTATACGTTGAGATCGAGGTAAGCGGGGCATGAGGCCTCAAGAACTTAAATGAAGTACCTCGCGTTATGAATCTGGAGTATACTCGGAGTTTAATTTCAGGATTAATGTGTGATTCAGGTTCTACAAAAGGAGCGTACTCAAAGGCCGAGGGTTAGGTTTTGGAATAGAATTCGAACTAAGGTAAGGGACCTTGTGCCGAACCTTTTTAAATGGGATTAAAGAAAACGAATTTCATTATTTTATGTGAAATTAGTACGTTATTTTACTTAAAAGGATTTAATGATTTTACACGAGAATATTTCAAGATTTTATGTAAGAATGCTTTGATATTCTATGTGAAGAGATCTCAACATTTTATGTGAGTATAATCTAGTATTTTATGCGAGAATATCTTTGTATTTTATGTAAGAATATTCCAGTATTTCATGTGAGGTTATTTCAGTATTTTCTATGAGAATATTGCATGATTATATACGTGAGTATTATATCCTATCTGATGTGAAAAGTCATGATTCGCATATCAATGATAATGGTTGTGGCATGCACACTATTGTTATGTTGAATGATGGGACCTCATACATGTTATGTATGCCATGAAATGATTTAATGAAAAATGTGGAAATTGGTCTCCTGAGTGCATTGTGTGCATGGTCAAACATGCATTAGAGACCCTATGGGTCAAATTACGAGGGTCCATGAGGACTCAAACCATACAGAGTGCAGCATGAGGGACTCAAATTATTACAGGGGTCTGTGAGGGACTCAAAATGAAATGACTCAGGATGACCAATTGGCCACCTAAAGAAAAAGGAAGTCATGGATTATAGTCATGATGATATGAGAAAGTTTTAGGTCCCGCATATGTACAATTCGAACAGGTTTAAAAGTCATGATTGTATGTGTTTGCATATCCCAAACCTCGGTAGCGAGGTCACTTACTGGGTATTGTTTTGCAATACTCACCCTTTATTTTCAAAGTGTTTTTCAGGTAAGGCCAAGGACGTGCAGGGCGAGTGACGGAGACACGTTGCCAGAACCATGGGAATAGTCATGTTTTCCGCATATTTTCTTTGATAACTAATGTCGTCGTTTTTACGGTTTTAAAGTTAAGTTTAACTTTCGTGAGATTTTAAGCAGTCATGTTTAAACTGCTCCTTTTACCTGTTTTGAATGTTTTGTTTTGGGATCCCTAAAGACAATTTATTTTCTATTGGAGATTTAAAGATTGTTTTATATCTTTTGGCCTATAAATGCATGCATGTGTAGTAATGTCCCTAAGAGTTTAGTTATAGAAAAGTAGGGGCGTTACAGGTCATCTATGAAGTTATTAGTTCCATATTGTTACGGTGTTATATCAGTAGGTCTAATAATTCACGGTCCAGTCTTGTACAATCGCATTGCACAGGATGCCCCCACTCGCATGTCAACCACATGAACGAGTAAGATCACCTCGTTTGTATCTAATACAAAGCGAACCGCATCCACAGCGTATCCAAGATTAGGTCTCCAACCCTATCCATATACTATAGACCGTTCTGGTCATTAACTCGAACGTGATCCTCACTGTGTGTCCAATACACACCGTTCAAGTACTAGTTCTCTCATAAAATCAATGACCCTAGAGCTTAGTTTATTGGACAAAGTTTATAAAAATGTGAGACACAAAGTAATGAAAGAAATATCTCTTATTTATTTCAAATAGTAATATTACAAGCAAAACGAGATTAGGACATACATCCCAACACTCGAGGCCTGAGACTAACTAGGAAGATTCGAGAGTAGGGGTTCAAGTCCTAAAGCACGGTTCAAAATTAACCTAGGCTCCACAACCTCACGTTCCTGGAACGTTCCACCCTCACGACACAACAAACACGAGCCAAGTAAATAGTTCAGACAGTTCAATAACTCGAAAGAACAAGTAACAACGCTATTCATACATAGACAAGCAGTTTGACTGCTAGATAAGTCATGCAAATAATATGCTCAACCCATAATAAACCCACATGCAAATAATATGCTCAACCCATAATAAACCCAAGCAAGCTAAACACGAAACAAGGACTCAATTCCACTGGCCACAGGAACACATGCTACTAGGTTCATCAAGCAATACAACATTAAAGGACAACTAGCCACGCAAGTCCCCTCGCTTACGGGTCTATGTGCGACTCCAAATGGCTACTTACCTCAATTTGAGACTCCACTAGATCGGTTACTCCACACAGACGTCACAGACGAGCTCACCCACACTTCGCGAATAAGCAATGTCGAGCCGAGCTTTCCAACTAACCACCTAGTCGAACCCTCCTTTTCTTTTGGAACTGCATCCAGCCAGACGAAGGTCAGTCATTCTAGGTTGGCTAAGCCCAAACTCAGCACACTACAATCAGGGCATTAAATTCACATATACGAGGTCGAAAAGTTTACCGACCCACCTTGGGAAGACCTTACGACACCAACGACTCACTACCTCAAGCCACGACCCCCAAAGATCGAGATTACAACCCTACCAAGATAAAAAAAAACGACCAATCAAAACCATAAGAGGTTAAAAATGATGGGAATCGAGATCCCTATGAGCAATGAAAACGAAATTGGATCTTAAGATTGATTTGTTTTGGCTAAAAAGTAAATACCAATTCATTGGAAAATAACATGTTGATTAGCAATTATGCATGGACTTGATGCAAAAACATGTTGTAAAACATTCTAGACTAAAGGAAAAAGAATTCTTTCCTTTGTAGTTTTCCAAATACAACAACACTTTGCTCCTTTGATTCAACAAATTTCTTCTGCAATCATGTTCCACAGAACACCACTAGTAGAAATCACTTCCCATCCTATGGCTTCTTAGATCTAGCCTTGTCGGGGGCTTCCAACAATTGGGAAAGGAAATTTTCAGTTGAGAGAGAATTCTAGAGAGAGAATTTTCTTCTTCCAATAAATGAACATACAACCAACAACCAATTCAATCGATCATTAGGTAGAAGAAGAACAAACTCTCCACTCCCTTTGTCCCTATCGAGAGGGAGTTAAGAGGATCCCTATCGAGAGGGAGTTGAGGAGATGTGGGAACATGTCAAAATGACACGTTCCCTTAATTAATTAATTAAAAAATAAATAATTAACTAATTTAATTATTTACTTAATTAATTTAATTAATATAATTAAATCATATTTAATTATATATATTAATTTTAATTTTAATTAAATCATATTTAATCAAAACTAAAATAAATATCATATATTTAATTTAGTTTATTTATGATTAAATCACATTTAATCATTTTCCCTCTAACCTATAGTTCTAATGCTCATCTTATGCACATTAAATTTAACCTATAGTTTTAAATATGAATCTCATTCACACTTAAATAATATTTGAACTCCTTCAAATATTTAATTCTCTCAATTAATTTACATTGAATCATATTCAAATTAAATTTATAATATCAATTTTTAATATGCGTAAAAATTTTATATTATAATGTATCTCTATACATCATACTTATTCCCTAATTGAATTTGAACATTTCAAATTCATAATCTAAGAACCCTTTACGAGCTAGGAATTGGACCTAATGGACCTACAGATCAGAAGCTCCAACGATACAAGATTATTAGGTTCATCTCATTAACCCGTTAATCAACATTCGTTAACTGCGGGAACACTCCACTATAGTCCCACAGTTGCACTCTTCTCACTGCAGATATATTTATGTGTCCATGGATATTGACCAATAACAACAAGTCAATCTTTCACGAATGTTCGTAATGAAGGAATCTGAATTTCCATGAGCAACGGAAACGCAATTGAATCGTAAACTTGATTTGTTTTTGCTAAAAGCCAAATATCGGTACATTAGAAAAACATACAGTAATAAGCAATTTAAGCATGGATTAAAGCGATAAAGCATGTTGTGAAATTATCTAAACTAAAAGGAAATCGATATTTACCTTTGTAGTTCCCAAAAGCAACAACTCCTTGTTTCCTCTCCAAAATTGCACAGCACAGCAACACTGTCTTTTCTTCTCTGACTTTACCAGTAGAGTAAATTTCCTATGTCTCTGAGTTCCTTAGATCAAGCCTGGTGGGAGGCTTCCAACCATTGGGAGGAATGAATTTTGAGAGAGAGCTTGAGAGAATTAGAGTTGATTTCACAAAACCAAAAAATGATAGATGGGTCAGTTTAGCAACTGTCCCCTCTCCCTCTGTATCTATCGAGAGGGAGAGGAAGGAGGAAGTGAGGGGGAACCTCTATTATTTTATTTAATTAATTTAAAATCAATTAATCAATTAAATTAATTAATTTAATTAAACTAATTTAATTATATTAATATATATATATATATATACAACTTTATTTAATTAAATCAATCAATTAATTTTTAATATCACATATTTTATTTATATATATATATATGTATATGATTAAATCACATTTAATCAACCTCCCTTTTAACCTATATTTTTAATGTACATCTTATGCACATTAAATTTTAACCTATAGTTTTAAATATGAATCTCATTCACATTTAAATAATGTTTGAACTCTTTCAAATATTTAATTCTTTCAATTAATTTAGTTGGAAACATATTCAAACTAAATTTATAATATAAAGTTGAAATATACATAAAAACTTTATATTATAATGTATCTTCATACATCATCCTTATTCCCTAATTTAATTTGAACATTTCAAATTCAAATGATCTAGGAACCCTTTACGAGGTACGAAGTGGACCTAATGGACCTACAGATCAAAAGCTCCAACGATACAAGATTATTCAATTAATCTCATTAACCTCCTAATCAACATTCGTTAACCGCGAGAACACTCCACTATAGTCCCGCAGTTGCACTATTCTCACTACATATATATTTTTGTGTCCATGGATATCGACCAATAATAGCAAGTCATTCCTTCACGAATGTTCGTAACACTAGTTGGGTCAAATTACTATTTTACCCTTGGGTTACATTTTTTTATCTTAAGTCTCAGTGCTCCTCTAATGAACAACATGTTTATGGTCCTACCAATAAACAGAAGTCCCTTTTGGGCCAATGAAAGGGTCGGGCCCTTTTTTAAGTCCTGGAGACATCACTTAAGAGAGCATTCATCTACTTACCCTAAAGTCGGGAATGAGTGAATTCTATCTTGCTAGGTTAAGTCCCCAAGAGTCTGCTAGGTCTTGTCCCCAAGAAGGTAGGCTTATTGAGCCAGCGTCTTGGGTCACTCTCATCCATACTAGTCAAAAGATAATCCCTCGCAAATAAGAGTTCATAACCAACTCAGGATTATGATCAAGTTGCCTAGGTTATCCTATTGAAATAGAAGCCTAACTAGTCAACGGAGTTACATCTAATGGTTATTATTTTGTGGTCTGGTCTTATGCGATCTCATCACATAGGATATCTCCACTCACATGTCATCTACACGAACACGTAGGATCACTGTGTTTGTATCAAATACAAAGTGGGTCATATCCATAATATTATCAGGATGAGGTACCCAACCTTATCCCCCTGACTATAGATCCTTTAGGTTGTATCTCGAACTGAGATCCTTATATGTCTACTACATTCAGTTCAAGAGACATACAACAACCTCAGATGTTAGTCTATTGGATTTAGGGTTAACATAAGGCAATACATAAAAAATATGAATTAAACAATAACACTTTATTGATTTAATTAGAACAATATTACAAACTACAAGTTTTAGGGCATAAAACCTAACACGTAACACCAGCTGGGTCAAATTGTCGTTTTACCCCTGGGTTACATCTTATACCTTAAGTATCAGTACTCCTCTATTGAACAACCTATTTATGGTCCTACCAATAAACAAAAGTCTCTCTCGAGCCAATGAGAGGGTCGGGCCTTTTGTTCAAGTCCCGGAGACACCACTTAAGGGAACATTCATCTACTCACCCTAGAGTCGAGAAGGAGTGAATTCCATCTTGCTAGATTAAGTCCCCAGCTGCCTGCTCGGTCTTTTCTCCAAGAAGGTAAGCATATTGAGTCGGCGTTTCGGGCCATTCTCACCCATACTAGTCAAAGGACAATCCCTCACAAATAGGAGTTCGTAACTTGCTCAGGATTGAGATCAAGTTGCCTAGGTCATCCTATTGAAATAGAAACCTAACTAGTCAACAGAGTTACATCTAATGGTTATTATTTCGTGGTTTGGTCTTATGTGATCTCATCACATAGGATATCCCCACTCACATGTCGTCTACACGAACACGTTGGATCACTGTGTTTGTATCAAATACAAAGTGGGTCATATCTATAGTATTTCTAGAATGAGGTACCCAACCTTATTCCTTTTCTATAGACCCTTTAGACTGTTTCTCGAACTGAGATCCTTATATGTCTACTACATTCAGTTCAAGAGACATACAGCAGCCTAGGATGTTCGTTTATTGGATTTAGGGTTAATATAATGTAATATAGAAAAACATGAAATAATTAAAAGACTTTATTGATTTAATTAGAACAATATTACAAACAACGAGTTTTAGGGCATAAAACTCAACAAAAAAATGGATCGAGCTTGAGAACGGTTCGAGTGTTAGTTGATCGCGCTCAGATTGACGAACGACCGTGAGTTTTCGAACAAGATAGAGTGTGTTCATGGAAAACAGCTCGCTGACGAATCCAACGGTAGAGGAAGCCTCTGATCCCTCGCCGGCAACGCCAAAACTGAGGGTGAAGGAGATCTGGAAGGTCTACCGGTAGCGAGATCCGAGGTGACGGCGACGGGGCTTGGCGACTCGCGGTGGCACAAGTGGAAATGGAGTGACGACAGAACGTGACGAAGATGAGGCTCAGCGGCTCGTGGTGGCGCAACTTGAAAATGGAGTGACGGTATGGCTCGACGATTTCGACGGTGGCGCGCTAGAAGACGAAGAAAGAAGAATAACCTGAAGAAGAAGAAAAAAGTGGCGGAGACATCGTCAAGAGGGAGGAACGGCGCGAGGAGCCCTTGCATTTCCTTTCTTTTCTTTTTTTTAAACAACTAATGAACATTAAAACAAGGACGGAAAGAAAAGGAAACTCATCCTATGAGATCACCCCTCGCTAAACGGCTCTCAACACGCAAAAGATGAGGAAGATAAGGTTAGCACTTTTGGAACACGAAAGGCGCGAATGAATAGCCTACTGGTATTAAATTTTTATCCTTTTAATGTTCGAGAACTGCCCACCTGCCCAAAGGTCCCAAAAATTAGGAATTTGGTCTGGTTCATTTAAATAATCGCAATTTAAACCACCAATTAAATCCAAATAACTCCCGCATACCTGATTTAAACCAGGCGTCACAAGAATCTACAACTCTTACCATATCATTGTCTTCGCCGACACTCATAATCATCAACAAAAATAACTATAACCTATTTCACCATAAAAGTAGACTACTTAAGGCCTATTTGGAGCATGAGTTATAATAGTCTGAGTTATTATAGTCGGTGGGATACTCTTCACCCCAAATACGGAATATTATAAAACATACTAAATACTATGTATCTTAAACATAAATTATATCACTCCACAACCTATTATAACCATATTATTACAACTCACTCAGCGTTCCAAAAAACCCCTTAGAATGTCACCTTCCAAAACTTTTCTTCTTCATTACATGTCAATAAACCTTACTGAAATTTATGTTGCAACTTATACCTATTTCCACCACACACATCTTGCACAAATGTCAAACCAATACCCGTGTGCAAAATTTTGGAGTCGCTAACATCACATCCTCTATCATGGTAAAGCGGATATACCATAAGGATAAACTCAGTCTTTCTTAAAAGGAAATCATCAGCTCCCTTATGAGAGAGACAATGTCAACATTCGACCCAGAGCCTTTTGATGAACTTGCACTATTAGGACAATTTTTTTTCATGTATTAAGATTGTTGGCATTCCCTACGACCTTTCTTTTAGGTGAAGTCTTTCTTCTTCTTTCAATTGCTAGCTAGTAGTGTTGAATCCTCCTGTGAGCACGTCGGTCACTCTTCAACATTCTTTCCTCTGATAGAAGCTTACTAATAGCCGAAGTCTCTTTCTCGTACATCAAGATTGATTTTAAACATGTTCATAAGAAGGTAGAATTGACGAGATAAGTCTGAGCATCTTATCCTCATCTTCTATCTTCACTTCGATCACCTCCAGCTTAGAGACGATGCCATTAAGAACACTTAGATGATTTGAGATTTTTGTACATTTTTTCATTCGTAGCGTGTGAAACTACTCCTTCAGGTACAATGGATTCAAGATGTTTTCTGCTTGACACATCACTTCAAACTTCTCCCAAAGAGCTTTTTAGTTATTGAAATTCCATGCACATTTGTGAGAATACTCTTATCCAAATTTATTCTCATTGCACTTGTACCTCTTAAATCCAATTCATCCCCTTCTTCATTACTCATGTTGAACTTCTAAGAACCTCTCATGGAACCACCACAAGACTTCATTGGACCATCATCACTTCTTAACTTTTTAGAAGCACCACCACTTGGTCTTTCCTTTAAAATCTTGTGTAATCCAAATTGTATCAACACATCTTTGACTTGAACTTGCCATAAGCTGTGGTTCATTTTTTACCAATTCTTCTACATTAATCTTTACTAAACTTATAAAACTTGACATATCTGCTTCACTCCTAACAAATATGTGAATAGTGACAACTCACACTATTCACAATACCAACTATAACTCAAATAAAAAAAATTATGTAAAAATTCAGATAATGTTGCAACCACAAAACATAAGGAAATAATCAAATTAAACTCACAACGAAAGCATTGGAATCAACTTTGATTTTATTATAGAATTAAACAAAAAAAGACATTTAGGCTAAGAAAAACATACCTTGACTTAAGTATTATAAAAAATATTTCTGTTGGGTCTTTAACTTCTTACTCTAACTCTAATATGGTTAAAACTCCAATTCCATAAAGCCTACTTGCTATGACTCAAATATAGGACCAAGGTTTGTGGGAGTTTCTTGAAAGAAAATCCATAAGGAATTGGAGAGGAAGAGATTTAGAGAAAATTATCTAATTCTCTATTGAGGAAATATATCTCATAATGGCTCAACCCAAAGGTCCTATTTATAGAGACTTGGGACAAATCTTTGCCATAATTAAATTATATGATATATTAATATCTAATATATTAAAATACATATATTTAATTTATTCAAATCTTTTAAATTCTCCTACTGTAACGACCCTAGTTTTTAGACCCAAAATCCTTAGGAAAGTTACTAAGTAGCACCGTTGGCACCGAAAATTTTGGCAACATAACGATGCTACTATAACAAAACTAAGATTTCTCTCGGACTTGTTTTAAACATAAATGCACTCCAAAAGGTTTACAAAACACCTAAAATCCTCCAAACTACATTCAACAATAGGTTGAGTTCCCAACAACTCAGAAAATAATCAACTAAAGTAGAGAACTCAACGTGATTATCACTTTAACATTAACTAACACCTATATGAAACTAATAACTCTGAAAGGAAAGGAGCAAGCATAACTCATAACTAAAAGGTACAAATATGCAGCGAAAATTAAAAAAAATAAGAACTCTTAGAGACACTAGTCTTAAAACACCAAAGGAAGTCCTCAAGCCTCGTCAGGTTGCCGCCATCGTCATCCATCCCACAGTTTAGCTTTTATCTGCAAACAAAATATAGAAAGAAACGAGTGAGTATAAAAATACCTAGTAAGTAGCCCACTTACGTCCAAACCTATCTCAGCAAAAACAACAAGACTCATCTCTAAATTCACTCAATCCCAAATAGGTCTCACATTTAGCACACCTCACCCTGAACCCCCTTGTGGTATTAACTTGAGCTCTACCTTCGGTTCTGGAACTTTGATTGACGATACAATGAGAGAAAGCAACTTTCACGCCACTACACGTTGACATAGAGCTGTGAAGGTACATAACCCACACGCTCTATCAAGAATCACCCCTAAGCCAGCACGGGAAAATAGAAATCAATCACTCCCTGACGGGGGCGTACTCCAGGCTCTCATACTACAATACGCTAGCATAGAGCAGTGAAGGTACGTAACCAACACGCCCTTTGAGGAATCACTCCTAAGCTAGCACGGGACAATGGAAAGCAACCACTCCCTGATCTCATCGGGGGTGCACCCAAGTCTCACGAGCCTATCATATATCGCCAACCTAAAGGTTCTGACTCGCTCAGACATAACTCAAGATTTAGTAAATGTCGGTTCCTAGGCTTTATTCACAATGTAACTAGGGGGTTCTATCTAAGCATCTTTAACGTCCTTAACCCATTCCAAGGGTCCCAAATCTAGCTAGGTTCTTAATCTAACCAAGCTTTAGCTCAAAACCATTCATTTACCTGGAATGCTAGGTACAAACTCAAACATTCAACCCCCACCTCACATAATAAGATACATAGTCTATATAAGCATGATAATTATGATCAATACAAGATTCATAGGCTCGAGATAACATACACGTAATCATGCCAAGTCCAAAATCTCATAAAAACATGTTACACAAGTTTCATAAACACTTAGATAACTAAACTAAAGTCTAGTGAAAGAACATTTCAAGATCACACAAACAAACAATGTCGTTCACCTTACTCCTTCACTTAGGAGCTCGGCGCAAATGACTACTTACATTGTTGCTTGAAGGTTCCAAAATTGAATGTGTGCTCCTAAGCAACTTCTTTACATACCAAGTTCCCTATTAACAAACAAGCTTCTTAAAAGAGTTCCTAAAAGAATTATTTGAAGTAACTTGCTTAAATAAATAAATTTCCCGCAACGGGGGTCTAGAACAAACTCAAGAAGTTGAAATTGATCGGTTGGACCTACTCCGGCGCGACAACTGCGACGGTGGTGACGACGATGAGTGAAACTTGTTTTCGAAAAGTCCATTAGCAGATCTATCCAAAATCGGTCTCCAAAGGATGAAAATCGGTCAGAAACTAGGCAAATTGATAGAACCAAAACATGATTGGTTTGTGTGGAACTTACCGGAGAGAGGCTTGTGGATGGTTGTGTTGCGACTGGTGTGCGTGGAGTTCGGCGCGACGGCGATAGGTTGCTTGAACGCGTTCCGGCGAGGGCAATGGTGCGACGGCGAACTGAACAGCACGATGGTGGAAGCTTGCAAATAAGGCATGCGAGGTATTCGGGACGGGTTGGACAACGAGACAATGACTGCAGCTTCGCGTCTGTGGGCTTGGGTCAGCGAGGCGTTCCAGCGACTGTGGTGGTGTGGTTGATCGGCGAGTTGGACAAAGGAGAAAACGTAGGGCATTTGACTTGGTTGTTACGCGCGAAGGAGATGAGAAGGAGAATAGAAAGAAAAAGAATAAAGAATAAAGAATAAAGAAAAGGAAAAATGGAAATAAAAAAAGAAAGAAAGAAAGAAAGAAAGAGAAAGAGAAAGGGGCTTACTTAAACGATTTTGCGTTGCGATTAAAATTGCTAGGTCAATACGAACTCAACGAGCAAAGAGAGGATTTTGAAAATGTATCCCTTGGGTGGCAATCAAACTTAATGTAAGAAAAAGCTAAGATTAGGGCAAATCCTAATCCTTTTTAGAATTTAAAACACCTTTTCCTAAAATCTCTTAAGATTCCTAATTCTTATCCGATTATCCAAAAATTCAAATTTAAACCACATACAAATAAATATACCTGATTTAATCGAGTGTTACACCTACGATATTTATTTCTTTATTTGAATCTTATTCAAATTTTATAAATACTTTTTTTAATGTAGATTCAAACTTTTTTTCAACGATATTTGATTCTTTATTTGAATCTTATTCAAATTTTATAAATATCTTTTCTTTAATGTATCTAATATATATTAATTATTTTATTATTTAATATATCAAATCCAATGAATATATTCTCCTCTTTTATATTTAATATCTAATATATTAAATATTAATTTGAACATTTCAAAAAAAAAATCAACTAAATTGATCTCTTAGTGTTACATGAGCTAGCAAAGGAACCTTATGGATGTAACGCCCCTGGCTCATGATCCCCTGTGACCTGGTCACATCACCATATCATCCATACCATCCTCAAGACTTTCTCCACAAATCAACACGGGTACTTTCAGCATGATTTGTCCTCACTCACATGCTCCTTGGGAAAATTTCCAAGATGACACCTAGCATAGGATTGCTCCAAGCCAAGCACACTTAACTTTGGAGTTCCAATGATTGAGCCACCGAAAAGGAAGGTGCACCTTGTTGGTATAGGTAGTAGCTATCAATTATTTTAAGCCTTTCTCAATTATACTTTCATATCCTCATGGTCACTCGCATGTATCCCCTTTTCTCGGGCACCATCCTTTCATATCCCCAGGATCCCTCTCATTTAGATGCAGGCTCGGTTCATTCATGTACCCCTCTTTCTCGGGCGAGACATGCCCACCAGCTTCCGCCTTGGTTCGTCCCCAAACCACATCTTACTAGGAGAGGTTTCACTCTGATACCATTTGTAAACGCCCCAGCCCTAGGATCCCCTGTGACTTGGCCACGTCACTTTATCATCCATACCATCCTCGAGCCGCTTTTGAGAGTGAAGACTTTCCCCATAAACTAACACGGGTCCTTTCAGCATGATTTGTCCTCACTCACATGCTCCCTGGGAAAATTCTCAAAATCACCCAACATAGGATTGCTCCAAGCCAAGCACGCTTAACTTTGGAGTTCCTATGATTGAGCCACCGAAAAGGAAGGTGCACCTTATTGGTATAGGAAGTAGCTATCAATTCTTTTAAGCCTTTCTCAATTATACTTTCATATCCTCATGGTCACTCGCATGTACCCCTTTTCCTCGGACACCATCCTTTCACATCCCCATGATCCCTCTCATTCAGATGTAAGATCAGATCATTCATGTATCCTTTTCCTCGGGCGTCATAATGGACCTAGACTATAAGCTCCAATGATACAAAATTAATTAATTAAGCTCTTTAATTAATCAATTTTCATTCATTAACTCTGAGGTCACTCCACTATAGACCTAGAGTTAAACTCATATGTATTGTAAAACAAGTTGTGTCCATGGATATAATCAATACATCAAGTCGATCCTTCATGAGTTGTTCGTAATTTCAGTTGGGTTGATTACAGTTAGGTCAAAAGTCTATTTTACCCCTATAATAATATCTTGCATCTTAAGTACCACCGATCATCTAATGAACAATTTACTTATGATCCAACTATAAACTAAGTCCCTCTCGAGCTAGTGAGAGGGTGAGATCTCATTGTTCAAGTATCGTAATCACCACTAAAGGGAGTTATTCA
The DNA here is from genome assembly GCA_036507285.1 of Trichosanthes cucumerina. Taxonomy (NCBI): domain Eukaryota; kingdom Viridiplantae; phylum Streptophyta; class Magnoliopsida; order Cucurbitales; family Cucurbitaceae; genus Trichosanthes; species Trichosanthes cucumerina. The sequence goes on from CM071838.1 coordinate 57,326,813, forward strand.
TCTGCTTACCCTATATGGGAATGAGTAAATTCCATCTTATGAGATTATTTTCTCAGCTCCCTATTTGGTCATGTCTTGAAAACAGTAAGCTTATTGAATAGGCTACAAAAGTGACTCACCCATGCAAATCAAAGAACAAGCCTTCACAAGAAAGAGTTCATAACTCACTCTAGATTAAGATCGAGTAGCATATGATCATCCTGGTGAATATTAATGTTCTCAATTAACGAATTTATAAAGAGAGATTATATTTCGTGGTTCAATCTTATATAAACTCATTATATAAGGCACCCCTACTCACATGTCTCCACATGAACAATTTGAATTAAATCATTTGTAACTATTACAAAGTGTGTCGTATCAATAGTGTTACAAGATAAGACACTCAACCTTATCCATATACTATGACCTTCTAGGTTATTTCTTGAGAATGATCATCTCATATGTCGACCACATACTATTCATGTTATACTTATAACTTTGGATCTTTCAGATAAAAAATAATATTATATTGCAAATTAGGGAAAAAAATATTTTTGACATATGAACTTGGCAAGTTGTATCATTTTTAACCCTGAACTTTCAATTCCATAAATTTAAATCTCAAACTTGGCAGATTGTATCAATGTTAACCTTGAACTTTCAATTTAATCAATTTAAACCTCAAACTTCGCAGATTTTATCAATTTTCACCATAAACTTACAATTTTATCAATTCAAACCTCAAACTTGAATAAGTGTATCAATATACATTATCAGTTAAGTTTCAATTTCCATCACCGTATGTTAGAAAGGTTTCCCACACATGTCCAAAGTCACGTGTTCCTTTATGATAATTCTCATTTATGAGAACTATTTATATGTAAATTTAGTCATTTTTTGTCTAATTCATTTCAATTATTTATTTATGACAAGCTAAAAACATCATTTGGAAGTAAAATTTCTAAATCTTGCTAAAATTTGGGAAAAATAAGAAATGAGTAAAAATTGGTGGAAACCAAGCTAATTTGATGTGTTTTTGTAGGAAAAGAAGAATAGAAAAAAAATGTCAAGGAAATTGTAGCCGCATTTTATCCAACAAAGTAACCAGACAAGAAAGACAAAATGCTAGACAAATTGTTGGACAAATTTGCTAACAAAAATTCCAGATTTCAAAAACACGCCTCAAAATTTGGGAATGTCGAGATTTGACCAAATCTTGCTCATTTTTGGAAAGTTCAAAGCCTAAAATCATGCCCAAATGATTTCCCATAGATTAGGATGAATTTAGAAGGAAACCCTAGTTTGCATTGCCTATAAAAAGGAGACGTTTTCATGGGTTTTCTTCAAGTAAGAAGGATTGGAAGAGACGTTTTTTGGACAACAAAGTTTTCTTTCTTTTTCTTTATTTTTTCAGCACTTTTTCTTCATCTTTTAGTCATGTAATCTTCCTAAGGTTGATCCCTCTTTCACGAAAGTGAGGAGGTGAAGATCCATAACATATTCACATGTTGTTGGAATCGATCAAACAAGGAAGTTAGGATTTTTAGCTACTGGTTTATGCTTTAAGTTTTTGAATTTAGCTGTTGTTTTTTTATGAGAATCATTCTTCCATTCGTTATTTTTAGGTTCATTTCCGCTAGAACCAAAGTAGGATTAAGTGCTTGTACTTTCCCTTCATATGCAATAAGGTGTTCATGAGTCTTTAAGGTTTTTTTTTACGTATTTTGTTTTTTTTATTTTTACTTACAGTTTACTTTTTATCACTTAAGATTTAAGCTTTTTCAAGTAGCATTTTCAAAATATTAAGCAGAATAGTGTTTATTCATTTTCCTTCATTTTTGTTATTTGTTTTCTTTTCACAATTTTTATGAAGTTTTCATAAAATAAAATGATGTTTTTCTTAGTTTTCATTATGAGCTAAATCCTCTCTAGGGATTCAAGTTGTGAATGCCCTAGAAGAGAGATGTCAAGCTTAAATTAACAAAGTACTTGTGTCTGTAACCAACTCTAAGTTTGTTTTTATTGAATAAAATTTGGGCAACCCTAGCCGATCACTGAAAGGATCGAACCCCGCAACGGAAGCGATTTCGAATCGAGTGTTCATGATTTTGTTACATGGATTTAAAACAAGAACTAAATACTAAAGATTAAGCATGCATTACAACTTAGGACAACAAAAATATTATCTTTTAAGAACACTTTCTTCACGAGCTCCTTCTCCAACAATCACGATCTCAGCAATGCAAACTCGGCACATGTGAAGATTCACCACTAGATCTTCTCCGTTGTTCTCTAGGTGAAGGAGGAATGTGGGTTTCTTTAGGATGAGATGTGGAGGTTTGAGAGAAGTTTTGTTTGGAACTCTTTCCAACACAAAATAGAACTCTAGGGTTGTATGTGAAAATCACTTTTCAAACTTGCATCTTATGCAACTATTTATAGGGAAATAGGATGGAAATTACCATCCTATCCCTCCCTCATTCTCTCATTAGTGTATAGTTAATTTGTGAATCTAATTCACATTAAAACTATATATTATATCAATTATATCACATATAATTGATATAACACCTCATATATGAAACTGAACACTTCAATTTCATTCCCAACTTTATACCCTCAATATTTCCTTGTTGAGCCAACGGAGGGACCTAATGGACCTACAATTCATGAACTCCAATGATGTGAAATTAACTGATCAAACTCTTTGATCTGGTTAATCAATATTCATTAACTACAAGTCACTCCACTATAGACTTGTAGTTGCACTCTCCTCACTATAGATTATATTGTGTCCATTGATATAATTATTACCCATGAGTCGACCCTTCACAGGTTGTTCATAATCACATTTGGGTTAAATTACCATTTTACCCCTGTGATTACCTCTTTGTTCCTTAAGCACCACTGATCCTCTAATGAACAAAAAGTCTATGGTCTTACCATAAACTCAAACTTTCTTAAGCTAGTTTAGAGGGTGGGGCCCCGTTGTTCAAGACCTGGACTGAGTTCTTAAGGAAACAACCTATCTAATTCCTTAGTCTAGGAATGAGTGAATTCCATCATGCAGAGTTAAGTCTCCAGCTACCTACGAGGTTTTGTCCCTGAGAAGGTAGGCTTATTGAGTCGGCTACAGGCCATTCTCACCCATACTAGTCTAAAGACAAACCCTTATAAGCAGGAGTTCTTAACTTGCTCAGGATTCAGGTCAAGCCACTAATGACCATCAATAAATTATATCATGTTAACAGCGTTATACTGGTTAGACTAATAATTTGCACTCCGGTCTTGTATGAACTCTTTATACAGGATGCTCCCACTCGCATGTCATCCACATGAATGAGTTGGATTACCTCATTTGTACTAACTACAAAGTGGGTCGCATCCGTGGTGTTACTAGAATAGGGTTTTCAACCTTATTCTCATCCCATAGACCATTTAGGTTTTACTCTTGAACACAATCCAAATAGTGTCTACTACTTATTGAAATAATAACTCTTTATAAATAACGAACAATAACTCTTTATTGAAATAATAGCTCCTTATTACAATAATTAGAACAAAATTACAAACTACGAGTTTTATGGCACAACCCCCAACAGATATTTTCGCTCAATATGCTTACCCCTCTTGTGACTTCGGGGTTCTCTTGAATTTTCCACAACACCATTGTTATCACAATACAACGTGATAGGCAAACTCATATTTGGAACGACTTCCAAATCTAACATGAATTTCCTTAACCAAACGGCCTCTTTAGCTGTTTCACAAGCCGCTACATATTCGGCCTCCATGGTGGAATCAGTGATGCATCCCTTCTTGACGCTTCGCCATACTACAGCTCCTCCGTTAAGAGTAAATAATGACCTTGATGTAGATTTCCGAGAATCTTTATCAGTTTGAAAGTCAGAATCCGTGTATCCTGTAAGGATCAAATCCTTAGCCCCATACACAAGCATGTAGTTCCTTGTTCTCCAAAGATAGTTAAGGATCATTTTAACCGTTGTGCAATGTTCAAGCCTTGATTGGATTGATATCTACTGACCATTCCAACTGCAAAACAGATGGTTGGCCTAGTACACAACATGGCGTACATCAGGCTCCCAACAGCTGATACATAAGGAAACTGTCTCATGTCCTCAACTCCTTGAGGTATCTTAGGACATTGTTCCTTAGACAAATGAACTCCATATCTAAAAGGCAATAAACCTTTCTTGGAGTCTTGCATTTTAAACCTCAACAACACTTTGTCGATGTAAGATGTCTGAGACAATGCTAGGGTTTTATTCTTGCGATTCCGGACAATCTGGATCCACAAACTACGCCTCTCCCAAATCTTTCATTTGGAATTGCGTAGCTAGCCAATTCTTAATGTTAGTAAGATAACCTACATCATTCCCAATGAGTAGGATATCATCCACATATAGAACTAAGAATGCGACAGAACTATTGATGATCTTCTTGTAGATACAAGGTTCATCATCATTCTGGTCAAAGCCAAAAGATTTGACTACCTCATCAAACCTTATATTCCAGGACCTAGAGGCTTGCTTCAGTCCATAGATTCACCTTTTAAGCCTGCAAACCTTTTGCTCTTGTCCTAATTCAATGAACCCTTTGGGTTGGTTCATGTAGATGTTCTCGTTAAGATTGTCATTCAAGAATGTTGTCTTGACATCCATTTGTCATACCTCATAGTCATATATGCGACAATGGCAAGTAGGATACGGATAGACTTTACCATAGCAACAGGCGAAAAGATTTCCTCATAGTCCACCCCTTCAACCTGAGTATAACCCTTTGCTACTAGTCTAGCTTTAAAGGTTTGCACCTTTCCATCTACACCACGCTTTCTCTTGTAGATCCACTTACAACCTATAGGTTTTACCCCATCAGGTTTATCTACAAGATCCCATACATAATTGAAGTGCATAGACTTCATTTCTTGGTCCATGGCTATGACTCATTTGTCTTTGTCTTTGTCAACCATTGCTTGATTATAAGTCAATGGATCCTCACAATCGTCATCTGATATGACAACTTGGGTTCAGATAAACCCATATAACGGTCAGGCTGTGTTATAACCCTCCCACTACGTCGAGGCACTCTCAACTCTTGAGATGGATACTCTTGACTAGACAATCTAGTATCAACAACTCTTGTTGGCGTACTAGCATTATTAGCAACTTTGTTGTTGTTCCGTCTAACTCACTCAACACAATTTTACTTCTTGGTTTGTGATCCCTGATGTGGTCCTCCTCTAAGAAAGTGGCATTTGTCGACACAATTACCTTGTCTTCCTTAGGATCATAGAATAATCCATCTCTTGTTTCTTTTGGGTAGCCTACAAATAGGCACAATTTTGAACGTGAATCCAATTTCTTTGGGTTTGTAACAAGCACATATGTTGGACATCTCAAAATTCTAAAATGACATAAACTACCTTTACGTCCTTCCAAAAGTTCAAAAGGTGTTTCAGAAACACTCTTTGATGGCACATTATTCAAAATGTATACTGCAGTCTCTACTGCATAACCCCAAAAAGAATAAGGGAGATGAGCATAACTCATCATTGATCGAACTATGTCCAACAAGGTTCTATTTCTCCTTTTCGATACACCATTCTGCTGAGGCATACCGGGTGTTGAGAGTTGGGATGTAATTCCATATTCTATCATATAGCTCTGGAATTTTAAATCCATGTACTCTCTACCTCGATCAGATCAAAGTGTTTTAATTGTTTTACCTAATTGATTCTCAACTTCAGCCTTGAATTCCTTGAACTTTTCAAGTGCTTTAGACTTACGATGCATTAGGTAAATATGCCCAAATCTTGAATAATCATTTATAAGAGAGTTGAAATATTCATAACCTCCTCTGGCTTTAACATTCATCATAACACAAAGGTCTGAATGTATAAGCTCAAGAGATTCTTTGGCTCTATAACCTTTTCCACGAAAAGGTCTTTTAGTCATTTTGCCTTCTAGGCAGAATTCACATACAGCTAAAGTATTTTCTTCTAACTCATTTAGAAGTCCACCAATCTCTCAATCCTATTGAGGTTAATGTGACCCAGTCTAAGATGCCAAAGATGAACATTTTCTTTAGGAGAAATTTTACGTTTCTTAGTTTGTGTGTTTGTTGTTTTAAATAATTCAGTGCTCAAAACAGTTTTGACTGAATTTAATCTCAAAACATACAAACCATTTTCTAATAAAGTTGAACATATTTCAACACCTTTCTTTGAAATAAACACTTTATTTAAAGAAAATGAAACAGGAATACATTGTTCTATGAGGCAAGAAATTGAAATAAGGTTTCTAGTAAACCCTGGTATCACTAATACATTGTCTAACAACATATATATCTTGTCGAACAAAAGCATCATTGTGCCAATTGTTACAGCTGAGACGATATCTCCATTTCCAACTCGGGCGTTATTTCTTCTTTCTGTAGTTGCTGCCAGGAATCAATTCCCTAAAAAGAAGAGGAAACATGATTAGTGGCGCCTGAATCAAGTATCCAAGCAGTTTTATCATTATCCAACAAAGTAAATCACATTTACCTTCTTTCTTCTTCTCGGTCAGGTACTTTGGACAATTGTGTTTCCAGTGTCCATTCTTGTTGTAGTGGAAACATTTTCCTTTATCAGCAACTTCTTTGACCTTCTTGCCTTTTTGGGTGGCAGCTTTATCAGTCCGTTTCCCTTTTTCAACTTTCTTCATGTTCTTCTTCTCTTTCGGGTTAGAAGAAGATGAAGCCACTGATATTGTTCCAGAGGTCGAACCTCTGTTATAACTCCTACTGGTAACATTTGCCTCGCCTTTCGGTCCCTGAATTTTCAATAAAGACTGAACGGTCTGGAGTTCATTCAGAAGGGAGGTAAGACTAAAAGTAAGCTTGTTCATAATAACATTACTTCTAAACTGTAAGAAACTATATGGAAGAGTTTCCAAAATGAGGCTGACTTGGCTCGATTCATCGATGGAAGCACCATTCGACTCCGTGATGTTGAAGTGTACCATCATGTCCAGGACATGATCCCGAACAGATGAACCCTTTGGCATCCTCGAGTTGAATATATACTTGAGTGCATTATGATGGACCTGTGTAGACTGTTGTCCAAACATGCCCTGCAACGAATCCATGATTTCCTTAGCGGTCATCATGTCCTCGTGCTTCTTGGCTAATATGTCAGACATACTTGCCAGCATATAGACCTTGGCCTTATCATTGGCCTTGATCCATCGATCATATGCATCACGAACATTTCATGTTGCATTCGAGTCTGACACCTGAGGACACTCCTAAGTTAGCACAAACTTAAGATCGTCCACTACCAAAATAGTGTTAAGTTTATTTTTCTAAGTCATTATGTTCTCTCTGGTTAATTTTTTCGCATCCAGTAAGGAAATAATAGAGCTAGACATTTTGCTGAAATTTACAAAAAAAACTTGTATAAGTTTCTCGCTAAAAAACTATCTAATCCAATAACGTTTTAGCTAATTATCTAATGATTCCTAGGTCAGTAATAATTTGGAATAATACTCCAAAGGTTTAGAATGTATGATTGATAGCACACAAAATGTGTTATCCTTAGGCTTAATTATTGCTAGTTTTGTAATGATTTCAGAGCTTTATGTGTCTAAATTGCTAAATTTCAGGTAAAGAGCTCAAACAGGACATTTGGAGACATTCTGGATCACTCGGGATCGAAATGAGGCTATTTGGAGCTAAAAATAACATCAATTGAAAGAGAAATGATCAATCCAAGCATGAAGACCCGAAGTGAGGGCGTTGCAACGTTGTCCATAGCGTTGCAACACGTGCAGCTTTGGTGCGTGAAGGCCTATGCAAGTAGCGTTGCAACGCTGCCTTTGGGCATTGCAACGCTATCACGATAAGAAAAATGGATAGAAGACCCGTGCCGAGGGCGTTGCAACGCTGCCTTCAAGTGTCTCAACGCCAGATCGATAGAAGTACGCGCGTTAGGGTAGCAGCGTTGCAACGCTGTCCCTAGCGTTGCAACACCGCTGACTGTTGCCATATTTACCACGCGGTTAGGGTACAGCATTGCAACGTTGTCCCTAACGTTGCAACGTTGTACCGAAAGACATTATAAATAGAACCTTATGTGTTCATTACAGGGGAGTCGAATTTGGTAGACTTTTTTTACCCTATTTTCGAAATACACTTTGTAAGAAGAGAAAAAAGAGCGTTTTGGGGAGCCAAAGCATCCGTGGAGGTTCAAGATCGAAGACGGGAGCTCAGAGATGAAGGACCGGCATCGACACATAAGTTTAATTTCCTTTTCTTTCAGATTGTAATACCGTTTTAAGACGTCTCCTACATGTTTAGCCTTGTTTTCATGTGATTTAAAGTAGCTAAATGTTGTAGTTAGGATTTGATTTGCTTGTTAGGACTTAATTGCTATGTATTGAAGCATGATTTGTTCTTATTTTCGGCAATTTGTTCTTTAAATCTAAATTTTGTTGGTTTAAGTGGACTCGAGAGATAAAACTTGAATTAGAGCAAAGTTTTTAAAACCCTTAGGAATCTAGCATCAGAATGACTAAGAAACCTAAGGGAAACACATAAAGAAGTTGCTTAATGTCGTACATGTTATAGGTTCATATGGAGACTATGGAGTTTATTGCATGTGCGAGGCTCACTAAGAATCGAGAGGTTCTCTTGAGTATTTTACTTCTTGTTTATAAATTCATCTCACTGGTTCATTGCAAGCGTTAGTTAAGTCATTAACTTGTAAAATCACTTTCCTCAAATCTATCAATTCGTGTCTCTATATGTTAGTCTGTTGTTAGTTTTTACTTTCACCACCTATCCATGTTATGTTTCTTTAGCTAAAATTGAGAATTAGTATCTTAGTAATAATTAATCTAGAAACCCATTCCCGAGGACGATACTTGGACTCATAAATCACTATACTAAAACTTGACCCGTACACTGCGGTATTGCAATATCAAAATTATACGCAACAAGTTTTTGGCGTCGTTGCCGAGGAATGGCGATTATTAGATTAATTAATATTATGAGAAAATTTGAGGTTTTAGACTAAAGTTTGTTTGTGTGTCTTTCCTTATTTTTTTGTGTGTGTTGTTTGTTTCCTTATTTGTGTTATTTCAGTTTTATGTGTTTTTGTAGTCTTTGTCCCCTGTTTTTTGTTGTGTTGCTATTGTGTAGAAGTCTTGATCTGAATTATTAATTTCTCAATTATGACTTTGCATGATTTTTCTCCATCTTTCTATTGTCCCTCTCAGGAACCTAGGTGTGTGCATCATGATTTCTCTGAATGTCATATGTCTAATTTTTACCATTATGTACCTGAAATTGATAAACAAATCTTGTGATGGTAGTTATTTAGGCAATTGGAACCATAATTTTTCTTACGTTGACCAACCTAATGAAAAATCTTCTCTTGTGGACCAATTAATGGAATATACCTTAGAATTGAAAATTAAAAATTTGGTTCATAATGAATTAGAAAGGTTGAATAGGCTAGAAGCTGAGGTGGTAGGACTTTGGGAAATAGTACAGGATAGAGCTCAGTATCTCAATCAACTAGTAATTTCCCTTAAGGTCCTACAGGAACAATTTCTTATTCTTACCACTCAGGAGGTGCCACCTAGGAAGACTTGTTCATACGATAGTGAGGATAGTTTGGAGGAGATTGAGACACACCAGAGACAGGTTAGTGGGTTAGACGATGATGAGATAATCACTTCCACAGAGGAAATCCAGGTGATAGAGTTAGAGGCTGAGAAGTCCTCTTTCCTTTTATCCCTAGAATTTCTTTTATTTTTGATAACCATTTGTCCTATACTCACGAGTCTTGCTTTGATTTTAGTTCTTACATTTCATTAAACAAAAATACCAAAAATAATTATCTGTCTGGTACCCAGGAGAAACAGGATAGCCTTTTAGACTTAGAAGGCTATATCGATGCAAGCAAGAAGGGCCCAAAGAAATATGAGCAGCTTTATGTGCCCTGATAAGTCACCGTCTAGCTACAGACGTTAAAGAAAGCGCTTCTTGGGAGACAACCCAAGCTTTATATTCTTGTGTTTTCTGTCTTTAGTATGTTTTTGTTGTTTTTCAGTTTTTAGTTCATTTACTAGTTGGTTTTGCTTTATAGGTTGTAATGATGCCCCCCTTCGTTGAAATCCATGCTCCCGTTCTGAGGAACTCCAACACACATGTTTTGGCTATCCAAGGAACTCAGAAAGATCTCCATAACTCAGGACAGTATTGTTCACTCTTACCCTTATACTTAATTTGTGCTTATTTCTGCAAACATTGGGGACAATGTTTAGTTTAAGTTTGGGGGTGGGATATTGTTTATTTGTTGTGACTGTCCTAAGTATGTGCTGGAATTTGCGGATTTATGTTTTGCATAAGTATGAGCATGATAGCCTAGGATGAGATATAATTAGAAATCTTTGTGATTCTGTTGAAACCTGAGAGCATGACATGAAGTTGAGTTAATTTAAAAATTTTCTTGAGTTTTTCCTGCACTATTATGCACATAGTTTGTGTTCCTGTAGTTTTGAAATGCTTAGAACAAAGTTATTAGGTTTAGAAGTTTGATGTCACCTCGATAGGTCTGAGAACTGATTTGATAGTTAAACTACAGGAGAGGGTGAATGACAATATGAAGTGCATGACCTGTATAGTATGTGAAATAGTTGGTTTTTGTTGTTTGTATGCTAAAGAAAAATTTGTGAGGGCAAAAAGAGCTACCATCACTGTGATCAATTAGGACACTCATTGAGTGAGTGCTCTGGGTAAGGGTCCTTGCAGTGGATGTGTGAAAACTAGTGTCCTTGCACAAAAAAAAAAAAAAAGAAGAAAATAGAAAAAGTGATAAAAAATGATTAAGTGCTGAGTAGAGTTATTTAATTCTTGAATGTGGGGAGGCCTAAAGATTAGTAATTATGACCAGTGTAGGGGAAAGTTGAATGAAGAGCCTAATAAAGTTGATCCGGGCTTAGTAAAAATGAAGGGAACATAGGCTAATCACACACACGTAGGAACACTTAGGAAAAGTTTTAAATTGCTTGCTGAAGTGCTATGTTTAAATGTTTCCTATGATTACTAAATTCTCCCTTAAATCTTTGAGCCTTAAATCAAATGCATGTATAAGAACAATCCGATGTTTAATTCTATTTTTGCTCGGGACTAGCAAAAGTTTAAGTTTGCAGGTGTTTGATAGCACACAAAATGTGTTATCCTTAGGCTTAATTATTGCTAGTTTTGTAATGATTTCAGAGCTTTTATGTATCTAAATTGCTGAATTTCAGGTAAAGAGCTCAAACAGGACATTTGGAGACATTCCGGATCACTCGGGATCGAAATGAGGCTATTTAGAGCTAAAAATAACATCAATTGAAAGATAAAGGATCAATCCAAGCATGAAGACCCGAAGTGAGGGCGTTGAAACGCTATCCATAGCGTTACAACGCCGAGCGTGCGACTTTGGTGCGTGAAGGCCTATGCAGGTAACGTTGCAACACTGCATTTGGGCGTTGCAACACTATCGCGATAAGAAAAATGGATAGAAGACCCGTGTCGAGGGCATTGCAACGTTGCCTTCAAGTGTCGCAACGTCGGATCGATAGAATTACGCGCGTTAGGGTAGCAGCGTTGCAACGCTGTCCCTAGCGTTGCAACGCCACCAACTGTTGCCATATTTACCACATGGTTAGGGTACAGCGTTGTAACACTGTCCCTAGCGTTGCAACGCTGTACCAAAAGACATTATAAATTAGAACCTTATGTGTTCATTACAGGGGAGCCGAATTTGGTAGACTTTTGACCCTATTTTCGAAATACACTTTGTAAGAAGAGAGAAAATAGCGTTTTGGGGAGCCAAAGCATCTGTGGAGGTTCGAGATCGAAGACGGGAGCTCGGAGACGAAGTACCGGGATCGACACATAAGTTTAATTTCTTTTTGTTTCAGATTGTAATACCGTTTTAAGACGTTTCCTACATGTTAGCTTGGTTTTCATGTGATTTAAAGTAGCTAAATGTTGTAGTTAGGATTTGATTTGCTTGTTAGGACTTAATTGCTATGTATTGAAGCATGATTTGTTCTTATTTTTTGGCAATTTGTTCTTTAAATCTAAATTTTGTTGGTTTAAGTGGACTCGAGAGATAAAACTTGAATTAGAGCAAAATTGCTAAAATCCTTAGGAATCTGGCATTAGAATGACTAAGAAACCCAAGGGAAACACATAAAGAAGTTGCTTAATGTCGTACATGTTATAGGTTCATATGGAGACTATGGAGTTTATTGCATGTGCGAGGCTCACTAAGAATCGAGAGGTTTTCTTGAGTATTTTACTTCTTGTTTATAAATTCATCTCACTGGTTCATTGCATGCGTTAGTTAAGTCATTAACTTGTAAAATCACTTTCCTCAAATCTATCAATTCGTGTCTCCACATGTTAGTCTGTTGTTAGTTTTTACTTTCACCACCTATCCATGTTATGTTTCTTTAGCTAAAATTGAGAATTAGTATCTTAGTGATTAATTAATCTAGAAACCCATTCTCGAGGACGATACTTGGACTCATAAATCACTATACTAAAACTTGACCCGTATACTCCGGTATTGCAATATCAATATTATACGCAACAATGACACTGAAAGGTAATAAAAAACATTCCTCCTCTAGATCAAGACGTTCTTGACCAAAACCTAATGCCAGAATAACTCTTATTCCTATAGGTTTTAGTTACCATTCTTTGGTCAGGATACATACATTTTTTATGTACCTTGTGACTGTAACCCTCTGTCCTTAGACCCTAGACTCCGCATCCAACAAAATCCGTCGAAGGGAGGACTAGGTTGAAAAACAGACTAAGGAAATCTTTATCCCTTTCGGGTATCCACTGTGTTCGATCCCCTATGATCAAGCCCTCCGAAGGAATTGTCTTGTCCAGGCCAAACTAGCAGGCTGACCATAGTGATCTCACGGTGTGAACCGATAGACGAGACCATAGGTTTTTGTTTTCACTAAACCTGCTCCCACTCACTATAAGTACTCTCTCCATTCACCTTGCTATTGACTCATACAAACACTATCCAAAGGGGGACGCTCCCGTTTGTGTCACGAGGCCAAGTATGAGTCTCACGATGTGAACTTCCCCGAAGAGATGTAGGTGGAATTATATGTATCATATACACTTTTCCTCCCTTTAGATACTTTAACTTTATAGGAAATTGACCTAGTTAAACCTGGCTAATGGTTTACCTAAACTTATCAATATAACTCTTATACTAATAATCAATATAACTCTTATATTGATATTATCCTAAGTTTGCTAATATAACTCTTTATATTAAACCTAGGATTTCTAGTTTATTAACCCCTTAATAAACCCGTTGATGCTACTATAATTTATAAACCCTCTGATGAAAATTTTCTCCCAGGTCAGTTCTCAGGTAGGGGTATTCTGTTTTCGCCAGCTTCTATACCCCAGTCTAGACACGAACCTTCCTTAGATAGAGTTCCTCTTTTAATCATTGTTTATAAATTACATGGTTCCTAATTTTAATCTAATTAGAACTAGATAAGCTAAGGTCTATTAGTTTCATGCTCTAAACATTTTAAAACTAATGAATTTAACCTTAGGTGACATGCAATTCTATGTTATTGTGTTTGATTATTCATCGCATGAATAATAAAACATACATAACACATTCATCTCATGAAAAATATGCATGTCAATGTTGTCCAAACATTAATATAACACCTTATATTAATTATACATGCAAACTATATAATATAACACTTTATATTATAAATGATGCATGAAAATGCTTAACCGAAGGTGGGATATCCAAATAAAAGTATACATTATGCATGGCAATAATTATACAACAATTACATAAATTAAATAGCAAAATTAGACCATTTTAGCACCGTAAAATTAATTTCAATTAATATAATCTAATTATATTAATTAAGATTAATAATATTAAATAAAATTAAATATAAGACGTTTTTATATTAAATATATAATAAAAAACAATGTTTTCGTCTGTTGGTGAGAACCGCATTACTCCAGCGGCGTTGCAACGCTAATCCATTCTAGCCGCACGCATTTTTCTTTGGCGTTGCGACGCCCGTGCTGGCATTGTAACGTTGACGCCTCCTCGTCCCAGCGTTGTGATGCTGATTGGAGCGTTGCAACGCTGCATCTCCTGTAGCTTGAAAGTCGCCTCAACGGCGTTGCAATGCTGTATGCAGAACAACAAACCTTCTTTTCTGTGCTTTGCTCGTTTTTGCTCTGTTCTTCTCAGCAACCACTTTGCCTCGATCGACACGGACTTACAGACTCGATTTACATAATAAAATGCCCAAAACGATAGGCCCTTTACATTGAACAATTCAACGAAAAAATTATGTAAATCTATAGTGCCAAAAACAAAAAACATCTAATTTGCAAACCGATTAATCATCACAAGAAATTAGTAAATCCCACCTTTGTTCTTGATAAATCCAAAACAAAATCAAGAATAGAGTTGGCGCTCTGATACCAATTAAAAGGATCGAATCCCGTAGCGAAAGCGATTTCAAATTGAGTGCTCGTGATTTTGTTACATGGATCTTAAACAAGAACTAAATACTAAAGATTAAGCATGCATTCCAACTTAGGAAAACAAGAATTTATCTTTTAAGAACACTTTCTTCACGAGCTCCTTCTTCAACGATCACGATCTCAACAATGCAAACCCGACACGTGTGAAGATTCGCCACTAGATCTTCTCCGTTGTTCTCTAGGTGAGGGAGGAAGGTGGGTTCCTTTAGGATGAGATGTGGAGGTTTGAGAGAAGTTTTGTTTGGAACTCTTACCAACACAAAATAGAACTCTAGGGTTGTATGTGAAAATCATTTCTCAAAGTTGCATCTTATGCAACTATTTATAGGGAAATAGGATGGAAATAACCATTTTATCCCTCCTTCATTCTCACATTAGTATATAGTTAATTTGTTAATCTAATTCACATTAATACTATATATGAAGGAATCGAATCTTGCAGCAGAAGCGATTGTGAATCGCGTGTTCTTAATTTTGTTACATAGATATCATAAACAAGAACTAGATCTAAATTAAGCATGTTTGTACAATATGAACAGCAAGATATTACCTTTGAAGAACTCTTTCTTCAAGTGCTCCTTCTCCCACGATCACGATCTTAGCAACTCTAACCCGAACGATCACGGACACTACCACCGGATCTTCTTCGTTGTTCTCTAGGTGAGGGAGGAATGTGGGTTCCTTCTAGGATAGGTTGTGAGGTTCTGAGAGAGGTTGTATGTGGAACTCTTCCAACACAACTATATGATGCTCTAGGGTTTGTCAAAGAAGCTTGGTCTCAAAGTTGCATCTCATGCAACTATTTATAGGGAATAGGGTAGAAATTATCATCCTATCCCTCCTTCATTCTCCCATTAGTATATAGTTAATATGTGAATCTAATTCACATTAAAACTATATATTATATCAATTATATCACATACAACTGACATAACACCTCATATATGAAATTGAATACTTCAATTTCATTCCTAACTTTATACTCTCAATATTCCATGTTGAGCTAACGGAGGGACCTAATGGACCTACAGTTCATGAGCTCCAATGATGTGAGATTAACTGATCAAACTCTTTGATCCAGTTAATCAATATTCATTAACTACAAGTCACTCCACTATAGATTTGTAGCTGCACTCTCCTCACTGTAGATTATATTGTGTCCACTAATATAATCATTACCCATGAGTCGACCTTCACAGGTTATTCGTAATCACGACTGGGTCAAATTATCGTTTTACCCCTGTGATTACCTTTTTGTTCCTTAAGCACCACTGATCTTCTAATGAACAACAAGTCTATGGTCCTACCATAGACTCATACCCTCTTAGAGGGTGGGGCCCCATTGTTCAAGACCTAGAGTCAGTTCTTAATGGAACAACTATCTAATTCCTTAGCATAGGAATGAGTGAATTCCATCTTGTATAGTTAAGTCTCCAGCTACCTACGAGGTTCTACCCCTGTGAAGGTAGGCTTATTGAGTCAGCTACAAGCCACTCACTCATGCTAGTCTAACGACAAAGCCCTATAAGCAGGAGTTCTTAACTTGCTCAGGATTCAGGTCGAGTCACTAATGACCATCTATAAATTATCGGTCTTATCCTCATTAACTGTGTTATCTTTGGTTAGACTAATAATTTCTGATCCCGATCTTGTATGAACTCTTCATCCGTGATGCCTCCACTCGCATGTCAACCACATGAATGAGTTGGATTACCTCATTTGTACTAATTACAAATGGGTCGCATCCATGGTGTTACCAGAATAAGGTTTCCAACCTTATTCGTATACCATAGACCATTTAGGTTATACTCTTGAACATAATCCAAATAGTGTCTACTACACTGATGTTCAAGATACATTATAACCTTGGAGCTTAGTTTATTGGATTTATAAAGCAAGAATATAATTTTATCAAAACAAATAACTCTTTATTTATTTGATCAAAATTACATAAGTTTAGGGCACAAATCCTAACAATCTCCCACCTGACGTAAAGCTTGTGGAGTATTAAAACATTGCAGTAATGTAAATACAATAAACTAGGGCATTTAAACCCTTTGTACAATATGCTCCCACTTGCCTTAGTTGGGGAAGACTTGTAAACCTAGACCTTCTAGGTGACTCTTAAATACTTTAGCCGTGAGAGCATTTGTAAAAGGATCAGCAACATTGTGCTCTGAGGCTATCTTCGTGACAATCACGTCTCCTCGATGCACGATCTCCCGGATGAGATGATATTTCCGCTGAATGTTCTTTATCGTCTTGTGACTTCGGGGTTCCCTTGAATTTGCCACTGCACCACTGTTATCGCAATACAATGTGATGGGAAAAATCGTATTTGGAACAACTTCCAAATTTAGCATGAATTTCCTTAACCAAACGGTCTCTTTAGCTGCTTCACAAGCTGCTACATATTCGGCCTCCATGGTGGAATCAGCGATGCATCCTTGCTTGACGTTTCACCATACTACGCCTCCTCAGTTAAGAGTAACTCACGACCACCTCGATGTAGATTTACGAGAATCTTTATCGATCAAAAAGTCGAAATCAGTGTATCCTATAAGGATCAAATCCTTAGCCCCATACACAAGCATGTAGTTCCTTGTTCTCCTGAGATACTTAAGGATTGTTTTAACCATTGTCCAGTGTTCAGGTCCTGGATTGTATTGATACCTACTGATCATTCCAACTACAAAACTGTTGTTTGGCCTAGTACACAACATGGCGTACATCAAGCTCCCAACAGCTGTTGCATAAGGAATCCGTCTCATGTCCTCAACTCCTTGCGGTGTCTTAGGACATTGTTCCTTAGACAAATTAACTCCATATCTGAAAGGCAAAAAGCCATTTTTGGAGTCTTGCATCTTAAACCTCGACAACACTTTGTCTATGTAAGATGTTTGAGACAAGTCTAGTGTTTATTCTTGCGGTTCCGGACAATCTGGATCCCAAGAACAAACTGTGCATCACCCAAATCTTTCATTTGGAATTGCGTAGCTAGCCAATTCTTAATGTCAGTAAGATATCCTACATCATTCCCAATTAGTAGGATATCATCAACATATTGAACTAGGAATGCGACAGAACTATTGATAATCTTCTTGTAGACACAAGGTTCATCATCATTCTGATCAAAGCCAAAAGATTTGATTGGCTCATCAAATCTTATATTCCAGGACTTGGAGGCTTGTTTCAGTCCATAGATGGACTTTTTAAGCATGCTAACTTTTTGCCCTTGTCTTGTTTCAATGAACCCTTTGGGTTGGTCCATGTAGATGTGCTCGTCAAGATTGTCATTGAAAAAGACTGTCTTGACATCCATTTGCCATACCTCATAGTCATAATATGCGACAATGACAAGTAGGATACGGATAGACTTTACCATAGTAACAAGTGAAAAGGTTTCCTCATAGTCAACCCCTTCAACCTAGGTATAACCCTTTGCTACTAGTCTAGCTTTAAAGGTTTGCACCTTCCCATCTACACCACGCTTTCTCTTGTAGATTCACTTACAACCTATAGGTTTTACCCCATCAGGTTTATCTACAAGATCCCAAACAGAATTGAAGTACATAGACTTCATTTCTTGGTCCATGGCTATGACCCATTTGTCTTTGTCTTTGTCAACCATCGCTTGATTATAAGTCGATGGATCCTCGCAGTCGTCATCTGGTTTAACAACTTGGGTTTCAGATAAACCCATGTAATGGTCAGGTTGCGTTATAACCCTCCCACAACGTCGAGGAATACTCAACTCTTGAGATGGACTCTCTTGACTAGACAAGCTAGTATCAACAACTTTTGTTGGCGTACTAGTTTTATTAGCAACTTTTGCTATTGTTCCATCTAACTCACTCAACACAATTTTACTTCTTGGTTTGTGGTCCCTTATGTGGTCCTCCTCTAAGAAAGTGGCATTTGTCGACACAAAAACCTTATCTTCCTTAGGATCATAGAATAAACCACTTTCTTGTTTCTTTTGGGTAGCCTACGAATAGGCACAATTTTGAACGTGAATCCAACTTCTTTGTATTCGTCACAAGCATATGTGCTGGACAACCCCAAATTCTGAAATGACATAAATTGCCTTTACGTCCTTTCCAGTGTTCAAAAGGTGTTTCAAAAACATTTTTTGATGGCACATTGTTTAAAATGTATACCGCAGTCTCTACTGCGTAACCCCAAAAGGAACTAAGGAGATGAGCATAACTTATCATTGATCGAACCATGTGCAACAAGGTTCTATTTCTCCTTTCCGATACACCATTTTGTTGTGGCGAACCGGGAGCCGAGAGTTGGGATGTAATTTCATGTTCTATCATATAGTTCTGAAATTTTAAATTCATGTTCTCTCCACCTCGATCCGATCGAAGCGTTTTAATTGTTTTACCTAATTGATTTTCAACTTCAGTCTTGAATTCCTTTAACTTTTCAAGTGCTTCAGACTTATGATGCATTAGTTAAATATGCCCAAATCTAGAATAATCATCTATAAAGGAGATGAAATATTCATAGCCTCCTCTGGCTTTAACACTCATCGGACCACATAGGTCTGAATGTATAAGCCGAAGGGGTTCGTTGGCTCTAAGGTCTTTTAGTCATTTTGCCTTCTAGGCAGGATTCACATACAGGTAAAGTATTTTCTTCTAACTCATTTAGAAGTTCATTCTTTACCAATCTCTCAATCCTATTGAGATTAATGTGACACAACCTAAGATGCCAAAGATGAGCATTTTCTTTTGGAAAAATTTTACGTTTCTTAGTTTGTGTGTTTGAACTTTTAAATAATTCAGTGTTCAAAACCATTTTGACTGAATTAGGCCTTAAAACATACAACCCATTTTCTAATGAAGCTGAACAAATTTCCACACGTTTCTTCAAAATAAATACTTTATTCATAGAGAAAGAAACAGAAATACATTGTTCTATAAGGCAAGAAATTGAAATAAGGTTTCTAGTAAACCCTGGTATCACTAATATATTGTCTAACAACATATATTTTTTTGCCAAAATAAAGCTTCATCGTGCCTACTGCTACAGCTGAGACGACTTCTCCATTTCCAGCTCGGAGTGTTATCTCTCCTTTCTGTAGCTGCTGCTAGGAATCAATTCAGGAAAAGATGAGCAAAAATTATTAGTGACGCCTGAATCAAGTATCCAAGCAGTTTTATCATTATCCACTAAACAAGCTTCTAGGCAATGTAAATCATATTTACCTTCCTTCTTCTTTTCTGCAATGTACTTCGGACAGTTCCGATTCCAATGCCCGTCTTCGTTGCAGTGGAAACACTTTCCTTTGTCTGCAACTTCTTTGACTTTCTTGCCATTCTGGGCGGCAGCTTTGTCAGCTCGTTTCCCTTTACCAACCTTCTTCATGTTCTTCTTCTTTCCTTTCAGATTAGAAGAAGATGAAGCCACTGTTTTTTATCCAGAGTTCAAACCTCTATGATAACTCCTACTGGCAACCTTTGCCTCACCTTTCAATCCCTGAATTTTCATCAAATATTGAAAGGTCTAGAGTTCATTCAGAAGGGAGGTAAAATTAAAAGTAAGCTTGTTCATAACAGCATTACTTCTAAATTGTAGGAAACTATCTGGAAGAGTTTCCAGAATGAAGCTGACCTGGCTCGATTCATCGATGGAAGCACCATTCGACTCTACGATGTTGAAGAGTACCATCATATCCAAGACATGATCCCGAACAGATGTACCCTCTGGCATCCTCGAGTTGAATATGTACTTTAGGGCATTGTGTCAGGCCTGTGTGGACTGTTGTCCAAACATGCTCTGCACTGAATCCATGATTTCCTTAGCGGTTATCATGCCCTCATGCTTCTTGGCTAATATGTCAAACATACTTGCCAGCATGTAGACCTTGGCCTTATCATTAGCCTTGATCTATCGATCATATGCATCACGAACATTTCGTGAAGCATTCGAGTCTGGCACCTGAGGACACTCCTCAGTTAGCACAAACTTCAGATCATCCACTACCAATATAGTGTTGAGTTTGTTTTTTCATGTCATCATGTTCTTTCCAGTTAACTTTTTAGCACCCAATAAGGAAATTATAGAGCTAGACATTTTGCTGAAAATTTAAAAAACAAAACTTGTATAAGTTTCTTGCTATAATTTTCTAATCCAATCATGTTTTAGCTAATTATCAAATGATTCCTAGGTCATTTACAATTTGCAATGATACTCCAAAGGTTTAGAATGTATGACACCGAAGGGTAATCAAAAACACTCCTCCTCTGGATCAAGACACTCTTGACCAAAACCTAATGCCGAATAACTCTTATTCCTATAGGCTTTAGTTACCATTATTCCGGTCAGGATACATACATTTCTTATGTACCTTGTGAGTGTAACCCTCTATCTTTAGATCCTAAAGTCCCCATCCAATAAAATCCGCCGAAGGGAGGACTAGATTGAAAAACAAACTAAGGAAATCTTTATCCCTTTCGGGTGTCTACTGTGTTCGATCCCCTATGATCAAGCCCTCCGAAGGGATTGTCTAGTCCAGGCAAAACTAGCAGGTTGACCATAGAGATCTTACGGTGTAAACCGACTGAAGAGACCATAGGTTTTGTTTTCACTAAACCTGCTCCCACTCACTATAAGTACCTTATCCATTCACCTTGACATTGACTCATACAAACACCATCCGAAGGGGGACGTCCCATTTGCGCCACAAGGCCAAGTATGAGTCTCACGGTGTGAACTTCTCGGAGATACGTAGGTGGAAAAATATGTATCATATACACTTTTCCTCCCACTGGACTTTTTAAATGTATAGGAATTTTACTTAGGTTAAACCCGGCTAATGGTTTTACCTAAACTTATCAATATAACTCTTATATTGATAATCAATGTAACTCTTATATTGATTTTATCCTAAGTTTGCTAATATAACTCTTTATATTAAGCCTAGGATTTCTAGTTTATTAACCCCTTAATAAACCCGTTGACGCTACTATAATTTATAAACTCTCTGATTAAAATTTACTCCCAGGTCAGTTCCCAGGTAGGGGTGTTCCGTTTCCGTCAGCTTAAATACCCTAGCCTAGACAGAACTTTCCTTAGACAGAGTTCCTCTTTTAATCTTTGTTTATAAATTACTTGGTTCCTAATTCTAATCTAATTAGAACTCGATAACCTAATGTCTATTATTTCCAAGTTCTAAACATTTTAAAACTAATAATTAACCTTAGGTGACATGCATACCATGTTATAGTGCTTGATCATTCATCTCATGAATAATAAAACATACATAGCATAATCATCTCATGAATTATAATGCATGTCAATACTGTCCAAAAATTAATATAACACCTTATATTAATTAATCATGCAAACTATATAATATAACTCTTTATATTCTAAATGATGCATGGAAATGCTTAACCTAAGGTGGGATATCTAAATTAAAAGCATACATTATGCATGGCAATAATAACACAACAATTGCATAATTTAAATAGAAAAATTAGACCAATTTTGGCATCCTAAATTCAATTTTAATTAATATAATCTAACTACAATAATTAAAATTAAATAAATTAAATATAAATAAATATAAAACGTTTTTATATTTATTATATATAAATATAATTGTTTCTGCCAGTTGCTCCTTCGCGTGAAACGTCTATAGCGTTGCAACGCTGATACCAGCGTTGCAACGTTGCATCTTGTCTTCTTCCGTCCATCGAAGCGCACCTCAGCAGAAGCGTTGCACAACGCCTCAACGTTGCAATGCCGAGGACAGCGTTGCAACGCTGTCGTCATCTCAGTCGCCCGCCTGCTGCAGTGGTGTTGCAACGCCATTCACAGAACAGCAACAATGCTTCAATTTCTTGCTCGATTTTGCTCCGCTCTTCTCAGCAACCACCTTGCCTCGATCGACATGGACTTACAGACTCGATTTACATAATAAAATGCCCAAAATAATAGGCCCTTACATTGAACAATTCAACGAAATTATGTAAATCTAAGTGCCAAAATTGAAACCATGTAATTTGCAAACCGTTTACTCATCTCATGAAAAATAGTAAATCCCACCTCGTTCTTGATAAATCCAAAACGAAAATTAAGAACACAATTGGTTTCTGATACCAATTGAAGAGAACCGAATCCCGCAGCAGAAGCAATTGTGAATCGCGTGTTCTTAATTTTGTTACATAGATATCATAAACAAGAACTAGATCTAAATTAAGCATGTTTGTACAATATGTACAGCAAGATATTACCTTTGAAGAACTCTTTCTTCAAGTGCTCCTTCTCTCACGATCACGATCCAAGCAACTCGAAACCGAACGATCACGGACACTACCATCGGATCTTCTCCGTTGTTCTCTAGGTGAGGGAGGAATGTGGGTTCCTTCTTGGATAGGTTGTGAGGTTCTGAGAGAGGTTGTATGTGGAACTCTTCCAACACAACTATATGATGCTCTAGGGTTTGTCAAAGAAGCTTGGTCTCAAAGTTGCATCTCATGCAACTATTTATTGGGAAATAGGGTGGAAATTACCATCCTATCCCTCCTTCATTCTCCCATTAGTATATAGTTAATATGTAAATCTAATTCACATTAAAACTATATATTATATCAATTATATCACATACAACTGACATAACACCTCATATATGAAATTAAATACTTCAATTTCATTCCTAACTTTATACTCTCAATATTCCATGTTGAGCCAACGGAGGGACCTAATGGACCTACAGTTCATGAGCTCCAATGATGTGAGATTAACTGATCAAACTCTTTGATCCAGTTAATCAATATTCATTAACTACAAATCACTCCACTATAGACTTGTAGTTTGCACTCTCTCTCACTCAGAGATTATATTGTGTCCACCGATATAATCATTACCCATGAGTCGACCCTTCACAGGTTATTCGTAATCACGACTGGGTCAAATTACCGTTTTACCCCTGTGATTACCTTTTTGTTCCTTAAGCACCACTGATCTTCTAATGACCAACAAGTCTATGGTCCTACCATAGACTCATACCCTCTTAGAGGGTGGGGCCCCATTGTTCAAGACCTAGAGTCAGTTCTTAAGGGAACAACTATCTAATTCCTTAGTGTAGGAATGAGTGAATTCCATCTTGCATAGTTAAGTCTCCAGCTACCTACGAGGTTCTGCCCCTGTGAAGGTAGGCTTATTGAGTCAGCTACAAGCCACTCTCACTCATACTAGTCTAAGGACAAAGCCCTATAAGCGTGGAGTTCTTAACTTGCTCGAGATTGTGTCGAGTCACTAATGACCATCTATAAATTATCGGTCTTATCCTCATTAATCTGTTATTATCTTTGGTTAGACTAATAATTTGCAAATCCGATCTTGTATGAACTCTTCATCCAGGATGCCCCCACTCGCATGTCAACCACATGAATGAGTTGGATTACCTCATTTGTACTAATTACAAAGTGGGTCGCATCCATGGTGTTACCAGAATAAGGTTTCCAACCTTATTCGTATACCATAGACCATTTAGGTTATACTCTTGAACATAATCCAAATAGTGTCTACTACACTGATGTTCAAGATACATTATAAACTTGGAGCTTAGTTTATTGGATTTATAAAACAAGAATATAATTTTATCAAAACAAATAACTCTTTATTTATTTGATCAAAATTACATAAGTTTAGGGCACGAATCCCAACAATATATTATATCAATTATATCACATATAATTGATATAACACCTCATATATGAAATTGAACACTTCAGTTTCATTCCTAACTTTATATCCTCAATATTACCATGTTGAGCCAATGGAGGGACCTAATGGGCCTACAGTTCATGAGCTCCAATGATGTGAGATTAACTGATCAAACTCTTTGATCTGGTTAATCAATATTCATTAACTACAAGTCACTCCACTATAGACTTGTAGCTACACTCTCCTCATTGTAGATTATATTGTGTCCATTGATATAATCATTACCCATGAGTCGACCCTTCACAGGTTGTTCGTAATCACAGTTGGGTCAAATTACCATTACCCCTGTGATTACCTCTTTGTTTCTTAAGCACCACTTATCCTCTAATGAACAACAAGTCTATGGTCCTACCATAAACTCAAACCCTCTTAAGCTAGTTTAGAGGGTGGGGCCTCGTTGTTCAAGACCTGGACTCAGTTCTTAAGGGAACAACCTATTTAATTCCTTAGTCTATGAATGAGTGAATTCCATCTTGAAGATGAAAGAGTGTAGATTAAGAAAGCGGAAGCAATTTTGGATCTTTAACGCTCTAAGTTGATCAATTTTACAAAATAAAAAGCATGCTCAAATATGGAAAAACAGAGAGTATGAATACATACCTTTGTTGCTCAAAATTCGCCTAATCCGTAGGTAATTTCTTGTTACAAACATTTTGTGGGCAACCTCTTGTGTCTTCCCTACAATCCTCAGGCCTTGAAACAGATTGTGGGATCTTTGATAGAGAGAATTTGAAGAGAGATGGGAGAAAGGTCTGAAAAACATGAATCAGAAAAATTCTGATAAATCCTATGAAATCCATGTGTTTCTTCTTCAATTAAAGCAAACCAACAGCTTCTTCAAGCTAGGAGAAGATGACAACATGAAGATGGTGAGGATTTAGCAAGAAGAACGTGCTCAATTTATGTGAATTTGAAAAAGAAGAATGGTGAATCATACTTTTGATTTTGGTCCAATTGAAAACACAAATTCAATTTTGAATTTCCATTTAATTTTAATTCAAAATTAATATAAAATTAATTTTAAATTAAAATCAATTAATTTAATTTATTAATTTTAAATAATTTATCTAATTTAATATCAAATATCAAATTAAATAATTGGACCAATCTCGATTTCTTAAATCGACCGTTCGAACATGAATTTTTATTCATGTTATAAATCGAACTAATATTTAAATCATATTTAAATATTTCCACGCCTTCTTTATTATAGTTTAATTCATAATTAAACTGTGACACGTTAAGTATATCACATATAATTAACGTTTTCTCCCAAAACCGAATTTGAACAATTCAAATTCTTTTCTCTCAATAAGTTACAAGGCTTAGTCCGATCTAGTAAGGGGACCTAATAGACCTACAGATCATGAGCTCCAATGATACGAGATTAACCGACCAAACTCTTTAGTCTAGCTAATCAACATTCGTTAACCACCGGGACACTCCACTAAATCCCAGTGGTTGCACTCTCCTCATTGTAGATATATTTCTGTCCACTCGATATAACCATGATTAGTAAGTCGATCCTTCACAGGTCATTCGTAATTACAGCTAGATCAAAATTACCGTTTTACCCATGTAATTACTTCTTGTTCCTTAAGTCCCACTGATCCTCTAATGAACAATTGGTTTGTGGTCCAACCAACAAACCGAATCCGTCTCGAGCCAATGAGAGGGGTGGGCCCTTTGTTCAAGACCTGGAGTCAACACTTAAGGGAACAACCTCTCTACTAATCCCTTAAGCGGGTAGAAGTGAATTCCATCTTGCAGAACTATGTTCCCAGCTATCTACCTAGTCTTATCCCTGAAATGTGAGGCTTATTGAGTCGGTAATCTCAGACCACTCTCACCCATGAAAATCTAAGGATAATCCAAATAAATAGGAGTTCATAGCACACTCAGGATTAAAATCGAGTTACCTAGGTCATCATATGAATATAGTCAGTTAAGACAAAAAACGGTAAGTGACTATTTCTCGGTCCAGTTTTATGCAAACTCATTACATAGGATGCCCTCACTCGCGTGTCTTCACATGAACGATTCAGGATCACATCGTTTGTACTTTACAAAGTGGGTCGCGTCCATAGTGTCCCCATGATAAGGTGTCTAACCCTATCCCTATACTATAGACCATTCTGGCAATAACTTTAACCTAATCCACTTTTGACACATAAAGTTCAAGTATACATCCTATAGCCATGGGTTCTTTATTGGATTAGGGTTTCAAAAAATATACAATTCACTTTATTCAATAACACCTTTATTTGAATAAATCTCAATAACATCTTTATTGCAAAATAGAATATACATTCAGTTTACAACACCACGAGTTTTAGGACATAAAACCCAACAAACTCCCACATGGACTAAAACGTCGATGTAGTCAAACATGCTGAGCAAGAAAATTTTCCTATTGTACAACCCGTAGTCCTAGACTCTCTAGGTGTCCCTCAAACACTTGTGCTCCGAAGCGATCTGTGTGACGATCACGTCTCCTCGTTGCACAATCTCCCTGATGAGATGATATTTGCGCTCTATATGCTTTGCGCGCTTATGGCTTCTAGGTTCTTTAGAATTTGCAGTGCACCACTATTATCACAGATAGGCAAACTCATATTTGGAACAACTTCCAAATCAGTAAAGAATTTTCTAAGCCATACAGCCTCCTTCGCTACTTCGCAAGCTGCGACATACTCAGCTTCCATGGTGGAGTCAGCAATACAACATTGCTTTATACTCCTCCATACTATAGCTCCTCCGTTAAGAGTGAACACTGATCCCGATGTGGATTTCCTCGAATCTACATCAGTCTGAAAATCAGAGTCAGTGTATCCCGCAAGGATCAAATCCTTTGCCCCATACACAAGCATATAGTCCCTCGTTCTCCTTAGATACTTGTGGATATTCTTAACGGCTGTCCAATGATCATATCCATGATTGGACTGATACCTGCTGATAATTCCCACTGCATAGCATATGTCGGGTCGAGTACATAGCATGGCATACATCAGGCTATCGACAGTTGATGTATAGGGAATGTGTCTCATATCCTCAACTCTTGAGGTGTCTTAGGACACTGTTCCTTAGACAAATGAATTTCATGCCTGAAAGGTAATAAACTCTTCTTGGAATTCTGCATCTTATATCTAACTAACATCTTGTCAATATAAGATGCCTGAGACAGCGCTAGCGTTTTGTTCTTGCGATTCCGAACAATCTGGATTCCAAGGACAAACTGAGCCTCTCTCAAATCTTTCATTTGAAATTGGGTCGCTAGCCATTGCTTAACGCCAGTCAGGAATCCAGCATCATTCCCAATATGCAAGATATCATCTACGTATAGAACTAAGAAAGCTACAGTAGTTTTGACTATCTTCTTGTAGACACAAGGCTCGTCAATATTCTGTTCAAAACCATAAGATTTAATCGCAGTATCAAATCTTATATTCCAGGATCTAGATGTATGTTTCAATCCATAAATGGATCGTTTCAGCTTGCAAACCTTTTACTCTTGACCTTAAACTTTGAACCCCTCTGGTTGATCCAAATAGATACTCTCTTCAAGATTGCCATTCAGAAAGGTTGTCTTGACATCCATTTGCCAAATTTCATAATCATAAAATGTGACAATGGACAAGAGTATTCTAATCGACTTAAGCATGGCAACAGGGGAGAAGGTTTCTTCATAGTCTACCCCTTCCCGCTGGGTATAACCCTTTACCACAAGTCGAGCCTTAAAGGTTTACACCTTACCAGCTTGATCTCGTTTCCTCTTGTAGATCCACTTGTAATCGATAGGTCTTTCACCATCTGGTTGATCTACAAGTTCCCAGACTGAATTGAAGTACATTGACTCCATTTCGAGGTTCGTGGCTTTAATCCACTGGTCTCTATCTATATCATTCATTGCCTGTTTATAGGTCAATGGATCCTCTATGCCATCATCAGGTTTGACGACCTGGGTTTTAGTTGAACCCATGTAACGGTCGGGTTGTCTAACATCCCTCCCACTACGTCGAGGCATTCTCAACTCTTGAGAGAAGGACCAACTTGATCAACAACTTTTGTTGATTTATCTGTAGCTTCCCAGGAAATTTCGCTCAAGATAATTCTGCTACGAAGTCGATGATCTCTCATGTGGTCTTCCTCTAAGAACGTGACATTTGTCGACACAAGCACCTTGTCCTCCTGAGGATCATAAAACAGACCACCTTTGGTTTCCTTGGAGTATCCTACGAATAGGCATAATTTTGAACGATGTTCCAATTTCTTTGGATTGGACACTAGCACATGTGTCGGACATCCCCAAATCCTGAAGTGACGTAAACTACCTTTACGCCCTTTCCATAACTCATAGACTGTTTCTGAAACACTCTAAGAGGGAACCATGTTCAAAATATATGCAGCAGCTTCTACTGCATATCCCCAAAACGAACTTGGCAGCTGAGCGTAACCATCATGGATCGAACCATGTCTAACAGGGTTCTGTTTCTCCTTTCAGATACACCGTTCTGCTGAGGTGTATCGCTGAGAGTTGAATTTGATTCCATGTTCTATCATATAGTCTTGGAATCTTAAATCCATATACTCTCCACCTCGATCTGATCGAAGTGTTTTAATCATTTTACCTAACGAGTTCTCAACCTCTACCTTATACTCCTTGAACTTTTCAAGGGTTTCGGACTTATGATGTATTAGGTAAAGATAACCATACCTAGAATAATCGTCAATGAAACTGATGAAATATTCATACCCTCCTCGTGCCTTGACATTCATTGGACCACAGAGATCCGAATGCACGAGTTCCAAGGGTTCTTTGGCCCTATAACCTTTTTCAGAAAAAGGTCGTTTAGTCATTTTTCCTTCAAGACAGGACTCACATGGTGGTAAGGAGTTGTCCTCTAACTGACTTAGGAGACCACTCTTAACCAGTCTCTCAATCCTATTGAGATTGATGTGACCTAGTCTCAAGTGCCAAAGATAGGTACTTGGAGAAAAACTTCTACCTTTTATTTTGAGTATCAGCTGTTTTAAAATCTCGGTGTTCAAAATAGCTTTTATCTTTGTTGATCTTAACACATATAAGTTATTTTCAAGTTTAGCAGAACATATTCGTACACCTCTTTTGCAAATGAACGCTTCATTATAATCAAAAGACAATTTATACATATGTTCAAGTAAACAAGAGATGGATACAAGATTTCTTTTGATTCCAGGAACCAAAAGTACATTTTCTAATAAAATGAATCTATCTCTAAATAACAACTTCACTGCTCCCACTGCTCTAGCTGAGACAACCTCTCCTGTTCCAACCCTGAGAGTTATCTCACTATTAGCAACCTGCCTCCAGGAACTAGTTTTCTGAAAAGAAGAACACACATGGTTAGTGGCTCCTGAATCTAGTATCCAGGCGGAATCATCATGTTCCACACAACATGTTTCAACAACGAGTAAATCATATTTACCTTATTTTTCTTTCTCAACTTTCTTTTCTGTAAGGTACTTCGGGCAGTTCCTCTTCTAGTGTACCTCTTCACCACAATAGAAACATTTTCCTGTGGCTTTAACCTTGCGTATGAGAGATTTTTCCTTCCCTTTATCCTTCTTCTTTTTCTGAATACCCTTATTCTTGGAAAAAGAAGGACCAGACTTAGTCCCTGAGGATGACCCTCTCAGGTACTTCCTCGAAGTGACAACGTTTGCCTCCTTCTCTTTTCCCTTTGATTTCATCGGGGACTCGAAAGTCTGGAGCTCGTTGAGTAGAGTAGTCATGTTATACTCTATCTTGTTCATCACCGTATTGGTGCGAAACTGCAGGAAACTCTTCGGAAGAGATTCTATTATAAAGCTGACCTAACTGTTCTCATCTATGACAACCTCGTTTACTTCTGCCACGTTGAAGTGGACCATCATATTAAGGACATGCTCCCTTACAGAAGTTCCCTCCTTCATTCGGGAGTTGTAAACGTACATGAAAGCATCATAACGGACCGACGAGGACGGTTGTCCAAACATGGCCTGTAATGATCCCATGATCTCCTTTGTGGTGATCATGCCCTCATGTTTCTTAGACAACACATCAGATATGATGGCTAAGATGTAGACTCGGGCCTTATCATTAGCCCTAGTCCATTTATCAAATGCATCCCGAACTGTTCGAGTTGCAGACGAGCTGGGAGGAGGAGGACATTCCTCCATTAAGACGAACCTTAGATCATCAATCACAAGAATCGTATTCAAGTTTGATTTCCAAGTTCCAAAGTTATCGTCGTTAAGTTTGTCGGAGGCGAGTAATTGAATAAAAGAGCTCGACATGCTGGAAATAGAACATATTCTATTAGTGAATTGATTTTAACCCATAACATGCATCCAATTAAGAATTTAGCAAAAGTAATAATGTACTCATAATCTCATTATTGTTTTTGCAACGGTACTTCAGTGAGTAAGAGCAAGCTACTCTACCGAGGCGATCAATCACTCCTTCACCAAACCAAGACATTCTTGACTAAATGCTAATATCGGAATAACTCTTATTCCTATAGCATTCTAGTTATCGCTACTTTGGTCAAGAATTCACTAACACTTAGTAATTCTCGTAAGTGTGACCCACCATTTTTAGACCTTAGAGGTCGGCCCCAACAATGCTACCGAATTGGAAAGTCAAAGCTGGGAATGGACCTAAGACACCCTATCCATTTCTGGAGTTTGAGTTGTTCCGAATCCCATGTTACATCCCTCCGAATGGATGGTGCTACTACGGACAACCTGCAGGCACAACATGAGAATCTCACGGTCCAACCTAATGGAGGAGACCATAGGATATCTTGACACGTTTCCTTCTCCCACTTACTATAAATATTTTCTCCATTCACCTTGTTCTTGATTTATGCAAATACCATCCAAATGGGGATGCCCTATTGACATCACGAGGCTGAGCATAAATCTCACGGTGTGAACTTCGCGAAGAGCATAAGAGGAAATTGATATATCGCATATACCTTTTCACTCCCACTAAGTATTTTAAACATTTTGGGTATACTTTTACTTAGGCATATTTCGGCTAAATCAATATAAGTTAAGTCTACCAATATAACTATTATACTGGAATTACCTAAGTCTATTAACTTTTTAATAAACCTAGGTCTATGAGTTTAATTTATTAACTTTTGATAAACGCCACTCACAAAAATAATTTATAAACCTCTGGATTAAATTCACTCCCAGGTTGGTTCCCAGGTAGGGGTGTTCCGTTTCCGCCAGCTTAAGTACCCTAGCCTAGCTAGAACCTTCCTTAGACAGAGTCCCTCTTTAATCACAGTTTACAAATTATTGGTTGCTTAATTCTAATCTTATTAGAACTAGATAACCTAAGGTCTAATTAATATTAGTTCTAAAATCATTTTAAAACTAATTAATTAACCTTAAGTTACATGCATTTCTATGTTATAAATTGTTTGATCATTCATCATATGAATATACATACATTTATAACAAATCCATCACATGAATTAATGCATAAAAATTATATGTTTATTTTTAATTAATATAACCCTTATATTAATTATAATTGAACATATAATATTTGTTCATAAATTAATATAACACTTATATTAATTCCTAAGAAACTCCAATTCATGCATATTATATATTATAACATTTATAACATACTTTCAATGCATGGAGCATGCTTCCTATGGTGAGATTTTAAAATCTATATGGCATACTTTATGCACATTTAATCAGGGATTTTAATTAAAACATACATTCACAATGCATAATTAATTAAACACACTAAAGTGGACTGGTTTTGGCACCTAATGCAAGCAAACAACTAAATTATTACAATAATAATCTAGAATTAAAATCAAATCACTTTGAACTAGCTTGCATATGTGTGAACCGGACCTTCAAAAGGTTGAACCGGGCTGTAAAAGGATGAATCGGGCCTCCAAATGATGAAACGAACCTCTAAAATGGAAAAACCGACCTCGAATTGGTCAGAACCGGTCTAAAACTACTCAAATCGAACCAAAATCAAGTCGAATCGGTCCAAAATTAATTGAACCGGTCAAAGTCAATGGGTCTTTGTATGAACCGGTCAAAGTCAAAGGGTCAACATCTTCTTCCCTCCTTTTTTAAATCCACGGGCTGAAGACTAAAATCACGGTAGCTGAAAGCAAATTACAGCAGCTCTGTTTTGATGTTTTAATGACCTCCGAGGCTTCTTTCTTCAAATTGAGGACCTTTCCGAACTCCAATCGACTTGAAACTTTTACAGACTCTTCTACACACATTAATACTCAAATACACTTGAGCAATTTGAAAATAAAGCACAAATTGATGCTCAATTTAAATGCCAAAACTAGAAGAACA
The DNA here is from genome assembly GCA_036507285.1 of Trichosanthes cucumerina. NCBI lineage: Eukaryota > Viridiplantae > Streptophyta > Magnoliopsida > Cucurbitales > Cucurbitaceae > Trichosanthes > Trichosanthes cucumerina. The sequence continues at coordinate 57,359,537 of CM071838.1, forward strand.
CTTTAGACGCCTAGAAAAATTGTATTTCAAAAAACACCTATCACAAGACACAATTGATCAAATTGAGTGCTCAAAATTGCTCTGATACCAATTGAATGAGTTTATATTAAGAAAGCGGAAGAAATTTTGGATCTTGAACACTTTAAGTTGATCAATTTTACAAAATAAAAAACATGCTCAAATCTGGAAAAATAGAGAGTATGAACACATACCTTTGTTGCTCAAAATTCGCCTAATCCATCGGCAATTTCTTGTTACAAACACTTTGTGGACAACCTCTAGTGTCTTCCCTACTATCCTCAGGCCTTAGAACAGATTGTGGGATCTTTGATAGAGAGAATTTGAAGAGAGATGGGAGAAAGGTCTGAAAAAAGTGAATCAGAAAAATTCTGATAAATCCTATGAAATTCATGTGTTTCTTCTTCAATTAAAGCAAACCAAAAGCTTCTTCAAGCTAGGAGAAGATGACAGCATGAAGATGATGAGGATTTAGCAATAAGTAGGTGCTCAATTTGTGTGAATTTGAAAAAGAAGAATGGTGAATAATACTTTTGATTTTGGTCCAATTGAAAACCCAAATTCAATTTTGAATTTCCATTTAATTTTAATTCAAAATTAATTTTAAATTAAAATCAATTAATTTAATTAATTAATTTTAAATAATTTATTTAATTTGATATCAAATATCAAATTAAATAATTGGACTAATCTTGATTTTTTAAATCGACTGTTCGAACATGAATCCCTATTCATGTTATGAATCGAACTAATATTTAAATCATATTTAAATATTTTCACCTCTTCTTTATTATAGTTTAATTCATAATTAAACTGTGACACGTTAAGTATATCACATATAATTAACGTTTTCTCCCAAAACCGAATTTGAACAATTCACTTTTCTCTCAATAAGTTACAAGGCTTAGTCCGAGCTAGTAAGGGGACCTAATGGACCTACAGATCATGAGCTCCAACGATACGAGATTAACCGACCAAACTCTTTAGCCTAGCTAATCAACATTCGTTAACCACCGTGACACTCCACTAAAACCCAGTGGTTGCACTCTCCTCACTGTAGATATATTTTTGTCCATTCGATATAACCATGATTAGTAAGTCGATCTTTCCCAGGTCATTTGTAATTACAGCTAGATCAAAATTACCGTTTTACCCCTGTAATTACTTCTTGTTCCTTAAGTCCCACTGATCCTCTAATGAACAATTAATTTGTGGTCCAACCAACAAACCGAATCACTCTCGGGCCAATGAGAGGGGTGGGTCCTTTGTTCAAGAGTCGAAGTCAGCACTTAAGGGAACAACCTCTCTACTAATCCCTTAAGCGGGTAGGAGTGAATTCCATCTTGCAGAACTATGTTTCCAGCTATCTACCTGGTCTTATCCCTGAATTGGGAGGCTTATTGAGTCGGCAATCTCAGACCACTCTCACCCATGAAAATTTAAGGATAATCCAAATAAATAGGAGTTCATAGCACACTGAGGATTAAGATCGAGTTACCTAGGTTATCGTATGAATATAATCAGTTAAGACAGTAAACGGAGTTATAAAGTCTAAGTGACTATTTTTCGGTCTAGTTTTATGCAAACTCATTACATAGGACGCCCCCACTCACGTGCCTCCACATGAACGATTCAGGATCACATTGTTTGTACTTTACAAAGTGGGTCGCATCCATAGTGTCCCCATGATAAGGTACCCAACCCTATCCCTATATTATAGACCGTTGTGGCTAGAACTTGAACCTAATCCACTTTTATGTCACACATAAAGTTCAAGTATATATCCTATAGCCATGGGTTCTTTATTGGATTAGGGTTTCAAAAAGTATACAATTCATTTTATTCAATAACACCTTTATTTGAATAAATCTCAATAACATTTTTATTGCAAAATAGAATATACATTCAGTTTACAACACCACGAGTTTTAGGACATAAAACCGAACAGCAGAGTTAAGTCCCCAACTACATACGAGGTTCTGCCCCAGAGAAGGTAGGCTTATTGAGTCGGATACAGGTCACTCTCACCCGTACTAGTCTGAGGACACGTCCCTATAAGCCGGAGTTCTTAACTTGCTCGGGATTCAGGTCGAGTCACTAATGACCATCTATAAATTATCAATCGTATCCTGTTAACGACGTTATACTGGTTAGACTAATAATTTGCAGTCTGCTCTTGTATGAACTCTTCATACAGAATGCCCCCCACTCACATGTCATCCACATGAATGAGTTGGATTACCTCATTTGTAATAATTATAAAGTGGGTCACATCCATGGTGTTACCAGAATAAGGTTTCCAACCTCATTCTTATACCATAAACCATTAGGTTATTCTCTTGAACACAATCCAAATAGTGTCTACTACATTGATGTTCAAGATTCATTATAACCTTGGAGTTTAGCTTATTGGATTTATAAGGCGAGAAGATAATTTTATCAAATCAAATAACTCTTTATTCATTTGACTAAAATTACACAAGTTTAGGGCACATATCCCACCAATCACTAGGTCTTGTCTATCAAGCTCGAACTTGATACTGAAAGGGTCAAGGGACAACGAATCTTATAAAAACAACGGAGGAAAGGACTTAGATATAAGATCCGAAACTTCGACCCTAGCATAGGCCGAGACTCCGAAATCAAAAGGGTTGTGTGCGGGAACTATCTAAGCTCAATTAGCCACAAACATGTAGGTTTAATTGCTTAGTTTCCTAAAGAATTTGGGAGCAAAACCGAATAGGAATTGAACCTGATTTACTTATATTTTGGAATTGCTGACAAAATTGTTGCAACATTTTCAGCTGCATTTTCTCTAAAAGGGCAAAAACACTTGAATTCCCTTCTTTTTATTCATTGATTTTTTCGTTAATTTAATGCCGCTTAAAAAAACTCCCAATTCAACCTTTTATTACTTTGGTTACCTTACTTGCATTTTCACTGACATTTCTTGTTTTTTTTATTTAACTTGTAAACCCGTTCCCTGTGGGTTCGATACTCTGGAATTTTTCAGTTTGATATCACTTCGATCACGTGCACTTGCGTGTAGCGTCATCACTTTATGATATGTACCTGTTTGTTATTTTTTTAAAAAAATTACCTAAAAAATTATTAAATCATTCCAGATTGGGTCACCATTATCATGAAAACTACAAACTCGACTCTCGAAGGTATGGCCCACATGAAAACAAATAGACTATTGTATTTCTCTTACCTTTGGTATTGATACCAGCGACGACGAGTGTGAAGAAGATTTAGGCGGTGACATCATTAAACGGGGCAATGATCATAGTGGTTTCATTAGCTTTGGTGGTGAGGGATTTGAACTCAACTAAAATGTAGAAGAGAACAAGAAAGACGGTGGTGGGTAGTGTGACACCCATGGATATAGTGAATTAGTTATGGCCAACCTTATCCATCTCACCAATAGTCTTATGAAGGATTAAAGTGACATCGAAGCTAGAGAGGAAGGGAACAAAGATTTTGGCGAGTGTGATTTTGAAGTCACTACTTCTATTGCAGTGGATAGAGGACAAATCAAGCTCGAGGCCGATGAGAAATTTTAAAAAAAAGTCAATATTGACAATTGATTCAAGAATGAGAGCACTCCATTGAGAAGATATATGGTGCAAATAAGTTTAACCGAGGGTGTAAATTAATACACTTATTCAAGTTTGAAGTTTAAATTGACGAAATTGAAAATTTAAGGTTAAAATTGATACAATCTGCCAAGTTTGAGGTTTCAATTGATTAGATTGAAAGTTCAATGTTAAAATCGATACAATTTGCCAAGTTTGATGTTGAAATTGATAAAATTAAAAGTTTAGGGTTAAAATTGATACAATCTGCTAAGTTCAGGGGGTCAAAAATATTTTTTTCCTTAAAATTATTATTAATTATTAAATAAATCATTAATTACGAGACTTTAGGGCATAACAAAAATATACTCAAGAACTCAAAAAACTGAAAACCTAAAGCTCCAATACCATTTGTTGGGAAAAAAAATCTCACACTGCTACAAAAGGAATAAGAAGAAAAATAACAGAGAAATTTAAAAAAAAACAATAAAATCATAAACACAAGAATTAATGTGGAAAACTCCAAAATCGAAGAAAAAACATAGACAAAAATAAATAATCTACAATATGAAAAAGAAACATTCCCTTCCCGACCCTAATTATAAAAAAAAACACTCTTAAAACTTTATACCACTCACTTATCTAGAGTTAGTATACCAGAATTTTTGAATTGGGATGATTTGAAATCAAAACTAGAGGCTCCTTTTATAGTACTTGAAGCTTATCTTCCTTACACCTTTCCAACGTGGGAATGCACTTTTCTAATATTCTGCAAAAAAAAAACTAACAAAACCTCTCCTTCTTGTTAGGGACAAGAATTATCCTCGTATTTTCATATTAGTATGATATTGTCCACTTTGGGTACAAATTCTCATGGCTTTACTTTTTAGTTTCACCCAAAAGTCTAAGTCATACCAATACAAATATTGTCTTTCACTTGTATATATCCATGATTCGAATGTGGGACTTTATTTACATTCCTAACAATCCCGACACTAATAAGCATAAAATTCAATCTTATATCTAATAGAACTTTGAGTTTTCAATTTTGGACCCAATAGGTCCATGCATTTTAAAACAGCGTTGAATAGAAGCATCTATCCTATACAAAATTGAAAGTTAAAAGATCTATTAGACACTTCCAAAGTTCAAAAATCTATATAAGTCATTTTTTAAAGTTCAAAAGCCTATTAGACATAATCTCAAAAGTTCATGTACTAAACTTACAATTAACTAATTTTTTTAATCAAAAGTTTAGAACTAAAAGAGAATATTTGAAAATTCAAAAACTAAAATATAATAAACATAAAAATTTGAGATTAAAATAAGATTTAAACCAAAATAACATTCGATATAAAACTGTATGATATTTCTACCTTCTAAGTTCAAAATTTTTTCTTTTATAAAGATAAGTTCAAAGTTCATCATTAATGTGTTTTGGAAATGGAAATTAATGTAGAATTGTTAAAGAGAAAAAAAGGAAATCTTTAGTCTTTGTAATTTCCAAGTCAAAAAAGTCAACTTGGTGAAATTTAAGTCAGCAAATGACCACTGGGCTTTTATGGGCATGGGCCCTATCTTTTCTGGACCTCATTAGCTTAGCCCCAAACAAACGCCATCAACCAAAAATAAATAAAACAACAATAATAATAGAAATTAAAAAAAAAAAAGGAAAGTAATAAGAAGTTGTGTGTCCCACTTTTGGGCTTCTGGAAGGACTCCCACGTGGGATCCTTTTTCAATGGCCACGTGGCAAAAGTTAACGGAATCTTTCTTTCTAACTAAATTTTACAAAATCTTCTCCATCTACATAATTGGTCCAATTTTAATTTTTAAACGTTACAAAAGTTTCAATTTTTACCCCCAACTTATTTAATTTGTTATTAAAAAAAACTTCCATTAGCAACCTTTTTTTCTAACTGAAACTTTTAAAACGTTGAGATAAAAAAAAACCAAATATATGGAAAATTTGGCATGCAATTAATTTTTTTCTCTTTTCTTTTTTAAGTATATTTTTAGTAGAAGAATATTTAAACCTACAACTTCAAATAAAAGTACATCTCAACTACACATCGTTCTTTTTCTTTTTAATTTAACAATTAAAGAGATCAAAATTTAACTTGAGAACTTTATAAAGTAAATGTAGGCAAGTAGATGGATGCATTTAATTTCGAATTTTTTTTTAACGTCAGGTTTCAAATTTATTCTAATCTTTTAGGGCAGTGTTTGACCCAAACATTTTTTAACTCCTAATGTGGGTCTCACAAACATATTTACTTTTCTTTTAACTCCATCTTGTAAGCCCCACAAACTTATGAACTCCAACTCTCAAGACAAAACAACTCAATATATTTTAACTCTTACTCCTTACGCCAAACAACTCTTTAATTTACAACAATTATTTAAATGGAAGTTTCTTTTTTTCGCGTTTAATAATTTTGTGAGAGTAAGATTTGACCATCTGGAGTCTTGTCTAAGTTATCTTCATAGTTTTTTTTTTTTTTGAATTGTATGGGTAGGAAGTCATTTTTAATAAAGTTGTTAATGAAGGATCCATTTAAAAAAAGTAAATTCACAAAATTATATGGTTTCGTAGTTCAACTAACAAAGACATTATAAATTTTATTCAAGATTAAATGCTCCAATCCCATTTTTTAACGGTGTGATTTAACTAAAAAAAACAAAAGGTGAAAACTATATTGAATTACAAACATGGAGAGCATTTTGAACATAGTTAGGTTTTCACTATGAACTCTCACTTGTAGAAGTGGTAAACCCTAAAATCCCCTCAACTTCTCATTCATTTAAATTGACCACAGTGGACCCCACTTTTACTGCGTATGTCCCGTGGACCCCACCCCCACCCCTCTCTATAGGACGAACAGTCCTAAATTCTCTCTCTCTTTTTTAAAAAAAAAACAATAAATCCTTACCTAAAAAAAAAAATGGAATTCGGAGGTTAAAGACGAAGAACAAAGTTTATAATTTACCTTCAAATTAGAAGGAAAAAAAAAAAGGAAAAAAAAAGAGAGAGAGAGAAGAAAAAGAAAAACGCGTATTCTGTAAAGAACACAGTTTGAATCTTCTCTCTCTCTGTCTATCTCTCTCTAAGTCTCTCCTTCGTCCTCCCTCTGCCTTTCCCCTTTTCTTGAACCAAAATTAGGGTTAGGGTTAGGGTTCTCAAGCCCCTCGCTCTTCCTCTTCCCCCACCTTTACGCTCGGTTCTCTCCTTTTTCGGACGCCGTTTTCATTTTCTTCTGGAGCGCTGGTTTTTTTCGAACACGCCCTTTCCAAGGGGGTTCGGGAATGGGTTCCTCTTCGTCGTCGTTTTCAGTGATCAAATGGTTCTCTTCTTCCACACACACCTCGCCAATACTTCTCTCCAAGCTCTTTTTGCTTCTCTGCTTCTTCTTCTTCTTTCACACTCAAGTTATTTTTGGCGATTCCGACAAATCGGCGCTTCTTCAGTTCAAAAATGCTGTTTCTGACCCATCGGGGTTGCTTTCCAGCTGGAGTGCGAGTGACTCTGATTACTGCTTGTGGTTTGGCGTTTCCTGCGACTTCAATTCTCGGGTTGTGTCGCTCAACATTTCCGGGAATGGTGGTGCAGGTAATTCGAATGGTTTTTTCTGCTCTGATTCTTCTAAATTTCCTCTTTATGGGCTTGGAATCAGGAGGGGTTGTGTGGGTATTAAAGGCTCACTGACTGGGAAGATTCCACTAGTGATTGGGAAGCTCACTGAGCTTAGGACTTTGTCGCTTCCGTTTAATGGTTTTGAGGGTGAAATTCCTGGTGAAATCTTGGGATTGGAGAACCTTGAGGTTCTTGATCTGGAAGGAAACTCTGTAACTGGGGTGCTTCGTAATGATTTCGAGAGGCTGGGCAAGTTGCGGATCCTCAATCTTGGATTCAATAGGCTTACTGGTGAGATTCCTAGCTCGCTTTCCGGTTGTGCGAGTTTAGAGATCTTGAATTTAGCTGGGAATCAGTTGAATGGGACAATTCCACATTTCATTGGTCGGTTGAGAGGGGTCTACTTGTCTTTCAATATTTTTACAGGATCCATTCCGAGTGAGCTTGGGAATAACTGTGGGAAGCTTGAGCATCTCGACCTGTCTGGTAATTTTTTGGTCAGTGGGATTCCAAGCAATTTGGGAAATTGCAGTCAGTTGCAGACACTGTTGCTGTATTCCAATATGCTGGAGGAGGCAATTCCTGCTGAAATTGGTAAGTTGCAGAAGCTGGAGGTGCTTGATCTTTCGAGGAATAGCCTCAGTGGTCCAATACCATCTGTGCTGGGAAACTGCTTGGAATTGTCTGTCCTCGTGCTCTCGAATCTTTTCGATCCAATTCCCAAGATCAGTTACACAGATGAAGACTCTCCGACCGGGGAACTCAGTGATGATAGTTTTAACTATTTTGCTGGCGGCATACCTGAGTCAATAACGACCCTTCCAAAACTGAGGATACTGTGGGCCCCTAGTGCAAACCTCAATGGCAGATTCCCTTCCCAATGGGGTAAGTGTGAAAGCTTGGAGATGATCAACTTAGCTGGTAATTACCTTTATGGGGTGCTTCCTAGTGGGTTTAGCGTCTGCAAAAAGCTTCAAGTCCTTGATTTAAGCTCAAACCGGCTTTCTGGCGAGCTTGATAAAAACCTTCCAGTTCCTTATATGACTCTGTTTGATCTTAGCGGTAACTACTTTGTTGGTGAGATTCCTATGTTCTGTGGCAATCATTGCTCACCACCGAAGTTCCGTTCAAAGGGATATTTGGATCTTGATGATCCATCGTCTCGGTATCTTGCATTTTTTGTAAATAGTATTCGAGGTGCAACCCCTTTTGAATTTCTTGGTGATGGCGATCTGATAGTACATAACTTTGGGGAGAATAGCTTTACAGGAAATCTTCTGTCGTTTCCGTTTCCTCGTGAGAAACTGGGAAAGAAAACTGTTTATGCTTATCTTGTGGGTGGTAATAAGCTCACTGGTCCATTCCCTGATAGCATATTTGAGAAATGCGAGGATTTGGGGGGACTGATCTTTAATGTTAGCAACAATGAAATATCTGGCCCATTTTCTGTGACAATTGGTAAAATGTGTGGTTCTCTCAAGTTCTTGGATGCATCTGGTAATCAGATGACTGGGCAGTTACCTCTTAGCTTTGGAGAGCTATTAGCTCTGAATCACCTGAACCTAAGTTGGAACAACTTTCAGTATCAAATACCAACTTCTTTCGGACAGATGGCTGATTTAAGGTACCTTTGTTTGGCTGGCAATAACTTTAATGGTTCTATTCCTTCTACGTTAGGAAAGTTGCAGTCTTTGGAGTTGCTGGATCTTTCGTATAACGATCTTTCGGGTGAAATTCCAACAGATCTTGTTAAATTGAGAGGCCTAAAAGTTCTGCTGCTCAACAATAATTCACTCTCTGGACAGGTTCCCTCTGGTTTGGCAAATGTTACCACCCTCTCTGCATTTAATGTGTCATTCAATAACTTGTCTGGTTCCCTGCCATCGAATAACATGATTAAATGTAGTGGTGCAATTGGCAATCCTTACTTACGCCCGTGCCATATGTTTTCTCTGGCTGTGCCATCATCCGAAATGCAGGGTTCAGTTGGTGACCCGAGTAGTCTTGCAGCTTCCCCATCTGGTGTTGCACCCCAAACAAGTGGAGGTGGCAGCTTCAATTCAATTGAGATAGCATCCATTACTTCTGCCTCCGCCATTGTTTCCGTTCTTATTGCTCTGATTATCTTATTTCTATATACCCGAAAGTGGAACTCGAGGTCTAAAGTTCTTGGATCAATGAGAAAGGAAGTGACGGTTTTTACTGATATTGGGGTTTCCCTGACGTTTGAGAATGTGGTTCGTGCCACGAGTAATTTCAATGCAAGCAACTGCATTGGCAGTGGAGGGTTTGGGGCAACTTACAAGGCAGAGATAGCATCGGGAGTGCTTGTTGCAATAAAACGCCTTGCTGTAGGTCGATTTCAAGGGGTCCAACAGTTCGATGCAGAAATTAAAACTCTTGGACGGCTGCGCCACCCGAACCTTGTCACGTTAATCGGTTACCATGCCAGTGAAACAGAGATGTTCCTGATATATAATTATTTGCCAGGAGGTAATTTGGAAAAATTCATCCAGGAGAGATCTACAAGAGCAGTCGATTGGAGAATTCTTCACAAGATTGCACTGGACATAGCCCGTGCACTCGCATATCTTCACGATCAGTGTGTACCACGAGTCCTCCACCGCGATGTGAAACCAAGCAATATACTATTAGACGATGATTTCAATGCTTATCTCTCTGATTTTGGATTGGCCAGGCTTCTTGGGACTTCTGAAACCCATGCTACCACAGGTGTGGCTGGAACTTTCGGTTACGTCGCTCCCGAATATGCCATGACTTGCCGTGTCTCTGATAAAGCAGATGTGTACAGTTACGGTGTGGTGCTTCTCGAGCTACTCTCAGACAAGAAAGCACTAGATCCCTCGTTTTCCTCGTACGGTAATGGTTTTAACATAGTAGCTTGGGCATGTATGCTGCTTCGGCAGGGGCGCGCCAAGGAATTCTTCACATCAGGGTTATGGGAGGTAGGCCCCCATGATGATCTGGTTGAAGTATTACACTTAGCAGTTGTGTGTACAGTTGACTCTCTCTCGACAAGGCCGACAATGAAGCAGGTCGTACGACGGCTTAAGCAGCTTCAACCGCCATCATGTTAGCGGGGGTGACACGGGCATTTATTGACTTAGTTAATTTGTAGAAGATTAGAGAGAGCCAGATTGTAATTTGTATTTTCTTCTTATGATGACCGCAAAAGCACTACCCCCTGGCCATAGGTTGGTTGGTTGGTTGAGTTCTAAATTTGTAGTTAAATTTTCTCTTGTAAATTCTAATATAGTTATGCCCTCAAATTTTTTTTCTATAAAGAAGAATGTTGCTTTGTGGATGAGGGAGGGATCTGTTTCATGAAAGTCTGCAAAAAAAAGAAAAAGGTGCAGATATCTTCTATTTTCAAATGATGTTACACACCTGTATATCATATCAGTTCTTATTTATTATTGTTAAATAAAAAGCTATAGAATAGAACTCTCTCTTTCAACTCCTGTTTTCAAAGATGAGATTTCTTTTTATCTTCTTTCTTATTGCCGCCAATTTCAGTTTCATAATTTTTTTCTTTCTACCTTAGTAGGATTTTAGATGAAAAATAATTTTTCTTTAGGTGATTTTGAGCTTTAGTTATGAATCTAACAATTAGTTGGGTCTAAATTGATTAATAGTTTAGGGCATGTTTGGTAGGCAATTCGAAAACAGAAATTTGAAACACAAGTGATTTAATGAAAATATAGTTGTATTTCATGTTTTCAGATATGTGTTTGGTAGTAGATTTATAAATTTAATTCCATTTTAAACAATATTTTAAACAATAGTTTAAAATGTGTTCTCTAATATATTTATAGATCAATAAAACTAGCAGTTGCAAAGCTAAATATTAGGTTGAATATAAGACATTATTAATTAATTTATGAACATGTGTTTTTTTAATAAATTTTATATAATTATTATTTTATAATATAATATTTTTTATTTTAATATATTATATTATACATATTTTAATTTAACAAAAGTAAATTAAGTTTATAAACCTGAAATACTATATTTATTAAGATTTCATCTTTGTTTAATACAATTTTGCATTTTACAATTTCAAATTTAGAATCTAGATACAATAAAAACATAAAAATGTTGTTTTCAGAATTTCTACTATTTGGATCATAGAATCCAAAAATGCTTTCAAAAACACGCTCACCAAACATGTATTCAAGGTGAATTCAAATGAATCCAAAACATAAAATGTAAGAATCTGATTCTTACTAAATGCACTTTAGAGTTTTAATTGATTCATATTATTAACTTGATATAAATAGATTTTTTGCAAACATTTTTTTATTGTGAATTAAAGATGAGGATTTTGTATGGAAGACTTATTTTTTTTCAATTTAATAGGATCTGACCCGACGCTCCAAAATAATGAAAATTAACCTATTCTGACGTGGAAGGCTCGACAAATTACCTAGAAGGGCAGTATACGACATATCTCGCATGTTCATACTTTTGCTCTCACTCATGTTCACGATACCACATTGCAAATGACCATTCGTTCACATTGACTCCCTCTCATGGACCCCTTACTCTCGCTCTCATAGGCTTGCTCACGCTCTCACTCACAATATGACTTATGCAAAGATCACTCGCTCAAGTTGACTCCCTTTCATGGACCTACACTCTCACTCTCGTAGGCTCGCTCTTGCTCTTGCTCACGATACAACTTTGTAAATGATCACTCGCTCACGTTGACTCTCTCTTACGGACCTCGAATTATCGTAGGCTCTTCTTGCTCATGATTTCCATGATCTCTTTCCTTTCTCTAGAACTTTGGCCATTCATTACTATGATGAAGGAGAGCAGGAACAAGCCTACAAGAGTGAGAACTAAAAAGCACGATGCCCTCGCGATAATTTAGACAGGATGTACAATACGTAAATGGCCATATGTTATTAATTTCAGACCATGGATCAAATGACACTAAAGGACGTGAAAAAAAAGATTTTTTGCACAAATTTTCCATGCACAATATGGATAGGGTCATATGCCATTAATTTCCGAACACGGGTAAAACGAGATTAAAGCGAGTGAAATTGCACAAATTTCCCTACATATATAGAAGGAACAACATAAAAAATGTCTAAATTTAACCAACCTAACTTAAAAATTATTTAAATAAGTTTCATTTTACAAAAAAGGCTAAACCAATTTTTCTCTAAAATATTCTGTAAGTATTGGGACGAAAATGCCATTGTTAGAGATTTATGAGTTCCTACTACCTAAAGTCGTGGCTAACAAAATTGAGTATATTTAGGAAGAAAATGTGTGTGTATATATATATATATATTGAAATTATAGAGGAAAATCAAAACATTGTAACAATTTAAATAATCATTCTGTTAAAAATATAAATCATCATTCTGTTTTATTCAAACAATATAGTGGCTACATGAGTTTTTCGATGAACATAAAAGAAATCCAACACACAACGAACAATTAGAATTAGATAAAACTAAGTTAAACAAATGTCTAAAGTAACACATAAAGATAATAGCTCATATCACCTATACATGTATTTACTATCCAAACATCTACAAACGAATAAAATTATAGTAAATAATGCTAATTCCCCCAAATGTGAATTAATTCATTCATAATCATGACACCTCACCCACTAATGTATCATTTAATTCAAAGTATCAAGCCACAAAAACCATGAAAAGACACAACAAACAATTAAAAGTGGTAAAATCTCTACTTATATAATCATAATGACCCTTACTGCAAAAAGTATTAAAGCAACCAACAAATAAATGAAAATAATATCTGGTCATTCGCAACCCAGTAATTACTAATAAACACCTCACCAACCCATATGTAGATATCAGTATGTACATTAATTGTAGCATTTTAATGTATAAAAGGGTATATACTTGAATTTTCGCAATTAAATTAATTGTAAACCCAGAAACGAGAGCATAGGACTCTTCCAGTGACCCTCGAAAACGGTTTCTCTCTCCCCTTCCATGCTCTATTTTATTGCAAAGGAATGTACAACCTTCTTCAGATCGTCCTTACACCAAAAAACGCACCCCTTCGAAATTCCATCCCTTTATGTTAGGGCGACAATACTTCTAGGGTCAACCAATGTGAACTCTTTTATCTGTTTCTTTCAACCCTCCACCGACGTTATGATCTCACCTTCATAACTAGACAAATCATAGTACATACCCCTATATACCCCTTCAAGCATCCAAGCTACGACTCTATCATCGACAAGGTCTATAATCAGTAACTTCTTATCCTAATTCCTAAGTGAGAGACATGAAATCTTGTTGGTGACATCAAGCTTAATTTAGGTTGCAATAGATTCAGAAAGTTCAAAAAAAGTTGATACATGATACATCTCCGACTACCACTGAGATTGACTTGGTAGCAATCCTTCTTATCCCAAACACGATCAAACAAGATAGGAATGTTGTAGGAAGCCATTTTCAACTAATAGAAATCCGCAAACCGGTAAACCAAGGGCATAATGTAAGAATTTCTCTAGAACGTAGACGATAAGACCCCTTACAACCTCCACACAACCTTTAATGGAGAAAATCGATAATCCCATGGAAGATGTTTGATCCCACAACTACAGAATTCGATCAATCCAAATTGTTGCTAAAAGTTAGAAAAAATCAATGGTATAGAATTTTGGGATTGACTTGGATTGACGGTAAATACACATATACACCAAGGGTAAAATGAGCATAATATTTTCTTCACTCTAAAAAAAAAAAAAAATAGATAGACAAAATCCCAATTAGAAAATATTTTTATCCATTTTCATTATCGGTTTTATTTTTTAGACATTACTTATCATTTTCTTATATAGAACTTATTAGGAACCCATATTTCAATTTTATCCATAAACTTACCCATTTTCCATAGGGGAATTGTGAATAATATCTACAAATAAAAGAGGTTAATGAAATATGTCTAAAATAATTTTAATATTGTGTTTATGGCTACCAATTTTTAGGGAGGGGTTAATATAATGTTAATTTCCCAAAATAACCTTGATGGTCATTCATATATACAGTCATGTCATCGTCATATTTATCACATTTAACTAACTCTTGGATTCTATTTTGAAAGAAAATAACAATTTTGAAAAAAAAATCAGGTTCAACTAATTATATATAGATAGATAGATAGATAGATAGATAGATAGATAGATATATGGTAAAAAAAAAATTGGTTGAAGGCATCCAAGCACAAAAAAAAATTAAGTAATGGAAGAAACCGACTAAGAAGGCAAAGGAATACTTGAAGAAGTCAGCTGGGGACCTCAAAATCATTTATCAAGACAATTGAGAACCTTCAATCTCAAGTGTACAAAGGTATAGGGATAAGATTTAAATGCATGACATTTTTTAGGACTAAGTGTAGGGTTCATTGGAAGAGATGATAAAGTTTTCAAATACATCATTAATAGGGGACAATAGAATAATTATTCTTATTTACCACTAATCAACATTTGGTAGGTGATAGTTGTTTCTAAATCTTGTTTTCTTACCCACTCAAGTGAAAATACCTGAGGATAGAGACCGGATGCTTATCGAGGGTGTCGAAAGAGATATACAAGGATTATTAGTTTTCGTTGATATTGTGTTGTAGATATTAATATATACAAGAACGTTGATATTGTGATGTAGATATTAATATATATAAGAACGGGGTAAGTCTAAAGGAACTAGTAAGCACAAAAAATGCCATCAAAATAAGCTCTTGTATATTAGGTCAGGGTATCGAAAAGGATGTACAAGGATTGTTGCATTGTCATTGATATTGTGTTGTAGATACTAATATACACATGAATGAGATAAATCTAAAGGAACTAGTAAGCACGAGAAATATCATAACTTGAGTCGGAGTTACGGTGATGAAGAACAAAAGTGGGAGGCTCAAAGATATAAACATTTATTGGAATCTGTTAGAGGTAAAGACATAGGGTAGATACAATAAGATAGATACATTTATAGTCATCTATATTTACTTACATAATTAAGACCATTATTTTCATTTCCTGGCGCAAGAATTTAATGTCGAAGGCTAAAATTTGTGTGTGGCGAATCATCCCTGATATAATTCCTACTTGTGCAAACATTTTAAAAAGAGGAATGGACAATAATTCATTATGCTTGTTTTGCATAAAGAAAGCTGAGAGAACAACCCACTTGATTTGGGAGTGCAAATTCACAAAGCATGCATGGTTTAAAAGCGTTTTGTTTCTTAATTCCTTTGTTTGATTTCTACAAGAGAGCTTGGATGCCAATGGACTACTGGAAGTGGATGACTGAACGAGCAAGTGACTACGAGTTGAGCGATGATGACGATGTGGTGCATTTGGTCCTAATAGAAACATGCTAAAATGTAAGCAATGGAAGGGATAATGTATTAGATGTAACACCTCAGGTCCAAGATTTAGATCAGAATTTGGGATCTAGATTTGGCCCTGTTGGCTCTGGCATTCCCTGCATCCCCCTACAACCTGGCTACAATACCATACCATTCTTAAGCTACTTGTAGGAGTGAAGACATTGCCCTCACAAATCAACACGGGTCCTTTCAGTATGTTTTGTCCTCACTCACATGCCCCATAGGAAAATTTCCAAGAGATCACTCAACTAGGATTGCTTCAAGCTAACCACACTGAACTTTAGAGTTCCTATGATTGAGCCACTGAAAATGAAGGTGCACCTTGTTGGTATAGGTAGTAATTACCAATTCTTTTAAGCTTTTCTCATCCATATTTTCATAACCTCAGGATCACTCTCATTCGGATATGGACTCGGTTCATTCATACACCCCTCTTCCTCAGGCGTCATATTAGAAGTACTAACAAAGTCCCACGTTGGCTAGGGAAGGAAGAGTTTCATGTTATATAAGTAAGGGCATTTATCTCTATTTGTATAAGCCTTTTTAGGGGAACCAAAAGTAAAGCCATGAAGTTGATATCCAAAGTGGACAATATCATACTATTGTGGATATATGTGGAAATCCTCAAAGTAGTGGAACAAAGATTAATGAGTCTCGTGTTGACGTACATTGTACTGGATGAATCCAAGAGTCCAACAAGAAATTCTTAGAGCAACAAGCAAGCAATAACTCTATCAACTTACCGGAGTAGAAGAGTAAATCTTTGTTCAAGTGAATGGTGTGATAGATACATCAAGAAATATAACACAATATGGTGATCTGTTGGAGTAAACAAATTTGTTCGAGAGTAGGCTCAAGTTATGGTACATTGTTCAAGGGGAGAATTGTTAGGAGTACTAACAAAATCTCATATTGGCTAGGGAAAAAAGAAATTCATAGTATATAAGTAAGGACAATTATCTCTATTGGTATAAAATCTTTTGGGGAACCAAAACAAAACTATAAGGGTTGATGCCCAAAATCAACCATATATATCATTTTAGAGATGTATCTCCTTTGAGTCTAGCAAGATGTGGATCCCTCCGTCGGATTTGGAGTTTTTTGGAATACTACTTTCCATTAATTAATTATATTAATGAGGACAGTTGTGCCTTTTAAAGATGTTGCTATTGTTTTTGGTTAGTTTGTAGTTATAAACATGTATACTGAATTTAATAGCTAGGTTATTCTACTTAATGTTCTTTGTTAAGGTTATTCTTTGTTCTTGAACAATATGAACTTTAAAATTACATTCCTTCATGAATTATTATCTTTCAAATGTTGAAGTCAATGTAATTGTCTCTATCGATCCATTGTCCATTATAAACATACATACAAGAATTATATTATGTATACCTATAATAGAATGTATAATACATATCAGGTATGTATAACAAATATATGGAATATTTATTATGACAAAATCAATCTAAGGTAACAATCATATTTGCATAAATTGGAAAATAAATATATATCTAGTATATATGTCATATTATAAAAATTGGGGAGATACATATGATAAATAACAACCAGGTATATGTGACAAAATGCAATAAATGTATAGTTAGCCAAACAAAAAATGGTAAACTAATATAAAAATTGAAAAGTGGAGAATAAATAGACAAAAAAAAAAAAAAGAAGAAGAAGAAGAATGTAAGCAGAAACATAATATATGATGAAAAAAAATGAAAATGGCACATACAAAGATGGCAACTTTCTCATTTATATGGAAGAAAAAAGATGAAGCAGAGTACAGAAATGGGGAGAACGAACGTTACTGAGGAGAAATTGGAGAAAAAGCTTATGAATTGGAATGTGTAATCTGTTGGGTTTTGTGTGGACACAAAATTAAAGGTCAATGTGCCAAAACTCATTTGGATATTAGGTTTTTGTAAACATATATATATATGATGTGATAGAGGGAAGAAAACTCTGTGTAACCAGATAGCATTTGTGAGAGAAAAAAAATATTTTTTCTCTTGTGGGGTTGAAAGTTTTTCTTTATTTTTTATCCCAAGCTATCGGGTTGTGATACTTGGAAGTCAATAGTTTTTATTGGAGGGTTAGTTTGTGACGCTGAATTGTGAAACTCTCTTGTAATCCCCAAATTTAGTAGAAGCTGTAAGTTGCAGAATACTGGACGTAGTTCTAAAGTTTGGAGCGAACCAGTATAACTTCGGTGTCGTTCTTTTTTCCTTATCTTTTAATTTTATTATTTTTTACTTTAATCTGGTTGGTTTATTTTGTTGAAAAAGAGATTTAATATAGTAGTAATTAATATTGTGGTTATTATTATTATCATTATTTTTCTCCCAACATAATCTTGGTTATCAACATATTAATATTAGTAAAATAATGATTTGCCTAATTAATGATATATTATTTACCTTAAATGAAAATATTCATAAAAAAATAATAACATAGTATTGAGATGTTTAATGAAAGGGCAAATTTGGAAGAAAAATATGCCAAAAATTTCAGGAAGCGAAAGATGAATATTATAATAATTATGGACATTTGTGAAATATAGATTTGGAAATAACCCATCCACTTCTTTTTAAATTATGGAGTTTGTGATAGGGGAATTGTTAAGAATGTCTACAAATAAAATATATGACTAAAATAGTTTTAATATTGTATTTATGACTACCCGATTTTAGGAGAAGTTAATATAATGTTGATTTTCCAAAATGTCTTTGGTGGGCATTTGTATATACAATCATGTCATCATCATTTAGCTAACTCTTAGACTCTCTTTTGAAAAAAGATTACACTTTGAAAAAAATCACGTTGTTCAACTATTTATATATATCAATTCGTAAAATATCTTTTTTGGTTGAAGACATACCAACAGAAAAAAAAAGTGAGCAATTAAGAAAGAAAACGACTAATCAGAGAAGGTAAACTAGTGCTTGAAGAACATTTGGAGGTAGTTGAGGACTACAAAATTGACCCCAAAATCATTTAGTATATTTAGCAAGACAATTGGGAACCCTTGATCTCAAGCGTAAAGATATGAAGATAAGGGTTTAAATGTATGCCATTTTTGGGAGGTTGAAATGTTTAATAAACACAGCTTTAATTGGGAGAGACGATGAGATTTTCAAATCCATCATTAATGGGGGACAATAGGATAATTATTCATATTTAGTAATAATAAACATTTGGTAGGCGATGGTTGTGATTTAGAGATTCTAAATCTTTTTTTTTACCCATGTTTAGTTGATACTTTTTTAGGATAGAACCTCACCTGCTTGTCGGGGGTATCAAAAAGATGTACAAGGATTGTTACTTTACTAGTAAGCATGAGAAAGTACCATCAATAGAAGTCTCTATATATTGTAGATCAAGTATCGTCGATACTGTGTTGTAGATACTAATATATAGTGACGAAGTAAGTCTAAAGGAACTAGTACACATGAAAAAATATCATCAAAAGAAGTTGTAGGCTCGTAGATATAAATATTTTTTGGAATCCATGGGAGGCAGATACACAGGGTATTTCGCTCATCTCTAATTTGTGTATCTTACTTGTTTTTAATTGGAGTTAATTTGAAGTGTTGAAGAAAAATCAAAGTTGTTAAATTGCGTCTACAAAAAAAAAAAAAATTATCTCTCTAGTCTCTTCACCTGTTTTGCTTGATTTTTAGGATTTTATTTGGTTGTTATAAAAGAGAAAATATTGATTTGTTTGTTTAATTTTCATTTGTTTTTCATAAGGAGAAAATGTAGATTTGTTATCGTTTTAAAGATTTCATTTGGTTGAGAAAATGTAGGTAAAGACATTTACGTCCGTTAATAATTAACAAAATAATTAAAACTTAAGTTTAGACATTTTTTAGAAAAAAAATTGTAGCTATTTTTCAATTTGCACTATTAGATTTTAGTCATTCCTCTCATTGTCCCGTTTGAGATTTGAGTGGCGAGCTATATTTGTTGGGTTGGGTTTCGAGCCTTTCTAAAGTTACAATAATTTTGATTCTGTTGTGAAATCGATATGCAAAATAAGATACCTCAATGTTAAGTTAATTAATATCAAATGAAATCTCAACTAATATGAATCCTACCGCGTTATTCAAGACTAAAGAAAAACTTCAAAAATTGAGTTGAATTAAATGTTGTTAAACTTCGTTTATGATGAACTAAACATACATTTAATGAACTCAAGTGCACCTTATGCTTCATTAAAGACAAGTCAAGCTTCATTTATGCAACAAGAGTTTCAAGCTACTACAAGTGGGGTTTCATTTATGCATAATGGGTTACAAACTTTATGTGGTTGATTGAAAAGTCAATTCTTGGATTTATGGCTAATTTGATGTAATTTTCAGTTTTAAAGTCATGTTTTCAATGATTTAGGTTACAAAATAGCTAGTGGACATCATGGGGATGAAAGTACAACCTTTCAATTGACCATAGGTTACTCTACGGTTGATTTTGAGGCTATACAAAGCATTGTAACTTGTATGTAAGGGAAGGAAAAGGAAGAAAGATTTGAAAATGTAATCAAACGAGTCATTCAGCTTTATCATAGCCTAGAGCTATTTCTTTGCAATTCTATGTAGATTAGGTTGCATGCTTAAAATCATTCAAGATTGACTTGATCAATCTTGCTTGTGGAGTGATTCGAAACACATACAAGTTCTCTTGGCTTGAGATGTTTGATCAACAAGGTAATCCGATTTTACTTTCATTGAGTTAATTTTCAAAATTTGTTTTGGAGCCTTTGAGATTGAGTTCTAAAAGTCTTGTTTCTTTAGCAAGGTTGTTAGATTCAATTGTCAAAGGTTACGTAACATTTTTTTTACATTAGAATCTTTGGCTTCTTTAATTTCGTTTTGATTTGGAGTTTTTGGATTTTAGATCTAAAAGTCTTGTTCCACAAGAAGATTGTTAGATCCAAATCTTCCAGAGTTACTTATCATCAACTTTCCCTTAGTAAAATTGTAGAATGTAGTGAAATTCCTCCTTAGCAAAAGTCCAACATCTTGTTAATTGTATATATATGAGTCACCAAAACGCCTTGAAGCACATCAACGAAAGCCAACTAAAAACACTTTTAATAGTTTTTTTCCCCCACAAAGAAGCTCTTTCACATACAAAGTGATTTTCTTTCTCATGCTCCATAAAATCTACCAAATGTCACTATTTATAAGCAATTAGATAAGTAGGATGTGGAACCATTTGGGTACTAAGCATAGGTCATTATATTACACATGAGATGACATGTGGTCAATGGGGTATAAAACATTTGTTTTTAAGACACTAAGTATGGGCATCTAATTTATAATATTTATAATACTCCCCTCTTAGATGCTCATTTATATAAATATGTCTCGTTAAAATTTTATTAAGAAAAAACCCAATGGAAAAAAAAAATATAGTGAAGGGAAAAGAATACATATTTTAATATAATCTAAAAGAATACAATATTTTTGCTCCCCTTATGGAAACATTATTTGAGACCTCTGAGTCGTCGCATCCCAATGTTGTGCACCAAATTTCAAAGGTTACAGTAGGTAACGTCTATATAATTAAATATGTCAGGTTATCTTCCGAACAAATTTGTTGTACAGTGATGTTAGCATTTTCTTCAAGATCATGTGTAAAAAAGTTTTGGTGAAATATGCTTAATTCTATCTCCTTTAATATATTCTACTTTTATTTGGTCTATACATATTGTGTTGTCTCCATATAATATTGCTAGAAGATTTTTACTAGAATACAAGCCACATGTTTCACGAATGTGTCGAGTCATTGATCTTAGTCATACACCTTCTAGACTTGTCTCGCGAATGGTAAGGATTTCAACATAATTTGAAGAAGTGGTCGTTATGATTTGTTTTATTGAGCGACATGATATAACAATACATCCATATGTGAATAGATAACTTGTTTAAAATCTAGTTTCGTGTGGATCAAACAAATATCTAGAATCTGCATAACCAACTAGATCATAATTTTATTTGTTTAAATAAAACAAACTTATATCAATCGTTCGGAGAATACAAAGTATATTTTTAATTCCATTCTAATGTCTTTTTGTTGGAGAAGAATTATATCTAGCTAATAAATTTACGGAAAATGTAATATCTGATCTTGTATTATTAACAAGATACATAAGTACACTAACTACACTAAGATATGATACTTAAAGACCAAGAAGTTTTTCATTATCATCTCAATGTCAAATTATTTCTTTCTTTACATCTAGTGAACAAACTTCCATTGAAATGTTCAATGGATGTGATTTGTCCCTTAGAACCTTTTTAAAATTTTTCTTGTATAAGTTAACTGATGAACAAATATCTCATATGTTAAATGTTTAATTTGCAAACTAAAGAAAAAAAAATTCCACATCTTTCATTTCAAATTTTTTCTTAAGATATTTTATTTCTTTGATAGCTCTTCAGGAGTTTCAATTCCAATTATAATTAAGTCATCAACATATAAGCAAATATTGACTATGATTTCTTAATAAAAAAATACATACATATTCAATTATTTTGATATCTTTCTTTCAACAAATATCTATTCAGACGATTGTACCATATTCGTCCTGATTATTTTTATCCATATACTGATCTCTGTAACTTTATTAAATACAGTTGCCGAGAACTTGATTTATTTGTTTCTGGTATCTTAAGTCCTTTTAGGATTTTCATATAAATATAATCAAGATATCCATATAAATATGTTGTGACTACATCCATATGATGCATGTCTAGAGTTTCATACATAGTCAGACCAATTTAATATCTTAGTGTAATTGTATCTACCACCAGAGAATATGTTTCCTCATAATTAATATCAAGTGTTTGTGAAAAACCTTGTGCAACTAGTTTATATCTTGTAATTTTATTATTTCCATTTCTTTTTCTTACAAATATCCATTTGTATCCCACAAGTATGATATTTCCTAGTGTTTAGACTACTGGTCCAAAAACTTGACGTTTTGAAAGTGAATTTAATTCTGTCTCGATTGATTCTTTCCATTGAATCCAATAATCTAACAATTAACTGCAGACATTTTATAAATGATTTTGTCAAACCATTTTGTGTATGAACATGAACTATAAGATGTTCAATATTTATCCCAATTGACATACAATAATTATCAAATGCTTGAAGTGTAAATTTACCAGATTACTAAAACAAATTATCTTAATTATTAAATCAAAAAAACTGTGCTCTTAACTTAATTATTTAAACAAGTAATCTTGCAAATGCAAAATTTTGACTTGATAATAAACACACATGTGACCATCTAGTGAATGTTTCCATTAATACCATAAAATATCTAATTGATCCACAAAAGACAAGTAAAAACACTTTTAATATTTTTTTTCCCACAAAGAAGCTCTTTCTCATACAAAGTAGTATTTTTTTTTTTCTCATGCTCCATAAAATCCACCAAATACCACTATTTATAGACAATTTGACAAGTAAGATGTGAAACCATTTGAACACTAAACATAGGTCAATTATATTACACATGAGATGACACATAATCAATGAGATAAAACACTAGTTTTTAGGACATTGAGCATGACCATCTAATTTGTAATATTTATAATAGATTCAATTTTATAAAGAACCAAGACATAATTCAAGCAGAAATTTTTTATCTTTCAAAAGGTTAAATTGAGAAAACTAAAACCCCATTTGATAACCTTTTGATTTTGGTTTTTGACAATTAGGCTTAAAAATACAATTTCTACTCATAGATTTTTATACTTATCTACTTTGTACCTATGTTTACAAAACCAAAGTATGTTTTGAAAACTAAAAAAAATAGTTTTAAAAAATTTGTTTTTATTTTTGAAATTTGACTAGAAACTTAAATAACATCTAAAAGATGGAAAGCATTGTAGAGAATATGAAGAGCTTGTGAAAAAACAAGCATAATTTTCAAAAACCAAAACAAAAAATGAAATGGTTATCAAACGGTGCCTAAAATTTCAATATAATCAAACCTAGTCAATTCAACTCGATTTCTCGATTTGGTTGGCTTCTTGCATACCGCTAGAGAGTCGATTGCAATTTCTCCAAATTACAAGGACTAAAAATGAGTTTAGGGACAAGAAAGCTATCCTTGTCCCTAACACACTAGTACAACAACCTGCTTGGTTGCTTTTGTTTCACCCAAGATGACTCGTGTGTACTTCTCAAATTTGAGGGAAAAGCAGAAGTGATGAGAAACCAATTCTAATAAATTCCCAAAACATTTGTGAAGTTACACATCACAACATACAATACATTAGGTATCAGTTATATATCCTATATTGGATTCCCTCTTCTAATATCCCCAAAACCAATACCAAATCATGGTTTGGGAGGAAACAAGTACATTGCCATGATGCAACTTTAAGTGTACAAAAACACAGCTAAAATTAGCTGAGGTTATCCCTGTTTTTTCCTTTTTCTTTTCCTTCTGCTAAAGTATGATGTGAAGTAAGCTTCTCTTAAAGAAGTTACAAAATAGAGGGATACGGATGTCCCATCTAGAAGAGAAGGGCAATGGAAACTAAATCTCCTTCAAGTCATTTGTTTTGGCAATCTGCTTCAAAAAAACAAAGGCTGATGATATGACCATACTACTCTTTTGGCTTAGCGATGGCAAATGTCAACATACTGAGGCTGCCTCAATAACTCCACCTGGAAGAGTTTGAGCTACTTCCACTAACCTAGGCCTCTTCAACCTGGATTGATCCAAGGGCACAATTCAAAACAAAACAAACCATCTTGAGCAGCAAAATCTAAAATATCTTGGAGACAAATACTAATATTACTATATTAGGAAGCTTTATTAATTGGTGAGCTCCAGAAAAGCTTGTTTGTTGCAGTAGATGGAAGGGGCAATTCACAATATTAATCCAAAAAAAGCATAATCATATAAGCAACAAGTGTAGAAGAAATTAGTACAAAAGAGAAAAATACTGGAAGAAAGAACTTTTATTGAGAAAGTCCAAGCAATAGATACTTTTCTAGAACCTTGTTGGATATTTTTCTGGGGAAATCTAACCAAATCTAAAGGAATTCTCGAATTCCTTCCGTTATAATATATATATTGTTGTCCTTTATCGTAATTGTACATCCTTTAGTATTAGGGTTTCTTTGTACACCTATATATATTTGTCATAGAGCTCAAATGTGAATAGAATGAATATTATTCTTTCTTCAATTCTGTATTTTACATGGTATCAGAGTACCCTAAGGTTTAGGGTTTGCATTTGAAAATTAGGGTTTCTTCCTCCCAAGTAAGGTTAGGGTTTGAAGTTTGGGTCATCATCTTAGGGTGGCCGTTTGTCGACACCACCTACCTAAGGAGGAGCGCGCCGCCGAGAAAGGAGAGAATCGCCGTCGCCGTTCCCTGGCGCGCGCGCGAGTGAGGCTCACGCGCCGCCCAAGCATTCTGCCTCCGCCGCCACGCGCCCGCGCGTGAGAGCGCGTGGGAGCTCCGATCAGCGAGCCGTCGCCTGGGTTTGTCTCCGTTCATGATTTCCGGCCTGTCTGTCACCTCAGATTTGGAGGCTCACGCCGCCCAAGCATTCTGCCTCCGCCGCCACGCGCCGGCGCGTGGGAGCTCCGATCAGCGAGCCGCCGCCTAGGTTTGTCTCCGTTCATGATTTCCGGCCTGTCAGTCACCTCGGATTTGACACCAAACCTTGGTTTGTCTCGGTTTCTTCATTTGGGTGAGATTAGGGCACTTTTTTTGTACTGCTTCGATCTCGATTTTCTGTTTCCTTGAAGATTAACCTCACTGCTTTTGTCTTAACAATGGCTGAGATGAAGCCTATAGTTGTACCCAATTTGGTTCCTCTCTCGTCAAAGATCACAGAGCATAAGTTGAATGATTCAAACTATTATGATTGAGTCGAACAATTAGGCTCTATTTACTGAAGCTAATCGAGATGGATGATCACATCGATCAGGATCCACCAGAGGATGATACAAGGAGGACTTGGTTGCGTGATGACGTTCGTTTGTATATTCAAATCAAGAATTCAATTGAGGGTGAGGTAGTTGGATTGGTAAATCACTGTGACTCTGTAAAAGAACTTCTCGAATTTTTGGAATTCTTATACTCAGGAAAAGAGCAAGTTAACCGAATGTATGAAGTCTGCACAGCTCTTTATCAGGCAAAACAGGGAGATCGATCTATCACAAATTATTTTATGCAGGTTAAGAAGACACGTGCAGAATTGAACACTTTACTCCCATTTAGTACAGACATAAAGGTTCAACAAGCTCAAAGAGAAAAGATGGGTGTCATGAGCTTTCTTAATGGGCTTTCTTCTGAATTTGATATGGCCAAATCACAAATTCTCTCAAGTTCCGAGATCCCCTCTTTGGATGAAGTTTTTAGTAGAATTCTCCGTACAAAAAATTCTTCGTCTGGCTCTTCTGTTTCTCAGTCCAACAGTGCTTTAGTTAGTCGCAATGATCCTAAGGTCACTAAAGGAATGAATGGTAAGCCAGGTCATCAAAGACCTGGTTCTGATTATCAGAGACATGGGTCCGCTGCTGAGAACCATCAGAGACTTGGTTTTGATCATCATCGACGACAAGAGCCACAAGAGATTATATATAACTATTGTCGTAAGTCGGGTCACTTGAAACGTGGCTGTTGGAAGTTGTTGAATAGGGGACAAAGACCTGAAATGGCTCAGATTGCGTCTACAAATGATACACCTGAGAGAACGGTAACTATTTCTGCAGATGACTTTGCTAGATTCCAATTGTACCATGATTCACTACAAGCATCTTCTTCATCGAATCCTATTGCAACTATTGCTAACTCAAGTAAGAATCATTGTCTCCTTACATCTTCCACCAAATGGGTCATCGACTCTGGTGCCACAACTCATATGACAGGTAATTCTAGCCTATTTTGTACCTCTCTGTCATCTGCACCTTTTCCATCTGTTACTTTAGCAGATGGTTCGACGTCTTCTGTTCTTGGATCTGGAACCATTAAACTCACGCCTTCACTCTCTTTATCTTCTATCTTACACTTGCCTCGACTTTCATTTAATTTGATTTCTGTTAGTAAACTCACTCATGACCTTAATTGCCTTATCTCATTCTTTCCTGGTTATTGCTTGTTTCAGGATCGTATGACGTAGAAGATTATTGATAAAGGATATGAGTCTGAAGGCCTTTACATTTTTTATCAACAGATACCGAAAGTTGTGGCATGCTCTGGTGTTGCATCCCCATTTGAGGTCCATTGTCGTTAAGGTCATCCATCCTTACCCGTGTTGAAGAAAATGTATTCAGAGTTTCTTTCTTTGTCTTCATTGGATTGTGAGTCGTGTCAGTTTGCAAAATTTCATCGTCTTAGTTCGAGTCCTAGGGTCCATAAACGAGCTAGTGCTCCATTTGAATTAGTCCATTCTGATGTCTGGGGTCCGTGTCCTGTAATGTCCAAAACTGGATTTCGATATTTTGTTACTTTTGTCGACGATTTTTCACGTCTGACTTGGTTATATTTAATGAAAAGTCGATCTAAGTTACTTACTCATTTTTGCAATTTCCATGCTGAGATTCAGAATCAGTTTAATGCCTCTGTTAAAATTTTGCGAATTGATAATGCGGGTGAATATTTTTCTAACACGTTGGGATCTTACTTGTGTACACATGGCATTCTTCACCAATCCTCTTGCACTGATACTTCATCCCAAAATGGGGTTGCTGAACGAAAAAATCAACACTTACTTGAAACAGCTAGAGTTTTGTCCTTTCAAATGAATGTACCAAAACATTTTTGGGCAGATGCAGTTTCCACAACTTGTTTTTTGATAAATAGAATGTCTTCTTCAGTTCTTCATGGTGAGATCCCTTATCGTGTTCTTTGTCCAACAAAATCTTTGTTCCCAATTGTGCCCAAAATATTTGGTTGCACTTGTTTTGTTCGAGATATCAGTCCTCATCGTACGAAGTTAGATCCTAAGTCTTTAAAATGCATATTTTTTGGTTATTCTTGGCTTCAAAAAGGGTATCGTTGTTATTGTCCTAGTCTTAACAAGTATCTTGTCTCTCCTGATGTTACGTTTTTTGAAGATTTACCCTTTACCCCATCATCGTCGAGTTCATGTCAGGAGGAGGACGACACACTTATCTATGAGATCGTCTCTCCTTCATCTCTCTCTACTTCGCCTCCTTCAAAGACTTCTATCCCATCAAGCGTCCGCCTATTACCCAAGTTTACACCGGACGTATACCACAACAACCTTGGACACATGTCCTATGCCGTAAGATTCTTCGACATCCGATCCAAGAACCTGTGATGAGCTTCCCATTGCCCTTCGTAAAGGTAAACGCACCTGCACTTACCCTATTGCTTCTTGTGTCTCTTATCACCAATTGTCACAACCTACATATTCTTTTGTTACATCCCTTGATTCTACCTGTCTTCCTAACTCTGTTCATGAAGCTTTATCTCATCCTGGCTGGCATAATGCAATGATCGAAGAGATGCATGCTTTAGATGATAATGGTACTTGGGATTTGGTATCTCGTCCTGCAGGAAAGAAGGCTATTGGATGTAAATGGGTTTTCGCCATTAAGGTTAATCCCGACGGATCTGTTGCTCGCTTGAAAGCCCGCTTAGTTGCTAAAGGTTATGCTCAGACTTATGGGATAGATTATTCTGACACATTCTCTCTAGTTGCTAAATTGACTTCTATTCGATTATTTATTTCCATGGCTGCTACTCACGGTTGGCCCTTGCATCAGCTTGATATTAAGAATGCATTTCTCCATGGTGATCTTTAAGAAGAAGTATATATGGAACAACCACCTGGTTTTATTGCTCAGGGGGAGAGTGATAAAGTTTGTCGTCTTAGAAAATCTTTGTATGGATTGAAACAGAACCCACGCGCATGGTTTGGTAAATTTAGCCAAGCACTTGAGCAATTTAGAATGAAGAAAAGCACATCTGATCATTCTGTCTTTTATCAACGATCTGAGAAGGGTATTACACTGCTTGTAGTGTATGTCGATGATATCGTTATCACTGGAGATGATACTTCAGGTATATTCTCTTTGAAAACTTTCCTTCAGGGTCAGTTTCATACTAAGGATCTAGGAACATTAAAGTATTTCTTGGGCATTGAAGTGATGAGAAGCAAGAAAGGTATCTTTCTGTCGCAACGGAAATATGTACTTGATTTGCTATCTGAGACAGGAAAACTAGGAGCTAAACCATGTAGTACTCCGATGATACCAAATTTGCAACTCACCAAAGAAGGAGAAACATTTAAAGATCCTGAGAGATATAAAAGATTGGTTGAAAAGTTGAATTATCTGACAGTAACACGACCAGACATAGCTTATTCAGTGAGTGTTGTGAGCCAATATATGTATTCACCTACCGTGGATCATTGGGTTGCAGTTGAACAAATTTTGTGCTACTTAAAAGCTGCACCTGGACGTGAGATTTTATATAGAGATCACGGTCATACAAAGATTGAATGTTTTTCTGATGCTAACTGGGCAGGATCTAAAGAAGATAGAAGATCAACATCTGGATATTGTGTTTTTGTAGGAGGAAATTTGGTATCGTGGAAGAGTAAGAAGCAAAATGTGGTATCACGTTCGAGTCTTTGAGTCGAAATATAGAGCTATGTCGCATCATGTGTGAAATAGTATGGATACATCAATTTCTGTCTGAGATTGGATTTAGTATGTCTATGCCAGCTAAATTGTGGTGTGATAATCAAGCCGCACTTCACATTGCTTCTAACCCAGTGTTTCATGAGAGAACTAAACATATTGAAGTGGATTGTCACTTTATTCGCGAGAAAATACAACGAGGTTTGGTGTCCACAGGATATGTGAAGACTGGAGAGCAATTGGGAGATATTCTTACTAAAGCTTTAAATGGAGCAAGAATAAATTATCTGTGTAACAAGCTGGGCATGTTTGACATATTTGCTCCAGCTTGAGGGGGAGTGTTATAATATATATATTGTTGTCCTTTATCGTAATTGTACATCCTTTAGTATTAGGGTTTCTTTGTACACCTATATATATTTGTCATAGAGCTCAAATGTGAATAGAACGAATATTATTCTTTCTCAATTCTGTATTTTACACCTTCGTGTCCAAAAATATTATTAAATACTAAGATACTTTTAGAGTCTTCTGAGAAATTTATTTACAGTCTCCAAGATATTTTTACAAAGAATGATATTAGTATATTTTAGATATTTGCATAGAGTCTTCAGGAAACTTCTAGAAAAGTAGTTGTGTGTATTTTAAATTTCAGATCGTGAACAGATTATCAAAGCCAGCCTGATTTAAAGAATTCACTTGTGCACATTTGAGAAATCTTTGATGTCATGATCTGATTGGCTTTTATACAAATATAAAGAACGCAATTAGAATTGTTATAATTTGAAAACAAGAATTTAAACTGCGCAAATTTCATAACAAATATAAATTGGAATGTAATACTCACCTTAGAGAAGAAATGTATTTTTCTATCTCTTGTTTCTGCTCGCCTTTATACATAGACCACTTTTCCCTAGGAATGACTGATTCCCAGCTTTCCATATCTAGCATTCAGAAATTATTTTATTAGCATTATTATTAACCCAAAAAAAAAGACCTCAAAAGTGACGATGACAATGATATTTTGCTGAAATCACAATATATTCTAAACTAACCTTGTAGCAGAATATTCCCTTCACCAGCAAAGCCTCTTAATTTCCAAAATACACGACCATTAACATCCAAAATGATGGGAACTGTCCTAGTAGCATCTGATCTTTGTCTCCCTACAGAAATAATAATATCCGCCGGGTTAAACGATGAAGACAAAGATTCATTTAACAATTTTCTCTACTTTCTTTCAGAAAGAAATTAAACACATGCAGACTCAAACTAATTAGTAATACAGAAGGTTCGGGAGGAAAAAAGGAACGAAGACTAAAAACTGCAACAGCTATCCTCACCTACATAACTGAAACATGTAACGTCAAATTCAGCTCTTTTCAACTATCATGACGCCTAAATATCCTTTTAGAATTCTATTTCCCAAAATTAAAATCGGGCATTGTCCCAACTATATGGCTTACCATCTTCCGGAAGTATTATAACTTCAGTTTCAACTGAAGAACAGAATTCTGGTATCAATTGCACAGCTTGAAAATTAATTTAGTGACAGTTTACTGATATGAACTAAACCAAAACCACGATGTATTGTAATATAAGAGATAAGGAAACTACATGATAACCCAAGTATTCAAGGTACTTGAAAGCTCCCTTTTTTGAACACTCTCACTCAAGCCCTCGACCAAACCAACTAAATGCATGCTTAACTTCCTCCTTTTCCACTCCCTCTATTTATAACCAAATACCATAACTGACAGTCTAACTCCCTACTATTTACTAATATACCTCAATGATATCACTAATGGCATTCCTATCATTTACTTGCTCAGACAAGAATTTGAATACACTTTAAATGATCTGAGGGACTCATCAAGCTACCAAGAAAACCCACTTTATAAACCAAGTAACTGGTTTTGAGTCAACTCCCAATCATAATTACTTCAAGTGAAGTTGACACATTGTCCTTATTTCTCATTCAGGTGAAACGACCGACTTTTAGCAGATCAATTAAATAACACAGATAATTACAATGCAAGAAAAAAAAAGTTCCAGAGTATACTCTTAGATGCCAATTCCAATGCAACAAGCCTCTCAGCTTGAGCTTCAGCTACGTCTCTCTTTATTTGCGAAACAATAGCATCATGCTCGGCAATTGAAAGTGGAAGACCATTCTTGGCAATAAGAGCTTTGGCCAACTCATCTTGCAATTTGTTCTTAGCTTGTTTCTCCTGTTATGAAACAACAGCAAATCAGTTCAAATTTGAAGCCACATTATATAAGCTTTACAGATGTCACTGCCAACTTATTCCACCTTATCCTTTAGCGCAGCAAGTTTTTCTTTTACTTCCTTTTGTTCCTCCACAAAGTTGGTATTTTGTTCTTCAATCCAGTTTCTCAATTTTCTGGGAGGAAAACAGCAATAAAAATTTGGCAATCAGCCCAATCAATTAACTATTGAGAATAATGTACGGATAGAAAAACATCTCAAAACCTGTTCAAATAGCATGTTGAATGGTTTACTTACGCAGTATTGAGAGCCTCATCACATAGGTAAGTCAATAGTCTGAGCTTTTTTGAGAAGTCTAAGTCAACATAACAATTGTCTCCTCCATCAAAGTAATCTGGTTTCAGATCATTCAACTTAAATGGGGATGCAGAAATACATTTCTTCAAAGCCATCAACCATGAGCTTCTGTCATTTGTAGGACTAGAGATTTCAGACCTAAGAAAAGATGAAGGTAAAGATTAACGAGTATATGTCCAATCAAATAATAAGAATAAAAGCCTCAGCCTATAGTCATACTCTTCATCCATATCCTTCAATATCAGAGACAGGAGTTGAATATGAAATCGAACACTCAGTGAATCGTGCACTCGACCACTTCTTCTCAGAGTTCTCTCACGCATTAGGTCTTTGAGTACGGATTCAGCATGCCCTTTCTTTAAATTAAGAGCCTATCCAAGAAGGGAAAAAAAACAAAGAAAAAAAATCAACAGATATGATACAGTGCTCTAGCTTAAAGCACAAAACTATTAACTCGTAGACACTAACCAAGTAATAGACAAGAACAATTTACCGCACATATTTTATATCTATGGATGATCTATAACTGTAAGATATATGACCCAAAGAAACTGAACTTTTGGGGCCTAAAATAAACAGTTGAGATATATTCAGGAATCTGGACAAACTAGCAGGTGTTGAGTTCTCAGAAGAGAGAGAGAGTCAAGATTCTTAATTCAAGATTGACCGCTAATCAATTGTCAGGTTGAGGAGTCTTTAAAAATGCTTTTATTTCAATGGTTGTCAGAGCTTTCATTTCAGTGAGTTCCAGAGCTTTACATGCTCGAGTTTATTTCATTGGCTGGTGAGGGGCTGAGCATTTTAAGTGTGAAGTAGGCTCGTGAGATTTTGGTGTTTACGACAACCTAATGACAGTCTAAGAAGCACAGACACAGACACGCAACACGGATACGACACGACACGGACACGGCGATTTCCAAAAAAGTAGGACACGACACGTTGGGAAAACATTAATTTTTTTAAAAAAATATATATATGTATATATATTTTGACATATTATGAATATTTAATACTTTTAATGTAATTTCTACCTTTAAACATCAAAAGAATATCCATACAATTCATTAAAAAGATAACCATTAACAAAGAACATCAACAGTATCCAATATCCAATATCCAATAAGTCTTACACAAAAAACTACAAGGTGGAGGTTTGTTTTTTCATTGGATGCAATCATGTATTGAAGATTTGGAAGATGATGGAAAGAAAAAAAACCCTAACGTTTTGAGGTTTATGTGCAGTAGTCTTGGTTTAATTGCTCGGTATTGGGCTTTAAAAAATGGACTTAAAAAAGACTTAAAACTTAGAAAATTGTAACATAAGTGTCCCAACCGTATCCCCTGTCGTGTCCAAACGTGTCCCCCCACCATGTCGGAAAATGAAAAAATAACAAAAAAAATAGACACGCAAAACAACGTGTCGGCAGCGTGTCGGTGTCCGACACGTGTCCAACACCGACACTTGGTCATTTTACAAGTGGCGATGTTTTATAGGTGACAGTTATCACTAGTCCTCTATGTGCTAGTGGTTTTGGTGTTGTCCTCTCTAGCCTGGTGGCCTCCAGTTCAACAGTTTTTGCTTGGTGGAGTATGGAATCTATAGAAATTGCAGTGTTTGGTTTTGTTTTAGGGTTTCATGGTTGAGGCTCTCTCTCTGGATTTGGTGGTTGGGGCTCTCATAGTCAGCACTTCTCTACGGTTTTCCCTTTGAAATTTGTTATTGTTTCAGTTCTCTTTTGCTTAGTGGAGGGTGGGCTCTTCTTCAAGCATTCTTTGGTTTAGTTTATGTGGAGTTTGACTTTAAAGAATCTTAAGAAGCAAGTTTCTCCGAGCAAGTATATTTTGAATCCGTTTCTCAAGCTTCCTTTCAGAATTATTCCTTTTCAGATTTTATGAGTTTTATGGGCTGATTTTTACTTTTGTTTTTTTTTTCTCTCCCTTGTAGAGATTGTAACTTTTGAGCATTAGTCTCTTTTCATTCTATTAATGAAAAGTTTCGTTCCTTGTCAAAAAAAAAAAATTGTCAATTTACCTTAAACTTTTCTGATTGGTTATTTTTAGGAGAATGTAAGCACTCATTCCAAACCTTACATCGTTTGTAATCTTCTCGTTCTTTTTAGTCAGTTTTCTTTTTTTTTGACAAAGTGACAATCAAGATTTCATTAAGATAATGAAAGAGACTAGCGCTCAAAGTACAAAAAAGGACAAAACTCAAAAGAGAAGGGTACAAGAAAAGATTCATAAACCACAAAGTCATGACCATAACCCACAATACCCCAGAAAAAAACTGTTTAGCAAACCAGGACCAACCACCAAGAACTATCCCTATAACAACACTACATTTTGAATAAGAAAGGCTGCCAGAAAAGCGGTTAGATCGAGAAATAGAGTAGCTGTAAACTCTTTGCTTTGGGAGCTCCAAGAAGAGGCTTTGATAATAGCCGAGTCAAACCTTTGCGCCACACCCAACTTTTTTCCTCAAACAATCTCCTATTTCTTTGAACCACAATTCAAAGAAAGAAGTGCTTTCACCCCTGCCAACCACAGCACCTTTGCCTTCGAACCAAGGGCCGGCCCTACCAACAGCTGACACACGTTTCCGTCCATCGAGCAATCAAAGACCCAACTAACATTAAACACTCCAAAAAACTCCTCCCAACAATTACTAGCATACTGGCAATGAAAAAATAAATGCACCGCTGTTTCCTCATTCCCCCAACATAGCCCACAGATGGATGGCTGGAGCTTATAGCTGGGTTGTTTTCTTTGGAGAACCTCTGCCGTGTTCAACTTCCCTTTTATCAGAATCCACATAAGGATGTTTATCCTCTTAGGACAGAAGGAGGACCAGATTGCTTTGAACAACAGATTGTCCATCAACTCTCCATTGCCAAGATAAGCCACAAGAGATTTAACTGAAAAGACCCCCGAGGCCTCAATTGTCCACCTCCTCCCATCCTCTTTTTAGTCAGTTTTCTTTTCTATCTTGCATCAGTGCATGCACTAGGACAGATCATTTCTTAACATCATGTTTGGACGTCTTGAGAATTTTTTAGAATTTTTGATACCATGTATGGTGGTTACAATTTTAGATATGTACTGTTTTTAGGGATCCTCATATAATTCATCAATCTCAATTAGGAATTGAATTTCTCTCTGGCTCAAATGAAGGGAAATTATCTAGTAAGATTCTTCGACCATAATTTCGTAGTTCTTTATTTGGCAAAATAAGCTGTTGGGGGAAACTAGCCTATAAAGATAAATCATACTTAAACACATGAAGATCTTAGAATCAATTAGTTAATAGGCTAGTTTTCTATTCACAGGATCCTACAGCAATCAAATTTAAGTTTTATTATATTTAATACACTCAGTCAGCATATGAATGTCATAGTACCAATACCAAAGAGCACAATGGTATTGGATGAAAGAGCTCTTAGTAAAAGATAATAGGTTAAAATACCATTTTGGCCCCTATGCTTTAACTCTTGTTTTATTTTAGTCCATATACTTTTAGATGTTTAAATTTAGTCTACATCTAGTGTTCATACTTTCAATAAATCTTAACATTAGTCTATACTGTTAGTTTACAATTAACACTTCTGAAACAAATTTTGTCTAGTATTTCCTCAATAAATTTTGGAAAAGTATTCAGAATGTGTTTTATCTTGAATGGAAATTATTCTTATTATTTACCAATTTCAATAAAAATTAAATTCAAACTAACAATAAGCCTAGTTTTTAGATTTATTGCAAGTATAGGGACTAAATTTGTACATTTGAAAGTATATGGACTAAAAATAGAATGAGTCCCAAAGTGACCAAAATATTATTTTAACCAAGATAAAAACTACTACCAAGTTGCAATGAAACTAACACAAAAACCATTATTAACTCGACAGCACATGATTGAGTTGGTAAAATTAAAATTGAAAAGTGAAAATTGATTTGGTTGGAATATTCAGTAAATTTTTGTTTAATAATTAATTGAAACCAAAATGACACGTACCTTTCCGAAAGCTGCACAGAATTCTAAAAACTGCAATGCATGACCAACATCTTCTGTGGTCAGTTCAATATCTGCTACAGTTGTTAACCTTGAACCCGGAGGCAAAGAAACACAGGCACCAAATTCTTTGTTCTGAACATTCGTAGTGCCTTTCCTATTTTCCTGGGACTTCGCTAGTGGCTTGTCTTTCACCTTTGTTTTATTATTTTTTGCATCGTCTGATGTCTTGGCATATTTGTGAATATCCAAATCTTTTTCTTCTTTTGTGCTTTCAGCTGAAATTAGATGGTAAGAAGTGTCCTTTGAGGATCTCTTGTCTTCCTCTTTCACAGCATCTGGTGCTTTTGCATCCTCATGACACAAACTGTTTTTTTTTCTAGCATCCTTAGGTCTGCTACCATCAGAGGCAGCATCCTTAGAGGTCCCTTTTTTGGAGCCCTTTTTCTTTGAGGGAAGATATTCATTCGTCCCATTTACTTCAGTTTGCTTCTTAGAAGTTTCCTCAAAGCTGGATTTGCTGCTCTTCTTTGAGCATTTAACATCAACCTTATTTCCATTGCATATTTCTTTCAATTCTTCACGCTTCATTTCCTTCAACTTCTTTTTATCAGAATTTGGAGTTTGATTCTGCAAATTCAAGTTCGATTCATTATTTCCATTTAAAGAATTTTCCTTCCCTTGTTTCCTTGGTGAAATCATGACAGACTCCTGTTGAAAAGCATGTGATCTTTGTAAATGAAAGAGCATACAGGCATGGCAACCAAACCTGGAATGCAAAAACCCTGTAGCACATATACATTTCTTTGGTAGGAAACAAGAGAAACATGTATTAAAACACACCACATAAAACAACCTAAAAGCCATTGGGAAAAGACATCCCATGTCCAAGTGATATGAATCTAGTAAGCATAAGCACAAAGCAATGAGTTCAAAAGGAGTTCAAGGAGTGATGAGTGCATTCTATACACTTCATGTCAAGTGGAGATTTAAGGAGTTGCATCAAATGAAAATGGGCTTCACTTATGGAAAACTCAAGTTACATTAGATGAAGTCAAGTGGCATTTAAGTTGAAGGCAAGTTGCATTGAATGAACTCAAGTGCATCGAATAAACTCAATTGCATCTCAAACTTCGTTTAGTGCAAGTCAAGCATCATGTAATGAATTCAAGCTACTTCAAAGTAATTCAACATCTACCTCATTTACTTTTGGATGGTTACAAACACTTAGAAGGCTCATTGCATTCTTCAATTCTCAAACTTATGGTGTCTTTTGATGTATGTTCAGTTTCAAACCTTCAAATTTACTTTGTAGGTTAATGCTTAGTGAGTGGTCTTGATATTTTTTGAGGTTTCAACTTTCATTTACTCTAGCATTCAATTTGTCCATTTGTTTTTTTAACAAGAAATGGAACTTTTTATTAAATAAATGAAAAGAGACTAATGCTCAAAGGATACAAACTCCACAAGGGGGTGAAAATAGAACAAAACAAGAAACAAAAAGAACAAAAAGCACCCCAAGAAAAAATAAAGAAACTGAAAAGAACAAGCTTGCAAAGAACAAGCTTGCAAAGAACTTGAAAGCTATGTAAAGACTTTTGACTGTACTTCAAAATTTGGATTTAAGATTTAGGAGGACTGAACTTTTTTGTTTGGAAAACTTTAAGATGACTGAACTTGCAAAAGCCTTAAGCCAAGAGTTTGTTCTTTGCAGCTTTAAGTGCTTTCAGATTGCATGCTAGAGACATACAAGCAAACTAGATCAATTGATCCATCTCGGGGAGTGTTTCAAATCTTGAATAAGAAGCAAGTATCCATATCTTTTGATATTTGATCACAAGGTACTATCCTAACTTCTTCCTTGGTTTTCGCCCGTGGTTTTTTGGGTCTTTGTTGCAGCTGAGCGACTTCCCCCAATTGGTTGAGTTTAGTGCGACGGTTGGCCTTCCTTTGTTATCAATTTTTCCTTTCGAAGGTTGTTTTTCTCTTTCATCCTTCAGATTGCGTGGGGTCTGAGTGAGTGGGTTTTTCCTCCCAAGTAGTACGGTTGTTCTTTGTTCTTACGTTAGTTCTTTGGCCCTGTTCTCTTCTCGTTTGCTTCTGGCATTTACTCTTCCCCTTCAAGGATCAACATGGGGATTAGAAGTTGTATCTTCAATACTTATTTTTTCATAAGGGGGGAAGGTGATTCCTTTTTCATCGAAGATTCCATCAAAGGATCACTAATTCTTCTTTTTTAAAACCATTTGGTGTGGCTGGAAGAGGCACTCTCATTTTAGTAAAGAATTCTGAACGATTCTTTAATCGTATGAAGTTCAAGGATGATGTTGCGACCGTTGGGTTGTATAAGAAGCATTCGGGGTCCCACTGGCTTGCTAAATGCATTGTTTGGCCATCTTCCGGAGGTCGAAAGCTTATTAAGGTTTCCTTGGGTGATAAAAAAAAGGATGGTTGGTTTTTCGTAGTATGATTGTCGACTTTGTCAATGAAGTTAAGAGTAAAAATGAACCCAAGACTAGGCTAGTAGTGGTTCCAGATAAGGTTGTTGGCATTTCTCCTCTAATTCTGGATGACCATTCTCAAGAATCCTTTGAGGGGATTAATCTGGGGATGGGTAAGCTTTCGTCTTCTTCCGTTAGCAAGTTGGTTGATCAACCTTTCTAGGTTCGCAAACCATCTAAGGTGGTGGAAGTTAATTTTGATAACCTGTTGGTTATTTCTCGTCTTTTCGCTTACATCCATTGGAATATAATCAAGGATAGCCTAGAATCACTCTTCAATGTTAAAATTCAAATTGCCCTTTTATGATTGATAAGCCAATATTATTAGTGGAAGGGGTCTGAATGAGGTGATTTTGGCAAACATTGGTCGATGGCAGAGGGTGAAGGATTATTCCTGAAAATTGAAATACGGTCAGATAATTTGAATAGTATACCAAAATTCATTGGTGGGTATGGTGGATGGCTCTCAATTAAGAACTTACCTCTTAAGTTCTGGAAAAAAGCTACTTTCAAAGCCATCGGTTACCACTCTGGAGGATTAGAAGAGATTGCTTCCAAAACGCTTAACTTCATTCATTTATCTGCTGCCCAGATCAAGGTTAAGAAGAATTTATGTGGCTTTCTTCTTGCCTCAATTAAGATTCAGGCTCCAACTATTGGTACTTTTGTGTTGAAGTTTGGAGACATTGAGGTTAAGGATCCTCCCATTTGGATTTCTAAATCCTTATTTTTGAAAGAGTTCTCGAATTCGGTGGACATTAATAGGATTCACCAAGGCATGGGAGAAATAGAGATTGTGATAGATTCGCCTAGTCTTCTTGATGGAGACATTGTTTCAGACTCTCCTGTACTTATTGATCCTTGCCTTCGTCATGGTGGGGAGGTTATTACTTAGAATCAAGGGCTAACCTCCCCTGATAATGTTTTTGGTTGTTTTATGAGTCCGAATTCTTTGGAAAATTTAGCGGTGGTTTCCGATCAACTTGATGTTTCTTTTAAGAGTGTCATTGCTTCAATTCCCTCTCCCACTTGTAAAGAGCTTTTTAATGGGGATAGTTCTGAATTTTTTATTCTAGTGATGCACGATGGCTCTTGCGTTCCCAAAAGTCCTTTGGAGAAGTTGATGAACATTACAATTCGTAAAGATAATAGTGATTCAATTATTAAGAGTTCATAAGTTTTTTTTCTCTTCCTCTTGTCCACTTCTACTGTCTCCTATTCCAACTTCAGTCAGAGAGGTTAAGGATCGGTTTTGTGCTACATATGTTGAATATTATCAAAGGAGGAAGGAGAATGATACCGTAATCGCTAAGAGTCACTCCTTTTCTATGATTAATGCTGATATTTTCAAGGAGTCTTTATCCAAAATTCTCCTCCCAAACGAAATTTCCAAGGATAAGGAGTCTGCATCCATTGCTTCGTGCAATGATCTTGTCAACATTGATGAATGTTGTTTTGGATTGAATGGGTGTAAATTTTCTAAAGTGACCATTGAGGAGAAGGAAGATTCAAATTCTAATACGCGAGTTGATGATTCAAATTTTGATTCCAAAGTTAGTCTAAGCAACCCAGAGTTATATTTTCATCGACAAATTAATGAAGACTTAGAGAAAAAGTTGTCGATTACTGAGTTGTCTCTTCTTTTTAGTTCTCCCAGAGTGGAGATCAAGGGAAATGGTTTAGATTGTCTTCCAGCAACTCTGCTTGATCAGCAAATGCCCCCTTTCCCTGAATTAAGCAAATTTACTTCTCTAATAAAGGCCAGTGGACTACAATTTAGGGAAGAAGAGAAAACGTTTGCAAGAGCACCAACCTTCCTTTGTAGAGCAGAGTTGCTGGAAGACAACCGGTAGAATCAATGGACCAACATTTCAAATCTTCGACATCATCTATTTTGAAGCTGAAATGCAACTTATTAGAGTCATGAAGTCTAAAATCTCTTCATCCTTTAGTAGTCTTCTAAAAGAAATAAGCCAAGAACCTATACTAACATCCTAGCGCTCATAAATTGATCCATACAGATGAGGACAAATGGTGGAAACTAGTCTTGAAAGGAAGGGGGCCACACCACAGATCTTGCCAAAATAGTATTCTTCTGCCATTGCCTAATTTGAATATTGCCAAGTGATCAACTTGCTTCCAGGTTTTGGAAATACTATTTCAAGTCCTTTTAGTACTTTTGGGGCCTTTACTCACAGTATGCCACTGAAATTTGTCAATCTCATGAATACCAACAACTACTTTTCGCAACAATGAATCTAATTCATGCACAAAATGTCAGCCCCACTTAGCCAACATAACTATATTTCTGTGCTTCAACCCTCCAATGTCGAGACCCCCTTCATTTTGAGCTTTAGAGGTCAATTTCCACTGTACAAGATGATTGATTTTACCGCCCTCCTTACCTTCCAGAAAGAAGGATCTCATCAATTTTTCCAAAGCCAAAAATATTGTAGGAGGCATTAAAAATATGGACATGAAGTAAACCGGTAGACTAGACAAAACTGGTTGCAAAGTGTCAATCTCCCTCCACGAGATAAATTAAATCTTTCATCGATCGAGTTTCTTCTAAACTTTATCTACCACCAGTTGCCAAAAGGATGAATTCTTTGAATTTCCACCTAGAGGTGACCCAAGATAATAGGCAGAAACTCAACCTTACAATTTAATTGGGAAGCCACCTGCTGAATTTTCCATTCATCAATATTGATTCCACAAATAGTCAATTGTCCCAAATAACATGTTTTCCAGAACTTCATTCAAACAATTCAATCGCACTAATAAGTGTTTTAAGCATGCCATCATCATTTTTGCAAAAAATAAGAGTATCATCGACAAACTGAAGAATAGGAATGTGAACTTTATCTTTTCCCACAACAAAACCTTCATACAATTGTTTAGAATAAAACATCTCCAGTAGAGCTCCCAATACTTCACTTATAATAAGAAAAAGAAAAGGAGAGAGCACATCACCTTGTCTTATTCCTTGAGATGCAATAGTTTGGCCTCGTGGTCTTCCATTGACAAAAATAGAGAACATTGGAATTCAAACACACCCCATGATCCACATAATCCATTAATCATCAAAGCTTTTAAGCTTCATAATTTTTTCCAAGAATTCCCAATCCACTTGATCAAAAGCCTGATCCAACTTTAGAATCCAACTTGTTTTCTTCTTAACTCGATACTCTTCCACCACTTCATTTGCAATAAGAATTGGATCAATAATCTATCTCCCTTCCACAAAAGCACTTTGATAACTTGAGATAAAACTCGGCTTTAACTTCATTCCATTCTTCAACCGTTCAAGAGTTGGACTTACTTCCCCCATCCACACTGAAGAATCTTGCTTGAAGAGCTAGGTAGCACAAGCAACCAAAGTACAATAGTTGACAACCAAGCAACAATAATATCCCGTCAACCCCATAAATCTGTGTAACTCTTTCAAACAAGTGGATTAGAGCATGACCCGATTGTTTTCTTAGTCTACCTCAACCCCCATCGGTAATTTCCATAGGGAATTACTGTAGGATTTTTCCATCAAAGCTCTACTCTTACAGGAAGATCAAAAAGTATTATGAAAAAAGATAGGTGAATTGGAGATCGTGGCTTTTGTCAAAGTATGCCTTCCTCTTTTGGAAATGTGGGAATAACCTCGTCAATGCAACCTTCTTTCAATCTTTTCAGTGACAAAGGCCCAAAAAGGCATTGGAGTTGGGGTTTCCAAGAAGAGGAAGCCCCAAATATGAATTTGACCAAGTTTCTTGTAAACATATTATTAGTGTTGATATAATTAAACTTGCCATAACCTATAAGCTTAAGCTTTTGGGTTAATTGGTGATTTATATGGTATTAGAGCAGGAAGTCCAATGTTCGAACCCCGATGAAGTCGTTTTCTCCCAATCATTGATTTGTAATTGTTGGGCTTTTGTTCAAATTTCTAAGTCCACAAGTGTGGGAGTGTTTGATTTTCACTTGTTTGGGGGCCTTTGTTCAAATTTCCAAGCCCACAAGTGAGGGAAGTGTTAGTGTTGATATAATTAAATTTATCATAACCTATAAGCTTAAGCTTTTGGGTTAATTGGTGATTTACACATACGATGCTGCCAATGATGCAACTTCTTGAGGTTGGATATTAATGCCCTATGGCAATTAATATTCAAGCCTAATGCTTCTTCAAAATCCTTGATGATGTTGAAGAGGTGGTTAAGATAAGTTGGCTACTGTGAAGAAAAATGGATGGTGCCATCTACGAATTTGAGATGGTTAATAGAAATAACATTTGGTTATTTGCCCACTTTGAAGCCTTTAGTAAGTCCCTTAAAAGACAATTGACTCAACATCCTACCAAGACAGTCAACAACTAGGATGAAGAGGAAAGGGGGCAATGGATCACCTTGTTGAAGGATCCTAGATGCTTGGATTTTCCCTCTAAGTTACCATTAATAATGAATAATGATGGAATAGTTGGTGGATGAGACAACTCTGAACCCATCTTCTCCATTTATGACGAATCCTTTGACCTCAGGGATTATATCAAACAAATCTCAATCAATTTTATCGAAAGCTTTTTCAATATTAACGATAACTTCACTCTAAAAAGCAAATACCTATCTTGTGCTTCTCCCTCTAACAAAAAGCAGTCAACAATGCAAACGAATTTGTCAAGGTCATTTTACCCCCTTTACCTGCCCCAGTATAGACCTTAGCGTTTCCCTGGGTGTCTAATATTGTTACCCTTGGGGTGGCAATGCACCAACCAAAAGAAGCAAGCATCAAAATTGGGGATCTTATATCGTATCCCTTGGGATGCCATGCACCAACCAAAAGAAGCAAGCATCAAGCCCCTAACGATACAACATATGCTTTAGTGACAAATATGTGGTTGTCATTTAGAATCTTTCTTGCATAAGGGGTAATAATTTGGAAAGAAGTACAACCATGGAGCTCTTCTTTTTATTCTATCAAAGGTGTTGATGATCAGCCATGGGCCTTATTTTCAAAACAAAATCAGCAACCAAAGCTTTGTGCAAAAGGACTTCTTTTCTTTGACTTTTCTTCCTCAAAGAGAGGGACTTTAGG
This sequence comes from Trichosanthes cucumerina, assembly GCA_036507285.1. NCBI lineage: Eukaryota > Viridiplantae > Streptophyta > Magnoliopsida > Cucurbitales > Cucurbitaceae > Trichosanthes > Trichosanthes cucumerina. Next base: position 57,403,014 of record CM071838.1, read on the forward strand.
AGAGGTTCATCTTTTTTCCATTTTTTGTGCTTATGATCTAAGTTCTTTTTTCATCTCTTAGAACTTTTAGTGTTTTCCCCTTTCTTTTTTTTGTTTCCTCATAACTGGAACAAAGCCAAAAGCCTTACCGTTAGCAGAGGCTAGGACAACTAGTGAAAAAAGAATTCACATACCGGTTTTTTTTTAATTCACATATCTCGTTTAGTTTAGGTCCAACTTCCTTCCATCTCTCTCATGTAAGAACACTAGCACGTTTGCATCTCAGGTAAAATTTTAGGATTTTCGAAAGTTACTATGTGGTTTAGAATGAAGAGTCATCCTGTTGGAGCTCACTCCTCAACGAAGAAAAAACAACAATAATTATCTTAAAACTCCAATAATTGTTTCCATACAAGCAACCAAAGAAGTCATAACATTCATAAACCCATCACACAAATGCCCAATACCTTTGAAGGTCTGTATGCTTCTATACTTTAACCAACCTTCGTACAAATGGACCACATTAGTTCTTTCATAAAAACCTTCATCAATTGTTCAAATTTCACGATAAAAGTGTTGGGTTTTATGTCCTAAAACTCGTGGTTTTGTAAACTGAATGTATATTCTATTTTGCAATAAAGATGTTATTGAGATTTATTCAATAAAGGTGCTATTGGATAAAGTGAATTGTGTATTGTGTAACCCTAATCCAATAAAGAACCTTTGGCTATAGGATGAATACTTGAACTTTATGTGTGACATAAAAGTGGATCAAGTTCAAGTTATAGCCAGAACGGTCTGTAGTATAAGGATAGGGTTGGGTACCTTATCCTAAGAACACGATGGATGTGCCTCACTTTGTAAAATACAAACGATGTGATCCTGAATCGTTCATGTGAAGACATGTGAGTGGGGACGTCCTATGCAATGAGTTTGCATAAAACTGGACCGAGAAATAGTCACTTAGACTTTATAACTCCGTTTACTGTCTTAACTGACTATATTCATACGATGACCTAGGTAACTCGATCTTAATTTTGAGTGTCATGGACTCTTATTTCTTCGAATTATCCTTAGATCTACATGGGTGAGAGTGGCTCGAGATTGTCGACTCAATAAGCCTCCCATTTTAGGGATAAGACCGGGTAGATAGCTGGGAACATAGTTCTGCAAGATGGAATTCACTCCTACCCACTTTAGGGATTAGTAGAGAGGTTGTTCCCTTAAGTGCTGACTCCGGGTCTTGAACAAAGAGTCCACCGCTCTCATTGGCTCGAGAGGGATTCGGTTTGTTGGTTGGACCACAAACCAATTGTTCATTAGAGAATCAGTGAGACTTAAGGAACAAGAAGTAATTACAGAAGTAAAACGGTTATTTGACCCAGCTGTAAATACGAACAACCTGTGAAGGATCGACTTACTAATCATGGTTATATCGAGTGGACAAAAATATATCTACAGTGAGGAGAGTGCAACCACTGGGGTTTAGTAGAGTGTCACGGTGGTTAACGAATGTTGATTAGCTAGGCTAAAGAGTTTAGTCGATTAATCTCGTATCGTTGGAGCTCATGATCTGTAGGTCCATTAGGTCCCCCTTACTAGCTCAGACTAAGCCTTGTAACAATTTGAGAGAAAAGAATTTGAATTGTTCAAATTCAATTTTGGGAGAATACGTTAATTATATGTGATATACCTAACGTGTCATAGATTAATTATGAATTAAACTATGATAAAAAAAAGGTAGACATATTTAAATATGATTTAAATATTGGTTCGATTTATAACATGAATAGGATTCATGTTCGAACAATCGATTTAAGAAATCGAAATTGGTCCAATTATTTAATTTAGTATTTGATATTTAAATTAAATAATTAATTAAAATTAATTAATTAAAATGTTTAATTAATTAAATTAATAAAATTGATTTTAATTTAAAATTAATTTTATATTAATTTTGAATTAAAATTAAATGAGAAATTCAAATTGATTTTTGATTTCAAAATGGAACAAGTACATCATTTAGTGAATAAGCTTGTTGCCCTGTCAAATTCACTAAAATTGAACACCTCCTACTCAAATCATTCTCATCACACATTTGGTGGCATCTTCTCAAAGCTTATTGAAGCTTTATATGATGAAAATTTGAGGTAATTGAAAGGAATTTTGCAGAAAATTCCATTGGACTTGGTTTTGAACCATTCTCCTTCTCTCATCAAATTCTCTCAATCTAAGATCCCACAATCTGTTCCACGGCCTGAGGATAGTAGGAGAGACACTAGAGGTGGTCCACAAAGTGATTGTGACAAGAGATTGCCCACATATTTGAAGAATTCAGAGTTTGAAAGGTATGTGTTCTTACTCTCTATTTTTCCATATTTGAGCATGTTTTTTATTTTGTAAAATTGATCAACTTAGAGTGTTCAAAATCCGAAATTGCTTCTGCTTTCTTAATATAGACTCTTTCACAAAGAACCAATGAAACAATCTTTGTTTTGACTTTTGAGCTAAAAGATGCACAAATTCAGTGTCAAGGAAAAGACTTTTATCTAGATGAAAAAAAAATTAATACTTATCCCTCTTTGAAGAACAAAAAGAAGAGCACCCAAAATCTTTCCCTAATAATCGCGAAAATAACTACAGGTAATGACTAAGACCTCGTTCCAGCAAATCTTTCTCACCTCCTAGAGATTTGTAACTAAAGATGGGGGATGGGGGAAGACGTTTAGAAGGGTCTTTCATTATGAAATGCTTAACCACTTGAATAAAGGATTTTCCTTCAAGGCCAAGATGAGGAGAGGGAAGGATTACAACATTCCGAGAAAAGATTGCCAGCCATACTAATAAGTCTTTCCATCCTAAAGAGTTTCTCCCTGGAGATCAATGAGGTTCGTAAGTGAAAAGACATTTGAAATTTCACCAAAGCAACATCTATTATTGGCAAATTTATGAACCCGGATAATAAAATTTTCATATTTTATTTTTTTGAAAAATATCAAATTATGAGAGGTTACTATGTCATCATGGGTATCAATTAACCAAAGAACCAGTCTGGGTTACAAAACAGGTTCTTAGAAAATTGAGAGATTCTTTTTCTATAACGATACTCTTTGTTTCTTTCTTGATACTGATAGCAAAAAAATTCTTTCCAATGCTACACTTATGAACGAAGTGGAATGCCTTAGTTTCACAATCCAGCAGGCTAACATGGGAGAAAAAGGCATCATGGACGCAAAGAGGAGAAAAGAGAGAGAGAGGGAGGTGTGGATGAGGGAGAGAGAGAGAGCTCCTTTTTTCGTAATACTGCATAACTCAACCTAGAATGTTGCTTGTGAGATGAAAAGATCAAACTCCACGCCAACATTTTTCCATCAACATTGAGAAATACATCCATAGCATTTATATGTCATCATGAAAAAAAGACAAAAAACAACCAAACGACCAAACAAACAAAATCAAACCTTGTTTTCAGAAGCCTGCTTGTTTGGTGAAGCAACTTTGCATATCGCATTCTTCTCATGATCTAGACACTCAGAACCATTCACTAGAAGCATTTCTGAGACAGAAGAAAACCCAGTTGCTTTGGCTGTGCGTACTAGCAAACCAGTGGGTTTAAGACCCTTTTTCTTCCTGAAAATGGATATTCTCAATTAGATCGTGATCATCCATGCTCTTGCAACGAACTTCAATCTGAATAACTAATAATAAAAATGGATAAAGAGACGAATAAGGATCACAGTTCCAGGTTTACATGCAAACGCTGCAATTGCAAAGGTCTCTGCACTTGGGACAATTCCAGTCTTCCCTGAGCATCACCTCTTCTGCTTTCTCTCCATATCTGATATAGTTTCCACAAAATTCATTCAATACGAGCACAGATGGAAACTTCATAAAACTCTTTAACAATATATTTACTAAAAATAAGTGAACCCCAAAAAAGTAAAGACCATAAAATACTCCACATTAACAATGTAACCTGTTTAGAAGGCACTTGTGACAGAATTTTATGGTACACAGCTTCTCCCCTTTCTTGTTCATGCAGGATGCGGCAAAATCCATGGTTTTTTGTCGGCACTTCAGCATTCAATAAAAACCATAAGAAATGACATTCAAAACAGCTAAAACTAAACAAAAAAAGGAATTCAGAGTACAAAAATTACTTGATGGCAAGTTTTGCCGTTCTCAGAATCATAGATCCGGCCCCCAATGACTCGAACTCCAGGAGACTTTGTCCGTTTCGCTCTGTGCTCGTTATCATCGGCAGCAGCCCTCTTCTTGCTCCCCATTATCTCGTTGTAGTTCAGTTCAGAAAAAAATCTTCGAAACCCAGCTTCAAGAACAGGCAACAAATGGTGGGATTTCGTAGAAATAATCTGCTGAACAAATGGGGTTGGCCTTTGGGGAGTTCCAAGACGCTAGAGAGGAAGAAAAGCTTACATTTCCGGATTGGCGGGTGTTATATCTTCTCGAGATTCTTCTGTTCCGGCGGGAAAAAAATCGATAGTGAAAACTAATTTTGAAAAGAAATCTTGGGGCGATAAAGGATTTCCCGCCACTTTTGAAGATCTGGAACTGGAGTGCATTTCCGTACTGCAACCCAAAACTTTCAGAGAACCGCGAATTTTTTTTGGGTTTTCCTGAATACTATTTTGCTTGGGGAGAATTCAATTTCTCCCCGCCCAACTTTTCAACTGATTGGGAGAGTCCAGTTTTATCTTAAACTTGACCAAGTGTTAGGGTTATTACCTACATTTGACTTTTGTTCAAAAGATACTCAAAAGGAATATTCTCTTGGACGCTAAAGAGAGCATGACTTAATATTGTGTTAACTATTAGAATTAGGAGGGTGACGTAAAATTGATAAGAATTTAGAGAAATATGAGATTAGGATTGATTTTTTTGGTAATTTTGTAAAATTTTGAAATTATTTAATTAATTGGTACATGAATATAACTCTACAATTAAAAATTTAAATCCCCACCTTGCATCTACTCTTCTTTTAACTTAAATTTATATATTATCATGTTAATATTGTTTCATTTTAGTTGAAAAGTTTTGAAAAAAAAAACATGCTACTTGAAATTAGTGTGTAGGTTGAGAATTAGGCTATGATTTGAGGCATGGTTGTCTATACTTTGTATTTAATGTGGTTCCTATATGGGTTAAGTTTGGAGTTCTTAGAAGCATTGGATCCCAAAAGGTGTGTGGTAATGAATGCAAATTTGAAAACCTAATTGTATTGATAAGGGGCGTGGAGAAGAGGAGACGTGTGACATTCAATTGTGTTCGTATGGAGGTAGAAGTTCACGTTCCTCTACTCAATTAAGTGAAAAATGCGTGTTGGAGGTGTGGATTTTGATATTTATGTAAATTATCCATAGAAATCCTAAATTATCCATAGAAATCCAAAAAGCGTAATTGTTAAATAGCACTTAGCCCTACTTTTATTGCTACATTTAAACAAATTTACTATTTACATATCTCAATTCACTTATACAGTTGTTAAGATCTCGATTTTAATAACCATCAACACTAGTTTCATCTCTCACTCTTTGTTTCTCGTCATTCTTTATCCCTTCTCGCTCAACTCTCAATCTCATTCTCTTTCGATTTCACTATCTTTCCAAAGGTGTAAATTAATTAGTTAAAAATGGAATGGAAACTTTTTCCCATCAATCAACACTTATCTTATCTGCTAGTCAACTTCCAACGGCTTCACTTATGTTTCACCTTGTAACATATCAAACCAACTTCTTTTTGTCATGTGTCTAACAATTACCAAATTTCATCCACATCAACAAGTCCTATTGCCGCCACTAGTCATGCACGCCCATGCCATCACCATCACTATCGTCTTCTTCTTTATTGTTTCTCTCTTTGTGATGCTATTTTTCTTCTATGTTGTCTTCTATTTCATATTTAGTTAAGATTTATGCCTTAAAATCTCGTAATTAATGTTTTAAAAAAATTCAATTCGAAAAATCCAATCAACTCAACCCAATCTAAGACATTTTTCTTGAATTTTCCCTTCCTTCCATAAATTTTGATAAGGGTCAGAGGTTTTACCTATATTTGACTTTTGTTTAAAAGATAGTGACAAAGTTATTTTCACGCACATCCGATTGATTACAACTAGCTAGAGACGTGGTGTGAAATTGATTAGAGTTTAGAGAAAGATGAGATTAACAATTTAAGATTGAGTTTTTCTTGAATTTTGTATATTTTGAAATGATTTAATAATTAGTACATGGAATACAGGTTAGCAGTAAACACATCTACTCTTTTTCATGAGAGCGAATGTTCAAATATCTACCTCACAAAAAAAAAAAAAAGAAGAAGAAGAAGAAGAAGAAATGATTTAATTTTTTAAAACAAACCTTACTGCATTTCTTTGTTTTGCTATCTATTTTTTACCAGTGTGTTTATCAGAATTGAAGTTAAGTTTTGAAAACTAAAAAAGTATTTTTTTTAACTCATTTTTGCTTGTAGAAGCTAGCTCAAAATTCAAATGTGTTTATTAGAAAAGATGAAAATGTTGGGTTTTGTGTGGAGACAAAATAAAAGGTCAATGGGCCAAAGCCCATTTGGATATTAGGTTTTTGTAAACACACACACATATATATATGATGTTTTGTGTGTAGCCGCCAACAGAGGGAAGAAAACAGTGTGTGACCAAATAGCATTTGTGAGAGAAAAAAGTATTTTTTCTCTTGTGGGGTTGAAGGTTTTTCTTTATTGTTTATCCCAAGCTATTGGGTTGTGATACTTGGTAGTCAATAGTCTTTATTGGACTATTGAGGGTTAATTTGTGGCACTGAATTGTGAAACTCTCCTGTAATCTCCCAAATTTAGTAGAACTTGCAGTTGTAGAAGACTGGACGTACTCCCAAGTTTGGGGCGAACCAGTATAAACTCTAGTGTCATTCTCTTTTCCCTATCTTTTAATTTTATTATTTGTGACTTTGATCTGGTTGGCTTATCTTGTAGAGGGGGGATTTAATATAGTAGTAATTAATATTGTGGTTATTATTATTATCATTATTTTTCTCCCAACAAGTGGTATCAGACCTTTTGGTTTAGGAATCATGGGATATGTGGAGCCAACAAATTTTGATGGAGTCATGAAGTTCAATAGAAATTTTTTTGGGTATTGGAAGATGATGCTCAAAGATTATTTGACTGTTAAAAAGCTGGGTAAGGCTTTGAAGAATAGACTGGACGGAATGAAATATGAAGATTGGGAGACTCTTGATGAAGAAGCAGTTGCTGCAATCAGAATGTGTCTGTCAATAGATGTGGCTAGTCAGGTAGTCAGTGAGACAACTGCAATTGAGATAATGAGAGCGCTTACAAACAGGTATGAAAAACCTTACACAAATAATAAGATCTATCTGCTTAGGAATTTTTTCAATATGCGTATGGTTGAGGATGTTTTTGTAAATTCCTATATAAATGAGGTAACCACTTTGATAAATCAGTTGAAGTCAGTTAAAATAGAATCTACTAATGAAGTAAATGTTATTACGTTATTAACTTCTTTGCCTGATAGTTGGGAAACGATGAAGACAACAATGTCTAATTCAGTAGGTGAAAATACTCTAAAATTTTCAGGTGTTTGTGATTTAGCCTTAGCTGAGGAGATTCGTAGAAAGGATAGTAGTAAGGAGTCTATTGTAGGATCAACTTTGGTTATGACTAAGGGTAAAGAGAAGATTAATAATGAAAATACGACGAGTAACAATAAGAAAAAGTGGGACAATAGGAATAAAGAGATAGAGTGGTTTTACTATCACAAGAAGGGTCACACTAAAAGTCGGTGTAGAAAGTGGAAAAAGAATCTAGAAGAGAGAGAAAAGCAAGAGGCAAATGCAGTGCAAGTTGCTTTAGTCTGTATTGGGAGTGACACAGAGAGCTGTAGTAATTCATTTGAGTGGATTTTAGACAGCGCAACTATTGTACATATAGCCTCAGATAGGAGTTTGTTCACATCCTTTACCAGAGGTAATCATGGCCTAGTGAGGAAGGGAAATGGTAGAACATCCAAGACTAATGGGATTGGAGAGATTAATCTGAAGACTGAATGTGGAAATAATTTGGTACTGCGAGATGTCAGGTTTATGCCCAGCGTCAAGATGAATCTGATCTCCATTGGTAAATTAACAAATGATGGCTACGTGTGTGAGTTTGGCAGAAGCCAATGTAAACTCAAGTTAGGATCTCATGTAATGGCAGTTGACCACAGGAAATCTACACTGTACAGATGTCGGTTAAATGTTGCCAAGAAAAGTTTGAAGAGACAGTGGATGCCAGTTAAAGCTGCAGATGCTTATAGTAGAGGTACAGTTGAGCCAACGACAATGATAACTAAGTTTGATCAGTCATATCAGGAAAAATTGGAAAATCCATAAGAGAAAGTTGATGGCTATCATGAACCCCCAATTGTCAGACGGACAACCGAATTGAAGAAGTCGCCTAGGCGAGTGGAGGCATCGAAGTGGAAGGCTAGAGTAGTTGCTAAGGTCAAGGGTAAAGTCTCTAAATTGGCAGCAAGCTTGAATAGAGGATTCAAGCCCTTCTCAGAGTGTATCTTCTTCAGGAACAGTGGTTCAGGGTTGAAGAAAATGTCAGTTAGTACCATTTAGCTGAAGTGAGAGTACGTGTCTGTCTTTTTCGTCTGGGAGACAGATCCACGTAGCAAGCCCATACCTCGGGGCAAGCACAGACACACTACAGTTATGTTTTGATGGTTGCCTGTTTTTATGAGGTTGTTGTGTTTTCAGGTTTTTTTTAGCCTTGGAGTTTTCCAAGAAGATCAGAAATAACAGTTGTAGTGGGAGTTGTGTCTTGGAGTTTACCAAGGTGATCAAAGCTTTGTTGCAGTGTGAGGCAAGATTGAAGTTTTGTCTCCAAGTGGGAGATTGTTGGGTTTTGTGTGGAGACAAAATAAAAGGTTAATGGGCCAAGGCCCATTTGGATATTAGGTTTTTGTAAACACACACAAACACACATATATATACATATGATGTTTTGTGTGTAGCCGCCAACAAAAAGGAAAAAACTGTGTGTGACCAAATAACATTTGTGAGAGAAAAAAGTGTTTTTTCTCTTGTGGGGTTGAAGGTTTTTCTTTATTGTTTATCCCAAGCTATCGGGTTGTGATACTTGGAAGCCAATAGTCTGTATTGGGCTATTGAGGGTTAGTTTGTGGCGTTGAATTGTGAAACTCTCTTGTAATTTCCCAAATTTAGTAGAACTTGCAGTTGTAGAAGACTAGACGTAGTCCCAAGTTTTGGGCGAACCAGTATAAACTCTGGTGTCGTTCTCTTTTCCCTATCTTTTAATTTGATTATTTGTGACTTTGATCTGGTTGGCTTATCTTGTGGAAGGGGTGATTTAATATAGTAGTAATTAATATTGTGTTCATTATTTTTCTCCCAACAGAAAATCATGTTAAGAAATAGTGAGAAAACAAACACAATTTTTAAAAATCGAATAACTATCAAACAATGTCTTAATTAGGGGGCATTTGACGCGTAGAGTTGAGTTGAATTGGACAGAGTTGGTTGATCAATGAGTTCGAAGTTTGTATTTGGGGTGCAAAGTTGGGTTGAGTTGAATCAGAAAGTATGTGTTTGGGGTACAAAGTTGAGTTGAATTGAGTTGTCGTGGTATATGATGCAGTTTTTTGTAACCTGAAGTAGACTGATTTTTAGTTGACTATTTTTGTTTCTTTTATTGTTATTTTTTTTCCAATCATTCATCTGCAACACTGAATTCAGATGTAGGGGTGTACAAAAAACACAATAACCCGAACAACCCGATCAATCCAATCCAATTCTACGATTTGGGTTGGGTTATCAACTTATTTGGATTGAGTTGGTCTTAAAAAATTAAATTTTATGGGTTCGGTTGGTTCATGGGTTCACCAAAAATTAGTTTGGGTTGAACCGAACCAACCCGAATTTCTAATTAGTTTAAATATGTATTTTTTTACTTATATTACAACTATATGTACATATATTTATTTTAATTTTATAATTATTTTTAGATTATTTATTCTTTAATAAATTTTTAAAATAAGTTTTTAACTTCTTGGAAGGTAACACTTCATAATATAAATTAAAATTGAGTTACTAATCTTAATTCAATATCCAAAAATAAAATAAATATATATTTACATATCAATACTAACTTTTTCTTGAAATAAAATGTTAAACATATAACCTGACCAACCCGAACTAACTCAACTCGAAGTTTCATGGTTGGGTTGGATTGGGTTCATCACTTAATAAGGGTTATTTGAGTTGAAGAAATTTGCAACCTGAATAGTTGGGTTGGGTCTAAAAAGTATCTCAACCCGACCCAATCCAACCCACGAACACCCCTATTCAGATGCCCACTTTAAAAAAAAATATTTCAACATTGATCTTTTTTTTTAAAAAAAAACCACCATTCTTTATCTTTCTTTTTTTTTTTAGAAATTGACTATTTTTCAATCTATAGACAATGTAGCATTGTTTCATCTTTTTGTTATACATTGAACTTCTTTCATTTTATAGAAATCACATATTTGTAGTACACATTGAACGTATTTCAATTTATAGAGATCAAATGTTGTATTTTTTATGACAACAAATGACAATTGATGAATGAAAAAAATGCAATGTACCTGTATTTTTTTTAAACACAAATTGAACTTCTATTAAAATATAGAAATCTAAAGTTTCATTTTCTAAACATATATTGTACTTTTGTGAAACTTATAAATGAAGAACTTATTATGACCTTTTTTAATTACTAATGAGGTTGATTTTTTAAAAAATACATTGAACATTACTTTTTTCTTTTTTTGCAAAGGAACATTGTTTGTTTGCATTTTAAATCACACGTACGAAATTGAACATTTTTTGAAAGAGAATATCATTATTTTATTTTCTAAGATGACAATAAAACGATGAAATATTTCAACATTATTTTCACTCAAAAATATTAGTAGGTCATCAAAGACTTATTTACACGATTCACAAAACATAATTATGGTCCTATTTACATGATTCACAAAACATAATTATGGTTCACAAAATATAAGTAATGGGCAACAATGGATCGAGTTTGTAAGTCCAAACAAAGATTGTTGGAGCATAGAGTAAGACTGGTGTGATTTTAGTTATTAATTCAGGAAAAAATATTTTAAATAATTAAAAAATTAATAAAATAAAAAATTAACTTGGCGACCCAATCCAACTCAACCTGAAAAATATTAGGTTAGGTTGGGTTGGGTTACTCTTATGAATAGGGTTGGTTAGGTTGAAGAAATGACCAACCCGAATTTTTGGGTTGGTCCAAAAAACTCTCCCAACCCAACCCAACCCGACTTATATATACCCCTAGTAATTTCCAGAATGGGTCGAGTTTGTAAGTCCAAAGAAAAATTGTTAGAGCATAGAGTAAGACCAACTAAGTACATGCGCATTTCATATTATTTTGAACCATAGAAATATCATCGCCGTTGGAAATTATTGTTGTCGATACTCGTCGGAGAAGATACTGTTGGTTGCTAGATAAGGTCACAAACGGTTGTTGTAAATCGTCAGACAAGGTAGTCGACAGTCAATTACTGTATACGGTCAACGGTAGTGAAGGTCACCGCCAATGGTCGCCGGAGAAGGTTATCAAATATCAAACTTCAAATTTCATAACATCTTAACATTTGTTAGAAGTCTAGAAGAAAAACATTAAAAATTGACAAATAAGTCATTTATAAGTATATATATAATTAAAATAAAATTTAAAAAATATAAATTTTGGGTTGGGTTGGGTCAACCCGAGTCTAAAAAGCCCAACCCGAGAACCGATCCGAACTTTTCGATTCTCCAAACTTCTAACCAACCCAAATCGAAAAAAAAACTAACTCAACCCAACCTTTACATTACGGTTTTGGTTGGGTAGTCCGGATTGCTCAGGTAACTGAGTTATTTGTACACCTCTAGCCATTACTTATATTTTGTGTACCATAATTATGTTTGTGAATCATGTAAATAGGTACTTGATAACATAATTATGTTTTGTGAATCATGTAAATAGGTTTTTGATAATCTGCTAATATTTTGTGAATATTTTACTCTTACATGTCATTAATGTTGAATATATTGTCATTTTATTGTCATATTCATGTGATTTAACAAATGTAAGCAAACAATGTTCATTTCTAAAAAAACAAGTGTAATGGTCATTGTATTTTAAAACAAACGACCCTATTAGTAATTAAAAAATGTCATGATAAATTCTTCATTGGTAAGTTTCAAAGAAATTCAATATATGTAGACAATGAAACCTTAGATTTCTCTATTTTAATAGAAATTCAATCTGTGTTTAAAGAAAAAAAATACAGGCACATTGCATTTTGTTTCATTCATCAATTGCTATTTGTTGTTATAAAGAATACAACATTTGATTTATATCAATTGAAATAAGTTCAATGTGTACTAAAAATATGTGATTTCTATAAATTGAAAGAAGTTTAATGCATATCAAAAAGAGGAAACAATGTTATATTGCCTATATTTTAAAAAAAAATCAATTTCTAAAAAAAATAAAGATAAAGAATGGTATTTTTTTTAAAAGAACGATCAATGTTTAAATATATATATGTGTGTGTGTGTGTGTGTGTTTCTACATGAATGATTGGAAAAATTAAAAATAAAATAAACAAAAATAGTAAACCAAAATCTACTTCAGGTTAGAAAAACTGTATCAAATAGCTCTGACAACTCAACTTTGCACCCTAAACAGACTTTCTGACTCAACTCAACCAAACTCTGCACCTCAAACATAGACTTCTGAACTCACTGACAAACTAACTCTCTCCAACTCAACTCAACTCTGTGCGTCAACCACCCCGTAATTGAGCTAATGTATTGAAGGTTTCGATAAACCAATTACAATGGAAGCCAATTGGATTTATCGCATTGATGTTGATTTCTAAAATATCAGTAAATTGGCAAATAATCGATAAACAACATCTATGATTTACACAGAATAAATCCAGAAATAAATTCTAAATTAAAAAGGTTTTAAAAAATTTACCTTTTGGCTTCTGGAAACTATACATTAATAAAGAACTTTTCTGCAATTCACACCAACGACCAATTCCATAACAGTTTTGGAATTTTGAAGAACACTACCACTAAGGAAAAACATCTTATTCTCTAAGATTCTAAGATCGAGGTTTTGTGGGAAACTTTTCTAAAAAAAATTTGGGGAATTTTTGGTAGAGAGAAGTCTCAATCTAATTGAGAAAACTATCAAACATTCGATACCCTGCCCAACACCCCTTCTCTGTTTTTATCGATAGAGAAGGGAGAGAGAGAGAAAGAGAGAAGTGGGGAGATAGAGAGGGGAAGTGGGAACGTGCATAAAGCACGCTCCCTGTATTTAATTTTAATAAATGAGATTAAATTAATTAATTAATTAATTAATTAATTAAATTAATTAACTATTAATCGAATTAATTATCATTTAAATGCACATCTCTCGTAACTTATAGTTTTAATTAATTTAATTAAATCAAATTTAATTAACTTAATTAAACTCACAAATTAATTAATTCACCAATTAAACATCATATATTTAACTTAGGATATTATGATTAAATCATATTTAAAATAATTCTCCCATGACCTATAGTTTTAATGTACATCTTATGTGCATTAAATTTTAACCTATAGTTTTTAATATGAATCATATTCACATTAAAACAATATTGAACTCTTTCAAATATTTAATTCTCTCATATATTAATTTTGAATCATATCCAAAATTAAATTTATATTATAAAGTTTTAATCAACATAAAACTTTATATTATAATGTATCTCCATACATTGAATTTATTCCCAAATTGAATTTGAACATTTTAAATTCTAATTAAGATCTAGCAATCTTAGAACCCTTTACGGGCAAGGAAGTGAACCTAATGGACCTACATATCAGAAGCTCCAACGACACAAGATTAATTGACTAATCTCATTAACCACTTAATCAACATTCGTTAACTGCGGGTACACTTCACTAAAGACCCACAGTTGCACTTTTCTCACTACATATATTTTTGTGTGTCCATGGATAAAGATCAATAACAACAAGTTGATCCTTCACGAGTGTCCGCAACATCAACCGGGTCAAATTGTTGTTTTACCCCTAGGTTACATCAATGATCTTAAGTACCAGTGCTCCTCTAATGAACAACCTGTTTATGGTCTAACCAATAATCATAAATCTCTCTCGGGTCAGTGAGAGGGTAGGACCCTTTGTTTAAGTCCCGGAGGCACCACTTAAGGGAACACTCATCTACTTACCCTAAACCGGGAAGAAGTGAATTTCTTCTTGCAAAGCTAAGTTCCTAACTATCCACGAGGTTTTGTTCCGAAGAAGGTAGTGAAGAGATTTGGAATTCCCGCAGCGGAAGACGTTATGAAACGTCGTTGTTTCGTTGTGTAATCCTTGTTAGGATTTATGCCCTAAACTTATGTAATTTTGATCAATTAAATAAATTGTTATTTTTTTTGGATAAAATTACAGTCTTGCTTTAATAAATCCAATAAACTAAGCTCCAAGGTTATACCATTTATCTTGAACATTAGTGTAGTGGACACTATTTGGGTTGAGTTCAAGAATATAACCTAAATGGTCTATGGTATAAGAATAAGGTTGGAAACCTCATTCTGGTAACACCATGGATGCGACCCACTTTGTAATTAGTACAAATGAGGTAATCCAACTCATTCATGTAGTTGACATGCGAGTGAGGGCATCCTATATGAAGAGTTCATACAAGATTGGATCGCAAATTATTAGTCTAACCAGTATAACACCGTTAACATGATAAGACTAGTAATTTATAGATGGTCATTAGTGACTCGACCTGAATCCTGAGCAAGTTAAGAACCCCTGCTTATAGGGGTTTGTCCTTAGACTAGTATGAGTGAGAGTGGCCTGTAACCGACTCAATAAGCCTACCTTCTCAGAGACAGAACCTCGTAGATAGCTGGGAACTTAACTGTGCAAAATGGAATTCACTCATTCCTACACTAAGGAATTAGATAGGTTGTTCTCTTAAGAACTGACTCCAGGTCTTGAACAACGGGGCCCCACCCTCTATGAGGGTATGAGTCTAAGGTAGGACCTTAGACTTGTTGTTCATTAGAGGATCAGTGGTGCTTAAGGAGCAAAGAGGTAATCACAGGGGTAAAACGATAATTTGACCCAGCTGTAATTACGAACAACCTGTGAAGGGTCGACTCATAGGTAATGACTATATCAGTGGACACAATAATATCTACAGTGAGGAGAGTGCAACTACAAGTCTATAGTGGAGTGACTTGTAGTTAATGAATATTGATTAACTGGATCAAAGAGTTTGATCAGTTAATCTCACATCATTAGAGCTCATGAACTGTAGGTCCATTAGATCCCTCCGTTGGCTCAACATGGTAATATTGAGGGTATAAAGTTAGGAGTGAAATGGAAGTGTTCAATTTCATACATGAGGTGTTATATCAATTATATATGATATAATTGATATAATATATAGTTTTAATGTGAATTAGATTCATATATAAACTATATACTAAAGAGAAATTAAAGGAGGGTTATGATGGTCATTTCCATCCTATTTCTCTATATATATGGTTGCATGAGATGCAACTAGGTTAAGAAATTTTACAAGCTCTCTTGTTGTGTTGTTGGAAGAGTTCCAAAGCACACATCTCTCTCAAAATACCTCACTTCTCTTAAAGGGAACCCACCTTCCTCCCTCACCTAGAGAACAACGGAGAAGATCCGGTGGTCGTGTCTTCATACGTTGGTGTTCCTGTTGCTGAGATCGTGATCGTGGGAGAATGGAGCGCTCGAAGAAAGGTTCTTCAAAGGTAATTATCTTGTTGTCCATTATATTTGTATGCTTAATCTAGTTTTATTTGTTCTTGAATTTATCGTTGTAACTAAATCAAGAGGGCGCGATTCGCTATCGCTTCTGCTGCGGGACTTCGATTCCCTTCAATTGGTATCAGAGCCCAATTGCGTTCTTGATTTATGTTCTCGATTTTTCAAGAATAAGGTGGGATTTACTGTTTTTGCATGAGATGTATGAACGGTTTGCAAAATTAGATGTTTTCAATTTTGGCACTTAGATTTACAATTTTCATTGAATCGTTCAATGTAAGGGCTCGGTGTTTTGGGCAATTTTAATTGTAAATCGAGTCTGTAAGTCCGTGTCGATCGAGGCAAAGCGGTTGCTGAAAAGATCGGAGCGAAAACGAGCAAGGATGGAGATTCCAAGTTGTTGTCTGTGTGCAACGTTGCAACGCTGTTCATTGGCGTTGCAACGCTGCGCTTGCGGTAGAAGGCGCGCAACGCAACCTCTAGCGTTGCAACGCTGGGCAGAAGACGACAAGGAGTAGTGTTGCAACGTCAGATACGTTTCACGCAAAGGAGCAACGAGCGAAAATCAGTTTTTATTATATATATTAATTATAAAAACGTTTTATATTTAATATATTTAATTTATTTAATTTTAATTAATATAATTAGATTATATTAATTAAAATTAAAATTAGGGTGCCAAAATTGGTCTATTTTTGCTATTTTAATTATGCAATTGTTGTGTAATTATTGTCATGCATAGTGTATGCTTGTATTTTAAGAATCTCACCTTAAGTTAAGTATTTTCATGCATCATTTATAATATAAGGAGTTATATTACATAGTTTGCATGATTAATTAATATAAAGTTGTTATATTAATTTATGGACAACATTGACATGCATTATATTTCATGAGATGAATATGCTATGAATGTCTTATTATTCATGTGATGAATGATCAGGCACGATAATATAGTATGCATGTCACCTAAGGTTAATTATTAGTTTTAAAGTGTTTTAAAGTGTTTAGAACTTGGAAATAATACACCTCCAAACGGTCTTCTCGATAGTTCTCGGGAGGTTGAAGGAGAGTAGGTGGGACTCCCTTTGGCTTTTGGGTGAGGAGAGTTTGAGAGAATTGAGAGAGAGTTGAGAGAGAATTGCGTTGCTCTCTTTGGATCAAAATCCAAAAAATGGAAAGAGGTTCACCAAAGGCTTCTTGCAAAGCCTTTAAATACCATTGTGTGATGAGTTAAAACCTCCACAAAATCACAATTTTACCACAACCATATGATATGCAAATCATATTTGCATATCACATAATATAAGGTATCTCATACCTTATTATACAAATCTCATTTGCATAATTGTTGATTTTTAAATTGAATCACTTTCAATTTAATTTCTCTCAATTTAATTTCTCCAATTAGCACTAATTAATCAATTAGGCTATACTATAGTTTATTATGAATCTCATTCACATCAAACTATATATTATGTCATCTATATCTCATATAAATGGCATAAATACCCAAATAATGAATTCGAACACTTCAAATTCACACCAAACTGTAAACCCTCAATTTGTCCAATTTGAGCCAATCGAGGGACCTAATGGACCTACAGATGACGAGCTCCAATGATCCGAGACTAACTTGTCAAACTCTTTGACCCGGTTATTCAACATTCATTAGCTACGGTAACACTCCACTAAATCCCGTAGCTGCACTCTCATCACTGTAGGACAAGTTGTGTCCATCGGTATAACCAATACCCATGAGTTGACCCTTCACAGGTTGTTCGTAGTCACAACTGGGTCAAATTACCATTTTACCCCTGTGTCTACCTCTTGCTCCTTAAGTCCCCACTGCTCCTCTAATGAACAACAACGTTGTATGGTCCAACCATAAACAACAAGCCTCTCGGGCCAGTGAGAGGGTGGGGCCCTGTTGTTCAAGCCCTGAAGACAGCAATTAAGGGAACAACCCCTCTATCACTCTATACTGTGATAAGAATGAGGTTGTGGCAAATTCGAAAGAACTTCGAAGTCATAAGAGCAGAAAGTATATCGAGCACAAGTATCATTTGATACGTGAAATAGTGCATCGAGAAGGTGTGATCATCACGAAGATCGCTTCAGAACACAACGTTGTTGATCCATTTATGAAGGCTCTCGCGGCTAAGGTGTTTGAGAGTCATCTAGAGAGTCTAGGTATACGTGATGTACCGTAACTAGGGCAAGTGGGAGTATTGTAAAAGGGTATTCAATGCCCTAGTTTATTATATTCATATACATTATATATAATGTTGTACTCCACTAATTTTAGGTCAAGTGGGAGTTTGTTGGGATGTATGCCCTAAACTCGTGGATATAATAAATATTTGATGAATTAATAAAACATTATTTTTCATCTTTTCTTGTATACTTGCATTTAAACTTAATCCAATAAACTAAGTTCTAGGGTTATACACTTTTAGAATAAAATTTGAATAATATGTAGGGGACATACAATTAGGATCATGTTCATGTTGTTAACTCGAACGGTCTATAGTACTTGGATATGGTTGGGAACTTTATCCTGGTAACACTATGGATGTGTCCCACTTTGTATTTGATACAAACGAGGCGATCCAACTTGTTCATGTAGTAGACATGCAAATGGGGGCATTCTGTGCGATGAGTTCGTACAAGATCGAACTGCAAATTATTGACCAACTGATATAACACCGTTAACAGATTAGGTTTAATAATTCATAGATGACCAATAGTAACTTGACCTGAATTCTGAGCAGGTTACGGACTCTTGTCTGCGAGGGATTTGTCCTTTGACTAGTATGGGTGAGAGTGGCTTGAGTGGCTAACTCATTATGTCTACCTTCTTGAGGACAAAATCACGTGGAGAGTTGGGAACTTAGCTCTGCAAGATGGAATTTACTCATTCCTGAGCTTAGAGAATTAGATGAGTTGTTCCCTTAAGTGTTGACTTCGGGGCAAACAATGGGGCCTCACCCTCTCACTAGCTCGAGAGGGACTTTGTTTATGGTAGGACCATAATCAACTTGTTCATTAGAGAATCAGTGGTACTTAAAGAGCAAGTGATACTCACAGGGGTCAAACGATAATTTGACCCAACTATGACTACGAACAACTTGTGAAGGGTCGACTTACGGGTATAGGTTATATCGATGGACTGTCCTACAGTGAGGAGAGTGCAACTACGAGTCTTTAGTAGAGTGACTCGTAGTTATTGAATGTTGGTTAGTTCGGTTCAAAGAGTTTACCGACTAACCTCGTATCATTAGAGTTCATGATCTGTAGGTCGATTAGATCCCTCTATTGGCTCAACATGGAAGTATTATAGGGTATAGAGTTTTGGAACAAATTTGAAGAGTTCAAATTTGTAAATGGGATGTATATTGATTATATCTAATTTAATCAATATAATGCCTATAGTTTAATGTGAATATGATTTACATTGAACTATATACTATATTTGGACTACGCTCCAAATGACCAATTTAATATGAAGTGGTTTCATATTAAATACCATAAGGTATATGAGAGATATGAAATTGAATATGATTCAATTCAAGGGAAATAGGGTATATGATACCTTGTATTATGCAATTATACAAATATGATTTACATAATGCATTAATTATGCAATTTATGTTCAATTAGTAGGTGAGTGTGGTGGTTTCACTCTCACGCTATATAATTGAAGGGAATAAAAATCCCATGCAGCGGAAGGGCGATTGAATCGCCATGGTATCGTTGCAAAAAATGCATTCTTAAAATTGAACTATCACATAGTATCTAGGCTAAACATGCATTTAGGAAGGAAAAAAAAGTAAGAACACTTACTTGTTGAAGAACCTTTCTTCACGTATTCCTCCTCCGATCACGAACCCTTCGTATTCACGTTCTCAATGATCTCGATCTTCTCGAACGAGCCAACGAACCGGACACGTTCCAAAAGGTTTCTCGATTGTTCTTTCTTTGGTAGAAGAAGAGTAGGTGAGACTCCTTTTTGGTGAAAGGGAGGAGAGATTGAGAGAGGAGTTGAGATAATTTTCAAATGCTATTTGGTGAGAAATCCAAAAAATGAGCCTTGAAGTGATAAATCCTTCTTGCAAAGGAGTTTAAATAATGGTGATAGGTGGAGTTGAAATCTCCACCTATTTACCATTTAACCACAACCATAGGTTATGCAAATCATATTTGCATAACTACATATAATAAGATATCTCATATCTCATTATACAAATCACATTTGTATAGTTGTGGATTTTTGAATTGAATCACATTCAATTTAATTTCTCTCAATCCAACTTTTCCAAATTAGCCCTAATTAGACAATTAGGCTAACCTATAGTTTATTATGAATCTCATTCACATTAAACTATATAATATGTCAATCATATCTCATATAAATGACATAATTACCCTTTAATGAATCTGAACACTTCAAATCCACACCAAAACTGTAAACCCTCTATTAATTCAGTTTGAGCCAACCGAGGGACCTAATGGACCTACAGTGACGAGCTCCAATGATCCGAGATCAAACTGTCAAACTCTTTGACCCGGTTAATCAACATTCAGTAGCTATGATTGAAGGAATTAGAGTCCCAACGCAGCGGAAGACGATCAAATCGTCGTTGTGATGTTGTGCAACTTAAATTCGTTAAAACTAATTATCATATAATTTAGGCTAAACATGCAATCTACGGAAGAAATCAGCAAGTTTAGAGTAGAGGTACTTACTTGTTGAAGACTTTCTTCAAGATTCCTTCCGTTCACGAACTCTTCGTGCTTCCTCGATCTCGATCTTCTCACACGAACAATGACCGGACACCTCCACTTGGTTATAAGGTTGTTCTTCTTTAGGAAGAAGGAGGATTGTGAGATCCTTCTTTTGGTTTTAGGGAGGAGAGGTTTTGAGAGAATTTGAGAGAGAAGGGGTTGCTTCTTTTGGTGAGATTTCCAAAAATGAGCATAAGATCATCAACCCTTCTTGCAAAAGGGGTTTATATAATGGTGATAGGTAGAGTTGAAATCTCCACCTATTTACAATTTTTCCACAACCATAGGTTATGCAAATCATATTTACATAACCACATATTATAACATATCTCATATCTCATTTACAAATCACATTTGCATTATTGTGGATTCTTAAATTGAATCACATTCAATTTAATTTCTCTCAATTTAATTTCTCCAAATTAACCCTAATTCATCAATTAGGCTAACCTATAGTTTATTATGAATCTCATTCACATTAAACTATATATTATATCATTCATATCTCATATAAATGACATAAATGTCCTTTAGTGAACTTGAACACTTCAATTCACACCAAAATAGTAAACCTTCTTTTCATCTAGTTTGAGCCAACCGAGTGACCTTATGGACCTACAATGACGAGCTCCAATGATTCGAGATTAACCTATCAAACTCTTTGATCCGGTTAATCAACATTCATTAGCTACGGTAACACTCCACTAAAGCCTGTAGCTGCACTCCCGTCAGTGTAAGATATGATGTGTCCACTGATATAACCAATGCCCATGAGTCGACCCTTCACGGGTTGTTCGTAGACACTGCTGGGTCAAATTATCGTTTTACCCCTGTGTCTACTTCTTGCTCCTTAAGTCTCCACTGCTCCTCTAACGAACAACAACGTTGTAATGGTCCAACCATACACAACAACCCTCTCGTGTCAGTGAGAGGGTGAGCGCCCATTGTCCAAGCCCTAGAGACAACACTTAAGGGAACAACCCCTATAGTTTCCCTAAAGGCGGGAATGAGTGAATTCCATCTCGCGTAGTTAAGATAGGCATATTGGGCGAGTAAATGTGACCACTCTCACCCGTACTAGTCAAAGGACAGACCCCCACAGACAGGAGTCCGTAACACGCTCAGGATTCAGATCGAGTCACTAATGGTCATCTACGAAGTTATTAGTCCATACTGTTAATGGTGTTACATCAGTAGGTCTAATAATTCACGGTCCGGTCTTGTACAATCTCATTGTACAGGATGCCCCCACTCACATATCAACCACATGAACGAGTCAGATCACCTTGTTTGTATCTTAATACAAAGTGGGGCGCATCCACAACGTATCCAGAATTAGGTTTCCAACCCCATCCATATTTTGTAGACAGTTCGGGTCAATAACTCGAATGTGATCTTCCCTGTGTGTCCACTACACACCGTTCAAGTTCTAGTTCTCTCATAAATTCAATGACCCTGGAGCTTAGTTTATTGGACAAAGTTTGTAAAATTGCGAGACACAAAATGATGAAATAAATAACTTTTATTAATTTCAAATGTATATTTACAAACTAAACGAGATTAGGACAAACATCCCAATAACGGTAACACTCCACTAAACCCCGTAGCTGCACTCCCATCACTGTAGGAAAAGTTGTGTCCATTGATATAACCAATGCCTATGAGTCGACCCTTCACAGGTTGTTCGTAGATACGGATGGGTCAAATTTTCGTTTTACCCATGTGTCTACTTCTTGCTCCTTAAGTCCTTACTACTTCTCTAATGAACAACAACGTTTTAATGGTCCAACCATACACAACACCTCTCTCGAGCCAGTGAGAGGGTGGGCACCCGTTGTCCAAGCCCTGAAGACAACACTTAAGGGAACAACCCCTCTAGTTTCCCTAAAGGCGGGAACAAGTAAATTTAATCTCGCGTAGTTAAGTTCTCAGCTCCCCACGTGGTCCTGTCCCTAAGAAGATGGGCATATTGGGCGAGTAACTGTGACCACCCTCACCCATACTAGTCAAAGGACAAACCCCCACAGATTGGAGTTCGTAACACGCTCAGGATTAAGGTCGAGTCACTAATGGTCATCTACGAAGTTATTAGTCCTATACTGTCAACGGTGTTACATCAGTAGGTCTAATAATTCACGGTCCGGTCTTGTACAATCTCATTGCACAGGATGCCCCCACTCGCATGTCAACCACATGAACGAGTCAGATCACCTTGTTTGTATCTAATACAAAGCAGGCCACATCCACAGTGTATCCAGTATTAGGTCTCCAACCCCATCCATATACTCTAGACCATTCAGGTCATTAACTCGAACGTTATCCTCCCTGTATGTCCAATACACACCGTTCAAGTTCTAGTTCTCTCATAAATTCAATGACCCTGGAGCTTAGTTTATTGGACAAAGTTTGTAAAATTGCGAGACACAAAGTAATGAAAGAAATAACTCTTATTTATTTCAAATGTATTACAAACAAAAACGAGATTAGGACATACATCCCAACAAACTCCCACTTGGACTAAGCTAGTGGAGTACAAATACATTTCTCAAATGTACAATAAATTGCAATGAAGTAATACAATAAACTAGGGCATTGAATACCCTATACAATACTCCCACTTGCCCTAGTTAGGAAGCACTCAAAGACCTAGATTCTCTAGGTGACCCTCAAACACCTTAGCCGTGAGGGCCTTTGTAAATGGATCAGCAACATTGTGCTCCGACTCTATCTGTGTGAATGTCACGTCGTCGCAGTGTACAATCTCCCGTATCAGGTGATACTTCCGCTCAATGTGCTTGCCCCTCTTATGACTCCACGACTCTCTGGAGTTGGCTACAACACCACTGTTGTCACAAAACAACGTGATCAACAAGTTCATATTTGGAACAACTTCCAAATCCGTCATGAACTTCCTAAGCAAAATAACTTCCTTTGCAGCTTCACAAGCCGCAACGTACTCAGCTTCCATAGTGGAATCAGCGATGCATCCCTACTTGATGCTTCGCCATACTACAACTCCTCCATTCAGAATGAAGGCTAACCCCGAAGTGGATTTCCTATAATCCTTATCGGTCTGAAAGTCAGAATCTGTGTATCCCGTAAGGATTAAATCCCCACTCCTATACACAAGGTTGTAGTTCTTCGTTCTCCTAAGATACTTGAGGATTGCCTTTACGGCTGTCTAGTGATCTAATCCTGGATTGGATTGATATCTACTGACAATCCCTACTGCATAACAAATGTCAGGCCTAGTACATAGCATGGCATACATGAGGCTCCCTACAACTGAAGCATAGGGGATCCATCTCATATCCTCAACCTCTTGAGGAGTTTTAGGGCATTGATCCTTTGACAAGTGAACCCCATGCCTGAAAGGCAGCAAGCCTTTCTTGGAGTTCTGCATCTTATATCTAGACAACATCTTATCAATATAAGACGCTTGAGACATGGCCAACGTTCCGTTCTTCCGGTTCCGGACAATCTAGATACCTAGAACATACTGTGCTTCTCCCAAATATTTCATTTGGAATTGCGAAGCCAACAATTTCTTTATGTCAGTAAGAAATCCTACGTATCTCCGGAAAGTTCACATCGTGAGAATCATACTTTGCCTCGTGGTGCAAACGGGAGCGTTCCCCTTCGGATTGTGTTTGTATGAGTCAATATCAAGGTGAATGGAGAGGGTGCTTATAGTGAGTGGGAGCAGGTTTAGTGAAAACAAAACCTATGGTCTCTTCTGTCGGTTTACACCGTAAGGTCACTATGGTCAGCCTGCTAGTTTGGCCTGGACCAGACAATCCGTTCGGAGGGCTTGATCATAGGGGATCGAACACAGTAGACACCCGAAAGGGATAAAGATTTCCTTAGTATGTTTTTCAATCTAGTCCTCCCTTCGGCGGATTTTATTGGATGGGGACTCTAGGGTCTAAAAACAGGGGGTTACACTCACAAGGTACATAAGAAGTGTATGTATCCTGACAGAATAATGGTAACTAAAGCCTATATGAATAAGTGTTCTGGCATTAGGTTTTGGTCAAGAGTGTTTTGATCCAGAGGAGGAGTGTTTTGATTACCATTCGGTGCCATACATTCTAAACCGTTGGAGTATCATTGAAAATTATAAATGACCTAGGAATCATTTAATAATTAGCTAAAACATGATTGGATTAGACAATTATAGCAAGAAGCTTATACAAGTTTATTTTATTTTTCAGTAAAATGTCTAGCTCAATTATTTCCTTACTGGGTGCGGAAAAATTAACCGGAGAGAACATATTGACTTGGAGGAATAAACTCAACATAGTCTTGGTTGCACATGATCTTAAGTTCGTTCTCAATGAGGAGTGTCCTCAATTCCCTGCTCAAAACACACCTCAATCTGTTGAGGATGCGTATGACCGCTGGATCAATGCCAATGAAAAGGCTTTTTCATCTTCTATAATAGATAATTATTCTAGATTTGGGCATATTTACCTAATGTATCATAAGTCTGAAGCACTTGAAAAGTTCAAGGAATTCAAGATTGAAGTTGAAAATCAATTGGGTAAAACAATTAAAACACTTCGATCAGATCGAGGTGGAGAGTACATGGATTTAAAATTCCAAAACTATATGATAGAACATGGAATTACATCCCAACTCTTAGCTTCCGGTACACCACAACAAAGCGGTGTATCGAAAAGGAGAAATAGAACCTTGTTGGACATGGTTCGATCAATGATGAATTATGCTCATCTCCCTAATTCTTTTTGGGGTTATGCAGTAGAGACCGCGAGATACATTTTGAACAATGTGCCATCAAAAAGTGTTTCTAAAACACCTTTTGAACTCTGGAAAGGACATAAAGGTAGTTTATGTCATTTCAGAATTTGGGGTTGTCCAACATGTGTGCTTGTGACAGATCCAAAGAAGTTGGATTCATGTTCAAAATTATGCCTATTCGTAGGTTACCGAAAAAAAACGAGAGGTGATTTATTCTATGATCCTAAGGAAGATAAGGTTTTTGTGTCGACAAATGCCACTTTCTTAGAGGAAGATCACATAAGGGACCACAAACCAAGAAGTAAAATTGTGTTAAGTGAGTTAGACGGAACAATAGCAAGGGTTGCTAATAAAACTAGTACGTCAACAAAAGTTGTTGACACTAGCTTGTCTAGTCAAGAGAGTCCATCTCAAGAGTTAAGTATGCCTCAACGTAGTGGGAGAGTTATAATACAACCTGACCGTTGCATGAGTTTATCTGAAACCCAAGTTGTTATATCAAATGACGACTGTGAGGATCCATCGACTTATAATCAAGCGATGGTTGACAAAGACAAAGACAAATGGGTCATAGCCATGGACCAAGAAATGGAGTCTATGTACTTCAATTCTGTTTGGGATCTTGTAGATAAATCTGATGGGGTAAAATCTATAGGTTGTAAGTGGATCTACAAGAGAAAACGTGGTGTAGATGGGAAGGTGCAAACCTTTAAATTTAGACTAGTAGCAAAGGGTTATACCCAGGTTGAAAGGGTTGACTATGAGGAAACCTTTTCACCTGTTGCTATGGTAAAGTGTATCCGTATTCTACTTGCCATTGCCGCATATTATGACTATGAGGTATGGCAAATGGATGTCAAGACAGCTTTTTTGAATGGCAATCTTGACGAAAACATCTACATGGACCAACCTAAAGGGTTCATTGAACCAGGACAAGAGCAAAAGGTTTGCAGGCTTAAAAGGTCAATCTATGGAATGAAACAAGCCTCTAGGTCCTGGAATATAAGATTTGATGAGACAATAAAATCTTTTGGCTTTGATCAGAATGATGATGAACCTTGTGTCTACAAGAAAATCATCAATAGTTCTGTCGCATTCCTAGTTCTATATGTGGATGATATCCTACTCATTGGGAATGATGTAGGATATCTTACTGACATTAAGAATTGGCTAGCTATGCAATTCCAAATGAAAGATTTGGGTGAAGCGCAGTTTGTTCTTGGGATCCAGATTATCCGAAACCGCAAGAATAAAACACTAGCCTTGTCTTAGACATCTTACATCAACAAAGTGTTGTCGAGGTTTAAGATGCAAGACTCCAAAAAGGGTTTATTGCCTTTTAGATATGGAATTCATTTGTCTAAGGAACAGTGTCCTAAGACACCTAAAAGAGTTGAGGATATGAGACGAATTCCTTATGCATCAGCTGTTGGGAGCCTGATGTACGCCATGTTGTGTACTAGGCCATACATTTGTTTTGCAGTTGGAATGGTCAGTAGGTATCAATCCAATCCAGGACCTGAACACTGGACAACGGTTAAAACAATCCTTAAGTATCTACGGAGAACAAGGAACTACATGCTTGTGTATGGGGCTAAGGATTTGATCCTTCCTGGATACACAGATTCGGACTTTCAGACTGATAAAGATTCTCGAAAATCTACATCAGGGTCAGTATTTACTCTTAACGGAGGAGCTGTAGTTTGGAGAAGCGTCAAGCAAGGATGCATCGCTGATTCTACCATGGAGGCCGAATATGTAGCGGCTTGTGAAGTAAAAAAAGAGGTCGTTTGGTTAAGGAAATTTATGTTAAATTTGGAAGTTGTTCCAAATATGAGTTTGCCCATCACGCTGCATTGTGATAACAGTGGTGCCATGGCAAATTCAAGGAAACCCCTGAGTCATAAGAGGGGAAAGCATATTGAGCAGAAATATCATCTCATCTGGGAGATCGTGCATCGAGGAGACGTGATTGTCACGAAGATAGCCTCAGAGCACAACATTGCTGATCCTTTTACAAAGGCTCTTATTGCTAAAGTATTTGAGAGTCACCTAGAAGGTCTAGGCTTACAAGTCTTCCCCAACTAGTTTATTGTATTCACATTATTGTAATGTTTTAATACTCCACAAGCTTTAAGTCAAGTGGGAGATTGTTGGGATTTGTACCCTAAACCTATGTAATTTTGATCAAATAAATACAGAGTTATTTGTTTTGATAAAATTGTATTCTTGCTCTATAAATCCAATAAACTAAGCTCCAAGGTTATAATGTATCTTGAACATCAATGTAGTAGACACTATTTCGATTGTGTTCAAGAGTATAACCTAAAGGGTCTATGGTATAAGAATAAGGTTGGAAACCTTATTCTGGTAACACCATGGATGCGACTCACTTTATAATTAGTACAAATGAGGTAATCCAACTCATTCATGTGGATTGACATGCGAGTGGGGGCATCCTGTATGAAGAGTTCATACAAGACTGGACTGCAAATTATTAGTCTAACCAGTATAATGCCGTTAATAGGATAAGACTGATAATTTATAGATTGTCATTAGTGACTCGACCTGAATCCTGAGCAAGTTAAGGAACTCCTACTTATAGGGGTTTGTCCTTAGACTAGTATGGGTGAGAGTGGCCTGTAGGCGACTCAATAAGCCTACCTTCTCAGGGACAGAACCTCGTAGGTAGCTAGGGACTTAACTATGCAAGATGGAATTAACTCATTCCTACACTAAGGAATTAGATAGGTTGTTCCCTTAAGAACTGACTCCAGGTCTTGAACAACGGGGCCCCACCCTCTAAGAGGGTATGAGTCTATGGTAGGACCTTAGACTTGTTATTCATTAGAGGATCAATGGTGCTTAAAGAACAAAGAGGTAATTACAGGGGTAAAACGGTAATTTGACCCAACCATGATTACGAAAAACTGTGAAGGGTCGATTCATGGGTAATGATTATATCAATGGACACAATATAATCTACAGTGAGGAGAGTGCAACTACAAGTCTATAGTGGAGTGACTTGCAGTTAATGAATATTGATTAACTGGATCAAAGAGTTTGATCAGTTAATCTCACATCATTGGAGCTCATGAATTGTAGGTCCATTAGGTTCCTCAGTTGGCTCAACATGGTAATATTGAGGGTATAAAGTTAGGAATGAAACTGAAGTGTTCAATTTCATATATGAGGTGTTATATCAGTTATATGTGATATAATTGATATAATATATGGTTTTAATATGAATTATATTCATATATAAACTATATACTAATGAGAGAATGAAGGAGGGATATGATGGTAATTTCCATCCTATTTCCCTATAAATAGTTGCATGAGATGCAACTTTGTGAGGAAGCAAAAAATCTTGGAAAACCCTAGATTATCAACTATTTGTTTTGTTGGAAAAGTTTCACAAAAAGACAACCTCTCTCACAACCCCACACCTTATCCTAAAGGAACCCACATTCCTCCCTCACCTAGAGAACAACAGAGAAGATCCGGTGGTGGTGTCTTCATTCGTTCGGGTTCGAGTTGCTGAGATCGTGATTGTGGGAGAAGGAGCACTTGAAGAAAGAGTTCTTCAAAGGTACTTGCTGTCCAATATCTTATAGCATGCTTAATCATAGTTGTATTTGATCTTGATTGAAATCCATGTTACAAAATAAGAACACGCGATTCACAATCGCTTCCGCTGCGGGATTCGATCCCTTCACTTCAAAGGTAATCAAACTTATCTCTCTCTTTTGTGTTTAACCTTAGAATTTGTGCAAATTTCACAATGATTTTTTAGAACAAAAGCGATCACACGCTTCCGCATCATGATTTGATCCCTTCAAGCAATATATAGAGTTTAGTTTACTTAAGGAAGGATGTGTTAAGACTTTATTTTTATTGTTTTATTTCAATTAGAAGACTGCTGCTTGAATCATAATTCTTGTATTTAAAATATTGTGAAAATGCTATTTTAGATTTGTTTTGATTAAGGACTAGCAAAAGTCTAAGTTTGGGGGTATTTGATAGTAGGCAAGTTAGTGTTATTCCTAGGCTTAGTTTTATGCTTGTTTTGGTATGATTTTGTGTGCTTTCATGCTTATTTCTCATAAACCGAGCAATTGGAGTAAAATCGAGGCAATGTGAAGTATTTGGACAAATTTGATACATAATTGAGCTATTTCTAAGGATTCAAGTGTTGAAAAAGAAGAAGAACAAGGGGTTTGGATCCGAGGACATGACTTTGCATCACCTCTTATAGTATTTGCAACGCCATTTGAGAAGCCTTTTAACTTTGAAAATTCGCAAACATAGTGTTGCAACTCTATACAACATGATTTGTCCTTAGTTACAAAATTAGCAGGGACAGCGTTGCAATGCTTTTCCGATTCTATAAAAGCGAAAGTTACTCATTTGTGAAAAAGGAGCCATTTTTTAGAAATCAAAATCCTAATCTCGATTTCTATATTATCTAAAGCTTGGAGGAGAGTTTTGGAGAGCCAATGAGGAGACTCAAAACTGAGAATCATGGACTACACGTCAGAAATGAGTGTTGACACGCGACCTTAGTCTAATACCTTTCTCTTTACTTTTCTTTTGGATTTAGGAGTTTTTGTTATGGACTTATTTTTATTTATCTTTGTATTTAGAGAAGAATGATTGTATGTTTAAAACTTTGTTGGTTTTATGATTGATTTTTGTATTTACATCTTTTATGCATCTTGATCTCATTGTTTAAATCTTTGACCATGGTTTTGCATGTTATGCTAGATTTAGCTCGAGAGAGTAAATTTATCCATAGAACAATTGATGTATGACCAAATTTAGTTTATTGCACGAGAGTGAATCAATTGAATCTAGAAACCTTAAAAGAATCGTCTAATGTCATGTTTAGAAATAAAAGTAGATTGAAAGGTTGATTTATTGCTAGACATGAGTTTAATTGATCTCAAGAGAGTATGATGATTAATTAGACATTCTTGGCTTAAGATTAATCGCATGAAATCAATTTTTTTATTTACAAAGTTGTGCTTAAATTAATAAATTATTATGTTTCTCAAGAATTGGACTCAGTGTAAATAATAGTTTAAGTTTACTTATTATTTAAAAACTCAAATCAAAGTTTTATTTTTCTAAATAAAATAATAATTAACTATGGAACTTAATTAAATCTAAGAACTTCAATTCATGTGGATGTTGTGACCACTACTAATACAAAATACTTTTTTTTTAGAATAAAATTTCATTAGAAAAGGTCAAGCCCAATGGGCTACATCAATAGCTTTGTCATGAGCTAACAAATGCAGGAACCAATTTGGTAGAATAGTTGTCCAAAGACCAGAATTCCTCGACAAAGCCGACTTAGCTAACGCATCAGCAAGGACATTGGACTCACGTCATAGGTGAGAGAACTCTATCCTCTGGAACTCCTTAAATGAAAGGATATCGAAAACAATGTTATGAACCTCTGTCGAAACATCCACATATCCATTCACCATAAGAACAATGCTTAATGAATCCGAGCGGACACGAACTTTTGACAACCCCAATCTATGAGCCAAACGAACACCTTCCAACATGGCTACCGCCTCTGAGCAAGCTGGGGAGACCATAATTTTACTACACTTCTCCATAGCAGCCATCACCTGTCCATCTGGGTACTTAATTACAGCACCCAAGCAAGATTTCCTAGAGGTCTCATTGAAAGCAACATCCACAAACATGTCCATCCAATCATCTTCTCCCGAAAGAACTTCTCTATTCTGCATTTTAGATAAACTATCAACAGGTTTACCACCAAAGATCTTTAGATCCTGTAGATAGGCCATTATCCATTCGTACCGACCCTCCACCTGATAAACTGGACGATTAAATAACATACTATTACGATCATTCCAAATGGCCCATGCCCCAACACAAAGAAGATCAAACTGGGTCAAAGAAGAGAGATTGAACAAGTTCATCCACCTATCCTGTATATGCGATGAACCATAACCACCTATAGAAAAACTAGGGAATAACTTGGCCCAGATATCTCGTGCTCTAGAACATTCAAAAAGAGCATGCTCTGTGGTTTCTATTTTCCGCTCCCAAACTGGACAGAGCAAAGGTACCTGTAGGCCTCTAGAGGCTAGATTTTCCGTCGTAGGAAAGCACTCCTGATAGGGACTCAACACAAAATGCTTGATCTTCGAAGGGATTGTTGCGCCCCAGACAGTAGGGGTGTGCAAAAATCGGTCAGAACTGAGGAACCGGACTGACCCGGACTGAATCAATGGTCTCAGTTCGGGTTGTTTAAAAAAATTGATTTTTCGGTTTACATGGAGAAAAACCAATATCTTCGATTCGGTTTTTCGGTTCACATCCTTAAAAAATCGAATAAAACTAAACCGATAGACTTTACTTGTAATAGACCATTATTAGTATATATATATATTGGTCCAACCCACAATTTTAAGTTATAAATTTCTATTTTCTAATAATATATAATAAAAAGCCCAAGCCCAATATAATGAAACCCTAACTTTAATCTTCTTCTTCCTTCACAATCTTCCTTCACGCCCGACCACACGAGATCCATCAACCAGACGCCGCGCCTGTTCCGACCGATGCAGATGGACGCCATGCGAGACCCAATTTCTTCTTTTCAGTTCCTTCACGCCCGCGAGACCCCACGATTCTTCTCAGTTCCTCCACGACCACACGAGACCCCACGACCACGAACAGACGATGCACTGTTTCCAACCGATGTGCACGTCGCGTGAGACCCGCACCCACACCTCATTCTGTAATTTCTTAAATGTTCATACAGTTGTTGGCAAGTTGGTAGAATAAAAAAAAATCTTTTTTTTTTATCTTCATCTTCTGTGATTTCGATACACCAAAGAAAAGGATAAATTTATGGATTTTTTCTTGTTGTTGAAAGAAAAAACAATATAGATATTATCCCCCAATCGTGCTACCCTATTGAAAATTGAGAAGGAAAGGGGTCTAATCTAAGAAAAGAAGGATTGGGAAGAAAACCTAAGAATCTATCTGAAAAAAAAAAGGAAACGATTTTAACCGAATCGAACCGCGAATAACCGGACCAGGTAGTTCGGTTAAAAACCGAAACCGAAAAAAGCCAGTTCACTTCGGTTTAGTGTTCTGTAGAACCGACCTATTCGGTTTGGTCCTCGGTTCAGCCTAAAACCGGACCAAACCGAACTGTGCACACAACACACCCCTACAAGGCAGCTTGCCACCATGTTTTACATTGATTATCACTCGATGCAGCCAGTTGATCTTGCAAAAGCATACACATCTTATAACCACTTTTAACAGTATACTGACCTGTCTTCTCGAAATGCCATATCCATCTGTCCACCAAACCTGTCTCCGAAATCGGCAACGCAGAAATTTTCTGCACATCAAGTATGCTGAGGAAACTTTCCAACTTAGCAACATCCCAGGTTTTTGACGAAGAGATAAAATCAGAGACCATCATACCATTCCCCCCATTTGAAGATGATATGACTCTAAAGGACCAAGGCCTCGGGAGCCAAGGGTCATGAAACAACCTAATTGATTGCCCATCCCTAACTTGCCATCGGAGGCCTTTTATCAGAAGATCCTTGCCCCATACAAAACTCTTCCAGAAAAAGGAGGCAGTCTGATTCGCAGTAACATTTAAAAGGTTTGTTTGCGAAAAATATCTTCCTTTCAACACTTTAGAGACTAACAACTCAGGTCTCATGAACACTTGCCATACCTGTTTTGCAACCAACGCTTGGTTGAAACATCTAAGATCACGAAAATTCAAACCACCCAGTTCCTTTGGCTTGCACATTTTTTCCCAACTCATCCAATGAATTTTCCGTTAGTCACTTGTAGACCCCCACCAAAATCTTGCCACCATTTTGTGTATAGCTAAACAAAAACTCCTTGGTAATCTAAAACAACTCATTGTAAAAGTAGGTATGACATGCGCGACACTTTAATCAAGATCTCTTTAGCACCCCTGGAAAACAATCTGCCTTTCCAACCTTGGAGGACATTCCAGACCCTATCCTTCAACTTGTTAAAGGTTGCCCCTTTACATCTTGTAAACGAGGATGGCAATCCTAAATATGTTCCTAGCGAATTCACCACTTTCATAGGAAGGATTTGATTGAGAAAAGCTTTACATTCATCCATAACATTAGGCGAAAAAACACACAACAGATTTAGAAAGATTTACACTCTGACCAGACGCCAACTCATACCACTTTAGAATACACCTCATATATCCAAATTCCAACTCATACCACTTTAGAATACACCTCATATATTCAAATTCCACAGCATTAGCTTTTATAAAAATGAGACTATCATTAGCGAAAAACAGGTGGGTTACCTTGGGACTCTGTCTAGCAATTGCCAATCCTGATAAATTTCCTCTCCTTGCCTCCTCAGGAATGAGAGCTGAGAGACCTTCTACACATAACATTAAAAGATTAGGGGACAAATGATCACCTTGCCTCAAGCCACGAGATGGGCTGAAATAATTCGTAGGTTGGCCATTGATCACAACAGCCAGTGAAGCAATCGAAATGAACTTCATAATCAGATCTACCCAACCTGTAGCAAAGCCCATCTTCAACATTATCAGTTTCAGAAAGGACCACTCTACCCGATCATATGCCTTACTCATATCTAATTTAAGGGCAACAAAACCATCCCGTCCTTTTTTATGTTTCCTTAGGAAATGAAGGCTCTCATATCCAATAATGAGGTTGCCGTTATGGCTCTACCTGGTATAAAGGCCGATTGGGCATCAGAGATAATGTCCCCAAGAACTTTCTTCATACGATTGACAATAACCTTGGTCACAATCTTGTATGATACATTGCACAAACTGATGGGTCTATAATCCCCAACTCCCCTCGGTTTGTGTCACCTTTGGGATCAAGAGAATATTTGTCTTATTCCATCCTCCAATTGAACACCTCCTATTCAAAATATTCAAACAGTTCATCACCGTTTTCGGTCTCACTATGTCCCAATACTTTTGATAGAATATTGTTGGAAACCCATCAGGCTCAGGGGCCTTTGTCGGACCAAAACTCTTGATGGCACTCTCTACCT
Source organism: Trichosanthes cucumerina (assembly GCA_036507285.1). Classification (NCBI taxonomy): domain Eukaryota; kingdom Viridiplantae; phylum Streptophyta; class Magnoliopsida; order Cucurbitales; family Cucurbitaceae; genus Trichosanthes; species Trichosanthes cucumerina. Next base: position 57,437,585 of record CM071838.1, read on the forward strand.
CCTCCACTGTAAACACTTGCATCAAATGCTTATTCATCCTATCAGTAACCTTCAGCTCGATGCACCTGGTGACTCTTTCCATATTTTCCACGCTTGGTTCTGAGGAACAAAAGATTTTCTGGAAATATCCTTCCAGAAGATTTGATATCTTATGAGGCTCCTCTTGCCAAACCCCATTTTCATCAATGATGCCTCTAATTTCATTCCTTTTTTTCCTCTTTGTTGCTCTGAGATGGAACCATTTGTTGTTCCTGTCCCCCCACTTCAACCACTCTTCCCTTGATCGCTGCTTCTAGTAGATCTCTTCATCTTGTAAAACAAAGTTCAATTTTGATTCCAACTACTTTACCAGATTAAAATCAATTGGGTAAGGCTTTTTATAGGATTCTTGTAACAGAGTCTTTAGCCTCCTAATCCGGTCCCTCAGAGTTGCATTTATACCCCACCCCTACTTCCCCAACGCAGAGGCACAAAGTGTGAGGTGAATATGTAGGGATACATCTGTATCATTCATGACATTCCACTTACCCACAGATTGGGTCAAATCTCTACACTCAGGTTTTGTCATCCAGAACTCCTCGACTCTGAATTTTGCCCATCTACGTAGACCACCCTGGAAGGTAGACTTTTTAAATAAGCATAACTCAGTTGGTCGATGATCTGATTTTGCCCAATCTAAATGTTGTATGTGACCATTTTTAAAAATTTCAATGAACTCCTGATTAGCCAAATAACGGTCAAGACGGAGACTAACATGCGCATCATTTAACCGTCTGTTGCACATGGTGTAGACCTCACCTACATACCCCAAATCTCGTGATCGCACTCATCCAAAGCTAGCCTAAAATTGTTCATCAAGCTTTGGTCCCTAACCCCCTCCCCGCTTTTTCTCGAATCCCATAAGATTCATTCAAATCACCTCCCACTATCCAAGGCTCATCATGATGTCCTCTTAATTTCCTCAATAAGTCCTAGGTTTTCCATCTCAAAGAATGTTTAGGTTGACCATAAACCCTTGTAAACCTCCACCACTTATTTTGCCATTTTATCCCTACAGCAATGTGATATTGCGAATAAGAGCGAATTGAAACATCCACAACATCTCTCTAGAGGAGGCACAAACCACCCCCTAAACCCAACCGTTCTACTACAAAACAACCATCATAATGCAAACTGTTCTTTAACTTATTCAAAATAAATGAATTACATTTAGTCTCCATCAAAGAACATAAATCGGGGTTGAAATTTCTCAAATTATCAGAAACATCACGAAATGCCCGTGCACTCCCCAAACCACGGACATTCCAACAAATTGTTTTCATTATGATCGGCGGGGTTGACTTGCAACCTCCATCGATATAACATTTATGGATTGAGTAACATCAGCAGGACCCACCACTTTTGCTTTCTTTGGGTCAACCATGTCACCCTTTTCTCCCACCTTACGTTTTCCATTTATTATCAACAAACCATCATTCTGCGAGGCCTTAGGAGAATCTCTAGCCATTCGCTTCCATTTTCTCTCTTTTCCCCTGAATTCATCATAAAAAGAACTACATGAAATATTATTAACAGGAGTCAAGAATTCGGTACCGATCACCTCGATTTCACCAGACTGTTTAACTGATTCAGGAAGCTTGTTGGGTTGAATTTTGGTCAGACCCAACTCCCCTGCATCTGCCAACGTAGGCCCATCCAGCTTCCCGGTTTTAGACCCATCAGATTTAGGCCTAACGGGTGATTTTGAGCAAAGGTCTTCATCATGTGGCCCATTCTGTTCCACAATCTTAACCTCATCCACCAAGCCCACCTTATCCAACCCACTAACATCATTTAATACAGATTTAGGGTAACCTTCAATCGCAGTACCCTCGTCTTCCCCAAAACTAAGCTTCCTCACGTAGTCGTTCCGTTTTTGCTCCTCAACTGCAACAACAATTACTCGGAGATAACGAACGCTTTCAATTCCGGAGATTGCTCCATCATTGAACAATCCGAAGCCTGAACTGATGAATTTATGGCACCATCAATGCTTATCAGAGAAGGGAAACGGGCAAAGTCCGGTGACACACCGCCTTCCCCCTTATCGGCCGAACCAGGTACATCATCTTCCCCTTTACTCCCATCTACCTGCATCTGCGTCTAGTTCTCAGTAGAATCCCCTTCCATCGACTCCTCCCCTTCACACCCTAGGTTATTTTGAGGTATGTCTCTGTTCCTGCGATTTCGAGTTGTATCCGGTGGGGATCGAGCAATCGACAAAAACCTTCCATTAAATCTTAGGCCTTGACCATATTGATGAAAATTCGTGTTTGGGCTGGCGTTCTTCTAGAAGAAATTACAATCCTTAAAATGGTGACCAATAATATCACAGTGGGAACAAAAATCAGGCAATTTTTCATACTTAATTGGGATAAGAACACCACCCATTGGACCCTCCAAATTCAACTTAATCCCTCTTCTCAAAGGTTTCCTAATATTGATACGTATTTTGACACTCATACTTGCTTCCCAGCATAACGTTCCTTCCCTGTCATCAAATTCCTCAAACACTCCCATTGCATTACCTAAACTCTCTGCCATCTCCTTGTTAAAACAGGTTAATGGGATGTAAAGAAAGTGAACCCATAAAGCCACATAATCAAATTACATCTCAGACGGTTTAACAAAAGGTTGTGGTTTTTCCAAAACTAGCAAAAACCTATTGAAAAGCCAAGGGCCATTGCGAACAACTCTAATTCAATCTAACTCACTAGGGAATCGAAAAATGAATTGGTTTTTACCTATCACTTCAACTTCTAAGCCATTTTCAATCTTCCAAGCTGATTTAAAGGTTTTTTCGAATTACCTCTGCAGAAACAATCCTCGGGGATAAGAGCTTCCCGACCATACATCCTTCAAAGAGCAAATCTGTAGTCTGACCAACTCTAACTCGTACATCAACTGTCCTCTGTATTCAGATTCAGTTTGCCCCAGTCCTCAATCAATCCATCCTGATCCATTTGAAAGCAGAGAACAAATAGAACTAGAGAGGAATCCGTACAAACTCGTTCCACCAGACACCTAGGTCGAAAGACAAGAGTCTGACAAGTCTCTTTCAACGAAGATACAATGTCGGCAAGAAGCCGAACAAGGCCTCACCTAGAGAGGAATCCGACGAAACGTTACAGAGCTCCTATGAGTGAATGTTGATTTTCCTTTACAAAATACTTAAAGGTCCAATTTTATTTTTATAAATTTAATCATGATAGGGCCTTCGACAAGCTATGCCTATCAATACTATCAAAATATATCAATACATTCACAAAGATGCCAAAGACGGGAAGACAGAATCAACCTAAAGCCCAAATGAGCATAATCAGAAACTGGAGTTGAGAATACTGAAAATTGTGAAATGTTTTGTAGGTGCTTAATAATTCCACCAATGGCAATCATGCCCCTGAGCTTTCTCTTATGTCATTATGTTTGCCTAGGTTTGAGCCCACACATGAATTTTTTTCTTCCTTTTTTCAATATTTTTAAATTTCCTCCCTTACACATGAAGATTTCCATATTTTTAAATATTTTTAGATATTTGTCCTCCTCATAAAAATATTTGTCCTCCTCACACACATTCTCATTTCTAAACATGCATGTTTGTTTTCTTCTTTTTCTTTTTAAATATATATTTTTTATATTCTTATATAAAATGTTGTTACTTTTACTAATTTTAAAATATATAAAAAAATCATTTGTTGTAAAACATTATTCATTTCCTTTCCAGAAATAATTTAAACTTATACTTTTTTAATATAAATTTAAATAATAAGTCATATTTTCTTAAAAGAATTTCATCAAACAATTATATATTTTTATTTTAAGTTCTCTCCAAATTTGAATTTTTTTTCTTGATATTAAATATAAATAGAAATGAATAAAAATATTTTAAATAATTAATTCTATAAAATAATGAAATAATTATTAAAAAGTATAATTATTATTTCAAGTTCATTTTGTATATATTTATATTTATATAAGAAATATGTTAAAAATATAATTTTGAAACTTGTACTTTACTTGTTTTGTTTTAGTCTTTGTACTCTTAGGGGGTGTTTGGCTGCCTGAGTTGAGTTGAGTTGGGTTGAGTTTTAAACCCAACTCAGTATTTGGGTCATTGATAAATTAAGTCAACTCAACTCTGTCGACTTAGGACATTAACTTCACCGACTTGTACAGTAACCCTATTAACATATTTTATCATCGCTTTTCCAACAACTGACGACCATCACCGACGATCGGTAACCACCTCCGGCGACCACACAACCATCTCTGACGACCAAAAACCTCCTCTGATGACCATCTTTGGTGAATGAAAACTACCTCCGACGATCATTTTCGGTGATCAATGACCATCTCTGACGACCAACGATCAAAAACCTCTTCCAACGACCATTTCCAGTGATAAAAAATCACCTCAGACGACCATTTTCTACGATTAGTGACCATCTCTGATGATCGAAAACTTCATTCGACTACCATTTTTAGCGATCAGTGACTATCTCCAGCGAGAAAATACCTCTTCTAGAACTGAAAACCTTCTTTGGCAACCGACAACCACCTCTGATGACCTTCTCCAACGACCGAAAACTACCTCTAACGATCATCTCTAACAATTAATGACCATCTCCAACAACCAAAAACTACCTTCGACGATTATCTTTGGCAATCTCCAGCGATCGACAACCATCTTCAACAACAAACAACCACCTATGATGACCTTCTCCGACGACCACTATCGGGCAACCTTCACTATCGACGGTTATATGCGACAATTGACGACCACTGTCGGCTATCTTGTCCGATAATTTACAACAGTCGTTGATGACCTTATATGATCATGGATCCAAATGAGCCCAAAGACAAGGAGCAAAGGCCCAAGAGAAACAAGAATTGTTTGCAAGCCTATAGACCTCGCATGCATGCAGCAAGGCCCCAACCCAAGCTGTCTGCTCCGACAAATGCACGACCACTCACCCTACCATGCACCCTCGTGCGTCCACCCACACTATCGTACACCCTCATGCGTGTGATCCCAACACCAAGCTTAAGGGGGACCCACTTGATTATTTGAATTCAACTTTGACCAAGTCTTTGTCATTTTAAATTTGAGTTTCCTTTTCAAGTTAGGAGAATTGTTAGTTTCTTTTTCAAATTAGGAGAATTGTTATGTTAGAAGATCTTAATTTAAAGTATTTTAAATTATTCTCAAATCTAGATAGGATTAGAAAAGATTGTATTCTCCCTGATGCTATTTAAGCCCTAAGGAACTCCTTGATTGAGGAGACGAACAAAAAAGAATTTGAGTGATAATAAAATTGAGCGAGTTTTATCTTTTAGAATTCCCTTTGTGAATTATGTTTTAATTTGCATACCTTGTGCTTAGGTTTGCATGTTTGAAGCATTCAAGTTTGGTTGGTCATCAAACTTGTGGAGTGTTTTAAGTAGAGGCTAGATCGGCTATCTTATCTCATGGTTCTCGACCATTAGGTACTCAGTTGCTTGCCTCCACCTTAGGTTGTGTCTGGATTGAGAAAAAAGGTGTCGTTGTTGGGGTGTTTCCCTAATCTCGCGTAGTTTGTAATACTTATTGTTTTAATAAATAAAGGTTGTTTATTTATCAAACTTTGTATCTCGCATTATATAAACTCAATCCAATAAACTAAGCTCCATGGTCATATTAATTGAAAGAATTATAACTTGAACGGTGTGCAGTGGACACACGGAGAGGATCACGTTCGAGTTAATGACCAGAACGGTCTACAGTATATAGATAGGGTTGGAAAACTCATCCTGGTGACCCTATGGATGAGGCCCGCTTTGTATTAGATACAAACGAGGTGATCCAGCTCGTTCATATGGTTGACATGCGAGTGGAGACATCCTATGCAATGAGATTGTACAAGACCGGACCGTGAATTATTAGACCTACTGATGTAACACCGTTAATAGTATAGGACTAATAACTTCGTAGATGACCATTAGTGACTCGTCCCTAATCTTGAACGTGTTACAGACTCCTTTCTGCGGGGGTCTGTCCTTTGACTAGTACGGGTAAGGGTGGCCTGAGTACGCCCAATATGCCTATCTTCTTGGGGATAGGGCCTCGTGGGGAGCTGAAAACTTAACAACGCAAGAAGGAATTCACTCGCTCCCGAGCTAGGAAAACCAGAGGGGTTGTTCCCTTAAGTACTGTTCCAGGGCTTGAACAACGGGCGCCCACCCTCTCAATGGCCTGAGAGAGATGTTGTTTATGGTTGGATCATGCAACAAAGTTGTTCATTAGAGGAGTAGTGGGACTTAAGGAACAAGAAGTAGACACAGGGATAAAACGATAATTTGACCCAACTGTGACTACGAACAACCTGCGAAGGAACGACTCACGGGCATTGGTTATATCGATGGACACAACTTGTCTTAAACTAAGGAGAGTGCAACTACGGGCTTTAGTGGAGTGTTACCGTAGTTAATGAATGTTGATTAAACCGGATCAAAGAGTTTGATCGGTTTAATCTCGAATCATTGGGGCTCGTCAATTGTAGGTCCATTAGGTCTCTCAGTTGGCTCAAATTGGACAAAAAGAGGATTTACAGTTTGGAGTGGATTTGAAGTGTTCAAATTCATTAAAAGAGTATTTATTTTATTTATATATGATATAGTTGACATAATATATAGTTTAACGTGAATGAGATTCATAATAAACTATAGTATAACCTAATTAATTAATTAGGGCTATTTTGGAGAAATTGAATTGAGAGAAATTAAATTGAATATGATGCAATTTAAAATCCACAATTATGCAAATATGATTTGTATAATAAGGTATGAGATACCTTATATTATATGATATGCAAATATGATTTGCATATCATATGGTTGTAGTAAAATGGTGAATTGGTAGAGATTTTAACTCCACCACACACCATTATAAATAGGTGTTGCAAGAAGCTTTAGGCAAGCAATGTTGCCATTTTTTGGAATTCCATCCTCTCTTAATTCTCTCAAACTCTCTCTCTCTTAATTCTCTCTATTTCTCCATAACCCAATTCCAAATGGAGTCCCACAACTCTCCCTCTACCTCCTGAGAACAACCTAGAAGACCAAGTGGAAGTGTTCAACTTATTCGGTTCGTGGATCAAGTACGAGAGTTCGCTGGATTGAGAGAGATCGTGATTCGAGAAGGAATTCGAAGAAGCGTTCTTCAAGAGGTTAGTAATTCTTTTACTTTCTGTTTTTTCTTCTCGAAAAACATGTTTAGCCTAGAAATGTATGAGATACTTTTTGTTTTAAGAAAATTAGAACAACAATGTATCAACAGCGTTTCATAACGATTCCGCTGCGGGAAATCCATTCCCTTCAATTGGTATCAGAGCCCAACGTTGCTCTTCGTTGTGTATTCTGTAATTTTCTTAAAATTAAGGTGGGTAGCATTAATGTTTCATGAGATGAATGTTAATGGTTTGCATATTGGATGTTTTTGGTTTTGACACTTAGAATAGATTTATTTTTTCGTTGATAAGATCAATGTAAGGGCCCGTTGTTTTAGGCATAATTGAAAGTAAATCGAGTTTGTAAAATGTTTGTAGTAAAATGTCTAAGGCTGTAAAATGTCTTATGTTTTAGACATCTTATGTTTTAGGCATAAGAACAATGTATGAGATATTGCCCTTGTTTTAACCCTAAATCCAATAAACTAACATCCAAGGCTGTAAAATGTCTCTTGAACTGAATGTAGTGTACATATAAAGGATCTCGGATCGAGATACAACCTAAAGGGCCTATAGTAAGGGGATAAGGTTTGGGTACCTTACCCTGGTAACACTATGGATGTGACCCACTTTGTATATGATACAAACACTATGATCCTAACGTGTTCGTGTAGATGACATGTGAGTGGGGATATCATATGTAATGAGATTACATAAGACTAGACCACGAAATAGTAACCGCTAGATGTAACTCCGTTGACTAGTTAGGTTTCTATTTCACTAGGATGACCTAGGCAACTTGATCTCAATCTTGGGCAGGTTACGAACTCCTGTTTGCGAGGGATTGTCCTTTGACTAGTATGGGTAAGAGTGGTCAGATTCGCTGACTCAATATGTCTACCTTCTTGGGGACAAGACCGAGTGAACAACTGGGGACTTAACTTAGCAAGATGGAATTCACTCCTTCCCGCCTATTAGGGTAAGTAGAGGAATGTTTCCTTAAGTAGTGTTTCCGAGACTTGAACAAAGGGCCCGACCCTCTCATTGGTCCGAGAGTGACTTTTGTTTGTTGGTAGGACCACAAACAAATTGTTCATTAGAGGAGCACTGATACTTAAGGTACAAGATGTAACCCAGGGGTAAAACGATAATTTGACCCAACTGGTGTTACGAACATTCGTGAAAAATTGACTTGCTGTTATTGGTCAATATCCGTGGACACAGAAATATATCTGCAGTGAGAAAAGTGCAGTTGTGGGACTTTAGTGGAGTGTTCCTGCAGTTAACGAATGTTTATTAGGAGGTTAATGAGATTAATCGAATAATCTCGTATCGTTGGACCTTCTGATCTGTAGGTCCATTAGGTCCACCTTCTAGCTCGTAAAGGGTTCTTAGATCGTCTTGAATTTGAAATGTTCAAATTCAATTAGGAAATAAACGTAAATGCATATAGATACATTATAATATAAAGTTTTGGAACTTTATATTATAAATTTAATGTGAATACGATTCATATTAAATTATGTGAGAGAATTAAATATTTGAAAGAGTTCAAATATTAATTTAAATGTGAATGTTATTTATATTTAAAACTATATGTTAAAATTTAATGTGCATAAGATGTACATTAAAACTATAGGTTAAAAGGGAATATATTTAAATGTGATTTAATCATATATATAACCTAAATGAAATGTAAGATATTTGAATTAATTAATTAAGAATTAATTAATTGTTTAAATTAAATTTGATTTAATTAAATATGTTATATATAAATAAATAAATAATTATATTATTATTAATTAATGATTAAATAAAAATAGGGAAACGTGTAGATGACACGTTCCCCACTTCCCTACTTTGTCTCTACTCTAGTTGGGAGATGAAGGAGATCGATGCAATTGTAGCAGTTGGTTGAATTGCTGCAAGATTGATTTGCTCTCTCAACTCTCTCTCTCAATTCCCCTTTCACTACCAAATTGTTGGTCCCTTCCCACCAAGGAAGATCTAAATGGAATCCAAAGGATAGGAGGTTTTCCAAGTGGTTGGTGTCCTGTTGGAGAAGAAAATACAGAGGAGTTTTCTTGGTTACTGTGCAAAAGGAACAAGGAGTTGGTGTTGAAAAACTACAATGGTAATATCAAATTTCCTTTAGCTTAGTTATTTTACAAAATGTGTTTGCATGATCAGTTTCCATGCTTAATCTAATTAGATTAGAATTGTTTATTCTCTGTGATTTTACCAAAGTATTGGTATTTGGATTAAACCAAAGGAATCAAGCAATTGATGCATAAAGTACGTTTCCGCTGCTCACGGTGATCAGATCTCCATAAGAAATTACCATCTTATCCCTCATTCATTTAAACTCATTAGTATAAAGTTAATTTGTGAATCTAATTCACATTAAAACTATTTATTATATCAATTATATCACATATAATTGATATAACACCTCATATATGAAATTGAACACTTCAATTTCATTCCTAACTTTATACCCTTACCATGTTGAGCCAACGGAGGGACCTAATGGACCTACAGTTCATGAGCTCCAATGATATGAGATTAATTGATCAAACTCTTTGATCCTGTTAACCAATATTCATTAACTACAAGTCACTTCACTATAGACTTGTAGTTGCACTCTCCTCACTGTAGATTATATTGTGTCCATTGATATAATCATTACCCATAAATCGACCCTTCACAGGTTGTTCGTAATCATAGTTGGGTCAAATTACCGTTTTACCCCTGTGATTACCTCTTTGTTCCTTAAGCACCAGTGATCCTCTAATGAACAACAAGTCTATGGTCTTACCATAAACGCAAACCCTCTTAAGCTAGTTTAGAGAGCGGGGTCCCGTTGTTCAAGACCTGGACTCAGTTCTTGAGGGAACAACCTATCTAATTCCTTAGTCTAGGAATTAGTGAATTTCATCTTGCAGAGTTAAGTCCCCAGCTACCTACGAGGTTCTGTCCCTAAGAAGGTAGGCTTATTGAGTCGGCTACAGGCCACTTTCCCCCATACTAGTCTAAGGAAAAACCCCTATAAGCAGGAGTTCTGAACTTGCTCAGGATTTAGGTCGAGTCACTAATGACCATCTATAAATTATAAGTCGTATCCTGTTAACGGGTAGACTAATAATTTGCAGTCCGGTCTTGTATGAACTCTTCATACAGAATGCCCCCACTCGCATGTCATCCACATGAATGAGTTGGATTACCTCATTTGTAATAATTATAAAGTGGGCCGCATCCATGATGTTACCAGAATAAGGTTTCCAACTTCATTTTTATACCATAGACCATTTAAGTTATACTCTTGAACACAATCTAAATAGTGTCTACTACATTGATGCCCAAGATTCATTATAACCTTGGAGCTTAGTTTATTGGATTTGTTAGGCGAGAAGATAATTTTATCAAATTAAATAACTCTTTATTCATTTGACTAAAATTACACAAGTTTAAGGCACATATCCCAACAATCTCCCACTTGACCTAAAGCTTGTGGAGTACATAATTAAACATTACAATAATGTAAAATACAATAAACTAGGGCATTGAAACCCTGTGTACAACATACTCCCACTTGCCCTAGTTGGGGAAGACTTGTAAACCTAGACTTTCTAGGTGACTCTCAAATACTTTAGCCGTGAGAGCCTTTGTAAAAGGATCAACAATGTTGTGCTCAGAGGCTATTTTCGTGACGATCACGTCTCCTCGATGTACGATCTTCCGGATGAGATGATATTTCCGCTCAGTATGCTTACCCCTCTTGTGACTTCGGGGTTCCCTTGAATTTTCCACAACACTACTGTTATCACAATACAACGTGATAGGCAAACTCATATTTGGAACAACTTCCAAATCTAACATGAATTTCTTTAACCAAACGACCTTTTAGGTGCTTCACAAGCCGCTACATATTTGGCCTCCATGGTGGAATCAACGATGCATCCCTGCTTGAAGTTTCGCCATACTACAACTCCTCCGTTAAGAGTAAATACTAACCCTGATGTAGATTTCTGAGAATCTTTATCAGTTTGAAAGTCAGAATCTGTGTATCCTGTAAGGATCAAATCCTTAGTCCCATACACAAGCATGTAGTTCCTTGTTCTCCGAAGATACTTAAGGATCGTTTTAACCGTTGTCCAGTGTTCAGGTCCTGGATTAGATTGATATCTACTGACCATTCCAACTGCAAAACAGATGTCTGACCTAGTACACAACTTGGTGTACATCAAGCTCCCAATAGTTGATGCATAAGGAATCCGTCTCATGTCCTCAACTCCTTGAGCTGTCTTAGGACACTGTTCCTTAGACAAATGAACTCCATATCTAAAAGGCAATAAACCCTTTTTGGAGTCTTGCATCTTAAACCTCGACAACACTTTGTCGATGTAAGATGTCTGAGACAATACTAGGGTTTTATTCTTGCAGTTCCAGACAATCTGGATCCCAAGAACAAACTGTGCTTCTCCTAAATCTTTCATTTGGAATTGTGTAGCTAGCCAATTCTTAATGTCAGTAAGATAACCTACATCATTTCCAATGAGTAGGTTATCATCCACATATAGAACTAGGAATGCGACAGAATTATTGATGATCTTTTTGTAGACACAAGGTTCATCATCATTCTAGTCAAAGCCAAAAGATTTGATTTCCTCATCAAACCTTATATTCTAGGACCTAGAGGCTTGTTTCAGTCCATAGATCGACCTTTTAAGCCTGCAAACGTTTTGCTCTTGTCCTGATTCAATAAACCCTTTGGGTTGATCCATGTAGATGTTCTCGTCAAGATTGCCATTCAAGAATATTGTCTTGACATCCATTTGTCATACCTCATAGTCATAATGTGCGGAAATGGCAAGTAGGATACGAATAGACTTTACCATAGCAATAGGCGAAAATGTTTCTTCATAGTACACCCCTTCAACTTGGGTATAACCCTTTGCTACTAGTCTAGCTTTAAAGGTTTGCACATTTCCATCTACACCACACTTTCTCTTGTAGATCCACTTACAACCTATAGGTTTTACCCCATCAGGTTTATCTACAAGATCCCAAATAGAATTGAAGTGCATAGACTCCATTTCTTGGTCCATGGCTATGACCCATTTGTTTTTGTCTTTGTCAACCATTGCTTGATTATAAGTCAATGGATCCTCACAATCGTCATCTGATATGACAACTTGAATTTCAGATAAACCCATATAACGGTTAGGTTGTGTTATAACCCTCTCACTACGTCGAGGCACTCTCAACTTTTGAGATGGACACTCTTGACTGGACAATCTAGTATCAACAACTCTTGTTGACGTACTAGCATCATTAGCAACCTTTGTTGTTGTTCCGTCTATCTCACTCAACACAATTTTACTTCTTGGCTTGTGGTCCCTAATGTGGTCCTCCTTTAAGAAAATGGCCTTTGTCGACACAAGTACCTTGTCTTCCTTTTGATCATAGAATAATCCACCTCTTGTCTCTTTTGGGTAGCCTACAAATAGGCACAATTTTAAATGTGAATCTAATTTCTTTGGGTTTGTAACAAACACATGTGTTAGTCATCCCCAAATTCTGAAATGACATAAACTACCTTTACGTCCTTTCCAGAGTTCAAAAGGTGTTTCAGAAATACTCTTTGATGGCACATTGTTCAAAATGTATACTGCAGTCTCTACTGCATAACCCCAAAAAGACTCAGGGAGATGAGCATAACTCATCATTGATCGAACCATGTCCAACAAGGTTCTATTTCTCCTTTCTGATACACGATTCTATTGAGGCATACCGGGTGCTGAGAGTTGGGATTAATTCCATGTTCTATCATATAGCTCTAGAATTTTAAATCCATGTACTCTCCACCTCGACTGGTCGAAGTGTTTTAAGTGTTTTACCTAATTGATTCTCAACTTCAGCCTTGAATTCCTTGAACTTTTCAAGTGCTTCAGACTTATGATGCATTAAGTAAATATGCTCAAATCTTGAATAATCATCTATAAAAGAGATGAAATATTCATAACCTCCTCTGGCTTTAACATTCATCGGACCACAAAGGTTTGAATGTACAAGCTCAAGAAGTTCTTTGGCTCTCTAACCTTTTCCACTAAAAGGTCTTTTAATCATTTTTCCTCTAACTCATTTAGAAGTCTACTCTTTACCAATCTCTCAATCCTATTGAGGTTAATGTGACCCAATCTAAGATGCCAAAGATGAGCATTTTTAATAGGAGAAATTTTACGTTTCTTAGTTTGTGTGTTTTTTGTTTTATATAATTCAGTGTTCAAAACAATTTTGACTGAATTTGGTCTCAAAACATACAACCATTTTCTAATGAAGCTGAACATATTTTCACACATTTATTTGAAACAAACACTTTATTTAAAGAAAATGAAACAAAAATCCATTGTTCTATGAGGCAAGAAATTGAAATAAGGTTTCTAGGAAACCCTGGTATCACTAATACATTGTCTCACAACATATATTTCTTGCCGAACAAAAGCTTCATTGTGCCAATTGCTACAGCTGAGACGATATCTCAATTTCCAACCCGGAGTGTTATTTCTCCTTTCTGTAGTTGCTGCCAGGAATCAATTCCCTAAAAAGAAGAGCAAACATGATTAGTGGCGCGTGAATCAAGTATCCAAGCAGCTTTATCATTATCCACTAAACATGCTTCTATACAAAGTAAATCATATTTACCTTTTTTCTTCTTCTCGGTTAGGTACTTTGGACAATTCAGTTTTCAGTGTTCATCCTTGTTGCAGTGGAAACATTTTCCTTTGTCAGCAACTTCCTTGACCTTCTTGCCTTTTTGGGCGGCAACTTTATCAACCCGTTTCTCTTTACCAACCTTCTTCATGTTCTTCTCCTTTCAGGTTAGAAGAAGATGAAACCACTGATTTTATTCCAGAGGTCGAACCTCTGTTATAACTCATACTGACCACATTTGGCTCACTTTTCGGACCCTAAATTTTCATTAAAGACTGAAAGGTTTGTTCAGAAGGGAGGTGAGATTAAAAGTAAGCTTGTTCATAACAACATTACTTCTAAACTGAAAGAAACTATCTGGAAGAGTTTCTATAATGAAGCTAACTTGGCTCGATTCATCGATGGAAGCACCATTCAACTCCGCGATGATGAAGTGTACCATCACATCCAGGACATGATCCCGAACAGATGAACCCTCTGGCATCCTCGAGTTGAATATATACTTGAGGGCATTGTGTCGGGCCTGTAGATTGTTGTTTAAACATGCCTTTCAACGAATCCATGATTTCCTTAGCGGTCATCATGCCCTCGTGCTTCTTGGCTAATATGTCAGACATACTTGCCAACATATAAACCTTGGCCTTATCATTGGTCTTGATCCATCGATCATATGCATCACGAACATTTCGTGTTGCATTCGAGCCTAGCACCTGAGGACACTCCTCAGTCAACACAAACTTAAGATCGTCCACTACCAAGATAGTGTTAAGTTTGTTTTTCCAAGTCATTATGTTCTCTCCGGTTAATTTTTCCGCACCCTGTAAGGAAATAATAGACCTAGACAATTTGCTGAAATTTACAAAAAGATTTTTTGTATAAGTTTCTTGCTAAAAAACTATCTAATCTAATCATATTTTAGCTAATTATCTAATGATTCTTAGGTCATTAATAATTTGAAATGATACTCCAAAGGTTTAGAGTGTATGACACCGAAGGGTAATAAAAAACACTCCTCCTCTGGATCAAGACATTCTTGACCAAAACCTAATGCTAGAATAACTCTTATTCCTATAGGCTTTAGTTACCATTATTTGGTCAGGATACATACACTTCTTATGTACCTTGTGAGTGTAACACTCTGCCTTTAGACCCTAGAGTCCCCATCCAACAAAATCCGCCGAAGGGAGGACTAGGTTGAAAAACAGACTAAGAAAATCATCCCTTTTCGGGTGTCCACTATGTTCGTTCCCCTATGATTAAGCCCTCCGAAGGGATTGTCTGGTCCAGGCCAAACTAGCAGGCTGACCATAGTGATCTCACGGTGTGAACCGACAGAAGAGACCATAAGTTTTTGTTTTCACTAAACCTGCTCCCACTCACTATAAGTACCCTCTCCATTCACCTTGCTATTGACTCATACAAACACCATCCAAAGGGGGACGCTCCCGTTTGCGCCACGAGACCAAGTATGAGTCTCACGGTGTGAACTTTCCTGGAGAGATGTAGGTGGAATTATATGTATCATATACACTTTTCCTCCCACTAGATACTTTAACTCTATAAGAAATTGACCTAGGTTAAACCCGACTAATGATTTTACCTAAACTTATCAATATAACTCTTATACTGATAATCAATATAATGCTTATATTGATTTTATCCTAAGTTTTCTAATATAACTTTTATATTAAACCTAAGATTTCTAGTTTATTAACCCCTTAATGAACCTGCTGACGCTACTATAATTTATAAACCCTTTGATTAAAATTCACTCCCAGGTCAGTTCCCATGTAGGGGTGTTCCGTTTTCGTCAGCTTAAATACCCAACCTAGACAGAACCTTCCTTAGACAGAGTTCCTCTTTTAATCATTGCTTATAAATTATATGATTCCTAATTCTAATCTAATTAGAACTAAATAACCTAAGGTTTATTAATTTCATGTTCTAAACATTTTAAAACTAATGAATTTTAACTTTAGGTGACATGCAATTCTATGTTATTGTGCTTGATCATTCATCACATGAATAATAAAACATACACAACAGATTCATCTCATGAAAAATATGCATGTCAATGTTGTCCAAAAATTAATATAAACACCTTATATTAATTATACATGCAAACTATATAATGTAACACTTTATATTATAAATGATGCATGAAAATGCTTAACCTAAGGTGAGATATCTAAATAAAAGCATACATTATGCATGACAATAATTATACAACAATTGCATAAATTAAATAGCAAAATAAGACCATTTTTGGCACCCTAAAATTAATTTCAATTAATATAATCTAATTATATTAATTAAAATTAATAAAATTAAACATAAAACCTTTTTATATTTAATATATTTAAGTAAAACAACATTTTCGTCCGTTGGTGCCTTCATGAAACGCCTACGACATTGCAATGCTGATACCAGCGTTGCAACGCTCCCTTTTGTCCGTTTCTGACCGTTGGGGCGCACCTCAGCTTCAGCGTTGCGAAACGCCGAGGGTGGCATTGCAATGCTATCGTCTCCTCAGTTGCACGCCTGCTGTAGTGGCGTTGCAACGCCTATGAACAGTGTTGCAACGCCATTCACAGTACAACACGGCATATTCCTCTATTTTTCTCGTTTTTTGCTCCGTTTTTCTCAGCAACCACTTTGCGTCGATCGACATGGACTTACGACTCGATTTACATAATAAAATGCCTAAAATAATAGGCCCTTTACATTGAACAATTCAACGAAAAATTATGTAAATCTATGGTGCCAAAAAATGAAAACATCTAATTTGCAGACCGAACATTCATCTCATGAAATCAATAAATTCCACCTTTGTTCTTGATAAATCCATAACAAAATCAAGAACACAATTGGAGCTCTAATACCAATTGAAGGGATCGAATCCCACAACGGAAGAGATTGTGAATCGTCGTGACTTTGTTACGTAGATCTAAAATAAGAATTAAATAACTACGATTAAGCATACTTATCTAATTAGGACAACACAGAAACATACCTTTGAAGAACACTTTCTTCACGTACTTCTTCTCCAATGATCACGATCTCAGCAACGTGAACCTGCACCGTGTGAAGATCCATCACTAGATCTTCTCCATTGTTCTCTAGGTGAGGGAGGAAGGTGAGTTCCTTTTAGGATGAGATGTGGTGGTCTTTGAGAAGTGTGTTTGGAACTCTTTCCAACACAAAAAATGAGAGGACTCTAGGGTTGTATGTATTGTCTTACCCAAAGTTGCATCTTATGCAACTATTTATAGGGTAATAGAATGGAAATTACCATCCTATCCCTCCGTCATTCTCTCATTAGTATATAGTTAATTTGTGAATCTAATTCACATTAAAACTATATATTATATCAATTATATCACATATAATTGATATAACATCTCATATATGAAATTGAATACTTCAATTTCATTCCTAACTTTATACCCTCAATATTACCATGTTGAGCCAACGGAGGGACCCAATGGACCTACAGTTCATGAACTCCAATGATGTGAGATTAACTGATCAAAATCTTTGATCCTATTAACCAATATTCATTAACTACAAGTCACTTCACTATAGATTTGTAGTTGCACTCTCCTCACTGTAGATTATATTGTGTCCATTGATATAATCATTACCCATGAATCGACCCTTCACAGGTTGTTCGTAATCACAGTTGGGTCAAATTACCATTTTACCCCTGTGATTACCTCTTGGTTCCTTAAGCACCACTGATCCTCTAATGAACAACAAGTCTATGGTCCTACCATAAACTCAAACCCTCTTAACCTAGTTTAGAGAGCGGGGCCTCGTTGTTCAAGACCTGGACTCAGTTCATAAGGGAACAACCTAACTAATTCCTTAGTCTAGGAATGAGTGAATTCCATCTTGCAGAGTTAAGTCCCCAGCTACCTACGAGGTTTTGTCCCTGAGAAGGTAGGCTTATTGAGTCGACTATAGGCGACTTTCACCCATACTAGTCTAAGGACAAACCCCTATAAGCAGGAGTTCTAACTAGCTCAGGATTCAGGTTGAGTCACTAATGCCCATCTATAAATTATTAGTCGTATCCTGTTAACGACGTTATACTGGTTAGACTAATAATTTGTAGTCCGGTCTTGTATGAACTCTTCATACAGAATGCCCCCACTCGCATGTCATCCACATGAATGAGTTGGATTACCTCAGTTGTAATAATTACAAAGTGGGTCGCATCCATGGTGTTACCAGAATAAGGTTTCCAACCTCATTCTTATACCATAGACCATTTAGGTTATACTTTTGAACACAATCCAAATAGTGTCTACTACACTGATGTCCAAGATTCATTATAACCTTGGAGCTTAGTTTATTGGATTTATAAGGCGAGAAGATAATTTTATCAAATCTAATAACTCTTTATTCATTTGACTAAAATTACACAAGGTTAGGGCACATATCCCAACACAGAGTTGGATCCGGAGAAGTTGTCTCGACTGCAACGGTGGGCACGGTGAAGTTTTTCTTTGGCGGGAAGTATATTTTAGTGGATAATATGTACATAGTTCCAGGGTTTACTAGAAACCTTGTTTCGATTTCGTGTCTACTTGAACATTGTATTTCCGTTTATTTTCAGAGCAATAAAGTTTTTATTTCTCATAATGGAAATGTGTTGTGTTTTGCTTCACTTGAGAATAATTTTTATGTTTTAAAACTAAATTCGGTCAAAAGTGTTTTGAACAATGAATTGTTTAAAACAGCTGAAATGCGAACTAAAATATTAAAACTTTCTCCTAAAGAAAACACCCATCTTTGGCATCTAAGGTTATACCACATAAATCTGAATAGGATTGAGAGACTAGTGAAGAGTGGAGTGTTGGGATGTTTGTCCTAATCTCGTATAGTTTGTAAATTACTATTTGAAATTAATAAAGAGTTATTCTTTTCATCATTTTGTGTATCGAATTTTATACAAACTTTGACCAATAAACTAAGCTCAAGGGTCATAAAATATATGAGAGAACTAGAACTTGAACGGTGTGTAGTGGACACACAGGAAGGATCACGTTCGAGTTAATAACCCGAACGGTCTACAGTATATGGATGGGGTTGGAGACCTAATCCTGGATACGCTGTGGATGCGACCCGCTTTGTATTAAGATACAAATGAGGTGATCTGACTCGTTCATGTGGTTGACATGCGAGTGGAGGCATCCTGTACAATGAGATTCTACAAGACTGGACCGTCAATTATTAGACCTACTGATGTAACACTGTTGACAGTAAGCTAATA